>CM046953.1:110396730-112915022 GCA_025698515.1 Gossypium sturtianum
AGCTCTCCTGAATCACTCCTAGACATGCGCGTATGCAGTTTGCCACACCTGCTAGGCTAAGGTGAGCAGGTGATCCTCTCGCTGCAGGTAGGATTCAGCGAAGAGAGGTGATCACTAGGGTGCTTAAATACCGGACTCTTAGGATCCAATCCTAGACATGTGCGTATGCTGTTACCACACGCCTTAGTACTGGCTCGTTCACGGGTTTTAGTCTTATGAGATTTTAGGGAGTTGTTTGACTAGGCCTAGGCTAGTCCCACCAAGCTCTAATCCTAACTAATCTACGTCCCATAGAAAGCCCATCAAGCCCACATACATATAACACACAATGAGTTCGAATACCGCCCCCACATGGACTTGGGCCGGAGGCGGGTGCCATGCCGAGCTAACAAACACATTATACATGTTTCCAAAAACCCATCTTTAGAAAATGTTTGAGCCCAAAAGCCCCCAAAGCCGAGTTTTTGAACCGGGCTCACGTGCAACTTGCTATGTAACCCAAACCCGGCCCCAAACACTACAAGCCCCGGATTTGGTATGTCCTCGGGAGATTTTGTAAAAGATGTGAAATTTAGGCAAAACTTAATAACTTGATAAGTTTAAGTAAGATTTAAAAGTTCATTTGTTGTTTTCACTTGAATTAAAACCAAAACCTTAATACATGCCTTAGCAATTAAAATTTAAATGTCTACCGATGTAAAAAGCCCAAACTAAAACCCAAAGCAGTATAATAGTCTAGTGGCCGTGGCCTTATTACAACGAGATTCAAAACTCATTAAATAAAAATATAAAATAATAAATTAAAGCCTTTTTACCGAATCAAAATGTTCTTTTGCATGGCCACCTTGCTCTCCCTCTCGGCCGGTAGTCCAGATGCACTAGAGTTTACCTAAAATTTGTTAAAAATAATAGGGTGAGTGCGAGACTCGATGTGTGCAACCCTCGTGCACCATTAGTGCAGTGGGCCTTAGCCCACCTGAGATCAAAATATAGAACATAATATAGAGATAACATACATAAAAACCCAACCCCAATCCCTAGGTTTCCATCACTCACACACACCACACTTACACCTTGAGTACACCATTGAGGATTTCTACAATCAACCCACACCGCTACACACCATCGATGGCGGTCATGCTGCGATTAAATTTGCTCATCGTCGAGTTGTGACGAGTCACCAGTCGCAGTGAAATGGCATAAGCCACCAGAATAGATCACTTCCCCCTTTTATCAATCACCCAACCCCCCGAGCATACATAGAAATGTGACATACCAAAACATATCTTTTAACGAAACATTCATTTGAAGAATGGCGGAAAATACTAACACGATATTTATCCTTTACCTTTCTCGGGTTTTCAAATGTTATCAAGGATTTCGGCATTTAACAGTATATAGCATGATTTATACTTATATATATATACATAATAGCATTCAATCTAATGGTGTGAGAAGTTACACACACACGATTAATGTCGATACCCTTGCTAAGCGATCTACAACTTTGCTTTCGAAAAGTGAAAAGATGTGACAATAGGGCCTCTCCTATAATCGGCCATGGTTAGTGTTTTACCCGATCTTACACTAAAATCAATAGATTCCCTTACCTTGAAATCCGAAAGTACCACGATTCAAGTATTACGAACTTATGACTTAGAGATCTCGCGATTGACTCTTCTTGAGATCCCAGAATGCGAAAATAAGAGAGAAATAAGAGATTAGTTTCTAAATAGCCATTCGGCTAGGGACTTTGAAAAGCAGAAAAAAAACATTAAAATCCGAAATCAACACTTACCTATTGCTTCCTTCAAAGTTCGGCACAAACAAGCTCCACTAAAGAAGATTAAACAACTTTAGGAGGTGAGATCTTAGTGATTTCGGCTTTTAGAAGAACAAAGAATTGGAAAAATAAAAGCAAAGGAATGGGTGAGAGAGATTCGGCCAAAAGAAAAGAATAGCGGGGTTTGACAATTGAGACTTCAAGAGCTTTTATTTACTGTCGAGAAAAGAAAAAGAGAGAAGAGCAAGAATGGGTAGGAATTTGGCGGGAGAAAGAGAAGAATAATGAGAACTTGCTAGCAATTTGGCACATACACCTTAAGCCAAAACCAGATGCCCCTTTCTTTTCAAATTCTTCAAAGTTTAGGCTAGCATTAAACACTTAAATATGGCTCCTATCTTTTTGATCTATTATCTCCTCAAAAATAGCCTTTATCTGCTTATTATCCATACAATAAAATCCTAAAATTTAGCCTTGTGCCGTCCCCCTTGCTCATTTAAATGCGAATTTTAGCCTAAAACTTGGGCTTCAAGCAGCCATAATTTGGGCCTTCCTCATGCACAAGTGAGGCCAACTCCTCTTCCTCCTAGTAGCACCATTTCCTCACAGGCCACAAGCCCAAAATGCTTATTAAACTACTAAAACTTCAATTTAAACCCCTAGAGTATCTGAACAAAATATTTAAAACAAGGCCTCAGCCCAATTTGAGCCCCATTTGTACCTCAAACTCTCAAATTAATATTTTAAGCACACAAAATGCACAAGCCCATAAATTCAGGATGTTACATTGAAAAACTATTTTTAACGTGTTAGCTTCTTTAGTTGAATGGTTAATTAATAGTGGCTTTATTCTTGAGTCACGTTTGATTCCTTTTCTAAGCACATTTGCATTTTTATTTCATGTTTTCAAGCTTTTTTAATTAATGTTTTTAATTAACAAACATATTATTTTCAACTTCTTTTTATTTTTAATTTATCTTTTTAATTAATAACTCTTTTATTTATAAAATCAAACAATTATTGTCAATTATATAATAAAAATATATTTTTGATAAAATTGACATTTATCATTATATTAAATATATTTTATTTTTAAAACATCAACTAATTTTTTTGATATAATTTTCTTTATATATAATATGTATATACCAAATATTTATTTTCTCCACCTATATTGTAGGTATGATGAATTCTAATATTATAAAATCAAATAATTATTTCAAATATTTATATGTAAAATATTTTAAATATCATTGTTTTTCATCTACATTATGGGTATGATATTTCAAATAATTTTATATGTGAAAAATTTCAAATAATTATTTCAAATACACATAGAAAAATATATATAATACTAAAATTTACTATACTAATGATATGGATTGAAAAATAAATATTACACATATAAAATTATATTTACTAAAAATAATGATATTTAGAAATAATTATATGATTTTATAAATAAAAGAGTTATTAATTAAAAATAAAAATCTTGAAAACAATATATTTATTAAATACAAATAAAAAAAGCTTGAAACAACATGAAATAAAAAAATTACAAATATTGTAGAAAGAAATCAAACACTGAGACTCAATGATAAAATTACTATTAATTAACCATCTAACAATAGGAGTTAATGTGTTAAAAATAATAATTAAAAAGTAAAAGTAAAGCTTGAAACAAGATGAAATAAAAATACAAATGTAGTAGGAGAGGAACTAAACCGAGGACTCAAAGACAAAACCACTAACATTTAACCATCTAACCAAAGGAGTTGATATTTTAAAAATTTAGAAACGCATCTTACGAGGCACATTTTACTGCTTCTCTCCTAAAATTGGTCTATTTCCTAAATATCCTAGAAATTGGCCCCAAAACCTAAATATTTTTAAAATCAACATTTTTTCAAATTTGGCCTATAATTGGATCTAGTACATAGAAAAGCCCAATAGGGTCATAATACAAGCAGGGGCGATAACCTAATGTATCCTTAAGGCATGTCATCGCTCCCTATACTTTTACTTAGAGTAGAAGTTATATTTTCTATTAAAATATTATTATTTAATCAAATCTTATTCGAAAAGAACTCTTGTATTGATTCTCTATAAATAGGAACTATGAGTTAAGCTTTAAACATCATTATTTACGTCGTTATTCTGTCAGAAAATAGTGATAATTTATTTTACAGAATGAATTCTATTTTCTAGGAAAGACGTATAATTTTGGTTCTAGATAGAATTAGCTTTCCTACTGAATGTTAATAAAGTTTTCATTTTGTATGATTGGTTTGTGATACTGTGAGCCCACACTCAAAGCAGTTCATGGTTCGAGAATAGTGAAGAAAGTCGTTTGGTAGAAAGCCGAGATTGACTTAATCGCCTCATACAAGACACATGTATAATTTTAGTTAATGTTTATTTCTATAAATATCACAATAGCGTGATTTTAAAGAAAAATTTCAAGCTACTGTTGTGCTTAAAAACACTATTTTTTAAAATCAATTTTTCCATTAATTGGTATCAGAGCGAGGTTGTGCTATGTTTACAATATAATCGATGCAAATTTTCCCTCTTTTTCTTTCTTTGATTACATTGATATAATAAGTGACATTCTTAAATTGCATGCATGTTTTGGATTATTATGCATGTGGATGAATGTAAGAATTATTTTATATATTATGTTATAAATTAATTTTTGAAGATTGTGATTCTTAGAAATTAGATCGATTGTATTTTAGGTTTCTCATAAATTTTGGGTTTGTGATTGGATCATGGACTATCATCTCCATGTAGGTTTATTTTAATTTTTTTAATTGTTGTAAATTTATGAAAATTCACATGAGATTGAAATGGACTAGGAATTTTGTAACCTAAAATTTTGGTGAATCGGAGAGAAATGAAGCACCAACGACACATTTGAAAGCCGAGCGAGAAGGCGTGAACTTCGATAGAAGCGCCCGCCGGTGGCGATGCAGATGAGGCATGCCATTAGGATTATCACAGCGCGTTTGATTAGGGATTTTACATGTTATTACAAGATCTAACATTTGTTTGATTCTCGGGTTATACGTATTGTAGGTTTAGGCCAGGATGAGGAACCTCGATATAATGTCGACTTGTGTGAGCAACTCATTCCCGTGTATCCGAGTCCATTTTACTATAGTTTCATCGGGCAATGTTCAATGAAATGGAAATGGAAACTTAAATGCAAATTGAATATGAGATAATATATGTTTGATATTTGATATGTGATAAGTATTGGATTGCCTTAATGTCCTAGATATTTCTTGTAACACCACGATTTAGGGGCTATGCAATTTGGGTAAAACTCCAGTGTTGGAAAGTTTTTGGGTGTTTTTAGAGGTGTTTTAGAGGTTTTGAGAATGCTCGGATAATAGGGGAAAGCTGTGGAAAATTTTGGATTTCTAAGTAATAAGAGGGGGCTTGGTTTTGAGGTTTAAAAAGAATTAATTGGGCGTTTAAGGCATAAGAAAGGATCTAGCAAAGTGGCTTCATGCTTGTTGCTTTAGGGGAAGTGGAAGTAGCGCCGATGGGGAGCAGGTTCGAGTCAGCGGCAGCAATTTGTTTATTTTCGCATCGAGAGTTGGGCTAGGTAGGCTTTAAAAACAAAAAGAGCGGGGTTTGATGGGCATGAAAGTCAATTGGGAGAAGTGGCTCTTGGGCGCTACTTAGGCGGCTGGAGGAGTGGTCGCGGTTTGAGGGGCGGAGAAGCATTTGGCGTTTTATTTTTGTTTTGGGCGTTGGGCTTTGTAAGGCCTTAAGAGATATATGGTGAGAATTCGGACAAGAAAGATGGGGTGGTGGAGTGGCTCTCATGCGCCACTTAAGTATTTGGAGGCGCAAGAGGCGCGAGTTCAGCGCTGGAGGCTGCGAGGATGGCGTTTTATTTTTGTATGCGGTTATGGGCTGAGATAAGAAGGGTTTAAGAATAAATGTTGGGGTTTCTAGCATAAAAATCAAAGTGGTTGAGTGGCACAGGCGTTGGGGGCAAGGTGTGCGGCGATTGGTCCCGAGTTGAACTGGAGAATGGCAAATGGAGTTTTAGTTTTTTTGTTATTTTGGGCAGCAATTTGAAGGTGTTGGACGGCTAGAAGACTCTTATTTAGATGTGGATAAGGTGTTTTTATTTATTTTTATTTTATTAATTAGATTAAGTAGGGATAATTATTATTTATTTGGTTTTTTTTTTTAGTGATAAGTGGGATAATAGTGGAGTAATTCAACTTGTTTTGAAGTGAACTAATTCAAATGGAATTGAATTAGTGGCTAGGAAAAGTGTTGGCCAAATCTTGGAGTCTTCAAGGGGGTTGGCGAGATGCTATAAATAGGAGGGGGTAGAATGCCAAGTATTCTTCAAGTCTTTGCTAAATCTCTCCCTCTTGGTGTGCCGAAATTCCCTTCCCCTATTTAGCATCATCTTGGCCGAATAGTGGAGTGGTGCTGATCTCCCTTGGTGTCCTAGTGTGGTTGGCGAGATCTTAAGCAAGAGTGGTAAGTATGTTACGCCCTTAGTGTCGATTTATGAATTCCTTGTTGTAGTGGCTAAAACCGAGATGGTTGGCCTTAGTTTTAGCATGGCGAATGTCATAGTGCCATTAAGTATGTTCTCTTGTGTGTGGCGAAAGAAGGAAGCATTGAGGAAGTCTCTTGGATTCGATCATCTAAGGGGCATATCGACAAGAGCAAGGAAGCCCGGGATCTCAGTTATTTGGTAAGGATATTAGTAAGTGACTTAGAATTAGTTGATTATGACCTCGTTGATTAATCGTGTGGTTACGATTAAGTGACTTTCGATGGAGGCCAATACCCGGTCAAAGTGGGCAAGAAAGCTCCCATCCCAAAGTTCAAGAAGAGATCCGTTTACTGGCACATGCGAGATTGGCCACGAGTGTGGGGGCGTGGTGAGAAAATGTTAGGCAAAAAGCCGTGTAGTTTAAGCTAGAGCGATGGCGTCGAGGATCGAGTCTAGAACTCCTAGTAATAAGGTGTGTAACTAACCCACTTTGTTTAGGGTTTTATGTGTTATATGTTTTACTAACAAGTGCATTAATAAGTGTGCCATATATACACAAAGGGTATAAGCGATGACGAGTTAGTATCGGATCT
Organism: Gossypium sturtianum; assembly: GCA_025698515.1. Taxonomy (NCBI): domain Eukaryota; kingdom Viridiplantae; phylum Streptophyta; class Magnoliopsida; order Malvales; family Malvaceae; genus Gossypium; species Gossypium sturtianum. Next base: position 110,403,641 of record CM046953.1, read on the forward strand.
ATTGCGGTGTGATTATTTGTTTATGAGTATGTTTATGGACATTAATAAGCATGTGCATGCATGATCACGATTATATTTTATGTGGCATGTGCATGGGTGGGATATGAAAAGAAGATGCAGGTGTACTTGCCAGTGCGTGGTTGATGTCGACTTTGTGCTACATCGTGGATTGCGCGGCGGCGAGGTCGCGTTGTGGATCTTTGCGATTTAGTTCGGCGTGGTTACCTTGATTGATATGGGCTTTATGCCATATCGTGGCTTGATGGATTGCTGTGTGCTCCATCGTGGTTTGATGTTAGCTATACGCTACATCGTGGATGGCATTAGTTGCCTTTTTGGAGGGAAAAGGAGGGTGACTCGATAGTCCTGCAGTGTGTAGTAAATTTGGATAAGGGGTGTGTAGCGGATGGACCCTAGGTTGGGTTAGGAATCATGTTGCATTATTTTTTTGTAATAATATGGAAATGGGCCAAGCCCAATATGACATGTGGATAGGTATGTTTGGGAACATACGTGGAAATGGGCCAAGCCCGGTCGATATGTAGTTTATTGAAATGGGCCTAGCCAGTATTTGAGTATGATTTGAATGTGGGCCAAGCCAGATTTGTAGCAATTGTTAAAATGAATATATATTACTTGTTGCATGTGATAATTGGGATATTATGTGGCTAGCATGTGGGTGGATTTCAGTGGTTAACTTACACACTTGAGTGCGTATGACTCACCCAACTTTTTAATCATCGCGAGGTGAGTCGTGAGTAATGGGCCAGGGTTGGAGTGGATACAAGGTGGCCCATGCGAGAAGGAGATTTTCACCACAGAAGATGTTTTACTTTATTTAAGTATTTTATATCAGTATTTTGGAATTTTATTTGATGTAATAAGGGCCTCTTGGATTTAAAGTACTCTATTTATTAATGTTGAAGTTTACACTACACTTAGAAATATTTTACTTAAAGATTCTTATTATAGCAACTTATAATAATGTTTTAATTGAAATTTTCAACAAGCTTATATTATGTATTAAATTTTAAATGGACATGATTTTCAGAGATAATAAATTTTCAAGTTTAATTCTAAAGTCAAAGATTTCAACAGTCTTTCCGGTGACATACCAGTTCGATCGTAGTGAATGGGCGGGTTTGGGGATGTTACATTTCTCATGATTTGTAAAAGTGATTAACTTATTTAGTTGATAACGTTGACATGTACTTAGATGTGCCAAAATGTGCCAAGAATAGCCACTTTTGAATGCCAAAATGTATGATTTTTATGCTTTAATGGATCAAGGTAAGTTTAGTAACTCCATTTGAACTTACTAAGCATTCTTAATACTTACCTGGTTGTTTTCCTTCCCTGTAGATTGTCACCTTGCAAAACTTGTCGAGTCAGATCAGCGGAGAAGCTCACACTATCAAAAGCGATAGAATTATGTTTTTTTGAATCGGACATTGTGGCATGTTTATATAAGGTCTTTGGGATGCTAATGGTCTTTTAAGTTAGATATTGTATGATAAAAGTGATAATGGCTGAATTTTGTTTGCTCACCATGGTATATATCTATATGTGCATGTTTTTGTAACATCCTTGACATCCCAGAGATGTGAACAATGTCGATTCGAATGTAGCGTGTTCAAAGTTTTGAGAGTAGATAAAATATAATTATTAATATTAGCTTGAGAAAGGTAATTGGAGTATTATAAGAAATTAAAAGACTTTTGAATTTAGGGAAATTAATTTAAAGAATGGACTAAATTGTGAAAGTGTGTGAAGTGTTGGGTTATAGTGTAAAAATTAGAAATATAAAATACTAGATTATATGAATGGGGAAAAGATTAAGGACTATAAGGAAATTTGACCATGAGAGTACATTAGGATGTGGATGTGTTTATGCATAATGTGGACCACTTGTGGCATGATGATGATTAGATATATATTAATAAAATGACAAAATAGTAAAAAAGAAGAAGAAGAAGAAATCGAGTAGATATTTTTAGTGCATAGAAAGATGTAGAAAGAAAAAGAAGAAGAAAAGTATTATTCATCATCATCATCTTTCAAGCTTCCTCCACGTCTCTCTCTCCATTTTCTTCAAGTTTTATTTTTCTCTCATTTTAGTTGTCCTCTATTTTTAACCTATCAAGCTTTAAACTCAAATTTCCACCATAGATTTTAGTAAAAACAACAATAGAAACTTCATGACATGATTAGTTTTTAGTGGAACTAGCAAGAATACATCTTGAAGAGAAAGAAAAGTTAGGGATTAAGAAAGGTTAAGGTAAAGAAGATGAGGATTTTCTTAAGAAATTTCATATACATTTTATTTGATATGCATGAAAATGATGTGTGGATATTGTATTGATGTGTAAATGTTGTGTATGTGTATTATGTGAATAAAGATAAAAAGAGAAGAAAAGTAAGAAGATCAAATTGGGGATAAAGGACTAAATTATATATAGGATATATTTATATTTGAAAATGATGATATATTTTATGGAATTTATTTGAATGTAAAATTGTATTATTACTATGAATTGAAAGCATATATGTAGTGGCCCTGGTGAACCTAGGCTCTGATACCATCAAATGTAACACCTAAACTTTGGCCTAGACGTTATGGCGGATCACGGAGAGAAGTTACCATGATTCACTTTGAAAATCTCGAGAAACCAATTGTGCTTGTAGCAATAGCGTAAGCTTTTAATACAAAACAATTCCAATTTATTTTAAAGGAACATATCTTTCTTACTCTGCTTGATCCGGTTTAGACCCTAGTCCGGAATAGTGGTTTTGGGACCACAAATCCAAGTCGATAAAATATCTTAAAATTATTTTCTATGCCTTTGATATGTGATTAAGTATGTGTTAAAGTAAAGTAAGTTAATTTGTCCGTCTGTATGCTTAAATTGAGAAAAGGGTTAAATTGTATTAAATGCAATATTTGCATGCTATTTGTTAAAGCACCTATGTGTTGTGGCTTTTAAATTGTAACACACCTGGTTTTTAGAAATTTGTGCGTATTAGGTATAAATAAAGTGTTAGTAGGTTTTGGGAGTGCTTGGGTGAGTTTTAGAGGTTTTAAGAATGCTTGGATGAAAGGGAGACTTTGGAAAATTTTGGATTTTTAGTGGAAAAGGAATCGGGCCAAGGAGGTCTTAAGAATAATTTTCTTTAATTTTTGGCACAAGGGAAGGCGGTGGTAGAGTGGTCTCAGTCTGTGAGCAAGAGCTTAGGAGGGGCGCCGGTGAGGGCACAGGTTCGAGTCGGCGGCTACAAAGGGGTTTTAATATTTTTGGGTTACAGCGTTACAAGGAGGAGGCCTTAAAAAGGAGTAGGGGCGTGTTTTGGCGCTTAAGCGACAACTTGTCCAAGTGGTTCTGTGCGGCACTTAGGGTGGAGGTGCGGCGTGGGCGCTGGTTCGGCGGACAGGCGGCTTTGCGTGTTTTATTTTCTTATCACGTGGGGCTTGAGTAGGAAGGGTTTAAAGATTAAATGGTGTGGCTTTATGGCATAAAAATCAAAGTGGCAGTGGCACAGGCGTTGGGGTAAGGCGTGCGTGGCAAGGGAGCACAGGTTCGAATCTCATGACAAGCAATGGAGTATTTATTTTTTGCGGATTGGACGGCAAGAGTTTGATTGAATTTAAACTCTTCTTGACAGAGGATCCCACATCGGAAAGACACAAAGAATGAAGGTGAAGAGCTAGCTATATAAGGAGCATCCTAGGAGGAGAGTAAACACATCTTGGAGGCGTTTGGGCACAAGAGTGATCGGGCCAGCGGATTAGCCAGTCCTATCGGTGTGTAACTCTCTCTACTCTAGTTGTAGAAGCGGCAAATGCGAAATGCGGTCTACGGCATTAGTAGCCTGGCGTGCGGCGCTGCGTGTGGGGCTTCGGCCAGCGATAGTTGAGGCCATAAGTAGTATTCTTGTGGGTTGGAAATTTTGCCCGGGCGCGATGGGCGAAGTGGGCCCAATGGGCCCGTGGGCCCTTATGGAGTAAATTGTGCGATTGGTTAGTATATGTTGAACTAGACTAGGTGGAAGTTATATACGTGGCTAGATTAGTGTTAGGTGGGCCACACTAGCGTGTGGGCCGGATGGCGAAATCGGGTTTTAGGCCCAATCGTCGGTGCGGCCAGGAAGTGGTATTGAGTCGCTAGTGGCGACATTAGGCCTTGAGAAAGGCCATTGCGGTGTGAATTTACGAAAATACCCTTAGTAGGTAAAATTACGATTTTACCCTTAAAGGTTGATTAGCATGATTATGTTGTTTAGTTTTGGCGATTGTAGGGGAAGGCTTGATCTAGCATATCTCGGGTTGTGGCTAGTGCTCGAAAAGTGTTAAGGAATGGGGATCTAGTGCGTTAGATCTTGATCTCAGGATTTGATAGTCGCATTAATGTCAGTGTGTAAACTAACACACTTCTTGCTTTTTGTATATGTTTGATAAAGCCCGATTGATTGGTAAAGCCGAAATAGTATGGTTGAGTGATATGGTACCCTATGGGGTATGTGCGCGCAGTTCGAGGTAAGTCCGTTTCATTATGAGTCTTTATTATTGATACATGATGTCATGATTTTGATATAAGTACTTTATTTGAATTGTTAGGTTGTAATAAAGGCCATTTTATGTTTTGGTATTACTTTAACTATGGTTTATTTAAATTAAATTGCTACGTGAAAATGATTTATGGTTTGCAACCTATTTATTCAAATTGGATATTATAAACTAAAGTTTTAAAAATGAATGAGTTTAATAGCAAAGTTTTATTCCAAAGATATATTTTCCAAAATTCAGCAAACTACGATGTTTTATTTTAAATTAAGAAGATTTTCAACCGTCTTTTCCCAGTGACATAACTTGATTAAGATGCGTAGTGAATAAGTAGGGTTTGAGGATGTTACATAAATGTTAATGGCCTTATGAGGAAATTAATCCATTATTTAGTTAGTGGTTAGTTAAATGACAAAAAACCTTATTATATATATGTTTTATTTGTTAAATGGAAGGTTAATTTAGTAAAAGAATAAATAAAGTATATCATATTAAACAAAACCAATTGAAAACCATGTTCATCTTTTGTTCTTATGACCGAAAATAAGAAAAAAGAAAACAAGGGTTTGAGCTTTGCACATTCGGCTACTTACAAGTCAAATTCAAGATAAAGAATCGAAGAAAACAGGTTTAGATCGGGGAAAGTCGAAAATCATTGAATAGCCGTACGTTTCCGTTAAATCAAACTCAAGGTAAGTCGATATACAAATAAATGTATTTGCATTGAATTATTTGAGTATATATGATATTTGAATTACTATGATTATCTATTGAGATGGAATGTATGTGAAATTCGAGTTGGCTAATAAGTCGACCAGCTGTTAAAGTCCGAGAAGTCTTGTGTGAACCTAGGAATAGATAGGAACTACGTATGTCATGACATAGGTGTCAATATGTGATATCATATAAGACCATGTCTCGGGCGTTGGCATTGATTTGATATTTCGTGTAAGACCACATTTGGGGCGTTGGCATTGATATGAGATTTACGTGTAAGACCATATGCAGGACATTGGCATCGTATTTGATTCGTGTAAGACCCTATATGGGGCGAAGTGGCATTGATATCACGAGTACATGTAAGACCTGCGTGCAGGGCGTTGGCAATGTCACGACTATTACGAGCACTCTGAGCATCCTATTTAGTTAGAGCGGTTCAGCGGGCAAATGCGTGATGTGAATGACTAAGTGAAGCGTATAATGATTCGAATGCGTTGAAAGGTACACTATGTAAGTGTATGAAAGGTAAGTATACATATATGAACTTACTAAAATGAATGTGTATATGGATTTAATGAGATAATATGTGATTTATAAGCTTGAATAAGCTATGTACAAAAATGATGTTTGAATTGAGGAATGTGGTAAGATATGGCTAAGCATATGAGCCAATGAATATGTGATGAATTTGTTACGAGAACTATAAATGTCAATGTATCAATATGGTTATGTGCATTTTATGCTAAGTTTATTTGTATATGGCTTACTAAGCTTTTGGAAAGCTTACTTTGTGTGTGTATTTACTCTGTTACAGATCGTCAAAGCTACTGAAGGCTCGGGGACCGTCGAGGATTATCATCACACTACCCAAACTTATTTTGGTACCTCTTGGAAAATGTATATATAGCTAAATATGGCATGTATAGGCTAGTTATTTTTGGTACATGTTTGAGAAGTGTAAATAGCCATGTGATTTGACTAGATAAATGTTGGTAATATGCATGAGTGAATATGATATATGATGAATGATTTGGTATGGCTTGATAGCAAATGAAATGGTCAAGGCTATGGTAAGCATATGAATGCATTATGAGTATGTATGTTTGATCAATGAAATGGTAATATGAAAGGTAAAGTGTGGATGTATTATGCTTGGATATATAAGTGGTTTGGTTGTGCAAATTGGTATGATTAGAAATGAGATTGGATATGAAAATTGTTGATTATTTGGTATGTCTTTGGTTGTCCATTGTACATGAAATGAATTCGTATATTTCTTGTAGGGTTGACCCTAGTGTGGGTGGCATTTTGGCCTTGCAAATGGCTTTGTTTGCATGCAATTTTGTGGTACCACGGGCATCCACAGTGGCCGTGTGAATAAAGGCGATAGCTAGCCTAATTTTACGGCCATGGCTGCAGGCGTGTCTGGGTGGGTGTGTGGATAAGTCGATTATACATCCTCTGTTTGACACGGCCGGGACACATGGGTGTGTCTAGTAGTCGTGGGAGAGCACTGCGGCTTTGCCCACGCAGGCGTGTGACCGTAACTTAGAAAAGTTTTTAAATTTTTGAGAAATTCCATATATATTCGGTTTAGTCCCGACCTATTCTAAAGCATAATTAAGGTCTCATTGACCTATAAAAGGGACACTTTGATTATAAGTGATGACTTGTATTATGAAACGTCTGTAAAAGTTTTCGATCTGTCCGGTAATGCCTTTAACCCTAATCCGGCGATAGATACGGGTTAGGGGTGTTACATTCTCAGTTTGTTAATTCTGTCTATTTCATTTAATTTTATAAAACACTTTTGTTTGTAGTGGTACTCTTAGCTAGATTCAGTTTGGATATCGTAGTTTGAATTTTGAAAATCCAATGTTTTGTTGATAGCATAGTTAAAATTTTAAAACAAGTAAACAATTTAAAACAAAAATTTAAAGTTCAAAACAAAACAGTCTTGAATGTCTGAAATAGATCAACAATACCAAAATAGTATAAACCAAGTTTTTAATAACACAATTAAAGCTGTTTAATCGAGCTCTCGTCGCATAGACCCGTCCTAGGTCTGGGGGTTACCTGAAAGTAAACAGACAGAGGTGAGCTTTCGAGCTCAGTGTGTAACTTATAAAAATAAAAACCATAGGTATAATTTTAAACATGCTTTCAGATATCATTTAGACATATTTTATAAATAGAACAAAAACAGTACACATTAGATACAGATTAACAATCCTACCCCCATCTGCTATATATCATCTCTGACCATCCCTACACACCAATCGATTGTCGGTATGACACTTTTAGAACATTGTGACTTAAGCTGCCGAGATCAAAAGGTGATATCTGTAAATCTGGATATCGTCATTTGAGGCACCAAATTAAATGAGATAAATTAAACTCCATCACTTCCTCCAAACACATATCTCCCATCCCAATGCACATGCAGAACTAACATATATTAGAAATGTTTATGACATACATGCTTTTATAAGCGATTTAGATCATGCTTAGCAAATATGAGCATACTTAGCTTACAACGGATCATACTTAGCATCTAACATATTAATCATTCGTACATAAATCGTATTTAACACTAACGAGAACATCAAAACTCATGATTGGTAGCCCAATTTGTATCATATGGACCCTACAAAATGTTGGGAAATGTGCCCATATTGTAGTAAACATGGAGCTTATTTCTATTTATTTGAGCGATGAATAAATAAATAAAGTTAATTTCACATTTCACTATTATCTCTTTTGTATTTATGTCTTTTATATTTTGCATGCATAGCGAAATTGTGACAAATAAATATTAGTTCATTTATTGTCTAAAGTTCAAACTGAAGATACGTGGCATTGTAAGAAAGTTTACATTGCGAGAAAGACAACTTACTTCAATAGATAATCTAAATGAGCCGTAATCTCGTAAAAGAATCAAAGTGAGCATTTGATTCAAATACTGAGAAGGATTATTATGTTGTCTACAATTCTAATTAGGGAGATGGCTAGTCTTGGCTATTGGAGTAGTTGACTTCACGAGTAGAGACATAGATGTATTCATTGGTAGAATGATACATTGGACTAGACCTAAGATGAATTAATTTTGAATCCGTTTGTGAATTAATTCACTTGTGATGTTCATGGTGTGATTTACCTAAATCCTAAGATAATCACTAACCATGCATATGCAACTCATGTACTTTGATATAAGTGGAGGCTTATGCTCTAAAGATGATTGAGCCCATAAGCGGTATATTGGGTACATGACTTGTGTATGGCATGGCTTTACTAGAAAGCGTGGAATTCATAAGCGCAATTAAAGAGTTAATGATATCCTCTCATTAGCATTGTGTGGATTAATAAATATGGAACTTGGCGGGGTTGTTGGTTCTCGAACAAGCAATTTATCATTTACATTTGTTGCGATGATCATATTAATAATTAAGAAGACACAATGATGACAATGAGATAAAATAGGATTGTATTGAGTGAAGCAGTTTAACTTAAAGGAATCAAGGATATCATATGAGGGTAACACACATACGACCTTGTCTGAATGAATTGTATTGATTGAATGTGTAACACCCCAAACCCGGCCTAGACGTTATGGCCAAATCTTGGCGATGTCACATGGTAGTGTTTTGGAAATAAACGAGTTGTCGTAAAAACCTCTTTAAAAGCTTTGCGTGTTGAGAGTATTTTGTTAAAACATTTGATTCGTTTTGAAAACTCGATTAACCCTATTACTATCGAGTTGTAAATAAAATAATAGAAATCCCAAATTAAATGAGAAAATCCAAAAAGCCCATTATTATAGTAAAATACCCCAAAATAAAATCAAAATTATAATTAAGTACTAAAATAGAACAAAATGGGTCATGTGTACAGTGAGTCCTCTGCTTGCGCCGATCTGCTGTGTTTGGGGATTACATGCAGATTAAAGCGAGAAGGTGAGTTTACAAAAACTCGAGTGTGTAATCCCAAATAGCAAAAGCAGAGATAGGCGAAGGCAATTCTGATGCAGGCCTAAGCCTTATTTAGAATCGATGTGATGTCAGTTTGGGCTTTAGCCATCTTATCTGAGGCGATCATGCATTTGGGCCTTGGCCCATTCTGATGTCGGTAATCATTACGATTATCACAATATACGATTATACAAGTCCTACCTAGCCGACCTCTACACTCCATCTCCATCAACCCTAAACTCCAAGTGGGGATATAATCAACCCACCCATCCCTACACTCCAAGTAGTATCGGTTGCGGCACTAGTCAGTAATTTGCGGTTTGATTTGCCGATGAGTTAGGCTCGAAGCCTTTCAGTACACTTCCTCCGACCCATATAAACCCATCCCCATGCAATGCATCATACAATCATGTCATGCCAAATCATGGTACCATATATGTATTGATGCACAGTTTTAACGGCATGCTCTGTCTGATCGTACATGTATTTATATAAAGTACATGGATATAACGATCATTCGATCAATTAGGGATCTAGGTAATCTTACCGACCCTACGATGAGTCCTGATCGACTCGGGCGACCCGTGCAATATAGCTTGATCAAAATAATGAAAATTGGCCCTAAGCCCATGTAATTTGCCCATGTAGGCCCCTGCGCTCGTGTGGCCACAAGGCCCAAAATGGCCTTAGCAGTGTGGATCCTGCGACTTGGCCCAAATAATCCCCTGCGCTCGTGTGGTTTCACTCGTGTGGTGTGGGGCCCACCATTTAAATCGGCCCGGCCCATGATTCGTACGCCATTTGCCTCGTCGATCACGCTTGGGTGTCGAACCACGACCTCTGCGCGGGTGGCCACATGCTCGTGTGGTGTCGGCGATCTCGCTTTTGACTTTTTGCGATATCCGTTTGTAGAGTTGTGTTTACATACACGGTTTCGATTCTTTGCAAAAGCACTCCACGAGCACCCAAGGCCTATCAATTGACCGAGTATAACACTTTATTATACACCTCAATCAATAACCAATTAACTAAAATCGAAAGACATAATTCTAACACCTTAACTTAGAACTCTTACCTTATGAACACGGATGTTTCCCTCTACAATTCGGCACCGGCCACGACCGCCGCTCCGGACTTTTGTTTGTCATCACAATTAACAAAGATTCCCCAATTACCAACAAAAAGTCGAATATTAAAAACACTTGTAATCGTAAAACAACGATTTAATCAAGACCCCAATACCGTGGGCGGTTCAATAAGCATGATCCACTTACCAGCGACAACTCTATCATTACGCTCTAACCTCAAATAGCGGCACAAACCGATCAACGCCTTTGCGCCTACCATAAGTAACAAAAATATCCTTAGTCACCAACCAAGAATCAATTAACATCTGGTGAAAACACTACTTACCAAGCGCACAAAAGCAAAGCAGAGAAGACAAGTTGCGTACGTAAAAGAGTTTAGAGAAAGAATGGATTAATTGAGAAGCCAAAGCGAGAAGAAGAAAGTTTTTCAGCAAGCAATCGGCAAAAATAAAAGGAGAAGAAGAAAAAGTCGGAAGAGCAAGTCGCGATGAAGCAGGAAAAAAGAATAGTGAGAGAAAATGGATGCAAAATGCCAAAAGGGGTAGAAAGGCCAAAATTTGAAAGTAAAAAAATCGAAATTTTGAGAAGAAGAGATCAAGTTCAGCACAACTTTGATCACTTCCTTAATCCTCTCCTCAAAATCCTCACTACCAACCACCACAAACTCCTCAACGACCTAATTCCACTCTCCTACAAACACTCTGATGTTGGTTAAACCAAAATACTTACGGCCTGAGCAAAAAAATAATCCCTCACTACATACGAAGACTAGAAATCCAAACCTCAACTTATTCACACTCCACTTAACCACCGGACTAGCAAGCCCATTTTGACATATTTTTACACACTTTTCCTTATAAGCTTCTTTGGTCAAAGATAGAGGGTTTATTCATTTAAAAACAAAAATTTGCCCAAGCTAAGGCTTGAACTTGAGACCTCTCGGACACTTCCTAGAACACTTAACCACTAAAGAGATAATTTTTATGACACAATCATACGAAAATAAATATCTAAGGTATTTTTTGGGCGTTATAACTCTACCCCTAAAAGAAAATTTGGCCTCGAAACTTTACACGATCGAGCAGATGAGGATCTTTGCTATCGCATCGTATCCTCGGGCTCCCACCAGCCTCTTGAGCTATGATTACGCCAAAGAACCTTAACGGTGGGAGGATTTTCTTCTTAGAACCTTTACATCGCGATCCAATATCTAGACTGGCTCCTCCTCAAAGGTCAGATCTAGCCTAACCTCGATCTCCTCAACAGGAACAATATGCATGGGATCAGAACGGTAGCGCCTCAACATAGAAACATGGAACACGTCGTGAATTCGCTCCAACTCTGGGGGTAGTTCCAACTGATATTCTACTGGCCCCATCGTTTTAGAATGTGATAAGGCCCAATAAATCTAGGGCTCAGCTTACCCTTACGACCAAACCTCAGTACTTTCTTCCATGGTGAGACCTTGAGAAAAACGGAGTCCCCCACTGAATACTCTATCTCTCAAAGCTTTAGGTATGCATAGGACTTTTTTCTGTCAGATGCCGCTTTCAGGCGGTCTCGAATCAATCTAACTTTGTCCTTGGTATCAGAAACTAGTTCAAGGCCCAGCACACATCGCTCGTAACTCGGTCCATCACGAAGGTGTCACGACACCTACGACCATATAGTGCCTCGAGCGGTGCCATGCGAATGCTAGGCGATGCATTTGTTGTTATAAGCAAACTACGCTGGCGGCGGTAATCCTCCCAAGCGCCTCGAAGTCAATCACACAACTTCTCAACATATCCTCCGATGCTCTGAATCACCCTCTGCGGTGGCCCGTTAGTACGAGGATAGAATCTGATCTTGAAGTCTAATCTTGTACCCGAGCTCCATGTAGCTTTTTCCGAGGCGAGGCGTGAAACGAGGATCCCTATCAGATATTATCGAAACCGGTACCCCATCCAGTCTCACTATTTTATACACATACAGTTTAGCCAGCTTCTGCAGAGAGTAGTCAGTACGGACCGGTATGAAATGGGCAGACTTGGTCAATCAATCCACGATGACCCATACTGAATCCTTCTTAGTAGGTGTGAAGGGGTAACCCAATAACAAAGTCCATAGTCACTCGCTCCCACTTCCAAAGTGGAATCTTAACTGGCTGAAGCAACCCCGAAGGTAACTGATGCTCAGCCTTAACCTGCTGGCATGTCAAACACTTGGCCACAAATTCAGTAACCTCTCATTTAAGACCTGGCCACTAGTATAACTCATAAAGGTCTCGGTACATCTTGTTTCTGCCAGGAAACTGCCTCAATTTAGTATCTTTCGGTACACAGATTCTCCCACAGAAACAGAGCACCCCTTCGTTATTCAGTCTAAAATCCTCGGTATTCCCACTCTTAATCTGTCAAAAGCGAAGACCCAAAGACTCGTCCTCCATCTGCTTACTCTTAATTTGATCTATCCATGTCGGTTTAACTTGAAGTTTGGCCAACAGACTACCATCATCAAATAAACTGAGACGAGCAAACATCGCCTCGAGATCGATCACGACCCTACGGACTCGATTGCATCGGCCACCACATTGGCCTTGCCAGAGTCGTATTCAATCGTACAATCATAGTCCTTAAGTAGCTCAATCCGTCTATGCTGCCTAAGATTTAGCTCCTTCTGAGTGAGGAGGTACTTGAGACTCTTGTGATCAGAGTAAATGATACACTTTTCATCAGACAGGTAATGCCTCTAGATTTTCAGTGCAAATACCACCGCGGCCAACTCCAAGTCATGCGTCGGATAATTTGCCTCATGAGTCTTAAAGGCGACGAGACGCACGCTACCACCTTACCCTCTTGCATCAACACACATCCTAAGCGACATGTGATGCATATTTATAAGCATGATAAACTCTTTTCTAGACTACGGTTTGTATCAAGGCAGGGCCTCAAATATCTGATTTTGAGCTTATCAAAGCTCTCTTGCTGCGCGTCAGTCCAGTTAAACGACACACCCTTACATTGCGGCTTAGTAAAGGGTGTGGCAATCGTGAAAACCCCCTCTACAAAGCGTCGATAATATCCCTCCGGTCGAGAAAACTACGGATCTCGATTCTGACCTTGAAAGGTGCTTCCAATCAAAACGACCTCAATCTTTCGAGGATCGACTCTAATCCCCTCGCGAAACCACATGTCCCGAAAGCGTTACTTCACGTAACAGAACTCACATTTCTTGAACTTGGCGCATAGGTTGTTTCTCTCGCAAAGTCTCTGAGAACCACTCACGAGGTGTTCATCATGCTCACCCTCATTCTTTGAATACACCGGTATGTCATCAATAAATACCATTACGAACTAATCCGGATAAAAGGTGGAACACTCGGTTCATTAGATCCATGAAAATTCTTTGGTGCATTAAATCGATCCAAATGGCATCACTAGTAACTCGTAATGGCCATAGAGAGTCCTAAATGTCGTCTTATGCACGTTAGCCTCTTTAACTCTCAACTGGTGATACCCTGATCGTAGATTAATCTTAGAGAAAATCGAAGCCCCTCGAAACTGGTCGAGCAGATCATCTATCCTCTGTAGGGGGTACTTATTCTTGATAGTCAGCTTGTTCAGTTAACGGTAGTCAATACACATACGCATGGATCTATCCTTCTTTTTCACAAACAAAATCAGTGCTCCCCACGGAGACACACTAGGGCAGATGAACCCACGATCCAGTAGCTCTTGAATCTGGGCCTTAAGATCCACAAGCTCTTTCGGTGCCGTTCTATAAGGGGCAATGGACACCGAAGCTGTACCAAGAAGGAGCTCAATCCCAAACTCTACTTCACAATTCAGAGGTAACCCAGGCAGCTCCTCAGGAAAAATGTCTGAAAAGTCCTTAACCGTCCTTATATCCTTAACTGGAGAATCTCCAGAATCTGAAACACTGATGTAGGCCAGATACACCTCACATCCCTTACGAACCAACTTTTCAGCCCTCAATGCAGAAATCATATTCGATAAGTAGTTCTAACGTTCCCCAATTATGACTACCTCGCTGTCCCCCTCAGTTCTTAGTACAACCCTTTTTGTGGCACAATCTAAGCTCACTCGGTGTTTAACTAACCAGTCCATTCCCAGTATTAGATCAAATTTTCCATAAGGCAGTTCCATCAGATCAGCTAAAAAGATAGATCCTTGAACCTCTAGAGGAACATCTCTAAACAGTTTGTTAACCCTTATTGACTGTCCCAACAGACTCAGTACAGTGACCTCACTCGTAGTGGTCTCAACCAGTATACCCAAGTTTTCAGTTATGGTACAAGCTATATAAGAATGAGTGGATCCTATATCTATCAGTGCAGTATAAGGTACATTATAAATAAAAAATGTACCCGTAATGACGTTCGGAGTATCTCTATCCTCTCTACAACGAGCAGCATAGACTAGAGCCGGCTGCCTCGCTTCAATATAACCAGCACCTCTGTCCGGTGCTCTCTGACCACGGCCCAGACCATTCCCACCTCTGGCCTGACCACGGCCTCTCGGTGGCTACTGAACTACCCTCGGTGGTGGTGTAGTACCCAGGCCAGAAGCTTGCATCTGATCAGACCTCCGCAGACAATCCCTAATACGGTGCTCTAATGAACCGCACCTCAAACAAGCCCCAGTTCTTTTCCAGCACTCGCCCTGATGGCGTCTACCACAATCAGTACACGGCGGCTGTCTAGTAGCAGCAATAGGAGCCCCACCTCTGATCGACCCATCCATTCTGGCCTTTTTCTTAGGCCTCTAAACGGAACTCGAAGGCTCCGATTCTCTCTTACTCCTACCTCTCTCTCTGTTCTGGCGCTCAGCGCGCTTCACTTCCTCAGCGATCTTCACCTTATCAACCAGTGCTGTAAAATCTCGCTCTCTCTGTGGAGCTATCAAAACCCTTAGATTATCCCTGAGGCCATCCTCGAAGCAAACACATCGCTCATACTCAGTCGCCACTATTCCTCGCGCGTAGCGGCTCAGTCACAGAAATTCGGCCTCGTACTCAACCACTGATCTATCCCCCTAAGTCAGATTCAGGAACTCCCTCTTACGGGCATCCACATAACTGGCACCCACATACTTCCCTTGGAAAGCAGTCTTAAAGAGCTCCCAAGTCAGTCGATCGGGCTGAGTGCCCTCCTTAACCGTAAGCCACCACTGGTAAGCCTCATCTCTCAGCAGTGACACTGCACCCTTTAGTTTCTGCTCGGGGGTACAGTCCAAATCGTCCATGATCCTTTCTGTGGCCTCGATAAAGTACTCAGCTACATTAGGGGCAACTCCAGCAATACCCCTAAAGATCTCGGCTCCATTGGACCAGATTCGTTTCGTAACTGACCCTCAGCCTCCAGCTCTAGTATTGGACCCAACGACCCTCTCTAGAATCCTTAACATGGCTTGGGACAGTGCGTCGTCCCCAGCCACTCGATCATGAGACCCAGTCTCAGTCATTGGTGAAGTCGGCGTCTCACTTGTATCCAAATTAGGCAAGTTGCCAGAAGATGAAAATCCAGCTCGAGCACCTTTACGACCTCTACCACAGCCTCTTGTACCCCGTCCGCGAGTACCTCTTGTGCTCATTGTCAATTCGTGTTAATCTGTATTTATAGTTTTATGCATCAGTTTACAGTTCCATTGTTTATTAACGAATATTTTATGAAAACAGTATCAGAAGTGTAAAGTTTATTTCGTATATCGCAGTGTTAATCAATGCCTATCGGTTTTTCTACAGTATCAGTATACACTAACTTGAGTTTTTCGATGCGAGTCTATCTATAGTAGTTTTTACATACATGTCTATAGCATTTTTAGTTTTTAAACAGATAACAGTTAAGAGGACTTACAGGATCGGCGCCGGAGACTCGGTGTACCATACATTTAGTGAAAACATTTCACGTCATTTAGATATCAGTTATTAGAGAATTAAATCTTAAAAACCCAAATCCACAAATGATTTTTGCAACCTGGCTCTGATACCACTAAATGTTGTCCCCAACGACCTAGACGTTATGTAGAATCTTGGCGATGTCACATGGTAGTGTTTGGAAATAAATGAGTTGTCGTAAAAACATCATTCTAAATTAGCCTCATTACAAAATCTTATGTTAATTCTAGGATGCGTTGTTCATTTTCAAAATGCAGTTCATTATCACAAAAGTATTCTCTTTCAAAACGATATTAATTTTTAAAAGGTCACTTATCGCGGAAGCTTTTTAAAAGCTTGTTTGTGTATTTGAGAGTATTTTGTTAAAACATTTGATTCGTTTTGAAAACTCGATTAACCCTACTCTTATCGGTTGCAAATCAAAATAATAGAAATCCCAAATTAGACGTGGAAATCCAAAAAGCCCATTATTACAGTAAAATACCCCAAAATAAAATCAAAATTATAATTAAGTACTAAAATAAAACGAAATGGGTCATGTGGCCCTTTGTTGAGTCCTCCGCCGCACCGATCTGCCTATGTTTGGAGATTACCTGTACAGTTAAAATAGAAGGGTGAGTTTATGAAAACTCAGTGTGTAATCCCAAATAGCACAAACAGACAGACAGAAGGCAATTCTGATGCAGGCCCAAGCCCTATTCGAGAATCGATGTGATATCAATTTGGGCTTTAGCCCATCTCGATCTAAAGCGATCATGCATTTGGGCCTTGGCCCATTCTGAGGATCGATGTCGCACAGTATCACAATATGCAATATACATGTCCTACCCAGCCAGCCTCTACACTCTATCTCCATCCAACCTTACACTCCATGTGGGGATATAATCAACCCATCCATCCCTACACTCCAAGTAGTACCGGTTGCGGCACTAGTTAGTAATTTGGTGAGTCGCGATAAGTTAGGCTCGAAGCCTTTGTTACACTTCCTCCGATCCATATAAACCCATCCCCATGCAATGCATCATACAATCATGTCATGCCAAATCATGATATCATATATGTATTCAGTACAGTTTTAACAGCATGCTTACAATACAGTCGTACATGTATTTATATAAAGTACATGGATATAACAGTCATTCAATCAATTAGGGATCTAGGTGATCTTACCGACCCTACAGTAGGTCCACAGTCAACTCGGGCGACCCGTGCAACCTTAGCGGTCAAAACAATAAAAATGGGCCCACAAGCCCATATAATTTGCCCATGTGGGCCCACACACCCGTGTGGCACACAAGGCCCAAAATGGCCTTAGCCGTGTGGATCACACGGCCTGGCCAAAATAATCCCACACGCACGTGTGGTTCACCCGTGTGGTGTGGGGCCCACATGGCCCGGCCTATGAATCACACATGGCCTGCCTCGTCGATCACGCCCGTGTCCGATAACACGGCCTACCGTACGGGCGGCCACACGCTCGTGTGGTGTCGATAGTCTCACTTTTCGTCTTTTCACCGATTTCCGTTTGCAGAGTTGTGTTTACACACCTGGTTCTGATTATTTGCAAAAGCACTCCTGAGCACCCAAGGCCTATCAATTGACCAGTATAACACTTTATTATACACCTCAATCAATAACCAATTAACTAAAATCGAAAGACATAATTCTAACACCTTAACCAAACTATTACCTTACAAACACCGGATGTTTCCCTCTACAATTTGGCACCAGCACAACCCTTCGCTCCAGACTTTCGACTGTCATCACAATTAACAAAGATTCCCCAATTACCAACTTAAAAGCCGAATATTAAAACACACTTATTAATCGTAAAACAACGATTTAATCAAGACCCCAATACCGTGGGTAGTTCAATAAGCATGATCCACTTACCAACGACAACTCTGTCCTTAACGCTTCAACCTCAGCAGCAGTACAAACTGATCACTGCCTTTCGCCTACCATAAGTAACAACAATCTTCTTAGTCACCAACCAAGAATCAATTAACACACGGTGAAAAAACTACTTACCAAAAGCACAAAAGCAAAACAGAGAAGACAAGTTGCGGCACGTAAAAGAGTTTAGAGAAAGAATGGATTAATTGAGAAGCCAAAGCAGTAGAAGAAGGAAGTTTTTTAGCAAGCAATTGGTAGCAAATAAAATGAGAAGAAGAGAAAAGCCAGAAGAGAAAGTCGGCAGCAGTGAAGCAGGAAAAAGAACGGCAGAGAAAATGGATGCAAAATGCCAAAAGGGGTAGAAAGGCCGAAATTTGAGAAAGTAAAAAAAATTGAAATTTTGAGAAGAAGAGATTAGGTTCGGCACAACTTTGATCACTTCCCTTAATCCTCTCCTCAAAATCCTCACTATCAACCCACCACAAACTCCTCAACAGCCGAATTCCACTCTCTTACAAACACTATAGTATTTCGGTTAAACCAAAATACATACACGGCACAAGCAACAAAAATAATCCCTCGCTCGCACCAAGACTAGAACTCCAGACCTCCAACTTATTTACACTCCACTTAACCACTAGACCAGCAGGCCCATTCTGACATGTTTTTACACACTTTTCCTTATAAGCTTACTGGTCAAAGATAGGGGTTTATTCATTTAAAAAAAAAATTTGCCCAAGCTAAGGCTTGAACTTGGGACCTCTCAGACACTTCCCAGAACACTTAACAACTAAAGTAGATAATTATTAATGACACAAACATACAAAAATAAATATCTAAGGGATTTTTTTTGGGGTGTTACAGAATGAATTACTTTCATAAAAAGTATATGATAAGAAGTTTTCAATTATGGTACTTCTTGTGAACTGACTCCATGATTAAGTAATTGCGAATTATCAAAACGATGCTTCTGGACATAATTGCAAACACTTGAGCCTAATTGTATATGTCCAATTGGTCCCTCCGTTAGCTCAACAAAAGCTCGATTGGACTGCATTTGAATCAAAAGAAAATTCTACAACTTTGGGAATAATTTAATTGAGTCGATTTATTCGATATGGAATTAAATTAGGTGGTCATGAGAATTGTTCAACTAGAGAATTTAATTAAATAATTTTCTTGAAAAATTAATTTGGAAAATCTAAGTAGTTTTAAGAAAAATTAATTTTGATCAAGTAAAATTAAATTAATCAAATCAATTAAAATTAATATGATATTTTTTGAAGTTAATTTTCAAGTTAGACAATTGGCCAATGGGTAATTGAACTTGAAAATTGAACCTGAGATTGTAAATTGGGCCTGGGAGCCCAAAACCGAGACCAAGACCCAAAAACTGGTCGAGCCGGACCCGGTGTGTGAAATCGAGCTGACAGTCCAATCGGTGGTTAGATCGAATCGATCGGGTCGTCATAGGCCCAGACCAAACCGGCAGCAGCGAAACCCTGCTTGGGGTGCCATAAGTGTGTCACACCTGCATCATCGGACATGGCGGTGCCGGTGGCTGCGATGGCGGCGCCCCAGTGGCCGACGATAGTTGGTCATCGGTGGTTGAGCAATGGAAGAGTTAGACTCTTACTGGGACTCTACCAGAGAATTTGATTTCAGATTAATTATTCCAAAAATAATATTATTTTAATAGTTTAATATTAAATTAAATTTAGTGCTTATCTTAATAGTATTTTAGTAATTTAATATTGAAGTGATTATCTTAATATTAAATTTAATTTAATATTTATCTTGTAGATAAAAATTCTATTATTTTAATCAGATTTAATATTAAATTTAATCTAATATTTATTTATCTTGATAAATATTATATTAATTTAATATTAAAGTGATTAAGTTTAATTATAGTTGAACTCTCTAAGCTCTCCCCATGTAACACCCCAAACCCGGCCTAGACGTTATGGCTGAATCTAGCGATGTCACATGGAATGGGATTTGAAAGCGAATTTATCAAGTTAAAACCGTTTCCGTTTATTATCTTCTATTAATCTCTCGTTAATTTCAAATTCATTTTCTCGTTAATTTGGTTCATTTAAAATCAAGTTCTGTAGCGGAAGCGTTTAAAACCGTGATATTTAAAGAAAACTGTTCGCGTTTAGGAGAACGATGTTTTTAACTAAACCGAGTTTTCGTTGAGTTTTGTAGTTTAAAAGTTCATGAAAACAGTTAAAATCCAAAACAAAAGCAACCAGTCCAAAAGTCCCAAATTACATCAAAAATACCCCAGAAAGCAAATAGGAAATAAAACCATAAATGAAATTAAAACCGTTCACTCGACATGTGGTCACCATTGAGTCTCTCGCGCATCTGCCGTCTGTCTAAGTGCGGGGATTACACTGCATGATAAAAAGCGAAAGGGGTGAGTTTACGTAAACTGGTGTGTAATCCCCATAGAAAACATGCATCTGATCGGACAATGATTTATCGGTCAAATGCGATGCAGGGCCTAAGCCCATTCTGAGACTCGAGATCTGATATGCATACTGATGAATGTAAATCGATATTCTACCCACCAGCCTCTACACACCATCTCCGACCATCCCTACACACCATGTGGGGTTTAAAACACCCACCCAGTCCTACACACCAAGTCGTACCGAATGCGGCACATATCAGTAATATTGCAGCTGAGCTGCCAGAAAATAGGCATGAAAGCCTTTCAGTACACTTCCTCCATTAATCAATCATCCCACCCCAATGCAGATGCAACTAAACATGCTCAATGCAGACATACAGAATTACATGCTTACATTGTAAAATCCAGTTATTAGTCATACATACGGATCAGTAATCATGCATAAATTGATTATGCTTAATACATATATTATACATTCAGGTCACACGATTTAGGGTCTAAGTAGCGCTTACCGACCCTACAGTAGGTTCACAGTCATCTTGGGCGACCCGTGCAACCCTAGAAAACATTTTAGCTAAATGGGCTCACACGCCCAGATTGGCCTTGCTCGTGTGGATCACACAGCCTGGCCCAGATATTACACGCCTGTGTGGTGTGTTCGTGTGGGCCCACACGCCCAGTTCAGTTAGGCCGTGTGGCCCACACGGCCACACCCCGACCATCACACGGCCGTGTCCTGCGCACGGCTTGGCTTTCGTCGATCACACGGCCTACCACATGGGCGACCACATGCCTGTGTGGCGTCGACAGTTTGCCATTTTGATTTTGGTCGAATCCCGTTTTCTGCGTTTTCGGGTACACACTTGGTACGTTTTTGACGCAAAAGAACTCCCGGGATCACCAGAACCTAAAATTGACCAATCAAAGCCCGAATTAATCTCTTATAATGACATTGAACCGAACCATCTCGTAAAAGTCAAGCCTTTGATTTACCAAAAACTCTTACCTTAGAATGACAACGACGTTTACGAGAAATTTAGGTTCCGATTGAAAACCTCCAACCCTTAAACCTCTCCTAAACATCAAACAAATTCCATTAAACCAACATTCATTAACCAATGCAGAAAACACACTCACCAACTTACTGATATCGCACAAAAATGCCGGAACAACGAGGCATGGAATATTGAATCAAAAGAAAGAAACCAGCAACGAAGGGAGGAAAAGAAGCAGGAAAAAGAATAATAGCAGGGAAACAAAAATTAACGTCAGGAGATTTGGGGAGAGAGAACGAAATTTGCTTTGAGATATCCTGATAACTCCCCACTACTTCACATCCTAACCACCCACTCTCAGTCTTCCAATACAAGCGGAACTCTTTCAGTCAAACGAGCAAAAATAAATACCCCCTGCCTGCGCAGGGATTCGAACACAAGACCTTCAACAAGCTACCACTCAACTTAACCACCAGACCAGTAGGCCCATTCTGATATAAGATTACAGGAAACTAATTATAAGACTACTAAACAAAGATAGGGCTTAATTCCAAAAATAACAAAAATTGCTAACATGGGACTTGAACCCAAGACCTCTCATACACACCCAGAACACTTAACCACTGAAGCAGATACACAGTTGTGTCAAATATTTACAGATGCAAAAACAAATATTTTGGGGCGTTACACCCCATATAAAGAGAGTCTTGGGTCATTATTTTCACACATTTGAATTCAAGAGAAAATTGTAGAGAGAAAATTTGCTGAAGAGACTATTTCAAAAAATTTCTAGAGATATTTTTTTGATTTACAACTTGACCCAAAAGTTTAGAAAATTTGCAAAATTACCCCACTGGTAATTTTTGTGAAAAAATTTCTTATTCGAAGCGAGTCCACACTCGGTAGACATGAGCTTGAGGATAGCGGAGAAGACTACTCGATCGAAGCGCTCATCCTAGACGAATCGAAAAGGTACAATTTTGATTAATTGTTTATTACTTTAGATATCACAACCAAGATCTAATTTTGGAAAAAAATTAAAACTCTGGTTTTTCCCTAAATTTATTTTCTGCTGTGCTTTCCAAACCTGTTTTTCCAACACAAAAGACCTATATTCGACTTGTATGATGAATATGGTGCTAAGGAAAATTTTCAAAATTTGGGCCACACGGCCTACTTGGCCAGCCCGTGTGGCCCACACGGCCTGACACAGGGTCTCACACACGCCCGTGTGGTCCACAAGGCCCAATTGGCTCACACGATCTGGCACACGACCGTGTGGCGTCGACAGTCCCAATTTTGACTTTCAACCGTTTACTGATTTCTCAAGTTTTCGCTACACACCTGGATAGTTTCTGATACGAAATCGATCTTGAGATTTTCAGAACCTAGCGACCAAATTTTAGTAACGAATTACTAACCCAACTAACGCTTTCGATAAAAAATACAACATACGTAACACTAAACCGAAAAAAACAACCCCCCTTTTAGGTTTTTAGTCACTTACCCAAACAAAACAGCCACCACCTACACTTAATTTATTGATGGGTCATTGAAAGCTTCATGATCTTCTCCTAACAATAGAAAAGAACCCAATCAAACAACCATATGTCACAATTATAACTAACCAGAGCATAATAATTCTCCTTATCAGCAAAGAAAATAATTCCACCACTTACACAAACACTATAGCCACTTACCAACAAGGCATGACAATCGACTACGTAGAGGATGGGTTCCAAAATAGAAGAAAAAGGAAAAGGAAAAGGAACAAAAAGAAAGAAACATATAATACGATGTGGAAACACTTGTGTTTGCAGCGGTACTCTTAGCTAGATTCAGTTTGGAAATTGCAGTTTGAATTTTGAAAATCCAACGTTTTGTTGATAGTGTAGTTAAAATTTTAAAACAAGTAAATGATTTAAAACATAAATTTAAAGTTCAAAACAAAACAGTTTCGAATGTCCAAAACAGACCAACAATATTCAAAAAGTATAAACCAAGTTTTTAATAACACAATTAAAACTGTTTAACCAAGCTCCCGTCGTATCGACCAGTCTTAGGTCTAGGGGTTACCTGAAAGTAAATAGACAGAGGTGAGCTTTCAAGCTTAGTGTGTAACTTATAAAAAAAACCACATATATAATTTTAAACATGCTTTCAGATATCATTTAGACATATTTTATAAACAGAATAGAAACAATACACATCATATACAGATTAACAATCCTACCCTCATCCGCTACAAATCATCTCCGACCATCTCTACACACCATAAAGGGTATTTACCAGCCCTACACACCAGTTAGTGTCGGTATGACACTTTTTAGAATATTTTCAGCTTAGCTGCCAAATCAATAGGTGATATACCACCAAATACATATATACATGACTGAGCCACCAAATTAGGTAGATAAATTAAAATGCCATCACTTCCTCCAAACACATATCTCCGACTCTAATGCACATTTAGAACTAACAGATATCAGAAATGTATATGACATACATGCTTTTTATAACAGATATAGATCATGCTTAGTATCTAACATATTAATCATGCATTTAACAATAACAGAACATTAGAATTCATGATTGGCAGCCCAATTTGTATCATACAGACCCTAAGGAAGGCCTAGATTCGACTTGTATGACGAATACAACCCTAGGGAAAAAAATTGGAATTTGGGCCCACATGGCCTACTTGGCCAGCCCGTGTGGCCCACACAGCCTAACACATGGTCTCATACTTGCCCGTGTGGCCCACACGACCCAATTGGCCCAGACCGTGTGGCTCACATGGTTTGGCACACGACCATATGGCTTCGACAGTCCCAATTTTAGCTTTCAGTTGTTCGCTGATTTCTCGAGTTTTCGTTACACACTTGGATATTTTCTATTACGAAATCGATCCCGAGATTTTCAGAACCTAAAATCATCATTCAAGTGACCAAATTTTAGTAACGAATTACTAATCCAACTAACACTTTCGATAAAAAATGCAACATACGTAAAACTAAACAAAAAAAGCCCCTCTTTTTGGGTGTTCAGTCACTTACCCAAACAAAACAGACACCACCCCCACTTAATTCGCTAGTGGGTCATCGAGCTTATTCTATCACAAGTTGAGCGAAAATAATATTTAAATCAAAAGATGGGATAAAAATAAAAATAACAAAATTTTCCTAGAGTGAGATTTGAACCCATGACCTTAAACACACAATCAAGGCCCTTAACCACTAAAACAAATACTTAATTATGACAAAATTTAACATACCAAAAATTCAAAATTTTGGGGCATTACATATGTGGTGAAATTGGTGAAAAGGACTAAATTGTAAAGAGTCTGAAAGTTAAACATGTGAAATAGATGATGATATGAAGTATTTAAGTGAGATGTTAAATGTTGATAAAATAAATGTCAAGTGAAATTTGATGAATGATTGATCTTATATGACTAAGGACTAAATTGTAAAAATAGTAAAAATTGAATTGTTTTATTTGTTGAGAAAATGTAAATAAATTGTATAAGTTTAAATTCCCATGTAGATAAAATGAGAACTAGTAGAATATAAATGACATGTCATTACGAAAGTGACTAAGCGCGCAAGTGATAGTGGCACTACGGTGCAAGTGTAGTGACACTTTGGTGCAAAGTGATATCCACATGTCCGTGCAAAGAATAGTGGCACTTCGGTGCATCTTATCGACATTTCTGTATATCCTATTATTTTCTATTAAGTCTACAATTGGGCAATTGAATTACAAGGTAAGTGAACTTAAAGTGACAATGGTAAGTGGCTTGTATTTTGTTGAATTCGTACCTTATTATAGTTTTTATTGAAACAAAATTGTGCATAATGATAAAGATTAATTATAGTATTACATATATATGTGTGTGTAATGAACAAATTTTAAACGTATCGTTTAATTCTTGATATGCTTTAAGCTCTCGTGAGCTTAATATGTTTCTTTCAAGCGCATAGGTGAAGATTTTTTCGAAGTTAAAAGGTGAAGATCGTCTCCAACTCATCTAATCACATTTCAAGCCTTGGTGGAAGTATGAATTTAAATTTTGAGCATTAGATTTGACATGTACATAAGGTTTCATTGAGAATGTACATATAAATTAAAATTGAGTACATAACAATTTCAATTAACTAGTCAAAAATAGTAAGTGAGGTGTAAAATCTGAAAAAAGAAAAGAAAAAAAAAACACAATTATAACAACATATAACTTTACTTTACTTAAAAGTAAAAATAATATTTTTATTAAATAAGTTTAATTTTTAAGCATACATAAATATCTTGTGAAAATCTTACCAAAGATCTTCAAAAATGTATATGAAAAAATATTAATAAATTAAATATTATTCAAAATGAAATATCAAAATTAATAAACGTACTAAATTGACATTGGAAAAAGGGTGAGCACAGATACATGAAAATCAATAATAAATTTTGAATTTATAATGCAATTTAAACTATTTCATACATTTGGAATAAAAAAACGAAAAAGAAAAGAAAAAGAAGAAAGACCCATTTTTTGGGTCCTGATTTGTAAAACAATTAAAATTCGTTCAAGAATCCGAACGATGCAAAGGTAACTAATAGATCCAAGTCAGATCCAAGTCGTAGGATGAGAAGGAGCTTCAATCCGGTGATGGGATTGTCGGAGAAGTCCATGTATGACAATGATATATTTGAATATGTAAGGGTATTTATAGTAAGCTTGAAGCTATTATAAATAAAATATCAATTTAAAAAATAATTATCAAGTTAAATTAAGTAGACAAATTAAAATTAAAATCTAATTAAATATATTTACTTTAAACATAAAATTCTAAAAATAAATAAATTCTATTTATCAATTTTAAGTTAATATTTGTAAAATTTTAAGTTTAAGATAAATAGTTAGTAATATAAAAAAAATTAGTTTTTAAATTTTTTTTGATAATTGCGATCACAAAATTGTTTAAAAATATGAATAATAAACAAATTATATTTAAATGTTAAAAACACTGCATTGTAAATATTAATTTTTATTTTTGAATATTAATAAGAAAAACTACATTGTAACAATATTTACGATTAAGATTTGATAATTGCAGTCATAAAAATTGCTTAATTTTTATCTTTAAAAATTTGGGTAAAAATTATTTAAATTATCGTCAAAAATTAATATTTAAAAGATTTTTTAAAATACAATTTTTGAATAAATTATCTTTAAAAATACATACAATTAAAAATATTTATTGTAACCTCCCAAACTCAGCCGAGACATTAGACCCGAATTTGGAAGATTACATTAGCTACCAAAATGACTCAGTAGGCTATCGGAGTTTTAAAAACAGTCACTTTAAAAACATTTGATTATTTTAAAAGAGAGCTTAATTAATTATTGATTTATTTATTACTCTAAAACTTATTCATACTTTAGTAGCGGAGAATTGGTAATTGTTTGCATTTTTAATAAAACCGAAGTTCATGCATAAATAATTAATATTCATACCTCAAGATCCTAAAATCAAATTAAATGTCATGCATGCTTAAAGAAACAAATCATAAGTCTCATGCCACAGTTCAAAATAAAATAATACAATCTTTGAATAATTAAAAGTTCAATTAGTAATAAATCTAAAATATATGATTAACTAAAACTGAACCAAGACCTTTCGGATGTCACGTCCTTGTCCTAACCTGGTGGGTTATCTGTAAGGATGAAAACCAGTGCAAAAGATTAAGCATACGGAAATATGTCACATAGAAATAATTCACAATGGAACTTTTAGAATATCGATATTTCATATCACTCACAATATACATATATATAAATATGTCATATCAGAAATCCCAGATTTGTATGTACATGTTTTTATGGATGCCATACAGTTTTGGTTTTAACAGAACAGATCCTACCCCACCACTACACACCACAATAGGAGTTTCCCTAAACTCCATCCACCAACACGCCGAATTGTGGTTAAACCACTACTGGTTCGTAGATAAATTGACAATGGCTATGGACACACAATAAAATCCCCGTAGATGGAATCTGCCTTTGGTTGTGGCTACACAACATATGTCTCACAGATGAAATCTGCCTTTAGCTGTGGATGACACAACAAATAACCCATGGATGGAATCTGCCTCTGGCTGTGGATGCACAACAAATTTTGTAGATAAACTGCCAAACTTCCTCTGTTCACATTACCCCACCCATGCAATGCAATATGATATATTTAATATAGATCAATATGGCAGCAATTAATATGCTTATAACATAGCAATTCAGTAGAAAAAATCATGCTTTTCATGTGCTCGGTTAAAATATAACATAAGGCAAATTGTATGTACGATCGCAATTATAGATACAATAGTTATACGTATTATTCACAATTCATGCAAATATACACAAATATAATATTAATTCAGTCAATCAGATCATGAATTCTAACAAGATTCATATTATCAAGGACTTGATTGAATAAAATAAAACACTAAAATAGTTCAAAAATCATTAAGGGACTAAACTGAATAAAACATAAAAATTTAGGCAAAATTGTAAAATTAGAAAAATAGGGGCACATGACCGTTTAGGATGCTATAGACCATGTGGAGGGGGTACACGACCTTCTGACTAGGCTGTGTAACAGACTGTGGCCGTGTAGTAATTGAAAAATTAATGTACAAGGGAGGCACGGCTATGTGGCAGGCCGTGTGGATGGTTCTAGGTCGTGTGAGAATCAAAATATCCTAGGGTTTTAGGGGAACATGCATGCGTGAGAGGCCGTGTTGTCCACACACCTGTGTGGCCCTATTTTGAGGCATGGTTTGCCCTGATTCGCTTGTAAAATAACACACACCTTTCACCGGGATCTTGAACGACGTCCCCCACGTTCAAATTTGGTCTGGTACACCTGTAACGAGTCCTTTAAACGACATTGATACACGAGTTAAGGTTTGTTTTCAAGATTTATCAAAATTGCTGAGAGTTTCGACAAGAAACCATAAAAGATTGATTAATTGAATGAATAATTTGTGTCAGGACAATGATATCACAAAATTCGATTGAAAAAACAAAGGCACTTATCAATTCTTGGCAAAGTTAGAGATGTGATTGACGGTGATTTGCTAAACTGTTAAAACATGATGGAGTGGAAGATGATCTGATTCATGAACAAAATGATTATTAGCAATGGAGAAAAATATATGATGCAAAGAAGATGATGGACAAGAGAGATGAGAAGAAATAGGGGAAAAGAAATAATTTTTTTTTTGGTTTAGAAAAAGAAACAAAAATTCAAATACAATTAGAAAAAGGGATAAATATTTAGGGTTTCAAAACTCTAGGGGCTGCAAGGTAATTTCCCATTGCTGTCAAAAATAAAAGGGAAATGGGGAAGAATGGCATGGCTTGTACCTAATATGCAAGAGGGAAGGATAATGTTTAACCATTTGGGCTGCTACCTATTCTTATTAAGTTTTTACTCTAAATTATATTTGTTTTAGGATTGTTTTCATCTTAGTTTGCTGAAAATGAAAAGTAAAGAAATGGAAGAGGAGTGGATAGAACCTACGACCTCTAAGGAGTATACTAACTACTTAACCATCAAGTCTAGGTCATTCTTTGGTTATTTATTGCAATTAACCTTATATATTTTGGGGTGTTACAGTTCTCCCTTCCTTAAAGAAATTTCGTCCTCGAAATTTACCTTGTTTGAATATATGGGGATATTGTTGACAAATTGCATCTTCTAGTTCCTACGTGGCCTCTTCGATGCCATGGTTCCACCACAGAACCTTAATAAGTGGGATTTGTTTCCTCCTTAGAAGCTTTACTTCACGATCTAAAACTTGCACAGGTTCCTCCTCAAAGGACAAGTCCGGTCGCACCTCAATCTTTTTGATCGAAACAATATGGGAAGGGTCGGATTGATATCGTCTCAATATGGAGACATGGAGACATGGAAAGCATCGTGGATTCAATCTAGTTTGGAAGGTAGTTTTAATTGGTATGGAATCGGACCAACTCTTTTAAGAATTCGGTAGGGTCCTATAAATCTTGGACTTAACTTACCCATTCGACCTAACCTCAACATTTTCCTCCATGGAGACACTTTTAGGAAGACTTGATCGCCAACGTTTTACTCAATGTACTTCTTTTTTAAATCAACGTCACGACACATCGCCTCATCCAAGTTGCTTTCAACTTATCTTATATTAATCTGACATTCCCGTCAGACTCTTGCACTAACTCGGGACCCAAAACTTTCCTTGCACCCAGTTCGTTCTAACACAAAGGTGTTCAGCATTTATAGCCATACAAGGCCTCATAAAGTGTTATCTGGATACTCGATTGGAAGCTATTATTGTAAGCAAATTTTGCTAGAGGCAAATGTTCCTCCCAACTGCCTCGAAATTCAATAATGCAACCTCTTAACATATCCTCCAATATTTGTATAACCCGTTCGAATTGCCCATCAGACTACGGATGGAAGGTAGTGATAAAGTCAAAACGAGTACCTAGTGACTCTTGCAGCTTCTTCTAGAATCAAAATGTAAAACAGGGATTTCGATCAGAAATAATCGATATGGGCACCCCATGCAACCTTACTATCTCCAAAATATATAAATTAGCCAGCTTTTGCAACGAATAATCCTTACGGATGGGTAAGAAGTGTGCTAACTTAGTTAATTGGTATACTATCACCCAAATTGAATATTTCTTAGCTGGTGTTAAGGGTAACCCACTAACAAAGTTCATCGTTATTCGCTCCCACTTCCACTAAACTATTTTGATAGGATGTAACAACCAAGAAGGGAATTGATGTTCAACTTTCACTTGCTGACATGTTAGGCACTTAGTTACGAACTCTGTGACGTCTCATTTCAGTCTAGGCCACAAGTATAGTTCCTTTATGTAACACCCCTAAACTGTCTCCGTTGCCAGATTAAGGTTACAAGATATTAAAATAGTTTAGAAACGAATATGGACTAATCTGAAACAAAATAGAAAAATATGGAAAAAGTAGAAAATAAGGGTCATACGACTGTGTGACAGAGCCTAGACCATGTGACACAAAGACATGGCCGTGTGGCCAAACTGTGTAATAACTTGAATCCGTGTAACTTAGGGTCACATGGCCGTGTCTCCAGGCTATGTAACTCTCTGAGACCGTGTGGGAAATCCTGCACCAAAAATCAAATAGGCCACATGGTCGTGTGGGGTGACCGTGTGTGGCACACGGCTGTATGGCAGACAGTGTATGTAACACCCTAAACCTAGCCTAGACATTACGGTCGGATTATGAAGGTTACATCGTTACGTAAAACATTGTTCGTTAATTCTCGTAAAAACTTAATTTTAACTTAAGTGTAAACAAAATTGATTAAATTATCAAAGCATAAGTATTCAAAAAATCGTGTGAGAGCACTTTGACATAAAGCCTTATTTTATTGATTTTATTAAACCAAGCCCACTCACTTAACCACTTGTATCGTTTAACATCGTATTTGTTTTCAAAACCTTACAGCGGAAAACACGTTAAGCTTCTTAACTTATAAAATCATAGTATTTCATCAGTTATGGCGTCTTGTTAAAAATACCATTTATGAATAATATGTTTGCAAAAACAAATACCAAAACCAGAATTAATGTCCCAAAACTAGTAAAGAGTCCGAAAGTATGAAAAGTCCATAATTAAACCCAAAACATACTTAAAAATCAAAATGTCTGAACCCATCTCCAGAATCGCAGCCAAATTCTAAGTCTGAGGATCACTTAAAACGTATTAAATAAACAAGTGAACTAGAAGCCCAATGTGTGACTTGACCCACATACACAATTTTACTTATAATACACATATATACAAATAACATAACAAATTTTCATATTTTCTGTAACTTATAGCACATCAGAACAAAACCTACTCCCATTCGCTACACACCATCTCCGACTAACCAATCACACCAATTAGGACTTCATGAGTCCATCCATCCAATCACAAAAATAAGTGGTGGTATGCCATTCATAAATATGTAGCTGAGCTGCCAGAAAAATATTGCGGTTTAACCGCCAGAATTTGTAGTAAAACTACAAGAATACACTTCCTCCATCATATCAAACCCACCCCAATGCTCGTCCATAATCATATTAACATACATACATATCACATGGATTGTATGGCATGCATACCTAAACATATTTTTATGCATCATAACATATCATATTGCTTATACAAAATTAATCCTACTTAACATGCTTTCTAAGCATACTTATGTGTATCATACCAAATTTTACGCTTTTATAAGCCTACAAAATGGTCACTAATTCAATTTTTTAGTTCCTTAATCGGCCCATAACCAAGCCTTCAAATTGGCCAAAAAGGCCTACACGGCCCAACATGCCAGCTCGTGGGATCCACACGACCTAACTGTTTAGGTCGTGTAATCACACTCGCCTGTGTGCTCCATATGGCTTGGCACACGGCCAACCACACGGTTGTGTGGCAGGCCGTGTGCACCACACAACCATGTAACGCAGAGTAGTTTCAAAAGCAACCCCTGTTTTTGGGTTTTTTTCGAGTTCTAGTCTAGTTTTCGGGTTAGTTTCACACACCTAGTGATAAATTTGATTAAACACACAATATTGCACGCTCAAACTTCACAAAAACAATGTTAAAACAATGACTGCTCCACTAGAGGATTTCGATCCTTACACCCTTCGCACCATGCTTGACCTAGGATTGAAGAGCGAATAACACGCACGAATGAAAAAGAAAATAAAATTGTAGTAACCAAAAATCAATCAGAAAGAAAAAAAAACAAAGAGAAGATATCATAAAGGGTAAAGAAAGAAAAGAGAATATGAAGCAAAAAGAGGGGAAAGAAAAACAAACATGAAAGGAAGTGGGGTAATGGACGGTTTGGTTGGTGAGGAATATTAGGGATTTTGATAAGTTTTAAAAAATAAAAAATAAAGTAATAGAATAACTTTAACCGAATCCTAACCCACTAGATTTAATAGAATTCGAATTGAATTCAACCTCCAACATATAGCAAGAAACAAAAATATTTCACATTTGCGCACAACGGGTTTCGAACACAAGACTTAGGGGTAAGCTAAAGCCTTATCACTTAACTAGTAGGCTCATTCTTGTCAGAAACCCAACAAAAATAAAAGATAAGCCCAAAGACTCAATTTGGGCATAATTCAAAATTAATATGGAAAAATCCAAAACAAGGGAATCGAACTTAGGACCTAAAGCAGATGTTCAAGGTACTTAACCACCAAACCAAATCAAATTTCTTGATAAAATTTAACAATACAAAACTTAAGAAAATTGGGGCGTTACAACTCTCCCCTCCTAAAAGAAATTTCAGCCTCGAAATTTACTTGACTAAAAAACTTAGGGATACTCCTAACGAATTGAGTCCTTAAGCTCCCAAGTGGCCTCATCTGAACCATGATTCCGTCACAACACCTTAATTAACGTAATGGTCTTTCTCCTCAAGACATTAGCCTCACGATCCAGAATCTGTATTGGCTCCTACTCAAAAGACAAATCTGACCTCAACTCAATTTCCTCCATTGGAACCACATGAGAAGGATCAGATTGATAATGCCTCAACATGGACACGCAAAAAACGTCATGGATGCGATCCAACTCTAGAGGTAGCTCTAACTGATAAGCAATCGGCTCCACCGCCTCAAAATCAAATATGGTCGGATGAATCTAGGGCTTAACTTTCCCTTATGACCAAATCTTAGAACCTTTTTCCAAGGAGATACCTTAAGGAAAACACAGTCCCCAACTTCGAACCCAATATCCTTTCTCTTAAGGTCCGTATAAGACTTCTATTTTTTAAAAGTGGCCTTAAGTCAATCTCGAATCAAATGAACCTTATCCTCAGTCTCGACCACTAACTCAGGACCCAAAATCTTCCTCTCACCCAACTTGGTCCAACAAAGCAGAGTACAACACTTCTGACCATACAAGGTCTCATACGGTGCCATCTGAATGCTAGACTAAAAACTATTATTATAAGCAAATTCAACTAGCGGCATGAATTCCTCCCAACTTCCCCAGAAGTCAATAACACAGTTATGAAGTGTATCATCGAAAATCTAAATTACCCTATCGGGTTTACCATCAGTCTGCAAATGAAATGTTGTACTGAAGTCCAATCGAGTACCTAGAGCATCATGCAATTTCTTCAAGAATTGAGAAGTAAACCGAAGATCCAGATCTAAAATAATTGATATCGGAACCCCATGAAGCCTAACTATCTTAGCAACGTAAAGCTTTGCCAACATTTAAGGAATAGTCGGGCTTGATCAGAATAAAGTGAGCAGACTTAGTCAACTGATCCACAATAACCCAAATAGAATCCTTCTTAGTAGGTGTTAAGGGCAACCACTAACGAAGTCCTTAGTTACTTGTTCCCATTTCCACAATGGAATCTTAACGGGTTGAAGTAAACCAGAAGGAAGTTGGTGCTCAGCCTTAACTTCCTGGCACATCAGACAATGAGACACGAAATCAGTTACCTCACGTTTCAACCTAAGTCACCAGTACTACTCTCAAAGGTCACAATACATCTTATTACCACCGGGATGCATAGCATAGGGGCTACTATGTGCTTCCCACATAATAGATTGCCTCAAATCCACATCACTAGGCACACAAATCCGACCTTCGAAACATGGGATACCATCACTATTAAACCCAAAATTCGAAGTCTTATGCTCATCAATTTGCTAAATCTGACTAATCAGAGACTCATCTAGAAGCTACTTATTCTTAATCGTAGTTAACCAAGTTGGCTTAACCTGCAACTCTGCCAGAATCCCACCATCATCAAACAAACTTAGGCGAGCAAACATCGCCCTCAACTCAGACATAGATCTTCGACTAAGAGCATCGACCACCATATTGGCCTTACCGAGATGATACTCTATAGTGCAATCATAGTATTTAAGCAACTCGATTCAATGACATTTCCTAATATTTAACTCATTCTGAGTATGGAGGTACTTGAGGCTCTTGTGATCAGTGTAGATGATACACCTCTCACCGTACAGATAATGCCTCCAAATTTTAAGAGCAAAGATAATTGCGGCAAGCTCAAGGTCATGTGTTGGATAATTACCCTCATGCTACTTAAGTTGTCTAGATGCATAAGCCACAACCTTACCTTCCTGCATCAGAACATAACCCAAACCGGTATGAGACACATAACTATACACAACAAACTATTTCCTAGGTTTGGGCTAAATCAGAATAGGTGCCTGAGTCGAAACAGACTTGAGCTTCTCAAAGCTCGATTACTGCTCATTGGCCCATACAAATGGGGCATTCTTACACAATAACTTAGTCAAAGGAACTGCTATCAATGAGAACCCCTCGACAAACCTCTGATAGTATCCCGCCAAACTAGGGAAACTCCAAAGCTCAGTCACATTTCTAGGCTGCTTCCAATCCAAAATAGCCTCTATCTTTTTAGGGTCTACTTGAATTCCCTTACCAGAAACCACATGCCCTAAAAACATAACCCCACTCAACCAAAATTCACACTTACTTAACTTACCATAAAGCTCATTCTCTCGAAGAATCTGAAGAACCACCTTAAGATGCTCATCATGCTCATCCTCAGTTTTAGAGTATACCAAAATATCGTCGATAAACACTACAATGAACTGATCCAGATATGGCTGAAAAACTCGATTCATGAGATCCACGAATGTAGCCAGAGCATTAGTCAAACTGAATAACATGACAAGAACTTGTAATGCCCATAACGAGTCTTAAAGACAGTCTTATGCACATTAACCTCCTTAACCTTCAATTGATGATATCTAGAACGAGGATCAATATTTGAAAACATTGACGCCTCACAAAACTGATCAAACAAATCATCAATTCTTGGAAGTGGGTACTTATTCTTTACTGTCAATTTGTTCAACTAGCGGTAATCCACACACATCTTCATAAAACCATCCTTTTTGACAAGAGGACCGGTGCTCCCCATGGAGACACTGGGTCAAATAAAACCCCTATCTAGAAGTTTTTAAAGCTACAATTTTAATTCTTTCAGCATATTTGGTGCCATATGATATGGAGCAATAGACACTGGAGTTATCCTAGACAAAACCACAATTCCAAACTCAACCTCCCAATCCGGTGGTAACCCCAACAAGTCCTCAGGAAAGACATCTGGAAAATCCTTAACAATGTTAATTCCCTCCACAGCTGATCCCACAACACTCATGTCATGCACATAAGCTAGACACGCATCACACCTTTTCAAACCAACTTTTCGGTTACTAAAGTAGAGATCACGTTTGAGAGGTAATCTCGATGCTCTTCGACCATCACTACTTCCTCACTATCCCCAACCTTTAGTGTCACTCTCTTAGATTCACAATCCAGACCAACCCGATGCTCCACCAACCAATCCATACCTAGTATCAGGTCAAACTCTCTGAACGAAAACTCCATCAAATTAGTTAGAAATACAAACCCCTGAACCTTAAGCGGACACCTCCTAAACACTTTACTAACTCGAACTGGCTGTTCCAACGGACTAATCACAGAAATCTCACTACTAGTGTCCTCAACTAAAATCCCCAAATTACCCGATACACAACTAGAAATATATGAATGTGTAGAACCACAGTCAATCAAAGCAAAATAAGGATGTGAATGCATAGTAAACGTACCAGCTATCACATCGGCTGCATCTTTTTCCTCACGGCACCTTTCCGCATAAACAAAAGTTGGCTGTCTCGCCTTAATTTGAATCGCACATCTTCCTGGTGCCCTATGACCACGACCACCTCCATTACCTCCCCTAAATTGACCATGGCCCCTAGTGGCCTACTGAAATGGCCTTTGAGGCTAAGTCTAATACTAAATCAGAGCTCGCACTGGCTCAACCATACGAAGACATTCAATGATCCTATAGTCAGTATACCCACATCTGAAGCAAGCTCCAATCCTCTTCCAACACTCGCCCAGATGGCATTTACTGCAGTAATCACAAACGGAACCCGCTCAACCATGGCAACGGGCTTAATCCTGGCGGCTGACTCAACCTGCTGAGGTCTCTCAACCTTGGCCCATTTCATAGGCCATTTAGAAGAACTAGAAGGATTTGAATCCCTCTTATTCTTATTTTGATTCTTCTTATTGTCCCTTTTCTCACACTCCGTGTGCTTAATCTCATCAGTATTTTCGCCTACTCCACCAGAGTTTCGAAGACTCGCTCCCTCTAGAGAACTACTAAAACCTTAATATTGTACCTTATCCCTTCCTCAAACTGGATACTTGGAACGGTGGAAATGTGCAAGTGTACACAATCGTAACAAGTAATAAAGTGACAAGTAAATGTCGAGTTATCGTACCCACAGGGACTGTAAAAGAATTATTTATGAAAATGTTTTCAAACAATTTGGTGAAGGAAAAATATTTGGATTTAAGAAATATTTAAAAACTAAAAATAAAACAAAGAAAAATAAAACAAAACAAAGTTCTAATGCACAATTTCAAAAACTGATTTTAATCAAGATGATATAATTGTGTTGGATTAATAACATTTCTTACCTTAGAATTATTAAACTCGTGTTTATACTTATTAAAACATGGCAACTCGGTAATTTGCTAACTTTTGAACATATTTACAAATAAAAATCCATTCATCTCTTATACATATTCCTATGCAAATTCAAACGACTAAACAGACTTCTAAAAGTAAACATGTTATCGCACATACATACTTATTAAATTAAATTATCTCTCGCATATTCCTATGTCGATTCAAACGATTAATTCAACCTAACAAGCATAAAAAAGATAATGTGAAGTAGCAAAGTATTCTTACCTTGAAACAATTTAATCACAAAAATCCTGCAAGTTATGCAAGGCATATGTATCGTCAAATACAATGCTAATTTAATCTTCAGCTTCCTTAGAAGAATTAAACATGCACAGATTAAGTATTGTGTCCATTAATTACAATTTCAATGCATTTAAATAATTAATTCATTAGCTATCTAAACAATTATAATGCCAGATAACTTAACGTAATTTTACTTAATCAAACATTTTACCGAGGCCTTTAACAACATAAACACAATTTTAATAATTCAAGAGGACGAAATGCGATCAACCCAACACGAATTAAATTCAAGCTAAATTGATTAAATTAAACATTCCAACAGCATAAATATTCATAAACATGTTTGTCAAAACAACAACGAATAATTTAAAGAGATAAGGAACAAGAAACAAATTCGGTGTTTCTCCGTGGCTTGTCTGTTTGCTCCCTTCTTCGTTCTTCGTTGTCCTCAGCTATCAAGGTTTCTTATGAACACTTAAATTGCTGCTTCAAATGGCTGGAAAAACACCTCTTTCCCAAGAGGAGAAATCGGCACAAGAACACCAAAAAGGGAGAAGGGAAAATGGGAATTGAGAGAAAGTGAGAGAGGAGAATGTTGGATGCTTGAGGTGTGTTTTGAATGAGCAGCTAGGGGGTGTATTTATAGCTGATCAAGGCTGCTAAAAATAGAAAATATCAGCAGCAAAAGAGGCCTCCCTTGGCCGGCCATCCCATGTGGCAAAGTTGAAGAATTCAACTTTGCTAAATATAGCATGGGGCAATCTACAAAGCCATAATTTTTGGAGGGGTTTGAATGCAGTTTTGAAAGGTCTTCAAGGGCTTCTTTGCAAGCTTAATTAATCAGCTAATAAGCTGATTTGGGCCATCATTGTGGACGGTTTGGGCTGCCCAATTGGTGGCTGGTTCGGTTTAACCAGTGCGGCTTAACTGGACCCTTTTCCATAATTAATTAATAATAATTTATTTAGCCCAAATTAAATTGGGAATAAATTAAAATTAATTATATTATGATTAAATCTTCATAATTGGACCGTCTTGGGCTGGAAATAAATTTTCCTTTGAACTTCAAATTGCTTATCGATTTTGTTCATCGAGCAGTGTCTACCGAGCTGATTTTCGCCCTTTGTGCAATTCTGTCGAAAATAGTCAAAATAAATCAAAATTAATTATAAAATTAATTAAAATTCATCATGTTCATATTTTTAGCCCAATTTAATTATTTTATAATATTTAATTATTTTCCGACAAGAATTTACTCGAAACCACATGAATTTGGGTCAAAAAGGGCATGAAAAAGTATATAAATTTTTGTGTTTCCACACCCCCAAACTTAATTCATTGCTCGTCCCGA
This sequence comes from Gossypium sturtianum, assembly GCA_025698515.1. Classification (NCBI taxonomy): domain Eukaryota; kingdom Viridiplantae; phylum Streptophyta; class Magnoliopsida; order Malvales; family Malvaceae; genus Gossypium; species Gossypium sturtianum. The sequence continues at coordinate 110,442,437 of CM046953.1, forward strand.
GTAATGCACAAATTTGAAAAGAATTTTCTCGGAAACACCTTTGAAAAATTCCTTCAGAACAACTTTTTTCTCAAAATTATGAATTTGATATACTTAGGCTCAAAAATAAGAAATATGATAATTATGCTACTTAAGTATACATATCGTTCAAACTACCTCCAACAATTATTATACTAGCAAAATTAGACTAAATGTTTCTTAATAAAGACATGTTCCTCGTTACCAATTTGATTTTAATTCCTTATTCAAAAAGTAAACTGCAATCATTAAGCTTAACTAATGTCTTCATATGTTGAACAGAGCAATTTCTCTCCACTAATGTAGGTAACATTGGAATTTTGAATCAATAGGTCTTTAGTAAGGTTGTAACGTGGTTTGGGCTTAGGGTAGGTGAAAAATAGACAAATTTTTGGCTTAAAACCCTAGACTCAAATTTTTTAACTTTGAACCTTCAAATTTTCACCCTTGAGACCCAACTTATGCTCTTTCGATCACTTCTTTCATTTTTAGTACATGTTTTTTTTTTTTCAAAGCTCAAACTCGAGCACTTGCTTCATGTACTATAATTTTCGAGCATTTGATACATCTTTTCAACTCCCCAAACTTATTTTCAAACGATCTTACGAATAGTAATCGAGTCTAGTGTTTGGGACAATTTTAGAAGTAATGAAGAGAAAATTGATGGCTAAATATTGCATAGGTCCAAATAAAATTAGGCCATATAGTCTCAAAATTGGGTTTTAAAGGATAATTTTATTAGGGTCGGCTTGAAAGGCTCAAACGGTCCAAACAACAGTTACCTAAATCATTTTCAACATTCCATGCTTCCTAGAATTTCGCCTCAAGAAATTACTAAGTCAATTCTAAAGACTTAAACTTTCATGCATGCCTAATTTTTTCGTAGGGAATTAAAAATTTTATGGTACGAATTTACATGCTTTATTAAAAATACATTCATATCATTATTAAGCTAACATAATAATTTATTGAAATAATAGAACTTTATTAATACTAGAGTTTAGCATACTTAACAAAATTTCAAATTATTGAACAAAATATATCCTAAGCATAACTAAAAGAAAATTTTATTCTGAGTGGAACCAATTCAAATTTTCAGTCCCCCTACTTAAAGTGAACAATGTCCTCATTGTTTAAAGTGAATAAATACTATACACCAGGTAGGATATTAGAAAAGAGAAGGTGAGTCAAATTGACTGCTTAAGTACCAGGCTCTTTCTAAAATCCAATCCTAGACATGTATATATCTATTGCCACACTTTAGCCTTTGAGACTTGTTTAGATTTTATTCATGATTCCTATCTCTTGTTTTATTGTACAAGAATAAAAATTCCTAATTAACCTAATCCTAGAATAACTGAAAATAAAAATAAACTAAAGTTGAAGTCCTCCCCTTTTTTATTTGTTTGCCGATCCTTCCGATTTTGACCCATTTTTTGCTCTATTAGTATTGTCTTTGTAGGAATCGCCTTGCTCTCTCTTCGATGATGAAACCCATGGTTCAAATATGAAATCTGGAATCTCAGGCACAAAAATAAATGGGTCATTATAAATTTTCTTGAGGGCACTCCTCATCGAATCATCTCTTATTTTTGAGTATCGCCGATGAGGCTTGTTGCGCCATTGCATGTGTTGCATTAAGTCCATCACCTTCAACACTCATCACGACGATCCGGGCTAGGCGGTGGAGCTCTAAACATTGAGGGTTCGATATCGAGTTTCACACGGTTCTATTGGATCTGCTTCATTTGATTGCTCTGGTGGGATTTCTGTGGGTTCATCTTCTGCTTCTTCAGGATCCTCGCTCTCTTCAATTTGCTGCTAAAGAACAGAATCTCCAGCCACTCGGTAGAGGTCCTAATCGGTGATTGTGACTTGACTATACTCTGTCTTCTTCACGTCTGCAAGGAGTTTTGCTTTTAAGCACAGAATTGTGATCGTAAAGGGAAAATAGGCTGGGCCAGAGCGTCTAATGGCACAATTTCACATTTCTCTCAGGATAATTTTTCCCACATCAATGGTCTTTCCGGTTAAAATCGAGTATAGTAGGACCATTCGCTCTAATGAAATTGTTGTCCCATGTGAACTAGGCATAAGGCTGAAACAAATGAAGTAGAACCATACCTTCGCGAGTGGTGTCAAATACTCTCTTCGACACGTGTGGATTCCTTGTTTTGACACGATCCACTTAGAACACAGGAACCGTGAGTTCCTCGAGGATTTCTTGCAGATTTTCAAAGCTTAATATTGCTCAACAGAGAGGAATATTCATCGTTGTCGAAATCGGGTAATTCAAAGAACTCATTAATAGCATTAGAATTTATTGGTACCTTGATTCCACGGACTGGAACTTCGGTCAATTCACTTGAAGTTAAGTTCGCATAGAATTCACGAACTAATTCCTCATCCACACCTGGTTTCTTTTCACAAAAAAATTCCCAATTGAGGGCTTCAGCAACTTGTCGAATACGTGCCACAAAGTCTCTGTAGTTGCTTTCTTTCAATGTGAAGCCTTTCTCTGGATGCATCTGTTGATTTTTGAAGATACTTTCGTATCTTACTTTGGCTTCTTCACAGTGAAATTTGCTTTGTGGTTTGTCAATTTGAGTGGAGGCACGAGTTCTTTTGCGAGTCATAATTAACCACCTTCCTCGTAGAATTTAAGAACTCTTAAAATAAATAAAAACTAATGAATCAAAAGGGAGAATTTAAAGGAGGGTTGGCTTAGGTTGGGGAAAGGGATAATGTGTGCATAGGCGCACAAAGCAGCAAGGTGCAATGGGGCTGAGCAGGTGGCGCGCAAGGTGCAGCGCAAGGCAGGCCACGGGCTGGTTGGCGTGGGGCGTTGGTGTGCAGCTAGTGCACGAGGCAGAGGCAGCAGGCGTGAGATCCCCCGACAGGCAGTGTTCTTTGGTCCGGGCGCGTGCGGCGTCTTTGGAGCCACTTGCTGGTGAATGGTGGCTTGGGGAGTTGCGGCACTTGGTGTTTTGGTGGATGGGAGTTTGAGTGATGAGTGAATGGTGAGAACAAGGGTGCAATTTATAGATGGAGGAGTATAAATTGGAATAGAACTCTAAGAACAATTAAAGCATTAAAAATAAGAGTCCCCTTCTAATTTTACTCATGATAAACAACAATTAATAATTAAATAAACACATATAAATTATCAATTGTTATTTATTTACTAAGATAAATATAAAATAAAATTAATTCTAATCCTAAGCTAGGTTGATAAAAGTTAATATATAAATTATAATGAATATAATTATATATTAAAGTTTATCAAAAATTTGAAAATAAAAATATTTATTTTAGATGCCTTTTAAAAATATTTACAAGAAGCGGCACCTAGTTTTTATTATTTATGAAAATATCAACCAAATTTGAAAAATAAATCAATTAAGTCCATGGACTTAATGAAAATTTGAAATTGAGCTGCAATTTAAAACTTGAGTCAAAATTGACCTTTTTATTTGAAAAAAAAACAAAAATTTATTTTGCTATTTAGGGGCTAATTTCTTGGAAAATTATGTAAAAATCAATTCCCAGGAAAGATTGGAGGGGTCACAAGCGGTCCTGCTTAAGTTCCAATCTCCTAGACAGAATTTATTTAAACATAATGAACCCGAAAAATATACCCTAAATAATTTATTGAAAACAAGAAAATTAAAAATCAGATAAACTGAACACGATTTTATCCCGTTCGTGGTTTTCTTCGTAATAGTGTTTCAAAGCGAGCATTGACTTGAAAATTACCTCTCTTACCTTGGAGTTCAACAACTCCGTATGGATAAATGCGATGAATTGTAAATGGACCGGACCAACGTGACTTTAACTTACCGGAAAGAACTTCAACTGGAATTAAATAACAAAACTTGTCGACTGCTTCAAACTCTCGAACTCGAATATGCTTGTCATGCCATTTCTTGAGTCTTTCTTTGAGTAATTTGGCTTTTTCATATGAGAACATTCGAAATTCCTCTAGCTCGTTGAGTTGGAGCATTCGTTTCTCTTTAGCAAGCTTGAGATCCAAATTGAGTTGTCGAAGAGCCCAAGAAGCTTTGTGCTCTAACCCAGAGGTAGATGACAGAGCTTTCCCAAAGACCAACCTATAGGGTGACATTCCTAAGGGTGTCTTGTATGCTGTCTCAGTAAGCCCATAAAGCATCATCTAGTCTCTTAGACCAATCTCGCTTGTTCGGGCAAACTACCTTCTCAAGTATGCCTTTGATCTCCTTATTTGCTAGCTCACTTGCCCATTTGTCTGCGGATGGTAAGTCAGTAGCAACCTTGTGTTTCACTCCATGTTTATCTAGCAACCATTTTAACCACTTGTTCACAAAGCGGGTCCCTTCATCGCTGATAATAGCTCTAGGGGTTCCAAACCTTGTGAACACGTGTTTCTACAAGAATTTCATCACAACCTTGGCATCGTTCGTCGGATAAGCTTCAGCCTCGACCCACTTGGACATATAATCTACTGCTACCAATATATACTTGTGACCAAAAGACGGAGGAAAAGGACCAAGAAAATCAATACCCCAAACATCAAACAATTCTACCTCAATGATGTTTGTTCAAGGCATCTCATTTCTATTAGTTACGTTTCCAACTCTCTGACATCGATCACAATTCTTTACGTAAGCGTATGCATCCTTGAATAGTTTTGGCCAAAAGAATCTGGCTTGTAATACTTTGGCGCTTTGACGAGTTCCTCCGGAAGTGTCCCCACACTGAGCTGAATGACATGATGGTATAAAATCTTCGGTATTTCATCTTCTGTCACACATCTCCTAATCATCTGATCTGAATACTTTTTAAACAAATATGGCTCTTCCCAAAAATAGTACTTCACATCATGAAGAAACTTTTTTCTTTGTTGATAAGTTTTATCAATCGGCATCAAACCACAAGCTAAATAGTTAGCAAAGTCAGCAAACCATGGAATATTATGGACATGATTTACCTTCAGTATGTGTTCATCTGGAAATGTCTCTTAGATCGGTACGAGTGGAGAATTTCCCTCTTGCAGCTCCTATCTGGATAAGTGATTTGCTACTTGGTTTTCTACTCCCCTTCGATCTTGAATTTATAGATCGAACTCCTGAAGTAGAAGCACCCACCGGATCAATCTCGGCTTAGCATCTTTCTTGGCTAATAAGTACTTAATTGCGGAGTGGTCCGTATAGACAATCACTTTGGTACCTACAAGATAAGATCAAAACTTGTCAAAAGCAAACACAACAGCAAGTAACTCTTTCTCTGTTACCGTATAATTCAGTTGAGCTCCGGTTAGAGTTCTGCTTGCGTAGTAGATAGGATGAAAAACTTTGTTTCTTCGCTGGCCCATGACAGCTCCAATGGCGAAGTCACTTGCGTCACACATCAAAATAAATGGCGAATCCCAGTCTGGTGTGACGATTATGGGTGCCGTGACTAATCGACTTTTTAGATCGTTGAAGGCTTTTAAGCATTCCTCATCAAACTTGAATATCGAGTCTTTCTCCAATAGCTTGCATAAGGGTTTAGCCACTTTGGAGAAGTCCTTGATAAACCTTCGATAAAAACCGGCGTGGCCCAAAAAGCTCCTAACACCTTTTACAGATGTTGGAGGTTGGAGTTTCTCAATAACGTCTACTTTCGCTTTGTCCACCTCGATCCCATGTCTCGTTATCCGATGCCCTAGAACAATTCCTTCTCGTACCATGAAATGGCATTTTTCCCAATTGAGTACGAGATTCGTTTCTTCGCATCGCCTCAGTACCTTCGCTAGATTGGCTAAGCAATCATCGTAAGTATCTCCGAATACTGAGAAATCGTCCATGAAAACTTCCAAGTACTTCTCAACCATGTCAGTAAAGATAGACATCATACATCTTTGAAATGTAGCTGGTGCATTACATAAACCAAATGGCATGCGTCTAAATGCAAATCTACCGTACGGACAGGTGAATGTCGCTTTGTGCTGATCTTTCGGTGCTACTGTAATCTGATTATACCCTGAGTATCCATCGAGAAAACAGTAGTAGTCTCGTCCTGCGAGTCTATCCAGCATCTGGTCCAAGAACGGCAGAGGAAAGTGATCTTTCCTAGTCGTCTTGTTTAGCTTCCGGTAATCGATGCAGATTCTCCATCCCGTAACTGTTCTCGTTGGTATCAACTCATTGTTCTCGTTCTCCACGACCGTGATACCTCCTTTCTTCGGCACACACTGGACTGGACTCACCCATGAACTGTCTGAGATGGGGTAAATTATACCCGCATCCAACCACTTGATAATTTCTTTTCTTACGACATCTTTCATGATGGGGTTCAGTCTCCGTTGTCCATCAATCGTTCCTCTCTCTCCATCTTCTAATATGATCTTGTGCATGCATACAGATGGGCTAATACCGTGAATATCGGCTATAGTCCATCCGGTAGCCTTCTTGAATTGTTTCAAAACTATGATAAGTTTATCTTCTTGTTCAGTAGTTAATTCTGCTGAAACAATCACAGGCAGAGTAGAGGCGTTACCTAAATAAACATATTTTAAGTGTGAAGGTAATACCTTGAGTTCTAACTTAGGTGGCTCATCGATTGATGCTTTTGGCTGCATGTAATCTCTTTTCTCTAATTCCAAAGATTCAAAACGGGATTACGGATTAAATCCCTTTTGATTAGCTTCTAGCAAAGCTAAGTATTCATCATCCTCTTCATCATCTGGAGGATCCGATGTCAAAATTCTTTCCAGTGGGTCCTCAACACAGTTAAGTTCCTTTTCTACTATTAATTCCTCTAAATTAGATACTGCAGAACAATCATCCATCGTGTCATGAAATCGCATTGACTTAAAAACATTAAATGTTACCTGATCATCCTGAACACGCATAGTCAGCTCGCCCTTTTGCACATCAATAAGGGTCCTTCCAGTTGCTAAGAATGGTCTTCCTAGGATAATTTACACTTCTTTGTCTGCTTCAAAGTCTAGAATTACAAAATCAGCAGGGAAGATAAATTTATCTACACGTACCAATACGTCCTCGATTTTTCCTTCTGGACGCGCTAAGGATCGATCTGCTAGTTGAAGTGTAACCGTAGTTGGTCTAACTTCTCCTATCCCCAACTTTCTAAATATTGACATAGGCATCAATTTGATACTTGCACCTCAGTCACATAATGCCTTACCACAATATGTTGATCCAATGTTGCACGGTATGGTAAAACATTCAGGATCCTTCAATTTTGGGGGTAGTTTGTTCTGAAGATATGCACTGCATTCCTTCGTCAGAGCTACCGTCTCAAATTATCCAAGCCTTCATTTTTTAGACAAGATATCTTTCATGAACTTGACGTAGTTCGGCATTTGCTCAAGTGCTTCGACCAACGGGATGTTGATGTGTAGTTGCTTGAGTACGTCAAGGAACTTCTTGAATTGAATCTCCTGCTTCGGTTTCTAAAGTCTTTGAGGGTAGGGTGGCGGTGGTTTTATCACTGGAACTGATTCTGGTTGATTCGCCTTTGGTGGTAATTCTGCATCTAACAAAGTTGTTGGTTGATCAGAATTGATTGGTCCTGAGGTTACTTTGTCGGGTTTCTGAGTTTTGATTACGTGAAACGGGGTTTCAACACTTGGTTGAACTTCTTCTTGAGCATCAGCTTGCTCCTTTTCAACTTCGACAATGTTGGGTTCGACTATCTTTCCGCTCCTCAATGTAAACGATTTGCAATGCTCATTTCTTGGATTTCTCAGATTTTCTGTGTCACTAGGTAAAGCACCATGTGGTCGGTTCCTGAGTTCAGTCGCAAGCTGGCCCACTTGATTCTCTAAATTCTTCAATGTAGCTGCTTGGCTCTGAATTAAGGCATCATTCTTTGCTATGTATGTCTTTAGCAAACTCTCCAGGCTATTGGATGCTTCAGCTTGAACTGGTTTTCAACTTGTTGCGGAAAATTAGCGGTTGGGTCGATGCAGGTTGGGTGTAAGTAGTCTTTGGTTCCACCCCTTGGTTACTCTAGGAAAATTCGGGTGGTTTCTCCATGATGGGTTATAAAAGTTGGATTGCAGCCCCTTGGCTTCCTCGAGTTTTGGTTTTGATTACCCATGCATTACCACGATTCTCGGGTTCGATGGACATTCTTCAAACAAATGTCCCTCCCCATAATAGGCACAGAGCTATATTCTCAAATTGATTAGGCGGTTGTGCTGTAAAACTATTAGTCCCATTAGTAGTAAGATTTTTAAGCATTGAGGATATCGATGATACCTGAGAAGCGAGTGAAGTAAGAGCATCTACTTCATGAATTCCGACGACTCGTCTTCCTGACGCTGCTCGACTGGTTGGCCATTGATAGTTGTTGCTGGCAATCCTCTCGATAATTTCGTAAGTCTCGTTATAAGACTTAGAAAGGAGAGCACCATTAGCAGAGGCGTCCACTACCATCATTGTGTGGGCGTTGAGACCATTGTAGAATGTCTCAAGTTGAATGCAATGAGGGATTCCGTGATGAGGGAATTTTCGTAATAACTCTTTAAATCTTTCCCATGCCTCATACAAGGACTCGTCCTCCATTTGGTGGAAAGCAGTGATCTCGTTCCTCAGCTTAGCATTTTTGCTTGGCGGAAAATACTTAATGAGGAATCTATCGGCTAATTCTTGCCATGTAGAAATAGAGTTCGGTGGCAATGAATTCAACCAAGCACGAGCTCTATCCCTTAACGAATATGGGAATAGCTTCAATCATAAGGTATCTTCGGGTACTCCGGCTAACATGAAAGAATCGCTCACTTCCATAAATAGTATTAAGTGAAGATGAGGATCTTCAGTAGGCATTCCACTGAATTGGCCCTTTATGTCAAGCATCCGGAACATGGTAGCTTCAGCTCGAATTGTTGTGCCTCGATTTCGGGTCTCCTAATATCCGGATTAAGATCGTTAAACACTGGTACGGCATATTGTCTTAAGGCTCTATCCCTATCATCAGCAATAAGGATAGGATTCTGAGCAGGGTTTGCTCTGTTTCCTTGGTTCATATTCTCGAAATTCATTCCTTTGGTCCTTCTTTGGTTTGCTTGTCTTCTTCGCTGTCGAAAGGTTCGTTCTATTTCAGGGTCCACAGGGAGTAAGTCAATAATCTGGTCAATACTCATAAACACCTGAAATATTCACAGAAAAATTAAGTAAAAATTTAAATATGAAAATAAATAAACCAAAATGTAAGAATAAAAATTCACAAGTAATGGCTTTGAAAAACAATCCCCGGCAACGGCGCCAAAAACTTGCAACGGTGAAAATGGCAAGTGTACACAATCGTAACAAGTAATAAAGTGACAAGTAAATGTCGAGTTATCATACCCACAGGGACTGTAAAAGAATTATTTATGAAAATGTTTTCAAACAATTTGGTGAAGGAAAAATATTTGGATTTAAGAAATATTTAAAAACTAAAAATAAAACAAAGAAAAATAAAATAAAACAAAGTTCTAATGCACGATTTCAAAAACTGATTTTAATCAAGATGATATAATTGTGTTGGATTAATAACATTTCTTACCTTAGAATTATTAAACTCGTGTTTATACTTATTAAAACATGGCAACTCGGTAATTTGCTAACTTATGAACATATTTACAAATAAAAATCCATTCATCTCTTATACATATTCCTATGCAAATTCAAACGACTAAACAAACTTCTAATAGTAAACATGTTATCGCACATACATACTTATTAAATTAAATTATCTCTCGCATATTCCTATGTCGATTCAAACGATTAATTCAACCTAACAAGCATATAAAAGATCATGTGAAGTAACAAAGTATTCTTACCTTGAAACAATTTAATCACAAAATCACGCAAGTTATGCAAGGCATATGTATCGTCAAATATAATGCTAATTTAATCTTGACTTCCTTAGAAGAATTAAACATGCACAGATTAAGTATTGCGTCCATTAATTACAATTTCAATGCGTTTAAATAATTAATTAATTAGCTATCTAAACAATTATAATGCCAGATAACTTAACGTAATTTTACTTAATCAAACATTTTACCGAGGACTTTAACAGCATAAACACAATTTTAATAATTCAAGAGGACGAAATGCGATCAACCCAACACGAATTAAATTCAAGATAAATTGATTAAATTAAACATTCCAACAGCATAAATATTCATAAACATGTTTTTCAAAACAGCAACGAATAATTTAAAGAGATAAGGAACAAGAAATAAATCCGGTGTTTCTCTGTGGCTTGTCTGTTTGCTCCCTTCGTCATTCTTCGTTGTCCTCGACTATCAAGGTGGCTTATGAACACTTCAATTGCTGCTTCAAATGGCTTGAAAAACACCTCTTTCCCAAGAGGAGAAATCGACACAAGAACACCAAAAAGGGAGAAGGGAAGATGGGAATTGAGAGAAAGTGAGGGAGGAGAATGTTGGATGCTTGAGGTGTGTTTTGAATGAGAAGCTAGGGGGTGTATTTATAGCTGATCAAGGCTGCTAAAAATAGCAAATATCAGCATCAAAAGAGGCCTCCCTTGGCCGGCCATCCCATGTGGCAAAGTTGAAGAATTCAACTTTGCTAAATATAGCATGGGGCAATCTACAAAGCCATAATTTTTGGAGGGGTTTGAATGCAGTTTTGAAAGGTCTTCAAGGGCTTCTTTGCAAGATTAATTAATCAGCTAATAAGCTGATTTGGGCCATCATTTTGGACGGTTTGGGCTGCCCAATTGGTGGCTGGTTTGTTCAAGCGATTCGGTTCAACTTGATGCGGTTTAAATGGACCCTTTTCCATAATTAATTAATAATAATTTATTTAGCCCAAATTAAATTGGGAATAAATTAAAATTAATTATAATATGATTAAATCTTCATAATTGGACCGTCTTGGGCTGGAAATAAATTTGCCTTTGAACTTCAAATTGCTTCTCGGTTTTGTTCTTCGAGCGATGTCTGCGAAAGTGATTTTTTCGCCACTTTGTGCGATTCTCGCCGAAAATAGTCAAAATAAATCAAAATTAATTATAAAATTAATTAAAATTCATCATGTTCATATTTTTAGCACAATTTAATTATTTTATAATATTTAATTATTTTTCGATAAGAATTTACTCGAAACCACATGAATTTGGCTCAAAAAGGGCATGAAAAAGTATATAATTTTTTGTGTTTCCAATACTATTATCATAGTTTGCCTCAACTAAACCTCGAGCATATCTTCTCAACCTTAGAAATTCGACCTCATACTCAGCCACTGATCTCTCTCCCTGTGTTATCCCCATAAACTCGCGTCTACGGGCCTCAATATAACTTGCCCCCACATATTTATTCTGGAAGGCACTTCGGAAATAGGCCCAAGTCACTCGTTTAGACTGGGTGCCTTTCACAATAGTCAACCACCACTGATAAGCTTCATCACAAAGCAAATATACTACACCTTTCAGTTTCTGCTCGGGGGTGCAGTCCAAATCATTCATTATTCTTTTTGTGGCCTCCAACCAATACCCACCAAAAGTCGGGGTGATCCCAGCGACACCCCTAAATAGCTCTACTCCATTAGACTGAATTCATTCAGTTACTGGCCATCAGCTCTCAGATCTAGTATGGGTCATAGCGACCCTGTCTAACACCCTCAACATTGCTTGGGATAGTGTATTGCCCCCAGCAGTTTGAGCCCTAGACTTAGTCTCAGCGGTAGGAGTTCCAATTGCCTCACTTGTTTCTAAATTGGGCTACTGCCCATTGAAGATGGCTTAGCTTGAGCCCTCCGACGGCGACCACCATGCCCATGGGTACCAACGAGTTCCATGTGCACTCATTACCTTATCTACAATTTCATAGTTTTATGAATTAATTTAGGTTTTAAAAACCTTAAATCTAAAGTTTTATCAAAACTGTTTATTAGAGTTTAGAGAGTGTTTTAATTTTCTACAGTCTCTAAAAGCAAACAATGGTACTAAAGTAACAAAAAGTATCTAAAGTATAGCTAAAGTTTGGAAGTTTCTTACTTGGATCACCGCCAGAGTCTCTGTTTCATTTTTCCAAAAATCAAAGGATCAAATTTAATAAAAATTATAAATAATACAGAAATATATATTTGAAATCATTTTGAACCCAAAATGCATAGCTCAAGTTTTGCAACCTAGCTCTGATACCACCAAATGTAACACCCCAAACTCGGCCTGGACGTTACGGTCGGATTATGAAGGTTACATCGTTACGTAAAACATTGTTTGTTAATTTTCGTAAAAACTTAATTTTAACTTAAGTGTAAACAAAATTGATTAATTTATCAAAGCATAAGTATTCAGAAAATTAGGTGAGAGCACTTTGACGTAAAACCTTATTTTATTGATTTTATTAAAACAAAACCACTCGCTTAATCACTTGTATCGTTTAACATCGTATTTGTTTTCAAAACCTTGCAGCGAAAAACACGTTAGGGTTCTTAACTTATAAAATCGTAGTATTTCAGCAATTATGTCGGCTTGTTAAAAATACCATTTATGAATAATACGTTTGCAAAAAAAGTACCAAAACCATAATTAATGTCCCAAAACCAGTAAAGAGTCCAAAAGTCGGAAAAGTCCAAAATTAAACCCAAAACATACTTAAAAATCAAAATGTCTGAACCGAGCTCCAGAATCGCCACCAAATTCTAAGTCTGAGGATCACTTGAAACATATTAAACAAACAAGTGAACTAGAAGCCCAGTGTGTGACTTGACCCACAAATACAATTTTACTTATAATACACATATATACAAATAACATAACAAAATTTCATATTTTTCAATAACTTACAACATATTAGAACAATACCTACTCCCATCCGCTACACACCATCTCTGACCAACCAATCACACCAATTAGGACTTCATAAGTCCATCCATCCAATCACACCGGTAAGTGGTGGTATGCCACTCATAAATATACAACTGAGTTGCCAGACAAATATTGCGATTTAACCGCCAGAATTTGCAGTAAAACTACTAGAATACACTTCCTCCATCATGTCAAACCCACCCCAATGCTCATGCATAATCATATTAACATGTGTACATATCACATGAATTGTATGGCATGCATACCTAAACGTATTTTTACGCATCATAACATATCATATTGCTTATACAAAATTAATCCTATTTTAACATGCTTTCTAAGCATACTCATGTGTAACATACTAAATTTTATGCTTTTATAAGCCTATAAAATGGTCACAGATTCAATTTTTTAGTTCCTTAATCGGCCCCTAACCCGAGCCTTCAAATTGGCCAAAAAGGCCCATATGACCCAACAAGCCAACCTGTGTGGTCCACATGACCTACCTGTTCAGGCCATGTAATCACACACGCCCGTGTGCTCCATACGGCCTGGCACACAGACTGTCGCACGGCCTGCCACACAATCGTGTGATGCAGAGCAGTTTCAAAAAAACCTCTATTTTTAGGTTTTTTTGAGTTCTAGTCAAGTTTTTGGGTTAGTTTCACACACCTAATGATAAATTTGATTAACCACAAAATAGCGCACTCCAAAACTTCATAGAAACTGCGTCAAAATAACGACTACTCCGCTAGAGGATTTCGATCCTTACACCCTTCGCACCACACTTGACCTAGGATTGAAGAGCGAATAACACGCACAGATGCAAAAGAAAATAAAATTGAAAAAATCAAGAATCAATTAGAAATAACAAAAAAGAAACCACAAAGGGAAAAGAAAGAAAATAAAAAGACAAGCAAAAAGGGGGAAAAAACAAACGTGAAAGGAAGTGGGGGTAATGGACGATTTGGTTGGTGAGGAATTTTAGGGATTTTGAAAAATTTTAAAAACTAAAAATAAAGTAATAGAATAACTTTAACCAAATCCTAACCCCCCAGATTTGATAGATTTTAAATTGAATTCAACCTCCAACATATAGCAAGGAAAAAAAAATATTTCATATTTGCGCACAACGGGTTTCGAACACAATGTTGGAAAAACGAGTTTGGAAAACGCAGTGGAAAATAAATTTAGGGAAAAATTAGAGTTTTTAAATTTTTCCAAAACAAGATATTGGTTGTGATATCTAAAATAATAAACACTTAATTAAAATTGTACCTTTTCGATTCGTCTAGGATGAGCGTTTCAACCGAGTAGTCTTTTCTGCTATCCTCAAGCTCACGTCTGCCGAGTTTGGGCTCACTTCGAATCAGAAAATTTTTCACAAAAATTACCAGTGGGGTAATTTTGAAATTTCTCTAAACTTTTGGGTCAAGTTGTAAATAAAAAAACATCTCTAGAAATTTTCTGGAATAATCTTTTCAGAGAATTTTTTTCTTTACAACTTTCTCTTGAATTCAAGTGTGTAAAAATAATGACCCAAAGCTCTCTTTATATAAAGAGAGTTTAGAGAGTTCAACTATAATTAAACTTAATCATTTTAATATTAAATTAATATAATATTTATCAAGATAAATATTAAATTAAATTTAATATTAAATCTTATTAAAATAATAGAATGTTTATCTACAAGATAAACATTAAATTAAATTTAATATTAAGAAAATCACTTTAATCTTAAATTAATAAAATACTATTAAGATAAGTATTAAATTAAATGTAATATTAAACTATTAAAATAATATTATTTTTGGAATAATTAATTTGAAATCAAATTCCCTTGTATAGTCCCAGTAGGAGTGTGACTCTTCCACTGACAACCAACCACCGCAGGCCATCGGGACACCGTCGTCACACCCTTCGACACCACCGTGTCCGTTGATGCAAGTGTGACACCCTTATGGCACCCCAAGCTGGTTCGACTGCTGCCGGTTCGGTCTGGGTCAATAACGATCCAACTAGTCCGGTCTAGTCACCGATTGGACCGTCGGGCCGATTTTACATACCGACCCGATTCGATCATTTTTTGGGTCTCAGTCTCGGTTTTGGGCTCTCGGACCCAATTTACAATCTCAGGTCGAATTTTCAAGTTCAATTACCTATTGAACCAATTGTGTGACTTGAAAATTAATTTTCAAAAATATCATATTAATTTTAATTAATTTGATTAATTTAATTTTAATTTATCAAAATTATTTTTTCCAAAAATCACTTAGATTTTCCTAATTAATTTTTCAAGAAAATTCTTTAATCAAATTTTCTAGTTGAACAATTCTCACGACCACCTAATTTAAGTCCACATTGAATAAATCGAATAAATTAAATTATTCCAAAGTCATAGAATTTTCTTCTGATTCAAATGCAGTCCAATCAAGCTTTTGTTGAGCTAGCAGAGGGACCAATCAGACATATACAATGTAACACCCCTAACCCGTATTCGTCGTCGGATTAGGGTTACGAGACATTACCGAATAAAACTCAACTTTCGAACAACTACATATACACACTTATTATATATATTCGAATAAAGTAAACAAATTACTTTTTAATTATTAAACATACAATATTAATCGTAAAACAAATATAATATCTCATGCATACAATCGTAATTACACCTTAATAATTTCATCCTCAAAGCTATATAAATTATACTTCCAAAATAAATGCACGAATCATGTGCTTATCATTAATATGGAATTCAAATACATACTAATTTATGAACATTTTATTTCTTAATAATAAACCTGTACATATTAGACCAAACAAAACATATCACAAAGCCTATATCCAATCTCATATGCAGCATTAACAAATGTACCAATTGATTTAATATACTTCATTGAGTAATAAAATCCATATGCGAATTCTCCACATGTAATTTGAATCATTCCAACATAGATCATGCCAGTCATAATACCCTCAATTTGGCTAGCCAATTAACCTATAAAACTAAATCCAAATCATGCTCTACTCATTTAACTAACATGAACCGAATCTATACATGCATTATTACTAATTTTAAACATATTTTCAATTCAACTATGCATTTATATATAAGACCAAAACATACCTATTTTCTTAATACAAATTATTCACATATGCATTCACCAACTAAACCATTTCCGAGCATCCATGTTTCGTTTTCACAACCAAGCTAAATTATTTCATATTCGGTCATATATATAACATTCAATCTATATTATATTTATGTAAAAATGCTATCAACCAAATCTCATGCTTATCTTTATAGTTACATTGCCTTAATCATATATAAATATATACACACTTTATCATTTCTAAACCAAATTATCCATTCAAGCATGCCATTTCAAATCAATACAAAAACCACATTTCTTAATCCAATTTTCATAGCCTATTTAATTCACATATGACCAATACCACAATTTCATCATTAACATATAACTAAACACTTGATGATAAGATTTAAACACCATAGCCGAATTGCAAATAGCTTCAAACCATCTCATATATATATATCATTTCATATTCGAATACATAAATACTTTATAAATAATTTTCAAACCAATTCATGTTACAAATTAAGTATCTCAATAATAATTCATTAACTATGCATAACCTAAATATATTCATCAACCTCGTATATCAAATTTATCAAATAAATAATCATGAACTTTACTTAACCTTGCTTAAACTTAAACCACATTCCAAACACATCACACACATATAGCATGCATATTACTCAAATAATATATCAAACCAAAATTTCCAATCATACCAAGCACATCACACCCACATATATATATATCATAACCGAAATCACCTAAGCTTAAACATCATTTCTAGCAATTTTCGCATGGCTTTAATATATACATACCCAAAATCAAGCATAACACAAACTAGCCTATACATGCCACAGGATTAAGTTCAATTTTATAAAAGTACCGAAACAGTCGATAGTGTGATAGACTTCTCTGACGATCCCCGAACTCGTAACCAACTTCCAAAATCTATAAAACGGAAAGCAAATACACACAGTAAGCTATCAAAGCTTAGTAAGTCATAAGCAAATAAACATCTAATCATTTACATAATTTAAGCTAAACAAGTAGTAATAAACCATCATAATTTCATATATAATTCAACTTATCAACTTATATATCAAAACATATTTAACTTGTAATAACATTCCTTTGGCCAAATAATCAATTGAAAATTAATATGTTTAACCTTTACTTTCTAAAATACAAATATAATCTCAGGCCGAATATACATTCATTCACATCTATTTACACATAGTTCACATTAACATAAAGTAATATATCATCAATTCAGACATTCAACTTACCTTATTTTCATAACTTAGTACTTGTACATACCTGAGCTTTTCTAACTCGATGTTATACTCGATCTTAACTCATTATTTCCCGTTGAACCATTTGGAATTAAAAAGGATACTCGGATAGTCGAACATATCATACAATGCCAGCGTCCCAGACGTGGTCTTACATGTAATCACATATCGACGCCACTGTCCCAGACAGGGTCTTACACGAATCAAATACGATGCCAATGTCCCAGACATGGTCTTACACGTAAACACAAATCGATTCCAAATCCCAGACGTGGTCTTACACGAGAACACAAATCGAAATCCTATGTCATGACATATGTATCCTAACTATTCCTAAGGTTCATTCGGGACTTCCAAAAATCGTAATTCGATCGAATCGATCTCGTAAACATTGATCCTAATCATATAGACATTCGGCCATCATTTAAATACATTCATAAAATTCAATTCAGCATATAAAGTTCACATATATTTAAAATTAACGGCATTTATTTGCTTATAAACTTACCTTGGATATCGACGGACGGAATAAACGACTATTCGATTATTTTTGTTTTTCCCTGATCCAAACCCATTTTCTTTGGTTCTTTATCTAAACATATTCAAATTAAAATTATTTAAGCACCATTTTATTCAATTTAATCGAAAAACACATAAATGGGCAAATTACAATTTTGCCCCTGACATTTTACACTTTTTGCAATTTAGTCCCTATTGCATAAAACAAAAAATATGCAAAATTTCATAATACCATGCCTAAGCCAAATTTTACCCATGCTCATACAAGTCCATTTATTTCATTTATTTCAAATTTTAGTCCCTCAATTTATTATTTTTACAATTTAACCCTAATTACTCAAAATCATCAAAATTTCCAATACAAAACATATTAATTCAAAACATATCTTTCATAATCTATCATCTAACATCACAAATCTCATGAATTCATCAATGGCTTAACTCAAAATATTCATCAAAATAAAAAAATAAAGAATGGGTTTGTACATTTCATAGCAACGGTCTCAAAAACATAAAAATTATCAAAAACCGAGCTAGATACATACCTTAACCAAGCTAAAATATGGCCGAATGTGGCTTTCTTTTTCTTTTTCTTTCCTTAGCTATTTTCGGCTATTCCAAAGATGAACATGCATGTATTTTATGCTTTATGTTTTATTATATTAACTTATTTAATATATTTACTAAATTAACCTTTATTTATTAACATAAAATATCATATAGACATATACCTAATCGCCCACTAATATGTTTCATGGTCAAATTGAAACTTAAACACCTCCCATTAAAAGAAAAAATCAATTTAGCACTTTAACAAATAGTTAGTAACTTTTACCTTTTATGCGATTAAGTCCTTTTATTTAATCGGACACTCAAACGATAAAATTAAATCACGAAAATTTCACAGATATATATTCACATAGTATAAACACAGATAATAATATTTAATAATTTTTCTAACTCAGATTTGTGGTCTCGAAACCACTGTTCCGATTAGGGTCAAAATCAGACTATTACATACAATTAGGCTCTAGTGATTGCAATTATGTCCAGAAGCATTGTTCTGATAATTTGCAATTACTTAATCATGGAGTCAGTTCACAGGAAGTACCATAATTGAAACCTCTTTATTGTATACTCTTTACAAAATCAATTCATCCAACTGCTTTGTCTAATGACTTCGTCATGTGTGTTACCCTCATATGATATCCTTGATTCCTATGAGTTAAATCCATTCACTCAATACAATCCTATTTTATCTCATTGTAATCATTGTGCCTTCTTAATGATTGATATGATCACTGTCAACAAATGACTGTGATAAATTGCTCTTTTGAGACCAAGGAACCTGTCACGTTCCTTATTTATCAAACCACACAATGCCAATGAGAGGATATCATTCACTTTTTAATTGAGCTATGAATTCCACTGTTGCTAGTAAATCCATGCCATACACAAGTCATGTACCCAACATACTAGCTATGGGCTCGATCATCTTTAGAGCATAAGCCTCCACTTATATCAAAGCACATGAGTTGCATACGCATGGTCAATGAGTAACTCAAGATTTAGGTAAATCACACCATGAACATCACAAGTGAATTAATTTACAAACGGATTCAGAATTAATTCATCTTGGGTCCAGTCCAATGTATCATTCTACTAATGAATACATCTATATCTCTACTCGTGGAGTCAACTGCTCTGATAACCAATGTAACACCCCTAGCCCGTATCCGTCACCGGATTAGGGCTACGAAGCATTAACAGAAGGTTGTAACACCCCTTACCCCTATTCGACGCCGGAACAGGGTACGAGGCATTACTAGTCTTTTACACCAACACTTATGCAATACCGAGACTTGACTTGCCTCTCCAAACTTAAAACTTTTATTAACACCCCTTAAACAAGCCTACGAGGCTTAAATCACGCTTTATGAATGGTTCGGGATCTAATCGAACTCTTTTAAAGATCTCTAGAAAAACTTAGGAAATTTTTCACTAAACAATCCACACGCCCGTGTGGAATTATTTTCAATTCGAACCTACAGGGGTTTTCACACGGCTGGACACACGCCCGTGTCCCTGGCCTGTGTTCCTCACACGGCCTCGACACGCCCGTGCCTTAGCCCGTGTGCCAAAACCTTGGCATTTTGTTTCTGATGTCATCACCCCAAAAATGTCACACGGCCAAGGCACACGCCCGTGTCCTTCGGCTGTAAGGCAAATTAAATTCCAAATTTCAGGTGCAGACTTCACATGGCCTGGGCACACGCCCATGTACATGGCTGTGCCTTCCACACGGCTGAGACAAACAGCCGTGTCTCTGCCCGTGTGTTTACTACTGATCATACTAACTTGTAAACCTAGCATGCAAGGGGACACACAGCCTAACCACATGCCCATGAGGTTGACAGTGTGTCACACACGGCCTAGACACACGCCCGTGTGTCTACCCGTGTGGACAAGAACAAGGCTATTTACCAAGCTCATTCCATCACCCTAACTCATACAAACATGATTCACCTCAAACCTTCAACCCATTCATGCATATTTAAACCAAGTAAATCATTATACTACTTGCACAATCATGAATAACCTCATCTTTTCATAGATTAATAACAAAGAGCCATCAACTATGGCCTTATACAAAAGAGTTCATCTTTGAATGAGCCAACACATTTGGCCAAAACAATATGACATTCAACTAAGTTTAGACCCTATACATGCCATACTCAAAATGCTAAGTCTAACAATACCAAGATATGTTGATAGTGTGGGTGATCCTTCGCTTATCTCCGTATCCCGAGCTGGCTCTTTGACACTATAAAACAAGGGAAAAGAAAGGGAGTAAGCTTTAAGCTTAGTAAGTCTATATGTAAACAATAAGCATCATACCATATGCTAATCAATCATAAACATTACATACTGTGTATAAACAATTTATATTCTCATGGTCAAGCTTACTCATCTCAACTCATACCACATCCCAACCACATATCATGAACATTTCTCACATCTACTTGCACATATGCCATGCACTTAACACCACAAAGCCACATGAAATGTTTACTTAAACAAGTTTTTCGATGAACCCTTCGGAATAATACAAGATACCCGATGGTTTCGCACACAGCCTTACCATTAAGCAATAATAGGGTGGTATCGCACACAGCCCACTAAAAATGATAATTACGGTGGTACCGCACATAGCCCACCAAATGATAATATAAACGATGGTATCGCACACAGCCCATCGTGAATAGATAATAAGGTGGTATCGCACACAGCCCACCAAATGATAATATAAATGATGGTATCGCACACAGCCCATCGATAACTACACATTTACGGATATTTATCCATGCCTACATTTCTATTCCGAGGTCCATTCGAGAATTATCCATTTTCTACCATTTTCAATCAATCACACCAATAGGAATTTACATCCATACAATGCATCATTAGGTAAAAACATATCTATTAAGGATGTATCATTTACACATAAACTTACCTCGGTGCAAAATATGTTAGTTTGCGGTTTAGTCCGAAACCTTGCCTTTTCCCTGGTCAAGGTTGATTCCGTGTTCTTTGTGATCTATAATATTAAAATTTACTCATTTAATCACTACATAATTCAAGACACTTCAAAATTTCTACTTTGGCAAAAATGACCGTTTTGCCCTTATATTTTGGCAAAATTACGATTTTGCCCCTAGGCTCGTAAATCATTTTTCATCAAATTTCCTCATTAAACAAGCCTAGCTGAACATTTATTTCTCTTATAACAATTCACAATTCCAATCATTTCATGCATTTACTACTCAATTTACAATCTTTACAAATAGGCCCCTTTTTGGTGTTTTCATGGAAACACCTTTCACAAAAGTTATTTATTTAACAACCACAATTCATTTTCTTCCCTAAAAAATTAGCAAACAGCATAAGCACTGACATGCAAAATCCCTAGACTTTCAACCATTTTGCAAAATAGTCCCCTCATTAGCTAGCTTAAGCTTTAGGGGTTCCAAAAGTACAAAAATTATCAAGAAAGACCTCTAAAATCACTTACTTGTAAGAGAATAGCTTGGCTAAAAGTTTGAGGTTCAAAACCCCTATTTCTTGCTGAAAATTTCGGTGGAAGGAGAAGAGAAATAAAAAAGATGGTAGCCTTTTCTTTATTTAATCTTATTTTATTCAATTAAGTCACCAACTCACCTAAACATTGACCAAGCCTTTAATTTGTCCCCTATGGCCGGCCATCACACTAAACAAGGCCTAATTGCACATTAGAGACCTCCAATTGAAATTCTATAGCTATTTAACACATTTAGCTTGTCAAATAGAACTTTCGCACCTTATGCGATTTAGTCATTTTTCGCAATTAAGCATGCAATCGCTAAAATTTAAGCACCAAAATTTTCATGCGTCCTTATAATCATGATATAACACATATAATAATATTAAAATAATTTTCTTCAACCTCGGATTAGTGGTCCCAAAACCACTGTTCCGACTAGCCCCAAAATTGGGCTGTTACAAAGGTAACATAATACAACGAACATTTATTCACTATATACAAAACACAACATAAAACATGGAAATGTTATTCAAACTCATGCATATAGTCCCTTTTACGAGCCCTCGAGGCCCTAAAAAGACATTATAAGTGAGTCGGGACTAAACCAGAAACATATAGAATTTTTTAGAAAAAGATACAAATTTTCAAACTGCAGGGGTTACCTGACCGTGTGAGTCACACGGTCGAGACACACGCTCGTGTCTCAGGCCGTATGGACATTCGAAGGAGGGACACACGATCGTGTCCCAGCCCGTGTCCGTGCCTGTGTAACTCTCTGACTTGGGTCACACGGCCAAGACACACGCCCGTGTGCCAGGCCGTGTGCTAGGCCTTGTAACAGCCTGACTTGCAACCTTTTTAAAGCTACAAAGGACACACGGTCGTGTCGCTTGGCCGTGTGGACAAAAAATAGGCCATTTCCAAGCCATTTTTCTCACCTAAAATCTAGCCACTTGCACAACCCAATTGCACTTATAATCATGCACTCAAAACACACCTAGTATATGTATATACAAGCTTAAACATTATAGAAACTAACCATTCAACCAATATGCCAATATGACACCTTAGTCTCAACAATCAAACTTGACTAAACACCTACCAAATTCATTCATAATACAATCAACCAATTGAACACTTTAATGCCACGTTTTCCATAATGTTCATATACCAAATACATGCACAACAAATACTATTATGACAATTTTCACATCAATCATGTACCTTACCAATTTGATCAAAAGCCAACGACATTCAAAGCTACTAAATCTAGCCATTTACGACTCCATGTATTACCTCATTCAACACCAACCAACAATTCATAACATACCATTATAATCATCATTTCCCTACCATCATCTTAACCACCACAACATCAAAATAAAAACCATATAAAATACCATATATATACATGATATCATACCAACTAGTTCATCAACCCAAATAACATATATACAAGCCACACATAATGGCTAATTCCATCAAACAAAGACACCTATACATGCCATTATAACCATGACTCAAAATCATCAAAATCTACCGATATAGCCGATAGATAGTGTGATGGATCTTTGACAAGCTTCCAACCCGAGCGAGCTTTCAATTATCTAAAAATATCATGAGAATAACACAAAGTAAGCATTTAATACTTAGTAAGTTCGTAATTCATAAAAAAAAGCTTACCATTTCAATATATATAAGTTAAAAGCAATTTATGAGATAATCCAACATAGCTTGGCACAAGCCTAAGCAACAACAACCTTTCAAGTTAGGTAATCACATAACTTAGCAGCTCATTGCAAAACATAATAGCTTTATGTACATAACTTATAAGCATTCATACTTTCATGAATATGGCTAAGCATATTTATAGCATCATCATTTCATACCTGTTTCATACTTTCATAGCATTACTTATCAAAATATCTGTCGATCCTTCCCTTTTGTATACCTGTTGAACCACTAGAATAATATCGGATACGCAGGAATCTTGCACACTATGTGCTAACATATGGTCAAAACCATTACTTTCTCTTATCTTATATAAATGCTCTCTCTCGAGCCAATAATGGGTCTACTCACACAAGATGTCGGTCGGGACGTAGCTACACGGTGCTGCTCACACAAGTTGTCAAGTAATTACAACACATGCCAGAAAATCAGCCACCAGTAGGACGTACAGGACCAACACCCGAAACACGGTAACCCCTAATGACATGTCATTTGTATCCTATATATTCCTAAGGTTCATACGGGATATGAAAGTCGTCGAAACTTCGTTGGATATTTCCTTAGAGACATAATACCATAATATAACATAAAAGCATTTAAGTCGAGCATAATACAATGCTAATGAAATGTATGAACTTACCTCGATCACAACCGAAGAAATACGATCGACTAATCTAACACTTTTTCCTTTCCCTGATCTAAATCTGTACGATGCTTTTCTTGATCTAAATAATCAAATTTAATTCATTCAAACTTCATTCTATTCGATTCAATCCAAAAATCATATTTTGGCAAAATTACACTTTTACCCCTATAATTTTGAATTCATTACAATTTAGTCCTTAAGCTTATAAAATGAAATTCATGCAATTTGCTACCAAACCACTATAGAAAAATTTTACTTAGGCTCCTAGCAAGCCCTACATTTAATTTATTACACCATTTCACCATGTATATTTTTTTATATTTTTCAATTTAATCCCAAAATGACAATTTCATCAAAATTCCCTTTACAAAAATTGTTCAACTATCATCAAACATTCATTTTCATCCTTCAAACATAAAAAAAAGCTAATATACATTCATGGTAAAACTCTAGACTTTTAACAGTTTTGCAAATTAGTCCCTGGACTAGTTAGATTAAGCTACAACGACTCTAAAAACATAGAAATCCTTAAAAAGGGACAAAAATGCACTTACATGCAAGAAAAATAGTTGGCCGAATGCTTGAATGCCCAAAAATGGTGTTTTTCTTAGGTTGAAGATTGGCTAAGAAAGAAAACAAAGATGATAGCCTTTGTTTTTTATTTTTTATTTTACTAACTTTATTTTTTTAATTACTTAAATAACCTTTAAAAATCACTTAAATGATGTCCATATTTGTCCAATAATTATATTAATGGTCTAATTACCATTTAAGGCCACTCATATTCCAATTTCATAGCAATTTGACACCTTTTACTTATAAAACTCAAATTTTGCATCTTATGCAATTTAGTCCTTTTTATCAAATAAAGCATGCAAACTATAAAATTTCTTGACAAAATTTTTATACGATACTACTAACATGCTGCAGACATTAAAATATTAATAAAATAAATATTTTAACGTCATATTTGTGGTCCCAAAACCACTATTCTGATTTCACTAAAAATGGACTATTACAACCAAAACTAGCTGTAACGCTCTGAATAATTTATTCCTGATTCTGTAAATATCTGACATAAATGTGTATTTTATTTAATGTTTAAGTGTTATGGGTGTGTGTTTGGGGTCTTGGGTTCAAGTTTCACCTTTGCTAAATTTTGTTATTTTTCTAATCCTAGCCTTACCCTTGTTGAGTGGGCTTATATAAAATCGTTTGTTAATCCATATCAGAATGAGCCTTCTGGTTTAAGTGGTAAAGGGGTTGTGGTGTTGGAGGTCCTGTGTTTGAATCTCTGCGTGAGCGTAGGTGAAAATTTTTGCTTCGGGTATCTGATAGAAGTTGGAAGGAACCAAAATTTTGAGGTGGTTGTGAGTTAGTGGGTTAGTGGGGAGTGGGAGAAAATTTAGGGATATGATATCAGGTTTTCAGAGTGGTTATTCTCATTCTTTTCTTTTTCTTAAAAAAAACCCTCTCCTCATTTTCTGACGTTTAATTTTTGATCTTCCTCTCCTTTCTTTCCATCGATTTTTGTATTCATATTTCTGTTAATTGCGGTGTTTTTGGTTCTTTGCTTTTGTACATTTTGGTAAATGGTGGTGGTAAGGTTTTTCGAGTTAAGGAGGTTTCTTTTAATACCATATTAGGTGTTATTTTCTGTTTCGTTAGTTTATTTTTGGGTTTTTGGCAGTAGCAAATCTTGAGGAACGGGACTCTCCTCTTATGGATTTGTAGTCGAAATAGTTCGAGGTGTTGGGGTAAGTGATGAGCATTTGAATTGAACTCTTGTTGGTTTCGTGGTTTCGGGTTAAAGTGAATTTAGATTGATTTTGGAGTTTGGTTTGTTGGTTTTATGTTCTGGTGATCTCGGGTGTGTTTTTGCATCAAAATCGAGATAGGTGTGTACCCGAAACGTAGAAAATTAAACTTCGACAAAAGCCGAAAAACTATTTTGTTGACGCCAAACGGGTGTGTGGTCGCCCATTTGGTAGGCCGTGTGTGAGACACGGTCGTGTGGTCGACGAGGGCAGGGTCATGCGCAAGACACGGCTGTGTGGTGGTGTGAGTGTGGCCGTGTGGGCCACTCGGGCTAGGCCAAGTTGGGCATGTGGGCCCACACGGGCATGCTACACGGGCGTGTGGGTTCTGGGCCAAGCCGTGTGGGCCACACGGGCAAGGTCAATCTGGGCGTTTGGGCCACACAGACATGTGAACCCATATTTCTAAATTTTTCCCGAGGGTCGCACGGGTCGTTTCGATCGATTGTGGGCCTACTATAGGGTCGGTAAGGGCTAACCAAACCCTATTTCATATGTTATGATATTTTGATAGACTGATCTGAGTAGGATACTAATATATGCCTGTTATCTGTATATAAGCATGTTGAGCATGTCAAATATGTTATTTTTGTATATGTTTTCTGTATCTATTTTGGGGTGGGATTTGCATATTAGACGGAAGTGTTCTGTATTGCGATCATCGCTTATCATCTAGCAGTTTGGCTGCACATTATCTGATATGTGTCGCTTTGACATTATATGGTGTGTAGGGATGGTGGGTGTTTTTAACCCCACATGGTGTGATGGGATGGACAGAGATGGTGTGTAGAGGATGAGGGTAGGAATCACTGTATCTGTTCTGTATATTCGCATATCTGTATCTGATATGGACATAAGTCCGAATCTACATCTGACTGTATATGGGTTTATTGTATGTTTTGCATGTCTATTTCTGTTGGGTTAGACACTGAGTTGCGAAAACTCACATCTGTTTGTCTATTCTGTTTAGGTAACCCACAGACTTAGACTGGTCGGTGCGACGGAGGCTCAGCGGTGACCACTAGATCGAGAACTATTTCACTTAATAAACTATGTTTTTATTTATAATTCTGGTTTCATCCATGAGTTTGTAATTTTGGGATTCTCATGACTGTTGGTTTTATTTTGGTTTTGGATGCGTTTTGACTCTTCCATTGCGATGCACAACGGAAAACACGATTTTACAAAAAAAAAAATTCTGAAAACACGAACTGTATTTTCTAAAATATAACGGTTTTAAGTCTTCCACTGTAGATTATGTTTTGCTCAACAAAGGAATTAAATAACATTTTCAAAAGTAGATATAAACGAATATGAATTATGAAACTGGAATAATTTGACGAAACAACTCTATTTTCAAAACCCTACCTTGTGACATCTCCGGATTCGGCCATAATGTCTAGGCCGGGTTTAGGGTGTTACATTTAGTGGTATCAGAGCCAGGTTGTAAAACCCGGGCTATGAATTTTGGGTTCCAAAACTTTGTTTCAAAAGAACTGGTTTTCAAATAATTTGAATAATTTGGGAAAGTATGTAGTACACCGAGTCCCCGACGCCGATCCTGTAAGTTTTTCTAAAACTTAGATAGTATATTCTGAACACTATAGATAGTACTTTCTGAAACTGTACTGAAATAGTTAGAGATTGAAACTTTTGAAAAAATTTCTAAACTTTTGATAATTTATGCATAAACCATCTGCTAATAAATACTGGAACTGATGATAAAATTTTATAATGTAGATAAAAATTTGAAATTTACGATGAGCGCTCGTGGAACTCACGAGCATGGTATTCGTGGCCGTGGTAGAGGCCGTAGGAGGGCTTGAGCTGAGTCTTCCTCTCTGGGCAGTATTCCAAACATAGATATGAGTGAGACACCAGTTTTGCCTGCTACTGAAACTGGGTCTCAAAGCCGTTCGCCTGGGGACAACGCACTGTCCCAAGCCATGTTAAGGATATTGGAGAGGGTCACTGGGCCCCATTCTGGATCTAGGGGCCGAGGGTTGGTAACTAAACGACTCCGACCTAATGTTGCTGAGCTATTTAGGGGTGTCACTGGAGTCGCCCCTATTGTGGCCGAGTATTGGTTGGAGGCCACCAAGAGGATCATGAATGATATAGACTGTACTCCCGAGCAAAAACTTAAGGGTGCAGTCTCATTGCTTCGCGACGAGGCATATCAATGATGGTTGTCGGTTGATGAGGGTACTTAGCCTGATCGTCTGAATTAAGATTTCTTCAGGACTGCTTTTCAGGGGAAATATGTGGGTGCGAGCTACGTTGATGCTCGTAGGCGTGAGTTCATGAATCTCACACAAGGTGATAGATCTGTGGCAAAGTATGAGGCCGAGCTTCTGAGGTTGAGCCACTACGCTCAAGGCATGGTGGTGTCTTAATATGAGAAATGTGTTCGCTTTGAGGACAGTCTAAGGGATAACTTGAGGGTACTGATTGCTCCACAGAGGGAGCGAGAGTTCGCGGTTCTAGTTAAGAAGGTGAAGATCGCCAAAGAGGTTAAGCGCACGGAGCGCCAGAATAGGGACCGTGAGAGAGGCAAGAATAAGAGGGAGTCGGAGCCCTCTAGTTCTATTCAGAGGCCTGAGAAAAAGGCCAGACCTGATGGGCTGGTTAAAGTAGGGGTTCCTATGGATCCTACTGGGATTCAGCCTTGTGGAGATTGTGGTAGGCGCCATCCGGGTGAGTGTTGGAAGAGGTTGGGGGCTTGTTTAAGGTGTGGATATTTGAAGCACCATATTAGAGAGTGTCCACAGCGGGCTAATCAGATGCAAGCTTCAAGACCGGGTTCTGTATAGCCTCAGAGGGTAGTTCAGCAGCCACCTAGGGGGTCGTGGATCGGCTAGGGGTGGTAATGGTATGGGTCGTGGACAGAGAGCACCGGGTAGAGGTGCTAGTCAGACTGAGATGAGGCAGCCTGCATTTGTTTATGATGCTCGATGTCTAGAGGATAGATACGCTCCTGATGTTATCACGGGTACGTTCTTTATTTTTGATGTACCTTATACTGCTCTGATAGACATAGGTTCTACACACTCCTATGTAGCTAGTTCTGTTTCTGAAAATCTGGGGATTTCCGTTGAGAGCACTTCTAGTGAGATAACTGTACTGAGTCCGTTGGGGCAGTCGATTCGAGTTAGTAAACTTTATAGAGATTTTTGGTTAGAGGTGCAAGGGGCAGTATTTCTGGCAAATCTGATGGAGTTATTGTTTGGGGAGTTCGACTTGATTTTGGGTATGGATTGGTTGGTTGAGCATCGAGTTAGTTTGGATTGCGTGACTGATCGCTGTGAAGTCAGAGTTTTAAAATTTATAAAGATAATGATCGAACCTGGAAACTAACTATGACAATGATTGAGGCAAGTGCACCTATCGAACAGTAGTATAGCTTAGGCAAGACCGGATTGTCGAACCCAAAGGAACTAAAAGTACTAATACTAACTTTCTTTCTATTATTTAGCCTAAAATAAGTGAAGTTGTTTATTAATATAAATTAACTAATTACTAAGCTAAAGACGCAAAGACAAAAAGAATGAATTGGGGAAATACTTGGGAAAAACTCAGTTGATTAAGATGATACCCTTAGGAAGAATCCACCTAGACTCCACTTGTTATCTAACACTGAACCAGACGATTTATTCACTTGACTTGATCCGTAGGACTCCCTAACGTATATTAAACCCTCTCTCGAGCGAATAACGTCTAACCCTAGGTTAATTAATTTAAATCTCTTTCCCATTAATAACCCCCAAGAATAGCAGTAAATCGATCTATGGACTCCCATATTAGGTTTCACCCTAATCCGGCAAAGTCTCGTCACCCTATCTCTAGGCGCGCGATCAACTCCGCTTAATTATGCTAGATCTACTCTTAAGCAGGGACTTTTGCTCCACCACCTAATCACATTCAACTTAAATTAATATCCGCGAAATATCAACACAAGAATTAAGCACACATAATTAAGAACAAATCAAGTATTTATCATATAGTTCAGAAAACAATAACAAGATTCATCTAGGTTTTATCCCCCTCAGGTATCTGAAGGGTTTAGTTCATAACAATAAAGAAAAACATCTCAGAATAAAAGATAACACAAAACATAAGAAATCCCTAAAACCCCCTGAAGGAATTGAAGAGGAGATCCTCCGTCTTGAGTAGAATTCCGGCTTCTAGAGATGGATCAACTAGCTATCCCTGAGTAAATCCCCACAAATCTGCCTTCTCTGGCCTAGCAAGATGCCCCTAAACGATGGCTTTGGGCCTCCTTCGACTCCGGCTTCTACCGAAATCTCCGATTAAGTTGCCCCCTAGGGTGTATATATAGGCTTTGAGATGTGTTACTTGGCCTCCATGTATCCTAATTTGAGTGCAATTCCTGTAACACCCCAAACCCGGCCCATGCGGTATGACCGGATCTGACATGTCACATGAAGAAAACGTATAAAGAACATGTGATTCTTACTAAAATAGGCATTATTTGGTCATGGTCAAGAAAACAAGTTTGGTTATAAATATTTGATAAAACACTACCAATTTCGAGAGGTTGATTGATGAATCGAAAATCGAACTAGTGAACTTTAAAACCGTGACTTTTGAGAAATGACGTTGATAATTTGAAATAGAATCCGAGTTAAATTATTAATGCATATTCATTATGAAAACCATTTGTTAATCAATTTTTGAAATCGTTATTTATGATTTTAGAAAAATCCCCATTTTAAAACAATTCAAGCAAGATAATAAGTACGACTAAACATAAAGCAAAATAAAAATATTCCAGAGGCCTTATTACAACTTAAAACCCAAATAGTAAAAATA
The DNA here is from genome assembly GCA_025698515.1 of Gossypium sturtianum. Taxonomy (NCBI): domain Eukaryota; kingdom Viridiplantae; phylum Streptophyta; class Magnoliopsida; order Malvales; family Malvaceae; genus Gossypium; species Gossypium sturtianum. Next base: position 110,473,288 of record CM046953.1, read on the forward strand.
GTGAAATAAAGCGGGAAAATAGTTTACTAATATTTGAAAATATTATTTCCAAAGTATGGCCTCCACCGAGTCATCCATGGGCCCAAGTCCTCATTACGGAGCATTACCTGTAAGGGATAAGAAAGAAGGGGGGTGAGTCACAAGAACTCAGTGTATAATCCCTTTACCGTCATCCACTGGGCCTGAACCCGCATAGCATAATCTTGGGCCTAAGCCCATTTACATAGTAATAATTAAAATGTAGTATATGTATGCAACCCAACCCATCCATCCATCACACCTCGACCACCAATCACACTGTGGGGATCAAGTCAACCCACCCCACGCCACACCAAATTTGCGGTCAAAGCGCTATAGCATTTTATTTTTGTGGTCAAACCACTGAAATCATAATTTAGGCACAATAATATACAATTTGTGGCAATGCCACCAGGCTACACTACTCTTCATACAATTTTCCCATCCCATGCAAAATGTAAAAAAAGTGCAACATACATAATTAAATAAAATATCCATATTTATATAACAACCATTTTCTATTGAACAATTTTGGTGATTCAGCCCATTAAAGCATTTTAATAATTCGGCCCACTAAGGCATTCTAGCAAATCGGCCCATAGGGGCATTTTCATAATTTAGCAATTTAATACCAATTTTGACAGATCTTTAGAAATAATATTAATTTAAGCAAGTTACTCGATTTATGCCATATTACGATTTTTAACTCTGTAAATAATAACGATCTACTTTTCCAACATAATATCGAATCTCGAATCTACGGATTTCGGTGTGAGATTACACACCTGATTACGGTGAGGACTAACCCTTCTTGATCGTCGGCACCTAAATCACCATTACACTCGATTAACCAACAAACGAGATTTTATTAATCCAAAACTAAATCAGACGATCTAAAATGCTTACCCTTAGTATCGTGAACGACCACGATTTGCCTATTCTCACCGGACGATGGTCCACAACCTGGTGGAAAATCCCGAACTGCCGATACCGCCCTACGCTTGAACTTAGGAGTAGGAATCGCAAATCCACTCCCTTTTTGCTCTCCTATTGATTTTCTTTTCAAATCGCTACCACTTGCCACTACTTCCGAAGGGTCAACGAGTAGATAAGAACGAACGATCTAGTCCCTTAATCGATGATGAACCCGATTCCCACCGATTGGAATTATGACTAGAGATGAAACGGTAATGATGTGTTATTCGGCAACCCACTATAACACCGATTCAACCAAGGAGAAATGTCCACCACGCAAGAATGGAGAAGAGAGAAGATGTTAAAGATTCAGCTATTGAAGAGAAAAGGGCAAGGTAGATTCGGCCAATCAAAGTTGTGTCGATTTAAGAGAAAAGGAGAATGGTTGAGGAAATGGTAAAAAAAAGAAAAAGAAAAGAAGTGATGGACAAAGGAGTATTAGAGAGGTTCGGCTATTACCAAAAGAAAATGAACCAAAATGGATTGAGTGTTTTGGTCATTTTGTGTTTTAAACAACAACAAAGGAAAAGATTGGAAAAAATGCACAAAAATGTTAAAAGAAAACCAACCTTTCATGCACAATCTTGCAAATAAGCTATAGGAATTTCGGCTCTCCCTTCCCCCTAACAAAACCGTGTGCCCATAACACCCAAAAGATGATGGTTGACCAAAAATAATCTTTCCCAAACACCTTCCAAAAAATTGGCCAACATGTCCCCTCCCTTACCTTTTTCCTTTATGTCTTTCCTTATTCTTCCCTTATTTCTTTCCTTACTCTTCTCCCTTGTGTTCTTTCCTTCAATAAAAAGTCTTCCTTACCATCTTTGATGCCATGTCCGACACTTACCATATAGCACAAAAAAAATTTAATCCAAAAATATTTGCACTAGGTGGGATTCGAACCCAAGTTCTCCCCTCTGCCATTTCACGTAACAACCACCTTGCCAATGCTCCATTTGTGCTAGCAAAATTACATACTTAATTCCTTAAGCCTTGATGCCACTTACCTTCTCTCATTAAAGTGCTTAAACACAAAAATTTTGCTAAGGCCCAACACAATCCCAAGTCTTCTTAGGGCCCCTAAACATACACAATTAACACTATTGACTAGCCTATCGCATGGTATAATGTAAAACATAAATTCCCGAATTTCAGGATGTTACAATTCTACCCCTCTTAAAGAAATTTCAGCCTCGAAATTTACCCGATTAGAAGAGATGAGGATATTCTTTGCGGATCGTGTCCTCTGGCTCCCATGTAGCTTCCTCGACCCATGATTACGCCATAATACTTTGACCAACTGAATCGACTTCTTTCTCAAAGACCTTAATATCCCGATCTAAAATCGCAGATCGGCTCTTCTTCAAAAGACAAGTCAGGTCTTATCTCAACTTTTTCCACTGGCACAACATGAGACTGATCCGAACGATAACGCCTTAACATCGAGACATGGAATACGCTATGTATCTGACCTAACTCCGGAGGTAACTCAAGCTGATAAGCCACTGGCCCAACACGCTTTAATACACGGTAAGGTCCGATGAACCTAGGGCTCAACTTGCCTTTCCGCCCAAATCTTAAGATCCTCTTCCAAGGTGAGACCTTCAAAAAGACCTGATCACCCATAGATAACTCTATCTCCTTCCGCTTCAGATCCGCGTACGATTTCTATTTGTCCGAAGCTTCTTTTAACCATGCCCGAATTACCTTAACTTTTTCCTCCGTCTCCGAGATCAACTCTGGACCCAATAACTGTCGCTCCCCCAACTCAGTCCAGCAAGTAGGAGTACGACACCTACGACCATACAATGCCTCGTAGGGTGCCATCTGGATGCTGGATTGATAGCTGTTGTTGTATGTAAACTCTGCCAACGGTAGAAAATCTTCCCAGCTACCCCTGAAAGTCGATCACACAGCCTCTTAACATGTCTTCTAGAATCTGGATTACTCTTTCCGACTGACCATCAGTCTGCGAATGAAACGCCATGCTGAAATTTAGCCTTGTACCCAAAGCTTCATGTAGAGCCTTCCGCAACGTGATGTAAACCTAGGATCCACGTCCGATATAATCGACACTGGTACCCCATGCAACCTCACGACTTCTGCTATATACAACTTGGCCAACTTTTACAACGTATAATCCGTACGAACAGGTAGGAAATGGGCAGACTTCATTAACCGATCCACTATAACCCATACTGAATCTTTCTTAGTAGGCGTTTAGGGTAACCCACCAACAAAATCCATCGTTATCCTTTCCCATTTCCATAGTGGAATTTTCACCGGTTGCAATAACCCTGAAGGTAGTTGATGTTTCGCCTTCACCTGCTGACATGTCAAGCACTTGCTCACGAAGTCAGTAACCTCCCGTTTCAACCCTGGCCACCAATACTGCTCACGGAGGTCTCGGTACATCTTATTTCCTCCGGGGTGCATAGCATATGGGCTACTATGCGCCTCACGCAGAATCATTTGTCTCAATTCTGAATCCCTGGGCATACAAACTCTTCCACGGAAACACAATACTCCATCACTATTCAATCCAAAATCCCCTATCTCACCACCTTCCACTTGCTGAAGCCGAGAACTTAACCTTTCATCTGACAACTGCTTTTCCTTAATCTGGCTTACCCATGCCGGCTTCACTTGAAGTTCGGCTAACAGACTACCATCTTCATAAAGGCTGAGATGAGCAAACATCACTCTCAAATTCGATATCACCTTACGACTCAACGCATCTGCCACTACGTTAGCTTTACCTGGGTGATACTCGATTGAGAAGTCATAATCCTTCAACAATTCTATCCACCTCTGCTGTCTTAAGTTCAACTGCTTTTGGGTAAGGAGGTACTTCAGACTCTTATGGTCCGTATAGATAATCAACTTCTCCCCGTACAGATAGTGTCTCCAAATCTTCAGAGCAAACACCACTGCAGCTAACTCCAAATCATGACTGGGATAGTTTACCTCATGCAGCCTTAATTTACGAGATGCATAAGCTACCACTTTCCCCCTTGCATCAACACACATCCTAAGCCCGTGTGTGATGCATCACAATACACAATAAACTCTTTACCAGCCTCAGGTTGATTCAATCATCGCACTTCGCCGAGAATCTTCTTGATTTCTTAAAGCTCTCTTTGCCGCTTATCTAACCACACAAATGGTACTCCTTTACGCAAATAAACTTAGTTAGGGTGCAAGCAATCAACGAAAACCCCTCAATGAATTGCCTGTAATACCCAGCCAAACCTAGAAAACTCCAAATTTCTGCCACTGACTTCGGTGGCTTCCAATCCAACATGACCTCGACCTTTGGGGATCAACTCTAATTCCTTCTACAGACACAACATGCCCCAAAAAGGTCACCTCCTTCAACAAAAATTCACACTTATCGAATTTGGCATACAAGCGCTTTCTCCTCAAAATCAGTAATACTACCCGTAGATGCGAATCATGCTCTTCTTCAGTCTTTGAGTACACCAGGATGTCATCTATGAACACAACCACAAATCGGTCTAGGTAAGGTTGGAAGACTCGGTTCATCAAGTCTATAAATGCAGCTGGTGCATTAGTCAACCCGAACGGCATCACTAAGACTTCGTAATGCCCATATCGGGTTCAGAACGCAGTCTTGTGAATATCCGCCTCCTTGACCCTAAGCTGGTGATACCCCGATCTCAAGTCTATCTTCGAGAAAACTGAAGCTCCTCGCAGCTGATCGAACAGATCATTGATCCTCGATAACGGATACTTGTTCTTGATTGTCAACTTATTCAATTGTCTATAATCGATGCACATACGCATCGACCCATCTTTTTTCTTAACGAACAAAACCGGCGCTCCCCACGGTGACACACTTGGTCGAATAAATCCACGATCCAACAACTCCTAGATCTGAGCTTTAAGTTCTACATGCTCTTTCGGTGCCATTCGGTAAGGAGCAATGGACACCGAAGCCGTTCCTGGCAATAGCTCAATACCAAATTCTACCTCCCGATCTGGAGGCAATCCTAGAAGCTCCTCGAGAAAGACGTCTAAAAACTCTTTCACCGTTCTAACTGTAACATCCTGAAATTGGGCCTAGTAGGATTGGGCCTTGAGCTTTAGAAAAAAAATTGAGTATTATTTTTTTGTGTTGGCTCGGGTAGGAATTTTGTGTGTTAGCATAGTCTTGTGAAGGCTTGATTTTATTTAGGAAGTTAGATAATTTTTAGTATGGTTTATTTAATGAAGTGGATTAAGTGAGCTTAGCACTTAAGTTAATTTAAGTGTTAAATTCTAACACATGAGGAGTTAGTGGCATAGTGGATAAGGAGCTTGAAAGGTTACTTGAGGGAAGTGGTTCGAGTTGCTTGGAAAGCATTTTGAAGACTTTATTTTTGTATCCTAGCATTGATGGACGGTCAAACTCTAATTATGATAGGTTGGACCTTAAGTTTTTGGTAAGTTGAATATTGGTTTAAGGAAAGCTTGAAATAGGGGATAAGAATCTTAAAGTTAAGGAAGGTTTAGGGGACAAAAGGCTTGAAGAGTGGATGATGTTTTGAAGCTTTTCCATGGTCATTTGACCATGAACCTAGACGGCATAAGGGGCTAAGGGGTTGGTTTAATTTGGACGGAGATTAAGGGGTCGATAGGGAAGAATTGAGGAGAAAAAGGGGATTGTGTTGGCTAATGTGTTGACCGAATATGGTATGGATTAGGGAGGTGTTAGTTGACCAAAAGTTGTCAATTTGTGCATCTTTTTCCTTTGTCCAAATATTTTCTCTTAGCCGAAATTGTCAATTGGCATTTGGTAAAAACTTTGCTTTGTTTTGGCCATTACATTTTTGACCAAATTGGTATTTTTTTTTTATTTCTTCTTTTCCTCTCAAGTTTTACTCTCTTTTTGGTACCAAAACATTGCTACTTTTGAAGACATTTATCATTTCTTTTCTTTCTCTCTAGTGCCGAATTCATTCTATCACCAAAAGCATTTCTCATATTTTTGTTTTTCTTTTTCATTCTCTTTCTCTCTTCTCTTTCTTTCTCATAGCCGAAACTATCCTATACTTTTCACCATTTTTTCTTTCTTTTCTTTTTGTTAAAAACCGAAACCATCATATTTGAAACTACCATCTTTTCTCTTCTTTTGTTAAAGCCGAAATCACCATTTCTCTTCTTTTTAATTGTTAAAGTCGAATCCTTTTTGTAACACCCCCAAACCCGGCCCATTCACTACGACCGAATCTGGTTATGTCACTGGGAAAGACGGTTGGAAATCTTTGTTTTTAGAACTAAACTTGAAAATTTGTTATCATTTGAAAATCGTGTCCATTTAAAATTTAATAAAAATATAAGTTTGTTGAAAATTTACGAATTTAAAACATTATTATGAGTTGCTATAATATGAATCTTTTTGCGAAATTATTACTAAGTGTAGTGTAAACTTCAACTTTAATAAATAGAGTACTTTAAACCAAAGAGGCCCTTATTACATCAATAAAATCCCAAAATACTGATAATATAAAATACTTAATTAAAGTGAAACATTTTCTCGTATGAAAATCTCCTACGCATGGGCCACCTTGTATCCACTCCAACCCGTCCACTAATCACGACTCACCTGCGATGATTAAAAAGTTGGGTGAGTCATACAGACTCAGTGTGTAAGTTAACCACTGAAATCCACCCATATGCTAGCCACATAATATCCCAATTATCAATTACAACAAGTAATATATATATTCATTTTAACAATTACCACAATCTGGGCTTGGCCCACATCCACGTCATACTCAATTGCTGGGCTAGGCCTATTTCTCAATAAAACCCATATCAACTGGGCTTGGCCCATTTCCGTATTATTACAAAAATAATGCAACATGATTCCCAACCCAACCTAGGGTCCATCCGCTACACACCCCTTATCCGACCTACCACACACCGGGGGACCATCAAGTCACCCTCTCCTTTCCCTCCAAAAAGGCAACCAATGCCATCCACGATGTAGCGTATAGCTAACATCAAACCACGATGGAGCACACAGCAATCCATCAAGCCACGATATGGCATAAAGCTCATATCAATCAAGGTAACCACGCGAACTAAATCGCAAAGATCCACAACGCGACCTCAGTCAGCGCCAATCCACGATGTAGCACAGAGCTGACATCAACCACGTACTCGAAGTACACCCGTACCTTCTTTTCATATCCCACCCATGCACATGCCACATAGAATATAATCGTGATAATGCATGCACATGCTTATTAATATCCATAAACATACTCATATACAAGCAAGTAATCACATTGTAACAGGTTCGATACTAACCTGATCATCGCTATACCCTTTAGGGGTATATATATGGCACACTTATTACTGCACTTGTTAGTAAAACATATAACACATAAAACCCGGAAACAGTGGGTTAGTTACACACCTTACTACTAGGAGTACTAGACTCTCGATCCTCGATGTTATCGTCTAGCGAAACTACGGCTATCTGCCTATCGTTTTCTACTGCTGGCCCACACCCCGGTGGCCAATCTCGTACAGCAGAAACCGCTCTCTTCTTAAACTTCGGAATAGGGACCTTCCCTTGCCCACTCTGACTGGTTGTGGCCTCCATGCAAAAGCTTAATCAGGTAAACAGGTTAACCCCCAAAACACCACTTAAGCACTTAACCTTAATAAATAATCTTACCTCCACTTGACCAAACTGACTGCTACAACGGAGGCTTGGCCAACCACTAAAACCCCAAGTATCTCGATCCACGGAACTCGAAAGGATCTAAGTTAACACTCGGCCCAAGTGCTAGAAGGAAATTCGGCAAAGGGGTGATGGATGTAGATTCGGCTATTAACTAAATCAAGGGGTAGGGAACTTTGGTTCAAATGCAAAGAAAGGAGAAAGGAAGGTGTGGGGTGTACTTTTGGTTTTGAAGTGAAAAGGAAGGGAAATAGGGAGAGTGGAGGGTTCGGCCACTTGGAAAAATGCGAGAGAAGGAGAAAGGAGAGAAGGCGGATGATGAATGAATAATGAGCACTCCCCTATTTATACTAAAGGCCAAGCTCCAACCCCCCCAAAAATAGCCCCAAAATCCTCCTAAAATATCTCCTACCACCCATTCAAAAAGTTTGAATGAGTCAAACTTTTACCTAGCCAAATTCAAAAAAAAAAAAGACCAAGTCTTCTCCACCTTTTAAGCCTTTCAAACCGTCCATCCACCCCACCAAGATGACGCAAAAAGAATGCCCATTTGCTGCTCTTGCGAATCGAACACGAGCCTCCTCCCCCCGCAAATGGCGTCACACACACAAGGCCTTAGTGGCGCCAATCCTGCCACTCCACCAGCTCCTTTCTTGTGACATAAACTCCCAAATAATTCTCTTAAGACACCCCTCGCCAAGCTCCCCTTTTTAGCCCCTAAAACTAAAAATTTTCTAAGGCAACCTACCACCACCTAGGGTTCTCAGGACTCCTAAAACTTACCCAACCACACACTAGAGTGTGCCAACACCTGAGCTAAGCACCAAATGCCTAACCCCTAAAACTAGGGTGTTACACTTTTTATAGTTCAAGTAAGGGTAAATCAATCTCCGTATTTCGGGTAAGGATTATCTATCAATCGTTTTCTTTATTTTCCTTTAGATTAACCGATTTTAGGAATCTAATCCTCTTACTCCTTCGTGGCCAAATCTTTGAAGGAGGATTTCGGGGCTTCTTGTAGTTGACGATTAGGGAGAGATCGTTCGGGTTTTGAATAATCCAAGGTAAGGAGATGATGATATTCGGCCAAGGGCCATATCTTGTAATGATAATCGATTTCTAATATAGTGTTATGTAGGTGCTATCGACGTTGTAGGCAAGGGTCGGAAATCTTAAGTATTATATCGCTTTTCGTGTTTGCAAGGTGTGTAACTTATGCTAAACTTCTAATAGATCAATAGCTTTATTGATAAAAATGTGTTTATAAAGAAATATAAATGTTTATGGCTTCGGGTACCATTCAATGGTACGGTGAATTGAGGTATGTTATTCCTTCGTACTATGTATGATTCTAATATGAAACATATTCGATATTTGATTATGATTTTGATATAATGTACAAGGCATAATATTTACATCGCTAATAATGCTATATGCATAATATGAAATGTGTCCGATTCCGATATGATAATGGGGCATATGGCATGATAATGAAATAATGTGTTTAATGCATGGGCATATGGGTGATTTTGATAAAGGGAAGTGTTCGGTGGTTTTACCACATTATCCGTGACTTCGGTCACGATATTATGAATCCGGTGACTTGGTCACGATATTATGAATCCGGTGACTTGGTCACGATATTATGAATCCGGTGACTCTATCACAATTATCGGTGGCCATGCCACAATTTATAAGGGCGATGTGCATGTTGATGCGACAAGCGCCTTCGATGGTGTGTAGCGGATGGAGGTTGATTTAGTAATCCCCACGGTGTGATTGGTAGGTACGGGTGGTGTGTAGCGGATGGATATCTAAGTTGGGTTCGGGATTGCATTTCATTTTATATGTACATGTGATTATCCGATTTGCTATATTATGGGCTTATGGCTAAATGTGATTTAAATGGGCTTTATTGCTATGATCGATTGGGTTTTTAGTGTCTTTGTTACACATTGAGTCATTGACTCACCCTTGATGGGATATCTTTTGGGTGATTCGTGAGATCGCGGATGTGGAGCCGGATGAACTCGAGGAGGCCATGCAATAAAATTTGATTTTACAAAAACTTCCATTTGGGTACCTTATTATATTTTAATTTGGGTTTTCATATTTTATAGATTTGTAATAAGGCCTCTTTAATTATGGTTTTGGATTATTTATATGCTTTGGGATTTATTCTAAACATGTTTAAGTATATCACTTAATTAATTTAATAATTGAGCTAAAGTTTTCTAAACTATAAAAACGCTTATGGTATTTTATCTTACCATCAGGTAATCTAAATTGTTGATAATAAAATTATAAATTAAGTGTTTTCTACAACTTAAATGATTTCCAAAATTTTAAGTTTCTACATTCAAATGTAAACGGTTTCAAAGTATTAATTCGAGTTTTCTTAAAATGAAACAAATGTTTTCTAACCTATGATTTATCCACTTAGTTTAAAAGTTTTATTTATGGAATTTCAAAGTAAATTCGATTTTAACTTATTAAACATCCGATTTCTACAAATATAGAATTACAAAGAATTTTTCACTAAAATTTAATCGCTATCTCAATTTTCTTCAAACGCTTTTTCTTCGTAGCATGTCAAATTCGGTGGCCGTGGCGTATTGACCGGGTTTGGGGTGTTACAAATTGGTATCGAGCTAAGTTCAAAAGTTTTCATTTTGTGGGCCGAGGCCCAAAATGTTTTAAAGAATGGATTTTAAAATGTTTTGTTGAAAATTATATGGTTGGAAAGGCATGGCCTCGAGTCTCCGACATCAATCCACCCTGGTAAGTACATCAAACTGTTGATTTTGATGATATGATATGATGATGTTGGCATGACTGTATAGTAGTAGGAACTACTCTAGAGACCCAAACTATAGGTTGAATGTACTCGCGAAACAACTTCTTATTAAAATTATTCATAAAATTGTGTTTTAAAGAAAGTGGAATAATGACTAATGCATAAAACTTTTAAATCTGATAAGTCGAGATGTTAGACATGAGCACTCGAGATCGTGGACGTTATGGATGTGGTAAAAGCCGAAGTTTTAGGGCTAGATTTTCAATACCGAGGCATAATTCCAGTAAGGAGGCGTTAGCATCGCTAGTGGCTGAGACAGAGTATCATGATCGAGTTCGGATTGATGAGCTGACTCAGATAGTTAAAGAATCGGTGAAGCACTTGGAGTTGGGTCTGTGGACTGTAAGAAGAACAGAGATCACGGTTCTCTAGGGTCACAATCTCGTTCTGTAAAACATGTCAAGGCATGGTCGAACTTTTTGGCTTGCGATTATTGTGGAAGGTGTCATCCGGGAGAATGTTGGAGGAAGATAGGAGTATGCTTGAGATGGAGGTCTAAGGAGCTTAAGGCTCAGGATTGTTTCCTCACTCTCAAGTGAGGTATGTTTTGGTTGGAAGTGATGGTTGATTGTAGGAAAATTTTTGGTATAAGTGTAAGTGTTAAATAATGGTTTGCTATGGTGGATTAAGATTTTGTTAAAAGTACATTGTGGTTTTATTAAGATCGAGTCTTGTGACAAGAACGTAGTGTGGCGAGATAGGATGTACTGTTGTTAGTTAGTTGGAAATTTTGAGGACGAAATTTCTTTAAGGAGGGTAGATTTGTAACATCCTGAAATTGGGCCTAGTAGGATTGGGCCTTGAGCTTTAGAAAAAAAAAATTGAGTATTATTTTTTTGTGTTGGCTCGGGTAGGAATTTTGTGTGTTAGCATAGTCTTGTGAAGGCTTGATTTTATTTAGGAAGTTAGATAATTTTTAGTATGGTTTATTTAATGAAGTGGATTAAGTGAGCTTAGCACTTAAGTTAATTTAAGTGTTAAATTCTAACACATGAGGAGTTAGTGGCATAGTGGATAAGGAGCTTGAAAGGTTACTTGAGGGAAGTGGTTGAGTTGCTTGGAAAGCATTTTGAAGACTTTATTTTTGTATCCTAGCATTGATGGACGGTCAAACTCTAATTATGATAGGTTGGACCTTAAGTTTTTGGTAAGTTGAATATTGGTTTAAGGAAAGCTTGAAATAGGGGATAAGAATCTTAAAGTTAAGGAAGGTTTAGGGAAAAAGGCTTGAAGAGTGGATGATGTTTTGGAAGCTTTTCCATGGTCATTTGACCATGAACCTAGACGGCATAAGGGGCTAAGGGGTTGGTTTAATTGGGACAGAGATTAAGGGGTTGATAGGGAAGAATTGAGGAGGAAAAAGGGGATTGTGTTGGCTAATGTGTTGACCGAATATGGTATGGATTAGGAGGTGTTAGTTGACCAAAAGTTGTCAATTTGTGCATCTTTTCCTTTGTCCAAATATTTTCTCTTAATGAAATTGTCAATTGGCATTTGGTAAAAACTTTGCTTTGTTTTGGCCATTACATTTTGACCAAATTGGTATTTTTTTATTTCTTCTTTTCCTCTCAAGTTTTACTCTCTTTTGGTACCAAAACATTGCTACTTTTGGAGACATTTATCATTTCTTTTCTTTCTCTCTAGTGCCGAATTCATTCTATCACCAAAAGCATTTCTCATATTTTTGTTTTTCTTTTCATTCTCTTTCTCTCTTCTCTTTCTTTCTCATAGCCGAAACTATCCTATACTTTTCACCATTTTTTCTTTCTTTTCTTTTTGTTAAAAACCGAAACCATCATATTTGAAACTACCATCTTTTCTCTTCTTTTATTAAAGCCGAAATCACCATTTCTCTTCTTTTTAATTGTTAAAGTCGAATCCTTTTCATAGTTCAAGTAAGGGTAAATCAATCTCAGTATTTCGGGTAAGGATTATCTATCAATCGTTTTCTTTATTTTCCTTTAGATTAACCGATTTTAGGAATCTAATCCTCTTACTCCTTCGTGGCCAAATCTTTGAAGGAGGATTTCGGGGCTTCTTGTAGTTGACGATTAGGGAGAGATCATTCGGGTTTCGAATAATCCAAGGTAAGGAGATGATGATATTCGGCCAAGGGCCATATCTTGTAATGATAATCGATTTATAATATAGTGTTATGTAGGTGCTATCGACGTTGTAGGCAAGGGTCGGAAATCTTAAGTATTATATCGCCGTGTTTGCAAGGTGTGTAACTTATGCTAAACTTCTAATAGATCAATAGCTTTATTGATAAAAATGTGTTTATAAAGAAATATAAATGTTTATGGCTTCGGGTACCATTCAATGGTACGGTGAATTGAGGTATGTTATTCCTTCGTACTATGTATGATTCTAATATGAAACATATTCGATATTTGATTATGATTTTGATATAATGTACAATGCATAATATTTACATCGCTAATAATGCTATATGCATAATATGAAATGTGTCCGATTCCGATATGATAATGGGGCATATGGCATGATAATGAAATAATGTGTTTAATGCATGGGCATATGGGTGATTTTGATAAAGGGGAAGTGTTCCGGTGGTTTTACCATATTATCCGGTGACTTCGGTCATGATATTATGAATCCGGTGACTTCGGTCACGATATTATGAATCCGGTGACTCTGTCACAATTATCTCGTGGCCATGCCACAATTTATAAGGGCGATGTGCATGTTGACTGCAAAGAATCGCTTCGATGGTGTGTAGCGGATGGAGGGTTGATTTAGTAATCCCCACGGTGTGATTGGTAGGTACGGGTGGTGTGTAGCGGATGGATATCTATGTTGGGTTCGGGATTACATTTCATTTTATATGTACATGTGATTATCTGATTTGCTATATTATGGGCTTATGGCTAAATGTGATTTAAATGGGCTTTATTGCTATGATCGATTGGGTTTTTAGTGTCTTGTTACACATTGAGTCTGTTGACTCACCCTTGATGGGATATCTTTTTCGGTGATTCGTGAGATCGCGGATGTGGAGCCGGATGAACTCGAGGAGGCCATGCAATAAAATTTGATTTTACAAAAACTTCCATTTGGGTACCTTATTATATTTTAATTTGGGTTTTCATATTTTATAGATTTATAATAAGGCCTCTTTAATTATATGCTTTGGGATTTATTCTAAACATGTTTAAGTATATCACTTAATTAATTTAATAATTGAGCTAAAGTTTTCTAAACTATAAAAACGCTATGGTATTTTATCTTACCATCAGGTAATCTAAATTGTTGATAATAAAATTATAAATTAAGTGTTTTCTACAACTTAAATGATTTCCAAAATTTTAAGTTTCTACATTCAAATGCAAACGGTTTCAAAGTATTAATTCGAGTTTTCTTAAAATGAAACAAATGTTTTCTAACCTATGATTTATCCACTTAGTTTAAAAGTTTTATTTATGGAATTTCAAAGTAAATTTCCTGTTTTTAACTTATTAAACATCTGATTTCTACAAATATAGAATTACAAAGAATTTTTCACTAAAATTTAACCGCTATCTCAATTTTCTTCGAAACGTTTTTCTTCGTAGCATGTCAAATTCGGTCGTGGCGTATTGACCGGGTTTGGGGTGTTACACTAACATTCTCTACCGACGACTCTTTGACATCCAAAGCACTGATAAAGGATAAGAACACTCCACACCCCTTTCGCACCAACTTTTCTGCCTTTAAAGCAGATACCACATTAGACAGATAATCTCTTCTTTCACCTATCATTATCACTTCCTTATCCTCTGAAGTTCTTAGTACCATCTGCTTTGCAGCACAGTCCAAGTTTGCACGATGCTTAACCAGCCAGTCCATGCCCAATATAAGATCGAACTCCTCGAACGGCAGTTCCATCAAATCCGCCAGAAATACTACCCCCTGAACCTCTAAGGGAACATCCCTAAACAACTTATTTACTACCACCGACTGTCCTAAAGGGCTAATTATAGTTGTTTCTCTAGCAGTAATCTCAGATTTAATATTCAGAGTTCCAGACACAGCACATGCAACATACGAATGGGTGGATCCAATGTCTATCAAAGCGATAATAGGTACATCAGATATGAAGAACATACTGGTTATGACGTCCAGTGCATCGCCATCCTCTCGACGCTTGACCGCATAGACCAACCCTGGCTGTCTCGCCTCTGTGTTACCCCTGTTACCGGTACCTCTCCCCGGTGCACCTTGACCTCGTCCTACACCATTACCACCTTGACCTGGCCCACGGCCTCTCGGCGCTCTTGGCGCCTCCGGCCGATCGTGGAAATCATTTATGAATCGCTCGAGTTTGATCCAGCTTTCGAGGGTAATCCCTAAACCGATGGTCCTTGGATCCACATCTGGAACAACCACCAGTTCTCTTCCAGCATTTACTCGAGTGAAGTTTCCCACAATCCACGCAAGGCTGTAACTGATTGGTAGCAGCTGGAGCACCCACTCGAACTGGCCCCTCATTCCTGGGCCTTTTCTGAAATCCTCTAGCAGGACCTGAATACCTAGAGTCTCTCTTATTCCTGCCCCTATCCTTGTCTCGATTTTGCCGTTCCAAATGTTTTACTTCTTCAGCAATCTTAGCTTTTTCCACCAGTGTGGCAAAATTCCTCTCCTTCTGTGGGGCTATCAGTACCCGTAACTCATCACGCAATCCATCCTCAAAATGCACATAGCGTTCATGATCAGTCGGCACTATACCCCGGGCATACCGACTCAGACGTAGAAACTCTGCCTCGTAAGCTGCCACAGACCTACCTCCTTGTACCAGATTCAGGAATTCCTTCCTTCTGGCATCCACATAACTAGCCCCGACATACTTTCCCTGGAATGCTGTCTTAAAGAAATCCCAAGTAATACGATCAGCCTGAGTGCCTTCCCGAAGAGTGAGCCACCACTGATACGCCTCGTCTCTCAGTAATGACACAACCCCTTTCAGTTTCTGCTCAGCGGTGCAATCCAGATCGTCCATAATTCGCTCTACCGCCTCAAGCCAGTACTCCGCTACACTAGGGTTTACACCCGAAATACCTCTAAATACTTCAGCCCCATTCGATCTGAGTCGCTCCGATATCGACCCACGAGCTATCGACCCAGTTCTTTCCCCAGTAACCCTTTTCAGTACCCGCAACATCCCTTGGGACAGAGCGTCGTCCTCTCTCATTTGATCATGTGACCCAGCTTCAGTCACAGGTGACGCAGGTGCGTCCATTTTCGGCATATGTCCCGATGCCTCAGATATAACTCTAGCACCTCGGCCTCTACCACAGCCACGTCTACCGCATCCACGTCCTCTAGCACTCATGTTTGCTAAGACGATTTAATCTGATTAAGAGTCTTATGAATCAGTATGCTTATTCAGTGTTTATTAAACAATATTTTATGGAGTATAAGAAGTAAAGTTGTTTTCGCAAAACATATCCTAAAGTCTCAATCTCTATGGTTTCAGCTCCTAAAGCTAAAAGTTCTAGAGTATCTCTATTTTGTGAAGTTTTCTTACTATAGTCATACTACAATAATCATAAAATGAAAACAAAACTTACTAACTTGGTGCCGGATACCCGTGGTGCCATACTTTCTTTGAAACATGTATTTATAAATCGAATTTCAAGCAGTTTTAGAAAACATTTTTGAACCCAAACCACAGCCGAGTTTTGTAACTGGCTCTGATACCATAAAATGTAACACCCCAAACCTGGCCCATGCGGTATGATCGGATCTGACATGTCACATGAAGAAATGTATAAAGAACATGTGATTCTTACTAAAATAGGCGTTATTTGGTCATGGTCAAGAAAACAAGTTTGGTTATAAATATTTGATAAAAAACTACCAATTTCGAGAGGTTGATTGATGAATCAAAAATCGAACTAGTGAACTTTAAAACCGTGACTTTTGAGAAATGATGTTGATAATTTGAAACAGAATCCGAGTTAAATTATTAATGCATATTCATTATGAAAACCATTTGTTAATCAATTTTGGAAACCGTTATTTATGATTTTAGAAAAATCCCCATTTTAAAACAATTCAAGCAAGATAATAAGTACGACTAAACATAAAGCAAAATAAAAATATTCCAGAGGCCTTATTACAACTTAAAACCCAAATAGTAAAAATAGTGAAATAAAGAGGGAAAGTAGTTTACTAATATTTGAAAATATTATTTCCAAAGTATGGCCTCCACCGAGTCATCCATGGGCCCAAGTCCTCATTCATGAGCATTACACTGTAAGGGTTAAGAAAGAAGGGGGTGAGTCACAAGAACTCGGAGTGTATAATCCCCTTACTAGTCATCCACTGGGCTCGAACCCGCATAGCATAATCTTGGGCCTAAGCCCATTTACATAGTAATAATTAAAATGTAGTATATGTATGCAACCCAACCCATCCATCCATCACACCCCCGACCAGCCAATCACACCTGTGGGGATCAAGTCAACCCACCCCGCCGCTTACACCAAATTTGCAGTCAAACTGGTATAGCATTTTATTTTTGTGGTCAAACCACTGAAATCATAACTTAGGCACAATAATATACAATTTGTGGCAATGCCTCCAGGCTACACTACTCTTCATACAATTTTCCCATCCGATACAAAATGTAAAAAAATGCAACATACATAATTAAATAAAATATCCATATTTATATAACAACCATTTTCTATTGAACAATTTTGGTGATTCAGCCCATTAAAGCATTTTAATAATTTGGCCCACTAAGGCATTCTAGCAAATCGACCCATAGGGGTATTTTGGTAAATCGGCCCATAGGGGCATTTTCGTAATTTAGCAATTTAATACCGATTTTGACAGATCTTTAGAAATAATATTAATTTAAGCAAGGTACTCGATTTATGCCATATTACGATTTTTAACTCTGTAAATAATAACGATCTACTTTTCCAACATAATATCGAATCTCGAATCTACAGATTTCGGTGTGAGATTACACACCTGATTACGGTGAGGACTAACCCTTCTTGATCGTCGGCACCTAAATCACCATTACACTCGATTAACCAACAAACGAGATTTTATTAATCAAAAACTAAATCAGACGATCTAAACTGCTTACCTTAGTATCATGAATGACCACGATTTGCCTATTCTCACCGGATGATGGTCCACAACCCGGTGGAAAATCCCGAATCACCGATATCGCCCTACGCTTGAACTTAGGAGTAGGAATCACAAATCCACTCCCTTTTTGCTCTCCTATCGATTTTCTTTTCAAATTGCTACCACTTGCCACTACTTCTGAAGGGTCAACGAGTAGATAAGAACGAACGATCTAGTCCCTTAATCGATGATGAACTCGATTCCCATCGATTGGACTTATGACTAGAGATGAAACGGCAATGATGTAGTATTCGTCCACCCACTATAACACCGATTCAACCAAGGAAAAATGTCCAACACGCAAGAATGGAGAAGAGAGAAGATGTTAAAGATTCGGCTATTGAAGAGAAAAGGGTAAGGAAGATTCGGCCAATCAAAGTTGTGTCAATTTAAGAGAAAAGGAGAATGGTTGAGGAAATGGTAAAAAAAGAAAAGAAAAGAAAAGAAGTGATGGACAAAGGAGTATTAGAGAGGTTCGGCTATTACCAAAAGAAAATAAACCAAAATGGATTGAGTGTTTTGGTCATTTTGTGTTTCGGCAACAAAGGAAAAAGATTGGAAAAAAATGCACAAAAATGTTAAAAGAAAACCAACCTTTTATGCACAATCTTGCAAATAAGCTATAGGAATTTCGGCTCTCCCTTCCCCCTAATAAAACCGTGTGCCCATAACACCCAAAATATGATGGTTGACCAAAAATAATCTTTCCCAAACGCCTTCCTCAAAATCGGCCAACATGTCCCCTCCCTTACCTTTTTCCTTTATGTCTTTCCTTATTCTTCCCTTGTTTCTCTCCTTACTCTTCTCCCTTGTGTTCTTTCCTTCAATAAAAAGTCTTCCTTACCATCTTTGATGCCATGGCCGACACTTACCATATAGCACAAAAAAAATTTAATCCAAAAATATTTGCACTAGGTGGGATTCGAACCCAAGTTCTCCCCTCTGCCATTTCACGCCACAACCACCTTGCCAATGCTCCATTTGTGCTAGCAAAATTACATACTTAATTCCTTAAGCCTTGATGCCACTTACCTTCTCTCCTTAAAGTGCTTAAGCACAAAAATTTTGCTAAGGCCCAACTCAATCCCAAGTCTTCTTAGGGCCCCTAAACATACAAAATTAACACTATTGACTAGCCTATCTCATGGTATAATGTAAAACATAAATTCCCAAATTTCAGGATGTTACAATTCCTAATTGAGGGTTTAATTAGACTTTGGAGTGTGTTTCTTTGCCTCCAAGCATCCAAATCCGAGTAAAACTCCTCTTGGCCGCGGCAGGGCTCGGCCTCTGGCACACGCCCGTGTGAATCGTGGCCAGGCCATGTGGACTTCGTTGATGAGGCACGACCATGTAAATCGTGGTCCAGGCCGTGTTCGAGATCTTTTAGGAGGCACGGCCGTGTGATCTTTGGTCCAGGCCGTGTCGATTTCATGCTTTGGCCCATTTGTCCCGTTTTAAGCCCGTTTTGCGTTCTTTTCATCCCCTGGTGCTTTCCTGAGTATATAACATGAAAAGAAAGGATTAAGAGCACCAAATTATATAAAATAAGGGATAATTCATCCAAAAGTATGCTAAATGTGGGATTAAAATATGTTACTATTTCGGTTTATCAAATACCCCCACACTTAAGCTTTTGCTTGTCCTCAAGCAAAATTCTCAACTTACAATTAAAACGAACTTCCTTCAATTCATAACAGTCATTGATAGTGTTTCATCATAATTCGAAGATAATTTATACATGGATAATTCAACTCAAAGGGTTCTAAAGATTCAAACAATCTAAGTCAAACATTTGTAGCACAAAACATAGGTGTTTCCCTTCATCTAAATAATTACCTCTGATTCAAAACCGACAAGAATTGACATCCTCACTAAAGATTCACTCAAATCACTCGAGGTGTTTAAGGTTCAGAATTAAGCACTCAAAAATCAAACATGAAGAGTTAATCCCATAGGCTTGCATGAAAATCAAATCTCCACCACTATAAAATGAGATGATACACAAATCAAAAGGTCTTTAACAGGGTTGTAATGGGGCTTGGGTTAAAGGTGTGGTTAAAGGCTGAATTAGAGGGTTAGAATCGAGATTGAATTGACAAATTACCTAACTAGAAATAATAAACTGAATAAAAGTAATTACATCAATTGAAACTTTGAAACTAATAATACGAGCTTCTTCTTCAATAAATAGACTTTAACTGTACAAGCTCGCTTTTCATCATACTAATACTGAAAATACTTCGATTTTTTTTAACAAATCAAATATTTACAATAATAAGAAAGTACTTTAACAACTAAAATATAGAACATAGTTAGGCAATTGCTCAAAATCAAATCTCGACAAAAAGGGTAGTCAAGAAGAATGGTGATAACAAATACAAAGGGTTTTGGGTTAATATTAGTGGGTGAGTCAATAAAAAGGGTTGTTAGGATCAAAGGGGTTCACTAGGGGTTAATTATGAAGGTAGGCTTTTAGTGGAGTAAGTGGGTTAAATCCTAGGTGCCTCTATCATTTCTGTATATCAAATCAAAGATGTGGTCTCGACATGTATAATCGATGCAAGTTCTAGAATAACAAATCAATGTTGACACACTCATAATCAGAAAGTGAGCATGAAAAAGGATTTATGCTCTACAAGGCTCAAAATCTCACAAAAATTATGGGTATTTTGATGTCAACCTCGTAAATTTCAAACTTCAAAGTAATATTCAAATTCAGGTAGACAACCTAGAAAATTTTTAATTTCTGAAAAATAGACTTATCATGCTTGATTCTCTAGTATTCTTAGAATTTAATTATCAATGCACAATTATCAATGACTTAATCTAAAACATATCAATAAAAGTCATAAATCATAGGAATTTCATTATAATGATAATATGAGAAACTTACTTTAAGAAACAAGACATAATTCAGGATTTTGAGAATAATGCAAAAAGTTTGGCACCTAATTTCAGGAATTTGAGAATAATGAAAAAAGTTAGGCACCTTTTTAGGTTGTTCACCCCCCACACTTAAGATGTACATTGACCTCAATGTACAAAGTTAGATAATAACACAATAATACTAAAATCATAAGATATGGGGAGAAGTGAAACTTCCTGAATTATGGATGAAATTAATAAAAAGAAACCGGATAGGATTAGAGGTGAACGTGGGAAGCCTCGAACCGTTTGAACTTGAATCCTCAAGGTAGTAGGTGCGATTTTCATTGTATCCTAAGCTAAATCTAAATGGTATGAAGAATAAGAAGAAAATAATAAAGAACATAAAAATAAAAATAGAAGTAAATAAAAATAAGAATAAAAGTAAATAATGGAAAATGAAAGAAGAAAGACAACTGGACAAGAAAAAGGAAGAAGGGGGTCTAAATAGAGATTATGGATTTGGTGGTTGCCCCTGCCCTTGTACCTTCCTATGATGGCCACACGATCACGGCCACGGCCGTGTGGTATGGAATTCTATACCTTGGTTAGTTTATGGTTAGGTGCTAAAATAAAAAAAATGTAAAAATTAATGGGGTTAGTGCTCGAGTTGCCTCCCGAGAAGCACTCGTTTATAGTCTTAAGCTAGACTTTACCTCTCATTCGTATGGTCATGGTGGTTTGAGGAGGTGAAAATCCTTTCTCATGCGATCCATTCAGTTGTGGATATAAAGTTTCAGTCGAGTAGTGTTTACCTTAAAGGTGCTTATTTTAGGACTAGTTACCTCGACTGTTCCATCTAGGGAGATTTTGAGTACCTGGTCTCCTATCTTAAGCTGGGTTGTCCCATCGTTAAGTTTCTCGTGGAGCTGCCTCGTGTATTTTTAGTTTCTCTTTGAAGTGTATCTTCCATTCGTCTAGTTCATCGATCCAAATCCTTTGTTCCTCATGAATTTCTTCTTTATCGATACGAGGTCTAGGATCTGGTATCTACGAAAGAGCTTCAAGAAACGGCAAGTTAATATGAAATTTCTTTGGAATTTTAAGAGACTTACCAAATTCTTCCTCTGTGTGGTCTTTCCTTGTCGCATTGGGGTATGGCGCACGAGCTTGGTACTCTGTAATTACCGGGTTTGGTAAATCCTGGTTTACCTCAACCTTACCTCCACTCACCGCAAGCTCTTGCCTTGGGTCAGATTCCACTAACCTTTCACTGTCATGAGCTGTTACGGCCTGAATTTTCTTTTTTGGGTTAGTTTCAGTGTTGCTTGGCAAGCTTTCTTGTAGTTGTTCGGAAAACAGCTTCGCAAGTTG
Organism: Gossypium sturtianum; assembly: GCA_025698515.1. Taxonomy (NCBI): domain Eukaryota; kingdom Viridiplantae; phylum Streptophyta; class Magnoliopsida; order Malvales; family Malvaceae; genus Gossypium; species Gossypium sturtianum. The sequence continues at coordinate 110,495,223 of CM046953.1, forward strand.
TCCAACTGACTTAGTAATTTCCCCAACTGACTTAGTAAGTTCCCCAACTTGGTTCTTGATCCCTTCAATCAATGTTTGTTGGTTTTTAAGTGTTGTCTCAGTGTCTTGGAGACGGGTATCTGTGGCTGCCATGAATTTTGTCAGCATCTCTTCAATGTTCGACTCCTCTTCCTGTTGGTGAGGTGGTTGTTGAAAATTTTGATCATCCCACGAGAAATTGGGATGGTACCTCCAACCTGCATTATAAGTGTTATCATAAAAATTATTTTGAGGTCTAGCATAGTTACCCATATAGTTGACTTGTTCGCTTTCCATGCCATGTCCGTAGGGTGGGTACTCAGGATTCGCCACGCCTCTGCTTGTTTCACACTGCATAACTGGATGTGCCTGCGAGGAACCGTATAAACCATCAATTTTTTTATGTATCATCTCTAACTGGGTTGATAGCCTGGTTACTGGGTCGAGGTTGTAGATATCGGCTGCTTTTGTTGGCTTTGTCCTCATAACTTGCCACTGATAGTTATTCAGTGCCATCTCCTCTATAAACTAAAATTTTCCTGACAAAAGAAAATAAAAGAAAATTTAGAAAAGTAAAAAAAATAAAAAAATAAATTGCAAAAAATAAAAAAAAATGGCTAAAGTAATAAAAATAGAGCTTTCTTAATATTTTAGTTCCCAACAATGGCGCCAAAAACTTGATCATTTGTGAAGTCGAGTTTTAAAATTTATAAAGATAATGATCGAACACGAAACTAACTATGACAACGATTGAGGCAAGTGCACCTATCGAACAAGAGTATAGCTTAGGCAAGACCAGGATTATCGAACCCAAAGGAACTAAAAGTACTAATACTAACTTTCTTTCTATTATTTAGCCTAAAATAAGTGAAGTTGTTTATTAATCTAAATTAACTAATTACTAAGTTAAAGACGCAAAGACAAAAAGAATGAATTGGGGAAATACTTGGGAAAAACTCAGTTGATTAAGACGATACCCTTAGGAAGAATCCACCTAGACTCCACTTGTTATCTAACACTGAACCAGACGATTTTTTCACTTGACTTGATCCGTAGGACTCCCTAACGTATATTAAACCCTCTCTCGAGGCGAATAACGTCTAACCCTACGTTAATTAATTGAAATCTCTTTCCCATTAATAACCCCCTAGAATACCAGTAAATCGATCTATGGACTCCCATATTAGGTTTTACCCTAATTCGGTAAAATCTCGTCACCCTATCTCTAGGCGCGCGATCAACTCCGCTTAATTATGCTAGATCTACTCTTAAGCAGGGACTTTTGCTCCACCACCTAAGCACATTCAACTTGAATTAATATCCACGAAATATCAACACAAGAATTAAGCACACATAATTAAGAACAAATCAAGTATTTATCATATAGTTCAAAACAATAACAAGATTCATCTAGGTTTTATCCCTCAAGTATCTCGAAGGGTTTAGTTCATAACAATAAAGAAAAACATCTCGTAAGAAAAGATAACACAAAACATAAGAAATCCCTAAAACCCCTGAAGGAATTGAAGAGGAGATCCTCCGTCTTGAGTAGAATTCCGGCTTCTAGAGATGGATCAACTTGCTATCCCTGAGTGAATCCCCACAAATCTGCCTTCTCTGGCCTAGCAAGACGCCCCTAAACAATGGCTTTGGGCCTCCTTCGACTCCAGCTTCTGCCTAACTCTCCAATTAAGTTGCCCCCTAGGGTGTTTATATAGGCTTTGAGATGTGTTACTTGGCCTCCAAGTATCCTAATTTGAGTGCAATTCCTAATTGGGGGTTTAATTAGACTTTGGAGTATGTTTCTTTGCCTCCAAGCATCCAAATCCGAGTAAAACTCCTCTTGGCCGCGGTAGGGCTCGGCCTCTGGCACATGCCCATGTGAATTGTGGCCAGGCCATGTGGACTTCGTTGATGAGGCACGACCGTGTAAATCATGGTCCAGGCCGTGTTCGAGATCTTTAAGGAGGCACGGCCGTGTGATCTTTGGTCCAGGCCGTGTCGATTTCATGCTTTGGCCCATTTATCCCGTTTTATGCCCGTTTTGCGTTCTTTTCATCCCCTGGTGCTTTCCTGAGTATATAACATGAAAAGAAAGGATTAGGAGCACCAAATTATATAAAATAAGGGATAATTCATCCAAAAGTATGCTAAATGCGGGATTAAAATATGTTACTATTTCGGTTTATCAGTGACTAAGAGGGTCGTTCTGAGGACCGAGGATGATAAGGAGGTGGTTGTGATCGATGAACACTGAGATTATCTATCCAATGTGATCTCCACTCTTGTGGTTGAAAAATTGGTACAAAAAGGGTGTGAGGCGTATTTGGCTTACGTCAGTATTTCTGCTTCTGGAGACTCTTTTGTCGGAGATATCAGAACAGTGAGGGATTTTCTAGATGTTTTTCCCGAGGAGTTATCGGGTTTACCTCTAAATTGAGAAGTTGAGTTCGATATTGAGTTTCTATCGGGTATAGCTTCGGTGTCTATCGCTCCCTATCGAATGGCACCGAAAGAGCTTATAGAGCTTAAGGCTCAACTTTAAGAGCTTTTGGATCGCGGTTTCATCCACCCTACTGTGTCTCCATGGGGGCACCAGTTCTGTTTGTGAAGAAAAAGGATGGCACCATGAGGATGTGCATCGGTTATCGGTAGTTGAATAAACTATCTGTGAAGAATAAATACGCACTTCCGAGGATCGATGATTTGTTTGATCAGTTCCGAGAGGCTTTAGTGTTCTCAAAAATTGATCTCCATTCTGGGTACCATAAGCTAAGAGTTAAGGAGGTGGATGTTCATAAGACTTCATTTAGGACTCGTTATGGACATTACGAGTTCCTAATTATGCCTTTTGGTTTGACGAATGCTCCAGCTGCATTCATAGATCTGATGAATCGAGTCTTTTAGCCATATCTAGATCAGTTCATCATGGTTTTCATCGACAATATTCTGGTTTACTCTAAGACTGAGGATGAGCATGATGAACATCTTAAACTAGTGCTTCAGATACTCCGAAAGAAGCAGCTATACACTAAGTTGAGCAAGTATGAGTTCTGGTTGCATGAGGTGAGTTTTCTGGGTCATGTGGTCTGAGGGGATTCGAGTTGATCCAAGGAAGATTGAGGTTGTGCTTGATTGGAAATAGCCTAAGAATGTATCTGAGATTTGCAGTTTTCTGGGTCTGACGGGGTATTATCAGCATTTTGTTGAGGGGTTCTCTCTGATTGTAGCTCCTCTGACTAAGCTTCTGCGCAAGGGTGTTCCTTTTGTTTGGAATGATGCGTAGCAATTGAGTTTCGAGAAGCTCAAGTCTGTTCTGACTCAGGCTCCTGTTCTAATACAGCCTGAATCTGGTAAAGAATTTGTGGTCTACAGTGATGCGTCGCACGTCGATTTGGGATGTGTATTGATGAAGGATGGTAAAGTTGTGGCTCATGCGTCCCGTCAGCTTAAGGTACATGAAGGGAATTATCCAACGTATGATATCGAGTTGGCTACGGTGGTTTTTGCGTTGAAAATCTGGAGGCACTATCTGTATGGTGATAGGTGTATTATCTACATTGATCACAAGAGCCTCAAGTATCTCCTTACCCAGAAGGAGTTGAATCTTAGGCAGCGATGATGGATTGAGCTGCTCAAAGATTATGACTGCACGATTGAGTATCATCTTAGTAAGGCCAATGTGGTGGCCGATGCTCTTAGTCGTTGAGCGATGACTGATTTGAGAGCAATGTTCGTTCGCCTTAGTTTGTTTGATGATGGGAGCCAGTTAGCTGAGTTGCAAGTTAAGCCGACTTGGATTGATCAGATTCAGGATAAATAGTTAGAGGACGAGTCTCGTAGTTTTTGGTTCCGTCAGGTTGAGTGTGGCAGTACTTCGGACTTTGGGCTGAACAACGATGGAGTTCTATGTTTTCGAGGTCGGATCTGTGTGCCGAATGATTTTAATTTGAGGCAGTCAATTTTGAGGGAGGCGCATAGTAGCCCTTATGCTATGCATCCCAATGGTAATAAAATGTATCTCGATCTTCATGAGTTGTACTGGTGGCCGGGTTTGAAGCGTGAGGTTACAGATTTTGTTGCTCGATATTTGACGTGCCAGCAAGTTAAGGCTGACCACCAATTGCCTTCGGGCTTGTTACAACCCGATAAGATTCTTTTATGGAAGTAGGAACGAGTAATGATGGATTTCGTTTGTGGGTTGCCCTTGACATCCAGTAAGAAGGATTTTGTTTGGGTCATCGTGGATCGATTGACCAAGTTTGCTCATTTTATTCCGGTTCGAACGAACTACTCTCTGCAGAAGCTAGCGAAGCTCTATATCTCTGAGATTCTAAGACTGCATGGGTTTCCTGTTTCGGTAATTTCTAATAGAGATCCTCGCTTCACTTCTCGATTTTGGAAGAAATTGCACGAGGCTCTGGGTTCGAGATTGGACTTCAGTACTGCGTTCCATCCTCAGACCGATGGTCAATCTGAGAGGGTGATTCAGATACTGGAGGATATGCTTTGGACTTCTGTGATTGATTTTCGAGGTAGTTGGGAGGATTATCTGCCACTAGCTGAGTTCGCCTACAGTAACAACTTTTAGTCTAGCATCCATATGGCACATTATGAGGCTTTGTACGGTCGTAAGTGTCGTACTCTGCTGTGTTGGACTGAGTTGGGTGAGCATCGGGTTTTTTGGGTCTTAAGTTGGTTTTTGAGACTGAGGATAAGGTTAGACTGATTCGGGATCGTTTGAAGGCGACTTTTGATAGGCAGAAGCCCTATGCAGATTTGAAGAGAAGAGATATCGAGTACTCTGTGGGTGACTTTGTTTTTCTTAAGGTTTCTCCGTGGAAGAAAGTTCTGAGATTCGGTCGTAAGGGCAAGTTGAGCCCTAGGTTTATTGGGCCATATCAGATTCTAAAGCGTGTGGGACTGGTCGCTTATCAGTTTGAGCTACCTCCACAGTTGGATCGTATCCATGATGTGTTTCACGTCTCGATGTTGATGTAGTACCGGTCTGATCCATCTCACGTTGTCTCTGTTGAGGAGATCGAGGTTAGACTAGAATTGACTTTTGAGGAGGATCAGGTTCAGATCTTGGATCGTGATGTTAAGGTTTTAAGGAGGAAGTCCATTCCGTTAGTAAAGGCTCTATGGTGGAATCACGACACTAAGGAAGCCACGTGGGAACCTGAGGACTTGATGCGTCAGCAGTATCCTCATCTGTTCTGATCATGTAAATTTTGAGGTCGAAATTTCTTTTAGGGGGTAGAGTTGTAACGCTCTGAATAATTTATTTCTGATTCTATAAATATCTAACATAAATGTGTATCTGCTTCAGTGGCTAAGTGTTCTGGGTGTGTGTTTTGGGTCTTGGGCTCAAGTCTCACCTTTGCTAAATTTTGTTATTTTTCTAATCCTAGCCTTACCCTTGTTGAGTGGGCTTATATAAAATTATCTGTTAATCCATATCAGAATGAGCCTGCTGGTTCAAGTGGTAAAGGGGTTGTGGTGTTGGAGGTCCTGTGCTCGAATCTCTGCGTGAGCGTAGGTGATAATTTTTGTATTGGGTATCTGATAGAAGTTGGAAAGAACCGAAATTCTGAGGTGGTTGTGAGTTAGTGGGTTAGTGGGGAGTGGGAGAAAATTTAGGGATAGGATATCAGATTTTCTAAGTAGTTATTCTTATTCTTTTCTTTTTCTAAAAAAAAACCCTCTCCCCCTTTTCTGACGTTTTATTTTTGATCCTCCTGACAATTTCCTCTCCTTTCTTTCCATTGATTTCTGTCTTCATCTTTCTGTTAATTGCAGTGTTTTCAATTCTCTGTTTTCGACCGTTTTGGTAAGTGGCGGTGGTAAGGTTTTGCAAGTTAAGGAGGTTTCTTTTAATACCATATTAGGTGTTGTTTTTTGTTTCGTTAGTTGATTTTTGGGTTTTTGGCAGCAGCAAATCATGAGGAACAAGACTCTCCTTTTGCGGATTTGTAGTCAAAATCGTTCGGGGTGTTGGGGTAGGTGATGAGCGTTTGAATCGAACTCTTGTTGGTTTCATGGTTTAGGGTTAAAGTGAATTAAGACTGATTTTGGAGTTTGTTTGTTGATTTTAGGTTCTAGTGATCTCGGGTGTGTTTTTGCATCAAAATCGAGATAGGTGTGTACCCAAAACACGAAAAATCAGACTTCAGAAAAAGGCAAAAAACTGTTCTGTCAATGCCATATGGGCGTGTGGTCGCCCGTGTGGTATGCCGTGTGTGAGACACAGCCGTGTGGTCGATGAGGGCATGGTCGTGCGCAAGACACGACCATGTGGTGGTGTGAGTGTGGCCGTGTTGGCCACACGGGCTAGGCCAAGTTGGGCGTGTGGGCCCACACAGGCATGCCACACGGGCGTATGGGTTTTGTGCCAGGCCGTGTGGGCCACACGGGCATGTGAGCCCATATTTCTAAATTTTTCCCAAGGGTCGCACGGGTCGTTCCGATCGACTGTGGGCCTACTGTAGGGTCGGTAAGGGCTAACCAAACTCTACTTCTCGGTTTTGGATGTGTTTTGACTCTTCCATTGCGATGAACAACGGAAAACACGGTTTTACAAAAACAAAGGTTTTTCTAAAAACACGAACTGGATTTTCTAAAATATAACGGTTTTAAGTCTTCTGCTGTAAATTATGTTTTGGTCAACAAAGGAATTAAATAACATTTTCAAAAATAGATATAAACGAATATGAATTATGAAACTGGAAAGATTTGATGAAACAACTATGTTTTTAAAACCCTACCTTGTGACATCTCCAGATTCGGCCATAACGTCTAAGCCGGGTTTGGTGTGTTACACTAGCTATCTCCCTAATTAGAATTGTAGACGACATAATACTCCTTCTCAGTATTTGAATCAAATGCTTACTTTGATTCTTTTACGGGATCACGGACTCATTTAGATTATCTACTGTAGTAAGTTATTTTTCTTGCAATGTAAACATTCTTTACAATGCCACTTATCTTCAGTTTGAACTTTAGACAATTAATGAGCTAATATTTTCTTGTCACAATTTCGTTATGCATGCAAAATATAAAAGACAGAAAATACAAAAGACATAATAGTGAAATGTGAAATTAACTTTATTTATTTATTCATCATTCAAATAAATAGAAAACAGTTACATGTTTACTACAATATGGGCACATTTCCCAACACACAAGACCTAGGGGTAAGCTGAAGCCTTACCATTGAACCAACAGACTCATTCTTGTCAACAATCCAACAAAAATAAAAGATAAGCCCAAAGACTCAATTTGGGCATAATTCAAAATTAATAGGGAAAAATTCAAAACAAGGGAATTGAACTCAGGACCTAAAGCAAATGTTCAAGGTACTTAATTACCAAACCAAATCAAATTTCTTGATAAAATTTATCAATCCAAAACTTAAGATAATTGGGGCATTACAGTGTACACCTAAAATAACTTCAAAACCAAGCCATTTCAACTACCATTTCTTAGGTTCCAAGCGATACCATTTCCACTCATTTTTACCTATTCAAATCACATTTAAACATGCCAAAACATATCAAAAACATCCAACCTAAGTGTCTAACCAATATGCCCTCATTTGCACCTCAATTCAAGTATTAAACCGTTACACTTTCATCAAACACAAACATATACTTAGCATTCATACCATTGTAGCTTACCATATTTGAAACCAATTACACAAAGCAGTAATCAACTTGCTCATAAGCACATATATAAGGACATACTTAAGCCAAAAGTGCCAAATAAGTACACATTCACCTTTACAACCAAAACACAACGCAACAAAGTTATACATATTCATATTTAAAAATTCTAGTACATGCCATTCATAACCAAACCAAAATGATCAAATTAACTACCGAGTCACTGAACGGATAGTGTGAGCTTCAACTTGAACTTCCAAACGATTGAGACTTTCGATGATCTACAAAGAAAGAAAGCAACAGACGTAAGCAATTCAATGCTTAGTAAGTTCGCATAAAACTTAAACGTAAACTTACCGATTAGGAATCAACTTAAACAATTCATGCATAATTTCATTAATTAGCTCATAAGCTCGCTTATTTCCTATACACAACACAAACCTCACAAGGTTAGTGAATTTATAAATACAACATATAACATAACCATGACTTGATACATTTATAAGAAAATGTATATAGAACTTAATTCATTCATCCTATGTTCATTTAACATAAAACATTTCACTTCAATTGTTCATATCAAAATTCTCCATTCACATGACTAATTTCATATAACCATTTCGTATATCCATTTCCATTTACAAATTTATCACCCAAAGAACCAAATGAAATAACGTTGGATACGAGAGAACGATGCTCACACAAGCTATAACTATATATGGTCACACAAGCTGTAAAATGGGTCTCCTCACATGAGTTGTGGGTCGGGATGTTAAGCTATACGATGCTGCTCACATGAGCTGTGGAGAATCCACCACAAATGCGGGACCTCTACCATCGGTAGGACATCCAAGACCAGCACCCAAAATAGTAAATAACTCTAATGACATGTCATTTGTATCCTAAGTATTCACGAGGTCCATATGGGCCATACTGCACATTCAATTAATTTAAATTTATTCATTTTAAACCATTACAAGCACACATCCATGGAGTTCTCACTTTTCATACATAACCATCAATTCAACTAATACTACAATTTTGTTCAATTCACTAATTACAATATATAAATCAATTTAACTCATTCACAACATGTATACCAGTAAATAAATCATCAAAAACAATAATTAACTACTTTAATCAACATACGAACTTACTTACTCAAAAACGATTATAAATACGATGCCGACGACTACTCTACTAACTTCATTTTTCCATGATATAACGCCCCGAAAATTTAAACTTCTACCTTGTAAACTCTTTCATTAAATGTGTGTCTGCTTTAGTGGTTTATTGCCTTAAGTGTGTGTTTGAGATCTAGGGTTTAAGTCCCACTTGTGAAAATTTTTATTATTCTTTTTAATCAACCTTTATCTGTGAACGTTCGACCTAAGTTTAGTTCAGTGTAATTTCATGTCAAGAATGAGCTTGCTGGTTCAATGGTTAAGTTTCTGTATGCCTTTGGTCCTGTGTTCAAGTTTGTGCGTATGCGTTAAGGATGTATTTTTGTTTTTATGTCATTTCGTAAATTTGGTTTATTTTCTTTACTTAATTATATTATTTTGTTTTCTCTCTGTTTTCCCTCTTTTTTTCCTTCCTTCTTCTCCTTTATTTTATCTTTCCGTCATATTTTTCTTCTTTATCGACTGTTTAATTATCTCCTATTGTTACTATTATTTTGTCAAGCGAATTGCATTTTTCGTTGTTCCGACTGAAAAGTTAATCACGTAAGTTTGTTGTTGAAATTCAGTTAATGTTTGCTTTTTTTTGTTAACTTGTTGAAATTGGGTTTTGCTTAAATTGTTTAAATTCTCGGTCTGAATGTTTGATTTGCTTCATTTTTAGGCCCAGGTCGGGAGAGTAACATTCCTCCGACGGTTTAGGTCCGTGTATTGTTGTTTTCTACGAGGGTGAGTGTTCAGTTTTTGAGTCAGGGTTTTGTGTCAAACTTTTTGACGTATTTCAATTTTTGATGTGGATTTAATGTTGTGTTGGTGAATAAATTATTTGATTGGGCAATTAGTTGTTGTTTTCAAGTTACAGAATCATCTGGGTTGCTCCTACATCTACTCCGTATTAGGTGTGTAACGAAAACCCAAAATTCTGTGAATGACGAAAGCTAGAAACCATGGCTATCGACACCACACAGCCATGTTCCATGCATGTGGTAGGCCATGTGAGCCACACGGGCTTGTGTCTAGGCCGTATAACTCACTATTTTGGAATTAGGTTCGCATGGGCTAGAGACACGATCGTGTGTCCAAGCCGTGTGAGAAATTGGTTTTAGGTGACACATGTGTGTGCTAGGTTGTGTGCTAGCCCATGTGACTCTCTATTTTTGGTCACACGGTCGTGTGCTGGGCCGTGTGATAGCCCGTGCGGGCACTGCTATAAGCTACACAGGCGTGTGCCAGGCTGAGTGGACTACACGGGCCACTCATTTAGGCCATAAACATCACTTGAACCGAACGTAGGCCTATCGTGGGGGTTGCATGATTTGAAATAGGCTATAAAACTTATTATCTGATTATCTATTTCTTTAAAACCTATTATTTATATACATTTTTAAAATGTAATCTGATAAATAAGTGTGTCTGTATTACTTGAGCATGATTTGAATTCGTGTTACTGTATACGCATATCTAATATCTGTTAAGTTTGCATCTGCATCGGGTTGGGATTGTATAAAGGAGGAAGTGTGGGCAGCTTAATAATCTGTCAAATCTGGTGGCTAAGCCACGTATATAATTGATTCTGGGGATTTATTATATTCTGACCTGACAACTAGGCTGTAATTATTCTGAAACGTGACATACAGTCATAATGCAGTGTGTAGGGATGGATGGGTACTTGATACCCTATATGGTGTCTAGGGATGGATGGAGATGGTGTAACACCCCTTACTCGTATTCAACGCCGGAATAGGGGACGAGGCATTACTAGACTTATACGCAAACAATCAAACCACATCAAAACCTGACTTTCTATTCCTAATTAAAACTTTTGATAGCACATCTTAAACAAGCCTACAAGGCCTAATTCATGGTTTAGGAATGGTTTGGAATCAAATCGAATTCCTTTAAAGCTCTCCGGAAGACCTTAGAAAATTTTCTCCAAATAGTCCACACGCCCGTGTGGAGGGAGGGGCACGCCCGTGTCACATATCACACACCCGTGTTCGACACTCGTGGTCGACATTGACTTGCATCACACGGCCTGTCACACGCCCGTGTGTCTGGCCCGTGGTCGCCTCTGACTTGCATCACACGGCCAATCACATGCCCGTGTCCTTCGACCGTGTGACGAATTAAATTCCAAATTCAGGTGCAGACTTCACACGGCCTGGGCACACGCCCATATCCCTGGCCGTGCCTTCCACATGGCTGAGACACACGGCCGTGTCTCTACCCGTGTGTTTACTACAGAGCTTACTGACTTGTAAAACTAACATGCAGGGGACACACGGCCTAGCCGCACACCTATGGGGCTGACCGTGTGTCACACACGGCTTAGACACACGCCCGTGTGCCTACCCGTGTGGACAAGAACAAGACTATTTGCCAAGCTCTTTTTATCACCCTAGCTCATACAAACATAAGTCACATTCAAATATCAACCCATTCATATATGTCTTAACCAAGCAACCCAATCATGTACCACACACACACTCATGAATAACCTCATCTTTTCATAGATTAATAATAATAACGAGCCATCAACTATGGTCATTTACAAAAGAATTCATCTTAAAGGAGCCAACACATTTGCCCAAAACGACATAACATTACACTAAGTCTAGCCCCTATACATGCCGTACTCAAAATGCTAAGTCTAAATATACCAAGATGAGCTGATAGTGTAGGTGATCTTCTAGTTAACTTCGTATCCTGAACCGGCTCTTTGACACTATAAAACAAGGGAAAAGAAAGGGAGTAAGCTTTAAGCTTAGTAAGTTTACATGTAAACAATGAACATCATAATATATGCTAATCAAGAAAACCAATAGCATTATATACTAAGCAAGAACAATCCACATTCCGTAGTCATGCTTACTCATTTCATCTCTTACCACATTCTAACCATATAACAAGCATAATGCTCACATTTAATAGCATACATTCCCTGCACTTACCACAACAAGGTCACATGAAACAAACACTTAAACAATTTCTCAATGAACCATTGAAATAATACCATACTCTTGGTGGTTTCGCACATAGCCCACCATTAATCTATAATAGGGTGGTATCGCACATATCCCACCATCAATCTATATTTAGGATGGTATCACACATAGCCCACCAAATGATAATATAAACGATGGTATCACACACAGCCCATTCTTGAATGATTAGTAAGGTGGTGTCGCACTTAGCCCACCATTAAGAATATTTACGGTGGTATCGCACATAGCCCACCATTAATCTATAATTAGACTAACACGGAGATTACTCAATATTTATTGAATACAATCTATCTCAATCATAAATAATTTCATTCATACAATGCACCATTTAATACCAACATGTATACTCAAAATGAATCGTTTACACATAAACTTACTTCGGTGCAAAATGTGTTAATTGGCGGTTTAGTCCGTAACCTTGCCTTTTCCTCGGTCAAGGTTGTTTCCGCGCTCTTCTTGATCTATAATAATGAAATTCACTCATTCAATCACTTTATAAATCATAATACATCAAAATCTCTACTTAGGCAAAAATGACCATTTTGCCCTTACACTATGGCAAAATTATGATTTTGCCCCTAGGCTCGTAAATCATTTTTCTTCACATTTTATCATTAAACCAGCCTAGATGAACATTTATTCCTCTTACAACAACTTACAAAACCATTTATTTCATGCATTTATTACACAATTTCCATCTTTACAAATAAGTCCTATTTAGGTGCTTTCATGATAACACCTTTCACAAAAGTTGTTTCTCATCTCACTAACATTTTTTTTCTTCCATAAAAACTCAGAAAACAACATAAAATCTCTCATGGCAAGTCCCTAAACTTTCAATCATTTTGCAAAATAGTCCCCTCATTAGCTAGCTTAAGCTTTGGGGACTCCAAAAGTACAAAAATTATCAAATAAAACCACCAAAATCACTTACTTGTAGAGAAGATGAGTTGCTGAAATTTCAAGCTTCAAAACCCTTACTCTTGTTAGTAATTTCGGTGGAAGAGGGAAGATGAATAGTGAAAGATGATAGCTTCTTTTATTCATTTTTATCACCTAACTTCACCAAATGTTGACCAAAAATAAATGCTCTTGTCTCCCTTGTCAACATGGCCGGCAAACACACTTATAATGGCCTATTTGCACTTTAAGGACCTCCAATTTCATATTCTATGGCTATTAGACACCTCTACCTTGTATAATGGAACTTTCGCACTTTATGTGATTTAGTCCTTTTTCCCAATTAAGCATGAAATCACCAAAATTAATGCACCAAAATTTTCATACATCCATATAATTATGCTACAACACATAAAAGAATAAGAAAATAATTTTCCTCAACCTCAGATTAGTGGTCCTGAAACCACTATTCTGACTAGCCCCTAAATCGGGCTGTTACAACTCTCCCCCTTTAGAGATTTTCGTCCCCAAAAATCTTACCAGAAAAAAGGTTTGGGTATTGCTCTCTCATGGCTTCTTCCAATTCCCACGTAGCCTCTTCCACACCGTGTTTTTTCCATAACACTTTTACTAAAGCTATTCTGTTATTCCTCAACTGTTTAATCTCTCGAGCCAATATCTTAATTGGTTCCTCTTCATAAATCATGTTCGGTCGTATCTCAACTTCTGTTGGAGGAATCACATGCGAAGGATCGGAACGATATCGCCGCAACATTGATACATGAAACACATTGTGTATTCTCTCTAATTCTGCTGGCAAAGCCAACCGGTATGCTACAGGCCCAATCCTTTCAATAACCTCATACGGTCCTATGAATCGTGGACTCAATTTGCCTTTTCGACCAAATCTCAATATTTTCTTCCACGGGGATACTTTTAGAAATACTTTGTCGCCCACTTGAAACTCGATGTCTTTCCTTTTTAAATCTGCGTATGACTTTTGTCAATCTGATGTAGCTTTCAGACAATCACGGATCGCTTTCACCTTCTCCTCGGTTTCTTTAATCAGATCGACCCTGTAAATTTGCTTCTCACTAAGCTCGGTCCAATACAAGGGAGTCCGACACTTGCGACCATATAAAGCTTCGTACGATGCCATCCGTATACTCGACTGGTAACTGTTGTTGTAGGCAAACTCGACCAAAGGTAGATATCTTTCCCAACTACCTTCAAACTCTAACACACAACATCAAAGCATATCCTCAAGAACTTGAATCACTCTTTCGGACTGGCCATCGGTTTTCGGATGGAACGCGGTACTAAAATTTAATTTCGTACCCAGGGCTTCTTGCAACTTTTTCTAAAACCTCGAAGTAAACATTGGATCTCTATCTGAGATAATAGATATAGGCACCCCATGCAATCTCACCACCTCAGCAATATACAACTCGGCTAACTTATCAAGTGAGTAATCCACACGTGTCGGTATAAAGTGAGCCGACTTTGTTAATCTATCAACAATGACCCACACAACATCTTTCTTTCTCGGTGTCATAGGTAACCCCGTTACGAAATCCATGGTGATTCAATCCCATTTCCACTCGGGAACCATCACCGGTTGAAGTAATCCTAAGGGCACTTGGTGCTCAGCTTTCACTTGTTGACAAACTAAACATTTCGTAACAAACTTAGATATGTCTCTTTTCATGCCTGGCCACCAATACAATTTCCTCAAATCATTGTACATTTTTGTGCTGGCCGGGTGTACTGATAAACGACCACTGTGTGCTTCATGTAAAATTTTCTGGATTAACTCGTCATCCTTTGGCACACAAATCCTGTCATGAAACATCAACCAACCATCTGAACTAACCCGAAAATCAGAGTCATCTCCCGATTCGCACTGAGCTCTCTTAACTTGCATATCACTATCATTCTTTTGAGCTTCACATATCTGCTGAATAAATAATGGTCTAGCCCTCAACTCGGCCAATATAGCACCGTCATCAGATAACGCTAAGCTCGTACTCATAGCTCTCAAAGCATATAGGGATTTTCTACTCAAGGCATCCGCAACCACATTCACTTTCCCCGGATGGTAATCGATTACTAACTTGTAATCCTTTAATAATTCAAGCCAACGCCATTGTCACAAATTCAAATCCTTTGAGTCCATTAAGTACTTCAAACTATTGTGATCGGTGAAGATTCGGCACTTCTCACCGTATAAATAATGACGCCAAATCTTCAAAGCGAAAACGATCGCAGCCAACTCTAAATCATGAGTCGGATAATTCTTCTCGTGCGGTTTTAGCTATCTCGAGGCGTAAGCTACTACCTTACCTTCTTGCATCAACACACACCCGAGACCATTTAATGACGCGTCGTTGTAGACCAAGAACTCTTTCCCCGACTCAGGTTGTTCCAAAACTGGTGCCTCAGTCAACAATACTTTCAATCTCTCGAAACTCTGTTGACATTTCTCAGTCCATTCAAACCTAACATCCTTATGCAATAGTTTCGTCATCGGGGTAGCAATCACGGAGAACCCCTTCACGAACCGTCTGTAGTACCCCGCTAGACCTAAAAAGCTTCTGACTTCTGACACATTTCTTGGCAGTTTCCACTCCACAATAGCCGAGATCTTACTCGGGTCAACTCTAATACCATCACCCGACACAATGTGTCCTAGAAATCCGACCTCTCGGAGCCAAAACTCGCTCTTGTTGAATTTAGCATATAACTGATTGTCTCTTAAAGTCTGTAAAATAATTCTTAAATGCTTTGCATGCTCACTCTCATCTCGAGAATAAATTAGTATGTCATCAATGAAAACAACCACAAATTTATCCAAATACGGTCGGAAGACACGATTTATTAAATCCATGAAAATTGTTGGAGCATTCGTTAAACCAAATGGCATGACAAGAAATTCATAGTGGCCATGCCTCGTCCGAAATGCAGTTTTCGGCACATCTTGCTCCTTAACCCTAACTGGTAATAGCCAGACCTTAGATCTATCTTGGAGAACACCGAAGCTCCCTTCAGTTGGTCAAATAAATCATCTATACTTGGTAAAGGATACTTATTCTTCACTGTCACCTTGTTGAGCTGTCTATAGTCTATGCATAATCTCATCGACCTATCTTTCTTCTTTACAAATAGTACCAGAGCACCTCACGGTGAATAGCTCAGTCTTGCAAAACCCTTGTACGTTAACTCTTGCAACTGAACTTTCAATTCTTTCAACTCCATTGGTGCCATCCTATACGGAGCAACCGAAATAGGTGCCGTACCCGGAACTAATTCAATCCCAAACTCGACCTCTCTGACTGGAGGTAATCCAGGTAACTCTTCTGGAAATACACCTGAATACTCACATACCACCGACACTGATTCAATATTTACCTCTGATTCTTGAAAATTCAACACAAAGGTGAGATAGGACTCAAATCCCTTCCTCAAGTATCTCTCAGCTACCATAGATGAAATTATCACAGGCAAACTATCTGACCTACCTGATTCAACCCGAATAACATCTCCATTTTCACATTTCAATTTAATAAATTTACTACCATAATTCACTAAAACACTATGAGTAGTCAACCAATCCATACCAAGAATCAAGTCAAATTCATCAAACAGAAACAACATAAGATTTGCTGGAAAACAATGACCTCTAATTGTCAAAGGACAATTCCTACACACCTTGTCAACTAGCATATGTTTGCCTAACAGGTTTGACACCTTTACTACAAATTACGTAGACTCAACAATCATACTCATACTAGATGCCAATCTCATACAAATGTAAGAATGGGTAGACCTCGGATCAATCAAAGCAATAACAGAGGTATCATGAAGAGAAAAAGTACCCGTTATCACATCTGGAGATGATGCCTCTTCGTGAGCACGAATGGCATAAGTCCTTGCAGGTGCTCGACCCTCCGGTCTCACAGCAGAATCTCGAGGCGCACCTCTACTACTAGTCCCTCCTCCCGAGTTCTTTTGTGATCTACCCCTCGAAGTTACATTGCTTGATCTTATCTCTTGCTTCATTTCCTTGTCATCTTTCTCAGGACAATTCCAGATCAAATGATCGGGTGAACCACACTTGTAACAGTTTCGATTGTTACCCCAACACTCCCCAGTGTGTTGCCTACCACAGTTTGGATATTCCAGTTTATTAGACTTTGGATTTCCTACGCTTGCCATCGAGGTGGTTTGTACTCTTGAGCCCGAGTATGTATTACCCCGATCTCGGTGTGAATATCCAACTGATGCAGTCGTCTGAGGGTTTATTTCTTTGGACCTCTTTGATTGAGCTTGATACGATTTACTCATTGGCCTCTTTCTTGCATCTCGGGCCTCGCTCATGGCTTTTCTCTTTTCCTTATTCAGCTCCTCGGCTTTGCATGCTCTATCAACCAACACCACAAATTCTTTCAGTTCCAAAATCCCAACAAAAAGTCCGATATCCTCATTCAATCCATCTTCAAACCTCTTCCACAAGATAGCTTCTGTGGACATGCACTCTTGCGCATATTTGCTGAGCCTAACAAACTCGCGCTCATACTCGACCACAGTCATTTTACCTTGCTTCAACTCAAGAAACTCTTTTTGTTTCTGATCCACAAATCTCTGACTTATGTACTTCTTTCAGAACTCTTCCAAAAAGAAGTCCCAAGTCACTCTCTCCCTTAGAACCACTGACGTCAACGTCTTCCACCATTGATATTCCGAGTCCTTCAGTAATGACACAGCATATTTCAAGCTCTCCTCAGGCGTGCAGAAGAGTTCAACAAATACTCGCATTGAGTTCTCAATCCAGAACTTCGCCCTCTCGGGGTCATCATCTATTTAGCCCTAAATCCTCGACCCCTTGCTTCTAAATCTTATCTACCAGGGGTTTGGTAACTCTCACCAAATCTATACCTTGAGGAGTCACAGAAACAGGCTAGGTATAGGAGGAGGTGGAGGAGGTTGGGCATTAGGTTCGCTCGTACATACTCCGTGTACCAATTACTCATCATCTGGAGAAAGGCTTCCCGAGCTTCTTCTCCTTAACCCATAGTCTCGGGTCTACTCTCTATAGGCGCGGTCCCTTGCATGGGAGCCGGCGCGTTACTAGTAGCATCATTAGCAGCCGCTCGATCGGGATCCATTTACTAAATAAAAAAAAGTTTTAGAATTGTCAGAAGTCACCACCCTATTAATATACGTTTATGGCATGTATATCTAGACTCTTACACACGCTACGGTAGTCCGAGAACCGACTAAACCATAGCTCTGATACAACTAAATGTAACACCCCTTACCCGTATTCAACGCCGGAATAGGGGATGAGGCATTACTAGACTTATACGCAAACAATCGAACCACATCAAAACCTGACTTTCTATTCCCAATTAAAACTTTTGATAGCACATCTTAGATAAGCCTACAATGCCTAATCCATGGTTTAGGAATGGTTCAGAATCAATTCGAATTCCTTTGAAGCTCTCCTGAAGACCTTATAAAATTTTCTCCAAATAGTCCAAACGCCCGTGTGTAGGGAGGGGCATGCTCGTGTCACATATCACACGCCCGAGTTCAACACCCGTGGTCGACACTGACTTGCATCACACGGCCTGTCACACGCCCGTGTGTCTGGCCCGTGGTCGCCTCTGACTTGTATCACACGGCCAATCACACGCCTGTGTCCTTCGACCGTGTGACAAATTAAATTCCAAATTCAGGTGCAGACTTCACACGGCCTGGGCACACGCCCATGTCCCTGGCCATGCCTTCCACACGACTAAGACACACGTCCATGTCTCTGCCCATGTGTTTACTACAGAGTTTACTGACTTGTAAAACTAACATGAAGGGGACACATGGCCTAGCCACACACCCATGGGACTGACCGTGTGTCACACACGGCCTAGACACACGCCCGTGTGCCTACCCGTGTGGACAAGAACAAGGCTATTTGCCAAGCTCTTTTTATCACCCTAGCTCATACAAACATAAGTCACATTCAAATATCAACCCATTCATATATGTATTAACCAAGCAACCCAATCATGTACCACACACACACTAATGAATAACCTCATCTTTTCATAGATTAATAATAATAACGAGCCATCAACTATGGTCATTTACAAAAGAATTCATCTTAAAGGAGCCAACACATTTGCCTAAAACGACATAACATTACACTAAGTCTATCCCCTATACATGCCATACTCAAAATGCTAAGCCTAAATATACCAAGATGAGCTGATAGTGTAGGTGATCTTCTAGTTAACTTCGTATCCCGAACCAGCTCTTTGACACTATAAAACAAGGGAAAAGAAAGGGAGTAAGCTTTAAGCTTAGTAAGTTTACATGTAAACAATGATCATCATAATATATGCTAATCAAGAAAACCAATAGCATTATATACTAAGCCAAAACAATCCACATTCTATAGTCATGCTTACTCATTTCATCTCTAACCACATTCCAACCATATAACAAGCATAATGCTTACATTTAATAGCATACATTCCCTGCACTTACCACCACAAGGTCACATGAAACAAACACTTAAACAATTTCTCAATGAACCATTGAAATAATACCATACACTTGGTGGTTTCGCACATAGCCCACCATTAATCTATAATAGGGTGGTATCGCACATAGCCCACCATCAATCTATATTTAGGGTGGTATCGTACATAGCCCAACAACAAGAGTATTTATGGTGGTATCGCACATAGCCCACCAAATGATAATATAAACGATGGTATTGCACACAGCCCATCGTGAATGATTAGTAAGGTGGTGTCGCACTTAGCCCACCATTAATCTATAATTAAACTAACACGAAGATTACTCAATATTTATTGAATACAATCCATCTCAATCATAAATAATTTCATTCATACAAAGCACCATTTAATACCAACATGTATACTCAAAAAGAATCGTTTACACATAAACTTACCTCGGTGCAAAATGTGTTAATTGGCGGTTTAGTCTGTAACCTTGCCTTTTCCTCGGTCAAGGTTGTTTCCGCGCTCTTCTTGATATATAATAATGAAATTCACTCATTCAATCACTTTATAAATCATAATACATCAAAATCTCTACTTAGGCAAAAATGACCATTTTGCCCTTACACTGTGGCAAAATTATGACTTTGCCCATAGGCTCGTAAATCATTTTTCTTCACATTTTCTCATTAAACCAGCCTAGCTGAACATTTATTCCTCTTACAACAACTTACAAAACCATTTATTTCATGCATTTATTACACAATTTCCATCTTTACAAATAAGTCCTATTTAGGTGCTTTCATGATAACACCTTTCACAAAAGTTGTTTCTCATCTCACCAACATTCATTTTCTTCCATAAAAACTCAGCAAACAACATAATCTCTCTCATGGCAAGTCCCTAAACTTTCAATCATTTTGCAAAATAGTCCCCTCATTAGCTAGCTTAAGCTTTGGGGACTCCAAAAGTAAAAAAATTATCAAATAAAACCACCAAAATCACTTACTTGTAGAGAAGATGAGTTGCTGAAATTTGAAGCTTCAAAACCCTTACCCTTGTTAGTAATTTTGGTGGAAGAGGGAAGATGAATAGTTAAAGATGATAGCTTCTTTTATTCATCTTCTTTTATTCATTTTTATCACCTAACTTCACCAAATGTTGACCAAAAATAAATGCTCTTGTCTCTCTTGTCTACATGGCCGGCCAACACACTTATAATGGCCTATTTGCACTTTAAGGACCTCCAATTTCATATTCTATGGCTATTAGACACCTCTACCTTGTATAATGAAACTTTCGCACTTTATGAAATTTAGTCCTTTTTCCCAATTAAGCATGAAATCACCAAAATTAATGCACCAAAATTTTCATACATCCATATAATTATGCTACAACACATAAAATAATGTGAAAATAATTTTCCTCAACCTCGGATTAATGGTCTCGAAACCACTATTCTGACTTTCCCCTAAATTGGGCTGTTACAGATGGTGTGTAGCGGTCTGGGATAGGAATCTGCATCTATATTTTATATCTCTTGCAACTGTATCTGATATCCTTGGTTTCTATTTCTGTATCTGCTTCTGAGAATTTTTTGATTAATGATAAATTGAAACCATGTTTGTTATATTACTGATTATTGAATGCATAAGTTACACACTGAGTTGTAAACTTATTTTAGTCTGTTTGTATGAATTACAGGTAAACCACAAACTTAGGTGGATTGGCGTAACAGGAGCTCGGTCATCTCCATTTATTAGTTTAGTGTTTAATCGAATTTATTCTGTCGTATGTCTTTTTTCGAATTATTTTTAAAATTTTGGATTTCTGTAGATTGATAAAATTGTTTTTAGTCATTTGGACAGTTTAAATTTAATAAATCTAAGTTTGTTTTTTTTTTACAAATGGTTATTGTAACCCTCCAGGTTTGGCCATAATGTCTAGGCCGGGTTTAGGGTGTTACATTTAGTGGAATCAGAGCCAGGTTACAAAACTCGAGTTGTGTTCTCTAGGCTTCTGTTTTCATGAAAAGTGTTTTCGAATAAAATATTTACTTGATAATTCTAAAAATTGATCTTTTTTTGAAAGACCAAGTCTCCGGCGCTGAACCTGTAAGTACTTTTGCTTTAGTTAAACTGTTTAACTAGAAAACATTATAGTGATTAAACTAGTTTACGTTAGTTAAAGATTGTGATACGAACTGTGAAATAAGACATCTAACAAAAAAACTTCGAAATGATCTGTGCACTTCTGACATTTGTAGATAAGCTAATATTATGAGTTCATGCAGTAGTCGTAGATGTGGTTCTCATGGGCGTTGGGGAGGAGATCGAGTAGAGCCATCCCCTATGGGTAGTATGCCCAATCTAGACACCAGCGAGACCGTTGGTACTCCTACCACCGAGACAAGGTCTCAGACTCCGATAACTAGGGACAACTTACTATCCCAAGCTATGCTACATACGTTAGAGAGGGTTGTTGAGACCCAATTTGGATCTGGGAGCCGAGGACCGATTATTGAACGGCTCCAATCAAATGGTGCTGAGGTGTTCAGGGGCGTTACTAGAGTGTCCCAACAGTGGCTGAGTACTGGTTAGTGGCCACCAAGCGCATTATGAATGATACCGACTGCACTGTCTTACAAAAATTGAGGGGTGTGGTGTCTCTGCTCCAACATGAGGCTTATCAGTGGTTGTTAACCATTCAAGAGGGCACTCAGCCCGAAGAGATTACTTAGGATTTCTTCACGAACGCCTTCCAGGGTAAGTATGGGGGCGAGTTATGTGGAGGCTCATAGACGCAAGTTTATGAGCCTAGTTCAGGGTGAGAGGACTATGGCCGAGTATGAGGTTGAGTTTCTTAGATTGAGCAGGTATGCTTGAGCACTAGTCTCGATTGAGTACTATAAGAGTGTTCGGTTCGAGAAAGGATTAAGGTATGATCTGAAAGTTCTAATAGCTCCTTAAAGGGAGTGAGTTTTTGTGGCCTTGATTGACAAGGCGAAGATAGTTGAGGAGGTGAAGTGCACTGAGTGCAAGAAGAGGGATCGATAGAGAAGTTAGGTTAAGCCTAAGAGGGATTCGGGTCACTATAGTTCTGTTCGACGCCCTAAGAATTGGGCTAGATTTGAGGAGCCTTCGAGGGCTGAGGCACCTGCTACATTGACTGAGAGTCAGACTTGTAGTGATTGTGGTAGACGCCATCCGGGCAAGTGTTAGAGGAAACTGGGGGCTTGTCTGCATTGCAAATAGATGGAGCACCGTATTAGGAACTATCCCTTCCGCTCTGATCAGGTGTAAGCTCCTACACAGGTTCCAGCTTTGGGTTCAGCTTAGCCACAGAGGATATCTTAGTAGCCACTTAAAGGTCGTGGTCCAACCTAGGATTATAATAGTGCTGGTAGGGGTTAGAGAGCATCAGGCAGAGGATAGGCGGCTAGGCGCTGTGAGGATAGAGACGTCACTGACGTTATAGTAGGTACATTCTTTATTCATTAAGTTACATATTTTTCTTTGATAGACATTGGTTAAACACATTCATATGTATCTAGTACTATTTCTCTGAATTTGGGAATATCTACTGAGAGTACTGCTAGAGAGGCATCTGTTATTAGTCCCCTGGGTTAGTCGGTTCGTGTTAGTAAAGTCTATAGGAGGGTTCTATTAGAGATTCAAGGTGTTGTGTTTTCGGTTGATCTGATAGAATTACCGTTTGGAGAGTTTGATCTGATTCTAGGAATGAATTGGCTCGTTGAACATCGAGTTAGTCTAGACTGTGCCTCTAAGAGAGTAATTCTGAGATCTAATATCAATACCAAGGAAGCATCGATTCTGTTTGTTAAGAAAAAAGACGGCACGATGAGAATGTGTGTGGATCATCGTCAGCTAAATAAGTAAATGATTAAGAATAAGTATCCGCTTCTGAGGATTGATGACCTATTTGATCAGTTTCATGGAGCATCCGTATTCTCCAAAATTGATCTCCATTCTAGGTACCATCAGCTCAAGGTTAAGGAGACTGATGCATATAAGACCACTTTTAGGACTCGATACAGACATTATGAGTTCCTAGTCATGCCATTTGGTTTGACAAAAGCTCCGGCTGTGTTTATAGACCTCATAAATCTGGTATTTTAATCGTATTTGGATCAGTTTGTTGTAGTTTTCATTGACGATATTCTGATTTACTTTAAGACTGAGGGTGAACACAATGAGCATCTTAGGGTGGTTCTACAGATTCTCCGCAAGAAATAGTTTTACGCTAAATTGAGTAAATGCGAATTTTGGTTATGAGAGGTTACCTTTTTGGGACACTTTGTATTGGTTGAAGGGATCGGAGTTGATCCTAAGAAAGTTGAGGCTGTGATAGAGTGGA
The DNA here is from genome assembly GCA_025698515.1 of Gossypium sturtianum. Classification (NCBI taxonomy): domain Eukaryota; kingdom Viridiplantae; phylum Streptophyta; class Magnoliopsida; order Malvales; family Malvaceae; genus Gossypium; species Gossypium sturtianum. The sequence goes on from CM046953.1 coordinate 110,518,892, forward strand.
AACAACTGAGGAATGTGTCGGAGATCTGGAGTTTCCTTGGTTTGGTAGGTTACCACCAGAGGTTTGTTGAGGGGTTCTCACTTATCCCAGCTCCTTTAACTAAGTTGTTGCGTAAAAACGCACCTTTCGTGTGGTCTGATGAGCAACAAGCGAGCTTTACGAAGCTCAATTCAGTTTTGACTAAGCACCTATTCTGGTATAGCTTGAATCTGGGGGTGAGTTCGTAGTCTACAGCGATGTGTCGTATATTGGTTTAGGTTGTATTTTGATGCAGGGTGGTAAGGTTTTGGCTCATGCGTCCCAACAGCTTAATTCACACGAAGGTAACTATCCCACTCATGATCTTGAATTGGCTGTAATTGTGTTCACTCTTAAAATTGGTAGGCATTATCTGTATGGTGAGAGGTGTATCATTTACACCGATCACAAGAGCCTTAATTCTCTGTTGACACAGAAAGAGTTGAATATTAGGCAACGCAGATGGATAGAGTTGCTTAAGGACTATGACTGCACTATAGAGTACCATCCCGATAAGGCTAATGTTGAAGTTGATGCTCTTATTCGTAGAGTGATGACTGAACTAAGAGCGATGTTTGCTTGTCTGAGTCTGTTTGACGATGATAGTCTGTTGGCCGAGTTGCAGGTTAAACCGACATGGATTGATCATATTCGAGTAAAGCAGTTGAGTGATGAATCTCTGGTTTTGCGATTTCGACAGGTTGAGGAAATTGGGACTTTTGATTTTGGGTTAAATGGTGATGAGGTTCTGTGTTTATGAGGACAAGTATGCGTGCCTAATTATTTAGAGTTGAGGCAATTGATTCTACATGAAGTGCATAGTAGTCCTTATACTATGCACCCCGGTAGGAATAAAATGTATAAGGATCTGCAAGAGTTGTATTGGTGGCCTAGTTTGAAACGAGAAGTCATTGAGTTTGTTTCTCATTGCCTGACGTGCTAGTAGGTTAAGGCTGAGCACCAGCTACCTTCAGGTTTGCTACAACTGGTTAAGATTCCCCTTTGGAAGTGGGAGCATGTGACTATGAATTTTGTTAGTGGGTTGCCTCCGACACCCACTAAGAAATATTCTGTTTGGGTCATCGTGGATCGATTGACCAAGTCTGCTCATTTCCTACCAGTCAGGATAGATTATTCGCTTCAGAAGTTGGCTAAGTTATATGTCTTTGAGATTCTAAGATTACACGGCGTGTCGATTTCGATCGTCTCATATAGAGACCCATTTTTTACTTCTCGATTCTGGAAGAAGCTTCACAAGGAATTAGGCACCCGATTGGATTTCAGTACTACATACCATCCTTAGATCGATGGACAGTCTAAGTGAGTTATTCAGATTCTAAAGGACAGGTTATGGAGTTGTGTGATTGATTTTCGAGGTAGTTGGGAGGAATTTCTGTAGTTGGCTGAATTCGCGTATAAAATAGCTTCTAGTCCAGCATTCAAATGGTACCTTATGAGGCATTTTACGGTCATAAGTGTCGTACCCCTCTGTGTTGGACTGAGTTAGGTGAACATCGAGTGTTGGGTCCTTAACTAGTTTCTAAGACTAAGGATACGATTAGATTGATTCGAGACCGTCTTAAGGAAGCTTTCGACCGACAGAAATCGTATGTGTATTTAAAGAGGAAAGATATTGAGTTTTTCGTGGGTGACAAGGTTTTTTTGAAAGTATCTCCTTGGAAAAAGGTTCTCCGATTCGGAAATAAGGGCAAGTTGAGCCCAAGGTTCATTGGGCCCTATCGTATTCTGAAACATGTTGGACCTATCGCCTATCAACTGGAGCTACCTCTTGAGTTAGATCGTATTCATGACGTATTCCACATCTCTATGTTGAGACGGTATCGGTCTAACCCGTCTCACATTGTTCCCATTGAGGAGATTAAGGTACGACCGAATCTAACCTTCGAGGAGGAGCCTGTTCAGATTCTGGATCGAGACATTAAGGTCTTGAGGAGGAAAATCGTTCCTTTGGTCAAGGTTCTGTGGCGGAATCATGGCACTGAAGAAGCCACGTGGGAACCTGAGATTCAATTCGTCAGCAGTACACTCATCTGTTTAGATGTGGTAAATTTTGAGGCTGAAATTTCTTTTAGGGGGAGAGAGTTATAATACCCCAAAAATTTGAACTTCTGCCTAGTAAACTTTGTCATTAAATATGTGTCTGCTTTAGTGTTTTAGTGCCTTAAGTGTGTGTTTGAGATCTAGGGTTCAAGTCCTACTTGTGAAATTTTTTTTATTCAACCTTTATCTATGAATGTTCGACCTAAGTTTAATTCAATGTAATCTCATGTCAAGAATGAGCCTGCTGGTTCAATGGTTAAGTTTTTAAATGCCTCTAGTCCTGTGATCGAGTTTGTACGTATGCATGAAGGATGTATTTTTGTTTTTATGTCATTTTTTAAATTTGGTTTATTTTCTTTACTTAATTAAATTGTTTTGTTTTCTCTTTGTTTCCCCTCTCTCTTTTTTTCCTTCTTCCTTTTTCTCCTTTCATTTTTCTTTCCATCAATTTTTTCTTCTTTATTGATTATTTCTTTATCTCTTATCGTTACTATTATTTTTCGGGCAAATTGTGTATTGTGTTATTTCCACTGAAAAGTTAACCGCGCAAGTTTGTTTTGAAATTCAGTTAATGTTTGCTTTCGTTCGTAAAATTATTGAAATTGGGTTCTGCTTAAATTATTTAAATTCTCGGTTTGAATGTTCGATTGGCTTCCTTTTTAGGCAAAAATCGAGAGGCTAACATTCATCCGACGGATTAGGTCAATGTATTGTTGTTTCCTACGAGGGTGAGTGTTCGATTTTTCAGTCGGAGTTTTGTGTCGAAGTTTTCAACGTATTTCAATTTTTTATGTGGATTTAGTGTTGTGTTCATGAATAAATCATTTGATTGGGCAATTGGTTGTTGTTTTTAGGTTCCAGGATCGTCTGGGTTGCTCCTACATCAAATCCGTATCAGATGTTTAATGAAAACCTGAAATTCTGCGAATGACAAAAGTCGGAAACCATGGCTATCGACGCCACACAGCTGTGTGCCAGGCCGTGTGAGCCACACGGCCGTGTATCCGTGTAACTCATTGTTTTGGAATTTGAGTCACACAAGCTAGAGACATGGGTGAGTCTCCAAGCCGTGTAACTCACTATTTTAGAAGTAGGTTTGCATGGGTCAGAGATACGGACGTGTGTCTAAGCTGTGTGAGAGAATTTTTGGGTTTTGGTTCACACTGGCGTGTGCTAGGCCATGTGCTAGCCCCTGTAACTCTCTATTTTTGGTCAAATGGTGGTGTGCTGGGTTGTGTGACAGATCGCGTGGGAACTGGTATGAGCCACACGGACGTGTACCAGGCCGTGTGGACCACACGGGCCACTCATTTAAGCCGTGTGAATCCACACAGGCGAGTGGGTCAAAAATTGGGTCCCAGGGCTGTAAACGTCGCTCTAACCGAATATAGGCCTATCGTGAGGTCTGCATGATTTGAAATAGGCTATAAAACTCGTTATCCGATGATTTGTTTCTATACAAACTGTTATTTATATACATGTTTGATATGTAATATGATAAATAAGTGTGTCTGCATTACTTGAGCATGATCTGAATTGGTGTTACTATATATGCATATCTTATATCTCTTAATTCTGCCTTTGCATCGGGGTTGGGATTGTATAAAGGAGGAAGTGTGGGCAGTTTAATAATATGTCAAATCTGGTGGCTAAGCTACGTATATAATTGATTCTGGCGATTTATCGAATTCCGACCTGGCAGCTAGGCTATAATTATTCTGAAACGTGACTTACAGTCACTATGCGATGTCTAGGGATGGATGGGTACTTGATACTCTATATGGTGTGTAAGGATGGACGGAGATGTTGTGTAGCTTTTGGGGGTCAGAATCTGCATCTGTATCTGATATCCTCTGTTTTTATTTTTGTATCCGCTTCTGAGAATTTTCTGATTAATGAGAAATCGAAACCATGTTTATTGTATTACTGATTATTGAAAGCATAAGTTACACAGTAAGTTGTAAACTCATTTAGTTTGTTTGTTTGGATTACAGGTAAACCATAGACTTAGGCGGGTCGACGTAGCAGGAGCTCGGTCATCTCCATTTATTTACTTTAGTGTTTAATCGAATTTATTCTGTCGTATGTCTTTTTTTTCAGATTGTTGTTAAAACTTTAGATTTTCGTGGATTGTTAAAACCATTTTTATTCATTTAAACTGTTTAAATTTATGAAATCTAAGTTGGTTTTTTTACAAATGGTTATTCTAACCCTCCAGGTTTGGCCATAACGTCCAGGCAGGATTTAGGGTGTTACACACGATTTGTGTCTGGTTGATTTGTTTCTTAATCTATGTAGTAATATTAATTCAATTAACCACTTAAAAATTAAACAATAAAACTCATGCATTTAAGCCATTTTATGTTTGTTTTACAGAATTACCCCAAAATTTCACACTTTATGAATTTTGTCCTTTTATCAAAACTTGCAAAATTTACACATTTGACCCTAAAACCCCTAAGCCGAATTTATTATAGTTCCCCTATAGCCCTTAATAACTGAATTTTTACAATTAAACCATGTTAATTTCAATATTATAACAATTAAATCCTAATATTCAAAACTAATTAAAACTATACAAAATGTTCCTATTTAACCATCAAGCTCATGAGTCTATCAATTAACTTCAAAAATAAATATAACTCATCCATGGAAAGTCCCTAATCTTTTAACAATTTCTCAATTTAATCCCTAGTGTAACACCCCTAACCCGTATCCGTAGCCGGATTGGGGTCACAAGGTATTACTTAACACAATTTAAACACTTTGCTTTATAATTTTGAACATGCCGATACATGGATTAATGTTCACAAACAAATAATGCATTTTCAATCCATATTATGATTAAGCATATTATAACAGTCACAAAAATCCTATGTGTATTTGACTATTTCGAATTAACCAATCATACAAGACATGTATACACTTTGCCATATGTTCCATATCCAATTCGGTTATCAAGATAAATGCCATACAAATTTCTTTTCATATTCATGCTTTACTCAAATACTAGAAATTGTCTATATACAAGTAAATATATACTCATACCATACTTATATGGTCAACCAAATCATACCAATTTGTAATTGAATGTATACCTAGGCATAGAAAAATTTTTATGAACAAATAATGAAGTCATACAGCTATTAATTTATCTATCACTTTATTCACATAGATAGAATCCATCATTTAACTATTAAACATTATGACATATACAACATGATATAAATATATGTGCACCTATTTATACCATAACCGAATAGGCCATTTCATACATCAAAACCTACGCTTGCACATTTTAATCGATCAGACCATATACATATAACATTCCTTCCTCTATTCGATATAAACTTGAGTAAATCACTTTAACAACATTTCTTCCTAAGTTCAAGAATCAAACACATTCACATATATTTATACAGAAATTAGCTACTTAAATGTAATCAACTAACGGACTTTGCAAAGTCAATCTTGTTCAATGGCTAACTTGACTTTTAGGTCAACTATATGAATATCTATACTAAACAAAAATGTATTTCTCACTTTAATGATACAATGAGTTAATGACTAATTAAATGAATGACATGAATGTCATGGTGATTAGCTAAACATCCATCCATGCAACTCCTATTATCGATTATACTACCATGAAGCACATGCATCAAAGTCACATTCATTTAAGATCATAGTTTCATAACTTAGCCATTTTCGCATGGCTATACTTATATACAAGACAAAAATTCTTTGGTTTAAAAACTTAGTCTAACCTATACATGCCTTTTGTTCAAAAACTAAGCTTATAAGTACCAAAAGAGATGATAGTGTGGTTGACTTCGCGACGATCCCCTTGAGCTCGTAGCTTGATCAAAATCTATAAAATAGAACATTGAACACACACAGAGTAAGCTTACTAGCTTAGTAAGTCTTAAGCAATTATAATATAGCATTCAAACATTCAAGTATTTTAAAACAATTGGTTTATGACATTGAATATAAATAATTTAACTTATAAGTTCATTATGGCCGAATGCCATTACCTTACTTAACCTAACAATTATCATTTTCTTACTATAAGCATGCAATCTCACCGAAACACCTAAATACAATATGTATTTGCATATTCCAAACCAAATAAGTATAACATACATATTAACCACATTTAATCAGTCATACACATATGTAAACATATCCAATCATTCTCACATTTAGCATTTACACATATGGCCGAATCTCAAAGGCATAACCAAGCTTAAATTCCAATATATATATATTATACTCATTATTGGTAAGATCAAATGCACATATTAAAATCTTACTGAAAGCTTCAACTATATCACATCTCACTTAATTCGAATGGTAATATAATAACTTACCTTACTCCTTGCAACTATGAAAACTTATACTTACCCGAGCATTTAGCTTATTGCAGTAATTACGTTCCACCTTGTAAATGATTCATGAATTCTCTATTTATAATACATCACCGGCATTAAGCCTGCTAAGCATCAAAGCCTGAAATACACACCGGCACTAGGCCTGCTAGACCCGAGGTCTGAAACTTAAACATCGGCATTTAGCCTGCTAGGCAATAAGCTTGATATGGTTCACCGGCACAAGGCCTGCTAGACCCGAGGTCTGAAATTTAAACACCGGCATTTAGCCTGCTAGGCAATAAGCCCAATATGGTTCACCGGCACAAGGCCTGCTAGGCTCGAAGCCCGAATAACGATATTATTACCATCTCATACACATTACATGCTGCCCAAAATTTACATAAATCACACATAATTCATATCACCGAAACATATCAACTCAGTTAAAATTCAACAACATTTCACTATTAAATCACTATCCACATTCGGCTTTGACTAAATCTACAATTATAACTTCATAATTCAACATGTATTCAAGGTTATAAATGACATTAATGATATTACATTGCTTATAGACTTACCTCGAATATCATTGGACAATTAGAACCGGCTATTCGATAACTTTCATTTTTCCCCGATCCAAGTCCGTTTTTCTTTGTTCTTGATCTGAACATATTCAATTTAGGCTCATTCAAACACATTTCATTTCAATTTAATCCAAAAACACTTAAATGGGCAAATTACCATTTTGCCCCTAATGTTTCACACTTTTACAATTTAGTCCTATTTGTACAAAACACAAAATACACCAAATTTGGCCACACACTTCAAGGGCCGAATGCTCCTAGGCTTCATACAAGACCATGCATTTCATTTGTCTCATGTTTTAGTCCCTCAAAAATTTATTCTTTCAAATTTAATCCCTATCACTAAATTTTATTAAAATTTCTAATTCCAAACATGATGATTTAAAACATACTCTTAATAATCTACCATCAAACATCACAAATCATGAATATACATCCATGGCCGAATCCTCAACATGTCTCAAACTCAAAAATTTCAACATGGGTTGTATAGCATTCAAAGCAACGAATTCAAAAATGTAAAAATTATCAAAAACTAAACAAAATACATACCCCAAATTGAGCTCTCCTAATGCCGAAACTCAAGCTTCAAAAATGGAGTTTCTTTCCTTCTCACATTCGGCCAAGAAGATGAACAAAAGCATGTTCTCTTTCTTTCCACTTTGTTTCATTATTTTATGACTTAAAATAAAATAAATAATCATTTTCTTATTACTTATATTAACATATTATAATAACATAAAATTTATCTAATTTTTTTCTACATGTTATCGTCTACTAAAACAATAATGGACTAATTGTCCTTTAAGGACTTCACTTTAATAAAGCCAATAATCAATTAAGAAGCCACTTCTACCAATTATGCAATTTAGTCCTTTAGACAAATTAAACACACAGATAGGCAATTTAATTCACAGAAATTTAACACATGCTAATTCACTTATCAACGACACAGAAAATAATATTAAAATATTATTCGGACTCGAATTTGTGGTCTCGAAACCACTGTTCCAATTAGGGTCAACTTTGGACTGTTACAACTCTCCCCCTTAGGGATTTTCGTCCCCGAAAATCTTACCGTCAAACAAAATCGGATATTGTTGTCTCATAGAATCCTCTGGCTCCCACATAGCCTCTTATATTCCATGTCGATTCCATAATAATTTTACTAACGGAATTTTCTTGTTTCTTAGCTCTTTCACTTCACGAGCTAAGATATGGATCGGTTCTTCCTCGTACGTCATATCGGATCAAATTTCAATCTCAGACGGGGCAATCACATGTGACGGATCTGATCTATATCTACGAAGCATCGAAACATGAAATACGTTGTGTATCTTTTCTAGTTCAGAGGGCAACTTTAATCTATAAGCAACAGGCCCAACACGTTCGATGATCTCATACGGTCCGATGAACTCGGACTTAATTTTCCTTTTCGACCAAATCGAAGTACTTTCTTCCACGGAGAAACTTTCAAAAATACCCAGTCTCCGACCTGAAACTCAATGTCTTTACGTTTCAAATCCGCGTATGACTTTTGGCGATCGATGCAACTTTCAAACTATCTCGGATTCACGCCAATTTACATTCGATCTCTTTAATCAAATCAACCCCGTGTATCTTGTTTTCACTAAGCTCGGTCCAGTACAATGGTGTACGACACTTGCGGCCGTACAAAGCTTCGTAAGGTGCCATTTTGATACTGGATTGAAAGCTATTATTGTAAGCGAATTCAATCAGAGGTAAGTATCGTTCCCACGTACCTTCAAACTCGAGGATGCAACATCTCAACTTATCCTCAAGTATCTGAATGGTTCGTTCAGACTGACCATCTGTCTGCGGATGAAAAGCTATGCTAAAGTGTAGTTTGGTACCTAAAGCATCTTGCAATTTCTTCCAAAACCGCGATGTGAATCTCGGGTCTCTGTCCGAAACAATGGAAATCGTCACACCATGTAATCTCACAATTTGAGATACATACAACTCAGTAAGCTTATCGAGCGAATAGCCCGTACGAACTGGAACAAAGTGAGCCTATTTGGTTAGTCTATCCACTATAACCCAAATTGCATCTTTCTTGCTCGGTGTTGTAGGCAAACCGGATACAAAATCCATAGCAATTCTATCCCATTTCCATTCAGGTATCATGATCGGCTGAAGTAACCCAGAAGGCACCCGATGTTCGGGTTTTACTTGCTGACAAACTAAGCACTTCGAGACAAATTCAGATATGTCATGTTTCATACCAGGCCACCAATAGAACTGTTTCAAATCATTATACATTTTCGTGCTACCCAGATGTACTGACAATCGACTATTATGAGCCTCATTCAACAACATCTGAATCAAATCCACATTCCTCGGAACACATATTCAGCCTTTGAAGTTAAAACAGTCATTTTCATCAATTCGAAACTCTGACTCTGCATTACTTTCACACTGAACTCATCTTGCCATCGTATCTTTGTCAACTCTCTGAGCATCGCAAATTTGTTGAATATACAACGGTCTTGCTTTCAATTCAGCTATTATTGAACCATCATCAGACATAACCATATGTGCGTTCAACGCACGAAGAGCAAATAATGATTTCTGACTTAAGGCATCCACAACAACATTGGCTTTCCCCAGATGGTAGTCAATCACTAATTCGTAATCTTTCAACAGCTCTAACCATCTGCGTTGTCTCAAGTTCAAATCTTTCTGAGTCATCAAGTACTTTAAACTTTTATGATCCGAAAAGACATGACATTTCTCACCGAATAGATAATGACGCCAAATCTTTAACGCGAATACAATGGCTGCTAACTCCAAATCATGTGTCGGATAATTTCTTTCATGTGGCTTCAACTGTCTCGAAGCATAGGCTACTACTTTGCCTTCCTGCATTAAAACGCAACCCAAACCATTCAAAGATGCATCACTATAAACAACAAATTCTTTGCCCGATACAGGTTGAACTAACACTGGAGCCTCGGTTAAAAGAGCTTTCAACTGATCGAAACTTTTTTGACATGATTCCGTCCATTCAAACTTGACATCTTTCTGTAATAGCTTTGTCAAAGGTGTGGTTATCATAAAAAAACCTTTCACGAATCGTCTGTAATAACCAGCAAGTCCCAAAAAGCTTCGAATCTCAGAAACATTTCTTGGTGGTTTCCAATCAAGTATAGCCGATATTTTATTTGGATCAACCCGAATACCTAACGCCGAAACAACATGACCCAGAAAACTGACCTCATTCAGCCAAAACTAACACTTACTAAACTTTGCGTACAACTGTTTATCTCGCAAAGTTTGTAGCACCAGTCTCAGATGCTCGGCATGCTCGGTTTCATCTCTGGAGTAGATCAGAATATCATCTATAAACACTACCACAAATTGATCCAAATACTGTCTGAAAATCCAGTTCATCAGATCCATAAAAATAGCAGATGCATTAGTAAGTCCAAAAGGCATAACCAGAAACTCATAATGTCCGTACCTCATTCAAAAAGCAGTCTTTGGCACATCAAAATCTCTGACTCGCAACTGATAATAACCCGATCTCAAATCTATCTTTGAAAACACTGAAGCTCCTTTCAACTGATCCAACAAATCGTCAATCCGTGGCAATGGGTATTTATTCTTTATAGTTACTTTATTAAGGAGTCGGTAATCAATGCACATTCGCATAGTCCCGTCTTTCTTTTTCACAAATAAAACTGGTGCACCCCAAGGAGAGAAACTCGGTCGTGCAAAGCCCCTATTTGTTAACTCTTACAACTGTGCTTTCAACTCTTTTAATTCTGTAGGTGCCATCCGATACGGAGCTATCAAAATCGGAGTCGTCCCCGGTACTAATTCAATACCAAACTCTATTTCTCGAATAGGTGGTAAACCCGGTAGTTCTTCAGGAAACACATCTGGATACTCGCACACAACTGGTACGGATTCAATCTGTTTCTCAGTCACTTTAATATCCAACACATAAGCCAAGTAAGCTTCACACCCCTTTCTCACATACTTACGAGCTAACATCGAGGACATTACTGCTGGTAACCCATTCAAGTCATTAGATTCAATTCGGATAATTTCACCGTTCTGACATCTCAAATCAATGGTCTTTCTTTTGCAATTAACAACAGCATCGTGCAAAGTTAACAAGTCCATTCCCAAAATTATATCAAACTCGTCGAAAGGCAACAACATTAAATCAGCTGGGAAGCATGAATCCCAGATCATCAACGGGCAACTTTTACACACTTTATCAACCAGAACACATCGACCCAAGGGGTTTGATACACGAATCACAAACTCGGTAGACTCAACAGGCAGAGTCTTACTGGATACTAAAGTTTCACACACATAAGAATGAGTCAAACCAGGATCAATCAATGCAATCACAGTAGTATCATAAAGAGTGAAAGTACCGGTGATAACATCTGGGGAAGAAGCATCCTCTCTGGCACGTATAGCATATGCTCTAGCAGGTGCACGAGCCTCTGATCGAAACTGCCAGTGTCTTTGGTTCCTTCGATCGCCACTTACATTTCTCGAATGCCTAGGTGGTCTTCCTCGCACTGATACATTACTCGGTCTTATATTCTGAGCCGTATTTTGCTCGGCTAGCATCGGGCACTCTCGAATAAAATGATCCGACGATCCACATTTAAAGCAGGACCGATCACGAAATCTACAACTCCCAGAATGCCATTTACCACAATTCTTGCATTCAACCCGATTCTGCTTGACATTACCAACACTGGCCATCGAAGTAGCTCGAGAACCCACAGGTCGATCTCGTCTAGATAAGTCTGAAGTAACTCTATGTCGACCAGATTCATCTTTGAACTTCTTGGATACCGAATGAAATGTCTTACTCGATGATCTTTTACGAATGTCTCTAGCTTCCATTTCAGCCTTTCTTTTCTCTTTCCCAAGCTCTTTGGCTTTGCAAGCTCGTTTGACAAGTACCACGAACTCTTTAATCTCGAGTATGCCGACTAGCAACTTAATATCTTCATTCATACCGTCTTCAAATATTTTACACATAATGGCTTCAGTTGACACACATTCGCAGGCATATCGGCTCAGTCTGACAAATTTCTGTTCATACTCAATCACGGTCATTAGACCCTATTTCAATTCTAGAAATTCTTTTTGTTTCTGATCAATGAATCTCTGACTGATATATTTCTTACGAAACTCGGTCTGAAAGAAATCCCAAGTCACTTTCTCTTTTGGAACCACCGATACTAGTGTATTCCACCAGTGATATGCGGTGTCCCGTAATAGGGATATAGCACACTTCAAGCATTCATCCGGAGTGCATGATAACTCGTCAAGCACACGGATAGTATTATCAAGCCACAACTTGGCTCGTTCCGCGTCGTCATCATCATTAGGTTTAAATTCTCCGGCCCCGTGTTTTTTGATTTTATCAACGGGAGGCCTGTTAGATCTCATCAGATCTATCATCGGAGGTACTGAAGGTATCGGAGTTGGATTACTCGGGGGTAGAGGTTGTTGTACAGCCGGATCAGTCCGAATAAATTGGGTAAACCATTCATTCATCATCTGGTAGAAGGCTTGCTTAGCCTCCCCCTCATGGCTACCCGAGATAGGTCGAGAGTCTACCGGCGCTGACCCATGTGCGAGAATGCCCTCTACATCATCAGCTACGGCTCTGTCAGGATCCATTTACTATATAAAACACAATTTAAATGTCAGAAGTCACCACACTATCGTATTATAAAATTAAGGCATGTATAGCTAGACTCACTCGCGCTACGGTAGTCCTAGAATCGACTAAACCGTAAGCTCTGATACCAATCAAATGTAACACCCCTAACCCATATCCGTTTCCGGATTGGGGTCACAAGGTATTACTTAACACAATTTAAACACTTTGCTTTATAATTTTGAACATGCCGATACATGGATTAATGTTCACAAACAAATAATGCATTTTCAATCCATATTATGATTAAGCATATTATAACAGTCACAAAAATCCTATGTGTATTTGACTATTTCGAATTAACCAATCATACAAGACATGTATACACTTTGCCATATGTTCCATATCCAATTCGGTTATCAAGATAAATGCCATACAAATTTCTTTTCATATTCATGCTTTACTCAAATACTAGTAATTGTCTATATACAAGTAAATATATACTCATACCATACTTATATGGTCAACCAAATCATACCAATTTGTAATTGAATGTATACCTAGGCATAGAAAAATTTTTATGAACAAATATATGAAATAATGAAGTCATACAGCTATTAATTTATCTATCACTTTATTCACATAGATAGAATCCATCATTTAACTATCAAACATTATGACATATACAACATGATATAAATATATGTGCACCTATTTATACCATAACCGAATAGGCCATTTCATACATCAAAACCTACGCTTGCACATTTTAACCGATCAGACCATATACATATAACATTCCTTCCTCTATTCGATATAAACTTGAGTAAATCACTTTAACAACATTTCTTCCTAAGTTCAAGAATCAAACACATTCACATATATTTATACAGAAATTAGCTACTTAAATGTAATCAATTAACGGACGTTGCAAAGTCAATCTTGTTCGATGGCTAACTTGACTTTTAGGTCAACTATATGAATATCTATACTAAACAAAAATGTATTTCTCACTTTAATGATACAATGAGTTAATGACTAATTAAATGAATGACATGAATGTCATGGTGATTAGCTAAACATCCATCCATGCAACTCCTATTATCGATTATACTACCATGAAGCACATGCATCAAAGTCACATTCATTTAAGATCATAGTTTCATAACTTAGCCATTTTCGCATGGCTATACTTATATACAAGACAAAAATTCTTTGGTTTAAAAACTTAGTCTAACCTATACATGCCTTTTGTTCAAAAACTAAGCTTATAAGTACCAAAAGAGATGATAGTGTGGTTGACTTTGCTGACGATCCCCTGAGCTCGTAGCTTGATCAAAATCTATAAAATAGAACATTGAACACACACAGAGTAAGCTTACTAGCTTAGTAAGTCTTAAGCAATTATAATATAGCATTCAAACATTCAAGTATTTTAAAACAATTGGTTTATGACATTGAATATAAATAATTTAACTTATAAGTTCATTATGACCGAATGCCATTACCTTACTTAACCTAACAATTATCATTTTCTTACTATAAGCATGCAATCTCACCGAAACACCTAAATACAATATGTATTCCCATATTCCAAACCAAATAAGTATAACATACATATTAACCACATTTAATCAGTCATACACATATGTAAACATATCCAATCATTCTCACATTTAGCATTTACACATATGGCCGAATCTCAAAGGCATAACCAAGCTTAAATTCCAATATATATATATTATACTCATTATTGGTAAGATCAAATGCACATATTAAAATCTTACTGAAAGCTTCAACTATATCACATCTCACTTAATTCGAATGGTAATATAATAACTTACCCTACTCCTTGCAACTATGAAAACTTATACTTACCCGAGCATTTAGCTTATTGCAGTAATTACGTTCCACCTTGTAAATGATTCATGAATTCTCTATTTATAATACATCACCGGCATTAAGCCTGCTAGGCATCAAAGCCTGAAATACACACCGGCACTAGGCCTGCTAGACCCGAGGTCTGAAATTTAAACATCGGCATTTAGCCTGCTAGGCAATAAGCTTGATATGGTTCACCGACACAAGGCCTGCTAGACCCGAGGTCTGAAATTTAAACACCGGCATTTAGCCTGCTAGGCAATAAGCCCAATATGGTTCACCGGCACAAGGCCTGCTAGGCTCGAAGCCTGAATAACGATATTATTACCATCTCATACACATTACATGCTGCCCAAAATTTACATAAATCACACATAATTCATATCACCGAAACATATCAACTCAGTTAAAATTCAACAACATTTCACTATTAAATCACTATCCACATTCGGCTTTGACTAAATATACAATTATAACTTCATAATTCAACATGTATTCAAGGTTATAAATGAAATTAACAATATCACATTGCTTATAGACTTACCTCGAATATCGTCGGACAATTAGAACCGGTTATTCGATAACTTTCGTTTTTCCCCGATCCAAGTCCGTTTTTCTTTGTTCTTGATCTGAACATATTCAATTTAGGCTCATTCAAACACATTTCATTTCAATTTAATCCAAAAACACTTAAATGGGCAAATTACCATTTTGCCCCTAATGTTTCACACTTTTACAATTTAGTCCTATTTGTACAAAACACAAAATACACCAAATTTGGCCACACACTTCAAGGGCCGAATGCTCCTAGGCTTCATACAAGACCATGCATTTCATTTGTCTCATGTTTTAGTCCCTCAAAAATTTATTCTTTCAAATTTAATCCCTATCACTAAATTTTATCAAAATTTCTAATTCCAAACATGATGTTAAAACATACTCTTAATAATCTACCATCAAACATCACAAATCATGAATATACATCCATGGCCGAATCCTCAACATGTCTCAAACTCAAAAATTTCAACATGGGTTGTATAGCATTCAAAGCAACGAATTCAAAAATGTAAAAATTATCAAAAACTAAACAAAATACATACCCCAAATTGAGCTCTCCTAATGCCGAAACTCAAGCTTCAAAAATGGAGTTTCTTTCCTTCTCACATTCGGCCAAGAAGATGAACAAAAGCATGTTCTCTTTCTTTCCACTTTGTTTCATTATTTTATGACTTAAAATAAAAGAAATAATCATTTACTTATTACTTATATTAACATATTATAATAACATAAAATTTATCTAATTTTTTTCTACATGTTGCCGTCTACTTAAACAATAATGGACTAATTGTCCTTTAAGGACTTCACTATAATAAAGCCAATAATAAATTAAGAAGCCACTTCTACCAATTATGCAATTTAGTCCTTTAGTCAAATTAAACACACAGATAGGCAATTTAATTCACAGAAATTTAACACATGCTAATTCACTTATCAACGACACATAAAATTATATTAAAATATTATTTAGACTCGGATTTGTGGTCTCAAAACCACTGTTCCGATTCGGGTCAACTTTGGACTGTTACACCTAGGCTAGCTAAATTAAGCTACAACAATATCAAAAACACAAATTACTAAAAATGGAAGTCAAATACATACCATCCATGCAAAACAAAGCTTGGTCGAAAGCTCCCTAACACAACAATGGTGGTTTCAGTTTTGAAACAAAAGAAACAAGAAAGATGATGATTTCATCTTTTTTTTTTTTTTTATTTTGTTTATTACTCAATTTACAAGTTTACCCTTTAATTAATAATTCAAATTTCATGAAATACATCACCCAAATTGTCGACTAAATGTTATGAAATTTCCCAGACTTGGAATGTTTAGTAGATTGCTCGAAGGGAAGGATCATCTTGAATGGTTTAATTGGTGGAAACCTCAACTCGTAGCATTCTTAGCTAAAGAACCTTAGCTATATTAAAGCTAAGACCCGTTTAACACTCAAACCACTAGAACCTCGGTATAAAGGAAGTCGCCACAGTTCGGGGTGGGGTACGAAGTGATAAGACAGGTGAACGCCACAAATTGAGAAGTTTGATAAGTTCGAATAAGTTCGGTTAAGAACATTAGAGAGAAAATTCTCACAAAGACAGGTTTAATATTTGAAGTGTTCTAACTTGACAAATGCCCAATTACAAAGTTTATATAGACCCTAAGTTGGCCATTCAAATTTGGCATCAATGGTGTTCACATTAGTATTTAAAATGTTCACACACTAGCATTAAAATCGGTTCATCTAGTTGGCAAATTCATGCATCAATCAAATGGTCACTTTCTCACCCTTTGGACTGTTCATGTATGCTTAATCAAGAATAAATCTCCAAGTTCCTTGCATGTTCAGCCTTTAATTCTCCCTTCATTCCCTTTGGCCGAATGCTAGATGCATGGCTCATGCACCTCTTTAGTTAGCACCTTTAATGCGTCTTGCAAGGTTGAATAGTCATCATGCATCTTGAAAATGCATCCCCTAATTCGGTTCATGCATGAGTTTGTTCATTGGCCAAATTTATTATGGTTTGACTCTCTTGAATGTTGTTCATGAATCCCCCCAAGCATGAAGTAAATGATCAGCCAAATTCCTTTCACCTTTGCCACCGTCCATGCATCTTCATTGAAGGCTGGTTCTTGAAGATTCTAAAGACTTCCATGGTGCATGAATTCAGTAGATTCGAAGAGACACTCAATGATTTATGCGAATGGTAACCTACACATACAAACAGAAATCAGCCTTTTGCAACAAACACAACTCACAATCGGCTATAAGACTTAACTAAACTAGACACTTGACTTAGACTCTAGATGCACACAGACATAACACACATATGAATGAATGACTTAATCAAGCAACATGTTTTAAATATCACACGCATAAATAACATGACTTAAGATAAAAATGGCAACATAAAATGACACCCTTCACACGCATATCTTTATGATCAAACTTAACACATAATTTAACACATAAATATAATGCACAATAGAAACTGTGGAATTAAAATACAAAATTATTAAAATAAACTTAAGTTCATAAAGATCAGAGTGACAGAATGGATGATTCATGTCCATTAGAGAATTCATCCTTCACTTGGACCAAGTGAACTAGATTAGGATTTGGGTTTGGCCCAATTTGTTCAAGATTTCTTTGGGCTTGACTCCAAAGGCCACGCACGAGTCCATTAAGAGCCTCCTCTTTAAAGTATTTAGACCTAGCCCTTGTGATTGGCCCAATGGGAACTTGCAAAGGGTCTTGTATGATCTTGGAAGCTTCATGCAAAGTTGGGCCATGATGATTCAGCCCATATTCATCCTTCGTTGACTCCTCAGGTTGTGTCATATTTCATCTTTTGTTTAATTTTAATTTTGTTTATTTATTAATTTACAAGTATACCCTTTAATTAATAATTCATATTTCATGAAATACATCACCAAATCCGTCCACTAAATGTCCATCTGGTCTAATTACTTCTAAAGCCCATCAATTCAAATTTCTATAGCCATTTAACACATTTAACTATTAGTGATTAACTTTTGCAACTTTTATTATTTAATTTTTTTACTTCATTAACTATCTAAACGATAAAATGTTCTAACCAAATTTTAATATGCCACTAATATAGACTTGTAAATATTAAATAAATAATATTTATTGACTCGCTAATCAATATTATGGCCTCAAAATCACTATTTTTGATACCACTAAAAATGGGTTTTTTCACTTTACATCCCGATACATCTTGTTTCCTTCGGGATGCATGGCATAAGGGCTAGCATGTGTTTCTCGAAGTATGGTTTGTCTAAATTCATTATTATTTGGCACACAATACCTTCAATGAAAGAATAAAACACCTTCATCATTAAACCCATAATCCTCAATTTTGTCATCTTCCACCCTTTTGATCCAAGGCAATAAGGACACATCTAAAGGTTGTTTAGCCTTAATCTCGCTAGCTAACGTGGGTTTCACTTGCAGCTCAGCTAACAATCTTCCATCATCCACTAGGCTCAATCTAGCAAACACTGCTCTTAACTCTGTCATCTGCTTCCTACTTAAGGCGTCTATTACAACATTGGCTTTTCCGAGGTGGTATTCAATTACACAATTATAATCTTTTAGTATTTCTAACCACCTCCATTGCCTCAGATTCAACTCTTTGTGGGTGGGAATGTATCTGAGACTCTTATGATATGTATAAATGTAACACTTCTCATTATACAAGTAGTGCCTCCAAATTTTCGGTGCAAAAACTACTATAGCCAACTCTAAATCATGAGTCGGGTAGTCGCACTCATAATGTTTCAATTGTCTCGACTCATAGGCCAGTGACCTTGCCGTCTTGCATCAACACACATCCAAGGCCAATATTGGATGCATCACTATACACCACATACTATTTTCTTGATTCAGACTAAATTAACACGGGAGCTTGGGTTAACACCACCTTAAGCTTTTCAAAGCTAGTGTAGCAGCCCGATTTAAGGGCTAGCCAGAACAGTGATCTCGGGATCACTATTCTGAGATTTGAGAAATTCATTTTCATGTTATATTATGAGTCAGATCATGATAGTATATGTGCATGTGAATTTTGGTGCTTTAATTTAAGCGATTTCATGTGTAATTGCAAAAAAGGACTAAATCGCATAAAGTGCGAAAGTTCCATTCTATAAGCTAAAGGTACCAAATAGCCATAGATTGATAATTGGAGGTCTTTAAAAGGAAATTAGACCCTAATACTTGCTTGGCCGGCCATAGACTAGCATAGGAGACAAATTTGTCAATGATGGTCAAAGTTGGTGATAGTAGGTGGACTAATTTGACTAGTATTAATAAAATTATAACAGCCTGATTCAGGGCCTAGTCGGAATAGTGGTGCGAGACCACAAATCTGAGTTAGTAAATTGAGTTCTTAAGGTTTATGACATGTTTGCATGATAGTATTAAAGTTCCATGTAGAAATTTTGTGAAATTGACATGGAATGATCAAATAGGACTAAATTGCAAAAGTTGCAAAATATGAGTTTCTAGAAGCTTTTTGTATGAAATAGCTTTAGAATATTAATTAGAAGTCCTTAAATAGAAATTTTCCCTAATTATAAGTTTTGGACAAAAATGGACATGAGTTAGTAAATTGTAAATTTTTAAAGAGAATGGCATTTTGGTCATTTACCAATTAAATGATTAAAATGGGAAAAAGATGATAAAAATTTCATTCATCTTCTTCCTTGTGCCAAAAATTGGGAGACTCCATAGCTAGGGTTCTTCAAATTTTTGAAGCTTGCAAGTAAGTCATCCTAGCCCCGTTTTTAATATTCTTCGTATTTTTGGAGTCCTCGTATTATGAATTAGCTATTTTTAGCTATAAGATGAGCTAAGAAGCATGTTCAAAAATCTACCCATGTGTATCATGCATGTAAAATGATATTTTATGGAATATTATGGGAGTTTGATGTTAGATAAACATATTTTCCTTAGTGAATTTCATGAAAAATGATAGTATGGACTAATTTGTAATAGTTATGAAATTGGTCATACCTATTAGAAATAGTGAGAATTGATGATTGTTATAGTAGAGAAAATGAACCAGCTAAACATGATGTTTAGGAAAGTTGAATGAGAATTATTTTACGAGCCTAGGGGCAAAAGTGCAAATATGAGAAAGTTTAGGGGCAAAATAGTAATTTTGCCAAAGTATGAGTTAAGAGTCAATTTAGTCAATATGAGTATTAAATGATCTAATTATTATTACAAATTAAGAAAAATGAAGCCCGGATCGAAACCGAGGCAAGAACAAAGTCGAGGACTAAATTGCATATCTACATACATTTTGTATATTGAGGTAAGTTTGTATGGTTTCTAAGCTTTATGATTATTATCATTGAATTGCTTAGTATAATGTACATTATTACCATAGAAATGCTTATTGCTATGTTAAATAAAGAAATTAATGAGATTAAGCATGAGAAAGTCCTGATTGAAGTTGAATTACTTAGGATACTCGATCTACCACACGAGATAAGAAAGTCCGTATAAGACCAAGCCAAGGCATGGCATCGACAATCAAGCAAGTTATCATGTAAGTCCAAGACAAGTCTTGGCATTGAAGAGTTATTATGAGATGAAGACCCATGTAAGCCCAAGCCAAGGCATTGCATTGGTGAGTCTCCAAGCAAAGATGTCATGTAAGTCCAAGACAAGTCTTGGCATTGAAAAACTATCATGGGGTAGATATTCCATGTAAGTCCAAGCCAAGGCATGGAATTGGTGAGTAATAAGAAAGATTTCATGTAAGTCCAAGCCAAGGCTTGGCATTGACCAGTTCATGAGTAAAGATACCAAGTAAGACCATGTCAAGACATGGCAATGGTAAGTTCCCAAGGGAACACACAAGGAAGACTTTGAGTAAGTCCATGTCAAGACATGGCATCAATACCAAGATGAGAGATCCCATGTAAGACCATATCGAGGATATGGCTTTGGCATCGAGTTATGTGGGATGAGATTCAAAGATCCTCGATTATTCATAGAAATTCATCGGGCAAGAGAGTAAAGCTCAAATGATATAGTAAGAAAGTTAAGTAAGTAAAGTTATTATCAAGTTATGCTAGTTAAGAGTATTATTCATGATATGAATGATAAAGTTAAGATTATACTTATCATAGTAAAGTATACTGATCTATGTGATCAAGTGATACAGTATATTGTTTACCGCATTTGAGCATGAGAATAGTAAGTACCATGAGATATGTAAGAATCAAGAAGAGTAAGTAAGCTTAAATACTTGATATTCATAATGCCATTGTTTATGATGAATGGTTAACGTTAAGCAAATATATTGCTATGAGAATTACATGCAAACTTACTAAGCTAAATGCTTACGTCCTTTATTCTTTCTTTCCATGTAGTCCCGCCTAGCGAATCTCGTGGATCATCGTCATTGGAGCTCGGAGCACACTATCAATCGATATTTTTGTATAGCCAAGTGTATATATTAAGTATGGCATGTATAGGAAGCATTTCATTTTGAGTTATGTTTTAAAATTAGCCAAAGTGTTGGTTATCAAGCTTAGTATTCTTTTTGTATATGGCCAAAGAGATGAGTCATGAATGATTATGTATGTATGATTTAATCTATCAATGAAGTATGCATCCTTGTTCATGTTAGATGTAATACTTGAGTTGTTGAATTGAGCATGGGTTTGGTCTTGATTTCAGGGTGGCAGTTGGCTTGGTAAATAGCCTCTAAGTGCCCACACGGATGGACACTGCGCGTGTGTCTAAGCCGTGTGTCCCCTGCACATTAGTGTTTTAAGTCAGGATAGACCACGGGCTAATAACACGGCCGTGTGTTTAGGCCGTGTGTACCACACGGTTAGCACATGGGCGCGTGCCCTGGGCATGTGAAGTCTGCACTTTACACCTAGTAATTGAATTGTCACACGGCTAATGTACACGGGCGTGTGTATAGACCGTGTGAATAAGTCAAAATGCCAAGGTTTGGCACACGGGCCAGGGCCACGGGCGTGTCCAGGCCGTGTGTAATTTGCCAATATCCACCACGGGTGAAAGACACGGGCATGTTTTAGGGGTACACGGGCGTGTCCCAAGTCACACGGACGTGTGACCCCTGTTTGGAGAGAAAGTTTCCAAATGAGTTCCAAAAGTTTCGGGACGTAAGTCTGAGGCCTTGTAGGCCCATGAAATGTCTGATTTGACTAAGAAAGAGAAGTTTTTAATTCAGAACGAAATTTTATAGCCTGTAAGTACATGTTTAAGTGAGTTCAAGCATGGTAATGTCTCGTATCCAGTCTTAGTCTCGGACTCGGGTATGGGGTGTTATAAAAATAAGGAAAGAAAAGCTATAATCTTTTTCTCTTTCACTCTTCCACCAAAAATTAGCAGCAAATAGAGGGGAGAAAGCTTCAAAAATTTCAGCACACTCTTCTCTTCACAAGTAAGTGTTCTAGTGATATTTTCTTGAAAATAGTTGTACTTTTGGGACCCCAAAAGCTTAAGCTTTCAAATGAGGGGACTATTGTGCAATATGGTGAAAAGTTTAGAGTTTTTCATGAGTGCTATCATAGTTATTTGCTGCATTTTTATGGAAGAAAATGAGTCTTGGTTGTTAGATGCCATGAAAACACCTAATTGGACCTTGATGAAAAGGTTACAAATTTTTAGTAATTATGTGAAATGTTGAGTTTTGATGATAGCTATAAGAGTATTAAATGTTCACCTAGGCTTGTTGAAGGTAGAAATGTGATTAGAATTTATTTCCAAGCCTAGGTGCAAAATGGTCATTTTGCCAAAGTCTAGAGTGAAAATAGTAATTTTGCCTAAGCATGATTATTGAAATGCTTTTATTAATGAGATGATTAAAATGAGCTAAATTGCTATTAAAGAGCAAGAAGAACCGGGAATCTACCTCGATTGGGGAAAGAACAAAGTCTCAGACTAAACCGTCGAGCTAGCTCATTTTGAAATCGAGGTAAGTTTGTATGTGATTAATGCAACATTTATGTTAGCATAATTGAGAATGCTTGATATCATATTGATGCATGACACTCCATTAAATTGATGTTGAATGAAATGTTGAAGTCCTAGTGGACCATGTGAATATGAAAATGCTATCATCGAGATATGAAATAGATAAGGTCCCGTATAAGACCATATCTGGGACATGGCCTCGGCACCGAGTTGAGATCCCGTATAAGACCATATAAGGGATATGGCTTCGGTAATGAATATGAAAATCGTATAAGACCATATACGGGATATGGCATCAATACTTGATGCGAAAGTCCATATAAGACCATATCTGGGATATGGCATTGGCGTTTAGAAGTAACTCCATGTAAGACCACCTCGGGGATGTGGCATTGGCTTCGTCCCTACATGAATGACGCTGAATATGCGTCTTTGACTATCCCTAGTGATTAAAGGGATAAGTAGACGAGTTTAGAAGTAGAAATGAGATTTGTACTAAAGTCATATGAATGAGTGAATACAGTGTACTCGTGAATGAGTCACGAAGAAACGACACGATATGTGTACACGGTATGTGCTAAATAAGAGCGATTGTGAGTAAGTAGGGCAAGAAGCCTATGACTTGTGTATGGTTACTTAATGTCATGGATGGATTATTTTATGAGCTTATTGTTGCTATTTACATCCATGCAAAGTTACTAAGCTTTATGCTTACCCCTTTCATTGCTCTTTCTCCTTGTAATATTGCCAAGATAACTCGAGGAACGAGGACGTAGGAGTTTAGAAATCACACTATCGACACCACTTTGGTATAACAATTTAGACTTATTTTGAGTATGGCATGTATAGGACTCGAGTATTTTGTTAGGTCGTAATTGTTGGCCAAAGTGTTGGCTTTGTAAGGCATTAAAGTCTTATTTTTGTAATGGTCTATTAAGTTAGCCGATACTTGGCAAACTCTTATGCTTAATGAAAGTGATTTTCTTGAAGTGTATGCCCTTGTGTATGGTTGTTGAAATGAGTACTTAGATATGCCTTTGGGTTATGAATTATGTTGAATTGGATTTGTGTTTGTATGTGTGCAATGTAGGGTGGCAAAGGGCTTGGTAGATAACCATCTAATTGTCCACACGAGTAGACACACAGACGTGTGTCTATGCCGTGTGTGACACACGGTCAGCCCTATGGGCGTGTGAATTGACCGTGTGTTCATTTGCATGCTAGGTTTGCAAGTCAGTATGCTTCATGGGCTAGGGACACGGGCGTGTGCCCAAGCCGTGTGAAGCCTGCACATTAATTGGGAAATTTAAATCGACCACGGGTGGAAGACACGGGCATGTCTTAGGGGCACACGTGCGTGTCCCTAGACCAATACGGGCGTGTGGCCCCTGTTTTGTTGAAAAGTTTCTCGAGTTTGTAAAAGTTCCCAGAATAGTTTTGATACCTCTCGGAGGTATGTTTAGGACCTCTTAGGCCGAGTATGTGCAAGTGATGGGTTTAAACAAAATTTTATAGCCCGTTTTGAGATGTCAAGTGAGATTAGTTAGGTAAGGCCTCAAACTCGGTCCCGACTTCGGGCACGGGTAAGGGGTGTTACAGCTAGATTGTTGCTCATCTATCCACTTAAAAGGAACATCATTCCTCAACAACTTAGTTAGGGGTGCTACTAATAAGGAAAACCCTTCACTAAATCTACGATAATACCCAGATAAACTAAGGAAAATTCAGATTTCAGAAACATTTTTGGGTTGTTTCCATTCTAGGATAACCTTTATCTTTTTTAGATCTACCCGAATACCCTTTGCAAATGCAACATGTCCTAAAAACATAACCTTCTTAAGCCATAATTCACATTTACTCAATTTGGCATACAACTTCTTTTCTCGGAGGATTTGTAGAACCTTACTAAGGTGTTCATCATGTTTAGGTTCATTTTTGGTGTAGACTAAGATGTCATCAATGAATATGAATTGATCAAGGAAGGATTGGAACAATTGGTTCATTATATCATGAAGGTGGCAGGAGCATTAGTTAAACCGAATGGCATCACAAGGAATTCATAATGGCCATATCGATTTTTAAATGTAGTTTTGGGCACATATGCTTCATCTACCTTAAGTTGATAATATCCTGACCTTAAATTTATCTTAGAAAACACCGTTGCACCTCGAAATTGGTTGAACAAGTCATTGGTTCTAG
Source organism: Gossypium sturtianum (assembly GCA_025698515.1). Classification (NCBI taxonomy): domain Eukaryota; kingdom Viridiplantae; phylum Streptophyta; class Magnoliopsida; order Malvales; family Malvaceae; genus Gossypium; species Gossypium sturtianum. The sequence continues at coordinate 110,544,218 of CM046953.1, forward strand.
GCAGAGGATATTTATTCTTGATAACCAGTTTGTTCAACTATTGGTAGTTGATACAAAACCTTAGGGAACCATTTTTCTTCTTGAAAAATAGGACTGGAGCTCCCTACAGAGAAATACCGGGTCTATTAATTTCACGATCCAATAGTTCTTGAAGTTGGATTTTCAACTCTTGTAACTATTTGGGTGCAATGTGGTAGGGAGCAATGAACACCAGAGCAATTCCTGGAAACAATTCAATTTCGAATTCTACCTAACAATCTGGAGGTAACCCCAATAACTCCTCGAGAAACACATCTTGGAATTCCCTAATGGTTCAAATGCTATCTAAGGTGGTATTATCGGCATTACCATCCATCATATAAGCTAGATAAGCTTCACATCATTTCTGAACTAGCTTCTCGGTGACGTTAGCATAAATTACATTGGATAAATAATCCCGACACTCCCCAACCATAAAAATTTCTCTACCCTCGGTTGTTCTCAAGGTTACTCTCTCAGAGGCACAATCTAGACTAACTTGGTGTTCCACTAACCAATCCATACCCAAAATTAAATGAAACTCCCCAAAAGGTAACTCCATAAGATCTACTGAAAACACTACCCTTTGAACCTCTAATGGACATCTCCTATAAATATTATTTACAATAACTGATTGTCCTAAGGGGCTTACTACAGTAACATCAATAGTGGTTTCCTCTACCCCAAAACTATATTTATCAGACATATTACATGCAACACACAAATTAGTGGATCCTATGTAAGGCAAAATATGGAATTGAGTGGATGGTAAAAATACCTATGATAACATCGGACGCATATCTATCCGCAAATCCCCTAACAGCATAAACAAGGGTGTGTTGTCAAGCCTCTGGTTGATTTGCGCTAGTTGATACAGTATTTGCAATTCTATTCTACCCTCGGCCCCTTAAAAGTAACTAGCTCGCTCTTTGATTTTGGGCTGGAGCTTGCTTCTGGTCAGATTGTCGAAGGTATTCCTTCACCAGATGCTCCATCGACACACATTTAAAACAAGATCCCAACTTTTTCCAACACTCACCTGGGTGACGTTTTCCAAAATATTTACAAGTGTAGACCTCATCCCTAGAGTTATTTAGCACGACCCTTTGCTGCACTCTACCCTCTCTGGTTCGTTTTACAAGATGAGCGTTCAAAATAGTGGAACCAGAATCTCTCTTAGGACCTTACTCTTTTCCCATTTTTCATATTCCACCAGTTTAATCTCGTCCACTATTTTGGTTTCTCCATTAGGGTCTCAAACACCTGTTCCTGGTGTGGAGAAACTTGGATTTTGAGGTTGAAATGCAACCCATTTTCAAACCTCACGCATTTATCCTACTTCGTGGTGACCATTCCTTGAGCATATTGGCTGAGCCTCAGGAATTCAGCCTCATATTCTACCATGGTCTTATCCCCTTGTTTTAGCTCGATAAACTCGAGCCTGGAGGCCTCCACATACCTAGTGCTCACATACTTCTTCTGGAAGGCCTCTTGAAAGTATTCTCAGATTATGTGGTTAGCCTGCGTACCCCTTACAACAAACTGTCACCAACATAGGCCTCTTCCCTAAGCAAGGACATAGTGCCCTTCAACTTCTACTCTAGAGTACATTCTAAATCATCTAGAATCCTCTCCGTCGACTTCATTCAATATTTAGCCATAGTAAGAGTCATTCTAGTAATACATTTGAATATTTCTTCCCCATTCAACCGGAGCCTCTCCACAATAGATCCCTGGCTCCCCAATTCAGTTTGGGCTCTAATAACCATTTGTAACATTTTTAGCATTGCCTGTGTCACGACGTCATCGTTCTCATAGCCTCTGCCACCATTGATGGTGGAGTGCTCAGCATAATTCTCCTTAGGGATAGGGTTTTTGCCTTGAACGGTGGGCGGCTCAACAAGTGTAGCCCTACGCGGCCTACCCCTACCACGTCTACATTGAGTATTCATTGTAATCTCATGAAAATTTAAAGTCTAAAGTATATCTACAGTTTTCATGCAAAAGTTCAAGTATTAGTTATCCTCCTAAATTTTCATAATCTAAATTTTATGGTCTATCTAAAGTTTAAGAAGTAACAATAACTAAATTAGAATCGGTATCAAAGTCTCGGATTCAATTTACTGCAGAAAATCATTTTTCAAAAACTTGTGCCATGATCTTTTCCAAAATACCCCATTAATGCATGCATACAAACTCATTCAAATCTTTACGATCCAAATTTAAAAAACCTAGACTTTTATACCACCAAATGTAACCTCCCCAACCCGGCCTAAATGTTAGACTCGAATTTGGAAAATTACATTAGCCACCAAAATAGCTCAGTAGGCTATCAGAGTTTTGAAAATAGACACTTTAAAAACATTTGATTATTTTAGAAGAGAGCTTAGTTAATTATCGATTTATTTATTACTCTAAAACTTTATTTATACTTTAGTAGCGAAAAAGTGATGATTGTTTGTATTTTTAATAAAACCGAAGTTCATGAATAAATAATTAATATTCATACCTCAAGATCCTAAAATCAAATTAAATTCCATGCATGCTTAAAGAAAACAAATCCTAAGTCCCATGCCACACTTCAAAATAAAATAATACAATCTTTGAATAATTAAGAGTTCAATTAGTAATAAATCTAAAATATATGATTAACTAAAACCGAGCCGAAACCTTCTAGATGTCACGTCCGCGTCCTAACCTAGTGGGTTATCTGCAAGGATGAAAATTTAAGGGGGAGTGAGCTATGATGCTCAGTGTGAGTTCAATCACAAGAAAACTAGTGCAAAAGATTAAGCATACAAAAATATGTCAAATAGAAATAATTCACAATGACACTTTTAGAATATCGATATTTCAGATCACTCACAATATACATATATATAAATATGTCATATCAAAAATCCCAAATTTGTATGCACATGTTTTTATGGATGCCATACAGTTTTGATTTTAATATAACATATCCTACCCCACCAGTACACAACACAATGGGAGTTCCCCTGAACTCCATCCACTAACACACCGGATTGTAGTTAAACCACTACTGGTTCGCAGATAAACTAGCAATGGCTATGGATACACAACAAAATCCCCACAAGAAAAATTAACATTTGGTTGTGGATTGCAAAACAAATAACCTGCAGATGGAATCTACCTTTGGCTATGGATACACAACAAATACCCGCAAATGGAATTTGCCTCTGGCTGTGGATACACAAAAATTTTTGCAGATAAACTGCCAAACTTCCTCTGTTCACATCATCCCACCCCCATGCAATGCAATGTGACATATTTAATACAGATTAAAATGGTAGTAACTAATACACTTATAACATTGCAATTCAGTAGCAAAATTCATGCTTTTCATCTGCTCGGTTAAATGATAACATAAGGCAGACTGTATGTACGATGGCAATTATAGATACAGTAGTCATATGTACTATTCACAATTCATGTAAATATACACAAATACAATACTAATTCAGTCAATCAGATCATGGATTCTAACAAGATTCATATTATCAAGGACTTGATTAAACAAAATAAAATGCTAAAATAGTTTGGAAATCATTTAGGGACTAAACTGAACAAAACATTCTAGGTAAAATTATAAAATAAAAAAAACAGGGGCACACAACCATGTGGGATGCTATAACCATATGGAGGGGGTACTGGCTAGGCCGTGTAACAGACAGTGGTCGTCTGGTAATTGAAAAATCATGGTACAAGGGAGACACGATCGTGTGGAGAGTTCTAGGCCGTGTGAGAATCGAAATCCTAGGGTTTCGGGGAACATGGTCGTGTGAGGGACCATGTGGTCCACACTTATGGCTGGCCATGTGTATAACACCCCTAACCCATATCCGTCACCGAAATAGGGTTACGAAGCATTACCATCAAACTGTAACATAAGAAAATACATTTCCAAACATTAATATAATCATAGCATAAATCATTCATTCACATGTTCATCGTCCCTTAATCGAGCCCTCGAGGCCCTAAAACACTTTAGAAATGATTTGAGACTAAATCAGAAACATTTGAAACATTGAGGAAAAATTTAGAGACACACGCCCGTGTCTCAGGCCGTGTAACAATTGAAATAGAGACACATGGCCGTGTCCCAGCCCGTGTCCGTGCCTATGTAACTCTCTGACTTTGGTGACACGGCCGTGTGCCAGGCCATGTAACTCTCGAAATGGCCTCACACGTTCGTGTGCCAGGCCGTGTAACTACTCGACTTGCAACCTTTGAAACCTACAAGGGACACATGGCCGTGTGTAACACAAAGCTGAGACAAACGCCCGTGTCTTAGGCCATGTGGACAAGAAAATGGTTAAAATGAAGTCATTTCTTTCACCCTCCCCAAACATAAACCTAAGTACTTTTGCACATATGATCAAGGCTTCTAAACATGCTCAAAACCTACAGAAAAAGGTCCATATAATAGGCTAATAATCCATACAACCAATATGCCATTTAGGCACCTCAAGCACATACAATAAACATACCCAAAATGTGTATATTTAACCATTTATCACCTAACTTGTTTCCATGCCAAAACATATCACAATTGACACATATCAACCATACCATATTTGTAACAGCCCGTTTTTCAGTGGTGTCGAAAACAGTGGTTTCGGGGCCACCAAATCTGACAAGTAAGTTTGTAAATATTATATTTAATATTTATGAGTTAATTGTACTTTTAAAAAGGTTTTTGATATTGTGATTTTTGTTTTATAAGCGATTTATTAAGTTCAAGTGGTATGGCCCTAAGGTCAAGTGATTTTAAAAATTGAGGTACCGAGACCTCATTTTGTATAAACCGAGCCGTAAATATTTTTACAAATATTTACAGAGTGTAATTAAGGTGGTATTAAATTTTTGTTGAAAACTTTTATCGTTTCGATAGTTAATTAAAAAGGACTAAATCGCGTAAAGTGTAAAAGTTAAGTTCTAATAGCTAAAGGTATTAAATAGCTGTAGAACTTTATAGTGGAAGTCCTTATATGGAAATTAGACAATTAGAGTTGGTAGTGGATGGTAATGATTTGGCATTATTGAAATTTTGGTTAGTTTTCAAGGTTAAATAAGTAAATAATTAATAAAGGTTAATAATTAAAGAAACAAAATAAAACATGCATCTTTATTTTTGTTTCTTCAACCGAATAGCAAAGTAAAAAAGAAGCCATGGATGAAGCCTTTATTCATCCATCCCTATTTGTGCTTGCATATCAAGATCGGGTGGAAAATCGAGGAAAATGGAAATTTACCAAAATGCCCCTGAACTTTGGCATTTCTGCAATTTAGCCAGGTAAGTTCGTATGAACTATACTATGTATATTGTTGATTAAATTGAATGTTATTATGTGAAATTTTATTGAAAATGAATAGATATATATATATGTTATTATACAATTTGGCTTATAATGAAACGAGGGAAATTAAACGACGCACGACGACTATCGAGTCCCATTTGAACCTTAGGAATATCTAGGATACAAATGACATGTCATTAGGGGTTACCATGTTTTGGGTGCTGGTCCCGTATGTTCTACCGGTGGTTGAGTTTTTCGGCATGTGTTGCGGTTACTCGTCAGCTTGTGTGAGTAGCAACATGTAGTTACGTCTTGACCGTCAGCTTGTGTGAGCAGGCCCGGTGATAGCTCGAGAGTGAGCATCTATATGAGATATGAGATAGAGATGGTTTCGACCATGTGTTGGCACATAGTGTATGAGACTCTCGCGTATCCGATATTATTCTAAGTGGTTCAACAGGAAATGTGTTGTTACGAGACAATATGAGTTCGATACGAACTAATACAGGTATATACGTGAAATACATGGAAATGATGGTACATGATATATTGATATATTGAAATGGATGATATATGTATATGATGAAAAGGTAAGATAATGATATGTATCATGACATGTATATATATATGAATATCCTTGATATGTTGATACATGGTAATTATGTAAGTTGAGACGAGTAATAAACTCAAGTGTGACATGTTGAGAAAATAAGGTTATCAATGTTGAATTTATATGAAATATGTTCAAGTACGCTAATGTGTGTTGTTGTTTGATGCTTAGGCAACTGCCAAGCTGTTGGTTGAATGGTACTATGTTTATTTATAAGTCGTATTGAAATGGTAAGTGCTCAAATGAAAATATGCTTGTACTCATGAAAAAGTGGTAAGGTTTAAATTATGCAAATTCTTATGAAATGGTTTATCAAGTGTGTAACACCTCTAACCCGTATCCATCGCCAGATTAGGGTTAAAGGCATTACCGGATGAATCATAAACTTTTATAAACATTTCATATTACAAATCATCACTCACAATCACTATGTCCCTTAAATAGGTCACCGAGACCTTTAGCATGCTTTAGAGAAGGGTCGACACTAAACCGAACACGTTTGGAAATTCTCGAAAATTTAAAACTTTCTGAACACTGCAGAGGTCACACGCCCGTGCAGTCAGGCCGTGTGCCTCCCACGGCTACTAGACACCCCCAGGTGTCCTGGCCGTGCCAAAATAGAGCATGTATACTGACTTATCCCCACGGCCACCAGGCACGCCCATGTACCTTGGCCGTGTACTCTTATGCTATATACTGACTTAATCCCACGGTCACTAGGCACGCCCGTGTATCATGGCCGTGTACTCTTATGCTATATACTGACTTAATCCCACGGTCACTAGGCACGCCCGTGTGCCACAACCGTGCGTGCATAACAGGCCCTTTGCAAGGCCAATATGCCACCCACACTTGGGTTTACCCTGCAAGCAACATACCAATTCATTTCAAACACATTTGGCAACCAAGAATCATATCAAACGAACAACATTTCATCTCATTCAATCTCACTTCTAATCATGCCAACCCATATACAACTTTGCATAGCCAATTCACATGTATAACAATGCATGGTACATTCACTTCTTACCAAATATATAATCATTTCATTGATCACAATTGCATGCCTATATAGCATCAATTTACTTACCACAAATTTTACCATTTCATGGACATATAAACATACCAAAACCATCAACATAACTCATAATACTCATGCACATTACTAACTTTTAGCTAGCCAAATCACGTGGCTATTTACATCTCAAACATATGCCAAATCAATAGCCTATACATGCCATACTTAATATATACATTTCCAAAAGGGTACCAAAATGTGCAAAGGTAGTGTGATGACGATCCTCGACGGTCCCGAGCCTTTAGTAGCTTTGACGATCTATAAAACAGAGCAAACACACACAGAATAAGCTTTCAAAAGCTTAGTAAGCCATATACAAATAAATTTAACATTTAATCATTCAAAACATATAATCAATATGAATTCACTAAAAGCTCAATTGCACAGTCATAATTCTTCTTGGCACATTTACTTAGCCATTCATCTTTCAATCTTGTATATCATAATATACTTGTTAGCTCATAACTTTTCCATTCATGTATCACATTTACATTCTCATATACAAATACACAATTCATCTAGGTAAGTTTATGAGTATACTTACCTTCTTGTACACATAAAGTGTATTTATCAGACGTACCTGAAATAGATATACAAACCACATAATCATTCGTATCTCGGACTTGCCCGTTGAACCGTTTGGAATCTAATAGGATACTCAGAGTGCTCGGAATAGTCGTACAATGCCAACGTCCCAGACGTGGTCTTACATGTAATCAGATATCGATGCCACTATCCCAGACAGGGTCTTACACGAATCAAATACGATGTCGATGTCCCAGACATGGTCTTACACGTAAATCTCATATAGATGCCAATGTCCCAGACGTGGTCTTACACGTAAATCTCATATCGATGCCAACGTCCCAGACGTGGTCTTACACGTAAATCTCATATCGATGCCAACATCCCAGACGTGGTCTTACACAAAATTTCGAATCAACGCCAACGTCCCAGACGTGGTCTTACATGATATCACATAACAGATACATATGTCATGACATATACTATCCTATCTATTCCTAGGTTCAAACGGGACTTCTCGGACATTAACACTATGTCGATTTTATCTCGAAATTCATGTATACATCATCTCATATGCATTCACCATTATCAATAATCATATGGGCATTCATAATTCAATACAGATACATTTATTTGTATATTGACTTACCTCGGATTCGATTAACGGAAACGGATACAGCTACTTGATTACTTTTGATTTCCCGCGATCTAAGTTTGTTTTCTTCGTTTCTTGATCTATACATATTCAGATTTAACCCATTCATTCATCAATTCATTCAATTCAATCCAAGAACACACATTTAGGGCAATTTGCATTTTAGCCCTAACATTTGCACATTTTATCAATTTAGTCCATTTTTCTCAAAACATGAAATATACAAAATCACCATATACCCATGCTTAGCCGAATGCTCATTTATCTCATACAAGTCCAAACATTTCATTTATTTCACAAATTAGTCCTTCAAAATGCTATTTTCACAATTTAGCCTTAATTAGCTAAATTCATCAAAAATTCAAGAACAAAACATGTTCATTAAACACATATCTTTCATTTAACACCAATAATCATCACAAAGCTCACCATTTCATCAATGGCACATCTCATAAACATCAACAATTCTTCAAATTATAACATGGGCTTGATAGTAGACTAAGCAACAATCTCAAAAACATAAAAATCATCAAAATCCAAAGTCAAAACATACCTTAATTATGCAATTAAATGTTCGAACCCTAGCTTGTGTTCTTCTTTTCTTTCTTTTATGATTTTCGGCAAGAAGATGATAAGAATAAGGCCACTTACTCTTGTTTTGTTTTTATTATATTATAAAATATCATATATCATTAATTTAACTTATAAAACAAACATATAAAAGCATAATATATATGCATGTTGCCGTCCACTATCTATAGTTTTGGCTTAATTGCCACATAAGACCCTCCATATTTAAAAGCCACATCAATAGGCACTTTTACAAATATCATGCTAGTTTTGCATTTAATGCAATTTAATCCTTTTCTCAAATTAAGCACATAGACAGACAAATTAACTCATGGAACTTTAGCACATGCTTAATCACACACAGTAAACACAAAAAATAATATTAAAATAATATTCAGACTCGAATTTGTGGTCCCGAAACCACTGCTCCGACTAGGGTATAAACTGGACTGTTACAATTCTCCCCCCTTAGGGATTTTCGTCCCTGAAAACCTTACCGTTAAACAGATTCGAATACTGTCGTTTCATTGAATCTTTAGGCTCCCACGTAGCCTCTTCAATTCCGTGTCGATGCCACAATACTTTTAGTAACAGAATTTTCTTGTTTCTCAACTCTTTCACTTCACGAGTTAAGATACGGATCGACTCTTCTTCGTAAGTCATATTAGATCGGGTTTTAATCTCAGACGGAGCAATCACATGTGACGGATCGGATCGGTATCTACGGAGCATCGAAACATGAAATACATTATGTATCTTTTCTAGCTCAGGTGGCAATAACAATCTATACGAAACAGGTCCAATACGTTCAGTGATCTCATACGGTCCAATGAACCTCGGACTCAACTTGCCTTTACGTCTGAATAGGAGTACTTTCTTCCACGGAGATACTTTCAAAAACACTTTGTCACCGATCTCAAATTCAATATCTTTTCGTTTCAAGTCCGCATAAGACTTCTGACGATCAGATGCTGCTTTCAAACAGTCACAAATTACTTTCACTTTCTGTTCAGTGTCTTTTATCAGATCAACACTGTGTAGCTTATTTTCACTGAGTTCGGTCCAATACAGAGGTGTACAACATTTACGTCCGTACAAAGCTTCATATGGTGCAATTTTGATGCTCAACTGAAAACTATTATTGTAAGAAAATTCAATTAATGGCAAATATTGTTCCCACGTACCATTAAACTCAAGAATGAAGCATCTCAACATATCCTCAATAATCTGAATGATACGCCCGGATTGACCATCCGTTTACGGATGAAAAGCTGTACTGAAATGCAGTTTTGTGCCTAAAGCTTCTTGCAATTTCTTCCAGAATCGAGATGTAAACCTCGGATCTCTATCAGACACAATAGACAATGGCACTCCGTGCAATCTCACGATCTCAGAAATGTAAAGCTCATCTAACTTTTCAAGCGAGAAATCAGATCGTATCGAAATAAAATGGGCAGATTTAGTCAAACGATCAACTACAACCCAAATCGTATCTTTCTTTCTCGGAGTCAGAGGCAATCCCGAAATAAAATCCATTGTCACTCTATCCCATTTAAACTCGGGAATCAGAATCGGCTGTAACAACCCAGACGGAACTTGATGTTCTGCTTTCACTTGTTGACAGACTAAGCATTTCGATACGAAATCAGAGATATCTCATTTCATACCAGACCACCAATAGTGTTGCTTCAAATCATGGTACATCTTTGTACTTCCAGGATGAACAGATAGACGACTATTATGAGCTTCACTCAAAATTAGATGTAATAACTCAGAGTTTCTCAGAACACAAATTCGATCTCAGAATTTCAAACAATCATCAATAACTCGAAATTCAGAATCAGAATTCAAACCACATAAAGCTCGTTTTGCTAACATTTCATTATCAACTTTCTGAGCATCAATTATTTGTTGTAAAAACAACGGTTTCGCTTTCAACTCAGCTAACACTGAACTATCATCAGACAGATCTAATTGAGCATTCATAGTACGTAATGCACACAGTGACTTTCGACTCAATGCATTAGCAACTACATTAGCTTTACCCGGATGATAATCTATTACCAGCTTGTAGTCTTTCAACAACTCTAACCATCTCCTTTGACGCAGATTCAAATCTTCCTGAGTCATCAGATATTTTAAACTTTTATGATTTGAAAATACGTGACATTTCTCACTGAACAGATAATGACGCCAAATTTTTAATGCGAACACAATCGCAGCTAATTCGAGGTCGTGTGTCGGATAGTTCTTCTCATGAGGCTTAATTTGTCACGAGGCATAAGCTATTACTTAGCCTTTCTGCATCAATACACATCCCAGACCATTCAACGAAGCATCACTGTATATTACAAACTCTTTGCCCGATTTTGGTTGTACTAGCACTGGAGCTTTAGTTAATAGAGTTTTCAACTGATCAAAACTTTTCTGACATTTATCGGACCATTCAAATCTCACATCTTTCTGAAGCAATTTAGTTAACGAAGTAGCTATCATTGAAAAGCCTTTTACGAATCTGCGGTAATAACCAGCAAGCCCCAGAAAACTGTGAACTTCAGACACATTCTTCGGAGGTTTCCAATCCAGAATAGCAGAAATCTTGCTCGGATCAACTCGTATTCCAGAAGCCGATACAATATGTCCCAAAAAACTGACTTCACGCAACCAGAATTCACATTTACTGAATTTCACATACAATTGCTTTTCTCTCAGAGTTTGCAACACGATTCTCAGATGTTCAGCATGTTCAGTTTCATTTCGTGAATAAATCAAAATGTCATCAATGAATACAACAACAAATCGATCTAAGTACGGTCTGAAGATTCTGTTCATCAGATCCATAAAAATAGCAGGAGCATTAGTTAATCCAAAAGGCATAACTAAAAACTCATAATGCCCGTACCTTGTTCTGAAAGTAGTTTTCGGAATGTCTGAGTCTTTTACTCGTAACTGGTAGTAACCTGATCTCAGATCTATCTTCAAAAACACAGTAGCTTCTTTTAACTGATCAAACAAATCGTTAATCCTGGGCAATGGATATTTATTCTTTATAGTCACTTTGTTCAACTGACGATAATCAACGCACATTCTCATCGTGCCATCTTTCTTTTTCACAAACAGAACAGGAGCACCCCAAGGTGAGAAAACTCGGTCGAGCGAACCCTCTCGTCTACCAATTCTTGCATTGTGACTTCAATTCTTTCAACTCAGAGGTGCCATTCTATATGGAGCTATCGAAATAGGTGTTGTACCAGGCAACAGATCAATACCAAATTCAACTTCACGTATCGGAGGCAATCCCGATAATTCTTCAAAAAATATATCAAAAAACTCACAAACAACTGGCACTGATTCAACTTTGTTTTCAGACACTTTCGAATCAATCACATAAGCAAAATAAGCTTCATAACCCTTTTTCATATAACTCTGAGCTTTCAACACAGATATAACAGCAGGCAATCCATTTCAATCATTCGACTCAATACAAACTATTTCACCATTCTGATGACTCAAATCAATAGTCTTTCTTTTACAGTTCATAACAGCATCATGCAATGTCAACCAGTCCATACACAGAATTATATCAAACTCATCAAACGGTAATAGCATCAGACCAGCAGGGAAACAGATATCTCGAAACATTAACGGACAGTTCTTGCATTTTTGTCAACCAGGACACTTTTACCTAAGGGGCTCGATACTTTTATAACAAACTCAGTAGACTCTACAGGCAAAGTCTTACTGAATACCAAATTCATGCATATATACAAATGAGTAGAACCAGGGTCTATCAATGCAATCACAGAAGTATCATAAAGTGTAAATGTACCAGTTATAACATCAGGAGATGAAGCTTCCTCACGAGCTCGGATGGCAAATGCTCTGGCAGGCGCTATAGCTTCAGATCTCGCAACAGTATCTCTCGTAGTTCTCTAACTACCACTGACATTTCTTGTACTTTGTGAAAGTCTACCTCTCACTAGAGCATTATCTGATCTCGGATTCTAAATAGTCTCTGGCTCAACAAACTCTGGGCAATCACGAATGAAATGATCTAATGATCCACATCTGAAACAAGTCCGGTCATTCAATCTACAACTTCCCGGATATCTTTTACCACAATGCTTACACTCAGGTCATTCGAATCGAACATTTCCAACACTTGCTACTGAAGTTACCGGAGTTTTAGAGCTCATTTCTGATCTAGCTCGATCTCCATTCAATTGTCCCACATTAACTCTTGAACGACTTTGTTCATCTTTGAATTTCTTTGATGCTGACTGAAATGATCTACTCTAAAATATCTTTCTCACATCTTTAGCTTCAAACTCAGCTTTCCTTTTATCTATCCCGAGGGCTTCGGATTTACATGCTCGATCAACAAGCACAACGAACTCTTTTATCTCTAAAATCCCAACAAGAAAATGGATGTCTTTATGAAGACCATCTTCGAATCTTTTGCACATTATTGCCTCGGTGGATACACATTCACGAGCATCTTCGACTTCGATCTCACGAACTCGTTCGTATTCGATGAATAAACATACTACTGTCTCAAGTCTAGAAATTCTTTCCGTTTCTGATCAATAAATCTCTCACTGATGTATTTCTTCCGAAACTCAATCTAAAAGAAATCCCATGCCACCCGTTCTTTTGGAACAACAGAAACTAGGATCTTCCACCACTGATAGGCCGCGTCTCGTAGCAAAGAAACCATAAACTTTATGCATTCCTCGGGACTCGGTGACATCTCATCAAATACCCGGATAGTGTTTTCAAACCAGAACTCGACTTTTTCGGCATCATCATCACTGGCAGCCCTAAACTCTTCGGCCCCATACTTACGAATTTTGTCAACTGGAGCCTTGTTCAACAGATTCAGATTCATAGTCGGAGGCATAGCAGATGTCTGAGGATGATTAGGCGGGGGCGGAGGTTGCGAAACAGTCGGGTTATTTCTCAAAAACTGAGTGAACCACTCACTCATCATCTAGAAGAAAGCTTGTTTAGCTTCTCCCTCTTGACCGCTCGTAGCCGATCTCGGATCAGAGGGCGCTGTCCCTTCAGCGGGAGCAGGCGTATTACTTTTTACGTCGTCAGCTACGGCTCTTTCGGGATCCATTACTATATGAAAATCACATTTCACACGTCAGGATTCATCACACTATCACAGTTCAGATATATGGCATGTATAGCTAGACTCTGACACGCTACGTTAGTCCAAGAATTGACTAAACCATAGCTCTGATACCAACCAAATGTAACACCCCTAACCCATATCCATCATCAGATTAGGGTTAAAGGCATTACCAGACGAATCGAAAACTTTTATAAACATTTCATATTACAAATCATCACTCACAATCACTATGTCCCTTAAATAGGTCACCGAGACCTTAAGCATGCTTTAGAGAAGGGTCGGCACTAAACCGAACACGTACAGAAATTCTCAAAAATTTAAAACTTTCTGAACACTGCAGAGGTCACACGCCCATGCAGTCAGGCCGTGTGCCTCCCACAACTACTAGACACCCCCAGGTGTCCTGGCCGTGCCAAAACAAGACATGTATACTGACTTATCCCCACGGCCACCAGGCACGTCCGTGTACCTTGGCCGTGTACTCTTATGCTATATACTGACTTAATCCCACGGTCACTAGGCACGCCCGTGTACCATGACCGTGTACTTTTATGCTATATACTGACTTAATCCCACGGTCACTAGGCACGCTCGTGTGCCACAATCGTGTGTGCATAACAGGCCCTTTGCAAGGCCGATATGCCACCCACACTTGGGTTTACCTTACAAGAAACATACCAATTCATTTCAAACACATTTGGCAACCAAGAATCATATCAAACGAACAACATTTCATATCATTCAATCTCACTTCTATCATGCCAACCCATATACAACTTTGCATAGCCAATTCACATGTATAACAATGCATGATACATTCACTTCTTACCGAATATATAATCATTTCATTGATCACAATTGCATGCCTATATAGCATCAATTTACTTACCACAAATTTTACCATTTCATGGACATATAAACATACCAAAACCATCAACATAACTCATAAAACTCATGCACATTACTAACTTTTAGCTAGCCAAATCACATGGCTATTTACATCCCAAACATATGCCAAATCAATAGCCTATACATGCCATACTTAATATATACATTTCCAAAAGGAAACCAAAATGTGCAAAGGTAGTGTGATGACGATCCTCGACGGTCCCGAGCCTTCAGTAGCTTTGACGATCTATAAAACAGAGCAAACACACACAGAATAAGCTTTCAAAAGCTTAGTAAGCCATATACAAATAAATTTAACATTTAATCATTCAAAACATATAATCAATATGAATTCACTAAAAGCTCAATTGCATAGTCATAATTCTTCTTGGCACATTTACTTAGCCATTCATCTTTCAATCTTGTATATCATAATATACTTGTTAGCTCATAACTTTTCCATTCATGTATCACATTTACATTTTCATATACAAATACACAATTCATCTAGGTAAGTTTATGAGTATACTTACCTTCTTGTACATATAAAGTGTATTTATCAGACGTACCTGAAACAGATATGCGAACCATATAATCATTCGTATCTTGGACTTGCCCGTTGAACCATTTGGAATCTAATAGGATACTCAGAATGCTCGGAATAGTCGTACAATGCCAACGTCCCAGACGTGGTCTTACATGTAATCAGATATCGATGCCACTATCTTAGACAGGGTCTTATATGAATCAAATATGATGCTGATGTCCCAGACATGGTCTTACACGTAAATCCCATATAGATGCCAACGTCCCAGACGTGGTCTTACACGTAAATCTCATATCAATGCCAACGTCCCAGACGTGGTCTTACACGTAAATCTCATATCGATGCCAATGTCCCAGACGTGGTCTTACACGAAATTTCAAATCAACGCCAACGTCGCAGACATGGTCTTACATGATATCACATAACAGATACCTATGTCATGACATATACTATCCTATCTATTCCTAGGTTCAAACGAGACTTCTCAGACATTGACACTATGTCGATTTTATCTCAAAATTCATGTATACATCATCTCATATGCATTCACCATTATCAATAATCATATGGACATTCATAATTCGATACAGATACATTTATTTGTATATTGACTTACCTCAGATTCAATTAACAGAAACGGATACGGCTACTTGATTACTTTTGATTTCCCGCGATCTAAGTTCATTTTCTTCGGTTCTTGATCTATACATATTCAGATTTAACCTATTCATTCATCAATTCATTCAATTCAATCCAAGAACACACATTTAGGGTAATTTGCATTTTAGCCCTCACATTTGCACATTTTATCAATTTAGTCCATTTTTCTCAAAACATGAAATATACAAAATCACCATATACCCATGCTTAGCCGAATGCTCATGTATCTCGTACAATTCCAAACATTTCATTTATTTCACAAATTAGTCCTTCAAAATGCTATTTTCACAATTTAGCCTTAATTAGCTAAATTCATCAAAAATTTAAGAACAAAACATGTTCATTAAACACATATCTTTCATTTAACACCAATAATCATCACAAAGCTCACCATTTCATCAATGGCACATCTCATAAAATCAACAATTCTTCAAATTATAACATGGGCTTGATAGTAGACTAAGCAACAATCTCAAAAACATAAAAATCATCAAAATCCAAAGTCAAAACATACCTTAATTATGCAATTAAATGGCTGAACCCTAGCTTGTGTTCTTCGTTTCTTTCTTTAATGAATCTCGGTAAGAAGATGATAAGAATAAGGCCACTTACTCTTGTTTTGTTTTTATTATAATATAAAATATCATATATCATTAATTTAACTTATAAAATAAACATATAAAAGCATAATATATATGCATGTTGCCGTCCACTATCCATAGTTTTGGCTTAATTGCGACATAAGACTCTCCATATTTAAAAGCCACATCAATAGGCACTTTTACAAATATCATGCTAGTTTTGCATTTAATTCAATTTAATCCTTTTCTCAAATTAAGCACATAGATAGACAAATTAACTCATGGAACTTTAGCACATGCTTAATCATACACAGTAAACACAGAAAATAATATTAAAATAATATTCAGACTCAGATTTGTGGTCCCGAAACCACTGTTTCGACTAGGGTATAAACCAGACTGTTACAATGTGATTAGTTTTAAAAGAGCTATGTTTAACTGCACTAGCTTGTAGCTATGGTTGATGATATACTTGTGTCTTGTGTATTATGCATATGAAATGGGTGATGGAAAAGAGAATGATGAGTTAAATTGATGATATTATTTAAGCTAAAGAAAGTAAATGTAATGGAAAGTAATGACATGCAAACGAAAGGAAGAAAATTGAAAAAGATTTAAAGTTTTTATAAAATCCTACTTTGTTAGGGATGAAGGTATAAGTGATGATGTGGAATTATTCAATTTGTGAGTTGTTGAATTTGGTTTCATGAATTGTGCGGTATCGGTATATGATTATTCTTGATATATATAAATTTCGTATATGAAATGGATAGATATGATTAAAGTTTATACGAGCTTACTAAGCATTCATTGCTTACATAGTTATTTTTCTTTACTTACAGACTATCGGAAGCTCGATCGGGTTGGAAGCTCGTTGGAGATTTATCACACTATCCGGCGATTATATCGGTAGATTTTGATATCTTGGTTAAGGTTATAATGGCATGTATAGGTATTTTGGCTAATGTTAGCCTATGTGTTTTGGTTGTGGAAATCACCATTTGGTTAGTTTGCATTTTGGTCTTGTGTTGGTAAAATGATATATATATATTATAATGTGTATATAAGTAGCCTTGTAGTGGTTGATATATGACTTGTTATGGTTGAATGATGGTAGATAGAAAAGTAGTTGAATGATCATATTAAATATGCCATATAACTTGTTGTGAATTGGTGTTTTGCCATAGTAAGCATATATGTATTTGATGCTAATGATTATGTGGTTTAATTGGTACTAAATGGTATGTTTTGGTAAGTGATTTACATGTTGTGTAATGATGCAAACTTAGTTAAAAGTTAATCTATTATTTTGGCCAAATTGAGTACATGGTTATACATGTTTTAATGTTGTCATTTGAGGTGCCTTTGAGCATAGTGGTTGGATGTTATTATACCATATGTGTTTGGCTTGATTATGCATGATTTTGATGCCTTTTTAGGTCTTATGTATATGTGCAAAAGGGATTATAGGTACATGTTGAAAAGGGTGAGAAAAATGGCTTGAAAAATAGCCTATTTTCATCCACACAGGCAGAGACAAGGGCATGTGTCTTAGCCCTGTGTGACACACGGCCAGGTAGCACAGTTGTGTTTCCCCTGTAGTTTTCAAAAGGTTACAAGTCAGGTTTTACACGGGCGTGTGAGGTTATTTCGAAGGGTACACGGCCTAGCACAGGGGCGTGTGGTTTAGGCGTGTGACCCAAGTCAGTGAGTTACACGGGTACAGACACAGGCTGGGACACGGCCGTGTGTCCCTATTTTGAATGCCTACAAAGCCTAAGACACGGGCGTGTCTCTTGGCCGTGTGAGTTACGCGGCCTGGCCACACGGCCGAGTGACCCCTACAGATGGTAAATTTTCATCTTTTCCCTGAAATTTCTATATGTTTCTGATTTAGTCTCGATTTGTTTCTAATGTGTTTTTAGGGCCTCGAGGGCTCGTATAAGGGACAATATGTATGCTATTGATTGGTTTTGCTGTGATTGATGATATGAATGAAATGTTTTAAAAATTTTGATGGTTCTGAAATGTAAACTCCGGTGATGCTTTGTAACCTATTCAAGCATCGGTGTAACGCCCCAAAATCCTTTATAATTATTTTCGTATGTTGTTGTTACACAACTGTGTATCTGCTTCGGTGGTTATTTGTTCTGGGTGTGTGTGAGAGGTCCAAAGTTAAAGCCTTAGCTTGGGCAATTTTTGCTTTTAAATGAATAAACCCCTATCTCTCGTCAGTAGGTTTATAAATAAACATGGATAAAATATAGCAGAATGGGCTTGCTGGTCTGGTGGTTAAGTGGAGTGCAGATAAGCAGGAGGTTTGGAGTTCGAGTACTGACGCAATCATAGAATTTATTTTTACTGCTGGTGCCGTGGGAGTGTTGTGGTTTGACCGAAACACTGAAGAGTTTGAGTGGAATTTGAATTAGGTGGTTGAGGGAGGGGTGGACGGTTTTGGGGAGAAGATTAAGGGATTTTGGTGAGGAAATTAAGGAGTGAGGAGTTTGAGCACATTCAAACTGTATTTGCAAGTTCGGCAATCCCTCTCCCTCTTTCTTTTCTGACGTTACTCCCTCGTCTACCATCTTTCTTTTATTTTTGCCTCCATAGCCGAATTCTATCTCTCTTTCCCCTACCCATTTTCTTTTTTCCTTTGACCTCAATCTCCCTGTGTTGCTGTCAAATTTTTAAGTGCTTTCCCCTCTACCTGCTGATTTGTTCCCTTTCCATCCTTTTCCCTTCTTTTTGTTTAGCCGAAATTCCCCATTGCTACTATCTTTCTCTCCAATTCTCTCTTATAGTTGCCGAAACTTTAGGTGTTCCCCTTACCTTTCATTTTCAGTTTATCCGGCTCTTTACCGAATTAGTGTTCTATTTCTATTCTACGGGTTGTGCTTTTGGTAAGTGGTACTCGTTCTGGCTTAGAATGTTCTTGTTAATATTCTTTTAATAGGGGTTTTGACCGGAATTGCAGAAATTAATCGAGGAGCTTGTGATCATTCTTTTCCAACAGTTTAAGTGAGTGGGGCTTAGGATGTCCAAACAAGGTAAGTGGTTGTCGATCAAGTGCATAAGTGTTAGAATAGGGATCATTTTAAATTTTTTTGAGGTTCGATTAATTGTGTGATCATGGTTGAACATAGGTTTCGGAGTGCTCGAGGATTTGAGTGCATCTTTCGTAATCAGGTGTGTGAACACTATTTTGGAAATGAAAGTCAGCAAAAAGTTGAGAAATGCGAATGTCGATGCCACACGGGCGTGCGGCTGCCCGTGTGGTAGGCCGTGGGGCCGAACATGGCCGTATGATCGATGAGGCTGGCCATGTGCGATTTCATGGGCCAGGCCGAACTGGGCCGTGTGGGCCCCACGGGCGTGTGGGCCCCATACGAGCAAACCACACGGGCGTGTGGAAATTGTTGGGCCAGGTCATGCATTTCACACGGCCAAGGCCAGTATGGGCCATGTGGGCCCACGTGGGCTAGCAACATGGGCTTATGGGCCCATTTTCACTGTTTGACTGCTAAGGTTACACGGGTCGCCCGAGACGACTGTGGACCTACTGTAGGGTCAGTAAGCTATACCTAGATCCCTAACTGAATGTATGACATTTAAATATGTATGACTATTTACTGAGCATGATATCTATATTGTTCTGATTATATGCACGTTTCCATGAGATGGCATGTCACGATTGTATGATGCATTGCATGAGGTTGGGAAAAATATGATTGGGGGAAGTGTACTATACTGGAAGCTCTGCTGCAAATTACTGAAAGGCTTCGAGCCTAAATTACTGGCAGCCAAGCTGCATATCACTGTATAGTGCCGCATTCGGTACTCTCTAGAGTGTAGGGATGGGTGGGTTGATTATATCCCCACATGGAGTGTAGGGTTGGACGGAGATGGAGTGTAGAGGTTGGATGGGTAGGACTTGTATATTGTTTCATATGTTACTGCACTGATTAATGTTACTGTAATGGGCCAGGGCCTAAGCACATGACTGTTCTGTACTGAGATGGGCCAAAGCCCAAACTGAAATTGTCACTGATACTAAAAAAGGGCTTAGGCCCAAGCTGTGTTTGTTTTCTGTCTGTTTGCTAAGTATGGGATTACACACTGAGTTTTCGTAAAATCACCCATCTGTTTTTAACTTTACAGGTAATCCCCAGTCTTAGGCGGACCGGTGTAGCGAGGGACTCAGAGGTGGCCACACGTCCGCATACATTTTCGTACTTGATTATGTTTTTAAGTATTATTATTTGGGGTATTTTTACTGTAAATGGCCTTTATTGGTTTATACTTTAATTTGGAATTTTTATTTTGATTTATAACTGCTAACAGTAGGATAAGACGCGAGTTTTCAAAAAGGACAAATGTTTTAGCAAAAATACCACGAATACGCAACCTATTTCAAAGCTTCCGCAATAAATGACGTTTTGAAAATTAATAACGTTTTAAAAGTAAATAAATTTTTGATAATGACTCACATTTTGAAAATGAATGACACGTCTTGGAATCATCATAAAATAACGCAAAGAGGTTAAATAGGAAAGGGGTTTTCATCGATATCACACTTTACGAAAAACACTTCAATGTGACATCGCCAGATTCGGTCATAGCGTCTAGGCCGGGTTTGGGGTGTTACAGTCGGATACGGGTTAGGGTGTTACAATATTAGATTCATGCCATATCAAAATAACCTTACCTTTTGGACCATTTCTCACATGCATCAAAACCATCTAAATGACACAAATCTAGTCATTTCTAAATGGTACCAACAACTAACATGTAACGCCCCAAATTTTGGGCCTAGTAGAGTTGGGCCCATTGGGCTTTGGGTTTCATAAAAAAAATTTTAAGTGAGCAAGAAAATGACAAATGACATGACGGCTTTAAAGGTTTAATGAATTTGGAGTGTGTAGGTGTGTTGGAGAAGCTCTGGGTTCGAGTTTTGTGGTGGAGGATTCTTAATTTAATTAATTAAGGAATCAGGGTTGTAAGTAGTGGGCTTTTAAATAAAAATAAGTGAAAAATGGCACAAAGAAGCCTGTGGTGAAATGGCTAAGTGACGCCACTAGGGTGTAGAGAGGTGGCGACATATGCATGCAGGGAGGTCTGAGGTTCGAGTGCTAGCTTAGTTTTAATTTGGAATTTAATTTTAGGCTTCTAGAAGGCTGGAAGTGGCGTGTAGAGGGACCCTAAGGAGAAGTGATCAGTAGAGAGAATTTAGGAGAAGGATAAGGGAGATATCATGGAGAAAAATTAGGAGATAAGCAGTGGATGAAGTGGTGCCGAATTGGACTTTAGGGGTGGCTAAGTTTCGGCTATAGGCTATATAAATGTGTGTGTGCCGAAGCTGGGGTCCTAGGTAATGCCAAATTTTCCATTCTTTTTCTTTCTTTTCTTCCCCTCAATCGGTTCCTCCCGTAGCCAAACTCTCCCATTGCCGAAATCTCCTAAAGTCGAATTCCTTTGTGCCGAATTCTCTCATAGCCAATCTCTTCTATAGCCGAATTACCACCATCTTTTCTCTTGCCAAAATTCCTTTTAGTGACGAATCTTGGTGGTTATTCCTCCATCACAAAACGATTGTTACCTACTCTCAATCAAGTGTTGAAAGCCGAATCTAGTTAATAGCTATCTAGGCCGCAGGATCGAAAGGGGATTTGGTAAGTATTCGGTTAACCTCTTTTGTAGGTTTTGATAAAAGCCGAAAGGCTATCTAACTATCCTATCATTAACTCTGTGATAACAAGGATAAGGTTCAAAGAAGCCAAGCGTGGTAGGATCGTTAGCAAGGGTAAGTGTACTCAACTCGATTGTGGTTTAAGTGAATGGTCGAATGTGAGTTTGAACTATAGGGGTGACTTATGTGGATTATGAGTCACTCAAATCTTGATGGTGTGTGTGTGAGTGCAGATCTAGGGGATACTCCTGATTAGTAGCTAAGGAAGGGCTATTAGAACCCGGTGGCACACGGTAAGGTTATGGTAAGGTTTCGGCTTTTGGTAGATATTTTGTTTAAGTATGGGTGATTGATTGAAGGCTGGTTGGTTGTAGGTTCAAGACCAAGGATAGTATAGCACGTCGCAGTAACCAGGTGTGTACAAACACTACACACATGATATCGGCAATGTCGAAAAGCTGAAAAGCCGAAACTGGCTAAATGGGCTCGGTGGGCCTTGAGGCTAAGTTGGATGAAATTGATTGATTTGATTATATGAATTGAGTTAGGCATGCATGTTACATGATCTGGAATTGTTTTGGGCCTAATAGGCCATATGAATGAGATTTGGGCCTAATGGGCCATATGAATGAGAATTGGGCATAATGGGTTATATGAATGTGAAATGGGCTTGATGAGCTTTATGAAGACGTAGACAAGTATGCTAGGGTTTAATGGACTTTAGGCCTAGTCTTGAACAACTCTTAATCCGCATAAGACTTAATCTAATAATTAAACATGTCCGTGGACAAGTCACTGGGTTAGAGTGTGGCAACGGACATATGCATGTCTAGGAGTAGATCTAGGGAGAGCTTGGTACTTAAGCGGTCCTAGTGGCCCACCTCCGCTTCTCTGGAATCCTACCTGGTGCATAGTGTCTGTTCACTTTAGCAGCAAGGACTTGTTAATGGGCCAAAGTTCATAACTAAAATACCCATAGTTTGAAAATTACCAAAATACCCTTAGATTTGTAAAATTACTAAAATACCCCTGATTTAAAAATACCAAAATACCCTTAGTTTGAAATTTACCAAAATATCCTTAGATTTGAAAAATTAACTAAATACCCCTGTAGAGTAGATTTACGAAAATACCCTTGGGTTGTGAAATGACTAAAATACCCCTAAGTGTCGAATGTGTGAGAATGTGTATGTTGCATTCATGAAATATATGTTGCACTTGGGTGGGTTTTGATGATCTGGAGGAAGATTTGAGGATCGCATAGTCGCTTGACGATCGTGGATCCACCGGTGGCTTTAAGCCCATTATAGCGACTTTCTTTGCAACGTTTGAGTAGTGCATTGCTTGCTGGTGCTACCTTTGGTGTGTAGGGATGGGTGGGTTGATATTTATATCCCCATAGGTGTGTAGGGTTGGAAGGAAATGGTGTGCGGGGGTTGGATTTGGGATGGGTGCATTGCATTCATGTGATACTGATGTGATATGAGGTCGTTGTGGGCTAAGGCCCAAGACCACCATTTTTGATAGGGCTTAGGCCCAATGTGATAATTGTATGTTGATTGGATTACCAAGGGTCGTACACACTGAGTTTCGGAACTCACCCCTTTTTATTAAATGTTTCAGGCGATCCTCAGTAAACGGCTCGACGTGGGAGAGGACTCGGAGACGGCCACACTACAAGATACTTAGAAGTTTTATTTATTTGTCTCAAAAGACATGATTTTAATTACTTTATTTTCGTTGGATGTAATAAGGCCTTGTACTCCGATTTGACTTTAGATTTTGGGTTTTGTTGTTTCAACTGTTTACTTAATTATTAAACCTGAGTAAATTTCTTATGTTTAAACTTGGTTTCCGAAATACTTGAAATAATAAAATGGGCTTTTATCATTACTTAACAAGACTCAAGGATTTTGGGCTTTTGGGTCTTAAATTTTTACTTAGCAAAATCGTTTTGAGTTATGCCTTTGATGTGACATTCCCGAATTCAGCCATAACGTCTGGGCCGGGTCTA
Source organism: Gossypium sturtianum (assembly GCA_025698515.1). Taxonomy (NCBI): domain Eukaryota; kingdom Viridiplantae; phylum Streptophyta; class Magnoliopsida; order Malvales; family Malvaceae; genus Gossypium; species Gossypium sturtianum. The sequence goes on from CM046953.1 coordinate 110,568,511, forward strand.
GGGGTGTTACATAACATATATACATACCATATTTCAATCATGCATATCTATTCAAAACATTTCCAAAGCATACCATAACTTGACCATGTTGAGGTCAATTCATCACCTACCATTTTAGCCATTCATATATGCATTAATACATTGTCTAAATAACACATATCAATAAGGCATCAAAAGTACCAAGGTTACATCAACTAAAATGACATATACATGCCAAACTTATCAACTAACATAAACCATAAGTCCACATATACATGCCATTTTAACCTTGATCAAGATATCAAAATCTACCAATATAATTTTTGGATAGTGTGATAGAACTCCGACGAGCTTTCAAACAGATCGAGCTTTCGATAATATGTAAAGTAAGAGAAAGATAATCACATAAGCAATGAATGCTTAGTAAGCTCGTATAAACTTTAAACATAACATTTCATTTTAATAATGAACTTTATGGGGTAATTATATACCAATTTCACCAAGTTTATGAAACTTATAACCATCAACTCATAAATGAGTAAGTTCATCAATATCACATATACTTTTTATTCCTAACATAATAGGATTTATAAAACATACTACTCAATCCTTATCCTTTTCATAACACTATGAACCACTCCATTCACTTTCTTACCATTCCATTTACTTAATTTCCATCTCATTTACTTAGCATAAACTTAAATAACAACATCAATTCACTAATTAGTATATTTGTTCCAAAAGTAGGTAAATTCATCCATAGCATACGTAAGTTTCTCACATATAAGTACATCATTCAACTTATAAATTCCTTTTTCATCATATTACATCTCAATTATGAACTTACCATTTGATTACCTTTTCTTACCTGTTTCATTTGCATAATACAAGACGTAAGCATAACATCAACCACATGATAAACCATTTCATTAGAAATACATACCTTGATTCTTACCACCCTTTCATGAACATAAGCATATTTTCATTTGGACACTTACCATTTCAATGCATAACTTTTAAAATCAAACATAATACAATCCAATCAATAGCTTAGCGCAAGCCTAAGCATCATCAACAACACGTGTTAGTATATTCAAACACAATCCACATGAATTTAACATAGATAAGCCATTTCACATGAATATAATTCATTTGAACTCATCATTTTCCTTAACATATCATACTTTAAATGAAACTTCCATTTCAACTTTTTCATAAATACATGACATAGTTTCTTTTGATCACTTGTCATTCCTTTCCTTTACACGCCCGTTGAACCGTTTAGAATATAATTGGATACGCGAGATAGCTCACACTAAGTGTGCTAACATATAACTATAACATTTCCTTTCCTTTGCACCATTGCTCACACGAGCTATGAAATGGGCCTACTCACACAAGCTGTGGGTCGGAATGTAAGCTACATGATACTGCTTACACGAGCTGTGGAGTATCCGTAACAAATACAGGACCTCAGCCATCGGTAGGACATTCAAGACCAGCACCAGAAACATGGAAACCCTAATGACATGTCATTTGTATCCTATGAATTCCTAAGGTTCAAACGGGGCTCGATAGCCATCGAAACATCGTTGGATTTCCATCGTTTCATTTCATGATAAATTGCATAATAACTTACATATATTGATTCATTTATAATAGAACCACACATTAAACATTCAATTTAATCAACATTTAAGTGATTATAGTTCATACGAACTTACCTGGCTAAATTGCAGAAATGTCAAAGTACAGGGGCTATTTGGTAATTTTCCCATCTCCTCGATTTTCCACTCGATCTTGATCTAAATTAATAATTTCATTCAATTCATTAATTTAGATACTAAAAATAATTCATTTTATGCAATTTAGTCATTTTTGACATTTTTACAAAATTTCCCTCAACTTTTCATTTTTATTCAATTTAGTCTCTGAACCTAAAACATGCAAATTAACCATTTTCATTAAAAATTCATACCAGCTGAATATTCATAGCTTCCATTTCAGCCCATTTTGCAACAATTTCACGTCAAGTCCTTGAACTATTACTTTTTCAACAATTTAGTCCCTAATCGTTAAATTCATCAAAAAATCATTTAACAAAATACTTATAAATAAAAACCAATATTTCAAATTCATCAATAATATCATTCAAAATCTTTAACAATTTCAAAAACGAATGTACGGACTAGCTAGACTTAGTTGCAACGATCTCAAAAACATAAAAATTATTAGAAACAGGTGAGAAATAGCTTACCATGCTAAGGTTTCACCATGGCTGAACCTTGAGCATGCTTTCATGGAGCATTTGGTGGTGAACAAACAAATGGGGAAGAAAGCATTATGTTTTCTTTATTTTATTAACCTTTTTCTTTATTTTAATAATATAATAACATATAAAACATTAAAATTAAAATAAATTAAAGCATCAAACCGTCCCACTATTTTAAGGATGGTTTATTTATCCATTAAGGCCATCCAATTATAATTCTTTAATCAATTAACACCTTTAATCTAATAGCGATGACTTTTTCAACTTTTACGATTTAGTCCTTTTTGCTTAATTAACTATCGAAACATTAAAATTTTTTATCGAAACTTTAATAAAACCTTAATAACACTCCACAAATATATTAAAATATTTATGACTCGATTTATAGAAACGAGGTCCCGATACCTCATTTTCTAAAACCACTTGACTTTAGGGTCTTACCAATTGAACCTAATTAATCATTCATATAACATAAATTACCATATCAAAAACATTTTTAAAATCATATCTGACTCGTAAATATTAAATAATAATATTTACGAACTTACTCGTTGGATTTATGGCCCCGAAACCACTATTTTTGAAACCACTAAAAAATAGGCTATTACAGTGTGACCCTATTTCGAGGCATGGTTTGTCCTGATTCGCTTGTAAAAGAACACACACCTTTCACCGGGATCTCGAATGGCGTCCCTCACGTTCAAATATGGTCTGATGCACCTATAACGTGTCCTTCAAACAACATTTATACACGGGTTAAGGTTTGTTTTCAAGATTTATCAAGATTGACGGGAGTTTAGGTAAGAAACCATAAAAGATTAATTAATCGGATGAAAGATTGATGTGGGGACAATGATAATATGAAATACAAAATTCGGTTGACGAAACAAAGGCACTTATCGGTTCTTGGCAAAGTTAGAGATGCGATTGATGGTGATTCGCTAAACCGTTAAAAACACGATGGAGTGGAAGATGATTTGATTTGAGAACAAAATAATTATCAACAATGGAGAAAAATATTTGATGCAAAGAAGAGGATGGACAAGAGAGATGAGAAGAAATAGGGGAAAATAAATAAAATTTATGTTTTGGTTTGGAAAACGAAACAAGAATCCCAATACTATTAGGAAAAGGGCTATATACTTAGGGTTTCAAAACTCTATAGGGGCCATAAGGTAATTTCCCCTTGCTGTCGAAAATAAAAGGAAAATGGGGTAGAATAGCGTGGCTTAAACCTAGTATGTAAGGGGAAAAAGGATAATACTTAACCATTTGGACTGTTACCCATTCTTATTAAGGTTTTACTCTACATTATATTTATTTTAGGATTGTTTTCATCCTAGTTTGTTGAAAATGAAAAGAAATTAAATGAAAGGGTAGTATATAAAATCTAGGACCTCTAAGGAATACACTAGTTACTTAACCATCAAGTCTAGGTCATTCTTTAGTTATTTATTTCAATTAATCCTATATATTTTGGGGTGTTACATTTACAATGTAATTTTTTAAAAATATATTAATATATTAAAAAGTATTTAAAATAATTTTTTAATATTAATTTTTAAGATAATTTAATTATTTTTAAATATATTAAATTTTATCAAAAATTTTTGATAATTTATTTTTTAAAAAATTTAATAATATGAAGCTATTTTATCTAAATCCAATTTAAATTTATAGGAATAAATATTTAAAATAAATCAAATGAATAAATTATTTTATCTAATTAAATATTTCTTTTAAATATGGACCTTTCTAATTTAATGGATAATCACCATAAATAATAACTTTATGTGTAAATAAAAAACTGTTTAAAATATTATATTTTTTGTATTTTATTTAATTGAAGATAAAAATAAAAATATATATTAAATAGAATGGGACGTATCAATAATTATAATAATATTAAAATATTAAACACATTATATATTATTTATAAACATTATAAAAATATTATTATAATAAATAAAATATTTTATTTTTATAGTTTCAATATTTACGCATTATAATATTTTAAAATAATAATTGGTACACATTATAAAAGTTTTTAATTGTATTATTAAATATAATATAACACATTAAATATTAATAATGATAATATATTAAGTATAACAATAAAATAATATATTATACACATTAAATAACTATTATTAAATATTTTTAATAAATTAAATTTTATTGTGTCGCATAATTTTAGTTTAGTAAACATGATAATATATTTATTAAAATATATTAAATCAAGATTTTTTTAATAAAAAATATAATTTAGTTTTTGTAAAATTATTCATTTTTAAATTATTTTAATTAACAATATTTTAATTTATTAGAAAAAAATAAAAATAAATGTAAAAAATTGAAAGAGCTCCACTTAATTAAAATATGATTTATGAAACTCATAGTTTATTTGAAAACAAATGCTTAAAATATGAGAAAGTGTGAATCATATAAATATGATTTTTAAATTTCTGTTTTATCTTATTTTATATTAAAATAGGAAAATAATTTAATTAAAATTAAAGAAAATATCATGTGTCAAGAAAGAGAAGTGTCACGTGTTATTAAAATAAAACGTCTATATTAATAGGGGACTTAAGACCTTATAATAAAATATATTTATATGATATGAAAAATAATTTAAATTTTTTTAAAAGTAACTAAATGAAAAACAAAAATAAATAAAATTAAAATAATCAAAAGCAAGTAAGGGGATAAAGAAAAACAATTGACAAAAGGGTTAGAAAAATAATTTCAACCTTTATTGGAGGGTCTAGGTAGTACTGAAACTAACATCCAGGCTAACATGAAGCTAAAGATTGGACATAATAGGAGAAGAAGAAAAATGAGAGAGAATCCCTAAAACATTATAGGAAAAGTTTAAAACCATATATCCTACATGGGTGAAGTATCAAAAAAATGCTGATTTTTAATCATAATTATCGGATTAGGTTGATTTTTGTAAAATTTATTGGATTAAGTTGATTTTGAAAAAATGCATCTAGCTAGACGTGTTTTAAATGAATATGACAGGAAAACACTTCTAACTATATGTGCTTTTAGCTTTGGCTAGATGGTTAAATATTAGTGCTTTTATTCTTTGAGTCCCGGGTTTGATTCCTCTTCTACTCACATTTGTATTTTTTATTTTATGTTGCTTCAAGCTTTTTAAATATTTAATTATTATTTTTACACATTAGTTTGTCGGTTTGATAGTTAGATAGTTGTAATTACATTTTGGAGTCTCGAGTTTGATTCCTCTACTACTCACATTTTTATTTTTTTATTTCATGTTGCTTCAAGTGTTTTTTCTAATTAATATTTTTAACATATTAGCTCATTTCGTTAGATGGTTAGTAATTGTGATTACATTCTTGAGTCTAAGGTTCCATTATTTTTTATAAGCATGTTAATGTATTTTTTATTTCATATTATTTTAAGTTTTTTTTATTTTTAAATTAATGTTTTGATGATTTTTTTAATTATTTTTATTTTTAATTAATGTATTTTTATTTTTAAATCTTTTATTTATAAAATCAAATAATTATTGCAAATATCATTAATTGAAATAAAAATAATATGCTTGTAAAAATAATTAAAAAAAAAAACTTAAAATAACATGAAATAAAAAATACAAATGTGAGTAGTAGAAGAACCAAACTCAAGACTCAAGGATATAATTACAACTATCTAACCATCTAATGGAAAAACTAGTATGTTAAAAAAACATTAATTAAAAATTTTAAAAGTTTGAAGCAACATGAAATAAAAAAAACACAAATATGAGGAGTAGAGAAATCAAATTCGAGACTTAAGGATGTAATTTGCAACTATCTAACCATCTAACTAAATAACTAGTAAGTTAAAAAAAATTAATTAAAAATTTAAAAAGCTTGAAGTAACATGAAATAAAAAATACAAATGTGTTTAGGTGAGAAATCGAACTAAAGACTTAAAGGATAAAAACACCAACATTTAACCATCTGACCAAAGCTAAAAACATGTTTAGCTAAATGCGTTTTCCCAAAATCAACCTAATCGAATAAATCTCATAAAAACTGACCTAATCCAATAATTATGATTAAAAATCAGCATTTTTGAGTAATTCACCCATCCTAGATTCCATTTTTCATTAGTTAATTACCAAAGAGAAACTGTTGAAGCAGTATTTTCCTTTCTCTGTCCTTGCTAAGCGAAGCCAATTCCTTACCATTAAAATGTAATTTAAATAATATATAAATGATATAATTTACTCTCTTTTCTTCTACTGGCAAGCAAATAATGGAAAGGAGTTGGTCATGTGTATGCTATTAAATGGTAGCAAAATATGTTTGAAATGACAAATATCGATTAAGTTCTATTATTACGATTATGATGATGATGACTAAAGAGGCAATAAATATTAGGGTGTTGATGCAGTTATTCCATCTAAATTCCATAAATATATACACAGAAATCTGGTAAAAACTCAAATGCCCACGACTTTGCTTCTATAAACCAATTAATAATTTAATGGGTTTGGGTCACTAAATTTGACACTAAAAGTAGAAATCTCCAACAAATTACACTGTCAGAAAGATGAGTACAAAAGGCCGCACAAGTTGTTGGGTTGTTGCCTCAAAATTAACTCTCCTCACCTTCCAAGTTTTACTATGTTATCAATGCATATCACCCCAAGTATACTAATTTTCAATTATGTCAAAATTAGGTATCAAACAGTCTCCATAACATAGCAATTTTTATTATTCAGGTGGTTTTAAAATAGAAAATTATTTAAGAAATTTTATTTTTCAATTTTGATTATCTTTATATTAAGGATCTTAACAATATGCTACTATTTAAATGCAAATTCTTTACTTGTTTAAGAAAAATAATATTAAAAGAAATTATAAAGGATAATAATTTAATTTTACTTTTATTTAAACTCATAGTTGAGTTGGTGTTACGAGTCAAGTGAGCATCAACTTAGTTATGGAATTTATTTTGGTGTCCTTCTTATTTAAAGTAAGTTATATTATTTGAGAGTATTTTAGTTTTTATTTAAAAATAATATATATATGATTGGATCTAAATTCATGCCAATTGCATTAGTAAAACTTTAAATTTACTATTCAATCGAAATTTTATTTTAATATTTTTTATACATTTCATTAATTGGTTCATTATTTATTGTAGTTTACTTTTAAACACATCTCTATGTGTTTTTTTTGGTAGAGTAAAACATACAAAATAAACTAACTACGCATTAATTCTCTAGGCAATACTAACGCTTGCTTGAGACATAGGAGAAAGTGCTAGCACCTTGGAAACACAAAAATATTCACACCATTTCATGTCCTTTTTAACTCAAATTCATATAGTTTCGGTAAAATTCTTGTCAGAAAATATATAATAATTATAAAATAATTAAATTGCACTCAAATTATGAACATGTTGAATTTTAATTAATTTTGATTATTTTCGACAGATTTGCACAAAGGGCGAAAAACGGCTCGGCAGACACTACTAGAAGCGCAAAATCGAGAAGCAATTTTGAAGCATCAAGGCAAATTAATTTTCAGCCTAAGACTGTCCAAATTATGTGTATTGATTCATAATATAATTAATTTTAATTTTAATCTAATTTAATTTGGGTTAAATAAATTATTATTAATTAATTATGAAAAGGGACCCAGTTGAGCTGATCTGAGAAAACCGATCCAACTGAGCACTGGGCAGCCCAAAATTGTCCCACATGCTGACCCAATCAGCTTGCTTAGCTGATTATTTTGCTTGCAAAATGGCCCTTGAAGACTCCTTCAAATTGCATTCAAACCCCTTCACTATTTATGCCTTTCTAGATTTGCCCCTACCTTAAAATAGCATGTATGAAATCTTCAAACATGCGACATGTGTGGCCAGCCATGGGGGGAGTCTTTGGCTGCTGATTTTGGCTATTTTTAGCAGCCTTCTCAACCTATAAATATCCCCATTGGCTGCTCACTTCAAACACATCTCAACCCTTCTCATCTCTTCACTTCTCTCTCACTTTTCTCTCTTCATTGTTCTTCATTTTCTTCCCCATTCCCTTGCCGATTTCACCTCTTGAAAAAGAGTCAATCAACCACCATTTGGAGCAGCATTCAAGTGTTCGTAGAAGCCTCTGTTCGACAAGAACAAGCGGAGAAGGAGGAGTAGAGCAAACTAGTTAAGCCACTGAGAAAACATCGGATTTGATTCTTGTTCCCTACCCTTTTAATTTTGTTGTTGTTATGATGAACATGTCTATGAATATTTGTAACACCCCAAACCTGGCCTAGACGTTATGGCCGAATCTGAAGATGTCACAAAGAATGGGTTTTGAAACCGTAGTTGTCTCGTCAAAGAAATCTTAATATGATTCATAAATTTTACTGGAAACACCATTTAATAAATTCATTTACCAGAAACGTATCGCAGCGAAAGTCTAACTAATCATAACATTTTGAAAACACAACCGTGTTTCTAGGAAAACCTTCATTTGCATTAAAAAAAACCATCGTTGTCATAAAATAATTTACCAAGGCATGCAAATTATAAACAAACCCAAAATCGACAGTTAAAAATTATAAAGTCTAGAGAGTCCCAGAAATTACAACCTCTCAAAACATAACAAAATCCGTAATTAAACCATAAATTAATAAGTTTAAGCATTTTTACGGAAGAGTGGCCACCGCTGAGTCTCTGCAGCACTTATCTGCCTAAGTCTGAGGATTACTTGAACAGAAACAAACAACAAATGTGAGTTTACGTAAACTCAGTGTGTAACCCAACAGAAATAAGCATGCAAGCATACAACACCATATACAAAAATCAGAAACAGATACAGATACAGATGTAGATACGGACTCATGCCCATTCAGATACAGATATCCAGATAAAAAAATCGAAATCCTAACCCCATCCTCTACACACCATCTCCGACCATCCCATCAGACAATGTGGGGTTTAAAACACCCACCCATCCCTACACACCACGTTGTGCCGTAACGACACGTATCAGATATAGTGCAGCCAGGCTGCCAGAAATTAGGCGATAATCGCCGTACAGAACACTTCCTTCACGAATACAAATCCCACCCCAATAATAGATGTAGAAATCAGATACATATATAACAGATTTAACATGCTCATCATGCATATATATACAGAAATCAGATATATGTATGACAGTACAGTCATGCATACATTCAGTATCCTACTCAGACAGTCTATTAGAATATCATAGCATACATATTAGGGTTTAATTAGCCCTTACCGACCCTATCGTAGGCCCACAATCAAATGGGACGACTCGTGTAGCCCTAGGGAAAATTTTAGAAATTTGGGCCCACATGCCCGTGCGGCTTGCCCGTGTGGGCCCACACGCCCAGATTAGCCTTGTCCGTGTGGCCCACACGGCCTGGCCCAAAAACCCACATGCTTGTGTGGAACGCCCGTGTGGGCCCACACGCCCAACTTGGCCAAGCCCGTGTGTCCTACACGGCCACACTCAAGTCACCACACGGCTGTGTGCTGCGCACAACCATGCCTTCGTCGATCACACGGCCGTGTTCTCGCACATGGCCTACCACACGGGTGAACACACGCTCTTGTGGCGTCGACAGTAAGGTTTTTTGGCTTCTGTTGAAGCCTCGTTTTCTATGTTTTGGGTACACACCTGGTACAATTATGCTACGAAACCACTCCTGAAGCCTCCAAAACCTATAACATAGCGTTCAAACGTCCAATTAACATTCGATTACGAATTGATACATAACCCAAAATAATGTACAAGACTTACCGATGACTCAAACAGACCCCAATACGATTCAGGCTATCAAATTGAAACTTCACCGAACACCACCTTCTATTATACCATAAATATGCAGAAATCAGTCCCTTAACTTACATACCAAAACACCAACACCAACGAGTTGTAAACCTATGCTTTAGATACTAAAATCTCACTTACCAGAATAATGCGAAAACACCGAATTAACGTGAAACAGAAACACGATCCAAAAGAAAGAAAAAAATAGAAACGAATGGAGGAAAAGGAAAAAGAGAATAATAGCAGAGACAAAAATTAACGTCAGATGTTCTTGGGGAGAGAGAAACAAAATTTGTTTTTGAGATATTCTGATAACTCCCCACTAATTCAGATCCTAACCACCCACTCTCAATCTTTCAATACAATTTGGACTCTTTCAGTCCAACGAGCAAAAATAAACCCCCTCTCTTGCGCAGGGATTCGAACACAGGACCTCCAACACACCAACACCCTTACCACTCGAACTAGCAGGCTCATTCTGATATGAATTTACAGGCAATCTAATATAAGCCCACTGAACAGGGATAGGGCTTAATTCCAAAAATAACCAAAATTTGCTAAAGGTAAGGCTTGAACTTGGTACCTCTCACACATACCTAGAACACTTAATCACTGAAGCAGATACACAATTGTGTCAAATTTTACAGAAGCATAAATATATTATTTGGGGCGTTACAACTCTACCCCCTAAAAGAAATTTTGACCTCGAAATTTACCTGATCAGAACAGATGAGGATACTACTGACGCATCAAGTCCTCAGGTTCCCACGTGGCTTCCTCAAAGCCATGGTTCTGCCATAGAACCTTCACTAAAGGAATGGACTTCCTTCTCAAAACCTTGATGTCACGACCTAGAATCTGAACCGACTCCTCCTCAAAGGTTAAATCCGGCCTAACCTCCATCTCCTCAACGGAAATAACATGAGTAGGGTCAGACTGATACCGCCTCAACATCGAAACATGGAAAACATTGTGGATGAGGTCCAACTCTGAAAGTAGCTCCAACTGATAAGCGACCGGTCCTACACGCTTTAGAATCTGATACGGCCCAATGAACCTAGGGCTCAACTTCCCTTACGGCCGAATCTCAGAACCTTCTTCCACGGTGAAACCTTAAGAAAGATGAAGTCCCCCACAGAATACTCAATATCATGCCTCTTTAGATCTGCATAGGATTTTTGTCTATCAAAAGCTGCTTTCAGACGATCCCGAATCAGTCTAACCTTATCTTCGGTCTCAGAAACCAACTTAGGACCCAAAACCTAAAGTTCACCCAACTCAGTCCAACATAGCGAAGTGCGACACTTACGACCATACAATGCCTCGTAAGGTGCCATCTGAATGCTAGCCTGGAAGCTGTTATTGTAGGCGAACTCTGCTAGCGGCAGATAATCCTCCCAACTACCTCAGAAGTCGATCACACAACTCCTAGGCATATCCTCTAGTATCTGAATCACCCTCTCAAATTGACCATCTGTTTGAGGATGGAACACAGTATTGAAGTCTAACCTCAAACCCAGAGCCTCGTGTAATTTCTTCCAAAACCGATATGTGAAGCGAGGATCCCTATAAAAAATAATCGAAACAGGCACCCCATGCAGTCTCACAATCTTAGAAATATAGAGCTTCACTAGCTTCTGCAGAGAATAGTTTGTCCGAATCGAAATAAAGTGAGTAGATTTGGTCAATCGATCCACGATGACCCAAACAGAATCCTTCTTAGTGGGTGTCAAGGGCAACCCACTAACGAAGTCCATCGTCACACGCTCCCATTTCCATAAGGGAATATTAACGGGTTGTAGCAACCCCGAAGGTAACTGATGCTCAGCTTTAACTTGCTGGCACGTCAGACATCGAGCAACAAAATCAGTACCCTCATGCTTCAAACCTGGCTACCAGTACAGTTTACAAAGATCCCGATACATCTTATTACCACTGGGATGCATAGCATAAAGGCTACTATGCGCCTCCCTCAGAATCGACTGTCTCAGATCAGAATCATTTAGCACACAGATCTGCCCTCGAAAACACAGAACCCTATCATTATTCAACCCAAAATCAGAAGTAGTACCACTCTCAACCTGATGGAATTGCACACTCAGAGTCTCATCCACTAACTATCTATTTCAAATCTGATCAATCCAAGTCGGCTTAACTTGTAACTCGGCCAACAGACTCCCATCATCAAATAAACTAAGGTGAGCAAACATCACCCTCAAATCACATATTGCTCTCTGACTTAGAGCATCAGCCACCATATTGGCCTTACTAGGATGGTACTCCATAGTGCAGTCATAATCTTTGAGCAGTTCAACCTAACGGCGCTGCCTAAGGTTCAACTCCTTCTGAGTAAGGAGATCCTTGAGGCTCTTGTGATCAGTGTAGATGATACACCTCTCACCATACAGATAATGCCTCCAGATTTTCAATGCAAAGACTACAGCAACCAACTCAAGATCATGTGTTGGATAGTTCCCCTCATGAGTCTTAAGCTGTCGGGAAGCATAAGCCACAACCTTACCATCTTACATCAGAACGCACCCCAAACTGACGTGTGATGCATCACTGTATACCACAAACTCCTTATCAGATTCAGGCTGTATCAGAACAGGAGCCTGAGTCAAAACAGACTTGAGCTTCTCGAAGCTCGATTGTTGTACCTCAGTCCAGACAAATGGCACACCCTTACGCAGAAGCTTAGTCAAGGGAGCTGCAATAAGAGAAAACCCTCGACAAACCGCCGATAATATCTCGCCAAACCTAGAAAGCTACGGATCTTAGATACGTTTTTAGGCTTTTTCCAATCCAATACAACCTCAATCTTTCGAGAATCAACACGAATCCCCTCAGCAGAAACCACGTGCCCTAGAAAGGTTACCTCTCGCAGCCAGAATTCACACTTACTCAACTTAACGTAAAGCTGATTTTCTCGGAGTATCTGAAGCACTACTCTAAGATGCTCATCATTCTCATCCTCATTCTTAGAGTATACTAGAATATCGTCGATGAAGACCACGAGGAACTGATCCAGATAAGGCTGAAATACTCGATTCATCAGATCCATGAATACGGATGGAGCATTCGTCAGACCAAAAGGCATAACTAGGAACTCGTAATGTCCATATCAAGTCCTAAATGCAGTCTTATGAACATCAGCTTCCTTAACCCTCAACTGATGATACCCGGATCGAAGATCAATCTTAGAAAACACTGAAGCCCCACGAAACTGATCAAACAGGTCATCGATCCTCGAAAGCGGATATTTATTCTTCATAGTCAGCTTATTCAACTGTCGATAGTCGATGCACATTCTCATGGTCCCATCATTCTTCTTAACAAATAGAACTGGTACCCCCCATGGAGACACACTAGGGCGAATGAAACCAGGATCCAGAAGTTCTTGTAGTTGAGCCTTAAGTTCTATAAGCCCCTTCGGTGCCATTCGGTAGGGAGCAATGGATACCGGAGTTGTACCCGGAAGAAGCTCAATCCCAAACTTGACCTCTCGACTATGAGGTAAACCTGGTAACTCCTTAGGAAAGACATCTGAAAAATCCCTTACAGTTTTGATATTCCCAACAGAAGAATCCCTAGAATCAGAAAAACTGATGTAAGCCACGTACGCCTCACACCCTTTCCGAACCAGTTTCTCAGCTACAAGAGTGGAGATCACATTGGATAGATAATCTCGACGCTCGTCGATTATGACCACCTCCTTATCGTCCTCGATCCTCAGAACGACCCTCTTAGTCGCACAGTCCAAACTAACTTGGTGCTTGACCAACCAATCCATGCCCAGAATTAAGTCGAACTCCCCAAACGGAAGCTCAATCAGATCTGCCAGAAAAACAATCCCTTGTACCTCTAACAGAACCTCTCTATAGAGTTTACTAACCCGAATAGACTGCCCCAATGGACTTAGTACAGTAACCTCACTAGAAGTGCTCTCAACAGAAACCCCCAAGTTTTTAGCTACAGTGCTAGCTACATAGTTGTAGGTAGAACCTATGTCTATTAGAGCAGTATAAGGTACATCAAAAATTAGAAACATACCAGTGATAACATCTGGAGCATCTCTATCGTCTTGGCGTCGAGCAATATAAACAAGTACAGGTTGCCTCACCTCTATCTGGTTAGCACCTCTGCCCAGTACTCTCTGTCCACAGCCCAAACCATTACCACCCCTAGCCGCTCCACGACCCCTAGATGGCTGCTGAACTGCCCTCTGAGGCTGCACAGAACCCGGAGCTTGTGTCTGATTTGCCCACTGTGGACAGTCTCTAATACGGTGCTCTAAAGATCTACACCTCAAATAAGCCCCAATCCTTCTCCGACATTCGCTCGGATGGCGCCTACCACAAGGCTGCAACCCAGTTGGAGCAACGGCAGCCCCCACGCTAACTGGTCCATCGGACCTGGCATTTTTCTTAGGCCTTGAAACAGAACTAGAGGGCTCCGAATCCCTCTTATTTTTGCCTCTCTCACGGTCTCTGTTCTGGCGCTCCATACGCTTAACATTCTCGGCGATCTTCGCCTTCTCAACTAGAACCGCGAACTCATGCTCCCTCTGTGGAGCAATCAGTACCCTCAGATTATCCCTCAGTCCATCCTCAAACTGAACGCACCTCTCACACTCAGACGCCACCATGCCTCGAGCGTAGCGGCTCAACCTTAGAAATTTGGCCTTATACTCGGCCACAAATCTGTCCCCTTACGTGAGATTCGTGAACTCACGCCTACGAGCATCCACATAGCTCGCCCCCACGTACTTACTCTGGAAAGTGGTCTTAAAGAAGTCCCATGTCAGACGATCAGGTTGAGTACCCTCCTCAACTGTAAACCACCACTGGTATGCCTTGCTGCGAAGCAATGAGACTGCCCCCTTAATTTTTTCCTCGGGAGTGCAATCTAAGTCATTCTTAATCCTCTCTGTGGCCTCCAACAAGTACTCGGCCACACTAGGGGGCGACTCCAGTGACACCCCTAAACAGCTCAGCTCCATTAGACCGGAGTTATTCTGTTACCGACCCTCAGCCCCCAGATCCAGAATAGGGTCCAGCGACCATCTCCAAAATCCTCAGCATGGCTTGGGACAGTGCGTCGTCCCCAGCCAAACAGCTTTGAGACCCAGTCTCAATAGCAGGCAAAACTAGTGTCTCACTTGTATCCAAATGTGGCATACTATCTAATGAGGAAGACTCAGCTCGAGCCCCCCTGCGGCCTCTTCCACGGTCACGAGTACCACGTCCTCGAATTCTACGTGTGCTCATTATCTAATTTGAGTTTTATCTACATTAAAAATTTTATGCATCAATTTCAGTATTTATTAACAGATGTTTTATGCATAAGTTATCAGAAGTTCAGAAGTTTTTTCAGAAGTTTCAGTCTCTAACTATTTCAGTATAGTTTCAGAAAGTACTATCTACAGTGTTTGAGAACTTTTCTAACTATGTTTCAGAAGTACTTACAGAGATCGGCGCCGTAGACTCGGTGTACCACATACTTTCTAAATTTTTCAAATCGTTTTAAATCCAATACTTTTTTTAAACAAAAGTTTGGAACCCAAAATTCACAGCCGAGTTTTGAACCTGGCTCTGATACCACTAAATGTAACAGCCCAAACTCAGCCTAGACGTTATGGCTGAATCTGAAGATGTCACAAAGAATGGGTTTTGAAACCGTAGTTGTCTTGTCAAAGCAATCTTAATATGATTCATAAATTTTATTGGAATCACAATTTAATAAATTCATTTACCAAAAATGTATCGCAGTGAAAGTCTAACTAATCGTAACATTTTGAAAACACAATCGTGTTTCTAGGAAAACCTTCGTTTGCATAAAAAACCGTCATTGTCATAAAATAGTTTATCAAGGCATGCAAATTATAAACAAACCCAAAATCGACAGTTAAAAATTATAAAGTCCAGAGAGTCCCAGAAATTACAACCTCTCAAAACATAACCAAATCCGTAATTAAACCATAAATTAATAAGTTTAAGCAGTTTTACGAAAGACTGGCCATCGCTGAGTCTCTGCAGCACCAATCCACCTAAGTCTGAGGATTACCTGAACAGAAACAGATAACAGAGGTAAATTTACGTAAACTCAGTGTGTAACCCAACAGAAATAAGCATGCAAGCATACAACATCATATACAAAAATCAGAAACGGATACAGATACAGATGTAGATACGGACTCATGCCCATTTCAGATACAGATATCCAGATCAAAAAAATGAGAATCCTACCCCCATCGTCTACACACCATCTCCGACCATCCATCACACAATGTGGGGTTTAAAATACCCACCCGTCCCTACACACCATGTTGTGCCGTAACGGCACGGATCAAATATAATGCAGCTACGCTGCCAGAAATTAAGTGATAATCGCCGTACAGAACACTTCCTCCATGAATACAAATCCCACCCCAATAACAGATGCAGAAATTAGATACAGATATAACAAATTTAACATGCTTATTACACATATATATACAGAAATCATATATACATATGATAGTACAGTCAGGCATACATTCAGTATCCTACTCAGATCAGTCTATCAGAATATCATAGCATACTTATTAGGGTTTAATTAGCCCTTACCGACCCTATCGTAGGCCCACAATCGAATGGGACGACCCGTGTGGCCCTAGGGAAAAATTTAAAAATTTGGACCCATATGCCAGTGTGGGCCCACACGCCCTGATTAGCCTTGCCCGTGTGGCCCACACGGCCTGGCCCAAAAACCCACATGCCCGTGTGGCCCACACGGCCACACTCGAGTCACCACACGATCGTGTGCTGCGCACGGCCATGCCTTCATCGATCACACGACCATGTTCTCACACACTTCCTACCACACGGGTGACACACGCCCCTGTGGCATCGATAGTAAGGTTTTTCAGCTTCTGCTGAAGCCTCATTTTCTACATTTCGGGTACACACTTGGTACGATTATGCTACGAAACCACTCCTGAAGCCTTCAAAACCTGTAACATAGTGTTCAAACATCCAATTAACAGTCAATTAAGAATTGATACATAACCCTAAATAATGCACTAGACTTACTGATGACTCAAACAGACCCCAACGCGATTCTGGCTATCAAATCAAAACTTCACCGAACACCACCTTCTCCTATACCATAAATATGTAGAAATCAGTCCCTTAACTTACATACCAAAACACCAACACCAATGAGTTGTAAAGCTATGCTTCAGATACTAAAATCTCACTTACCAGAATAATGCAAAAACATCGAATTAACACAAAACGGAAACACGATCCAAAAAAAAAGAAAAAAAAAATAGAAATGAAAGAAGGAAAAGGAAAAAGGGAATAATAGCAGAGACAAAAATTAACGTCAAATGTTCTTTGGGAGAGAGAAACAAAATTTGTTTTTGAGATATTCTGATAACTCCCCACTAATTGACATCCTAACCACCCACTCTCAGTCTTTCAATACAATCGGAACTCTTTCAGTCCAACGAGCATAAATAAACTCCCTCGCTTGCTCAGGGATTCGAACACAGGACCTCCAACACACTAACACCCTTACTACTCGAACCAGCAGGCTCATTCTGATTTGAATTTACAGGTAATCTAATATAAGCCCACTGAACAGGGATAGGGCTTAATTCCAAAAATAACCAAAATTTGCTAAAGGTAAGGCTTGAACTTGGGACCTCTCACACATACCTAGAACACTTAACCACTAAAGCAGATACACAATTGTGTCAAATTTTACAGAAGCAGAAATAAATTATTTGGGGAGTTACAATATTTTGATAATATTTCTTTAGGAATTTTATAATTTCTTAAACATTGGTTATGTAAAAACTTAAGTTATAAATATTCTTCAAATAATGTTTTTATTTCACTTCTTTTTTATATAAATATAAAATTGATGTTATATAATTTGTGATACTAATTTAATTAGAAATTATATAGCTATTAAAATTTGTCACTTATAATTTGGATGAAGAGATAATATATTATATATTTTTACCTTTAAAATATATTATTTGTCAATTTGATCTAGACGTTAAACTCAAATTCGGAAGATTATATCGGCCATTGAAATGGCCTAGTACGATCGGAGTTCATAAAACAGTCAATTTAAAACATTTATTTATTTTAAAAGAAAACTTAGTCTATTTTCAGAAAACCCAAAAGTTAACAAAAACCAATTAATTTTAAAAAATTTCTTGTAACAGTGACTAATTTTGAAAAATTAGTTATGTAACACCCCGGATTTTGGGGCTAGAAGTTTTAGGGCTTTGTGGTAAGGGTCTTGGAGAAGGGCATGCTAATGTGTTTAGTCGCGTGTTTAAGTGTAAGAATGGGCCTGCTGGTCTAGTGGTTGGATGAGTGTTAGTGTACCTTGAGGTCATGGGTTCGAGTCTTTGAGCTTATTTTGAGGAATTGTTTTTATGTTACCCCAATTTGTTTTAAATTAAAGGTATTTATTCATTTATTTACTTATCATCATTATTATTATTGCTATTTTATTTTATTTTTCTTCTTGGCTGGACGTTTTCTTTTCTTTCTTTTTGTTTTCCTCTTTCTTGGGTTCTTTTCTTTTTGTCTTGCTACACTCCTTTCGGAAATGGTTTGCTGGCGGGTTCTAGAAGAATATCGCTCCTCATCATCGAGTCAGTCTTTTGGACGTATCCAATCACAAATCAGGTGTGGGATCGAAACTTCTTTATTTTATTTACAAAACTGTTGATTTGCTGTGGGATTTTGGCAATCTTTTAGCGTGTTGGTAATTGGGCATTTTAGGCTCGTGTTTATTGAAATCGTCTGGAGGGTAGTGTTATGGTTGGTTCTAGAAGTGGTGTGACTGGAGGTCATTTTAGTGACCGAAAAACTTGGTTTTTCAGGCTATTTAGGGGTGGTTTCGTGGCCACTAGAGTTTCCACACGGGCATGTGCTAGTTCAAACGGCCGTGTGCTTTTGGGAATTAGGGTTCCCGGGCCAATTTTGGCACCACACGGTCGTGTGGTCGACTTGGGGATTTTATCGTTTCTCACATTGCCGTGTCCCTCGGGCACACGGGTGTGTGAGATTAGGCATTAGGCCTTGAGTGATTGGGTGCCACACGGCCTGGTCACACGATCGTATGGCTAATTTAAGGATTTAGGGATTCCACACGGGCGTGTGTTTTGGGACACACGGCCGTGTCTGGTGGGCACACAGGCGTGTGAGACCCTCATACGGTCGTGTTAGCCCTGTACTCAAATTCGGTAAAAATGGATAGAGAGTTACACGGTCTGCTCCCACGGCCATGCCCACAGTCAACACGGGCGTGTGCTTCAGTCACACTACCGTGTGCCCCTTTTTACACGTGCTTGTGACCTCCCACACGGCCTAGGCATGTCCACATGGCCAGAGTACACGGGCGTGTGGCTCTAGGACACCTAATTTGATTTTGTGTGTTCTTGATCTGAGCATCTGTCTGTGTGTTTTGCCTTGGCTAATATTTAGTCAGGGTGGCTAAGAATTCTGATCTGGGTTTCAGCCTGAGTGTATCTGTGTGAATGTCATGTGAAGTGTTTGAATCCGAATCTGTTTTGTTGGGTGTGTGTGCACAACTGTTCTGTCTGACTGTCTAATATTGTGTCTCTGTTCGATGAGATTGTTTGCATACATACATCTGCATAAAATATTTTGGGTTGGGATTGTGAAGAGAAGGGAGACTGATTCTGATCTCATCTGGAAGTTAAGCTGCAATTTACCGGTATAGCGGTTTACCGCATTGCACTGTACAGTATGTATGTCAGCTATGCTACATACCCTTGTCTGATCTGGCAGTTTAAGCTGCAATTTACCGGTATAGCGGTTTACCGCATCGCACTGTACTGTATGTACATTAGCTATGCTACATAGCCTTATCTGATCTGGCAGTTTAAGCGCAACATGTATCTGTGGATTACCGATTACCGCATTGCATTTGTATGTACGCGCGTCGGCTTTCTTTGCGTACTAATATCGATCGATCTAGCACATGCTGGTCTCATCAGTATTGCAGTACAACACATACGCTAGCCCTACTGCGTATTATTATCTGAGTGGCTTAGTCCACGTATGTGGTGTGTAGGGTTGGATGGGCCTTCCGAGGTCCTAATTGGTGTGATTGGTTGGATGAGCTTTAACAGCTCTTATGAGGTGTGATCGGGGGACGAAAAGGTGTGTTGGCTGGATGGGTGGGTTATATTTTCTGACTACATTTCATATGCATATTTGTGTGTGTGTTTTGAGTGTACGAATATCTGTTTGTGTTCTATTATTTGAACCACCGTGTGTAAGTGTTCTATGTATTGGGTGTGCTCTGCCCGATTGTGTTTGGTATCTGTTTCTACTCATGATTGTAAGTCTGTTACACCGCTAAATTAAATTATGAGTTTTTGCCTTTAGTATTGTTTCGGACTCACACTGAGCTCAAGTAGCTCACCCCCTCTTAGTGTTTCCTTTGCAGGTACATCTCAGAATTTTGACGCTGGACTTGGTATGCAGAGGTCTCAGACAGTTTCGGTGGAAATAAATGATTATCGGTTTATATTTGGTTAAACGATTTTTGAATTGTAAGATTTTATTAAGCTGTGGTACAAATTTTGAGCTAATTTTTGATCGTTTTATTTCCACTTACATATACATATACTATCTAAACTGAAATTTTACTAACTGGTTTTAAACGATCAAGTATTACGATTCGACATGAAAATTGTTTTGTAAAAATTTTACCTACGATCACTTCGGTGATCAATGTAGCATCCGAGATTCGGTCTAAACTTCTAGGCCGGGTTGAGGGTGTTACATGTTAATTTATTTATTCTTCCAAAACTTATTTATAAATTAGTAGGGAAAAGTTATTTTTAACTTAGTTTTATTAGAACTATATTTCATGCTTAATTAATTAACAACCATATATTAATAAAGCTAAATATCATGCATGCTACATAAAACCAAAACCTAAGTTTCATGCTACAGTTCAAAAATAAATCCATACAACCTTTGAATAATAAATTATCAAACAATAAATCTAAAATATTTATATAGAAAAAAACATATCTGAGCCCAACCCCTTTGGATGCCAATTTCACTTCATAACCTGGTGGGTTATCTGTAAAGATGTAAATTAAAGGGGAGTAAGCTATGAAGCTCAGTGTGAGTTCAGTCACAAGAAAACCGAAACAAAACAACAAACAAGCAAAGCATATGAACTAGAAATTTTGAGATTAAACATAAGCATAAAGCACTTCAGATTAACGATTTTCACATAAAACACTTCACTTCACTATCTCGGTACTCACAGTTTTATATGCACATGCTTATGAATGTAATGAAGTTTCAAATTAATAGAAACGTCCTACCCAACTTCACTACACACCTCACTTATGAGTTCCCTAGAACTCATCTACCATATCACTCCGGATTGTGGATGAGCCACCACTGATTTGCAGATAAACTGCCACTTGTAAAGAAAAATATGGGTAAACTGTCACACCTTGAGTCTGGCAGATCCAAGTTTAAGGCGTAGAGTTGTGAAGTTATCTGTTTGGCGTAATGTAATTAGCCACGTTATAGTCTTTTAGAGAATTGGAATGTAGCGTATAGTAACCGTCGTAGAGGTGAATAAAGGTTTTCATTTATTCTTTTTCTGCTATCTAAGAGAAGGGTATCTCAAGTGAAGTATAAGTCGGGTGAGTTACCACTATATGCATAGTACGTCCAATTTCCTGAATACTGTGTTAGTTGGGTTTTGTAATAAGATCTGGTCAAGAGTCACTTAAATATCAATTATACAGTATGCTCATTTATGTTTCTCAAGAAACTTGTAGGCCATTAAGAAGGACATGTTTTGGATACAATCGACACTTGTAAAGTTCCAACAAGAGAAGTTGGTTATATATATGGGGGTTAAAAAGGTTTGTGAGAAAGTTTTCTTATTCCTTCAATAGTACTCTCTGCTTCCTTTTTTCTTAAATATAAATGTATCTTTTTCTCATTAAGCTGGAAGCTAAGGTTCTTGATTTAATCAGTGGTTGCTCTACCTCTTGGTAAGTATTATATAGCTCTACATGTTAAGTTTTTGAAGAAGTAAAGATGTTATTATAGGAACAGTGAGTTATGAATGCAAGGTCTTGCATGTAGGTTATTTATGATCGAGATGTTAGCGAATTGTATGAAAATGAGTTTTAATGGTGAATTTGTGTACTTTAAGAAGTTGTTGCTGTTGGGTCGAGATGGATATCCGAGTCTAGAGCTTCAAGCTATAGTTTAGGTGAGTATTAGATGAGTCTCTATTCTGACACTTGCATGTTATTTGTTCAAGTAAATACATATATATAATGATAAAAACCTCAGATAATGGGTAAGTTTGTGAAGTATAGTAAAGGTGTTATATGTGTATAATAAATTTATATATGAAGTATTGTATGAATAAAAAAATGATTGGTAAGTATGTAGTTAAGGTCTGATATAAGGAATGTACGAATCGATTAGCTATGCGTGAACAAATTTTGGGTAAGAAAATTCTGGATAAAACATTCCTTGTGATGCCTCTGGTAGGGCATGTATAATGCTAATGAAACTAGCATATCACGATACAAAAATAAGTGTAAAACCATGTGGTTGAGACCCATGACAATGTATGATATAAAAACACTCATGGTGTAGCCTTTAGTAAGACTAAGACTAGACTAACAGATCACAACATGAAAGTGTGTAAGTCCATGTGGCTGAAACCCATGGCATAATATGATATGATGATATGAATATTCATGGTGAAGCCTTTGATAATATATAATTGAACTGACAGATCACGACATAAATTTATGTATAAGTCCATGAGGGAGAAACCCATGACACCTTCTATGAAAGTCCGTCGAGACAGTAAACACGTGATTTTATATGTTTGCCTGTAGAGCGATTTGCTAAGCCTTTGTAGCGTATTTCTGTATGGCCATTGTTGTAATGACCCGATAATCACGGGTATCGGAAAGTGTATTTTCGGGTCTTCATTTTTGTAAAACAAATTCGTAAATATTTATAATAAATATTTACGAAGTTAGTTGTGTGGTTAATTAGGTCTTGGTTAGGTATATTTGCATGAATTAAGGGTAATTAGATATAAGGACTAAATTGTATAAAGGGTAAAAGTTTAATTATTGATTAAAGAAAAAGTAAAGGGACTAAATAAGCAATTAAGCCTTATTTAACAAGTGTATGGTAAAAATAATTACATGTGTACAAATAATATACATGTGTATATAATAATATATGTGTACTTAATATTTAAGTATATAAATATATATTATATTATATTATTATAATAATTAAAAGATTAAACAAATAAATAATAGAAAAAGAAACAAAAGTAAAACGAAAAAGAGAAGGAAACAGAGAGAAAGAAAAAGGAGAAAAATTAGGGTTTTCAAGAGTTCAAAGCTTAACTGGTAAGTCAATTTAGTCTCTTTTCTTGTAATTTTTATGTTTTTAGAATTCTAGTATTAAATACTACCCGAACTATGTCAAAATTTTGGAAATTATTGAATTTTTAGATGTTGTCTCTGTTGAATAATTAGAGTATTAGGGACTAAATTGATAGATTTATTAAGCTAGAAATGAAAAAGGATTGAATTGTAGAATAAATTATAAGTTTTGAGCATTAGGGACTAAATTGTAAAAATTTCAAAATTTAGGGATTTAAGTGATATTAGAGAGTTAAAACTAGTTTAAAGTGGGAATTGAATGAAAATATAGAATTAATTATGAAGAAATAAAGTTAGTCTCGGTTTAGGGGCTAAATTGGAATTTAGGCAAATGTTGAATAAAAATTGAAATATTTAATGTGAAATTGAATTGTGTTGTATTGATGAATTTTAATTGTTTAATTTCCATAGCTAACGTTGTGCCGAAAACTTCGACTAAGAAAGGAAAAGATAAAGTCGACGAGGAGTAGCTCAGAAGTTCTAGTTTGTATTTCTATAATCTGAATTTAATTATTAATTGTTGTATTTTGATTTAAATGTTTATGGTAAGTAATTAAGGTGAGTGTTAGCATCTTGATATTGAATTGAATTTATATGTATATGTGATTAATGTGGAAATTGAATATTGGATATTTGTTGCACTTAGAAAGTGAATTAAAACCCTATTAACTATATCGGGCTGAGTCGGATATAGATGGCATGCCATAGGATTGGAAGAGTTCAGGGATTCTTCGACCTCAAGTCGATGAGATACTGGGTGTCAATTATTTACTTCAGATTAATTCGATGAGGCACTGGGTGCCAATTTACTTTGGTTTAGCTGATGAGAACTAGGTGTCAACTTATTACTTCGAATTATCCAATGAGGCACTGGGTGCCAAACTGGTGTGTTTTGGTTGGATCCGTGTATCCGTCCGTATCCGAGTCGTGTTAATAGGGGTAATTAAATGAAATGATATTGTGAATGGTATTGAAAAGCATTGAATGTGAAGTAGAAATGAGAAATATGAATTGTGAAAAGTTATTTGAGATAGCAAGTGATGAATAATGAATAAGTTATGAATGATTTGTTATGAATGGTTATTGATATTGTATGATTAAACATGTATGTTATATTATTTTACTTTAAATATTTGGATTATAGATATGAGTATTTGTCATGAAAAATATGAGTATTTTTCAATCTGAGTTCGTTCGTGTTACATAGTGCTAAAACTTGAGTCTCTAGTATCCGTCATATCTAAATGGTATCATGGCTTGTTAGTACAAATCTCCGGTGAGGAAAATCTCGAACACACGAACGAAACTCAAACAGAAGAAGAAATAGGACAAGGCTCCAAGGCGTGTATCAAGCCACTATCTTTAAGGTTATATTCGCCCCCACCTATCTTCGGTGTGCAAACAAGTTCCAAGTAAATTAACCTCGAGGATACAACGAAGCCAATGACTATTTGCGTTTTGCACTGACTAGAATAGCCCACTACACACTAAGCAATGTATGACAAGAAACTCAATTTCTATAAAAGATTTCTGCAGTAATACTGTAACACCCCAAACCCGGCCTAGACGTTATGGCCGAATCTGGCGTGTCACATTGAAGTGTTTTTCGAAAACCATGTTTTCATTGAAAACCCTTCCTGAAATTTCAAACTTCTTGCCATTTAAAACTTGTACAAAACCTCAGTTTGCGTTTGTTTATTTTCAAACGTGGTCTATTAAAAAGTTATTCCCTTTTTAAAACGTTATTACCTTCAAAACCTTATTTGTTGAGGAAGCTTAATTTAAAACAAAATGATTTACGAAAACGTGATATTTAAAAATAGAGTTGCGAAAACGTAGTGTTTGAAAATGTTATTGTTTTGGAAAACCGTGTTCTACATCTAGTAGATATAAATCACAATCAATAAAATCCCAAATTTAAAATTCAGAAATTATAGAGGCCTTATTACAACCCGAATCAAAATCAAAGTGTTTAAGTAAATGAGCAAAACAGAATAAAACATACGCAGTTGTGTGGCCCTCTCCAAGTCCCTCACAGCTCCGAACCGTCTAACGCTGGGGATTACCTGAAAGGTTAAAAACGGGGTGAGTTTACGAAAAAATCAGTGTGTAATCCCCTTATTAAAGAAACAGTTAGTATACGTAAAGCGAGAATCGATGCGGGCTCGAGCCCTTTAATGATAATAAACAGATTAAGTCGAGTATATGTGGGCCAAAGCCTAAAACAATATCATTTGGGTCACAGCCCATAACAGAATCAAGTGGGCCTAGCCCATCACGAGAATGATCTCGGTATGAATGATGCATGATGCATGCAAACCCATCCAACCCTGCACTTGCCTCTGTCCAACCCTGCACTAACTGTGGGGAATAAATCACCCACGCCATCCCTACACTTACAGTGTTAGCACCGGTTGTAGCACTAACCAAAATCGCAGCAAAGTTGCTAGTATATATACGGCTTTAAGCCTTCAGTAACGGTCTCATAATTGGCACATAGCCATCGGTAACTATAATAAGATCGACACATAGCCATCAGCTACGGTAATATAACCAACACACAGCCATGGGTAAGTATGATTGACACAGAGTCATCAATAATTACGATCGGCACACAGCCATGGATAAATATGATCGACACAAAGTCATAATCAAGACGGCACAGAGCCATAATTAGGTTGGCACAGAGCCATAATTAGATTAACTGGCTTAAAGCCATCGGTAGGTCCACGGTCGCCTCGTGCGACCCGTGCGACCTTAACAGATCATTACTAGGTCCATAGTCGTCTCGTGTGACCCGTGCGACCCTATCAGAATAGTACTTCCTCCATAACGAATGTCCCAACCCCATGCAGTATGTCATGTATGCAGAATGTCTGGCCCACAAATCATCATATCATTCACAGTTAAGTCAATCAAATCATAGTCATGCAATCACAGTCAAATCAGTCAAATCATAGCACAATTCAGTCATTTACCCTCGAGGGGAAAAATAGTCATTTTACCCTTCAAGGGTATTTTGGTAATTCTACCCTACAAGGGTATTTTAGACATTTTGCCCTTGGCGTATTGGTCATTTCTCACTGCTTGGGGTCCAAGTATGTGTATCAACTCATCAATAGGTCCACGATCGATCCATACGACTTGTGCAACCTTTAGCAATCAAAAGGTATAGTTGGGCCCAAAGCCCAAAGTATGGCCCAAGTGGGGCCCACACGCTCGTGTGGCCCGCTAAGCCCAAAACTGCCCTTAGCCATGTGAATGACATGGTCGAGCTCATTATTTCACATAAGTTCATGAAGTTGGCCCATGTGGGGCACGCAAGCCCATTGGGCCCACACGGCTCATTTCGGCCCATTTGCCCCAAAAGCGGACCAAGACCATGAGATCGCTCATGGTGGCCTCCGTCATTGTATCGACTTCCCCACATGAGCGCTCGCGCACTCGTATGGTAACTGTTTCCATATTTTTGGCATTTTGACATTTCGACATTTCGGTATTTCGGCATTTGCCGACCTACAATTGGAGTGGTGTGTGTGTGCACACACTTTCGGATTTAAGCCGATCAACAGAAATAGGGTATACGGTTACACACCCTTTTCATCTTTTAAGCCGACTATCATTTACGAAAAACAGTTACACACCTGCTTGTGGAAAACGAACAATCCATGAATATCAACCCTGCTTGAACCAACAGGTATTTGCAACTAACCATTGATCAAAAGTGATTACCCGCTCTTTGATTAATATCTACACACAAAACGCACCAACCATTAATATATATATCCATGAAAACATTTGATCCTTAGCGAAACACACTTACCAATATCGTGTAACGAAGAACCCACAAGAATCAAAAGAAGCCAGGAATGCAGCAGAGCCGATTCAGCACAGTGGACAAAAGATGGTGGTAATCGGCACTAACAATAGGTCCACAATCACCAGGCTATCACTAAAATGACAGAGTTGAACAAGGGAGGAAGAAAGACAAGAAGAAAGGGCCACTAGAGAGAACCTGAAAGAATAAGGCTAAGGGGAGAAACCCCAACCGGCCAATGGTGAGAGAGGGAGAGAAAAGAAGATTCGGCTATGAGAGAAAATTGAAGAATAATGAGGGAGGGAAGAGAGGTGCATTCGGCAATGCTAAGAGAGTAGAGGAAATAGAAAAAATGGTGTTCAGCAGAGAACGAAAAGTGAGACCACAAGAAAAAGATTACCTATACGACAAATGTAGAAAGGGAGAAAATAAAAGAAGCGACACCACAATCGGTAAAATGCACAACCCGAAAAGAAGTCTCTGAATGGAAAAAACTGAAACTTCACAAAGAAAATTCGGCAAAGCTCTCCCTTCAACACCCCCAAAACCGAAATAAAGAAATGATAGGAGAGAACCACTAAAGCCGAAATTGCCCTATATTTCCCCCTAGCTGAATTCTCAAGTAGAGCTTTAGAGTCCCAATCGGCCACAACACCTTACCAACCTCCCATTTCAAATTTCCTTGATTTTCTCCCCAATCTCCTCCTTGACTTGCTCAAAAAATCCCTCCAAGACCAAATCAAACTCCACCTTACAAAGTTTCAGTCCAACTCCACTTCTCATGCTGCAAGGAAGTAAAATAAATACTCCCTTACGCATCATGAGATTCGAACTCGAGCTCCCTTGCAGCCTTAAACATGCCACTTACCACTGGACTACAAGTTATTTTGTGTCATAATTCTGCCATAATTTGTTTTAAAGCCTACATGCTAACACCAAGGTTCACTTAAGAGAAAACCAAAATTTTGCAAAAGCCTAGGCTTGAACCCAAGACTTCTCAGACACTCCCAAACACTCCTAAATCACTTAACTATCAAAGAAAACAATCAATTGTGTCATTTTCTTGCACACATAAACAATACACCCCTCCTTAAAGAAATTTCGTCCTCACAATTTCCAATTAACAGGGTAGTTGTGTAAAAACTACACCACTATGCTATCGCTGCGCACTCTAATCCCAATAACACTAATACACTTTTATCTTAATCTTGAAACCTCTTGCACACATCCAAACCATTTAACCACAGAAGCAGAAAAATATTTATCACACATGCATATAATTCCTATATCCAAACAAAACACACCTGACTTAAAAGGGACTGGACAAACTCGAACCCGATGCTCCTTAGATCTACATCTGAGACATGCTCCTAACTTCCACCGGCATTCACCCAGATGACGCCTTTTATAATGCTCGCAAGTCAGAAAGTTCAGACGCGTTTTAACTCACTTCACAGAATGAGGCTCCTGCTTCAGAAAACTGTGATCCCTCTTCTTCGAGCAGTCCAAGCATCTAGCCTGAAGCATCTCACAAATCTCCTTAACTCTGGTCTCAAACACTTCCTCTACCACCTCCCTTACCAACCGGGTCAGTGCCTTAGTCCCAAGATCCGGGTTACTGCTACCCAAAGTTGGCGGACTTACCTCGACCACCGTCTCCTGAACAATCTCATGTTCTGGGAAAACGGGCAACTCCTCGCGACCTTGCTCGCCTTCTGAATCCATCACAGTACTGTTGCTCGCTTAAAAATCTGATTGCTAGAACATACACTAAATAAATACAAAATCTAACTTAATGCATAGTCTAACATCTAAAGAACTTACAGATTTGGCACCGGAGACTCGATAAACCACACCTTTAGGAAAACAATCGGTACACATTTCAAAAACTTTAATTTTTTTTCAAACCTCATTAAAATAATTCTTTCAAAAATTTAATTTTAAAAACCCAATCCACAGTTGAGTTTTGTAACTTGGCTCTGATACCACTAATTGTAACACCCCAAACTCGGCCTAGATGTTATGGCCGAATCTAGCGTGTCACATTGAAGTGTTTTTCGAAAACCATGTTTTCATTGAAAATCCTTCTTGAATTTTTAAACTTCTTGCCATTTAAAACTTGTACAAAACCTCAGTTTGTGTTTGTTTATTTTCAATCGTGGTCTATTAAAAAGTTATTCCATTTTTAAAACATTATTACCTTTAAAACCTTATTTGTTGTGGAAGCTTAATTTAAAACAAAATGATTTAGGAAAACGTGATATTTAAAAATTGAGTTGCGAAAACGTAGTGTTTGAAAATGTTATTGTTTTGGAAAATCGTGTTCTACGTCTAGCAGATATAAATCACAATCAATAAAATCCCAAATTTAAAATCCAAAAATTATAGAGGCCTTATTACAACCCGAATCAAAATCAAAGTGTTTAAGTAAATGAGCAAAATAGAATAAAACATGCGCAGTTGTGTGGCCCTCTCTGAGCCCCTCGTAGCTCCGAACCGCCTAACATTGGGGATTACCTGCAAGGTTAAAAACGGGGTGAGTTTACGAAAAACTCAGTGTGTAATCCCCTTATTAAAGAAACAACAAGATACGTAGAATGCAGAAACCGAGCCTGGGCTTGAGCCCTTTAATGATAATGATGCTGCTTAAGTTCAGAGTATATGTAGGCCAAAGCCCAAAACAATATCATTTGGGTCATAGCCCATAACAGAATCAATTGTGCCTAGCCCATCATAGTAACAGTCTAAGTATGAATGATACATGATGCATGCAAACCCATCCAACCCTGCACTTGCCTCCGTTTAACCCTGCACTACCTGTGGGGAATAAATCACCCACGCCATCCCTACACTTACAGTGTTAGCACATGTTGCAACAGTAACCAAAATCGCAGCAAAGCTGCTAGTATATATGCGGCTTTAAGCCTTCAGTAACGGTCTCATAATTGGCACATAGCCATCGGTAACTGTAATAAGATCAGCACAAAGCCATCAGCTACGGTAATATAACTGGCACACAGCCATGGGTAAGTATGATCGACACAAAGTCATCAATAATTACAATCGGCACACAACCATGGATAAATATGATCAACACAAAGTCATAATCAAGATGGCACAAAGCCATAATTAGGTTGGCACAGAGCCATAATCTGATTAACTGGCTTAAAGCCATTGGTAGGTCCACAGTCGTCTCGTGCGACCCATGTGACCTTAACAGATCATTACTGGGTCCACACTCGTCTCGTGCGACCCGTGCGACCCTATTAGAACAGTACTTCCTCCATAACCAATATCCCAACCCCATGCAGTATGTCATGTATGTAGAATGTCTGGCCCACAAATCATCATATCATTCACAGTTAAGTCAATCAAATCATAGTCATACAATCACAATCAAATCAGTCAAATCATAGCACAAGTCAGTCATTTACCCTCGAGGGGCAAAATAGTCATTTTTCCCTTTAAGGGTATTTCGGTAATTCTACCCTACAAGGGTATTTTAGACATTTTTCCCTTCAGGGGCGTAACGGTCATTTCTCACACTGGGGTCCAAGTATGTGTATCAACTCATCAATAGGTCCACAGTCGATCTGCACGACTTGTGTAACCTTTAGCAACCAAAAGGTATAGTTGGGCCCAAAGCCCAAAGCATGGCCTAAGTGGGGCCCACAGGCTCGTGTGGCCCGCTAAGCCCAAAACTTCCCTTAGCCATGTGAACGACATGGTCGAGCTCATTATTTCACATAAGTTCATGAAGTTGGCCCATGTGGGGCCTGCGAGCCCATTGGGCCCACACGACCCATTTCGACCCATTTGCCCCAAAAGCGGCCGAAGACCATGAGATCACTCATGGTGGCCTCCGTCATTATATTAACTTCCCCACACAAGCATTCGCACGCTCGTATGGTAACTGTTGTTGTATTTTCGGCTTTTCAGCATTTCGGTATTTCAGAAATTCGGCATTTCGGCATTTGTCGACCTACAATTAGAGTGGTGTGTGTGTGCACACACTTTCGGCTTTAAGCCAATCAACAAAAATAGGGTATACGATTACAGACCCTTTTCAGCTTTTAAGCCGACTATCATTTACGAAAAATAGTTACACACCTGCTTGTGGAAAACGCGAATAATCTACGAATATCAAACCTGCTTGAAGCAACAGGTATTTGCAACTAACCATTGATCAAAAGTGATTACCCACTCTTTGATTAATATTTACACACAAAATGCAACAACCGTTAATATATATATCCATGAAAACAATTGATCCTTAGCGAAACACACTTACCGGTATCGTGCAACGAAGAACCCACAAGAATCTAAAGAAGCCAGGAATGCAGCAGAGCAGATCCGAGACAGTGGACAAAAGATGGTGGTAATCAGCACTAACAATAGGTCCACAATCACCAGGCTATCAATCAAAAGATAGAATTGAACAAGGAGGAAGAAAGACAAGAAGAAACGGCCACTTTAGAGATCCTGAAAAGAATAAGGGTAAGGGGAGAAACCCCAATCGGCCAAGGGTGAGAGAGGGAGAGAAAAGAAGATTCGGCTATGAGGGAAAATTGACGAATAAAGGGGAAGGGAAGAGAGGTGCATTCGGCAATGCTAAGAGAGTAGAGGAAATAGAAAAAATGGTGTTCGACAGAGAACGAAAAGTGAGACCACAAGAAGAATATTACCTATACGGCAAATGTAGAAAGGGAGAAAATAAAAGAATAGACACCACAATTGATAAAACGCACAACCCAAAAAGAAGTCCCTGAATGGAAAAAACTGAAACTTCATAAAGAAAATTCGACAAAACTCTCCCTTCAACACCCCCAAACCGAAACAAAGAAATGAGAGGAGAGAACCACTAAAGCCAAAGTTGCCCCATATTTCCCCTAGCCGAATTTTCAAGTAGACCTTTAGAGTCCCAATCGGCCACAACACCTTACCAACCTCCCATTTCAAATTTCCTTGATTTTCTCCCCAATCTCCTCCTTGACTTGCTCCACAAATCCCTCCAAGACCAAATAAAACTCCACCTTACAGAGTTTCAGTCCAACTCCACTTCTCATGCTGCAAGGAAGTAAAATAAATACTCCCTTACGCATCATGAGATTCGAACTCGAGCTCCCTTGCAGCCTTAAACATGCCACTTACCACTGGACTACAAGTTCTTTTGCTTCATAATTCCGCCATAATTTCTTTTAAAGCCTACATGCTAACACGCAAAAGCCAGGACTTGAACCCAGGACTTCTCAAACACTCCCAAACACTCCTAAATCACTTACCATCAAAACAAACAATCAATTGTGTCATTTTCTTGCACACATAAACTTTTCTATGTTCCCACGCTCAAGACCTATTTCCTTCTCGGCCCAAATTCGGGGCGTTACAAATACTTTATAGAATAATCCAATAATATTAGAAAATGAAGGAAGGAAAGAAAGAATATTAGGTTTTGTTGGTATGATTTCCAAATGAAATCTCATTCCTATTTATTGGAATTTTCATGTCTCTTCATAGAGACATTTTTCATCAATAGGTGTCTTTCTAAATAATAATGTCTTTAAAATAAACACATAATTGTTCATTTAATTATAACTATTCAAATAATATTATTTAAATAGTTATAATTCTTTTTCAAAAAATCAAATAATATAATCTTTTGATTAATTACACCCATTCATTTATAGTTATTGGAACACTATAAATATTTGAAAATGTTCCAACAATCTCTCCCCATTTTCAAAATATTTTAGATTTTGATATTCTTGGAAATCAATTTGCATAAATGAAGGTATCTTACGATTGAACCTTTAGTTAGTGAAAACATGTTAAAGTTAATCGAAATTGCATGGTAGACTAAGCTTTCAACGAATTATTTCATTTGATTAACCGAACACATCTCACACAATGATTTCAACATCGGTCAATGCATAGTATCTAGGGACACTATTATGGCCATGAGTCTTTGTCCTCTTTTCATGAGTGCTGTTAGAGCCAAGCCCTTGAGCTCCTAGAAGTGGCCACACTTCCACTCACATAGGTAGATCCCATCAAGAGTGTTCCCGTAATTATAACACTCTAACATATTTATGTTATGGGTCCATTATGTAACGCCACAAAATTTTAATTTTTGATTTTGTGTATGTGTGACACAATGTCTATCTGCT
Source organism: Gossypium sturtianum (assembly GCA_025698515.1). NCBI lineage: Eukaryota > Viridiplantae > Streptophyta > Magnoliopsida > Malvales > Malvaceae > Gossypium > Gossypium sturtianum. The sequence goes on from CM046953.1 coordinate 110,602,072, forward strand.
TCAGTGGTTATGTGTTCTGGGTGTGTGTGAAAGGTCCCAAGTTCAAGCCTTACTTGGGAAAATTTTGGTATTTTTTATAAATAAAGCCTTAACCTTGTGCAAAGGGCTTAAGTTTAATTGTTGATAAGTTTATATCAGAATGGGCCTGCTGGTCTGGTGGTTAAGTGGAGTGTTGGAGTGTTGGAGGTCCTGTGTTCAATTCTCTATGATGGCGTGGAGACAGTATTTTTTCTCCAATTTCGGCTAAGAGTTGTGTTGGGGCAAAATTCTGAGTAGTTGTGTTTTAATGGGTTAATAGGGAGTGATTTTAGGAGATAATTGGGGCGAGGTTATTAGAAAATAATCTGATAATCTTTTTGTTGCAAAAAAAGAGAGTAGAGTTTCGATTTTCTCTCCAATTCCCCAAACTTTTTCTGACGTTTTCTTCTTTTTTTTTTCTTTTTTCCACCTCTGTCGATTCTTTCCTTTAGTTGCTGCCAAAATTTCCATTATTTTTCCCCTTCTATTTATTTTTCCAATTGATTCGGTTGTTCATCGTTGGTTTCGCGTGTACGGTAAGTAACGATTTTGCCTATTGTTAATCGTTCTTGGTTAATCTCTAAAAGGGGGATTCCTTTTTGGTGTTTAGGAGTTAATCAAGGGGCTGGTGGTTTTGAATCGACGCTGTGGTTGTGCGAAGTCATTGTTACTTAAGCGATGTAAGGGTTTTGCTAGGTTTTTAGTCAAGTTCCTTTCGGAATTGGTTGATTAAAAATGAATTAAGTGATTAATCTGGAGATATGTTGGTCGATTTTTAGGTTCTAGAGGCTTAGGAGTGCTTACGCATCAGAAAAGATACCAGGTGTGTACCCGAAACACAGAAAATGGGATTTGGCGAAAATATAAAATTGCATGCTGTTGAGAAATAAGATAAATAAGAGAATATGATGCGAAAAATTGTAGAGAAATGAAATAAGGGTGTTATAAACTTGGAAATCAACATTTTCCACAAAAATAGTTTTGGGCAGCAGTAGTAGTCTAACTTTAAAAAAATCATCAAAAATAGCGGGAATTGATTTAGAGGTTATATAAAATATGAAATTAAATTTTATTGAGTCTAGTTTTTCATGGAAGAAACAGTGTAAGCAATGGAATTGTAAATCATGAGATACGATAAATTTTGTGAGACAAGGTCAGAATGATTTTGGGTTCCCTCGTTCTAACTTAGGAAAATCATCAAAAAATGTAAAAAAAATAATTAGGGGCTTAAATTTATGTTTTTAAATCCTAATGAGTCTATTTTCAAGACAAACAAACGGAAACATCATCTAAATTTTGTACTAAGAGATAAATAATTTTTAGTAAGGAAAGGATGAAGATGTCAAACAGCAGAATAGGGATAACTTTAAAGATTTTACTGTACTTATTTGATAAACTATAAATTCTGAAAATTTTATGGTAGAAAGGTATTTGACTCTAGTTTCAAAAACATCAAGCGATTCTTAATTTAGAATTCTGTAGCTCAAGATATAAATAATTTAGTGATAATGACTCAAGTAGAGAACTTTGAATGAACATATAGATAAATAGTGAAAACATATATGAGTATTGAGCTAGTATGGGTTACTTTAAAAATGGATCACACGGCCAAGGCAAATTTTGGCCAAGTGGGCCACACGGGCAGATCACATTGGCGTGTGGGCCTATTTTTACCAAATTGTTTTTTAAGGTTGCACAGGTCGCCCAACTCGACTGTGAACCTACTGTAAGGTCGGTAAGCGCTACTTAGACCCCTAAATGTGTGAAATTGACTGAATGATATCTGTACTGGGCATGTTAATATCTGAACTGAATATATGTACTGAAATTGCATAATAGCATGTCATCCATTGTGTGTTGCATTGCATTGGGTTAGGGGTTGTTATTCGGAGGAAGTGTATTGAAAGGCTTTAAGCCTAATTCTATGGCAAATTTCAGCTGCAAACTATTGTATTGTGCCACATTCGGTACTACTTGGAGTGTAGGGATGGGTGGGTTGATTATATCCCCACATGGAGTGTAGGGTTCGACGGAGATGGTGTATAGAGGTTGGTTGGGTAGGATTTTGCTACTGCATACCTATTACTACTACTGATACTATGATGGGCTAAGGCCCTATTGCATTTTTGACATCAGATTGAGATGGGCTAAGGCCCAAAGCGCCATCGATATCTGAGTAAAAGAGCTTAGGCCCAAGACTGCTCGTACTGTAATCGTGAATACTGATTGTTTGTTTGTTTCTCGGGATTACACATCGAGTTTACGTAAACTCACCCCTTTTGTTTAATGTGCACAGGTAATTCCGGACTTAGACGGATCAGACGCGTCGGAGGACTCAACGGTGACCCAAAGTAATTTTTGGACTTCATGGTTTTCAATTTACGATTTATGATTTGATTATTATTGATTATTTGGGTTGTAATTTAAGGACCCTCTGGAACTTTGGTTTTAAATTTGGGTTTTTATTTATTTATTTTACTTTATGGATTTATACATGCTGGTCGTAGGAAATTCGGTTTTCAAAAAGTTAAAGTAATTTCTAAACGCATGATCACCTAGACTGTTTTATTAAGGCTTCCGCAATGAGGGATGTTTCAAAACAAATGTTTTAAATGAATAAAGACGACTTCCTAAGTTCTAACAAAGGTTTACTAAAGATAATAACATGGAATGTTTTTATCGTAACAACGAGGTTTCAAAAACACTATCGTGTGACGTTGCCAGATACAGCTATAACGTCTAGGCCGAGTTTGGGGTGTTACATTTAGTGGTATTAGAGCCAGGTTACAAAACTCGGATGTGGATTATGGGTTTATAAAAAAATGGGCTTTCGAAAAATTATCGATTTCTAAATGATTTGAAATGTTTTTACTAAGTAATTGGTACACCGAGTATCCGGCGCCGATCCTATAAGTATTCTGAACTGTGATTTGTTTTAAACTGAAAATTTTATTGATAGTATATTTTGAAACTACTATAGGTAGTAAACTGTACTAAAAACACTCTAGTTAGTGTATACTGAAAATTGTAGAGAAACTTAAAACTGTAGTGAAACTGCGATTTACGAAAATGAACTATGAATAATCGATACTATTTTACATAAAACATTTGTTAATAAACACTGGAACTGCAACTGATTCATAAAATTATTAATACAGATAAACGTGATTAGATAATGAGCACACGAGGTATCCGCGAACGGGGTACTAAAGGCCGAGGTAGAAGCCGTAGAGGAGCTCGAGCTGAGTCCTATTCACTGGGTATCATACCGAATTTGGATACGAGTGAGACGTCAGTGTTGCCTGCTATTGAGACTGGGTCTCAAGATCGCATGGCTTGGGACGACGCATTGTCCCAGGCTATGCTAAGGATTTTGGAGAGGGTCATTGGGCCCAATACTGGATTTGGGGGCCGAGGGTCGGTTACGAAATGACTCTAGTCCAATGGAGCTAAGCTCTTCATGGGTGTCACTAGAGTTGCCCCTAATGTGGTCGAGTACTGGATTGAGGCCACGGGGAGGATTATGGATGGTTTAGATTGCACCTCTGAGCAGAAATTAAAGGGTGCAGTCTCACTGCTGCGGGATGAGGCTTATCAGTGGTGGCTTACTGTTAAAGAGGGCACTCAGCCCGAACGTCTGACTTGGGAGTTCTTTAAGACCGCCTTCTAGGGAAAATATATGGGAGCCAGTTATGTGGACGCCCGTAGGAGGGAGTTTCTGAATCTGGCACAGGGAGATCGATTAGTGGCCGAGTATGAGATCGAGTTTCTGAGACTGAGCCGCTATGCGCGAGGTATGGTGGCATCGGAGTATGAGCGATGTGTTCGCTTTGACGATGGCCTCAGGGATAACTTGAGGGTTCTGATAGCTCCACAGAGGGAGCAAGATTTTTCTGCCTTGGTCGAGAAGGCGAAGATTGCCGATGAGGTTAAGCGCACTGAGCACCAAAACCGTGATAGAGAGAGAGGTAAGAACAAGAGGGATTCAGAGCCCTCAATTTCTGTACAGAGGCCTAAGAAAAAGGCCAGAGCTGATGGGTCAGTTAGAGCTGGGCCCTCTGTTGCTGCTACTGGACAGAAGCCGTGTGTTGGTTATGGTAGACGCCACCAGGGCGAGTGTTGGAGGAGGACTAGGGCGTGTCTGAGGAGTGGATTTTTGGATCACCCAATTAGGGAGTGTCCACTGAAGGCTGATCAGATACAAGCTCAAGGTACTAGTAATGCACAGCCACAGAGGGTAATACAACAGCCACTGTGAGGCCGTGGTCAGGCTAGGGGTGGTAATGGCATGGGCCATGGGTAGAGAGCACCAGATAGAGGTACTGGACAGACTGAGGCGAGGTAGCCAGCTCTAGTATATGCTGCACGTCGTCGAGAGGATGGAGATGCTCCGTACATCATCATGGGTACGTTCCTTATTCATGATGTACCTTATATTGCATTGATAGATATAGGATCCACTCACTTCTATATGGCCTATACTATTTTGGAAACTTGGGGATTTTAGTTGAGAGCAATACGAGTGAGGTTACGGTACTGAGCCCGTTAGGGCAATCTGTTAGAGTTAGCAAACTGTATAGGGACGTTCCTTTAGAGGTACAAGGGGCAATCTTCCTGGATGATTTGATGGAGCTTTCATTTCAGGAGTTTGACCTAATTCTGGGGATGGACTGGTTGGTCAAGCCTCGTGTTAGATTAGACTGTGCGACTAAGAGGGTCGTACTAAGGACTGAGGAGGATAAGGTGGTAGTCATGATTGGAGAACGCCGAAATTACTTATCTAATGTGATCTCTGCACTGGTGGTAGAGAAGATGGTTTGTAAGGGATGTGAGGCATTCTTGGCCTACGTAAGTGTTTCAGATTCTAGGGATTCTTGATAAACCGTAACAGTAACATATTTTAAAGCCCACATTTAGCATACTTTTGGATGATTTATCCCTTGAATTATGTAATTTGGTGCTCTTAATCCTTTAATTTCATGTTTTATACTCAGAAGAGCATAGGAGGATGAAAAGAATGGAAAACGGGCTTAAAAAGGACCAAATGGGCCAAAGAAAGAAATCGACACGGCCTGGGCCAAATCCACACGGTCGTCCCTCATTGATAGACTCGAACACGACCTGGCCACGATTCACACGGGCGTGTGCCAAGGGCGTGTCCCTGCCATGACAAAGAGGAATTTCACTCAAATTAGGATACTTAGAGGTGAAGAAACACATTCCAAAGTCTATATAAACACCCCAAGTATGACCTGAAAGGGGGAGTCGACAGAAGCCCTCTGTCGGGGCATCCAGCTAGGCCAAGGAGCTGAGCCAGAGAGGTAAGAATTATGGAATTTACTCGAAGAAAGCCAGTTGATTCATCTCAAGAAGCCGGAGTCATAATCAAAACGGAGGATCTTCTCTTTAATTCCTTCAGGGGGTTTTAGGGTTTTCTTATGTTTTGTTTCATCTTTTCTTCTGAGATGCATTCTTTTATAATTATGAACTAAACCCTCAGATACCTGAGGGGGATAAAACCTAAGATGAATCTTGTTATCGTTTGCTGAACTATATGATAAATACTTGATTTGTTCTTAATTATGTGTTCTGAATTCTTGCTTTGATATTCCGGGATATTGATTCAAATACTGATGTGCTTAGGTGGTGGAGCAAAAGTCCCTGCCTAAGAGTAGATCTAGCATAGTTAAGCGGAGTTGCTTGCGCGCCTAGACATAGGGTGACGAAATTTTGTCGGATTAGGGTGAAACCTAATATGGGAATCCATAGATCGAGTTAATGCAATTCTAGGGGTTTTAATTAGAAAGAGATTTCAATTAATCAACCTAGGGTTAGACGTTAATCGCCTCGAGAGAGGGATTAATATACATTAGGGAATCCTACGTATCAAGTCAAGTGAATAAATCGTTTGGTTCAGAGTTAGATAACAAGTGAAGTCTAGGTGGATTCTTCCTCGGGTATTGTCTTAATCAATTGGTTTTCCCCACAAATATTTTCCCCAATTCATTCTCTTTGTCTTAGCGTCTTTAGCTTAGTAGTTAGTTAATTTTAGTTTAAACAAAAAATTCCCTTGTTTCTTAGGCTAAATAATAAAAAGAAAGTTAGTATTAGTACTTCTGGTTCCTTTGGGTTCGACAATCCAGTCTTGCCACTAAGCTATACTACTGTTCGATAGGCGCACTTACCTTAATCGTTGTCACAGTTAGTTTCTAGGCTCGATTATTCTTTATTTAAATTTTTAAGACTCTGACATCGCACATCAAGTTTTTGGCGCCGTTGCCGGGGAACTAAAATATTAAGAACGCTCAGTTTTTATTACTTTAGCCATTTTATCACAATTTATTTTTATTTTTATTATTTTACTTTGCTAATTTTTCTTTTATTTGCTTTTGACAGGTAATTTTAGTTTATAAAGGAGATGGCACTGAATAACTATCAATGGCAAATCATGAGGACAAAGCCAGCAGAAGCCGCCAGTGTCTTCAACCTCGACACAGTAACCATGCTATCAAACCAGATAGAGTTTTTAAATAAAAAAATTGATGGTTTGTATGGTTCTATGCAGGTACATCCGGTAATACAGTACAATATAAATGGAGGAGGGGTGAACAACACAGAATATCTATCCTACAACCCTAGCACAGAGAACGAACAAGTCAACTATATGGGTAACTATTCTAGTCTTCAAAATAATCTTTATAGTGACACTTATAATGCAGGTTGGAGGTACCATCCCAATTTCTCGTGGGATGGTCAAGGTAATCAAAGCCCGCAACTTCCTCCAGGTTTTCAACAACCACCTCACCAGCAGGAAAAGAAATCGAACCTTGAGGAGATGCTAACGAAATTTATCGCAGTGTCAGAAACCTGTTTTCAAAACAACGAGACAATACTTAAAAATCAACAAGCATCGATTCAAGGGATCGAGAACCAGTTAAGACAACTTTCCAAGATCATAGCAGAACAACCACAAGGGTTAAATGAACCAGAACCAAGACAAGAAAACGTGGCAGATAAAGGTAAGGTTGAGGTGAGCTATGATATACCAAAATCGGCAATTACAAAGTACCAACCTCTTGTGCCATATCCCGATGCAATGATGAAAGACCACACAGAGGAACAATTCGGTGAACTCACACTTCGTGTAGGTAACAAAACGATCACTCTTCACACTCTTGACTCGGCTAGGACATCGAGTAATCAAGGTAAAAACATAAATTCTATTAATAATCATTTGATTCAACCTTCTGTACAGGAAACACCACGAAACTACACAACCGAGCCAGATCCTAGACCTCGTGTCGATAAAGAAGAAATTCATGAGGAACGAAGGCTTCGGATCGATGAACTAGACGAGTGGAAGACACACTTCAAAGAGGAACTAAAAACACACGAAGCAAAAATGAGGCAACTCTACGACAAACTTAACTATGGGACAACCCAGCTTAAGATAGGAGATCAGGTACCCAAAATCTTCCCAAATGGAACAGTCGAGGTAACTAATCCTAAATTCAGCACTTTTAAGGTAAACACTACTCGACTTAAACTATATATCAATAACCGAATTGATCGCATGAGAAAGGATTTTCACCTCCTCAAACCACCATGATTATGCGAATAAGAGGTAAGTCTAGCTCAAGACTTTAAACGAGCGCTTCTCGGGAGGCAACCCGAGCACTAACCCCACTAAAGTCCATATTTTTGAATTTTAGCATCTAACTAAAAACTAACCAAATTTTTAAGCGTAGGTTTCCCTACCACACAGCCTTGCACACGGGTGTGGCCGTGGCCGTGTGGAAACAGGACAAAACTTATCCTAAAACACGGGCTGCGATAAAATGCCACGGCCGTGCAATTCAGCCATGGTCAAAACTGAGAAATCTACACGGGCGTGCGACACACCCGTGGGACCTTTGAGTCCATTTATATTTTTCTTTTTCTCTTATTTTAGCTTTTAATTTCTTTTCTTTTATCATTCTCGTCTTTAAATTTATATTACTATATTTTGATTTCTTTAATTTAGGTTCAAAGGGCTATTACCTAACAGCACCAACCTCCACTAGATATGACATCACTTTCACATATCGCCGCCTCCACCACCTCGCGATTCAGGAGATGACGGGGACCTCTGAGTCATTTTCTTCTCATTTTTGTTTTTAATTTCATCTTTAGTTTCTCTTTAATTTTATTTCTTTTGGCTTCCATTTTTAGTTTATTGTCTTAAAAACTTCATTAGTATAATTGATTTAATTTCATCACTGGCTTTCTAACTCTAAGCTTCTATAACAACATCTATTAAATTTAATTGATGACTTCGCAGAGTAAACATATTAAATATACTACTCAAGAAACAAAAAAGTCACGTATACTTAGTCATCACACTCATCATGAAATGTCATCCAAGGAATCCATCTAAAAATTCAGGGAGTTTTACTTCTCTCCATATCTTTCGATTTTATACTATAATGTTTTTATCTATCTTTGTACATTGAGGGCAATGTACATCTTAAATGTGGGGGGTGAATCTTAAAAGTGCCAAACTTTTTGCATTATTCTCAAATCCTGAATTATATCTTGTTTCTTAAATAATTTTCTCATATTACGATTAAAATAAAATTTCCTTTGATTTATGATTTTCATTAATATGTTCTGGATTAAGTCATAGTTAATTGTGCATTGATAATTTAAACTTTAAGATAATAGAGAATCAAGCATGATAAGTCTATTTTTCAAGAAATTAATTTTTTTTAAGTTGTCTACCTAAATTTGAATATTACTTTGAAGTTTGAAATTTACGAGGTTGACATCAAAAGCCATTAATTTTGTGAGATTTTGAGCCTTTTAGAGCATATATCCTTTTTCTTGCTCACTTTATTGATTATGAGTGTGTCAACATTGATTTGTTATTCTAGAACTTGCTTCGATTATACATGTCGAGACCACATCTTTGATTTGATATACAGAGATGATAAAGGCACCTAGGTTTTAACCCACTTACTCCACTAAAAGCCTACCCTCACAATTAACCCCTAGTGAACCCCTTTGATCCTAACGACCCTTTTTATTGACTCACCCACTAATACTAACCCAAAACCCTTTGTATTTGTTATCACCATTCCTTTTGATTACCCTTATATCGAGATTTAATATGATCAGTTGCCTAACTATGATATTTATTTCGGTAGCTAAATTTATCCTTTATTATGTATTTGATTTGTTCTAAAAAAAACGAAGTATATTCATTATTAGTTCTATGTTATTTGAGCTTAAACTGTTAATTTCATTATCTTTAGAAGAAGCTCATGTTATTAGTATCAAGTTTCCGTGATGTAATTATTCAGTATTAGTACAACTTTCTAGTTAGGTAATTTGTCAATTCAGTCTCGATACTAACTTTCTAATTCAGCCTTTATCCACACCTTTAACCCAAACCCCGTTGCAACCCATAAAAGACCTTTTGATTTATGTATCATATCATTTTACAGTGGTGGAGATTTGGTTTTCATGCAATCCTATGGGATTAACTTTTCATGTTTGACTCTTGAGTGCTTATTTTTGAACCTTAAACACTTTGAATGATTTGAGTGAATCTTCAGTGAGGATGTCAACCCTTGTCGATTTTGAATTAGAGGTAATTATTTAGAGGAGGGGAAACACCTATTTTTTGTACTATAAAAACTATGACTTAGATTGTTTGAATCTTTAGGACTCTTTGAGTTGAATTATCCATGTATGAATTATCTTTGAATTATGATGAAACATTATTGATGAAGGTTATGAATTGAGGAAATTCTATTTTAATTGTGAGTTGAGAATTTTGCTTGAGGACAAGCAAAAGCTTAAGTGTGGGGGTATTTGATAAACCGTAATAGTAACATATTTTAAACCCCATATTTAGCATACTTTTGGATGATTTATCCCTTGAATTATGTAATTTGGTGCTCTTAATCCTTTAATTTCATGTTTTATACTCAAGAGAGCATAGGAGGATGAAAAGAACAAAAAACGGGCTTAAAACGGACCAAATGGGCCAAAGAAAGAAATCGACACGGCCTGGGCCAAATCCACACGGCCGTGCCTTATTGATAGACTCGAACACGGCCTGGCCACGATTCACACGGGCGTGTGCCAAGGGCGTGTCCCTACCGTGACAAAGAGGAATTTCACTCAAATTAGGATACTTAGAGGCGAAGAAACACATTCCAAAGTCTATATAAATACCCTAAGCATGACCTAAAAGGGGGAGTTCGACAGAAGCCCTCTGTCGGGGCGTCCAGCTAGGCCAAGGAGCTGAGCCAGAGAGGTCAGAATTATGGAATTTACTCGAAGAAAGCCAGTTGATTCATCTCAAGAAGCCGGAGTCATAATCAAAACGGAGGATCTTCTCTTTAATTCCTTCAGGGAGTTTTAGGGTTTTCTTATGTTTTGTTTCATCTTTTCTTCTGAGATGCATTCTTTTATAATTATGAACTAAACCCTCAGATACCTGAGGGGGATGAAACCTAAGATAAATCTTGTTATCGTTTGCTGAACTATATGATAAATACTTGATTTGTTCTTAATTATGTGTTCTTAATTCTTGCTTTGATATTCCAGGATATTGATTCAAGTCTCGATGTGCTTAGGTGGTGGAGCAAAAGTCCCCGCCTAAGAGTAGATCTAGCATAGTTAAGCGGAGTTGCTCAAATGACGCCTAGACATAGGGTGACGAAATTTTGTCGGATTAGGGTGAAACCTAATATGGGAATCCATAGATCGAGTTAATGCAATTCTAGGGGTTTTAATTAGAAAGAGATTTCAATTAATCAACCTAGGGTTAGACGTTAATCACCTCGAGAGAGGGATTAATATACATTAGGAATCCTACGGATCAAGTCAAGTGAATAAAATAAATGCAGTTGAGTTAGATAACAAGTGAAGTCTAGGTGGATTCTTCCTCGGGTATTGTTTTAATCAATTGGTTTTCCCCACAAATATTTTCCCTAATTCGTTCTCTTTGTCTTAGCGTCTTTAGCTTAGTAGTTAGTTAATTTTAATTTAAACAACAAATTCCCTTGTTTCTTAGGCTAAATAATAAAAAGAAAGTTACTATTAGTACTTCCGGTTCCTTTGGGTTCGACAATCTGGTCTTGCCACTAAGCCATACTACTGTTCGATAGGTGCACTTGCCTTAATCGTTGTCACAGTTAGTTTCTAGGCTCGATCATTCTTTATTTAAATTTTTAAGACTCTAACATCGCACATCAATTCTACAGTTAAGGATATCAGAACGGTAAAGGATTTTTCAGACGTCTTTCCTGAGGAGCTACCGGGGTTACCTCCGAATTACGAGTTGGAATTTGGGATTGAGCTACTTCCAGGTATAGCTCCAGTGTCCAACGCTCCCTATCGAATGGCACCGAAAGAGCTTGTGGAGCTTAAGGCTCAGATTCAGGACTTGTGCTATTGATTTCTGAGGCAGTTGGGAGGATTACCTACCGCTAGCGGAGTTCGCCTATAATAATAGTTTCTAGTCTAGCATCCAGATGGCACCTTACGAGTCACTGTATGGTCGTAAGTGTCATACTCTTTTATGTTGGACTGAGTTGGGCGATTGACGTGTTCTGGGTCTTGAGTTGGTTTCTGAGACTGAGGAAAAGGTTAGACTAATTTGGGATCGACTGAAAGTGGCTTCTGACAGATATAAATCCTATGCAGACCTGAAGCGACGTGAGATTGAGTATTCGGTGGGGACTTTGTATTCCTTAAGGTCTCGCCATGGAAGAAGGTACTGAGGTTTGGTCGTAATGGCAAGTTGAGCCTTAGGTTTATTAGACCTTACCATATTTTGTAGCGAGTGGGACCAGTCGCTTATCAGTTGGAGCTACCTCCAGAGTTGGATCGTATCCATGACATGTTCCAAGTCTCGATGTTGAGGTGCTACCGCTCTGATCCTACTCACATCGTTTCCGTTGAGGAGATTGAGGTTAGGCCAGACTTGACCTTTGAGGAGGAGCTGGTTCAGATTCTGGATCGAGATGTAAAAGTAATGAGGAGGAAATCTATTCCACTGGTTAAGGTTCTTTGGCGTAATCATAGCACTGAGGAGGCTACGTGGGAGCCTGAGGATACGATGCGTCACCAATATCCTCATCTATTCTGACCAAGTAAGTTTCGAGGACAAAATTTTCTTTTTGGGGGTAGAATTGTAACACCCCAAAATTTTAATTTTTGATTTCGTGTATGTGTGACACAAATGTCTATCTGCTTCAGTGGTTATGTGTTCTGGGTGTGTGTGAGAGGTCCCAAGTTCAAGCCTTACTTGGGCAAATTTTGGTATTTTTTATAAATAAAGCCTTAACCTTGTGCAAAGGGCTTAAGTTTAATTGTTGGTAAGTTTATATTAGAATGGGCCTGCTGGTCTGGTGGTTAAGTGGAGTGTTGGAGTGTATGAGGTCATGTGTTCAATTTTTTGTGATGGCGTGGAGACAGTATTTTTGCTCCAATTTCGACTAAGAGTTGTGTTGGGGCAAAATTCTGAGTAGTTTTGTTTTAGTGGGTTAATAGGGAGTGATTTTAGGAGATAATTGGGGAGAGGTTATCAGAAAATAATCTGATTATCTTTTTGTTGCAAAAAAAGAGAGAGTAGAGTTTCGATTTTCTCTCCAATTCCCCAAACTTTTTCTGACGTTTTCTTCTTCTTCTTCTTTTTCCCTCCTCTGCCGATTCTTTCCCCTATTTGCTGCCAAAATTTTCATTATTTTTTCCCCTTCCGCTTCTTTCTTTTTTTTCCAATTGATTTGGTTGTTCATCGTTGGTTGCGCATGTTCGGTAAGTAACGATTTTGCCTATTGTTAATCGTTCTTGGTTAATCTCTAAAAGGGGGATTCCTTTTTGGTGTTTAGGAGTTAATCAAGGGGCTGGTGGTTTTGAATCGACGCTTATTTGTGATTGTGCGAAGTCGTGGTTACTCAAGCGAGGTAAGGGTTTTGCTAGGTTTATAGTCGAGTTCCTTCCGAAATTGGTTGATTAAAAACGAATTAAGTGATTAAACTGGAGATATGTTGGTCGATTTTTAGGTTCTGGAGGCTTAGGAGTGCTTACGCATCAGAAACGTTACCAGGTCTATACCCGAAACGTAAAAAATAGGATTCGGTGAAAATTCAAAATTGTTTTCTGTCGAGAAATAAGAGAAATAAGAGAATTTGATGCGAAAAATTGTAGAGAAATTAAATAAGGGTGTTATAAACTTGGAAATCAACATTTTGCACAAAAATAGTTTTGGACAGCAGCAGTAGTCTAACTTTGAAAAAATATCAAAAATAGTGGAAATTGAAATAAAGGTTGAATAAAATATGAAATTAAATTTTATTGAGTCTAGTTTTTCATGGAAGAAACAGTGTAAGCAATGGAATTGTAAATCATGAGATATGATAAATTTTTTGAGACAAGGTCAGAATGATTTTGGGTTCCCCTATTCTGACTTAGGAAAATCATCAAAAATTGTAAAAAAAATAATTAGGGGCTTAAATTTATGTTTTTAAATACTTAATGAGTCTATTTTCAAGAGAAACAAACGGAAACATCATCTAAATTCCGTACTAAGAGATAAATAATTTTTAGTAAGGAAAGGATGAAGCTGTCAAATAGCAAAATAGGGATAACTTTAAAGATTTTACTGTACTTATTTGATAAACTATAAATTCTGAATGTTTTGTGGTAGAAATGTATTTGAGTCTAGTTTCAAAAACATCAAGCGGATCTTAATTTGGAATTCTTTAGCTTAAGATATAAATAATTTAGTGATAATGACTCAAGTAAACAACTTTGAATGAACATATAGGTAAATAGTGAAAACATATATGAGTATTGAGCTAGTATGGGTTACTTTAAAAATGGATCACACGGCCAAGGCCAATTTGGGCCGAGTTGGCCACATGGGCGTGTGGGCCCACACGGGCAGATCACATGGGCGTGTGGACCCATTTTTACCGAATTGTTTTTTAAGGTTGCACGGGTCGCCCAAGTCGACTGTGAACCTACTGTAGGGTCGATAAGCACTACTTAGACCCCTAAAAGTGTGAAATTGACTATATGTTATCTGTACTGGGCATGTTAATATCTGAACTGAATATATGTACTGAAATTGCATAATAGCATGTCATCCATTGTGTGTTGCATTGCATTGGGTTGGGGGTTATTATTCGGAGGAAGTGTATTGAAAGGCTTTAAGCCTAATTTACTGGCAGCTCAGCTGCAAACTATTGTATTCTGCCGCATTCGGTACTACTTGGAGTGTATGGATGGGTGGTTTGATTATATCCCGACATGGAGTGTAAGGTTCGACGGAGATGGTGTGTAGAGGCTGGTTGGGTAGGATTTTGCTACTGCATAACTATTACTACTCATCGATACTATGATGGGTGAGGCTCTTGCATTTTTTTTGACATCTTCGAGATGGGCTAAGGCCCAAATCCCATCACGATACTAAAAGAGCTTAGGCCCAAGATCATTTCAACGTGTAATCGTGAAAACCGATTGTTTGTTTGTTTCTGCAGGATTACTGCGAGTTTACGTAAACTCATGCTTTTTGTTTAATGTGCACGGGTAATCCCCAGACTTAGACGGATCGGTGCGACGGAGGACTCAGCGGTGACCACAGTAATTTTTGGACTTCATGGTTTTCAATTTACGATTTATGATTTGATTATTATTGATTATTTGGGTTGTAATTTAAGGACCCTCTAGGACTTTGGTTTTAAATTTGGATTTTTATTTATTTATTTTACTTTATGGATTTATACCTGCTGGTCGTAGGAAATTCGATTTTCAAAAAGTTAAAGTAATTTCTAAACGCATGATCACCTAGACTGTTTTATTAAGGCTTCCGCAACGAAGGATGTTTCAAAACAAATGTTTTAAATAAATAAACACGACTTCCTAAGTTCTAACAAAGGTTTACTAAAGATAATAACATGGAATGTTTTCATCATAACAACGAGGTTTCAAAAACACTATTGTGTGACATTGCCAGATACGGCCATAATGTCTAGGCCGGGTTTGGGGTGTTACACATTAAGAGTACATTACTCATCCTTCCCTTATCATTACGGGTACCTAGCACTTTAATCTTAGGATGGATTTATTTATAGTGCTAACAGTCACATACTAATGATGTACTTTGTCTCATTGAACTCAAGACTTGACGTTATACCAAGCATTAAGTCGAGTTTCCATCATGGGTGACTCTAATTAATGGGCTTGCGTCCCATCCCTTTTAAGGTCCTTTTTATTGCATCTCTAGCAAGACTTTTTGTCAAAGGATCCGCCAAATTTTCACTTGACCTCACATAATTAATAGTGATCACTCCTTCAGAGATTAATTGTCGGACATAACTATGTCTTAATCCAATGTGTTTAGACTTTCCATTATATACTTGGCTATATGCCTTTGCTAGAGTAGCCTCACTATCACAACGGATAGAAATAGGTGAAATTGGCTTAGGCCATATAGGTACATCATAAAGCAAATTTCTTAACCATTCTGCTTCTTTAGATGCAGCGGCTAATGCAATAAATTCTGCTGCCATGGTGGAATCAGTAATATATGTTTGTTTCTTGGAACCCCAAGAAATGGGTCCTCCACCAAGAATGATGATCCATCCACTAGTAGATGCATGATCTTCCAAACTTGTAATCCAACTAGCATCCGAATACCCTTCTAAAACGGGAGGATATCCATTATAACATAATCCATAGTTAATAGTTTTCTTTAAGTACCTAAGTACTCTATTCAAAGCTTGCCAATGCAAACTACTTGGATTACTTGTGTACCTACTCAATTTCCCAATAGCATATGCAATATCTGGTCTTGTACAAGTCATTATGTACATAAGACAACCAATTAGACTTGCATATTTTAATTGATCAATTTTCCTACCAACATTAGATACTAATTTTATTTGAGGATCCATGGGTGTAGATGCTGGTATACAGTTGAAAACATCAAACTTTTTAAGCACCTTTTCAATGTAATGTGATGGTGATAAGGCTATAGTGCTTTCTTCTCGGGTTATTTTAATCCCAAGAATAACATCTACTACACCTATATCCTTCATAGCAAAGTTGTTTGACAAGAATTTCTTTTTGTTTTCTATTTGTTCCAAATCCGTGCCAAAAATGAGCATGTCATCTACATATAAGCAAATTATGACACCTTTTCCATTTTAAAATTTGCTATATATGCACTTATCGGATTCATTTATTTTATAGCCATTAGCTAAAACAACATTGTCAAACTTTTAGTGCCATTGTTTTGGTGCTTGTTTAAGTCCATATAAATATTTAACAAGTTTACATACCTTATGCTCTTGTCCTGGAATAACAAATCCTTCCGGTTGTTCAATGTACACTTCCTCTTCCAATTCACCATTTAAAAATGCAGTTTTAACATCCATTTGGTGAACAACCAAATTATATATAGAGGTAAGTGATATTAAAAGTCTAATTGTAGTAATCCTTGCTACTGGAGCATAGGTATCAAAGTAATCAATACCTTGTTTTTGTGTAAAACCTTTGGCTACCAACCTTGCTTTAAATTTATCAATGGTTCCATCGACCTTCATTTTCTTTTTGAAGATCCATTTACAGCCTATTGGTTTGGAACCCGGTGGAAGATCAACTAAGATCCAAGTTTGATTTCCCATTATTGAATCCATCTCATCATTTATTACTTCTTTCCAAAAATCAGAGTCTTAAGATTTCATTGCCTCTTCAAATGTAATAGATCAGATTCTGTATTATAACAATAAGGTATCTTATTGCATATACTTTCACCCTTTCCTTCTACAAGAAACATAATGAAATTTGGTCCAAAATCTTTAACCTTTTTAATCCTCTTACTTCTTCTTAATTCTTGACAAGATTCATCATTATTATCAATTTGTTCAAATGGAATCTCATTTTCATTTGAAGAATGAATCAATTGTTGTGGTTGTAATTGCCTTGATATAGAATTAAATCTATTTTCATCAAAAATAGCATCTCTTGATTCAATAACAGTATTAATTGAAATTGAATCATTTGGTTCAATTACCATGAACCTATATGCCTTGCTATTATGTGCATATCCTATAAATATGCATTCAATTCCTCTTTCACCTAACTTTTTACGTTTAGGTGTTGGAACTTTGACAATAGCTCTACAACCCCAAACCTTCAAATAATTAAGTTTTGGTTTCCTTTTTTCCATTGTTCATAAGGAGTTATTTTAGTTTCCTTATTAGGAACTCTATTCAATATATGACAAGTTGTTAGAACAGCTTCTCCCCAAAAACCTTGTCCAAGACCTGAATATGATAACATTGAATTTACCATTTCAGTCAATACTCTATTTTTCCTTTCAGATACACCATTTTGTTGTGGTGTGTAAGGGTCTGAAACTTGATGGACAATTCCAATGGATTCAAAATAACTTGGATTATAGTATTCTCCACCTCTATCCGATCTTAAGCACTTGATAAATGATTCACACTGAAGTTCAACTTCAGATTTATAAACTTTAAATTTATCAAGTGCTTCATCTTTTGAATACAATAAATATACATAACAATATCTAGAACAATCATCAATAAAAGTAACAAAATATTTCTTTCCACCTAATGTAGGAGTATTATGCATGTCACATAAATCACTATGTATCAAATCAAGCAATTTTGTTTTTCTTTTAACCTTAGGGAAAAGGTTTCTTGTAATTTTAGTCAACATACATGTATTGCATTTTTCAATATTATTATTAAAAACAAGAATTAAATCGAACTTATAAATGTCATTCAATTTTCTATAATTCAAATGACCTAATCTATAATGCCATAAACAAAAAGATTCAACCATATAAGCAGAAATAGTATTTTTATTCTTATTAATAATATTCAGTTTGAACATACTCTCATACATATAGCCTTTCCCTACAAAAATTCCTCCCTTAGACAAAATAAACAAATAAGTTTGAAACCAAACTTATTCAACAGACTTCCAGACACTAAATTCTTTCTAACTTCTGGTATATAATATTCATCATTTAAGGTTAAAACCTTTCCAGAAGTGAATTGTAGTTCAACAGACCCTTTGCCTTTGATTGTTGCGGTGGAAGAATTTCCCATGTACAAGACATTGTCATTTTCACATTGTGTGAACTTTGTGAACATGCTTTTGTCTTTGCACACATGTTTGGTTGCTCGGTATCAATCCACCATGTATTATCATCTTGTGCCATATTAATTTTTGGATATCATTGCAACGAACTTTTCGTTATTATCAGCCTTAGAAGATGATTTCTTCTTTAAAAATCGACATTCATTCTTGAAATGTCCCAGCTTACCACAATGATAGCATAAGCCCTTTTGTTTCTTTTTGAACTTAGGATCTCTATCAGTCTATTTGAACTTTCTCTTGAATGGTTTAGTAGTCTGTACTTCCTCTGTAACATGCACTTTGGCATTTTCAGAATTTAGGTTCTGATCTTGCTTTTGATATTCTTCTTCAATACGAAGATGATTTGCCAAAGCCTCAAGAGATATTTCCTCTTTCTTATGTTTTAGACTTCTTTTAAAGTCTTTCCAAGATGGAGGAAGTTTGTCTATTATGGAGGATACAACAATCATTTCATCCATTTTCATATCATATTGCTTGAATTGATTCAGCATCTTTTCAATATCACGGAATTGTTCCATAACAGAACGACCATCAACCATTTGATAATTATTGAAACGACTGACAAGAAATTTCTTACTTGTAACATCTTCAGTCATGTATCTTGTCTCCAATTTGTCTCATAATTCTTTAGCGGTGACCTCGTTTTGGCAGGTGTCGAACAAACCATCAGATAAACCATTCAATATGTGGCCCATGCACATGTAATCAGCATTGTCCCATTTTTGTCTTTCTTGGGTTGCAGGAATAGATTCGTTTTCATTCTCTTCAGGTCTTGGAGTATCCAAAACATAAGCAATCTTCAAAGTTGATAATAAGAAGTGCATCTTTTTCTGCCATCATCGAAAATTGTCACCATCAAACCGATCAAGTTTGACAAAATTGGAAGCCAACTCTCTTAGTGTTCCACTTTCATGTGTTGTGGTAGTCATCATGAAATATAACCTTAAAATTGTTAGTACAAATCTCCGGTGAGGAAAATCTCAAACACACGAACAGAACTCGAACAGAAGAAGAAATAGGACAAGGCTCCAAGGCGTGTATCAAGCCACTATCTTTAAGGTTATACTCGCCCCCACCTATCTTCGGTGTGGAAACGAGTTCCAAGCAAATTAATCTCGAGGATACAATGAAGCCAATGACTATTTGCGTTTTGCACTGACGAGAATAGCCCACTACACACTGAGCAATGTATGACAAGAAACTCAATTTCTATAAAGGATTTCTGCAGTAATACTTTATAGAATAATCTAATAATATTAGAAAATGAAGGAAGGAAAGAAAGAATATTAGGTTTTGTTGGTATGATTTCCAAATGAAATCTCATTCCTATTTATAAGAATTTTCATGTCTCTTCATAGAGACATCTTTCATCAATAGGTGTCTTTCTAAATAATAATGTTTTTAAAATAAACACATAATTATTCATTTAATTATAACTATTCAAATAATATTATTTAAATAGTTATAATTCTTTTTCAAAAAATCAAATAATATAATCTTTTGATTAATTACACCCATTCATTAATAGTTATTAGAACACTATAAATATTTGAAAATGTTCCAACATGGCTCTTTCTGAAATCTTATGGAATTTGAGTTGTTTGTCATCTTAGTTTATTCTGGTATCCGTCAAATGAAAAATCTGTAAGTAGTATTCGCCAAGAGAATAGTACCGGTGAAGGTTGTTTGATGATAATAGAAGAAATTGTACCATCTAGTAAGATTTGGAGATAGCCAAAAAGTTAAGTGAAAGATAATAAGTAAAGAACGATAAGTGGGGTGTAAGTATGTATAAAGTATATATATTTGAAGTTGTAAAGGTATCTGCCAAAGAAAAAATGGTAATCCAAATAGTCAAAATGTAGAATTCAATAAGGAAAGTTTAAAAGTATTTTGTACTTAAACTCACTAGGTTTGTATGACTTACAAATGTTATGTTTATGTTTCAGGTATTGTTGTGAATGGTTATGTCAGGAGGGACAACACTAGGAATGCGCCATGGAAGTGGCGAGTTAGGATATTATGCATATAGGGGACGTCTTAGCATTTGGTGTACAGTAGGATTACGCTTATTTGTGTATGTTTTCAGTAAACTTTTGTGTTGTAATTAAATTATGATAAGTCGGATGCATTATATTATTTTTAAATATTTTTCTTCGTTTCTTTGAAATTGAGTCTTTAAATAAAATAATAAGAAATATGTATTAAGTAAGGAGTATCCGTCAACTATTTTAAAAATTTGCTAAATTATGTGTAGTAAAACCCTAGATCCGGACTTGGTGAATTGGGTCAAATTGAGGACGTTACATAAACCAGTAGTATTTTAAATAAAAACATTTGCAGTTACTGCCACTTGTTGTGAGTGCACAACATGGTTGTGTCGAAACCATTTTTTTGGAAAATGGAGGTCGACTTGGATTTTAAAAATGAAAATAAAAAACGGGAGTCGCCACCAATCTTTTTTGATGAGGTGTGATCGGGTCACCTTTGTTTTAATAAAACATTTTGGTTTACTAAAACAGTGTTTCTGGTCTATGGGATTCGAAAAAGATCGGGTTCAGGAGTCGGCTACGTGCGAGGAAGGATTAGCACCCTCGTCACGCCCAAAATTGGTACCAAATTGATTAATTAGTGTCTCAATGTCGAAAGTTGAAAATTTTGAAAAAAATATTTTAAAAATACGATCTTTTTTAAAAATGTTTGAATTTTCTCGAGTTGGATATTAAGATTCTCTAGCTCCAGAGGAATAAAATATCACATCCAGCACGTTAGGACACGATAATTTAAATCCTCAAATCAAAGATCCTCTCATGATTTCTGAGACTCATGCATTGAAAATATCAAAAGGATATTCGATTATTTGGCCAAACAAAAAATCGAAACCCAGCACGTTAGGGCACGATTTTTCGGATTTCCAAAACATGAAATATTGCTTTATTCTTTAGAAATCCTTATCCTGAGATAACTAAACGTCACATCCAATGAGTTAGGACACAATGTTTCTGAATTCTCGAGATTAGGTTTTTTATTTAACTTATGCTTTAAAAAAAATAATTGGTTCTTTAGACTCGACGAGAAAAATCGAAACCCAGTAAGTTAGGGTACGATTTCTTTCGAATCTTAGAACGCTAAGTATTTGCTTATTTCAAAAATAGGGTAAGATGCATCACGATCGAAGTAAAATGGAAAATGAATTATTGTGCAGATATGCATAATAGAATACAAATGAAGGCCATAATTTAAATAACAATAGTAAAGAATAAAATTCAATAAAATAAATGCTAAAACAAGTAATCTACATGAAATAATAGGTAAAATAAATAAATAAAAGAAAAGAAAAGAAAATAATAACAAAAATAAAAGTTAATAGCAAATAAATAAATAAATGTTATGTATGATAATTTAGAGATAATAAAATAATAATAATAACAACAAAAATACAATATTATGATAATAAATTATAATGAAAATAAGTTAAAAATAATAATAATAGTAAAAACAAATAACTAAATGTAATAATAATAATCATAAGAATAATAATAATAGTGAAAATAATAGTAAATATAAAAGAAATAACGAAATAAAAAAAATAGTAATAGAGTAAAGTAATAATAATAAATATAATAATGATGATAATAATAGTAACAATTAATTTAATGATAAAAATAATAGTAATAATATTAAAAGTAGTTAATTTAATAACAAAAATAACAAAAGACTAATTCGAACTTAAAACAGAAGTTTGAGGGTAAATCTGCAAATAAATAAAAAGGAAAAGGGGAATCAGGGACTAAATTACAATGCGCGCCACATAGGAGGGACTAACTAAGCAATTTAATCTCGTTCCTAACCGCACCGTTTTAGTATGGACTAAAACGAAACGAATGCCGAAGTTGTGGGGCGAAATTAAAAAAACAAAAGATGGGAAAGGACTCAATCGAGAAAGAGCAAAAAAGCGAAAGGATCACGGGCATAAATAGCCCATTTTTTCCCAAAACACGCGGATCCTGGCCTACTGGGTCGGGTCAGTCGGGTCATGTTCCAAAACGGCGCCGTTTTGCCACTCAAAGGCCTTAAAGCAAAACGCCGCCATTTTCTGTCTCTATATAAGGCCGAATTTTTTTTTAAAAAATCACTTTTTGCTTTCTGCTGAAAAAAAGGGAAAGGGGCTCATATTTTTCTCTGGACCAGGTCCAGAATCCGGCCGAGGGACCGCCTTGGCTCCGCCGTCCTCTGCCGCCGACGACCACCGAGCACGGCGACCGGAGCTCCGATCAGTAAGTTCTTTTTTTACTGTATTTTAATTTGTGCATATATATATATATATATATATATATATATAGTTTAAAAAACAAAATAAAATCTTTATACGATTATAAACAGTTTCGAAGAGAGGGAAAAAAGAAAAGGAAGAAGAAAAGAAGATGCCAAAGAAAAACATTTCTGATCTGGCTTTATTCTTTGAATTTTAATCTTCTCTTTTTATTAGTAAAGTCTCCCCTCCTTTACAATGGATTTTAGATCGGTTTTTATAGCCGATCTTTTACAAAGTGTTTGCTGTCACTTCTATTTTAATGTTGCAGGTGCTTGGTGCAAGTGGGTGGCGATGGCCAAGGCGGTGGATGGGACTTTTGGTCAGACACCCTAGGTGCGGCGCACCTAGGGTTTTTGCTGTTTTGTTTTCTTTTCGTCTGCTTTTTTTGGTTATTGGGCTAGGGCTGTAATGGGTTTTGTTAGTGGGATGTTTGGGTTTAAAGGTTTTAATTGTAATTGGGTTTTTTTTAATCTGTTGTAAAAATGGGCTGAGGTGATTGGCCAGGGCAAAAATGGGTTTGTACAGCTGCCCTTCTTTGCTCGTTATTGTGTAACAAGAACAGAGCAAAGACTTTTAAGAAAGACCAATTTTTCCCGGTCTTGCTGAGTCTTGCCTTCTTTGGCGCTCTTTTTCTTCAGGTAGCCTCATTCTAGTCCACCGCATCTTGTTGTTTTGATCCACTTCACCGCTGCTTCAGAGAGCTAGGACCTGTAGCTTCAACTTGTTCCTGTTGCGACTTCAAGGGGATGAGATTTGTTTACTTGCCTCACCATGACTTCAGGGAGGTGAGAATTGGTAATTTCAACCTGTTCCGTTGTATCTTCAGGGAAACAATATTTGTAGTCTTTAGCCTATTTCACTGCTGGTCAGGGAGGTAGGACTGGTGGCTTAAATCATGTTCCCTACTGTTTAGGGAGGCAAGATTTGCCTTCGACCTTGTCCCACTACTGTTTAGGGCGACAAGATCTACAGTCTTTAGTCTATTCCACTGCTGTTCAGGGATATAGGACGGTGGCCTAAATCATGTTCCCTACTATTTAGGGAGCCAAGATTTGCCTTCGACCTTGTCCCACTCTTTGTTTAGGGCGACAAGATCTACAATCTTCAACCTATTCCCTTCTTTGAGTCGGGGATATAGGAAGGTGGCTTAAATCATGTTCCCTACTATTTAGGGAGCCAAGATTTTCCTTCGACCTTGTCCCACTCTTTGTTTTAGGGCGACAAGATCTACAATCTTCAACCTATTCCCTTCTTTGGTCGGGGATATGGGACAGTGGCCTAAATCATGTTCCCTCTTTTGTTTTAGGAGCCAAGATTTGCCTTCGACCTTGTCCCACTAATGTTTTGGGCGACAAGATCTACAATCTTTAGTCCGCTTCACGCAAACTCAAGGATGCCGGACTAATGTTTTCGATCCGCTTCACTTTGCAATCTCGGGAAGACAAGATCTGCTATCTTCAATCTGCTCCTTTCGCAAACTCGGGGATGCGGGTGGTATCTTCGATCCGCTTCATTTGTAATCTCGGGAAGACAAGATCTGCTATCTTCAATCTGCTCTTTGCAAACTCGGGGATGCGGTGGTATTTTTATCTCGCATTGCTGCTAACTCGGGAAGACAAGATCTTGTAACATCTGGAAAGGGCCTATGCATTTTTGAGTTTAATTTATGCAGTGACATGTTTTGTGTCCTAAGAATAAATTTTGAACATTTTTGGAAACTAGGAAATGTAAGGAAATGATGTGGAAATGATTCAAAGAGGAAAGTGAACATTTACGGAAAACTTGGAAATGTAAGGAAATGTCAAGTTCTGAGCGACGAAAAATTTTGGAAACTTAGAAATGACTTAGAAATGTCGAGTTTTAAAGTTTAAAAGAGGAAATTAAGGCAAGGTGGCCTTAAAAGAAAAAGTTTGTGAAATTTGACACACAAGCAGGCTTGGAAAAGTGGCTGGAGATGCCACTTAGGGCCTTTGGAAATGGCGCCACATGCAAGGTGTTGGGCACGAGTTGAGTCACTTGGGAAGCAAATAAAAGGAGTTTTATTTTTGCTTGGTGGGCTAACACAAGCCTTCTAGAAAGGAGGAGTTTTATTGTCATAAATATTCGATTAATAAGGTGATAAATAAGGGATTTAATTTGGATTATTTTTGAAGAGATAATAAAGATTATTCTCTAATTATTTTAAATTAAGGGATTATTATTTTGATAATTCAAAGGATAAAGCTATCAAATAAAGAAGAGTGGTGGCCAAGTAAGGGATTACGAGTAGTAGTTTCGGCTATAAAAGGAAGAAAATAGGGCTACTCATCAAATTTTCTTCCTCCTCTTCTCTCTGCTAAATTTACAGTACTCTCCTCTCTTCTCTTCTCTTTTCTTTTGTCAAGCCGAATCTATAGTCCACCATTGTCAAAATTCTCAAGTTTTCTTTTCTTCTTATTTCTTCTTACCAATCCATTCAAAAGCCGAATCTTGGAAAAGGCTTCAAGCATAGAGTCTTTGTCGATTTCTTCAAAGGTAAGAACAAGTTTGATTTCCAATCTTTTCTTTTAGATTAGCCGAGAGATAATCTAACCCCATACATATTATGGTTGTCGAATATGGAAGGACCTTTCGGGATTATCAGAGTAGTCGACTAAAAGGAGAGAGTATTCGGGATTTCTAAGATTAAGGTAAGACATGTGAATATTCGGCCAAAGGCCTTGATTTATGTTTTGATGATTAAGATTAAGTCTAACCTAAGGTTTTAGGGATTTCGACATTCCTAGGGAAACAAGGAGCAGTTCGGGATTTGTTAGTGTTCAATCGGCAACAAGGTAAGAATACTAATCCTACTAGGATTTGGAATTTTGGCGAATGGCTTTTTATTAAGGTAATAAGTGATAAATCAATGTAGGGATTAAGGATCTAAGCATTAGATCAAGCTTTTTGGGATCTCAAGGAAATTTTAAGCGAATCGGTGTGTACCCACACTATCCCATAATATGTTTTATGGCATGATTAATTAATATATGTGATATTAAGTATATGAAAGTGGCTAAGGTACCATGTTATGGTACAAAGTACTCAGTACGTTTCCTACTTCTACTAGGAATATGAAAGATGTTATTTGTAACATGAGAATATGATAAGAATGTGAACTACGGCATATTATGCATATTATTATATAGGGCATATGGGTTATTTAAAGGGAAGTGAATGTGGTGACCTAAGACCACGAACACGGTGACCTAAGACAGTGATATCTAAAAGTGGTGACCTAAGACTACGATGTCTGAAAGTGGTGACCTAAGACCACGGTATCACGGTGACCTAAGACCTTGATTTGGAGTGTAGCGGAAGGAGGGTCGACTTAGTAGTCCCAGCGGTGTGTTTGGCAGATGCGGGGGTGTGTAGCGGATGGACAATTAGGTTTGGGTTTGGGAATGCATCATAACACTTTGTATTCTATGTTTTGAATGTGTAATATGTGATATGCCTGATTCTATTATGATTTGGTGTCGTGTACACATTGAGTCTGTTTGACTCACCCCCGTCCCGATCTATCTTTGTTCATCACGAAACATAGTCCACAACAGGTGAGTCAAAGCAGGACTCAATGTGTACACGACACTAAATCATAATAGAATCGGGCATATCACATATTACACATTCAAAACATAGAATACGAGGTTATGATGCATTCCCAAACCCAAACCTAATTGTCCATCCGCTACACACACCCCGTACTGCCGGTCACACCGTGGGGACTACTAAGTCGACCCTCCTTCCGCTACACTCCAAATCTACGGTCTTAGGTCACCGCATCGTGGTGGTCTTAGGTCACCACTTACAGATTCTGTGTGGTCTTAGGTCACCACTTTTCGAGATATCACGGTCTTAGGTCACCGTGTTCGTGGTCTTAGGTCACCACATTCACTTCCCTTTCAAAACCCATATGCCCCATATAATAATATGCATAATATGCCGAGTTCACATTCTATATGATATTCTCATGTTACAAATAACATCTTTCATATTCTAGTAGAAGTAGGAAACGTTACTGAGTACTTTGTACCATAACATGGTACCTTAGCCACTTTCATATACTTAATATCACATATATTAATTAATCATGCCATAAAACATATTATGGGATAGTGTGAAGTACACACTGATTCGCTTAAAATTTCCTTGAGATCCCGAAAAGCTTGATCTAATGCTTAGATCCTTAATCCCTACATTGATTTATCACTTATTACCTTAATAAAAAGCCATTCGGCCAAAATTCCAAATCCTAGTAGGATTAGTATTCTTACCTTGTTGCCGATTGGAACACCAACAAATCCCGGCTGTTCCTTGTTTCCCTAGGAATGTCGAAATCCCTAAAACCTTACGTTAGACTTAATCTTAATCATCAAAACATAAATCAAGGCCTTTGGCCGAATATTCACATGTCTTACCTTAATCATAGAAATCTCGAATACTCCTCCTTTTAGTCGACTACTCTGATAATCCCGAAAGGTCCTTCCATATTCGGTAACCATAATATGTATGGGGTTAGATTATCTCTCGGCTAATCTAAAAGAAAAGATTGGAAATCAAACTTGTTCTTACCTTTGAAGAAATCGATAGCACCTATGCTTGAAGCCTTTCCAAGATTCGGCTTTTGAATGGATTGGTAAGAAGAAATAGGAAGAAAAGAAAACTTGAGAATTTTGACAATGGTGGACTATAGATTCGGCTTGACAAAAGAAAAAGAGAAGAGAGGAGAGTACTCAGAAATTCAGCAGAGAGAAGAGGAGGAAGAAAATTTGATGAGTAGCCCTATTTTCTTCCTTTTATAGCCGAAACTACTACTCAGAATCCCTTACTTGGCCACCACTCTTCTTTATTTGATAGCTTTATCCTTTGAATTATCAAAATAATAATCCCTTAATTTAAAATAATTAGAGAATAATCCTTTATTATCTCTTCAAAAATAATCCAAATTAAATCCTCATTTATCACCTTATTAATCGAATATTTATGACAATAAAACTCCTCCTTTCTAGAAGGCTTGTGTGTCCCGTCCACCAAGCAAAAATAAAACTCCTTTTATTTGCTTCCCAAGTGACTCGAACTTAGGCCCAACACCTTGCATGTGGCGCCATTTCCAGAGGCCCTAAGTGGCATCTCCAGCCACTTTTCCAAGCTTTGTTTGTGTGTCAAATTTCACAAAATTTTTCTTTTAAGGCCACCTTGCCTTAATTTCCTCTTTTAAACTTTAAAACTCGACATTTCTAAGTCATTTCTAAGTTTCCAAAATTTTCGTTGACTCTGTAAACTTGACATTTCCTTACATTTCCAAGTTTTTCGAAATGTTCACTTTCTCTTTTGAATCATTTCCACATCATTTCCTTACATTTCCTAGTTTCAAAAATGTTCAAAATTTATTCTTAGGACACAAAAATGTCACTGCGTACAATTAAACCGAAAATGCATAGGCCCTTTCGGATGTTACGATTCTACCCCTTAAAATAATTTCGTCCTCGAAATTTTCTATCTAAAATAATTGAGGGTATTGTCGTCGCATCGCCTCTTCTGGTTCCCACGAAGCCTCTTCCACTCCATGATTGCGCCATAACACCTTGACTAGAGGAACTGACTTCCTCCGTAGCACTTTCACATCACGTTCCAATATCTGGATCGGCTCTTCCTCATAGGATAAGTCTGGCCTTAGCTCCACTTCTTCAACAGGTACAACATGAGATGGATCCGATCGGTAACGACGTAGCATGGAATCATGGAATACGTCGTGCATCTGTTGCAACTGTGGTGGCAACTCCAGTTGGTATGCCACTGGCCCAACTCGCTTTAGTACTCGATAGGGCCCTATAAACCTTGGGCTTAACTTCCCTTTGCGACCAAACCTCATTACCTTCTTCCAAGGCGAGACTTTCAGGAACACTTGGTCTCCCACTTCAAATTCTATCTCCTTTCGTTTGAGGTCTGCGTACAACTTCTGCCTATCAGAGGCTTCCTTTAATCGTGCTCAAATTATCTCAACCTTCTCTTCAGTTTCTGCCACTAACTCTGGACCCAAAACTCGACGTTCTCCTAACTCAGTCTAACAAGTAGGAGTTCTACACTTTCGACCATACAATGCTTCATATGGTGCCATCCGAATGCTAGCACGATAGTTGTTGTTGTAGAGCGAACTTCGGCTAAAGGCAAGTAATCTTCCCAACTTCCTCGGAAATCCATCACACTGACCTCTCAACATATCCTCCAACACTTGTATAACCGTTCAGGTGCCGTCATTGTGGATGAAAAGCCGTAGTGAATTCTAACTTAGTGCCTAAAGCTTGATGAAGCGCCCTTCAAAACCGAGGCGTAAACCTTGGGTCTCTATCGGAGATGATCGACATGTTACTCCATGTAACCTCACAACTCCGCCACATATAACTTGGCCAACCACGAAGAGAATAGTCAACTCTTACCGGAATGAAGTGCGCGGACTTGGTCAAGCGGTCCACTATCACCCATACCGAGTCCTTCTTAGTAGGCATAAGGGAAGCCCACTACTTGAAGTCCATGGTAATTCTCTCCCACTTCCACTGCGGAATCTCAATGGGTTGAAGCAATCCTGATGGAACTTGGTGTTCAGCCTTAACTTGCTGGCACGTCAGACATTTTCCCACGAATTTAGTAACTTCTCGTTTAAGATCAGACCACCAAAATTGTTCCCTTAGATCTCTGTACAGCTTAATGCCTCCGGGATGCATAGCATAAGGGCTACTATGCGCCTCCCGAAGAATCCTTTGTCTTAACTCCTCGTCTCTTGGCATACAGACCTTTCCTTTGTAGCACAATACTCCTTCGTCGCTTGCTGACCACCTCGGCCCGGCTGCTCATAACCTTGGCCTCCTGTCCGAACCCTATTTGGATCCTGAGGACAGTCCTTAATCAGGTGAGACTTAGACTTACATCTGAAACACTCTCGATTTCGGTTCCAGCACTCGCCAACATGATACCTTCCACACTGGGCACACGGACGATCCGGATTTCCAGTAGCTGGCTTAGCAACACGAACAGAATTCTCGACCCTCGGTCTTTTCTGAAGACTCTCAGACGATTCTGACGGTCCATAATTCCTCTTATCCGGTTCCTATCCTTATCTCTCATTACTGTCTCACCGAGTCCTTAATCCCTCGGCTACCTTAGCCTTTTCTACTAATACGGCGAACTCTCGCTCTTGTTGTGGAGCTATCAACAACCTCAGGTCGTCCCTCAGTCCGTCCTCAAATCGGACACATCGCTCATGCTCCGTAGCCACTACTCCCGAGCATACCTGGCTCAACCTCGAAATTCGGCCAGATTACGCCACGGACTTGTTCCTTGAGCGAGCCCCAAAAATGCTTTTCTCTCGAGCATCAACATAGTGAGTTCCAACATACTTCTTCTGGTATGCTGCCTTAACATAATCCCAAGTGAGATCCTCAGCCGCGGCACCATCCCGAACCGTGAGCCACCACTGATACGCTTCATCGCGTAGCAGCGCCACCATTCCTTTCACTTTCTCTTCAGGGGTCAAATCCAGCTCATCCATAATTCGCTCGGTCGCCTCCAACCAATATTCGGCCGTGCTGGGTGCTACACCAGATACGCCACGGAATACCTCAGCTCCATTGGCACGAAGTCGCTCAGGTACCGACTTTCGAGCTCCCGAATTTCCTCCTGCACCAGCCACCAACTCAAGAACTCGTAGCACAGCCTGCGACACAGCATCATCCCCCGTCTAAGCTTGCTGCTCAATACCAACAGCTGGGGGTGGTGGTGGCGGTGGTATCTCATTGTCAGACCCTTGACCCGATCTAACGGGTTCCGACACGGTCGTTCTACCTCTACCGCATCCTCGTACGTTACGTCCACGTCCTCTAGAACTCATTTCTATCGTCGCGATTTAATCTGATTAAAAAGTTTTATGCATTAGTAAGTTGTTCCACTGATTAACTGCGAACGAATTTTATGGAAAGAAGATTTAGAAGTAGTTCTTTCGATCAAACAAAGTTTCAGCTCAAGTTCACTTATTCTAATTCAGAGAATCACATTCACATTCATCCATAACAGTATTCACTACACCTCGTTGGGTATTTTCGTCCATTCCCATCCCAGGGGTAATTTCGTCATTTGTCCTATAGGGGTATTTTGGTAATAAATCAAGGTCAATCTGAAAATCTTTACTAATCAAGGGTATTTCAAAATTTTCAAAACTCAGGGGATTTTGAAAATTTCCTCAAATCGGAGGTAAGGCAGAAATTTTGAAAGTTGGGGTCATTTTGGTAATTTTGTAAGTCAGGGGCAATTTGGTAATTTTTTTTCTAAATTAGGGTATCTTAATATTTCGCAAAATAGGTTTTCTGGGTACTTTCGCAAGGTAAGAAAATTTCATTAAAATCGAGGGTAGTATGGTAATTTTGAAATCCAAGGGCATTTTAAGTAATTCTACATCGAGGGTATTTTAGTAATTTATCAAATCGGGAATAATTCGAAAAAAAAATGTTTCTCAAAATCTAATCTAGTATTTTCAAATCAAAAAGGGCAATTTGAAGATTTAAAAACTAAGGTTTCTATAAAAACATGGCTAGTCCCTTTCGGGTTTTAATTATTGGGTTTAGCCCGTGAATAAGTCCTCTTGGTTAGGGTGAATCGTAGCTACGCACCAGGTAGGATTCGAGTAAAGAGGAGGTGAGTCGCTAGGACTGCTTAAGTACCAAGCTCTTACTGAATACCAATCCTAGACATGCGTACAACAGTTGCCACACCTTAACTCGACGACTTAATCACAGGTTTGTTTAATAGTCCTTAAGTCTTATGTAATTGTGTTTGAGTAGACTAGTCCTATGGTTCAACAGATCCTAGTTCACTAATCTACGTTCCCTTCATGCCTATAGCATTCACATACACATTTCACTTTAGTAGTCGTGGTACTTACTTACGGTGGATCATGGTCGGAGATCTGAGTGCCATGCCCGAATAACCTGAAATAAAAGTCCATATTTTGAAAAGCCCATTTTTGAAAACTATTTTTGGACACAAAATCCACAAAGCTGAGTTTTGAACCGGGCTCTGATACCAAAATGAAACACCCCAAACCCGGCCCACGAGCTTTGACCAGATTTGGTATGTTCCTCAAGTAAACCGATTCAAATTCTTTCGTTACTTGGTGAAAAACTTGTGTGATTTTTTAAAAAAAAAAATAGTTTGGGTTGGGCTTGTGTTGAAAACAAACTGGATTTTTAAATTTGAAAACCCCTTTTTAATTTTAAGTAATAAACATATCGAGTATATTTTAAAATAAAATACTTAGTCTTTAACTTAATCAAAATTTGTAACACAATAAAACAACAAGTAGAAATAAAATCGTTCATCATGGCCTTATGGCTTTATTACATCAAAATTTTACTTAGCATTTTAAATACAAAATGTTGTTCTAAAGACAAAAAAATCTTTATGTTTTACATTAAGTTAAAATATTTTTCGAACGGTTTTGCAGATGACATACGGATCCGGTCGGGGCTTGTGGGCGGGTTTGGGGTGTTACATCTACTATCTTCAATGCTCCTTTGCAAACTCGGGGATGCGGTGGTATCTTCGATCCGCTTCGCTGCAAACTCAGGAAGAGAAGATCTGCTATCTTCAATCTGCTCCATTGCAAACTCAGGGATGCCAGACTGGTATCTTTGATCCGCTTCACTGCAATCTCAGGAAGACAAGATCTGATGTCTTCGATCTGCTCCACTGCAAACTCAGGGATGCCAGACTGGTATCTTTGATCCGCTTCACTGCAATCTCAGGAAGACAAGATCCGATGTCTTCGATCTGCTCCTGCAACTTCAGGAATGCCAGATCTGCTATCTTCAATTTGCTCCACTGCAAACTCAGGGAGATAAGATCTGATATCTTCGATCTACTCCTGCAACTTCAGGAATGCCAGATCTGCTATTTTTAGTCTGCTCCACTGCAAACTCGGGGAGACCAGACTAATATCTTCAATCTACCTTGCTACACTGTCCTCTTAAGGACATAACCTGTAGAATGGGTTTTTTTATGCCTATGTTTATGCCAAATGATTAGGATTCTATGACCGGAATGAATCTAATGCTCCTAATTAAATATATTATGGACAATATTTGCATGAATGCAGAAAGTTATGGGAATGATCCCCCTTTTTTTAAAAAAAAATGTGCAACGATTAGGATGTAATGATCGGAATGAATCAAATGCTCCTAATTGGATGTGTATGAATGATATTTACATGAATGCATGAGAATGATCCCTTTTTAATGTTTGGGTTGTCATTACTCGTAGTTCATCAAGGTTCTATCACTGATGCATTACCATGCTTTCTCGTTCAGCCGGTATCTTTGACAGAAAACCCAAAGAAACGATCATATTCGCTTTCGATAAGCTTGCCCCATTGTAATTTGAGTCTCTTTCCTTTGTACCTTACGGGACATAAAGTTTGTACCTCCCACTTTGCAACCGGAGAATAACATTTGGTTTCTTCCATCCATCCCTTTGCAACTCCAAGGTATAGGATCAATTTGATCTGTTACACCATTCGCTGGGTGTAATAACCAGATGTATATGCCTGATATTTACATGAATGCAAAGTATCATTTTTCTTTTCCCGAGAATGATCCACTTGTACACCTGGGTTAACATTGCTCGTTATTTGTTGAGGTTATATCACCAATGAAATGTCTTGTCTTTTGTTCAACCAATAAAAAGTCCAAAGAGAAAATCATCTTTCTCCAATATTTCCAAACCTTAAGCTGAGTGAGTTCTAAACAATAGTCCTGTTTCAGGTCCTTGTATTATTCAAAAGCTTCCAGAGTAATATGTGAAACTCCTTTTATGAAAGTATTATTAGTCCACCAATCGTTATTTCAATGCAAAATGCCTGAAAAAGATTGTAACAATGGACAAGAAGGAAATTGATTGGTAGCATAGCTCGAAACAAACAAGTTAATCAAAGCTAGCAAATGCAATCAAGAAGGAAATTTATTGGTAGTGTATTTTGAAAAGAATAAGATTATCAGAAATAACAAATTTAAAATGGGTAAAATGAAAACTAGGTGCCCCAGATATCGCAGCCTGAGCTTCTCTGTTCAAACTTCTTGAGGACCATTTTGAGCTCAATATGTGTTTAGGGGGTCCGGAGTACTTTGTCGATGCTCTAAGACGTAACATTCTTCTTCATTGTTAATTCAAACGTAGAAATACTATTGTATGCCCCACTTTTGAACAAAATTTGAGCCTCCCTTTTTGGGTTTTCAACTCAAATCCCATTTGGTCTCAAAGTGCCCTTTGCGGGTTTTCGCCTTGGCCTCTCCCTTTTCTTTCTTCTTTTTCTGATGAAAATTTTTATTTTTTTTTTCTTTTCCTTTTTTTTTCAAGGCGCCCTTTGCGGGTTTTCACCTTGGCCTCTCCTTTTAGATGAAATCTGAACTCACCGGCTTGAACATGTCCTTACCATCCATCTTGGTCAAAGTTAATGATCTTCCAGAACAAGTCTTCTTCACCACATAAGGTTTTTTTCAAATTTGGCATTTACTTTCCTCTGAAGTCCTTTTGTATGAGAAGAATCCTTCTTGATGCTAGGTTCTCATCATGAAATTCTCTTAAGCGAACCTTTTTATCATAAGCCCGTATCATCCATTTTTGGTACATTCGACCATACTGAATACTTTCAATCAAGCTTACTGGAGACATTCTGCTTCATCCAATTTAATCAAAACTTGGAGAAAAGGAATCTTAACTTCCAACAATTATTTCCCTTTCATAATCCAATGAGAAAGATGTTGCCCCGGTGAAGGTCCTGGCCAACGTTCAAGAAGCATAGAGGGTAAATGGTAACTTTCCTATGCCAACCTTTACAAATCTCAGTCATTTTTCAAAGAATTTGAATGGTTTTTTGTTGCCTTTACTGCATTGATATGGTGTTAGACTGTAAATCTTTGACATTGTGCAATTATGCATTGTTAAACATGATCCTTTCTGGTATTCTTTGTTGGCATCTGATTTTTTAGCTTCCTTTTTTTTTTGAGCATTGTGAATGAGATTTGATAACTGTTGACTTTGTAAGATTGGCATAGGAAGTGACCTTCACCTTCTTAGTGAAGTAACCAACGACCATGAATATGAATCGATGTTGGCTAAAAGCTTTTGAGGAGATTGGCTTGATAACGTCCACGCCCCATATATAGGGAATCTATGAAGAAATAGAGGAGGCACATAAGTCTTGTATTCATCCATCTGGCACTGATGCAACCTCCATTTTCTGGTAGATCAGCAGTACCTAAACCTCATGATTAGCTTGACTATTGTAGGATTATTAGCATGTGATCTTCAAATACCCTTATGGACTTCTTCTAGGATTTCCTTAACTTTGACGGCATGCTCGCACCTCAGTAGCCCAGGCGTGTCTTAATGTGATCATGCAAAAACATCTTTGATTTCTTGGAGATAACTCAATGATGTCTTGCCTTATTCCTGCTGTGAGCTAAACTTCCATCTTCATCTCCTTTGTTAGCTCGTAGTGTCCGCTGACACTTCGTAAGGTAGGATCTACCATTCTTAACAAATTAGGAAATAAGTTGCAATCTCTATCATCTTCAAAGTCCTTAGATCCCTCTAGACACATATCTCACTAAAAGAGGAGTCAATAACAGCGTCGCTCATGTCATTGATATCTGGGGACCCATTGTGGGTATGAAGGTAAATTCTAGAGAATAAATGATTCCCAGAATGATTATTCGTACGGTATGATCATGAATAAAGAATGAAAGAATATTTGAATAGAAATCCAAGGTACAAAAGAATCTATAAATAGAAAGAATGGTAAAATATTTGCTCAAAAAGATGCATTTTATTGAAATAGAGATTCTGGATGCAAGCCTATTTCACAAAAGGACTCTTATTGCCTCTAGGCTTAAAGCAACAAGCGTGTTCCGAACATTACTCTGATTAAGCCTTAAAAATACATGAATCTCTTCCACAACCCTATTGTTTAAAATACTCCCAAATATCCAAGGGCTTGGATTCTACAAATTTTAATGCATATGATGAGATGTAATGCAAATGCATGAAATGCAATGCAAATGCATGGAATGAATGCAAAAAGAAAGAGAGGCGTTGATTCTGAATTCAATTCCATTAGAAGAACTTTTCTAGAAAATAAATTCCTTTACATAAAACGGATTACATATGTGGCCTTGCCCTCATATTCTAAGCGAAGATACCGATCTTTTTCTTCATATCCGGACGTCATGGTCGTACCTCGTGAACTTTCTCAATAGATGCCTCTTCTAGCTTCTTGTTGTTTGATCCAGGCCGCGACTCTTCACTCACCTATCCCCCGTGACGCTCATAAGCTTCTTTAAGAAAGTCGAGACGTGGCGGCTCTTTAATAGTCTTTGTCGACTTGAATCCTTGGGCAAAGTCTTGTATTCTTCTGCGGGCTATCAACCTTCTCTCGTTGTTTATTTGGACTATATTCGAATGACCGTATTATAATCCACTTTATCAAGAAATCCATTTTCCTATGACAAACTCTTCTATTTAGCAATCGAATATGAATCAACACCTCCTTTCTATGATGATGGAATACAATGTAGTCATAAACAAAAGAAAACACGTTAATATCATATACAGATGGTAAAAATCAAATTACAGAAAATAGTCAAACACCTATCCAAGTGACTGCTAGGGTTCAACATAGTTCTACCTAAGGTGGGCTCCTAAGGTTCACTACATGTGGTTTGGTTCTAAAGAGAGGTACCTGAACCAGCAGATTCCTCGATCCTCACCCATTATAGGCTCATACAGACCGAGTTCGGTTTAGGGGAATACATTTCCCTATGGCTGCACGGAGATGAAAATCTCACGAAGACATAGGTACGGATGTATCCCGAAAGCGATCCACTATCCTGCACGGAGGTGAAAACCTCACGAAGGAGTAGTTTCTCACTCCCACTTAAAAGGGTAAGACCAAAATGGTCCCTATGCAATGTGATGCGAGACTCAAACCACAGTAATTATGAAATAACAATACGAACAAATGCAATAAAAGGATCGTAATTTTTCAAATTAGGTTTTCAATTTTTGACAACAAGACAGAAAACAATCAATTTTACGGCTCGACTCTCTAATTTCCCCAGCGGAGTCGCCAAGCTATCGAAACCATTTTTTTGGAAAATGGAGGTCGACTTGGATTTTAAAAATGAAAATAAAAAAACAGGAGTCGCCACCAATATTTTTTGATGAGGTGTGATCGGGTCACCTTTGTTTTAATAAAACGTTTTGGTTTACTAAAACAGTGTTTCTGGTCTAAGGATTCGAAAAAGATCGGGTTCGGGAGTCGGTTACGTGCGATGAAGGATTAGCACCCTCGTCACGCCCAAAATTGGTACCAAATTGATTAATTAGTGTCTCAATGTCGAAAGTTGAAAATTTAAAAAAAAATTTAAAAATACGATCTCTTTTGAAAATGTTTGAATTTTCTCGAGTTGGATATTAAGATTCTCTAGCTCCAGAGGAATAAAATATCACATCCAGCACGTTAGGACACGATAATTTAATTCCTCGAATCCAAGATCCTCTCATGATTTTCGAGACTCATGCATTGAAAATATCAAAAGGATATTCGATTATTTGGCCAAACGAAAAACCGAAACCCAGCACGTTAGGGCACGATTTCTTGGATTTCCAAAACGCGAAATATTGCCTTATTCTTTAGAAATCCTTATCCTGAGATAACTAAACATCACATCCAATGAGTTAGGACACAACATTTCTGAATTCCCGAGATTAGGTTTTTATTTAACTTATGCTTTAAAAAACATAATTGGTTCTTTAGACTCGACGAGAAAAATCAAAATCCAGTAAGTTAGGGTACGGTTTCTTTCGAATCTTAGAACGCTAAGTATTTGCTTATTTCAAAAATCGGGTAAGATGCATCACGATCGAAGTAAAATGAAAAATGAATTATTGTGCAGATATGCATAATAGAATACAAATGAAGGCCATAATATAAATAACAATAGTAAAGAATAAAATAAAAAAAATAAATGCTAAAACAAGTAATCTACATGAAATAATAGGTAAAAAAATAAATAAATGAAATAAAAGAAAATAATAACAAAAATAAAAGTTAATAGCAAATAAATAAATAAATGTTATGTATGATAATTTAGAGATAATAAAATAATAATAATAACAACAAAAATACAATATTATGATAATAAATTATAATGAAAATAAGTTAAAAATAATAATAA
This sequence comes from Gossypium sturtianum, assembly GCA_025698515.1. Lineage (NCBI taxonomy): Eukaryota > Viridiplantae > Streptophyta > Magnoliopsida > Malvales > Malvaceae > Gossypium > Gossypium sturtianum. The sequence continues at coordinate 110,639,899 of CM046953.1, forward strand.
TAGTAAAAACAAATAACTAAATGTAATAATAATAATCATAAGAATAATAATAATAGTGAAAATAATAGTAAATATAAAAGAAATAACGAAATGAAAAAAAATAGTAATAGAGTAAAGTAATAATAATAAATATAATAATGATTATAATAATAGTAACAATTAATTTGATGATAAAAATAATAGTAATAATATTAAAAGTAGTTAATTTAATAACAAAAATAACAAAAGACTAATTCGAACTTAAAACAGAAGTTTGAGGGTAAATTTACAAATAAATAAAAAGGAAAAGGGGAAACAGGGACTAAATTACAATGCGCGCCACATAGGAGGGACTAACTGAGCAATTTAATCCCGTTCCTAAACGCACCGTTTTAGTATGGACTAAAACGAAACGAACGCCGAAGCTGTGGGGCGAAATTAAAAAACAAAAGATGGGAAAGGACTCAATCGAGAAAGAGCAAAAAAGCGGAAGGATCACGGGTATAAATAGCCCATTTTTGCCCAAAACACACGGATCCTGGCCTACTGGGTCGGGTCAGTCGGGTCATGTTCCAAAACGGCGCCGTTTTGGCACTCAAAGGCCTTAAAGCAAAACGATGTCGTTTTCTGTCTCTATATAAGGCCGATTTTTTTTTAAAAAAAATCACTTTTGGCTTTCTGCTGAAAAAAAAGGGAAAGGGGCTCATTTTTTTCTCTGAACCAGGTCCAGAATCCGACCGAGGGATCGCCTTGGCTCCGCCGTCCTCTGCCGTCGACGACTACCGAGCACGGCGGCCGGAGCTCCGATAAGTAAGTTCTTTTTTTTACTGTATTTTAATATGTGCATATATATATATATATAGTTTAAAAAACAAAATAAAATCTTTATACGATTATAAACAGTTTCGAAGAGAGGAAAAAAAGAAAAGGAAGAAGAAAAGAAGATGCCAAAGAAAAACCTTTTTTGATATGCCTTTATTCTTTGAATTTTAATCTTCTCTTTTTATTAATAAAGTCTCCCCTCCTTTACAATGGATTTTAGATCGGTTTTTATAGCCGATCTTTTACAAAGTGTTTGTTGTCACTTCTATTTTAATGTTGCAGGTGCTTGGTGCAAGTGGGAGGCGATGGCCAAGGCGGTGAATGGGACTGCTGGTCAGACACCCTAGGTGCGACGCACCTAGGGTTTTTTGCTATTTTGTTTTCTTTTCGTCTGCTTTTTTTGGTTATTGGGCTATGGCTATAATGGGTTTTGTTAGTGGGCGGTTTGGGTTTAAAGGTTTTAATTGTAATTGGGTTTGTTTTAATCTGTTGTAAAAATGGGCTGAGGTGATTGGGCCGGGCAAAAATGGGTTTGTACAGGTTGTATATTAAACAAACTACCGTTGGGTTTGTGGATGAGCCACATATTTGTAGTTACTGCCACTTGTTGTGAGTGCACAACATATTTACAAATTAAATAAACTGCCACTCTTCCTCCGTACAGTGTCTCGCCCTATGCAATGCATTATGTCATGCTTTGTATTATAAACAAATCAACACTAGTAGTAGACATGTAACATTTACTCAATTCATCTCTAGCACTTAACATGTTTATCATGTACTTCTTAGGGCGGTAACAATATTATCACTTTCAATTTAAAAGTTTCACTTTATCAAAAAACACATAACGTTTACGTATCATGCGATGTAATAAGAGCACTTAAGGCATTAAACACAAATTTCAAGATTCACACAATATCTGGGACCTAATTAAGCACGAAAAAATTCCAAAAATAATTCAGGGATTGTATAGGGATTAAATTGAACATGTCATACTTTTACATAATATTAATAATTTAAATCAATCAATCATGGATTCTAGTCTAAATCATTCTATTAGGGACTTAATTGAACAAAATTAAACATTAAAAAAAGTTTGGGAATTGATTAGGGACTAATCTGAATAAGATGTAAAATTTTAGGTCAAAACATGATTTTTGTAAAATAGGGGAAAAAATATAAAATCTAAAAAAACATGGACAAAACTATAAAATCTAAAAAATAGGGATAAAACTATAAAATCTAAAAAATAGTGGCAAAATTGTAAAATCTAAAAAATAGAGGACACATGGCCGTGAGGCCCTATCTTAGGCACGATTTTGCCTCGATTCGCTGGTAAAAGGACACACACCTTTCACCGAGATTTCGAACAACGTCCCTCCCATTCAAATTTGGTCAGATACACCTGTAACGGATCCGAACTTGGTGGAATTACGGAGGCTATGTAACATCTTGGAAAGGGCCTATGCATTTTTGGTTTAATTGTACGAAGTGACATGTTTTGTGTACTAAGAATAAATTTTGAACATTTTTGGAAACCCGGAAATGAATGGAAATGATTTGGAAATAAACATTTTTGGAAACCTAAAAATGTATGGAAATGTTAAGTTTAAAAATGGGAAGTGAACATTTTTGGAAACTAGGAAATGTAAGGAAATGATGTGGAAATGATTCAAAAGAGGAAAGTGAACATTTACGGAAAACTTGGAAATGTAAGGAAATGTCAAGTTTATAGAGCGAACGAAAATTTTTGGAAACTTAGAAATGACTTAGAAATGTCGAGTTTTAAAGTTTAAAAGAGGAAATTAAGGCAAGGTGGCCTTAAAAGAAAAAGTTTGTGAAACTTGACACACAAACAGGCTCGGAAAAGTGGCCTGTAGATGCCACTTAGGGCCTCTGGAAATGGTGCCACATGCAAGGTGTTGGGCCTGAGTTAGAGTCACTTGGGAAGCAAATAAAAGGAGTTTTATTTTTGCTTCCAGAAGCCTGAGGTGGACGGCACAAGCCTTCTAGAAAGGAGGAGTTTTATTGTCATAAATATTCGATTAATAAGGTGATAAATAAGGGATTTAATTTGGATTATTTTTGAAGAGATAATAAAGGATTATTCTCTAATTATTTTAAATTAAGGGATTATTATTTTGATAATTCAAAGGATAAAGCTATCAAATAAAGAAGAGTGGTGGCCAAGTAAGGGATTCTGAGTAGTAGTTTCGGCTATAAAATGAAGAAAATAGGGCTACTCATCAATTTTTTTCTTCCTCCTCTTCTCTCTGCTTTGAATTCTCGAGTACTCTCCTCTCTTCTCTTCTCTTTTTCTTTTGTCAAGCTGAATCTATAGTCCACCATTGTCAAAATTCTCAAGTTTTCTTTTCTTCCTATTTCTTCTTACCAATCCATTCAAAAGTCGAATCTTGGAAAGGCTTCAAGCATAGGTGCTGTCGATTTCTTCAAAGGTAAGAACAAGTTTGATTTCCAATCTTTTCTTTTAGATTAGCCGAGAGATAATCTAACCCCATACATATTATGGAAGGACCTTTCGAGATTATCAGAGTAGTCGACTAAAATGAGGAGTATTCGGGATTTCTAAGATTAAGGTAAGACATGTGAATATTCGGCCAAATGCCTTGATTTATGTTTTGATGATTAAGATTAAGTCTAACGTAAGGTTTTAGGGATTTCGACATTCCTAGGGAAACAAGGAACAGTTTCGGGATTTGTTGGTGTTCCAATCGGCAACAAGGTAAGAATACTAATCCTACTAGGATTTGGAATTTTGGCCGAAATGGCTTTTTATTAAGGTAATAAGTGATAAATCAATGTAGGGATTAAGGATCTAAGCATTAGATCAAGCTTTTCGGGATCTCAAGGAAATTTTAAGCGAATCAGGTGTGTACCCCACACTATCCCATAATATGTTTTATGGCATGATTAATTAATATATGTGATATTAAGTATATGAAAGTGGCTAAGGTGCCATGTTGTGGTACAAAGTACTCAGGTACGTTTCCTACTTCTACTAGGAATATGAAAGATGTTATTTGTAACATGAGAATATGATAAGAATGTGAACTCTGGCATATTATGCATATTATTATATGGGGCATATGGGTTTTTGAAAGGGGAAGTGAATGTGGTGACCTAAGACCACGAACACGGTGACCTAAGACCGTGATATCTGAAAAGTGGTGACCTAAGACCACGATGTCTGAAAGTGGTGACCTAAGATCACGGTATGCGGTGACCTAAGACCGCTTGATTTGGAGTGTAGCGGAAGGAGGGTCGACTTAGTAGTCCCCACGGTGTGTGCTGGCAGTGCGGGGTGTGTAGCGGATGGACAATTAGGTTTGGGTTTGGGAATGCATCATAACTTTGTATTCTATGTTTTGAATGTGTAATATGTGATATGCCTGATTCTATTATGATTTAGTGTCGTGTACACATTGAGTCTGTTTGACTCACCCCGTTGTGGGACTATGTTTCAGGTGATGAACAGTGATGGACCGGGACGGCAGAACTTGTGGTGGCCATGCTCAACATGAAGTTTATATTTTTATGGACTCTTGAATTTATTTTAGTACTTTGAATTATTTTTAGGAATTTTTTTTTTGATGAAATAAGGCCATAAGGCCATGATGAATGATTTTATTTCTACTTGTTGTTTTATTGTGTTACAAATTTTGATTAAGTTAAAGACTATGTATTTTATTTTAAAATATACTCGATATGTTTATTACTTAAAATTAAAAAGGGATTTTCTAATATAAAAATCCAGTTTGTTTTCAATACAAGCCCAACCCAAACTATTTTTTAAAAAAAAAATCACACAAGTTTTTCACCAAGTAATGAAAGAATTTGAATCGGTTTACTTGAGGAACATACCAAATCTGGTCAAAGCTCGTGGGCCGGGTTTGGGGTGTTTCAGTTTGGTATCAGAGCCCAGTTTTAAAACTATCGGCCTGTGGGCCAAGGCCCAAAACATTTTCAAAGCGAGCTCAAATGAGTTTTTTTTGAAAATATTTTATGAAACAAGCGAGTTTTACGGCATGGCACCTAAAGTCTCCGACCATGATCCACTGTAAGTACCCTAACTATTTGTGTGATTATGTGTAATGAATATTAGAAGGGTAGAAAAGGAATGGAACGTAGAATAGCATGATAGGAACTTGAACCCTAGGACTAGTCTACTCAAACACAAACACATAAGACTTAAGGAACGTTAAACAAACCCATGGCTAAGTCACTAAGTTAGGGTGTGGTAACCCCTGTGCGCATGTCTAGGATTGGATCCGGAAGAGCCTGGTATTTAAGCAGTCCAAGTGACTCACCTCCTCTTCGCAGGAATCCTACCTGGTGCGTAGCTTCGGTTCACCCTAACCCAGAGGGCTCAGTAGGTGTGGCAACCTCTGTGCGCATGTCTAGGAATGGTTTCGGTGGGAGCTTGGTATTTAAGCGATCCGCGTGACTCACCTCCTCTCCACTCGAATCCTGCCTGGTGCGTAGCTTTGGTTCACCCTGACCAAGAGGACTCGGTCATAGGCTAAACACAATAACTAAAACCCGAAAGGGAATTAGCCGTGTTTTTATAAAAACAACAAAACCCGAGTTTTAGAACTCTTAAAACTTTCTTCTAAATTCATGGAAACCATCTTTACAAAATTTTCCGAAAGATTTCCGATTTATACAAAAATGCCCCTAGTGGTAAAATTACCAAAATACCCTTGGTTTATAAAATGACCAACTACCCAACAGTTTTGCCAAAATTTCATTATTTTATCAATGTTCAAAAACCCTAATTTGAAAATTATCAAAAATACCTTGAATTTTGGAAATTTCAAAATTGCCCCTAACTTATAAAATTACCAAAATGACCCTGATTTCCAAAATTTTTGCAACATCACCGTTTTGAAAAGTACAATTCTAAAAAAGAACCCTCAAAGTTTTGCAACCTTTGAAATATCCCTAATTTATAAGATTTTACAAATTTACCCCGGCTTGGAAAAAAAAATCACCAAAATACCCCCGAGGTCCAAAATCACCGAAATACCCCTGGATTTCAAAATTTTTCAAAATACCCCGGAAATTTAAAAATACCAAAATACTTTATGACAAAATCACCAAGGAACTTTTTCCTTTTGAAAAAATTATGAAAATACCCCTTGTATGGCAGAATTACGAAAATACCCCTGGGTAGTGGAAGAAAAAAATAATAACAATGAAAACTAGAACCTTTCTCTGAATGAACGAGAGTTCATGATTGTTTGATAGATGTATGGATGAATGAATGGAAAGACTGTGTGCATACGAAAGAACCACTCCTAAAACTCTTTTCATAAAATTTCTTCGCGGGTAATCAAGTGAAACAAAGACTAATTCATAAAACTTCTTAATCAGATCACGACGTTAGAAATGAGCTCTAGAGGACGTGGTCGTCGTGGACGAGGTAGAGGAAGGATGACGGTGTCAGAACCCGTTAGATCGGTTCAAGGGTCTGACAATGAGATACCACCGCCACCACCACCCCCAGCTATTGGTGTTGAGCAGCAAGCTCAGACGGGGGATGATGCTGTGTCGCAGGCTGTGCTACGAGTTTAGGAGTTAGTGGCTGGTGCAGGAGGAAATTCGGGAACCCGTAAGTCTATGCTTGAGCGGCTCCGAGCTAATAGAGCCGAAATGTTTCGTGGAGTATCGGGTGTGGCACCCAGTACAGCTGAGTATTGGTTGGAAGTAACGGAGCGCATAATGAATGAGCTTGATTTGACCCCTAAGGAGAAGTTAAAGGGAATGGTGGCACTGTTACACGATGAAGCGTATCAGTGGTGGTTAACTGTTCGGGATGGTGTCACGGCTGAGGATCTGACCTGGGAATATGTTAAGGAAGCATTTCAGAAGAAGTATGTGGGAACCAGGTATACTGATGAGCAAAGGAAGGCTTTTCTGGGGCTGGTTCAAGGGAACAAGTGTGTTACAGAATATGAGGCTGAATTCCTGAGGTTGAGCCGTTATGCTCGAGGTGTAGTGGCAATTGAGCATGAGCGTTGTGTCCGTTTTGAGGACGGGCTAAGGGATGATCTGAGACTGTTGATAGCACCGCATCAGGAGCGGGAGTTTTACGCTTTGGTAGAAAAGGCCAAGGTGGGTGAGGAATCAAGGATTCTATAAAGCGAGGCTATGGATAGGAATAGGCCCAAAAGAGGTTTTGGAACGTCTGGAAAGGTTCATAAGAGGCCTAGAGTTGATGGGCCGCGAAGTCAGCAAGTTGGTCCAAAAGGGCGGTATCGTCCTTGTGATGTGTGTGGAAAGAAGCACTTGGGAGAGTGCTGGAGGAAAACAGGAGGATGTTTTAGGTGTGGGTCCAAGGACCATGTGATCAAGGATTGTCCCAAGAACTCGAGAGGAAAGCCGACCCAAGAGCTCGGAGAATGTTAGTCGGTGGTAGAGGAGGACCGCAGCCTCAACGAGGTCGTGGTTCGAGTAACCGAGGTAATGGTATCGGGCAGAGGCCGTGGAACACAGGCGGAGGTCTTTGCTAATCTTTGAGGCAAGGCAACCGGGTTTGGTTTATATGGTTCGCCGAGAGGAAGATGGAGACAGCGCGGATGTTATAACCCAGACGTTCTTTATTTTTGGCAAGCCCTATTTTGCTCTAATTGATGTGGGTTCGACTCATTCATATGTTGCATGTAGTGTAGTGGAAACACTAGGCCTAGACTCTGAACTTTCTGATAGGCAGATGACTTTAGTGAGCCCATTAGGCCAAACTATAGTGGTGGATAAGATCTTTTGGAACGTACCCCTAGAAATTCAGGGAGTGAACTTTCGGGCTGACTTAATGGAATTACCCTTTAGAGAGTTTGAACTTATACTCGAAATGGACTGGCTAGTAGAGCATCAAGCCGTGTTGGATTGTGCGGCTAAACGAATGGAATTAAGGACCCCGAAGAATGAAGTAGTAGTAATGATCGGAGAAAGAAGAAACTACCTGTCTAACGTAGTTTCGGCGTTGAAGGCTGAGAAAATGGTTTGGAAAGGGTGCAAAGCGTTTTTAGCCTTCGTAAGTGCGTTAGATGGAAAGGAAGAAGGTGTCAGTAGAGTTAGAACGGTAAGGGACTTCGTGGATGTGTTCCCAGAGGAATTACCAGGAATACCCCCAGATAGGGAGGTGGAATTTGGAATAGATTTGCTACCAGGAACGACTCCTGTGTCAATCGCTCCATACCGAATGGCGCCAAAGGAGTTGGTTGAGCTCAAGGCTCAAATTCAAGAATTATTGGATCGTGGGTTTATTCGACCCAGTGTGTCTCCATGGGGAGCACCGGTCCTGTTTGTAAAGAAGAAGGACGGAACTATGCGTATGTGCATAGATTACCGTCAGTTGAACAAGCTGACCATTAAGAACAAGTATCCTTTGCCAAGGATCGATGACTTGTTCGATCAGCTGAAGGGGGCCGCAGTGTTTTCAAAGATAGACTTAAGGTCGGGATATCATCAGTTGAAGGTGAAGGAGGCAGATATCCATAAGACAACTTTTAGGACAAGATAAGGCCATTTTGAGTTTGTGGTAATGCCGTTTGGATTGACAAACGCTCCAGCCGCGTTCATGGATATGATGAACCGGGTTTTTCAACCCCACTTGGATAGGTTCGTCGTTGTGTTCATCGACGATATCTTGGTGTACTCTAAGTCTGAAGAGGAGCATGATGAGCATCTCCGGGTTGTGCTGCAAGTGTTAAGGGGGAAGAAGCTCTATGCCAAATTCAGCAAGTGTGAATTTTGGCTTAAGGAGGTGGCATTCTTAGGACATGTGGTATCCGTAGAAGGAATAAGAGTGGATCCTAGGAAGATCGAAGCAGTGTTGGATTGGAAACCACCTAGGTCCGTGGCTGAGATCTGAAGTTTCTTGGGTTTGGTAGGATATTATAGAAGGTTCGTAGAAGGATTCTCGTCAATAGCCGCGCTTTGACAAAGTTGCTAAGGAAGTAAGTACCCTTTGAATGGACCGATAAGCAAAATGAAGAGCTTTGAAAAGCTTAAGAAGGTGTTGTGGAGGCTCCAGGTGTTAACAGGAGGTGGGAAGGATTTTGTGGTGTCTTGTGGACGCCGCACACGGGATTAGGATGTGTCCTAATGCAAGATGGAAAAGTAGTCGCCACTACGCGTCTCAGCCTAAGGCCTCATGAGGTTAATTACCCAACTCATGAGTTGGAATTGGCAGCAGTGGTTTTTGCCCTTAAGGTGTGGAGGCACTACCTTTATGGAGAAAAGTCAATAATCTACACAGACCACAAGAGCCTTAAGTATCTGTTGACTCAGAAGGAGTTGAACTTGAGGCAGCGAAGGTGGGTGGAGTTATTGAAGGATTATGATTGCTCGATAGAGTACCACCCGGGCAAGGTAAATGTGGTAGCTGATGCCTTAAGTCAGAAGGTTGTGTCGGATCTAAGGGCTATGTTCGCTCACTTGAGCTTATATGATGATGGAAGCCTGTTGGCAGAATTGCAAGTCAAGCCCACATGGCTGAAGGAGGTGAAAGAGGGACAGTTGGCTGATAAGGACCTAAGTGCTAAGTTACAGCAAGTACAGAACGGAGGATTAAAGGATTATGGCGTTAGCGACGAAGGAGTATTGTGCTACAAAGGAAAGGTCTGTATGCCAAGAGACGAGGAGTTAAGACAAAGGATTCTTCGGGAGGCGCACAAGAGCCCTTATGCTATGCATCCGGAGGCATTTGTCGTCATGAGAGATCTAAGGGAACAATTTTGGTGGTCCGATCTTAAACGAGAAGTTACTAAATTCGTGGGAAAATGTCCGACGTGTGCCGGCAAGTTAAAAGTTGAACACCAAGTTCCATCAGATTGCTTCAACCCATTGAGATTCCGCAATGGAAGTGGGAGAGAATTACCATGGACTTCGTTAGTGGGCTTCCCCTTACGCCTACTAAGAAGGACTCAGTATGGGTGATAGTGGACCGTTTGACCAAGTCCGCGCACTTCATTCCGGTAAGAGTTGACTATTCTCTTCAGAAGTTGGCCAAGTTATATGTGGCGGGAGTTGTGAGGTTACATGGAGTACCAGTATCGATCATCTCCGATAGAGACCCAAGGTTTATGTCTTGGTTTTAGAGGGCGCTTCATCAAGCTTTAGGCACTAAGTTGGACTTCACTACGGCTTTTCATCCACAATCAGACGGACAGTCTGAACGGGTTATACAAGTGTTGGAGGATATGTTGAGAGGCTGTGTGATGGATTTCCGAGGAAGTTGGGAAGATTACTTGCCTTTAGCTGAGTTCGCCTATAACAACAGCTATCAGGCTAGCATTCGGATGGCACCATATGAAGCATTGTATGGTCAAAAGTGTAGAAATCCTACTTGTTGGACTGAGTTAGGAGAACGTCGAGTTTTGGGTCCAGAGTTAGTGGCAGAAACTGAAGAGAAGGTTGAAATAATTCGAGCACGATTAAAGGAAGCCTCTGATAGGCAGAAGTCATACGCAGACCTCAAACGAAAGGAGATAGAATTTGAAGTGGGAGACCAAGTGTTCCTGAAAGTCTCGCCTTGGAAGAAGGTAATGAGGTTCGGTCGCAAAGGGAAGTTAAGCCCAAGGTTTATAGGGCCCTATCGAGTACTAAAGCGAGTTGGGCCAGTGGCATACCAACCGAGTTGCCACCGAGTTGCAAAGAGATGCACGACGTATTCCATGTATCCATGATACGTCGTTACCGATCGGATCCATCTCATGTGGTACTTGTTGAAGAAGTGGAGCTAAGGCGGACTTATCCTATGAGGAAGAGCCGATCCGGATATTGGAACGTGATGTGAAAGTGCTACGGAGGAAGTCGGTTCCTCTAGTCAAGGTGTTATGGCGCAATCATGGAGCGGAAGATGCTTCGTGGGAACCAGAAGAAACGATGCGACGATAATACCCTCAATTATTTTAGATAGAAAATTTCAAGGACGAAATTATTTTAAGGGGTAGAACTGTAACATCCCGGAAAGGGCCTATGCATTTTCGGTTTAATTATACAGTGACATGTTTTGTGTACTAAGAATAAATTTTGAACATTTTGGAAACCCGGAAATGAATGGAAATGATTTGGAAATAAACATTTTTGGAAACACGAAAATGTATGGAAATGTTAAGTTTAAAAATGGGAAGTGAACATTTTTGGAAACTAGGAAATGTAAGGAAATGATGTGGAAATGATTCAAAAGAGGAAAATGAACATTTTCTGGAAAACTTGGAAATGTAAGGAAATGTCAAGTTTACAGAGCGAACGAAAATTTTTGGAAACTTAGAAATGACTTAGAAATGTCGAGTTTTAAAGTTTAAAAGAGCAAATTAAGGCAAGGTGGCCTTAAAAGAAAAAGTTTGTGAAACTTGACACACAAAGCAGGCTCGGAAAAGTGGCTGGAGATGCCACTTAGGGCCTCTGGAAATGGCGCCACATGCAAGGTGTTGGGCCCTGAGTTCGAGTCACTTGGGAAGCAAATAAAAGGAGTTTTATTTTTGCTTCCAGAAGCCTGAGGTGGACGGCACAAGTCTTCTAGAAAGGAGGAGTTTTATTGTCATAAATATTCGATTAATAAGGTGATAAATAAGGGATTTAATTTGGATTTTTTTGAAGAGATAATAAAGGATTATTCTCTAATTATTTTAAATTAAGGGATTATTATTTTGATAATTCAAAGGATAAAGCTATCAAATAAAGAAAAGTGGTGGCCAAGTAAGGGATTCTGAGTAGTAGTTTCGGCTATAAAAGGAAGAAAATAGGGCTACTCATCAATTTTTCTTCCTCCTCTTCTCTCTGCTGAATTTTCGAGTACTCTCCTCTCTTCTCTTCTCTTTTTCTTTTGTCAAGCTGAATCTATAGTCCACCATTGTCAAAATTCTCAAGTTTTCTTTTCTTCTTATTTCTTCTTACCAATCCATTCAAAAGCCGAATCTTGGAAAGGCTTCAAGCATAGGTGCTGTCGATTTCTTCAAAGGTAAGAACAAGTTTGATTTCCAATCTTTTCTTTTAGATTAGCCGAGAGATAATCTAACCCCATACATATTATGGAAGGACCTTTCGGGATTATCAGAGTAGTCGACTAAAAGGAGGAGTATTCGGGATTTCTAAGATTAAGGTAAGACATGTGAATATTCGGCCAAAGGCCTTGATTTATGTTTTGATGATTAAGATTAAGTCTAATGTAAGGTTTTAGGGATTTCGACATTCCTAGGGAAACAAGGAACAGTTTCGGGATTTGTTGGTGTTCCAATCGGCAACAAGGTAAGAATACTAATCCTACTAGGATTTGGAATTTTGGCCGAATGGCTTTTTATTAAGGTAATAAGTGATAAATCAATGTAGGGATTAAGGATCTAAGCATTAGATCAAGCTTTTCGGGATCTCAAGGAAATTTTAAGCGAATCAGGTGTGTACCCCACACTATCCCATAATATGTTTTATGGCATGATTAATTAATATATGTGATATTAAGTATATGAAAGTGGCTAAGGTGCCATGTTATGGTACAGAAGTACTCGTGCACGTTTCCTACTTCTACTAGGAATATGAAAGATGTTATTTGTAACATGAGAATATGATAAGAATGTGAACTCGGCATATTATGCATATTATTATATGGGGCATATGGGTTTTTGAAAGGGGAAGTGAATGTGGTGACCTAAGACCACGAACACGGTGACCTAAGACCGTGATATCGAAAAGTGGTGACCTAAGACCACGAGAATCTGAAAGTGGTGACCTAAGACCACAAGTATCACGGTGACCTAAGACCGCAGATTTGGAGTGTAGCGGAAGGAGGGTCGACTTAGTAGTCCCACGGTGTGGACGGCAGTGTACGGGGTGTGTAGTGGATGGACAATTAGGTTTGGGTTTGGGAATGCATCATAACTGTGATTCTATGTTTTGAATGTGTAATATGTGATATGCCCGATTCTATTATGATTTAGTGTCGTGTACACATTGAGTCTGTTTGACTCACCCCGTTGTGGGACTATGTTTGAGTGATGAACAAGTGATGGACCGGGACGGCAGAACTTGTGGTGGCCATGCTCAACATGAAGTTTATATTTTTATGGACTCTTGAATTTATTTTAGTACTTTGAATTATTTTTAGGAATTTTTTTTTTTGATGAAATAAGGCCATAAGGCCATGATGAACGATTTTATTTCTACTTGTTGTTTTATTGTGTTACAAATTTTGATTAAGTTAAAGATTAAGTATTTTATTTTAAAATATACTCGATATGTTTATTACTTAAAATTAAAAAGGGGTTTTCTAATATAAAAATCCAGTTTGTTTTCAACACAAGCCCAACCCAAACTATTTTTAAAAAAAAAAAATCACACAAGTTTTTCACCAAGTAACGAAAGAATTTGAATCGGTTTACTTGAGGAACATACCAAATCTGGTCAAAGCTCGTGGGTCGGGTTTGGGGTGTTTCAGGCTATCAAAGATAAGTTCAACAATTGGTAGAGAATTGATTTATTCGGGATTGATTTGATATCGAGAGCAAAAATAGAAAATGAATCAAAATCCTAAAGTAATTCGGGGAGGATTAAATACTCAAGTTTTTCAAATTTTAAGGGGTTGCATGATAAATTATCTAATTTTGGCCGAAATGAGGAGTTTTGACGTGACTTGAACTAGGTTTGCAAGAAAGAAAGTGTAAAGCCTTAACCACTTAGGCTATTGCCCATTCTTATTATATTTTTACTCTAAATATTATTTATGCTAATGTGACTTTCATCCTAGGCAGGGGCGAAGTTAGACAATTATTTTAGGGGTCGAAATTAAATTGTAATTTTAATAGCCTAAATCTTTATATATTTTAAAGAACTAAATCAAAATTTTATCATATTTAGGGGACCAAAGTGTAATTTTATCTTTATTAATTTAAAGAACTATATGAACAATTTTTGATTTTAGTGGGGTTGGGGCCTCTGCCAGCCCACTAGATATGTCAATGATCCTAGGTTGCTAAAAATAAAAAGAAAAGAAATAGGAGAAGTGTGATTTAAACCTAAGACTATTAAAAGATATACAAACTACTTAATCATCAAATCAAAGACTTATTTCTTATTTATTCATTACAACTCTCTATATTTTATGACATTACATAAAAAATATTATTTTATATATAAATTCTACATAATAGAAATAATACTATTTTTAAAAATAGATACAACTTTTTTCTAATGATAAGAACTTACATAAATAATAATCGGTAGTTTAATTGTTTTTATTGATGTGAATGTGGATCTTTTAGAATGCGAGTTATTAAGTTTGTGTGCATTAGTTATTTTCTAATTAATATATATATAAATATATATATATATATATATATTTGCGAGTTAAATGAGTACAATAAATTATGTAACAAATTTTTAAAAATTGGTATGGTAAAATTAACAAAGGAAAAAGGTGGTTTACACGATGGGTTGCTTAGGTGAAGGTAAGAAAATGAGTTTTCCTGGTGATGGAGTTTGTGGGTTTTGGAAGAAAGAATAATTACGTGAAAGTGTATGAGTTGTTTTGCATGATATTTTTATAGTGTGAGATAAGTTTAGTTAAGTGTTTTGAGGTCATTGACATAGAAGTCTAATTTGATATTCATGATAGTGACAGTGATGTTACGTCTTAATATAAGACATTTTAGGATTATTGGCAATTAATGACCCTGGATTCTTACGTAGTTCTTATATAGTCTTAGTGGAGATGCCTAGTTCCAAGGTTCGTTGGACTAAGGTTCGTAAGTTAACTCAAGATTTGTGGTTGGTAGGTCAACTATACATGGTTCTTGTGATATTAACTTCATTAGAAGACACATATTAAATTCTCTTTAGGTTTGTCATGAGATCTATGAGGTCGGTTATATACATTGGTGAATACAAGGGAAGGCAGGTGGGGGCCATTGCCCCACCTAGCTTTTTAGAAATTTACATAGCACCCTCTTTAAATGAACTTTATTACATTAAACCCCCTAAAAATTTAAATCTTGACCCTAAAAAACATCAACTCCTTTTAAAGTTTAAAAAATATACATAAATATATATTTATCTCTTATAAAATAATATATTTTAGAAGTTTCAAAATTTTAAAGCTTTCAAGAGAAGTTACAATAAAAAATCATAATTTTTTTTTAGAAAAAATTTAACAATTAAAGAAAAAAAACTTCTACCCATAAAACTGGAAAAAAAAACCTCGAACAAATTAAAAGAAAAAAAAAAAGAAGAGTAATGGAAAAAAGCAATTAACAAATTATAAGAGAAAGAAGAAGATATTATCACTAAACAAGAACAGGAACAAAAATAAAAAAAAATAAAAATTTAAGGTTTTCTTTAAATATTTTAACTTGCTTTCTTTATATTTATATAATTCTATATTAACGGTCCGTACCCAAAAGAAAAAAAGAAGATCTCAAATTTTAAGATTTAGGGCTAATAATTATACATAAAAATTAATAATAAAAATAATATGTAGTCGACAATGTTAATATAAGTTTATCTCCTTAAGTCGTATTTGTTAATTTGCCACTAGTTATATAAGATATAATAGATATAATAAATAAATATAGCTTTGATTTAAATGATTTATCTTTAAAATATACAAAAATAAAATATCAAATCCAGTAAATTGGAATCCTATTAAAGCAAAATCTTAAATATCAGGACAAATAATATATGTGAATTTATTTAATTCTTTTTTGTACTAACAAAAATAAAAGTAGGTAGGTGGGGTGCTGTGCTATTTGGCACAGGGTTCTTATATGATGCCACGGTGTTTTAGTGACGTTGCAATATTTCGTCACACTAAAGCTGCATTTAAAAAAAAGAAAAAAAATTGCTGCAGCTGTAAACTTTGGATTTATATTATTTATTAAAGTTACTACTATAATAATTATGCCGTGTTAATTTATTAATAAGTGAATACTGTTTTTTTTAATCTGTATTAAATTTTGAGAGTTTATAATCTATATATACTATATATAAAAATAGTGTATCAACCATTTCTCCTTTCGACACCTGTCCAAATAATTTTTCCTTTTGACACCTATCCAAAAAACAAAGCTATCTTCTTCTTTTTCTTTTTCTTTTTTTTTCTTTTTCTCCTTTTTTTTTGAGATTTTATTTTAATCCTTAGAATATATTCAGAATTTAAATCTATATTTATAAACTAAATATGAAAGGAAGGCGTTAGGCCATTCCAATCTTGCTTTTTCATTATAAAATCATGGTTTAATTGCGATTACATCTCTTTACTTTTTTTTTAATTTATATAATAATAATCAAATTTCATTTTCAATTTTTATATTACACTCAAAGTTGAGATTTAATTTTTATATTTAATTTTTAACAAAATTTGGTATCTAGAGGAACACATGTTCTATTATTCTCTCCCTCTCTCTCTCTCTCCCCATTATAAAATGATGGTCCAATTTTAATTTTGATCTCTTTGAAGTTTTTATTATAAAATTTTAGTTTTTTTTCTTATATTACGTTCAAATTTGAAATTCTATTTTTATATTTAATTTTTTATATAATTTGATGCTTTTCAAGAATTATGTATATAATTTACATAGTAATTGCATACAGATAAATATATTTTATTTTTTCATTTATAAATTTATTTTTTGAATTATATTATGAAGTGATTGATCTATATATTGAACCGTGTGTCATGTTTTAATTTTATCATATTAGAGTTTCATCTCAAACTATCTCATATTTTGTTAATTTATTTTAATTTAATTCCAAATTTATTTTCATAAAATATAAAGATATAAAATAATATTTAAATTTATAATTTTTTTGAAAAAAATTCTATTTGACAATTATTCAGTATAACTAAAAATTTATTTTCAATTAATCATTTAAATCCCCAAGGGCATACAATCTTGTTTTTATTTATTTATTTATGAATTAGTCTATTCGTATTAATTCAGATTAAATAACTGATCATGCAATTCATTGTTATATATTAGAAAGCTCTAATATATTTTTACATATTATGTTAATTTGGTCTTGATTCTTAAAAATTTAAAATTCAAAATTAAAAAACTTTAAAAATTAAATATTCTTTTCCGATAAAAATACATACGAATTATAAAATATTTATAAATAAATGAATATTTATTGTTCTCATTTTGTAACATGACATTTATGTATTAAAATAATACTTTTATAAATAAAGAATTTAAGGCAAAAATAAAACATGAAGAAGACTTAAGCAAATTCAACTTTTCTCTTTTTTTCATCATTAACGACCACTATATTCAGGTTGGGTCAAAAACTATAGCCTGTGGTTAAAAAGGATAAGAATAGATGTCTTTAAGTTGTTGCCCAAGACGAGGTTGTTGTATTAGAGGTTGTGCTTGAGAGCATGCATGATTGAGAATATACATGTGAGGATGGAGTCTTGGAGACCTAGTAGGTGGAAGGCCATGTCGGCAACTCCACAACTGATTCTTAGTTTGGTGGCACGATGATGGAGGATATGTAAATCGAGGAGTTCATGATAAGGGTTATTGGTGCTAGTGGTTGTGGATGAAGGTGGTGCCCAACGCTTGACAAATTTTTGCGAGGACTAAGGAACAAAGCTAGACGTATAATAAATAAATTATTATTTATAAATACAACTAAAAGATGGGAAAATTTTGAATCTGGTTTAAGAAAAATAAGTATTCATTTATTTATAATTTTGCATGTATTTTTATAAAATCTTATGTATTTTTATCGAAAAATGAACTTTTAAATATTTTTTTTAAAGTTGTTTGATTTTGAATCTTGAATTTTAAGGAATCAAGATTAAATTGACATGATATGTAAAGTTGAGGGTTAAATTTTTTGAATTTCTTATAATTAAGACCAAATTGATAGAATCAGTAAATATTAGAGGGATAAATTTGTTATTATGCCAATGAAAATAGCCACGCCAGTACTCCTTTAGTGATTAAACAGATGAGTGACTGGAATATTAGATTCCGATAACTTAGTAACTAAAATAGAAAATTTTAAACTTAAATGACAAAAACAGAAAGACACTAATAATTGAGTAACTATTTATATAATTTACCCTAAATTTAAATGAGCAAATTCATTAAAAACCCAACGTAAAAAGGAAGAACGAAATTGATTAAATACCGTTTGGTTGGTCAAGATTTTATTACATACTTATTTTCTTCCTCTTCTATCTAATTAAATTTGGAGCTCAAGTTTGTTTGGTTCATCAAATTCCTCCATTTCGCCAACTCATTTTTAATGATCGATTTAATGTTAGATTAAAGAATTTAATAAAAATGCAATCTTTTTTTCTTTTCTTTTTTTTTTTTAAATTTGGAACATTTACTATTTGAGAATGTGATTTTATATGCAAATTATTGAAATTTTGGGAGCTTATACATACACAATTGTCTTGTTGAAGCTTGGAAAAAGAATTTTTTTTTTTTTTAGAACTAGTAGTTTAAACTCTTATATTGGGGTCACATTATATGCAAATTTGATTGTTTTTCCCAGTAAGCATGATTTAGTTTAATATTTCTATTAGTAAAAAAAATTGTGTTTAAAAATCGTGGTTGGAAAATGTAAATTAAAACTTCTAAAAGTTCAGCTGTTTTGTGAAAAAATATGGGTTAAGAAGTACATTTCAATTAAGTGTATTTCTTTTTCGAAAGATTTAGTGTAGTTAGAATTTAGATTCAACAATAACGATATATTTATACTCATAATGTAAATCAATTTTTTTATTGATTTAATATCTCTATTATTTCGATTGGTTATGTTAAATTTTAATATAATTAATCGTTAAAATTTTTTACATTAAAAATAATTAAATATTTTAAATTAGTAAATGAGTCCATGTGAATGATTTATGCTAAGAGTATAAATATGATGCTCGCATTAAATTAATACAAATCGTTGATTGAAATATTTAAAACAAGGTAAATTTACGATACTTATAAGTAAATCTTTCTATCTATCTATCTATATATATATATATACATATGAAGAGAAATCAACTTATGTAATGTAAAACTTACTTTTACATAATAGAAACTTGCCTAGCTTTCTATGCCGTTACTATTTTAATAAACTGATGATTGAATTTAGTAATATAATTATACTCACTGTTATGTGTTAATTTTCAAATCAAACTAAAATCTTTATTATATCAGTCTTGAATATTATTGTTATTATATATGCAATGGTTGAAAGGTTTCTTTTACATAAAATAAAGAGATAAAGCAACAATTAGTCCATGAACTTGACAACTTTTTCCAACTTGGTTTTTCAACATTTTTTTGTCCACATTAGTTCCCGAACTTGTATTCTTAAGACAATTTAGTCCTTTTTTTAACAACGTTAAGAGGTGATGATGTGGTACTTTTAGAGAAGAATTCATCCAGAGGTTCCCAGCAAGCTTGAGTAGTTTGACCCTCAACTGTGGTTGTTTGATGATCGAATGAAGCTCTGAGTGGTAGTTATAAATATGTAAGCCTCATTTGCAATAATTTTAATACCCTCATTTACTTCCTTATTTATATTTCCCCAAATAACCTAAAAGGTAATAGCAACTAGACAACATTGGTGAAATGTAATTAGGAAAACAAGAAGTCTAACCAATCCTTGATTCTATATAGTAAGATGGTATTTGTCCAAGTAACCCTTAATCGATCCTAGATCACAACAACCATATTATAATCCCTACAAGCATGTAATGTAATCTTAGAATCCTAGTGACATCGAGGGCGAGTGATGGTAGCAGATATATATCGCTAGTAAAAATTAGACATAGTAGGAACATAGTTGTTATAAATTCTCCAACTATACTTTTGATTTCTCTAGCAGTTCTAGCGACCATAGGATTTTATAGAAATTAACATTTAAAGTGGATGGATTATTTGTTAATGGTTGTTGACTAATAGATAGTAAGGTGGTGAGATCTTTATATCATCCTTTAATAATGTAAATCTTGATCCCATCATATTGCCAAACTAGTATATCTATCACACTCGGTTTTCATGAAGGTTTGGAGATTAAGAAAGATTTGGGAGTTAATTGAAAGAAATAGTAGGTTTGGTGGACTATATTAGAAAATCTGGAAATTTAGTGGTTGAATGAAAAATAGTTGGGTCTCAATTTTGGTTTAGGTAAGTTGGAATTTGTTGGTTCTTTAGTGGGAAACAAAATGATTATTGATGGATGAGTTATTTGGGACTTTGGTGACTGTGCGTGAAAGGTTATATATATGTGTGAGAAGGATTATTCTAGAGATAGAATTCTTCTCATTTCTGTTTCATTTTCTTCTCTTCTGCATCATCTTCTTTAGTTGCTCCAAAGAAGAGAAAGTTGAGGAAAGCTCTTACTCTTTCTGTATTCGTGAATTTGAGAAAAAAAAAGAAGAGATGTTAAAGATTTCTAAAATCTTTGAAAAGCTTTTGAATGTTACTAGAATCTGGATTTTAAAGCTTGAATATATTTGATTTAATTGGTATATTGGTGGATGTGCGTAGCTGGAAGGACGAAGGAGTTGGAAAAGCTAAGTTAGCGAGGATGAAGGATATCAGATGAGTTTACTTACTCCACCGTTTGAGGTGTTATTCTGGTTGTTGTGTTGCTTGTATGTTCTGCTCTGAGTTCAGTTTTAGTTATATGATTGTATATGATTGTGGTGAATGAGAAAGTTGTGCATGCCTAAAGTTGTGCAATTACATGAATGTTTTCTAGTATGTCCTTGAATTGCATGATAGAATTGGTACGTGGCGTACTCCATGATATAGTATGAATAAGTAGTGCTGGTTGAAAAGACGTGCGTGTAATTTATGTTTTTAAAATATGGAGTGTGGGGGGAATTATTTGGCGGGTTAGTTGAAGATAGGAAAATTGGCGTAATGGAGGAATGGATAGATTAAACGGGGAATACAGTTACCAAATCTGAAAATGGCCCGGCCTTGCGGGTGAACACTTAGGTGTTTGAATTAACAAGAGGAGTTGAGGAGGTTTGGTTGAAAATGGTCTGCTGGCTCTACAGAGTGGCATCATGGATAAATGATCGACTGGCTCCACGGAGCAACACCATGAAAATGGTTTTTTGACTCCTTAGAGTCAAAAGTCCATGGCTAGCCATGGCATGATCTAGTGGAGGACAAGTTCGCTTTATGGAAAAAATGAAGTCCACCAGGGCAGTAAATAGGGAAGCTTGTAAGGGCATATAAGTGGAAATCACTATTTGACTCGCGTGGAAAAAAGTCTTATATAATGGTTATGGCATGTATGGGAATGCTGATAAGAGTTCTAGCCAAGACGTAATGACAAAAGGAAAATCTGAGAGCATGTTGTACATGGATATACGTGGAAAAGGGGGTTATCCTTCAGAATATTTGTAAATATGTACCGCTATTAAGAGTCCGCTAGAGTGAACGGATAAGCCAACATAGGTTTTGAGAAAGCGAGATGATTCTCTAGACTCTACTTTTAAGTTTTCTTGGCAAAAAGGTTGTCAGAAAAGGGAAAATCTGCCAATGACTATCTTATATGGGAAGTCCACCAAGGGCCATCTATTCTGTAAACCCGCCAGAGGCTATCGAATGAGAGGGACATTCGTAAGGGCTATTCGCTCTAGGAAAGTCCACCAAGGGTTATTCATTTTGGTGATATCCTTAAGGACTACCTTGTTGAAGGAAAAGTCCATTGGGATTATCTTATACGAATAAGCAAGAAAGGGTTTATTCGTACAATAGTCCCCCAAACAATTGATTTAGAAGCTTCCTATTGAGGTTATGTACATGAAGGTTTCCCATTTGGATAGGCATCTGAGTTAGCTAGAGTATATACACGAAGTAGCCCGAATGATGCCGTACATTTAGCAAAAATTTTCAGGGAATGAATTGTAATGGGTAAGAATTCGTCGTTACGACAAAGTGTGTACTAGTCCCCCAGAGTTAACGAATGATACGTATGTTAGCTCAAGAGACGAGTTATCAAATAAATTTATCAAATGATAAAGAATTTGAATCTAAGATGATGTTTAGGTCTCTTTGAGAGTTGAAAGGATGCCTACATCTTAGAGAAATCCTACCATAGATATATTGGCCAACAGTTTGTTCAAGAAGAGCATATAGGTGTTGACCATGCCAGCCAAATTGCGAGAGCTTATATGAAACTCAGGGAGTTATTATTTAATAATTTATGTATGAAATCTCACTAAGTTCATTCGAACTTATGAGTGGTTTGCCTTGGCTGTAGGAGTAAAGGCTATTATGGAAACTGTGGGAATGGACCAAGCCAAACCTCGCGGAACCTATATGGGTTTCTTTGAAGTGGTATCATGCATATAGAAGGGCGCCCTTAGAGGCTACACCTCAGGCAGTGAATATGTAATTAAACAAAATTCTACTTGTTAAAATTATGTATATAGGTATATTCAGTAGATGGGTATGTTGTAAAGAATATTTTTTTTCTATTTAGTTAGTTAATCATATAATAAGAGATTTCATACAACGTTCTTTATGAAAATGCTTTGGTTAGTTAATTGATTAGGTTAAATTTGTATCTGAACGTAGCATTGATTCTAGCAGAGAATTAATTAAATTGGAAATATTTTGTTATGTAACGATTTAATTATGACATTTGGTACCGGGACCAGACGATCGGATCGGGTCAGGTATAGGGTGTTACAATATCAACATCAGTACTTCATGGCAATTGAATCAATAGAATACAACAGGTTCTATAATAACTGAAAAGTTGGTGGTGTCAAAAATTATGGTTTCAAAACCTCGATTCTATAAATCGGGTCATATTTACGGAGTTATATCAGAAGCGAATTGAACTTCGGTTTAGTAATTTCGTCAAAATAGTGTTTAATTTGAGTACACGAACTAAATCGTGTAAGTGATAAAAGTAAGAATTATTAAGAAATTACAATTAGAATTGAATATATAGGACTTATTAAGTAAATAAACCATTATATATTATTATAATGGTGGTCAGTTATGGCTTATATTATATGTTAAATATATTATAAAACTTTAGTTAAAATTTATGTTAAAATAAAAACAAAATGAAAGTAAATAGCAAAGTGGGGAGAAAGAGAAACAAACCTTTCATCTTTATTTTGCATGCTGAAAATTGGGAAGGAAGAAGAGGGAGCATTCGACCTTTGAGCTTTAAGCTTTAAAACACAATTTGGTTAGTGTAATTTTTATGTTTTTAGAATCCCCGTAGTTCAATCTAGTTGGCCCATATTACAGTTTTTGGTATTGGTAAAGATTTAGGATGTTACCATTTAGAGTTTGAGGTGTTATTTTGATAGATTTCAAGTTTAGAATTGATAAATAACTAAATTGTAAAGTCAATTGATGATTTTGTGTAATAAGGACTAAAATGCACAAATTTCAAATTTGGTGGTAAAAATGTGAAATAGAGAGTTAAATTAGGCTTAGAGTGAAAGTGGTATAAAAATTGGAGGTTAAGTTTGAAAGTTATGTTAGTCCCGATTTTAGGGGCTAAATTGAATAAAATGAAAAAGTTGCATAAATTAGAAATTGAATGTGAAATTGGCTTTGTATTGATAATTTATTATGTTTGTTTTAATTTGTAGCTAACGTTGACTCAGATTCCTCAAAAAAGAAAGGAAAAGACAAAGTCATCGACGAATAGCTCGGAGTTCACGGTTTGTGTTTCTATAATCAGAATTACTCGTAAATTTGCTACATTTGAATTGTGCTTGTAGGGTAAGAATATAAGGTGAGTCTATTTGTGAAATTGAGATGTATTTGAATTGGTTAAAATGATTGATGTTTTTTAGGATTATTGTAACAGCCCGTTTTTAGTCAAATCAGAACAGTGGTTTCGGGACCACAAATCCGAGGTCGAAATATTTATTCTATTATTATTTTAAGGTCTACAACATGAATATATGATTTTGTGAAAGTTTCGTTAAGAAATTTTACCCTTTGATTAGTCAATTTGATAAAAAGGACTAAATCGCGTAAAGTGCAAAAGTGATGTTCTATAAGTTAAAAGGGTTTAATAGCTATGAAATTAAATTTTGAAGGGTTTATGTTGTAATTATACCACTAATAGCATGAGTGGACAATTATGGACAACCATTATGTGATTTTAATGGTTTTATACTAAGGTTAATTAGGTAAATATGTTAATAAACATTAAATAAATAAAACCAAAATAAAAGTTATCATCTTTTATGGTTCTTTCAACCGAAAATGGAGAAAAGAAAATGTTCATGGAAGCCATTAGGGTTCGGCAACTTCAAGCTTAAATTGGTGAGTGTTTTTGACCTGGTTTTTAATGATTTCTATGTTTTTGAGATTGTTGCAACTAGTACTAGCTAGCCCAGGGACTATTTTGCAAAATTGTTAAAGATTTGGAAGTTTCCATTGATGAAAATATGTGTTCTTTGATGTTTGATGATGAAATATAAAATCTTGTTGTTAGATTTACCTATTTTGTAAAGTGATTTTGAGTAAAAATGTAAAATAGGGATTTATTTGTGAAAATGTAAAAATATGTGGTTAAATGTGTGAAAAAAATGAAAAATGTGAGATGCTAGGGGCATAATAGTAATTCGTCTAGCATGGGTTTATTTTGAATTTCATTAATTTGTTATTTTGTGTAATAAGGACTAAATTGTAAAAATGTGAAAGTTTAGGGGCTAATATGTAAATTAGCTCAAATGTATATTTTGGATTGAACTGAATAAATAGATGATTAAATAAGTCAATTTTGAATATATTTAGATCAAGAAAGGAGAAATACAGACTTAGATCGGGGAAAGAACAAAGTTACGGAATAGTTGACTTGACTCACCGTTTTAGCAACCGAGCTAAGTTCGTATGTTATAATTTTATTTCAAATGTATTTTATATGCTTTGATATAGCATAAATTGCGATTATATGACTACGGACAAGTTTGGAAGTGATTCGACGATAATTCAGCAGTTCAAAAATCCCGGTTAAACCTTAGGAATAGTTTAGGATACTAGTGACATGTCATTAGGGGATACAGTGATTTGGCTTCGGGCCATGATATAGCACTTTGTGTGCGAGATAAACCGATTTGGCTTCGGGCCATGCATATCGGCTGATTTGGCTTTGGGCCATGATATCAGTATTTCGGATAAGTTACCTTGATTTGGCTTCGGGCCATGGTATAGGTACTTATCGTGTGAGACCCTTGAGTATCCAACTTCTATTCTGAATGGTTCAACGGGTAAATGAAAGATGTGGTTGAGTATAAGATTGGTACAAGATGGTACAAGTACGTACGGAAATGAATTGAGTATTGAAACTATGGAATTGATGAGTTCCTTGGTAAGTTATGTGAATGATCATTGATAGCTTTGTGATTTAATAGAATTGTTGTATATTGCTTTCTATTATTTGAATGATTAATGAATAGTGATATTTGCTCATTGTTAACATACGAGCTTACTAAGCTATATAGCTTACTTTGTTGCTTTTCCATGTTTTATAGTGATTTCAAAGCTAGCTCAGATTCGGGGATCGTCAGAGACTTCATCACACTATCCGCTGACACTTTGGTACTTTTGAAACTATGTTTTGGGTCATATGGCATGTATAGGGACTTTGAGTCAATTTTGGTAAATGATGTAGCCATTTGAGTTGGCTTATAAATATCTATGTTTGGTTTGTATATAGCCAATGAAGTTGGCATATTTTGGTTGATTTGGATGTGTTTATAAATGTGCTAATGGTTTTGTTTTAGGTTTGGTAATTTACCTATCTTGTGAGATTGAGGTTGGATTTATGATGTTTAATGATATTAGGTATTTTAAATGTTAAAGGGTTGATAACTAGGAAGCTATGTGCTTGTGAATTGGTACATGATAATGCATGTTTGGAAGGGTTTAGTTAATTGAATTGTATATGTGAATTAGGTATGAAATTAGATGTAAATTATGGTATATTAGTGATTTGTATTGATGGTAAAGAAATGGTATGATTTGAACAATTGTTGATGGTATTTGGCTGCATATTTGTGTCTTGAATTGGTACCATTTGGATTGTTTAGGTACATGCAAATTTGGGTGGCAAAATGGCTTGGTAAATAGCCTATTTTTGTCCACACGGGCGTGTGTCTCAGCCGTATGTGACACACGGTTATGTTACACGGCCGTGTGTTCCCTGGTGTGGTTTCAAAAATCAAGTCAGTATGCTCCACACAGCCTCACACACGGGCGTGTGACTTGGCCGTGTGGCATAAGTCAGTATACCCTACAGGTTTGGCACGGCCTACTACACAGTGTAACACCCCAAACCCGGCCTAGAAGTTAGGCCCAAATCTGGCGTGTTACATTGAAGTGTTTTTCGAAAACCATGTTTTCATTGAAAACCCTTCTTGATTAAAGGCTTAAGTAAAATCCCAGTTACGCTAGTTTATTTTTAAAACGTGGTACATTGAAAAATTATTAGTTTTATTCCCAAAACATCTTTTCGATTCACGGAAGCTAATTTTGAAAGTAATTGATTTACGAAAAAGATTAAGTCGCGAAACCATTTCGAAAATGTTGCGAAAACGTAGTGTTATTTTAAAAACAGTTAACATTTTGGAAAACCATGATTTACTTCTAACGGATATAATTCAAAGTAAAGAAAGACCCAAAGTTAAAATCCAAAAACTTAAAGAGGCCTTATTCCAACCAAATCAAAATACTTGAATGTAAATAATCAAAACGAAAAACACAAGCAGTGTGTGGCCTTCTCCGAGTCCCTCGCAGCACCGATCCGTCTAAGGCTGGGGATTACCTGCACAATTAAAAACGGGGTGAGTTTGCAAAAACTCAGTGTGTAATCCCCTCCTAACTAAAATAGTTAGTAAAGCAGGATGAGAATTCAGAGTCGATGCGGGCGGGAATATCTGATATGAGAATAATATGTGTGGATCTAAGCCCAGTACAAATTCACCTGGGTCCTAGCCCTTATCAGAAGCAAATGGGCCTAGCCCATTCTCCATATCAGTAACAATTGGGCCTAGCCCATATCAGAATCAATTCCATATGCAAAATGTGTGATGCATGCTAACCCATCCCATCCAACCCTGCACTTGCCTCCGTCCAACCCTGCACTACCTGCGGGGAATAAATCACCCACGCCATCCCTGCACTCCCAATGTTAGCACCGGTTGCGGCACTAACCAAAATCGCAGCATAGCTGCTAGTATTTATGCTGCTTTAAGCCTTCAGTAAAGGTCTCATGATTAGCACATAGCCATCGGTAATTGTAATAAGATCGGCACATAGCCATCAACTACGGTAATATAATCGGCACACAGCCTTGGGTAAAGATGATCGAACAGAGTCATCGATATATATGTTAGGCATATAGCCACGGGTAAATACGATTGGCACAAAGCAATAATCAAGATGGCACAAAGCCATATTTAGGTTGGCACAGAGCCATAATCAGATTACACGGCTTTAAGCCGTCCGTCGGTCCACAGTCGTCATGCGACCCGTGCGACCTTAACATATCAATACTGGATCCACAGTCATCATGCGACTCGTGCGACCCTATCAGAACTTCCTCCGTATCAATGTCCCAACCCCATGCAGTATGTCATGTATGCGAAATGTTATGCCCATAAACAATCATACATACACAGTCACAACAGTTAACTACTGTCAAATCAGTCCAATCGTACCTCAAGTGAGTCAATTACCCTCGAGGGGCAAAATAGTCATTTTACCCTTACAAGGGTATTACGGTAATTTTACCCTACAGAGGTATTTCAGTAATTTTACCCTATAGGGGAATTTCGGTAATTCTACCCTACAGGGGTATTTCAGTAATTCTACCCTATAGGGGTATTTCGGTAATTCTACCCTACAGGGGTATTTCACAAATCAGGGGTATTTCGATAATTTTACAAATCAAGGGTATTTCGGTAATTTTGCAAATTAAGGGTATTTCGATAATTTCATAAATCGGGGGTATTTCGATAATTTTACAAATCGAGAGTATTCCAGTAATTTTGCAAATCAGGGTACTTTGGTAATTTTGCAAACTGAGGGTATTTTGGTAATTTTGCAAATCGAGGGTATTTCGGTAATTTTGCAAATCGGGGGTATTTCAGTAATATTCTGAACTGAGGGTATTTCGGTAATTTTGCAAATTAGGGGTACTTTGGTAATTTTGCAAACCGAGGGTATTTTGGTAATTTCATAAATTAGGGGTATTTCGATAATTTTACAAATCGGGGGTGTTCTGGTAATTTTGCAAATCAAGGGTACTTTGGTAATTTTGCAAACAGAGGGTATTTTGGTAATTTTGCAAATTAGGGGTATTTCGGTAATTTTGCAAATCAGGGGTATTTCGGTAATATTCCAAACTGAGGGTATTTCGGTAATTTTGCAAATAAGGGGTAATTTGGTAATTTCGCAAACCGATGGTATTTCGGTAATTTTACAAACCAAGGGTATTCTAAACAGAGATAACGATGCGAATGGGCCTAGGGCCCATTCTCGGGCCAAATGGGCCCACACGCTCGTGTGGCCCATTTAGCCCAAATCTAGCCTCAGATATTAGATTCACAAAGTCCAGTCCAATATTTACTACACAGTCATACAACTTATCCGATTGGGCCCACGGGCCCATTGGCCCCACATGGCCCCTTTCGGCCCATCGTGGCCCAAACAGCCTAAACCCACAAGAACACTCATGATGGCCTCAACTATCGCGTCGAAGCCCCCACACGTGCGCTCGCACGCTCGTGTGGCTACCATCATCGTGGACCGGCATTTTGGCACTTGTCGCTACGCTCTGACTAGAGTAAAAGCGAAATACACACCTGATAGGAATCTGGAGTTAATCCGCGCTACTAACACTCCTATGGCCAAACGCCAACCAAGGTATGCTTACTCTCCTCATAGATCACTCTATTTAAAGCCAGCTTCTCGCCTACTCTCATGCTAGCTTCCCGATGTGGGATCCCTCCATCAATCCTCCAAAACCGTCCCAACTGCAAAATAAATATCCCTTTTTGCTTGCAATGGGATTCGAACCCTTGCCCTCTCCTATGCTCCAGACGCTACATGCCACCACAACACAAGCTCCTTTTGTGACTTAAAACAAGCGCAAATATTTATAAAACCTATGTGCGGTGTCCGATTCTTATAAGAGCCAAAAATTAAAAAAATTCCAGAAGAGCCAAGATTTGAACCCAAGCTCTCTTACACCCTTTATGACGCCACAACCACTAGGCCACATGCTTCCTTGTATCATTTTTTATCAAAATAATTTAAAAGGCCTACATCCAAGCATCCAGGGTTTTATTCACTTAAAACAAAATTTTTGCTAAAGCCCGAGTTTGAACCAGGACTTTTCCAACACTTCAGGACCCTTAACCACTTGAGCGGACATTTAATTGTGTCATTTCCTTGCACAATTAAATACCTATTTGCAGCCTCCTTATGGACCCATACTCAAGGCCCAATACTTCTAGGCCCAAATTCAGGGCGTTACACACAGCCTGGCACACGGGCGTGTATGGCCATTTTTAGGGCACACGGGCTAGTCACACGGGCGTGTGTGCTGGCCGTGTGACCCAAGTCAGAGAGTTACACGGGGTTGGACACGGGCTGGGACACGACCATGTGCTCCCATTTCGAATATCAACACGGCCTGTGACACGAGAGTGTCTGGTGGCCGTGTGAGACACACGGCCTGGCCACACGGGCGTGTGTCCCCTGTTTTGAGAAAATTTTTCAAAGTTTCATGAAAGTTACTTGAGTTATCGGTTTAGTCCCAAACCACTCCCAAAGCATGTTTAGGGCCTCATAGGCTCATAATAGGGACCATGTGATTGAAATTGATGGATGATTGCTTGTAATGAGAAAATTTATGCAGAGTTGAATGTTTAATTGTTTTATAAGTCCGGTAATACTCCATAACCCTATTTCGGTGTTGAATACGGGTTAGGGGTGTTACAATTATTTTGAGCATATGTGAAAGATATGAGTATGTGAAAGATATGAGTATTTATGTAAATGTGGAATTGAATGTATAATGAAATGTTTTATGTTATTATATGATTGCATAAATGAGTTAATGATGTAATTGATGTGAATTGGTAAATGGATTGAGAATGAAATAAGTAATGGAAACCCTATTAACTATTCGGGCAGAGTCTGATATAGTTGGAATGCCATAGGATAGGAAGAGTTATAGGGATTTCTTCGACTACAAGTCGATGAGGCACTGTGTGCTAATTTGCTTCATTTTAACCAATGAGACACTGGGTGTCAATCTATTTGATAGCGCTGGGCGCAACTATTTGTTTTAGTTTTATCTGATAAGGCACTGGGTGCCAAACTGGTGTGTTGGTTGGATCCGTGTATTCGTTCGAGTCCGAGTCATGTTAATGGGGAATTAAATGATAAAATAAGTTATTTGATTTTCGATATGGCAAATGGTGAGAAATGAAACTGAAATGTGGAAAAGAATATGAGATAATGAATAGAATTATGAATATTGGATGGTGATATTCAGTGAATGTCTATGAAATGAAAGGCTAGATGGAATATGTTTATACATGAATTAAGCTAATATATACACTATGAGATATAATTACCATGTATTGATGTTAGATTAATGATTTAGTTGTGAACAAAGAATTTGTAATTTAGCCTTTGTAATTGATCTTATTACATGACATTAATGGAATTAAAATTTTCATTTTAATAGTCTCTATTTTGTTTAAATATTTGGATTATAGAAATATCACTGAGTTATACTTAGTGTACGGTTTTGTTTTTCCATGCACAAGTTAGATACTATTCGGTTCGTATGTCGATTTAACATCCAACAACAATCCCAAACTCAAGTATTGGTGATGCTCTTATTTTGGTTTTGGCATGTACCTAGGTAGTCTTGTGTTTGGAATGTAGATTTTGTAGTTTGATGAGATTTTGAATCTTGTTGGCTTTATAGGTTATGTAAATATGTATAGCATAATGAAAATGATAATTTTGCTGATAGTTTGATGGTTGTTTTGGTTATTTACTAAATGTTTTCATGGATGAAATGGTCATATGTCAGGCATTATGTTTGATGGATGTTCGGATTTTTTTTATGCATAATATGCCTAGATAATGTCTTAATATGGAATTGGTAAAAGTCATGTCTACACCTATGCTTTATTTGGATGTGTTGGTTGTTTTTATACATGTTTGGTTTGGTTTATTTGGGGTGCCATTGAAGGTATAATGCTATGATTGAGTAGGATAATTTAATTGGGCTAGCATTGTTGATTGAGGTGTCAATTGTGGCATATTGGTTAGACACCTAGGATGATTGTTGTAAATGATGTTTTTGACTTGTTTTGAATACCTTTGAATAGGTTGAAATGTAGTCTAAATGAAAGCTTGGGGCTTAAACATTTCATGGTTGTATAGCTTGGTTTAAAAGGCACTTTTTAGGTATACACCTGTGGCACACAGTGTAACAGTCCGGTTTATACCCTAGTCGGAACAGTGGTTTCGGGACCACAAATTTGAGTCAGTAAATATTTTAATATTATTTCCTGTGTGTACTGTGTGTGATTAAGCATGTGATAAATTTCTGTGTGTTAATTTGTCTGTTTGTGTGCTTAATTTGAGAAATGGGTTAAATCGCATAATTGGTAAAAGTTATCTTCTATTTGATTTTTGGCCAAATTGATGTGGCTTTTGTTTGTAAGGGCCTTATGAGGCAATTTTCCTATTATTATTGGTAGTGGACGGTTATGGTCTATAATGACCTTGGAAATTATGTTTTATAATTTTATTATATAAGGTTAAAATTGGAAATTGTTTATTAAAGAAATTATGATAAAATAAAAGCATGAAATTAAGACATTTCAATCATCTTTTGGCTGAAAGTATCAAAGAAGAAGAAAAGAAAAAGAAGCTAGGTTTCGGCTAGCTTTTGATGTAAATTCAAGGTATGTTTTTAATCGGCTTTCGATAATTTCTATGTTTTCGTAATCGTTGCTTCGAATGCTTCAAAACCCATGAGAATTTATGATGTTTGTGAAGTGAGACTTTGATGAACTCATGTGATTTGTGATGTTTAATAATGAAATATGAAAGATATGTATATGAATATCATAGTTTGTATTTGAGTTTTTGGTGAATTTCGCTAATTAGGGCTAAATTGTGAAAATAGCATTTTGAGGGACTAAATTGTGTAATAAATGAAATGTTTGGACTTGTATGAGATACATGAGCATTCGGCTAAGCATGGGTATATGGTGATTTTGTATATTTGATGTTTTGAGAAAAATGGACTAAATTGATAAATATGCAAATGTGAGGGCTAAATTGCAAATTGCCTAAATGTGTGTTCATGAATTTAATTGAATGAATTAGTGAATAAATGGATTACATTTGAATATGTATAGATCAAGAGCCGAAGAAAACGGACTTAGATCGCGGCAAGGCGAAAGTAGTTGAATAACCGAGTCCGAACGAATATCCGAATCCGAGGTAAGTCAATATACAAATAAATGTATCTGTATTGAATTATGAATGTCCATATGATTATTGATAATGGTGAATGCACATGAGATGATGTATACATGAATTCCGAGATAGAATCGACATAGTGTCAATGTCCGAGAAGTCCCGTTTGAACCTAGGAATAGATAGGATAGTATATGTCATGACATAGGTGTCTGCTATGTGATATCATGTAAGACCACATCTGGGACGTTGGCGTTGATTCGAGATTTCATGTAAGACCACGTCTGGGATGTTGGCATCGATAAGAGATTTCGTGTAAGACCACGTCTGGGATGTTGGCATCGATATGAGATTTACGTGTAAGAACATGTCTGGGACACCGGCATCATATTTGATTCGTGTAAGACCTTGTCTGGGACAGTGGCATCGATATCTGATTACATGTAAGACCAGGTCTGGGACGTTGGCATTGTACGACCATTCCGGACACTCTGAGTATCCTATTAGATTTCGAACGGTTCAACGGGCAAGTCTGAGAAACAAACGATTATGTGATCAGTATATCCGTTTCAGGTATGTTCGATATGTACACTAAGTGTGTATGAAAGGTAAGTGCCTATATGAACTTATTATGATGAATATGTGAATTGAAATGATGAGATATTATGTGAAGATATGATTGAATGAGCCATATGTATATGTGATATTTGAGTTGAAGATTATGGTAAGATATGGCCTAGCAATTGAGCCAAAGAATATATGAGATGATTTGCTATGAGAATCAATAATGTTATTATATCACTTTGGTTATGTGCAAATTATGCTAAATTTATTTGTATATGGCTTACTAAGCTTTTGAAAGCTTATTCTGTGTGTGTTTGCTCTGTTTTATAGATCGTCAAAGCTACTGAAGGCTCGGGACCGTCGAGGATCATCATCACACTACCTAAGCTCATTTTGGTATCTTTTGGAAATGTATATAGCTAGATATGGCATGTATAGGCTAGTAACCTTGAATTATCTTTGAAATGTGTAAAAGTAGCCATGAGATGTGGCTAGATATGTGTTGGTGATATGCATGAGTAAATATGACTTATGATGCATGTTTGGTATGGCAAATTAGCTATTGAAATGGCCAAGGTTATGGTAAGCATATGAATGTATTATGAGTATGCATGTTTGATCAAAAGAATGTTTCTATGAAGAGTAAATGTGGTTAAACCATGCTTATGTATATGTATAATCTAGTTGTGCAAATTGACATGAATGATAATGAATTTGGTTGTGAAGAATTGTTGATTATTTGACATGTTTTTAGTTGTTAATTGTGCATAAAATGAATTGGTATGTTGCTTGTAAGGTAAACCCAAGTGTGGGTGGCATATTGGCCTTGCAAAGGGCCTGTTATGGATATACGGTTGTGGCACACGGGCGTGCCTAGTGACCGTGGGATTAAGTTAGTATATAGCATAAGAGTACACAGCTATGGTACACGGGCGTGCCTGGTGGCCGTGGTGATATGTCAGTATACATGCCCTGTTTTGGCACGGCTAGGACACATGGGTGTGTCTAGTTGCCGTGGGAGGCACACGGCCTTACTGCACGGGCGTGTGACTTCTGCAGTGTTCAAAAAGTTTTAAATTTTTGAGAATTTCCGTATGTGTTCGATTTTGTCCCGACCCTCCTCTAAAGTATGCTTAAGGTATCAGTGACCTATCTAAGGGACACAGTGATTGAAATCAATGACTTTTATTATGAAATGTCTGTAAACGTTTTTGATCCGTCCGGTAATACCTTTAACCCTAATCTGGCGATGGATACAGGTTAGGGGTGTTACATTTAGTTGGTATCAGAGCAATGGTTTAGTCGATTCTCGGACTAACGTAGCATGTCAGAGTCTAGCTATACATGCCATATATCTGAACTGTGATAGTGTGATGAATCTTGACGTGTAAAATGTGACTTTCGTTTAGTAATGGATCCCGAAAGAGCCATAGCTGACGATGTAGAAAGCAATGTGCTTGCTCCCGCTGAAGGGACAGCGTCCTCTGATCTGAGACCGGCTACGAGCGGTCAAGAGGGAGAAGCTAAACAAGCTTTCTTCTAGATGATGAGTGAGTGGTTCACCCAGTTTGTGAGAAATAACCCAACTGTTTCGCAACCTCCGCCCCCAGTTAATTCCCCTCAGACATCTGCTATGCCTCAGACTATGAATCTGAATCTGTTGAACAAGCCTCCGGTCGACAAAATTCGTAAATATGGAGCTGAAGAGTTCAGGGCTACCAGGGATGATGATGCCGAGAAAGTCGAATTCTGGTTAGAAAACACAATTCGGGTATTTGATGAAATGTCACTGAGTCCCGAGGAATGCATAAAGTGTGTGGTTTCTTTGCTACGAGACGCGACCTATCAGTGGTGGAAAACTCTGATTTCTGTTGTTCCGAAAGAACGGGTGACATGGGATTTCTTTCAGATTGAGGTTTGGAAGAAATACATCAGTGAGAGATTCATTGATCAGAAACGAAAGGAATTTCTAGACTTGAAACAGGGCCATATGTCTGTTACTGAGTACGAACGAGAGTTCATGAGATTGAGTCAGTATGCTCGTGAATGTGTATCTACCGAGGCAATAATGGGCAAAAGATTCGAAGATGGTCTTAACGAAGACATCCATTTACTTGTTGGGATTCTGGAAATAAAAGAGTTTGTGGTACTTGCTGGTCGAGCGTGCAAAGTCGAAGCCCTCGGAAAAGATAAAAGGAAAGCTGAGTTTGAAGCTAAAGATGTGAGAAAGAGATTTCAGAGTAGATCATTTCAGTCTGCATCAAAGAAATTCAGAGATGAACAAAGTCGTTCAAGAGTTAATGTGGGACATTTGAATAGAGATCGAGCTAGATCACAAATGAGCTCCAAAACTCTGGCAACTTCAGTAGCAAGTGTTGGAAATGTTCGATCCGAACAACCTGAGTGTAAGCATTATGGTAAAAGACATACGGTAAGTTGTAGATTGAATGACCGGGCTTGTTTCAGATGTGGATCATTAGATCATTTCATTCGTGATTGCCCAGAGTCTGTTGAGCCAGAAACTATTCAGAATCCGAGATCAGATAATGCTCTAGTGAGAGGTAGATCTTCGCGAAATACAAGGAATGTCAGTGGTAATCAGAGAACTACGAGAGACACTGTTGTGAGATCTGAAGCTAGAACACCTGCCAGAGCGTATGCCATCCGAGCTCGTGAGGAAGCTTCATCTCCTGATGTTATAACTGGTACTTTTACACTTTATGATACTTCTGTGATTGCTTTGATAGACCCTGGTTCTACTCATTTGTATATATGCATGAATTTGGTAACCAGTAAGACTTTGCCTGTAGAGTCTACTGAATTTGTTATAAAAGTATCAAACCCCTTAGGTAAAAGTGTTCTGGTTGACAAAATATACAAGAACTGTCCGTTAATGTTTCGAGATATCTGTTTCATCTTCTTTGATCCGATGCTATTACCGTTTGATGAGTTTGACATAATTCAGGTATGGATCGTTGACATTGCATGATCTTTGTTGTGAATCAGAAAAGAAAGACTATTGATTTGAGGCGTCGAGAATGGTGAAATAGTTCGTATTGAGTCGAATGATTTAGATGGATTGCTTGCTGTGATATCTGTGTTGAAAGCTCAGAGTTATATGAAAAAGGGTTATGAAGCTTATTTTGCTTATGTGATTGATTCGAAAGTGTCTGAAAAGAAAGTTGAATCAGTGCTAGTTGTTTGTGAGTTTTCTGATATATTTCCTCAAGAATTACCGGGATTGCCTTCGATACGTGAAGTTGAATTTGGTATTGATTTGTTGCCTGGTACGATTCCTATTTTGATAGCACCGTATAGAATGGCACCAACAGAGTTAAAAGAATTAAAGTCACAGTTGCAAGAGTTGACTGACAGAGGGTTCGCTAGACCGAGTTTCTCACCTTGGGGTGCTCCTGTTCTATTTGTGAAAAAGAAAGATGGCACGACGAGAATGTGCATTGATTACCGTCAGTTGAACAAAGTGACTATAAAGAATAAATATCCATTGCCCAGGATTGACGATTTGTTTGATCAGCTAAAAGAAGCCACCGTATTTTCAAAGATAGATCTGAGATCGGGTTACTATTAGTTGAGAGTGAAAGATTCAGACATTCCGAAAATTGCTTTCAGAACGAGGTACGAGCATTATGAGTTTTTAGTTATGCCTTTTGGACTAACAAATGCTCCTGCTATTTTTATGGATCTGATGAACAGAATCTTCAGACTGTACCTAGATCGATTTGTTGTTGTATTCATAGACGATATTCTGATTTATTCACGGGATGAAACTGAACATACCGAACATCTGAGAATCGTATTGCAAACTCTGAGAGAAAAGCAATTGTATGTGAAATTCAGCAAATGTGAATTCTGGTTATGAGAAGTTAGTTTTCTTGGACATATTGTATCGGCCTCTGGAATACGAGTTGACTCGAGCAAGATTTCTGCTATTCTGGATTGGAAACCTCCGAAGAATGTATCTGGAGTCCGCAGTTTTCTGGGACTTTGCTAGTTATTACCGCAGATTCGTAAAAGGCTTTTCGATGATAGCTACTCCGTTAACTAAATTGCTTCAGAAAGATGTGAGATTTGAATGGTCCGATAAATGTCAGAAAATTTTTGATCAGTTGAAAACTTTGTTAACTGAAGCTCCAGTGTTAGTACAACCAGAATCGGGTAAAGAGTTTGTGATTTATAGTGATGCTTCGCTGAATGGTCTGGGATGTGTTCTGATGCAGGAAGGCAAAGTAATAGCTTATGCTTCAAGACAGTTGAAGCCTCATAAAGGAACTATCCGACATACGATCTTGAGCTAGCCGCGATTGTGTTCACATTAAAGATTTGGCGACATTATTTGTTCGACGAGAAATGTCACGTGTTTTCAGATCATAAAAGTTTAAAATATCTGATGACTCAGAAAGACTTGAATCTGCAACAGAGAAGATGGCTAGAACTGTTAAAAGACTACGAACTTGTAATAGATTATCATCCGGGTAAAGCTAATGTAGTTGCCGATGCATTGAGTCGAAAGTCACTGTGTGCATTACGTGCTATGAATGCTCAATTAGATCTGTCTAATGATAGTTCAGTGTTAGCTGAATTGAAAGTGAAACTGTTGTTTTTACTGCAGATATGTGATGCTCAGAAAGTTGATAATGAAATGTTAGCGAAACGAGCTCAGTGCGATTCGATTTCTAATTCTGAGTTTCGAGTTGTTGATGATTGCTTGAGATTTCGAGATCGTATTCGTGTTCGAGAAACCCCGAGTTAATTCGGTTGATTTTGAGCGAAGCACATAATAGTCGCTCTATCTGTTCATCCGGGTAGTACAAAGATGTACCATGATGCGAAGCAACACTATTGGTGGTGCGGTATGAAACGAGATATCTCGATTTCAGTATCGAAATGCTTAGTCATCAA
Source organism: Gossypium sturtianum (assembly GCA_025698515.1). Classification (NCBI taxonomy): domain Eukaryota; kingdom Viridiplantae; phylum Streptophyta; class Magnoliopsida; order Malvales; family Malvaceae; genus Gossypium; species Gossypium sturtianum. The sequence goes on from CM046953.1 coordinate 110,677,677, forward strand.
CAAGTAAAAGTAGAACATCAAGTTCCGTGCAGGTTATTCTGACCATGATTACGATTCTGAGTGGAAATGGGATAGAGTGACAATGGATTTTGTTTTGGGATTGCCTCTGACTCCGAGAAAGAAAGATGCGATTTGGGTCGTAGTTGATCGTTTGACGAAATCTGCCCATTTTATTCCAGTACGATCTGATTACTCACTTGATAGATTAGCTGAACTTTATATTTATGAGATTGTGAGACTGCACGGGGTGCCACTATCCATTGTGTCAGATAGAGATCCGAGGTTTACATCACGATTCTGGAAGAAATTACAAGAAGCTTTAGGCACGAAACTGTATTTCAGTACAGCTTTTCATCTGCAAACGGATGGTTAATCCGAGCGGATCATTCAGATTCTTGAGGATATATTGAGATGCTGCATTCTTGAATTTAACGGTACGTGGGAACAGTACTTATCCCTGATTGAATTTGATTATAATAATAGTTTTCAGTCAAGCATCAAAATGGAACCTTATGAAGCTTTGTACGGACGTAAATGTCGTACACCTCTGTATTGGATCGAGCTCAGTGAAAATAAGTTACACGGGGTTGATCTGATAAAAGACACTGAACAGAAAGTGAAAGTAATCCGTGATAGTCTGAAAGTAGCGTCTGATCGTCAGAAATCCTATGCGGATTTGAAACGTAAAGATATTGAATTTGAAATCGGTGACAAAGTGTTTTTGAAAGTATCTCCGTGGAAGAAAGTACTCCGATTCGGACGTAAAGGCAAGTTGAGTCCAAGATTCATTAGACCGTATGAGATCATTGAACGTGTTGGACATGTTGCATATAGATTGTTGTTGCCCTCCGAGTTAGAAAAGATACACAACGTATTTCATGTTTCGATGCTCCGTAGATATCGATCCGATCCATCACATGTGATTGCTCTGTCTGAAATTGAAATCCGATCTGATATGACTTAAGAAGAAGAGCCGATTTGTATCTTAGCTCATGAAATGAAAGAATTGAGAAACAAAAGAATCCCGTTAGTTAAAGTGTTATGGCATCGACACGGAACAGAAGAGGCTACGTGGGAGCACGAAGATTCAATGAGACAAAGCAATATCTCGAATCATTTAACGGTAAGATTTTCGGGGATGAAAATCCCTAAGGGGGAGAATTGTAACAGTCCAGTTTATACCCTAGTCGGAACAGTGGTTTCGGGACCACAAATCTGAGTTAGTAAATATTTTAATATTATTTCCTGTGTGTACTGTGTGTGATTAAGCATGTGATAAATTTCTGTGTGTTAATTTGTCCGTCTGTGTGCTTAATTTGAGAAATGGGTTAAATCGCATAATTGGTAAAAGTTGTCTTCTATTTGATTTTTGGCCAAATTGATGTGGCTTTTGTTTGTAAGGGCCTTATGAGGCAATTTGCCTATTATTATTGATAGTGGACGGTTATGGTCTATAATGACCCTGGAAATTATGTTTTATAATTTTATTATATAAGGTTAAAATTGAAAATTGTTTATTAAAGAAATTATGATAAAATAAAAGCATGAAATTAAGACATTTCTATCATCTTTTGGCCGAAAGTATCAAAGAAGAAGAAAAGAAAAAGAAGCTAGGTTTCGGCTAGCTTTTGATGTAAATTCAAGGTATGTTTTTAATCGGTTTTTGATAATTTCTATGTTTTCGTAATCGTTGCTTCGAATGCTTCAAAACCCATGAGAATTTATGATGTTTGTGAAGTGAGACTTTGATGAACTCATGTGATTTGTGATGTTTAATAGTGAAATATGAAAGATATGTATATGAATATCATAGTTTGTATTTGAGTTTTTGGTGAATTTAGCTAATTAGGGCTAAATTGTGAAAATAGCATTTTAAGGGACTAAATTGTGTAATAAATGAAATGTTTTGACTTGTATGAGATACATGAGCATTCGGCTAAGCATGGGTATATGGTGATTTTGTATATTTGATGTTTTGAGAAAAATGGACTAAATTGATAAATATGCAAATGTGAGGGCTAAAATGCAAATTGCCCTAAATGTGTGTTCATGAATTTAATTGAATGAATTAGTGAATAAATGGATTACATTTGAATATGTATAGATCAAGAGCCGAAGAAAATGGACTTATATCGCGGAAAGGCGAAAGTAGTTGAATAACCAAGTCCGAATGAATATCCGAATCCGAGGTAAGTCAATATACAAATAAATGTATCTGTATTGAATTATGAATGTCCATATGATTATTGATAATTGTGAATGCATATGAGATGATGTATACATGAATTCTGAGATAGAATCGACATAGTGTCAATGTCCGAGAAGTCCCGTTTGAACCTAGGAATAGATAGGATAGTATATGTCATGACATAGGTGTCTGCTATGTGATATCATGTAAGACCACGTCTGGGACGTTGGCATCGATAAGAGATTTCGTGTAAGACCACGTCTAGGACGTTGGCATCGATATGAGATTTACGTGTAAGACCATGCCTGGGACACCGGCATCGTATTTGATTCGTGTAAAACCTTGTCTGGGACAGTGGCATCGATATCTGATTACATGTAAGACCAGGTCTGGGACGTTGGCATTGTACGACTATTCCGAACACTCTGAGTATCCTATTAGATTCCGAACGGTTCAACGGGGAAGTCTGAGAAACAAACGATTATGTGATCAGTATATCCGTTTCAGGTACGTTCGATGTGTACACTAAGTGTGTATGAAAGGTAAGTGTCTATATGAACTTATTATGATGAATATGTGAATTTAAATGATGAGATATTATGTGAAGATATGATTGAATGAGCCATATGTATATGTGATATTTGAGTTGAAGAATATGGTAAGATATGGCCTAGCAATTGAGCCAAAGAATATATGAGATGATTTGCTATGAGAATCAATAATGTTATTATATCACTTTGGTTATGTGCAAATTATGCTAAATTTATTTGTATATGGCTTACTAAGCTTTTGAAAGCTTACTCTGTGTGTGTTTGCTCTATTTTATAGATCGTCAAAGCTACTGAAGGCTCGGGACCGTCGAGGATCATCATCACACTACCTAAGCTCATTTTGGTATCTTTTGGAAATGTATATAGCTAGATATGGCATGTATAGGCTAGTCACCTTGAATTATCTTTGAAATGTGTAAAAGTAGCCATGAGATGTGGCTAGATATGTGTTGGTGATATGCATGAGTAAATATGACTTATGATGCATGTTTGGTATGGCAAATTAGCTATTGAAATGGCCAAGGTTATGGTAAGCATATGAATGTATTATGAGTATGCATGTTTGATCAAAAGAATGTTTCTATGAAGGGTAAATGTGGTTAAACCATGCTTATGTATATGTATGATCTAGTTGTGCAAATTGGCATGAATGATAATGAATTTGGTTGTGAAGAATTGTTGATTATTTGACATGTTTTTGGTTGTTAATTGTGCATAAAATGAATTGGTATGTTGCTTGTAGGGTAAACCCAAGTGTGGGTGGCATATTGGCCTTGCAAATGGCATGTTATGCATACACGGTTGTGGCACACGGGCGTGCCTAGTGACCATGGGATTAAGTCAGTATATAGCATAAGAGTACACGGCCATGGTACACGGGCGTGCCTGGTGGCCGTGGTGATAAGTCAGTAAACATGCCCTGTTTTGGCACGGGTAGGACACATGGGTGTGTTTAGTTGCCGTGGGAGGCACACGGCCTGACTGCACGGGCGTGTGACCTCTGCAGTGTTCAAAAAGTTTTATACTTTTGAGAATTTCCGCATGTGTTCGATTTAGTCCCGACCCTCCTCTAAAGCATGCTTAAGGTATCGATGACCTATCTAAGGGACACTGTGATTGAAATCGATGACTTGTATTATGAAATGTATGTAAACGTTTCCGATCCGTCTGATAATACCTTTAACCCTAATCTAGCGACAGATACGGGTTAGGGGTGTTACACACAGTCTACCACACGGCCATGTGGCCAATTAAATTTTGGTGCAGGTTTGTCTACACGGTCTCAAGGAGTTACAAGGTCGTATGACCCTATATTCGAATTGTAAATGGTCTTACCACACAACCATGTTCTTGAGCCACATGAGCTGAGCTTTGTCACATGGCCGGGCGACACAGCCGTGTGACCCCAATTTCACATGACATCAGGTTGTTACAAAGTTTACTCACACGGCCATGTATCCCTTCCACACAGCCTCAACCTTTTCATACAGCCTCGAGACATGACCGTGTGTCCCCTATTTTCATATATTCTTATCTTTTTAAATTTGTTTCAAATTGATCCGAATTGATTGCCTGCTTAGTTTTAATCTTCAGTAAGCTCGATATTAACCCGTAATTTATTGAAACACATGTTAATATTTTTAATTATGATTTGTTTGATTTTTAATTTAGATTTTAAAATTATAACTTGCTTGTAATTGTTTGATATTTATTTGTAACATCCTATTGTCCAAGTCCGGCGACTAGACCGGGTGAGGGGTGTTACAAGTTTCATTTGGGTGAAACAAGGTTCGTATTAACTGAATATTCCAACCTCATATGCTTGGGTCAATTAAATCACAAGCAGCATTAACCTCAATTAACTGAATTTTATTGGTATTCATATATTAGGCAATCATCAATCCTCTCAAATGTACATGGATTGGCCATTACTGATTCTTCATTGTAGCCTTGCCTCGTGCACACTATAACACCCCAAAATATAGGGGGTTAATTATAAAGAATGAATAAGTAAATGATTAGGCTTGATGGTTAAGTGTTTAGTGCAATCCTTAGAGGTCCTATGTTCAAGCCACACTTCTCCAAATTCTTTTCTTTATTTTTCAGCAACCTATGATCAAAACCATACTTGAATATATATTAAAAGAAGTAGAAAATAACTAAGAGTGGGTAATAGCCCAAATGGTTAAGCCTTTACACTTTCCCCTTGCTTTCCCAAGTTCAAGTCATGCCACCCTTCCCTTTTTCTCCTTTTAATTTTGGTAATATGAGTAATTTACCATGCAACCCCTCCAAAATTTGTTAAACCTAGCTATTTAATTCCTTTTCCTAGTCATAATAGAATTTTGTTTCCCTTTTCGACCTAAAGAGAATTGTGTTCCCCTAATCTTTATATTTCCTCCTATTTTATTTTCTTCTCTTTACTTTCCATAATAATTTTCTGTATTGCTGATAATTATTCTATTTCCCAAATCAAATCATCCCCCATTCTATTGTGTTTTTATCGGTTTAGTGAATCACCGTCAATTTCATCCCCAATTGTTCCAAGAGTAGGTAAGTTCAAATAAAATCTCGGTAATCAATTTGAAATTCTCATAGAATTTACATCCGGTGTTAATCTTTAATTTGAATAAATGGATCTTTTGCGAGTCTTGTCAAAATTCCCAGTAATCTTGATAAATCTTGAAAGCTGTTATTAATTCTTGCATAAATATCATTTGAAGGACTCAATTTAGGTAACCTGGACCAGATCTAAACGAGAGGGACATCACTCGAGATCCCGGAGACAAGTATGTGTTCTTTTACGAGCGAATCGGGGCAAAATTGTGCCTAGGATAGGGCCACACCGGCACATGGACCACATGACCATGTCCCCCTGAAACTCTAGGATAGTTTGTTTTTCACACGACCAAAACCTTTCCATACGGTCTTCCACAAGAGTGTGTGGACCACATGACCCACCACACGACCATGTGCCCCTATTTTTCAGATTTTACAATTTTTCCTATTATTTTTAGATTTTATAGTTTTGCCTTTATTTTTTAGATTTTACAGTTTTTCCCCTATCTTTTTAGATTTTTACAATTTTGAACCTATTTTTCAAATTTTATAGCTTTACCTAGAATTTTAGGATTTGTTGAGTTTAGTCCCTAAATGGTTTTCAAAATGTTTTTATTGTTTTATTTTATTTAATTAAACCCCTGATAATATGAATAATACTAAAATCCATGATCTAATTGACTGAACTAATGTTATGTGAATATTTGCATGAAATACACATGTCTATTGTGTAACGCCCCGAATTTGGGCCTAGTAAAATTGGGCCCATTGGGCCTTGGGTGTGGGAGCGTTTAAATTTTTTTGAGAACAAGAGAACGACATTAATGCAAGTTGGACCTATTAGGTGAGGGATTTTGGAAGGTTAGGGGGCTTCCATGAAGTCCCGGGATCAAACCTGGGCTCTAGGAAAAATTTTGGTTTTAGGTGAATAAAACCCTAGGAGTTAGAAGGTAGGTTTTAAGAATAAAATGTGGAGAAAAATGACACAACAATGAGTTGTGGTGAAGTGGCAAAGTGACGCCACTTAGGGAGCAAGGAAGTGACGCCACACAAGGAAGCAAGGGGTCCAAGGTTCAAGTCTTGGTGCTTGCATTTCATTTTGATTTCTTTTTAGATGAACTTAGACTTTGGGCCATAGGCTTATATTTAGTTGCGCATGTTTTAAGACAACAAGGAGCTAGTTGGTAAAGTGGCTAGCGGTGTGGATTATGTTCTGAGGAGCTCGAGTTCGAATCCCATTGCAAGCAAAAGGGATATTTATTTTGCTAAGTGGGGACGCCGAGTTTGTGTTGGATTTAAACTCTGCTTGAAGGAGGATCCCACACCTGGAAAGCTAGCAAGAGGGAAGGTGAGAAGCTGGCTTTAAATAGAGCAATCTATGAGGAGAGTAAGCATACCTTGGTGGGCGTTTAGGCATAGGAGTGGTCTGGGCGCGGATTAACTCCGATTCCTATCGGTGTGTATTTCGCCTACTACTACAGTAGAGGCGGCAAATGCCGAAATGCCGGTCCACACGACGATGGTAGTTACACGAGCGTGCGGCGCACGCGTGTGGGAGCTTCGACGCGATAGTTGAGGCCATCATGAGTATTCTTGTGGGTTTAGGCTGTTTGGGCCAAGTGGGCCCAATGGGCCCGTGGGCCCATATAAATAAATTGTATGATTGTATAGTAGATATTGTATTAGACTAGGTGAATCTCATGTCTGTGGCTAGATTTGGGCTAAATGGGCCACACGAGAGTGTGGGCCCGCTTGGGCCGAAATTGGGCTTTAGGCCCAATTGCACCGTTTTGAAAAAAACGGAACCTGTGTCGCTCGAAGAGACAGTAGGCCTCCGAAAAGGCCGTTAGATGGCCTAGTTACCGAAATACCCTTAGAGGGTAAATTACCGAAATACCTTTGGTGGGTGAATTACCGAAATACCTTCGATGGGTATAATTACCGAAATACCCTTGGTGGGTATAATTACTGAAATACCCTTGGTGGGTGAATTACCGAAATACCCTCGATGGGTGGTGAAAATTATCGTATAGTGACAAAATGACCGTTATACCCTCGATTGTGGTTAAATATCGTGTATGTGATTTTATTTATGCTGTTTATATTTGTAAAATACTGCATTCATATCATGTTGCATGGGTTGGGATTTTTGATACGGAGGAAATCTCGATAGGATCGCATGGTCGCTGACGATTGTGGATCCACCGAAGGCTTTAAGCCGATTATATGATTGGCAGCTCTGCTGCAATATTGGTTAGTGCCGCAACCGGTGCTACATAAGGAGTGTAGGGATGGGTGGGTCGATTAAATCCCCACAAGAGTGCAGGGTTAGACAGGAGACGGAGTGCAGGGTTGGTATGGGCGTTAATGCATTGCATATATGGATTTTAATATTGAGATGGGCTTAGGCCCAGATAAATATGATATGTGACATTTGATATGGGCTAAGGCCCAATCGAGGCTATTTTGGGCTAAGGCCCAATTTCCACTGTTACTGTAATGGGCTTAGGCCCAGATTGATTTGATGCATGCCTTATGACTAATGAGGGTTGTACACACTGAGTTTTCGTAAACTCACCCCCTCTTTTTATTAAATGTTTCAGGTAATCCTCAGTAGGCGGTTCGACGTACTGGAGGACTCGGAGGTGGCCACACTACGAGCAACTTTGAATTTTAGTAATTTATTTTACTCTATTTAAACCGTTTTCCTATTGGGTTGTAATAAGGTCTCTCTCAATTTCTGGGTTTTAATTTGGTATTTCCAGCTTACTACGATTTAAATCTGCTAAAAGTAGAACGCGATTTTCTAAAAACGATAAATGTTTTTAAAATGCTACGTTTCCGCGACTCAGTCTTTTTAAATACCATGTTTTCGTAAATCAATGGTTTTAAATTAAGCTTCCACAGCAAATAAGGTTTTAATGGTAATAACGTTCTAACTTTTTTTAATAAATGACGATTAAAAAGATAAACAAACGCAAACTGAGACTTTAGTTTTTTTTTATTTCAAGAAGGGTTTTTAATGAAAACATGGTTTTCGAAAAACACTTCAATGTGGCACGCCAAATTCGGGCCTAACTTCTAGGCCGGGTTTGGGGTGTTACATATTGTATCTGTATTTGTGATTGTCCATTCAACATGTCTTATGTTACCGACAAACCGAACACTTAATAAGCTTGACTTTTGGTTATTAAGTTGATCTGTTATAAGCATATTATTTTCTATTGTATTGAACTATTATAAGCATATTGATTGCTATCATATTGTTCTGTTAAAAACATAATTAAAAGCTACCGTATTGATCTATTTAAGCTTGCCATATTGCATTGCATGGGGAGGGACGATGTGAACAGAGAAAGTTAAACAGTTTATCTGCATCGTTGATTGGTTTATCCACACTGTTTGAGCAACTTTTATCTGCACCGTTTGAGTGGTTTAACCACACCGTATTAGCAGCTTCAATCTACAAATATGTTGTGCATCCATAACCTTCTAGCAGCTTGTTTGCAAAAACTTTTTTTTAAAAAAACTCGGTAGTTCATCCACCCTTTTTATTACTAGTGGTTTATCCACAATGAGTGGTTTGTCCACAACGATGAGTGGTTTTATTCACAACATGGTGTAAAGGTAGAGGAGTTCTAAGGAACTCCTACTATGGTGTGTAGTGGTGGGGTTGGAACATTTTTTGATAAATTGAAATTGCATTGTTGTGAATACCGAGATATTATGATAATGAGTTAATCTGAAATTCTGAAATTTCAAGTTGCCATTCAAATTGTGTTTATCCTTTGAAGTTGATATTATGTATGTTGTGTCTACTGTTTGCATCAATTTTCTTGTGATGGAACTCACACTGAGCTTCATAGCTCACTTTCCTTTTTATTTTCATCTTTACAGATAACCCACCAGGTTAAGACGTGGACTCGACATACGAAGGGCTCGGCTCGGATTGACCGTTCTACCATAAGAATATTTTGAAATTATTATTTGATATTTTTATTATTTAGAGACTATATCGTTTTATTTTTAACAGTGGCATGGGACTTAGGTTGGTTTTAATTAGCATACATGTCTTTTAAATTGTTCTTTTTAAAATGTTGAATTATGGATTATAATCAAATATGCATGAAATATAGATTTTATTAAAACTAAGTTAAAAATCACTTTTCCACTTTAAGATTATAAATAAATTTTTTTTATAAATAAACCAAAAATTAACTAAGTTTTTCAATGATAATCATTCTTTACAAGAAAGATGTTAAAATAATTGTTTTTTTACTCATGGAATTTTCTAAAAATAGACTAATTTTTCTTTTAAAATAAACAAATGTTTTATATAAACTATTTTATAAACCAGATCGCTACTAGGCCATCTTGGTGGACGATGTAATCTCCGGAATTCGGATTTAAAGTTTAGGCTGGGTTGGAGAGGTTACACATACCTTGCGCACTCCAAATGCTTTGCCATGTAAATAATGGGTTTTTTCCTAAGTATGTTTTAACTCTGTGAATGGATAATATTTTTGCCTTGAAAATTCTTGCTACCAAGGATGTGGGGTTGGTCACCAATCGCCAACCTACTTGCCCAACATCACTATGTTGAATTGGGCTGCTACAACTTAGACACACATAAAGCACACTGGTTCACACAACTCATGCCTCTAGAGTTATCATTGTTTTGACACCAAAATCAAATAATAAGAATTAAAACTCGTTACAAAATGATATTGGTAATAAGAAACAACTCATGGTATAAGTCTAAAGTGATTGCAAAATGGTTTTAATATAAACATCCTTACCTCTTTTAGAAAGCATTCAATTGCTCCAACTTCATATATATTCTCAAAGATGATCCTTTATACCTTGCCTTTATACCTTGAAAATAGTGTTTTTTTGTTATTGTCAACCATAGTCGGTAAACCTAAATATTTATTAGGGTCTCGAGTGATACGAACACTCATTACATTCTACACCCACCACATGTTTACACTCTAAGGTAGTACTAAAATTAAACAAAATCATCGACTTGTCAAATCCACATTTTGACCTAAACATGATTCATATTAATCAATAATTCCCTTAATTTCCTACACTCCACTAAGAGTAGCTGCACCAAAGATAAGTTTTATCATCAACAAATTTCATTTCTACTCCCTTCCATCCTCATAATAATCCTAACTCATTTAGTACTGTTTATTAAAGATGAAAACATTTCTGCTATTGATTATGAGCAAGTACAGGGACATAGGGTCCTTTTGTTTGAGATCCCTAGTTGTAAAGGTATGAGTGACAAGCCCCATTGTGCAACAAACTCAATAAATTGCATAACCAAATCCACCAATCTTCGATCAAAGCCTAACTAAAGAATCATCTCCTTGACAAAGTGCCACTCCACCTAATTTATATCCTTACTCATATCAAGTTTCAAGGTAAAACTCCCTCCCAACCCCTTATTTTATGTTGCAACATGTGTAGGACTTTGTAGGCAACAAAAACAATATTTGTTATAAGTAAACCTAGGAAAAAACACTCTGTGCCTCATCGATACAATACTCAAGGGTTGGCTTAAACATGTTAACCAATTTCTTAGCAATCTTATACAAAACATCACACAAACTATGTGGCATCCCAAACCCGGGCGAGACGATCTGACCCAAATTTCAAATGTCACATTAGCCACCGAAGTGACTCTTCGTTTAAACCACCACAAACACACCAACCAACCAAACACACCTCACAAATATTCAGAGAAAATTTAAAATCCTAAAATCATGCTTCTATTGCACTACTCTGATCATTCAATCAACAACAAAACTAAATTTATAATTTAATATTTAATAGGCAATTACTTCAAAACTTCAGTTAAACATACATGTACGCCATAAGATATTTTTAACTTACTATATTTGAAAGGACTTTGGAAACTGTTTTATTTAAAAACATACGATTAGATTTAAATCGTAATTTAGTAAAATGTTGGAAAAACTCCGCTTCACAAGGTTTGAAATTAGTGTTGTAAAATTATATGTATAAGTCTTGTTTTGGAAGATTTATCTAAACATTACACACAACTTCATAAAATCATCATCTAATTAGTTCACAGGCAACTAAAATTTTTTGTAATTTGTCCACTTTTACATTTCATGCAAACTAAACACATGATTATTTTTCCAAATCATACATAAAACATATAAGACTTACCTTGTTCACCAGCGACTCTTCAACCTGAACTTACAAGTTAGTCGAACAATTGTTCATATGATTCACCAAGCATTCACAATTCACCATTTAATCAACTATCTAAAACAATAATAAAATTCCAAATCAACAATTAAAGAGCCCATAATTTCCAATTACAACCCAAAAATTGTAACTAAGTCTAATACTAAATACAATAAATTGGTCCCACATTGCCTTCCTCATTTGGATTGGGAACACATCAACATACCCAGGTGTAACCTTGTTATGGATCACTTGGATGGCTCACTTCCACACCTATTAACAAGCTATAACACTACAATAATTTAAAAGAGAGTGTGAGCTTATTAAAGCTCTGGGAGTGCTCAAACATACAACAAATAAACACATCATTCAGGTTAAAAGTAGGCATACTATGACATTTCACATATTATTACAACTTGGATGGAATAGTGGCTCACATGATATAATAGTTCACATGAAATAAATAGTTCACATAAAATAGGCAATTCACGAAGAATATGAGTTCATGTAAAACAATAGATCATATGAAATAACAGTTCATACCATATCATAACTCATATATTTCAAGTAATGATAAATTGGCATATTTTGATTTTGAAACATATATGTGGACTCTATCACCACATATTGGATAAATGGATCTCTATACAACGTCTCGCTATTGACTCAAAGAGCCCTGCACTGTCTCTGATATATGTGTAGCACGAATGCTCACACTTTCCAACACTATCGACTCATAAAGCCCTACTTTATCTTCGATGAATGAAGTTATGCTCTATATTCCCTTATCTCTCCAATGCTGTCTTCGGACTACAATGCCTTATCCAACTAATAAGGGTGAGTACTCATAATCTTATTACATGCCAACTATATCCATTGGTTACAAGAGATCAAAATGCCAACATGTTATTTTTAACACATTCACAATACTCAGTATAATATGGCTCGCCATTTAGTAGAGCTCGTACAATAGCACAATTCGCAGTGTACATCAGTCAGATATCATATGGTTCACAGTAAAGAATGGTTCGCAAGTAATATAGCTCAGATGCAACATATCTTGCACACGTAATCACTATTTACATAATATTCTTGTCATAACTCACATAAATCATAATTTGCAGAACTCTTTTTCCTTATTACATAGCTCGCATATTTTATAACATAGGTCACGTGATAGCATGGCTCGCATACCATATAGCACAAAGTATCACAATACACAGTTCAAAATATAACACCGTATAGTTCACAATTTACTTAGCTCATATATAGCACATAGATGACATGATAACATGGTTCACATAAAGAGTAGGATTCACAGATGGTATGAGTTCGCACATGCAGTATGAGTTCACACATTGTATGGGTTTGCACATGGGTAGGGGTTCTCACATGTGGTAGGCTCGCATACATATAGATTCGCACACACATATAGACTTGCATATTAACATATTGGGTTCGCATAATTCATAATAGGTTCACATATCACTCAACATAGGTTCGCATGTCATATAACAGGTTCGGATATCATTCAATCATAGATTCGCATGTCACATACAATCACACAACATGGGTTCGTACTTTACATACAGTCACACAGCATAGGTTTGCACTTCTCATACATGAGGGCTCAGATACCTTCAGGTGATAGGGTTCAAATATGTCAGCTGATAGGGTTTGCACAACCTATGGCTCGCACAACAAACTATAGGGTACACTTATGGCATGGCAGAGTTCTCATATTTTACGTAGCATGCTCACACATATTAACAAGGGAGGGGTTCGCATGCCAGCTTAGTAGGGTTCGCGTATTAATAAAGCAATGTTCACACTTCATACATAGCAGTGTTAACATAGCATGCATAGTTTGCAAGCCATACATAGTAGGTTCGTACATCTTACCTAGGCTTCCCTTAGCATGTGTACTGGAATTTAAATGTAGTATGCTTATTACTCACCTTAGCACTTGCTTCAACTACAATGCTCAAATAAGCTTTTCTTGGCCTTTGACCTTACTGGTGAAGGCTCCCAAATAAATTGTAACAGCCCACTTTTCAGTGGTGTCGAAAATAGTGGTTTTGAGACCACAAATCTAACGAGTAATCTTGTATAATTAATATTTAAATTGTACGAGTCAATAGTAATTTTACAATGAATTTTGATTTGAGGAATTTTAATCAATTGAATTAAAAGTTAGTATAAGTGGTTCGGTCAAAAGTCAAGTGGTTATTAAAAACGAGGTATTAGGACCTCGTTTCTGTAATTTAAATATTTTTATTAAATATTTACAGAGTTTGTAACACCCCTAACCCGGCCTATACGTTATGGCCAAATCTGGGAGTGTTACGAAGAATGTTTTAAATTACATCCTTTAAATTAAAACGTATCGTTTTATTAGTTTACCAATCGGAGTCTTAATATCCGAAAAAAAACTTCTATTTATAATCTTATTTGGAACCATTTTAAGTTATCAAGAATTTGTAGCAGAAGTTTGAAAATCGTTTTATTCGAAACAAAGCTCGTGTTTCCAAAAAACCATTTGTTAAAACCAATTTTTTGCGTAAAGTGTTTTTGTCAACATTGCAGAAAAGAAAGCAAAACAAAATCCGAATCCAAAAGTGAAAACCATACAGTCCTGAAAGTCCTAAAAATTACAAACTCTCAAGAAAAACCAGATTTTAAAATAAAATCATTATTTCTAAATAAAAACAGTTCTCTATCGAGTGGTCACCGCTGAGCCTCCATCGCATCGACTCGCCTAAGTCTGTGGATTACCTAAACAGTACAGACAAACAGATGTGAGTTTTCGTAAGCTCAGCGTGTAACCCAATAGAGATAGTCATGCAACATTCAAAGAATCTCAAATGCAGATAGAAATAGAATCAGACCTAAGTCCTTAACAGATACAGATATCAGAATCAGATGTACAGAACAGATATACAGAATCCTACCCCCATCCTCTACACACCATCTCTGACCATCCCATCACACCATGTGGTATTAAAAACACCCAACCATCCCTACACACCATATAGTATCAATGCGACACATAACAGAATAATATGCAGCCAAGCTGCCAAATAATAGGCGAAAGGTCGTCGTACAGATCACTTCCTCCACATATGCAAATCCCACCCCAAACACAGATACAGAATATAGATACAAAAATAATAGATTTATCATGCTTAACACGCTCGTATACGGATAACATACATACGTAAACAGTGCAGTTAGACATGCATATCAGTATCCTACTCAGATCAGGTTATCAGAATATCAAATCACATGAAATAAAGTTTGGTTAGCCCTTACCGACCCTACAGTAGGTCGACAGTCGATCGAAACGACCCGTGCGACCTTAGGGAAAATTTCAGAATTTTGGGTCCACATGCCCGTGTGGGCCCACACACCCAAATTGGCCTTGCCTGTATGACACACATGGCCTGGCCCAAAACCCACACACCCGTGTGGCTCACTGGTATGGTCCCACACGCCCAATCCAGCCTAGCCCATGTGGCTCACATGGCCACACATTCGCCGTCACACGGTCGTGTCTCGCACACGACCACACCTACGACACTTCCACGGCCGTGTCTCGCACACGGCTAGCCACATGGCCAGGCACACGCCCGTGTGGCGTCAACAGTGCCTTTTTTTAGCTTCCGCCGAACCTCAATTTTTCGTGTTTAGGGTATTTGTTTTCGGAGCAAATGTAATCCTGAGACCACCGGAACCTATAATTTGATTAAGGATACTAAGTCAAAAACCTAAAAAATCGAAGAACTAAAAACCCCCAATATCGAAGTGCTCACCTTAGACGAAACGATGCTCCTCAACACCTAACTCGTTGAAGGATTAAATGCTTCTTGAGATCCCCCTAAGCCGTTCAAACAAAACTAACAATTAATCCCACATTCGAGTAATTACTGACGTACTTTTCACAATAGAAATTTATGAGATAAACAACGAGATTAACAAAATAAAATGCTACTTACAGAATACCCAACAACAGATCAATTTCTCCCTCCACAATTCATTCGAACAGCACAATAATAAAAAACCCCCAACCAAAAGAAAAAGAAAGGGGCAAAAAATAGATAGAGAAGAAAAGAAGAAAGAAAACTTGAGAGTTTGGAAAAACGTCAAAATTGAACAGAAATTTCGGCAGAAGAGAGAAAACAAAATAAAAATAAAATCAAATAATTTGACTAACATCCTACTAAATCTCAACCCCCATTATTCCACTAACTCTCAACTACCTCAGAATTCTAACTCCACCCAAACACTCTTAGACAACCAGAGCAAAAATTATCACCTACGCTCACGTAAGGATTCAAACACGTGACCTCTAACAAGCTAGCTCCTTACCACTCGAACTAGCAGGCTCATTCTAATATGAGTTTACAAACAATATTACATAAGCCTACCCAGTAGGGGTAAGGCTAGGATAAAAAATAATAGAATTTGCCAAAAGTAGGACTTGAACCCAAAACCTCACAGACACACCCAAAACACTTAGCCACTAAAGCAGACACAAAATTATATCAAAATTTACAAAAATAGAAATAAATTATTCAGGGCGTTATAGAGTCGTATTATATGTGAATTGAAGTTTGGTTCGGTAATTTTGATGATTTATTGCTTAATTACGGTAAAAAGGATTAAATTGTAAAAGAGGTAAAAGTTAATTGCTTTTGATTTAAAATAGTAAGGACCAAAAATGTAATTAAACCATGGTAAAAAATTCCAAACTAACTTTTGGGCTATTTGCTTATTGAGTCCTAATTAGTTTAGGGTTAAATTGAAAATAAGCTTCTTCAGTTAAAATTAAAATACTTGAAGGAACAATTGTGAATTAAACCTTCCTTGGTTGGTAATTGTACCATATATTTAAATTATGGACATTTTTAGGCATGTTTTAATGATTTTATACGTTAAAATAAAGGTTAATTTGGTAAATAAGTAAATGGTAAATTAAATTAATAAGTTAAAGTTAATATTATCACATTTTCTTTTCTTCTTCTTGTTAAGCAAGCCGAAAATCCCTAGCCAGGGAATTGAAAGCTTCAACCAAGATTGAATTCTTCGATTGGGTGAGTAAACCTTGCCCATTTTTAGTAATTTTTATGTTTTTGAGCTCGTACTAGCTTAATCTAGCTAACCTGTAACACCCTAAAATTTGAGTATCGATTATTGCATGTTTTGGTGTTTAGACAATGTAGGAAAAATTTTCTTATTTCTTTTTTTTTTGCCTACTATAGTTCGGAAGAAGAGTATAGAATTATTCGGGTATGGAATAATTTTTAGTTTGAGAATTTATTGAAGTGAAGCAAGTGGCGTTGGCACTTAAGTTGAATTAAGTGTTAAATAGTAGCATAAGATGAGTAAATGGCAAAGTGGTGTTGGCGCATGAGTTAGTGCTTGAGGAGAAGGTTGAATCCCTTGTTTAGCATCTAGATGAATTTTATTTTTAATTTTTTCTGCACATGTATAGCAAGTGTCGGCCAAGTACATATATGGTAAGTGTTGACCTTGTTATTTTTGGTTAGTATATCAAAGGATTAAGGAAGGTGTTAATTTATGGTATTGAATCAAGAAAGTTTGGAAAGATATGGGGACATAAGGCATA
Source organism: Gossypium sturtianum (assembly GCA_025698515.1). Lineage (NCBI taxonomy): Eukaryota > Viridiplantae > Streptophyta > Magnoliopsida > Malvales > Malvaceae > Gossypium > Gossypium sturtianum. The sequence continues at coordinate 110,694,826 of CM046953.1, forward strand.
TATCAAGGAAAAGTTTTGGAAACAAATTCATGGTCATTTGACCAATGAATATGGACGGCAATGAGGCTAGGGGGGGAGGTTGGCCGAATATGCTTGTAGCTTGGTAGGGTTTAGGAGTTGTTTTTGGTCATTCTTAGTTTTTGTGCAAGTTTTGCAACCTTTTCTCAACCCTTTTCCTTTAGCCGAATTTGAGCATTGGTAAGCCTTAATTTTTACCATTTGGTCACTTTTGTCTATCACTTTGGTATTCTTTGTATGCCTTTTCTTTTAGTGCTGAAATCACCTATACCAAAAGCCATTCTTTTTCTTTTCTTTTTACCATTGCCGAATGTACCTAGCTCCTAAACACATCTTTTTCTTCTCTTCTCTTTGAAAACCGAAACAACATCATCACCATCTTTTCTCTTATTTTTATTTCATTTCACTCAAATTTTCTCCATTAAACTCTCTCATGGCCGAATGCTAGTGTGCCCATAGCCAAAACATTATCTCTTTTTCTTTGGTTATACATAGCCGAATCCTTCATCAAACATCATTCTCAATCCTTTCTTTACGATCGTGGTCAATAGGTAAGAATTCTTTTTAGTTACGATTAGTTAATAGTTCATACTATTAACGTTTCCATTCGTTATATTTTAGTGCGATAACGGAAGATAGGGGATCAAGTGTTCGTGAGTAACATAGAAAGTTGGAATCGATTTAAGTGTTAAGGAAGCGTTTGGACGACTCGTATTGTGGGACAAGGATTATTGTGGTAAGGAAATTTCACTCTTAAAAACTTTTGGTCATATTGTTTTGGTATAATATTAGAATGGTTAATGATCTTTTGTCTTCTAAGACATTCAAGATAGGGAAGAAAGCGGGCCGTACATAGTGTTCGGAAGAAGGGTGGTACCATTAATCCCCTAAGTATAAACAAAGGATTTGTATCAGACAAGAATCCGGGATTTCCCACGGGTTGTGGGCGTTCATCGAGGAGAATCAATTGTTTGAAGTAGTTCGTACTCCGAACCATTATTTGTTCGTGGATTTGATTCGCTAACGAACCATCAATCGGGAGAAACGCGAAGTGGAAGTAGTTCAAAAATTCGAGGGTAAATTTTAGATCGTTATGTTTAAATCGTTTTATTATTAGATTATAATGATCATAAGTTATCGTGATATGTATAGGTGTTGACGAGGCGGGAAAGTTTAGTCCTCACCATAGCAAGGTGTGTAACTTCACACTTATCTTTCGGGTTAGATACTAAACCGTAAGAAATTTGATAAATCGTAAAAATGGCCAAATCGGAAATGTTGTAGTAATTAGTACTTTTGTGTAAATGCATGAAAGCGGCTAAACCAGAAATCTACGAAAAATTGCTAGATCGATAAATTGGGCGAAAAATTGCTAGATCGATAAATTGGGCGAAAAATTGCTAGATCGATAAATTGGGCGAAAAATTGCTAGATTGTTAAATTGGGCGAAAAAGCGCTAGATCGATAAATTGGGTCAAAAGGGCGCTAGATCGCTAAATGGGCCAAAAACCTTCTAGTTTGACATTTGGGCCTAAGTTCGCTAGATTGCTAAATGGGTTAAATACTATTTTGTTTAATGGACCCAAATGAAAAGTTTAATTAAAAACTCATTTGTACTATGGATTACTTGATAAATAAATTATGGTTAAAGTTTGTTATTCATACATAATTGCATGGGATGGGATACATGATTTAAGAGAAGTAAGGCTGTGGCCATGAATCTAGTTCGGTGGCTCGCCACAAATGTTGGCTTAATGCCTCTAGTTCGGTGACTATGTCACAATCTAGTTCGGTAGTGCACTACAATATTATTTAAAAAGGCTAAATGCCTACGATTGGTGTGTTTGGCGGGGTGGGTTGACTTGATCCCCACAGGTGTGCTGGTTGGTACGGGGGTGTGTAGCGGATGGAAATTAGGTTTGGTTGGGAAATTCATTTTACATGTATTTTATATATGTTATTTCATTTTATATTATTAAAATTTGTAATTGGGCTCAAGCCCAAGTTAATGCCTTGATGGTCTGGCCCAACGATGATGGTAAGTGAGTTACACACTGAGTTCTTTGTAACTCACCCCGTTTTATTATCCATCTCAGGTAATGGAAATTGACGTGGACTTGGGCCGGGAATGACATGGTGGAGGCCATACTACGAGCTTGGGTTTTATAAACTATGAACTCTATTTAAATTACTTATTTTATTTTGGGTATGTTGTAATAAGGCCTCTAATTATATTTTTATGGATTTTTATGTGTGGATGGATTTAATTTTATTTTAAGACTCTTAATATGGGCGTATGTTAAAATCTATAAAGTTTTCTTAAAAATATTGTGTTTTATAACAAGTTTGGACACCTAAAATATTTTTTTCAATTTTCTTTAAATTTTCTTTTAAAACTACGTTAAGGTTAGCATTACTGATTACTTAAATCATTAGAGAAATTTTGGATGTTCGTTCAGTGTGACAAACCAAATCTCGTCCTAACGCATAGACCTGGTTTGGGGTGTTACATTAAATGGTATCAGAGCCAGTTTCAAAACTCGGCTGTGGTTTGGGTTCAATAAAGATATTTGTTTGAGAAACAACTCAAATTTCTAGACTTTTTGATTTAAAGGTAGTATGGCACCATGAGCATCCCGCGCCAAGTCAAGTAAGTATCTGTATATTGATTGTTTATTATCATTTTGATATGATCATAAGAAACACTCTAGAACTTCTAGTTTTAGGTGTTGAAAACCGTAGAGATTGAGACAATAGGATATGGTTGCGAAAACAACTCTATCTCTTTCATATCATAAAACATAGTTAATAAACAACTGAAATAGTATTTTGATTCATAAAACTCTTAATCAGATTAAATCAGTCATTATGAGCTCTAGAGGACGTGGTCGTGGACGCGGTAGACGTGGCCGTGCTAGAGGACGAGGTGTTAGAGGCGCAACCGAAGCACCGGATCATATGCCGGAAATGGATGCACCTGCGTCACTCGGAAGTTAGACAGGATCACATAATAATATGGAAGAAGATAATGCGGTGACGCGAGCAATGCTGCGAGTCCTTGAAAGGGTCATTTGGAGCTAGAAGCTGGGCCAACGGCTCGTGGGTCGATATCGAACGATTGAAATTAAGTGGTTTGAGGTTTTCGAGAGGTGTCTGGTGTAGCTCCAAATGTCGCTGAATATTGGCTTGAGGCGGTGGAGGCGAATTATGGACGATCTTGAGTGCACTGTGGAACAAAAACTAAGGGGAGCGGTGTCCTTGTTAAGGGACGAAGCATACCAATGGTGGCTTACTGTACGAGAAGGCACTGAAGCTGCATTAGTCAATTGGGAATTCTTTAAAGTTTCCTTCCAAGGGAAATATGTAGGAATGAGTTATGTTGATGCCAGAAGGAAGGAATTTCTGAGTCTGGTCCAAGGGAATAAGACAGTGGCAGCATATGAAGCTGAGTTTTTGCGCTTGAGTCGCTATGCTCGAACAATAGTGGCAACAGATCATGAGCATTGTGTACGCTTTGAGGATGGTTTGAACAATGAATTGTGGGTTTTGATAGCCCCACAACAAGTTAGAACTTTTGCCACGCTTGTGGAAAAGGCTAAGATAGCCGAAGAGGCTAAGAACTCGGAACGTTAGAATCGGGAACGAGCTAGAGGCAAGAGAGATATGAAGTATCAGGTTCTTCAAAAAGGTTTACGAAGAGGCCTCGGAACGAGGAACCAGCTCAAGGAAGAACACCTGTAGCTGTGAATCAGAGTCGAGATTGTGCTGATTGTGGGAAAAGGCATTCTGGAGAGTGCTGGAAGAAAACGGGTGCTTGCTATAAATGCGGGTCGATGGATCATCAATATAGGAATTGCCCTCGTCGAATGGATACAACTCGGGAAGCTCGTAATACCGATGCACCACCGCAAGAGGAATTCGGCAACCACCGAGAGGTCGTGGACCAGTCGTGGTGGTAATGGGAAATTTGGGCGTGGTCAAGGTGCGTGGTCGAGGAAATGGTCCTAGAGGCAACGCAGATGCAAGACGGCCCAGGATTGGTATATGCGGTTAGACGCCGTGAGGATGGTAATGCACCTGATGTGATAACTGGTACGTTCTTCATTTTTGATGTACCTGTTATTGCTTTGATAGATATTGGTTCTACCCATTCGTATGTTGCTAGCACCATATCTAGAAACTTGAAATTAGACTCTGAAATTTCTGATAATGAGATGAAGGTAATTAGTCCTTTAGGACAATCGGTATTGGTAAATAAACTGTTTAGAGATGTGCCCTTAGAAATTCAAGGAGAAATATTTTTGGCGAATTTGATGGAATTACCTTTCGGCGAGTTCGATATCATTTTGGGCATGGATTGGTTGGTTAAGCCGGGCGAAATTGGATTGTCTTTGAAAAGCGGATGTCAATAAGGACGGTGGAGGATAAAGAAATAATTATGATAGGCGAGCGAAGGAATTACTTGGCAAATGTGGTATCTGCACTTAAGGCAGAAAAGTTGGTGCGAAAAGGGTATGGAGCATTTATAGCATTTATTAGTGCGTTAGATGCCAAAGAGTTGTCAGTGAAAGATGTGAGGACAGTGAAGGAATTTCGGATGTATTTCGGAAGAACTTCGGTGTACCTCGGATCGGGAAGTGGATTTTGGTATTGAGCTTTTGCCCGGAGTGGCTCCAAAGTGTCCATTGCTCCTTATAGAATGGCACAGAAAGAGTTGGCGGAGCTTAAAGCTCAAATTCAAGAATTGCTAGATCGAGGCTTTATTCGACCGAGAGTGTGTCTCAGTGGGGAGCACCGGTTTTGTTTGTTAAGAAGAAAGAGGCGGTCGATGCGTATGTGTATTGACTACTGAGCAATTAAATAAATTGACGATCAAGAATAGGTACCTCTACCAAGAATTGACGACTGTTTGATCAATTGAAGGAGCTTGATTTTCTCCAAAATTGATTTGAGATCAGGTTATCACCAACTTAAGGTGAAAGAAGCGGATATTCACAAGAGGCGGCTTTCGAACTCGTTATGGACATTATGAGTTTTTGATGATGCCGTTTGGGTTGACCAATGCACCATTTGCATTTATGGATATGATGAATCGGGTCTTTCAACCCTACTTAGACCGGTTTGTGGTGGTATTCATAGATGACATTTTGGTATATTCAGGGAATGAAGAAGAGCATGATTCGCATTTGCGAATTGTATTGCGATTACCGGGATAATCAAGCTGTATGCCAAATTCGATAAATGTGAATTACAGTTAGGGAAGTGACCTTCTTGGGTCATGTGGTGTCGTAGAAGGAATAAGGGTGGATCCTCGGAAGATTGAGGTGTATTGGATTGGAAACCACCAAAGTCGATGGCGAGATTCGGAGTTTCTTGGGTTTGGTGGTTACTATAGACGCTTTGTTGAGGGTTTTCGTTGATTGCTGCACCCTAACTAAGCTTTTTGCGAAAGGGAGTACCGTTTATATGGGTGAAAACAGCAAGAAAGTTTTGATGAATTGAAGAAGATTTTGTGAGCAGCGGTATTGATTCAACTGAGGTCGGAAAGGAGTTTCTGATTTATTGTGATGCGTCGCATACGGGATTAGGTTGCGTATTGATGCAAAAGGGAAAGTGGTAGCTTATGCTTCCGTCGATTGAGACCACACACGAAGTAAACTACCTACTCATGACTTGGAGTTAGCTGCAGTAGTGTTTGCTCTAAAGATTTGGAGGCATTACCTCTACGGTGAAAAGTCTACCATCTATACGGATCACAAGAGTCTTAAGTATCTTCTTACTCAGAAGGAATTAAACTTGAGACAACGAAGATGGGTGAAGCTGTTAAAGGACTATGATTTCTCAATCGAGTATCATCTGGAAAAGCTAATGTGGTAGCGCAGCGTTAAGTCGTAAGGTGGTATCTCGATTTGAGAGTAATGTTTGCCCATTTAAGTTTGTACGAGGATGGTAGTCTGATAGCGAAACTTCAGGTGAAGCCTCTGTGGTTAGAGCAAATTAAGAAAAAGCAAATATTAGATGGAAAGTTGGGACCTTTACTTCAACAAGTTGAAAATGGAGGAATAGAGGATTTTGGTATAAACACGGAAGGTGCGTTGTGCTTTCGTGGAAAAGTCTGTATGCCTAAGGACTCGAGATCTCGAGACAAATGATTCTTCGAGAGGCACATAGTAGCCCTTACGCTATGCACCGGAGGAAATAAGATGTATCGGGATCTTCGTGAACAATATTGGTGGCGAGGGGTTGAAGCGTGAGATTTACGAATTTGTGGGAAAATGTTTAACTTGTCGCAAGTGAAGGCGGAACATCAATTGCCGTCGGGATTATTACAACCCGGTAAAGATTCCTCTTTGGAAATGGGAGCGGATAACAATGGATTTTGTTAGTGGGTTACCTTTAACACCTACTAAGAAAAACTCTGTTTGGGTAATTGTTGATCGTTGACGAAGAGGCGCTCATTTTCTACCGGTTTATACGGATTACTCGTTACTGAAGTTGGCTAAGGCTATGCGTATCCGAAATCGTGAGGTGCATGGGGCACTGCGCCTATTATATCGAGATAGGGATCCTAGGTTTACGTCACGGTTTTGGAAAGCATTGCATGAAGCTTTGGGAACAAAGCTAAATTTCGATCTGACTTTTCATCCTCGATCGGATGGTCAATTAGAAAGAGTAATTCAGATTCGGAAGACATGTTAAGGGGTTGTGTAATCGACTTGAGGTAGTTGGGAGGATTTTCTACCATTGGCGTAATTTGCTTACAACAATAGCTATCGATCTAGCATTGGATGGCACCCTACGAGGCATTATATGGTCGTAGGTGTCGTTCTCCTAGTTGTTGGACTGAATTGGGCTTAACGACGGATGTTAGGCCCAGGTGATCTCTCAAAGCGGAAGAAAAAGTAAAAGCTATTCGAGCACGGTTAAAGGAAGCTTCAGATAGACAAAAGTCGTATGCGGATCCGAGCGTAGAAGTATCGAGTATCTTTGTGGGGATCAAGTTTTCTTGAAGGTCTCACCTTGGAAGAAGATCTTTAGGTTTGGGAAGAAGGGCAAATTGAGTCCTAGATACATTGGACCATATCGTGTGGTGAAGCGTGTTGGTCCAGTGGCCTATCAGATCGAATTACCTCGGAGTTGAGCCAAATTCATAATGTTTTTCATGTTTCCATCTTTGGCGCTATAGATCGGATCCTACGCACATAGTACCAGGTAGAAGAAGTGGAGTTGAAGTCGGACTTGTCTTTTGAGGAGGAACCGGTGGAAATCTTAGACCGAGATGTTAAGGTGCTAAGAAAGAAAACCGTGCCGTTGGTCAAGATTTTATGGCGTAACCACGGAGTGGAGGAAGCTACGTGGAGAACGAGGATGCAATTCGACAACAATACCCTCGCCTTTTTCAACCAGGTAAATTTCGAGGACGAAATTTTTTTTAGGAGGGTAGAGTTGTAACACCCTAAAATTTGAGTATCGATTATTGCATGTTTTGGTGTTTAGACTATGTAGGAAAAATTTTCTTATTTATTTTTTTTTGTGCCTACTATAGTTCGGAAGAAGAGTATAGAATTATTCGGGTATGGAATAATTTTTAGTTTGAGAATTTATTGAAGTGAAGCAAGTGGCGTTGACACTTAAGTTGAATTAAGTGTTAAATAGTAGCATAAGATGAGTAAATGGCAAAGTGGTGTTGGCGCATGAGTTAGTGCTTGAGGGAGAAGTTTCGAATCCCTTGTTTAGCATCTAGATGAATTTTATTTTTAATTTTTCTGCACATGTATAGCAAGTGTCGGCCAAGTACATATATGGTAAGTGTTGACCTTGTTATTTTTGGTTAGTATATCAAAGGATTAAGGAAGGTGTTAATTTATGGTATTGAATCAAGAAAGTTTGGAAAGATATGGGGACATAAGGCATATATCAAGGAAAAGTTTTGGAAACAAATTCATGGTCATTTGACCAATGAATATGGACGGCAATGAGGCTAGGGGAGGTTGGCCGAATATGCTTGTAGCTTAGTAGGGTTTAGGAGTTGTTTTTGGTCATTCTTAGTTTTTGTGCAAGTTTTGCAACCTTTTCTCAACCTTTTTCCTTTAGCCGAATTTGAGCATTGGTAAGCCTTAATTTTTTTACCATTTGGTCACTTTTGTCTATCACTTTGGTATTCTTTGTATGCCTTTTCTTTTAGTGCCGAAATCACCTATACCAAAAGCCATTCTTTTTCTTTTCTTTTTACCATTGCCGAATGTACCTAGCTCCTAAACACATCTTTTCTTCTCTTCTCTTTGAAAACCGAAACAACATCATCACCATCTTTTCTCTTATTTTTATTTCTTTTCACTCAAATTTTCTCCATTAAACTCTCTCATGGCGAATGCTAGTGTGCCCATAGCGAAACATTATCTCTTTTTCTTTGGTTATACATAGCCGAATCCTTCATCAAACATCATTCTCAATCCTTTCTTTACGATCGTGGTCAATAGGTAAGAATTCTTTTTAGTTACGATTAGTTAATAGTTCATACTATTAACGCGTTTCCATTCGTTATATTTTAGTGCGATAACGGAAGATAGGGGATCAAGTGTTCGTGAGTAACATAGAAAGTTGGAATCGATTTAAGTGTTAAGGAAACGTTTGGGCGACTCTCGATTGTGGGACAAGGATTATTGTGGTAAGGAAATTTCACTCTTAAAAACTTTTGGTCATATTGTTTTGGTATAATATTAGAATGGTTAATGATCTTTTGTCTTCTAAGACATTCAAGATAGGGAAAAAGCGGGCCGTACATAGTGTTCGGAAGAAGGGTGGTACCATTAATCCCCTAAGTATAAACAAAGGATCAGTATCGGCAATCGGGATTTCCCACCAGGGTTGTGGACGTTCATCCGAGGAGAATCAATTGTTTGAAGTAGTTCGTACTCCCGAACCATTATTTGTTCGTGGATTTGATTCGGTTAACGAACCATCAATCGGGAGAAACCGCAAGTGGAAGTAGTTCAAAAATCCGAGGGTAAATTTTAGATCGTTATGTTTAAATCAGTTTTATTATTAGATTATAATGATCATAAGTTATCGTGATATGTATAGGTGTTTGACAGCGGGAAAGTTTAGTCCTCACCATAGCAAGGTGTGTAACTTCACACTTATCTTTCGGGTTAGATACTAAACCGTAAGAAATTTGATAAATCGTAAAAATGGCCAAATCGGAAATGTTGTAGTAATTAGTACTTTTGTGTAAATGCATGAAAGCGGCTAAACCGAGAAATCTACGAAAAATTGCTAGATCGATAAATTGGGCGAAAAATTGCTAGATCGATAAATTGGGCTCAAAATTGCTAGATCGATAAATTGGGCGAAAAATTGCTAGATTGTTAAATTGGGCGAAAAAGCGCTAGATCGATAAATTGGGTCAAAAGGCGCTAGATCGCTAAATGGGCCAAAAACCTTCTAGTTTGACATTTGGGCCTAAGTTCGCTAGATTGCTAAATGGGTTAAATACTATTTTGTTTAATGGACCCAAATGAAAAGTTTAATTAAAAACTCATTTGTACTATGGATTACTTGATAAATAAATTATGGTTAAAGTTTGTTATTCATACATAATTGCATGGGATGGGATACATGACGAAGAGAAGTAAGGCTGTGGCCATGAATCTAGTTCGGTGGCTCTGCCACAAATGTTGGCTTAATGCCTCTAGTTCGGTGACTATGTCACAATCTAGTTCGGTAGTGCACTACAATATTATTTAAAAAGGCTAAATGCCTACGATTGGTGTGTTTGGCGGGGTGGGTTGACTTGATCCCCACAGGTGTCTTTGGTTGAGTGCGGGGTGTGTAGCGGATGGAAATTAGGTTTGGTTGGGAAATTCATTTTACATGCATTTTATATATGTTATTTCATTTTATATTGTTAAAATTTGTAATTGGGCTCAAGCCCAAGTTAATGCCTTGATGGTCTGGCCCAACGATGATGGTAAGTGAGTTACACCTTTGAGTTCTTTGTAACTCACCCCGTTTTATTATCCATCTCGGGTAATGGAAATTGACGTGGACTTGGGCCGGGAATGACATGGTGGAGGCCATACTACGAGCTTGGGTTTTATAAACTATGAACTCTATTTAAATTACTTATTTTATTTTGGGTATGTTGTAATAAGGCCTCTAATTATATTTTTATGGATTTTTATGTGTGGATGGATTTAATTTTATTTTAAGACTCTTAATATGGGCGTATGTTAAAATCTATAAAGTTTTCTTAAAAATATTGTGTTTTATAACAAGTTTGGACACCTAAAATATTTTTTTCAATTTTCTTTAAATTTTCTTTTAAAACTACGTTAAGGTTAGCATTACTGATTACTTAAATCATTAGAGAAATTTTGGATGTTCGTTCAGTGTGACAAACCAAATCTCGTCTTAACGCATAGACCTGGTTTGGGGTGTTACATAACCCGAGGACTAATTTGTAATACTGTTAAATATTTTGGATTTTTCCATTGATGATTATAGTATATTCTTGAAGTTTATGATAGAATATTAAGTCTGGTTGCTAAAAAAGACTATTTTGTAAAGTAGTTTTTGTTGATTTTAATGTTCAGGGACTAAAATGTGAAAATAGTAAAAGTACAAGGACTTGATGCAAAATAACAAAAAGTATGGGCTTTAATGAAGGGTTAATAGATCGGCTAAGCTTGGATTTAATAGAAAATGGCTAAATTGCATGATTTTGACATAGGGACTAAATTGCATAAAAGTGAAATGATGGGGGTAATTTAATAAAAATGTCAAAAATGATTTAATTGCATAAAATGAGTTAATTTTGCTGTTGGAATTAGTGAATTGAATCAAAATTATTATTTTAGATCATGAACGAGTGGAAAACTGAGGAAAATAAAAAATTACTGAATAATCCATGTACCTTTGTCATTGCTGCAATTTAGTCAGGTAAGTTTGTTCGGTTTAGTTTTAGTACATTTATAAATGTATTATATGAATCTAATTACATAATGTTGGATTATATTGATGTGTGTAAATGAAAATGGAAATATTTAATTGATACAATGTCGATCACTGATTGAGATACTCTGAACCATTACTGCAAATCAGTCCTATAAGTTCATACTATAATTTTATGTTTATAAGGATTCTTGTGTATTACATGTTTATTATAATTAGATCCAATGTTGCACTTAACTATTGAATAATTTGAGAATAATAATAAATGAATATTCTAAGTATGTGACGTACCTAAATATCAGGCTTTGTACCAGTGTATTTATCAAGCTTTGTGCCAAGCAGGCTTTGTGCCGGTGTATTTATCGGGCATTGTGCCTAGCAAACTTTGTGCCGGTGTGTTTATCAGGCTTTGTGCCTAGCAGGCCTTGTGCCAGTGTTGTCTATCAGGCCTTTAGCCAGTGATCATTTAGCAAGTACTATGTACAGGTGATAAAGACCATAGCGATGGCTAAGATCTTGCATCTGTTGCGGATTCTCTACAGCTTGTGTGAGCAGCATCGTGAGCCAGTGATTATTTAGCAGGTACTATGTACAGGTGATACAAACCGTAATGATGACTTGAGATCTTGCATCTGTTACAGGTTCTCTGCAGCTTGTGTGAGCATCATCGTGAGCCAATCAAAGTTCTGAAGTTAACTCAAATGAGTGATACCCTGAAATTACATGAAATGAGATCTTATTAAATGACGACTTTGAATGTGATGTGAATTAACGTATTGTATAATACTCACCTACTGTGAGCTGTGATTAACATAAACTTTGTTATTTAATTTTATATTTTGATTTGTTATGTTAAATTTGGTAAGATCTATCGTTTGATTTAATGAACTTACTAAGCTTCAAGTAAGGCTACTCGTGCCTTGTCCTTTGTTTTGTAGATTATATTTTTGTGATTGAGAGATCGGATTGACTCGCAGAACCACACTATTCCGAGGATGCTTTGGTAGTTTTTGTAAACATCTTGGTTATATGGCATGTAATAGGACAAATGATTATGCTTGTAATGTTTGTTAGCTACGTGTGATGTTTTGGCAAGTTAGATGTTGTGGAATGGTAACCTTATATGGTATGCTAGTTAAACTCAAAGTTGAGCTTGGGTGCTTGTTCAAGGAATGGTAAGTATCATGTTTAAATATGGTATGATGAGATTTTAGATAGATTAGGTTATATGGCCTACGACACGACCATGTGACCCAAGTCAAAGAGTTACACGACCCATGCACACGGGCGTGTGAGATCACACACGGGCGTGTGGGATAACCACACGGCCATGTCTAGTGTAACGCCCCAAAATTCTTATTTCGACTTTTGTGAAAATGTGACACAACTGTGTATCTGCTTCAGTGGTTAAGTGTTCTGGGTGTGTGTGAGAGGTCCTAAGTTTAAGCTTTGCATTTGGAAAATTTTGGTATTTTTCTGACTTAAGCCTTTATCTTGCTCAGTGGGCTTATATTTAATTATTTGTAAAACCATATCAGAATGGGCCTGTTGGTCTAGTGGTTGAGTGTTAGTTTTCTGGAGGTCTTGTGTTCAAATCCCTGCGTAAGCAGGGGTATTTATTTTGGTTCGGCTATGGCAAGTATTTCGGTGGAGTTGGGTTTCTGAGTAGTGGCTGTTAGTGGGGTTAGTAGAGAGGAATTTTAGGGATTCTTGATATTAGCTGCTTTCTTTCATTTTTGCAAATTTTCCTCTCTCCTCCCAAAATTTCAAAGTTTCTGACGTGCATTCTTCTTCCTGCTCTTGCCATTTCTCCTCTTTTCTTTTCACTGTTTTGATTCTTTTTCTTTCATCTTCCTATTTGTTACCAAATTTTAGCGCCTCTGTAGTTTAGTGCTTTTCGGGCGTTACCGGTAATTTGGGTAGAGTAATTGTGTTTTCGCTTGTTAATCCTTTACTGATGGATGTTGTTCATTCTGATTAGGGGAAGATTCAGGGGCTTAAATCGTTTGTTGAGGACTTAGTTCTTGGAATTTACCGTGGTTCGATTGAAGGTAAGGTTTGCTGGCTTTTCAGATGAATAGCTTGATTCGGATTCGATTTTAATTTGATTCAAAACGACTAAATTAGTATCTTAATGGATGAATTTAGGTTCTGGAGGGCTCAGGAGTGGTTTTGCATCGAAACAAACCAAGTGTGTACCCGAAAACACAAAATATGAGGTTTCTGCAAAAGCCGAAAACCCCACTGTCGACTCCACACGGGTGTGTGGTCGCCTGTGTGGTAGGCCGTGTGCCATAACACAGGCGTATGATCGACGAGGCCAGGTCGTGTGTGCAAGACACGACCGTGTGATGGCTAGGTAGGCCGTGTGCGACACACGGGCTAGACTGATTTGAGACGTGTGGGCTACACGGGCGTATGGGTCCACACGATTAGTCCACACGGGCGTTTGGGATTCTGGGCCAGATCACACGGCCAAGGCCAAATTGGGCCGTATGGGCTACATGGGGGTATGGGCCCACACGGGCAGGCCACATGGGCGTATGAGCCCATTTAACTGAAATGTGTTCTAAGGTTGCATGGGTCACCCAAGTCGACTGTGAACCTACTGTTGGGTCAGTAAGCACTACTTAGACCCTTAAATGCGTGAACTGTATGTATGATGTATGTACTGAGCATGATGATTATATGAATGAATACTAAACTGTATGTATAACTGATATTCATGTATTAGCATGTCATTTACTGTATGTTGCATTGCATTGGGTTGGGATGTTGATATTTGGAGGAAGTGTATTGAAAGGCTCTTAAGCCTATTATCTGACAGCTCAGCTATAATTTACTGATTATGTGCCGCATTCGGTACTACTTAGAGTGTAGGGATGGGTGGGTGTTTTAAAACCCACATGGAGTGTAGGGATGGACGGAGATGGTGTGTAGAGGCTGGTTGGGTAGGACTCTATTTACTGATTGATGTATATCTGATTTTGCTACTGTGATGGGCTTAGGCCCTAATGCATATCTGATACTGAAACTAAAATGGGCTAAGGCCCGAACTGCTACTGAAACTGAAATGGGCTTAGGCCAGACTACATTTGACTGCTTGTTGTGTTTGACTGTATGCATGTTTTTTGTGGGGATTACACACTGAGTTTACGTAAACTCACCTCTTCCTGTTTTATCTTTATAGGTAATCCCCAGACTTAGACGGACCGGTACGGCAGAGGACTCTACGGTGACCACATGAAACTGAATGGTTTAATTTCATTTTTGGTTTTAATTCCTATTATTTATTGGGTATTTCCGATGTAATTTGGACTTTTGGGACTGTTGCCTTTGTTTTGGATTTTAACTGTTTTCATGAACTTTTGAACTGTAACGAAAACTCGGTTTCATTTAAAAAATGTTTTTCTAAACACGAACGATTTTCTTATAATATCACGATTTTAAAAGCTTTCGCCATAGAATATGTCTTTAAACGAATCAAATTAACAAGAAAATGATTTTTGAAACCAACGAGAGCTTGATAGAAGATAATAAACGGAAACGGTTTTAACTTGTTAATTTCGCTTTCAAATTGCACTCCATGTGACACCGTCAGATTCGGTTATAACGTCTAGGCCGGGTTTGGGGTGTTACATTTAGTGGTATCAGAGCAATGTTGCAAAACTCAGCTGTAGATTTTGGGTTCTAAAATTTGGTTTTTAAATAATTGGTTTTCAAATGAGATGAAATGATTTAACTGAGAATCTGGTACACTGAGTCTCCGGCGCCGATCCTGTAAGTATTCTGATAAACTGTTATAGATAGTCTGATCTGAAACACTCTAGTTAGTGTATACTGAAACTAATAGAGACTGTGCTTGCGAAAACAAACTCTGAATTTATGATACTGCTTTTCATAAAACATCTGTTAATAAATACTGAAACTGTATCTGTGGACGTGGTACTCGAGGCCGTGGTAGGGGCCGTAGAGAGGCTTGAGCTGAGTTCTCTTCTCTGGGCAGCATGCCGAATCTAAACACGAGTGAGACGCCGGTGTCACCTGCTACTGAGACTGTGTCTCAAGATCGCATGGCTGAGGACGACAAATTGTCCCAGGCTATGTTAAGGATACTGGAGAGGGTCGATGGGCCTAACACTAGATTTGGGGGCCGAGGGTCAGTTATGAAACAACTCCGGCCCAATGGAGTTGAACTCTTTAAGGCTGTCACTGGGACCGCCCCTAATGTAATTGAGTATTGGTTGGAGGCCACAAAAAGGATTATGGACGATTTGGACTGCACCCTTGAGAAGAAACTGAAGGGTGCGGTCTCATTGCTTCGCGATGAGGCTTACCAGAAGTGGTTTACTGTTAAGGAGGGCACTCAGCCTGATCGTCTGAATTGGGAGTTCTTTAAGACTTTGTTCCAGAGTAAATATGTGGGAGCCAGTTATGTTGATGCTAGGAGACGTGAGTTCCTGAACCTCACGCAGGATGACCAATCTGTGGCCGAGTATGAAGTTGAATTCTTAAGGCTGAGCCGCTATGCTCGAGGCATGGTGGCAGATGAGTATGAGAGATGTGTTCATTTTAAGGACGGTCTTAGGGATATTCTAAATGTGCTGATAGCTCCGCAGAGGGAGCGCAAGTTTGTTGTCCTAGTAGAGAAGGCGAAGATCACCGAGGAGGTTAAGCGCGCTGAGCACCAAAACAGAGACCGTGAGAGGGGTAAGAACAAAAGGGATTCGGAGCCCTCGAGTTTGATACAGAGGCCTAAGAAAAAGGTCAGGACTGATGGGCCGATTAGAGCTGGGCCCCCTATTGCTCCTACTGGATTACAGCCGTGTGGGGATTGTGGTAGATGCCATCAGGACGAGTGTTGGAGGAGGATTAGGGCGTGTTTGAGGTGGGGGTCATTAGAGCACCGTATTCGAAAGTGTCCGCTGAGGGCCGATTAGATGCAAGCTCCGGGTTCTGGTACTACGCAGCCACAGAGGGTAGTTCAGTAACCACCAAGGGGCCGTGGTCAGGCTAAGGGTGGTAACGGTATGGGCGTGGGCGAGAGGGCACCAGCGAGGTGTCTTTGGGCGATTAAAGCGGCGGCGACTGCTCTTATTTATCTTTGCTCGTCGTCAAGAGGACAGAGATGCTCCAGACGTCATTATCGGTACGTTCTTAATTCATGATGTACCTTACTTTGCTCTGATAGACATAGGTTCCACACATTCCTATGTAGCTAGCACTATGTCTGGAAATTTGGGGATCTTGGTTGTGAGTACTTCTACTGAGGTGGCTATACTGAGTCCTTTGGGGCAATCGGTTCGGGTTAGCAAACTGTATAGAGATGTTCCGCTAGAGGTTTAAGGGTCAGTATTTCTGGCCAATCTGTTAGAGATTTCGTTTGAGGAGTTCGACCTGATTCTGGGTATGGACTGGTTGGTCAAGCACCGTGTCAGTCTGGACTGTGCGACTAAGAGGGTCGTCTTGAGAACTGAGGAGGATAATGAGGTAGTTATGATTAGAGAACGTCAGAATTATTTGGCTAATGTGATCTCTGCACTGGTCCTTGAGAAACTAGTTCGTAAGGGGTGTGAGGCATTCTTGGCTTATGTTAGTGTTTCTGTTTCTGGGGACTCTACTGTAAAGGACATCCGAACTGTAAGGGATTTTCTGGACGTCTTTCTTAAGGAGCTACCGAGTTTACCTCGAATCGGGAAGTGGAATTTAGGATTGAGCTTCTTCCTGGTACAGCTCTGATGTCTATCGCTCTCTATCGAATGGCACCGAAGGAGCTTACAGAGCTTAAGGCTCAACTGCAGGAACTTTTAGACCGTGGTTTCATTCGTCCCAGTGTGTCTCCATGGGGAGAATCGGTACTGTTTATTAAGAAGAAGGATGGGACCATGAGGATGTGTATAGATTATCAGCAGTTGAACAAGCTGACTATCAAGAACAAGTATCCGCTTCCGAGGATCGACGACTTATTTGATCAATTTCGAGGGGCTTCGGTATTTTCTAACATAGATCTTCATTCTGGGTACCGTCAGCTCAAAGTTAAGGACGTGGATATTCACAAGACTGCTTTTAGGACTCGTTATGGGCATTACAAGTTCCTAGTTATGCCTTTTGAGTTGACGAATGCACCGGCCGCATTTATGGACCTGATGAATCGGGTATTTCAGCCTTACTTGGATCAGCTTGTTGTGGTATTCATCGACGACATATTGGTTTATTCTAAGACTGAGGATGAGCATGACGAGCACCTTAGAGTGGTTCTTCAGATTTTGAGGGAAAAGCAACTCTATGCTAAATTTAGCAAGTGCGAATTTTGGTTACGAGAGGTAACATTTCTGGGACACGTAGTGTCTTCTGAGGGGATTCGAGTCGATCCTAGAAAGATTGAGGTCGTACTAGATTGGAAACAACCTAAGAATGTGTCTGAGATCCACAACTTTCTGGGTCTGGCGGGGTATTATCGACGGTTTGTGGAAGGTTTTTCATGTAACACCCCTTACCCGGGTTCTACGCCGGAACCGGGCCCGAGGCGTTACCGAACTCAAACCACTTGATCGCCACTTAGGCTCGTCGTAACTACTCTCTGAAGTCATCTCAACAACCTCGTTCTCAACTTACGAGGCCTCACTCATACACACGAGGGCTCTCGAAACTAAACCGGAACTTTTTCCATTGTTAAAATTTTTCTCTTTTATACAGATCTCACACGCCCGTGCAAGATTAGACACGCCCGTGCATGGACACACATGCCCATGTCCCCAAACAGTGCCTAAAAACCCAGCATTCTATCAATGCCCCATGGGCAAGGTACACGCTCGTGCTTACCACCCATGGTGCACACTGACTACCTTAACACGGCCTAGAGTCTAGACATACGCCCGTGTGGCTAGCCCGTGGCCAACACTGATTAATCCCACACGCCCTAGGCACACGCCCGTGTGACTAGTCCGTGGTCTATTCTGATTTAAAATACTAACATGCAGGGGGTACACGGCCAAAGCACACGCCCGTGGGCTGACCGTGGGTCACACATAGCCTAGACACACGCCCGTGTGTCTATCCACATGGCCAAGAACAAAGCTATTTGCTAAGCTCTTCTCGCCCTTATAGCTTACACAACATGCACTCATACAACACAATCATAATCAACTCAAATTGAAGTGCAATCTCACATAGAAAACTACATCTTTCTTTCATATAATGTAATAGCCAACAACCATGGCATTATACAAAATACACTATCCATCTAAAGGCCAACACATCTTAGCCATTTACACCAAAAATTCACTAATTTGTCTAGCCCCTATACATGCCATATACAAAACATTAAGTCTCATGTACCAAAGTGTGCTGATAGTGTGGGCGATCTTCCAGTTGATCCTCGTACCTCGATTCAACACTTTTACTCTATAAGACAAGGGAAAAGAAAAGGAGTAAGCTTTGAGCTTAGTAAGTTTACACATAAACAATTAAGCATCATAGTATAAGCTAAACAACAATTAGCATTATACTACCAAAAGTAATGAACAACTATGCTTACTCTTTCTAACCCTTACCACATTTCCAACACATCATGAGTCACATACTCATAACCATCGAAATGCACCCCTGCATTCAATGTCACATTTACACAATATACAACACATCATTATTTCTCAATAATTCATCCACACAGCTAATTAACTTAATAATACATCCACACAGCTATTTTACTCAATAATGCCATCACATGGCTAATCCACACAGCAAATGTCTCGGTGGTTTCGCACTTAGCACACCACAGTCGATTAATAAGGTAGTATCGCACTTAGCCTACCACAAAGGTAATCATAGGGGTTTCTCAATTAGCCCACTAAACGATATACCTAACGATAGCATCACACATAGCCAGCTCATCGTCAATATGCATTAGGATGGTACCGCACTTAGCCTACCATCTAGCATTATCACTACACATTCACATGTCTACTTACTCAATTAAACATCCATTCACAATTCTACTACATTCTTTCTACTTGAACCACATAGGTTCTCAATCAATCTCGAACAAGCTACACACTAGCTATCATCAACAAATTGTAAGTATGAATGCATTGTTTATGCATAGACTTACATCGGTACTCAAAAGTATTGAGACTTGCAATTTAGTCCACCACCTTGCTTTTGCCTCGATTTTGATCCGGGCTTCGTCTTTCTTGATATATAATGAATAAATTAGCTTATTCAATACATACATTGACTAAATTGACCCACATCTCATACTTTAGCAAAATTACTATTTTGCCCCTAAACTTTCTCATTTTACACTTTAGCCCCAAAGGCTCGTAAAGTGATTTTTATTCATCTTTCTAGACTTTCATGCTTAGTCGAACCACTTATTCAACTAAAGCTATCATCAATTCTCACTAAAACACACATGTATGACCAAACTTAAGATTTTCACAATCAAGTCCCTACATGCATTTTCATGGAAAATCACTTAACAAAAGATGTTTCTACTACATCAAGCTTTCATAATCTTCCATAAAATATCAACATACATGCATGTCATACATGAACACATTTTTGAACATCCATTTTAGCTCATCAAATAGCTAAATATAGCTTACTCATGCTACTAGGACTTCAAAAATATAAAGAATATCAAAAACGAGACTAGATGCACTTACTAGCAAGCTTGAAAAATTGAAAAACCCTAGCTATGGCTTCCTTCAAATTTTTGGCAATGAGGGGAAGAAGATGAGCATGATTTTTTCATCTTTTCTCATTTTTAATCACTTATTTGATAAATGACCAAAATGCCATTTTTGATAAACTTTCTATTTTAACTCATCCATGCCCAATTTTGTCCAAATATTAGAATTTGGATAAATTGCTATTTAAGGACCTCTAATTAATAATCTAAAGCTATTTCACACATATAGCTTCTAGAAACACACATTTTGCAACTTTTGCAATTTAGTCCTTTAGGACAATTCAACCACAATTTCACAAAATTGCTTCATGAAACTTTCACACTAGCATGTATACAAGGCATAAACCTCAAAAACTCATTTATAACCCTCATATTTGTGGTCTCACACCACTATTCTGACTAGGCCCTAAACCGGGATGTTACATTTCACTAATTGCAGCGCCCTTAACTAAGCTGCTACATAAGGGTGTTCTGTTTTATTTGGACTGATGCACAGCAAGAGAGTTTTGAGAAGCTCGAATCATTTCGACTCGGGCTCTCTGTTTGATCTGACTGAGTCCGGAAGGAGTTTGTAGTGTCTGAGTGGACGCATCACATGTGGGTTTGGGTTGTGTTCTGATGCAGGATGGAAATGTTGTGGCATATGTGTCTCGTCAGCTCAAGACGCATGAGGCAAACTATCCGACGCATGATTTGGAATTGGCTACAGTGGTCTTTGCTTTGAAAATCTGGAGACATTATCTGTATGGTGAGAGGTGCATCATCTACACCAATCACAAGAGTCTCAAGTATCTCCTTAATCAGAAGGACTTGAACCTTAGACAGCGTAGATGGATTGAGCTGCTCAAGGATTATGATTGTACCATCGAGTACCATCTTGGTAAGGCCAATGTGGTGGCCGACGCTCTAATCCGAAGAGTGATGTCTGATTTGAGGGCGATGTTTGCTCGCCTTAGTTTGTTTGATGATGGGAGTCTATTGGCTGAGTTACAAGTTAAGCCAACTTGGATTGAGCAGATCCGAGATAAACAGTTGGGGGATGAGTCTCTTAGTTTACGGTTTCGTCAGATTGAGAGTGGCAGCACTACGGACTTTGGGCAGAATAATGATGGGGTACTCTGTTTCTGAGGTCATATTTGCGTACCGAATGATATTGACTTGAGGCAGTCTATTCTGAGAGAGGCGCATAGTAGCCCTTATGCTATGCATCCCAGTGGGAATAAGATGTACCGAGATCTTCGAGAACTATACTGGTGGCTGGGATTGAAACGAGAGGTTACGGACTTTGTGGCATGATTTCTGACATGCCAACAGGTTAAGGCTGAGCATCAATTACCTTCGAGTTTGCTGCAACTGATTAAGATTCCCCTTTGAAAGTGGGAGCGACTGATGATAGATTTCGTTAGTGGGTTGCCCTTGACACCCACTAAGAATGATTCTGTTTGGGTCATCATAGATCGATTGACCAAGTATGCGCACTTCAACCCGATTAGGACCGACTATTCTCTTCAGAAATTGGTGAAGCTCTACATTTCTGAGATAGTGAGACTGCATGAGGTTCCAGTGTCGATTATTTCTGACAGAGATCCTCGCTTCACGTCTTAGTTTTGGAAAAAGTTACATGAGGCTCTGGGTTTTATATTGGACTTCAGTACTGCGTTTCATCCTCAGACCGATGGTCAATCTGAGAGGGTGATTCAGATACTGGAGGATATGTTAAGAAGTTGTGTTCTCGATTTTCAAGGCAGTTGGGAGGATTATCTGCCGTTAGCCAAGTTCGCCTACAATAAAAGTTTTCAGTCGAGTATTTAGATGGTATCTTACGAGGCTTTGTATGGTCGTAAGTGCCGTACTTCTTTGTGTTAGATTGAGTTGGGTGAACGTCGAGTTCTAGGTCCTGAATTGGTTTCTGAGACTGAGGATAAGGTATGACTGATTTGGGATCATTTGAAGGCGGCTTCTGATAGACAGGAATCTTATGCCGATCTAAAGAGACGTGAGATTGAGTATACTGTGGGGGAGTTCATGTTTCTTAAGGTCTCGCCATGGAAGAAGGTTTTGAGGTTCGGTCGCAAGGGCAAGTTGAGCCCTAGGTTTATTGGGCCTTACCGAATTCTAAAGCGAGTGAGACCGGTCGCATATTAGTTGGAGTTACCTCCAGAGCTAGACCGTATACATGACGTATTCCACGTCTCGATGTTGAGGCGCTACCGCTCTGATCCTACTTATATTGTCCCTATTGAAGAGATTAAGGTTAGGCCAGATTTGACCTTCGATGAGGAGCCGGTTCAGATTCTGGATCGTAATGTAAAGGTTCTTCGAAAGAAGTCTATCCCATTAGTGAAGGTGCTGTGGAGGAATCATAGCACTGAGAAGGCCACGTGGGAGCCTGAAGATGCGATGCGTCAGCAGTATCCTCATCTGTTCTGATCAGGTAAATTTTGAGGTCAAAATTTCTTTTAGGGGGTAGAGTTGTAACGCCCCAAAATTCTTATTTCGGCTTTCGTAAAAATGTGACACAACTGTGTATCTGCTTCAGTGGTTAAGTGTTCTTGGTGTGTGTGAGAGGTCCCAAGTTCAAGCTTTGCATTTGGAAAATTTTGGTATTTTTCTGACTTAAGCCTTTATCTTGCTCAGTGGGCTTATATTTAATTATTTGTAAAACCATATCAGAATGGGCCTGCTGGTCTGGTGGTTAAGTTGAGCGTTAGTTTGCTGGAGGTCTTGTGTTTGAATCCCTGCGCAAGCTGGGGTATTTATTTGGTTCGGCTATGGCAAGTGTTTCGGTGGAGTTGGGTTTCTGAGTAGTGGCTGTTAGTGGGGTAAGTATAGATGAAGTTTAGGGACTCCTGATATTATCTAGTTTCTTTCATTTTTGCAAATTTTCCTATCTCCTCCCAATTTTTTTAAGTTTCTGACGTGCATTCTTCTTTCTGCTCTTGTCGTTTCTCCTCTTTTCTTTTTGCTGTTTTGATTCTTTTTCTTTCGTCTTCCTATTTGTTATCAAATTTTAGCGCCTCTCTAGTTCAGTGCTTTTCAGGCGTTACCGGTAAGTTGGGTAGAGTAATTGTAATTTTGCTTGGTAATCCTTTATTGATGGAGGTTATTAATTCTGATTAAGGGAAGATTCGGGGGCTTAAATCGTTTGTTGGGGACTTAGTTCTTGGAATTTACTGTGGTTTGAATGAAGGTAAGGTTTGGTGGGTTTTTGGATGATTGGCTTGATTAGGGTTCGGTTTTCATTTGATTTAAAACAACTAAATTAGTGTCTTAATGGATGAATTTAGGTTTTGGAGGGCTCGGGAGTAGTTTTGCATCAAAGTGAACCAGGTGTGTGCCCGAAAACGTAGAAAATAGGGTTTCAACTAAAGCTGAAAACCCTACTATCGACGCCACACAGGCGTGTGGTCGCCCTTGTGGTAGGCCGTGTGCCATAACACGGGCGTGTGATTGATGAGGCCAGGCCGTCGGCGTAAGACACGGTCGTGTGATGGCCAGGTAGGTCATGTGCGACACACGAGCTAGACTAATTTAGGTCGTGTGGGCTACATGAGCGTGTAGGTCCACACGGGCATGTGGGATTCTGGACAAGGTTGTGTGATCCACACGACCAAGGCCAAATTGGGCTGTGTGAGCCCACACAGGCAGGCCACATGGGCGTGTGAGCCCATTTAACTGAAATGTGTTCTAAGGTTGCACGGGTCACCCATGTCGACTGTGAACCTACTGTTGGGTCGGTAAGCACTACTTAGACCCTTAAATGCGTGAACTGTATGTATGATGTATGTAGTGAGCATGATGATTATATGAATGAATACTGAACTGTATGTATAACTGATATTTATGTATTAACATGTCATTTACTGTATGTTGCATTGCATTGGGTTGGGATGTTAATATTTGGAGGAAGTGTACTGAAAGGCTCTTAAGCCTATTATCTGGCAGCTCAGCTGCAATTTACTGATTATGTGCCGCATTCGGTACTACTTGGAGTGTAGGGATGGGTGGGTGTTTTAAACCCCACATGGAGTGTAGGGATGGACGGAGATGGTGTGTAGAGGCTGGTTGGGTAGGACTCTATTTACTGATTGATGTATATCTAATTCTGTTACTGTGATGGGCTTAGGCCCTAATGCATATCTGATACTAAAACTGAAATGGGCTAAGGCCCGAACTGCTACTGAAACTGAAATTGGCTTAGGCCAGACTGCATTTGACTGCTTGTTGTGTTTGATTGTATGCATGTTTTCTATGGGGATTACACACTGAGTTTACGTAAACTCACCTCTTCCTGTTTTATTTGTTCAGGTAATCCCCAGACTTAGACGGATCGGTACGGCGGAGGACTCTACGGTGACCACATGACAACTGAACGATTTAATTTCATTTTTGGTTTTAATTCCTATTATTTATGGGGTATTTTTTTATGTAATTTGGACTTTTGGGACTGTTGCCTTTGTTTTGGATTTTAAATGTTTTCATGAACTTTTGAACTGCAACGAAAACTCGGTTTCATTTAAAACAATGTTTTTCTAAATACAAACTGTTTTCTTATACTATCACAGTTTTAAAAGCTTCCACCATAGAATATGTCTTTAAACGAATCAAATCAATGAGAAAATGATTTTTTGAAACCAACGAGAGCTTGATAGAAGATAATAAACGGAAACGGTTTTAACTTGTTAATTTCGCTTTCAAATTGCATTCTATGTGACATCGTCAGATTCTGTCATAACGTCTAGGCCGAGTTTGGGGTGTTACATCTAGAGCCACACGGTCTGGGCTCTATCACACGGTCTGGTCACACGACCGTGTGACCCCTGTTTTAGAAAATTTTCAATTTTGTCCCAAATATCATTTTTTGTTCCAAATTGGTCCCTGATTGTTCCTAAATTATTTTTATTGCCTCGTAAGGTCGATTTAAGACCCGTGAATGCATGTATTGCTACATTCTAAATTATTTATGAATATTGTTAATTAATTAGATGAATTGGATGCTATTGTTATGGAATGTTTTGAATCGTACAGTAATACTCTATAACCCTTTTCCGGCGATGGAAACGGGTTATGGGTGTTACATAAATTGTCACTTTACAAACACATCAAACACATTTCAAAAGCATTACAAATAGCAACTAACAGGATGAACTCATGCTAAAATCACAAATCACAACCTCTATATCTCTATATCAAGAACTTAACTAGTTTTGCCGAAATAGGTGTTCAACCACTTAAATCTTGTTTCTAAGCTTAGATTTCAACTTCATGCCTCCTAAATATCATCTAATTACAGATCTAAACAATCCATTTTATCCAATTACATTGGTCGAATTTCTTCGAAAAAATCAAGCTTATGTGATAATTCAAAAAGGAAAAAAGTTTGATTTGTTAAAATCACTTAAGGATTTGTTAAATCAAGATAAAAAAACCTTTTAATTAAATCAAAATGAGTTAGAAATCACTTTAAAATAGAAGTTTAATTAAGTGATACGAGATCTACCATTTTCAAGCCAAAATTCAACTTAAAATCAAGTGATCTATTAATATCTTGATTAAATCATTAAAATCTCGAATTGAAATAACAAACCACTTAGTTTAATCATAAAAAGTCAGAATCTCACCTCAATTTTGCGAAATCGATGAGCTATGAAGCTAATTCGAGCTAAAATTGTGTGAAGATATTTTGAAGATTTGAGGATGAAAACGTGATTAATCTTAAAATTTGAAAAGAAATTTTTTGTTTGGATAGCTTAAAAAAAAAAAGGATGAGCTAATTTCAACAGAAAAAGCTTTAATTTGTTGTTCGACAAATTTTTGAAAGAGATGTAGAATGGGAAGGAAGGAGACGGTGAGTGGTTTAAATAACTTACCAAATTTTAAAAATTGGGCATTTGCCCCTTTAACCACCTACAGTTTTCTCCCTTTTCCAAATAGGTTCTTACTTTTCAATTAAAATCAATTTCAATTTTTTTTTTAATCAAACCTCATTTTTAAAATCTATTTTAACCAAATTAATTCTCAGACACCTAATTTTAATTTCTTAATCTAAAATTTTAAATTTTAATTTATTAACCAAAATTTAATTGAAAGGGTGCTTACTCTGTATCGCTTCCAAAATCTCCTCCTATTAAAGATGCACAAGAAGAAACTAATTCTATCACATTTCAATTTTTTTTCTCATCCGTGTTTTGGACGGTTGACCATGTGAGATTGGTGATGACTCGCATGTGAGCTAGTCAAATTCGTAAGAATTGACTTGTTTCTTTTTGGTATTTTTCCATTGCGAATTGTTCTGCTAGGTTCCGCCATCTTACAGATTCCTATTCTGCATTTGGCGAGCTCTTCCATTGAGAATCCGCCAATGGCGAGTTCAATTGTGGCTAACATATTCGTTTATTCATCTTTATTATTTCATAAGAAACCTAGAGTGTTCTTCGTTACTTGAAGAATGATCCAATTTTCGAGCTTGATTAGTAACTAACATTTTCAAGTCAATTGTTGGTAAATTCTTGAGTTCTTTTTTAGTTTATTATCAAGGAATGAAAGGGTAACAGGAACCGTTTATATAGGTTTCAATTGGAAGTCACGGAAGGAAGGAAACTTTCTTCTGGTTATTGATTGCATGTTACCGATTCTTATTTTTACATTAAAGTTTCAGTTGTTTTTGTAGTTAATATGGTGTTTGATTTTATTTAGCTAAAGATACAGAAGAAGGTCGTAGTGCAAAAGGGAAAGAACCCGTAGAGTAGATAAATCTTTTCTTGATAATCTCTGGTGAGTTCCTTTCACTTGGGCTCCAGATAAATTCCAGCTAAATCAATAATAATGTAGTCTTTCAAGTAAGTTAGTTTATTAAAACTCAGCTATGCATGAACATGCTAACAAACTGGAAACATAATAATTGTATGTGCATGAATGATTGAAAATGAATATTCTTTCTTGGCGCACAAGCTCCGTATCCGGAATGGTTGAAGAGGGAAAATGGAGGAAACTATTGAGATGTGATTGTGATGGGAGAAATGTATGGAGAACATGAAATGATATGTGGTTTCCTCCGGTAGGGCATGTATATGTAAACCGTGATTGGTGAATGCCTCAGTCTTGTGGGGGAACATGTAACTGTTTGAATTAACAAGGAGGATTTGCGAAGATTTGATTGGATAAATGAATATTGGCTCTATAGAGCAATACCGTGAATTTGAAACCGTAGCTCTTCGGAGCATTGAATGGATCAGAAGCTAACGGAAGGAAAGGGTCCACGAACTATTCCACGCAAAGCATGCATGTATAACGTAAAGTTTCTGCACATGAATAATGCTTAACTAGAATGGAAATTTGTGTGATATGTACTTAAATGTGATAAGTATCCGCATATGAACTAATTCTGATTATGCTTTGAAATTTACTTGAGTTCTATAGTTAGATATAACTAACATTCGCATGTAAACTGAAGTTATTTGTGACTTATATATATATAAATGGACAGTGTCCGCCAATGAACGGTGATCGACTTGTGATATGTATTCACCAACGGTTTGTATGAATTTATAATGTTGCATCAGTGTGTAAGCTATTTAGTGATATCAAATGTTTTCATTATTTATCATGATTTCATTTCCTTGAGACCTTGTTTAAAAGGTTATTGAATATCCTTGGAACTCACTAAATTCATTCTATACTTGCCTAGTTTCCTCTTCCATTTCAAGTTTTGTAGTGCATTGCGGATTCTTGTAAGAGACTCAACTAGACTGCAGACTTGATTGTGAGTCATTTATTGTTTTGTTGTAACATGTATATCAATCGGGGTGGCCTGTAGTCTTTGTCTCTTTTGTTTGAACGTTGTATAAAATGAATTTGGGATTTCCTTCTTATAACAGTTTGTATATAATGAATAATGGCACTTCGCCAAATTATTAAATTTTATTCTTTGTGTGTGGTGGCGTACTTTTTATTTACCTTGGTTTCTTCCTTAGAAATTATAATCCGCCAAACGACTTCTTAAGATTATTTTGCTAAATCGTATTGAATGGCTTAACTATTGAAACCTTTGTTATTAACATATCACAATTATTTTGTTTTTCGATAACATCATTATTCGATGGTTGAACGAATAAGTCGAGGTGTTACTGTGTTGCTATTTTATTGGTATCAGAGCTTAGACTTAGTTGATCTTCGAAGGACCGAATGTAACACCCCAAACCCGGCCTAGAAGTTAGGCCTGAATCCGGCGTGTCACATGGAAGTGTTTTTCAAAACCAGGTTTCCTTTTGTTAAAACTTGTTTGAGAGTTAAAGCCTCTTTGTTAAAACTCAAAACACTTGAGCAATTGTTATCCACTTGCAAACGTAATTACTTTTAAAACTTTATCTATTGCGAAAGCATATTTAAAATAAATAATTTACGTAAATGTGATGTTTAAAAATTGATTAGCAGAAGTATTTTGAAAACGTTGCGGAAACGTAGTGTTTTGAAGACAGTTATCATTTTGGAAATCGTATCCCACTTTTAGCAGTTAGAAAACATCGTAAATAAATATCAGAAATAATAAGTTAAAATTATAGAGGCCCTATAACAACCCAAATAAAAATATTTAAAAGTAAATAATCAAAACAACAAGCATAAGCGATGTGTGGTCTTCTCCGAGTCCTCACGACTCCGATCCGTCTAAAGTGAGGAGGATTACGCATGATTAAAAATGGGGTGAGTTTATGAAAACTCGATGTGTAATCCCCTTACTAGAGTAACAATCAAGTATACTGAAATAGAAATCGAAACTTGATGGGCCAAAGCCCTTTAAGAGTAACAAAGACATCGATTCAAAGCATACGTGAGTCAAAGCCCACTACAATATCATTTGGGTCACACCCATAACAGAATCAATTGGGCCTAGCCCAAACCAATATCGAGAACAAGTGGCCTAAGCCCGATGCGGTGATGGATCTCATAAGCAGATATGCAAAAGATGAGGATGCATCCTAACTTGATCCCACCAACACACCTCCCGTACCAACCAACACACCACGTGGGGACCAAGTCGACCCACCGGCCAGCCAAAGACACAATAACGCGGCCTAGGCGCTAACAATAATGCAAAGAAAGTCGCTAATAATAGCGATATCGTGGCCGAGCCACTATAACAGCAAAACGTGGCAAAGCCACTAGTACATAATACTAACGTAGCAGAGCTGCTAATAACAGTGAACGTGGCCAGGCCACTAAAATAAGTATACGTGGCGAAGCCACTAGAGTAGTAAAACGTGGCAGAGCCACTAGTACAGTACTTCCTCCAACACAAGTCCAAACCCCATGCAATATGTCGTGTATGTCATGCTCAATCATTACACGTGTATGCAAAATGGCCATGCTTAGTAACAATCATTTCAACACATATTAACAGCATATCAGACACACACCCACAATCAAGTCAGTTAAAACACAGCCATACGATCACAGTCAAATCGGTCAAATCATAGCACAAGTCAGTCATTTTACCCTATAAGGGTATGTCGGTAATCCTACCCCTCAGGGGTATTTCGGTAACTTTACGACTCGAGGGTATTTCGGTAATTTTACGACTCGAGGGTATTTCGGTAATTTCACAAACCAATGGTATTTCGGTAATTTTACGACTCGATGGTACTTCGGTAATTTCGCAAACTAAGGGTATTTCGGTAATTTCGTAAACCAAGGGTATTTCGATAATTTTACGACCTCCTAGAAGGTCTACAGTCGCCTCGAGCGGCTTAAGAAACCTAATTTTACTTAACAGTGAAAATGGCCTGAGGCTCATTACCCTGCCCAAGTGGGCCCACACACTCGTGTGGCCCATTTAGCCTAGAAACAACCACGGCTATGCGACGACACAGCCCAAATCAATAACTTATCACATCACAGGAATTTCATCTGTGTGCACCCATAAGCCCATTGAGCCCACACGGCCCCCTTTCGGCCTTACGCGGCCCAAACACCTAAGTCATGTGCGCGACCTGATAAGCTTGTCTATTTCACATTTAACAGTGAGATTCAACCCAATGGGCCCACGGGCCCATCTGGCCCTCTCGGCCCATGCCATGTGCGTGTCATGACAAGCCTCCCTATCTCCCATTCGACAGTCTAACTTGCATTCGCGAGCCCTATGGCCCATTGGGCCCATCGTCGCCCATTCCATCCCAAGTGGCCCACTACGGCCCAAGCCCATGAATTCGCTCATGATGGCCTTCCTCATCACACACTCATGCTCCATAAGCTCGGTTTATCACACGCGCGATCGCACGCTCGTATGGCATCGTTCATCGATATTTCGGCTTTTCGGCATAATGCCAATCAAAAGTCAAGATAATACAATATACGCACCTTCGGCTTTTCAACTGATTAACAATCAGAACAGTGTATACGGATACACACCTTATCACGTAGAGTACTAAGTAATCACAAGCGCCTTCACCTTCACTAGAACGATCTACTGCGATTTGCCTAGTTAAACCAAAGTTTGATGCCGTCACCCTTCCGCATCCAGGCGAAAAGTCCCGAACCGCTGACACCCTACGCCACTTAAACTTGGCAGTGGAGGCTATGTGCACAGTCTTGGCTGGCACCTTTGCCACCGCCCTATGGCTAGAATCCCTTTTGCTCATCAAGAACACGATCTTACAGAACCGGAGTCAACACGAATGCTTAAATCACAACCACAAAGTAACTGATCACCCTAACAGGAAGAAATGAGATAACGATACAAATGGGCCTAGGGCCCATTCTCGGCCCAAATAAGCCCACACGGTCGTGTCACCAATTCAGCCCAAATCCAGCCACAGATATGAGATTCACATAGTCCAGTCCAATATTTACTACACAATCATACAACTTATCTGATTGGGCCCACAAGCCCATTGGCCCCACATGGCCCATTTCGACCCATCGTTGCCCAAACAGCCTAAACCCACAAGAACACTCATGATGGCCTCAACTATCGTGTCGAAGCTCCCACACGTGCACTCGCACGCTCGTGTGGCTACCAACGCCGTGTGACCGGTATTTCGGCATTTGCCACTCTACAGCTAGAGTAGTGCGAAATACACACCAGATAGGGATCTGGAGTTAATCCGCGCTCCGAACACTCCTATGCCCAAATGCCAACAAAGGTATCCTTACTCTCCTTATAGATCGCTCTATTTAAATCCAGCTTCTCGCCTACTCTCATGCTAGCTTCCCGATGTGGGATCCCTCCATCAATCTTCCAAAACTGTCCTAAATTAGCAAAATAGTCACCTTTCGCATGCAAGGGGTTTCGAAACTCAGACCATTAGTACACTCCACACGCCACTTGCCACCTTTACCAGTAGACTCATTCTGTAACAAAACAAGCACAACTAAATATAAGTCTATGGGCCAAAGTCTAAGTTCATTTAAAAGGAAATCAAAATGAATTGCAAGCGCCAAGACTTGAACCCATGCTCCCATGCAACCTTAATGACGCCTTGCCACTTGATCACTCACTTCCTTGTGTCATTTTTTTCCCACAATTTATTCTTAAAGCCTACTTACTTACTCCCAGGGTTTTATTCACCTAAAACCAATTTTTTTCCTAAAGCCCAGGTTTGAACCCGAGACTTCATGGAAGCCCCCTAGCCTTCCAAAATCACTAACCTAATAGGTCCAACTCACATTAGTGTCGTTCTTTTATTCTCAAAAAAATTTTAAATGCTCCCATGCCCAAGGCCCAATAGGCCCAATTCTACTAGTCCCAAAAATTCAGGGCATTACACCGAATTTAGTAGCAGGCCCTGATATGCATATTATAGGTTTTTGGCTAGTCCCTTATTGTAATACTAAATTGAGTTTGTGTTGTGTAGCTAATCCTGATGTCGACATATTCCCGAGCTGTTATGGTGAGGAGATAGAGAGTAATGCTCCTCCACAATCTGGAGGCCCTGGCCCCTTGGCAAGTAGGGCAGTTGTAAGAGGCAAAGCTCGTGAAGCTTTGTTGGAAAGGATGGGGTAGTGGTTTGATCGATTTATGAATGATGCTCTATCCTCCAATCCTCAACGACCGAATGAAACGACACAACAAGTGACTTTCATACCTCCTGCTCCAGTTAAAAACTCGTATTGAAGAGACCATGTGAAAGAGATTCTTAAAAGAGAAGCCAAGGAATTTAAAGGAAGGAAGGATGATGACCCTGTTGTGGCTAAAAATTGGCTTTCACGAGTCTGCTGAGTGATAGAAGAGTTGCAATGTACCCCACCAGAAATTCTTCGTTGTGCAGTCTCCCTGCTCGAGGACGGGGCTTACTAGTAGTGGCATACGATGATAAGCATCACCCTAGAGAACAAGTAAATTGAGAATTCTTTATTGAGAAAATGAATATGGTGTTTTTAGATCTCAAATAGAGGAGGGTGATAGTCTCTGACTCTGAACGTGAATTTATTACGTTGAGTAAGTATGCTCTAGAATTGGTATAAATAAATGAAGACCTTTGTGTTAGATTTTAATGGGGATTAAATGAGGAACTCTGAGTATTGATTACCGCACTTGAAATTAGGGACTTTGCTATTTTTTCGGCTAAGGGCTAAAGAATGGAATTGATGATCCATGAGGAGAATAAGGTCAGGTATCATGAGATGAATAAATGTGAAGCTACTGGCTTATTTTTAGTTGTTGGGTTTAACAGGCCTAAGGATACAAAAGGTTTCTCTTCTACACCCTGGCGAGATCTTCAAACTGCTGGTTTCCACCAAGATCATGGTGTTTGTCAAGCCACTTCCATGGCGAGCACTGATGGTTCCAAGACGGAAAAGGCCCCTACTTGCAACACCTGTAGAACAAATAATGTGAGGACTTGCTGGAAAGCTACTAACGCATGCTATAGATGTGGATCACCTAATCATTTTGTGCGGGATTGTCCAAACAAAGGTAGATAAAATACTGAGTAGTTAGTGCAAATAGTTCATGAAACTCAGATTGAAAAGACATCGAGAATAGCTACGAAATCGGGTACCACTAAGGGAGTTTAGAGAAGGACTACTGTAAGATCGAAGGCCTTAGCTAGAGCCTATATGATGCGAAGCAAAGAAATTGTAGAAGCTTCAGATGTTATAACGAGTAATTTTACTTTATTTGGCATTGGCATTCATGCATTAATTGACTTGGGGTCAACCCATCGTATATTTGCATTAAATTTATAGATGCAAAGAGTCTCAAGTCATTTCTACTGAAACAAGTGTGTTAGTCACTAGCTCTCTAGGTCATATTACGGTCGTTAATAGAATAATTCAGGACTGTTCGCTAGAATTTGGCGGACATATATTTTTCGTGAATCTATTGTTGTTGGGCTTCCATAAGTTTGACGCTATTTTGGGCTTGGATTGGTTGACTTGGCATAATGCAGTTTTTTATTGTTGGTCTAGAGGTGTGCGATTGCTAACTGAAGATGGAAATGAAGTGCTTATTACTGGGATAGAACACGATATTAGGGACATTATGATTTTGACAGTCTCGGCTTGAGAATTGATTATGAGAAGCGAAGAAGCTTACATAGCCTATATTCTGGATTTAGTGGCGGTGTGTAAGGATCTTGATCAAGTACCGATTGTGAATGATTTTCCAAATGTTTTTCCTTAGGAACTTCCGGGCATACCACCTGATAGGGATGTCAAATTTTCTATTGAGATTGCACTTTGTACAACTCCTATTTCATGTGCTCTTTACTGCATAGCACTTTTGGATTTGAAATAGTTGAAGGCACAAATGCAAGAATTGCTAATAAGGGATTCATCCGACCCAATATCTCTCCTTAGGTTGCGCTGGTTTTATTTGTGAGAAAAAGGATGAAACTCTTTGCTTGAGCATAAAGCAACTAAATAAGGTTACCGTTAAGAACAAGTATCTGCTACCATGAATTAAAGGCTTGTTTGATCAATTAAGTGGAGCTAAGCTATTCTCCAAAATTAATCTTTGATATAGGTACTACCAAGTTAAAATAAAAAGGCGATGACATTCCAAAGACATTTTTTTGCACTCGTTATGGGCACTACAACTTTCTGGTAATGCTCTTCAGTTTGACGAATGTTCTGACTGTATTCATGGATTTAATGAATAGGGTGTTTCAACCCTATTTGGATCTTTTTGTAGCCGTTTTCTTTGATGACATTTTATTTTACTAAAAAATTGAAGCGGTGAATGAGGAACATTTGTGAGTGGTGCTGTATACTCTTCGTGGTAATCGATTATACAAAAAATTTAGTAAGTGTGAATTTTGGCTAAAGGAAGTCCATTTTCTGGGCCATTTGATTTCTACGGAAGGTATCAAAGTGGATCTCGAGAAGATCGGAGCTGGTTTAGAATGGAGTCCACCAAAGAACATTTCTAAAGTAAGAAGTTTTTTGGGTTTGATGGGTTACTATAGAAGATTTGTGAAGGGATTCTCCATGTTGGTAACATCTATGACTCGACTATTAAGGAAGAATGAAAAATTTGTGTGGACCGAAGCATGCTAGCTGAGTTTTGATAAGTTGAATTTTAATCGAGACTCCAGTTTTGTCTCAACTAGAATCCAGGGTGGAAATTGTGGTGTTCACCTATGCGTCCTCATGCAATGTGGGAAGGTTATAGCTTATGCATCTTGTAACAGCCCAGTTTAGACCCTAGTCAGAATAGTGGTTTTGAGACCATAAATCTGAGGTCAAAAAAATATTTTAATATTATTTTCCGTGTTTGCAGTATGTGATTAAGCATGTGTGAAAGTTTCATGAATTAATTTTGTTGTTTGTGTGCTTAATTTGAGAAAAGGACCAAATCGCATAAAATGTAAAAGTTGTGTGCTGATTGTTAAAGTGCTTATTTGGCATGGCTTTTTAAATGAGGAGTCCTTATGTGGTAATTAGACCTTTGATAGTGGAAGTTGACATATATAGCCATTAAATGAATGAAATAATAATGTTTTAACAATTGGTAATTTAGTAAATAATGAATTAATATGTTTATAATAAAACAAACATGTAAAATGATGAGATAATGCTCATCTTTGTGCCGAATCTGAAGAAAAAGAAAAGAAAGAAAACAAAATAGGGTTCGACCATTACAAGTCTTTATTAAGATCAAGAAAAGAGGGATTTGGATCGAGATCGAGGCAAAGATAAAGTGC
Source organism: Gossypium sturtianum (assembly GCA_025698515.1). Taxonomy (NCBI): domain Eukaryota; kingdom Viridiplantae; phylum Streptophyta; class Magnoliopsida; order Malvales; family Malvaceae; genus Gossypium; species Gossypium sturtianum. The sequence goes on from CM046953.1 coordinate 110,729,629, forward strand.
TCGATTAATCGACTCATTTTGTTAGTTCGACGTCCGAGTGTCTTTAAAGCTAGCTTGGATTTGGGGATCGTCAGCGACTAAATCACACTATCGGCTATCTATTTGGTACTTTATGGAGATGTATATATTTAAATATGGCATGTATAGGCTAGTAAATATGGTATATTTTGAGATGTTTGGATCTTGCCATGTGATATGGCTAGATAAGTTAATGAATTTTGTATATGCTTTGGGTTTGAATGAAGGATTATCAAGATGTGTATGTGTGTCCTAAGTGAATGATCTTATAATATGTTTTGGTAATATCAAGATGAAATGTTTATGCTATGATTTGGTTGAGATTAAATGGTGCATGAATTACATGTTTTGATAAGTAGTTGATAATTTGGATTGGTATGTTAGATGGAATTGTAGAGGATGATGATTGATGTTATTAAGAGATTCAATTTAAGTATGTTTGGTATGTCTGAATGCCAATTAGGATATGAAATGGTATTGATTATTGCATCTAGGTATGACCCAAGTGTGGGTGGCAAATTTGGCCTTGCAAGTGGCCTATAATTGCCCACACGGTTGAGCACACGGGCGTGTGGCTCGACCGTGTCATTCGAGTTTGCAAATTGAAACAAGTCAGGCTCGACCACGGGCTGGACACACGGGCGTGTGACTGGCCATATGATGCAAGTCAGGCTCGACCACGGGTGAGGCACACGAACGTGTCTCAGGCTGTGTGGACAAGTCAGTATGTATGCCCTGTTTTGCCACGGCTTGGACACATGGGCGTGTCCGAGGCCATGTGAGGCACACGGCCTACCCACAGGGCCGCGTGGCCTCTGTAGCTTTGAAAAATATTTGATTTTCAGAAATTTTTGTATGTGTTCGGTTTAGCCCCGACCCATTTCTAACATGTGTTTAAGGTCTCGTAGACCTCATTAAGGGACTATATGTGTATAATTTGTTATGTTTGAATGATGATATACTTTGTGTTGTAAGATGTTACTAAATGTTCCGGATTGATCGGTAATGCTTCCTAAACCTAAACCGACGACGGTTTCGGGCTAGGGGTGTTACACATCTCGCCAACTCAAGTCACATGAAAAGAATTATCCAATGCATGGTCTTGAATTGGTTGCAGTTATACTTGCACTGAAGATTTGTAGACACTATCTATCCGGGGAGAAGTGTCACATATTTTCTGACCACAAGAGTTTGAAGTATCTGCTTTCTCAAAAGGAATTGAATCTATGTTAATGACATTGGATGGAGTTGTTAAAGGATTATGATCTGACGGTTGAATACCATCTAGGAAAGGCAAATATGATAGATGATGTGTTGAGTAGAAAGTCCATAGCAACATTGGCTTCATTGCGAGCTAAAGTCTACCTGGCAGATGACGGGTCGCTTCTCGTTGAATTTATGGTACGACCTATTTTTCTGCTCTAGATCATGGAGTCTTAGTTGAAAGATGTAATGTGCGATGAGTTGAAGCAACGAATAGGGTCTGACGACACGAAAAATTTTAGTCTCGGAAAGGATGGTGAATTATGCTTTATGGGAAGGTTATATGTTCCTAAAGGGAATAATTTAAGATAGGAAATTCTGAAGGAATCTCACAAAGGACCTTTCTCACTTCATTCAGGGAGCGTTAGATGTACCATGATTTGAAGAGTTTGTTTTAATGGCACAGGATGAAGAAGGAAATATTCGAGTTTGTAATGAAATGTCTAACTTGCCAGAGAGTCAAGGCTGAGCATCAAGTTCCTTTGGGGACACTTTATCCGCTGGAAATTTCAGAATTGAAGTGGGATAAGATTTCCATGGATTTTGTTTTGAGTCTACCCCTCAGTGCTTCGAAGAAAAATTCAGTCTGAGTGATAGTGAATAGGATAAATAAGTCAACTCACTTTGTGGTGACTCATATGACATACTCTTTAGAGAAGCTTGTAGAGATTTACATCTTATAAATCATTAAACCACATGGCATTCCTTCATCCATTTTATCTGATCGAGATCCAAGGTTCACATCTAGGTTATGGAAATAGTTACAAGAATCCTTGGGAACTAAACTGTGATTCAGCACAACTTTCCATCTGGAAACTGATGGTCAGTCTAAGAAGGTAATACAAGTGCTAGAAGATATGCTCAGAAGTTGCGTAATTGATTTTGGATTGAATTAGGGAAGGTATTTACCTTTAGTAGAGTTTACCTACACTAATAGTTATCACTCCAGCCTCGACATGTCTCCTTTTGAGGCTTTATATGGAAGAAAGTGCAGGTATTCAATCTATTGGATGGAGCTTAGTGAAAGAAAGCTTGTTGGCCTTGATTTGGTTCGTGACATAGAATAAAAAGTTCTAGTTATTCGCAATCATTTGAAGATTTCTCAAGATTGCAAAAGGCTTACGTTGATAAAAAAAGTAAGGGTGTTTCTTATGTAGTTGGTAGTAAAGTGTTCCTTAAGGTCTCGCCTTGGAAAAAGATAATTCGTTTTGGTTTGAAGAGCAAGATTAATCTACTGTTCATAGGACCTTACTAGATCTTAGAGCGTGTGTGTCCTGTAGTGTATTGTTTAGCACTTCCACAAGAATTACCTAGGACTCACAACGTTTTTCATGTCTTGATGTTAAGGAAATATTAATTAGATCCAGATCATGCGGTGCAATTAGAGACCTTAGAGATAGAGCCAAACCTATCCTACGAAGAGGAACCAGTTCACATATAGAATGGAGAAGTAAAGTAGCTTAAAAATAAAAAGATTCATTTGGTAAAGATTCTTTGGAGAAATCACAAGGTAGAAGAGGCTACACAGGAAAGAGAAGCTGCTATAGGAGAGAAATATCCCCAATTTTTTTCACATGTAAGAAATTTTGGGGGACAAAATTTTATGGGGTGGGAGAGTTGTCACACACCAATTTTTTTCTCATCCGCGTTTTGGATGGTTGACCATGTGATATTGGTGATGACTCGTGTGTGAGCTAGTCAAATTCGCGAGAATTGACTTGTTTATTTTTAGCATGTTTCCCTTAGGGATTGTTCCTCAAGGTTCCGCCATCTTGCAGATTCCTATTCTACAACATGTTCATTCATTTTAGAGTCTGCAATTGGAGGGACATTTACAGAAAGTGTGTCAAGTCCTGTGTAGGAAACGTGTCATTTTACATTACACTTGTAGAGCCTTGATGATAGTGTCTGATTAGTGGAATTGTGTGTACAAGTAATATGATTAGGTATCCTACTTAGAGTGGGATTACAATCTAATTGTAACACCCTCATCCTCACAACTAAACCAGATTCGTATGCAAGATTAAAACTCATTATTTTAAAATCAGATTGTATTACTTATTTCTTTACTTTTACAACAAATACAATAATTTAAAACAAAAGTTCACTGTCTCAACTCCGGACTCTAAGGGAACTATTTAGTTACAATATATTCGACCCTTTGGTGAAGTCTCTAAAGGTACCCCTTTCCTATTTGCATGACACTAAATTGATATTGATCTTCAGGTCAACACAATCTGGCTTGGTCCCTCTTCAAGTTCATTATTCACCCAAGATCCGTGGAAGCACAAGCCAAAATTCTATAAGTTCAGCAGAACTCAATGAGTCTCTTTATTGAATTACTTAAACATAGACCCTGTCTCATGATATTTTTAAATGAAAATAATTTAAATATGTTTAACTCCCTACTTGTTTTGTGAATAATTTCCCTCATCTCAAAGTGGCAACCTCTGATTTAACTATCGAGCTGATCTATTTGTGGTTAGACTATTAAACGATTTTCCCTTGGTAAATCCTATCACCTTTTGACTATTTTCTATGTTCCCTCGGGTGTCTCGCCACATTTGTAGACTCTGTCCTTACTATACTTACATTCATTTATTCCCAGTGTTAGATTCTTCTTTTCACCATGTGTTTATAAGGTAGGCTAAACTCTTAATGACCCCTTTGGTTAGTCCATCTTGGCGAACATTCCATAGATGATTAGGCATTGGTGAACTCCTTTTTCTTAATGTACTCTTGGAGGACTTGTTGACATTCCATCCATTGGGTTATCTAATGGAGACTCACACCACTCTGGCAGACTAAGTCCTACTTCATTTGAGTAGTGGCCGAATTATTTCCTTGTAACCTGCTTTGTTTGCGATACCTTGCCTTCAAGTGTCACATGCTCGTCTGTTGTGGACCACTTTGACTTACAGCACCCAACAGACTGTTATCCGAGTTTACGATTTCTCTTACATGTTGGTTCTATATGAAACTAGCCATTTGGCTGGTATTTTCTCAATAATTTCCCCTTAAAGAGGAATAGTCTTGACAGACATATTTGTCACTCGACATATTCCTTTTTGAAACTCTCTCAAGCAATGGGTTCTAACTAACACCTCTTTTCTTTATAGATTAACCAACGAACTTATGATAAATCTCTAGCCTATAGGGTTTCTCTGAGCGTCCTCTAGTGTTTCTCAATGGCGGATCCTTATTTGAAAATCCTCGGATAAACCCTCTTTCGTTTTCCTAAACACCAGGCACCACTAGTGCATCATTTCCCATTACCAATTCTTGTTGGGTTACCAGCTTCCAGGATTATTGTTTTTTGGCAGACTACTTCCTCATTTTTTTTATTTCTTTCGCCACGTTCGATGGATTCATCACTAATCCGCAGGCTAACTATCATTTCGTTAACACTTACACTTTTCTTTCAGTTCCCCTTTCCCTTCGTCCGCTTGATTTACCCAAGTTATCATCCGAGCGGACTATCCCATTTTTAGTGTCCCAGGAAACCATCCCTTTTTTAGTGTCCCGATGGACTACCTCGTGTTTACTGTCTCGACGGACTATCTCGTGTTTACTTTCCCGGCAGACTACCTTGTGTTTGTTACTCGATAGACTATACTGGTTGCCATAGTCAAGCTATGGTCTTACATGTTAGACCTCTATTAAGGTGTCTCCTTGTAGGACCTTACCGCTATCGCGGTATCACCCTATAAAGCCTGATGACCGCCGTCACGGTGTTAACTTATGAACCTTATAACCGTCTATATCGATTCATCTCATATCTACCTTGATGCTCGAACACCGAAATGCCCCCTGCATGGCCCGGAGCTTTGTACATCCAGATTCGCTTTAAAAACACTGTATGGCAGTATCTAATAGCAATTATATTTTCCCTATTCCTCCATCCATTTCTCCATTTCACTATTTCTAACATTGATGCTCGAACACCGCAATGTCCCCACCACAAAGTAGGGAGCTTCGCACATCACGGTTTGCATACAACAATACAATATGACAGTATCTAACATAAATTCCCGTTCCCAATTCCTAACTTCACCTATCTTATCAATAACTTTCCCATCGTACCCCACTGTTATCATTATGCAATACACGCATTTCACTTACATACAAGCATGGAGTATGCTATCCTTCTAAACATGGATTTCTAACTATCGCATGGATATTGGACTACGTTGTGGATACCATATATCAAACAATCTTATGCTTGTTCAGCATTCAAAATCAACAGTATTCATACATCGTTGCAAAATCGTGCCAGCCACTCAACATTCCTGGGATAGAGTATAAAAACTCACCTGACACTTCTTTGTCTCCTTCGCTTAGCCTTTCCGAACACTAGAGCTTCCAATCTCCTAGAAGCTAAGCATGACAACCCAAAATCATGAGTTAAACTCGATATTCTCAGCTTAAAACTCAGTTTTCCAAAAACATTCAGAACCCATACAGAGGTTTCTGGAAATGCTTACCTTCATTCTCTTAATTTTACATATATAGAAGTGTCATTGGGAAGTCATCTCCCAGCTATTTATAGCGCTTTACGCTTGGTTATCAACCCCATAGAAACCATCCATTGGTAATCATTTTGTGTCCCAGTAAGGAACCTGTAACACCCTATACCCCACCCGATTTATCGAATCCGAATGTAGGATGTCACAATACTTACATACTTAACAAAATTTTTCAACTGGCGAAAACCAATGTACTTCTTACTTACTTTAAATATTTTATAAGTCAAAAGATTTGAATGAAATGTTTATCATTTATAACAGACTCCTAAAAGCATTACAACTTAAATCTTTGATAAGATAGACATATTCGTGGTGTATAATACTATTTGCAACTGGAAAACATATTCCCAAAAGTGTATGCATAACATCGCACTACAATCAACCACCTTGGCCCATTCTTAGCTCGGTCCTTTCTGGCTAACTGGTTCAAATCAAAAATTTGCATTACAAATAAACACCCATAAGTTCAATGGAACTTAATGAGTCTCAACTAGTTTTACCTTTTAATGTCACTTAAGAAATCCTCGACTTTAAGATCCTAAACTTCCTGTCAGACCTTGGCCGGATCTTTCCTGATTTCTGGTTGGCAGATGACTATATTCCTATCTCTACACTTGAACACCTTGTAGAAAGTCCAACTAACTGGTGGATCACAGAACTTACACCATAGTTCAAATCCTATTACGCAACCTCTTTAAAGATAGTAGTTGGATACACTCTTCAAGAAGATATTTATATAGATAATACTCTTGACTGATTCTCCTATTGACTCTAGCGGCTGCCAAAATGTCATTCAGACCAAATCTTCAAATTAATCCAGACAAACGTGTTTACTCAGATAAATTTAATAATTTAGATCATTCAATAGAATTCCAACAACTTTGATACATAGTGTGAAAATATCAAGGTTTGGCGGACTTTTACACCACCGTTCCTCCCGATACAACAAGTTCTTTGTCCTGGTGGATTACTAAGAGGGATTCCTCTGCCAGATACACTGCTGAGAATTCTTTCAGGAAATTATTCAAAGGCATACCTAGATTTCACTGCAATGGTGGTCTAACCACTCACCACTTAGGCATTACAGAATTTTTCATACAGACTTTCCATACATTACGCCACAAAGGCTTTACTGATAACTTGCCACAAAGGCTTTAATGATAATTCGCCATAAAGGCTTTACAGATAACTTGCCACAAAGGCTTTGTTTGATTTGCCACCAAGGCATTACATAAACTATCGAGTTTTACAATATGAATTTGCCTAAATTCAGCATCACCTGAGGTTTTCCCATCCTCACCCCTGGGACACACAGAAACCCTAATAGACAAATACGACTCATCCGCCATTCCCAAAATGTATCATGGTCATGATCTTTTCACATATCTACCATACTAGTCTTTTCTCATTTTTACTGTCCCAGCAGACCTCGTGTTTACGGTCCTGGCGGACTACATTTCGTCATACTAGCCTGTTGGAAAAACTGGTTTGGAAAACGTAGTGGAAAATAAATTTAGGGAAAAACCAGACTATTAATTTTTTTCTAAAACAATATCTTTCTTGTGATATTTAAAGTAATAAACACTTAATCAAAATTGTACCTTTTCGATTCATTTAGGATGAGCGTTTCGACCAAGTAGTCTTCTCCATTATCCTCAAGCTCACGTCTGTCAAGCGTGGGCTCACTTCGAATCAGAAATTTTTTCACAAAAATTACCAGTAGGGTAATTTTGCAATTTCTCTAAACTTTTGGGCCAAGTTGTAAATAAAAAATATCTCTAGAAATTTTTTGGAATAATCTCTTAAGAGAATTTTCTCTCTACAACTTTCTCTTGAATTCAAGTGTGTGTGTAAATAATGACCTAAAGCTCTCTTTATATAAAGATAGTTTAGAGAGTTCAACTATGATTAAACTTAACCACTTTAATATTAAACTAATATAATATTTATCAAGATAAATATTATATTAAATCTTATATTAAATCTTATTGAATTAAATATTAAGATAATTATTTTAATATTAAATTAATAAAATACTATTAAGAGAAATATTAAATTAAATTTAATATTAAACTAATAAAATAATAATATTTTTGAAATAAAATAATAATCTCAACCACCAATGGCCCACCGCTGTCGGCCACCAGGACGTTATCGTTGCAGCCACCGGCACCGCCGTGTATGGCACCCTGAGTCAGTTTGGTCCAGGTCAATGACGACCAACCGGTTCGATCTAGCCACCAGTTGGACCGTCGGCTCGGTTTCACATACCGGGCCTGGTTCGACTAGTTTTTGGGTCTTGGTCTCGATTTTGGGCTCTCGGACCCAATTTACGAACTTAGGTCTAATTTTCAAGTTCAATTATCTATTGGACCAATTGTCTGACTTGAAAATTAACTTCCAAAAATATCATATTAAATTTAATTGATTTGATTAATTTAATTTTACTTCATCAAAATTAATTTTCCAAAAAATCACTTTGATTTTCTAAATTATTTTTCCAAGAAAATTCTTTAATCAAATTCTCTGGTTGAACAATTCTCACGACTACCTAATTTAATTCCAGATCGAATAAATTGACTCAATTAAATTCTTCCCAAAGTCGTAGAATTTTCTACTGATTCAAATGCAATCCTATCGAGCTTTTGTTGAGCTAGCTGATGGACCAATCGGACATATACAATTAGGCTTTAGTGATTGCAATTATGTCCAGAAGCATCGTTCTGATAATTCGCAATTACTTAATCATGGAGTCAGTCCACAAGAAGTACCATGATTGAAAACTCCTTATTGTATACTCTTTATGAAAGCAATTCATCAAACTGTTTTGTCCAATGACCTCGTCATGTGTGTGTTACCTTTATATGATATCCTTGATTCCTTTGAGTTAAATTCGTTCACTCAATACAATCATATTTTATCTCATTATCACCATTGTGTCTTCTTAATGATTAATATGATCACTGTCAACAAATGAATGTGATAAATTGCTTGTTCGAGAACAAGCATCCTGTGACTATGTTCCATATTTATCAATCCACACAATGCCAATGAGAGGATATCATTAACTCTTTAATTAAGCTATGAATTCCACTGTTGTTAGTAAAGCCATGACATACACAAGTCATGTACCCAACATACCGGCTATGGGCTTGATCATCTTTAGAGCAAAAGCGTCCACTTATATCAAAGCACATAATTTGCATACGCATGGTCAGTGACTAACTCAGGATTTAGGTAAATCACACCATGAACGTCACAAGTGAATTAATTCACAAATGGATTCAGAATTAATCGATCTTGGGTCCAGTCTAATGTATCATTTTACCAATGAACACATCTATGTCTCTACTCGTGGAGTCAACTACTTCGATAGCCAAGACTAGCCATCTGCCAAATTGGAATTGTAGACGACATAATAATCCTTCTTAGTATTTTAATCAAATGCTCACTTTGATTCTTTTAGGGGATTATGGACTCATTTAGATTATCTACTGAAGTAAGTTGTCTTTCTCGCAATGTAAACGTTCTTTACAATGCCACTTATCTTTAGTTTGAACTTTAGACAATCAATGAGCTAATATTTGCTTGTCACAATTTTGATATGTATGCAAAATATAAAAGATAGAAAATACAAAAGAGAAAATAGTGAAATGTGAAATTAACATTATTTATTCATCACTCAAATAAATAGAAAATAGTTACATGTTTACTACAATATGGGCACATTTCCCAACATAGCCTTCATGCTTATTGTCTCGGCGGACGTCATCAAAACACCACCGCGAGGTCTATTATCATATCACATACTTTCTCGACACTCTACCCAAAGCCCCTTATCGCTAATCATATTTTTCTATGCATTACACAAATAACATAATGGACACATTTACACAAATTTCACTCATACTCTTAACATAATCATACTTCCTAACACATAATTTCCCATGCATACTTACCACACATCTTTATATTCATGCAGCACATCGTACACTTCAGTACATACATATAGATGCTTCACAGAAACGCACAAACATACATACATACATACATACATATTACAACTCCTCAAAAAGATATGCTTATTTATATGGACATCAATCATACAAAGAATTATTATAATATAACGTGCAGGTTACGAGTCTAGAGACTCACCAAAGACCAACCTTAACCTTGGTCCAAAGCTCCTATTTGGATTGTCTATCCCGATCCAGCAACAACAACCACTTACAATATCATAAAATTTCCATCAGAATCCCCATTATATGTAGTTTACTATCATTTCAATCACATGATACCCCTGAGCAGGGCCTTCCACTCATACCCTAATGGTCCTACATCTTTTAACATCATTCCCCTTCTATAATCGTAATATACAAAGCTATAATTACTAGAAGGTTGAATCGTCCACTGATTAAACGAAATCTTATCTCTAACTTAACAAAGAAAAAGAGAATATTTAGGTTAGAAAGAAGAACTAGAACGTAAAGTAGAAAGAGAACCATCTAGAAGGTCTTCCCTCTTCAATAAATATAAATTCCTTGTCCCCCTATTGTGGACTTTAACAAGTGACGATGTTTACCTAACCCAAATCTCCTAATTTTCCCACAAAAATCTAGTGAAAGGTAAAGAGAATCTGACGAAGATTTTTGTTACTGTTTGACCAGTCACGGTGAGGGTTTAATTAATACAATTGACTCCCAACTAATCCCATTACAAAAGCCAACTAGAATAGTACTCATGTAAACCGAATGTACTATACCTTGGTGGTGACTCACTTATGGCGTGGTCTTAAGGACAATCAAATCTCCTACAGCTTTCTCATACACTTGTTAGGCTCTTAGTGCTCACGCAAAACTCTAGGGTGTACACTTTTTTAGGTGTACACTTTCCTCACTTGAAGATACCATGTAACTAAATCCTTAGATATCACTAAAGGGTAGATACATTAATGCTAGTATACGCTAATACCTTAACTCATCAGCAAGTGAGTAGGGTGGTAGATTATACTACCATAATGAGCGAAACAGTTTACATACATACCTTATTCACCTTTTTGGATCTATCGCTTTTGGGGTGTGATATAACGAACTGGTTTTAATCCAACCAAACCAGAATTGGGTCTTAATCGTGTCCAATTCTGTCACTAAATTTTCCTGATTTTTCAATAGAGGCCACTAACTTATGGCTTCTTTCAATGTAATCCCTTAAAATTTCCTAAATTTTTGGACTTAAAAGAAATCAGGTGTGACAACTCTCCCACCCTAAAAAAAAACTTCGCCCTCGAAATTTTCTTTCATGCTCAGCCTCGGTGGCGGACATAGAGAAACTCTACTTTGTTCTTATTAATTCTTTTAATTTGGATCCCCTTTTGTACATTCAAGTTATTCCTACTTAGCCTGATTGGTGGATCCTTCTACGTTTAATAAAGCATATGTACTAGCTTGTTGACAAGTATCTGGCCTTTCTATTATTGGATACACTCCAGCCCATAGATTCTCCTTATAATTTTAATTTGGTGAATGCTCTGAGGCGGACATCACCTCACTGATAGCTTCTTATATTTAATCCTAGCGGATAATTCCGCAAATTCTAGATTTATTCGCACGTTAACTCTGCCCCTTTTTGGCAGGTCACCTTCCTTCTTATTTTAGGTCAGCTAAGTTCGCCCAAAAAATATTTTTACCACTATCTAGGCAGAGTACCAAGGCTAATACTCTAATTCCAAATATCTTCTCCAATAGTATCAATGGTTTACGAGTCTCACTTGAAAAAGGCTGTCATTGAACAGACTTATGATTAGTTGGCAAACAATTCCGTCTTGGAAATCTTAAAGGATTCTGCATTTTCCCGATGCTAACCGGTGTCCTACCTACATTGATGGATTTGAATGGTTCCTTACCATTCATTAAGTTTTTCCATAACTCCCTACGCATTCCTTTGGTTATAAATAAATCGAAACGCTAATAGAAAGTTCATAAGCCTATAGGCCTTTGGCTTGACCAATCCTCCCATTATCTCCTAATTTTCTTCTTCCCATCTTTCTTTTTCTCATCTATTTACATCTCTAGGGTGTAGTTCCCTGGCTACTCTTGACATAAACACGTCAAAGATAAACCCTTTTGTTTTAAGCCTTCTTTACCTACCCACTAGCTAACTCCTCAATAAAAGGCATAAGCAAGACGAGGGTTCCTAATTTACAGGGACGTACCCACCAAATACAATATGATGGTTTACCTGCTATCCTAGTAAAATTGTTTTCCCTATTTTGCTTTTGTTCTCAGAGTGAACCGTAGGAAGTGTCGACTAGGCACCACTGTTGGCTACCTCGTCCTCTCCTGGAGGAGATGTTTTATCATAGGGAATTATACATCTTCTCCATATCTGATCAATCTAAATCAAGGCAAGTATTTGCCTCAAGACTTGAGGGAGTCCTTTTCCTCAATCTCCCTATTTTTCCCCAGGTCTCAACTCATGGCGACTCCTACTATAACAACGTGGAGAGACCACTTCACCATCGCTCACCTCCCCCTCTCGAAGGTTCAAATTCAAGCCTTTGAAGGCTTGCGAATAAGGTTGGGGTGGGAACTGCATCCTGACGAAAAGGTGCAGTTGCAACATGGGGAGTTACCCAGCCCCGGTGGATACCAAATTTGGCATCCACTCGTACCTTCCTCCTCATCTTTTTCGTCTAATCCACATTTAAACCCGACACAAGGGTCTTCCTTGTCAGGCTTCAATCTTACAGATAAGTATATTCAGTACTATGGATACTTCCAATGTGAATTTCACCATTCTTTTAGTTCCAGGGAGGATATTATCAGATGGGATTGAAGGGATCCGGTGACTTTTTTACTTCCAAGATTTTAGGCATAATCACTCCTTCATCCTTTCGAAGGACTAGCCAAGTGGAACTGAAAACACCATTGAGGCGGCAACCCACTTGGCGAATAAGAATGCTTAATTCCCCTTTTGTATCTTTTCTTTAATGGAACTTTGTTTTCTCTAGTGATTGTACTTTCAATCACTATATTTACTTAATTATACGTTCCTTTTATTCTTTTCTGAATCATCTATTTCTACCATCATTATCTGCCAATTCAGGCGAATGTATCCACTCATGTCACGTAATAACTTAATTCAACAAGGACTTGAGGGGCTTAGCCAGATCAACAACATACATATAAGGGATACTTCTCTCAATTCCTACATCCAAAGGACTGATTAAACTGTGCTCTAATACTACTAAATTTGTAACAACCTCACCCGACCTGATCATTGGAATTAGGTATGAAGTGTCACAACTGAATTTGATTCGTGTGTAAGATTAGAACCCATTATTTTAAAATCAGACCGTATTACCTATTTATTTAAATACATTTACAACGGAGACAATAATTTAAAATAAAAGTTCACAGTCTCAACTCTAGACTCTAAGGGAACTATTTAGTTAAAATATATTCAACCCTTACTAGTCTTCAAATGTAGTAATTAATTAGTGTCAATTTTGCACTTAAGGAGCTTGTTTTCTAAGGAATTTAGGATTTTATACTTCGTTTTCAATAATTAGGCTTTTGGATTAAAAGTTAATAAAAATAAGTTTTTTTAACACATTTTATAAGTGTTGTGACCCAATAGGTCGACACGGGCCTTAGGTTGTGCTAATTGGTTTAATTGAGTGTGTAGGATGGATATATAAAGGCCCAATTGAAGTGGAAGCAAAGGTCGAGTGATGCATAAGCTTCACGGGGTGTCAAAGCACCAAAAAATGACACAAGGATGTATGAGGCTATCGTGTTGTGTCACACAACGCAAGGGGTGTGGCGTGACACAAGGCCGATGTGCTGTCCAATTATTTCGGGGTTATATTCACTCGTGCAATCAGACTTATACGAAAACCTAAGATGTGTTGGATACCTAATTTGGGCTACCAACACCTCTATAAATAATAAATTAGGGGATTGATGTAACCAAGTCGTTCTAGACACCTTCAAAAACCCTCGTAGTCTAGAATAAGTTTTAGTTTATTTTCTTTTCAACTTTTTAAATACTTATTTTTTTTCTTGAATCAGTTTTGATTCAAGGATATGCTTATTTAATTAAATTATTGAATATATATTTTTGTTTACATTCGTTTTATTTAGTTATTCCAATCGAGAGATTTGCTATTTTGTAATGCCCTGAATAATTTAAGTCTGTTCTTGAGAAATCTGACACAAATGAGTGTCTGCCTCAGTGGCTAAGTGTTCTGGGTGTGTGTTTGAGGTCTTGGGTTCAAATCTTCCTTTTTGCCAATTTTTTTTTTATTTTAGATCCAAGCCTTATCCTTGTTGACTGGACTTATATAAAATTGTTTGATAATCCATATCAGAATGAGCTGTTGGTTCGAGTGGTAAAGATTTAGTGTCTTGGAGGTCCTGTGTTCGAGTCCTTGCGTGGGCATGGATGATTAATTTTTGTTTCGGTTGGCTTAAAAAGTTTGAGTTGTCTTGAAAGTCTGAGTTGGTTAGGTTGTTAGTGGATGTAGTGGGATTGTGATCAAGTGGGGATTTTATTTGTTATTTATTTTATTTTTATTTTCTTTCCCAAAAAAATTGCTACCTTTCTGACGTTTTTTCTTCTTTCTTTCCTGCCACTTTTTTGTTTTGCTTTCTTTCAATTCTGTTCAACCAATCGTTCATTTTAATCATTGGGGCTCGGTGTTGCGGTTGTGCATCTTTCATCTTGGAAAAGACCGTGAAGCTGTGGAATTTGCTACAACAGCTTAGTTTGTATTATGATTTTTGTTCGTCAGCGATTTCTTGGGTCTCGGGGTTTATTTTCGTATCAAATCGAACCAGGTGTGTTCCCAAATCACAGAAAATTGAGCTTCAGTGAAAGCCAAAAAACCATGCTGTTAATGCCACACGGGCATGTGCCTGGCCGTGTGGTTGGCCGTGTGCAGGACATGGTCGTACGTTTGACGAAGGCATGGTCGTGCGCAAGACACGGCCATGTGGTGGTGTGAGTGTGGTCGTGTGGGCCACACGAGCTAGGCTAAGTTGGGCGTGTGGGCCACACAGGCATGCCACACGAATGTGTGGGTTCTGGGACAGGCCGTGTGGGCCACACGAGTGAGGCCAATATAGGCGTGTGGCCCACACGGGCTTGTGGGCCAATATTTTTGAAATTTTTCCTAGGGTTGCACGGATCGTTTCGATCGACTGTGGGCCTACCGTAGGGTCGATAAGGGCTAACCAAACCCTAGATTATGTGATCTGATATTCTGATAGTTTGCTCTAAGTAGGACATTGTTATGCATGTCTGATTATTCTGCTATATATATCTAATATCTGTATGCGAGAATTTTAAGCGTGATATTTTTGTATCTATAATCTGTAATTATGTTTGGGGTGGGAATTGTATATGTGGAGGAAGTGTTCTGTATGGCGACCTACGCCTATATTCTGGCAGCTTGGCTGCATATTATCTGATACGTGTAGTAATGACACAGTATGGTGTGTAGGGATGGGTGGGTGTTTTTTAACCCCACATGGTGTGATGGGATGGTCAGAGTTCGTGTGTAAAGGATGGGGGTAGGATTCTATATATCTGTTCTGCATATCTGATTATGTTATCTGTATCTGTAAAGGACTTAGGTCCGAATCTGAATCTGACTGTATATGTGATTTCTGTATGATTAGCATGTCTATATTTGTTGGGTTAAACATTGAGTTTAGGAAAACTCACTTCTGTCTATCTGTTCTGTTCAAGTAATCCACAGACGTAGGTAGATCAGTACAGCGGAGTCTCGCGGTGACCACTAGACTATGATCAGACTTTAAATAAAGGTTTTTTATTTATTTTAAGGATTATTTCTGGAGTTTTGTAATAATTGGACTCTTTGGACTGTTTGGTTAAATTTTGGGGATTTGGATTTTCGTTTTAACTTTATTTGCGACGGTTATCTAAAAACATGGTTTTTACTAAAACAAAGGTTTTCCAAAAATACGAACGGGATTTTCAAATGTAACATTTTCTATGACTTCCGCTGTAAATTATGTTTTGGCAAATAAATGAATTAAATAACGCTTTTGATAATAGATATAAACGAATATGAGTTGTAAAACTTTAATGATTTGTCGAAACGACTCAATTTTCAAAACCTTTCTTTGTGACACCTCCAGATTCAGCCATAACGTCTAGGTCAGGTTTGGGGCGTTACATTTTTTGTTGCCAGTTTAATATTCAATCCACCACTAAATGTAACACGCTAAAACCCAACTTATAAGTTTAGACCAAATCTCGGAGGTTACATTTGCCACCAAAAGTGGCGAAAACAAAAACTTTAATTCAAACCAAGAAAAACATTTTGTTCATTATGTTTGAAACAATACTAAATTGGCGTCAAAAATTCAAAAATAAAATCCACAGTTTCTAAAGTTCAGTCCAAATAACACCTTACTAAAGTCCAACATAAAAACTTGTACCACAATTTATATAATCGTTTTACAAACCGACTTAAAATTAACCGTATAAAACTTAAGAGATTTTTCTTAAATCGAATCAAACCATATCTTTCTGAGACCTTCGGTATACCAAGTCCAGCTCTAAAACACGGAATGTACCTGAAAGGAAAAACACTATAGAGATGAGTTACGTGAGCTCAGTGTGAGTCCGAAACATGAACAGATGACAAAAGATGGAGCGACACAATAAATACCTCAGACAAGCATATGTATAGAAATATCACTTACGAAAGTCTCAACGGTATGTCAAATACAATATCAAACCACAGAAATGATATTCCAATCATACGCAATAATCAGACATATTACATGACATTAACTATATTGTCAATAACCAAAAGTTCACACGAACAGACAAAATGTTCTGGCAAACAGACGTATATTCAGATGCGAATGGATGCACAAGTCAAAATCCCACCCCACCAACAAAACACCACTTTGTCCATCTAGCACACCACATAAGGGCTATGGTAGGCCCGTCCACCATGAACACCACATAGAACCGTAATAGTTTCATCCACCCTACAAACCACAACGTGGAATTATGCCACTTGAGTAACTGTATACAGCTGAGCTGATATACGTATAGGATAGTGCGGTAAACCGCTGTACAAAAGTATCCCATTTAAAACTGCTAAGTCTGTCTTCCTTCTCTTCATAACTAGATCCCAAAATTTTCATGCTATCCAACAATGCACACATTATGCTGACAATATACAAAAACAGACATTAACATTTCCAGTTTGAACAGATTCAGATTTAATTACACTTGTATTCTAATATTCAGTTACGACAACAATAATAAACTCATACTTATTCATCACATAAACGAGCAATAAAATTAAAGCCCATAAACGCATATATATACACGAACCAAACTAAATCGAGTCCCAAACACACTTATTGAGGCTTGAACGAGGGTCAGATTACACAGAAACATAAAACAGACAGTTTATGACTGAAAACAAAAATTTTGCAAAATAGGGCCACATGGCCGTGTGCCCCGACTGTGTGGAAGTGTCTAGGCCGTGTGGAGGCCTACACGCCCATGTGGAGGAGACACACAACCGTGTGACCAAGCTACACGGCTGATTGAGTAGTCCGTGTAACTCACTGTCCAAAAAATGCCAAAAATAAGTGGCTAAAACCCCTAGGGGAGATTAACGAGTGGATAGAGATGTGATTAACAGAGGAATTGGGATTTTTTGAGATGGATTAGTTGGTATAAATTACGTGTTATTAAATTTTTAGGCTTGACAACTGTGATAAGTTATCATAGGCTAGACGAGGTCGGAAGATAAGTCAAACCGAGTAAATCGTAATTTATTCTGGTTGAGAAAGTGAGGTTTGGAGTTAAGTGAGTATCAACCAATCAATTAAGTTAATTAGAGACCGGAAGGTAATAATTGCTTAATTGATGAATAATCCACTCTAGACCCCTAATCCAAAGTTAGTTGCAAACCCTGAAACGAGTTAATCTTCCTAATTGGTTTATCAATCTATTTCATTTGTTTATTTATCGTTATTTATTTTTTTATCAATCAACCTATTTTATGATTTATCGTAATATAGGAAATAATTATTACTACTTAGACTTGTTATTATAAAAGTAGTCTCAGTATTTATTCCATCCTCCCTTGGGTACAATCCTTGGAACACTTCCAAGTATATCGTTGTATAAATTATATTACAATTTGACTCGTGCACTTGTGAACACATTGCCATTCTAAATTCTTATATTTTTGGTGTTTTATTTATTCTATAAATGATAGTGCGTTTATAGACCGTCAGACCCCTTGGTGAAGTCTTTAAAGGTACCCTCTTTCCTATGTGCATAACACTAAACTAATATTGATCTTAAGTCGAACACAATCTGGCTTGGTCCCTCTTCAAGTTCATTATTCACCCACGAGCACTACAAGCACAAGCCAAAAGTCTATAAGTTCAATAGAACTTAGTGAGTCTCTTTATTGAATTACTCAAACATAGACCCTATCTCATGAGAGTAGTAAATGAAAATAATTCGAATATGTTTAACTCCCTGCTCATTTTGAGGAAAATTTCCCTTATCTCGAAGTGGCGATCTGTGATTTAACTACAGAGCTCATTTATTTATGGTTAGACCATTAACCGATTTTCCCTTAGTAAATCCTATCACCTTTTGACTATTTTCTATGTTCCCTCAGGTGTCTCACCACATTTGCAGACTCTGTCTATACTTACATTTATTTATTCATTTATTCCCATTGTTGGATTATTCTTTTCACCATGTGTTTATAAGGTAGTCTTTTAGCCTACCCTTCTAATGACCCCTTTGGTTATGTCCACCTTGGTAAACATTCCATAGTTGATTTGTCCTTGGCGGACTTCTTTTTCTTACCATAGTCCTGGAGGACTTGCTAACATTCCATCCGCTGGGTTATCTAACGGGGACCCACTCCACTTTGTCGAACTAAGTCCTACTTCGTTTGAATAGTGGTCGGATTACTTCCTTCTAGCCCACCTTGTTTGCAATACATTGCCTTCAATTGTCACATGCTCGTCTGCTAAGGATCACTTTGACCTACAACACCCAACAGACTGTCATTCGAGTTCACGATTTCTCTTATATGCTGGTTCCATACAAAACTAGCTATTTGGTTGGTACTTCCTCAATAGTTTCCCTTTAAAGAGGAATAGTCTTGACAGTCATATCTGTCACTCGGTGTATACCTTTTTGAAACTCTCTTTGTCAAAGGGTTCTAACTAACGCCTCTTTTCTTTATAGACTAACCGGTGTACTTATGATAAATCTCTAGCCTATAGGGTTTCTCTGGGCGCCCTTTTACGTTCCTATACAGCGAATCCTTATATGAAAATCCTCGGATAAACCCTTTCATTTTCCTAAACACCAAAAACTAGTGGCACGTCATTTCCCATGACCGATTCTTACTGGGTTACCAACCATATGCCTTACCAACTTCAAGGATTACTACTTTTAGGCAGACTACTTCCTCCTTTTATATATATATTTCACCTCATTCGACGGTTTCATCACTAATCCACTAGCTAACCATCTTTTTGTCAACAGTTACACTTTTCTTTCAATTCCCCTTTCCCTTCGTCTGTGATATCCCCCAGTTATCATCCTAGTTGACTATCCCAATGAACTACCCCATGTTTATTATCCCGGCAAATTAGTTTGTGTTTACTGTCTTAGTGGACTACCCCGTGTTTACTCTCTTGGTGGATTATATTGGTTTCCATAGCTGAGCTATGGTTTTACACGTTAGACCCCTATTGTGGTGTCACCCCATAGGACATTACCGTCGTCGCAGTGTTGCCCCATAGAGCCTGCTAATCGCTATCACGATATTTCCCCATAGATCCTGCTGATCGCTATCACGATATTGCCCCATAAAGCTTGCTGACCCCCGTGTTTACTCTCATGCTGACAGCTATCACGATATTTTTACTTGAAGAAGGAAACAATTTTCTAGCTTGATTAGTAACTAACCTTTTCAAGCCAATTGCTGGTAAATTCTTAAGTCCTTTTTTAGTTAATGATCAGGGAATGAAAGGGTAACTGGAATTGTTTATATAGGTTTCCACTAGAAGTCACAAAAGGAAGGAAACTTTCTTTTGGTTATTGATTGCATGTTACTGATTCTCATTTTTACATTAAAGTTTTAGTTGTTTCTGTATTTAATAGAGTGTTTGATTTTAATTAGCTAAAGATAAGGGAGAAGGCCCTAGTGTAAAATGGAAAGAACCCATAAAGTAGACAAAGCTTTTCTCAATAATCTCTGGTGAGTTCTTTTCTCTTTTGCTCCAGATAAATTCCAACTAAATCAGTAATAATATGGTTTCGTAGAGTAGATGAATGATTAAAAATTGATACTCTACCTTTGCGTACAAGCTCCATATTCGAAATGTTGGAAGAAGGGAAATGGAGGAAATTATTTATATGTGAATGTGATGGGAAAATATTTGGAGAATATGAAATGATATGTGATTTGCCTCCGGTAGGGAATGTATATGAAAACCGTAATTGGTGAATGCCCCAGCCTTGCGAGGGAACATGTAAGTGTTTGAATTAACAAGGAGGACTTGCGTAGGTTTGGTTGGATAAATGAATATTTGCTTTACAGAGAAATACCGTGAATTTGAAACCGTAGCTCTTGGATCAAAAGCTAAAGCAAGGAAGTGGTCCACAAATTGTTCCATGCAAAGCATGCATGTATAACGTAAAGTTTCTGTACGTGAACAGTGCTAAACTAGAATGGATATCGTGTGATATGTACTTAAATGTGATAAGTACTCACATATGAACTAATTTTGACTATGCTTTGAAATTTACCTAAGTTGTGTAGTTAGATATAGCTAACATTTACATGTAAATTGAAGTTAATGGTGACCTATATATATATACAAATATAGAAGCGGACAGTGTTCGCCAATGAATAGTGATCAACTTGTGATATTATTCGTCAACAGTTTGTATGCATTTACAATGTTGCATCCGTGTGTAAGTTTATTAGTAATAAAAATGTTTTAATTATTTAGCTTGATTTCATTTCCTTGAGACCTTGTTCGAAAGGTTATTGAATATCCTTGGAACTCACTAAGTTCATTTTGAACTTACCTAGTTTCCTCTTCCATTTCAAGTTTTGTAGTGCATTGCGGACTATTGTAAGGGACTCAGCTAGATTGCAGACTTGATTGTGAGCCATTCATTGTTTTGTTGTAACATGTATATCAATCGGGGTGGCCTGTAGTCTCAGCCTCTTTTGTTTGAATGTTGTATAAAATGAATATGGGATTTCCTTCTTATAGTAGTTTGTATATAATGAATAATGGCACTTTGCCAAATTATTAACTTTTATGGTTTGTGCGTGGTGGCGTACCTTTTATTTACCTTTGTTTTTGCCTTAGAAATTATAATCCGCCAAACGACTTTTTAAGACTATTTTGCTAAATCGTGTTGAATGGATTAACTACTGAAACCTTTATTATTGACATATCGCAATGATTTTTATTCTCCAATAACATCGCCATTTGTCGGCTAAACAACCGAGTCAGGGTGTTACAGATTCATTTCCTCATACACACAAGTCAAGATAGTATTGCATAGATGTGTTGGATTTCCTATTCTATGTGTTGTAAATAACTCTATAAAACAATTAGAAGACACCCGTGCAATCTTAGGATTTGAATCAAACCTCTACCCATTTAAAGTTTCAATACCATAGATCTTATTAACCTTATTTCATTGAGAAGCAAAGATACGAAAATGGGTTGTGTTTCATTCTCCCATATTCAACCAATTTTTTCAAGCCCTTTGCTCTCATAAAATTAAACCTTGTCCACTTCCATATTTAGAACCAAATGTGACTCCACCACATCAGTAAACACGTCATTTGTTAGAGTCATTCAATTTAAATATTTAACACGCCACTGTAGTTCTTTCTTATTAGAGGAGCAACCATGCACCAAATGTTTGCTCCATTATCGGAGCCTAACACTCATTTTTTTGTATTTTCCCAGAATATCCATGGTGGAACTAGTACATAACTTTTTAGGATATGTGCCCAAATTATAGTAAACATGTAATTGTTTTCTATATATTTGAACGATGGATAAATAAATAAAGTTAATTTTACATTTCACATTTCACATTTCACATTTCACTATTATGTCTTTTGTGTTTCTGTCTTTCATGTTTTGCATACATAGCAAAATTGTGACAAGCAAATATTAGCTCATTGATTGTCTAAGTTCAAATTTATGATAAGTGGCACTGTAAGAATGTTTACATTGCGAGAAAGACAACTTACATCAGTAGATAATCTAAACGAGTCTGTAATCTCGTAAAAGAATCAAAGTGAGCATTTGATTCAAATACTTAGAAGGATTATTATGTCGTCTAGAATTCCAATTAGGGAGATGGCTAGTTTTGGCTATTGGAGCAATTGACCCCATGGGTAGAGACATAGATGTATTCATTGAAAGAATGATACATGGGATTGGACCCAAGATGGATTAATTCTGAATCCATTTGTGAATTAATTCACTTGTGACATTCATGGTGTGATTTACCTAAATCCTGAGTTAGGCATTGACCATGCGTATGTAACTATGTGCTTTGATATAAGTTGTGGCTTATGCTCTAAAGATGATCGAGCCCATAGTCGGTATGTTGGGTACTTGACTTGTGTATGGCATGGCATTACTAGCAACAATGGACTTCATATGAGGGTATTGTCCGAATTGATAAATATGGAATGTAACCACTGGTTGCTTGTTCTCGAACGAACAATTTATCACAGTCATTTATTGACAGTGGCCATATTAATCATTAAGAAGACACAATGGTGACAATGAGATAAAATAGGATTGTATTGAGTGAATGGATTTAACTCAAAGGAATCAAGGATGTCATATCAAGGTAACACACACATGACGAGGTTATTGGACAAAGTAGTTGGATGAATTGCTTTCGTAAAAAGCATACAATAAGGAGTTTTCAATCATGGTACTTCTTGTGGACTAACTCCAAGATTAAGTAAATTGCGAATTATCAGAATGATGCTTCTGGATATAGTTGCACTTACTCGGGCCTAATTTTATATGACTGATTGGTCCCTCCGTTAGCTCAATAAAAGCTCGATCAGACTACATTTGGATTAGAGGAAAAGTCTACGACTTTGGAAATAATTTAATTGAATCGATTTATTCGATGTGGAATTAAATTAGGCGGTCGCGAGAGTTGTTCAACTAGACAATTTGATTAAAGAATTTTCTTGAAAAATTAATTTGGAAAATCTAAGTGATTTTTGGGAAAATTAATTTTGATTAAGTAAAATTAAATTAATCAAATTAATTAAAATTAACATGACATTTTTGGAACTTAATTTTCAAGTCAGACAATTGGCTAAATTGGATAACTGAACTTGAAAATTAGATGTGAGATCAAAAATTGGGCCCGATAACCAAAAATCGAGACCCGAAACATGTCAAACTCGGCCCAATATGTGAAACCAGACCGACGGTCCAATTTGTAACACCCCAAACCCGGCCTAGACATTATGGCCAATCTGGTGATGTCACAAGGAATGGGTTTTGAAAACGATGTTGACTTGATAAATCATTCAATTTTGATACCTTGTGTTCATCATGATTATACTGAAAACGTTTATTTAATTAATTTGTTTATCAAACACTTACTACAGTGGAAGTTTAAATAATGTGATAAATTTTAGAAACCCGATTTTTTATTTTTGGAAAAAACCTCTTTTGTGTCAAAACTGTCGATTTCATAAAAGAATTTATCAAGGCATACAAATTATTAACAAACCAAAAATCAACAGTTAAAAACCTTAAAGTCCAGAGAGTCGCAAAATTACAAACTCTCAGAATAAAACCAAAATCGTAAATAAAACCATAAATTATTAACTTTAAATAGTTTACGGTCGAGTGGTCACCGCTGAGTCTCCACCGCACCGATCCGCCTAAGTTTGTGGATTACCTGAACAGAACAAACAAACAGAGGTGAGTTTACGAAAAATCAGTTTGTAACCCAACAGAAATAGACAAGAAAACATACAAAAACATCATATACAATCAGATACAGATTCGGGCTCATGCCCATCTTAGATACAGATAACAGAATCAGATGTACATATCAGATATACAGAACCCTACCCCTATCCTCTACACACCAACTCCGACCATCCCAACACACCATGTGGGGTTAAAAACACCCACCCATCCCTACAAATCATTTCGTGCTATTTAGATACATGTTAGATAATGTGCAGTCAAGCTGCCAGAATAAAGGTGATGATCGCCGTATAGAACACTTCCTTCTTATAAACAAATCCCACCCCAAATCAGATACAGATAACAGATACAACAATAACATTAAACATGCTCAACATGCTTATATACAGATAACAGATATAAATCTAGCATAATAACGAAACTTGCATAAACAGATTTTTAGACTATCAGATCACATAGTTTTAGGGTTTGGTTAGCCCTTACCAGCCCTACAGTAGGCCCACAATCGATCGGAACGACCCGTGCAATCCTAGCAAAAAATTCAGATTAACGGGCCCACATGCCCGTGTGGCTTTCTCGTGTGGCCCACACGCCCAACTTGACCAAGCCCGTGTGGCCCAAACGGCCACACCCAAGCCACCGCACGGTCGTGTCTAGCACACGGCCGCACCTTCATCAGACACACGATCGTGTCTCGCACACAGCCATCCACACGGGTGACCACATGCCCGTGTGCCGTCGACAGTAGGCAATTTTGGCTTTCGTCGAAACCTCATTTTTCGTGATTTGGCAACACACCTAGTATCGGTTTGATGTGAAACCACTTCTGAGCCTTTCGAAACCTAAAAATAGCGTATCCAAATGCCCAATTAGCAACCAATTTATGAATTGACACATAGCCTGAAGTAACACTTAAAACTTATCTAAACCACAAACAGACACTAGCGCGATTTAGGCTGTCGGAATTAACCTTCAACGCTTACCACCTTCTCCTACACCCCAAATTGCATAAATTAACCCTTAGCATACACACCAAAACACCAAATCAAACGATAAGGCCCTACCCAATGAGTTGTAAAACAAGGTTACAGAAACAAAATCTCACTTACCAGAATAATATGAAACACAGAAACAACGAGAATTTGGGATACGAGACGAGGATACAGAAACGCATGCAATAAGAGGAAAAATGAAAAATGGCAGGGAAAAGAGGGTAACGTCAGAATGTTTTGGGGAAAAAAAAGAGAAACTAAAATTTGAAAAAAAGAATTAAATCCCAGATATGATAACATATCCCCAGATTTTCTCCCACTAACCCACTAACTCATAACTTCCTCAGACTTTCATTTCAATCGAAACTCTATCAGACAACTGAGCAAAAATTTACATTCATGCTTGCGTAAGGATTCGAACACAGGACCTCCAACACACCACCCCATTACCACTCGAACCAGCAGGCTCATTCTGATATGAATTTACAGGCAATTTAATATAAGCCTACTAAACAAGGATATGGCTTAGATCCAAAAATTAACAAAATTGACAGAAGTGGGACTTGAACCCAAGACCTTTCACACACACCCAGAACACTTAACCACTGAAGCAGATACACAATTGTGTTAGATTTTACAGAAACAGAAATAAATTATTTAGGGCGTTACAACTCTATCCCCTAAAAGAAATTTTGACCTCGAAATATACCTGATCAGAACAGATGAGGATACTGCTGACGCATCGAGTCCTCAGGTTCCAATGTGGCTTCCTCAGTGCCATGATTCCGCCACAAAACATTCATTAACGATATGGACTTCCTCCTCAGAACCTTAACATCTTGATCTAGAATCTGAACCAGCTCCTCTTCAAAAGTCAAATCCAGTCTAACATCGATCTCCTCAATAGAGACTACATGGGATGGATCAGACTGATATCGCCTCAAAATTGAGACGTGAAACACATCGTGGATACGGTCTAACCCTGGAGGTAGCTCCAACTGATACGCAACTGGTCCCACACGCTTCAGAATCCAATACGACCCAATGAACCTAGGGCTCAACTTGCCCTTACGACCGAATCTCAGAACTTTCTTCCATGGAAAAACCTTAAGAAACACGAATCCCCCACAGAGTACTCAATATCTCGCCTCTTCAGATCTGCATAAGATTTCCGTCTATCAGAAGCTGCCTTCAGACGATCCTGAATCAGTCTAACTTTATCTTCGGTCTCAGAAACCAACTCAGGACCCAAAACCTGACGCTCACCCAACTTAGTCCAGCATAGCGGAGTATGACACTTACGGCCATACAAAGCCTTGTAAGGTGCCATCTGAATGCTAGACTGGAAACTGTTATTGTAGGCGAACTCAGCTAGCGGCAGAGCATAGCATAAGGGCTACGATGCGCCTCTCTCAGAATCGACTACCTCAAATCAGAGTCATTCGGCACACAGATCTGACCTTGAAAACACAGAACACAATCATTATTTAGCCCAAAATTCGAAGTACTGCCACTCTCAATCTGACGAAACCACAGACCCAGAGACTCATCCCTCAACTGCTTATCTCGAATATGATTAATCCAAGTCAGCTTCACTTGCAACTAGGCTAATAGACTCCCATCATCAAACAGACTAAGTCGAGTGAACATTGCTCTCAAATCCTTCATTGCCCTGCGACTTAGAGCATCGGCCACCACATTGGCCTTACCAGGATGATACTCTATCGTGCAGTCATAATCTTTGAGCAGCTCAATCCATCGATGCTGCCTAAGATTCAACTCCTTCTGGGTTAGAAGGTACTTGAGACTATTGTGATCGGTGTGGATGATACACCTCTCACCATACAGATAATGCCTCCAGATTTTCAATGCAAAAACCACCACAACCAACTCGAGATCATGCGTCGAATAATTTCCCTCATATATCTTAAGCTGACGGGACGCATAAGCCACAACTTTTCCATCTTGCATCAACTCACATCCCAATCCGATGTGCGACGCATCACTGAATACCACAAACTCTTTACCGGATTTAGGCTGTATCAGAATAGGAGCCTGAGTCAAAATAGATTTGAGCTTTTAGAAGCTCAATTGCTGCGTATTAGTCCAAACAAAAGGAACTCCCTTGCGCAGAAGCTTAGTCAATGGAGCTACAATCAGATAGCCCTTCAACAAACTGCCGATAATAACCCGCCAAACCCATAAAACTGTAGATCTCAGATACGTTCTTAGGCTGTTTCTAATCAAGTACAGCCTCAATCTTTCTAGGATCAACTCGGATCCCCTCAGTAGAAACCACGTGCCCCAGAAAATTTACCTCTCGCAACCAGAACTCACACTTGCTCAACTTAGCGTAGAGCTACTCCTCTCGCAGTATCTGAAGCACAACTCTAAGATGTTCATCATGTTCATCCTCAGTCTTAGAGTAAACCAAAATATCGTCAATGAAGACTACGACGAACTGATCCAAGTATGGCTGAAAGACTCGATTCATCAGATTCATGAATGCAGCCGGAGCATTCGTCAAACCAAAAGGCATAACTAGGAACTCGTAATGCCCATAACGAGTCCTAAATGCAGTCTTATGAATATCAACATCCTTAACCCTGAGCTGATGGTACCCAGATCGAAGATCAATCTTAGAGAATACTGAAGCCCTTCGGAACTGATCAAACAAATCATCGATCCACGGAAGTGGATACTTATTCTTCACAGTCAGTTTATTTAATTACCGATAATCGATGCACATCCTCATGGTCCCACCCTTTTTAACATATAGAACCAGTGCCCGCCACGGAGACACACTAGGACGAATGAAACCACGATCCAGAAGCTCTTGAAGTTGAGCCTTAAGCTCAGTAAGCTCCTTCGGTGCCATACAATATGGAGCGATAGACATCGGAGCTGTACTCGTTAAGAGCTAAATTCCAAACTCAACTTCTCGATTCGGAGGTAAACCCGGTAATTCCTCAAGAAAAACATCCAGAAAGTCCCTCACTATTCTGATATCCCCGACAAAAGAGTCCTTAGAAACAGAAATACTGACGTAAGCCAAATACGCCTCACACCCTTTTTGAACCAATTTCTCAGCCACAAGCGCGGAGATCACATTGGATAAATAATCTCGGCCCAGGTTTCTAGATACAGTACTAGCTCCATAGGAGTGTGTAGAACCTATGTCTATCAGAGCAGTATGAGGTACATCAAAAATAAAGAACGTACCGGTGATAACATCAGGTGCATCTCTTTCCTCTCAGCGTCGAGTAGCATAAACCAACGCAGGCTGCCTCGCCTCAGTCTGACTTGCACCTCTGCCCAGTGCTCTCTATCCACGACCCATACCATTACCACCCCTAGCCGATCTACGGCCCCTAGGTAGCTGCTGAACTAACATCTGAGGCTACACAAAACCTGGTACTAAAGCTTGCATCTGAGCTGCCCGCTATGGACACTCCCTAATATGGTGCTCCAGAGACCCACACCTCAGACAAGCCTCTATCCGCCTCCAACACTCGCCTGGATGGCGCCTACCACAGTCTCCACAAGGCTGAATCGCACTAGGAGCAATAAGAGCCCCCACTTTAACCGGCCCATCAGGTCTGGCCTTTTTCTTAGACCCCTAAACAGAACTAGAGGGGTTTGAATCCCTCTTATTCTTACCCCTCTCTAGGTCCCTATTTTGGCGCTCCACGCACTTAACATCCTCGGCAATCTTTGCCTTCTATACTAGAACCGTGAACTCCCGCTCCCTCTGTAGAGCAATCAGTACCCTTAAGTTATCCCTCAAACCGGACGCACCTCTCATACTGAGACGCCACCATGCCTCGAGTGTAGCAGCTCAGCCTCAGAAATTCGGCCTCATATTCGACCACAGATCTATCACCTTGCGTGAGATTCATGAACTCACATAGCTCGCCCCCACATACTTACTCTAAAAAGTGATCTTAAAGAGATCCCAGTTCAGACGATCAGGCTGAGTACCCTCCTCAATCATTAACCACCACTAATATGCCTCGTCGCGAAGTAAAGAGATTGTACCCTTCAGTTTCTACTCAGGAGTACAATCTAAATTGTTCATAATCCTTTCAGTGGCCTCCAGCCAATACTCGACCACGGTAGGGGCAACTCTAGTGACACCCCTAAACAGCTTAGCACCATTCAACCGTATTCGTTCGGTTACCGACCCTCGACCCCCAGATCAAGAATAGGGTCCAGCGACCCTCTCTAATATCCTCAACATGGCTTGGGATAGTGCATCGTCCCCAGCCGAACGGCTTTGAGACCCAGTCTCAGTAGAAGGCGAAACAGGTGTCTCACTTGAATCTAAGTTTGGCATACTACCTAATGAGGAAGACTCAACTCGAGCCCCCTACGGCCTCTACCAGAGCCACGAATACCACTTTCGCTAGTTCCACGAGCACTCATTGTATAATTCAAATTTATCTACATTATAAAGTTTTATGCATTAGTTCCAGTGTTTATTAACAGATATTTTATGCATAAATTATCAGAAGTTCAGAGATGTTTTCAAAAGTTTCAGTCTCTAACTATTTCAGTACAATTTTAGAAAGTACTAACTACAGTGTTTTCAGAACAGTTCTATATAAGTACAGAGATACTTACAAGATCGGCGACGGAGACTCGATGTACCACATACTTTCTCAAATTATCTAAAATATTTGAAAACCAGTTCTTTTTAAATCAGAACTTTGGAACCCAAAATTCGCAGTCTGAGTTTTGCAACCTGACTCTGATACCACTAAATGTAACACCCCAAACTCGGCCTAGACTTTATGGTCGAATCTGGTGATGTCACAAGGAATGGGTTTTCAAAACGATGTTGACTTGATAAATCATTCAATTTTGATACCTTGTGTTCATCATGATTATACTGAAAACGTTTATTTAATTTGTTTATCAAACACTTACTACAGCGGAAGTTTAAATAATGTGATAAATTTTAGAAACCTGATTTTTTATTTTTGGAAAGAACCTCTTTTGTGTCAAAACCGTCGATTTCATAAAATAATTTATCAAGGCATGCAAATTACTAACAAACCAAAAATCAACAGTTAAAAACATTAAAGTCCAGAGAGTCCCAGAAATTACAAACTCTTAGAACAAAACCAAAATCGTAAATAAAACCATAAATTAATAACTTTAAACAGTTTATGGTTGAGTGGTCACCGCTGAGTCTCCGTCGCACCGATCCGCCTAAGTCTGTGGATTACCTAATCAGAATAAACAAATAGAGGTGAGTTTACGAAAATTCGGTGTGTAACTGTAATTAGCCCAATTTGCCCGGGCCCATTAAAACCAAACAAATACAAAAAAATAATAAACCAAACTATAATAAACAGTCCATTTTAAACCCAATTCAAACCCTAGGCCCAACTAGCCCATAACCTAAACAAAAATCAGAAACCCTAACCCTAGGTCAGCCCCGCCGCCGTCGCGCCTCCGTACACCACCACGTCCGCACTCCGTACACTGCCACGTCACTCCGTTCCTGCAAAGGGACAAAAAAATAGCAGATAAAAAACAAGGAAAAAAGATTGTATTTTTATTTTTCGGCTATAAAGCCATAAGACAGGATTGTAATTTTTTTTTTACAGACACACAGAATCAATACAAAGCAACAAAAAAAAAGTTGATTAGAAAGGTTCATTTTATCTTCTTTTTCTTTATATTTTTTTCTTTCTTTTTTCTCTTCGAAACTATGTATATATACGTGTAAGGATTCTTTTTTTCTATTTTCTAAACTATACACATACATTAAAATATAGTATAAAAAAAGAAAAAAATGTACTGAGGTCCGACCACCACACACTGCTGTGACGGCGGATATGGCGTCGATCGGCGCCGGAGCACGGCCGGAACTCGGGCCAGAGAAAGGAGGGCTGGAGAGCAAAGAAGAAAGCTCTCAAAGTTTTTTTAAAAAAAATGCTGCAAATGAAAGTTTAAAAAAAATAGCTTTTATAAAGCATCGAAACAGTGTCGTTTTGCACCAGGGCCATCAGCGCCAAAACGGCGCCGTTTTACTCCAGACCCGCGCACGCGACCCGACCCGCCAGGGGATCCGCGTGTTTTTTGTGTTGAGGGTCTATTTGCGCGGATAGCCCTTCCACATTTTCCATCTATTTTAATTTAGTCTCTTTTGATTTTTTTTCTTTCCTTTTAATTTTGGCGCATATGTTTACTCGTGTTTCATTTCAGTCCCAAAGTAAACGGCGCCATTTTGAGAAAGGGAATAATTTCCCCGATGACCCCTCCTTCTTTAGGCACACTAATTTTTAGTCCCTTTTCGATTTTGTTTCTTAATTTTTTTACGGTTTTAGCCCCCCAATTTTATTCTGATTTATAGTCCTCTGATTAATTTATTTTATCATTTGTTTATTAATTTGTCTAATTATTTTCCTTTTTGAGTTGATATTAGTTTTATTTTTTTATATTCATTATTTATATTTTATATCTAAATTTTAATATTTCTTTTACTAACTTAATTTTTATTTCTTTTACTTTTAGAATCCTTAAATTTAGCCTTATGTGTGTATGTTTTATTCACTTATTTATTATTATATTTTTATTATATTATTTCTATTATTATTTTTGTCATTATTATTTTTGTCATTTTTCTTTAAACTGTTTTGTATATTATTTGTTTAAAATTCCTCTTTTACATATTATTTATTTTACACTTTATATATGATTATTTTAAAATGTTTTATACGTTATTTATTTTAAGATGCTTTGCATATATTTTTTATTTTATTTTATTTTCTTATATTAATTATTTAAATCTTTCTATACTATTTACTTTAAGTTGTCGTTTATAGTATTTATTTTAAACTTTTTTTTATGTATTATTTATTTAAAATTATCTTATTATTTATTTTTGAATTGTTTTATTATTATAAATGTTTATATATATACTGATTATTTTTAAACCTTTTTATACATTATTCGTTTTCAAATTTATATATATTATTTATTTTCAAATTTTTGTATATATAATATATTTTAAATTCTTATATATATTACTTAATATAAACTGTTTTATATGTTATCTATTTTAAAAATTTTATTTTGTTTATTTTAAACTCTTTTATTATTATTTTATTTTGAATTTTTTTTATAAATAATTTACTTTAAATCATTATTTACTTTAAATTGTTTCTTATATTATTTATTTCATTTTTCTTTGATTATTAATGTTAGTATTTAAATGATGTATGTCGTGTAATTTTCTCGAAGTGTTCCTTTTAGTATTTGTATATTGTAACTTATTGGTGTAATGATTTTATTCACAAACCATCATTTTAAATAAAAATGCATTTCATTTTATTGCTACATTTTGGTTCAAAATGTTTTCACAATGAGGCAATGCTCGGAATTTGGGAGCTTCGAGAAATCGTACCCTAAGTCACTGGGTTTCGATTTTTCTCATTGAGTCTAAAAAACCAATTATCCTTTTTAAATCAAAGCACATAAGTTAAATAAAAGCTTATTCTCGGGAATTCAAAAATGTTGTATCCTAACTCACTAGATGTGACATTTTGTTATCTCGAGGTAAGGATTTCTAAAAATAAAGGCAATATTCTGTAGATTTGGAATTTTGAGAAATTGTGCCCTAACTTACTGGGTTCCAATTTTTTATTTGACCCAAATAACCGAATATCCTTCTTAAACTTAAATGAATGAGTTTTAAAAGTCAAAAGACAAGCTTAGTTTTGAGGATTTGAAATGTCGAATCCTAACTCACTGGGCGTGACATTTTACTTCTTCGAAATAAGAGGGTCTTAGCATCCAATTTAATTTATTCAAGTTTTTTTTAAACAAAGAGGATCGTATTTTAAAATCTTTTCAAATTTTCGACATTAAGACGTTAATCAATCAATTCAGTACCAATTTTGGGCGTTACGAGGGTGCTAATCCTTTCTCGTGCGTAACCGACTCCTGAACCCGTTTTCTCAAATTTTGTAGGCCAAAATCATTGTTTTAATAAATCAAAATGTTTCAATGATCAACCTCAATGTGACCCGATCACACCTCAAAAAAAAGATTGGTGGCAACTCCATTTTCGTTTTTAAAGTCGACCCCTGTTTTTTTTGCAAAAAATGGTTTCGATAGCTTGGCGACTCCGCTGGGGATCGAAGAGAGTCAAGTCGTAAAGTTGATTATTTTCTGTCTTGTTGTCAAAAATTGAAAATCTGATTTGGAAAATTATGATCCTTTTATTGCATTTGTTTGTGTTATTTCATATGATTGCTGTGGTTTGAGTCTCGTAGAATATTTTCGCATCATATTGCATAAGGACCGTTCGGTCTTACCTCTTTTAAGTGGGAGTGAGAAGCTACTCCTTCGTGAGGTTTTCACCTCCGTGCAGGATAGTGGATCACTTTCGGGATACATCCGTACCCATGTCTTTGTGAGATTTTCATCTCCGTGCAGCCATAGGGAAATGTATTCCCCTGAACCGAACTCGGTCCGTATGAGCCTATAATGGGTGAGAATCGAGGAATCTACTGGTTCGGGTACCTCAACTCTAGAACCAAACCGCATGTAGAAGACCCTAGGAGCCCACCCTAGATAGTACTGCGCCAAACCCTAGCGGTTACCCAGATAGGTGCTTGATTCTCTTTCATTTGGTTTGAGTTTTGTTTTTGTATATTGTACTAACTTATTGTGTTTTTGCTATGTTTGCATTGCATTTTCATCATAGAAAAGAGGTGTTGATTCACGCTCAATTGCTAAATAGAGAGCTTGTCATGGAAAATGAATTTCTTGATAGAGTGGAATACAATACGGCCGTCTGAATATGGTCCGAGTAAACACAACGAGAGAAGGGTGAGAGTCCGCGGAGGAATACACGGCTTTACTTCAGGATTTAAGCCAACAAAGATTATTCGGGAGCCGTCAACGTCCCGACTTAGTTAAAGAAGCTAACGAGCATCACGAGGATGAGTGAGCAGTGGGTCGCAGCCCGGATCAAGCAAAAAGGAGATAATAGAGACATCTCTTGGAAAATTCGCGAGATTTGATCTTAACATTCGGACATGAAGAAAAGGATCGATGTCTTCACTTGGAGTATGAGGGAAAGGCCGTAGATGTATCCGTTTTATGTAAAAAATTTATTTTCTAGAAAAGTTATTCTAATGGAATTGAATCAAAATCAACGCTTCTTTTTGCATTCATTTCATGCATTAGCATTGCATCGCATCATATGCAATAAAATTCACGAAAGACCATTACCCTGGAATATCGTTACAGTACACGAGGAAAAACTGAAGCAATGAACTACTGTGAGTTCCACGATGAAGAAGATCACGAGATTCAAAAGTGTAGTGAATTCAGGGCCTTGGTGCAAGGCCTGATAGATAATAAGGAACTAGAATTCCTCGAGGAAGTCAAAAGCCCGGAAGGAATATCGCAGAATCTGAACATTAACACCGTATCTGAAGAGGGAACCGGGGAATAGAATTTTCCAAGCGTCTGTCCTTACATACTTGGGAGTGTTTTGAACAATGGGACTGTAGAAGAGATCCATGTATTGTTTAGAGCTAATTTAGAGCAATATTCAAAACACGCTTGTTGCTTTAAGCCTAGAAGCAATAAGAATCCTTTCATGAAATAGGCTCATGTCCAATACCTTTATTTTCAATGAAAAATGCATTTTTGTGTCTCACTTTGAGCAAATATTCTTTTATTCCTTCATTTCATTCATGTTCATACCACATAAATAATTATTCTTAGATTCATTTGTTCTTTGAATATTCCTTCGTACCTACAATAGGTCTCCCGATATCAACGACATGAGCGACGCTGCTACTGACTCAGAATCTACTTTTGAGCAAGATATGTGTTTAGAGGGATCCTAGGACTTTGAAGATGACATAGACTGTGGCTTATCTCTGGACTTGTTAAGAATGGTAGAACAAGAGGAAAAACAAATTCTACCTCATAAAGAGACAATAAAGATTGTGACCTTGGAAGAGGGAAAGGTAGTGAAAATTGGAACGTGCATAACCGAAGAAATGAAGCGAGACCTCGTAAAGTTACTTCAAGAATTTAAAGATGTCTTCGCGTGGTCATACCAAGATATGCTCGGGTTAAGCACTGACATTGTTGTACACCGCCTCTCCATAAAAGAGGATTGCAGGCCGATTCAGGAGAAGCTCCGGAGAATGGGGCCTGACATTGGGCTAAAAATAAAAGAGGAAGTCAAAAAGCAGTTTGATGCCGGATTCTTGCAGGAAGTCAAATATTCAGAATGGGTAGCCAACATTGTGCCTGTCCCTAAGAAAGATGGAAAGGTGCGAATATGTGTAAATTATAGAAACTTAAATAAGGCCAGCCCGAAAGACAATTTCCCCTTGCCTCAAATTGATACTCTAGTAGACAATACGGTAGACTATTCGCTGTTTCCCTTCATGGATGGCTTCTCGGGATACAATCAGATAAAAATGCATCCTGAAGACATAGAAAAGACTACCTTCATAACCTTGTGGGGTATATTTTGTTATAAGGTGATGCCATTTGGGCTGAAAAATGCAGGAGCGACATATCAAATGGTCATAGTGGCCTTGTTTCATGATATGATGCACAAAGAAATCGAAGTTTATGTCGACAATATGATCTCAAAGTCCCGAACAGAAAGGAAACATATCCAAGTTTTGAGGAAGTTATTCTTGAGACTGAGGAAATTCCAATTAAAGCTCAATCCAACAAAATGTATTTTTGGAGCTAGATCGAGAAAATTGTTGGGCTTCGTAGTCAGCGAGAGGGGAATTGAGATTGACTCAAACAAGGTCCGGGCTACACAAGAATTGCCTCCGCCGCGCACTCAAAAAAAAGTTCGAGGTTTCCTTAGAAGGTTAAATTACATTGCTCGATTCATTTCACAATTAACTGAGAAATGTGATCTCATATTTTGTCTTCTTAAGAAACACAATCCAGGCGTGTGGGATGATGAATGCCAGAAAGCTTTTGATAAGGTTAAACAGTACTTGTCAAGTCCTCCAGTATTGTCACCTCCATGCCCGGATAGGCCATTAATAATGTATTTGACAGTGTTTAATAACTCTATGGGATGTGTGCTGGGCCAACACGATGATTTGGGAAGAAGAGAAAAGGCGATATACTACCTCAGTAAGAAATTCACTGAGTGTGAAATGAGATATTCGCCAATTGAGAAATTGTGTTGTGCCTTGATTTGGACAACTCGGAGGTTGAGGCAATACATGCTGTACCATATGACCTGGCTAATCTCGAAGTTGGACCCTCTAAAATATATGATGGAGTCAACTGCTTTGAACGGAAGGATGGCTAGATGGAAAATTTTGCTCTCTGAATTTGACATAGTTTATGTGAGCCAAAAAGCTGTGAAAGGAAGTGCAGTAGTAGATTTTCTAGCTAGCAGAGCTCTAGAAGATTATGAGCCTCTAAACTTTGACTTCCCCAATGAAGAACTAATGTATGTGGCAGCTACTGAAGAAGACGCTACAAAAGATCACCTTTGGAAATTAAACTTCGACGGAGCATCAAATACTGTAGGTAATGGAATTGGGGCAGTCTTGGTATCCCTAAATGGAGATCATTATCCATTCACATGCAAATTGGAATTTGATTGTACAAATAATATGGCAGAATATAAAACATGTATCATGGGATTCCGTGCCGCCATAGAACGTAAAATTAAAGCGCTGGAAGTATATGGAGATTCTGCACTGGTGATCTACCAACTGAGAGGTGAATGGGAAACAAGAGACCCCAAATTGATCAATTATCGAAGGATAGTTCTGGGATTAATTGAGGAGTTTGATGATATTACTTTCAATTACCCGCGAGATGAAAACCAGAGGGCAGATGCTTTGGCTACTTTGGCTTCCATGATCAAAGTGAGCAAACAAGAGGATGTAAAACCCATTCAAATGAGTATTTACGAGGCCCCAGCTCATTGCTACAATATGGATGAAGAAGAAAAAGATGATCACCCCTGGTCCCACGATATATTACGATACGTGAGAAATCGTGAATACCCTGATCAGGCAACCAAAAATGATAAAAGGACGCTGAGAAGACTAGCCTGTGACTATGTCTTAGATGGGGAGATCCTGTACAAAAGAAGAAAGGATCGGTACTATTGAGATGTGTGGACGTTGTTGAAGCTAAGAAAATTCTGAAAGAAGTCCACGAAGGTGTTTGTGGAACACATGCTAATGGTTTCACAATGGCTAGACAAATTATGAGATTCGGGTACTATTAGTCTACCATGGAGGGAGACTGCATCAATTATACTAAGAGATGTCACAAATGCCAAATTTATGGAAACAAAATTCATGTACCTCCTTCGCCTTTGCATGTTATGACTTTCCCATGGCCTTTCTCTATGTGGGGCATGGATGTCATTGGGCCGATCTCGCCAAAAGCTTCAAATGGGCATCGATTCATCTTTGTAGTCATCGACTATTTCACCAAGTGGGTAGAGGCTACTTCATATGCCAGTGTTACTAAGTCGGCAATCAGCAGATTCCTAAAAAGGAAATCATATGTCGATATGGAATGCCTAAGAGGATTATATCTGAAAATGCATTAAACTTGAACAACAGCATGATAGCGGAGGTCTGCAGTCAATTCAAAATCAGAGACCACAATTCATCACCGTATCGTCAAAAAATGAATGGTGCAGTAGAAGCAGCCAATAAAAACATTAAGAAGATCGTGGGGAAAATGGCTGAAACTTATAAAGATTGGCATGAGAAGTTACCATTTGCTCTTTATTCTTATCGAACGTCAGTCAGGACTTCTACCGAGGCAACTCCTTTCTCATTAGTCTATGGAATGGAGGCAGTGTTACCCATCGAAGTTGAAATTCCTTCCCTTCGAGTCTTGTCAGAGCTGAAGTTGGATAAAGCAGAATGGATCCAATATCGATATGACCAATTGAACCTGGTTGAAGAGAAAAGGCTGAAAGCTATCCGTCTTAGTCAAATGTACCAGAAAAGAATGATGCGAGCTTACAACAAAAAGGTTCGCCCCTGAGAATTCCATGAAGGGCACTTGGTATTGAAGAAGATCATACCCCTACAAAAAGACTTCAGAGAAAAGTGGATGCCAAACTGGGAAGGACCTTACATGGTAAAGAAGGCCTTTTCTGGAGGAGCACTAATTTTGACCGAAATGGATGGGAAAAACTTGCCCAATCCTGTAAATTCGGATTCAGTCAAGAAGTACTATACTTAAAGAGGAAAAGAGGCCAAAGTGAAAACCCACAAAGGGCGCTTTGAGACCTTCTTTAAAAAAACGGAGAGGCCAAGGTGAAAACCCGCAAAGGGCGCCTTGAGACCAAAGGGGTTTTGAGTCGAAAACCCTAAAAGGGCGACTCAAATTGTGATCAAAGATGGGGCATGCGGTGATCTTGCTATACCTGAATTAACAAGAATGAGAGATGTTAAGTCTTGGGTTATCAACAGAGTACTCTGGATCTCCTAAACGCATGTTCAGCTCAAAATGGTCCTTAAGAAGTTCATGCAGAGAAGCTCATGCTGCGATATCTGGGGCACCTATTTTTGCCTCTCACCTATTTTGTATTCCAGTAATGTTTGCTTTCTTTGATTAATTCATTCTTTTCAAATTTTGTTCCTGATAAATTTCAGTTTCATCCATCATTATGATCTTTTTTGAGCATTTTGCGTTGAAATAACGATTGATGGGCTAATAACACTTTCATAAAAGAAGTTCTGCATATTACTCTGGAAGCTTCTAAATAGTACAAGAACCTGAAACAGGACTATTATTTAGAACTCACCAAGCCTAAGGGTTGGAAATATTTGAGAAACAAACTCTAAATGGTGACTATTTCTTCAGATTTTCTATCAAATATCGGTTGAACAAGAAGACAGGGTATTACGTCAGTGATACAACCTTGAAGAACAACGAGAAATGACAACCCAAACATTAAAAAAGGGATCATTCTCATGACATTCTGCATTCATGCAAATATCATCCATAACACATCTAGTTAGGAGCATTCGATTGATTCTGATCATTGCATCCTAATCATTATACATAAACATAGGTCCATAAAAATCGATTCTACACGTCGTGTCCCCCAGAGGACGGTATAGCAAGATCGGTGAATCCACAAATCTCACCTCCCTGAAGTAGCAGTGGAGCATATTGAAGTTGTAGATCTTATCTCCTTGAAGTTGAAGTGGAGTAGATCAAAGATGGCGAATCTTATCTTCCTGAAGTTGCAGTGGAGCAGATTGAAGCCACCAGCCTTATCTCCCTGAAGTTGCAGCGGAGCAGACTGAAGACAGCGAATCTTATCTTCCTGAAGTTGCAGTGGAGTAAATTGAAGCCACCAGCCTTATCTCCCTGAAGTTGCAGCGGAGCAGACTGAAGACAACAAATCATATTTCCCTGGCGTTGTAGTGGAATAGATTAAAGCTACAGATTACGGCGGATCTTATCTTCCTGAAGTTGCAGTGGAGTAAATTGAAGCCACCAGCCTTATCTCCCTGAAGTTGCAATGAGCGGATCAGAAGACAGTGAATCTTATTTCCTGGCGTTGCGAGTGGACAGATTAAAGCTACAGACACGCACGGATCTTATCTTCCTGAAGTTGCAGTGGAGTAAATTGAAGCCACCAGCCTTATCTCCCTGAAGTTGCAGCGGAGCAGACTGAAGACAGCGAATCTCATTTCCCTAAAGATGCAGTGGAACAGATTGAAGCTACAAATTGACGGATCTTATCTTCCTGAAGTTGCAGTGGAGCAGATTGAAGCCACTAACCTTATCTCCCTGAAGTTGCAGCGGAGCAGACTGAAGACAGCAAATCTTATTTCCCTAAAGTTGCAGTGAAACAGATTTAAGCTACGAGTTACAAGTCCTATACCTCTAAAGTTGCAGTAGGTCGGATCAAATTTAACAAAACCAAACCTTATCTCCCTTAAACTTCCAGCGGAGTAGATCGAAGTTACAAATCACTTCTCCCTGAAGTAACATCGGAGCGGATCGAAGTACCAATTCCTATGCCCCTGAAGATGCAGTGGATGGAATGAAGCTACTTGAAGAAAAAAGACACCAAAAGAAGTACAGACTCAGCGAGACCGGGCAAAATTGGCCCTTTTTAAGTCTTTGCTCCATTTTCGTTACACGACAATGAGCAAAGAGGGGCAGCTGTTATTAGCCCAATTTTCCCGGGCCCATTAAAACCAAACAAATACAAAAAATAATAAACCAAACAATAATAAACAGTCCATTTTAAACCCAATACAAGCCCAATTCAAACCCCAGGCCCAACTAGCACATAACCTAAACAAAAATCAGAAACCCTAACCCTAGGTCAGCCCCGCCGCCGCCGCGCCTTCGTACACCACCACGTCCGCACTCCGTACACTGCCACGTCACTCCGTACCTGCAAAAGGACAAAAATACAGTAGAGAAAAAACAAGGAAAAAAGATTGTATTTTTATTTTTCGGCTATAAAGCCATAAGAAAGGATTGTAATCTTTTTTTTTTTTTACAGACACACAGAATCAATACAAAGCAACAAAAAAAATTGATTAGAAAGGTTCATTTTATCTTCTTTTTCTTTATATTTCTTTCTTTCTTTTTTCTCTTCGAAACTATGTATATATACGTGTAAAGATACTTTTTCTCTATTTTTTAAACTATACACATACATTAAAATATAGTATAAAAAAAGAGAATAAAATGTACCTGGGGGTCTGACCACCGCACACGGTGCCGCTGACATCGGCGGACAATGTCGATCGGCACCGGAGCACGGCCGGAACTCGGGCCAGAGAAAGGAGGGCTGGAGAGCAAAGAAGAAAGCTCTCAAAGGTTTTTTTTAAAAAAAAAATGCTGCAAATGAAAGTTTTTTTTTAAAAAATAGCTTTTATAAAGCATCGAAACTATGCCGCTTTGCACCAGCCAGGGGATCCGCGTGTTTTTTGTGTTGAGGGTCTATTTGCGCGGATAGCCCTTCCACATTTTCCATCTGTTTTAATTTAGTCCCTTTTGATTTTTTTCTTTCCTTTTAATTTTGGCGCATATGTTTACTCGTGTTTCATTTTAGTCCCAAAGTAAACGGCACCGTTTTGGGAAAGGGAATAATTTCCCCGATGACCCCTCCTTCTTTAGGCACACTAATTTTTAGTCCCTTTTCGATTTTGTTTCTTAATTTTTTTGCGGTTTTAGCCCCCTAATTTTATTCTGATTTCAATATAGTCCTCTGATTAATTTATTTTATTATTTGTTTATTAATTTGTCTAATTATTTTCCTTTTTGAGTTGATATTAGTTTTATTTTTTTATATTCATTATTTATATTTTATATCTAAATTTTAATATTTCTTTTACTAACTTAATTTTTATTTCTTTTACTTTTAGAATCCTTAAATTTAGCCTTATGTGTGTACGTTTTATTCACTTATTTATTATTATATTTTTATTATATTATTTCTATTATTATTTTTGTCATTATTATTTTTGTCATTTTTCTTTAAACTATTTTGTATATTATTTGTTTAAAATTCCTCTTTTACATATTATTTATTTTAAACTGTATATATGATTATTTTAAATTGTTTTATACATTATTTATTTTAAGATGCTTTGTATATATTTTTTATTTTATTTTATTTTTTTACATTAATTATTTAAATCTTTCTATACTATTTACTTTAAGTTGTCGTTTATAGTATTTATTTTAAACTTTTTTTATGTATTATTTATTTAAAATTGTCTTATTATTTATTTTTGAATTGTTTTATTATTATAAATGTTTATATATATACTGCTTATTTTTAAACCTTTTTATACATTATTCGTTTTTAAATTTATATATATTATTTATTTTCAAATTTTTGTATATATAATATATTTTAAATTTTTATATATATTACTTAATATAAACTGTTTTATATGTTTATCTATTTTAAAATTTTTTATTTTGTTTATTTTAAACTCTTTTATTATTATTTTATTTTGAATTTTTTTATAAATTATTTATTTTAAATCATTATTTACTTTAAATTTTTTCTTATATTATTTATTTCATTTTTCTTTGATTATTAATGTTAGCATTTAAATGATGTATGTCGTGTAATTTTCTCGAAGTGTTCCTTTTAGTATTTGTATATTGTAACTTATTGGTGTAATGATTTTATTCTCAAACCATCGTTTTAAATAAAAATGCATTTCATTTTATTGCTACATTCTGGTTCAAAATGTTTTCACAATGAGGCAATGCTCGGAATTTAGGAGCTTCGAGAAATCGTACCCTAACTCACTGGGTTTCGATTTTTCTCGTTGAGTCTAAAGAACCAATTATCCTTTTTAAATCAAAGCACATAAGTTAAATAAAAGCTTATTCTCGGGAATTCAAAAATGTTGTGTCCTAACTCACTGGATGTGACATTTTGTTATCTCGAGGTAAGGACTTCTAAAAATAAAGGCAATATTCTGTATATTTGGAATTTTGAGAAATTGTGCCCTAACTTACTAGGCTCCAATTTTTCATTTGACCCAAATAACCGAATATCCTTCTTAAACTTAAATGAATGAGTTTTAAAAGTCAAATGACAAGCTTAGTTTCGAGGATTTGAAATGTCGTATCCTAACTCACTGGGCGTGACATTTTACTTCTTCGAAATAAGAGGGTCTTAGCATCCAATTTAATTTATTCAAGTTTTTTTTTTTAAACAAAGAGGATCGTATTTTAAAATCTTTTCAAATTTTTGACATTAAGACGTTAATCAATCAATTGGTACCAATTTTGGGCGCATGAGGTGCTAATCCTTCCTCGTATGCGTAACCGACTCCCGAACCCGTTTTCTCAAATTTTGTAGGCCAAAATCATTGTTTTAATAAATCAAAATGTTTCAATGATCAACCTCAAGGTGACCGACCACACCTTAAAAAAAAGATTGGTGGCGACTCCATTTTCGTTTTTAAAGTCGACCCCTATTTTTTTGCAAAAAAATGGTTTCGACAGTAACCCAACAGAAATAGACAAGTAAACATACAGAAACATCATATACAATCAGATATAGATTCGGGCTCATGCCCATCTCAGATACAGATAGCAAAATCAGATGTACAAATCAGATATACAGAATCCTACCCCCATCCTCTACACACCAACTCCGACCATCCCAACACACCATGTGGGGTTAAAAACACCCACCCATCCCTACACACCATTTCATGCCATTTAGACACTTGTCAGATAATGTGCAGTCAAGTTGCCAGAATAAAGGCGATGATCACCGTAATGAACACTTCCTTCTCATAAACAAATCCCACCCCAAATCAGATACAGATAACAGATACAGAAATAACATTAAACATGCTCAACATGCTTATATATAGATAACAGATATACATCTAGCATAATAACCAGACTTGCATAATAGTATCAAACTCAGAATAGATTTTCAGACTATTAGATCACATAGTTTTAGGGTCTGGTTGGCCCTTACCGGCCCTACAGTAGGCCCACAGTCGATCAGAACGACCCGTGCAACTCTTAGGAAAATCTCAGACTAATGGGCCCATATGCCCGTGTGGGCCCACACGCCCAGATTGGCCTTATCCGTGTGGCCCACACGGCCTGGCCCAAAAGCCCACACGCCCGTGTGGAATGCCCATGTGGGCCCACACCCCCAACTTGGCCAGGACCGTATGGCCCACACGGCCACACTCAAGCCATCACACAGTCGTGTCTAGCGCACGGCAGCACCTTCGTCAGACACATGGCTTTCGGCTTTCGCAGAAACCTAGTTTCTCGCGACTTGGGAACACACCTAGTATCAATTTGATGTGAAACCACTCCTGATCCTTCCAAAACCTAAAAATAGTGTATTCAAATGCCCAATTAGTAGCCAATTTATGAATTGACACATAACCCGAAGTAATGCTTAAAACTTATCGAAACCACAAATAGACACTAGCGCGATTTAGGCTGTCGGAATTAACCTTCAATGCTCACCACCTTCTCATACACCACAAATTGCATAAATTAACCCTTAGCATACACACCAAAACGCCAAATCAAACGATAAGGCCTTACCCAATGAGTCGTAAAACAAGGTTACAGAAACAAAATCTCACTTACCAGAATAATACGAAACACTGAAACAACAAGAATTTGGGATACGAGATACAGAAACACAGGCAAGAAGAGGAAAAATGAAAAATGGCAGAGAAAAGAGGATAACGTCAGAATGTTTTTGGGAAAAAAAGAGAAATTAAAATTTGAAAAAATAAATTAAATCCCAGATATGATAACATATCCCCAAATTTTATCCCACTAACCCACTAACTCATAACTTCCTCAGACTTTCAGCTCAATCGAAACTCTATCAAACAACCGAGAAAAAAAATTACATTCATGCTTGCGCAGGGATTCGAACACAGGACCTCCAAAACACCACCCCCTTACCACTCGAACCAGCAGGTTCATTCTGATATGAATTTACATGCATTTTAATATAAGCCTACTGAACAAGGATAAGGCTTAGATCCAAAAATTAACAAAATTGACAGAAGTGGGACTTGAACCCAAAACCTCACACACGCACCCAGAATACTTAACCATTGAAGTAGATACACAGTTGTGTTAGATTTTATAGAAACATAAATAAATTTTTTAGGGTGTTACACAGTCGGTGGTTGGATCAGATCGGTCAGGCTGTCACTGGCCCAAACCAAACCGGTTTGGGGTGTTATGAGGGTGTCGCACCTACAATGGCACCACCAAACATGACGATGCCGGTGGTTGCGACGATAGCATTCTAGTGGCCGACGAATGGTCGGTAGCAGTGGTTCTTCGATGGTTGAACAGTGGAGTAATCACACTCTTACTAGGACTTTACCGGATAATTTGATTTCAAA
The DNA here is from genome assembly GCA_025698515.1 of Gossypium sturtianum. Taxonomy (NCBI): domain Eukaryota; kingdom Viridiplantae; phylum Streptophyta; class Magnoliopsida; order Malvales; family Malvaceae; genus Gossypium; species Gossypium sturtianum. Next base: position 110,774,385 of record CM046953.1, read on the forward strand.
TTAACTATTCCAAAAATAATTTTATTTTAATAGTTTTAATATTAAATTAAATATCTTGATCATAAATTATTAATTTAATATTAAAGTGATTGCCTTAATATTAAATTTAATCTAATATTTATCTTGATAAATATTATATAAATATAATATTAATCATAGTTGAACTCTCTAAACTCTCCCTATATAAAGAGAGCCTTGAGTAATTATTTTACACACACTTGAATTTAAGAGAAAGTTATAGAGAGAAAATTATCTGAAGAAATTATTTTAGAAAAAAATTAGAGATATTTTTCTTATTTACAAATTGATCTAGAAGTTTAGAGAAATTGCGAAATTACCCCACTGGTAATTTTGTGGAAAATTTTCTGATTCGAAACAAGCCATGTAATAGCTCACCTGACGAAGTCCTAGTATTTGGTTACTGTTTAATGACATATGGTGCTTAGAGTGAATTACAAGCGAGTAAGGTATTAGATATGACTAAGTATAAGATTTTGTGAATGCGTCAATCGGTGAATTTTGTGTTATGGCGAGCTCAGTGGTTTGGCGGACTCGCTTGTGGAGTATACGCCATGCCACTAGGTTAGACATTTTTGTTAAAGTTCGTAGTTTAATAGAACTGATACCATTTTGGTATGACTATTTTGTTAGTCGAACAATAACTGCTTAGAATGAAACTAAGTTGCTATAGTTGATAAAACTAGAATTTATTATGAGAGTACTTGTTATAGGAAACGAGGAAGGGTTAGTGAGATGATTTGGCTTTTCCACTAAACCTAGTTTCCATGTTAATATGTATAAGTAAGTAGTGACTTCTTGATCAATTTTCATATCTTCTTGGCATTCATCTTCTTTCAAAAATTTTCTCTACACTCACTCTTTCTGAAAACCTAAGACCGAAAATCTACTTGAGTTGGGTTCGCTATACATAGTCAACTCCTTCGCTTGTTTGAGCTCATTGGTAATTATTGATAAACCCTAGGATATTTTAAAGTTTATTTATGTGATATTAGCGCAGCATGTGTTTGTGTAAGGAAGGAAACTTCCTAGTTCTGGGTTTTATGACAATGTTTCTTGCAAACATGTTTAGTCTATGGAGTAACAATCTGATAAGTTTAACTATCCATATTTTAGCTCAAGACAATCTTGAAGGTCCCCATGATAAGGGCAAAGGTCATGTTGTTTAGACTTGTTGTACTTTCTGGTGAGTTCCTTCGTACTTCAATGTGTGTGTAATACATTTGTTTATACCTTGTTTGAGGTAAGTATTCATACTCTGAAGGGATGAAACATTTGTATATGAAAGGTGGTTGTTCAGAGTCATGAGTCTGGTGATGATATGTCGGTATTAAAGAGTAAGAACCCTTCTTCATGCTTAAGCCACTACCTGTTGCTTCTAACAAGGATAACATGGCCTGAAAAATGGAAATAAACTCATGGCGATGTCTTTAATGGAATAAAAATTAAACTGGTAGATAGCGGTACATGAAAATGGTTGTGTAGCCTCTGGTAGGGCAAGAGTACATTGGAAACTAGATTGACAAATCATGAAAAATAATATGAACGAAGTAAATGAAATGACTACGAAAAATGACCTGAGTATGTGGCTAACATGAAAAGGGTGGTCTATATGGTCAAATGGGCATAATGTATACGCCAAAGGAATAGTCAACTGGCGTATAGTTTGTTTGTGATTGGTACTCGCCAACTGGTGAACTGTGTGATTATATTTAAGTTCAAAAAAATTGCTTGAATTGTTAATGATTATTTTAATGTTTTCTTCTAGAACTCACTAAGTTCTTCTGAAACTCACTAAGTTCTTTTGAACTTACCTAGTTACCTTACCTTCTCAGGCCTGCTGTTGAAGTAAAGGAAGTGTTTGGACTATGTAACAGCCCGTTTTTAGTCAAATCAAAACAGTGGTTTCAGGACCACAAATCTTAGGTTGAAATACTTATTTTATTATTATTATAATGTCTACGGCATGGTAATATGATTGTGTGAAAATTTCATTAAAAAATTTTATCGTTTGAGTAGTTAATTTGATAAAAAGGACTAAATAACGTAAAGTGTAAAACTTATGTTCTATTAGCTAAAAGCATTAAATGGCTATGATATTAAATAGTGGAGGTCCTTATGTTGTAGACCATTATTAAAGTGGGTGGACAATTATGTGCATGGTTAATTGAATTAAAAAGGTTATTAAAGTAATTTGATAAATAATTGAAAATGTAAAAGAATTAAAAGATGAAAAGGTTGTCATCTTTCTTGTTTCCTTCAGCCATGGCTGAAATACACCATTAAAGGGGAAAATAAGTTCGGTCAAGCTACTTATTTGCATGTAAGTGTTATTTTGTCCCGTTTTTAATGATTCCTATGTGTTTGAGATCGTTGTAGCTTAGTCTAGCTAGCCCGGGGACTAATTTGAAAAATTGTTAAAGGTTTAGGGTTTTTCCATTGATGAATGTTGGTGTGTTTTGATGTTTGATGATAGAAAATGCATGTTTGTTGTTAGATAAACAACATATGTTATGTGATTTTTAGTAAGATGTCCAATTAAGAATTAAATTGTGAAATGTATAAATTGTGTGGTTAAATTGTGAAATAAATGAAAAATATGGGATGTTAGGGACCTAATTGAAATTCAGCTAGCATGGGTTTTGGTTGAATTGCATGAATTTTTTATTTTATGAGATAAGGACTATGTAACACCCCAAACCCGGCCTAGACGTTATGGCCGAATATTGCGTGTCACATTAAAGTGTTTTTCGAAAACCATGTTTTCATTGAAAACCCTTCTTGAAACTTAAAACTTCTTGCCATTTACAACTTGTACAAAACCTCAATTTGCATTTGCTTATTTTCAATCGTGGTTTATTTAAAAGTTATTCCCTTTAAAACGTTATTACCTTTAAAACCTTATTGTTGCAGAAGCTTAATTTAAAACAAATGATTTACGAAAATGTGATATTTTAAAAAAATTGAGTTACGGAAACGTAGCGTTTGAAAATAGTTATTGTTTTGGAAAATCGTGTTCTACTGCTAGCAGATACAGATCACAATCAATAAAATCCCAAATTTAAAATCCAGAAATTATAGAGGCCTTATCACAACTCGAATCAAAATCAAAGTGCTTAAGTAAATGAGCAAAATAGGAGTGCAGTTGTGTGGCCCTCTCCGAGTAACCGTCTAACGCTGGGGATTACCTGAAAGGATAAAAATGGGGTTAGTTTACGAAAAACTCAGTGTGTAATCCTCTTATTAAAGAAATAGTCGATTATCTGAGAAAACGAGAATCGATGCTGGGCTCGAGCCTTTAATGATAGAATGATCTGATTCGATTCAGAGTATATGTGGGCCAAAGCCCAAAACAATATCATTTGGGTCACATCCCATAACAGAATCAGTTGGGCTTAGCCCCTCACAGTAACAGTCTCAGTATGAATGATGCATGATGCATGCAAACCCATCCAACCCTGCACTTGCCTCCCTCCAACCCTGCACTACCTGTGAGGAATAAATCACCCACGCCATCCCTACACTCCATGTGTTAGCACCGGTTGCAGCACTAACCAAAATCGCAGCAAAGCTGCTAGTATATATGCGGCTTCAAGCCTTCAGTAACGGTCTCATAATTGGCACATAGCCATCGGTAACTGTAATAAGATTGGCACATAGCCATCAGCTACGATAATATAACCGGCACATAGCCATGGGTAAGTATGGTTGACACAAAGTCATCAATAATTACGATCGGCACACAACCATGGATAAATATGATCGACACAAAGTCATAATCAAGATGGCATAGAGCCATAATTAGGTTGGCACAGAGCCATAATCAGAATAACTGGCTTAAAGCCATCGGTAGGTCCACAGTCGTCTCGTGTGACCCGTACGACCTTAACAGATCATTATCGGGTCCACGATGCGTCGCGTGCGACACATGCGACCCTATCGAACGATACTTCCTCCATAACCAATATCCGAACCCCATGCAGTATGTCATGTATGCAAAATGTCTGGCCCATAAATCATCATATCATTCACAGTTAAGTCAATCAAATCATAGCACAAGTCAGTCATTTACCCTCGAGGGGCAAAATAGTCATTTACCCTACAGGGGCATTACGGTCATTTTACCCTACAAGGGCATTACGGTCATTTTACCCTACAGGGGTATTACGATCATTTTACCCTACAGAGGCATTACGGTCATTTACCCTATGGGGGTATTTCAGTCATTTACCCTATGGGGGTATTACAGTTATTTACCCTATGGGGGTATTTCGGTCATTTACCCTATGGGGGTATTTCAGTCATTTTACCCTATGGGGGTATTTCGGTCATTTACCCTATGGCGGTATTTCAGTCATCTTACTTTAACAATCAACAGTGTGAATGGGCCCAAGGCCCATTATGCGGCCCATATGGGCCCACATGCCCGTGTGGCCCGGTAAGTCCAGAAACGACTTTAGCCATGTGAATGACACAGCCGGGTCCAATAATTTCCACATGTCCTTGAGATTTACCCGTGTAGGGCCCACGAGCCCATTGGGCCTACAAGGCCCATTTCAGCCCAACGTGTCCCAAAACGGCCTAAGCCCATGAGATCGCTCATGGTGGCCTCTACAGTTAAACGCCCATGTTTCGTGGGCTCGGTTCACCACACGAGCGTTCGCACGCCCATGTGGCCTCAATCGCCATATTTCTGGCTTTTTAGCTTTTGTCGTGCTACAGTCAGATCAGGGTGTGTACACACCTGTTTGCGAACACTTGCAAAAACTCTTGAGCACCAACCTACATTCATCACATTTCTCCATCAGTCCCTTTTGAATAAGACCAATACTTAATAAATCTTTTCACTATCATACTAATCAAAGAGACTCTAAACCCCTACCTTGATCAATCAACAAAAGGCCACACTCATATTCTGTTGCCAGAGATTATCCATTAGGCCTTAGGGAAACCCTGTATAAGAATCGGATCTTATCAAACACCCATTCAAATGAATAGTTTAAGCTAAACGAGTCCTCACTTACTGACAGCGCAAAGTCACTAGTTGAAGAGAAAAATAATCGGCCTACACCCCCTTTAAGGGCCGAAATCGAAAGTACTAGGAATGATGGAGATAAAATGGGGCAACGGTACTCCTATTTGAAAATGGAAGAAAACATATGATGTTAGAAGAAGGAAGGGCCCTTAACGTTAAAGAGAAACCAGAAGAAAAACCACGAGCACTTACCCTTTTTGTCAAAAGACTTTTGTAAGCCGATATGATAATACCACTAAGAGAACAAGAGAATATTCGGCCAAGTATCCCAAAAGAGAAGGGCGAAGAACAGAGTTCAGTATTCGACAAGGGTTAGAGAAAAAATGTAAGAACTTATTGAAAGGGGAGGAGAATGAGAATGGAGGAGAGGAGAAGAGAAGAGTAAAGATTTGGCCAGAGAATATGGAGAGATTAAGAGCACTCAGAGAGTATACGGTTAAGGACAGAAAGAGGAGGAGCAAAGTTCAGCTTTGGCACATAAAGGGATTGAAACAAAGTAAGGCCAAGAATAAAAATGCCTATTCGGTCAAAGAAGAAAAAAATGACAACAAAATTGACTAGAAGAGAAAAGAAGAGGCGAGAGACCACAATCCTGAAAAACCAACAGAATGCCGAATATACACAAAGAGCAGTCGACTTCTCATGCAGCAAGGAAGTAAAATAAATACTCCCTTGCGTAACAGGAGACTCGAACTCAAGCTCCCTTGCCACCTTAATCACGCCACTGCCACAGGACTACAAGCTCATCTTGTGTCATAATTTAACCACAACAATTTAAAAGCCCTCTATCTAGATCCCAAGGATTTTATACTCTAAAAATAAAAATTTTGCTAAAGCCTAGGTTTGAACCCAGGACTTCTCAGACACTCCCAAACACTACTAAATCACTTAACCACTGAAGCAGACAGTCAATTGCGTTATTTCCTTGCACACATAAACTTTTATGTGTTCCTACGCTTAAGGCCTATTTCTTCTAAGCCCAAATTCGGGGCGTTACAGACTAAATTGTAAAAATATGAAATATTGGGGGTAAAAATGTAAAAGTTCCTTAAAGTGTGTCTTTGGATTAAATTGAATAGAGAGATTATTAAATAAGTGAATTTTGATTGCAATTAGATCAAGAAAGGTGAAATATGGATTTAGATCGAGGAAAGAACAAGGTTTCGAATTAATCGACTTAATTTGTCATTTTTACATTCGAGGTAAGTTTGTATGTAATAAGCTTTGTTATAATTTTATTTTAGATGCTTTGATATTGCATAAATTGTGATTACGACTCTACGGACATGTTCGACGACAATTCGGCAAGTGTGAAGTCACGATTGAACCTTAGGAATAGATTAGGATACGAATGACATGTCACTAGGGGTTATGTGACTTGGGTGCTGGTCCGTACGTTCTATCGGTGGTTGAGTTATCCGGTATGTGTTGCGGATACTCATCAGCTTGTGTGAGCAGCACCGTGTAACTTCGTCATGACCGTCAGCTTGTGTTAGCAGACCCGTTGATAGTTCAAGAGTGAGCTTTATATGTGATATGAGATTGAGATAGCTTCGGCTATAAAAGTGGCACTTAGGGTGCGAGATTCCCGAGTATCCGATAGTATTTCGAATGGTTCAACGGGTAAATCAAAGATGAAATGGTGAGAATTAGATACGTATCAGTACAGGTATGTATAGAAACTGTATATGCATCGAACATATTTTAACATTGTGATTGGTTAAATAGGTGATTGAATACATGTTAACATTGTGATCAAACATTTTTTAGTATGATATATGCATATTTTGAATGGTAATTAAATGTTGATTTTTGCTTATTATTTTCATACGAGCTTACTAAGCTTTATAGCTTACATCATTTATTTTTCCATGTTTTATAGTGAATTCAAAGCTAGCTCGGATTCGGGAATCGTCGGAGACTTTATCACACTATCCTACTATCACTTTGGTACTTTTGATCTTAAGTATTTTGAGTATACGGCATGTATAGGATTATGGTCATTTTGGATATGATTTGATAATGAATTTAGCCATTTGAATTGGCTTGTAAAAGTCTAAAGTTTGGTTTTATTTATAGCCATGGAAGTTGGCTTAATTTGGTTGGTTTGGTTGTGTATATAATTATGCATATGGCTTGTTTGTGAGTTTGATGATGGATATGTGATGCTTGTTGATAATAGGTAATATGGATAGCAAATGGTTGAGGTATAATATTGGTATGCTAGTGAATCTAGGCAAATAATGCATATTTGGAATTGGTTATTTTGATGTTTTGTAAAAGTGAGTTTTGGTATGAATTTGATTGGTGTGTTGTGGTAATTGTGTGACTTGGAATGGTTGGTATTGAAATGGTATAAATTGAACTTGATTAGAGTTGATTTACATGCCTAGTTAGGCCATGTTTTATGCCATTTGGGTTGATGTAGGTATATGCAAATTTGGGTGGCAAATTGGCTTGGTAAATAGCCTAGTTTTGTCCACACGGGCGTGTGCCTCAACCGTCTGTGACACATGGTCAGGTTGCACGGCCGTGTGTCCCCTAGTGTTGAATTAAAAATCAAGTCAGTATGCTCTACGCATGGGCGTGTGATTGGTCGTGTGGCATAATTCAGTATACCCTATAGGTTTGGCACGACCTAGTACACGGCCTGGCACACAGGCGTGTGTGGCCATTTTTAGGGCACACGGGAGTGTGTGTTGGCCGTGTAACCCAAGTCAAAGAGTTACACAGGGTCAGACACGGGCTGAGAGACGGCCATGTGCTCCCATTTTGAATGTCCACACGACTTGTGACACGGGCGTGTCTTTGGCCGTGTGAGACACACGGTCGGGCCACACGAGCGTGTGCCCCCTGAAATTTGAAAAATTTTCTAAGTGTTTCAAAATTCTCTTGAGCTATCGGTTTAGTCCTGAACCACTTCTAAATCATGTTTAGGCCCTCGTAGGCTCGTATTAGGGACAATGTAATTGAGTTTGAATGATGATTGAATGAAATTTGAAAATATATGTAAAATTAGTGTTTAATTATTTTATAAGTTCGATAATGCTTCGTAACCTTATTTCGGCATTGAATACGGGTGAGGGGTGTTACATTTATTGGTATCAGAGCTACGGTTTACTCAATTCTCAGACTAATGTAACGTATGTGAGAGTCTAGCTATACATGCCATATATAACTTGTGATAGTGTGATATCTCCTGACAGTTTAAATCGTGTTTTCATATAGTAAATGGATCCCAATCGAGTTGTAGCTGATGATGTCGAAAATAATGCGCTAGTCTCCATTCACTGGGTAGCGCAATCAGAATCGAGACCCGTATCGGGTAGCCAGGGAGGAGAGGCTAAAGAAGCCTTCTTCCAAATGATGAATGAGTAGTTTACGGAGTTTGTTCGAACAAATCTGGCTGCTCAACAACCTCCACCCCCACCTAATCCCCAACCAGTTCCCATAGTTCCTCAAGGTGTGGAACTTTTACGATTGAACAGGCCACCTTTTGTTAAAATCCAAAAATACGGGGTTGAAGAGTTTAGAGCTACCTTTGATGACGATCCTGAGAGAGCAGAGTTTTGGATTCAAAATACTATCAGAGTATTTGATGAACTATCCTGCACACCAGATGAATGTTTAAAATGTGCCATATCACTTCTGAGGGACACTGCGTATCAATGGTGCCGAGAGAAAGGGTCACCTGGGAATTCTTTCAAGCTGAGTTCAGAAAGAAATATATTAGTCAACGGTTTATCGATCAAAATTGCAAAAAGGTTTTGGAGTTGAAACAGGGCCGTATGTTTGTGACTGAATATGAGCGACAGTTTGTTAGACTCGGTAAGTATGCTCGAGAATGTGTTTCAACCGAAGCAATTATGTGTAAAAGATTCAAAGATGGATTGAATGAAGATATCAGATTATTAGTCGGGATTCTAGAATTGTAAGAATTCGTAGTGCTAGTTGATAGAGCCTTTAAAGCTGAAGAACTTGGCAAAGAAAAGAGAAAGGTGGATTTCGAGGCTAGAGATTCGAGAAAAAGATCGACGAATAAGCCATATCAATCTTCGTTAAAGAAATCAAGAGATTTGTATACTCGTTCGAATACTTCAATCGGGTATCCAAACAGAGATCGTGGAAAGCAATACTCAAGTCTTAAAACTCAAACTACATCAGTATCGAGTGTTGGCAACGTGAGAAATAATAAACCCGAGTGTCAACAGTGTAGTCGACGACATTTTGGTGAGTGCAGGATGAATAATAGAGGTTGTTTTAAATGTGGCTCGCAAGATCATTTCATTAGAGATTGCCCTGAGTTAGCTGAGAAAGATAAGTTCCAGAATGGAAGATCGAGCAACCCAGCTACTAAAGGGAGGCCACCTAGAAATGTGGGGAATGTGACTAGTAGTATAGGAACGACAAAAGACTCCGCTGTGAGATTCGAAGCCAGAGCACCTGCTAGAGCTTACGCTATTCGCGCTCATGAAGATGCGTCGTCACCTGATGTTATCACCGGTACATTTTCTCTCTATGACACTAATGTAATTGCATTGATTGATCCTGAATCGACTCATTCATATATTTGTATAAATTTAGTGTCTAGTAAGAGTTTACCTATTGAGTCTACCGAGTTTGTGATTAAAGTATCGAACCCCTTAGGCAAATATGTTCTAGTTGATAAAGTTTGCAAGAACTATCCTTTAATGACTAGATGTTACTGTTTTCCGGAAAATCTGATGCTTTTACCATTTGATGAGTTTGATGTAATTCTGGGTATGGATTGGTTGACGTTGCATGATGCTGATGTGAATTGTAGACGAAAGACTATTGAATTGAAATGCCAGAATAGCGAAATCATTCGAATTGAATCAGATGAGTCGAGTTAATTGCCTGTTGTGATTTCGTCTATGTCAGCTCAGAGATGTGTGAGAAAAGGTTAAGAAGCTTATCTTGCTTATGTTTTAGATGCAAAAATGTCTGAATCGAAAATTGAATCAGTGCCAGTGGTCTGTGAGTATACGGATGTGTTTCCAGAAGAATTACCGGGGCTACCACCGATCAGAGAGATTGAGTTTGCCATTGAATTAGTACCAAGAAATTCACCGGTATCTATAGCTCCGTACAGAATGGCTCCGACAGAATTAAAAGAATTGAAAGCTCAGTTGCAAGAGTTAACGGATAGAGGTTTTGCACGACCTAGTTTTTTGCCCTGGGGTGCGCCAGTGTTATTCGTAAAGAAGAAAGACGGATCGATGAGACTTTGTATTGATTATCGTTAGCTCAACAAGGTTACGATAAAGAACAAGTATCCTTTGCCGAGAACCGATGATTTTTTCGATCAGTTGAAAGGGGCAACAGTGTTCTCGAAGACTGATTTGAGATTTAGCTACTATCAGTTGCGAGTTAAGGATTCCGATGTGCCAAAAACTACATTTAGAACAAGGTACGGGCACTATGAATTTCTTGTTATGCCTTTTGGATTAACTAATGCTCCTGTCATTTTTATGGATTTGATGAATCGAATCTTTAGATCGTATTTAGACAGATTTGTGGTTGTATTCATTGACGACATTCTAATCTACTCACGAGATGAGTCTAAGCATGCCGAGCATTTGAGAATTGTGCTACAAATGTTGAGAGATAAGCAATTGTTCGCTAAATTTAATAAATGTGAGTTCTAGTTATGAGAAGTCAGATTTTTGGGACATATTATTTCGACGGAGGGCATACGAGTTGATCCGAGCAAGATTTCTGCTGTAGTTGACTGGAAACCACCAAGAAATGTATCTAAAGTTAGAAGCTTTCTGGGGTTAGCTAGTTGTTATTGACGTTTTGTTAAAGGATTCTCGATGATTGCTACTCCGATGACTAGATTGCTACAGGAAGATATGAAATTCGAGTGGTCCGAGAAATGTCAACAAAGTTTTGAACAGTTGAAAGCATTGTTAACTGAAGCACCAGTGTTGGTTCAACCTGAGTCGGGTAAAGAGTTTGTGATTTTCAGCGACTCATCATTGAACGGTTTGGGTTGTGCTTTGATGCAAAAGGGTAAAGTGATAGCTTATGCCTCCAGACAGTTGAAACCGCATGAAAAGAATTATCCGACGCACGATTTAGAATTGGCCGCTATTGTTTTTGCATTGAAAACTTGGTGACATCATTTATACGGTGAAAAGTGTCATATCTTTACCGATCACAAAATTTTAAAGTGTATAATGACTCAGAAAGATTTGAATTTCTGACAACGAAGATGGCTCGAGTTGCTGAAAGACTATGAGTTGGTGATTGTTTATCATCCGGGGAAAGCGAATGTAGTCGTGGATGCTCTAAGTAGAAAATCTTTATTTGCTTTGTAAGCGATGAAGACACAGTTATCTTTGTCTGATGATGGTTCAATTTTAGCAGAGTTAAAAGCTAAACCGATATTTCTTCAACAAATTTTGTGAAGCTTAAAAGTGTGATAACGAGTTGCAAACTAAAAGAGTGCAATGTGAATCGACTAGTGATTCAGACTACCAGATTAGATCCGATGATTGTTTAATGTTCCAAGGTAGAATCTGTGTACCAACGAATTTCAAGCTCATTCAGAAAATTCTACACGAAGCACATAGTAGTTGTTTATCCGTACATCCGGGGAGTACAGAATTGTATAACGATTTGAAACAGTTGTATTGGTGGTCGGGCATGAAACGAGACATTTCCGAGTTCGTATCGAGATGTTTGGTTTGTCAGCATGTTAAAGCTAAACATCAGGTGCCTTCGGGATTACTACAGCCTGTGATGATAACAGAGTGGAAATGGGATAGAGTTACGATGGATTTCGTATCGGGATTACCCCTATCTCCGAAGAAGAAAGATGTTATTTGGGTTGTCGTTGATAGACTAACGAAATCTGCATATTTCATTCCAGTACGTACTGACTATTCGCTTGATAAATTGATCGAATTGTACATTTCTGAGATCATTAGATTGCACGGGGTGCTAGTTTCGATTATTTCGGATAGAGATCCGAGGTTTACGTCGCGCTTTTGGAAGAAATTGCAAGAAGCTCTAGGTACGAAGTTGAACTTTAGTACCGCATTTCATTCGCAAACTGATGGTCAGTCTGAGAGAGTAATACAAATTCTTGAAGATATGCTTCGTCGTTGTGTTTTAGAGTTTGAAGGCAATTGGGAGAAATATTTTCCGTTGGTTGAATTTACGTATAACAACAGTTTTTAATCGAGCATTAAAATGGCACTGTATGAAGCTTTGTATAGTTGTAAATGCCAAACTCTATTGTACTAGACCGAACTTAGTGAGAAAAAGATTCACAGGGTTGATTTGATCAGAGAGACTGAAGATAAAGTGAAAGTAATTCGAAAGTGTGAAAGCAGCTTTAGATCGACAGAAATCGTATGGGGATTTGAAACGTAAAGACATTAAATTTCATATCGGTGATAGAGTATTCTTGAAAGTATCTCCGTGGAAAAAGATTCTTCGATTTGGTCGCAAAGGTAAATTGAGTCCGCGATTTATCGGGCCGTATGAGATCATCGAAAGAATAGGGCCAGTGGCATATCGGTTAGCTTTACCATCAGAGTTAGAAAAGATTCACAATGTGTTTCACGTGTCGATGTTACGACAATATCAATCAGATCCATCACATGTAATTTCTCTGACAGAGATTGAAATCCAACTCGATATGACATATAATGAAGAATCAATCAGAATTTTAGCTCGAGAAGTTAAAGAGTTGAGAAATAAAAGCATAGCTTTAGTAAAAGAGTTGTGGCAACGTCACGGGGTCAAAGAAGCTATGAGAAAACAGTACCCTAATCTCTTTTCTGGTAAGATTTTTGGGGACAAAAATTCCTAAAGAGGAAGAGTTGTAACAACCCGTTTTTAGTTAAATGGGAACAGTGGTTTTGGGACCACAAATCCTAGGTTGAAATAATTATTTTATTATTATTATAATGTCTACGGTAATGTAATATGATTGTGTGGAAATTTCATTAAGAAATTTTATCATTTGAGTGGTTAATCTGATAAAAAAGACTAAATCACGTAAAGTGTAAAACTTATGTTCTATTAGCTAAAAGTATTAAATGGCTATGATATTAAATAGTGGAGGTCCTTATATTGTAATTAGACCATTATTAAAGTGGGTGGACAATTATGTGCATGGTTAATTGAATTAAAAAGGTTATTAAAGTAATTTGATAAATAATTGAAAATGTAAAAGAATTAAAAGATGAAAAGGTTGTCATCTTTCTTGTTTCCTTCAACCATGGCTGAAATACACCATTAAAGGGGAAAATAAGTTCGGTCAAGCTACTTCTTTGCATGTAATTGTTATTTTGTCTCGTTTTTAATGATTTCTATGTTTTTGAGATCGTTGCAGCTTAGTCTAGCTAGCCCAGGGACTAATTTGCAAAACTGTTAAAGGTTTAGGGTTTTGCCATTGGTGAATGTTGGTGTGTTTTGATGTTTGATGATAGAAAATGCATGCTTGTTGTTAGATAAACAACATCTGTTAAGTGATTTTTAGTAAAATGTCCAATTAAGGATTAAATTGTGAAATGTGTAAATTGTGTGGTTAAATTATGAAATAAATGAAAAATATGGGCTGCTAGGGACCTAATTGAAATTCGACTAGCATGGGTTTTGGTTGAATTGCATGAATTTGTGATTTTATGAGATAAGGACTAAATTATAAAAATGTGAAATATTGGGGGTAAAAATGTAGAAGTGCCTTAATGTGTATTTTTGGATTAAATTGAATGGAGAAATTATTAAATAAGTTAATTTTGATTGCAATTAGATTAAGAAAGGTGAAATACGAATTTAGATCGGGAAAGAACAAGGTTTCGGATTAACCGACTTAATTCGCCGTTTTTACATTCGAGGTAAGTTCGTATGTAATAAGCTTTGTTATAATTGTATTTTAGATACTTTGATATTGCATAAATTGTGATTACGACTCTACGGACATGTTCGACGATAATTCGGCAAGTGTGAAGTCCCAGTTGAACCTTAGGAATAGATTAGGATACGAATGACATGTCATTAGGGGTTATGTGATTTGGGTACTGGTCCGTACGTTCTACCGGTGGCTGAGTTATCCGGCATGTGTTACTGATACTCGTCAGCTTGTGTGAGCAGCACCGTGTAGCTTCATCATGACCGTCAGCTTGTGTGAGTAGACCCGTTGATAGCTCGAGAGTGAGCGTTATATGTGGTACGAGATTGAGATAGCTTCGGTTATGTAAGTGGCACTTAGGGTGCGAGATTCCCGAGTATCTGATAGTATTCCGAATGGTTCAACGACTAAATCAAAGATATGAAATGGTGAGAATTAGATACGTATCAGTACAAGTATGTACAGAAACTGTATATGCATCGAACATATGAAAGAATTGAGTTCATGGTTAAATAGATGATTGAAAACATGTTAACATTGTGATTAAACATTTTTTAGTATGATATATTCATATTTTGAATGGTAATTAAATGGTGAGTTTTGCTTATTATTTTCATACAAGCTTACTAAGATTTATAGCTTACATCATTTATTTTTCCGTGTTTTATAGTGAATTCAAAGCTAGCTCAGATTCGGGAATCGTCGGAGACTTCATCACACTATCCTACTATCACTTTGGTACTTTTGATCTTAAGTATTTTGAGTATATGGCATGTATAGTGTAACACCACAAAACCGGCCTAGACGTTATAGCCGAATCCAGAAGTGTCACATGAAATGGGTTGAAAAAAAATCGTTGTCGTTAAATTAAAAGCCCTTTCCAGTTTATCTATCCTTTATCACTGTTTTTTATATCAAAACTCTCTTCCATTTATTCGTTTAGAGCTAAAACGTATTTGTAGCGGAAGCTTGTAAAATTGTTGAGTTTAGAAAACTGTTCTCAAGATTTTAGAAATCCTTGCTTTTGGTAAACCGTCACAATTATAAGTAAATAAAACCAAAACCAAACAGTTTAAAACAGTCCAGAGAGTCCCAGAAAATACAAACTTTCAAATCTTAACGCCAAACTTAAATAAAAACTAAAACAAATTAAAAGTTTTGGCGAGTGGTCACCGTCGAGTCCTCCGCTGCACCAATTTGCCTAACTCTATGGATTACCTGAATAGAATAAACAGAAAGGAGTGAGTTTACGTAAACTCAGTGTGTAACCCAACAGAATTAAGCATGTACACAAACAGAATATCACAAATCAGACAGATTCACAATCGGCCTGAGCCCATGTCAGATACAGATACAGATACAAATTCAGGCCGGAGCCCATTTTAGATACAGATATGCAAATCAGATAATAGAATCCTACCCCCATCCTCTACACACCATCTCCGACCATCCCTACACACCATGTGGGGTTTAAAACACCCACCTAGCCCTACACACCACGCTGTACCAATGCGACACATATCAGATATAATGCAGCTGTGCAGCCAGATATTAGGCATAATCTGCCTTTCAGAACACTTCCTCCAATATACATTATCCCACCCCAATCATAGTAACAGAACATGCATACAGAATTAACAAATAAATCATGCTTAACATGCTTTCATTACAGATAATAGATAAAACATGCATATACTATCATGCTCAGTATAGAATATTAGTCAAACAGATCATACAGTTTAGGGTTTTGTTAGCCCTTACCGACCCTACAGTAGGCCCGTAGTCGTTTGGGACGACCCGTGCAACCCTAGGGAAAATTTCAAATAAATAGGCCCACACGCCCATGTGCGTGTGGGCCCACATGCCCTTGTGGCCCACACGCCCAGTCTAGTTTAGCCCGTGTGGCCCACACGATCGTGTCCTGCGCACGGGCTGGCCTTCGTCAATCACACGACCGTGTTGTCGCACACGGCCTACCATATGGCCTACCACACGGCCGTGTGGCGTCGACAATGGGGTTTTTCGGCTTTCGTCGAACCTCATTTTTCTGCGTTTCAGGTACACATCTGGTATGATTTTGCAGCGAATGCAATTCCAAGCCTTCCAAAAGCCTAAAAAAAGAGTACCCGTCAACGATTTAGCGAAATTACTAACGAATTCGATACAAAGGAAATGATACGAAATTCACTTACCGCCAATAACAACCATTGCTAACACGTTCTAAACCGTCGGAGCTCTAACGGATGGTCCCCCATCAATTCCTGCACATAATGATCTTATTGAATTACCATTCTTTCCAAACACCCCATTAAGAATAAACTCTCGTTCGAATATACTTCAACCAAACCAAAACCTCACTTACCAAGACGCCCGACGACCACGAAACGAGGCACCACAAATTTACCACGGCAAAAAGAAAGAATTAAACGATGAAAGGGAAGAAAGAGAAGAAGGGAAAAGAAGCACAGAGAAAACAAAGACGTTACTTTTTTTTGGAAGGGAGAGAAAAAAAACAAAAACTAATCAGATATCCCACAATCTTTAACTCTCTCCACTACCTCACTCCTGATAACTTCTACAGAATTCTTTTTTGACCGAAACTCTCTCGGTCAAATGAGCAAAAATAGACTCTTACGCTCACGCAGGGATTCGAACACAGAACCTCCACACAACACACAGACTCCCTTACCACTCGAACCAGCAGGCTCATTCTGATATGGTTTTACAACAATTTAATATAAGCCCAGTAAGCAAGTATAAGACTTACATTAGAAAAATACCAAAATTTACCAAATGTAAGACTTGAACTTGGGACCTCATACACACCTCAGAACACTTAACCACTGAAGCAGATACATACTTGTGTTAAACAATTACAGAAACATAAACAAATATTTTGGGGTGTTACATATAGGATTATGGTCATTTTGGTTATGATTTGATAATGAAATTAGCCATTTGAATTGGCTTGTAAAAGTCTAAAGTTTGGTTTTGTATATAGCCATGGAAGTTGGCTTAATTTGCTTGGTTTGGTTGTGTATATAATTGTGCATATGGCTTGTGTGTGAGTTTGATGATGGATATGTGATGCTTGTTGATAATAGGTAATATGAATAGCAAATGGTTAAGTTATAATATTGGTATGCTAGTGAATCTAGGCAAATAATGCATATTTGGAATTGGTTATTTTGATGTTTTGTAAAAGTGAGTTTTGGTATGAATTTGATTGGTGTGTTGTGGTAATTATGTGACTTGGAATGGTTGGTATTGAAATGGTATAAATTGAGCTTGATTGGAGTTGAGTTTACATGCCTAGTTATGCCACATTTTATGCCATTTGGGTTGATGTAGGTATATGCAAATTTAGGTGGCAAATTGGCTTGGTAAATAGCCTAGTTTTGTCCACATGGGCAGAGACACGAGCGTGTGTCTCAGCCGTGTGTGACACATGGTCAGGTTGTACGGTCGTGTGTCCCCTAGTGTTGTATTAAAAATCAAGTCAGTATGCTCCACAAGGCCCAACACACGGGCGTGTGATTGGCCGTGTGGCATAATTCAGTATACCCTACAGGTTTGGCATGGCTTAGTACACTGCCTGGCACACGGGCGTGTGTGGCCATTTTTAGGGCACATGGGCTAGCCACACGGTCGTGTGTGTTGGCCGTGTGACCTAGGTCAGAGAGTTACACGGGGTCAGATATGGCCATGTGCTCCCATTTTGAATGTCCACATAGCCTGTGACTTGGGCGTGTCTTTGGCCGTGTGAGACACATGGCCGGGCCACACGGGCGTGTGTCCCCTAAAATTTGAAAATTTTTCTAAATGTTTCAAAATTCTCTTGAGCTATCGGTTTAGTCCCGAATCACTTCTAAAGCATGTTTAGGGCCTCGTAGGCTCGTATTAGGGACAATGTAATTGAGTTTGAATGATGATTGCATGAAATTTGAAAATATATGTGAAATTAGTGTTTAAAATTTTTATAAGTCCGGTAATGCTCCGTAACCTTATTCCGGTGTTGAATACGGGTGAGGGGTGTTACAGATTACGCTAAAGAACAATTGTTGTCATGAGATTTCTAGTGTTTCGTATTATGTATGACATGGGGGTGATGTCAGGATGTTCAATTTTGAAGGATGAAATTGTATTCAAACTTATGATTACAAAACTATGAATTTAATGAAATTACAATCAAGTATTTATTATTTTAAAAACGTACTATTTTATTTAGTCTTGAACGACAAATGATTTAATTTTGTTTGCTTTAATGTAGTGACACACCATTCTTGGATCCTTCTTAAAGATCGGGGTTGGAGTGTTATAAGCCCAGACTCGACAGACGTGAGCTTGAGGATAGCGGAGAAGACTACTCGATCGAAGCATTCATCCTAGACGAATCGAAAAGGTACAATTTTAATTAAGTGTTTATTACTTTAGATAACACAACCAAGTTTTAGTTTTGGAAAGAAAATTTAAAACTCTGGTTTTGCTTAAATTTATTTTTCGTTGCGTTTTCCAAACCCGATTTTCCCATATAACTCCCATATCTAGTCCTCACACCCTTCTTCCAATATCCACATCACTTCAAATTAGAAGCAATGAGTAGCAAATCTTTCCAATCCTCATGTTTTGTTGCCCACAGTATCCAATAATAAAGCTCAATAATTAGATCTAGAATGTACTAAGTGTTGTAAGGAATAGTGTAAAAACAATTTCCACTAAGATTAATTAGCCACTTCTCTATCCATTCTCTCCTATATATTAGTGTCTAGCATCATTCCTCTCACTAGTGTAAACTATTGACTCTTAAATCCCAAGTTTATTAGGCCACAAATATCTGAAGTCAATAAAAATTCCCGCATTTTACCTTCACATCACACCCATCCTTATTGTTTCTTAAATGACTACAATATCACCTTAAAGTCTTCAATAACCAACCACGAAAGTCACAACCTTAGCACAAGTAACGTAATAAGCTTTAGGGCTCACCCTATAGTCCCAGGGGACGAAGTTAGAAAATTTAATTTAAGACGTAAAAAATAAACAATAAATTGAGAGGGAGCAAATTCCAACTTTACCATTATGTTAATTTATGATTTTATAAAATTTTAAAAGACTATAAAGGCAAGTTATCATTTTTGGGTGCCTTTGCTATTACTTGCCCCTTTGTTTCCACCCTATATAGACCTAAAATCATCTTCCTTGAATTTAACATTAATGTGTAACAAGAAATAAGGTTGAAGCTGTAACACCCCTTACCCGTATTCGACGCCGGAACAGGGTACAAGGCATTACCGGACTTAAACACAAACAAACATACATTTCCGAGTCATAAATTTCCATTCAAATTTAAAACTTTTCATACACATTCATATCGTCCCTAAAACGAGCCTACGAGGCCCAAAACATGCATTAGAAGTGGTTCGGGACTAAACCGAGAACTTTAGAAAATTTTACAAAACTTAGAAAAATTTTCATGTTACAAGGCTCACACTCCCGTGTGGTCCAAGGGACACGCCCGTGTGACCCTTAGACACGCCCGTGCTACAGGCCGTGTTCAAAATAGAGAGCTCTCTGACTTGTGCCACACGGCCGTGCCACACACCCGCATGCTGGGCCGTGTGGTCGATTTAATTTTCATAATTTTCATAAAATAGGTGCAGACTTCACACGGCTGAGACACACGCTCGTGTCCAAGGCCGTGTAGCACACACGTCCGAGACACACGCTCGTGTCTGTAACAGCCCGATTTTGGGCCTAGTCGGAACAGTGGTTTTGGGGCCACAAATCTGACAAGGAAAATCTTATTTTTATTATATTTTTATGGTCTATGATTTCACGGAAAGATTTCGTGAAAATTTCGTTCAAAAATTTCGACGTTTGGGCTCTCAATTTAGTCAAAAGGACTAAATTGTAAATAGTGCAAAAGTTGAGTTCCACATGTTAGAAGTGTCCAATTTCTATGAAATTTTAAATTGGAGGTCCTTAAATGGTAAATAGACCATTGGTTAAATTGTTGGACAAAAATGGACATGAGATAAGTGAAATAGGATATTTTTAAGTTAGGGGCATTTTGGTAATATGGTAATTCAATGGACTAAAAGACAAAATAAAAGCCAAAAACCCTTGTGCATCTTCTTGCTTGGCCGAATTTAGCATGGGGGAAGCCATGGCTAGGGTTTTCAAGCTTTCAAGCTCAATAGTAAGTGCATCCAAGCCCCGTTTTTAATGTTCTTTACATTTTTGAGATCCCCGTAACTCAGTTTAGCTATTTCTACCATTATTTTGAGCTAGGGTTTGTGCTTAAAAATTTAACCATGGATGACATGCATGTTCTTTGATGTCTAATGGTAGAATATGAATGCTCGGTGCATAGTAAACGACTTTTACTAAGTGATTTTCGATGAAATCGCATAAAAGGACTAGTTTGTAAAAAGTTGAGAAATGTATGAAAATGTGTGAATGAATGCAAATTTTGGACTACTATAGTTATGAAAATGGTTCGGCTAGGCCTAAAATACAAGGAAATCGAATAAAAATCATTTTACGAGCCTAGGGGAAAAAGTGTAAATATGACAAAGTTTAGGGGCAAAAATATAATTTTGCCATAGTATAATTTTTGGGTCACAATGAATAATGTGACTAATAAGTAAGCTAAATGTGATGTTATAGATCGAAGAAAATGAGGTTCGGACTTAGAATGGGGGAAAAACGAGTAACTGACTGTTAGGTCCCTTTTTGCCATTTTGGTATCGAGGTAAGTCCGTGTGTAAATAATACAACATTACATTATGTATTTAATATTTTGATATTGCATGAATTGTATATATATGTTTCTACGGATTCGATTGATGATAATTTGGCGAAGAATCGAAGAATGAGAATCCTGGTTGAACCTTAGGAATAGAAAGGATACCTTGTCACGACGTGAGATTAATAAGGTCCCGTATAAGACCATATCTGGGATATGGTCTCGGCACCGAATTGAGATCCCGTGTAAGACCATATCTGGGATATGGCATCGGCATCAAATAGTGATTCCGTGTAAGACCACGTCTGGGACCTGGCTTCGGTATGAAATCGTGTAAGACCATGTCGGGGACATGGCATCGACATGCGATCTCGTGTAAGACCATATCTGGGATATGGCTTCGACATCTATATGAGATCCCGTATAAGACCATATCTGGGATATGGCATCGGCATCGACATGCGATCTAGTGTAAGACCATATCTGGGATATGGGGTCGACATCGATATGAGATCCCGTATAAGACCATATCGGGGATATGGCATCGGCATCGACATGTGATCCCATGTAAGACCATATCTGGGATATGGCATTGGCATCTTACTACGTGTATGACAATTTCCGAGTATCCTTAAATATTCCAAGTGGTTCAACGGGATAAAGTATTAAATTTTATGTTAAAGATGGAAAAAGCGCTAAAGTTATGTGTTGGAGTGATACAGGTACATATGCGAAACTCACGAGAAATGAGCTCGGTACGTGATTTCGTATAAGACCATGTCAGGGACATGGCGTCGATATGATATTTCATGTAAGACCATATCGGGGATATGGCGTTGATACGGTACTATATGTATGAGATTCCCGAGTATCTTTTAGCATTCCGAGTGGTTCAACGGGTACGTTAAAAACGAGAAAGTAAATGACTATGTTACGAGAGGTACAGGTATGCACATAGAACTCATGTGAAGTGAATTTGGTATATGATGAATTCTTGGGAAGAATGTACACGAATAAGTTATACTTGTGAAATATTGATATCCTTGTGATTAATGATCTACATTCATGATGAATGGATACATGATAAGATTTGATGATGATCATGTGTGAGGCTTTAAGCCAAATTAAATTGAGAAATGAAATGTTCAAGTCTTTGTTGTTGATGTACAAGTTAAATTGGCCAACGAATGGCTTGTAAATATTTGATGATGACTAGCTAGTGGCATGGCTAACTATGGATATATTTTAGTGTTATGTGTGTGTAAATGAGAATTAATACAAAGGAAACATGATAGAGTAAAATTAGAAATAAAACAGTTTGGACAGCAGCAGTTGTATCACTTTGAAAATTCACCAAAAATGGTGGAAATTGAATTATAAGTTGAATAAGATATGAAATTAAATCTTATTGAGTATATTTTCGCATAAAAGAAACGGTGTAAGCAAGAGAATTTCATATTATGAGATATTTTAATTTTTATAAGATAGGGTCAGAGTGATTTTGAAATCCCCTATTCTGACTTGGGAAATTCATTAAAAATTGTAAAAAATAATAAAGGAATAAAATTTATATACTTGAATTTATTAATGAGTCTATTTTTAAGAAAAATAAACGGGAACGTCATTCGAGTTCTTTACCACGAGAAAATAAATTTTTAGTGAAGAGGGGTCAGAACTATCAGACAGAGAAACAGGTGAGACTTTAAAGAATAAACTATACTGATTGGCTGAACCAAAAATTCTGGAAATTTTATGGTAAGAAGAGATGAGAGTCTAGTTTCAAGGAAAAATAGCGGATCTTAATTTGGAGTTCCGTAGCTTTGGATAAAAATAATTTAGTGACTGTAACTTGAGTAGACAGCTCAAGATGAACATAAATGAATTGTGAAATTTTATGCAATAATGATGGTATTATCTTGAGAGCTTATAATAAGAATTGTAATCAATTGTTTATTATTTACATACGTACTTACTAAGCTTTGTATCTTACTCCCCTTCCTTTCTCATATTTTATAGGGTTTCATGCTAGCTCGAGTTGGAGATCGCCGGAGATGCTATCACACTATCAAGCTATCATGTTGGGTATAAGTGAATGCAAAACCCTTTGAGTTTATGGCATGTATAGGGACTTATTCAATTGTGTATGTGTCATCTGATTTGGCCAAATGTGTTGGTTCATAATGGTAATATGACTCATTTTGTATATGGCCATGAGATGTGGCTCATATTGGTTAATGAGTTGTTATGCCTATTTATATGTGTGTGCTTATACTAAAGGTTTCATGTGATGTGGTTATATGTGTTTGGTATGGATGGATTGAAGTTGTGTTTAAGTATGTGCAAATGAGGGTGCCGAATGGTTCGGTAAATAACCATTTTCTTGGCCACACGGGCAGAGACACGGTCGTGTGTCTCAGCCGTGTGAAGGACACGACCCCGGGACATGGGTGTGTGCCCAAGGCGTGTGAAGTCTGCATCTATTTTTTGAAATTTAATTCGCCACACGGCCTAAGCACACGGGCGTGTGACTTGGCCGTGTGACCCTATTTTGTTGATGGCGTCATAAACAGAGAGTTACACGGGCTAAGGACATGGGTGTGTGTGACTACACGGGCGTGTCCCAAGCCACACGGGCGTGTGACCCCTATTTTGATGAAAAAAATTTCTAAGTCTTCTTAAAGTTTCCTAAGTTCTCGGTTTAGTCCCGAACAGTTCCCAATATATGTTTTGGGCCTCATGGGCCCATATAAGGGGCGATTTGCATGTGAATAAGAAATTTTAAATTGAATGAAATTTTATAGCCCGGTTTTGTATAAATGTTTTTGTTTAAGTTTGGTAATGCCTCATATCCTGTCCCGGCGTCGGACACGGGTAAGGGGTGTTACAGTGTCTCTGCCCGTGTGCTATATTCTGGACATTCTGTTTTGCAACAATTAAGGTGCAGGGGACACACGACTGAAACACATGCCCATGGGGCAGACCGTGTGTCACACACGGCCTAGACACACGCCCGTGTGTCTACCCATGTGGAAAAAAATAAGGCTATTTACCAAGCCATTTTGCCACCCTTTAATACACACACCTACACCATATAGCACAGCACCAATTCAGGCATATACATACAATCAAATCAGCCACAACCAAGACACCAACACATCATTCCCATGCTACCATCTAGCATACACAAACATTTCATACTTATCAACTCATATCATGTAAACTCTCACATCCATGAAAGGCATCATCATATAAATTACTTATACCAACATTAGCCAATTTCAATGGCCATTTACAAAATGAACTTTCAACCAATATAAGCCAACATATTTGACCAAATCAATTATGACACATAACAAAATGATCAAGTCCCCTATACATGCCATAACTCAAAATGTTAAATTCATTGGTACCCAAAATAATTGTTGATAGTGTGAGTGGATCTCCGACAATCTCCGAACCCCGAGCTAGCTTGGTGACACTAAAAGACATGGAAAGAAAATGGGAGTAAGCTATATAGCTTAGTAAGTTCCTATTCAAATAATAAGCATCATAACCACACATTTAACATACAATTAACATAATGTAAGTTAACATAAATGTTACTAAAATTTCATAGTCATAATTTACTCAATCACAACCTTACTGAGGGTTCATCACATATCGAGCTCATTAATTATGAGTTTTATGTACATACCTATACCAATTCACAACATAACCATAGTCTTTCACAACTTTGGCATTCCCATTAAATTTTCCGTTGAACCACTTGGAATACTAAAAGATACTCGGGAATCTCGTACACACAGTACCGTACCAATGCCATATCCCAGATATGTTCTTACATAAAATCTCGTATCGATGCCAATAGCCCAGCTATGGCCTTACACGAGTCTCATATCAATGCCATATCCCAAATATGGTCTTACACGTAATCTTAGTAACCCTAATGTCATGACATTTGTATCCTATCTATTCCTAAGGTTCAACTGGAATTTCTCGCTTGTAAAAACTTTGTCGAATACACCCAAAGGGTAAATCACAATTCATACAATATTAAAGCATTTAAAATATAAATATAATAATGCATTATTTACATACGAACTTACCTCGGTACAAAAATAGTAGAAATGGGACCTAATCGTCAAACACTTTGTTTTCCTCCCATATAGGTCCAAACCTTATTTTTCTTGATCTATAATAACAAATTTAACTCATTTAATACTCACATTTTTCAATTAAGTCCAAAAATCATATTATGAAAACATTACATTTTTGCCCCTAATATTTCACATTTTTACAATCTAGTCCCTAGGCTCGTAAAATGAAACGTGTTCAATTTATTTAATACACAAGCCTAGCCAAACCATTTTCATACCCATAACAGCCCACAATTTCCATTAAATTGCACTTTTACTACATATTTTATAACTTTTACAAATAGGTCCTTTTTGACATTTTTACCGAAAATCACTTAGCAAAAGTTGTTTATCCATCATCAAATTTGTATAATCTACCATTAAACATCAAAATACACAAATATTTAACATGGTTCAAACCCTATACCTTGATTATACTTCAAATTAGCACTAGAAATAGGTAGATCGAGTTACAAGGACTTCAAAAACATAAAAATCATTAAAAACAGGGCTAGAACAGACTTACAATCGAGCTTGGAAGCTTCAAAAACCCTAGCTATGTCTTCCTCTTGTAAATTTTGGCCAAGGGGTAGAAGATGAGAAAAAATTGGCTTTTAATTTGATTTTTAATTCATTTAATTACCAAATGACCAAAATACCCCTAACTTAAAACATAAAAATTCTCTTACTCCATGTCCATTTTTGTCCACTAACTTAACAAATGGTCTAATTATCATCTAAGGACTTTCAATTTAAAATCTCATAGCAATTGGACAACTTAAACACATAGAACTCAAATTTTGCACTTTTTTTGCAATTTAGTCCTTTTAACTAAATTGAGTGCCCAAACGTCAAGATTTTCGAACGAAATTTTCACGAAATCATTTCGTAAAACTATAGACCACAAAAATATAATAAAAATAAATTTTACTACGTCAGATTTGTGGTCCTGAAACCACTGTTCCGACTAAACCCAAAATCGAGCTGTTACAGAAGCACAATAATAATCCTAAACTTTCAAAAGAGGATTTTTAAACTCACATCAATCCATTGGAAAATCCACATAGTGGAAGAATAAAAAATAACATAAACAATCATGTGAATAAAACATAATATGTGATAGTCAAATAAAAATATATATAATGTATGAAAAATAAATCAAGTGTGTAAAATTAATTTAATTTTAAAACTAATGTAAATGATCCTTCGAGCGGCTAATGTTTAAACCTAATTTTTTCGATAAGTCATAATTAAGTTAAAAAAAAGTATATTTTATCTTAAAAAGGATCCAATTAATTTTAAATATCTATTTCCATTACATATTCATTCTTCCAAGTCATTCTCTTTCCAAATAAAAGAGACCACTGTATATATTGCATTATTTTGTTTTATTCTGACAAATTAGGAAAAATCAAGAAAACTTTTTTTTTTTATGTAAACAAGAAAACTTAAGGGCAAGCCAAGAAAATTAAAGCTTAATAAACTTGTTTAAGAGATATTAGTTACCATATTTAGAACAAATTTAAATTGGTTTAAATTCATGACTTTAGAACTTATAAAGAAATACCAAAATTAAGGCTATGAGAGGCTGCAAAGCAACCCCATTTTGCCAAAAATGAAATATCAGTTCCTTCCTTCAGAAAAGAAATACTAGTAATTATTCTTCCAATATATATATTAGTAATTAGTCAAGATTTGTTTGGATTAATTATTAGAGCATTTGTCTTAATGGAATAGGTCCATAAATGGCATAATTCCAAATCTTGTTATCCCTTCTCTTAAAGAAAGAAAATGAAAGGGAATGAAAAGAAAAATGTATATTTTGATAATTCTTTTCTCAAAAGAGAAGAAAAAATGTTTCACATTTGTATTTTCTCGTAAAAATATGTAGAAAAGTTTTCTTCAAATGTAAATACAAAATGTACAGATTAAAATAGTATGAAATAAGATATGTTTAAAGGTTTCGTTCTAATACATTGACGATTAAATATTTTAATATTACAAATGATTTTACAAAATTGTAAATTAAGAAATTATTACGGGTCTATTTGGACAACATAGAGTAATTGAATAAAAGTGTAATTACTAGTAATTACAATCTCTTGTAATTACAAAAAAATTGTAATTTCTTTGACGTGTTTAGCTGGTAGAGTAATACATCGTAATTCTTTATGTCATATTTGGTAGTACAATTTGTAATTATACAATTATATAATTTATATTTTTTAAAAAAATTGATTATTATAAAAAATATTAGTATAATAAAAATAATTTTTAAGCAAGTAACAAAAATTAAAATCAAATAATTATATGTATTATGTTAGTATGAAAAAGTAGTTGATAACACAATTACTAATAAAAATAGCAAGAAAAATAAACATTATATGAAAATTTTTCTAATTGTTCTAGTGCATATTTGCTAGGTTATCCCCTCTTTAATATTTAACATATGCTCATGAGCATCATTTGTTGGTCCTTGACTGAATTTATCATCATCTGAATTTGAATTTGCGTCATTAAAACTATCAGTAACTCTTTCTTCCATGTACTCTACGAAATATGGATTATCTCAATTCTACCTATGATTAAAGTTATGAAATATGCAACATGCAACATGTTAGTACGATTCAACCTTTGTTTTTTATGCTATACTAAGGTGATGTTATTAATATGAGAAACATATTTTAGAACAACAAATGTATTTTCAACCACATTCCAAAACACTAAAGGTTTCAAATTAAAGAGTTTACGAGCTATGTATGGTGCTTATGCCTTGCACTATTCTATCAAATGGTATCATACCTCACAATATTAAGAAAATCTTTTATATTTGCATAACTAGCATTGACCTTATAATATTTGGGCTCATAGTCCAAATAGTCTGTAGTTTTAATTATAAAAACTTATATGAACTTAATTTGAAGAAAGACTTATACTAAGTTATATCCCTTTTATAATATATAAATTAAGTAAAAAATATTATATAATCTTTATAAAAAATTATAAATGGTTCAAAATATTCATAATATTTCTTATAAATAATATAATTTATTACTATAACTTTAGAATTTTTTTTTATAAATAGGTTATGAAAGAAAAATTTATAATATTTTTTAGGAATAAGTATATTATTTTTATAATATATAGCATGTACATATAAATGAGTTATGTCCATACTTGGTCATAACCTTTATAAATAAATATATTATAACACTTTTATAACATGTAAATTATTTTTTTGTAATAAAATTTGACCATAAATTTAGAAATTTTTTATGATTTAAATAATAGAATTTTTGTTATAACTTTATAAAATACATAAATTATTTTTATAATATATTTTTTAATATTTATAATATAGTTATTTTTTTACCATAACTATCCCAAACACTTATACATATTCATTCTTATAATATAAATTTTTTTATAACTTGTATAAAAATAATTTTTTAAAATTAGAATTGGGTGTAATTACATGCCTAATTACTTTAATTCTCACCCTCCTCTAAGAATTGAAAAGTGTAATTGAGAGTACTCTAACTACACCTAATTTGGTGGGACCCAACAATTACAATAGTTACCCAAACATATCATCATTGTGTAATTACAAGTAATTATGTCTAAATCCAATTATTAAATGATTTTCTAAACACTACCAACATATTTTTCAATTAAAAAGAAATTATTACATATTTTGTTTATTTAAAATTATTTTCTATCGTTTTAAATATGGCCTATGAATTTAATAAAATGTTTAATGATAATATATTTTTATTAGAAGGAAAAGGCACACATTTTAAGAGTTTTTTTTAATATTTGAAATTAACAGATTAAACCATAATTACTGAAATTGAAAATTTAAACAACTTATATTAATAAATAGACAGTTGATTTAAGAGAAATGAATATATAACAAATATATTTTAAAAATTTCGATAAAAAATAAATAAGCTTTAATTAAAATGATGAAATTGAGGTATTAAAAACTATGTCGACTTAGGTCTAAAATCCTATTATATATGTATCTTTTTAAATTTATATAAAAATATAAAAAAATAAACACCTTCATAGAAATATTTTTTACTTTCGAAAATAAATGAATTTTTGTTAATTTCATATAGTTGGAAACATAAGTGAAACTAACTCAGTCAAATACTTAAATCATACTAAATTTTACCACAACCATAATGTAGATGAATAGAAATATTTTATATTAAAAATATATTTATAAAAATGGGCGAAGCCATATACATGACTGTGGGGTCAATTGACCATGCAAAGAAAAAATGAAAACAAAAAAAGTTACTCTTAGTTTAAAATATATATATATATATATATATAATTGATGTATTCACCTCCTAAAAATTTAAAAATATCCATTAAAATTTTTTGAAAAAGAATTATTTTGTAAAAAATATTTTATATAAAAATAAATGAATATTTCTACCCACTAAAATTCAAAAATCCCTAATCCTTTTTTATTTTCTTTTAACTCTTGTTACTTTTCTCTCAAAATTCTCTTATTTTCTCACACACACTCTCTAGTATTTTTACAAGAAGTGTGATCAATCTTTCAATACTTTCAAGTCGGTCTCCCTAATTGGTAACAATTCTTCTTTTCTTTTCAAGCTTTATGGATTACTCTCTAGAACATTAGAATTGTGACTTTTCCTGTAATGGATTAAGATTTTTATATAAGATTTAGTTTTATTATTGACTGAATGATTTTGGGATATTGGTTTTGTATGAGATTCTTAACATTTTGATTGAGTAATAATTTTTAGAGGTTAACTAATACATCCGTGAAGAAATTAGGGTCGACTGTATTTATAATCTTGAACTTTTCAAATATTGATTAAAAATTTAGTATTTTTATTTAGAAATTGTTATTGCTAGTGTGATTATTGTGAATCTTGTGTTGAAAATTGACATATTGCATTCTCATGACACTGAAAAGCATTTAAGTGATTTTTATTTTTGTGAAAGAAATTTACTAGTTGTATGTTGGCTTTGTGAAAACTTTTGTGTTTAAGGTTTAAATTTATTTTTCCAATATCTACTAGTGAAGTAGAAGAACGACAACAAGAAAAGAGTGAATAGACAAAGTGAAATACAAACCAATGTGAAAAAAAATGTCAAACAAGTCAAGTTTAGCCTGTAAATCCTTCTAGTCATTTAATGATTTAGAGCTAAGATTACAAATTATCATTCAAATGATAGTTATAATATAAGAAAAAAATGTCAAACAAGTCAAGTTTAGCCTTTAAATCCTTCTAGACATTCAATGATTTAGAGCTAAGATTAAAAATTATCATCCAAATGATAGAGATAATAAAAGAAAAGCATATTTACAAAAAAATAAAGTACTTTATCAACCTCACATTCACAACTTTCCCAAAAAAAAAAAAAAATGGTGGATCGAAACTTTTCAACTTATTAGTATAAAGACTATGTAATAGTCTTGCATATAATAATATTATAAATTACTTTATCAAGGATTAATATTGTAAATTAGTTTATATTATTTTTATAAACGTTTTAATTTTTCAAAATTTAACCCCACAATTTAAGTTTTCTGGCTCCGCCCTTATTTATAAAACATTTTAACAAATGATTATTGATGAGATGGTAGGAGATTTCTATTTGAATTTGGTCTTATGTTTGATTGCCAAATAATGCTTTTTTAGTTGTTTCATTTGAAAAATCATATAAAAGTAATAAAAACAAATATACCCTTATAATAATATTAATTGCACTTTAAAGTTAGGGTATTTTAACAATTTTACAACTGAGTTGGTGTCAAGTTGACTTGTGGCACCAACTCAGTCAACAAATTTATATATACTATAGAAACTCTATCACACGCATCTATGTGTGGAAACCACAGATTTAGAACACAGATGCCTATTTATATACAATTGATGGAGGTAATAAAGTGTGTATAATAAAATTAAAATTGCTGAGACTGTGATACAACAAGAAGGAGGTAGAGAGGAGAGAGTGGTGGTTCTTGTGGAGGTTGATTCACCAAGACAGGGTGGAGAGCTAGAGGTAGTGAAGACTAGTGGTGGCGAGAGTGCTAAGGTTGAGAACTGAAGGTATGCTGATAGAGTACTGGCTTGGTCTCTAAGGGGAGGTCATCCCTTCTTCATTGTTCTTAAGAGTATTTATAGGTGAGGATCCCGTGTAAGGTGATGTTAACGTGTTGGAGTTGCCATCTAGCCATTATTATGGAATGCGTGAGGCAGATGTCTTTGATGGGACAATGATGTCTGTGATGAGATAAATCTTATCATTCACTCTGACTTGATGGTTTAAGGCAGTTGAACCCACATGGTGTTTGGTAACCAACAAATTCACGTTCTCAATGAAAGCTTGGGGACCTGAATGACGAATGACTCACACTTTTTTGGATGGTCATTCCGAAAGGGAGGCTTGTAATGCCCCCGAATTTTATTAAGTATGGAATGCTAAATTATGTCAAATAATTTAATTTGATTCAGTGGATAGGTGTTGTGATTATGTGCATGAGGTTTTGGGCTTGAGTCTTTCCTTTAGAATTTTGTTAATTTTTGGTCCTATTCCTATCCCTGAGTATTTGGCTTAAATCTTGTTTCCATGCAAGTTATGGTAGAATGAGCTTGTTGGTTCGGTGGTAAGGTGGCTATTAGCTTACCCTTTGGTCATGTGCTCGAATCTCTGTATGTGTAAAGTGGGAATTCTTTTAGTTTCTTGGCTATGGGTTAGTAATTGTGTTTAATTGGAACTCTAAATAATCTGGTAGGTTGGGATAATATCATAATATTATTTTTTTGTTGAATTAAATTTCAATTTTTCCTAATTTTCTCCCAACAAACCGTCTAAGCCTCCACTCTCCTCATGTTGGTTTTTCTCTTCTCCCCATTTTATATTTTCTTTTTCTTTTTCACGTTTTCCTCTCTTTTGCTTCCTGTTTTCTTTTTACTTTCGTGAGTTTTCTTTTCTTGCTTCTTTTCCCATTAATTTTGTTGCTTTTGTTCCATTCATCTTCGGTGTATTGGTGTGGAATTTGTTTTTCGATCTTTGGGTAATGTGTGGTGTAAGTTTTGTCAAGGAATTTTTTCTATTTTTATAGCCTTATTTTGTTCTGGAATAATATTAGAGTTCTTCTTGTTAAATTACTTTTCGTGGTTATGTTAAGTGTTTCTTATGGTTTGTTTAGGCGAAGGTTGTGAGAATCAATTACCTCCAGTGGAGTAAGTCTCGGTTCAAACATTGTTCTTTGAGTGGTAAGAGCTCGATTTTGGTTTTGGGATTGGAATTTTGGTAAATATATGCTATTTTAGGTCGATCTTTGATGGTTAATTAGTATGATTTAATGAATGAATGTAGGTTTCGTGAGTTGCAGACGTATGGTTTGTCATATCAGTAATCAGGTGTGTGAAATTAACTCGAAAACTCATTCAAAATTTGAGAAAATTGTGAAATAGGGGCTATTTTTGAAACTACCTAGCGCCACACGACCGTGTGCCAAACTGTGTGTACCACACGGCCGTGTGCTAGGCTGTGTAAAGCACACACGGCTGTGTGCTTTACACGGCCTAGATTGGTAGACTATGTGGACCACAAGGGTTGGCTTGATGGGTGTGGGCCACACAATCGTGTAGGCCCTTTTGGCCAATTTTGAGGGCCCGTTTGGGGGTCGATTTAGGGATTTAAAATTGGATCTATGGGCATCTTGGTAAGCCTATAAAAGCAAAAAATTAGGTATGTTATTCATAAATAAGCTTAGGGAGCATGTTATGTAAGTTTGCTTTTGTAACACTCCAAATTCGGCCTAGAAGTTTAGGCCAAATTCGGACGAGTTACACCAAACATATTGAAAACTGATTTCTTTTCAGAGTTTTAACTTTGAAAACTAGAATTTTCTTTTAGTTGATTTAGGTGGTTTTGTAGTTTCGTGTTAGAAATTGACAGATACTGACGAGATTATCAAAAAAAAAGCAAGGCAAATCCAAAAACAATTTACAAACCCAAAAGATCAAATCCTAGTTATATCTGTAACGCAATCCGAGCTCCCGTATGCTGTCCGATCCTAAGTCAGATGTCCACCTGGATAGACTAAGGTAAGACAAAGGGTGATCTACCGAGCATCGTGTAGAACCAACTTAATACAAATAAACATATCCTAACATATATAAATCAAAGTAACGCAACGAACTTAATAACAATTTTATAACTGGTACAAAACAGATCTAGAGTATCACGAAAATTTCCACAACGGTAGTACGATAGAACCGAACAAAACAGAACGGAGCAGAGCATAGCAGAACAAATCAAGCAAAGCAGAACAGAACAGAGCAGATGATGTGTTATGTAGATCTTGTATTTTTCAAACAGATCAGAATGCATATTTATCAGAAAACGTCCTACCCAAACTCCGCTACACACCAAAATAGAGTTCCCCCAGAACTCATCTAACGAAATCACACCAACAGATAACTGTGGATGGTGCCACCAGAATTTTGCAGTTAAGATTGCCAGATCGGATAAACGTGGTCAAGCCACTATAGTACAACTAAGATGCTGGAATAGAATTGTGGATAAACCACCAGATAATGCAGATCATTAACTGCCAGAAACTTCTTCCTTTCATATCAAACCAAATCCCATACAATGTGTCATGGCATATATATGCAGAATCAGAGTGATGAGTATGTAAGTCATGCTATCTTTCAATAACAGAATCAGGAGACACGAGAGTCCATGTCTCGTAAAACAGATTTATCAAACCTCAATAGACCATATTAGATTTTCCATGAAGTTACATGCACGGTTATAAATTAGAATCAGTAACAATCAGTCTAACATGTTCAGATATCGCATATTCCTCATCAACAAAGTAATGTAGAGGGTTATAAATCAGAATCAGTAACAATCAATCTAACATAATCAAATATCACATATTCTTTATCAACAGAGTAACATAAAGGCGTACCAACAAACTTAGAAAAATACAGATCGTACCTGGATAATTCACACACAATAGGCAATAGCACATTACATTTTGAAAGATCATATTCAATTAGGTTCGAACATAGCAGATATATGTACAGATCATAAGTTCTTCATCATCAGATCATCAGATATGAAGTTATATAGCCTAATTCAGATCGTACGAACCCTACAATAGGCTTGCGTTCGTTTTGAACGATGCTTGTGGCCCAAGGGAAAAATTCCAAATATTGCTTCACACGCTCGTATAATTTCACATGGCCTGGAGGACTGTCCTGAATGACTCTACATGGTCTAGCACACGTTCGTGTGTTTGCCCGTGTGTCCTACACGGCCTGATACACGCCCATGTCACTTGCCCGTGTGGTCCTAACTCGCAAACAGTGGGTTACACGGCTTGGACACACGCTCATGTCACTGGTCTGTATGAACCTTACACAATTCATAACCATACACGATCTGGGCACACACCCGTGTGCCTCCTATTTATGTGAACAGTAAGTTACATGACCTGCCACACGGCCGTTTCCAAGCCGTGTGTGGCGTCGACAGTCTAGTTTTTCGACGACTAAAATTCAAAGAAGAAGGGGTTTTCGGTACCCACCTGATACGGATTTGATGCATGAGCAACAAGGATGAATTCTCGTCCCTAAATGACAAGAAATTACCCAACAAATGATTAATTCACAGTCAAATCGCTAAAACTAACATTCTAGAACCGAAGTTACATCGAAGAACTTTCGACACCAAACTTTAAATCGAATGAATTAAACTAGAAGGAAAAGTCAGACCCCGTATAGAATCGGTGTAACGTAACATAACAAAAGAAAGGTCACTTGGAATTAAGAAACCAAAATGAAAAAACTAAAGAACAGAAAAAGAATGATAGAAAAATGTCACAGAAAAAGGAAAGAATAAAATGAAAAAAAAAATGAAACCCATCGAAGGTTTTTGGAAGGTTTTAAATAACCAACCAAAACTAACCATCATACAACAAAATTAAAAAACAAAACATTCCCTATTGCTTTCGCCAGGATTCGAACACAAGACCAAGGATTACACAGAAGCTTAACCACTGAACCAGCAAGCTCATTCTTGACATGAATTAACTGAATTTAACTTATAAACCAAACGTTCAAATATAAGGGTTTAAACAAAATAACAAAATTTCCAGAAACAGGATTCAAGCTCAGAACCTCAAACACATACCCAGAGCACTTAACCACTAAACTAAACCAATTTACTCGTAAAAAATTTCTAAGATTTAAACTCATAATTGAGGGATGACCACTCTTGGTTTCAAAACCCAATTTCTTCTAACCCAATTTTTGGGATGTTACAACTTTGTATATATGTATTATGTTATGTTCTGTAAATATATGTTTAGACATGTATGCTACGTAAGCTATATGATACGTATTTGTATATGTTAGCATGTATGTACATATGATCTGGGGTGGGTTTGATATGTTGGAGGAAGTGTATAAGGCAGTTTTACTGCAATAATGGCGGCTAGATCACAAATTTCTGTCTGGCAACTCAACTGCATATTTATGAGTGGCACATCGCTACAAATTGGTGTGATTGGATGGATGGACTCTATTAGTCCTAATTGGTGTGATTGGCTGGACGGAGAGGTGTGTAGCGGATGAGGGTAGGATATGCTATGATATTTTCTGATATGAAATATGATATGCTCTGTTATGG
The DNA here is from genome assembly GCA_025698515.1 of Gossypium sturtianum. Taxonomy (NCBI): domain Eukaryota; kingdom Viridiplantae; phylum Streptophyta; class Magnoliopsida; order Malvales; family Malvaceae; genus Gossypium; species Gossypium sturtianum. The sequence continues at coordinate 110,809,913 of CM046953.1, forward strand.
GATATGATAACCTCTGATATGTTATAGGATATATGATAAGAAATTTCGGTCTGATACAAACTCTATATGTATATTTGATACGTTGGTCAAATCACACACTGGGCGTAAAGCTCATGCGTTTGTATGTTTCATTTCAGGTGATCCTCAGGCTTAAGATTGGACAACAACTTTGGAGCTCGATTTTCACAGTAGTGGGTTGCATATTGTGTTTAAGTATGTTTTGGACTTTCTTTGGACTTTTCGGACTTTTAATTTTTGTTTGGGACTTTAAAATTTATTTTGGTATTTGATTTACAAAAGACTTAATTTTAATCGGTGTTGAAGACAAAACAACATGATTAATAAAGGACTAAGGTTTTATAGGACTGAGTCGCTATAATGTTTTTTCCTTTGCAAAGTTTTTGACTAAGTCATTACAATGTTTTAACTCACAAATGAATTGGGTCCATAGATTTGTGTAAACAAAGCTAATAACATGCAGTTTTTCATCAAAGTACTCACGGGTTTTTCATAATAGTTACGTTTTCAACGTTTTAAGCAATCTTGTTATTTTTTAGTTAAACGAGCCTTTCACCAAAAAATAAGCAAGATTATTTTCACGTGTAATGTGACCCTCACAATTCGATCATAACATCTATGATAGGTATAGGGTGTTACAAGGCTTGTGGGTGACTTCCCGATTTGTTGGCAACTGGCTTATTGATTGGGTGTCTTTCTAGCTTGTCATGTGTCTTGACACAGATGGGGGTATAACAAAAATGTATAAAAAAAGTGTACCAAAAAAATTTAAAATGTATAAAAAAAGTTAAAATAAAGCCTGGGTTGAATAGTAAATTTATTGGTGTGTGTTCAAATCCCTCAAAATTGCTTTTTTTATTGTTTATTAAATAAAAGTACTAAAATTATCTCGAATAATATAACTTATTTTAAATACGAAAAAATATTTTTTATAGTTTCTCTAATCGAATTGATACCCGGTTGACTCGTGATACCAATTCAATTAATAACTTAAATAATAATGTAGATAATAAATATTTACATGTGAATTAGATATTTAATATGCATTTTTTTTACCTAAACATTTAATGTGCACATTTTTACGTAGGATATTAAAACCAAAGTAAAAATTTCTAGTTTAAAACCCAATTATTATTGATATAAATTAAATGAAATGTAAAGAAATAAATGATAAAAATAAATTTGTACAAAAATTAAATCTTGCAGTTGCCCATCCTCCAGGTGGACCATCAATTAGTGGAACTAGATGAATGATTTTTTTTTTTTTTTTGGTGAATAGAAAATGACAACTTAAAACCTCCTAAGATACATTAAAAGTTTTATTATGTTGAATGGCCGTAGTCACCACATCAGACGGTACTTCAAATATCCGTAGAAAAGTCTGCCAGGAGAGTTCAATCTTCGCCATTTGATCTGCGATTAAATTACACTCCCTGGAAACATGCTTAATTTCCCATTGGCCTTCGGAATGTACAAGTCTTTTAACTCTTCTGAACAGTGTAGTGCCAGAGTCCACAATATCAGATGAATGATCTTAGAATTCAGCAATTAGAATATTAGGGTTTCTATAATCTAGATCTAATCACATTATTGGCCAAAAAAAAAAATCTAATCACATTTTTTAGTAGGATAAAACCTAGGGTACTTTCTTCAAAATAAATAAAAAAAAAAAGAAAAAGAAAAAAGAACTAGGATTACTCACAGCATGGGTTTGGGCCAGCCTAATCAACAATCACACTATAATTCAATTGAAATAATTATCGAAATTTATTTATCGAAATTACCTTTTTATGCGTGCTTTAATGATATTTAGAGTTTTATATATTAAAAAAAAAAAAAAACTCCTTAAATTACTACTCTTTGATTAAACAAGCTCATAAAATTACTACTCTTTGATTAAACAAGCTCATAAATTATTTTTGTAGGTTCCTAATTTAATTGAATAAAAATTAAAGTAAATATATTTTAAATTTTATATTAATCTTTTTGATGATGCTAAAAAATTATATATACTTTAACTAGGGGCGAATTTGAACGGCAGAGATCTTGGTCCCCTTAACATGGAAAATTGCTATTTAAATCCCCTATAAAATTATAAAACTAAAAATTACTTTATGATAAAATTGCATTTTGCTCTTAAAATGACGAAAAATATTTTTAATCACTTAAAAAATTATGAATAATAAATTAATACATTATGTTTAATCCCTTTAAAAATTTATTATTCAATTCCGGCCCCTCCTAAATTTTGTTTTTGGATTCGCCCCTACTTTAACATCAACATAACATCAACATAAGATTTAAAAGAGTAATCAATTTTTTCAAAAGAGTAATTAAGTGTGTTATGTATATAAGAACTTTCAAGAAATTTAAAAAAGATAATTTTACTTTTTATTTAATAACCTATTCTCATCAAATTCACAACAGTATAAAATGAAAATTAATAAATTTTGATTTGGAGCAACTATACATATGAAACTTGAATTTTGGTTTATATGTATATATGATACGCTAATTTTGATTCAATTGTACACACTTAAAGAAATGAGTAAATACATTTATTTTCATATCGGAGTAATATATTTCTTTGTGTTTGCAATATATCAACGTAAAATGGTGCTAATTCGATAATATTATTATTAATTTGTAAAATTTGAATGAAATCAAAATTTCATGTATAAAATCGTACAAACTCAAAGTTCACGTATAACATTGAACATTGGATCAATGTTCATGTATAATTTTAATATTTATCCCAGATTTAATTTATTTATTTTTACATTGAAGTTAATAATTATTTTTAACGAATAATCTTTTATTGAAATATTTGAACTATATAGATTCTTATATGAATTAGTTTGAAAATTCCCATCATTATTTAAAAACATTAAAAATACATTAATATTAATATATTTTATAATTTAAATTTAAACAATTGTTTATTACTAAACAGTAATTTAAGTCGAACTTTACCACCCAAATTAATAAATAAAATCTAGTATAATTTTCAACTCAGCTTTAGTACATTTTTTTGGCCTATATAATTTAAATGCTACAAGATGCTTGAAGTTGATGTGTATTTTTTATATTTGAAATTTAATTTTTTATTTGTTAAAAATAAAATATTTAAGTCTATTAATTAATTGCATTAAAATTCTTCTGTTAAATTTGTTGATGTGACATTTTAAAATTTAAAAAAATATTCACTTAGTAGTTATATGAAAAAAGAATAACATTGTAATGGATTTATATTTAATAGGAAATTTTAACAGTGTTAACTATTCTTAAAATTTAAAGTTCACATAAACAATTTAATTATAATAATGACATTATAAAAAATTGAAGTACCAAATTCTGTAAAAAAAAATTATTAAAATTAAGTCTTAAATTTGAGTATAATTTAAGGGTCAAAATTAAAATTTAACAATTGTTATATAACCTTTAAAAAAAAGAAATAGAGGGATGTAAACTAAAATATAATCATTGTAAAGGTATCATAATTGAAATTTAATCACGTGTTATATAGGAAGACATTAAAACTTTTATTTTATATGGAGATTTTATCCGAATTTAATAATCCATTTAAATAATATATTTTTATTCAATTTTAATTAAATTTTGTTTTTAAAACGAAACCTATGATTAGCCACACAATAATTTAGTGATAAAAGAGAAAGGGAGATGACATAAATTAAAATAGGCTATAGTGAGAAGTGATAAGTGTCAATCGCCTTGACCTTTTATGATGAGCTGTGCTACATGTGAGTTTAGAAAAGTGAGAAAGTGCCATTTGAGAAGATTATATAATTGCCACTACTTAAGTAGGGATTCATTTCAAAATATATATTTTTTAAATATTTTTCTTCTGACTTTGGTTTTCTTGATTGACTATAATATTTAAGATGAAGTTAATAAATGGGGTTACTGACTCAGCAAGGTAGATCAAAATTGGTGTAAGAAACCCTTTTCTAAGGTCATCTCTCTCTCTCTCTCTTACTTATATACCACTCACATGGCACTATCACTATTTCAAAACTCCATAGCTGAATAATAATAATAATAATAAAACAGCTTGGAAGAAAAGCCATGGGAAGACCTCCTTGCTGTGATAAAGTTGGTATCAAGAAAGGTCCATGGACCCCTGAAGAAGATATCATACTTGTCTCTTACATCCAACAACATGGTCCAGGGAATTGGAGATCAGTACCCACTAATACTGGTAATTTACACCATTTCCCACTTTCTTTTTTAGCGTTTATAAGTTCAATAAAAAAATGGGGATTCCATGGTTTCTTTTGGCTGATTCAAACCAACCTTTGTTTAAAGGGTTATTGAGATGCAGCAAAAGTTGCAGGCTTCGATGGACTAATTATCTGAGACCAGGCATCAAGCGAGGGAACTTCACTCCTCATGAAGAAGGCATGATAATTCACTTGCAAGCTTTATTGGGTAACAAGTAATCCTCAAACATCTTCTTTGATTCTATATATACTCCATTCGTTTACCTTCTTTAAGTTCTCCAGTGGATCATATTCTTTGTTTGTTTGTTTATACGTAGATGGGCAGCAATTGCTTCATACCTACCACAAAGGACAGATAATGATATAAAGAACTACTGGAACACCCACCTGAAGAAGAAACTAAACAAGTTTCAGTCAGCTTTGGACCCCCACCCTTCAATTGAGAGAAAGAGCAGCTTAGAATTTGCTTCAACTTCTTCAAGTACTAGTGCTGTTGGGCTAAATCAAGCCTCTTCAACATATGCTTCAAGCACTGAGAATATTTCTAGGCTTCTTCAAGGTTGGATGAGATCATCACCAAAGACAACTAATGATAATAATAGCTCTCTACTTCTCAAGGATACTTCTCAATATCAGAAATGGGATCAAAATACCAGCTTAGATGCTGATTCTTCAGCTAGATATAAACCCAAAGCTGAACAAGAAGGCGGTAATTTGATCTCCCATGAAGAGTTTGAGTCGATTTTATCGTTTGAAAACATTAACAATGTTGTATGGGACAAGTCTACTAGTGAATCTACATCAAAGGGTGCCTGTCAAGATTCAGGAAATGATGATGATGGTGATGATGATGATGGTGATGACAAGGTCAATGTTGCAATGGCCCCAGAGAATTATAAGAAGCAAAAAGTTGATCATCACAACAACAACAGCAATAATAAGAATAATCCGCCATTATCGTTTCTTGAGAAGTGGCTTTTTGATGAGAGTTCTTCAGGTCAAGTAGAAGAGATGAATCAGATGATGGAACTGTCTTCAGTCTTCTAAGTTTTTTCTTTTTTACCTTCTTTGTTCCTCTCTCTTAGCTTCATTTCGTTTCATGCTTTTATTAATGAAGAAAAATAAGGAAGAAAAGTTTGGGTTATTTAAGTCTCTTGATCATAAAGCATAAATGATTATTTTCTAAGCACTCAAAATCAGCAAGCTGGGTTTCAGATTTGTGAAATTTTTTCATGGAAATATGTATTGTCCCATATATACATGATCAAATTCTTCATCTTCTTTGAATGAATTTGACTATTTTTGGGTTTTCATTGGAGAATGCATAGAACAAGGACATAAAGAGATGGAAGGTATCACTAAATATATAAGATATTATTAAGTTAAATTAACACCACACAACTTTAGGCTGATCAGAACTTAGTGGCAAATAAATGGGGGTCTCTATAACTTCAAACCTTGGAAGGCTATATAATACATTCCTACTTTTGCATTAAGTTAATTGGAGTCTCTCTCTATGAGGAAAGATTTAGTGTAAAATTAACTTTTATACTATTTTATAATTTTGAGTAGATGTAATTATATAATTGATCCTATATTCATTCAAAATATTGTCTTCTATATTTCATAATTATTTTTTAAAATTAAATAAATTGTCTTTTTTTTTAATTTACACAATTTAATGCATATTATCTTATATGAATAAAGTATGATATACAACTATTCAATTAAATAAATCATATAAAATAGTTTTAATTTAACTCGAAAGTCTAAAAATCATCTTAGCTTTGAAGTCTACTTCATAGCACGTCTCTTTAGTTTCTTCGTCTTCCTAGCTGCATGTTGTGGAGGTTTTTTGTAGTCGGCTAGGGTTTTGATTTTTTGGGTGGTTTGGGTTTTGATTTCTTGGGTGGTTTGGCTTTATTTTCAGGGAAGAGTAATGGAAGAGGATTTGGCTTGTAACACCCCTCAACTGGTTTGGTCGTCGAACCTAAGCAACAGAATGTTACGAAAAAATATCACACAATTCCAAACAATTTATAAATCATGACCACAAATACAAATGAAGACAATTACATACATGCATGATAAAATGTGTTAATCAATCCATTTCAGGTAATATTGACTATACGGAAGCTTTGAAACAAATCGGGGCTGAACATGGATAAATTTGAATTAAAAACAAATAGATGAGAAAAATTTGACAATAGGGGTCACACGGCCGTGTGACAGAGCCCAAACCGTGTGGCTCCAGACATGGTCGTGTGGCTACCCCACACACCTGTGTTTTCAGACTGTGTAACTCTCTAACTTGGTACACTCGGCCGTGGCGCATGTCGTGTGTTAGGCCGTGTGAAACCTGCACCTAAAAATATTAGACCACACGACCGTGTGCTAGACCGTGTGTCAGCTCGTGTACACATGAAGAAACTTAAAATTCAAGCCATTTCATCTATCCAAACTTAAGCATCAAGTTATACCATTTGCATAAAGCAATACCCTTATAAAAAAACACATCAAATTAAGCCAAATCATGTAAGTACTAATCAACCTAAGTGCCTAATCAATATACCTACAATGGCACCTCCATGTTCAAATCCAAGCAACCATGAGGATTTGATCAAACATGCCAAATTTGAACACCTAAACATAAAACCAATTCATATTGCTTTACATCATGACCTTACCATCTATACACAAACTACCAAAGCTAACAAAATAGTAGCATACTTATAACTTAAGTGCTATCCACTCCATACTAACATAACCAAAGCATAATATGTATCAACCAACTCAAGTAACCATTAACCATCAAACCAAACATGTAACCAACTCATTAAAGACCACATTAGGCAATTACCAAGAAATACAAGTTTCAAGCTATTAACCATTTGATCATTACCAAAATACCTTACATATATACATAGCTATAAAGACATCAAAATTTAACTAACCATCCAATATAAAACCAACATTCTAAACCCAAGAATCTTTAGGTACATGCCAACATCAAAATAAGGACTTCACCAAAAATTGAGTTCAGGATTATCTTTGGATGTTGAGTCGTGTACAATCCGAATAGTACCTATGTAACAGCCCAATTTCGGTGAAATCGGAACAGTGGTCTCGAGACCACAAATCCGAGCCAAAAAATAAAATTTATTTTTATTTTATTATATGATCCATATTATACTAGAAATGTCGTGTGAAAATTTTGAAAAGAAAATTTTACCGATTATGTGCTTAATTACGAGAAGGACTAAATCGTATAAAATGCGAAAGTTGGATTCTAGTAGCTAGAAGGATCAAATAGCTATGGAATTCAAAAATTAAGGTCCTTATATGGTAATTAGACCATTAAGAAAAGTATGTAGATTTTTCTTTGTGACTCATCCATGGAAATATAGAAAAAGGGTAAGGACTAAATTGGAAAGTAAAAAATTTTAATTAATTAAAAGATGATAAAATAGATATCATCTTATTTTCTCATCTTCTTCCCCAAAAATAAAACATGGAAACCCTAGGAGAGAGAGAAGAGACTTTTATGGCCAAATTGGGTAAGTTTTTTTGTCCCGTTTTTAGTAATTTTGATATTTTTGGAATCGAGATAGCTTAATCTCTCTATTTAGGGAATTAATTTGAAAAGTTATCAAAGTATGAAAATGGTTCATGTATGTATATGCTGGAAATTATAAATTTATGGTAGAAAATGAAAGATTATTGATAGATAAACAACTTTTACAAAGTGATTTTTGATGAAAACATGATTTAGGGACTAAAATGAAAAGTTGTAAAATTTGATGAAAAATTATGAAATTTTATGAATACATGTGCTGTAAAATTTTTAATGGGGCTTTGTTTAGGCTTGGAATAGGGAGTAATTTGCACAAGTTTCATTTTCCGAGCCTAGGGACGGAAATGGAATTTATGGAAAAGTTAGGGGCAAAATAGTAATTTTTCCTAGGATGAAAATTTTGTCCACATGAATGTAAAATATGATAAATTGATGTTAAATTTACTCGTATAGATCCGGATAGACCAAATTCAGAGTTAGAACGAGGAATGAGGAAAATGTCGGATTAGTAGATTTTACGTACACGAACCTTTGTCGAGGTAAGTTCGTGTAACTAAATTGTATATGTTTTTATGCTTGATTTAAATGTTGTGTTTGTGAATTTTATCAATGTCATAAATATGTGAAATGATCACCTACTCGATATAGCCCGATAAATGAAAATGCCCGATAAAATGGTAAATGAATAAAATGTTACTCGTATGCTTGACATGAATGTGGAATGTGTTTTACTTGTATTACATAAATGTTACGGAGGTATGAAATAATCAAATGCTCGATAATGCTTGAAAAGAGTTTAAATCTCGGTTGAATAAATGGAAAATCGATGGATATGTGATTTCCCAAAATGAAAGAGGTCCTGCATTTGTTGCGGATAGGATTTAGCTCGGATGAGTAATCCTTCGACCTCAATTCTGATAGGATTTAGCCCAGACGGGTAATTCTGATGTGAGTCTTCTCGAGCATATGTTATAAATTGGATTTAGCTCGGACGGGTAATCCAGATCAAGCTCTTTAGAGCATATGTCATAAAAAGGATTTAGCCTGGACTGGTAATCCTGTTGTTTATATATACGTGGCTCGAGAGTGTACTCTCTATAATTGTACCTTATGGGTACCATTGGACACGAATTGAAAAATTTTGGATTCGTACACCTCGAGTGTACTACCTGTGTATCCATCGATATTTTGAATAAATTCAATGGGCAAAGCTCTGATAAGGGAAAATATGAATTTAAGACAAATTGACATGGAATGATATTTATATATGATATGAAATATGACATGAAAAAGGATATTACATGAAATACAAGGAAATGATGATTTATGACTAGTGATGTATGAAAATATGAAAAGATGATAATTGTACACGGAAATTATTTGATGAGAGTGTTCATCCTTGATTATATAATTGTACACCTTGAGTGTACTACTACTTGGTACCTTCATACTCGAATAAAATGAGTAAAGTCCTGACATGAAATGATCTGAACTCGAAATGAACTACTATGAAACTATACTTGTAATAATAAGAGATAATATATACATGCTTAATGAATACATGTTGTGGAAAGCATATATGCATGGAAACTTGATTATTGATTGAGCTTATACATATCTTGATGTTATTATGGATTACATGACTAACAAGGGCAATGAGAATGTGTGTAGGGCTTGATGTCAAATTAAGTGAATATGCCTTACATAGTTACCTCAAAATAGGATGAATGGTAAGTTAAGTACCATGTTATACGAACTTACTAAGCATTTTATGCTTACGCCATTTTATTTTCACCTGTTTTAGAGTAAATCGGAAGCTCAGCGGAGATCACTCACACTATCTATCGGCCCATGTCGGTACAATATGGTAAATCAATTACGGTTGTAATGGCATGTATAGGATATGCTGGCCATATTGGCATATAAACATAAATAATGCTTGTAATCTAGCCATTGCAATGGCTAGTAATGATTGTTTTGATATACTTGTAATGTCATATTATGTTAGCCACATATATGTTAAGTAGTGATCAAATTATGTCTAACATGAGGACATAACCAAGGTAAGATTGTAAGCATGTATGCATGAAATGATATGCCATGATGATGGATGGAATATGCTTGATTAGAATGCTTGAAATGGTTAGTAATTGTATGTGATGATATATCATGTTAAATGATAGAATTAACTTGAATAAAATGCTTGGATTTGTTGGGTTATGAATGCAAGATGTGGTGTAGGATTATGGCAAAGATTAGGGTGAGAAATGAAGCTATGAATGGCTGTATTTTGTCCACACGGGCAGACACACGGGCGTGTGTCTAGATCGTGTGTGACACACGGCCTGGTAGCACGGGCATGTGGTTAGGCCATGTGTCCCCTGCACCTTAAATTTAAGAAAACAGAATGCTCAGAATTGAGCACACGGGTAGAGACACGGGCGTGTGTCTCAGCCGTGTGGGTGACACGGCCTTGAACATAGGCATGTGCCTTGGCCGTGTGAAACCTGTACCTAATTCGAATTGAATTAATTAACCACACGGCTTAGCACACGGGCGTGTGGCATGGCCGTGTGGCGCAAGTCAGAGAGCAACCTAAATTGGAAACGGCCTGATGCACGGGCATGTCTAAGAGTCACACGGGCGTGTGAACCTTGCACCTTGGAATTTTTTTGAAATGTCACGAAAAATTCATAGAGTTTTCGATTAAGTCCCGACTCGATTCAAATGCTCGTATTGGACCTCGAGGGTCCATCTAATGGACGTTACGAATGATCTTGGTTAATGAATAGTGATTGACATGATTTATCTGAAAAATATTCTGAAAAGTTCTGGTAATGCTTCGTAACCCTATTTCGACGACGGATACGGGTTAGGGGTGTTACATTTAGTGGTATCAGAGCTACGGTTTAGTGGGTTCTCGGACTGAACGTAGCATATGTGGAGTCTAGAAATACTTGCCATTATATAACCTGTGATAGTGTGATATCTCCCGATTCTGATGAAAATTATTTTAAAAATAGACAGAGATGCTTTCCAATCGAGCTAATTACAGTGACTCCGAAAGAGATACTCAAGTATCTGAGTAAAATGTTACTGATGATGAAATAGAATTCGAAAAGGTATGGATAGATGTTTTATAGTACATGAAAATGATAAATGTTATGTTATATGAGCATATATATGAAAGTTAAATTTTGAGGCTTACGATCTCCACCCCCTTACTCAGTATAGTTTTATACGATGAAAATTCACAAGATTTATGTTGACTAAGTTTATAAGTGTGAAAGAAGAGTTCAAAGGCTAAATGATTAATGAAGTAGTCAGAATTGAGAATGGGTTAATAAGTAAAGACGGTATTAAAAGAGATATCAGATTTTTCTGAGGATTATTGTAACAGCCCGATTTAAGGCCTAGTCGGAATAGTGGTTACGAGACCACAAATCTGAAGTAGAAATATATGTTTTATGATTTTTAAGTGGCTTATGATATGATTGCATGGTTATGACAAAATTTCATGAAGAAATTTTATTAATTAGTGAATAATTTGTCCATTAGGACTAGATTGCAAAAAGTGGAAAATAAGAGATTCTAGAATATTTAAGTATGAAATAGAAGTATAAAAATTACTAGAGGTCCTTATTTAGCAATTAGACCATTAAATGTTAAGATGGACAAAAATGGACATGGGAAGGAAAAATATAAAGAAAGGGGACTTAAGGGCATTTTTGTCATTTAGTTAATAAAAGAATTAAAAAGGGAAAAAGAAGCCAAAATCATGTCCATCTTCTTCCTCCTTGGCCGAAAATCACAAGAGCACCATAGCTAGGGTTTCTTCAACTTCCAAGCTTGATAGTAAGTGTATCCTAGTCCCGTTTTTAATGTTCTTCGTATTTTTTAGATCCTCGTAGCTCGGTTTAGCTATTTCTAGCTATATTTTGAGCTAGGGTTTATGTTCAAAAATTTGCCCATGTATGACATACATGTATTTTGATGTTTTATGGAAGAATATGAGAGTTTGATGTATGATAAACATCTTTTTCTAAGTAATTTTCATGTAAAATGCATAAAAGGACTAAATTGTAAAAGTTAAGAAAGTGGTCATACATGGGTGAAATAGTATAAATTAGAGGTTGTTATAGTTAAGAAAAAGATTCGGCTAGGCTTAAAATACAAGAAAGTTGAATAAAAATCATTTTACGAGTTTAAGGGTAAAAGTGTAAATATGTGAAAGTTTAGGTGCAAAATCGTAAATTTTGCCAAAGTATGATTTATGAGTCAATTTAGTAAATGTGAGTGTTAAACAAGTAAATTGTTATTATAGATCAAGAAACACGAAGCCCGGACCGAAACCGAGGCAACAATAAGATTGTGGACTAAATTGATCAATTACACACATTTTGAGTGCCGAGGTAAGTTTGTATGAAATTAAAGCTATATAATGTTATTATGCCTTTAAATACTTTATTCTATGAGATATGTATATTAATTTCATGAAAATTGATCAATGATGTTTCATTGAGATTGAAATGAGATTTACAATAAGTTGAAGTCCCGGTTGAAGATTCGGAATAACGGGGATACCTATGTCACGACATGAGATAAGGATGGTCCCGTATAAGACCATGTCTAGGACATGGCATCAGCACCGAATGTAGGTCCCGTATAAGACCTTATCTGGGATATGGCATCGGCACCGAATGTAGGTCCCGTATAAGACCATATCTGGGATATGGCATCGGCACCAAATGAAGGAGGTCCCGTATAAGATCATGTCTGGGACATGGCATCGACATCAAATAAATGAGGTCCCGTATAAAACCATGTCTGGGGCATGGCATCGGCACCAAATGAATGAGGTCCCGTATAAGACCATGTCTGGGACATGGCATCGACATCTATGTACGATCTCGTGTAAGACCATGTCTGGGACATGGCATCGACATCGGGTTAAGAGATCCCGTATAAGATCATATCTGGGATATGGCATCGACATCATAAGGTGATCCCATGTAAGACCATATTTGGGATATGGCATTGGCATCATAATACCAGCATGACGAGATTGAGTATCCTCCGATATTCCGAGTAATTCAACGGGAAAAAAAGGGCTAAGTATGCAAGATGATTAAGAGATAAGTATGCAAAGATGGCAAGAGCTAAGCTATAAAAAAAATAGAAATTACATTTAAGTGAAAGATGATTACGATTTCAGTTATGTTCATGATAGCATAAGTGCTAAATTATGTGATGAAGTGATAAAGGTACCATGAGTAAATACGAGTTATGAAACCCTAATGTGATATGTGATGGGTAAGCTTGAGTATGAGTAAGTATGTCAAAGTATTTGAGGACTTGGATGGTTGTCATTCTATGAGAAAAATGAATTCTACCATGAGTATTTATGTTACTATTTTAATTCATGCAAACTTACTAAGCTATGAGCTTACCCCTCTCTTTTCTGTTTTCCATGTAGTTTCGCCGAGCTAGCTCGGGGATTGTAGGACGTCGGAGCTCGGATCATACTATCAACTATTATTTTGGTATAGTAAAGTTGATTCATTTTGAGTATGGCATGTATAGGAATTTGGTCATCTTATGTTATGTCATATTTGAAAGCCAAAGTGTTGGCTACTAATGTTATACACTCATTTTGTAAATGGCCATAGAGAATTGGCCAATATTTATCAAGTTTCATATTTTAATGATGATGAGTTCATGCAATGAAAGTTCATGAAATTGATGGTTTAAAGTGTGAAGTGTATGAATGATGATTTGTAATTCTTCATAGTATATTATTGCCATGTTATATGTTGCTTGAGTTGGTATATGTGTGATTATGTTTTAGGGTGGCAATTGGCTTGGTAAATAGCCTTATAATTGTCCACACGGATAGACACACGGGCGTGTGTCTAGGCCCTGTGTGACACACGGCCAACCCCATGGGTGTGTTGACAAGCCGTGTGTCCCCTGCATCAAATTTGCGAGAATTTGATTCGCCACACGAGCCAGCACTCGGTCGTGTGCCTAGGCCGTGTGCACTTAAAGGATTGTTGATGTCATAAACATAATGCAAGGGTTTTCTCACACGGGTGAGGACACGGGCGTGTCTAGGCCGTGTGGAGGAAACAGGCCAAAGACACGAGCGTGTGTCCGGCCGTGTGGAAACCCCTGTAGGTTCGAAATGAAAAATAAATTCCACACGGGCTGGGAACATGGGCGTGTGTGACCGCATGGCCTACCCATACGGGCGTGTAGCCCTGTTTTGAGCAAAAATTTTCTAAGTGCGTAAAATTTTCCGGATTGGTTCCGAACTATTTTGATTGTATGTTTAGGGCCTCGTAGGCTCATGATAGGGTAGTATTGTGCACGAATGAAAAGTTTTAAATTGAAACGAAATTTTACAGCCCAATGTCGTATGTTAAAGAAAGTAAAGTACGGTAATGCCTCGTATCCGGTTCCGGCATGGAATACAGGTAAGGGGTGTTACAATTATTCTTATTATGTGATGTCATTGTTAAGGAAGAAGTTGTTCATGAGTAAACGACTTATCCAGATATGATAATTACAGAACGGATTAGCCGAAAATTCTTATGAACTGACTCTTTCAGTAAATTGAATAATGTAAAATAATTGATGATTTTATTGGTCAGTGGAATAGTGATAAAACTGTAAAGATATTTGAATGCAGCTGTTATAATCGGGGATATTATAGCAATATCTTCTGGGTACTCTATAAGTTCCGTTATTCTCAGAGGCATATGAAATTGTGCATGTACAGATGCAATATTTGTCGTATTGAAAATCTAGTAAATCATGATAGATGAAATTACTATAAGTCTGGTTAATTCATGATTGGTATTGCTCTATCATACTTGGGATTTCTAATTCATCATGATTAATATAAGATTTGATGATAAGGTTCATGTGATTTTATTTTCTACTTCTACTGATTTAAGCCCTGAATTGCGAATGTGCAAATTATATTGTCTTTATCATAGTTATTTCTACTGAGTAAATGTAACACCCCAGAACCCGGCCTAGAAGTTAGGCCCGAATCCGGCGTGTCACATTGAAGTGTTTTTCGAAACCCAGTGTAACATCCCAAAATTGGGCCTAGTAGAATTAGACCTATTGGGCCCATTGGACCTTGAGCGTAGAAGCGTTTTAAAATTTATGGGAATTTGAGAACGACATTATTTCAAGTTGGACTTATTAGGAGGGTGATTTTGGAAAGTTACGAGGCTTCTAGGAAGTTCCAGGTTCAAGTTAGGCTATAGGTAAATTTTATGTTTTAGCACTTTAAGGAGATATAGTAAGTGACCTCAATGTTTATGGAATTAAGTGAGTAATGTGCTAGCATAATTGAGCATATGGCAAAGAGGTTATGGCATTAAGTGAAGAGTATGGAGGAAAGAGGTTCAAATCCCATAATGTGCAAATTTTGACTATTATTTTTGTATTCTTTCCCTAAGTGTCGGCCAAGCTAGTAAATAAGGCAAGTTGGACTTTTTAATTTTGGCAAGGTGGCTAAGGATATTAGGAAAGGATGAAGGTAGGGAAAGAAATCAAAAGAAAAGGCAAGTATAGGGAACATGTTGGCCCAAAGAGAGGAAAATGTTTTGGAATGTTTTTGATGGCCAAAATGTTTGACCTTTTGGTTTGGTGTACACGGTTTTTGGGGGTAAAGGAGTGCAGAAAATCCTTTAGGCATTTGGTAAGTTTTAGTGCTTGAGAGGTTACTTTTCTTCTTAGCCTTTTGGTGATTTTTATTTTTCCAATTCCTTTCCTCTTGGCCAAAACCTCCTAGCACATTTGTGCAATTTTCTTTCTCTTTTGTTGGTGAAACATTCATCTCTTGCATCACCTTCCCTTGATAGCCGAACCATCTAGCATCCATCCATCACCCATTCTTTTCTTTTAACCATTTCTTCAATCTTTCCTCTTCTCTAAAATCGACATCACTTTAAGATCACATCTTCTTGTTTGATTTTCTTCCAAAGCCGAATCTAGTATCATTCCATATCTTCACTACTTCTTTTCTTTTTGCCTTGGACAATCTCTTCCTGATCGAGTTGGTAAGTGACTTATCATCCATCATTTCATTTCATTTTTAGCTGAATATATGAGTTCATCATTTTTGATTACTCTACTTTGTTTCTCTATCGAAATATCTCTCTCCATCACTTTCATGTTGTGATCAATATCTTATTTCGTAGTGATCTTAGTGGGTGGTCGAATATCATTCTAGTCATAAGTCAAGTGGTGGAAATCGAATCCATTATCAACAAGGTAAGGAGTTCTTTATGGATTATTTGATATCGTTCATTATCCGATTTGTTGCTAAATGGATTAATAGTTTGGACTAATCGGTCACTATAGGAACCAAATTGCTTGATCACCTATCCCTCGTAATAAGAGACTCGGATTGTTGGTAAGTGATACAGATTGTTAATCAATCGCAATACTTGGTTGAAGTTGAAAATTGGTCTTTGGACTAATTGTTAACCGATTGTACCTTTAGGTGCCGCAGAGAGTATCGTGTTACGGATTCCGAATAAGGTGTGTAATCCCGTACCCTACCAAATACATGTTTGAAATGGTGGTAATCTTGTATCTCTCTGAAAGTTTGCATGAAATGTTCTGTGATTTGGTCGAAATACCGAAGGAAATCGGAAACCGGCATCCGTGACCACTCGGGCGTACGTATTTTAGTAGTGGTAACCATATTTTGCAATGAAACAGTTTGGTCAGCAGTAGTGACGTGATTTTGAAAAATCACGAAAAATAGGATAAAGGGAATTAGAAAGTGAAAAAGATATTGGATTAAATATTACTGTGTCTATTTTTATATGAAAGAAACATAGGTGGAAGAGGAATTTTATATTTTGTGATATTTTAAATTTAGCGGGACTGGCTCTGATTGACTTCCTGGTTCCCTGATCTGTCTTATAAAAATCATTTAAAATTGTACAAAGTGAAGTATGAGTTATAATTTATATGCATAGATTCCTTAGTGAGCCTATTTTCAATAGAAACAAGTGGGAGCAACATATGAAAACTGTACAGTTAAATATTTGAATTTCGGGTAAGAGAGGTCAGAACCGTTGGTCAGTGAAATAAGGGAAACTTTAAGGAATAAACTTTACTAAATGGTTAAGCCAAAAATTCTGGAAAAATTTTAGTAAGAATATATATGAGTCTAGTTTTAAGGAAAATTTACAGATTTAAATTTTGAGTTTCCTAACTTGAGTTATAGTCAATTTAGTCAGTATGACGCAGATGGACAGTTTCAATTTTTTTTAAGCCTCACATTAGTAGTTAAGTCTAGGTTGCCGAATTACCAAAATACCCTTGGAGGGTAAATTACCGAAATACCCCTGGGTTGCAAGATTACCAAATTACCCTTAGTGGGTAAAATTACCGATTTACCGAAATGTCCTTATGGACCGAATTACCAAAATGCCCTTATGGGTCGAATTGATAGAATGCCTTAGTGGGCTGAATTACAAAGCTCAATAATGGGCCGATTCATCGTATAAATTACTAGACTAATGGTTGTTATACATGTGGGTATTTTATGTTATTATGTGTATTGCATCATCACATATTGCATGGGATGGGAAACTTGAATGAAGAGAAGTATAGACTGGTGGCATTGCCACAAATTCTGATATGGGCTATGTGCCAATTTAAATATGGCTTTGTGCCATCATGATTAAGGAGTGTGTGCCGATTATGTTACCAGTATATGATACTGGTGGCTAAGCCACAAAATTATTATAAATGGCAGCTTGTCCGCAAATTGAGAGAGGCTGGCGGGGTGGGTTGACTTGATCCCCACAGGAGGCTGGTTGGTACGGGGGAGAGACTGATTGGATGGGTTGGGTTGCATACATTTGCTTCATATATATATGTTCTGTTATGAAAGTGGGCTCCGGCCCAAGATGTTGCTATATGGGTTCAGGCCCAGTGGATGACTGTGAAGGGGTTTCACACCGAGTTCTTGTAACTCACTCCCCTTTTCTTAACCCTTGTAGGTAATGCTCCGTAATGAGGACTTGGGCCCATGGATGACTCGGTGGAGGCCATACTTGAGAAATGGTGTTATTGAACTTTAAATTTCTATTTCGGTTTATTTTATTATTTTTCTATTTTGGTTTAAGTTGTAATAAGGCCTCAGGATATGTTTTAAATTGCTTTATGTTTAGTCATTACTTATTATATTGCTTGAATTGTTTTAACGGGAATTTTCTAAAATCATAAATAATGGTTTTCCAAAATTGATTAATAAATGAATTTTATAACAAACTTTTACAAATATTTTAACTCGGAAATTTTCTCTCGAATTATCAACAATATTTTCAAAAGCCACGGTTTTAAAGCTCACTACCTCAATTTTCGACTCATCAAACGATCTCTCAAAAATACTTGTATTTTATCTACGTTTCATAACGATTTCAAAATACTTTCAGACTCTATTTCTAAACATCACATTTTTGTAAATTGTTAATTTCAAATATGCTTTCGCCACCAAAAAGGTTTTTAAAGATAATTACGTTTTCAAGTAGTTAACAATTGCTTAAGTGTTTTGGGTTTTAACAAAGAGGCTGTAATTCTCAAACAAGTTTTTTTCCATGTGACACGCCAGAATCGGGCCTAACTTCTAGGCCGGGTTTAGGGTGTTACACCCATGTTTCCATTGAACACCCCTCTTACAATTAAAACTTGTTGCCATTTAAAACCTCAGATTTTGTTTGCTTGTTTTTAAAACGTGGTTTATTAAAAGTCAATCTCTTGTAAAACGCTTTTACCTTTAAAACCTTATTTGATGTGGAAGCTTAGTTTAAAACAGTTGCGGAAATGTGATATTTTTAAAAATAGTTTTCGTATTGGTGTTCTACTTCTAGCAATTATAAACCCATAAATAAGATTCCAAATTTAAAACCTAGAAATTAGAAAGGTAAATAAAATCCAAAGCAAGTTTAAATGTGTGGCCAGCTCCAAGTCCCTCGCAGCTCCGAACCATCTATGTATGGGGATCACCTGCACAGTTAAACAATTGGGTGAGTTTGTAAAAACTCAGTGTGCACCCCAAATAAAAACAGTGATCAATCAGAACAGTTTGGGCCTGGGCCCATCTCAGGAGAAGTGTCCAACTGGGACTAAGCCCATTACAGAACAGATGCAGTGTGGGCCTTAGCCCTAAACAGAACAAAATCAGAATAATCAAGCATGCAAAAACCCTATCCATCCAGCCTCTACACACCAGCTCCGTCCCACCATACACACCATGCGGGGATATAGTATCAACCCACCAATCCCTCCACACCACATAATAGTACCGATGCGGCACTAAACAGAATTTGCAGCAAAGCTACCAGAACGGTAGGCTAATAGCCATCAGAAATATGCAAAGATCTTTGCGAATGAATACTTCCTCCAATCACATAACCCAACCCCATGCAGCATAATATCACATGAATGCAACCATATCATAAATAGCATACAATAACAATCATATAACATGTAGGGGCATTTTAATCATTTTGCCCTTCAGGGGCATAACAGTCATTTTACCCTATAGGGGTATTTCGGTCATTTTACAACCTTCCTAAAGGTTTACAGTCGCCTCGAGCGACACAGATAACATATATCGTCAAAACAGTGTAATTGGGCCCAAAGCCCAATACTCGGCCCAAGTGGGCCCACACGCTCGTGTGGCCCATTAAGCCCAAAACTGCCTTTGGCCATGTGATCGCCATGGCTGGCTCATTATTTCCTATCCAACCAAAAAATTTACTCGCGTAGGGCCCCCGGCCCATTTCGGTCCATTTGGCCCCAAAAACGGCCTAAGCCCACGAGAACACTCGCGGTGGCCTCTACAGACTAACGCCCGTGTTCATGGGCTCGGTTCACCACACACACGATCGCATGATCGTGTGGCAACCGTTGCCGTACTTTTGGCTTTTCGGCATTTTGGCATTTGCCGATCTACGGTTTGGGTGGTATGTGTACACACCTACCAGCGAAGTCGAGCGAACTGCTCACGAGTCCAACGCCTTAACCAAAGTGTGTCTTGGCCCGCTAAGGATGTTACTCGAAAAAGGATTGCACCCCTTCCTGCCAAAATACTGTATTAACAAAAGAATCCATTACTCAACAGCACACGATCTAGAACTTGGATCGATAACTAACATTAACAAAAGCCCAAATCCAAAGAAAGGGTATCGGCCAACCCCAAAGTGCTAGACCAAAACGCTTACCTCAAATTGCGTGATAAGAAAACGGTTTCGGTGACTACCTTGAGACCCTCCTTCACTTCTCTGAAAACCTAGAACCCAACAACCCCCACACCAAAATGAAAGGATCACCATTCGGCCATCAAAGAGCATGCAGGAAAGAAATATTCGGCTTTTAGAGAAAAAAAAGGAGATAGGAGAGAACAATTTTTTTTAAAAAAAGTGAAGAATATGATCACTTACCGATTTTAGGAACACTTGTAGAACCACAACAGAGAGGGAAAGAAAACGGAGAATTCGGTCACCACAGAACAAATCAAGAGAAAAGATTCGGTTCACAAGCTATTAGGAAATCGAAACTAAAAGAAGAGGGATGGTATTTGGCTTAGGAGAAGAAAGGGAGAAGAGGGAAGAAAGAAAGAAAAAGAGAAAAACAACAGAATGAAGAGGGAGGGAGAGGAAGTGTATTCGGAAAAAAGTGACCTGAAAAGGGAAAGACCCGAATGGTCAAACATGTTGCACGATATGCCACAAAGGGAGAAAAAACTGAAACGAAAAAGAGAAAATCCCGAAATAACAGAGAAAGAATTCGGCTTCTGCACTCTCACCCACTACCGAAAATGCACAAAATGTCATACCTTAGCCGAATTTCCCTTACTCAAGCTTCCCCATTCGGCCAAGACTCCCCTCACATCCTAACTCCTTAGAAATCTCCACAGATTTCTCCTTGATTCACTCCACACCTCCCATTCAAACTCATTCAAATTTGATGACCAAGTCTTCAACCACCTCTGCAGAGTTTGAATCAAACTCTACCTCTCACGCCACAAACATATAAAATAAAACCTCCTTTTTGCATACCATGGGATTCGAACCCACTCCCTTCTTGATGCCCAACACGCCACTAGCCACCACAACACAAGGTCTCTTGTGTCTCTTTTTAATCACAATTATCTAAAAGGCTTAAAACCAGAAGTCATGGTTCCCCTAATGATAAAAATAAAAATTTTCCATATGACATGGCTTGAACCTAGGACTTCATAGAAGCCCTTTAACCTCCCAAAATCACTCACCTAACAGATCTAACATGCAATTGTATCGTTCTCTTGTTCTCAAAAATTTTTAATGCTCCCAAGCCCAAGGCCCAATTTTTTTAGACCCAAAATTCAGGGCGTTACAACTCTACCCCCTTAAAGAAATTTCGTCCTCAAAATTTCCAACTATCTAATAATCGCCCAACACAGATTACACCACTACACTTCTGTTGCGCATTCTAATTCTAATTGCAAATTAGGTAAATAGCACACTATGGGTAAAGTACGTACCACTATTGGCATCTGGAGCGTCCCTGTCCTCTCGGCGACGCGCTGTATAAACCAAAGCTGGCTGCCTCGCCTCCGTATGACCAGCACATCTGCCTGGAGCTCCACGACCTAGACCGTTTCCATCCCTGGCCTGACCACGGCCTCTAGGCGGCTACTGACCACCCATTAGTGGCTATACATTACCCACTCTAGTAGCTTGTGTCTGAACTAGCCTTCGTGGACAATCCCTGATACGGTGCTCTATCGATTCGCACCTCAAACAGGCTCCCATGCTTTTCCAGCATTCCCCAGGATGACTCCTCCCACACTCAGCACAAGGTTGCAACCTATCAGTAGCAACAAGGGGCCCAGCTCTGACTGGCCCATCAACTCTGACCCTTTTCCTAGGCCTCTGCTTGAAACCGACGACCTCTACATCCCTTCTGTTTTTCCCTTTGTCTTTCTCACGATTCTGGCGCTCTGCGCGCTTCACCTTCTCAGCAATCTTAGCTTTCTCTACTAACGCAGCAAAGTCCCGCTCCCTCTGTGGAGCTATCAACACTCGGAGACTGTCTATGAGGCCGTCCTCAAATCGAACACAATGTTCGTACTCCGTTGCCACAATTTCTTGAGCATACCGGCTAAGTCGCAAAAATTCTGCCTCATACTCAGCCACAGACTTATCACCTCGAACCAGATTCAGAAATTCTTTCCTACGAGCGTCGACATAGCTGGCGCCCACATACTTTCCCTGAAATGTGGACTTGAAGAATTCCCAGGTCAATCGATTAGACAGGGTACCTTCTTTTACCGTAAGCCACCACTGGTAGGCTTCATCCCTCAACAAGGACATGACACCCTTCAACTTCTGTTCCGGCGTACAGTCGAGGTCGTCCATAATTCTTTCGGTGGCCTCCAACCAGTACTCCGCCACACTTTGGACCACCCCAGAAACTCCCCTGAAGATGTCAGCTCCATTTGACCGAAGTTGTTCCGTAACTGACCCACGGCCCCCAATAACGGTATTAGGCCCAACAGACCCAGCAACTCTTTCCAAAATAATAGCAGCATCGCTCGAGACGGTCAAGGTCATCTCCAAAGCATTTCGGTCGAATGACCCTGTCTCAGCCACCGGTGAAGCCGGTGCTTCTCCCGCCTCGATATTAGGCATGTGGCCTGACGCCGAAGACCCAGCCCTAGCACTTCCACGGCCTCTGTCGCGGCCTCTTGCGCTACTTCTAGTGTTCATTATCGCGTCGCGTAAAGTCTGTATTAGAAATTTTATGCAATTTAACTTATCATTCAAATAATTAAGCAGATGTTTTATGAAAGTAGCAGTTATGAGTTGTTTACGCAATCGTAGACTCACTACAGTTTTCGTCTCCTACGGCTTCGATTTTACTCTAACTAAGAGTCTCAATATAGTCTATCATCTAAAGTAAGCCCAGTAACTGTCCATAGTATATCAATTTAAAACAGATTTCAACATCAAGAAAAACTTACTTGGTCCGGTGCCGGAGACTCGGTGTGCCACACAATACAATCCTTACTTCAAAAATGCTTCAAAATCGTTTGTAAGAAATTTTGGAATCCCCCAAAGGCTAAAAACCCATTTCACAGCCCAAGTTTTAAACTTGGCTCTGATACCACTAACTGTAACACCCCAGAACCCGGCCTAGAAGTTAGGCCCGAATCCGGCGTGTCACATTGAAGTGTTTTTCGAAACCCAGGTTTCCATTGAACACCTCTCTTACAATTAAAACTTGTTGCCATTTAAAACCTCAGATTTTGTTTGCTTGTTTTTAAAACGTGATTTATTAAAAGTCAATCTCTTGTAAAAACGCTTTTACCTTTAAAACCTTATTTGATGCGAAAGCTTAATTTAAAACAGTTGCGGAAACGTGATATTTTGAAAAACAGTTTTCGTATTGGTGTTCTACTTCTAGCAATTATAAACCCATAAATAAGATTCCAAATTTAAAACCCAGAAATTAGAAAGGCCTTATTACAACCCGAAAATTAGTAAATAAGGTAAATAAAATCCAAAACAAGTTTAAATGTGTGGCCAGCTCCAAGTCCCTCGCAGCTCCGGACCATCTATGTATGGGGATCACATGCACAGTTAAACAATTGGGTGAGTTTGCGAAAACTCAGTGTGCACCCTAAATAAAAATAGCGATAAATCAGAACAGTTTGGGCCTGGGCCCATCTCAGAAGCAGTGTCCAATTGGGCCTAAGCCCATTACAGAACAGATGCAATATAGGCATTAGCCCTAAACAGAACAGAATCAGAATAATCAAGCATGTAAAAACCCTATCCATCCAGCCTCTACACACCAGCTCCGTCCCACCGTACACACCATGTGGGGATATATTATCAACCCACCCATCCCTACACACCACATAATAGTACCGATGCGACACTAAACAAAATTTGCAGCAGAGCTGCCAGAACGGTAGGCTAATAGCCATCAGAAATATGTAGCAGTGCTGCCAGAACAGAATACTTACTCCAATTACATAACCCAACCCCATGCAGCATAATATCACATGAATGGAACCATATCATAAATAGCATACAATAACAATCATATAACATGTAGGGGCATTTTAGTCATTTTGCCCTTTAGAGGCATAACGATTATTTTACCCTGTGGGGGTATTTCGATCATTTTACAACCTTCCCGAAGGTTTATAGTCACCTCGAGCGACACAGATAACATATATCATCAAAACGGTGTAATTGGGCCCAAAGCCCAATACTCGACCCAGGTGGGCCCACACACTCGTGTGGCCCACTAAGCCCAAAACTACCTTTGGCCATGTGATCGCCATGGCCGGCTCATTATTTCCTATCCAACCAAAAAATTTACTCGCGTAGGGCCCCCGGCCCATTGGGCCCACTCGGCCTATTCCGGTCCATTTGGCCCCAAAAATAGCTTAAGCCCACGAGAACGCTCGCGGTGGCCTCTACAGACTAACGCCCGTGTTCGTGGGCTCAGTTCACCACACGCACGATCGTACGCTTGTGTGGCAACTGTTGCCGTACTTTCAGCTTTTTGGCATTCCGGCATTCCGACATTTGCCGATCTACGGTTTGGGTGGTATGTGTACACACCTGCTAGCGAATTCGAGCGAACCGCTCACGAGTCCAACGCCTTAACCAAAGTGTGACTTGGCTTGCTAAGGATGTTACTCAAAAATGGATTGCACCCTTCTGTAGAAATATCAGATTAACAAAAGAATCCATTACTCAACAGCACACGATCTAGAACTTGGATCGATAACTAACATTAACAAAAGCCCAAATCCAAAGATAGGGTATCGGCCAACCTCAAAGTGCTAGACCAAAACGCTTACCTCAAATCGCGTGATAAGAAAATGGTTTTGGTGAATACCTTGAGACCCTCCTTCACTTCACTGAAAACCTAGAACCCAACAACCCCCACACCAAAAGGAAAGGATCACCATTCGGCCATCAAAGAGCATGTAGGAAAGAAATATTCGGCTTTTAGAGAAAAAAAGGGAGATAGGAGAGAACAGTTTTAAAAAAAAGTGAAGAATATGATCACTTACCGATTTCAGGAACACTTGCAGAACCGCAACAGAGAGGGAAAGAAAATGAAGAATTCAGTCACCATAGAACAAATCAAGAGTAAAGATTCGGTTCACAAGCTATTAGGAAACTGAAACTAAAAGAAGAGGGATGGTATTTGGCTTAGGACAAGAAAGGGAGAAGAGGGAAGAAAGAAAGAAAAAAGAGAATAAAAACAGAATGAAGAGGGAAGGAAAGGAAGTGTATTCGGCAAAAGTGACCTAAAAAGTGAAAGACCCGAATGGCCAAACATGCGGCACGATATGCCACAAATGGAGAAAAACTCGAAACAAAAAAGACAAAATCCCAAAATAACAAAGAAATAATTCGGCTTCTGCACTCTCACCCACTGCCGAAAATGCACAAAATGTCATACCTTAGCCGAATTTCCCTTACTCAAGCTTCCCCATTCGGCCAAGACTCCCCTCACATCCCAATTCCTTAGAAATCTCCACAGATTTCTCCTTGATTCACTCCACACCTCCCATTCAAACTCATTCAAATTTGATGACCAAGTCTTCGACCACCTCTGTAGAGTTTAAATCAAACTCTACCTCTCACGCCAAAAAGATATAAAATAAAACCTCCTTTTTGCATACCATGGGATTCAAACCTGTAACACCCCTTACCCGTATTCAAGTCGGAACAGGGTTTGAGGCATTACCTAGCTAATCTTGCTTAAACATCTAGAATAGGGTTACAAAAATTTCGTTTAAACCCATCACCTGCACATACTCGGCCTAGAGGCCCTAAACATACTTCCGCAAAGTATCAGAACTATTCCGGGAACTTTTACAAGTTCGAGAAACTTTTTAATAAATCATGGGCCACACGCCCGTGTGGGTTTAGGGACACGCCCGTGTGCCCCTAAGGCATGCCCGTGTCTTCCACCCGTGGTCGACACTGACTAATTTCACACGGCCTTGGCACGCCTGTGGCCCTGGCCCGTGTGACAATCCTTAGCATTCTGACTTATCCACACGACCTATACACACGCCTGTGTGCTTCAGCCGTGGGGCGATTACATCCCAAATACAAGGTGCAGACTTCACACGACCTGGGCATACGCCCATGTGTTGGCCGTGCCTCCCACACGGTTTAAACACACGCCCGTGTGTCTACCCATGTGGACAATTAGCAGGCTATCTACCAAGCCCTTTGCCACCCTACATTTCACGTATACATACATCAATTCCATTCAACATAATTCATGACCCAAAGACGTATCTAAATACTCAATTCAACATCCATACACAAGGGCATACACTTCAAGAGAATCACTTTCATAAAGCAAAAGAATTTGCCTAACTTAAGGCCATTTACAAAATGACTTTAGTAACATTCATAGCCAACACTTTGGCTAACAATTACAACTTAACAAAATACTCGAGTCCTATACATGCCATACTCAAAATAAGTCTAAAATTGTTATACCAAAGTGATGTCAATAGTGGGATTCCGAATTCCTACGTCCCCGATCCTCGAGTTACCTTGGCAATAATACAAGGAAGAAGGGCAATGAAAAGGGTAAGCATAAAGCTTAGTAAGTTTGCATGGGAATAAATAGCGATAATAAGCTCATAATATGATCCATCCACGGCATTAACTAACCGTACACGAGTCAAGGCTTCTTGACATACTTACTTGCAATTGCCCTTATTTAGCACATACCGTGCCACACATTGAAATCGTTTCTTCGTGACTCATTCACGAGTACCTGTACTCACTCAATCACATGGCTTTAGTACCATTCTCATTTCTACTTCTAAATTCATCTATTTATCCCACTAATCACAAGGTATAGTCAAAGACGCATGTTCATCGTCATTACTGTAGGTACGAAGCCAATGCCACATTCCCGGATATGGTCTTATATGGAACTTACCTCTAAATGCCAATGCCATATCCCGGATATGGTCTTATATGGAATTTCACATCAAGTATCGATGCCACATCCCGGATATGGTCTTAAATGATTTTCATATTCATTTCAGAGGCCATATCCCAGATATGGTCTTATACAGGATACCAACTTGGTTCCGAGGCCATGTTCCGGACATGGTCTTATACGGGACCCTATCCATTTCTCATCTCGATGATAACATTCTCATCTTTATTATTGTCCACTAGGACTTCAATATCATATTCAACATCAATTTCTCAATTTAATGAAGTATCATGCATCAATATGATACCAAGCATTCTCAATTATGCTAACATAAATATTGCATTAATCACATACAAACTTACCTCGATTCCAAAATGAGCTAACTCATCGGTTTAGTCCAAGACTTTGTTCTTTCCCCGATCAAGGTGGATTCTTGGTTCTTCTTGCTCTATAATAGTTGATCGTTGTATTTCAAAGTTTTAAATTTATAATGATCGATCCTGGAACTAACTATAACAATGATTGAGGCAAGTGCACCTATCGAACAGTAGTATAGCTTAGGCAAGACCGGATTGTCGAACCCAAAGGAACTAAAAGTACTAATACTAACTTTCTTTCTATTATTTAGCCTAAAATAAGTGAAGTTGTTTATTAATCTAAATTAACTAATTACTAAGCTAAAGACGCAAAGACAAAAAGAATGAATTGGGGAAATACTTGGGAAAAACTCAGTTGATTAAGACGATACCCTTAGGAAGAATCCACCTAGATTTCACTTGTTATCTAACACTGAACTAGATGATTTATTCACTTGACTTGATCTGTAGGACTCCCTAATTTATATTAAACCCTCTCTCGAGGCGAATAACATCTAACCCTAGGTTGATTAATTGAAATATCTTTCTAATTAAAACCCCTAGAATAGCAGTAAATCGATCTATAGACTCCCATATTAGGATTCACCCTAATCCGGTAAAATCTCGTCACCCTATCTCTAGGCGCGCGATCAACTCCGCTTAATTATGCTAGATCTACTCTTAAGCAGGGACTTTTGCTCCAACACCTAAGCATATTCAACTTGAATTAATATCCGCGAAATATCAACACAAGAATTAAGCACACATAATCAAGAACAAATCAAGTATTTATCATATAGTTCAGAAAACAATAACAAGATTCATCTAGGTTTCATCCCCCTTCAGGTATCTGAAGGGTTTAGTTCATAATAATAAAGAAGAACATCTCAGAAGAAAAGATAAAATAAAACATAAGAAATCCCTAAAACTCCCTGAAGGAATTGAAGGAGAGATCCTCCGTCTTGAGTAGAATTCCGGCTTCTGGAGATGGATCAACTGGCTATCCCTTGAGAGTTTTCCACAAATCTGACCTTTTCGGCTCGGCTCATTGGCCTAGCTAACTGCCCTCTTTTAGGTTATACCTAGGGTATTTATATAGGCTTTTGAAATAGGTTTCTTTTCCCCTAAGTATCCTTTTCCGAGTGAAATTACTCTCCTCCACGGCAGGGGCACGGCCATGGCGCACGCCCGTGTGAATCGTGGCAAGGCCGTGTAGATCGACTTCAGGCCGTGTTCTAGTATATTTGAGGAGGCACGGCCGTGTGGGCTTTAGTCCAGGCCGTGTCAATTTCTTCTTTGGCCCATTTTGGTCCGTTTTGAGCCCGTTTCTCGTTCTTTTTATTCTTGGGTGTTTTCCTGAGTATAAGACATGAAAAGAAAGGATTAAGAGCACCTTTTTACATAAATTAAGGGATAAATCATCCAAAAGTATGCTAAATGTGGGATTAAAATATGTTACTATTTCAGTTTATCAATAGTAATTCAACTCATTTTAATCACTATATTAGTAAAAGCAATTCAAAAATCATGCTTAGCCAAATTACTATTTTGCCCCTAGACTTTGGCAAAATGACCATTTTGCCCCTAGGCTCGGAAATTAATTCTAATCACATTTCTACCTTCAACAAGCCTAGGAACATTTATTACTCTTATAGCTATCATCAAAACTAAACATTTCACACATTTACTACAAATTTATATCCTTTTCATTAAGGTCCCATTAGGTGTTTTCAAGACAATACCTTTCACAAAAGTTGTTTATCTAACAACTAAGACTCAATTTCCTCCATAGAAATGCAGAAAATAACTATAATAGCTCTCATGGTAAAACTCTAAACTTTTCACCATATTGCACATTAGTCCCCTCATTTTAAAGCTTAAGCCTTAGGGGTCTCAAAAGTACAATTATTTTCAAGAAAAGATTACTAAAACACTTACTTGTGAAGAGATGAGTGTGCTGAAATTTTTGAAGCTTTCAACCCCTATTTGGCTACCAATTTTCGGTGGAAGAAATGAACAAGAAAGATGGATATCATCTTTTCTTTATTTTAATATAAAACTATCAATTCAATCCACCAACTTCACCAACTTTGACCAACTTGGTCAATTCTTGTCTCCTATGGCTGGCCAAGCATATAATGAGGGTCTAATTGCCTTTTAAAGACCTACAATTTACATTCTAAGGCTATTTGGTACCTTTAGCTTATAAAATGAAACTTTCGCACTTTATGCGATTTAGTCCTTTCTCGTGATTAAACACGAAATTGCAAAAATTAAAGTACCAAAATTCTCATGCACATATACTATCATGCTCTGGCTCATAATATAACATGAAAATAAATTTCTCTAATCTTGGATTAGTGATCTCGAGATCACTATTCTGACTAGCCCCTAAATCGGGCTGTTACAATTCTCCCCCTTAAGGATTTTCGTCCCCGAAAATCTTACCGGTGAAAAGGTTGGGATATTGGTTTCTCATTGATTCCTTGGGCTCCCATGTAGCCTCTTCTATTCCGTGCCTTTGCCACAGAACTATCACTAGGGCTATGCTTTTGTTTCTTAACTGCTTGACCTCACGCGCCAAAATTCTAACTGGTTCTTCACCATAAGTCAAATCTAGTTGTATCTCTAGCTCTGTCGGTACTATGACTTGTGAAGGATCTGAACGGTATCGGCGTAACATGGATACGTGAAAGACGTCATGAATCTTTTCCAGCTCAGGTGGCAAGGCCAACTGATAAGCTACCGGTCCTATCCTCTCAGCAACTTCATAAGGTCCGATAAAACGCGGACTCAATTTGCCCTTCCGGCCAAATATGAGGATTTTCCTCCAAGGTGATACTTTCAAGAACACTTTATCACCGACTTTGAATTCAATCTATTTCCTTTTCAAATCCGAATAGGACTTTTTTCTATCTGAGGCGACTTTTAGACAGTTACGTATCAATTTTACCTTCTCTTCAGTTTCCTTAACCAAGTCGACCCCGTGTATCTGTTTCTCTTTGAGTTCTGACCAATACAAGGGCGTTCGGCACTTACGCCCATACAACGCCTCATAAGGCGCCATTTTCAAACTTGACTGAAAACTGTTGTTGTAGGCGAATTCCACCAATGGTAAGTATTTCTCCCAACCACCTTGGAATTCTAAAACACAACATCAAAGCATGTCTTCGAGTATCTGAATTACCTTCTCTGACTGCCCGTCGGTTTATGGATGAAAGGCTGTACTGAAACTCAAATTCGTGCCCAAAGCCTCTTGCAACTTTTTCCAAAACCGTGACATGAATCTCAGATATCTATCCGAAATGATCGACAATGGTACACCATGAAGTCTTACTATCTCAGACATGTACAAGTCTGCCAATTTATCAAGCGAATAGTCAACTCGCACTGGTATAAAATGGGCTGACTTTGTAAGTCTATCTACCACTACCCATACTGCATCTTTCTTCTTTGGAGTCAATGGTAAGCCTGTCACGACGTCCATGGTAATACGGTCCCATTTCCATTCAGGAACCATAATGGACTGAAGTAAACCCGAAGGTACTTGATGTTCAGCCTTCACTTGCTGATAAATCAGGCATTTTGATACAAACTCGGAAATGTCTTTCTTCATACCAAGCCACCAATACCATTTTCTCAAATCATGGTACATCTTCGTGCTGCCTGGGTGTACATTCAAACATCCGATATGTGCTTCATGCAAGATTCTACGAATAAGCTCGTAATTTCTGGGGACACAGACCCTATCTCGAAATGTTAGACACCCATCAGGATTTACTCGAAAGTCTGACTCAACGTTCGACTCACATAAAACTTTCTTGGCTTGCAAACTGTTATCATCTTTCTGAGCTTCACAAATCTCTTGAAGGAACAATGGTTTAGCCCTCAATTATGCTAAAACGGAACCATCATCCAACAAATTCATCTGAGCACTCAAGGCTCTTAGAACAAACAATGATTTTCTGCTCAAAGTGTCGGCGACTACGTTCGCCTTTCCTGGATGGTAGTCAATTACCAACTCATAATCTTTAATCAGCTCTGACCACCTTCGTTGCCTCAAATTCAATTCCTTTTGAGTCATCAAATATTTTACGCTTTTATGGTCGGTGAAAATCTGACACCTTTCACCATATATGTAATAGCCCGATTTAGGGGCTAGTCAGAATAGTGATCTCGGAATCACCAATTCAAGGTTAGATAAAATTATTTTTTATGTTATATTATGTGTTATAACATGTTTATAAGGATGCATGAAAATTTTGGTGCCTTAATTTTAGCGAATTCTAGCTAAATTGTGAAAAAGGACTAAATCGCATAAAGTGCGAAAGTTCTATTTTATTTGCTAGAGGTGCCAAATAGCTATGGATTATTAATTGGAGGTCTCAATTGTGCAATTTGGCCTTATTTAAGTGATTTGGCCGGCCATAATAATACATAGGGGACAAGAGCATTTATTATGATAGAAAGTTGGTGATATTAGTTGGAAAATTGAATAAAATAAGATGATATAAGCTAAAGTTATCATCTTTTTATTTAGTCTTCTTCTCCAACTGAAAATATCAACCATGGGAGGACTTTGAAAGCTTGAAATTTTAGCAGCTCATTTTCTCTTCAAATCAAAGAAAACGAGTTTCGGACCTAGAACGGGTGAAAAGAGAAATGTAGGCAAAAAGGTCCCTTTCGGCCCTTTCGACATCGAGGTAAGTTCATGTGCGAATGTTGCAATTACATATGAGTTAATTTAATGTTCCAATGTTGTATGGAATGTATATTTACTCTATGAATGTATGAAATATCTTTGATGAGAGGTCAAAAGAATTGAATCTAAGAGTAATGGGAAATGTATGTAGAATGATATGATGATAGTTAAAGTCTCGTGTAAGACCATATTGGAATATGGCCTCGATGTAAGAATTCATATAAGACCATGTCAGGGACATGGTATCGATATGTTAATGCAAGTAAGACCCTATTGGGGTATAAATTCTATGTGACATTATGAGTATGAGACTCAAGAAAGTTATTTAATAACTTGAGTGATTCAACATATATGTGGAAAGAAAGAAAGTATGTGGTTGTACCACGAAAAGCACAAGGGTGTGTTAGAATTGAATTGATATGGATTCAGTATATGATGAACCCTTAGTGGGTTATGTGTATTCAATACACCTTAGTTGCATGAGATAGATTTATTAATGTATTGTGTGAATGCAAACGAGTATCATAGAAAGTTAAGTAAGAATAGAAGTGTGTGAGAATGTTCTCGGATGAACCTTTGAAATAGAGATATACATGTGGATTACTATCCAAGAATGTAAAATGAAAGGTGGGCTAAGTGCGGAACCACCATAAGTATAAATGATTGGTGGGCTATGTGCGATACCACCCTATTAGAGATTCAATGGTGGGCTAAGTGCGAAACCACTGAGATATTAGTAGCATGAGCAGCTTATTGAAAATGCTTGATGTGTTGTTTTATATGATCATGTGGTGATCAGTGCAGGAATGTATGCTAATTAAACGAGCAATTGGCTTGTGACATGGTATGAATGTGGTAAGAAATAGAATGAGTAAGCTTCAAGTGTGGTTGAGTAAGTAACCATGAGTTTATGAGAAAAAACCATTATAATACCTTGTAGTCATGAATATTCGATGAATATCAATATTTGTCATATTATGCAGATGAACTTACTAAGCATTATTGCTTACTCCTTTACTTTTCTCATCCCTTATAGGTTATTTTAACTAGCTCGGGTTGGAGACCGCCGGAGATGTTTTCACACTATCGAGCAGACACTTGGCAGTTGGAGACCGCCGGAGATGTTTTCACACTATCGAGCAGACACTTGGCATGAGGTATCAAGTCCTTATGAGTCGTGGCATGTATAGGGATTCTTTTAAAGTTGATTAAGTTCTAACTGATGTAGCCAAATTGTATTGGCCTAAGAGAATCTAGAGTTGGTTGTGTATGACCATAGATGATGGCTTAAGTTGGTTGTATTTGTATTGGGAGTAGTTCTCCCTAGTGTATGGGATAAAGACTTTATCTCTTTAATGATTAAATGTGTTAATTCATGTGTTTGAATTGATGATTTGAGAATGTTTTGAAGTAGTATATGAATGTATGCAAACGGGAGTGGTAAAAGGCTTGGTAAGATAGCCTCTAAGTGCTCATTACGATGATAGACACACGAAGCGTGTGTCTAGGCCGTGTGTCTCCGCACCTTAGTATCTTAAGTCAGATTAGACCACGGGCTGGTCACACGACCGTTTGTTCAGGCCGTGTGATACACACGGTTGGCACATGGGCGTGTGCCAAGGCCGTGTGAAGTCTACACTTGACACTTAGAAATTCAATTGTCACACGGCTGACGCACACGGGCGTGTGTACAGACCGTGTGGATAAGTCAGAATGCCAAGGTTTGGCACACGGGCCAAGGCCACGGGCGTGTCCAGGCCGTGTGGACTTAGTCAGTGTCGACCACGGGTGGAAGGCACGGGCATGTCTTAAGGGCACACGGGAGTGTCCCTATGGCAACAAGGGCGTGTGGCCCCTGTTTTAAAGAAAAGTTTCTTTTGGCTTGTAAAAGTTTCCGGACGCAAGTTTAAGGCCTTTTAGGGCCACGATATGAATGATTTGACTAAGAAAGAGAAGTTTTTAATTCGGAACAAAATTTTATAGCCCGTAAGTACATGTTTAAGAAAGTTCAAGCATAGTAATGTCTCGTATCTGGTCTTAGCCTCAAACTCGGGTATGGGGTGTTACAATATAAATGATGTCTCCAACTTTTTAACGCGAACACAATTGCGGCCAACTCTAAATCGTGAGTCGGGTAATTCTTCTCGTGCGGCTTCAATTGCCTAGAGGCATATGCAATCACTTTACCCTCTTGCATAAGTACACAACCCAATCCGTTCAAGGACGCATCACTATAAACCACAAATCTCTTCCCAGCTCGAGTTGCACCAAAATAGGAGCCTCAGTCAACAGTGTCTTCAGCTTCTCAAAACTCTGTTGACACTTTTCTGTCCAATTGAACTTCACATCTTTTTGCAAAAGTCTCGTCATCAGGATAGCTATCATGGAAAACCCTTTGACAAAACGCCTATAATAGCCGGCTAGGCCTAGAAAACTCCTCACTTCAGTTACGCTCCTCGACGGTTTCCATTAACAATTACTGAAATCTTACTCGGGTCGACTCTAATCCCGTCTCCCGAGACAATATGCCCCCAAAATCCCACTTCTTTGAGCCAAAATTCACTCTTACTGAATTTGGCATACAATTATTTTTCTCTTAAAACTTGTAGAACCATACTCAAATGCTCGGCATGATCGTTCTCATCTCGAGAGTAGATTAGTATGTCGTCGATGAAGACCACAACAAATCTATCCAAGTATGGCCGAAAAATACGATTCATCAAATCCATGAAGATCGCAGGGGCATTCGTTAGACCAAAAGGCATGACCAAAAATTCATAGTGGCCATACCTAGTCCTAAATGCGGTATTTGGCACATCCGAGTCCTTGACTCTCAACTGATAATACCTGACCTCAAATCTATCTTGGAAAATACTGTGGCTCCCTTCAATTGATCAAATAGATCATCGATCCTCGACAACGGGTACTTATTCTTCACAGTCACCTTGTTGAGTTACCGATAATCTATACATAGTCTTATGGAACCATCTTTCTTCTTCACGAATAAAATAGGAGCACCCCACGGGGAGAAACTTGGCCTTGCGAAGCCCTTATCCGTTAGTTCTTGCAACTGTGCTTTTAGCTCTTTTAGATCGGTTGGAGCCATTCTATATGGAGAAATAGAAATAGGGACAGTACCCGGAGCTAATTCAATCCCAAATTCAATTTCTCTAACCGGAGGTAGCCCTGGCAACTCTTTCGGGAAAACATCCGGGTAATCGCATATTGTGGGCACTGACTCAACTCTCGAATCAATCTCTTTAGTGTTCAACAAAATGGCAAGATAGGCCTCGTATCCCTTCCTTAAATACTTCTGAGTCGACAAGGTTGACATCACTACTGGTGACCTATCTGGCTTATCTGATTCAACACAAATAAGATTACCATTTTCATCTCTCAACTCAATATGCTTCTTCCCACAATTCACAACTACTCTATGAGTAACTAACCAATCCATCCCAAGGATGACATCAAACTCGTCAAACGGAAATAGCATAAGATCAACAGGGAAACAATGACCCTTAATCGTCAAAGGGCAACCTTTGCAAACTCTATTAACCAACACACACTTGCCTAGGGGATTAGACACTCTTATTATGAATTCGGTAGACTCTATTGGGATGCTCATGCTAGAGACTATTTTCATGCATATGTATTAGTGGGTAGATCTTGGATCAATTAAAGCTATAACACAAGTATTATGGAGAGAAAAGGTACCCGTGATTATGTCAGGGGAAGATGCCTCTTCACGAGCACGAATGGCGTATATCCTCGTCGGTGCCCTACCCTCGACTCTAGCAGCTTGCTCTCTAGATGGATTCTTGCTACCCATCTCAATTCCTGGATTTCTCAGTGGTCTTCCCCTAGCAATACTTCCCGATCTTGCATTCTGAGACTTTTCTTTCTCGCCCGCTTCGGGACAGCCTCTGATAAAGTGGTCTAAGGACACACATCTAAAACAAGCTTTCTCATTAGCTCGTCACTCACTAGAATGGCGCCTACCACAATGAGGGCATTTCGGTCTACTTGGTCGGATGTTGCCCACACTAGCAACTGATGTGGTCTGCCCTTTCGACCCCGAAAATTATCGGCCTTTACTTCGGGTTGAAAACCCTGCTGAAGTGACTGATCGAGTAGTGAGATCCCTCGATTTCTTAGATGAGGATTGGTGAGACTTATTCAGTTGTCTCTTCCTCGACTCACGAGACTTATTCTCAGCTCTTCTCTTCTCTTTAGCCAACTCCTCGACTTTACAAGCTCTGTCCACCAACACTACAAACTCTTTTAGTTCGAGGACTCCCACGTATAGACGGATATCTTCATTCAATCCATCCTCGAATCTCTTACACATGATGGCCTCGGTAGACATGCACTCCCGTGCAAACTTGCTAAGCCTTACGAACTGCCGTTTGTAGTCGGTCACTGTCATACGGCCTTGCTTCAGTTCCAAGAACTCCTTTCTCTTGTGGTCGATGAACCTCTGGTTGATATACTTCTTCCGGTATTCCTCTTGGAAGAATTCCCAACTAAATCTCTCCCTTGGCACCACCAACACCAGGGTGCTCCACCATCGGTAGGCTGAATCTCTCAGGAGAGATACTGCACACTTTAAGCACACCTTAGGCGTGCAGGATAACTCATCGAATACCCTGATGGTATTCTCGAGCCAGAATTCTACTCTCTCCGGGTCATCATCCTTATTCGCCCAAAATTCCTCGGCTCCTAGCTTTCGGATCTTATCCATCGGGGGCCTTTCCCTTCTTGCCACCTCAACTACTTGAGGGGCTACTGGAGCGGGTTCAGGAATAGGTGAGGGTGGAGGGGGTTGAGCATTAGGATTTGCTCGGGTATACTCCGTATACCGATTGCTCAACATGTGGAGAAAGGCTTCCCGAGCCTCTTTCCCCTGACCCAAGGGCTTGGGTCTACTATTAGCTGGCGCGGTGCCCTTGAGTGGGAGCTGGCGCGTTACTTGCAGCATCATCAGCTGCAGTTCGGTCCAGATCAAAATCCATATACTACATAAAACATGATTTTATACGTCAGGAGCCATCACACTATCATTACTCAGACACTCTTACATATGGCATGTATAGCTAGACTCGTACTTACGCTACGTTAGTCCTAGAATTGACTAAACCGTAGCTCTGATACCAATAAATGTAACACCCTTTACCCGTATTCAAGCCAAAACAGGGTTTGAGGAATTACCTAGCTAATTTTGCTTAAACATCTAGAATAGGGTTATAAAATTTCATTTAAACCCATCACTTGCACATACTCGGCCTAGAGGCCCTAAACATACTTCCGCGAAGTATCAGAACTATTCTGGGAACTTTTACGAGTTCGAGAAACTTTTCAATAAATCAGGGGCCATACGCCCGTGTGGGTCTAGGGACACGCCCGTGTGCCCCTAAGGCATGCCCGTGTCTTCCACCCGTGGTCGACACTGACTAATTTCACACGGCCTTGGCACACCCGTGGCCCTGGCCCGTGTGATAATCCTTAGCATTCTGACTTATCCACACGGCCTATACACACGCCCGTGTGCTTCAGCCGTGGGGCGATTACATCCCAAATGCAAGGTGCAGACTTCACACGACCTGGGCATACGCCCATGTGTTGGTCGTGCCTCCTACACTGTTTAAACACACGCCCGTGTGTCTTCCCATGTGGACAATTAGTAGGCTATCTACCAAGCCCTTTGCCACCCTACATTTCACGTATACATACATCAATTCCATTCAACATAATTCATGACCCAAAGACATATCTAAATACTCAATTCAACATCCATACACAAGGGCATACATTCAAGAGAATCAATTTCATAAAGCAAAAGAATTTTCCAAGTATTTGCCTAACTTAAGGCCATTTACAAAATGACTTTAGTAACATTCATAGCCAACACTTTGGCTAACAATTACAACTTAACAAAATACTCGAGTCCTATACATGCCATACTCAAAATAAGTCAAAAATTGTTATACCAAAGTGATGTCGATAGTGTGATTCTGAACTCCTACGTCCCCGATCCTCGAGTTACCTTGGCAATACTACAAGGAAGAAGGGCAATGAAAAGGGTAAGCATAAAGCTTAGTAAGTTTGCATGGGAATAAATAGCGATAATAAGCTCATAATATGATCCATCCACGGCATTAACTAACCGTACACGAGTCAAGGCTTCTTGACATACTTACTTGCAATTGCCCTTATTTAGCACATACCGTGCCACACATCAAAATCGTTTCTTCGTGACTCATTCATGAGTACCTGTACTCACTCATTCACATAGCTTTAGTACCATTCTCGTTTCTACTTCTAAATTCATCTATTTATCCCACTAATCACAAGGGATAGTCAAAGACGCATGTTCATCGTCATTACTGTAGGTACGAAGCCAATGCCACATTCCCGGATATGGTCTTATATGGAACTTACCTCTAAATGCCAATGCCATATCCCGAATATGGTCTTATATGGACTTTCGCATCACATCAAGTATCGATGCCACATCCCGGATATGGTCTTAAACGAGTTTCATATTCATTTTCGAGGCCATATCCTAGATATGGTCTTATACAGGATACCAACTTGGTTCCGAGGCCATGTCCCGGACATGGTCTTATACGGGACCCTATCCATTTCTCATCTTGATGATAACATTCTCATAGTCATTATAGTCCACTAGGACTTCAATATCATATTCAACATCAATTTCTAAATTTGATGAAGTATCATGCATGAATATGATACCAAGCATTCTCAATTATGCTAACATAAATATTGCATTAATCACATACAAACTTACCTCGATTCCAAAATGAGCTAACTCGTCGGTTTAGTCCAAGACTTTGTTCTTTCCCCGATCGAGGTGGATTCTTGGTTCTTCTTGCTCTATAATAGTAATTCAACTCATTTTAATCACTATATTAGTAAAAGCACTTCAAAAATCATGCTTAGGCAAAATTACTATTTTGCCACTAGACTTTGGCAAAATGACCATTTTTCCCCTAGGCTCGAAAATTAATTCTAATCACATTTCTACCTTCAACAAGCCTAGGTGAACATTTAATACTCTTATAGATATCATCAAAACTCAACATTTCACACATTTACTACAAATTTGTAACCTTTTCATTAAGGTCCCATTAGGGGTTTTCAAGACAATACCTTTCACAAAAGTTGTTTATCTAACAACTAAGACTCAATTTCCTCCATAAAAATACAGCAAATAACTATAATAGCTCTCATGTAAAAACTCTAAACTTTTCACCATATTGCACATTAGTCCCCTCATTTGAAAGCTTAAGCATTAGGGGTCTCAAAAATACAATTATTTTCAAGAAAAGATTACTAAAACACTTACTTGTGAAGAGATGAGTGTGCTGAAATTTTTGAAGCTTTCAACCCCTATTTGGCTGCCAATTTTTGGTGGAAGAAATGAATAAGAAAGATGGATATCATCTTTTCTTTATTTTAATATAAAACTATCAATTTAATCCACCAACTTCACCAACTTTGACCAACTTGGTCAATTCTTGTCTCATATGGCCGGCCAAGCATATATTGGTGGTCTAATTGCCTTTTAAAGACCTCCAATTTACATTCTAAGGCTATTTGGTACCTTTATCTTATAAAATAAAACTTTCACACTTTATGCGATTTAGTCCTTTCTCGCGATTAAACACGAAATCGCAAAAATTAAAGTACCAAAATTCTCATGCACATATACTATCATGCTCTGACTCATAATATAACATGAAAATAAATTTCTCTAATCTAGGATTAGTGATCCCGAGATCACTATTCTGACTAGCCCCTAAATTGGGCTGTTACAGAACCCACTTCCTTTTGAATGCCCAACACGCCACTAGCCACCACAACACAAGGTCTCTTGTGTCTCTTTTTAATCACAATTATCTAAATGGCTTAAAACCAGAAGTCATGGTTCCTCTAATGATAAAAATAAAAATTTTCCATATGACATGGCTTGAACCCAGGACTTCATAGAAGCCCCTTAACCTCCCAAAATCACTCACCCAACAGATCTAACATGCAATTGTGCCGTTCTCTTGTTCTCAAAAATTTTAAACGCTCCCAAGCCCAAGGCCCAATTCTTATAGGCCCAAAATTCAGGGCGTTACAGTAAGCGTGATATTACTCTTCTAAATTTTCTCCGAGACATTATCAATCTCTTTATTATGTAAACGTGGGTTGCTTGTAAAATATATTCTTTGATTTGAGGTAATTACATTCATTACCGTTATAAATATTGACTCGATCATGAGGTATGGTGAAAGAGATCACAGATTATAGAAACTATATTACTGCATTGGTTATTATTGGGGCCACTTTTGGTTTTCCCTCTTTTAAGTTGAGGTGCATTGTTGATGTTGAAGTGTTGCTTTATCTATACAGCTGAAATGTTAGTCATAATATTGCACTATGGTTTAAAATTTATCTGATGGTTGTGGCTTTGGAAGAACTTAAAGCTTCAAAGTTAATAATTGAAATAACTACATTGATGACATAGTTATTATGGAAAGATGTAAGATTTGAATGGACTGATAAATGTTAGTAAAGCTTTGATCAGTTGGAAGCCCTAATGACCGAAGCATCAGTTTTGGTTTAGTCTAAATCGGTTAAGGAATTTATTATTACAGTGATACATCATTGAATGTATTAAACTGTGTTTTGAGGAAGAAAGGTAAAGTAATGGTCTATACTTCTAGCCATATAAAGCTACAGGAAAAGAATTTCCCGATATATGATCTTGAATTGACAATTATTGTATTTGCACTGAGAATTTGGTAACAGTATTTGTAATAGGCCCATTTCGCCCGGCCCATATCATAAACCAAAATTATTAAAAAAGAACCAAAAATAATATTAATCTCAAAATTAAATGTCCATTAATAAAAACAGTCCAGATTACAAAAATGGGCCCAAATAAACAAACTAGCCCAAGGCTAGCCTATTACACAAAACCCAAAATTATCAGCCCAAATGTTTTCTAAACAGACCTAAACCGAATGGCCCAATTTTTTAACACGGCCCGAATGGTCCAAATGATTTTGGATAGACCGAAACCCTAAGGGTTCCAGAAGCTAACAGCGCCGCGCGCGTGCCCCTACGCGCGCCACCACGCGCGCCTCCACGCAGCCTTCGTACCGCCAGTGAGCCTCCGTACGCCACGTTCGCGCCTGTACCTGCACAGAAATGAGACAGACGAACAATAGCAAGAAAAACAAAAAAGGAAAATTACTGTATTTTTTTTCGACATTCGACTATAAAGGTCGAAAGAAACATTATAACTCTTTTACGCACACAATATACAAAGAAATACAAAAATCAGAAACAAAAGAAAGGGTTTTTTAAGGTGATTCTCAGTTTTTTTTCGATATTCTTTTTCTTTCTTTTTTTTTTTTCTTTTTGAATCATTGTTTTGCTTGTTCGTGTGAAAGTATAAAAAGGAAGGAACTTACCTTTGAAAAAGAAAACCGTCAGATCTGTCTTTCTTCGCCAAAATCGAAGTAAAGAAGGTCTTCAAGGTTTAAAATACTTAGGCCTTCAAATTGGTTTTTAAAAAGATTGCTTAGAGAGGCTCGGATCTGTCACCAATTACCGATTACTATGGTAGTACAGTGGTTGGATTGCGTTTTCTTTCGGCATGGCTAAAAAGAGAAAGAGGCTAGGGTTCATTTCGTTTTTGTTAAAAAAAAGGGAATGGTCTGATTGTTTTTTAGGGATAATATTGTTTTAGTGAAACAACGCCGTTTAGGCTTATTTTGATAGCCTTAAAACGACGCCATACAGGCCATGACCCGATTCGACCCGACCCGATATCCATGGGATCCGCGCGTTTTTGCGGTGATGGTATAATTGCGCGCTCGGTTCCTCTGTTTTGTGTTCAAATTTAATTAAGCTTCCTTTTATTTCTTGTGTTCCTTTTAATTTTTCCCAAAGATTTGCGCGCCTTTTTAAATTAGTCCAATCTGTGTGCTGCGTTTTGATTACGAAATATTTACTGGTTTAATCCCCGATTATTTGAGCGTTTTTTAATTCAGTCCTAGATTTTGTTAAATAAATCCTTTATAAAATAGCCTTCGAATTTCATTTCTTTTTCAATTTAGTATTTTTAGTCTTTGTTTAAATTCTTGTACCCTTTTTCGTATTAAATTCATTTATTATTCAAGCTATTTCAATAAAATTATTTTGTATTTGATTCCACAATATTTTACTTAGTTTATTTTCATTTATATGAATCTTATTTATATTTATTGTATAAATATTTAATTAAAATTCATATATTATGTTTTTTTGTTTGGTATAATTCATTTCGATTTTTTTTAATACATATTTCATAAACTCACTTACAAATTATTCTATTTTAAATAATTTCATAAATTGTAGATTTCGAACTCCACTTTCTTTATTTTAAATCCGTTTGTTAGCATTCAAAATTTTGTTTTATGTTAATTTGCCATTGTAAATTTTGTAGAATTATTATATCTTGTAGTTTATTTATCTTTGATTGTTAATATGTGTCTTTTACACCATGCAATTATCGTTATTGTATATTTTGCGTTAAATTATTTCTATAATTATGTCTATTTGTATAATGTTG
Organism: Gossypium sturtianum; assembly: GCA_025698515.1. Lineage (NCBI taxonomy): Eukaryota > Viridiplantae > Streptophyta > Magnoliopsida > Malvales > Malvaceae > Gossypium > Gossypium sturtianum. The sequence goes on from CM046953.1 coordinate 110,852,463, forward strand.
AGTTTGTATGTTATTTCGTGCTTAATGCTATACTCATGCTACTTGTTATTGTTTTATGTTTCGAACTCCAATGTATTCGAGCCCTTATAAAGTGTTCTATTTTTATTACAAATGTACCAAATAAAATGCGTTTCGTGCCAATTTTAAAATTGCATATCTGAAAATTCTTCAAAATAAGGCAATATTTGTGTGTTTGGAGATTCGAAGAATTGCGCCCTAACGTGCTGGGTGTAAATTTTTCGTTTGGCCCAAATAACCAAATATCCTTTTAATTGCGTGTTTTGAAAATCAAAGATGATCTCAATATCGAAGAATAAATGTTTCATGTCCTAACGTATTGGATGTGATGTTTTTATTCCTTTGGAACGAATGAATCTTGAGATTCAATTCAAAATTAATTAACATTCTTTAAAAAGAATAATACCTTAAACATTTTCAAGTTTTCAACGCAAGGACATTAGCTAATCAATTTGGTACCAATTTTTGGGCGTACGAGGGTGCTAATCCTTCCTCGTACGTAACCGATTCCCGAACCCGTTTTTCTATTTTGTAGACCAAAATTATTTTTACAAGGTGATCCAATCCCACCTAAACAAAAAGGGTTGGTGGTGACTCCATGCATTTTAAAATCGATCCCCATTTTTCCAAACCTGTAAAAAATGGTTTCGACAGCTTGGCGACTCCACTGGGGATGGTTGAGAGTCAGGCCATAGATTGATTAAGTTTTGTCCTTTTGATTGAAAACTTGGAAAATTGTTTTGAAAAATCACATTCCTTTTAATGCATTTATTGATGCTATGATTAAAATCTCGTAGAATACTCTTGCATTGCATGGCATGACCGTTGTGGTTACACCTGTAAGTGGGAGTGAGAAACTATGCCTTTGTGAGGTTTTCACCTCTGCATGGGCTAGTGGACTGCTTCCGGAATACATCTGTACCTATGTGCTTCGTGAGATTTTCATCTCCGCATGGCCATAGGGAAATGTATTCCCCTAAACCGAGCTCGATCCATATGAGCCTATAATGGGTGAGGATTGAGGAATCTGCTGGTTTAGGTACCCTCTCTTTAGAACCAAACCACATATAGTTAACCCTAAGAGCCCACCCTAGGTAGAGCTATTCCGAATTATAGTGGTTACCCGGAAGGAGGTTTGATAATATTTTACTTGTTTAGATTTTTTATTATGCAATACTGACTTGTTGTGTTTTGATTTGTTTTCTTATTTGCATGTCATTTCATATTCAAGAGGTGTCGATTCCTGTTCAGTTGCTAAGATAGAAAGTTTGCCATGGAAAATGAATTTCTTGATAAAGTGGAGGACAATGCGGCTGTTCGCACGTGGTCAGAAGAGTTGCAATTGGAAAAAGAGGATAGTTTAGTTGAAGGATGCACGTCAGAGCTGTGGGACTTCACCTGCATTAGTGTGACGCAAAACGAGCTTCAAGAATTGAGGGATATTTGGACTCATTGGGAGTATGAGACTAAACAGATGTTCTACCGCAGCTATGGTGATATTTCTTATTTACTTGATGTCAAGATAGATAAGAACTTGTTTCGGGCTATGGTTCAATTCTGGAATTCTGCATATGGTTGTTTCACTTTTGGGAAGGTGGATTTGGTGCCTACTATAGAGGAATACACCACTTTACTTCGCTGTTTAGGGGTCCAAGTCGATAAAGTTTATATTAGGGTTGCTAATGTTCCTTCTTTCGTGAAGAAGTTGATGAAAATTACGGGAATGAGTGAGCAGTGGGTTTCAGCTCAAATTCAGCAAAAGGGCGAAGGAAAATGCATTCCTTGGGTAAAATTGAGAGATTTGATCTTGATGCACCCTGACGTAAAGAAGAAAATTGATATCTTTGCTTTGAGCATTTACGGATTAGTCATTTTCCCTAAAGTTCTAAGGCATATAGATGAAGCAGTTACGGATTTATTTGATCGGTTGGATAAGCAAGTTACACCTGTCCCTGTAATTCTCGCTGAGACTTTCAGATCCTTAAATGCATGTCGAAGAGCAGGAGAAGGTAGGTTTGTTGGATGTGCACAATTATTGATGGTATGGTTTCACGGTCACTTCTGGAAGGTAGATAAAATCTCTTACCGAACTTTCTGTGAGAATTATTCACCTTTAAAAGAGGAAACAGCTACGCCAAGGCGGGAAGATATATCAGCAGAAGGGTGGATGATGATTTTTCAGAGCCTTCAAGAAGAGGATATTGAGTGGAGAGCTGAGTGGATGATGCTTGATGAGATACTTTACAGATGCGGAAGCTTTGATTGGGTCCCTTTACCTGGAGTTTGGGGAGCCATTGGATACGCTCCTTTGCTGGCAACAAGACAGTATAAGTGGAACGGTGGAAATGTGCAAGTGTACACAATCGCAACAAGTAATAAAGTGACAAGTAAATGTCGAGTTATCGTACCCATTGTGGATCGTGAAAAGAACTATTTATGAAAATGTTTTCAAACACTTTGGTAAAGGAAAAATATTTGGATTTAAGAAATATTTAAAACCTAAATGAAAAACAAAGTAAAATAAAATAAAATAAAGTTCTAGTGCACGATTTCAAAAGCTGGTTTTAATCAAGATGATATAATTGTGTTGGATTAATCACATTTCTTACCTTAGAATTATTAAACTCGTGTTTATACTTGTTAAAACATGGCAAATCGGTAATTTGCTAACTTATGAACATACTTACACATAAAAATCCATTCATCTATTGTACATATTTTTATGCAAATTCGATCGATTAAACAGACTTCTAAAATTAAACATGTTATTACACATACATGCTTATTAAATTAAACAATCTCTCACATATTCCTATGTGATTCAACTGATTAATTCAACCTAATAAGCATATAAAAGATCATGCGAGTTAACAAAGTATTTTTACCATGAAACACTTAATCACAAAAATCCTGCAAGTTATGCAAGGCATATGTATCTCCAAATACAATGCTAATTTTAATCTTCAGCTACCTTAGAAGAATTAAACATGCACAGATTAAGTATTGTGTCCATTAATTACAATTCCAATGCGTTTAAATAATTAATTCATTAGCTATCTAAACAATTAGAATGCTAGATAACTTAAACATGATTTTACTTAATCAAGCATTTTACCGAGGCCTTTTAACAGCATAAACACAATTTTAATAATTTAATAGGACGAAATGCAATCAACCCAACACGAATTAAATTCAAGCTAAATTTATTAAATTAATCATTCCAAAAGCATAAATATTCATAAACATGTTTGTCAAAACAACAACGAAAATTAAAAGAGATAGGGAATAAGAAGCAAATCCGGTGTTTCTCCATGGCTTGACTGATTGCTCCGTTCTTCGTTCTTCGTTGGCCTCGGCTATCAAGGTGGCTTATGAACACTACAATTGCTGCTCCAAATGGCTGGAAAAATACCTCTTTTCCAAGAGGAGAAATCGGCACAAGAACACACAAAGGGAAAATGGAAAAAATGGATATTGAGAGAAAGTGAGAGAAGAGAATGTTGGATGCTTGAGGTATGTTTTGAATAAGCAGCAAGGGGGTGTATTTATAGCTGATCAAGGCTGCTAAAAATAGCAAATAGTAGCAGCATAAGAGGCCTCCCTTGGCTGGCCACCTATGTGGCAAAGTTGATGGATTCAACTTTGCTAAAAATAGCATGGGGCAAATCTACAAAGCCATAATTTTTGGAGGGGTTTGAATGCAATTTTGAAAGGTCTTCAAGGGCTTCTTTGCAAGCTTAGTTAATCAGCTAATAAGCTGATTTGGGCCAGCAATGTGGACGGTTTGGGCTGCCCAATTAGTGGCTGGTTCGGTTCAACCGGTTTGGTTCAACTGATGCGGTTCAACTGGGCCTTTTTCATAATTAATTAATATTAATTTATTTAACCCAAAATAAATTGGGAATAAATTAAAATTAATTATGTTATGATTAAATATTCATAATTGGACCGTTTTGGGCTGGAAATAAATTCGCCTCGATACTTCAAATTGCTTCTCGGGTTTATTCTTCGAGCAGTGTCTGCCGAGCCAATTTTCGCCCTTTGTGCGAATCTATCTAAAATAGTGAAAATAAATCAAAATTAACTATAAAATTAATTAAAATTCATCATGTTCATATTTTTAGCACAATTTAATTATTTTATAATATTTAATTATTTTTCGACAAGAATTTACTCAAATCGCATGAATTTGGGTCAAAAGGGCATGAAAAAGTATATAAATTTCTGTGTTTCCACACCCCCAAACTTAATTCATTGCTCGTCCCGAGTAATGCACAAATTTGAAAAGAATTTTCTCGGAAACACCTTTGAAAAACTCCTTCAGAACAAATTTTTTCTCAAAATTATGAATTTGATATACTTATGCTCGAAAATAAGAAATTTGATAGTTATGCTACTTAAGCATTCATATCGTTCAAATTACCTCCAACAATTATTATACTAGCAAAATTAGACTTAAATGTTTCTTTAATAAAGACATGTTCCTCACTACCAATTTGATTTTAATTCCTTATTCAAAAAGTAAACTGCAATCATTAAGCTTAACTAATGTCTTCATATGTTGAACAGAGCAATTTCTCTCCACTAATGTAGGTAACATTGGAATTTTGAATCAATAGGTCTTTAATAAGGTTGTAACGTGGCTGGGCTTAAGGGTAGGTACAAGATTGACAAATTTTTGGCTTAAAAACCCTAGACTCAGCTTAAAATCGAACCTTCGGAATTCTCACCCTTAATACACCAACTTTTTCTCTTTCGACCATTTATTTCATTTTGAGTACATGTTTTTTTTTCAAGCTCAAATTCGAGCTCTTACTTCATGTACTACAATTTTTTCGAGCAATTGATACTCCTTTTCAACTCCCCCAAACTTATTTTCAAATGATCTTCTGAATAGTACTGAGTCTAGTGTTTGGGACAATTTTAGAAGTAATGAAGAGAAAATTGATGGCTAAATATTGCATAGGTCCAAATAAAATTAGGCCATATAGTCTCAAAGTTGGGTTCCAAAGGATAATTTTATCAGGGTCGGCTTGAAAGGCTCAAACGGTCCAAACAACAGTTGCCTAAATCATTTTCAACATTCCATGCTTCCTAGGATTTCGCCTCAAGAAATTACTAAGTCAATTCTAAAGACTTAAACTTTCATGCATGCCTAATTTTTTCGTAGGGAATTAAAAATTTTATGGTACGAATTTACATGCTTTATTAAAAATACATTCATATCTTTATTAAGCAAACATAATAAATAGAACTTTATTAATACTGAAGTTCAGCATACTTAACAAAATTTCAAATTATTGAACAAAATATATCCTAATCATAATTAAAAGAAAATTTTATTCTGAGTGGAATCAATTCAAATTTTCGGTCCCCGCACTTAAAGTGAACAATGTCCTCATTGTTTAAAGTGAATAGATACTATACACTAGGTAGGATAATTAGAAAAGAGGAGGTGAGTCAAATTGACTACTTAAGTACCAAGCTCTCTCTAAAATCCAATCCTAGACATGTATATATCTATTGCCACACTTTAGCCTTTGGGACTTGTCAGATTTTATTCATGATTCCTATCTCTTATTTTATTATGTAAAAATGAAAATTTCCTAATTCACCTAATCCTAAAATAACTTAAGAATAAAAATAAGCTAAAGTTGAAGTCCTCCCTTTTTTTTTGTTTGCCGATCCTTCTGAATTCGACTCATCTTTTACTCCATCAGTATTGCCTTTGCATGAATCGCCTTGCTCCTTCTTCGATGATGAAATCCATGGTTCAAATATGAAATCTGGAATCTTAGGCACAAAAATAAATGGGTCATTATAAATTTTCTTAAGGGCACTCCTCATCGAGTCATCTCTTATTTTTGCATATCTCCAGTAGGCTTGTTGCTGCCATTGCATGTGTTGCATTAAGTCCATCAGCTTTGATAGCTCATTATGAAGATCTGGGCTAGGTGGTGGAGCTCCAAACATTGAGGTTTCGATATCAGGTTCAGCTTCTGGTTCCATTGATTCTGCCTCATTAGGGACTTCAGTTGATTGCTCTGGCGGGATTTCTGTGGGATCATCTTCTGCTTCTTCGGGATCCTCGCTCTCTTCAACTTGTTGCTGTAGAACAGAATCTCTGGCTACTCTGCAGAGGTCCCAATCGGTGATTGTGTCTTGACTATACTCTGTCCCTTTCACGTCCGGAAGGAGTTTTGCTTTTAAGCATAAAATTGTTATTTTAAAAGGGAAATAGGCCGGGCCAGAACGTCTAACGGCACAATTTCGCATTTCTCTCAGGATGATTTTGCCCACATCAATGGTATTTCCAGTTAGAATCGAGTATAATAGGACCATTTGCTCTAATGAGATTGTAGTCCCATGTGAACTAGGCATAAGGCTGAAACGAATGAAATAGAACCATACCTTCGCAAGTGGTGTCAAATACTCTCTTTGACACGTGTGGATTCCTTGCTTTGACACAGTCCACTTAGAACCCGAAGGCGTAAGTTCCTCGAGTATCTCTTGCAAATTTTCAGGCTTAATGTTGCTCAACAGAGAAGAATATTCATCGTTGTCGAAATCAGGTAATTCAAAGAATTCATTAATAGCATTTGAATTTATTGGTACCTTGATTCCGCGGACTGGAACTTCAGTCAATTCGCTTGAGGTTAAGTTCGCGTAGAATTCACGAACTAGTTCCTCATCCACACTTGGTCTCTTTTCACAAAACAATTCCCAATTGAGGGCTTCAGCAACTTGACGAATACGTGCCAAAAAGTCTCTGTAGTTGCTTTCCTTCAACGTGAAGCCTTTCTCTAGATGCATCTGTTAATTTTTGAAGATACTTTCGTATCTTACTTTGGCTTCTTCACAGTGAAATTTGCTTTGCGATTCGTCAATTTGAGCGGAGGCACGAGTTCTTTTGCGAGTCATGATTAACCTGAACATAAGATGGAAAGAAAAAAAAATAGTTTCTTAAAAATTTAATTAATACAAATTATTAATATTTCAATAAATTGAAAAATTAAATAATAAAAAAAAATTAAACTTTAAGGAAAAAATTTTCTTACCACCTTCCGCGTAAAATTTAAGAACTCTTAAAATAAAATAACTAATGAACAAAAGATGGGAAATTAAAGAAGGCTTTGGGCTTAGGTTGGGTGAAGGAGGAGTGTGCGTATAGGTGCACAAGGCAGCAAGGCGCACGGCTGAGAGCAGGTGGCGCGTAAGGCCTTGCGGCAGGTAGGCCACGGGCTGGTCGGGTGTGTGGGGCGATGGTGCGCAGCAAGCACACGGGCTGAAGGCAGCAGACGTGAAGGCCACACACAGGTAGGCGCTGCTAGCTGGCGTGTGGCGTGTCTTTGGGGCATTCTTTGGCCGAATGGTTCTTTGTGGCTAGGGACTTGCGGCACTTTGGTGTTTTGGTGATAGGGGATTTGAATGATGAGTAAATGGGGAGAACAAGGGTGCAATTTATAGAGGGAGAAGTATAAATTAGAGTAGAACTCTTAGAACAATTAAAGAATTAAAAAATAAGAGTCCAATTCTAAATTTACTCAAGATTAACAACAATTAATAATTAAATACACATGTATAAAATTATCAATTGCTATTAAATTGCCAAGATAAATATAAAATAAAATTAATTCTAATCCTAAGCTAAGTTGATAGAAGTTAATATATAAATTATAATGAATATAATTATATATTAAAGTTTATCAATAATTTATAAGTATGATATTAAATAAAAATATTTATTCTAGATGCTTTTTTTAAAAATATTTACAAAGAGAGACACCTAGTTTTTATTATTTACGAAAATAGCAACCAAATTTTGAAAATAATTCAATTAAGTCCCTAGACTTAATGAAAATTTGAAATTGAGTTGCAATTTAAGACTTGGGTCAAAATTGACCTTTTTATTTGAACAACCAAAAATTTGTTTTGTCATTTAGGGGCTAATTTCTTGGAAAATTATGTAAAAATCAATTCCCAGGAAAGATTGGAGGGGTCACACGCGGTCCCGCTTAAGTTCCAATCTCCTAGACAGAATTTATTTGAACATAATAAACCCAAAAATATACCCTAAATAATTTATTGAAAGCAAGAAAATCTAAGGATCGAATAAACTGAACGAGATTTTATCCTGTTCAGGTTTTTCTTCGTAGTAGTGTTTCAAACGCTGAGCATTGATGTAACACCCCAAACCCGGCCTAGAAGTTAGGCCCGAATCTGGCGTGTCACATGGAAAAACTTGTTTGAGAATTACAATCTCTTTGTTAAAACCCAAAACACTTAAGCAATTGTTAACTACTTGAAAATGTAATTATCTTTAAAAACCTTTTTGGTGGCGAAAGCATATTTGAAATAAACAATTTACAAAAATGTGATGTTTAGAAATAGAGTCATGCAGTATATTTTGAAATCGTTATGGAAACGTAGATAAAATACAAGTATTTTTGAGAGATCGTTTGATGAGTCAAAAATCGAGGTAGTGAGCTTTAAAACCGTGGCTTTTGAAAATATTGTTGATAATTAGAGAGAAAATTTTCGAGTTAAAATATTTGTAAAAGTTTGTTATAAAATCCATTTATTAATCAATTTTGGAAAACCATTATTTATGATTTTAGAAAATCCCCGTTAAAACAATTCAAGCAATATAATAAGTACGACTAAACATAAAGCAATTTAAAACATATCCCAGAGGCCTTATTACAACTTAAACCAAAATAGCAAAATAATAAAATAAACCGAAATAGAAATTTAAAGTTCAATAACACCATTTTTGAAGTATGGCTTCCACCGAGTCATCCATGGTCCAAGTCCACATCACTGAGCATTACCTACAAGGGTTAAGAAAAGGGGAGATGAGCAAGGTGAGTGTTTCGGCCAAACAAAAGAAAAATAATGCACAAATGTGTTAGGAGATTTCGGCCAAAGCAAAGAGGGAGATGGATTTGAAAAGAAGACACAAATGTTCAAAGAGAAAAGTGTACCTCTCATGAACCCAAAAACTAAAAAAATGATCTAAAGAGAAAAGAGAAATTCGGCTCTCCCTTCCCCCTAACAAAACCGTGTGAACTCTAGCCAAAAAGGGTGGATGTTGACCAACAAAAATCTTTCCAAAACATCACCCATGAAAAAGGCCAACATGCTCCCTTATCTTGCCTTTTTCTTTTGATTCCTTTCCTTACCTTCATCCTTTCCTTTTTCCTTAGCCACCATACCATAATTAAAAAGTCTTCCTTGCCTTAAATACCACCTTGGTCGACACATGGAAGAGAAGCACAAAAAAATAAATTCAAAATTTTGCAATAGATGGGATTCGAACCTCAGACCATTAGTACACTCCACATGCCACTTTTCACCTTTACCAATAGACTCCTTGTGCTAGCAAAATGCACACTTATTTCCTTAAGTCATAATGCCACTTGCCTTCTCTCCTTAAAGTGCCTAAACATAAAAATTTTCCTATAGCCTAATTTGAACCCGGAACTTCCTAGAAACTCCGTAACTTTCCAAAATCACCTTCCTAATAAGTCCAACTTGAAATAATGACGTTCTCTTATTCTCAATAATTTTAAACATTCTTGCGCTCGAGGCCCAATGGGCCCAATCCTACTAGGCCCAATTTCGGGTCGTTACAATTGACTCAAAAATTACCTCCCTTACCTTGGAGTTCAACAACTCTGTATGGATAGACGCGATGAATCGTAAATGGACCGGACCAACGTGATTTTAACTTACCTGGAAAGAACTTCAATCTGGAATTAAATAACAAGACTTGCTGACCTGCTTCAAACTCTCGAACTCGGATATGCTTCTCATGCCATTTCTTGAGTCTTTCTTTGAGTAATTTGGCATTTTCATATGAGAACATTCGAAATTCCTCTAGCTCGTTGAGTTGGAGCATTCGTTTCTCTTTAGCAAGCTTAAGATCCAAATTGAGTTGTCGAAGAGCCCAGTAAGCTCTATGCTCTAACTCCAGAGGTAGATGACAGGCTTTCCCAAAGACCAACCTATAGGGTGACATTCCTAAGGGTGTCTTGTATGCTGTTCTGTAAGCCCATAAAGCATCATCTAGTCTCTTGGACCAATCTCGTCGGTTCGGGCAAACTACCTTCTCAAGTATGCCTTTGATCTCCTTATTTGCTAGCTCAGCTTGCCCATTTGTCTGCGGATGGTAAGCTGTAGCAACCTTGTGTTTCACTCCATGTTTGTCTAACAACCATTTTAACCACTTGTTCACAAAGTGGGTCCCTTCATCGTTGATAATAGCTCTTGGGGTTCCGAACCTTGTGAACACATGTTTCTGCAAGAATTTCATCACAACCTAGGCATCGTTCGTCGGATAAGCTTCAGTCTCGACCCACTTGGATACATAATCTACTGCTACCAATATGTATTTGTGACCAAAAGATAGAGGGAAAGGACCAAGAAAGTCAATACCCCAAACATCGAATAATTCTACCTCAATGATATTTGTTCGAGGCATCTCATTTCTGTTGGTGACATTTCCAACCCTCTGACATCGATCACAATTCTTTACGTAAGCGTATGCATCCTTGAATAGTGTTGGCCAAAAGAATCCGGCTTGCAATACTTTGGCCACTGTACGAGTACCTCCGAAGTGTCCCCCACTTGGAGCTGAATGACAGTGGTATAAAATCTTCGGTATTTCATCTTCTGTCACACATCTCCAAATCATCTAATCTGCACACTTTTTAAACAAATATGGCTCTTCCCAGAAATAGTACTTCACATCGTGAAGAAACCTTTTCCTTTGCTGATACGTTTTATCAATCGGCATCAAACCACAAGCTAAATAGTTAGCAAAATCAGCAAACCACGGAATATTATGGACATGATTTACCTTCAGTATGTGTTCATCTGGAAATGTTTCTTGGATTGGTAAAAGTGGAGAATTTCCCTCTTGCGGCTCTAATCTGGATAAATGATATGCTACTTGGTTTTCTACTCCCCTTCGATCTTGAATTTCTAGATCGAACTCTTGAAGTAGAAGCACCCACCGGATCAATCTCGGTTTAGCATCTTTCTTGGCTAATAAGTACTTGATTGCGGAGTGGTCCGTATAGACAATCACTTTGGTACCTACAAGATAAGATCGAAACTTGTTAAAGGCAAACACAATAGCAAGTAACTCTTTTTCTGTTACCGTATAGTTCAGTTGAGCTCCGGTTAGAGTTCTACTTGTGTAGTAGATGGGATGAAAAACTTTGTTCCTTCGCTAGCCCATGACAGCTCCAATGGCGAAGTCACTTGCATCACACATCAATATGAATGGCGAATCTCAGTCTAGTGTGACGATGATGGGTGCCGTGACTAAACGACTCTTCAGATCGTTGAAGGCTTTTAAACAGTCCTCATCAAACTTGAATACCGAGTCTTTCTCCAATAGCTTGCATAAGGGTTTAGCCACTTTGGAGAAGTCCTTGATAAATCTTCGATAGAAATCGACATGGCCCAAAAAGCTCCTAACACCTTTTACAGATGTTGGAGGTGGGAGTTTCTCGATAACGTCTACTTTTTCTTTGTCCACCTCGATCCCATGTCTCGTTATCCGATGGCCTAGAATAATTCCTTCTCGTACCATAAAATGGCACTTTTCCCAGTTGAGTACGAGATTCGTTTCTTCACATCGCCTCAGTACCTTAGCTAGATTGGCTAAGCAATCATCGTAAGTATCTCCAAATACTGAGAAATCGTCCATGAAAACTTCCAAGTACTTCTCAACCATGTCAGTAAAAATAGACATCATACATCTTTGAAATGTAGCAGGTGCATTACATAAACCAAATGGCATGCATCTAAATGCAAATGTACCATACAGGCAGTGAATGTCGTTTCGTGTTGATCTTCCGTGCTCATCAGTAATCGATTATACCACGAGTATCCGTCGAGAAAATAGTAGTAATCTCGTCTGCGTGTCTATCCAAAGATTCGGTCCAAGAACGATGAGGAAAGTGATCTTTCCTAGTCGCCTTGTTCGACTTCGTAATCGATCTGATTTTCCATTCCGTGAATCGTCCTCGTTGGTATCAACTCATTGTTCTCGTTCTCCACGACCGTGATACCTCCTTTCTTCGACGACGTTTGGTGGACTCACCCATGAGCTCATGCGAGATGGGGTAAATTATACCCGCATCCAACCACTTGATAATTTCCTTTTTCACTACATCTTTCATGATGGGGTTTAGTCTCTGTTGTCCATCAATCGTTCCTCTCTCGCCATCTTCTAATATGATCTTGTGCATGCATACAGATGGGCTAATACCGCGAATATCGGCTATGGTCCATCCGATAGCCTTCTTGAATTGTTTCAAAACTATGATAAGTTTCTCTTCTTGTTTAGTAGTTAATTCTGCTGAAACAATCACAGGCAGAGTAGAAGCGTTACCTAAATAAATGTATTTTAAGTGTGAAGGTAAAACCTTGAGTTCTAACTTAGGTGGCTCCTCGATTGATGCTTTTGGCTGGCTATAATATCTTTTCTCTAATTCCAAAGATTCAAAACGGGATTGCGGATTAAATCCCTTTTGATTAGCTTCTAGCAAAGCTAAGTATTCATCCTCCTCTTCATCATTTGGGGGATCTGATGTCAAAATTCTTTCCAGTGGGTCCTCAACACAGTTAAGTTCCTTCTCTACTATTAATTCCTCTAAATCGGCTACTGCAGAACAATCATCCATTGTGTCAGGAAATCGCATTGACTTAAAAACATTAAATGTTACCTGATCATCCTGAACACGCATAGTCAGCTCGCCCTTTTGCACATCAATAAGGGTCCTTCTAGTTGCTAAGAATGGTCTTCCTAGGATAATTGGCACTTCTTTGTCTACTTCAAAGTCTAGAATTACAAAGTCAGCAGGGAAGATAAATTTATCTACACGTACCAATATGTCCTCGATTTTTCCTTCTGGATGCGCTAAGGATCGATCTGCTAGTTGAAGTGTAACCGTAGTTGGTCTAACTTCTCCTATCCCCAACTTCCTAAATATTGACATAGGCATCAAGTTGATACTTGCGCCTAAGTCACATAATGCTTTACCATAATATGTTGATCCAATATTGCATGGTATGGTGAAACATCCAGGATCCTTCAATTTTGGGGGTAGTTTATTCTGAAGGTATGCACTACATTCCTTCGTCAGAGCTACCATCTCAAATTCTCCAAGCCTTCGTTTCTTAGACAAGATATCTTTCATGAACTTGACGTAGTTCGACATTTGCTCAAGTGCTTCGACCAACGGAATGTTGATGTGAAGTTGCTTGAGTATGTCAAGGAACTTCTTGAATTGAATCTCCTGCTTCGACTTCTGAAGTCTTTGAAGGTAGGGTGGTGGTGGTTTCATTACTGGAACTAATTCTGGTTGATTCGCCTTTGGTGGTAATTCTGCATCTGATGAAGTTGTTTGTTGATCAGAATTGACTGGTCCTGAGGTTACTTTGCATGGTTTTGTAGATTTCGGTTCTGGTGAAACTGGGGTTTCAACACTTGGTTGAACTTCTTCTTGAGCATCAGCTTGCTCCTTTTCAACTTCGACAGTTTTGGGCTCTACTATCTTTCCGCTCCTCAATTTCAACGATTTGCAATGCTTCTTTCCCAGATTTCTCAGATTTTCCGTATCACTGGGTAAGGTACCCTGTGGTCGGTTTCTAAGTTCAATTGCAAGCTGGCCCACTTGATTCTCCAAATTCTTTAATGTAGCTGCTTGGCTCTGGATCAAGGCATCATTCTTTGCAATGTATGTCTTTAGCAAACTCTCTAGGCTATTGGATGCCTCAGCTTGAATTGGTTTCTGAACTTGTTGCGGAAAATTAGGTGGCTGGGTTGGTCTGGGTTGAGTGTAAGTTGTACTAGTTCCAGCCCCTTGGTTACTCCAGGAGAAATTTGGGTGGTTCCTCTATGATGGGTTATAAAAATTTGATTGCAGCCCTTGCCTTCCTTAGTTTTGGTTCTGATTACCCATGTAGTATACATATTCTGGGTTCGACTGACATTCTTCGAACAAATGTCCCTCCCCACAGTAAACACAGGCTATATTTTCAAATTGATTAGGCGGTTGTGCTGCAAAACTATTAGACCCATTAGTAGTAAGATTTTTAAGCATTGAGGATATCGATGATACCTGAGATGCGAGTGAAGTAAGAGCGTCCACTTCATGAATTCCAGTGACTCGTCTTCCTGATGCTGCCCGACTGGTTGGCCATTGATAATTGTTGCTGGCAATCCTCTCAATAATTTCATAAGCCTCATTATAAGACTTAGAAAGGAGAGCACCATTAGCAGAGGCATCCACTACCATCCTTGTGTGGGCGTTGAGACCATTATAGAATGTCTCAAGTTGAATGCAATGAGGGATTCCATGATGAGGGCATTTTCGTAATAACTCTTTAAATCTTTCCCATGCCTCATACAAGGACTCGTCATCCATTTGGTGGAAAGCAGTGATCTCGTTCCTCAGCTTAGCATTCTTTCTTGGCAGAAAATACTTCATGAGGAATCTCTCGGCTAACTCTTGCCATGTAGAAATGGAGTTCGGTGGCAATGAATTCAACCAGCACGAGCTCACGTCCCTTAACGAATATGGGAACAACTTCAATCGTAAGGAATCTTGAAACTCCGCTAACTTGAAAGAATCGCTCACTTCCATAAATAGTCTTAAGTGAAGATGAGGATCTTCGTGAGGCATTCCATCGATTGGCCCATCGTCTCAAGCATCTAGAACATGATCAAGCCACTCAATTGTTGTGCCTCAATTTTGGGTCTCCTAATACCCGGATTAAGATCGTTAAATACTGGCACGGCATATTGTCTTAAGGCTCTATCCCTATCATCAGCAATAAGGATAGGATTCTGAGCAGGGTTTGCTCCGTTTCCTTGGTTCATATTCTCGAAGTTCATCTCTTCGGTCCTTCTCTGGTTTGCTTGTCTTCTTTGTTGTCGAAAGATTCGTTCTATTTCAGGGTCCACAGGGAGTAAATTAATAATCTGGTCAATACTCATAAACACCTAAAATATTCACAGAAAAATTAAGTAAGTAAAAATTTCAATATGAAAAATAAATACCAAAATGTAAAATAGATTCACAAATAATGACTTTGAAAAACAGTCCCCGACAACGACGCCAAAAACTTGGAACGGTGGAAATGTGCAAGTGTACACAATCGCAACAAGTAATAAAATGACAAGTAAATGTCGAGTTATTGTATCCACAGGGACTGTAAAAAAACTATTTATGAAAATGTTTTCAAACACTTTGGTAAAGGAAAAATATTTGGATTTAAGAAATATTTAAAAACTAAAGGAAAAACAAAGTAAAATAAAATAAAACAAAGTTCTAGTGCACGATTTCAAAAAGTTTGGTTTTAATCAAGATGATATAATTGTGTTGGATTAATCACATTTCTTACCTTAGAATTATTAAACTCGTGTTTATACTTGTTAAAACATGGCAACTCGGTAATTTGCTAACTTATGAACATACTTACACATAAAAATCCATTCATCTCTTGTACATATTTTTATGCGATTAAACAGACTTCTAAAAGTAAACATGTTATTGCACATACATGCTTATTAAATTAAACAATCTCTCACATATTCCTATGTGAATCAATTGATTAATTCAACCTCATAAGCATATAAAAGATCATGCGAGTTAACAAAGTATTTTTACCTTGAAACACTTAATAACAAAAATCCTGCAAGTTATGCAAGGCATATGTATCTCCAAATACAATGCTAATTTAATCTTCAGCTACCTTAGAAGAATTAAACATGCACAGATTAAGTATTGTGTCCATTAATTACAATTCCAATGCGTTTAAATAATTAATTCATTAGCTATCTAAACAATTAGAATACTAGATAACTTAAACATGATTTTACTTAATCAAGCATTTTACCGAGGCCTTTTAACTGTATAAACACAATTTTAATAATTTAATAGGACGAAATGCAATCAACCCAACTCGAATTAAATTCAAGCTAAATTGATTAAATTAATCATTCCAAAAGCATAAATATTCATAAACATGTTTGTCAAAACAACAACGAAAATTAAAAGAGATAGGGAACAAGAAGCAAATCCAGTGTTTCTCCGTGGCTTGACTGATTGCTCCGTTCTTCGTTCTTCATTGGCCATGGCTATCAAGGTGGCTTATGAACACTCCAATTGCTGCTCCAAATGTCTGGAAAAATACCTCTTTTCCAAGAGGAGAAATCGGCACAAGAACACACAAAGGGAAAATGGAAAAAATGGAAATTGAGAGAAAATGAGAGAAGAGAATGTTGGATGCTTGAGGTGTGTTTTGAATGAGCAGCAAGGGGGTGTATTTATAGCTGATCAAGGCTGATAAAAATAGCAAATAGCAGCAGCAAAAGAGGCCTCCCTTGGCCGGCCACCTATGTGGCAAAGTTGATGGATTCAACTTTGCTAAAAATAGCATGGGGCAAATCTACAAAGCCATAATTTTTTGAGGGGTTTGGATGCAATTTTGAAAGGTCTTCAAGGTCTTCTTTGCAAGCTTAGTTAATCAGCTAATAAGCTGATTTGGGCCAGCAATGTGGACGGTTTGGGCTGCCCAATTAGTGGCTGGTTCGGTTCAACCGGTTTGGTTCAACTGATGCGGTTCAACTGAGCCTTTTTCAGAATTAATTAAGATTAATTTATTTAACCCAAATTAAATTGGGAATAAATTAAAATTAATTATGTTATGATTAAATATTCATAATTGGACCATTTTGGGATGGAAATAAATTCGCCTCGATACTTCAAATTGCTTCTCGGGTTTATTCTTCGAGCAGTGTCTGCCGAGCTAATTTTCGCCCTTTGTGCGAATCTGTCTAAAATAGTCAAAATAAATCAAAATTAACTATAAAATTAATTAAAATTCATCATGTTCATATTTTTAGCACAATTTAATTATTTTATAATATTTAATTATTTTTCGACAAGAATTTACTCGAAACCGCATGAATTTGGGTCAAAAAGGGCATGAAAAAGTATATAGATTTCTGTGTTTCCAATAAGTCCAGAAAATTTGTGCCGGTAACGCATGGGTTGGCTCAAAGTGAATTCTCTTATAAAGGAGAGAATTATAAGAAAAAGGTTCGGGAAATTGCGAATGCTTGGAAGCAAACTCGTCGGATGAAGAGAGTGACTGTGGGTGAAATGACGACTTTTGAGTATAAAGTGTGGTTAAGAAAAAGGGTTAACAATAATATTCCGGGACCAAATTTAGACAGTGCTCGATCAGTGGAAGAATGCTTGCGAGTAGTTTCGACAGAGCTAGCGATTATAAAGCAGGACTTCGAAAACAGAGTTCAGAGCTTGGGAAGAAAATTGAGCAGCTGGAGGAAGAAAAAATGCACTTGAGATTAGATATGGAGGTACAAAAGTCAGAAGCTGAGAAGCTAAGAAAGGGGAAAAATAAAGCTGAAGAGGATCTGGATAGTCTAAAGACAGATTATAAGAAGATGCGGCTATCAATGAGAACCGCTGGGCTGGGAAAAACTACAGATCGATGGCGGCAAGAGGTGCAAGAGGTGCAAGAGGAAAAAGTTAAGGCTGAGCAACGGGAAAAGAAATTTCAAGAAATGCAGGCTCGAAATGAGATTTTAGAAAGGCAAATGTTAGAAAGCCAAAATGGAAGAAATGAACTAAAATCTAGGGTGGCAGAATTGGAAAAGTCTCTCTGTCATTATCGAAACCGTAATTCTGTGATGGAACTAAAAGCAAGTTTGAGCAAAATCAAGGAAATGAAAAAGGAAATTGAAGATTTAGAAGTGACATTGCAGAATTGTCAAGACCACATTGGGTCCCTAAAGGTGAATGAAGAGCGATGGAAAGAGGAGCTTCACTACTCTCAGAATCAAGTTAGAAATAGGGATTATGTCATGGGAGAAGCCATAACCCAAATTCGAGAAATAGCTGGTTACTTGCAAACTTTAGTAGCACAAGCGGATATACTGAGCGTGCAATATGAGTCGCAGTCAGATTGTGGACAGGAGTTAGCTTCACTACTTAGGAAAATTAAAGCTTTGGGCATTAAGGCCAAGCCATATCTGTAATCTGTTTTATGTAAAGAATTTTGTTTTCTAATAAAGTTTTCTATATGGAATTGAATCAGAATCGACACCTTCTTTGCATTCATGCATTTGCATTCGTTTTCATTTCATTCATATGCATTAAAGGTCATTAAAAGATTCTAATTGAATAAAAATTATTTCAGCATTAACCTGGACACCGGCAAAACCAAACATCCCTACGGTACCCGAACCAAGACGAAAGATATGGATTAGAGATTAGAAAAACTCGAACAACTCCAAAGGGAGATGCAAGACAAGCTTCAGCTGTAAATGCAGGAGCAGCTGGCTAAGATCCAACAGGATATGATGGACCAGATGATGGAGTCACAAAAGAATATGATGTCTCAATTGACTCAATTACTGGCGGGAGGAATAGACAAAGGGAAAGGCCCTATGGATAATATCATGGAAAGTGATCCTCAATATCCTCCTAGTTTTACTCCAACGCATGTACATGCACCACCAGAGATGAATACATAAAGGCCATCTGTCTCTATCAAGCCACAAGAGATTCAGGCCGGAGCATCGGTACCGATGAATTTCTAGGCTGGCTTAGGCTCTAACCCTGGCCATAATTCAAACAATCCAATTGTTCCTGATTTGGATGAAGTGATAGGAGAGGAAAGAGTAACGACAGAATCCCAAAGGCAATTAGAAGAGAGGTGTAAGTGGCTGGAAGAGAAGTTTAAAGCAATGGAAACTACTGATTTTCGTTGCGGGATCGATGCGAAGGATTTAAGCTTAGTCCCAGATCTGGTGCTCCCACTGAAGTTTAAAGTGCCAGAGTTCGAGAAGTACAATGGGACTAGCTATCCCGAAGCTCACATAACGATGTTCTGTAGAAGAATGACAGGATATGTCAACAACGACCAGTTATTAATCCACTACTTTCAAGAAAGTCTGACCGGGTCTGCGGCCAAGTGGTACAATCAGTTAACCCGTTCCCAAATTGGCTCATGGAAAGACTTGGCTCAAGCTTTCATGAAATAGTACAACCACGTGACAGACATAGCACCTGACAAGATTACACTCCAGATCATGGAGAAGAAGACAAACGAGAGCTTTAGGCAGTATGCCCAGCGATGGAGGGAGGTAGCGACACAAGTCCAACCCCCACTCTTAGAGAAAGAGACGACCATGCTCTTCATCAATACTTTCAAGGCTCCCTTCATCAACCACATGTTGGGGAGCGCTACTGAAAGCTTTTCTGATATTGTAATGTCTGGGGAGATGATAGAAAATGTGATAAGATGCGGGAAAATTGAAGCAGGGGAAGGCACCAAGAGATTAGCCCCGAGAATGAGGGAGAATGAGGTGAATAACACGAGCGTATATAAGA
This sequence comes from Gossypium sturtianum, assembly GCA_025698515.1. Lineage (NCBI taxonomy): Eukaryota > Viridiplantae > Streptophyta > Magnoliopsida > Malvales > Malvaceae > Gossypium > Gossypium sturtianum. The sequence continues at coordinate 110,871,923 of CM046953.1, forward strand.
AGGGTCATCGGGAGCGATCACGGTGAGCCAGCCAAAAACAATAACCACTAATCATCAGGGTCCCCCAAAACAAGAATCCACCACAAGGGTGAGCACCGAAAGGATACAGTTCACACATACACCCATGACGTATAAAGAGCTGTACCAGAACCTCTTTGACGCACATGTAGTGTCCCCTTTCTACTTAACACCGCTGCAACCCCCGTTTCCCAAGTGGTATGACGTGAACGCCCATTGCGAATATCATGCTGGGATCACGGGGCATTCAATTGAAAATTGCACCGCGTTCAAGAAGGTAGTCAAAAAGCTAATAAAAATTGGGATCGTAAAGTTTGGTGACTCACCTGCACCAAATGTAGCAGGAAACCCCTTACCTAATCATACTGAGCAAGGAGTAAATGGAATAAATGATGATGGGAGGAAAGTCAAATATGAGGTTGTAGAAGTCAGAATCCCATTGAGACAGGTTTGGAAGGAGATGGTGGAGAGAGGACTGATCATATCAGATTCGGAAGAGAGGTCCAAAAGTAAGAGGAACGATTGCGAGTTCCATAATAGAGAAGGGCATGGAACCCAGGAATGCACTGAGTTCAAAGCCGTAGTGCAAAATCTGATGGATAATAAAGAGATGGAATTTTACGAGGAGATTGAAGGATCAGAGGGACGAGAGGTTTATGCCTCAGATGAGGGATCAGTGGAACGAGTCCAAAAGGGTAGCCGCCCAGTAATGATCATCTCGAAGCCAAGAGTCAATGAAGCCGGAACACAGGTGGCACCACGAGTCATAATCCAAAAGCCAACAGTTTTTTCGTATAAGAATAGCAAGAGAGTCCCTTGGTACTATGATTGTAATGTGACGATCCAAGGAAAAGAGAATTCATCAAAGAAAGATCAAGATACAGGTTCTCATACTCGTAGTGGGAGACGCTACGATTTGGTAAATACCCGAACAAAATCAATAAAAGGGAAAGCCCCAATGGTAGAACAAGAAAGAAAAAATAAGGCGAGCCTGAGTCGCCTGTCAACGAACCGGTGAAAGAAGAAGAAGCTAAGGAGTTTCTAAAATTTTTAAAGCACAGTGAATACAGCATGGTGGAGCAGTTGCATAAACATCCAGCACACATATCTATATTGGCTTTGCTCTTAAGTTCAGACGTACATCGGAACGCTTTGATGAAGGTTTTGAATGAAACCTTTGTTGCCAATGATATCTCGGTTAATAAACTGGATAGATTGATTGGTAACATAAGTGCTGAAAATTTCATCTATTTCAACGATGATGAAATTCCGCCAGGCGGTAGGGGATCCACTAAGGCTTTCCATATTACCACTAGATACAAAGGGTACACTCTACCAGGGGTCATGATAGACAATGGGTCGGCGTTAAACGTATTACCTTTATCCACATTAAACAGATTACCTGTGGATAGTTCACATATGAAAGAGTGCCAGAACAAAGTGAAGGCGTTTGATGGCACGCAAAGAAGAGTCATGGGGAGAATCGAGATACCCTTGTTAATTGGTCTGACTACTTATGAGGTGGATTTCTTGGTCATGGATATCAAGCCCTCTTATAACTGCTTACTAGGAAGACCGTGGATTCACTCAGCGGGAGTGGTACCTTCATCATTACATTAGAAACTGAAGTTAGTATCAGAGGGCTGGCTAGTGACAATAAAGGCCGAAGAGGATATTACCGTAGCTGTAACCGGTGATGACCATATCTTGAGACGAACGATGAGGCAATCGAGTGCTCTTTTCGATCCTTGGAATTCGTAAATACAGCCTTTATTACAAAAGGAGACAGAATTTTGGTACCACAAATCTCTAAAACCACAAGAATGGGATTGCAAATGACCGTAGGAAAAGGAGCTTTGCCAGGAAAAGGGCTAGGAAGATACCTCAAAGGAAAGGTTGAGGTACCGTTGCTAAAAGAAAAATGAGACTACTTCGGCTTAGGGTTTAAGCCAGATGTGAGATAGAGAAAGAAGGAATTCGAAAAGAAGCAAGAGAGGAGAAGAGCACGGTTGAGCGGAGAGGAAATCAAGTGGGAGCCAATGATAATTCCGCACATATCTAAAACCCTTGTGTCGGGAGGGGTCATTCATGCTGAGCAGAAGACACCAAAAGAAGAAGACGTTATAACAATGTTGGGAAGTGTCTACATTAATGCCATATTTCAAGAGACAATTGAAGGGGAGAACTTGTCGGGCATCCGCCTCTTTGAACCTGGGAGTGTTCTAAATAATTGGACTGCATAGGAGATTCCTATTGTGTTTAGAACTATTTTAGAGTAATGTCCTAGAACACTTATTGCTCTTAGCCTAGGAGTAATAAGCATCATTTGTGAAATAGGCTTATGTTCCAAAAATCTTTGATTCAATGAAAATGCTTCTGAATTTCTTGGGCAAATATTCTTTATTTCTTTCCAATTCATCCATAATCATATTATACAAACAATCATTCTTTATTCCAAATATTCTTTTATTCTTCATGAGCATGCCAACAAATAATTATTCTTAAATTTATTCATTTTCTGTATATTCCTTTGTACCTACAATAGATTCTCGGATATGAACGACATGAGCGATGCTGCTACTGGATCAGAATCTCCTTTTGAGCAAGACGTGTGTTTAGAGGGATCCCAGGACTTTGAAGATGACATAGGCTGTGGCTTATCTCCAGATTTGTTAAGAATGGTAGAACAAGAGGAAAAACAAATTCTACCTCATGAAGAGACAGTGGAGGTCGTGACCTTGGAAGAGGGAAAGGCAGTGAAAATTGGAACGTGCATAACTGAAAAAATGAAGTGAGACCTCGTAAATTTACTTCAAGAATTCAAGGATGTCTTTGCATGGTCATACCAAGATATGCCGAGGTTAAGCACTGACATTGTAGTACACCACCTTCCCATAAAAGAGGATTGCAAGCCAGTTCAGCAGAAGTTCCGAAGGATGAGACCGGATATTGTGCTAAAAATAAAGGAGGAAGTCAAAAAATAGTTTGATGCCGGATTCTTACAGGAGATCAAATATTCGAAATGGGTAGCCAACATCATGCCTGCCCCTAAGAAAGAAGGGAAAGTACGAATGTATGTAGATTATAGAGACCTAAATAAGGCTAGCCCGAAAGATAATTTTTCGTTACCCCACATTGATACTCTGGTGGACAATACAGTAGGTTACTCATTGTTTTCATTCATGGATGGGTTCTCGGGGTACAATCAGATAAAGATGCATCCTCAGGACATGGGAAAAACTACCTTCATAACCTTATGGGTACGTTCTGTTATAAAGTGATGCCATTTAGGTTGAAAAATGCGGGAGCTACATACCAAAGGGCCATGGTGACTTTGTTCCATGACTTGATGCATAAAGAAATCGAAGTTTATGTGGACGACATGATTGCAAAGTATAGAACAGAAGAGGAACACATTCGAGTCTTGAGGAAACTATTCCTGAGGTTGAGAAATTTCCAACTGAAGCTCAATCCAACGAAATGTACTTTTGGAGCTAGATCTGGCAAATTGCTGGGTTTCATAGTCAGCGAGAAGGGAATCGAGATTGACTCAGACAAGGTCTGAGCTATACAAGAATTGCCTCCACTACGCACGTAAAAAGAAGTTCGAGGTTTCTTGGGAAGGTTAAATTACATTGCTCGGTTCATTTCACAGTTAACCGAGAAATGTGATCCCATATTTCGTCTTCTAAAGAAACATAATCCTGGAGTGTGGGATGATGAATGCTAGAAAGCTTTCGATAGGGTCAAACAGTACTTTTCAAACCCTCCAGTATTGTCACCCCCATGCCCGGATAGGCCATTAATCTTGTATTTGACAGTGTTTGATCACTCTATGGGATGTGTGCTGGGTCAACACGATGATTCGGGAAGAAAAGAAAAGGCGATATATTACCTCAGCAAGAAATTCACTGAGTGTGAGATGAGATATTCACCTATTGAGAAATTGTGTTGTGCCTTGATTTGGACAACTTGGAGATTGAGGCAATACATGCTGTACCACATAACCTGGTTAATCTCGAAATTAGACCCTCTAAAGTACATGATGGAGTCAACTGCTTTAAATGGAAGGATGGCCAGATGGCAAATCCTGCTTTCTGAATTTGACATCGTCTATGTGAGTCAAAAAGCTGTGAAAGGGAGCACAATAGCAGACTTTCTAGCAAGCAGAGCTTTAGAGGATTATGAGCCATTGAATTTTGATTTCCCCAACGAGGATTTAATGTATGTAGCGGCAGTGAAGGAAGACACCCTAAAGGATCATCTTTGGAAGCTAAATTTTGACGGAGCATCAAATGCTATCGGTAATGGAATTGGGGCAGTCTTAGTATCCCCAAATGGAGATCATTACCATTCACTTGCAAATTGGATTTCGATTGTACGAATAATATGGCAGAATATGAAGCATGTATCATGAGACTCCGGGCAGCCATTGAGCGCAAAATTAAAGTGCTAAAAGTATATGGAGATTCTGCACTAGTGATCTCCCAACTAAAAGGCGAATGGGAAACAAGAGACCCCAAGTTGATCAATTATCGAAGGATAGTTATGGGGTTAATTGAGGAGTTTGACGATATCACTTTTAGTTATCTCCCACGAGAAGAAAACCACATGGCAGATGCTTTGGCCACTTTGGCCTCTATGATTAAAGTAAGCAAACATGAGGATGTAAAGCCTACTCAAATGAGTATCTACGAAGCCCCAGCCCATTGTTATAATGTGAATGAAGAGGAAAGCGATAATCACCCTTGGTATCACGATATATTGCGGTACGTAAGAAATTGTGAATATCCTGAGCAGGCAACTGAGAATGACAAAAGGACATTGAGAAGGCTGGCCTGTGATTATGTCTTAGACAGGGAGATCCTGTAAAAAGAAGAAAGGATCAAGTACTTTTGAGATGTGTGGATGCTATTGAAGCTAAGAAAATTGTGGAAGAGGTCCACGAGGGTGTCTGTGGGACACACCCTAATGGCTTTACAATGGCCAGACAAATTATGAGATTCGGATACTATTGGTCTACCATGGAAGGAGACTGCATCAATTATGCTAAAACATGTCACAAATGTCAGATCTATGGAGACAAAATTCACGTGCCTCCTTCGCCTTTGCATGTTATGACTTCTCCATGGCCTTTCTCCATGTGGGTAATGGATGTCATTGGACCAATTTCGCCAAAAGCTTCGAACGGGAATCGGTTCATCTTTGTGGTCATTGATTACTTCACCAAGTGGGTGGAGGCTGCTTCATACGCCAGTGTCACTAAATCGGTAGTTAGCAGATTTTTAAAGAAGTAAATTATATGTCGATATGGGATGCCTGAGAGGATCATATCTAACAATGCGTTAAAGTTGAACAACAGCACGATCGCAGAGGTCTGCAGTCAATTCAAAATCAGACACCACAATTCGTCACCGTATCGTCCAAAAATGAATGGAGCAGTGGAAGCAGCCAATAAAAATATTAAGAAGATTGTGGGGAAAATGGCTGAAACCTATAAAGATTGGCACGAGAAATTACCATTTGCTCTCTATGCTTATCAAACATCAGTCAGGACCTCCACCGGGGCAACTCCTTTCTCATTGGTTTATGGAATGGAGGCAGTGTTACCCATAAAAGTTGAAATTCCTTCCCTTCGAGTCTTGTCAGAGCTAAAGTTAGATGAAGCTGAATGGATCCAATCTCGATACGATCAGTTGAACTTGATTAAGGAAAAAAGGCTAAGCGCTATTCGTCATAGTCAGATGTACCAAAAGAGAATGATGCGGGCTTATGATAAAAAGGTTCGCCCAAGAGAATTTCACGAGGGAGATCTAGTTTTGAAAAAGATCCTCCCTATGCAAAAGGATTTCAGAGGGAAATGGATGCCAAGTTGGGAAGGACCTTATGTGGTGAAAAAGGCTTTCTCCGGAGGAGCACTGATCTTGGCTGAGATGGATGGGAAAAACATACCCAATCCTGTAAACTTGGATTCAGTCAAGAAATACTATACTTGAAGAAGAAAAGAGACCAAAGTGAAAACCCTCAAAGGGCACTTTGAGACCTTCTCAACAATATATATATATATGATGATGATGAAAACAAAAAACAGAGAAGCCAAGGTGAAAACCTGTAAAGGGCGCCTTGAGACCAAGGGGATTTTGAGTCGAAAACCCGAAAAGGGCAGCTCAAATTGTAATCAAAGAGGGGGCATGCGGTGATCTTGCTATACCTGAATTAAGAAAGAAGAGAGATGTTACGTTTTGGATCGTCAACAGAGTACTCTCGATCTCCTAAACACATATTGAGTTTAAAATGTTCTTCAAAAAGTCCGTACAGAGAAGCTCAGGCTGCGATATCCGAGGCACCTATCTTATCCCCTAATCATTTTGTATTCCAGCAATGTTTGCTTCCTTTAATAAACTTATTCTTTTCAGATTTCGTTTCTGATAAATACCATTTTGTCCATCATTTATGATTATTTTCAAGTATTTTGTATTGAAGTAATGATTAATTGACTGATAATACTTTCACAAAAAGAGTTTTACGTATTACTCTGGAAACTTATAAATAATACGAGAACCTGAGACAGGACTTTTATTTAGAACTCACCAAGCCTAAGGGTTGGAAATATTTGAGAAGGAAACTCTAAAAGCGGTGATCGCTTTCTTCTTGGACTTTTCATCGAAATGTCGGTTGAACAAGAAGACAGGATATTACGTCAGTGATACAACCTAGAAAAACAATGAGCAATGTCAACCCTAAGCATTTAAAAAAGGGATCATTCTCGTGAAGTTCTGCATTCATGCAAAACTCATTTAGTTAGGAGCATTCAATTTATTCTACAAGGGATCGTCCTCATGACGTTCTGCATGCATACAAATGTCATCCATAATATCATTTAGCTAGGAGCATTTGATTCATTCCAATCATGGCATCCTAATCATTATGCATTAGCATAAATCCATAAATCGATTCCACAGGTTATGTTCCCCAAAAGACGGTGTAACATAGATCGATGAATCCACAGGTCCTATACCTCTGAAGTTGCAGTAGGTCAGATCAAATCCACCACGGTGAATCTTATTTCCCTGAAGTTGCAGTGGAACAGATGGAAGCTGTAAATTATAGATCTTATCTCTCTGAAGTTGCAGTAGAGCAGATCAAAACAAACCTTATCTCCCTGAAGTTGCAGTGGAGCAGGTTGAAATCCACAAGTCTTATCTCTCTGAAGTTGCAGTGGAGCAGACTGAAGACAGTTAGTCTTATCTCCCTGAAGTTGTAGTGGAGCGGATTAAAACGACGAATCCTATACCTCTGAAGTTGTAGTAGGTCAGATTGAATTTAACATACAAGTCTTATCTCCCTGAAGTTGCAGTGGAGCAGACTGAAGATGGCAAATCTTATCTCCCAGAAGTTGCTGCGGAGCAGATCGAAGCTACAAGTCTAAATTCCTTAAATTGGATCGAAGTGCTAGTTCTTATGCCCCTGAAGATGCAGTGGGATGGAATGAAGCTACTCAAAAAAGAAAAGCACTAAAAGAAGTCCACGATTCGAAGACCGGGCAAAAATGGTCCTTTTTGAAGTCTTTGCTCTATTCTCGTTGCACGATAATAAGCAAAGAGAGGCAGTTGTAATAGGCCCATTTCGCCCGGCCCATATCATAAACCAAAATTATTAAAAAATAATAAAAAATAATATTAATCCCGAAATTAAATGTCCATTAATAAAAACAGTCCAGATTACAAAAATGGGCCCAAATAAACAAACTAGCCCAAGCCTAGCCTATTACACAAAACCCAAAATTATCAGCCCAAATGCTTTCTAAACAGACCTAAACCGAATGGCCCAATTTTTTAACACGGCCCTAATGGTCCAAATGGTTTTGGATAGACCGAAACCCTAAGGGTTCCAGAAGCTAACAGCGCCACGCGCGTGCCCCTATGCGCGCCACCACGTGCGCCTCCACGCAGCCTCCGTACCGCCAGTGAGCCTCCGTACGCCACGTCCGCGCCTGTACCTGCACAGAAATGAGACAAAAGAACAATAGCAAGAAAAAAAAAGGAAAACTCCTGTATTTTTTTCGACATTCAACTATAAAGGTCGTAAGAAACATTGTAACGCTTTTACGCACACAATATACAAAGAAATACAAAAATCAGAAACAAAAGAAAGGGTTTTTCAAGGTGATTCTCAGTTTTTTTTCGATATTCTTTTTTTTCTTTTTTTTTTCTTTTTGAATCGTTGTTTTGCTTGTTCGTGTGAAAGTATAAAAAGGAAGGAACTTACATTTGAAAAAGAAAACCGTCGGATCTATTTTTCTTTGCTGAAATCGAAGTAAAGAAGGTCTTCAAGGTTGAAAATACTTAGGCCTTCGAATCGGGTTTTAAAAAGATCGCTTAGAGAGGCTCGGATCTGTCACCAATCGCCGATTATTATGGCAGTACGGTGGCTGGATTGCGTTTTCTTTCGGCGCGGCTGAAAAGAGAAAGAGGCTAGGGTTCATTTCGTTTTTGTTTTAAAAAAAAGGGAATGGTCTGATTGTTTTTTAGGGATAATATTGTTTTAGAGAAACGGCGCCGTTTAGGCTTATTTCGATAGCCTTAAAACGATGTCGTACAGGCCATGACCCGATTCGACCCGACCCGATATCCATGGGATCCGCGCGTTTTTGCGGTGATGGTATAATTGCGCGTTCGGTTCCTCTGTTTTGCGTTCAAATTTAATTAAGCTTCCTTTTATTTCTTTTGTTCATTTTAATTTTGCCCAAAGATTTGCGCGCATTTTTAAATTGGTCCAATCTGTGTGCTGCGTTTTGATTACGAAATATTTGCTGGTTTAGTCCCAGATTATTTTTAGCATTTTTTAATTCAGTTCTAGATTTTGTTAAATAAATCCTTTATAAAATAGCCTTCGAATTTCATTTCTTTTTCAACTTAGTATTTTTAGTCTTTGTTTAAATTCTTGTACCTTTTTTCGTATTAAATTCATTTATTATTCAAGCTATTTCAATAAAATTATTTTGTATCTGATTCCACAATATTTTACTTAGTTTATTTTCATTTATATGTACCTTATTTATATTTATTGTATAAATATTTAATTAAAATTCATATATTATGTTTTTTGTTTGGTATAATTCATTTCGAATTTTTTAATACATATTTCATAAACTCACTTACAAATTATTCTATTTTAAATAATTTCATAAATTGTAGATTTCGAACTCCACTTTCTTTATTTTAAATCTGTTTGTTAGCATTCAAAATTTTGTTTTATGTTAATTTGCCATTGTAACACCCCAAACCCGATCAATACGCCACGACCGAATTTAGTATGTCACAGGGGAAAACGTTTTGAAGAAAAACAAGTTAACGATTAAATTTTAGTGAAAAACTTTTTATTATTCTAAATTCGTAGAAAATTAAGTTGAAAGCTGATATTTTACTTTGCAATTCCGTAAATAGATTTTTAAAACTTAGTCGCAGACTTAGATTAAGTAAACCATTTATAAATTAAAGAGAAACTAAAGCAATTAGGTTGAAAATCGTATCTAATAGAAATTTGGAAACTTAAGTGTTGTAAAATAGTTTGAGTTATCGAAAATACTTAAGTTGTTAAAAATTATCAATTTATTTAGGTTACCCGATGGTAACGTTTTAAAACCATCGCGCTTTGTATTTTAGAAAATTTTGTTCACATATCATTAAATCAATCATGTAATTTGCAAGATATTCCTAAAACAAATCCAAAGCATGTAAATAATCAAAAACATAATTAAAGAGGCCTTATTACAAACCCATAAAAATGAAAACTAAATTAAAATCAAGTACCCAAATGGAAGTTCATGTAAAACCAAATTTCATTGCATGGCCTCCTCGAGTTCATCCGGCTCCTCATCCGCGAATTTACGAATTACTGAAAAAAATAAGGAGAAGGTGAGTCACCAAGACTCAGGTGCATATTCCCTCTCCGGGTAAATACCACATACTTACACAAATTATAACCAAGCAATGTATATATATATGATGCACCCAACCTAGCCATCCATAACTCCTTTTTCTACCCCGTGTGGTACCAAACCACTGGTGGTGCCAAACCACTGGTGACCAAAGTCACGATATTCAATATTGTGGGGCCAACCCACGTGTGATACCAAATCACTGGCGACAATCCCATATCTCAAAAGTGGGGCCAACCCACGGTGGTGTTAATCCACAAGGACGAGTCACTATGAGGTGCCAAACCTATGGTGTCCCAAAGACACAAATGTGATACCAAATCACTAGTGACCAAAGTCACGAATAATCAAGTTGTGGGGCCAACCCACGTGTGATACCAAATCACTGGCGACAATCCCATATCTCAAAAGTGGGGCCAACCCACGGTGGTGTTAATCCACAGGGACGAGTCGCTATAAGGTGCCAAACCTCTGGTGTCCCAAAGACACAAATGTGATACCAAATCACTGGAGGTGCCAAACCTCTGGTGTCCGAAGACACGAATATCAATCTTCCCCCTCCTCTCATATTGCCCATACCAATGCAATAGATAAACAAATCATGTCAATATACTTTGATATGAACATATAACCAATACATATCGTAGATCGTGATATTAACAACATATATCAACATCATATTGAAACGGACTTACCCGTATCCTTGCTCATACCCATCAAGGTATCATTTCAAGATCTCATAGTTTTCGGCTTTAACAACATGAATAGTTATTAACACACACATATATATATATAAACCAAGTTATAAAGTGTGTAAGATACACACCTTTTACTAACGCAAATACTAACTTCCGAAGATCCGATCTACCACACTAGATCACCTTGTCCTACAATCGGCCAAATCACAATATTTTAATGAAGACCATTCGGCCAACAACATATCTTAATCCAAATAACCTTAGACTTTTCTCAACCAACTTTAAGAATATTGAATCCTTACCACTTGACTTACCAACTTCGATTGCTAATGGTATGGCTTAAATCGATTGCTTCCGAAATCCCAATGAGCCTAAATGAATAATCAAATCCTAAAAAAAATGGTTAGAACCTTGCAACAAATGCCCATAGGTTCGGCCCTTGTCCACAAGAAAATGATATAGAAAGGAGAAAGAAAAGAAGGAAAAACGGCCATGAACACTTACCCTTTTTTTTCAAAACCGATTGAAGAAAACCAAAGAGGATCTACCCTTGAATATTCGGCCAAAATAACCCCAAAAGAGAGGAAGAAGATTCGGCTATGGTGAAGTAGAAAAAAGAAAAGAGAAATAGAATGGAAATGGATGAAAAAGAAATGGAACTTGAGAAGGAGAAGGATTCGGCCAAGAGAGAGTAAAAAGAAAATGTGATTATGAATCAATATCAAAAGAAGAAAAGAGAGATATGTGAGAGAGAGATTCGGCCAAACACTTATTTGCCAAAAAGAAAATGCACAAAAGCCAAGTGAGGTTTCGGTTTCAAGAGCAAAGATGAGAGAAAGGAAATAACATTTTTGGTTCAAACAAAATGAAGGCTAAACCAAAAGCAAAATTTGCACAAAATGCACAAAAAACATTCTACCAAAGAGGGAGTTTTTGGAGAGAAAGAAAACAATGCCAAAAGATGCACAAATGCCAAAGGTTGACCAAATATCCTCCCCCAAACCACCTAACAATATTCGGCCACCCCCCTAGCCACACTTGCCGTCCACATACATGCACTAAAGGCCTTGAAAGAGTTTCCAAAACATCTTCTTTAAGCCAAGCCCTTTGTCTCCCCAACCTTCCATAACTTTAAGATTCTTATCCCCTATTTCAAGCTTTCCTTAAACCAATATTCAACTTACCAAAAACTTAAGGTCCAACCTATCATAATTAGAGTTTGACCGTCCATCAATGCTAGGATACAAAAAAATAAAGTCTTAAAAATGCTTTCCAAGCAACTCGAACCACTTCCCTCAAGCAACCTTTCAAGCTCCTTATCCACTATGCTCTCATGTGCTTTAATTTAACACTTAAATTAACTTAAGTGTTAAGTTTACTTACTCCTCTTCACTAAATTTCCACACTAAAATTATTCTAGCTTAGCTAATATTTCCAAGCCTTCACACAAATATACTAAGCACACAATAACAATCATATCCGAGCTAACACAAATAACAAGATGATACTCTAATATTTTTAGGATGTTACAGCCATTGTAAATTTTGTAGAATTATTATATCTTGTAGTTTATTGATCTTTGATTGTCAATATGTGTCTTTTACACCATGCAATTATCGTTATTGTATATTTTGCGTTAAATTATTTCTATAATTATGTCTATTTGTATAATGTTCAGTTTGTATGTTATTTCGTGCTTAATGCTATACTCATGCTACTTGTTATTGTTTTATGTTTCGAACTCCAATGTATTCGATCCCTTATTAAGTGTTCTATTTTCATTACAAATGTACCAAATAAAATGCGTTTCAAGCCAATTTTAAAATTGCATATCTGAAAATTCTTCAAAATAAGGCAATATTTGTGTGTTTGGAGATTCGAAGAATTGCGCCCTAACGTGCTGGGTGTAAATTTTTCGTTTGGCCTAAATAACCAAATATCCTTTTAATTGCGTGTTTTGAAAATCAAAGATGATCTTGATATCGAAGAATAAATGTGTCATGTCCTAACGTATTGGATGTGATGTTTTTATTCCTTTGGAACGAATGAATCTTGAGATTCAATTCAAAATTAATTAACATTCTTTAAAAAGAATCATACCTTAAACATTTTCAAGTTTTCAACGCAAGGACATTAGCTAATCAATTTAGTACCAGTTTTTGGGCGTGCGTGGGTGCTAATCCTTCCTCGTACGTAACTGACTCCCGAACCTATTTTTGTATTTCGCAGACCAAAATTATTTTTACAAGGTGATCCAATCCCACCTAAACAAAAAGGGTTGGTGGCGACTCCATGCATTTTAAAATCGATCCTCATTTTTCCAAACCTGTAAAAAATGGTTTCGACAGTATTGGTATGGTGAAAATATCATATATGTACTGATCATAAAATTTTAAAACACCCGATGAAATAGAAAGATTTGAAAGCTGACAACATTACTTGTTTGGTGAAAAATGTCATATATTCACCGATTATAAAAGTTTGAAGTATCTGATGTTGCTAAAAGATTTGAATCTGAGATAGCATATGTGGTTTGAAAGGTTGAAAGGTTGTGATTTGGTAATTGCATATCACTTAGAAAGAACGAAGGTAGTTACAGATGTTCTGAGTAGAAAATCTCTGTATACTTTGCAAGCCATGGATACCGATTATGATTGTCTGATAATATCTCAATTTTAATTGAGTATGGAGCTAAACTGATGTTTCTACAACAGATTAGTGAAACCTAAAAAAGTGATAATGAGTTGTAGGTTAAATGAATACAGTGTGAAATAATTTCTGATTCAGAATTTCAGAATAGATCTAATAAATGTCTATTATTCAGAGACAGAGTCTGTGTACTAAAGAATTTGGAGCATGTACAGAAAATTTTATATGACTGATTACAGCGGTACTATGTCTGTTTATCTAGGGAAATGATAAAATACATAATGATTTGAAAAAGATGTATTGGTAGCTCGGGATGAAATGTGGTATTTCTGAACCTATATTTAAATACTGGATGTATCAGTAAGATAGAGATGATACTTTAAAGATAGTTATAGTCAGTGAAAATACCGAAATGGAAATGGAACAAAGTTACTATGAACTTTATATCGAAATTATCCATGTCTATGAAAAGAAAGATACTATTTGAGTAAATTTTTGATTGTCTGATGAAGCCTGCACATTCCATCCTGGTATGAGTGGATTTCCCACTTGATAGATTGCTTGAATGATTTGTTTTTAAGATTGTCAGATTATGATGTGCTAGCTTCTGTTATTTCTGATAGAGATCTACAGTTCATATTCTGATTCTAAAACAAGTTACAAGAAAATCTGGGTACATGGTTACATTTTAGTATGGTATTTCATCCTTAGATGGATGATCAGTCTGAACATATGATTCAGATTTTGGCAGATATGCTTCGATGTTGTGTACTTGAATTTGAAGATAACTAAGAAAAGTATTTGTTGGGTTGAAATTACTTATAACGGTTAACAGTCACATATAAAATTATATTGTGCGAGGCTTTATATGATCACATATGCAAAACTCCAGTGTTTTGGACATAGTTCCGTGAGAAAAGATACATGTGGTAGTTTTGATTCGTTGAACCCAAAGAGATATGAAAGGGACCTGAGATAGTTTAAAAGCAATATTTGATCGTCAAGAATCCGATGTGGATCTAAAATGAAAAGAAATAGAGTTTCTGATGATGACAAAGTATTTCTAGAGATTCACCATGAAAGAAAGTTCCCCAATTTGCCCGTAAAGGCAAATTAAGTCTGTGGTTTATCAGGTCATAAAGATTACTGAAAAGAATTGGACTAGTTTCGTATTGATTGGTATTATTATCAGAGTTCTACAGAATTCATAATGTTTTTATGAGTATATGTGTTATGACAGAATCAATCAGACCCATCATCTTTTATTGCTTTGATAAATGTTAAATTCAGCTTGGCATGACTTACAATGAGTGACTAGTTGAAATTCTGGCATGTGAAGTGAAAGAAATGAAAAGTATAAAGGTATCTTTAGTGAAAGTTCTTGAACAATGATATGATACAGAGAAAGCTATTTGGGAACCGGATAGAAACATGAGAAAGTAATACCTGAATCTTCTTAATTCTTAAGGGGAGAAGAGTTGTAATAGCCTAATTTCGGTGAAATCGAAACAGTGGTCTCGGGACCACAAATCCAAGCTGAAAAATAAAATTTATTTTTATTTTATTATATGATCCATATTATACTAGAAATGTCGTGTGAAAATTTTGAAAAGTAAATTTTACCGATTATGTGCTTAATTACAAGAAGGACTAAATCGCATAAAATGCGAAAGTTGGATTCTAGTAGCTAGAAGGATCAAATAGCTATGGAATTCAAAAATTAAGGTCCTTATATGGTAATTAGATCATTAAGAAAAGTATGTAGATTTTTCTTGGTGACTCATCCATGAAAATATAGAAAAAGGGTAAGGACTAAATTAGAAAGTGAAAAGTTTTAATTAATTAAAAGATGATAAAATAGATATCATCTTATTTTTTCATCTTCTTCCCCAAAAATAAAACATGGAAACCCTAGGAGAGAGAGAGAAGAGACTTTCATTGCCAAATTGGGTAAGTTTCCTTGTCCCATTTTTAGTAATTTTGATATTTTTGGAATCGGGATAGTTTAATCTCTCTATTTAGGGGATTAATTTGAAAAGTTATCAAAGTATGAAAATGGGTCATAGATGTATATTCTGGAAATTAGAAATTTATGGTAGAAAATGAAAGATTATTGATAGATAAACAACTTTTACAAAGTGATTTTTGATGAAAACATGATTTAGGGACTAAAATGAAAAGTTGTAAAATTTGATGAAAAATTCTAAAATTTTATGAATACATGTGCTATAAAATTTGTAATGGGGCTTTGGTTAGGCTTGGAATAGGGATTAATTTGCACAAGTTTCATTTTCCGAGCCTAGGGACGAAATGGAATTTATGGAAAAATTAGGGGTAAAATAGTAATTTTGCCTAGGATGAAAATTTAGTCCACATGAATGTAAAATATGATAAATTGATGTTAACTTTACTCGTATAGATCCGGATAGACTAAATTCGGAGTTAGAACGAGGAATGAGAAAAATGTCGGATTAGTAGATTTTACGTACACGAACCTTTGTCGAGGTAAGTTCGTGTAACTAAATTGTATATGTTTTTATGCTTGATTTAAATGTTGTGTTTGTGAATTTTATCAAAGTCATAAATATGTGAAATGATCACCTACTCGATATAGCCCGATAAATGAAAATGCCCGATAAAATGGTAAATGAATAAAATGTTATCCATATGCTTGACATGAATGTGGAATGTGTTTTACTTGAATTACATAAATGTTACGGAGGTATGAAATAATCAAATGCCCGATAATGCTTGAAAAGTGTTTAAATCTCGGTTGAATAAATGGAAAATCGATGGATATGTGATTTCCTGAAATGAAAGAGGTCCTACATTTGTTGCGGATAGGATTTAGCTCGAATTAGTAATCCTTCGACCTCAATTCTGATAGGATTTAGCTCGGATGGGTAATCCTGATGTGAGTCTTCTCGAGCATATGTTATGAATTGGATTTAGCCCGGACGGGTAATCCAGATCAAGCTTTTTAGAGCATATGTCATAAAAAGGATTTAGCCTGGACTGGTAATCCTGTTGTTTATATATACGTGGCTCGAGAGTGTACTCTCTATAATTTTACCTTATGGGTACCATTGGACACGAATTGACGGATTCTGATTCGTATGCCTCGAGTGTACTACCTGTGTATCCATCGATATTTCGAATAAATTCAACGGGCAAAGCTCTGATAAGGGAAAATATGAATTTAAGACAAATTGACATGGAATGATATTTATATATGACATGAAATATGACATGAAAAAGGATATTAGATGAAATAAATGGAAATGATTATTTATGTCTAGTGATGTATGAAAATATGGAAAGATGATAATTGTACACGCAAATTATTTGATGAGAGTATTCATCCTTGATTATATAATTGTACACCTTGAGTGTACTACTACTTGGTGACCTTAATACTCGAATAAAATGAGTAAAGTCCTGACATGAAATGATCTGAACTCGAAATGAACTACTATAAAACTATACTTGTAATAATAAGAGATAATATATACATGCTTAATGAATACATGTTGTGGAAAGAATATATGCATGGAAACTTGATTGTTGATTGAGCTTATACATATCTTGATGTTATCATGGATTACATGACTAACAAGGGCAATGAGAATGTGTGTATGGCTTGAGGTCAAATTAAGTGAATATGCCTTACATAGTTACCTCAAAATAGGATGAATGGTAAGTCAAGTACCATGTTATACGAACTTACTAAGCATTTTATGCTTACCCCATTTTATTTTCCCCTGTTTTAGAGTAAATCAGAAGCTCGTTGGATTGGAAGCTCGACGGAGATCACTCACACTATCCATCGGCCCATGTCGGTACAATATGGTAAATCAATTACGGTTGTAATGGCATGTATAGGATATGTTGGCCATATTGACATATAAACATAAACAATACTTGTAATCTAGCCATTGGAATGGCTAGTAATGACTGTTTTGATATACTTGTAATGTCATATTATGTTAGCCACATATATGTTAAGTAGTGATCAAATTATGTCTAACATGAGGACATAACCAAGGTAAGATTGTAAACATGTATACATGAAATGATATGCCATGATGATGGATGGAATATGCTTGATTAGAATGCTTGAAATGGTTAGTAATTGTATGTGATGATATATCATGTTAAATGATAGAATTAACTTGAATAAAATGCTTGGATTTGTTGGGTTATGAATGTAAGATGTGGTGTAGGATTATGGGAAACATTGGGGTGAGAAATGAAGCTAGGAATGGCTTTATTTTGTCCACACGGGCAGACACACGGGCGTGTGTCTAGACCGTGTGTGACACACGGCCTGGTAGCACGGGCATGTGGTTAGGCCGTGTGTCCCCTGCACCTTAAATTCGAGAAAACATAATGATCAGAAATGAGCACACGGGCAGAGACACGGGCGTGTGTTTCAACCGTGTGGGTGATACAGCCTGGAATACGGGCGTGTGTCTTAGCCGTGTGAAACCTGCACCTAATTCGAATTGAATTAATTAACCACACGGCCTAGCACACGGGCGTGTGGCATGGCCGTGTGGTGCAAGTCAGAGAGCAACCTAAATCGGACACGGCCTGATGCACGGGCGTGTCTAAGAGTGATTGACATGATTTATCTGAAAATATTCTGAAAAGTTTAGGTAATGCTCTGTAACCCTGTTTCGGCGACGGATACGGGTTAGGGGTGTTACAACCTAACCTTCGCACGAAAAACAAAATCGTATGTTGAGTAACTCAGTGGTATTTCTGTAATCGAACAATAAAACATATTATAAATGTTATAATGCATTTTAACATGTCAATATACAAGCCCTATTACATCACCTAATTATTCAATCTATTTCCATATCTTAAACCAAGCTTATAAACTAATATCTATTATCTGCCCTTATTTCAATTTCATTATACTCAATTTCTCAGTTCTACAATATAATTTCATCAACCAATCATTAAATCACATATGTGACAACATAATTCATCACTTTATCACTAATTGAACTCAATTACACAATTATAACAATATATCATATTTTCAAATCTATTCAATTTAGTTCTTATCACAAATAAGTAATTCGAATCAGTTCAATTTAGCACATTCTAATATTTCCAGTTTACCGTAGGTCATTACCATGCAACGCTATTTGTGAATGCAACAATTGAAAAAGTTTGGGTTATAGAAATACAAATCGTAAACTCGTAGTTATTTGTCGATGACTTTATCTTTTCCTTTCCGTTTTGAGGAATCCAGGTCAACGTTAGGTACAGATAAACATAAATATACCAAATCATCAATAAACAATCATTTTCACATTCAATTGCTAATTTATACAACTTTTATATTTTATTCAATTTAGTCCTAAAATTGAGATTAGTATAACTCTCAAATTAAACCTCAAATTTTTATTTCGATATAACTATATGCCTAATTTAAATTCCTATTTTTCATTTCTACAACAAATTTCAAAATTTATGCAATTTAATCCCTATTACACAAAATCATCAATTGGCTTAACAATTTAGTCATTTTTTCAATAATAAACTTAAAATCTACTAAAAAAACACCTCAAGCTTCAATTATTCAACAATGATACATCCTCAAACTTAAACAATACAAAAAATTATGGCATGGGTCAACTAGCTCGAGGTACCGAAATTTTGAAAACATAAAAATTACAAGAAAAAGACTAAATTGAACTAACCAGATTGAAGCTTGAATATTTAAAAACCCTTGCCGAAAGCTATTCTCCTATCCTTCATTAGTTTTGTTTTTGGGAAGAAAATGGATGAAAATGGTTTTTGATGTCTTCCACTAACATTTTTCTATTACTTTATATTTTGTTTTTATTTATTAATTTTATTAAAATTTTATCACATTAAACAATACATGACCATCCACTATTAATTCTATATTGGTTTAACTGCTATAAAAGTGTCTTTGTTTAATTCTAGCTAAAGATTCCTTAAGAAATCACACATTTGACACCTTTACGTTTTAGTCCCTATACCTTAATAAATCACTATTTCGATAAAACTATTCGATCGAAATTTAATTCACTTCTAATATAACTCCGTAAATATTTAGTAAAAATAATTACGGGTCCGATTTATGAAAACGAGATCTCGATACCTCAACTTCCAAAACCACTGATTTTAGAACCATACACTTGTACTTTGTCTGACTTTCCAAATAACCAAACTTATTAGACCAAGCTTCAGTTTAATACTGTAATACCCTCGTAAATATAAACAAATAATATTTACTGACTTTCTCATACGAAAATAGAATTCTGAAACCACCGTTTTGACAGCACTGACTTTTGGGTCGTTACATGGCTAATCTTCATCTTGAAGATGAGGAGGAAGATCCAGTGGAGGCAGTAGGGGATGATGTCGCAAGTGGTGATGATTACAGTTTTTTTTTCTGGTAGAACGAGTGCTTACGGATAGTGTTGTGCACTTTCCATCATTGAGGAATACTTTGGCATATTTATGGCATCCATTGGGAGGCATGACCATTACGAAAATTGGTGATAAGCGTATTCTATTTCATTTCTATAATGTAGTTGATTTTAAAAGGATAATGGATGGAATGTCTTGGTTCTTTAATAGGCATCTGATTGTGTTCCATAAGGTAGCGAAGGGCGAGGATTCGGATCAAGTTCCCCTCTTTTTTTCTCTATTTTGGATACAGGTTCATAATCTGCCGATTGGATTTATGATGGAGGGAATGACACGGCAATTCGAGAATTTTATTGGTAAATTTTTAGAGTATGATGTTGTGTTAGTGACAAAAAGGGTGATGAAATTCATAAAGATTAGGGTGGTGTTAGATGTCCATCTCCCGTTGAAGAGAAAGAAGCAAGTTGTTTTTGAGCAAAATAATTCTACATATGAGCTTTTCCAGTATGAAAGTTTGGTTTTATTTTAATTTTTTTGTGGAAGAATGGGGTGTGGGGAAGGTTTTTGCCCTGTGCAATTAACGATAGGGGCACAGGAGATGGTGTTTGGTTGGGACTTGTCATTAAGGGCACCGTTGCGAAGGGTGGCACTGACTGTTAACAGATGGCTGAGAGAGAATTTTGGAGATAGTAGTTGGATAAGGATGGAAGTGGATGGAGATAAGGATAAAATGAGCTTTGGTACAAATCAAACTAATCTAGTTTATCAGATAATGGGTAAAAATGTGGAGGGTTGTATGGATAAAGAGGAGTGATCGGCTATTTAACGTCACAACAATAATGTGCAAGTGTACACTGTCTATGCAAATATAGTAGACAGATGTGAGTCTGTTAGATATCGATCCCACAGGGATGTTGTCTTTTGTCTATTAATGTCGGTGCAATAACTAGATTGAAACAAGATAAATTGTGAGGATAGTTGTCGGGACAAATTGGAAACAAGAAAATAAAATATGATAAAGATAAACTGGGATCCCCAACATGAATCTTCAGCAAAATACTAAGTGCTCACAAGGTATAAAAAGATAGGTGATTGTCGAGGCAATAAATTTCGACGTATATCTTACCAAGTGTCACTCCTCTATTTAATCTGAGACTTAAACATACACATTAACCCCACCTTCCGATGATGGCAATATGGCACTATTAAGAACAAGTGGACTAAATTCCTCTAATCCTCACTCAACTTCCATTGTAATGCTTGTTGGCTCGGACTATCACTGCACTTTCCAGCGTTAGTGACTGCAATAACACTTCCGTGTTAAGAAACATTCAAACCCCAATATTACACGATAAAAGCAAGATTGAATAAAACAACATTTAACCAAGAATTCAAGTGTACTTCCATACAAACAGAAAACAAAGAGTAATCACCAGCATTCAGAAAGAAATAAGAAAGAATAGAGTGGAGAATACTATTCCTAGACAACTCGACTGAATCTCTATATTCCCTCTTGTCTCGCACTTAGGTCTCCTCGTCAGAAGCTAATCTGCATCAATTTTCACGTTGGCTCACCCGTGAGAGGCTTAAGCTGCCATAGCCGTAAGCTTCAAGGTAGGATGAAAAAGATGATGGTCAAGAAAAAGCTTTCCCCCCTTCTATTTTTCTTCTCACGTCAACCTTTTATGTCCTCCTCCAACAGTACATGTGTCCTTTCCTCATAATTATTCTATCCTTGTACGTATAGGTTGGTTATGCCAGACTGGACAGCTCACGCATTTTTAGTTCTTATCTAGACAGCTGTCAGGTGCGGCGACAATTCTGGACGCATTCTGGAATTAACTTATGCAGCGACATTAATGCAAAAAAAAATAGTAAAATTAAGGATAAAATAGGCTAGGATTTACTGAGTTATAAAATGAAATATACTAAACTAAAAAGGATGACTAAATAGGAACAATTTAACCAATAAGTAAGGAGGAAAACCTATGTTCTTTCTAGTGCTATCACACCCCCAAACTTGAGTTTTTACTTGTCCTCAAGTAAAACAGAAACTAGCAAGGCTACCAAAATTTTACTAAGGCAAATGATCATTCTAGCAACTTGAACCCTCTAAATTCCCAATGAATGAATCACATTCAGATGAAAGAATATTGCATCGACAATACATAAGCATGAATGAATAAGGTTGCAACTTTATCAATGCTAGCATCATGCTTCAAACTCTAAGTTCTATCTACAATACAACATTTATTGTACAATACTAAGTATTTATATATTTTATATATTTTAGAATAAGGGATATCGTTGCATTATTGTACCCTTATTCCTGAGAAGTAACGATGAAGTGCAACAAACCTCCAGCGAGTACGTAATTGCATCGACACACACTCATGCAGTGGCAGCCTTTGGCCAAATTGATTTTTCTAACGCTTGTATTGGAGTGTTCCCTCTTTAAATTCCATACTACACCTATTTTGGAGTGTCTCTAATTTATAACTATATATATAAGCAACTGTAAAAACTAGATTCATTCAAGATTTAAGGAATGATAGTAGTCATCCATTACTAATGCAACCTAATCCATTCATCAAAGAATTGAAGCTACAACCTTCTGTCAAATTTATCCAACTCATTCATTGATAATTCACATGATTCAAGAATTAAGCATCGAATGTAACAAAAATTTTATAATAATTTTCATTAACTATAAATAAACCTTGCATGCTTCATTACCGAAAAAAATTTGAAATATGGGTGCATTTTCAAGCCCCATGTGCATTCCCCCAAACTTAAAGTTTGCATTGTCCCCAATACACTAACATGAAAATGTAATAACAATAAAAATGAAATGACAATATGTACTTATCAAAATAAAACTTACAGCTATATGCAGTGCATGAATACTATAGCGAAAGCTAAAAATAAACTAACTCAGTTATCCTCAGCCACCGATGTGGCTGCACGATGTTTCTTCCTCCTCATTTTCTTCTCCTCATTCTTTCATTTTTTATCCTTAGAGCGCTTTATCTTCTTTTCTTTGGGCTTCACACGGTCCTCGGATTGCTCCTCAGTTTTCGGTTCTACCCCGGCATCATCGATTGCTTCTTGTGTAGGAGAGGCCACCTATACTGGTCTAGTGTAGACCACTATTGCCAATGAATTGCATTGCTCTTCACTGGTTACCTCAATAACTTCTGCCGGTCTCGCTCCATCTTGCTCTAAATTATTAATATTTGCATCCACAGACTCGGCTGCGGTGACAATGTTCACAACAAAATCTTCCTCTTCTTTTTTTTTTTCATCTTCAACAACTTCTTCTTCTTTAGTAACAACTTCTTCATTTGCAGCAACAACTTCCTTCTCAACAACAATGTCCTCTTGATCAGCAAAAATATCATCCTCGAACAAGCTATCAATCTTTTGCAGGCATTCTTCAATGTCCTTGAATTCCTCTTCTTTGTCATTATCAGAGACCTGCGCAATGGGAGGGAATTCCACCGATCTGTCTCGGTCTTCTAAGTAGTTATTCGTGGATGAGAGTTCATAATTTCGAATGATTGGTGGAAACACTAGGAATTTCAGTAGTAGGGATGGGCTCAATTGGCTTAATGTGGCTACAATAGAACAATTCCAGGCTTTGGTATAAGCATAAAACAAATTCTGGGATTCCTCTATATCCTTTATTTTAGTGGCAAGCCTGATCTGCCTATTGTTGATGGAGTTGACCATTTTTTTGACATATTTCATTTTGCACCATAATGATGTCTCTGCATTTAGGTTTGTTCCTTTGTTGTCGGCCTTGGTTTTTCCCTTCCTTGTCTTGCTTGTTTCTGCCTCCTTCAGTATCGGCATATCTTTTCTGTGAGTCATTCTTTCTATAGAGGCTTCATTGACCAGACCATTATTTTCCAGGACTTCCTCACCATCACGGGGCACGATTCCTCTTTGCTGGCACAATAACATCACCAATGATGGGAAAACAAAGATTCCAGTTTGCCTTGCGGCGCAGTCAGCAATTTCTTGGTGGAGTATTACGCTGACATCTATATTTTTTCCCTTGATGATGGAATTTATCAGACATATTCTATCAAGGTTGACTGTGGTGTTGTGAGTAGTGGGCTTTAGCCTGTAGATGACAAAATGAAACCATATCTTGCTTTGCAGCGTCAGGAAGCGACGGTGTATCGTATAATTCTTTTGATGGGAACCGGTCCACAATGCTCCTTCGACACATAAATCTTTCACAAATAGGTCACGTTTTTCATCTGTGATATCCTCAATGAACTTGGAGTGTTCGTCTACATCCACCTTGGTGTTGTACAGCTCATTGATTTTTTAGAGTCCCATGGTATTAAGTCTTCTAAAAAAAATGAACTCTAACTCATGATCATAAAGGTTAGCTTAAAACTCACGTACTAGTGAAAGAGAATAGCTTTCAGGATAGGTGCAAAAAGTTTCCCACTTCAACTTCGAGATGGTTTTGTAGACTTGCTTACCCAAGTCTTGTTGTTGCGAAAGGGAAATGCCATGTTCGGGTTGGAAGTTTCGCTTCAACATGTTGTCTTGAAACCGTTTCTTTGCCGCTTTATTCAAAAAGATTACTGGCTCCTTTTTCTGCACTGGCCTGGGGGATTCTGATTCACGAACTGCGGTAGCAGAGGACGAATGTTCTTCAACAGATTTGGTGGATTTCTTGATCGAGCCTCTCGTTTTTTCCATGTTTTGTTGAGGGAAAACGGTTTAAAGTTGAAAAGATATGATCTTGAGAAGAGAAAGGAAAATAATAGTTGCTTGAATGCATTACAGTTCGTACAGTGGAGGAGGATTTATAGTGAGTGAAAAAGGAAGATGGAGAGGCATGTTGTTTTGTGGAGAGATATCAAGCTAACGGGAATAGTTATGTCCAATAGAAATTGTGCCTGATCAGAAGGATCAAATGGCTGAGTGATTTTTGATCCAATGGTGGAATATGAATTTCCCTGAATTCTGATAAGTTATAAATGGTAGTACAGAATTACGATGTAACACCCCAAACCCGGTCAACACACCACGACAGAATCTGGCATGTTACGGAGTAAAAACCTTTCGAAAACACAAGTGTGATGGTAGATTTTCAAGAAAACTCTTTGCTCGTTTAAGAGGTTTGAAATCCTTAATAAAAGTGATGTTGAAAACGTGTGATTTTTGTTCTAGAACCCATGCTAGAAAACTTCACTTGATATTACAAATTTTAGAAAGCACTTGATACTTATTAAAAATTGAGTGCGACGAGCATAATCAAGTTCAAAAACCATTCGCCTTTGAGTTGTTTGGAAATTATAATTTACAAAAACCTTCAAGCTTCTTTTGTTATCAACTTATAAGTGGTGTTACCCGATGGAAACGTTTAAAAACCCGAAGAGATATAGTTTAGAAAACCTTGCTTTTTTTAGGTTAATTTTATCATATCCATAAATCCAACATGTAATTTATAAGCAGAATAAAATCAAGTGAAAATAAAACCAAAATAAACTTAGCGGCCTTATTACAAAACCAAAACCAAATTTAGGGAAAAATCAAATAAACCGAAATAATAAGTTAAAGTCGAAAACCCGAAAACAAATGCATGGCCACCCCGAGTCCTCCCGGCTTCATATCCGCGATCTATGCCTCATCCGCAAAATGTAAGGGAAGGGTGAGTCACCAAGACTCGATGTATAAATCCCCAACCCGATAATTCAACTACTTACACAGATCATTAGCAAAACATGCAAATCATGCAACCCATAACCTAACCATCCAATCTCTTTTAACTACCCGTGTGGTCAAAACCACCGTGGTCAAAACCCATGGTGACCAAGTCACAAATACATATATATCAATGATGGGGCCAACCCATCGTGTGGTCAAAACCACCGATGACAATCCCGTAATATCATGTGGGGCCAACCCATCGTGGTACCAAACCACCGGGACGAGTCACAATAATCCATGTGTGGTCAAAACCATCGTGACCGTAGTCACAAATATCAATCGTGTGGTCAAAACCCTTTGGTGGTCAAAACCACTCGGGACTTAGTCACAAATCATATCAATAGTGTGGTCAAAACCACTGGTGACCGTAGTCACAAATCAACTGATGGGGCCAACCCATCTTGTGGTCAAAACCACTGGTGACAGTCCAAATAAGTCATCCACCCTCCTCTCATCAACCCATCATCATGTTCATCACATACGTGTCATAATATCGAATGGTCATGCAAAACATAAGTTACATAGCATTTAGCAGAACATGATGACTTAGATATATATATATCGTAAATCACATAATAGGGGACTTACCCGGAATCCAAGCTTATGCCGCAAGGCAAAGTCACTAATACCAGGGGTTATACAGTAACATAATAAGCATCATTAAACTAATAAAGTGTGTAAGCGTTTACACACCTGACTAATCGCGGATCTAAGTAAAAATCCCGAAACTACTCGAATCTAGCGAAATCCCGAAGCGTTGTTTCCCTTCCCTACAATCGATTTCATCATTGCATTTAGAGTCAAAAGGCCATTCGGCCATAACCATAGATCCCGAAAAGAGTAAACCACAAGATCTAGACTTACCTTAACGCAAAAGATCCCTTCGGTACCTAAAGAGGTTCGGCCCTAGCACCAAAGTAAGGAAATCGGCAACCCAAAAGAGAAAATAAGACTATTAAAAGATTCGGCCATTAACCGGAAGAATAAGAGAGAAACAGAGGTGAAATAATAAAGGCTTACCACACCAAGGTTTGGGATTCGGCAAAAGGGAACCCAAGAAGAGATGGATGTCAGCACTTGAGATGATGAAGAGAAACGCAAAAGAGGGGGTTTATGAGCAAGGTATTCGGCCAAGAGAAGGACAACAACGAGGTCTCGACTTTTGACAATAAAGAAAAAAAGAGAATGGGGAAAGAAGAATTCGGCCAAGATGAATGGGGACTTTCGGCACAAGAGGGGTTTGAAAGGAGAAAGATGTCGATGGAAGAAAGGGGTGTTGATTTGGCTTTGAACCAAACAGAAAAGAAGAAAAAATGCACAAGGTGATTTCGGCAAGGAGAAAGCAAACAAAGGGTGAACCGAAAAGAGAAGAAGAAGATAGGGGTTTGAGTTTCGGCTTTAAGCAAAATCAATAGAAGAGGAAAAAGTGACAAAGGTAGATTCGGCCAAGAGGAGTTTTCACTCTTCACAGGGGTTGCTAAGATGAATCGGCTAAATGCCCAAATTTGCCAAAAAGAAAGAAAAGCACCTAAGGTTCAGGTTTTAGTAGAAAATGCCAGAAGAGAAAAACATCTAAGCTAGCCGATTTTAGCTTCTAACCAAGGCACATTCGGCCACTACCCAAGAGAACCCAAACCGATAGCCTCCTTGCCCACAAATCCACCATTGGCCAACTCTTCCTAAGGGAGTTTGAAATAATTCAAACTCCTAAATTTCCTCCCCTCCATCCGTTCAAATCTGTTTGACCCGTTCCACCCTTATCTTACAGAGTCCCACCTGAGCACTCTTCTTCTAACTTGTGGCGTCAAAAATAAAGGAGCAGAAAGAAATTTCTGCAGCTCGAACCAAGGTCCTCCTTGCTCCCTGTGGCGTCACCTCCCTTGTACCTGTGTAGTACCTCCCTTGTCACTCTACCAAGGTAATTCTTGTGTCTTAAACCTCCAATAAATTCTTTTAACCCCTAATTCCCCTAGCTCCATTTTCTTAAGTGTTAAAAACAAAATTTTGGCCATGACCCAGGACTAACCCGAGGTCATGCCTAGACCTCAAAACCTATCAAACAAACACAGCAGACATAACATCACGTGCAACCACATGCAAAAATGCAGAGACCCCGATTTAAAGATGTTACAGTTCTACCCCCTTAAAAATAATTTCGACCTCGAAATTACCTGGTCAGAAGAGTTGAGGGTATTGCTGCCGCATCACATCCTCTGGTTCCCACATGGCCTCCTCCGTACCATGGTTCCGCCATAATACTTTCACCAAAGGCACTGACTTCCGTCGTAGAACCTTGACATCACGATCCAAAATCCGTACCGGTTCCTCCTCGAAAGACAAATCAGGACTCACCTCTATCTCCTCAACTGGTACAACATGTGACGGATCTGATCGATAGCGCCTTAGCATTGAAACGTGAAAGACATCGTGAATCTGACTCAACTCTGCTGGCAACTCAAGCTGATAAACTATCGGTCCCACTCGCCTCAACACTGTATACGGCCCGATAAACCTAGGGCTTAGCTTGCCTTTCTGACCAAATCTCAACACCTTTTTCCAAGGCGATACCTTCAGAAAAACCTTATAACGCACCGCATACTCAATATCCCTACGCTTAAGATTGGCGTAAGACTTCTGCTTGTCTGACGCTTCCTTAAGACGAGCCTGAATCGCCTTAACCTTATCCTCTGTTTCTGTCACCAACTCCGGACCCAACATCTGCCGTTCACCCAATTCTGTCCAACACGTAGGAGTACGACATTTCCGTCCATATAGTGCCTCATACGGTGCCATCTGAATACTCGCTTGATAACTATTGTTATAAGCGAACTCTGCCAATGGTAGATACTCCTCCCAACTACCGCTGAAATCCAGAACACAGCCCCTTAACATATCTTCCAAAATCTGAATTACCCTTTCAGACTGTCCATCAGACTGCGGATGAAAAGCCGTGCTGAAATCCAATCTGGTACCCAAAGCCTGATGCAAAGCTTTCCAAAACCTCGACGTGAACCTGGGATCCCTGTCCGAGATAATGGACACTGGCACCCCATGCAACCGCACAATCTCTACCACATTCAACTTGGCTAATTTCTGAAGCGAATAATCAACCCTCACCGGTATGAAATGAGCCGACTTAGTCAAACGATCCACTATAACCTGCATCGAGTCCTTCTTGCTAGGCGTAAGGGAAGCCCACCGACAAAATCCATCGTAATCCTTTCCCACTTCCATTTGTGGAATCTTACACGGCCGCAACAGTACCCGATGGCAACCGATGCTCGGCCTTAACCTCGCGGCATGTCAAACACTTGCTTACAAACTCGATTACTTCCGCTTAAGACACGCCACGAATTGTTCCTCAAATCACGATACATCTTACTGCCTCCAGGATGCATAGCGTATGGGCTGCTATGAGCTTCCTGAAGAATCCGTTGTCTCAATTCAATATCCTTAGGCATACATACCTTCCCCTGAAATTGCAGTACTCCATCACTATCCAAGTTGTACCCCTCAGATTCACCATCCTGCACTTGTAACCTCCGAGCACTCAAAACCTCATCTGTCAGCTGTTTCTCCTTAACCTGATCAATCCAAGACGGCTTTACTTGCAATTACGCCAAAAGACTTCCATCATCATAAAGACCGAGGTGAGCAAACATCGCCATGAAGTCGGCTATCACCTTACGGCTCAACGCATCCGCTACCACGTTAGCCTTACCCAGATGGTACTCAATCGAGCAATCGTAGTCCTTCAACAACTCTATCAACCTTCGCTGCCTCAAGTTTAAATCCTTCTGAGTCAAGAGGTACTTCAGACTCTTATGATCCGTATATACTATCGACTTCTCCCCATACAAGTAATGCCTCCAAATCTTCAAGGCGAAAACCACTGCAGCTAATTCTAAGTCATGCGTCGGATAGTTACCTTCATGAGGCCTCAACTGCCTAGATGCATACGTTACCACTTTTCCACTTTGCATCAGCACACACCCTAAGCCAGTATGTGATGCATCACAATAAACAGTGAATTTCTTTCTTGCCTCAGGCTGAATCAGAACCGGAGCTTCAGTTAGAATCTTCTTCAACTTGTCGAAACTCTCTTGCTGTTTCTCCGTCCACACAAACGGAACCCCTTTCCTCAACAACTTAGTCAACGGTGCTGCGATCAAAGAGAAACCTTCCACGAACCTCCTGTAATATCCTGCTAAACCCAGAAAACTCTGAATCTCTGCAACCGACTTGGGTGGTTTCCAATCCAATACCGCCTCAATCTTACGAGGATCCACCCTAATCCCCCAGCTGATACCACATGACCCAAGAAAGTTACCTCCTTAAGCCAAAACTCGCACTTACTAAACTTGGCGTATAACTGCTTTTCCCTTAGAACTTGCAGAACTACCCGAAGATGCGCGTCATGATCCTCCTCAGATTTTGAGTACACCAAAATGTCGTCTATAAACACTACGACGAACCGATCCAAATACGGCTGAAACACCCGATTCATCATGTCCATGAATGCTGCCGGTGCATTGGTCAAACCAAAAGGCATTACCAAAAACTCGTAGTGCCCATACCGAGTACGAAATGCCGTCTTATGAATATCAGCCTCCTTCACCTTGGTGATGATACCCGACCTAAGGTCGATCTTAGAGAAAACCGATGCACCCTTGAGTTGATCAAATAAGTCGTCAATCCTGGGCAACGGATACTTGTTCTTGATTGTCAACTTATTCAGCTGGCGGTAGTCTATACACATCCGCATCGTACCATCCTTCTTTTTAAAAAAAGCACTGGAGCTCCCCAAGGTGATACACTCGGTCGGATGAAACCTCTGTCCAACAACTCCTGAATTTGAGCCTTTAACTCCACTAATTCTTTCGGCGCCATCCTATATGGAGCAATAGATACTGGCGCAGTTCCGAGTAACAAGTCTATACCGAACTCAACCTCGCGGTCAGGAGGTATACCCGGGAGTTCCTCTGGAAAAACATCAGCAAATTCCCTTACAGTTCGGACATTCTTCACAGCTGCATCTTTAACTTCCAAAGCACAAACATGCACCAAAAATGATTCACACCCCTTTCTAACCATTTTTTCTCACCTTGATGCAGAGAGATAACATTAGATAAGTAATCTCTCCTATTACCTATCACCACCTCAACACCTTCCATGGTCTTCAACACCATGCGCTTAGCCGCGCAATCCAAACTAGCTTGATACTTAACTAGCCAATCCATCCCGAGAATCAGATCGAACTCCCCAAACGGCAGTTCCATCAAGTCAGCCAGAAGCACGACCCCTTGAAGTTCTAGGGGTACATCCCTATATAGTTTACTTACTTCTACAGAGTGACCTAGAGGGCTTATCACAGTCATCTTCCTAGAAGTAATCTTAGAGTCTAAGTTCATGGTTTCCACTATGCTACTAGCAACATACGAGTGCGTCGAACCAACATCAATTAAAGCATTATAAGGTACTCCAAAAATTAAGAACGTATCGGTTATGACGTCCCCGTCGCGTCGCCCTCCTCTTGACGCCTCGCTGCGTAGACCAACCTGCAGTCTCGCCTGCCTGCACCACCCGCACCTCGGCCGATGCTCCACGACCCTACTAGAGCCATTACCTCCTCGACCGAACCACGCCTCTCGTGGTGTTGATTATCCCTCCTAAAGCGTGTACACGGTTTCGATCCTCGGCTGCAGCCTAGCCGATCTCGTGGACAATCCCTAACTCGATGCCCCATCGATCCACACTCAAAGAATCCTGCTACGGTCCAACATTCTCCGCGTGAGACTTTCCGCATCGAGCACCACGCGCGCGCCATCGAGTATTAGCAGCAGCAGCCCAGCGCAGCTTGATTCGGCCCACTATATCTAACCCTTCTCTGCTGGTTCCCGAGAAAACCCGGATGATCCGAACTCCTCTTATTCCAACCCCTATCCTGATTCCGCCTTACAATTGCTTTTACCCCTTGGTAACCTTAGCTTTCTCCACTAGAACGGCAAATTCTCATTCCTGCTATGGGGCAATTATCATCCGCACTCGTCTCTCGGCCCATCCTCCGTCGACACAACGCTCATGCTCTGTACTCCACAATACCCCTAGCATACCGACTCAACCGAAGGAATTCCGCCTCATATTCTCGCTCTGGTCTTATTACCCGAACCAAGTTCAAGAATGCCTGTATTTGTGCATCCACATAACTAGCCCCTATGTATTTCCTCTGATAAGCTGCCCTAAAGAACTCCCAAGTGAGGTCATCTGCCATCGCTCCATCCCTAATCGTGAGCCACCACTGATATGACTCATCTCTCAGTAGAGATACTATCCCTTTCAGCTTCTCCTTAGCTGAAAAAATCCTGGTCATCCATGATGCGTTCCGTCGCCTCCAACCAATATTCCATTGTACTAGGTGCCACACGGACACACCTCTCGAATACCTCTCGCACCATTAGCCTTGAGTCGCTCGGGTCACGATTTCCGAGCTCCGGTTCCTACTCCCGCACTCGCAACCCTCTCCGTGATCCACGGCCACGACTGCGACAACTGCGTCATTACCACCGTCGATCTCGATGCTCGCGCCCCCACGGTGGCGGCGGTGGTACCTCATTTTTCGAACCATGTCCAGGACCCTACGGTTCGAGACCGTCATCCTACCTCTGCCTCATCCACGAGTGTTACGCCCACATCCACGTGCACTCATATCTACCGATAAATTCAAGCTGATTAAAAGTTTTGTGCGTTAGACTTTTATTCCACCGCTTTTAGAAACGCTTTTTTTCGAGAAGTTTTAATAAGGGGTTGTTTCGGGAGTACACATCATCCTATAGTTTATGCCTCTAAAGTAGTTCCTATTACTACTCAATCATGTCATCATCATAACCATACAATCATATCATCACAAGCAATAGTTCGGGGTACTTACCTGGGCGGATTGATGCCGGAGACTCGGTGCCATGCTTTCACCACTGTACTTTTTCTATAAAAGCCTTCCATAATCCTTTTTAAAACATTTTTAGGCCTCGGGCCCACAGCCGAGCTGTTGAACCTGGCTTTGATACCAAAAATTGTAACACCCCAAACCCGGTCAACACACCACGACCGAATCTGGCATGTTACGGAGTAAAAACCTTTCAAAAACACAAGTGTGACGGTAGATTTTCAAGAAAACTCTTTGCTCGTTTAAGAGGTTTGAAATCCTTAATAAAAGTGATGTTGAAAACGTGTGATTTTTGTTCTAGAACCCATGCTAGAAAACTTCACTTGATATTACAAATTTTAGAAAGCACTTGATACTTATTAAAAATTGAGTGCGACGAGCATAATCAAGTTCAAAAACCATTCGCCTTTGAGTTGTTTGGAAATTATAATTTACAAAAACCTTCAAGCTTCTTTTTTTATCAACTTATAAGTGGTGTTACCCGATGGCAACGTTTAAAAACCCGAAGAGATATAGTTTAGAAAACCTTGCTTTTTACAGGTTAATTTTATCATATCCATAAATCCAACATGTAATTTATAAGCAGAATAAAATCAAGTGAAAATAAAACCAAAATAAACTTAGCGGCCTTATTTCAAAACCAAAACCAAATTTAGGGAAAAAATCAAATAAACCGAAATAATAAGTTAAAGTCAAAAACCCGAAAACCAATCTGCATGGCCACCCCGAGTCCTCCCCGGCTTCATATCCGCGATCTATGCCTCATCTGCAAAATGTAAGGGAAGGGGTGAGTAACCAAGACTCAGTGTATAAATCCCCAACCCGATAATTCAACTACTTACACAGATCATTAGCAAAACATGCAAATCATGCAACCCATAACCTAACCATCCAATCTCCTTTAACTACCCCGTGTGGTCAAAACCACTGGTGGTCAAAACCATTGGTGACCGAAGTCACAAATACATATATATCAATGATGGGGCCAACCCATCGTGTGGTCAAAACCACTGATGACAATCCCGTAATATCATGTGGGGCCAACCCACTGTGGTACCAAACCACTGGGACGAGTCACAATAATCCATATGTGGTCAAAACCACTGGTGACCGTAGTCACAAATATCAATCGTGTGGTCAAAACCACTGGTGGTCAAAACCACTGGGACTTAGTCACAAATCATATCAATAGTGTGGTCAAAACCACTGGTGACTGTAGTCACAAATCAACTGATGAGGCCAACCCATCTTGTGGTCAAAACCACTGGTGACAGTCCAAATAAGTCATCCCCCCTCCTCTCATCAACCCATCATCATGTTCATCACATACGTGTCATAATATCAAATGGTCATGCAAAACGTAAATTACATAGCATTTAGCAGAACATGATGACTTAGATATATATATCGTAAATCACATAATAGGGGACTTACCCGGAATCCAAGCTTATGCCGCAAGGCAAAGTCACTAATACCAAGGGTTATACAGTAACTTAATAAGCATCATTAAACTAATAAAGTGTGTAAGTGTTTACACACCTGACTAATCGCGGATCTAAGTAAAAATCCCGAAACTACTCGAATCTAGCGAAATCTCGAAGCGTTGTTTCCCTTCCCTACAATCGATTTCATCATTCCATTTAGAGTCAAAAGGCCATTCGGCCATAACCATAGATCCCGAAAAGAGTAAACCACAAGATCTAGACTTACCTTAACGCAAAAGATCCCTTCGGTACCTAAAGAGGTTCGGCCCTAGCACCAAAGTAAGGAAATCGGCAACCCAAAAGAGAAAATAAGACTATTAAAAGATTCAGCCGTTAACCGGAAGAATAAGAGAGAAACAGAGGTGAAATAATAAAGGCTTACCACACCAAGGTTTGGGATTCGGCAAAAGGGAACCCAAGAAGAGATGGATGTCGGCACTTGAGATGATGAAGAGAAACGCAAAAAGAGGGGGTTTATGAGCAAGGTATTCGGCCAATAGAAGAACAACAATGAGGTCTCGGCTTTTGACAATGAAGAAGAAAAAGAGAATGGGGAAAGAAGAATTCGGCCAAGATGAATGGGGGACTTTCGGCACAAGAGGGGTTTGAAAGGAGAAAGATGTCGACAGAAGAAAGGGGTGTTGATTTCGGCTTTGAACCAAACAGCAAAAGAAGAAAAAGTGCACAAGGTGATTTCGGCAATGAGAAAGCAAACAAAGGGTGAACCAAAAGGAGAAGAAGAAGATAGGGGTTTGAGTTTCGGCTTTAAGGAAAATCAATAGAAGAGGAAAAAGTGACAAAGGTAGATTCGGCCAAGAGGAGTTTTTGGCTCTTCACGAGGGGGTTGCTAAGATGAATCGGCTAAATGCCCAAATTTGCCAAAAAGAAAGAAAAGCACCTAAGGTTCGAGTTTTAGTAGAAAATGCCAGAAGAGAAAAACATCTAAGCTAGCCGATTTTAGCTTCTAACCAAGGCACATTCGACCACTACCCAAGAGAACCCAAAATCGATAGCCTCCTTGCCCACAGTCCACCATTCGGCCAACTCTTCCCAAGGGAGTTTGAAATAATTCAAACTCCTAAATTTCCTCCCCTCCATCCGTTCAAATCTGTTTGACCCGTTCCACCCTTATCTTACAGAGTCCCACCTGAGCACTCTTCTTCTAACTTGTGGCGTCAAAAATAAAGGAGCAGAAAGAGATTTCTGCAGCTCGAACCAAGGTCCTCCTTGCTCCCTGTGGCGTTACCTCCCTTGTACCTGTGTAGCGCCTCCCTTGCCACTCTACCAAGGTAATTCTTGTGTCTTAAACCTCCAATAAATTCTTTTAACCCCTAATTCCCCTAGCTCCATTTTCTTAAGTGTTAAAAACAAAATTTTGGCCATGACCCAGGACTAACCCGAGGTCATGCCTAGACCCCAAAACCTATTAAACAAACACAGCAGACATAACATCACGTGCAACCACATGGAAAAATACAGAGACCCCGATTTAAGGATGTTACATACGAAATGCGTTAACAACAAAATTTCAATGTGTTGACAATGGTACCTAATTATTCTGTAAAAATGAAGGAAAACAAACTTGAACAAAACATAAATAAAATAAACTAAAATCACAGAGTAATAATTAAAAATTAAAACTTTTCGACCAATTTAATGGTCTCTGCCTGCTTTTGATCACTATTGCCAAAATAGTGTTTTAGCCTCTATCCATTTACTTTGAACTGGTGTCCATCACGTAAATCTCGAATTGTGACTCCACCATGAGGAAATACGTCTACAACGTCAAAAGGTCTAGACCAATGATCGTTGTATTTTAGAGTTTTAAATTTATAATGATCAATCCTGGAACTAACTATAACAACGATTGAGGCAAGTGCACCTATCGAACAGTAGTATAGCTTAGGCAAGACCGGATTGTCGAACCCAAAGGAACTAAAAGTACTAATACTAACATTTTTTCTATTATTTAGCCTAAAATAAGTGAATTTGTTTATTAATCTAAATTAACTAATTACTAAGCGAAAGACGCAAAGACAAAAAGAATGAATTGGGGAAATACTTGGGAAAAACTCAGTTGATTAAGACGATACCCTTAGGAAGAATCCACCTAGACTTCACTTGTTATCTAACACTAAACCAGACGATTTATTCACTTGACTTGATCCGTAGGACTCCATAATTTATATTAAACCCTCTCTCGAGGCGAATAACGTCTAACCCTAGGTTGATTAATTGAAATCTCTTTCTAATTAAAACCCCTAGAATAGCAGTAAATCGATCTATGGACTCCCATATTAGGTTTCACCCTAATCCGGCAAAATCTCGTCACCCTATCTCTAGGCGCGCGATCAACTCCGCTTAATTATGCTAGATCTACTCTTAAGCAGGGACTTTTGCTCCACCACCTAAGCACATTAAACTTGAATTAATATCCGCGAAATATCAACACAAGAATTAAGCACACATAATCAAGAACAAATCAAGTATTTATCATATAGTTCAAAAAACAATAACAATATCCATCTAGGTTTCATCCCCCTTCGGGTATCTGAAGGGTTTAGTTCATAATAATAAAGAAAAACATCTCAGAAGAAAAGATAAAACAAAACATAAGAAATCCCTAAAACTCCTTGAAGGAATTGAAGGAGAGATCCTTTGTCTTGAGTAGAATTCCGGCTTCTGGAGATGGATCAACTGGCTATCCCTTGAGAGTTTCCCACAAATCTGACCTTTTCGGCTCGGCTCCTTGGCCTAGCTAACCGCCTCCGAACAAAAGCCCTGGCAGAAGGCTTCTGCTGGACTCCCTCTTAAGTTGCCCCCTAGGGTGTTTATATAGGCTTTGAGATGCCTTACTTGGCCTCCAAGTATCCTAATTTGAGAGAAATTCCTATTTGGGGGTTTAATTAGACTTTGGAGTGTGTTTCTTTGCCTCCAAGCATCCAAATCCGAGTGAAACTCCTCTTGGCCGCGGCAGGGGCACGGCCATGGCACACGCCCGTGTGAATCGTGGCCAGGCCGTGTTCGGACATTTAATGAGGACACGCCCGTGTAGATCGTGATCAGGCCGTGTTATATCTCTCAAGGAGGCACGGCCATGTGGGCTTAAGTCCAGGCCGTGTCGATTTCTACTTTGGCCCAATTTGGTCCATTTTGAGCCCATTTCTCGTTCTTTTCATCCTCCGATGCTTTCCTGAGTATAAGACATGAAAAGAAAGGATTAAGAGCACCTTTTTACATAAATCAAGGGATAATTCATCCAAAAGTATGCTAAATGTGGGACTAAAATATGTTACTTTTACGGTTTATCAACCAACGTGAACGCAATTTACTTGGGTGCAATTTAAGTCGAGAATTGAATAATAAAACCTGTTGACCCACGATAAATTGTCGCTGTAAAATAATCTTGTCATGTCATCATTTGGTCTTTTCCTTATAAATCACAACGTTTTCATAGGCATTTCTACTAATCTTTTCTAGTTCAGTGATATCCAACAGCCTTTTCTTTCCATCCGCTTCACATTCCATGTTCACTTGCTTAATTACCCACATTGCTTTGTGTTCCAGTTCAACTGGAAAATGACATGCTTTCCCAAAAACCAATTGATACGACGACATCTTTAATGGAGTTTTGTATGCTGTCCGCAATGCCCATAAAGCGTCATCCAATCAGAAAGACCAATATTTCCTCGAAGGGTTTACAACCTTCTCAAGAATGTTCTTAATTTGTCGATTCGATACTTCGGGTTGTCCATTGGTTTGCGGATGATAAGTAGTAGCCATTCTATGATTAAATCCATAACTGTTCAATGCGGTTGCCACTTGGTTGCAATGAAAGTGTGTACTCTAATCACTAATCAATGCCTTTGGTGTGCCGAAGCGGGTGAGTATATACTTGTGAAAAAAATTTAGCACTATTTTTGCATCATCCTTTGGGATTGCAACAGCTTCAACCCACTTCGAGGCGTAGTCAACAACTACTAATATATAAAGATTTCCAAATGAACTCGAAAACGGTCCCATAAAATCCATACCCCAAACATCGAATAATTCAACCTCTATAATTGACTGCTGCAACATTTCATTGCGTCAGGATATAGAACCTGTGCGCTGACACCTATCGCATTGATTCATAAAATTTTGGGCATCTTTAAATAATGACGGCGAGTAGAATCCTGATTAGAGGACTTTAGCAGAAGTTCTCATACCACCGAAATGACCTCCATAAGGAGCATCATGACAATGCTTCAGGATTGAAAGCATCTCCTTTTTCAGATTTGCGGTCCAAAGTATCAGTTTTGATTTTTGCAAAGAGATATCTCAACACCGAGTGATCAGTGAATACAGTAACCTTTGCACCGACAAGATAGGAACAAAACATGTCAAAAGCAAAGACTACAACTAGCAATTCTTTCTCTATGGTGGTATAATTGAATTGAGCCTCTGTAAGATTTTTGCTAGCATAATAGATGGCATGAAATATTTTTATCTTTCGTTGTCCTAAAACCGCACCCACAGTAAAGTCACTTTCATCATACATAACTTCAAAAGGTTGAGACTAATCTGGTGCAACGACAATGGGTGCATTCACTGGCTGCTTTTTTAACTGAATAAAGGCATCCAGACACGCATCGTCAAAGAAGAATTTTTTATTCTGTTCAAGCAATGAGCATAAGGGCTTTGCAATTTTTGAAAAATCTCTAATAAACCTTCGGTAAAACCCCTTATGTCCAAGAAAATTGCGAATACCTTTCACGTTTGTTGGTGGAGGTAATGTAACAGCCCATTTTCAGTGAAATCGGAACAGTAGTTTCGGGACAACAAATTCGAGCCAGAAAGAAAATTTATTTTAATATTATTGCATGGTACGTATTATAATAGAAATGGTATATGAAAATTCTGATAAGAAAATTTTGCCGATTATGTGCTTAATTATGGAAAAGACCAAATGACATAGAATGCAAAAGTTGAGTTCTAGTAGCTATAAGTATCAAATAGCTATGGAATTTGATAAACCGTAAAAGTAACATATTTTAATCCCACATTTAGTAAGCTTTTGGATGAATTATCCCTTATTTTATATAATTTGGTGCTCTTAATCCTTTCTTTTCATGTTATATACTCAGGAAAGCACCAGGGGATGAAAAGAACACAAAACGGGCTTAAAATGGGACAAATGGGCCAAAGCATGAAATCGACATGGCCTGGACCAAAGATCACACGGCCGTGCCTCCTTAAAGATCTCGAACACGGCCTGGACCACGATTTACACGGCCGTGCCTCATTAACGGAGTCCAACACGGCCTGGCCACGATTCACACGGGCGTGTGCCATGGCCGTGTCCCTGCCGCGGTCAAGAGGAGTTTTACTCGGATTTGGATACTTGGAGGCAAAGAAAGGCATTCCAAAGCCTATTCAAACACCCAAATAGGAATCCTATTTGAATTAGGATACTTGGAGGCCAAGTAACACATCTCAAAGCCTATATAAACACCCTAGGGGCAACTTATTCGGGGAGTTCGGCAGAAGCCTTCTGCCAGGGCTTTTGTCAAGGCGCCGTGCTAGGCCAGAGAAGGCAGCTTTGTGGGGATTCACTCAGGGATAGCCAGTTGATCCATCTCAAGAAGCCAGAATTATACTCAAGACGGAGGATCTCTCCTTTAATTCCTTCAGGGAGTTTTAGGGATTTCTTATGTTTTGTTTTATCTTTTATCTTGAGATGTTTTCCTTTATTGTTATGAACTAAACCCTTCGGATACTCGAAGGGGATGAAACCTATGATGAATCTTGTTATTATTTTCTGAATTATATGATAAATACTTAGTTTGTTCTTAATTATGTGAGCTTAATCTAAATTTAATGTGCTTAGGTGGAGGAGGAATAGAATACGCCTAAGAGTAGATCCAACATAATTAAGCGGAGTTGACCGCACGCCTAGAGATAGGGTGACGAGATTTTACTGGATTAGGGTGAAACCTAATATGGGAATCCATAGATCGATTTATTGCTATTCTAGGGGGTTATTATAAGAGAACGAGCGTTCCACTAATTAACCTAGGGTTAGACGTTATTCGCCTTGAGAGAGGGTTTAATATACGTTAGGGAGTCTTACGGATCAAACTAAGTGAATATATTGTATGGTTCAGTGTTATATAACAAGTGAAGTCTAGGTGGATTCTTCCTAGGGTATCATCTAAATCAACTGAGTTTTTCCAAAGTTATTTTCCAAATTCATTCTTCTTTTTCTTAGAGTCTTTAATTTAGTAGTTAATTAATTTAGATTAGATAAACAATCTCTCTTAATTTTAGGCTAAATAATAAAAAGAAAGTTAGTATTAGTACTTTTAGTTCCTTTGGGTTCGATAATTCGGTCTTGCCTAAGCTATACTACTGTTCGATAGGTGGACTTGCCTCAATCATTGTCAGAGTTAGTTTCTAGGTTCGATCATTCTTTTTATAAATTTTAAAGCTCTGATTCACAGCGATCAAGTTTTTGGTGCCGTTGCCGGGGAACTAAAATATTATGAAAGCTCTATTTTTATTACTTTAGCCATTTTTTATTGCAATTTATTTTCATTTTCATTATTATTATTATTATTATTATTTTGTTATTTTTATTTTTACTTTGCTAATTTTTCCTCTATTTCCTTTTGGCAGATAATTTTAGTTTTTAGAGAAGATGTCATTGAATAACTATCAGTGGCAAGTTACAAGGCCAGCCAAAGCAGCCAGTGTCTTCAAACTTGACGTACACCCAATAATGCAATACGACTCAAATCTAGGAGGTATGGCAAATCCAGAGTACCCACCCTATGGATATGGCATGGAGAACGAACAAGTCCATTATATGGGTAACTATTCTAGACCTCAAAATAATTTTTATGATAACACTTATAATGCAGGTTGGAGGTACCATTCCAATTTCTTGTGGGATGATCAAAGTAGCCAAAGACCGAAACTTTCTCCAAACTTTCAACAACCACCTCACCAACAGGAAGAGGAGTCGAACCTTGAAGAGATGCTGACAAAATTCATGGCAGCTACAGATAACCGTCTCTAAAAAACTGAGACAACACTTAACGACCAACAAGTATCGATCAAAGGGATCAAGAACCAAGTTGGGGAACTTACTGAGTTAGTTGGGGAACTTACTAAGTCAGTTATACAACTTGCTAAGCTGATCTCAGAACTACCACAAGGAAGCTTGCCACACAATACTGAAACTAACCCGAGTGAGCAAAATCAAGCCATTTACGATAGTGAAGGGTTAGATGAAACAAACCCAAGGGAAGAACCTGTGGTAAGCGAAGGTAAGGTTGAAGTGTGCCATGATATACCAAAACTGGCAATTACAGAGTACCAACCTCGTGTGCCATATCCCGATGCAATAAAGAAAGACCACACAGAGGAAGAAGTCGGTGAACTCACACTTCGTGTAGACGATGAAACAATCACTCTTCAAGCTCTTGACTCAGCTAGGACATCGAGTAATAAAGGTACGAATGTTAATTCTATTGATAACCATTTAGTTCAACCTTCTTTATAGGAAGCATCACGAAATCACCTAGCTGAGCTAGATCTTAGACCTCGTACCCATAAAGAAATAATTCATGAAGGACTAAGGCTTCAGGTCGATGAACTAGACAAGTGGAAAACACACTTTAAAGAGAAACTAGGAATACACGAAGTGAAACCGAAGGAAACCCCAGACGAGCTGATAGGAACAACAAATCACTTCAAAATAGGGGATCAAGTATTGTTGAATAAGGAAGACTTTCGAATCACCAAATCAGACCTCAAGGCAAACGAAGAGATCACTTTTGAGGTACTTAATGTCTTCCTATACGGCACAGTCGAGGTAAGTAATCCTAAATTCAACACTTTTGAGGTAAACATTACTCGACTTAAACTTTATATCCACAACCAAATTGATCGCATGAGAAAGGATTTTCACCTCCTCAAACCACCTTGACCATACGAATGAGAGGTAAAGTCTAGCTTAAGACTATAAACGAGCGCTTCTCGAGAGGCAACCCGAGCACTAACCCCATTAATTTTTACATTTTTTCTTCTTTTAGTTTTATTTTCCCTTTTTAGCACCTAACTATAAACTAACCAAAGTGCAGATTTCCAGACAACACGGCCTTACACATGGCCGTGGCCGTGGCCGTGTGGCCACCACAGGAAGGTACAAGGGCGGGGGCGACCACCAGATCCATAATTTTTATTTAACCCCCTTCTTCCTTTTTCTTTTCTAGTTGTTTTTCTTTTTTTCATTTTCCATTATTTACTTTTATTTTTATTTTTATTTTTATTTCTTTTAATTTTCTTTTATTTTCTTTATTATTTTCTTCTTATTATTCATTCCATTTATATTTAGCTTAGGATACAATAAAATTAGGATGGCTGCTTTGAGGACTCAAACAGTTCGAGACGCTTCCCCGCGTTCACCTCCAATCCTATCCGGTTTCTTTTCATTGGCTTCATCCGAAATTCAGGAAGTTTCACTTCTCTCCCCATCTTACGATTTTATGATTATTTTGATATTATCTATCTTTGTACATTGAGGGCAATGTACATCTTAAGTGTGGGGGGTGAATCTTAGACG
Source organism: Gossypium sturtianum (assembly GCA_025698515.1). Taxonomy (NCBI): domain Eukaryota; kingdom Viridiplantae; phylum Streptophyta; class Magnoliopsida; order Malvales; family Malvaceae; genus Gossypium; species Gossypium sturtianum. Next base: position 110,914,416 of record CM046953.1, read on the forward strand.
TGCCTAATTTTTTTCATTATTCTCAAAATCCCGAATTTAGTCTTATTTTTAAGTAAATTCCTCATATTACTAATTAGGATGAAATTTCTAATTATTTATGATTTTTATTGATATGTTTTAGATTAAGTCATTGATAATTGTGCATTGATAATTAAATTCTAAGAATACTAGAGAATCAAGCATGATAAGTCTATTTTTCAGAAATTAAAAATTTTCTAGGTTGTCGAACTGAGTTTAAGTATTACTTTGAAGTTTGAAATTTACAAGGTTGATGTCAAAATACCCATAATTTTTGTGATATTTTGAGCCTTATAGAGCATAAATTCTTTTTCATGCTCACCTTATTGATTATGAGTATGTCAACATTGATTTGTTATTCTAGAACTTGCCTCGTTTATACATATCGAGACCACACCTATGATTTGATATACAGGGATGATAAAGGCACCTTGGATTTAACCCACTTACCCCATAAAAAGCCTACCTTCACAATTAACCGCTAGTGAACCCCTTTTGATCCTAACAACCCTTTTAATTGACATAACCGCTAATATTAACCCAGAAACCCGTTGTTTTTGTTATCACCATTCCTTTTGACGACCCTTATATTGAGATTTGATTTGATTAATAGCCTGAATATGTTTCTTATTTCAGTAATTTATCCCTTGTTATGTATTTATGATTTGTTCTTAAAAAAAGGTATATTCGTTATTCATTATTAGTTATGTGATAAAGTGAGCTTATACATTTGAATTCTAAATATTGAAGAAGAAGCTCGTATTATTAGTTTAAAGTTTCAATCCATTATGTAATTATTCAGTTTATTGTTTCTAGTTAGGTATTTTATCAGGTCGATCTCGATTCTAACCCCTCTAATTCAGCCTATATCCACACCTTTAACCCTAGCCCCGTTACAACCCTAATTAAAGACCTTTTGATTTGTACATCATCTCATATTATAGTGGTGGAGATTTGATTTTCAGGCAAGCCTATGGGATTAACTTTTCATGTTCGACTTTTGAGCACTTTTTCCTGAACCTTAAACACTTTGAGTGATTTGAGTGAAACCCTAGTGAGGATGTCAATCCTTGTCAGTTTTGAATTAAAGGTAATTATTTAGATAAGGGGAGACGCCTATATTTTCGAGCTACAAATCTATGACTTAAATTGTTTGAATCCTTAGGACTCTTTGAATTGAATTATCCATGTATAAATTACCTATGAATTATGATAAAACATTGTTGATAGGAATTATGAATAATGGAAAGTTCGTTTTAAATTGTAAGTTGAGAATTTTGCTTGAGGACAAGCAAAAGCTTAAGTGTGGGGGTATTTGATAAACCGTAAAAGTAACATATTTTAATCCCACATTTAATAAGCTTTTTGATGAATTATCCCTTATTTTATATAATTTGGTGCTCTTAATCCTTTCTTTTCAAGTTATATACTCAGGAAAGTACCAGGGGATTAAAAGAATGCAAAACGGGCTTAAAACGGGACAAATGGGCCAAAGCATGAAATCCACATGGCCTGGACCAAAGATCACACGGCCGTGCCTCCTTAAAGATCTCGAACACGGCCTGGACCATGATTTACACGGTCGTGCCTCATTAACGGAGTCCAACACGGCCTGACCACGATTCACACGGGCGTGTGCCATGGCCGTGTCCCTGCCGCGGCCAAGAGGAGTTTTACTCGGATTTGGATACTTGGAGGCAAAGAAAGGCATTCCAAAGCCTATTCAAACACCCAAATAGGAATCCTATTTTAATTAGGATACTTGGAGGCCAAGTAACACATCTCAAAGCCTATATAAACACCCTAGGGGCAACTTATTCGGAGAGTTCGTCAGAAGCCTTCTGCCAGGGCTTTTGTCAAGGCGCCGTGCTAGGCCAGAGAAGGCAGATTTGTGGGGATTCACTCAGGGATAGCCAGTTGATCCATCTCAAGAAGCCAGAATTATACTCAAGATGGAGGATCTCTTTTTCAATTCCTTCAGGGAGTTTTAGGGATTTCTTATGTTTTGTTTTATCTTTTCTCTTGAGATGTTTTCCTTTATTGTTATGAACTAAACCCTTCGAATACCCGAAGGGGATGAAACCTATGAAGAATCTTGTTATTGTTTTCTGAATTATATGATAAATACTTAGTTTGTTCTTAATTATGTGAGCTTAATCTAAATTTAATGTGCTTAGGTGGAGGAGGAATAGACCCTGCCTAAGAGTAGATCCAACATAATTAAGCGGAGTTGATCGCACGCCTAGAGATAGGGTGACGAGATTTTGCGGATTAGGGTGAAACCTAAAATGGGAATCCATAGATCGATTTCTTTGCTATTCTAGGGGTTATTATAAGAGAACGAGAGTTCCACTAATTAACCTAGGGTTAGACGTTATTCGCCTCGATAGAGGGTTTAATATACGTTAGGGAGTCTTACGGATCAAACTAAGTGAATAAATCGTATGGTTCAGTGTTAGATAACAAGTGAAGTCTAGGTGGATTCTTCCTAGGGTATCATCTAAATCAACTGAGTTTTTCCCAAGTTATTTTCCAAATTCATTCTCCTTTGTCTTAGAGTCTTTAGTTTAGTAGTTAATTAATTTAGATTAGATAAACAATATCTCTTTATTTTAGGCTAAATAATAAAAAGAAAGTTAGTATTAGTACTTTTAGTTCCTTTGGGTTCGATAATTCGGTCTTGCCTAAGCTATACTACTGTTCGATAGGTGCACTTGCCTCAATCGTTGTCAGAGTTAGTTTCTAGGTTCGATCATCCTTTTTATAAATTTTAAATCTCTGATTCATACCGATCAGAATTCAAAACTTGAGGTCCTTATATGGTAATTAGACCATTAAATAAAAGTTAGTAGATATTTTTGGTAATTCATCCCTGGAAAATTAGAAAAATAAAAGGATGAAATTGCAAAGTTGAAAAATTAAAGATGATAAATAAAATAAATATTAAATAACATCATTTTATATCATCTTCTTCCCCAAAATTTACATGGAAACCCTAGGAGAGAGAAAAGAAACTAATCAAGCTTAATTAGATCCAGAAAAAGGAAACTAATCAAGCTTAATTAGATCTAGAAAGACCTAATACTGAGTTGTATCAAGGAAAACAAAAAGTTTCGGATTAGTAGATTCTTATATACGAACAAGTATTGAGGTAATTTCGTGTAACTTAATTGTGTAATTATACATTTGAATTGATTTAAATGATTTGTATATGAATTGTGTATTGGCCATGTATATGAAATTTGATTACATGTCTGGAAAATACACGATAAATGTTGAATCATGTATGAATGAATGAAATTCGATTGGATAGAGGGTTCTGTTTCCCGAAATGGTAGTGGTCCTGCATATGTTGCGGACATATCGTAATCAAAAGAGTGTCCAGTTATAAGCCCTCTCAAGCTTCTCGTATATGGTTCTTGCTAGCTTCCCGTTAAATGCTCTTCGGATCATCCCGATTGCTTGTGAGGCTACATGTGTTGTGGGCGCACCACAGCTCTTTGAGAGCGTCCCGTTATATGGCTCTTCATGAGCTTCTTGATTAATAGCTCTCTGTGAGCTTCCCGTTAGTGCTCACTTGAACTTCCCATTAAATTGCTAACCGGTGCTTTCTGATTAAGTGCTATTCGAAGCTATCCGTTATAGGGCTTCCCGTTATATGGCTCACTTGAGCTTTCCGTTACTGTGCTTGAGAGAGAGCTTTCTTTTTAAGTGCCCATAAAAGTACTCCTGGATATGAATTGACGGATTTATAGTATTGTACACTTCAAGTGTATTACCCAAGTATCCATCGAGATTTCAAATGATTCAACGGGTGAAATTCTGACATGAGAACATATGAAATCAAGATGAATCAATACTCGTATATATATGAATTACAAGAGATTAGATATTTATGTTTGATGAGCTTATCCTTATTGTTGATATTTCCATGAAATAAGTTACTAACATATTTGTTGAAGTTGTGTTAGGCAAATGGCCTTATAGTTTTGGATGCATGTTTGTATGCTTACTTTAAATGAATATGATTGGTAAGTAAATTTCTGTTAAACGAACTTACTAAGCATTAAATGCTTACTAGGTTTGATTTCCTCTATTTTATAGTGCTCCAAAGCTCGTAAAGGTTGAATATTGGTCGGAGCATCATCACACTATCCACCAGTTCGTTTTGGTATAAATAGTAAACTTTTTTTTTATATAATGGCATGTATAGGCTAACTTTTCCAATGTTTGGCATGTAAATGGATGTTTGTAATCTAGCCATTGGAACGGCTAGTGATGGTATGTTTGGGTATATTATTATAAGGTTAGATCATGCTTAATATATATATGGTATGGTTAGATGGAATGTATGTGATGTTATATTATGCATGTTAATGATGTTTGCTTGGTGTAATGCTTGGAATTGGTTAGTATATATGTACAAATGTTGTTGTAGGTTAATGGCAAAATTTGGGTGAGAAATAAAGCTAGGAAATGACTTTATTTTGTCCACACGGGTAGACACACGGGCGTGTGTCTTGACCGTGTGTGACATACGGCCTAGCTCATGGGCATGTGGTTTGCCCGTGTGTCCCCTGCATCTTAAAATTGAGAAACAAAATACTTAGAATTAGGCACACGGGCAGAGACACGGGCGTGTGTTTCAGCCGTGTGTGACACACGACCTAGAACATGGGCGTGTGTCTTGGCTGTGCGAATCCTGCACCTAATTTTTGAAAATTAAATTAACCATACAGTCTAGCACACGGACGCGTGGCAGGTCGTGTGGCACAAGTCAGAAAGTTGCAGGGGTAAGGACACGGGCTGGGACATGGTCGTGTGTCTCACATTGAATGCCCACATGGCCTGAGACATGGGCATGTCACCTGGCCGTGTGAGCCACACGGCCTACTCACACGGGCGTGTGACCCCTAGATATAAGAAAAAAATTAAAATTTTACAAAAAATTCTTTGAGATCCTGATTTAGTTCCGACTTGTTTCTAATGCTTAAATTGGGCCACGAGGGTCCATTCAAGGAATAGGTTGACTATTTTTAGATATGAATAGTAAATGACATGAATTATCTGTAATTGTTCTGTAAATTTCGTTAATGCTCTATAACTATGTTTCGACGACGGATATGGGTTAGGGGTGTTACATTTATTGGTATCAGAGCTACGGTTTAGCCGATTCCCAGATTAACGTAGAAAGTACGAGGTTAGCTATACATGCCATTATATAATTTGTGATAGTATGATATCTCTTGACCATTTTAAATGTGTTTTTCATATAGTAATGTCGTCCAACCGAGCTAGAGCTGAGTCTGAGGAAGCTGAGAGCAATGCTTCAGCTTCATTTCAAAGAGTTGTATCTAGTTGTAGAAGGCCTAATTCTGAAGGCCGAGGTGAGGAGGCAAAAGAAGCCTTTTTCCAAATGATGAACGAGTGGTTCACAAAATTCATAAGAACAAATTCTGTTGTACAACAACCTCCCGCTCCTGCTCCTCAACCAGTTCCCGATATGCCACAAGGTGCTGAACCTATTAGAACTTGTAAGCCTCTGGTAGATAAAAGCTGTAAGTATGGGGCAGAAGAATTTAAGGCCACTGCCGATGATGATCCAGAAAGAGCTGAATTTTGGTTGGAAAATACCATCAGGGTTTTAGATGAATTATCATGTACACCAGCCGAATGCTTGAAATGTGAAGTATCTTTACTGAAAGACACAGTTTATAAGTGGTGAAATATTATAACTTCTGTTGTACCAAGAGAAAATGTTACTTGGGAATTCTTCCAGACAGAATTTAGAAAGAAGTATATTAGTCAGAGATTTCTGGATCAGAAAAAGAAATAAGTTTTAGAGTTCAAACAGGGAAACATGACTGTATCTGAGTATGAACAAGAATTCATTAGATTGAGCAAGTATGCCAGAGAGTGAGTTCCGACTGAGGTTGATATGTGTAAACATTTTGAAGAAGGATTAAAGGAAGATATCAAGCTATTGATTGGAATTCTTAAATTAAAGGAATTTGTAGTATTGGTTGATCGGACACACAAAGCTGAGGAATTAAGCAAAGAGAAGACACAAGTAGAAAAAGAAACCCAGATTTCTAGTAAGAGATCTATGGGGAAGTCACAAGCATCTGTTTCAAAGAAATCAAAGAAACACTATGATCGTTCTACCATATTTATGGGGTATTTTGGAAAAGAACGAGGCCTTCAATGCTCTAATCCAAGATCTTCACCTCCATCTGTAACAAGTGTAGGAAGTGTTGAAAGTCCTAAAGCAAGATGCAAACATTGCAATAAATTTCATTTTGGTGAATGCCGCATAAAAAGAGGAGCTTGCTTTAGATGTGGTTCTTTTGACCACTATCTCAAAGACTGTCCAGAAAAGCCTGTAAAAGATATTGTTCAGATCTCTAGGCCAAGCAATCTCGCCTCGAGAGACAGACCACCCCGACACCCTGACAATATTAGTGGTAGCCGAGGTGTGACAAAAGATTCCACAGTTAAATCTAAAGTACGAGCACCAGCGAGAACATATGCTATACGTGCACGAGAGGATGCTTCTGTACCTGATGTTATTACTGGTATATTTTCTTTTCTTGACACTGATATTACTGCTTTGATTGATCTTGGTTCAACACATTCATACATATGCACAAATTTAGTGTCTGTTAAAAATTTGCCTGTTGAATTTACTAAATTTGTGGTTAAAGTTTCAAACCCCCTGGGCCAGTATGTTATGGTGGATAAAGTTTGTAAAAACTGCCCGTTGATGGTAAATGGTTACTATTTTTTGGTTGATTTGATGCTATTGCCCTTTGGTGAATTTGATGTAATTTTGGGAATGGATTGGCTAACTCAACATGATGCAGTGGTAAATGTGAATTTTGGCTACGGGAAGTTTGTTTTCTTAGACATATAGTATCTGCTGAAGGTATTAGGGTGGATCCGAATAAAATTTTAGCAACTGTTAATTGGAAACCACTGAAGAATGTGTCTGAAGTCAGAAGTTTTCTGGGATTAGCAGGATATTATCCAAGGTTTGTTAAAGGGTTCTCAATGATAGCTTCTCCGATGACTCAATTGTTACAGAAAGATGTAAAATTCGAGTGGTCTGATAAATGTCAGCAGAGTTTTGACAGATTAAAAGCCTTGTTGACTGAGGCACCTATGTTAGTTCAACTTGAATCAGGTAAAGAATTTATAATTTACAGTGATGCATCATTAAATGGTTTAAGTTGTGTATTGATGCAAGAAGGTAAAGTAATAGCCTATGCTTCTAGACAGCTAAAACCACATGAAAGAAATTATCCGGTACATGATTTGGAGTTGGCAGCCATTGTTTTTGCATTAAAAATCTGGCGGCATTACCTGTTTGGTGAAAAGTGTCACATACTCACCGATCATAAAAGTTTGAAGTATTTGATGTCGCAAAAAGACTTGAACTTAAGACAGCGCATGTGGTTTGAATTATTGAAAGATCATGATCTTGTTATTGACTATCATCCAGGAAAAGCTAATGTGGTTGTTGATGCCCTAAGCAGAAAGTCTTTATTTTTCTTGCAAGTAATGAATACTCGGTTGTCATTGTCAAATGATGGTTCAATTATAGCTGAGTTAAAAGCTATACTGACATTTTTGCAACAGATCTGTGAAACTCAAAAGGGTGATAAAGAATTTCAAGTTAAACGAGAACAGTGTGAGTTGAATCTTGATTCAGAATTTCAGATTGGGCCTAATGGTTATTTGTTATTTAGAGGTAGAATATGTGTACTGAAGAACTCGGAACTAGTACAGAAGATTTTACATGAAGCTCATAATGGTACCATGTCTATTCATCCTAGTAGTAACAAAATGTACAATGATTTGAAAAAGATGTACTAGTGGCCGGGAATGAAATGGGATATTTCTGAATTTGTATCTAAATGCTTGATATGTCAGCAAGTAAAAGCTAAACATCAGTTTCCTTCGGGATTATTACAGCCAGTTATAATACCGGAATGGAAATGAGAAAGAGTTACCGTGGACTTTGTATCAGGATTACCCTTGTCTCTGAAAAGGAAAGATGCTATTTGGGTAATTGTCGACCGATTAACAAAGTCTGCACACTTTATTCCGGTACGTATGGATTTTTCTCTAGATAGATTTGCTGAATTATATATTTCTAAGATTGTTAGACTGCATGGAGTACCAGTCTCTATTATTTCAGATAGAGATCCTCGGTTTACATCCTGATTTTGGAACAAGTTACAAGAAGCTTTGGGTACACAGTTACATTTCAGTAATGCATTTCATCCTCAAACTGATGGACAATCTGAACGTGTTATACAGATTTTGGAAGATATGCTTCGATGTTGTCTGTTAGAATTTGAAGGTAATTGGGAAAAGTATTTGCCTTTAGTCGAATTTCCCTATAATAACAGTTACCAGTCCAGTATTAAAATGGCACCATATGAGGCTCTGTATGGTCGTAAATGTTGAACTCCATTTTATTGGATAGAGCTCAGTGAGAAAAAGATACACAAAGTTGACAACTCCATTGTATTGGATAGAGCTCAGTGAGAAAAAGATACACGGAGTTGACTTAGCCCGTGAAACTGAAGAAAAGGTGAAAGTAATTCAAGATAGTTTGAAAGTAGCGTCTGATCGTCAAAAGTCTTATACGAATCTTAAATGAAAAGAAATAGAATTTTAGGTCGACGGCAAGGTATTCTTAAAAGTATCACCTTGGAAGAAAGTTCTCCAGTTTGGTCGAAAAGGAAAATTGAGTCCACGGTTTATTGGGCCATATGAGATTATTGAAAGAATTGGACCTGTTGCATATCGGTTGGATTACCACCAGAGCTTGACAGAATTCATAATGTTTTCCACGTGTCTATGTTACGACGATATCGGTCAGATCCTTCACATGTTATTTCTCTGACAAAAGTTGAGATTCAGCCTAACATAACATACAGTGAAGAACCAATCAAAATCTTGGCACGTGAGACAAAAGAGTTAAGAAATAAAAAGGTAGCTTTGGTAAAGGTTCTTTGGCAACGACATGGAATAGAAGAAGCTACCTAGGAACCAAAGGATACCATGAGAAAGAAATATCCAAATCTCTTTAATGGAAAGATTTTCGAGGACGAAAATTCTTAAAGGGGGAGAGTTGTAACACAACTCATTTTTAGTGAAATCGGAACAGTGGTTTTGGGACCACAAATCCGACCTAGAAAGAAAATTTATTTTAATATTATTGCATGGTCCATATTATGATTGGAATGTTATATGAAAATTCTGATAAGAAAATTTTACCGATTATGTGCTTAATTATGGAAAGGACCAAATTGCATAGAATGCAAAAGTTGAGTTCTAGTAGCTATAAGTATCAAATAGCTATGGAATTCAAAACTTGAGGTCCTTATATGGTAATTAGACCATTAAATAAAAGTTAGTAGATATTTTTGGTGATTCATCCATGGAAAATTAGAAAAATAAAAGGATGAAATTGGAAAGTTGAAAAATTAAAGATGATAAATAAAATATATATCAAATAACATCCATTTATATCATATTTTTCCTCAAAATTTACATGGAAACCCTAGGAGAGAGAAATGAAACTAATCAAGCTTAATTAGATCCAGAAAGACCTAATACTGAGTTGGATCGAGGAAAACAAAAAGTTTCGGATTAGTAAATTCTCATATACGAACAAGTATCGAGATAAGTTCGTGTAACTTAATTGTGTAATTATATATTAGAATATTTAAATGATTTGTATATGAATTATGTATTTTCCATGTATATGAAATTTGATTCCATGTCTGGAAAATACCTGATAAATGTTGAATCTGTATGAATGAATGAAATTCGATTGGATACAGGATTCTGTTTCCCGAAATGGTAGTGGTCCTGTATATGTTGCGGACATACCGTAGCTCAAAAGAGTGTCCCATTATAAGCCCTCTCAAGCTTCCCGTATATGGTTCTTGCGAGCTTCCCGTTAAATGCTCTTCGGAGCATCCCGATTGGTTGTGATCCTACATGTGTTGTGGGTGCACCACGGCTCTTTCTGAGCGTCCCGTTATATGGCTCTTCATGAGCTTCCCGATTAAAAGCTCTCTGTGAGCTTCCCGTTAGTGCTCGCTTGAACTTTCCGTTAAATTGCTATCTGATGCTTCTTGATTAAGTGCCATTCAGAGCTACCCATTATAGGCTCTTTGTAAGCTTCCCGTTAATAAGCCCGGATAAGCTTCTCGTTATATGGCTCACATGAGCTTCCCGTTACTATGCTTGAGAGAGAGCTTCCTATTTAAGTACTCATAAAAGTACTCCCGGATATGAATTGACAGATTTATAGTATTGTACACTTCAAGTGTATTACCCAAGTATCCATCGAGATTTCAAATGATTCAATGGGTGAAATTCTGACATGAGAACATATGAAATCAAGATGAATCAATACTCGTATATATATATGGATTATATGAGATTAGATATTTTTGTTTGATGAGCTCATCCTTATTATTGATATTTACATGAAATAAGTACCTAACATATTTGTTGAAGTTATGTGTTAGGCAAATGGCCTTATAGTTTTGGATGCATGTTTGTATGCTTACTTTAAATGAATATGATTGGTAAGTAAATTTCTATTAAACGAACTTACTAAGCATTAAATGCTTACTACATTTTATTTCCTCTCTTTTATTGTGCTTGGAAGCTCGTAAAGGTTGGATATTGGTAGGAGCATCATCACATTATCCACCAGTTCATTTTGGTATAAATAGTAAACTTATTTTGATATAATGGCATGTATAGGCTAACTTTGCCCATGTTTGGCATGTAAATGGATGTTTGTAATCTAGCCATTGGAACGGCTAGTGATGGTATGTTTTAGTATATTATTATAAGGTTATATAATGCTTAATATATATATATATATGGTATGGTTAGATTGAATGTATGTGATGTTATATTATGCATGTTAATGATGTTAGCTTGGTTTAATACTTGGAATTGGTTGGTATATATGTACAAATGTTGTTGTAGGTTAATGGAAAAATTTGAGTGAGAAATAAAGCTAGGAAATGGCTTTATTTTGTCCACACGAGTAGACACACGGGCGTGTGTCTTGACCGTGTGTGACACAAGGCCTGGCACATAGGCATGTGGTTTGGCCGTGTGTCCCCTGCATCTTAAAATTAAGAAACGGAATGCTTAGAATTATGCACACGGGCAGAGACACAGGCGTGTGTCTCAACCGTGTGTGATACATGGCCTAGGAAACGGGCGTGTGTCTTGGCCGTGTGAATCCTGCACCTAATTTTTGAAAATTAAATTAACCACACAGTCTAGCACACGGACGTGTGGCACAAGTCAGAGAGTTACACGGGTAAGGACACGGGCTGGGACACGGCCGTGTGTCTCACATCAAATGCCCACACGGCCTGAGACATGGGTATGTCACCTGGCCGTGTGAGCCACACAGCCTACTCACACGGGCGTGTGAACCCTGTATATAAGAAAATTTTTGAAATTTTGCAAAAAATTATTTGAGATCCCAATTTAGTCCCGACTTGTTTCTAATGCTTAAATTGGTCTGCGAGGGTCCATTCAAGGAACAGTATGAATATTTTTAGATATGAATAGTAAATGACATGAATTATCTGTAATTATTCTGTAAATTCTGGTTGTAACACCCCTTACCCGTGTCCGACGCCGGGACAGGGTACGAGGCATTATCGGACTTAACTTGCTTAAACATACAACATCGGGCTATAAAATTTCATTTCAACTTAAAGCTTCTCATTTATATTCATAACATCCTTATTATGGGCCTACGAGGCTCTAAACATACATACAGAAGGTTTCGAAATTAAACTAGAAACTTTTGCGCACTTAGAAAATTTTTGCCTAAACAAGGCCACACGCCCGTGTGGAATGGAACACGCCCGTATGGGCAGGCCGTGTGGTCACACACGCCCATGTTCCTAGCCTGTGTGGAATTTATTTTTCATTTCGAACCTACAGGGGTTTTCACACGGCCGGACACACGCCCGTGTCTGTGGCCCGTGTCCCTCACACGGCCTAGACACGCCCGTGTCCTCCCCCGTGTGTGAAAAACCTGGGTATTTTATTTATGACGCCAGCAAGCTCTTAAGGGCACACAGCCTAGGCACACGCCTGTGAATCTACTCGTGTGGAAAATTAAAAGGCTATTTCCCAAGCCAATTGCCACCCTGAAACATAAACACACATATGCCAACACAAGCAACACATAACATAGCAATAATACACTATGAAGAATCACTAATCATCATTCATACACTTCACATTTTACTCCATCAATTGCATGAACTTTCACTTCATAAAACTCATCATCATTAAGATATAAAACTTGACAAATATCGGCCAATTCCTAATGGCCATTTACAAAATGAGTGTATAACATTAATAGCCAACACTTTGGCTTTCAAATATGGCAGAACACAAGATGACCAAGTTCCTATACATGCCATAACCAAGATAAATCAACTTTACTATACCAAAAGAATGATTGATAGTGTGATCCGAGCTCCGACGTTCTACGATCCCCGAACTAGCTTGGCGATACTACAAGGAAAAGGGAAAAGAAAGGGGTAAGCATATAGCTTAGTAAGTTTGCATGAATTAGAATAGCAACATAAGTACTCTTGGTAAAATCCATTCATCTCATAGAACAATAACAACACGAGTTCTCAAGTACTTTGATATACTTACTCATACTTACGCTTACCCATCACATATCACATTACGGTTTCATAACTCGTGTTTTACTCATGGTACATGTGTCACTTCATCACATAATTTAGCACTTATACTATCTTAAACATAAACTTAAATCATTATCAACCTTAACTGAAATGTAACTCTTTGTCATCTTTGTATAGCTTAGCTCTTTGTCATCTTTGCATACTTAGCTCTTTTGCCCGTTGAACAACTTGGAATGTCGAAGGATACTCAATCTCATCGTACATGTATCACGATGCCAATGCCATATCCCATATATGGTCTTACATGGGATCACCTCTTGATGCCAATGCCATATCCCAGATATGGTCCTACACAAGATCCCTTAACTCGATGTCGATGCCATGTCCCAGACATGGTCTTATACGAGATCGTACATAGATGTCGATGCCATGTCCCAGACATGGTCTTACACGAGATCTTCCTTTGGTGTCGAGGCCATGTCCCAGACATTGTCTTACACGGGACCCTCATTATTCGGTGACGATGCCATATCCCAGACATGGTCTTATACGGGACCTACATTCGGTGCCGATGCCATGTCCCAGACATGGTCTTATACGGGACCTACATTCGGTGCCGATGCCATGTCCCAGACATGGTCTTATACGAGACCTTCCTTATCTCATGTCGTGACATAGGTATCCTCGTTATTCTGAATCTTCAACCGGGACTTCAACTTAATATATTCTCATCATTTTCACATCGAGGCTTCAATAGTCAATTTTTATGAAATGATATTCATTATCATGCAATTTAAAATAAAAAAAAAACACTATGAAACTTTAATTTCACACAAACTTACCTCGGTACTCAAAATGTGTGTAGATGTTCGATTTAGTCTAACACTTTATTCTTGCCTCGGTTTCGGTCCGGGCTTCGTGTTTATTGATTATCAAGCTTGAAAGTTGAAGAAATCCTAGCTATGTCTCGTTGCAATTTCGGCACTTAGAGGAAGAAGATGGACAAGATTTTGACTTATTTTTCCCTTTTAATTCATTAATTAACCAAATGACTAGAATGCCCTTAAGGCCCTTTCTTAAGATTTTTCCTTCCCATGTCCATTTTTGTCCATCTTGACATTTAATGGTCTAATTGCTAAATAAGGACCTCTTGTAATTTTTATAATTCTATTTCATACTTAAATCTTCTAGAATCTCATATTTTCTAATCTTTGCAATTGAGTCCTAATGGACAAATTGATCACTAATAAATAAAATTTTCTCATGAATTTTTCACACAATCATGCAACCATATCATAAGCCTCATAAAAATCATAAAACGCATATTTATACTTCGAATTTATTGTCTCGTAACCACTATTCCGACTAGGCCCTAAATCGGGCTGTTACAATTCTCACCCCTTAGGGATTTTCGTCCCCGAAAATCTTACCTGTAAAAAGGTTTGGGTACTAGTTTCTCATAACCTCTTCGGGCTCCCATGTAGCCTCTTCTACCCCATGTCTTTGCCATAATACTTTCAGGAGAGCTATACTTTTATTCCTTAGCTGTTTAAATTCTCGTGCTAGAATCTTAACCGATTCTTCGCCATATGTCATGTCGGGTTGAATTTCAACCTCTGTCGGTGTAATCATATGCGAAGGATCTAATCGGTAACGTCGCAACATTGACACGTGGAACACATCATGTATCTTTTCCAAATCAGATGGCAAAGCCAATCGATAAGCTACCGGTACTATCCTCTCGGTAATCTCATATGGTCCGATAAAACGCGGACTAAATTTGCCTTTCCGGCCAAATCTTAGAACTTTCTTCCATGGCGATACTTTCAAAAATACCTTATCACCAACTTGAAACTCAATCTCTTTTTGTTTCAAGTCCGAGTAGGATTTTTGTCTATCAGAAGCATCTTTTAAACAATCACGGATTATTTTTACCTTCTCTTCGGTTTCTCTAACCAGATCGACCCCGTGAATATGATTTTCCTTGAGTTCAGTCCAATACAAAGGCGTTCGGCACTTACACCCATATAAAGCCTCATAAGGCGCAATTTTCAAGCTCGACTGAAAACTGTTATTGTATGCAAACTCTACAAACGGTAAATACTTTTCCCAGCTACCATGAAACTCAAGAACACAACACCGGAGTATATCCTCAAGTATCTGTATTAATCTCTCCGGCTGTCCGTCAGTTTGTGGGTGAAAAGCCATACTAAAACTCTACTTTGTGTCCAAAGCTTCTTGCAAATTTTTCCAAAATCGGGATGTGAATCTCGGATCTCTGTCCGATATGATCGACAAAGGCACTCCATGAAGCCTTACAATCTCAGAAATATACAAGTCTACCAATTTATCAAGCGAATAATCAATACGTACCGATATGAAGTGGGCCAACTTCGTAAGTCTATCTACCACCACCCATATGGCATCTTTCTTGCTCGGTGTCAACGGAAAACCCGTTACAAAGTCCATAGTAACAGGTCCCATTTTCACTCAGGAACCATAATAGGTTGAAGCAAACCCGAAGGTACTTGATGTTCATCTTTCACTTGTTGACAAATCAAGCATCTTGATAAAAACTCAGAAATATCTTTCTTCATACTCGGCCACCAATACCATTTCTTCGAATCATTATACATTTTTGTACTTCCTGGATGTACAGATAGACATCCGCTATGTGCCTCGTGTAAAATCTTCCGAATAAGCTCATCATTCCTCAGTACACAGAATCTGTCCCTGAACATCAAACATCCATCAGAATTAATCCGAATGTCGGACTCAACACCCGACTCAGACTGAACTCTTTTGGCTTGTAAGTCACTATCATCTTTCTTAGCCCCATAAATCTCTTGAAGGAACCTCGGTCTAGCCCTCAACTCAGCTAGAATGGAACCATCGTCTGACAAAGTCACCCATGTATTCATAGCCCTCAATGCAAATAGGAATTTTCTACTCAAAGCATCGGCAACTACATTTGCCTTTCCCGGGTGGTAGTCAATGACTAGCTCATAATCCTTTATCAGCTCTAACCATCTTCGCTGCCTTAAATTCAATTCCTTCTGAGTCATCAAGTACTTTAGGCTCTTATGATCGATGAATATTCGACATCTTTCACCATACAAATGGTGTCTCCATATCTTCAAAGCAAACACAATGGCAACCAACTCTAAATCATGTGTCAGGTAATTCTTCTCATACGGCTTTAACTGTCTAGAGGCATATGCTATCACCTTACCTTCATGCATAAGCACACAGCCCAATCCGTTCAAGGATGCATCGCTGTAGTTCACAAATTCTTTTCCTGCTCAAAGTTGCACTAGCACTTTGGAGCCTCGATCAACAATGCCTTTAGTTTCTCAAAACTCTGTTGGCACTTTTCTGTCCATTCAAACTTCACCTCTTTTTGTAAAAACCTCGTCATCGGTGTAGCTATCATAGAAAACCCCTTGACAAACCATCTGTAATAGCCAGCTAGGCCTAGAAAACTTCTAATCTTTGATACGTTTCTCGGTGGCTTCCAATCAACAATAGCTAAAATCTTGCTTGGGTCTACTCGGATTCCATCTCTCGAGACAATGTGCCCCAAAAATCCAACCTCTTTGAGCCAAAATTCACTTTTGCTAAACTTGGTATACAACTGATTATCTCGTAGAATTTGCAAAACCGTCCTCAAGTGCCCTGCATGCTCATGCTCATCACGAGAATATATCAATATGTCATCAATACAAACCACAACAAACTTATCCAAGTATGGCCAAAATATACGGTTCATTAAATCCATAAACACATCAGGGGCATTTGTTAAGCCAAAAGGCATGACTAAAAAATCATAGTGCTCATACCTTGTTCGAAATGCAGTTTTTGGCACATCTGAGTCTTTGACCCTCAACTGGTAATAACCGGACCTAAAGTCTATTTTGGAGAACATAGTGGCTCCCTTCAATTGATCAAATAAATCATCGATCCTTGGCAATGGGTACTTATTCTTCACAGTAACCTTATTAAGCTGCCGGTAATCTATACATAATCTCATGGAACCATCTTTCTTTTTCAAAAATAACACTGTTGCACCCCACAGAGAATAACTCAGTCTAGCAAAACCTTTTTTCGTCAACTCTTGCAACTGTACCTTCAATTCCTTCAACTCAGTTGGGGCCATTCTATATGGAGCAATCGATATAAGCGCAGTACCAGGATCTAACTCAATGCCAAATTCAACCTTTCTAACCGGAGGCAACCCTGGCAATTCTTCTGGGAATACATCTGGATACTCACATACTATCGGTACTGATTCAATTCTTAACTCAGTTTCTTTAGCATTCATCACAAAGACAAGATATGCTTTGTATCCCTTTCTTACATATTTCTAGGCAGACATATAAGAGATCACTACAGGCGGCCTGTCCTGTTCATCTGGTTCAACACGAAGAGTGTCCCCGTTTTCACATCTCAATTCAATATATTTCTTTCCATAATTTACTGTCACATCATGAGCGGTTAACCAGTCCATACCAAGAATTATATCGAATTCATCAAATGGCAATAGCATGAGATTTGCCTTAAAATAATGACCTCTAATCATCAATGGGCAATCCTTGCATACCTTATCAACTAATACACTTTTGCCTAAAGGATTGGAAACTTTTATCACAAACTTTGTAGACTATACAGGCATGCTCATACTAGATACTAATTTCATGCAAATATATGAGTGGGTAGATCCCGGATCAATTAAAGTAACAACATTAGTATCATGGAGAGAAAATGTACCCGTAATTACATCAGGGGATGACGCCTTTTTGCGAGTGCGAATGGCATAAGTCCTCGCAGGCACTCTACCCTCAGATCTTGCAGCCTGCTCTCTGGGTGTACTCTTACTACTCGTTCCACTTCCTGGGTTTCTTTGTTGTCTCCCTCTAGTAGTGCTTCCCGATCTGGCACTCTGAATTTTCTCTTTTTCAACCATCTCAGGTCATTCTCTAATAAAATGATCTTGGGAACCACACTTAAAACAGGCTCTCTCACGGGCTCGGCACTCACCGGGATGACGTCTTCCACACTATGGACATTTCGGTCTATTAGGTCGAGTGTTCCCAACACTAGCAACTGAGGTAGTCTGAGCTTTAATCCCCGAGTATTGTTTACTCTTACTTCTGTTTGAAAACCCGGCTGAAGTAGCTGATCGGGTAGGGAAGTCTCTTGACTTCCTAGATGAAGATTGAAACAACTTGTTCATTTGTCTCTTTCTTGAGTCACGAGACTCCATCTCAGCTTTTCTTTTCTCTTTAACCAACTCCTTGGCTTTACAAGCCCTATCCACTAGCACAACAAATTCCTTCAATTCTAGGACACCAACAAATAATTAGGTTTCTTCATTTAATCCGTCCTCAAACCTCTTACACATGATGGCTTCAGAGGACACACACTCCCAATCGTACTTGCTGAGCCTTACAAATTCACGCTCATATTCGCCATCTTGTCATTCTACCTTGTTTTGATTTTAAGGAATTCCTTTCTTTCTCGATCAATAAATCTTTGGCTAATGTACTTCTTCCGGAATTCTTCTTAGAAAAACTCCCATGTGATCCTTTCCCTTGGTACTACCGACACAAGGGTGTTCCACCACTAATAAGCGGAATCTCTTAAGAGAGACACCACACATTTCATGCACTCTTCAGGTGTGCAAGATAAATCATCAAATACCCTGATGGTATTTTCAAGCCAAAATTCTACTCTTTCCAGATCATCATCTTTACTAGCTCAAAATTCCTCGGCTCCTTGTTTCTGGATTCTATCGACCGAAGGCTTTTCTCTTCTTACCACTTCCACCACTTGGGGAGCTACAGGGGTAGGCTGAGGAATAGGTGGGGTGGAGAGGGTTCTTGTGATCGGGTTTTTGTGCGCATTTAACTCCGTAGACTATGCATTTATCATGTAACAGTCCAGTTTATACCCTAGTCAGAACAGTAGTTTCGGGACCACAAATCCGAGTCTGAATATTATTTAAATATTATTTTTTGTGTTTACTGTGTGTGATTAAGCATGTGCTAAAGTTTCGTGAGTTAATTTATCGGTCTGTGTGCTTAATTTGAGAAAAGGATTAAATTACATTAAATGCAAAAATAGCATGATATTTGTAAAAGAGCCTATTGATGTGGCTTTTAAATGTGGAGGGTCTTATGTGGCAATTAAGCCAAAACTATGGTTAGTGGACGGCAACATGCATATATATTATGCTTTTATATGTTTGTTTTATAAGTTAAATTAATGATATATGATATTTTATATTATAATAAAAACAAAACAAGAGTAAGTGGCCTTATTCTTATCATCTTCTTGCCGAAATTCATAAAAGAAAGAAAAGAAAAACATAAGCTAGGGTTCGACCATTTAATTGCATAATTAAGGTATGTTTTGACTATGGATTTTGATGATTTTTATGTTTTTGAGATTGTTGCTTAGTCTACTATCAAGCCCATGTTATAATTTGAAGAATTGTTGATGTTTATGAGATGTGCCATTGATGAAATGGTGAGCTTTGTGATGATTATTGGTGTTAAATGAAAGATATGTGTTTAATGAACATGTTTTGTTCTTGAATTTTTTGATGAATTTAGCTAATTAGGGCTAAATTAAGAAAATAGCATTTTAGAGGACTAATTTGTGAAATAAATGAAATGTTTGGACTTGTATGAGATACATGAGCATTCGGCTAAGCATGGGTATATGGTGATTTTGTATATTTGATGTTTTGAGAAAAATGGACTAAATTGATAAAATGTGAAAATGTGAGGGCTAATTTGTAAATTGCCCTAAATGTGTGTTCTTGGATTGAATTGAATGAATTGATGAATGAATGGGTTAAATTTGAATATGTATAGATCAAGAACCGAATAAAACGGACTTAGATCGCGAGAAATCAAAAGTAATCGAGTAGCCGTATCTGTTTCCGTTAATCAAATCCGAGGTAAGTCGATATACAAATAAATGTATTTGCATTGAATTATTTGAATGTATATGATATGTGAAATACTATGATCATCCATTGAGATGGAATGTATGTGAAATTTGAGTTGGCTAATAAGTCGATAAACTGTTAAAGTCCGAGAAGTCCCGTGTCAACCTAGGAATAGATAGGAATTACGAATGTCATGACATAGGTGTCTGTTATATGATATCATGTAAGACCACGTTTGGGACGTTGGCATTGATTCGAGATTTCATGTAAGACCCTGTCTGGAACAGTGGCATTGATATCTGATTTCGTGTAAGACCACGTCTGGGACGTTGGGATCGATATGAGATTTATGTGTAAGACCATGTCTGGGACATCGGCATCGTATTTGATTCGTGTAAGACCCTGTCTGGGATAGTGGCATCGATATCTGATTACATGTAAGACCACGTCTGGGACGTTGGCATTGTACGACTAATCCGAGCACTCTGACTATCCTATTAGATTCCGAATGGTTCAACGAGCAAATCCAAGATACGAATGATTATGTGAATTTTATATCCGTTTCAGGTACGTTTGATATGTACACTAAGTGTGTATGAAAGGTAAGTATCTATATGAACTGTAACACCCCAAACCCGGCCCATAAGTTTCGACCAGATCTGGTATGCTACGGGTTGTACGTTGAAAACTTTTGCTAAGTTAGTTTTAGTAAATCATAAGTTATTAGGCAAAATTCGAATAAACAAGTGACTTTTGAAAAAAAAAACCTTTTATTATTATTATTTTGAGTAATAAAACCTTTGACAAAGTTCCATAAGTTGCAAATATTAAAAACTAAGTAGTGAGTATAAACTATGGGGCCTTATTACATAAATGTTTCCAAACTTAAAAACTTAAGGAGAAATCAAAATAATCTATAGGAATAAAAACTTGATGGCCCCTCGAGTCTGCCTTTACTCCCATGTCCACGATCTACTGCTCATCTGCAAGGTTAGGGAAAAATAATAGGGTGAGTCACCAAGACTCAGTGTGTAAATCCTGAAAACACATCAAAGGCTTGGCCCACAAACACATTATGGCCTTGGCCCGTATACAAGGGTAACTATATATGCATCATGGCCCACCCCAGCCTAGAAATCCATCCTCTACACACCAACCCGTACCAACCATCACACCTTGGGGATTTCTACAATCAACCCTCCAACCACTACACACTATAACGACAGCTGTGCTGCCTGTCTTAAAGACCGATCACTGTGTGACCTATGTGGCAAAGCCACCGATCGCCATGCGACCTTAATAATACATCGTAGCATTTCGACAGCTGAGCTGCCTGTCATAAAGACCGATCACTATGTGACCTATGTGGCAAAGCCATCGATCGCCATGCGACCTTAATAATACATCGTAGCATTTCGACAACTGAGCTGCCTGTCATAAAGACCGATCACTATGTGACCTATGTGGCAAAGCCACCGATCGCTATGCGACATTCTTCCCCTTTATCATATCAATCCCATCCCATGCATACATACATGCAGAATCAAAACAATATACTACCTAAAAGCTCACAGTCTATCACATACATCGATACACATAGAGAAGTTTCTATGATTACATACCTGGCATCCCTTGCCTGCCCTTTTTGGGTAACCTGACTTTCTATACAGCTTTTTTCCGGCTTTTAGCCCATAACATATATTTAGCACAGATTACTATACAGCCTTTTTCCAGCTTTTAGCCCATAACATATATTTAGTACAGATTAATTAGTGTGTTAGAGATCTACACACCTAATTATCGTTAGAACAACACTCTCTATGTCGACACTATCGTAAGTCGATACAAGCGCTACTTGCCTAAGGTGTTGTTCAGAAGTCGGTCCACAACCTGGTGGCCAATCCGTCATCACGACACACTCGTTTCTTAAACTTAGGGATTCTCTCCTTTACCTGATCCATATTTAATTCCATCACAAGTCCTTGTCAGGACAACTATCACAACATATGATCGTTAATCCACATCATAAAGTTAAGATCTCGCATGCGATGAACGAGTCTAGTGAAAATCTAGGGAAAATCACCTTACCTTAAAATCCCGAAATTGGAGACTAGCGATTTTCGGCTTTTAAATCTAGATGATCAGGTTTCCTTCAAATCCCGGAATGCCGCCCAAACGCAAAAAGAGAGGAAATATTAGCTTCATTCTAAGAGCCTTAACAACCAAGTGGCCATTCGGCCTTGTCTCTTAAAAATCGAAAGAGAGATTGAAGAGATAGGAAAATCGGCACTCACCTTAACACAGAGAATTCGACTACCCCTTAGAGATTCTGGCTTTTTGAGAAGATCAGAAGAGAAAAGAATAATGGAGTTTTCGACTTTTGGCTTTTTAGAAGAAAGAAGAGAAGAGAATAATGGAGTTTTCGGCTTTTAGAAGGAAGAAGAGAATAATGGAGTTTTTGGCTTTTAGAAAAAAGAAGAGAAAGAAAAGGTGGAAACCCTAAATGCCGAAAAACAAAGAAAAGAACCCTCCCTATTTATAGAAATTTCGGCACTCACCTATGAAAAACCGAAAGTGCCCTTCTTGATAACTAAAAATTAATCAAATAAAAAGGGAAAATTCGGCACCCTTTTTTCCATAAAGAAACTGATTTCTTCACGTCTCTAGGTGATGGAATTTCGGCCAACTTCTAGCCTTGTAGATAGCTCCTATCTTTTCTCCTTTTTTTTCCTTCCATATTATCAACTATATTATCTACATTATCCCATTCACATAAATCCTCCTATTTTTGAGCCTTGTTGCCGTCCACTCTACCTAACCCTAATGCCGAAATTTAGCTAACTTAAATTAAAAGAGTTGGGCTCCATGTAACTTAAATTTGGGCCCCTTACTCCCTTGTGTGGCGTCTCCTCCTTGCTCCCTAAGTGGCGCCACTAACCACTAGGCCACAAGCCTATTTTGATATTTTAAACTCAGATACCACCCTTTTAAACCCTATAGTGCCCAAACAAAAATTTAACTAAGGCTTCAGCCCAATCCTGAGCCCAATTTGCACCTCAAATTCTCAAATTAATACTTTAATCATATCTACACATTAAACGCATAAGCCCAAAAATTTAGGATGTTACAGTTCTACCCCCTTAAAGAAATTTCGTCCTCGAAATTTCCAACTAACTATCAATCATACTACCCAAGTCTCACCACTATGCTCCGCCATTGCGAACTCTAATTCTAAAGCCAAAAGAAACACTTGGGATAATATATGATAGAGTACGCACCGATATTCGTGATCGGGCGCCCTCGCCCCTTGTACTCATTCTTCCGATTGACGTTTATCCGGTTAGAAATTTTATGAATTAATAGTTTTCTTCCATCGATTAACCACGGACGATCTTATGAGCGATGAGTTTAAGAGTAGTTCTTTTCAATTCGTAATTACATCTACAAGTTTTAGTCTCAAGTTCACATGTTCTAGTCCTAAGAAGCACATACGCTCAATCATCAACCATCCACATACAAGTAGCATTCACGAACTTACATTCATCATGTAGGGGTGTCTTTATCGTTTCACTACCCAGGGGTATTTTCGTAATTTATCCTACAAGGGTATTTTTGTAATTTTCCAATCCAGGGTATTTCGGTAATTCTACAAATCAGGGATATTTTGGTCATCTATAAATCAGGGGTAATTTAGTAATTTTACAAAATAGGATGGCTGGTCCCTTTCAGGTTTTAGTTATAAATTTTGGCCCATCAACAAGTCCTCATGACCAAGGTGAACAGTCACTACGCACCAGGTAGGATTCCAGCGGAAAGGAGGTGAGTCACTAGGACTGCTTAAATACCAAGCTCTCCCTGAATCCAATCCTAGACATGCATATGCCTGTTGCCACACCCTAATCTCGCGACTTGTTCATAGGTTTGTTTGGTTGGATTAAATCTTATGAATTTAGAGAGTTGTTTAAACTAAGCCTAAAGTCCATCAATGTCTAATATACTAGCCTACGTCCATCAAGCCCATCAAGCCCAACATACATATCACATCCAAAAGTTCGAATACTTACTCGAGTGGATCGGGTGCCGGGTGAGACTCGAAGGCCATTTCTCAACCCAAACTTTTCCAAATTCTTATCAACTTTAAAACAGTACTAGACCCATTTCACAGCCTGAGTTTTGAACTTGGCTCTGATACCAAAATGTAACACCCTAAACCCGGCCCATAAGTTTCGACCAGATCTGGTATGCTACGGGTTGTACGTTGAAAACTTTTGCTAAGTTGGTTTTAGTAAATCATAAGTTATTAGGCGAAATTCGAATAAACAAGTGACTTTTAAAAAAAAAACCTTGTATTATTATTATTTTGAATAATAAAACCATTGACAAAGTTCCATAAGTTGCAAATATTAAAAACTAAGTAGTGAGTATAAACTATGGGGCCTTATTACATAAATGTTTCCAAAATTAAAAACTTAAGAAAAAATCAAAAAAAATCTATAGGAATAAAAACTTGATGGCCCCTCGAGTCCGCCTTTGCTCCCATGTCCACGATCTACTGCTCATCTGCAAAGTTAGGGAAAAATAATAGGGTGAGTCACCAAGACTCAGTGTGTAAATCCCGAAAACACATCAAAGGCTTGGCCCACAAACACATTATGGCCTTGGCCCGTATACAAGGGTGACTATATATGCATCATGGCCCATCCCAGCCTAGAAATCCATCCTCTATACACCAACCCGTACCAACCATCACACCTTGGGGATTTCTACAATCAACCCTTCAATCGCTACACACCATATTGACAGCTGTGCTGCCTGTCTTAAAGACCGATCACTATGTGACCTATGTGGCAAAGCCACCGATCGCCATGCGACCTTAATAATACATCGTAGCATTTCGACAGCTGAGCCTGTCATAAAGACCGATCACTATGTGACCTATGTGGCAAAGCCACCGATCGCCATGTCACCTTAATAATACATCGTAGCATTTCGACAGCTGAGCTGCCTATCATAAAGACCGATCACTATGTGACCTATGTGGCAAAGCCACCGATCGCTATGCGACATTCTTCCCCTTCATCATATCAATCCCATCCCATGCATACATACATGCAGAATCAAAACAATATACTACCTAAAAGTTCACAGTCTATCACATACATCGATACACATAGAGAAGTTTCTATGATTACGTACCTGGCATCCCTTGCCTACCCTTTTTGGGTAATTCGACTGTCTATACAGCCTTTTTCCGGCTTTTAGCCCATAACATATATTTAGTACAGATTACTATACAGCCTTTTTCCGGCTTTTAGCCCATAACATATATTTAGTACAGATTAATTAGTGTGTTAGAGATCTACACACCTGATTACCGTTAGAACGACACTCTCTATGTCGACACTATCAGAAGTCGATACAACTGCTACTTGCCTAAGGTGTTGTTCAGAAGCCGGTCCACAACCAGGTGGCCAATCCCGTACTGCTGACACAGCTCGTTTCTTAAACTTAGGGATTCTCTCATTTGCCTGATCCATATTTAATTCCATCACAAGTCCTTGTCAGGACTACTATCACAACATATGATCGTTAATCCACATCATAAAGTTAAGATCTCGCATGCGATGAACAAATCTAGTAAAAATCTAGGGAAA
Organism: Gossypium sturtianum; assembly: GCA_025698515.1. NCBI lineage: Eukaryota > Viridiplantae > Streptophyta > Magnoliopsida > Malvales > Malvaceae > Gossypium > Gossypium sturtianum. The sequence continues at coordinate 110,939,771 of CM046953.1, forward strand.
ATCACCTTACCTTAAAATCCCAAAATTGGGGACTAGCGATTTCTGGCTTTTAAATCTAGATGATCAGGTTTCCTTCAAATCCCGAAATGCCGCCCAAACGCAAAAGAGAGGAAATATTAGCTTCATTCGGAAGCCTTAACAACCAAGTGGCCATTCGTCCTTGTCTCTTAAAAACTGAAAGAGAGATGGAAGAGATAGGAAAATCGGCACTCACCTTAACACAGAGAATTCGACTACCCCTTAGAGATTCCGGCTTTTTGAGAAGATCAGAAGAGAAAAGAATAATGGAGTTTTCAGCTTTCGGCTTTTTAGAAGAAAGAAGAGAAGAGAATAATGGAGTTTTCAGCTTTTAGAAGAAAGAAGAGAATAATGGAGTTTTTGGCTTTTAGAAGAAAGAAGAGAAAGAAAAGGTGGAAACCCTAAATGCCAAAAAATAAAGAAAAGAACCCTCCCTATTTATAGAAATTTCGGCACTCACCTATGAAAAACTAAAAGTGCCCTTCCTGATAACTAAAAATTAATCAAATAAAAAGGGAAAATTCGGCACCCCCTTTTCCATAAAGAAACTGATTTCTTCACTTCTCTAGGTGATGGAATTTCGGCCAACTCCTAGCCTTGTAGATAGCTCCTATCTTTTATCCTTTTTTTTCCTTCCATATTATCAACTATATTATCTACATTATCCCATTCACATAAATCCTCCTATTTTGAGCCTTGTTGCTATCCACTCTACCTAACCCTAATGCCGAAATTTAGCTAACTTAAATTAAAAGAGTTGGGCTCCATGTAACTTAAATTTGGGCCCCTTACTCCCTTGTGTGGCGTCACCTCCTTGCTCCCTAAATGGCGCCACTGACCACTGGGCCACAAGCCCATTTTGATCTTTTAAACTCAGATACCACCCTTTTAAACCCTATAGTGCCCAAACAAATATTTAACTAAGGCTTCAGCCCAATCCTGAGCCCAATTTGCACCTCAAATTCTCAAATTAATACTTTAATCATATCTACACATTAAACGCATAAGCCCAAAAATTCAGGATGTTACATGAACTTACTAAGATGATTATGTATATGAAATGATGAGATTATATGAGAAAATGTGCTTGAAGGAGTTATATGTATATGTGATATTTGAGTTGAGAAATATGGTAAGATATGGCTAAGCAAATGAGCCAAAGAGTATATGTGATTGATTTACTATGAGAATTAATAATGTCAATGTGCCAATATGGTTACATGCATTTTATGTTAAGTTTATTTGTATATGGCTTACTAAGCTTTTGAAAGCTTACTCTGTGTGTGTTTACTCTGTCTTATAGATCGTCAAAGCTACTGAAGGCTCGGGGACCGTCAAGGATCGTCATCACACTACTCAAACTCATTTTGGTACCTTTTGGAAATGTATATACTAAGTATGGCATGTATAGGCTAGTTATTTGGTATAAGTTTGAGATATGAACTTAGCCATGTGATGTGGCTAGTTATGTGTTAGTATTATGTATTTGTGAATACGTTATATGATATTGGTTTTGGCATGATCTCATGGCTATGAAATGGACAAGTTTATGGTAAGCATATGGATGAAATTTTGGGTATAAATGTTTTAAGAAAAGAAGTGGTTATATGAGAGGTAAATGTAGATGAATCATGATTGTTGGTAAAATTATTTTAGTTGTGCAAATTGGAATGTTTGAGAATGAGATTGAATGCAAAACTTTGTTGATTAGTTTGATATGTTTTTGAATGTCAATTGTGCATAAAATGAATTGGTGGATTACTTGTAGGTTTGACCCTTTGTGGGTGGCATTTTGGCCATGCGAGTGGCCTATTTTGCCAACACGGTTGAGGCACACGAGCGTGCCTAGTGGCCGTGGGATTTAGTAAGTATATAGCCTAAGAGTACACGACCATGGTACACGGGCGTGCCTGGTGGCCGTGGGGATAAGTCAGTGTACTTGCCCTATTTTGGCACGGCCAGGACACATGGGGGTGTCTTGTAGCCATGGGAGGCACACGACCTGACTGTACGGGCGTGTGACCTCTGCAGTGTTCAAAAAGTTTTAAATTTTTGAGAATTTTTGTATGAGTTCGGTTTAGTCCCGACCCTCCTCTAAAGCATGCTTAAGGTCTCGGTGACCTATCTAAGGGACATAGTGACTGTAATTGATGACTTACAATATGAAATGTTTGTAAACATTTTCGATCAGTCTGGTAACGCCTTTAACCCTAATTCGGCGACGGATACGGGTTAAGGGTGTTACATTTGGTTGGTATCAGAGCTACGGTTTAGTCGATTCTCAGACTAACGTAGCGTGTCAGAGTCTAGCTATACATGCCATATATCTGAACTGTGATAGTGTAATGAGTCCTGACGTGTGAAATGCGATTTTTGTATAGTAATGGATCCCGAAAGAGACATAGCTGACGACGTAGAAAGTAATGCGCCTGCTCCTGCGCAAAGGACAACGCCATCTGACCCGATACCGGCTACGAGCGGTCAAGAGGGAGAAGCTAAACAAGCTTTCTTCCAGATGATGAGTGAGTGGTTCACTCAGTTTGTTAGAAATAACTCGACTGTTTCCCAGCCTCTGCCCCCGCCTAATCACCCTCAGACATCTTCTATGCCTCTGACTATGAATCTGAATCTGTTGAACAAGCCTCCGGTTGACAAAATCTGTAAGTATGGGGCTGAAGAGTTCAGGGCTACCAGTGATGACAATGCCGAAAAAGCTGAGTTCTGGTTAGAGAACACTATCCGGGTATTTGATGAAATGTAACTGAGTCCCGAGGAATGCATAAAGTGTGTTGTTTCTTTCCTACAAGATGCAGCCTATCAGTGGTGGAAAACTCTGATTTCTGTTGTTTCGAAAGAATGGGTGACATGGGATTTATTTCAGATTGAGTTTCAGAAGAAATACATCAGTGAGATATTTATTGATCAGAAACAGAAAGAATTTATGGACTTGAAACAGGGCCGTATGTCTGTTACTGAATACGAACGAGAGTTCGTGAGACTGAGTCAGTATGCTCAGGAATGTGTATCCACTGAAGCAATAATGTGTAAAATATTTGAAGATGGTCTTAATGAAGACATCCGTTTACTTGTTTGGATTCTTGAAATAAAAGATGACGTTGTACTTATTGATCGAGCGTGTAAAGTTGAGGCACTCGAGAAAGATAAAAAGAAAGCTGAGCCTGAAGCTAAAGATATGAGAAAGAGATTTCAGAGTAGATCATTTTAGTCTACATCAAAAAAATTCAGAGATGAGCAAAGCCGTTCAAGAGTCAATATGGGAAATTTGAATAGAGATCGAGCTAGATCACAAATTAGCTCCAAAACTCCGGCAACTTCAGTAGCAAGTGTTGGAAATGTTCGATCCGAATAACCTGAGTGTAAGTATTGTGGTAAAAGACATCCGGGAAGTTGTAGATTGAATGATCGAGCTTGTTTTAGATGTGGATCATTAGATCATTTCATTCGTGATTGCCAAGAGTCTGTTGAGCCAGAGACTAATCAGAATCCGAGATCAGATAATGCTCTAGTGAGAGGTAGACCTTCGCGAAATACAAGAAATGTCAGTGGTAGTCAGAGAACTATGAGAGATACTGTTGCGAGATCTGAAGCTAGAGCGCCTGCCAGAGCGTATGCCATCCGAGCTCGTGAGGAAGCTTCATCTCCTGATGTTATAACTGGTACTTTTACACTTTATGATACTTCTGTGATTACATTGATAGACCCTGGTTCTACTCATTTGTATATGTGCATGGATTTGGTATCCAGTAAGACTTTGCCTGTAGAGTCTACTGAGTTTGTTATAAAAGTATCAAACCCCTTAGGTAAAAGTGTCATGGTTGACAAAATATGGAAGAATTGTCTGTTAATGTTTCGAGATAATTATTTCCCTGCTGATCTGATGCTATTACCGTTTGATGAGTTTGATATAATTCTGGGTATGGACTGGTTGACATTGCATGATGTTGTTATGAACTGTAAAAGAAAGACTATTAATTTGAGTCATCAGAATGGTGAAATAGTTCGTATTGAGTCGAATGATTTAAATGGATTGCCTGCTGCGATATCTGTGTTGAAAACTCAAAGTTATATGAAAAATGGTAACGAAACTTATTTCACTTATGTGATTGATTTGAAAGTGTCTGAAAAGAAAGTTGAACCAGTGCCAGTTGTTTGTGAGTTTTTGATGTATTCCCTGAAGAATTGCTGGGATTGCCTTCGATACGTGAACTTGAATTTGGTATTGATCAGTTGCCTGGTACGACACCTATTTCTATAGCTCCGTTTAGAATGGCACCAACAGAGTTGAAAGAGTTAAAGTCACAGTTGCAAGAGTTGACTGACAGAGGGTTCGCTAGACTGAGTTTCTCACCTTGGGGTGCTCCTGTTCTGTTTGTGAAAAAGAAAGATGGCATGATCGGAATGTGCATTGATTATCGTCAGTTGAACAAAGTGACTATAAAGAATAAATATCCGTTGCCCAGGATTGACTATTTGTTTGATCAGTTAAAAGGAGCTACTGTGTTTTCAAAGATAGATCTGAGATCGGGTTACTACTAGTTACGAGTAAAAGACTCAGACATTCTGAAAACTACTTTTAGAACAAGGTACGAGCATTATGAGTTTTTAGTTATGCCTTTTGGATTAACTAATGCTCCTGCTGTTTTTATGGATCTGATGAACAAAATCTTTAGACTGTACTTAGATCAATTTGTTATTGTATTCATTGATGACATTTTGATTTATTCACGGAATGAAACTGAACATGTTGAACATCTAAGAATCGTGTTGCAAACTCTGAGAGAAAAGCAATTGTATGCGAAATTCAATAAATGTGAATTCTGGTTGCGTAAAGTCAATTTTCTGGGACATATTGTATCGGCCTCTGGAATACGAGTTGATCCGAGCAAGATTTCTGCTATTCTGGATTGGAAACCTCCGAAGAATGTATCTGAAGTTTGTAGTTTTCTGGGACTTGCTGGTTATTACCGCAGATTTGTAAAAGGCTTTTCGATGATAGTTACTCCGTTAACTAAATTACTTCAGAAAGATGTGATATTTGAATGGTCCGATAAATGTCAGAAAAGCTTTGATCAGTTGAAAACTCTGTTAACTGAATCTCCAATGTTAGTACAGCCAGAATCGCGTAAAGAATTTGTGATTTACAGTGATTCTTCGTTGAATGGTCTGGGACGTGTTCTGATGCAGGAAGGTAAAGTAATAGCTTATGCTTCAAGACAGTTGAAGCCTCATGAAAGGAACTATTTGACACACGATCTTGAGCTAGCCGCGATTGTGTTCGCATTAAAGATTTGGCAACATTATCTGTTCGGCGAGAAATGTCACGTGTTTTCAGATCATAAAAGTTTGAAATATCTGATGACTTAGAAAGATTTGAACCTGCGTCAAAGAAGATGGCTAGAACTATTAAAAGACTATGAACTTGTGATATATTATCACCAGGGTAAAGCTAATGTAGTTGCCGATGCATTGAGTCGAAAGTCACTGTGTACATTACGAGCTATGAATGCTCAATTAGATCTGTCTGATGATAGTTCAGTGTTAGCTGAATTAAAAGCGAAACCGTTATTTTTACAGCAGATATGTGATGCTCAGAAAGTTGATAATGAAATGTTAGCAAAACGAGCTCAGTGTGATTCGAATTCTAATTCTTAGTTTCGAGTTGTTGATGATTGCTTTAGATTTAGAGATCGTATCTGTGTTTCGAGAAAACCTGAGTTAATTTAATTGATTTTGAACGAAGCACATAATAGTCGTCTATCTGTTCATCCGGGTAGTACAAAGATGTATCATGAACTGAAGCAACATTATTGGTGATCTGGTATGAAACGAGATATTTCTGATTTTGTGTCAAAATGTTTAATCTGTCAGAAAGTTAAGGCTGAACATCAGGTCCCATCTGGTTTGTTACAACCGATTCAGATTCCCGAGTGGAAATGGGATAGAGTAGCAATGGATTTTGTTTCGAGATTGCCTCTGACTCCGAGAAAAAAAGATGCGATTTGGGTCGTAGTTGATCATTTAACGAAATCTGCCCATTTTATTCTGGTACGATCTGATTTCTCACTTGAAAAGTTAGCCGAGCTTTACATTTCTAAGATTGTGAGATTACACAGAGTGCCATTGTCTATTATGTCTGATAGAGATCCGCGATTTACATCAAGATTCTGGAAGAAATTGCAAGAAGCTTTAGGCACAAAATTGCATTTCAGTACAGCTTTTCATCCGCAAATGGATGGTCAATCCGAGCGGATCATTCAGATTCTTAAGGATATGTTGAGATGTTGCATTCTTGAGTTTGACGGTACGTGGGAACGGTGCTTACCACTGATTGAATTTTCATATAATAATAGTTTTCATTCGAGCATCAAAATGGCACCATATGAAGCTTTGTACGGACGTAAATGTCGTACACCTCTGTATTGGACCGAACTCAGTGAAAATAAGATACATGGGGTTGATCTGATAAAAGACACTGAACAAAAAGTGAAAGTAATCCGTGATAGTCTGAAAGCAGCGTCTGATCGTCAGATATCCTATGCGGATTTGAAACATAAAGATATTGAACTCGAGATTGGTGACAAAGTGTTTTTGAAAGTATCTCCATGGAAGAAAGTACTCCGATTCAGACGTAAAGGCAAGTTGAATCCGAGCTTCATCGAGCCGTATGAGATTATCAAGAGAGTTGGGCCAGTTGCGTATAGATTGTTGTTGCCCTCCGAACTAGAAAAGATACACAATGTATTCCATGTTTCGATGCTCCGTAGATACCGATCCGATCCGTCACATGTGATTGCTCCGTCTAAAATTGAAATCCGATCTGATATGGCTTACGAAGAAGAGCCGATCCGTATCTTAGCTCATGAAATGAAAGAATTGAGAAATAAAAGAATTCTGTTAGTTAAAGTGTTATGGCATCGACACGGAACAAAAGAGGCTACGTGGGAGCCTGAGGATTCAATGAGACAACAATATCTAAATCTGTTTAACGATAAGATTTTTGGGGACGAAAATCCCTAAGGGGGAGAATTGTAATAGTCCGGTTTGAATATTATTTTAATATTATTTTCTGTGTTTACTGTGTGTGATTAAGCATGTGCTAAAGTTCCGTGAGTTAATTTGTCGATCTGTGTGATTAATTTGAGAAAAGGATTAAATTGCATTAAATGCAAAACTAGCATGATATTTGTAAAAGTGCCTATTGATGTGGCTTTTAAATATGGAGGGTGTTATGTGGCAATTAAACAAAAAACTATGGATAGTGGACGGCAACATGTATATATATTATGCTTTTATATGTTTGTTTTATAAGTTAAATTAATGATATATGATATTTTATATTATAATAAAAACAAAACAAGAGTAAGTGGCCTTATTCTTATCATCTTCTTTCCGAAATTCATAAAAGAAAGAAAAGAAAAACACAAGCTAGGGTTCGACCATTTAATTGCATAATTAAGGTATGTTTTGACTTTGGATTTTGATGATTTTTATGTTTTTGAGATTGTTGCTTAGTCTACTATCAAGCCCATGTTATAATTTGAAGAATTGTTGATGTTTATAAGATGTGCCATTGATGAAACGGTGAGCTTTGTGATGATTATTGGTGTTAAATGAAAGATATGTGTTTAATGAACATGTTTTGTTCTTGAATTTTTGATGACTTTAGCTAATTAGGGCTAAATTGAGAAAATAGCATTTTGGAGGACTAATTTGTGAAATAAATGAAATGTTTGGACTTGTATGAGATACATGAGCATTCGGCTAAGCATGGGTATATGGTGATTTTGTATATTTGATGTTTTGAAAAAATGGACTAAATTGATAAAATGTGAAAATGTGAGGGCTAATTTGCAAATTGCCCTAAATGTGTGTTCTTGGATTGAATTGAATGAATTGATGAATGAATGGGTTAAATCTGAATATGTATAGATCAAGAACCGAAGAAAACAGACTTAGATCGCGGGAAATCGAAAGTAATCGAGTAGCCGTATCTGTTTCCGTTAATCGAATCCGAGGTAAGTCGATATAAAAATAAATGTATTTGTATTGAATTATTTGAATGTATATGATATGTGAAATACTATGATCATCCATTGAGATGGAATGTATGTGAAATTTGAGTTGGCTAATAAGACGATAAACTGTTAAAGTCCGAGAAGTCCCGTGTGAACCTAGGAATAGATAGGAATTACGAATGTCATGACATAGGTGTCTGTTATATGATATCATGTAAGACCACGTTTAGTACGTTGGCGTTGATTCGAGATTTCATGTAAGACTCTGTTTGGGACAGTGGCGTTGATATCTGATTTCGTGTAAGACCAGGTCTGGGACGTTGGCATCGATATGAGATTTATGTGTAAGACCATGTCTGGGACATCAGCATCGTATTTGATTCGTGTAAAACCCTGTCTGGGACAGTGGCATCGATATTTGATTACATGTAAGACCACGTCTGGGACGTTGGCATTGTACGACTAATCCTAGCACTCTGACTATCCTCTTAGATTTCGAACGGTTCAACAAGCAAATCCGAGATACGAATGATTATGTGAATTGTATATCCGTTTCAAGTACGTTTGATATGTACACTAAGTGTGTATGAAAGGTAAGTATCTATATGAACTTACTAAGATGATTATGTATATGAAATGATGAGATTATATGAGAAAATGTGCTTGAAGGAGTTATATGTATATGTGATATTTGAGTTGAGAAATATGGTAAGATATGGCTAAGCAAATGAGCCAAAGAGTACATGTGATGGATTTACTATGAGAATTAATAATGTCAATGTGCCAATATGGTTATATGCATTTTATGTTAAGTTTATTTGTATATGGCTTACTAAGCTTTTGAAAGCTTACTCTGTGTGTGTTTACTCTGTCTTATAGATCGTCAAAGCTACTGAAGGCTCGGGGACCGTCAAGGATCGTCATCACACTACTCAAACTCATTTTGGTACCTTTTGGAAATGTATATACTAAGTATGGCATGTATAGGCTAGTTATTTGGTATAAGTTTGAGATATGAACTTAGCCATGTGATGTGGCTAGTTATGTGTTAGTATTATGTATTTGTGAATACGTTATATGATATTGGTTTTGGCATGATCTCATGGCTATGAAATGGACAAGTTTATGGTAAGCATATGGATGAAATTTTGGGTATAAATGTTTTGAGAAAAGAAGTGGTTATATGAGAGGTAAATGTAGATGAATCATGATTGTTGGTAAAAGTATTTTAGTTGTGCAAATTGGAATGTTTGAGAATGAGATTGAATGCAAAACTTTGTTGATTAGTTTGATATGTTTTTGAATGTCAATTGTGCATAAAATGAATTGGTGGATGGCTTGTAGGTTTGACCCTTTGTAGGTGGCATTTTGGCTATGCGAGTGGCCTGTTTTGCCAACATGGTTGAGGCACACGGGCGTGCCTAGTGGCCGTGGGATTTAGTCAGTATATAGCCTAAGAGTACACGGCCATGGTACACGGGCGTGCCTGGTGGCCGTGGGGATAAGTCAGTATACCTGCCCTATTTTGGCATGGCCAGGACATATAGGGGTGTCTTGTAGCCATGGGAGGCACACGGCCTGACTGCACGGACGTGTGACCTCTGCAGTGTTCAAAAAGTTTTGAATTTCTTAGAATTTCTGTATGAGTTCGATTTAGTCCCGACCCTCCTCTAAAGCATACTTAAGGTCTCAGTAACCTATCTAAGGGACATAGTGACTGTAATTGATGACTTATAATATGAAATGTCTGTAAACGTTTCTGATCGGTCCGGTAACGCCTTTAACCCTAATCCAGCGACAGATACGGGTTAAGGGTGTTACACATCATGTGGATAAAGGCTTCCCTAGCCTCTTCTCCTCCTCTCTGACTTACAGTCATTGGTCTATTCTCATTTTCATTCGGTACCGACCCTTCAGCGGGAGCCGGCGCGTTACTTTCTACATCATCCGCCACAGCTCTATCAGGATCCATTTACTATATGAAAACACAGTTTAAATCGTCAGGAGTCGTCACACTATCATAATGTAAATACTCATGTGTATGGCATGTATAGCTAGACTCATGCTTATGCTATGTTAGTCCGAGAATCGACTAAACCGTAGCTCTAATACCACTAAATGCAACACCCCTTACCCGTGTCTGACGCCGGGACAGGGTACGACGCATTACCTGACTTAACTTTCTTAAACATACAACATCGGGCTATAAATTTTCATTTCAACTTAAAGCTTCTCATTCATATTCATAATATCCTTGTTATGAGCCTACGAGGCCCTAAACAAACATACGAAAGGTTTCGGAATTAAACCGGAAACTTTTGCGCACTTAGAAAATTTTTGCCTAAACAGGGCCACACACCCGTGTGGAATGGAACACACCCGTGTGGGCAGGCCGTATGGTCACACACGCCCATGTTCCTAGCCCGTGTGGAATTTATTTTTCATTTCGAACCTACAGGGGTTTTCACACGGCCAGACACACGCCCATTTCTGTGGCCCGTGTCCCTTACACGGCCTAGACACGCCCGTGTCCTCCCCCGTGTGTGAAAAACCTGGGTATTCTATTTATGACGTCAGCAAGCTCTTAAGGGCACCCGGCCTTGGCACACGCCCGTGTATCTACCTGTGTGGACAATTAAAAGGCTATTTCCCAAGCCAATTGCAACCCTGATACATAAACACACATATGCCAACATAGGCAACACATAACATAGCAATAATACACTATGAAGAATCACTAATCATCATTCATACACTTCACATTTTACTCCATCAATTGCATGAACTTTCACTTCATAAAACTCATCATCATTAAGATATAAAACTTGACAAATATTGGCCAATTCCTAATGGCCATTTACAGAATGAGTGTATAACATTAATAGCCAACACTTTGGCTTTCAAATATGACAGAACACAAGATGACCAAGTTCCTATACATGCCATACCCAAGATAAATCAACTTTACTATACCAAAAGAATGATTGATAGTGTGATCCTAGCTCCGACGTTCTATGATCCCCGAACTAGCTTGGCGATACTACAAGGAAAAGGGAAAAGAAAGGGGTAAGCATATAGCTTAGTAAGTTTGCATAAATTAAAATAGCAACATAAGTACTCATGGTAAAATCCATTCATCTCATAGAACAATAACAACACAAGTTCTCAAGTACATTGACATACTTACTCATACTTACGCTTACCCATCACATATCACATTATGGTTTCATAACTCGTGTTTTACTCATGGTACCTGTGTCACTTCATCACATAATTTAGCACTTATGATATCTTGGACATAAACTTAAATCATTATCAACCTTAACTTAAATGTAACTCTTTGTCATCTTTGTATAACTTAGCTCTTTGTCATCTTTGCGTACTTAGCTCTTTTGCACGTTGAACAACTTGGAATGTCCAAGGATACTCAATCTCATCGTACATGTATCACGATGCCAATGCCATATCCAGGATATGGTCTTACATGGGATCACCTCTTGATACCGATGCCATATCCTAGATATGGTCTTACACGGGATCCCTTAACTCGATGTCGATGCCATGTCCCAGACATGGTCTTATACGAGATCTTACATAGATGTCGATGCCATGTTCCAGACATGGTCTTATATGAGATCTTCCTTTGGTTCCGAGGCCATGTCCCAGACATGGTCTTACACGGGACCTTGGTTATTCGGTGCCGATGCCATGTCCCAGACATGGTCTTATACGGGACCTACATTCGGTGCCGATGCCATGTCCCAAACATGGTCTTATACGGGATCTTCCTTATCTCATGTCGTGACATAGGTATCCTCGTTATTCTGAATCTTCAACCGGGACTTCAACTTAATATATTCTCATCATTTTCTCATCGAGGCTTCAATAGTCGATTTTTATGAAATGATATTCATTATCATAAAGTCAAGCAATTTAAAATATAAAAAAAAACACTATGAAACTTTAGTTTCACACAAACTTACCTCGGTATCAAAATGTGTGTAGATGTTCGATTTAGTCCAACACTTTGTTCTTGCCTCAGTTTCGGTCCGGGCTTCGTGTTTCTTGATTATCAAGCTTGGAAGTTGAAGAAACCCTAGCTATGTCTCCTTGCAATTTCGGCACTTAGAGGAAGAAGATGGACAAGATTTTGACTTATTTTTCCCTTTTTAATTCATTAATTAACGAAATGACTAAAATGCCCTTAAGGCCCTTTCTTGAGATTTTTCCTTCCCATGTCCATTTTTGTCCATCTTGACATTTAATGGTATAATTACTAAATAAGGACCTCTAGTAATTTTTATAATTCTATTTCATACTTAAATCTTTTAGAATCTCATATTTTCTAATATTTGCAATTTAGTCCTAATGGACAAATTGATCACTAATAAATAAAATTTTCTCATGAAATATTCACAAAATCATGCAACCACATCATAAGCCTCATAAAAATCATAAAATGCATATTTCTAATTTTAATTTGTGGTCTCGAAACCACTATTCTGACTAGGCCCTAAATCGGGCTGTTACACTGGTAATGCTCTATAACCCTTTTCTAACGACGGATACGGGTTAGGGGTGTTACAGGTAATTTCTTAATGATTTATACCTTACCTTTGTCTACTTGAATGCCTTGACTAGAGATGCGATGACCTAACACAATGCCTTCAGTTGCCATGAAATGACATTTTTCCCAATTCAGGACAAGAAGTGTGTCCTCACATCGCTTCAATAATTTATCCAAATTGTCAGCGCAATGATCAAAATCATTCCCATAGACTGAGAAATCATCCATAAAACCTCCAAACAGTCTTCGATCATATCTGATAATATTGTCATCATACACCTTTGAAATGTGGCTGGTGCATTGCAAAGACTGGAAGGCATACGGCGAAAAGCTAAAGTACCAAAGGGGCAGGTGAAGGTTGTTTTCTCCTGATCCTCAGGTGCAATAGTAATTTGATTGTACCCAGAATAGCCGTCTAAAAAAGCAATAACAGGCCTTTCCAGCAAGCCAATCCAACATTTTGTCAATGAAAGGAAGTGGGAAGTTATCATTCTTTGTAGCTGCATTTAATTTGTGATAATCCATACAAACTCGCCATCTCATGGAAATACGTGTAGGAATTAATTCATTCTTATCATTACGAACCACAGTGATGCCACTCTTTTTAGGTACGCATTGCACTGGACTTACCCAATTGCTATCAGAAATCGAGTAAATAATTCCACCATCAAGCCATTTTATGTTTTCCTTATTGAGAACTTCCTTCATCTTCTCGTTTAATTTTCTTTGTTGTTTAATCGATTGCTTGCCTTTATCTTCCAACTTGATCTTGTGCATGCAAAAAGAAGGACTAATACCTTGAATATCGGCAATACTCCAAGGAATAGCTCGTTTATATTGCTTGAGAATATGGACCAATTTCTCTTCTTGAGTTACATCCAGTGTTGCGGAGACAATAACTGGAAGAGTATTGTGATCACCCAGAAAGACATATTTTAGATAAGGAGGTAGTGGTTTCAATTCCAGAGTAGGAGCTTCTTCAATAGATAGTTTGAAAATTGGGGTGGTTTTGTTGGCTAGGTATAAGGATTCAATCTGCCATCCATGCTTTAGTTCAAGATTATTAGCTTCAACTATGCTGTCACAATCGTCTAAGGACTCGGCATCAGATGTCACTGCAAACTCTTTAGAAAGTACTTTGCTTTGGTCATTGAATTCTTCCTCAATTAGATCATCTAGCACATCGACATTATGGCATTCTTCTTTGTCCTTGCATTGAATAGATTCAAAAACACTGAAGGTGACTTGCTCGTTATTAAGTCACATGGTTAGTTCACCTTTGTAAACATCAATAAAAGTTCCACTGTGGCTAAAAATGGTCGTCCCAAGTTTATGGGAAACTCATTGTCTGCCTCGCAGTCAAGTATGATAAAATCAGCCGAAAAATGAATTTATCCATATGAACTAAGACATCTTTGATTTGCCTTTTAGGTTGAGCCAAGGATCGATCAGCTAGTTGTCATGTCACTGCAGTAGATTTCATGTGACCAATTCCCAACTTTCTGAAAGTAGATAGTGGCATTAGGTTAATGCTAGCTTCCAAGTCGCATAAAGCCTTGCCTAAATAATGATTGCCAATTGAACATGGGATGGTAAAGCTCCCATGATCTTTCAATTTAGGGGGCAACTTGTTTGTCAAAACAACACTGCAGCCTTCTATGAGTGTAATAGTTTCAATATCAGTGAGCTTCTTCTTCTTGGACAAGAGGTCTTTTATAAATTTCCTATAATTTGGAATTTGTACCAGAGCGTCTACTAAAGGAATGCTAATCTGCAGTTGCTTTAATGTGTCCAGGAATTGCTGATACTACTTGTCATGCATATTCTTCCTTATTCTTTGTGGGAAAGGTAAAGGTAGAGATACATCTACTTGCGCCGACACATTTGATTGCATCGACAATTTCGAAGTTCGAACATTAGGCATATGAGTGGCAATTTGTGGAACTTCTTTGTCTGATGCATCAAAAAACTCTTCAGATTCAACCTTTTCACCAGTGATGACTCCATCCGTATCTTTAGGTGCTACAGTAGAGTCTATAAACTGTTCGCCAGTTTGTTTACCACTTCTAAGAGTGATAGCCTTACAATGTTCTTTCCCCCTCGGACTGGGATTTTATAGTGTCACTAGGTAATGAGCCTGGTGATCGAGTATTTAGATTTGAAGCAAATTGTCCTAATTGTACCTCCAATGCTCGAATTGAAGATGAATTCCCTTATACGACAACTTTTGTGCAAGTAATATGCTCATGAATTAACGCCTCAAGAGTTGCTAACAAGTCAGAAGTAGAACCTTGAGTGTACGGTTGCTAGCGATGTCCATGAACATACTGATTTGGTATTGAAGAGTGTTGTGGCTGCATCGGATTTTGGTGTGGATGTGTCTGGCCTTATTGTGGATGCATCTGAGTGTGCAGATTGTAGTTCTGTTGTTGTTGATTATAATTCCCTTGTCTTGGATTATAATTACCCTGAGTAGATGTATTCCCATATTTGAATGTCGTAGCATTTTTTCCAGCATTCTGAGTTTCCCAAAATAGTTGGTTGCTTGCAGAGTTGTTGTAAGAGTTACCATAAGAATTATTGCGGATGTTACTAATATAAGAGGCATTCTCTGCATGTTGTGGACAATATTCATAGCTATGGTTGTCACCACAAATCTCACAACAAAAAGTAGGAACATCAACTTGCTGAGCAGCTTGTAAAGATGCAACGCCACTAGTCCCTTGCATATTTTTACTCATGTTTGTGAGAGAAGAAACTTGAGCACTTAGTGCGGTTATTGCATCCAATTCAATAACTCCTGGAGTAGATTTTGCTTGTATAGCTGTTGAGATGGGGTATTAATAATCATTCTGAGCAATTCTCTCAAGAATTCTCACAGCATCATTATAAGTACAATCCAGCAGAGGTCCATTTGCTGATGCGTCGACAAGATTCCTTGTATGTGAATTCAACCCATTATAAAAAATCTTAATTTGTGTTTCTGGTTGAATGACGTGCATGGGACAACGTCGAAGTAAAGATTTATAACGTTCCCATGTGGTGTGAAGATTTTCATCATCCAGCTGATGATTAGCAGTAATATCATTTCGAAGACGAGAATTTATTGTTGGCGGGTTAAATTGCAAAACAATCTGTGTTGCTAGTGCATCCCAAGAAGTAATTGATCCGGCAGGTAGCCCAAAAAACCAAGTACGGGCTCTTCTCTGTAAGAAGTAAGGAAATAATTGCATCTTCAAGGCATCATCAAGAATGCCTTGTTGACTAAAGGAAGCACAAATCAATAAAAAGGATTTAAGATGTTCAAGGCATCATCAGGAACGCCTTGTTGACTAAAGGAAGCACAGATCAATAAAAGGGATTTAAGATGTTCTCTCGCATCTTTATGTGGTAGTCCAACATATTGTCCATTAGAATTCAACATTTGAAACATTACTGGCTTGAGTTCAAATTTCCAAACTTGGATTGCTGCCCTAACAACTCCCGGCTATAAATCATCCAAGACAGGTACTACAAAATCTCGTATAGTCCTATTTAGTATGTGAGCATCTTACGCCAACAATGGTTTATTAACATTTTACTGTTGCATCGGGGGTATGGCTGCATTGTCTCCTGACAGAGCCATATTTCTTTTTTCTCGAAGTCTACTTCAAACAGTCCTTTCAATTTCTGGATTAAAATCGACAAGAAAATCTGACTTGCTTCAGGTCATAAAACATTGATCGCTGTAAATCAGAGTTTTAAAATTTATAAAAGACTGATCGATGGAAACCAACTCTGACAACGATTAAAGGCAAGTGCACCTATCGAACAGTAGTATAGTTTAGGCAAGACCGGATTATCGAACCCAAAGGAACTAAATGTACCAATACTCACCGTCTTTTTATTATTTAGCCTTAATATAAAGTGATGGTTGTTAAACTAAAACTAATCTATTTACTAAACTAAGACGCAAAGACAAAAAGAATGAATTCGGGAAATAACTTTTGGAAAAACTCAGTTGACTCAAGCGATACCCTTAGGGAAAATTCACCTAGACTTCACTTGTTATCTAACCTTAAACCATATGATTTATTTACTTAGTTTGATCCGTGAGACTCCCTAACGTATATTAAACCCTCTCTCGAGGCGAATAACGTCTAACCCTAGGTTAATTAGTGGAACTCTTGTTCGCTTATAATAACCCCCTAGAATAGCAGTAAATCGATCTGTGGACTCCCATAATAGGTTTCACCCTAACTGCAAAATCTCGTCACCCTATCTCTAGGCGTGCGATCAATTTTCGCTTAATTATCTTTGGATCTACTCTTAGGCGGATCTATTCCTCCTCCACCTAAGCACATTAGATTTGGATTAAGTTCACACAATTAAGAACAAACTAAGTTATTATCATATAATTCAAAAATCAAATAACAAGATTCATCATAGGTTTCATCCTTCGGGTATCAGAAGGTTTAGTTCATAACAATAAAGGAAAACATCTCAAGAGAAAAGATAACACAAAACATAAGAAATCCCTAAAACCCTCGGAAGGAATTGAAGAGGAGATCCTCCGTCTTGAGTAGAATTTCGCTTCTTGAGATGGATCAACTGGCTATCTTCGAGTGATTCCCACAAATCGACCTTTTCGGCTTGGCTTTTTAGCCTAGCTTTCCGCCCCCTCGGTTTGGTACCTAGGGTGTATTTATAGGCTTTTGAAACACGTTTCTTTCTCCCTAAGTATCCTTTCCCGAATGAAATTGCTCTTCTCCACGGCAGAGGCACGGCCATGGCACATGCCCGTGTAAATTGTGGCCAGGCCGTGTTCGAGACTGTTGAATGAGGCACGGCCGTGTAAGTCATGGTAAGGCCGTGTTCTTGTAGGAATGGTGGCACGGTCGTGTGGCTTGAAGTCCAGGCCGTGTTAATTTCGTGGCTTGGCCCAACTTGGTCCGTTTTAAGCCCATTTCTCGTTCTTTTTCGTCATCGGGTGCTTTCTTGAGTATAAGACATGAAAAGAAAGGATTAAGAGCACCTTTTTACATAAATTGGGGCTTAAATCATCCAAAAGCATACTAAATGTGGGTTTAGAATATGTTACTTTTACGGTTTATCAAATACCCCCACACTTAAGCTTTTGCTTGTCCTCAAGTAAAATTCTCAACTTACAATTAAAACGAACTTTCCTCAATTCATAATAGTCATTGATAGTGTCTCATCCTAATTCATAGATAATTTATACATGGATAATCCAATTCAAAATGTCCTAAAAATTCAAACAGTATAAGTCATAGATTCTGTAGCACAAAACATAGGTGTTTCCCTTTATCTAAATAATTACCTCTGATTCGGAATCGACAAGGATTGACATCCTCACAAAAGATTCACTCAAATCACTCAAAGTGTTTAAGGTTCAAAATTTAAGCACTCAAAAGTCAAACATGAAGAGTTAATCCTATAGGCTTGCATGAAAATCAAATCTCCACCACTGAAATATGAGATGAAATACAAATCAAAAGGTCTTTGTTAGGGTTGTAACAGGGCTAGGGTTAAGGTGTAGAGTAAGGCGGAATTAGAGGGTTAGAATCGAGATTGAATCAACAAATTACCTAACTAAGAACTAACGAACTAATAATAATTACTGCATCAATTGAAAACTAATAATGCTAACACTACGAGCTTCTTCTTCGATATCTGGGATTCAAGCGTATAAGCTCATTTAATCACAACTAATAATGAATAATGAATATACTTTTGATTTTTTTTAAGAACAAACTAAAAAATACATAACTGAAATAGAAAACATAGTTAGGCTATTAATCAAATCAAATCTCGATATAAGGGTAGTCAAAAGGAGTGGTGATAACAAAAACAAACGGGTTCTGGGTTAATATCAATGGGTGAGTCAATAAATAGGGTTGTTAGGATTAAAAGGGGTTCACTAGGGGTTAATTGTGAAGGTAGGATTTTTATGGAGTAAGTGGGTTAGATCCTAGGTGCCTTTATCATCCCTGTGTTTCAAATAAAAAAATATGGTCTCAACATGTATAATCAATGCAAGTTCTAGAATAACAAATCCGTTTTGACATACTCATAATCAATAAAGTGAGCAAGAAAAAGAATGTATGCTCTATAAGGCTAAAAAACTCATAAAAATTATGGGTATTTTGATGTCAACCTCGTAAATTTCAAACTTCGAAGTAATATTTAAACTCAGTTCGACAACCTAGAAAATTTTTAATTTCTGAAAAATAGACTTATAATGCTTAATTCTCTAGTATTCTTCAAATTTAATTATCAATGCTCAATTATCAATAACTTAATCTAAAACATATCAATAAAAATCATAAATCATCAGAAATTTCATCCTAATTAGTAATATGAGTAAATTACTTAAAAATAAGACTAAATTCAGGGTTTTTGTTGGTTATCTTTTTAGGTTGTTCACCCCCCACACATAAGATGTACATTGCCCTCAATGTACAAAGATATATAATAACTTTGTAATAAAATCATCAGATATGGGGGTAAGTGAAAACTTCTTGAATTTTCAGATGATTTCTTGAGAGGAGATTGTGCCTTTGGTGGTTGTTATGGGCCGTCTGGATGACGAACCTGCGCTAGATGAAGAAATTGGGACGCTCGTAGAGAATTAGCCAGGGATCCTTAAGACATAATTAAAGTAAACTAAATATGAAATTAAGGACAAGAAAGATAAAGAGAAGGAGACTAAGAAGAAAACTAAAATTAAAAGAAAAGATGGATGGACCGTAGAGTCCTTATTGTTGGGTGTGATTTCTAAGGATGAGGTTATGGTGGTGGTGGTGGCGTGATTCCCAAGCAGCCTTTAGAACCTAAAATTAAGAAATTAAGATAAAATAAGTTAAATTAAGTAGAAGAGAAGTAAAGGTAAGGAAAATAAAGGAGAAGATAAAAATAAGAGAACAGATAATTGGTCTCAAAGACCCTTGGCGTGTTGTTTGGATGAAGCTGCCGGCATGAACTTATCTGAATCGGTCTCCTTTGAGGAGTTTGGCCTCTTACGCTTCTTTTCCATTGATATAATTTTGTTGTAGCTCAAGAGTCTAAGGATTTTTTTTAGGAAAAAGGAAAAAGAAAGGAAAGAATGGAAGAAGGAAAGAAGAAAGAAGTGGGTTAAGAAGAGAAATGAAAAGGGTATGATGGTTAAATAGAATTTCAGGTCTGGCGGTTTCCCACGCCCGTGGGTTGAGGGTGTGTCGATTCACACGGTCGTGCTCTAGGGCGTGTTGATTCCCCACGCTCGTGTCTAGCCTGTGTTTGACAAGTCAGTACATTAGCACGGTTAGATGGCACGGGCGTGTTCAGCCCGTGGTTGGCAAGTCAGTAGCCTCACACAGCCATCAAGCACGACCGTGTCACTTTGTCGGTGCCCGTGGGAGAGTGGTTGAGTCCGTGATTGCCATAAATTAGTTCATTCTGACTTGTACCGCCCTGCCATGTTAGTACCAAGATTCTTGAGGTACACACGGCCACAGCCACGGCCGTGTGCAAGGCCGTATGTCCTGGAATTATGCACCCCTTGTTAGTTTATAACTACGTATTCAGAAAGATAAGAAGAAAAGAAAAATAAATTCAAAGAAAAATGTGAGAATAAATTATGTTAGTGCTCGGGTTGCCTCCCGAGAAGCGCTCGTTTATAGTCTTAAGCTAGACTCTCTTCTCGTTTGCATCTTCAGGGTGGTTTGAGGAGTTGGAAGTCCTTTCTCATGTTATTATCTGTATCCACGTGAAAAAATTTAAGTCGAGATGCGTTTATAGTAAAAGTACCAAAAATAGGATTACTTACCTCGACTGTTTCGTATGGGAAAATACTGGTTACCCTAAAAGGTATTTCTTTGTTTGTGTTAGGGTCCGGAGGAGATATTCGAGGGTCTGCTTCGTCTAACAGTATCTTGTCCTCTATTTTGAAGTGGTTTATTGTTCCTATAAGCTCTTCTGGGGGCTCTTTCGATTTTTCCTCGTGTGATTCTGGCTCTTCGTCGTGTATCCCTAATTTCTCCTTAAAGTGTGTCTTCCACTCGTCTAGATCATCGAACTGGATCCCTCAATTTTCATGAGTTATTTGTTTGTTGGCATGGGGTTTAGGATCGGGTTCAGTTGTATTCTTTGGTTGTGCTTCCTGAAAATAAGGGTTAACCGAATGGTTATCAGTAGAATTTATATTCTCACCTTGATTACTCGATGTTCTAGCCAAATCGAGAGCCTTGATGGTGACTGTCTAATTTCCTACACAAAGTATGAGTTCTCCTGCATCAACATCAATTTTAGTCCTGGCAGTTGCTAAAAAGGGTCTTCCTAAAATTAGGGGGATCGAATTATCCTCATCCATGTCTAAGACAACAAAATCTACTGGAAAAACGAATCTGTCAATTTTTACAAGAACATCTTCGATAATACCCCTAGGAATTCTAACAGTTTTATCAGTTAATTGAATGCTCATCCTAGTTTGTTTGGGTTTCCCTAGACTTAATTGTTTAAACAATTTATAAGGCATAACATTTATGCTTGCCCCTAAATCAGCTAACGCATTATCAACAGTTAGTCTACCAATTAAACATGGAATTGTAAAACTCCCTGGATCTTTCAGCTTTGGTGGTAGTCTATTTTGGAGAATTGCTGAGCACTTTGCGTTAAGTTCCACATGTGACGACTCGTCTAACTTTCGTTTGTTTGTCAGAAGCTCTTTTAAACATTTCCTAGAATCTGGCATCTGCGAAAGAGCTTCGAGGAGTGGTAAGTTAATGTGTAATTTCTTTAAAAGTTTAAGAAACTTACCGAACTGTTCCTCTCGTGTCGTCTCTCTTTAATGCTTGAGGTAAGGTATGCGAGGTTGGTACTCCTTGATTACCGGTTTGGCTTGTCTTGTGTTACCTCAACTTTACCTTTTTCTACCTCGTTTCCTTGTGTTGAGATGGATTCATCTACCCTTGTATTCTCTCGAGTTTGTTATGGCTTGGATCCGCTCTTTAGGATTAATTTCAGTGTTACTTGGTAGACGCCCTTGTGGTCGTTCGGATAATAGCTTTGCAATTTCTCCGACTGACTGGGTAATTTCCCCGATTGCCTTTGTAAGTCCTCCAACTTGGTTCTCGATCATTTTGATCGATGTTTGTTGGGTGTTGAGCGTCACCTCATTTTTTTGGAGACGGGCTTCTGTGGATGCTATGAATTTGTTCAGCGTCTCTTCACGACTCGGCTTCTTTTCCTGTGGATAGGGCTGATTTTTTAAATTCTGATGAGGTTGTTGTCTTTGATTTCCTTGATTTCCTTGTCCTCCCCACGAAAAATTTGGGTGGTTCCTCCAACCTGGATTATAATTATTACTATATGGGTTATTATTAGATCTGAAATTGTTACCTATATAGTTCATCTGTTCGCTCTCTGTGCCTAGTTTGTAGGGTAGGTACTCAGAATTCGCCACAGTTCCACGTGCGTCGCACTGCATTACTGGATTTACCTGCGAAGAACACAAACTATCAATCTTCTTATTCATCAACTCTACCTGATTTGATAGCATGGTTATTGCGTCGAGGTTGTAAACTCCGGCTGTTTTTGTTGGCCTTGTTCTTGTAACTTGCCACTGATAGTTGTTCAGCGACATCTCTTCAATAAACTCATAGGCTGCCTCAGGAGTTTTATTATTCAGTGTTCCACCGGCGGCTTAATCAATTAATTGCCTTGTTGAAGGATTCACACCGTTGTAAAAAGTTTGGACTTGGAGTCACAATGGTAATCCGTGGTGTGGGCATCTTCTCAAGAGATATTTGTATCTCTCCCATGCGTCGTATAATGTCTCTAAATCCATCTGCACAAAAGAAGATATATCATTACGTAACTTGGCCATTTTGGCCGGTGGAAAATATTTTAATAGAAATTTTTTGGTCATTTGTTCCCATGTAGTGATTGACCCTCGTGGTAACGAGTTTAACGATTGTTTAGCTTTATTTCTTAGTGAAAAGGGAAATAACCGAAGACGTATGGCATCATCAGAAACGCCATTTATTTTGAAGGTATCGCAGAATTCTAAAAAGTTAGCTATATGAGTGTTTGGGTCTTCGTCCTGCAAACCATCAAATTGAGCAAACTGTTGAATCATTGAATAGTGTTAGGCTTTAATTCAAAATTATTAGCAGCTATAGCAGGCCTAACAATACTTGATTCTGCCCCTGTTAAATGAGGTTTAGCATAATCATACATAGTACGAGGAGCATTTTGATCCGCCACATCGTTTTGTGGTGGTAGATTATTTTCGTCCATCCCTTCAGTAGGATTGGATCGGTCTTCTCGCTCTCCTTGGTAATTTAGGGCTCGCCTAATTTCTCTACGATTTCTTCGAGCGGTAGCTTCAATATCACTATCGTATTCTAAAGGTCCTCTCGGGTTCCTTCTAGTCATAAACTAGAGGTACCTGCTAGGAAAAGAAAGAAAGAAAATTTAGCAAATTTAAAATTACAACTAAAAATAAAAATAAATTGCAAAAAATAAAAATAGTGGCTAAAGTAATAAAAATAAAGTTTTCTTAATATTTTAGTTCCCAAACAAGGCGCGCTAAAAACTTGATCATTTGTAAATCGAGTTTTAAAATTTATAAAAGACTGATCAAACACCGAAACCAACTCTGACAACGATTAAAGGCAAGTGCACCTATCGAACAGTAGTATAGTTTAGGCAAGACCGGATTATCGAACCCAAAGGAACTAAAAGTACCAATACTCACCGTCTTTTTATTATTTAGCCTTAATATAAAGTGATGGTTGTTAAACTAAAACTAATCTATTTACTAAGCTAAGACGCAAAGACAAAAAGAATGAATTCGGGAAATAACTTTTGGAAAAACTCAGTTGACTCAAGCGATACCCTTAGGGAAAATCCACATAGACTTCACTTGTTATCTAACCTTGAACCATATGATTTATTTACTTAGTTTGATCCGTGAGACTCCCTAAAGTATATTAAACCCTCTCTCGAGGCGAATAACGTCTAACCCTAGGTTAATTAGTGGAACTCTCGTTCGCTTATAATAACCCCCTAGAATAGCAGTAAATCGATCTGTGGACTCCCATATTAGGTTTACCCTAATCCGGCAAAATCTTGTCACCCTATCTCTAGGCGTGCAATCAACTCCGCTTAATTATGTTGGATCTACTCTTAGGCAGGGTCTATTCCTCCTCCACCTAAGCACATTAGATTTGGATTAAGTTCACACAATTAAGAACAAACTAAGTTATTATCATATAATTCAAAAATCAAATAACAAGATTCATCATAGGTTTCATCTCTT
Organism: Gossypium sturtianum; assembly: GCA_025698515.1. NCBI lineage: Eukaryota > Viridiplantae > Streptophyta > Magnoliopsida > Malvales > Malvaceae > Gossypium > Gossypium sturtianum. Next base: position 110,963,694 of record CM046953.1, read on the forward strand.
CTGTATCCAGAAGGTTTAGTTCATAACAATAAAGGAAAACATCTCAAGAGAAAAGATAACACAAAACATAAGAAATCCCTAAAACCCTCTGAAGGAATTGAAGAGGAGATCCTTCGTCTTGAGTAGAATTCCGACTTCTTGAGATGGATCAACTGGCTATCTTCGAGTGATTCCCACCAACCTGACCTTTTCGGCTTGGCTTTTTAGCCTAGCTTTCCGCCCCCCTTTCAGCTGGTACCTAGGGTGTATTTATAGGCTTTTGAAACACGTTTCTTTCTCCCTAAGTATCCTTTCCCGAATGAAATTGCTCTTCTCCACGGTAGAGGCACGGCCATGGCACACGCCCGTGTAAATTGTGGCCAGGCCGTGTTCGAGACTGTTGAATGAGGCACGGCCGTGTAAGTCGTGGTAAGGTCGTGTTCTAGTAGGAATGGTGGCACGACCGTGTGGCTTGAAGTCCAGGCCGTGTTGATTTCGTGGCTTGGCCCAACTTGGCCCGTTTTAAGCCTGTTTCTCGTTCTTTTTCATCATCGGGTGCTTTCCTGAGTATAAGACATGAAAAGAAAGGATTAAGAGCACCTTTTTACATAAATTGGGGTTTAAATCATCCAAAAGCATACTAAATGTGGGTTTAGAATATGTTACTTTTACGGTTTATCAAACACCTAAAATGAAGTTGAAGAAATAGCAACAAAGAAAAACTAGTTAGTGAATACTAAATATTATGTAAAGAAAATAAAGTGCAAAAAACACAAAAACAAAAATAAACATCAAATAAACGCCATCCCCGGCAACGGTGCCAAAAACTTGATCGGTTGTTTAACGTCACAACAATAATGTGCAAGCGTACACTGTCGATGCATGTATAGTAGACAGATGTGAGTCAGTCAGATATCGATCCCACAGGGATGGTTGTCTTTTGTCTATTAATGTCGGTGCAATAACTAGATAGAAACGAGATAAATTGTGAGGATAGTTTTCGGAGCAACAACTTGAAAACAATAAAATAAAATATGATAATTATAAATTAGGATCCCCAACATGAATCTTCAGCAGAATACTAAATGCTCACAAGGTATAAAAAGATAGGTGATTATCGAGGCAATAAATTTCAATGTATATCTTACCAAGCGTCACTCTATTTAATTTGAGACTTAAACCTGTACATTAACCCCACCTTCCAATGATGGTAATATGGCACTATTAAGAACAAGTGGACTAAATTCCTCTAAACCTCACTCAACTTTCGTTGTAATGCTTGTTGGCTCGAACTGTCGCTGCACTTTCCAGTGTCAGTGACTACAATAACACTTCCGTGTTAAGAAACATTCAAACCCCAAGATTAAACAATAAAAGCAAGATTGAATAAGATAACATTTAACCAAGAATTCATGTGTACTTCTATACAAACAGAAAATAGAGAGTAATCACTAGCATTTAAAAAGAAATAAGAACGAATAGAGTGGAGAATACTGTTCCTAGACAACTCAACTAAATCTCTCTATTCCCTCTTGTCTCGCACTTAGGTCTCCTCGTCAGAAGCTAATCTACATCAATTTTCACGTTGGCTCACCCGTGAGAGGCTTAAGCTGTCATAACCGCAAGCTTCAAGGTAGGATGAAAAAGATGATGGTCAAGAAAAAGCTCTCCCCCTTTTATTTTTCTTCTCACGTCAACCTTTTATGTCCTCTTCCAACAGTATAGGTGTCCTTTCCTTAGAATTATTCTGTCCTTATACGTACAGGTCGGTTATGCCAGACTGGACAACTCACGCATTTTTAGTTCTCATCTGGACAACTGTCAGGTGCGGCGACAATTCTGGACGGAATTTGTAATTAACTCATGCAGCGACATTAATGCAAAAAGATAGCAAAATTAAGGATAAAATAGGCTAGGATTCACTGAGTTATAAAATGTAATTTACTAAACTGAAAATGCTAAAATATATGCTAAGGATAACTAAATGGGAACAATTTGACAAATAAGTAAGGAGGAAAACCTATGTTCTTTCTAGTGCTATCAGAGGGTGAAATAATGGCATTGTTACCAATGAAATGGGCGATGGGTTAAAAGGTGGTATGAGCCTTAATAAGACCGAAGAAATGAGACATGAAATGGAAGAGAAGCCTATTGAATTCATTGATGGGAAAAAGATACAAGGAGTTCAGTCAAAGGTGTGTGGGGTTTTGACTAATCATGTTCCAATGGAGTCAGATTTTATGAAAGAAATATCAGCAGCCACTATCAAGCAGGCCGACCGGGCGCAATGAAAATCTTAAGTTGGAATGTCCGTGGTTTGGGGCAGCTGCGAACTGTTAAATGTCTCAACTACAAATTGAGACAAGTTCAGCCTCAAGTTTTGTTTCTTATTGAAACAAAAGTCAGCGCTAGACGTATGGAATAGATAATGAGGAAGTGTGGTTTCATGTATAGAATTGATGTGGATGCTGAAGGATCACGTGGAGGATTATCTTTAGGGTGGAAAGAAGGTTTGTCTATTTCGTTAAATATTTTTTTCAGAATCTCATATTGATGCGGTTGTGGATGAAGGGGATGGCAGGGCAGTTTGGATGTTTACGAGATTCTATGGCTCTCCAGTGGAACAAATGAAGAGTGATTCATGGAATTTACCAAGGCTATAACACCCTTAACCCGTAACCGTCACCGGACTAAGGTTAAGAGGCGTTACCAGACATATCAGATCAAAGCATAAACATTTCATAACGAAAAATACACATAGAGTCTTTTTAGAAGGTCTATGAGACCTTAAACATACATTGGGAAGGGGTCGGGCCTAAAGAGCACATACAAATTTTTCTGAAATTCAAACACTTTTCAAAGTTATAGAGGTCACACACCCGTGTGGTCAAGCCGTGTGCCTCACACGGCCACAAGACACGCCCATGTCTAAGACCGTGTAAAACAGGGCATACATTCTAACTTGCACCACACAGCCGAAGACACGCCCATATGTCTTGCCCGTGTGCAACACTGACTTGATTAACACGACCTGTCACACACCCGTGTGTCTGGCCCGTGTGCACGTCTGACTTGCTTCAAATTATAAGCTTAAGAGACACGATCAAGACACATGCCCGTGTGCTCAACCGTGTGGGAAAATATAGGCCCTTTGCAAGGCCAATTCTCCGCCCAAAATTTGGTCATACCTACAAGCATCATACAAACCTCAATTCATGTTCTAAAAGCAACCAAAGACATACCAAAACATGCACAATTTGACTCTTAACAACATCATTTATTTTCATATACAAATGTAACTCAAACATACCAATTCAAAGCCTCAACTTCACATTAAAAACCTATGAATCTTACATCATTTGAATCCATATCATTTCATAGCATTTCTAATCATATCAATTCCCTAAATCAAACATGAAAATTACCATTATTGACCATTTCATTTGGCCATTCATAAGCATATCAAAACATACCAACCTTTGCATCATATAATATGAACTAAACTCATCCATAAGCATATTCATTAATAAGCCATATCACATGGCTATAATTACACATCTCAAAACATAATCAAAGCTCTCTAACCTATACATGCCATACTTTAGTATATACATTTTCAAAAGGTACCAAAGTATAGTTCGATAGTGTGGTGATGATCCTTGACGATTCCCGAGCCTTCCGTTGCTTTAATAATCTATAAAAAAATGAACAAACATACACACAGAGTAAGCTTTCATAGCTTAGTAAGTCATAAGCAAATAATGATCAAATAAACATTAACATTAAATCAACTAGCCAAATCAAACAAACTTTAACCAAATGTACATTTATTATACTTGCAAACTCAAACCTTATCACATATACAATAGGGTTATAACATTAATGGTCGAATGTACATATACTCATAAACGCATATAAGTTTCTCGTTTACCATGTCTAATTCATATATTCATCTCAAACATATAATTTCCATACTTTCATATTCATATAACATAGCACGTACCTGAACCTTTTAGTTCATTTTCACATTCGATCTTAACTCGATAATGCCTGTTGAACCATTCGGAGTTAATAAGGATACTCGGATAGTCGGAGATCTCGTACAATGCCAATATCCTAGACGTGGTCTTACATGTAATCACATATCGATGCCACTATCCCAGACAGGGTCTTACACGAATCAAATACTATGCCAATGTCCCAGACATGGTCTTAAATGTAAACACAAGTCGATGCCAATGTCCCAGACGTGGTCTTACATGAAAACACATATCGGAATCCTATGTCATGACATATGTATCCTAACTATTCCTAAGGTTCGTACGGGGCTTTCGGACGTCGTAACTAGATCGATTCAGGCTCGTGGACAATTCTTCCATACTTTTACCAATTTGACATTCACACATATATACAAGTAATAATTCAATTCGGTACAAATAAAATATCTACAATCAAAATTAACGGTATTTATTTACTTATAAACTTACCTCGGCAAAGACAGACGAACCAGGACGACTATTCGAAAACTTTAGATTTTCCCCAATCCAAACCCGATTTCTTCTTTTCTTGATCTATATTAGTACAAATTTAACATATTTAATCACATATTCAATCAATTTCAACCAAAAACACAAATGGGAAAATTACACTTTTGCCTCTGACATTTCACATTTTTCACAAATTAGTCCTTATTTCACAAAACACAAAACATGCAATATTTCATTATACTATGTCTTAGCCTAATGTTCACCTAATTCATACAAGTCCACATATTTCATTTATTTCAAATTTTAGTCCCTCAAAGTAACATTTTCACAATTTAGTCCAATTTACTCAAATTCATAAAAAATCCAAAGACAAAACATATTAATCCATCACATATCTTTTATGTTCCATCATCAAACAACAAAAACCACAAGCTTTCAACAATGGAAAAACACAAAATCATCATCAAATTCAAAAATTAAGACATGGGTTTGATAGTATTTGAAACAACGATCTCAAAAACGTAAAAATTATCAAAAACCGAATAAAAAACATACCTCAATCAAAGATTTCAATGGCCGAATCTTAAGAAAGCTTAAAACCCTTTTTCTTTCTCTTATTTTTGGCTAGGATGGATGAACAAATGCATGAATTTTTATGTTTTATTTATTTAATCATATGTTAATACAAACATTACCATTTTAACCATAATAAAATATTATATAAACCTTATAATTAATGTCCACTACCGTCCATCACATTATAAATGGTCAAATTTCAATATAAGGATTCCATCTTTAATAAATCAAAGCAATTAAGCACTTTAACAAATAACAAGTCACTTTCACATTTTATGCAATTAAGTCCTTTTTGCAAATTAAGCACACAAACGATCAAATTTAATCACGAAAATTTCACACATGTTAATTCACATACTAAAAACACAGAATATAATATTAAAATATTTTTCTGACTTAGATGTGTGGTCTCAAAACCACTATTCTGACTAGGGTCTAAATCAGACTGCTACAAAGGCAATTAAAACACGGTAGTAATTTACCGTGGTTGGTTTTGGGGGATTTTAATGAGGTATGTTTTTCTTTTGTGAAGAAAGGAGGTCGCTTGTAAAAGCCCATTTTTCAGTGAAATTGAAACAGTGGTTTCGGGACCACAAATCCGATCCGAAAATAAGATTTTTTTTCATTATATGGTCTGTATTATGATAGACATGTCGTGTGAAAAATTTGATACGAAAATTTTATCGATTAAGTGCTTAATTACGAGGACTAAATCGCACAAAATGCAAAAGTTTAATTCTAGTAGCTATAAGGATTAAATAGCTATGGAATTTAAAACTAGAGGTCCTTATATGGTAATTAGACCATTAAGAAAGGTATATAGATTTTCATGGTGACTCATCCATGGAAATATAGAAAAAGGGCAAGGACTAAATTGGAAATTGAAATAATTTAATTAATTAAAAGATGATAAAAAGAAATATCATCTTATTTTTGTCATCTTCAACCTTAAAAATACATGGAAACCCTAGGAGAGAGAGAAGATGTAACAGCCCGATTTAGGGGCTAGCCGGAACAATGATCTCGGGATCACTAATCCGAGATTTGAGAAATTCATTTTCATATTATATTATGAGTCAGAGCATGATAGTATATGTGCATGAGAATTTTGGTTCTTTAATTTTAGCGATTTCATGTGTAATCGCGAAAAAGGATTAAATCGCATAAAGTGCGAAAGTTCCATTCTATAAGCTAAAGGTACCAAATAGCCATAGATTGATAATTGGGGGTCTTTAAAAGGAAATTAGACCCCCAATATTTTCTTGGCCAGCCATAGACTAGCATAGGAGACAAATTTGTCAATGATGGTCAAAGTTGGTGATAGTAGGTGGACTAATTTGACTAGTATTAATAAAATAAGGAAAGTGTAACACCCCAAACCCGGTCAACACACCACGACCGAATCTGGCATGTCACAAAGGGAATTGTTTTGAAGAGAACAGGTTACCGGTTAATTTTCCTAGTGAAAATTCTTTGTTGTTTTATGTTTGTAGAAAATAGGTGCATGATTAGTTAAAAACCGAAATTTTGAAATCCTGGAATATAACTTTAAAACTTAGTTGTCGATCCATAGGTTTAGAAAACGCTTAAGTCATTTTAAAACCCGATGTTCCTTCCTTAACTATTTAGAAATCCGTTAAGTTGAATGTGGAAAACTTAAGTTTGAAATCCATTTGAGTTGTTGTTATCAATTGATTTGTCTTACCCGATGGTAAACATTTGGAAACCATTGCGTTCTTTAGTTTAAAAAATCTTGGGCTCAAACTTATTTAGTTAACCATGTAATTTATTTGGCCTAGTTTAAAACAAATCCAAAGCATAAAAATAATTCAAACATAATCAAAAAGCCTTATTACAAACCCATAATAAAAGTGAAACCAAATTTAAATAAAACAAAGTACCCAAACCAAAGTCCACGTAAAGACCGAGTTTATTTAATGCATGGCCACCTCGAGTCCGCCCGGCTCCTCATCCGCGATCTATGAATCACCTGAAAAGATAAGGGAGAAGGTGAGTCACCAAGACTCAGTGCATAATCCCCCTCCCGGTTAATACAACATACTTACACAAATCATAACCAAGCAATATATATAATGCACCCAAACCTAGCCATCCATAACTCCTTTTCTACCCCGTGTGGTACCAAACCACTGGTGGTGCCAAACCACTGGTGACCCAAAGTCACGATATCCAATAATGTGGTGCCAAACCACTGGTGACCCAAAGTCACGAATAATCCATCTGTGGGGCCAACCCACGTGTGATACCAAATCACTGGCGTCAATCCCGATATATCAAGCTGTGGGGCCAACCCATTTGTGGTGCTAAGCCACCTGGGACGAGACGCTATGAGGTGCCAAACCTCTCCGTGACCCAAAGTCACAAAAAATAACTGTGGTACCAAACCCTTTGGAGGTGCCAAACCTCTGGTGACCCAAAGTCACAAAATAATCTGTGGTACCAAACCACTGGAGGTGCCAAACCTCTTGTGACCCAAAGTCACAGATATCATCTTCCCCCTCCTCTCTTATCACTCATACCAATGCATTACAAGTGCAAATCCTGCCATCATGCTTTAACGTGCAACATAAAGTAAATATATCATAAATCATATTATTATGCACCATACAGCAAACATCACATCAAAACGGACTTACCCGAATCCTTGCTCACACCCATAAGGCATCATATCAAGATCTCACAGTTTTCAACTTTTAATCACGATTAGGTTATTAATATGTTACCAAGTTATAAAGTGTGTAAGCTACACACCAGTTACTAACGCAAGCACTAAATCCTGAAGACCCGATCTACTGCACTAGATCTCCTTGATCCTACAATCGGCCAAACCATAGAACCATTAACAAGGCCATTCGGCCATACCAATAAATCCTGAGGGGTTAACACCTGGAACCCGAAACCTTACCTTAATGCTCTTTGAATACTAACCACGCTAAGTATGAGAGAAAGATCCTCCCCTACAATCGGCAATCATCACAACTTAGTCTTAATAGCCTTCGGCTTTTCCAAATAACTTAAAGAATGCTTAAACCGATATAGATCCTTACCACTTGACTTACCAAATTCAATTGACAGAGAGTAGAGGACTTAGATCGACCGCTTCCAAAATCCCGGAGAACCTAGAAGAAATCGGTTCCTATAGATGGTTAGCAAAACACCCACAAATGCCGAAGTTCGGCCTTTTCCTACCCTGTGAGTCGACAGAGAAGTGAGAAGGTGAGAATGTAGTTTTAGTCAAGAACCCCTTACCTCTTTTCAAAACCGATTGGAGACAAACCTAAAGAGATCCACCCTTGTTGATATTCGGCCAAAGCAATATAAGAAAGAAAGGATGAGATTCGACAAGGAGTTGAATGATGAAGGGAGTTTCGGCTATGGTTGATAGGAAGAAAATAGATGGGATCCGGCTAGAGTGAAAAAGAGAAAGGAAGAGAAGAGTGAAAATATGAGAGAAAGAATCGGCAAGTGGAAGGAAGAAGAAGATTCGGCACAAGGTCTTGAGAAAAGAAGAAAAAAATGATGAAGGGGGAAAGGGAGGTTTCGGTTTTGAGCAAGAATGGAAAGGAAAAAGAGAGAGATGGGAGAGTAGGAGATTCGGCCAAATACTGAGAAGAAGAAAAAGAAGTGAAATAAAATCAAAGAAACCTTAGAGGGACATTCGGCTAGGTGCAAAAATAAGAATGAAATTTCGACTTTTCTTCAATATGTGCACTAGGGAGAAATAGGCACACTCAAGGGTTTGTTTTCGGCTTTGACACAAAACAAAAGCTAGCCGAAAATGCACAACTAGGTGCCTAAGGAAATTCGGTACCCTTCTCTCCTCAGCTTTCCAAAACCAAACACTCCTCCTAAGCAGGAGTTCAAAATCCGGCCACTTCCTCAAATTCCTCCTGGCCACTATTTCAAATGAATTTGAATTCCACAAGTTCCTAAATTTTCTCCTTGCCACCAGTTCAAATATTTTGACTTAGTCCAAACTTATCTGACAGAGTTTGTGCTGAGCACAACTCCTTCTCCCCTTGGCGTCAAAATGCAAAGCAAAAAATGGGATTTCTGCTGCTTGAACCTGAGTTTTCCCACCTGCTTGTGGTGTCATTCTCAGGGCCCTAAGTGGTGCCTCCTTGCCACTCTGCCAAGCCAATTCTTGTGCTACAATACCCCACGAATTACACTTAAGCCCTAGCTCCTTCAGCTCCCCTTACTTACAACTTAAAAATAAAAATTTCCTGCAACTCGGGCCCACTCTAAACTTATAACTAGGTCTTAAAACACTACAAATAATAACACAACAGTCCAACTCATGCAAAACAATTCAATCACAACTAACCCCTATTTTAGGATATTACATATAAAAAAGCTATCATCTTTTTCTCTTTCACTCTTCCACCGAAAATTAGCAGCAAATAGAGGGAAGAAAGCTTCAAAAATTTCAGCACACACATCTCTTCACAAGTAAGTGTTCTAGTGATCTTTTCTTGAAAATAGTTGTACTTTTGGGACCCCTAAAGCTTAAGCTTTCAAATGAGGGGACTATTGTGCAATATGGTGAAAGTTTTAGATTTTCTCCATTAGAGCTATCATAGTTATTTGCTGCATTTTTATGGAAGAAAATGAGTCTTTATTTTTAAATGAACAACTCTTGTGAAAGGTGTTGCCATGAAAACACCTAATTGGACCTTGATGAAAAGGTTACAAATTTGTAGTAATTATGTGAAATATTGAGTTTTGATGATAGCTATAAGAGTATTAAATGTTCACCTAGGCTTGTTGAAGGTAGAAATGTGATTAGAATTTATTTCTACGCCTAGGGCAAAATGGTTATTTTGCCAAAGTCTTGGGGCATAATAGTAATTTGGTCTAAGCATGATTATTGAAGTGCTTTTATTAATGAGATGATTAAAATGAGCTAAATTTCTATTATAGAGCAAGAAGAACCGAGACTCTGCCTCGATCGAGGAAAGAATAAAGTCTCGGACTAAACATTCGAGCTAGCTCATTTTGAAATCGAGGTAAGTTTGTATGTGATTAATGCAACATTTATGTTAGCATAATTGAGAATGCTTGATATCATATGGATGCATGACACTCCATTAAATTGATGTTGAAGTCCTAGTGGACCATGTGAATATGAAAATGCTATCATCGAGATATGAAATAGATAAGGTCCCGTATAAGACCATGTCTGGGACATGGCCTCGGCACCAAGTTGAGATCCCGTATAAGACTATATCCGGGTTATGGCTTTGGTAATGAATATGAAAATCGTATAAGACCATATCCGAGATATGGCATCGATACTTGATGTGAAAGTCCATAGAAGACCATATCCGGGATATGGCATTGGCGTTTAGAAGTAACTCCATGTAAGACCACCTCGGGGATGTGGCATTGGCTTCGTCCCTACATGAATGACGTTGAATATGCGTCTTTGACTATCCCTAGTGATTAAAGGGATAAGTAGACGAGTTTAGAAATAGAAATGAGATTTGTACTAAAGTCATATGAATGAGTGAATACAGGTACTCGTGAATGAGTCACGAAAAAATGATTACGATATGTGGCACGGTATGTGCTAAATAAGGGCAATTGTGAGTAAGTATGGCAAGAAACCTATGACTTGTGTATGGTTAGTTAATGTCATGGATGGATTATTTTATGAGCTTATTGTTGCTATTTATATCCATGCAAACTTACTAAGCTTTATGCTTACCCCTTTCATTACTCTTTCTCCTTGTAGTATTGCCAAGATAACTTGAGGAACGAGGACGTAGGAGTTCGGAAATCACACTATCGACACCACTTTGGTATAACAATTTAGACTTATTTTGAGTATGGCATGTATAGGACTCGAGTATTTTGTTAGGTCGTAATTGTTGGGCAAAGTGTTTGCTTTGTAAGGCATTAAAGTCTTCTTTTTGTAATGGTCTATTAAGTTAGGTTGATACTTGGCAAACTCTGATGCTTAATGAAAGTGATTTTCTTAAAGTGTATGCCCTTGTGTATGGTTATTGAATTGAGTACTTAGATATGCCTTTGGGTTATGAATTGTGTTGAAATGGATTGGTGTTTGTATGTGTGCAATGTAGGGTGGCAAAAGGGCTTGGTAGATAGCCATCTAATTGTCCACACGAGTAGACACACGGGTGTGTGTCTATGCCGTGTGTGACACACGGTCAGCCCTATGGGCATGTGAATCAACTGTGTGTCCCCTTGCATGCTAGGTTTGCAAGTCAGTATGCTCCACGGGTGGAAGACACAGGTGTGTCTAGAACGTGTAAAGTTAGTCAGGATCGACCACAGGTGGAAGACACGGGCGTGTCTAGACCGTGTGAAGTTAGTCAGGATTGACCACGGGTGGAAGACACGGGTGTGTCTAGACCGTGTGAAGATAGTCAGGATCGACCACGGGTGGAAGACACGGGCATGTCTTAGGGACACACGGACGTGTGCTAAGACCAATACGGGCGTGTGGCCCCTGTTTTGTTGAAAAGTTTCTCGAGTTCGTAAAAGTTCTCGAAATAGTTCTGATACCTCTCGGAGGTATGTTTAGGGCCCCTTAGGCCGAGTATGTGCAAGTGATGGGTTTAAATGAAATTTTATAACCCATTTTGAGATGTCAAGTGAGATTAGTTAGGTAATGCCTCAAACCCGATTCCAGCTTCGGGCACGGGTAAGGGGTGTTACATTTATTGGTATCAGAGCTACAGTTTAGTCGGTTTTAGGACTAATATAGTGTAAGTACGAGTCTAGCTATACATGCCATATGTAAGAGTGTTTGAGTAATGATAGTGTGATGGCTCCTAACATATAAAATTGTGTTTTATGTAGTATATGGATTCTGATCCAGACCAAAATGTAGCCGGTGATGCTGCGAGTAACGCGCCGGCTCCCGCTCAAGGGACCGCGCCAGCTAATAGTAGACTCGAGACCTTGGGTCAGGGGGAAGAGGCTCGAGAAGCCTTTCTCCACATGATGAGCAACTAGTATACTGAGTATACCCGAGCAAATCCTAACGCTCAACCCCCTCCACCCCCACCAATTCCTCAACCCGCTTCAGTAGCTCCTCAAGTGGTTGAGGTGGTGAGAAGAGAAAGGCCTCCGGTGGATAAGATCCAGAAGCAATGAGCTGAGGAATTTTGGGCAAATAAGGACGGTGACCCAGAGAGAGTAGAATTCTGGCTCGAGAATACCATCAGGGTATTCGATGAGTTATCCTGCACGCCTGAGGAGTGCTTAAAGTGTGCGGTATCTCTCCTGAGAGATTTATCCTACCGATGGTGGAACACCCTAGTGTCGGTGGTGCCAAGGGAGAGAGTTAGCTGGGAATTCTTCCAAGAGGAATACCGGAAGAAGTACATCAGCCAGAGGTTTATCGACCACAAGAGGAAGGAGTTCTTAGAACTCAAGCAAGGCCGTATGTCAGTGACTGATTACGAACGGGAGTTCGTAAGGCTTAGCAAGTATGCACGAGAGTACGTGTCTACCGAATCTGTCATGTGCAAAAGATTCGAGGACGGATTAAATTAAGATATCCGTTTATATGTAGGAGTCCTCGAACTAAAGGAATTTGTAGTGTTGGTAGATAGAGCCTGTAAAACCGAAGAGTTGGCTAAAGAGAAGAGAAGAGCTGAGAATGAGTCTCATGACTCGAGGAAGAGACAACTGAATAAGTCTCACCAATCCTCATCTAAGAAATTGAGGGATTTTTCTACTCGATCAGTCACTTCAGCGGGGTTTTCAACTCGAAGTAAAGGCAAACAATTTTCAGGGTCGAAAGGGCAGACCACATCAGTTGCTAGTGTGGGCAATGTTCGACCAAGTAGACCAAAATGCCCTCAGTGTGGCAGGCACCGCTCCGGTGAGTGTCGAGCTAATGAGAAAGCTTGATTCAGATGTGGGTCCTTAGACCACTTTATTAGAGACTGCCCTGAGGTGGACAAGAAAGAAAAGCCTTAGAATGCAAGATCAGGAAGTACTACTAGGGGAAGACCACTAAGAAACCCGGGAAATGAGATGGGTAGCAAGAATCCATCTAGAGAGCAAGCTACTAGAGTCGAGGGTAGAGCACCAGCGAGGACATATGCCATTCGTGCTCGTGAAGAGGCATCTTCCCCCGACGTAATCACGGGTACCTTTTCTATCCATAATACTCGTGTTATAGCTTTAATTGATCCGTGATCCACCCACTCATACATATGCACGAAATTAGTCTCTAACATGAGCATGCCTATAGAGTCTACCTAATTCATCATAAGAGTGTCTAATCCCCTAAGCAAGTATGTGTTAGTGGATAAAGTGTGCAAATGATGCCCTTTGTTAATTAAGAGTCATTGTTTCCCTGTTGATCTTATGCTATTGCCATTTGATGAGTTTGATGTCATCCTTGGGATAGACTGGTTAGTCACTCATGAGGTAATTGTGAATTGTGGGAAGAAGCTTATAGAGTTGAAAAGTGAAAATGGGGATTTTATTCATGTTAAATCAGATAAGCCAGATAGATCACCAGTAGTGATATCAACCCTGTCGACTCAAAAGTATTTGAGAAAGGGGTACGAGGCTTACCTTGCCTTTGTGTTGAACACTAAAGAGACTGATTTGAGAATTGAGTCGGTACCCATAGTATGCGAGTACCTAAATGTTTTCCCGAAAGAGTTGCCAGGACTACCTCTGGTTAGAGAGATCGAATTTGGGATTGAGTTAGCTCCGGGTACTGTCCCTATTTCTATTGCTCCCTATAGAATGGCTCCAACCGAGCTAAAGGAGCTAAAAAAACTGTTGCAAGAGCTAACGGATAAAGTTTTTGCAAGGCCGAGTTTTTCTCCGTAGGGTGCTCCCGTTTTATTCGTGAATAAGAAAGATGGTTCTATGAGACTATGCATAGATTATCGGCAACTCAACAAGGTAACTGTGAAGAACAAGTACCCGTTGCCGAGTATCGATGATCTAATCGATCAATTGAAGGGAGCTACGGTATTTTCCAAGATAGATTTGAGGTCAGGGTACTATCAGCTGAGAGTCAAGGACTCGGATGTGCCGAAAACCGCATTGTTCTGCCAGTTCTGAGAGAAGAGAAATTGTATGCCAAATTCAGTAAGAGTGAATTTTGGCTCAAGGAAGTGGGATTTTTGGGCCACATTGTCTCGGGAGATGGAATTAGAGTAGACCCGAGTAAGATTTCAGCGATTGTTGATTAGAAACCGCCAAGGAGCGTAACGGAAGTAAGGAGTTTTCTAGGCCTAGCCGGCTATTATAGGCGTTTTGTCAAGGGGTTTTCCATGATAGCTACCCCGATGACGAGACTTTTGCAGAAAGATGTGAAGTTTGTTTGGACAGAAGAGTGCCAACAGAGTTTTGAGAAATTGAAGACACCGTTGACTGAGGCTCCTGTTTTGTTGCAACCTGAATCGGGAAAAGAATTTGTGGTTTACAGTGATGCATCCCTGAACGGATTGGGTTGTGTACTTATGCAAGAGGGTAAGGTGATTGCATACGCCTCTAGGCAATTAAAGCCACACGAGAATAATTACCCGACTCATGATATAGAGTTGGCCGCAATTGTGTTTGCGTTAAAAATTTGGAGGCACCATTTATATGGTAAAAGGTGTCAGATTTTCACCAACCATAAGAGTCTAAAATATTTGATGACTCAAAAGGATTTGAATTTGAGTCAACGAAGGTGGTTAGAGCTGATTAAAGATTATGAATTGGTGATTGACTACCATCCGGGGAAGGCGAACATAGTCATCGATGCTTTGAGCAGAAAATCATTATTTGCACTAAGAGCCATGATTAATCAGATGGTCTTGTTGGATGATGGTTCCATTTTAGCCGAATTGAAGGCTAAACCATTGTTTCTCCAAGAAATTTGTAAAGCTCAGAAAGATGATAACAGTTTGCAAGCAAAGAGAGTTTTATGTGAGTCGGATGTTGAGTCAGACTTTCGAGTAAATCCTGATGGATGTCTGACATTTCGAGATAGGGTCTGTGTACCCAGAAATGACGAGCTTATTCGTAAAATCTTGCATGAAGCACATAGCAGATGTTTGAATGTACACCCAGGCAGCACAAAAATGTACAGTGATTTGAGGAAATGGTATTGGTGGCTTGGAATGAAGAAAGAAATTTTCGAGTTTGTATCGAAGTGCCTGATTTGTCAACAAGTGAAGGCTGAACATCAAGTAACTCCGGGTTTACTTCAGCCCATTATGGTTCCTGAGTGGAAATAGGACCGTATTACCATGGATTTCGTGACGGGCTTACCGTTAACTCTGAAGAAGAAAGATGCAGTATGGGTAGTGGTTGATAGACTCGCAAAGTCAGCCCATTTTATACCAGTGCGAGTTGACTACTCGCTTGATAAATTAGCGGACTTATACATGTCAGAAATAGTAAGACTCCATGGTGTATCATTGTCGATCATTTCGGATAGAGATCTGAGATTCATGTTACGATTTTGGAAAAAGTTGCAAGAAGCCTTGGGCACGAAATTGAGTTTCAGTACAGCCTTCCATCCACAAACCGAAGGACATTCGGAGAGGGTAATCCAGATACTTGAGGACGTGCTTCGATTTTGTGTTTTGGAATTCCACAGTAATTGGGAGAAATACTTACCGTTGGTGGAATTCGCCTACAACAACAGTTTTCAATCAAGTTTGAAAATGGAACCTTATGAGGCATTGTATGGGCGTAAGTGCCGAACGCCATTGTATTGGTCGGAACTCAGAGAGAAACAGTTACACGGGGTTGATTTGATCAGGGAAACTGAAGAGAAAGTAAAAGTGATTCGTGACTATCTGAAAGTCGCCTCAGTTTGACAGAAGTCCTATTCAGATTTGAAAAGGAAAGAGATAGAATTCAAAGTCGGTGATAAAGTGTTCTTGAGAGTATCACCTTGGAGGAAAGTCCTCGATTTGGTCGTGTAAGGGCAAATTGAGTCGCGCTTTATCGGACCACGGTTACCGAGAGGATAGGACCGGTAGCTTATCGGTTGGCCTTGCCACCTGAACTAGAAAAGATTCATGATGTCTTTCACGTATCTATGTTGCGCCGATACCATTCAGATCCTTCACATGTCATTGTACCAACAGAGGTAGAGATACAACCGGACTTGACATATAGTGAAGAGCCGATTAAGATTTTGGCGCGAGAGGTCAAACAGTTGAGAAACAAAAGGATAGCCCTGGTGAAAGTTTTATGGCAAAGGCACGGAATAGAAGAGGCTACATGGGAGCCCGAGGAAACGATGAGAAACCAATACCCCAACCTTTTCACTGGTAAAATTTTCAGGGAAGGAAATCCTTAAGGGGGAGAATTGTAACAGCCCGATTTAGGGGCTAGTCAAAACAGTGATCTCGAGATCACCAATCCGAGATTTGAGAAATTCATTTTCATGTTATATTATGAGTCATAGCATGATAGTATATGTGCATGAGAATTTTGGTGCTTTAATTTTAGCGATTTCATGTGTAATCGCGAAAAAGGACTAAATCGCATAAAGTACGAAAGTTCCATTCTATAAGCTAAAGGTAACAAATAGCCATAGATTGATAATTGGGGGTCTTTAAAAGGCAATTAGACCCCCAATATTTTCTTGGCCGGCCATAGACTAGCATAGGAGACAAATTTGTCAATGATGGTCAAAGTTGGTGATAGTAGGTGGACTAATTTGACTAGTATTAATAAAATAAGGAAAGAAAAGCTATCATCTTTTTCTCTTTCACTCTTCCACCGAAAATAGGCAGCAAATAGAGGGAAGAAAGCTTTAAAAATTTCAGCACACTCATCTATTCACAAGTAAGTGTTCTAGTGATCTTTTCTTGAAAATAGTTGTACTTTTGGGACCCCTAAAGCTTAAGCTTTCAAATGAGGGGACTATTGTGCAATATGGTGAAAAGTTTAGAGTTTTTCCATGAGAGCTATCATAGTTATTTGCTGCATTTTTATGGAAGAAAATGAGTCTTGATTTTTAAATGAACAACTCTTGTGAAATGTATTGCCATGAAAACACCTAATTGGACCTTGATGAAAAGGTTACAAATTTGTAGTAATTATGTGAAATGTTGAGTTTTGATGATAGCTATAAGAGTATTAAATGTTCACCTAGGCCTGTTGAAGGTAGAAATGTGATTAGAATTTATTTCCGAGCCTAGGGCAAAATGGTTATTTTGCCAAAGTCTTGGGGCATAATAGTAATTTGGTCTAAGCATGATTATTGAAGTGCTTTAATTAATGAGATGATTAAAATGAGCTAAATTGCTATTATAGAGCAAGAAGAACCAAAAATCTGCCTCGATCGAGGAAAGAACAAAGTCTCAGACTAAACCGTCGAGCTAGCTCATTTTGAAATTGAGGTAAGTTTGTATGTGATTAATACAACATTAATGTTAGCATAATTGAGAATGCTTGATATCATATTGACGCATGACACTCCATTAAATTGATGTTGAAGTCTTAGTGGACCATGTGAATATGAAAATGCTATCATCGAGATGCGAAATAGATAAGGTCCCATATAAGACCATGTCCGGGACATGGCCTCGGCACCGAGTTGAGATCCGGTATAAGACCATATCTGGGATATGGCTTCGGTAATGAATATGAAAATCGTATAACACCATATCCGGGATATGGAATTGATACTTGATGTGAAAGTCCATATAAGACCATATCCGGGATATGGCATTGGCGTTTAGAAGTAACTTCATGTAAGACCACCTCGGGGATGTGGCATTGGCTTCGTCCCTACATGAATGACGTTGAATATGCGTCTTTGACTATCCCTAGTGATTAAAGGATAAGTAGATGAGTTTAGAAGTAGAAATGGGATTTATACTAAAGTCATATGAATGAGTGAATACATGTACTCGTGAATGAGTCACGAAGAAACGATTACGATATGTGGCACGGTATGTGCTAAATAAGGGCAATTGTGAGTAAGTACGGCAAGAAACCTATGACTTGTGTATGGTTAGTTAATGTCATGGATGGATTATTTTATGAGCTTATTGTTGCTATTTATATCCATGCAAACTTACTAAGCTTTATGCTTACCCCTTTCATTGCTCTTTCTCCTTGTAGTATTGCCAAGATAACTCGAGGAACGAGGACGTAGGAGTTCGGAAATCACACTATCGACACCACTTTGGTATAACAATTTAGACATATTTTGAGTATGGCATGTATAGGGCTCGAGTATTTTGTTAGGTCGTAATTGTTGGCCAAAGTGTTGGCTTTGTAAGGCATTAAAGTCTTCTTTTTGTAATGGTCTATTAAGTTAGGCCGATACTTGGCAAACTCTTATGCTTAATGAAAGTGATTTTCTTGAAGTATATGCCCTTGTGTATGGTTGTTGAATTGAGTACTTAGATATGCCTTTGGGTTATGAATTGTGTTGAAATGGATTGGTGTTTGTATCTGTGCAATGTAGGGTGGCGAAAGGGCTTGGTAGATAGCCATCTAATTGTCCACACGAGTTGTAACACCCCAAACTCGGCCCACGAGTCTTGACCGGATCTGGTATGTCACTGCGGAAAAACGTTTCAAGGCTGATTTACTTTTGGGAAAAGCATTAAAAATTTTGTCATTTGAAAACCATGTCCATTTAAAAAAAATTCTAAATAATATAAGCTTGATAAACATATCCAAATTAAAACTTTATTATAAGCTTTTAAAATATAAGTTGCCAAAATTAAAAGCACTTCCAAATAATAATTTAATGGTCGTCTAGCTTAAACATAATAAAAATGTTCAAACACTTTAATGGGCCTTATTACAATAAACACTTAATCAAAATACTGAAAATATAAATACTTAATTAATTAAAATATCTTTTTGCATGAAAATCTGCTTCTGCATGGCCACCTTTGTATCCACTCCAACCCTGGTCCAAAAATCACGGTCACTGCGATGTTTAATAAAAATTGGGTGAGTCATACAGGACTCAAAGTGTGTAATTAATCCACCTGAATCCCACCCACATGTTAACCACATAATAACCCATATATCGAGATAACAATTATCATATTCACATATTATCACATTCGGGCTTTAGCCCATATTCAATTCACTTATCAGTAATGAGGTAATTAACCACATAATTTCCACATATCGAGCTTAGCCCATTTCCATCTGTTCCACATTCATATACTGGGCTTGGCCCATTTCCACATTACTCCACATATCACTGGGCTTGGCCCATTTTCACATTAAACACTCATATCACATTAATCCACATATCATATTGGGCTTGGCCCATTACCACATATGTTCACATACGAAATCATGCAATTATGAAGCCCAACCCAAACCTAGGGTCCATCCGCTACACACCCCTTATCCAGCCTACCACACACCGGGATTATCAAATCACCCTCTCCTTTTCACTCCAAAGGCAATCATTTGCGCCCACGTGCAATTAAGCACAATAGTCCACAACGCGACCTCGATCGGCGCCAATCCACGATGTAGCCGTAGCTAACACCAAAACCACGATGGGACACATAGTCACTCATCAACCACGATATGGCACATAGCCGATATCAACCACGATGAGACACATAGCCACTCATCAAGCCACGCGAACTAAATCGGAATTAATCCACAACGTGACCTCAGTCAACGTCAATCCACGATGTAGCTCAAGGCTAACATCAAACCACGTACTCGAAGTACACCTGTACCTTCTTTCATATCATATCCCACCCATGCACATGCCACATAAAATAATGATACAATGTAATGATGCATGAGCATGTTCATCAAGGATATTATCACATATTCATATTAATAATCACATATCATCAGGTTTGGTACTTACCGGATTATAGACATACCCCTTTAGGGTATCCATATCACAATTTCCACTGCACTAGTTAGCACATTCATAACACATACACATTTCACATACATATCATATACCCGGAAAACGGTGGGTTAATCACACACCTTATAACGTGAAGAACTACGCTTTCGATCCCGATGCTATCGCTAAGCGGCACTACGGCTATTTGCCTACTTTCTTGCTCGATTTGGTCCACACCCCGATGGCCAATCCCTAAGCTACAGAACCGATCTCTTTCTTAAACTTCGGGATAGGGACTATCCCTTTACCTTCTCGACCGGCATCCATGTTCATTAATGATATCTTAATCAGAACCAAACGGTTAAACACTAATACTTTAATCTAAATATTTCGAATCGAAACTACACTTACTAAATATCCTTACCACAATGATCTGAATCCTGAAACTTGCCCTTATGCCTTGTCGATTTGCCCTAACTTACCAAATCCCGAAAAGCTGATACTTGTTCCTTGGGTAGTCGAAATCCCTTGAATACTCGATCCCAACGAATCCTTTAAAGCTCCTTAATGTCGGCACTACGCCAGCACCCTTTAGAGAAACGACTTCTAGATCCAAAAAGAAAAAGTTTCGGCACCTTAATGATGAAAAGAGATTACGCCAAAGTGGAGGGAATTTATGCTTGGAGGATTCAGCAATAAAGAACAGGGGTAGAGGGGTTTCGGCTTTTGTCAATAATGGAAGAAAGAATAGTTCTTGGGGAAGATGATGATTTCGAATGAACACAGCAAAGAAGAAAAGATACCTATGCCTACTTCAACATTCAGTTTTGGCTTCAAAAAAAAGAGAGGAAAAGAGAACCTCTTTTGACTAAAAACTTTCGGTCAAAGAGGAGAATGATGAAAAGAAATCCCAAGAGCTGATCATCCCCTATTTATACTACCCAAATTCCGCACACCTATCTCCACTTATCAAATCCCAATTTAATCTCTTATTTTATCTCTTAATTACCTATTCAAAATAAATACAATAAATCTACAATTATCCTTTTATCAGCTCATTTAAAATAACTTGAATTAATCCTTACTTTTTCAAATAAAATATCACCATAATTATCTTCTATCTACTCATCTAAACTAAATTAAAAAAATCAACCTTTATTCAAAATAAATTGAATAAACCAACATTTATCTTACCTTATAGCCGAATTTCCAATAAATAATAACCAAGCTTATCACCTCATAAAATAAATAAAATAAAATCTTATTTATCTCCTATTCTTAGCCAATAATAAATAAAATAACCAAGCATTATCCTCATATATTTGAGAGTCCAAATGCCGTCCCACTAGCTCTCTCCTTAACGCAAGTGACCAAAAATAAAACACCCATCCGCCGCCCCAAGTCTCGAACATGAGACTGCTGGAAACACCACACGCTACTGACCACTTTGTCGCTAGCTCCTTCGTGTCATAAACTCCCTACAATTCCTTTTAAGACCTTCTTCGTCAGCGCCAACTTGGAAAAATAAAAACACGCTTACTTCATCAACAAGACTCGAACTTGAGCCCTCTTGAAGCTCCCTTTCCCGCAAGCGTCCAAGCCACTTTACCCATGCGCTTTTTGTGACATGATTCGCCCAGAATTCCTTTTAAGTCCTTCTTAGCCACGCTCCTTCTTGACGCAAAAATAAATGCCCATTTGCTTCCCACGCTCGAAACCTCCTGCTCAAGGCGTCCTTTCAGTGGCCTTAAGTGGTGCCTTGCTGACCATTTTACCCAGCTCACTTTCATGTCCAAATTCCCTCACAAGTTCCCTTAAATCCTCCTTAGCCCAACTTCCCTTCTTGACGCAAAATACAAAAATAAAAACACTCCAACTGTCAACGTGATTCGAACCTCATCCCCTTGAAGCTCCCTTTGACGCCACTTCCCCCTTGCACCTTAGCGCCCCAAGCCACCTTGCCAATCGATTTCCTGTGTCTTAAACTCCACAAAATTTCTTTTAAGGCCTCCCTGCCTAGTTTCCCCTTTTTACTTAAAATTCCAATATTTTCCAAAGTTTTTTACCCTTTCACCTAAAGTTCTCAAAAACTCCTAAAATATATCCAAACACACTCCAAGCCTACTATCACTTGAATTATGCATTAAATGCATAACCCCTAATCTAGGATGTTACAGTTCTACCCTCCTTAAAAATAATTTCGTCCTCAAAATTACTTACTAACTAACGACTGAACAATCCTACTCATCACACTACGCTTATGCATTAGTACATTTGTTCCACTTATTTACCCGCGAACAAATTTTATGAAAGGAGGATTTCAGAAGTAGTTCTTTCGATCAATCAAAGGTTCAGTTCCAGTTCACTACTCTAATTCAGAGAGTCACATTCACGTTCATAAACAGAGACACATTCATTCACTACACTTCTATGGTCATTTCAGTCCTTTCCTAACCCAGGGGTAATTTCGTCATTCGTCCTATAGGGGTGTTTTGGTAATAAATCGGGGTCAATTCAAAAATATTTTTCAAATTAAAGGTATTTCAGAATTTACAAAATCTCTGGGTTATTTTGTTTTCCAAATCAGAGGTGTTGCAAAAATTTCAGAAATCGAGGTTATTTCGGTAATTTTGGAGGTCAGGGGCAGTTCCGTAAATTCTCCAAATCAGGGTATCTTGTTATTTGTAAAACAGAAGTTTTTCGTATTTTTGTAAAGTAGAAATATTTTAGCAAACGTCGAGGCTATTTTTGAAACTCTTAAAAACTAAGGGTGTTTTAGTAATTTACAATACAGGGGCATTTTTGTAATTTCATAAATCAGAGATATTTTGGAAAAATTTTCACAATAATCTTTTACTACAATTAAAAGGGTAATTTAGAGATTTTAAAACTAGGAATTTTATAAAACTGCATGGCTAGTCCCTTTCGGGTTTTAATTATCGGGTTTAGCCCGTGAATAAGTCCTCTTGGTTAGGGTGAACCGTAGCTACGCACCAGGTAGGATTCCAGCGAAGAGGAGGTGAGTCACTAGGACTACTTAAGTACCAGGCTCTTCCGGATCCAATCCTAGACATGCGCATAGTGGTTGCCACACCCTAGCTCGGCGACTTAGTTCACAGGTTTGTTTAATGGTCCTTAAGTCTTATGCACTTGTGTTTGAGTAGCCTAGTCCTAGGGTTCAATAGCCCTAATCTGCTAATCTACGTTCCCATAAAAGCCCATACAGTTCACATGTTTATTTCACTTTAGAAGTCAGAGGTACTTACCTGGTGGACTTCGGGCCGGAGGTACAGGTGCCATGCCAGAAAAACATGACACAAAAGCCCATATTTTGAAAAGCCCATTTTTGAAAACGTTTTTGGACCCAAAATCCACAAAGCCGAGTTTTGAACCGGGCTCTAATACCAAAATGTAACACCCCAAACCCGACCCACGAGTCTTGACCGAATCTGGTATGTCACTGCGGAAAAACGTTTAAAGGCTGATTTCACTTTTGGGAAAAACATTAAAAATTTTGTCATTTGAAAACCATGTCCATTTAAAAAAAATTCTAAATAATATAAGCTTGATAAACATATCCAAATTAAAACTTTATTATAAGCTTTTAAAATATAAGTTGCCAAAATTAAAAGCACTTCCAAATAATAATTTAATGGTCGTCTAGCTTAAACATAATAAAAATGTTCAAACACTTTAATGGGCCTTATTAAAATAAACACTTAATCAAAATACTGAAAATATAAATACTTAATTAATTAAAATATCTTTTGCATGAAAATCGCATCGCATGGCCACCTTTGTATCCACTCCAACCGGTCCAAAAATCACAGTCACTGCGATGTTTAATAAAAATTGGGTGAGTCATACTGGACTCGAGTGTGTAATTAATCCACCGAATCCCACCCACATGTTAACCACATAATAACCCATATATCAGATAACAATTATCATATTCACATATTATCACATTCTGGGCTTTGGCCCATATTCAATTCACTTATCAGGTAACAGGGTAATTAACCACATAATTTCCACATATCGGGCTTAGCCCATTTCCACACTGTTCCACATTCATATACTGGGCTTGGCCCATTTCCACATTAATCCACATATCACTGGGCTTGGCCCATTTTCACATTAAACACTCATATCACATTAATCCACATATCATATTGGGCTTGGCCCATTACCACATATGTTCACATACGAAATCATGCAATTATGAAGCCCAACCCAAACCTAGGGTCCATCCGCTACACACCCCCTTATCCAGCCTATCACACACCAGGGGATTATAAAATCACCCTCTCCTTTTCACTCCAAAGGCAATCACTGCCGCCCACGTGCAATTAAGCACAATAGTCCACAACGCGACCTCGATCGGCGCTAATCCACGATGTAGCCATAGCTAACACCAAAACCACGATGGGACACATAGTCACTCATCAACCAAGATATGGCACATAGCCGATATCAACCACGATGAGGCACATAGCCACTCATCAAGCCACGCGAACAAAATCGCAATTAATCCACAACGTGACCTCAGTCAACGTCAATCCACGATGTAGCTCAAGGCTAACATCAAACCACGTACTCAAGTACACCCGTACCTTCTTTCATATCATATCCCACCCATGCACATGCCACATAAAATAATGATACAATGTAATGATGCATGAGCATGTTCATCAAGCATATTATCACATATTCATATTAATAATCACATATCATCAGGTTTGGTACTTACCGGATTATAGACATACCCCTTGAGGGTATCCATATCACAATTTCCACTGCACTAGTTAGTACATTCATAACACATACACATTTCACATACATATCATATACCCGGAAAACGGTGGGTTAATCACACACCTTATAACGTGAAGAACTACGCTTTCGATCCCGATGCTATCGCTAAGCGACACTACGGCTATTTGCCTACTTTCTTGCTCTGACGCTGGTCCACACCCCGGTGGCCAATCCCTAACTGCAGAAACTGATCTCTTCTTAAACTTCGGGATAGGGACTATCCCTTTACCTTCTCGACCGGCATCCATGTTCATTAATGATATCTTAATCAGAACCAAACGGTTAAACACTAATACTTTAATCTAAATATTTCGAATCGAAACTACACTTACTAAATATCCTTACCACAATGATCTGAATCCTGAAACTTGCCCTTATGCCTTGTCGATTTGCCCTAACTTACCAAATCCCGAAAAGCTGATACTTGTTCCTTAAGTAGTCGAAAGCCCTTGAATACTCGATCCCAATGAATCCTTTAAAGCTCCTTAATGTCGGCACTACGCCAGCACCCTTTAGAGAAACGACTTCTAGATCCAAAAAGAAAAAGTTTCGGCACCTTAATGATGAAAAGAGATTACGCCAAAGTGGAGGGAATTTATGCTTGGAGGATCAAAGCAATAAAGAAATGAGGGTAGAGGGGTTTGGCTTTTGTCAATAATGGAAGAAAGAATAGTTCTTGGGAAGATGATGATTTCGAATGAACACAGCAAAGAAGAAAAGATACCTATGGCTACTTCAACATTCAGTTTTGGCTTCAAAGAAAAGAGAGGAAAAGAGAACCTCTTTTGACTAAAAACTTTCGGTCAAAGAGGAGAATGAAGAAAAGAAATCCCAAGAGCTGACCATCCCCAGTTTATACTACCCAAATTCGGCACACCTATCTCCACTTATCAAATCCCAATTTAATCTCTTATTTTATCTCTTAATTACCTATTCAAAATAAATACAATAAATCTACAATTATCCTTTTATCAGCTCATTTAAAATAACTTGAATTAATCCTTACTTTTTCAAATAAAATATCACCATAATTATCTTCTATCTACTCATCTAAACTAAATAAAATAAATCAACCTTTATTCAAAATAAATTGAATAAACCAACATTTATCTTACCTTATAGCCGAATTTCCAATAAATAATAACCAAGCTTATCACCTCCTAAAATAAATAAAATAAAATCTTATTTATCTCCTATTCTTAGCCAATAATAAATAAAATAACCAAGCATTATCCTCATATATTTGAGAGTCCAAATGCCGTCCCACTAGCTCTCTCCTTTAACGCCAGCAGCCAAAAATAAAACACCCATCTGCTGCCCCCAAGTCTCGAACATGAGACCTGCTGGAAACACCACACGCTACCAGCCACTTTGCTGCTAGCTCCTTCGTGTCATAAACTCCCTACAATTCCTTTTAAGACCTTCTTCTCCGTCAGCGCCAACTTGGAAAAATAAAAACACACTTACGCTGTCAACAAGACTCGAACTTGAGCCCTCCTGAAGCTCCCTTTCCCGCAAGCGTCCAAGCCACTTTACCTAGGCGCTTTTTGTGACATGATTCGCCCAGAATTCCTTTTAAGTCCTTCTTAGCCACGCTCCTTCTTGACGCAAAAATAAATGCCCATTTGCTTCCCACGCTGCTCGAACCTCCCTGCTCAAGGCGTCCTTTCCAGGGCCTTAAGTGGTGCCTTGCAGCCACTTTACCCAGCTCACTTTCATGTCCAAATTCCCTCAAAAATTCCCTTAAAGCCTCATTAGCCCAACTTCCCTTCTTGACGCAAAATACAAAAATAAAAACACTCCTACTGTCAACGTGATTCGAACCTCATCCCCTTGAAGCTCCCTTTGACGCCACTTCCCCCTTGCACCTTAGCGCCCCAAGCCACCTTGCCAATCGATTTCTTGTGTCTTAAACTCCACAAAATTTCTTTTAAGGCCTCCCTGCCTAGTTTCCCCTTTTTACTTAAAATTCCAATATTTTCCAAAGTTTTTTTTCCTTTCACCTAAAGTTCTCAAAAACTCCTAAAATATATCCAAACACACTCCAAGCCTACTATCACTTTAATTATGCATTAAATGCATAACCCCTAATCTAGGATGTTACACGAGTAGACACACGGGCGTGTGTCTATGCCGTGTGTGACATACGGTCAGCCCTATGGGCATGTGAATCAACCGTGTGTCCCCTTGCATGCTAGGTTTGCAAGTCAATATGATCCACGGGTGGAAGACACGGGCGTGTCTAGACCGTGTGAAGTTAGTCAGGATCGACCACGGGTGGAAGACACGGGCGTGACACGGGCGTGTCTAGACTATGTGAAGTTAGTCAGTATCAACCACGGGTGGAAGACACGGGCGTGTCTAGACCGTGTGAAGTTAGTCAGGATCGACCACGGGTGGAAGACACGGGTACGTCTAGACCGTGTGAAGTTAGTCAAGATCGACCACGGGTGGAAGACACGGGCATGTCTTAGGGGCATACTGGCGTGTCCCTAGACCAATACGGGCGTGTGGCCCCTGTTTTGTTGAAAAGTTTCTCGAGTATGTAAAAGTTCCCGGAATAGTTCTGATACCTCTCAGAGGTATGTTTAGGGCCCCTTAGGCCGAGTATGTGCAAGTGATGGGTTAAATGAAATTTTATAGCCCGTTTTGAGATGTCAAGTGAGATTAGTTAGGTAATGCCTCAAACCCGGTCCCGGCTTAGGGCACGGGTAAGGGGTGTTACAGAAGAAACTTTCAAGGCCTAATTGGGTAAGTTTTCTTGTCATGTTTTTAGAAATTTTGATATTTTTAAAATCGGGGTAGTCTAATCTCTCCATTTGGGGGATTAAGTTGAAAAGTTATCAAGGTATGAAATTTGGGTCATGGATGAATATGCTGAAAATTAGAAATTTATGGTTGAAAATAAAAGGTTGTTGATAGATAAACAACTTTTACAAAGTGATTTTTGATGAAAACATGATTGAGGGACTAAAATATTTTCTATAAATTTTATGTTAGAATTTTGGTTAGGCTTGGAATAGGGAGTAAATTGCACAAATTTGATTTTTCGAACCTAGGGACAAAATTGGAATTTATGGAAAAGTTAAGGATAAAATGGTAATTTTGCCTAGGACGTAAATTGAGTCAAAATGAGTATGAAATGCATGAAATTGATGATTAAAGTTATTTATATAAATCCGAACAACTCAAATTTGAGGTTAGATCGAGGAAAGGAAAATGTTTCGGTTTAGTAGATTATTTACGCAAACAAGTGCCGAGGTAAGTTCGTGTAACTTAATTGGGCATGTAATATGTTTAATTGAATGTTGTGCTTTTATGGAATGTGACTTATATTGATGTGCATTACTTGAATGCTATAATGAGAAAATTAATACATGCTTGAAAATGGTGAAAAAGGGTTATGTCCCGATTAAATATTAAATTCCGATGAATATATGTTCTTTCCCGTAATGGATGAGGTCCTACATTTGTTGTAGATGGATTTAGCTCAGACGAGCAATCCTATTGACCTCATTATAGAAAGAATTTAACCCGAACGGGTAATCTTAATATAATACCTCCCGAGTATACGTTATAGTTAGGGTCTAGCCTGGACTGGTAATCCTAATCGAGCTCCTCTAAGTATATGTTATATAAATGATTTAGCCTGGACTGGCAATCCTGTTATATGATATTTGGCTCGAGAGTGTGTTCCTTGGTTAAGTGCCCTAATGGGTACCCCTAAATAAGAATTGAAGGATTATCGAATTGTACACCTCGAGTGTACTACTTGAGCATCCATCGAAATTTCAATGATTCAATGGACACAACTCTTGACACGGCATGAGGATTATAAGATGAAATGATAATGACTTGAAAGAATATTGCTTGATGAGCTCATCTATGTTTACTTGATTGTTATGAAGATTTTGGTGACTAACATGTTTGATTGAGTGCATGTGTTTAGGAAATATTGCTAATGGATGGAAAACATGATATTGTATGCTTAGACTTAATAAACGAGATTGGTAAGTTTAGTTTCCGTTATACGAACTTACTAAGTATGTAATGCTCACTCCATTTTATTTCCCCTGTTTTATAGTGCTCGGAGGCTCGCGAAGGTTGGAGATCATTAGAGCGTTGTCACACTATCAACTAGTCATTTTGGGTATACTTAGTAAAATCATTTTGGTATAATGGCATGTATAGGACAACTTTGCCATAGGTGGATTGAAAATGATGTTTTGTAACCTAGCCATTGGAATGGCTAGTAATGGTTCATTTTGGTATGACTAAGTAGGTTACTATGATATATATATACACATGTGTTCTGTTAAGTATATGGGATCAAATGTTGTTAATGCCTAAGTTAAACCAAGGTAAGTTTGTAAACACTTGTGCTTAATGGTATGCCTTCATGAATGATGAAACTTGTTTAATTTGAATGCTCAAATTAGTTGGTATTGGATGTGTGTTTCAAATGCAGGTCTTGGGTGCAATTTTGGGTGAAAACTGAAGCTATAAATGGCTTTGTTTTGTCCACACGGGCGTGTGTCTAGACCGTGTGTGACACACGGCCGAGTACACGGACGTGTAGTCAGGCCGTGTGTCCCATGCACCTTAATTTTGAGAAACAGAATGCTCAAAATTGAGCACACGGGCAGAGACACGAGCGTGTGTCTCAGCCGTTTGTGATACACGGCCTAGTACACGGGCATGTGTCTTGGCCTTGTGAAACCTGCACCTAATTTCGAATTGAATTAATTAACCACACGGCCTAGCAGACGGGCGTGTGGCATTGCTTGTACCACGGGGTCGAACACGGCCTGTAGCACGAGCGTGTCCCAGGGTCACACGGGCGTGTCCCTTGGACCACACGGGCGTGTGAGCCCTGCACCTTAGAAAAAGTTTGAAATTTTGTGAAAAATTCTTAGAGGTCCCGATTAAGTCTCGACTCGTTCCTGATGGTTGTATTGGGCCTCGAGGGCCCATTTGAGGGGCGTTATGTATAATCTCGATAAATGAATAGTGATTATCATGAAAAGCCTGTAAATGTTTTGAAAATTTTTGGTAACGCTTTGTAACCTTATTTTGGTGACGGGTACGGGTTAGGGGTGTTATATTTAGTGGTATCAGAGCTACAGTTTAGCTGATTCTCAGATTTAACGTAGCAAACACAAGTTTAGTTATACATGCCATTATATATTTTGTCATAGTGTGATGACTCCTGATCATTTTAAATGTGTTTTTCATATAGTAATGTCATCCAACCAAGCTAGAGCTGAATCTGAGGAAGCTGAGAGCAATGCTTCAGCTTCAGTTCAAAGAGTTGCGTCTGCGTCTGGTAGTGAAAGGCCTGTGCCTGAGGGCCGATGTGAGGAGGCAAAACAAGCCTTCTTTCAAATGATGAATAAATGGTTTACTCAGTACTTAAGAACAAACCCTGCTGTACAACGACCTCCCCCACCTGCTACTCAACCGATTCCTAAGGTACCACAGTGTAACACCCCTAACCTGTGTCCGTCGTCGGACTAGGGTTAAGAGGCATTACCGGACATATCGGAACATTTTATGCTCATTTCACAACATCAATCATACAACATTATTTCATAATAATTCATACTCATATAGTCCCTTTAGAAAGTCTACGAGACCATAAACATGCTTAGAGAAGGTTCGAGACTAAACCGATCTCATACAGAAACTTTGCAGAACATAGAAAATTTTTCTTTCAAAACAGGGCACACGCCCATGTGGCTAGGCCATGTGCCTCACACGGCCGTGCCTTGGATCATGTCTCAGCCCGTGTGCAACACTGACTTGGGTCACATGGTCTGGCACACGCCTATGCTTCTTGCCATGTGGCATCCTGACTTGCTTCGAATTGCAACCTTGAGAGACACGGTCGAGACACATGCCCGTGTGCTCAACCGTGTAGGCAAATATAGGCCATTTGCAAGGCCAATTTGCCACCCAAAATTTGGGTCATACCTACAAGCATCAAACAAGCATCAATTCATATCCCAAAGGCAGTAAAAAACATACCAAATCATGCATAATTGACCCGTAACAACATCATTCATTTCCTTATACAAAACACATACCAAAGCAAACATGATTCATTTCTCATTTCACACTTATTCCATCATATACCAAAACACATATCACATTCATCAATTCAACCTATTTCAAATATGTGTTTTATCATCAATCACACACCAAGCTCAAAATCATCTACTAACCATTCATTGATCACGTTTAAGATCATGCATTATAAGCAATTATTCAACACCTACCAAATAATCAAGTAAAACAACTTGAACCATCATCAACCATACCAAACTATGCCATTACATAAGGCAACATATACACATCAAAATTAACATCGATTTCCCAGCCACATCTCATGGAAAATTGCATCTAACACATAGGCATTAATTTCCCAAATTAAAAATACTCATCAAACAATCGTAAAGCCTATACATGCCATATAACCAAATCATAAAGTGTATAAATACCGAAATCATTAGCCAGATAGTGTGATGCGATCTTCGCCGACTTCCAACCCGAGCAAACATCCAAAAATCTATAAACATATGAAAAACACACACATTAATCTTTGAAAGCTTAGTAAGCTCGTATCTTAATAAACTTAACATAACAAATAATTTCATTACAATGCCATAAGCATGATATGCTATCTCACACAACTTTTCTAAGTTATAAAACATGTTCTCATATCGAATTATCATCATTCAATATTATAATTGATTACTTAACTAACTTTAGCTTTCACAAGCTTATTCAATTCAATTTTCATATATCATTCAATTCACACTTTCATATAGCCAAATAAGCACATTTTGGAAAATAGGATATCTAATCATATATATCTTTTTCATATGAATCTCATTTCATCATTTATACCCAAATTCACCTTTCATTCATATAGTATCTGACAATTTCACATATGCCACTTTATAAATCACATCTTATTCATTTGTTCATGTTTCATTTGCACATATTCACATTTCATTTGCATATACATCACATAACATTCTTTGCACATATATACTTACCTTTCATTATCAAATATTGTATAAATTTCAACGTACCTGAATCGGAATGTCATTCACCCAATCACTTATTTCTCGGAACGCCCGTTGAACCGTTCAGAATTAATAAGGATACACGGATAGCTCGGAAAGCTCGTACAATGCCAACGTCCCAGACGTGGTCTTACATGTAATTAAATATCGATGCCACTATCCCAGACAGGGTCTTACACAAAATCATATATGATGCTAATGTCCCAGACACGGTCTTACACGTAATCTCTAATCGATGCCAGTGTCCCAGACACGGTCTTACACGATATCTCAAATCGTTGCCAACGTCCCAGACGTGGTCTTACACGAAATCATATCTCAGAATCCTATGTCTTGACATATGTATCCTCTACTATTCCTAGGGTTCGTACGGGGCTTTTCGGACATCGTCACATTATCGGAAGTTTCTCGTATTCATATATTATGCTTCTCGAACAATTCAATATCATAATAACATATATATAACTTATTCAAAATACAAAAATTTGCATTACCATTCGACATTGAATTCAATCATACTATTAATAAGCATTTATAACATGATTTTATAATGTCTATTAAAATACGAACTTACCTCGTTCGTAGTAATGACAAATTGAGTCGACTAATCCGATATTTTGACTTTCCCTCGATCTAGATCCGAATTCTGCTTTTACCAATCTAATTAATATCAAAATTAACTTACTTATTAAACATTTTATTCAATTTCATACAAGAACACATAATTTGGGTATTTTGCATTTTAGTCCCTAACATTTCACATTTTTACAATTTAGTCCCTATTTCAAAATAACACAAAATACACAAAATCACATCAAACCCATGTTAGGCCGAATTTACCTTCGGTCCCTAACAGCCCATTAATTTCATTTCTTTCACATTTTGACCCCTCAATTTACAAATTTCTCAATTTAGTCCCTAATACACATTTTTATCAAAAATCACTTAATTAAACATAATAATCTATCAACAAAAATTTATAATTCATCCTCAAACCACAAAAACATCAAGCTATCATCAATGGCAAATCTCAAATTCTTCATTAAATCCAAAGATTAAGACATGGGTCTACTAGTATTCGAAGTAACGATCTCAAAAACGTAAAAATTATCAAAAATCGAACAAAGAACATACCCGAATTAAGCTTCCTAGGTGCCGAAACTTAAAGCTTCAACAATGGTGTTATTCTTCTCACATTCAGCCAACAATAAAATGATAATGCATGCCTTTTTTAATGTTTTGTTTTATTTATTTATAATTTAACACATAATTTACCTTTTTAATCATTATAAAATAATATAAAAACTATATATTAAAAGCCTAATGTCGTCCACTCAATTTATAATGGCCAAATTTCATTTTAAGGACTTCACAATTAATAGACCATAGTAATTTAGTGCTTTTACAATTAGATTGCCACTTTTGCATTTTACGCGATTAAGTCCTTTTTCACAAATTGGCACTCAAACGATGAAATTCTCATACAAAAATTTCACACATATCAATTCACATACTTTAAGTACAGAGAATAATATTAAAATATTTTTCTGACTCGAATTTGTTGTCCAAAAACTACTGTTCTGACTAAAGTCTAAATCGGGTTGTTACACACAGGGTGCTGAACCCGTTAGAATTGGTAAGCCTCCGATAGATAAAATCCGCAAGCATTGGGTGGAAGAATTTAAAGCTACCGCATATGATGATCCAGAAAGGGCTAAAATTTGGTTGGAAAATACCATCCGAGTTTTTGACGAATTATCCTGTACACCTGCTGAATGTCTGAAATGTGCAGTGTCTTTACTAAAAGATACAGCTTACCATTGGTGGAATACCATCACTTCAGTTGTACCGAGAGAGAACGTTACTTGGGAATTCTTCCAAACTGAATTTAGAAAGAAATATGTTAGTCAGAGGTTCATGGATCAGAAGAAGAAAGAATTTTTAGAACTCAAGCAGGAAAACATGACTGTATCCGAATATGAACAGGAAGTTGTCCTATTGAGAAAATATGCCAGAGAATGGGTTCTAACCGAGGCTGAGGTGTGTAACCGCTTTGAAGAGGTTTTAAATGAAGTTATCAAGTTATTGATTGGAATTCTCAAAATAAGAGAATTTGCGGTGTTAGTCGGTCGAGCACACAAAGCTGAGGAATTGAGTAAAGAAAAGAAATAAGTTGAAAGAGAGGCTCAGGTTCCTGGAAAAAGAACTATGAGTAACCCACACTAATTTGCTTCCAAGAAATTAAAGAAGTACTATGATCGTGTGACCACCTCTACGGGATATTCTGGAAGAGAGTGGGGCTCTCAACATACTAACCCGAGGTCTTCATCTCCATCTGTGACCAGTGTGGGCAATGTTGGTAATTCCAAACTGAAATGTAAACATTGTAACAAATTTCATCATGGGGAATGTCGGTCTAGAAGTGGAGCTTGCTTTGGATGTGGTTCACTTGACCATTTTCTTAGAGATTGCCCAGAAAGAGTTGAAAAAGAGATAGAACCAGCTCCAAAGCCTAGTAATTCAGTCTTGAGAGGCAGACCACCCTGTCATCCCGGTAATGTTGGTGGTAGTCGAGGTACTACCAAGGATAAAAAAGTTAGATCTGAGGCACGAGCACCTGCAAGAACATATGCTATTCGTACTAGAGAAAATGCCTCTGCACCAGACATCATTACTGGTACATTTTCTCTACTTGATACTGATAATACTGCTTTGATTGATCCTGGTTCTACACATTCTTACATATGCACAAACTTAGTGATTGTTAAAAATTTACATGTTGAGTTCACTGAATTTGTGGTTAAAGTTTCAAACCCCCTGGGCCAGTGTGTTGTGGTGGATAAAGTTTGTAAGAACTGTCCATTAATGGTAAAAGGTTATTATTTTTCAGCCGACTTGATGTTATTGCCATTTGATGAATTTGATGTGATTTTGGAAATAGATTGGTTAACCCAAAATGATGCAGTGGTGTAACACCCCTTACCCGTATTCGACACCCGAATCGGGTACGAGGCATTACTCTACTTAACTTGCTCAATTATATAACACCGGTTCATGAAATTTCATTTCAAAATAAAACCTTTCATTCAAGACCTTAATTTCCTTATTATAGGTCTACGAGACCCTATACTTGTACCCGAAATGATTCGGGACCAAACCGGGAACTTTTGAACACTTAGACAAATTTGACATAAAACAGGGCCACACGCCCATGTGAAAGAGGGAACACGCCCGTGTGGCATGTCACATGACCGTGTTCCACATCCGTGTGGATTTATTTCTCAATTTGAACCTATAGGGGTTTTCACACGGCAGGACACACGCCCGTGTCCATGGCCCGTGTCCCTCACACGGCCTCGACACGCCCGTCTCTTAGCCCGTGTGTAAAAACCTTGACATTCTATTTCTGACGTCATCATCTCATAAATGTCACACGGCTTAGGGACACGCCCGTGTCCTTCGACCGTGTGGCGAATTAAATTCCTAATTTCAGGTGCAGACTTCACACGGCCTGGGCACACGCCCATGGGGCTGACCGTGTGTCACGCACGGCCTAGACACACGCTCGTGTGTCTACCCGTGTGGACAATTATAAGGCTATCTACCAAGCCATTTGCCACCCTACAAAGCAACCAAACTTATACCAAATCAATTTAACATATACCATGACCATAAAGCCCTTCTAAGAACTCAAAACCAAAACATCCGTACAAGCATGCATTTCATGAGTTTCATCATCATTGAATATATGAACTTGTCAAGTATTGGCCAATTTCCAATGACCATTTACAAAATGAATTGAATAACATTAATAGCCAACGCTTTGGCTAACGAATATGACATAACAAAATGACCAAGTCCTATACATGCCATACTCAAAATGAATCTAACTTTACTATACCAAAAAGAAGTTGATAGTGTGATTTCCAAACTCCAACATTCCACGAATTCCCGAGCTAGCTTGGCAATACTACAAGGAAAAGGGAAATGAGAGGGGTATGCATAAAGCTTAGTAAGTTTGTATGAAATAAATAACAACATAAAGGCTCATAATGTCATCCATCCATTACATTGAATAACACACAAGTCTTAAGCTCATTGCCATAACTTACTCATACTTACCCTTACCAATTTTTATATATCATGTCTCATATCGTAAACATTTCTCGTGAATTTCTCACATGTACTTGTATCACTTCGTCACATAGCTTTAGCACTAGTCTCATTTCTATTATAAGCTTAGCTATTTACTCACTGAATTCACTTGGAATACACAAAATTAAAAAATATCATCATTCACATAAATCCGACACCAATGCCACATCCCAGATGTGGTCTTACATGGAATTACCTCTAGATGCCGATGCCATATCCCAGATATGGTCTTATACGGGATCTCATATCGGTTGTCGATGCCATATCCCAGATATGGTCTTATACGATTCTCACGTTCGATGCCGATGCCATATCCTAGATATGGTCTTATACGAGATCTCAATTCGGTTCCGAGGCCATGTCCCAGGCATGGTCTTATACGGGACTTTACCAATCTCATGTCTTAATGACGATACTCTCTCACTTCTTAAAGTTCAACCGGGACTTCAACATCATAATTTTTTATCATTTCCTCATTCAACATGTAACAGCCCGATTATGACCCTAATAGGAACAGTGGTTTCGGAACCACGAATCCGAGTTTATGTGATTCTATGTTATGTGTTTGAGCAGGTGTTAAAATATCGTAGGATTAATTGCATGTTTGAGTGGCTAAATTAAGTGAAGGATAAAATTTGGTAAGTATGAAAATTTCTATTGTGGAAACTAGGGCCAAATTGAATGGTTTTTCTTTTATTTGAGATTTAAGTTGCAATTTGGCCAATAATTAGAGATAGTGGATGGCAAACATGATGAGAAATTATTAATGTGTATTTATATTATTATTAAAATAAGTTAGTGGAATATTAGTAAGCATGGATATTATTAATTAAAGAAAAACATTTCTTTTCTCTCATCTCTTTCTTCTCCATCTTCTTCTTCACCGAAATCACAAAAAAAAAGGGGGAGCTAAAACCTTCATTTCATTCGGTCATTGCATGTCTTTTTGAGGTGAGAAATTAAGCCTAATTTTTTTAAATTCTTGCATGCTTGTGTTAGTTATCTTAAATACTATCAAATCCATATGGAAATTTTGGAGTTTGAAGCATGCCCTAGGTTCGGCCATTGATGAAGTCTTTGGTTTTGTTATGTTTTATGGAAGAATGTTAAATATAGACTAGGTATTAACATGTGTTGAGTAGGAAACTTAGAAGAAATGGATGTATGGTGACTTAAATTATGAAAATAAGTAGTTGAGGGTATAAATGCAAGAATAGATGGCGTATATAGACTTGTATAAGGATGAAGAAAATTCGGTCCTCAAGGAGTTAATTCGAATTTCATGTAATTTTTGTGTTTTATGTTTGGGGACTAAATTGCAAGAAAGTGAAACTAGAGGGGTAAATTGGTAAATTGGTAAATTATATGTTATGATTAATTTTAATGTTATAAGAGGACTTAAATGAGCTTGAGAAGTGTTCGGCCTTAGCTCAAAGGTGTATGAATTGTTATATGTTCGAATTAAAATGAATGAAATTTATTTAAATGGGCTCTTTTCGAACTTTGTTTTAGATCAAAAAAGGAAGAAATTGGAAACGGATCGGGGGAAAACTAAATTAAACGAGTAGCCGGAACATCTTTACCCTTCAACTATCAAGGAAAGTTTATAAGCAATTGGTAGTAAATGAATAAATATATTAAATTGAAATGTATGGTTTCGAATGAAATGTTATCTAAATTCTTGATGGTTGATTGTGATATGTGATTTTAAATGTGATTACCGAATGTAATAATATATGATCATGGACATGTAGTTATTATATAAATTTCTTGGTTGGTTAAATTAAGTATAAGAGTATATAGGTTTTATAAATGTGATAGGGGATGAGATCACATATGGACACCAACCTAATGTGTGTTGAATCATGTAAGCAATTAATGTATTTGGGTTGAGATATATATAATTATGGATGGAATAGTAATTGAATGTGAACCTTGAATTAAGTGATGATTGAAATAGAATAATTATCTATGTGTTTATAAGGATGAGGTCGAATGTGATGATAGACATAGAAAGAAGGATTGATTCGAAATAGGTATATGTGTATGGCATATGCACTGAAATGTGAGCATTTGTATATGTGTATTGTACGATCGAGAGTATGAAATTAATTAACGAACACTGTGTGTGTGAAACTGGTTGTGTGGCACTAAGTGTGCGGATATATTAAGTAATGGCTCTATGTGAGCGATACGTTACGGAAATGTTATGTAACGGCTCTATGTGAGTGATACATTATGGGAATGTTAAGTAACGACTCTATGTGAGCGATACGTTACAGAAAGTTGGCACTAAGTGTGCAGATATGTTAAGTAACGGCTCTATGTGAGCGATACGTTACGGGAATTGCACTATGTGTGCGGGTGATCGAATTTTCTCAAGAACACAAATATTTTAAAAGGTAAATGGGAATCTCAGGTATGTATATAAAGGGTGATAGATATTTTATATTGGTATAAATCATGTATGCTAGTTCGACTTAGATAATAGTTATGTAAATGTTCGATTTTGGTGACTCAATAAGTAGGCTTTTGATGAATAGTATCTTAATACTTGTAATGAGGTTGAAACTTATTCAATAATTAGCATGAATTAAACATGGGAAAAGTCTGTTTACTACTCGATTTTGTACTCTCCTCTTTGCTTATAACTTACTAAGCTTCAATAGCTTACCGTTGTGTATTTGTTTGTTCATGGAATAGATCTTTAAAGTTGAAGCTCGTGCTCGGGGATCCCGTCAAGTCAAGCACATTATCACCTATTTTTGGTATCATCCTTTTGACGTTAAACCTTAGAAAATTATGGCATGTATAAGCTTAAATATTTTGGTCTCTTTTGGTTGAGATGTATATATGTATGCCATACGAAAATGGCTAAGTTTTTGGTTGTTTTGAACTTTCATTATTTCGGTCATGGTTTAACTTATTATAGATTTATATGTTATGATGAATGGTATTCATGTTGTTTATATAATATGATCCAATTGCCTATATAGTTATTGAGTGGTGATAGATATATTTGGCATATGGTTATAGGTGTGACTAAGGGACTATGAATCATTGAGAAGAGTTGTATACTGTATATGTGTATTGCTATTAATGATACATGTTCGGCCTTGATTGCATTATGGGTTGAATAATATCGAAAGGTAATGTTAAAGAGTATGCATGAAATGTTTGAATAGTTAGATGCATAAGGTAAGATGCCGAATATGGTAAGATAATGATGTTAATTAATTAGTTACTTTGGTTAATATAATAATGGGTAAGTGAAATGGTATGTGTTGTAGATAAAAGTAAATCGTATGTATACAAATGATGTGCGTTTGAATGTATTGATGATTTTAGTAATGAAATAAAGAATAAGCATTATATGCATATTTAATATTAACTGTGTTATGCCACTGAATGACTTGATATTGGATGGAATATTTATATACATATATATTAATGATAATAAATTTTGGTATGCATTTATTATGATAGCTGTTCTTAAAGAGTACTTAGAACTTGTGCGAGTCAATGAAATGCCCGTAACCCTAATCCGGTGATGGATACGGGTTAAGGGTGTTACATTTGATTAGTACTAGAGCCACGGTTTAGTCGATTCTCGGACTAACGTAGCGCGTGTGAGTCTAGCTATACATGCCATAGTTTATAATGTGATAGTGTGATGACTTCTAACAGTGAAATGTGTTTATTTCTCTCATATAGTAATGGATCCCGATTTTGAGTGAGCCGTAGCTGATGACATTGAGAGTGTGGCGCCTGTTCCCGCGCAAGGGACCGTGCCAGAGGAATCTTGACCGGCTACGAGTAATCCTGAGGAGGGGGCTAGACATGCCTTCTACAGTATGATGAACGATTTGTTCAGTCATTACATACGAACGAATCCGGCTGTTCAACCACCCCAAAATCCGAATGTACCCCCTGTAGTACCGGTGGTACCTCTAGTTGCATTAGGAAGCAAGGAGCTCAGGAATATAGAGCTGAGGATGACGATGATGCAGAGAGAGCTGAATTTTGGCTCGATAATACTGTTCGTGTTTTCGACGAACTGTCCTGCACACCCGATGAGTGTTTGAAGTGTGCCATATCATTATTACGGGATTCTGCCTACTACTGGTGGAATACACTCGTGTTAGTTGTCCCGAAAGAAAGGGTTACTTGGGACTTCTTCGCATGCAATTCGTAAGAAGTATATAAGCCGATGCTTTATTGACTCTAAGCGTAAAGAATTTCTCGAGCTCAAATAGGGTCGTATGACCGTATCCAAATATGAGCGCAAGTTTTTGCGACTCAGTCGCTACGCTCGCGAGTGTGTTTCGTCAGAGACGGTTATGTGCAGGAGATTTGAAGATGGTTTAAATGAAGATATAAAGCTTCTGGTTGGTATTCTTGAAATTAACGAGTTCGTCGTGCTAGTTGAAAGAGCTTGTAAAGCGGAAGAACTGGGGAAAGAAAAACGAAAAGTTGAGCTTGAATCTAGAGATTTCCAGAATAGATTGGCGGGTAAACATTCACAGACGGTAACAAAGAAGTTCAAGAATGATGGTAGCCGATCCAAACCCAACACCGGGATTTCTATACAAGAACGACCACCAGTGAGTTCTCGGGCTACATCAGTTGCTAGTGTTGATAATGAGAGATCAAGTAAACCTGAGTGTCAGCAGTGTGGCAGACGGCATTTCGGAGAGTGATGGGGTAAATCCATTTCCCACACTTGTTACAAGTGTGGCTCGCAGGACCATTTCATTCGGGATTGCCCGGAGACTACTGGAAAGGGTATTACTCAGAGTACGAGACCGAGTGGCACTACAGCTAGAGACAAATCGTCTCGTTTTGGGGGAGGTAGGAGTGGTGCACAGAGAGGGACTACAGATGCAGTTGTTCGATCAGATACTCGGGTACCGGCTAGAGCTTACGCCATCCGTGCTAGAGAGGAGGCCTCATCCCCAGATGTTATTATCGGTATTTTCACCCTCTTTGATTCCAGTGTAACTACTTTGATTGATCCCGGCTCAACTTATTCGTATGTGTGCAAAACATTAGTGTCCAGTAAGACTCTACCTGTTGAGTCTACTGAGTTTGTGATTCGGGTTTCAAACCCCCTGGGTCGATGTGTATTAGTTGACAAAGTGTGTAATAATTGCCCATTGATGATTCGAGACATGTGTTTTCCTGTGGATCTGATGCTATTACCTTTTGACGAGTTCGACATTATTCTCGGTATGGATTGGTTTACAGTTCATGATGCGGTAGTAAATTGAAGACGAAAGACTATTGAATTGAGATGCCAGAATAATGAGATAATCTGAATTGAGTCTGCGAATTTGAGTGGACTACCTACGGTGATATCTTCGATGTTGGCTCAGCGGTATTTGAGAAAGAGATGCGAAGCCTATCTTGCGTATGTGATTGACAACAAGATAACAGAAAAGAAGATCGAATCAGTACCGGTTGTTAGTGAATATTTGGATGTGTTCCCAGAGGAATTACCAGGATTGCCACCTATTCGTGAGGTAGAATTTGGTATTGAACTAGTGCCAGGGACCACTCCGATTTCGATAGCTCCGTACAGAATGGCACCGACTGAATTAAAAGAATTGAAGGCTCAGTTGCAAGAATTGTCAGATAAAGGTTTCACCCGACCGAGTTTCTCTCCCTGGGGTGCGCCCGTTCTATTTATGAAAAAGAAGGATGGAACTTTGAGAATGTGCATTGATTATCGGCAGCTCAATAAGGTAACAGTAAAGAACAAATACCCATTGCCACGTATCGATGATTTATTCGATCAGCTTAAAGGAGCCTCGGTATTTTCGAAAATTGATCTGAGGTCAGGGTATTATCAGTTACGAGTTAGAGAATCAGACGTGCCGAAGACTGCTTTTCGGATGAGATACGGTCATTATGAGTTCTTGGTTATGCCGTTTGGGCTCACTAACGCCCCTGCAATTTTTATGGATTTGATGAATCGGGTATTCAGGCAGTATCTAGATCGGTTTGTGGTTGTTTTTATAGATGACATACTGATCTATTCACGAGATGAGATCGAGCATGCTGAGCATTTGAGGTTGGTATTACAGACTTTGCGTGATAAGAAATTGTATGTGAAATTTAGCAAGTGTGAGTTTTGGTTGAGTGAAGTTAGCTTCCTGGGGCATGTTGTTTCATCATCGGGTATTCGGGTTGACCCGAGTAAAGTTTCAACAATACTTGATTGGAAACCTCCACGGAATGTTTCTGAGGTTCGTAGCTTTTTGGGGCTCACCGGATATTATAGACGCTTTGTGAAAGGGTTTTCTATGATAGCATCTCCGATGACAAAGCTACTACAGAAAGATGTGAAATTTGGGTGGTCAGAAAGGTGTCAGAAGAGTTTTGATCAACTGAAGACCTTGTTAACGGAAGCTCCGGTACTCGTTCAGCCATAGTCGGGTAAAGAGTTCGTTATTTTTAGTGATGCATATTTAAATGGACTCGGTTGTGTATTGATACAGGAGGGTAAGGTCGTAGCCTATGCCTCGAGACAGTTGAAACCGCATGAGAGAAATTATTCGACGCACGACCTTGAGTTAGCCGCTATAGTCTTTGCTTTGAAGATATGGCGTCACTATCTTTTTGGTGAGAAATGCCACGTTTATTCGGATCATAAGAGTCTAAGTTATTTAATGACTCAAAAGGATCTGAATTTGAGACAGCGACGACGGTTAGAATTGTTGAAAGATTATGAGCTCGTGAATGATTATCACCCGGGAAAGGCTAATGTAATTGCCGATGCACTTAGTCGAAAATCATTATTTGCTCTTCGTGCAATGAACGTGGATTTAGCTATGACTGGTGATGGTGTGATCATTACAGAATTAAAGGCGAGACCATTGTTTGTGCAACAGATCCGAGAAGCTCAAGAAGTCGATGATGATTTAAAAGCAAAAAGGAGTCATTGTGGTTCGAGTGTGGATTCAGATTTTCAGATAGATACTGAAGGATGTCTACGGTTCAAGAGTCGAATATGTGTGCCTAAAAATCCAGAATTGATTCAAATGATTTGTGATGAAGCTCATAGTAGTAAGTTGTCGATTCATCCGGGTAGCACAAAAATGTATAACGATCCAAAACAGCATTATTGGTGGCATGGTATGAAGCGTGACATCTCAGACTATGTGTCGAAGTGTTTGGTATGCCAACAAGTGAAAGCCGAACATCAAGTACCATCGGGACTACTTCAGCCGATCAAGATACCAGAATGGAAGTGGGATCGTGTTACGATGGACTTTGTATCGGGTTTGCCTTTGACATCAAGCAAGAAAGATTCAATATGGGTTATAGTTGATAGATTGACGAAATCGGCCCATTTCATCCCAG
This sequence comes from Gossypium sturtianum, assembly GCA_025698515.1. Classification (NCBI taxonomy): domain Eukaryota; kingdom Viridiplantae; phylum Streptophyta; class Magnoliopsida; order Malvales; family Malvaceae; genus Gossypium; species Gossypium sturtianum. Next base: position 111,006,983 of record CM046953.1, read on the forward strand.
TACGTACAGATTTCTCACTTGATAAATTAGCCGAGTTGTACCTATCGCAGATAGTATGGCTACACGGAGTACCTGTTTCTACTGTTTCGGATAGAGACCCGAGGTTTACATCGCGGTTTTGGAAGAAACTACAGGATGCTTTAGGTACTAAGTTGCACTTCAGTACGGCTTTTCACCCTCAGTCGAATGGTCAATCCGAGCGTGTTATCCAAATACTCGAGGATATGTTGAGATATTGCGTTCTTGAGTTTGAGGGTACGTGGGAACGATACTTGCCTTTGATTGAATTTGCGTATAATAATAGCTTTCAATCTAGTATCAAAATGGCACCCTACGAAGCTTTGTACGGTCGTAAATGTCGTACACCATTGTACTGGACCGAGCTCAGAGAAAACAAGATACATGGGGTTGATTTGATTAAGAAAACTGAATAGAAAGTGGCAGTAATTCGCGATAGTTTGAAAGCAGCATCGGCTCGTCAAAAATCTTACGCAGATTTGAAACATAAGGATATTGAGTTCCAGATTGGAGATCGAGTATTTTTGAAAGTTTCACCGTGGAAGAAGATACTTAGATTTGGTCGTAAAGGAAAGTTAAGTCCGAGATTTATTGGGTCGTATGAGGTTATCGAGCGTATCGAGCCGGTTGCGTACAGATTGAGGTTACCATCTGAGTTAGACAAGATTCATAATGTTTTCCATGTGTCAATGCTTCGACGATATAGATCCGATCCTTCTCATGTGATCATTCCATCAGAGATTGAAATTCAGCCCGATTTGACTTACGAGGAAGAACCGATTCGCATCCTAGCTCGTGAAGTAAAAGAATTGCGAAATAAGAAGATATCACTGGTTAAAGTGATGTGCCATAAACACGGGTTGGAAGAAGCAACCTGGGAGACTGAGGAATCAATGAAAGAATGTTATCCACACTTATTCGTTGGTAAGATTTTCGGGGACGAAAATTCCTTAAGGGGGGGAGTTGTAACAGTCCGATTATGACCCTAATCGGAACAGTGGTTTCGGAACCACGAATCCGAGTTTATGTGATTCTATGTTACGTGTTTGAGCAGGTGTTAAAATATCGTAGGATTAATTGCATGTTTGAGTGGCTAAATTAAGTGAAGGATAAAATTTGGAAAGTATGAAATTTTCTATTGTGGAAACTAGGGCCAAATTGAATGGTTTTTCTTTTATTTGAGATTTAAGTTGCAATTTGGCTAATAATTAGAGATAGTGGACGGCAAACATGATGAGAAATTATTAATGTGTATTTATATTAATATTAAAATAAGTTAGTGGAATATTAGTAAGCATGGATATTATTAATGAAAGAAAAACATTTCTTTTCTCGCATCTCTTTCTTCTCCATCTTCTTCTTCACCGAAATCACAAAAAAAAAGGGGAGCTAAAACCTTCATTTCATTCGCTCATTGCATGTCTTTTTGAGGTGAGAAATTAGGCTTAATTTTTGTAAATTCTTGCATGTTTGTGTTAGTTATCTTGAATACTATCAAATCCATGTGGAAATTTTGGAGTTTGAAGCATGCCCTAGGTTCGGCCATTGATGAAGTCTTTGGTTTTGTTATGTTTTATGGAAGAATGTTAAATATAGACTAGGTATTAACATGTGTTGAGTAGGAAACTTAGAAGAAATGGATGTATGGTGACTTAAATTATGAAAATAAGTAGTTGAGGGTATAAATGAAAGAATAGATGGCGTATATAGACTTGTATAAGGATGAAGAAAATTCGGTCCTCAAGGAGTTAATTCAAATTTCATGTAATTTTTGTGTTTTATGTTTGGGGACTAAATTGAAAGAAAGTGAAACTAGAGGGGTAAATTGGTAAATTGGTAAATTATATGTTATGATTAATTTTAATGTTATAAGAGGACTTAAATGAGCTTGAGAAGTATTCGGCCTTAGCTCAAAGGTGTATGAATTGTTATATGTTCGAATTAAAATGAATGAAATTTATTTAAATGGGCTCTTTTCGAACTTTGTTTTAGATCAAGGAAGGAAAGAATTGGAAATGGATCGGGGGAAAACTAAATTAAACGAGTAGCCGGAACATCTTTACCCTTCAACTATCAAGGTAAGTTTATAAGCAATTGGTAGTAAATGAATAAATATATTAAATTGAAATGTATGGTTTCGAATGAAATGTTATCTAAATTCTTGATGGCTGATTGTGATATGTGATTTTAAATGTGATTGCCGAATGTGATAATATATGATCATGGACATGTAGTTATTATATAAATTTCTTGGTTGGTTAAATTAAGTATAAGAGTATATAGGTTTTATAAATGTGATAGGGGATGAGATAACATATGGACACCAACCTAATGTGTGTTGAATCATGTAAGCAATTAATGTATTTGAGTTGAGATATATATAATTATGGATGGAATAGTAATTGAATGTGAACCTTGAATTAAGTGATGATTGAAATAGAATAATTATCTATGTGTTTATAAGGATGAGGTCGAATGTGATGATAGACATAGAAAGAAGGATTGATTCGAAATAGGTATATGTGTATGGCATATGCACTGAAATGTGAGCATTTGTATATGTGTATTGTACGATCGAGAGTATGAAATTAATTAACGAACACTATGTGTGTGAAACTGGTTGTGTGGCACTAAGTGTGCGGATATATTAAGTAACGGCTCTATGTGAGCGATATGTTACGGAAATGTTAAGTAACGGCTCTATGTGAGCAATACATTACGGGAATGTTGAGTAACGGCTTTATGTGAGGGATACGTTACAGGAAGTTGGCACTAAGTGTGCAGATATGTTAAGTAACGGCTCTATGTGAGCGATACGTTACGGGAATTGCACTATGTGTGCGGGTGATCGAATTTTCTCAAGAACACAAATATTTTAAAAGGTAAATGGGAATCTCAGGTATGTATATAAAGGGTGATAGATATTTTATATTGGTATAAATCATGTATGCTAGTTCGACTTAGATAATAGTTATGTAAATGTTCGGTTTTGGTGACTCAATGAGTAGGCTTTTGATGAATAGTATCCTAATACTTGTAATGAGGTTGAAACTTATTCAATAATTAGCATGAATTAAACATGGGAAAAGTCTGTTTACTACTCGATTTTGTACTCTCCTCTTTGCTTATAACTTACTAAGCTTCAATAGCTTACCGTTGTGTATTTGTTTGTTCATGGAATAGATCTTTAAAGTTGAAGCTCGTACTCGGGGATCCTGTCGAAGTCAAGCACATTATCACATATTTTTGGTATCATCCTTTTTGACGTTAAACCTTAGAAAATTATGGCATGTATAAGCTTAAATATTTTGGTCTCTTTTGGTTGAGATGTATATATGTATGCCATACGAAAATGGCTAAGTTTTTGGTTGTTTTGAACTTTCATTATTTCGGTCATGGTTTAACTTATTATAGATTTATATGTTATGATGAATGGTATTCAATGTTGTTTATATAATATGATCTAGTTGCCTATATAGTTATTGAGTGGTGATAGATATATTTGGCATATGGTTATAGGTGTGACTAAGGGACTATGAATCATTGAGAAGAGTTGTATACTGTATATGTGTATCGCTATTAATGATACATGTTCGGCCTTGATTGCATTATGGGTTGAATAATATCGAAAGGTAATGTTAAAGTGTATGCATGAAATGTTTGAATAGTTAGATGCATAAGGTAAGATGCCAAATATGGTAAGATAATGATGTTAATGAATTAGTTACTTTGGTTAATATAATAATGGGTAAGTGAAATGGGATGTGTTGTAGATAAAAGTAAATCGTATGTATACAAATGATGTGCGTTTGAATGTATTAATGATTTTAGAAATGAAATAAAGAATAAGCATTATATGGATATTTAATATTAATTGTGTTATGCCACTGAATGACTTGATATTGGGTGGAATATTTATATACATATATATTAATGATAATAAATTTTGGTATTTATTATGATAGCTGTTCTTAAAGAGTACTTAGAACTTGTGCGAGTCAATGAAATGCCCGTAACCCTAATCTGACGATGGATACGGGTTAAGGGTGTTACACAACATCATTACTCAAATTCATAGAAATATTAAACATCTTCACAAATATCAAACATTTTAAATCATACTAACATGGTGTTGAACTTATTGCACACAAACTTACCTCGATTTCAAAATAGGCCAAATTGCCGATCTAGTCCGATACCTTGCCTTTTCCTCGGTCAAGGTTAATTCCTCGTTCTTCTTGATCTATAATAACAATTTAGCTCATTTAATTATCACATAAATCAACACATTTCAATAATCATACTTTGGCAGAATTACCATTTTGCCCTTAGACTTACACCAAATGACCATTTTACCCCTAGGCTCGTAAATCAATTCTAATCAAATTTCTTTCTTTAACGAGCCTAGGTGAACATTTATATCTCTTATGGAAACTCTCAATACTCATCATTTCACACATTTACCACATATTTTACAACCTTTACAAAAAGGTCCTTTGAGGTGTTTTCATGATAACACCTTTCACAAAAGTTGTTTACCTAACAACTAGGACTCATATTCTTCCATAAAAATACAGTAAAAAACATGAATGCTCACATGGAAAAACCCTAGGTTTTCAACCATTTTGCAAAATAGTCCCCTCATTAGCTAGCTTAAGCTTTAAGGGTTCCAAAAGTACAAATATTATCAAGAAAGACCATTAAAATCACTTACTTGTAAGGAGAAAAGCTTGCAAAAATTTTTGAGCTTTCCAAACCCTATTTTGCTGCTAATTTTCGGTGGAGAAGAAGAGAAGAAAAGATGATATCTTTTCTTTCTTTATTTTATTATTTTTCTAGACAATTTATCACTTAATCCATCAACTTGACCAATTTTGACATCTTTTTGTCTCCTATGGCCGGTCAACCATTACTATAGGGGTCAATTGCACTTTAAGGACCTCCAATTAATATTCTATAGCTATTAGGCACCTTTAGCTTGTAAAATAGAACTTTCGCACTTTATGCGATTTAGTCTATTTTCGCAATTAAGCATGCAATCGCTAAAATTAAAGCACCAAAACTTTCATGCACCTATATAATAATGCTCTAACTCATAAAATAACATTATAATAATTTTATTCGATCTCAGATTAGTGGTTTCGAAACCACTGTTCCGACTAGCCCCTAAATCGGGCTATTACAAGTGGTGAATTGTAAGTAGAAATATATTATATTGAAATGTGAAAATGGTGAATTACTTCATGTTGAATCTGATAAACTGGATGGATTACCTAATGTGATTTCAACAATATCAGCACATAAATATGTCAGAAAAGGTTATGACGCTTATCTCGCATATGTGTTGGATACTAAAGTGTCTGAGTCAAAGATTCAGTCAGTGCCAGTTGCATGTGAATTCCCTGATGTATTCCCAGAAGAATTACCTAGTTTACCACTGGATAGAGAAGTAGAATTCTCCATAGATCTTGTCCCGGGTACAACACCTATATCTATAGCATCTGACAATATGGCTCCTACTGAATTGAAAGAGCTGAAAGCACAGTTGCAAGAATTGATTGACAGGGGTTTTGCTCGACCTAGCTTCTCGCCTTGGGGTGCTCTTGTTCTATTTGTAAAGAAGAAGAATGGATCGTTGAGGCTGTGTATTGATTACAGACAGCTCAACAAAGTTACAATAAACAACAAGTACCCATTTCCTCAAATTGATGACTTGTTTGACCAATTAAAATGTACCACTGTATTTTCAAAGATTGATCTCCATTCTGGTTACTATCAACTACGGGTAAAAGATTCAGATGTGCCAAAGATAGCTTTTAGAACCAGGTATGGACACTATGAGTTTCTTGTGATGCCATTCGGCTTGAGAAATACACCTGCAGTGTTTATGGATCCGATGAATAAAATTTTTAGCCCGTATTTGAACAGGTTTGTGGTGGTATTTATAGATGATATTTTGGTTTACTCCTGAGATGAAAATGAACATGCTGAGCATTTCAGATTAGTGTTGCAAACTTTGCGAGAGAAACAATTGTATGCCAAATTCAATAAATGTGAATTTTCGCTACGCGAAGTTAGTTTTCTTGGGCATATAGTATCTGCCGAAGGTGTCAGAGTAGACTTGAATAAAATTTTAGCCATTGTTAATTGGAAACCACCAAAGAATGTGTCAGAAGTCCAAAGTTTTCTAGGACTAGCTGGTTATTATCGGAGGTTTGTAAAAAGTTTTTCAATGATAGCTTCTCCGATGACTCGTTTACTATAAAAAGATGTAAAGTTTGAGTGGACTGATAAATTTCAATAGAGTTTTTAAAGATTAAAAGTTTTATTGACAGAGGCACCAGTGTTAGTTCAGCCTGAGTCGGGTAAGGAATTTATAGTTTACAGTGATGCATCATTGCATGGTTTAGGCTGTGTCTTGATGCAATAAGGTAAAGTAGTAGCCTATGCTTCCAGACAGCTAAAACCACATGAAATAAACTACCCGACACATGATCTTGAATTGGCAGCCATTGTGTTCGCATTGAAAATATGGCAGCATTACTTGTTTGGTGAAAAATGTCACATATTCACTGATCATAAAAGTCTAAAATATTTGATGTCACAGAAAGATTTGAATTTGAGACAGCACAGATGGCTTGAGTTACTGAAAGATTATGATCTTGTTATTGATTATCATCCGGGAAAAGCCAATGTGGTTGCTGATGCTCTGAGCAGAAAATCCTTGTTTTCCTTGCAAGCTATGAATACTTGATTGTCATTATCTGATGATTGTTCAATTATAGCTGAGTTAAAAGCTAGACCAACCTTTTTGCAGCAGATCTTTGAAGCTCAGAAAAATGATAGTAAGCTGCAAGCAAAAAGGATACAGTGTGAATCAACTCCTGATTCAGAATTTCAGATCAGGACTAATGGTTGTTTGTTATTCAGAGGCAGAATGTGTGTACCAAAACATTCAAAACTAGTACAGAATATTTTGAGTGAAGCTCATAATGGTAACATGTCTATTCATCCTGGTAGCAATAAAATGTATAATAATCTGAAAAAGATATACTGTTGGCCGGGAATGAAACGAGATATTTTTGAGTTTGTATCTAAATGTTTGATATGCCAGCAAGTAAAAGCTGAACATCAGTTTCCTTCTGGGCTATTACAGACGGTTACGATACCAGAATGGAAATGGAAAAGAATTACCATGGACTTTGTGTCGGGATTACCCCTGTCCCCAAAGAAGAAAGATGCCATTTGGGTAATTATGATCGGTTGACAAAGTCGGCACACTTTATTCCAGTACGTATGGACTTTTCCTTGGATAGATTGGCTGAATTATATGTTTCGGAGATTGTCAGATTGCATGGAGTGCCTGTCTCCATTATTTAAGATAGAGACCCTCGGTTTACATCTCGATTCTGGAGCAAATTACAAGAAGCTCTAGGTACTCAGCTATACTTTAGCACTGCCTTTCATCCCCAGACAGATGGTCAATCTGAATGGGTAATACAGATCTTGGAAGATATGCTTCGATGTTGTATACTTGAGTTTGAAGGTAACTGGGAAAAGTATTTTCCTTTAGTTGAATTTGCTTATAATAATAGTTACCAGTCTAGCATTAAAATGGCACCGTATGAAGCCTTGTAAGGATACAAATGTAGAACTCCATTGTATTGGACTGAACTCAGTGAGAAAAAGTTACACAGAGTTGACTTAATCCGTGAAACCGAGAAAAAAAGTGAAAGTGATTCGGGACAGCTTGAAAGCAGCCTCTGATCGTCAAAAGTCCTATGCTAACCTGAAACGAAAAGAAATAGGATTTCAAGTCGGTGTCAAGGTATTCTTGAAAGTGTCGCCTTGGAAGAAAGTTATCCGGTTTGGTCGCAAGGGAAAACTGAGTCCACGGTTCATTGGACCATATGAGATTACAGAAAGAATAGGACCAGTTGCATATCGATTAGCTTTACCACCAGAGCTTGATCGGATTCATAATGTTTTTCATGTGTCTATGCTACGACGGTACCGATCCGATCCTTCACATGTTATTTCTCTGACAAAGGTAGAGATCTAGCCTGATATGACATATGGTGAAGAACCAATCAAAATCTTAGCTCGGGAAACAAAAGAGTTAAGAAATAAAAAGGTAGCATTAGTAAAAGTTCTTTGGCAACGACATGGTATAGAGGAGGCTACCTGGGAACCGGAGGATACTATGAGGAAGCAATACCCGAATCTTTGTACTAGTAAGATTTTCGAGGACGAAAATCCTTAAATAGGGGGAGAGTTGTAACAGCCCATTTTTCAGTGAAATCAGAACAGTGGTTTCGGGACCACAAATCTGATCCGAAAATAAGGTTTATTTTTATTTCATTATATGGTCTGTATTATGATAGACATGTCGTGTGAAAATTTTGATACGAAAATTTTATCTATTAAGTGCTTAATTACGAGAAGGACTAAACCGCATAAAATGCGAAAGTTGAATTCTAGTAGCTATAAGGATTAAATAGCTATGGAATTCAAAACTAAAGGTCCTTATATGGTAATTAGACCATTAAGAAAGGTATGTAGATTTTCTTGGTGACTCATCCATGGAAATATAGAAAAAGGGCAATGACTAAATTGGAAATTGGAATAATTTAATTAATTAAAAGATGATAAAAAGAAATATCATCTTATTTTTGTCATCTTCAACCTTAAAAATACATGGAAACCCTAGGAGAGAGAGAAAAAACTTTCAAGGCCTAATTGGGTAAGTTTTCTTGTCCCGTTTTTAGTAATTTTAATATTTTTGAAACCGGGATAGTCTAATCTATCTATTTGGGGGATTAATTTGAAAAGTTATGAAGGTATGAAATTTGGGTCATGGATGAATATGCTGAAAATTAGAAATTTATGGTAGAAAATGAAAGGTTGTTGATAGATAAACAACTTTTACAAAGTGGTTTTTGATGAAAACATGATTTAGGGACTAAAATGCAAAGTGGTGAAAATTGATGAAAAATTCTGAAATTTATAGAAAATATGTGCTGTAAATTTTATGTTGGAATTTTGGTTAGGCTTGGAATAGAGAGTAAATTGCACAAATTTTAGTTTCCGAGCCTATGGACGAAATTGGATTTTATGGAAAAGTTAAGGGCAAAATGGTAATTTTGCCTAGGACGTAAATTGAGTCCAAATGAGTATGAAATGTATGAAATTGATGATTAAATTTATTTATATAGATCCGAACAAGTCAAATTCGAGGTTAGATCGAGGAAAGGAGAAGGTTTCGGATTAGTAGATTACTTACGAAACAAGTGTCGAGGTAAGTTCGTGTAACTTAATTGGGCATGTGATATGTTTAATTGAATGTTGTGCTTGTATGGAATTTGACTTATATTTATGTGCATTACTTGAATGCTATGATGAGAAAATTAATACATGCTTGAAAATGGTGAAAAAGGGTTATGTCGCGATTGAGTATTGAATTCTGATGAATATATGTGCTTTCCCGTAATGGATGAGGTCCTACATTTGTTGCTGATGGATTTAGCTCAAACGAGCAATCCTATTGACCTCATTATAGAAAGGATTTAACCTAGACGGGTAATCCTAATATAATATCTCTTGAGTATACGTTATGATTAGGGTTTAGCCTGGACTGGTAATCCTAATCGAGCTCCTCTGAGTATACGTTATATAAAGGATTTAGCCTGGAATGGTAATCCTGTTATACGATATGTGGCTTGAGAGTGTGTTCCTTAGTTAAGTGCCCTAATGGATACCTCTGAATAAGAATTGACGGATTATCGAATTGTACACCTCGAGTGTACTACTTGGGCATCCATTGGAATTTCAATGATTCAATGGACACAACTCTTGACACGGCATGAGGATTATAAGATGAAATGATAATGACTTGAAAGAATATTGCTTGATGAGCTCATCTATGTTTACTTGATTGTTATGAAGATTTTGGTGACTAACATGTTTGATTGAGTGCATGTGTTTAGGCAATATTGCTAATGGATGGAAAACATGATATTGTATGCTTAGAATTAATAAACGGGATTGGTAAGTTTAGTTTCCGTTATATGAACTTACTAAGCATGCAATGCTTACTCTGTTTTATTTCACCTATTTTATAGTGCTCGAAGGTTCACGAAGGTTGGAGATCATTGGAGCGTCGTCATACTATCAACTAGTCATTTTGGGTATACTTAGTCAAATCATTTTGGTATAATGGCATGTATAGGACAACTTGGCCATAGGTGGCTTGAAAATGATGTTTTGTAACCTAGCCATTGGAATGGCTAGTAATGGTTCATTTTGGTATGACTAAGTAGGTTATTATGATATATATACACATGTGTTATATTAAGTATATAGGATCAAATGTTGTTAATGCCTAAGTTAAACCAAGGTAAGTTTGTAAACACTTGTGCTTAATGGTATGCCTTGATGAATGATGGAACTTGTTTAATTTGAATGCTCGAATTGGTTGGTATTGGATGTGTGTTTCAAATGTAGGTCTTGGGTGCAATTTTGGGTGAAAAATGAAGCTAGAAATGTCTTTATTTTGTCCACACGGGCGCGTGTCTAGACAGTGTGTGACACACGGCCGAGTACATGGGCGTGTAGTCAGGTCGTGTGTCCCCTGCACCTTAATTTTGAGAAACAGAATGCTCATAATTGAGCACACAGGTAGAGACACTGTAACACCCCAAACCCAGCCTAGACGTTATGGCCGAATCTGGCGTGTCACATCGAAGTGTTTTTTGAAAACCATGTTTTCATTGAAAACCCTTCTTGAAATTTAAAACTTTGAAACCATGTAAAACTTGTACAAAACCTCATTTCGCATTTGTTTATTTTCAATCTTGGTTTATTAAAAAGTTATTCCCTTTTTACAACGTTATTACCTTTAAAACCTTATTTGTTGAGGAAGCTTAAAAATCATTGCGGAGACATATTGTTTTGAAAATAGCTATCATTTTGGGAAAACCGCATTCTACCTCTAACAAGTATAAATCATAATGATTAAAATCTCAGATTGAAAGCTATAAAATTGGAGAGGCCTTATTACAAATATAAAAACCCAGACAAAAACTAATAGTAAATAAAAGCCAAGTAAACGAAAACAGGAGCAGTACTGGGGCCACCTCCGAGTCCCTCGTAGCACCGAACCATCAACGCTGGGGATTACCTGTACAGTTAGACAGAAGGGTGAGTTTGCAAAAACTCAGTGTGTAATCCCTTATAACACAAATAGTCAGATATACGGTATGCAGAAACAGACTGGGCCTGAGCCCATCACAGACACAGTATCAGGCGGGCCTTAGCCCACAATAGAACCAGGTAGACCTAAGCCCATTATAGAATCAGTGTCAGATGCAGATATGCAGACAGAAATCCATCCCAATCCAACCAATACACCACTCGTACCAACCAACACACGATGTGGGGATAAAATCGACCCACCCAGCCAACATACCCAGCTTAGCACCGGTTGCGGCACTAAGTCAATAGAACGGCTCGGCGCCGTAGACAGAACGGCTAAGAGCCATAAATATCACAGCACCGCTGTCGGTTAACAGAATAGCTAAAAGCCATAAATATCACAGAAAGGCTGAAAGCCTTGTACAGAACAGCAACGGGCCGTACACTTCCTCCGTAACAATGTCCTAACCCCATGTAATATGTCGTGTATGTCATGCTCAATCATCACAGGTGTATGTAGAATGGCCATGCTCAGTAACAGTCATTTAAACATATATTAAAAGCATATCAGTCACATGACCATAGTCAAATCAGTCAAGTTCATAGTCCAAGTCAATCATTTACCCACAAGGGCAAAACAGTCATTTTGTCCTATAGGGGTATTACGGTCATTTTACCCTACAGGGGTATTACGGTCAGATAACGACCTCTCTGAAGGTCTACAGTTGCCTCGAGCGACACAGGTAATCCATTTGGTCAAAACAGTGTAAATGGCTCAAAGCCCAATATTCGGCCCAAATGGGCCCACACGCTCGTGTGGCCCATTTGACCCAAATTCAATCACAGCTATGCGAACTTCATAGCCCAATCCAGTTTTTGCTACTTTTCGTAAATTTTATCCGTGTGGGGCACACGAGCCCATTGGACCCATACGGCCCATTTCGGCCCAAGTGTACAAGAACCCTCGTGGTGGCCTCTTCAGTCTACCGCCCACGGTTGTGGGCTCGGTTCACCACACGCACGATCGCACGCTCGTGTGGCATCATACGCCATATTTCTAGCTTTTCGACATTTTTCCGATCTATAGTCATAGCAGTGTAAACAACACATACTTTTGGCTTTTCAGCAGATCATCGAATACCGCATACGAATACACACCTGATTGCAACAACGAAGAGTGCGAATAATCTGGAGCACAAAACCTATAACCAACACAACATAAGATTAACGCATACTCTTAATCCATAAACTTTATTTACTAAACCTGGCGCTCACCCCATGGAACTAACAGATACTAGCACCTCACTGCTGATCAAGGGCGATTCCCCCTCCTAACATGATTCGGCAGATCAAAAGTTGTTAGATGACAACCATACATTCGGCCCCCAAGAGAAAGAAAAGGGAAAACCGAAGCTTGTTAATAGAGCCAAAAGAAATTTGACTAAGAACAAAATAATAAAGTGGTTGTAACACCTCCTTACCAATAAAACAAACGTATTTCGGCAAAAGTCAGTCAAGAAGATTCGGCCCTAAATAAGAAGAACAAAGAGATTTGAGAGGGAGAGAGTATGAGAATTCGGCCTAACAGAGAAAGGAAAAACGAAATTGGAAAAGAAGTAGAGATGAAAATAAAAGAGAGGGTCGGCTATAGCAGAAAATGATTAAAGAAGAGACGAGTAGGAAGTTTCAAGCAGAGAAGAAACAGTATTCGGTTTCTTTTAGAGAAAAGAAGCAAAACTAAAGCTGAAAAGGAGAGACCAATCGGCAACATACAAAAGAGCAAGCAAAGAAAACAACTCCGGCACTTCAGATATACCTAACAAAAGCCCCTAGCCAAATTTCCAAGAGCACAAAACCTATTTCGGGACAACTTCTCAAGCCTTCAAACTCCTTGAAAATCTCTACAAATCACTCCCCTTATCCCTCCTTGATATCCTCCATAAAAACCTCCAAGACCCATTCAAACTCTCACCAAACAGAGTTCAAAACCACCTCAAACTCCTTCCGCCTCAAGCTAGCAAAATAAATATCCTCTTTGCTTGCAATGGGATTTGAACCCACTCCCTCTTAAATGCCCATCACGCCACTAGCCACCACAACACAAGATCTCTTGTGTCACATTTAATTTTCAATTAACTAAAAGGTCTAAAGGCCAAAGTCCAGGTTCCTTTAAAAGAAAAACCAAAAATTTTTGCTAAAGCCCAGGTTTGAACCCAGGACTTTTCCAGCTCCTCTCAGGACCCTTAACCACTTGAGCAGACATTTAATTGTGTCATTTCCTAGCTCACATAAAATTTTATGTACAGTTTCCTAACCGTTCCCTTGCTCAAGGCCCAACACTTCTAGGCCCAAATTTCGGGGCGTTTGAATTCTACCTCTCTTAAAGAAATTTCGTCCTTGAAATTTCCAACTATCTGAACAACCGCTTAGCTCAATCTACACCACTACGCTCCCGCTGCGCATTCTGGTTCCAAATTAAATGTAGTACACTATGGTGCTCCACGGCCCACTCCGTTTCCACCCGTAGCTGAACCACGGCCTCCTGGCAGCTGCTGTCCTCCTCTCACTGGCTGAGCAAAACCCTGCCCTGCAGCCTGCATCTGCCCAGGTCTCTGTGGACAATCTCTCACAAAGTGCTCCACTGATCCTCACCTAAAACACGTCCCAGTCCTTTTCCGACAGTCACCCCGATGATAGCTCCCACAACCCGCACAAGGCTGTGATCCAATAACAGCAACAAGGGACCCTAACCCGAACTGGCCCTTCCATTCTGGCCTTTCTCTTAGGCCTCCAATCCAAATTGGAGGGTTCTAAATCCCTCTTATCTCTGCTCCTTTCCTTTTCCTGGTTCTGACGCTCGGCGCGCTTTACCTCCTCAGCAATCTTAGCTTTCTCTGCTAACGCGACAAAGTCCCACTCCCTCTGTGGAGCTATCAACACTCGGAGGCTATCTCTGAGGCCGTCCTCAAACCGAACACAACGCTCGTATTCTGTTGCTACTATTCCTCTTCCATACCGACTAAGTTGCAAAAATTCTGCCTCGTACTCAACCACAGATCTGTCACCTTAAACCAATTTCAGAAATTCTTTCCTATGAGCGTCAACATAGTTGGCGCCCACATACTTTCCCTGAAACGTGGACTTAAAGAATTCCCAGGTCAATCGGTCAGACGGAGTACCTTCTTTTACCGTAAGCCACCACTGATAGGCTTCATCTCTAAGTAGGGACACAGCACCCTTCAACTTTTGTTTCGATGTACAGTCGAGGTCATCCATAATTCTTTCGGTGTCCTCCAACCAGTATTCTGTCACACTCTGGGCCACCCCAGAAACCCCCTAAAGATCTCTGCTCCATTTGACCGGGGTCATTCTGTAACTGACCCGCGACCCAGCAGTACCCGCAACCCTTTCTAGATTCCTCAACATTGCTTGGGACAGTGCGTCATCCCCAGCCACTCGATCAAACGACCCTATCCCAGCTACCGATGAAGCCGATGCTTCCCTCACCTCAACGTTGGGCATGTGGCCTGACGCCGAAGACCCAGCCCTAGCACTACCACAGCCTCTACCGCGGCCTCTTGCACCCCTTGTAGCGCTCATTTTTCTCTTTGCGTATTATCTGAATTAAAAATTTTATGCAATTTAGTTACAATTTCAGTAATTAAGCAGATATCTTATGAGAAGCTTGATGAGTTTAGAGTTTGTTTTCGTGATTCGCAAGCTCACTCTGCTTTTTTTCGGTTTACTCTATCTATGGAGTTTCGGTGTAATGCTACTATCTATAGTAGTTCCTCAATATAACATTTCAGTCTATAACAGTTAACAGAGTCAGAGAACTTACAGATTTGGTGCCGGATACTCGGTGTGCCACACTTTTCAGAAAAATACCTCAAAACACTTCACATTTTTGAAGCCAACCTCTTGTAATAAAATTTTGAAAACCCATTCCACAGCCGAGTTTTGCAACTTGACTCTGATACCACTAAATGTAACACCCCAAACCTGGCCTAGACGTTATGGTCGAATCTGGCGTGTCACATTGAAGTATTTTTTGAAAACCATGTTTTCATTGAAAACCTTTCTTGAAATTTAAAACTTTGAAACCATGTAAAACTTGTACAAAACATCAGTTCGCGTTTGTTCATTTTCAATCGTGGTTTATTAAAAAGTTATTCCCTTTTTACAATGTTATTACCTTTAAAACCTTATTTGTTGCGGAAGCTTAAAAATCGTTGCGGAGACATAGTGTTTTGAAAACAGTTATTGTTTTGGGAAAACCACATTCTACCTCTAACAAGTATAAATCATAATGATTAAAATCTTAGATCGAAAGCTATAAAATTTGAGAGGCCTTATTACAAATATAAAAACCCAGACGAAAACTAATAGTAAATAAAAGCCAAGTAAACGAAAACAGGAGCAGTAGTGGGGCCACCTCCGAGTCCCTCGCAGCACCAAACTATCAACGCTGGGGATTACCTGTACAGTTAGACAGAAGGGTGAGTTTACGAAAACTCATTGTGTAATCCCTTATAGCACAAACAGTCAGATATACGGTATGCAGAAACAGACTGGGCCTGAGCCCATCACAGACACAGTATCAGGCGGGCCTTAGCCCACAATAGAACCAGGTGGACCTAAGCCCATTACAGAATCAGTATCAGATGCAGATATGTAGATAGAAATCTAGCCCAATCCAACCAATACACCACCTGTACCAACCAACACACCATGTGGGGATAAAATCGACCCACCCAGCCAACATACCAAGCTTAGCACCGGTTGTAGCACTAAGTCAACAGAACGGCTCAGCACCGTAGACAGAACAACTCGGTGCCATAAATATTGCAGCACCGCTGCCGGTTAACAGAACGGCTAAAAGACACAAATATCGCAAAAAGGCTAAAAGCCTCGTACCGAACGGCAACGGGCCGTACACTTTCTCCGTAACAATGCCCAACCCCATGCAATATGTCGTGTATGTCATGCTCAACCATCACAGGTGTATGCAGAATGGCCATGCTCAGTAACAGTCATTTAAACATATATTAAAAGCATATCAATCACACGACCACAGTCAAATCAGTCAAGTTCCTAGTCTAAGTCAGTCATTTACCCACAAGGGCAAAACAGTCATTTTGTCCTATAGGGGTATTATGGTCATTTTACCCTACAGGGGTATTAAGGTCAGATAACGACCTCTCTGGAGGTCTACAGTCATCGCGAGCAACACAGGTAATCCATTTGGTCAAAACAGTGCGAATGGCTCAAAGCCCAATATTCGGCCCAAATGGGCCCACACGCTCGTGTGGCCTATTTGGCCCAAATTCAATCACGGCTATGCGAACTTTATAGCCCAATCTAGTTTCTACTACTATTCATAAATTTTATCCGTATGGAGCCCACGAGCCCATTGGACCCACACGGCCCATTTCGGCCTAAGTGTACGAGAACCCTCGTGGTGGCCTCTTCAGTCTACCGCCCACGGTTGTGGGCTCGGTTCACCACACGCACGATCACATGCTCGTGTGGCATCATACGCCATATTTTTGGCTTTTCGACATTTTTTCGATCTACAGTCATAGCAGTGTAAACAACACATACTTTCGGCTTTTCAGCCTATCATCGAATACCGCATACGAATACACACCTGATTGCAACAACGAAGAGTGCGAATAATCTGGAGCACAAAACCTATAACCAACACAACATAAGATTAACGCATACTCTTAATCCATAAACTTTATTTACTAAACCACAAATGCTCACCTTGCTAGAACTAACAGATACTAGCGCCTCACTGCTGATCAAAGGTGATTCCCCCCTCCTAACATGATTCGGCAGATCAAAAGTTGTTAGAAGATAACCATACATTCGGCCCCCAAGTGAAAGAAAAGGGTAAACCGAAGCTTGTTAATAGAGCGAAAAAAATTTGACTAAGAACAAAATAATAAAGTGGTTGTAACACCCCCTTACCAATAAAACAAACGTATTTCGAAAAAAGTCAGTCAAAAAGATTCGGCCCGAAACAAGAAGAACAAAGAGATTTGAGAGGGAGAGAGTATGAGAATTCATCCTACCAGAGAAAGGAAAAACGAAATTGGAAAAGAAGTAGAGATGAAAGTAAAAGAGAGGGTCGGCTATAGCAGAAAATGATTAAAGAAGAAATGAGTAGGAAGTTTCAAGCAGAGAAGAAATAGTATTCGGTTTCTTTTAGAGAAAAGAAGCAAAACTAAAGCTGAAAAGGAGAGACCAATCGTCAACATACAAAAGAGCAAGCAAAGAAAACAACTCTGGCACTTTGGATATACCTAACAAAAGCCCCTAGCCGAATTTCCATGAGCACAAAACCTATTTCGGCACAACTTCTCAAGCATTCAAACTCCTTGAAAATATCCACAAACCACTCCCCTTATCCCTCCTTGATATCCTCCATAACAACCTCCAAGACCCATTCAAACTCTCACCCAACAGAGTTCGAAACAACCTCAAACTCTTGTCGCCTCATGCTAGCAAAATAAATATCCTCTTTGCTTGCAATGGGATTCGAACCCACTCCCTCTTAAATGCCCATCACGCCACTAGCCACCACAACACAAGATCTCTTGTGTCACATTTAATCTTCAATTGACTAAAAGGTCTAAAAGCCAAAATCCAAGTTTCTTTAAAAGAAAAACCAAAATTTTTGCTAAAGCCCAGGTTTGAACCTAGGACTTTTCCAACTCCTCTCAAGAACCCTTAACCACTTGAGAAGACATTTAATTGTGTCATTTCCTAGCTCACATAATCTTTTATTCACAGTTTCCTAACCGTTCCCTTGTTCAAGGCCCAACACTTCTAGGCCCAAATTCCGGGGCGTTACAGACACGGGAGTGTGTCTCAGCCGTGTGCGATACACAGGCGTGTGTCTTGGTCGTGTGAAACCTGCACCTAATTTCGAATTGAATTAATTTACCATACGGCCTAACACACGAATGTGTGGCATGGCCGTGTGCACAAGTTAGAGAGTTACACGGGGTCGAACACGGTATGTAGCACGGGCGTGTCCAAGGGTCACACGGGCGTGTCCCTTGGACCACATGAGCGTGTGAGCCCTGCACCTTAGAAAATTTTTAAAATTTTGCTAAAAATTCTTAGAGGTCCCGATTAAGTCCCGACTCGCTCCTGATACTTGTATTGGGCCTCGAAGGCCCATTTAAGGGGCGTTATGTATAATCTCGGTAAATGAATAGTGATTATCATGAAATGTCTGTAAATGTTCTAAAAAATTTTGGTAATGCTCTGTAACCCTATTCGGTGACAGGTACGGTTTAAGGGTGTTACATCGCTTACGAGAGGAGAGACAAATGAGGGCTTTTAGGAAAGTGTTGGAAGAGTTTGAACTAAGTGACTTGGGTTTCTTTGGTCAATCGTTTACATGAGAAAGGGGAGATTACCAGAAAATAACATAAGAGAGCGATTAAAAAGGGGATTGCTGATCTAGGATGGTGGGATTTATTTCTGGAGTATTCAGTGAATCACCTTCTGCATAGTTCTTTAGATCATTGCCCAGTGGTTGTCGATATAAGAGGGATTGAAAGGGCTTCAGCCTAGATCGAGATGTTTGTAGTTTGATTTAAATGCCAATTGGGTGTTGGATGATGGTTTTGGGGATCATTTAAAAAAGTGGTGGATTCAAATAATAAGTTTCTTGTGAAGCTTGAGGAGTTAGAAGTGGAATTAAACAAGTGGGCTAAAAGAGCTAAAGTGAACCACAACCATAGGAGAGAGGATTTAAGTTCTAGACTTTGTGAACTGAATGAGAAAGATCCAAGTGATGAGAATCTGGCAGAGATCATGGATGTGAAGTTAGCTCTAAATATGGAAGCTGACATGGAATAATTATATTGGGAGCAAAGGGCTAGAGCTAATTGGATTCAGATGGGTGATCGTTACACTTCGCTTTTTAATAATTTTTCTTCCAATCGGAGGAGACAAAATACTGTTAAGGGTTTGGAGAATGGAAGTTAGAATTGGGTTACTAGACAAGATGGGATGATTAAGATGGCAACGGATTATTTTAAAGATTTGTTTGCTTCAAATCCAATGAGAAGTTATGATCAGTTGCTTGCTGGGATTCAAGCGTGCGTTATGGAAAATCTAAACAAGGAGTTAATGGCTAAGTTTAAAAGGGAGGAGGTGGTGGAGGCGATCAAAACCATGGCTCCTTTGAAAGCGCTCAGTAAAGATGGATTTCCTGCACTTTTCTATCAGAAGTTTTGGCATGTGATAGGGGATGACGTTGAAAAATTTTGTTTGCATATATTGAATGGTCAACGTGTGGTAGAGGAGGTGAATCGCTCAAAAATAGTGCTTATTCCAAAAGTGGCGGCGCCAAAGGATATGAGTCAATTTAGACCCATTAGTTTATGTAATGTAATTTACAAAGTGATTTCAAAGGTGATTGTTAATAGATTTTGAGGGGCCCTTAGTGTATGTATTGAAGAAACACAGGAAGCATTTGTGGTAGAAAGGCAAATCACTGATAATATAATTGTGGTTTACAAAATTCTACATTCTTTAAAAAAAGGGGGGGCTCAACTAGCTCTTTTGCTTTGAAACTTGATATAAGCAAAGCCTATGACAGGGTTGAATGGGGTTCCCTGAAAAGTGTAATAGGTGTACTTGGGTTTTGTGAAGTACGGGTTCCACTTGTTATGAGTTATGTCTCTAGTGTGTCATATTCGGTGATGTTAAATGGGTTTCAGGTAGAACAGTTTTGGCCTACACGAGGCCTAAGGCAAGGAAACCCTCTAAACCCTTATTTGTTTATACTTTGTTCAGAGGGTCTTTCTAGGTTGCTTGATATGACTAGAATGGATGGAAGGATTAATGGGGCTAAGATGGGCAGGAGTGGTTTATCAGTTACTCATTTATTTTTTGATGATGACAGTATCTTATTCGACGAAGCTTTGGTTGAAGGGGAAAATATTATGAAATTAGTGGTGTCCGAGTATGAAGGAGTCTCAGGACAGTTTGTTAATTATGATAAGTCTCTCAAATATTTTAGTGGGAATGTGGATCATGGAGTAAGGTAACAAGTAGGAAGAGTCTTGGGGTGCAAATTTCAAATAATCTAAAAAGGTACCTTGGTTTGCCAATGATGGTGGGTTGTAGAAAAATAGATGCTTTTGTGGATCTCAAGGAGAAGTTTATGAGGAAGATGATTAGTTGGAATATGTGAAATTTATCATTGGGGGTAAAGAAGTGTTCATAAAGTCAATTTTGCAAGCTATTCCGATTTATACAATGTAATGTTTTATGCTGCCTGTTTCTTTGTGTCGTGAGTTGGAAAATATGATGAGCAAATTTTAGTGGTGTAATACAAAGACTAGAAAGGGTATACATTAGTGCAAGTAGAGTGCTATGTGCACTCCTAAAGCGCAAGGAGGGGTCGGGTTTTAAGGAGCTTAATAAATTTAATATGGCCCTATTAGCAAAGCATGGATGGAAATTGCTTACGCAGCCCAATTGTTTGTTTGCACGAGTAATTAAAGCGAAGTATTTCCCACAGGGGGATTTTATGAGTGCATGCTTGGGATCTTACCCTTCGTATACCTGGCAAAGTATCTGGGGAGCCCATAGGCTGCTGGAAGAGGGTTTAGATTAGAGGATTGGAAATGGCTCGTGTGTGAACATCTGGAATGATGTGTGGCTACCTGGTCTTAGAAATGGCAGAATACATGTTTAGATTATCGACATTAGATATAGCACTGTTATAGATTTAATAGTGGCGGAAATGTTTACCTAGAAAAGAGAGGTAGTCTGAAATTTATTTGGTGATGAACAGTTGGAGAAAATATTATTTATTCCATTGGTGAATAGCATACAAAAGGACCAAGTGGTTTGCAGGGGGATAATATAGGGGATGTAATAGCCCGATTTTGGGGCTAGTCGAAACAGTGGCTTCAAAACCATTAATCCGAGGCCGGAGAAATTATTTTTAATATTATTTTATATGTTATAGCATGAGTATATGAGTGCATGAGAATTTTGGTGAAATAATTTTAGCGATTTTATGCTTAATTTTGAAAAGGGACTAAATCGCATAAAAGGCGAAATTTGTGTTCTACTAATTAGAAGTGTCATATAGCTAGAGATGTAACAGCCCGATTTAGGGGCTAGTCGGAACAGTGGTTCGGAACCACTAATCGGAGGTTAGAGAAAATTACTTTTATGATATTTTATGAGCTAGAGCATGATTATATGTGTACATGAAAATTTTGGTGCCTTAATTTTAGCGATTTCTTGTTTAATCGCGATAAAGGACTAAGTCGCATAAAGTGCGAAAGTTTTATTTTATAAGCTAAAGGTACCTAATAGCCATAGAATATTACTTTGAGGTCTTTAAAGGGCAATTAGCCCCTTTGTAAATGGTTGGCCGGCCATAGGGGATAATAGGAGACAAATTGGTCAAAGTTGATGTGTTAGGTGAATTAAATTGATGATATAGAATAAAATAAAGAAAAGAGTGATATCATCTTTTCTTCATCATTTTTCACCACCGAAAATACCAGCTTAGAGAGGGTTTTGAAAGCTCAAAATTTCAGCAAACTCCTCTCCAATCAAGTAAGTGATTTTAATGGTTTTTCTTGAAGATAGTTGTACTTTTAGAACCCCTAAAGCTTAAGCTTTCTAATAAGGGGACTATCTTACAATATGGTGAAAAGTTTAGAGTTTTTCCATGAGAGCTTGTATGTGATTTGCTACATTTTTATGGAAGAAAATGAGTCTTAGTTGTTAGATGAACAACTTTTGTGAAAGGTGTTGCCATGAAAACACCTAAATGAACCTTTTTGTAAAGGTTGTAAAATTGGTAGTAAATGTGTGAAATGTTGGTTTTGATGATAGACATAAGAGAAATAAATGTTCATCTAGGCTCGTTAAAGGTAGAAATTTGATTAGAATTGATTTCCGAGCCTAGGGGTAAAATGGTCATTTTGCCAAAGTCTAAGGGCAAAATAGTAATTTTGCCAAAGCATGATTATTGAAATGCTTTTATTAATGTGATGATTAAAATTAGCTAATTTGTTATTATAGAGCAAGAAGAACCAAGAATCAACCTCGATCGGGGAAAGAATATAGTCTCGGACTAGATCGACGATCTAGCTTATTTTTAAATCAAGGTAAGTTTGTATGTGATAAATTCAACATTTATGCTCGTATTGTTTGAGAATGTTTGATATTATATTGATGTACGATATTCTAAGAAATTGAAATGTTGAAGTCCCGATTGGACTATAATTAATGTGAGTATAATATTATCGAGACATGAGATAGATACGGTCCCGTGTAAGACCATGTCGGGGACATTGCCTCGGCACCGAATTGAGATTTCGTATAAGACCATATCGGGGGTATGGCTTCGGTATTGAATATGAGAATCGTATAAGACTGTATCCGGGATATGGCATAGGAAATCAAAGGTAATCCCATGTAAGACCGCATCCGGGATGTGGCATTGGCTTCGGGTTCATGTTAAGTGATAATGAATATGCATCTTGAGTATCCCTAGTGATTTATTGGGATAAATAAACCAGCTGAGATATAGAATTGAGATTTGTATTAAAGTTATGTGATTGAGTGAACACAGGTACCCATAAGTAATTCACGAGGAACGTTTACGATATGTGGCATGATATGTGCTAGATAAGGGCAAGTATGCGTAAGTTATAGCAAAGAGCATGTGACATTGTGTGTGGTTATCTAACGCCATGGAGGGATATCTTTATAAGTTCATTGTTGCTATTTTTTTCCATGCAAACTTACTAAGCCTAATGCTTACCCTTTCATTTCCCTTTTCCTTGTAGTATTGCCAAGATAACTCGAGAAATTGAGGACGTCGGAGTTTGGAGATCACACTATCGACCACTTTTTTGTATAGCCAAATTAGATTTATTTTGAGTATGGCATGTATAGGACTTGGTCTTTTTGTTATGTCATTTGGCAAGCCAAATGTGTTGGCTACTATGGTTGCTCAATTTATTTTTGTATATGGTCATTGAAGTTGGCTAATACTTGACAAGTTTATATATATTCATTGATGATGAATTATGAAGTTTATGCTTGTGTGGATGTTTGATTTGAGTTGGTATAAGTATGGTGGCTATGTAGGGTGGCATTTGGCTTGGAATATAGCCTTTTTAATGTCCACACGGGTAGACACACGGGCGTGTGTCTAGGCCGTGTGTGACACACGGTCAGCCCCATAGGTGTGTTAATTGGCTGTGTGTCCCCATGCATGCTAGGTTTACAAGTCCGTATGCTCAGTAGTAAACACACGGGCAGAGACACGGTCGTGTGTCTCAGCCGTGTGGAAGACACGGCCATGGACATGGGCGTGTGCCCAAGCCGTGTGAAGTCTGCACCTAGAATTTAGAATTTAATTCGAAACACGGCCTAAGGACACAGGCGTGTGCCTTGGCCGTGTGACCTTAGTGAGGTGATGACGTCACAAACAGAATGCTAAGGTTTTGGCACACGGGCTAGGACACGGGCGTGTCGAGGTCGTGTGAGGGACATGGGCCAGGGACATGGATGTGTGTCTGGACGTGTGTATTAAGTCAGTTTCGACCACGGGTGATGAGCACGGGCATGTCTCAGGGGCACACAGGCGTGTCCCTTGAACAACACGGGCGTGTGGCCCCTGTTTAGGCAAAATTTTTCTAAGTGTGTAAAAGTTTCTGATTAATTCCCGAAACCTTCCAGAAGTATGTTTAAGGCCTCGTAGGCCTAGGATGAGTATGTTATGGGTTTGAATGGAAAGTTTTTATGACGAAACGAAATTTTATAGCCCGAAACGTCATGTTTAAGCAAGTTGAGTTAGGTAATGCCTCGTATCCGGTTCCGGCTTCGAACACGGGTAAGGGGTGTTACAAGAGAACCTTAAATTAGAGGTCTTTAATGTGCAAATAGGCCTTTAAGAGAGTGATGACCGGCCATAGATACAAGGAAATGAAATTTGTCAAAGGTTAGGTAAGGTATTGGTGACAAATTTGACTAGAAATAAAATAAAATAAAGAGAAAAAGATATCACCTTTTTATCTTCCTCCTCTCCACCAAAAATATCAGCAAAAATAAGGGTTTTGGAAGCTTGAAATTTTAGCAACTCTGCACCCTTGCAAGTAAGTGATTTTAATGGTCATTCTTGATAATTTTTGTGTTTTTGGAACCCCTATAGCTTAATCTAGCTAATGAGGGGACTATTTTGCAAAATAATTGAGAGTCTAGGGTCTTGCCATGATAGTATTTATATTTTTTGTTGAAATTTTATGAAAGAAAATAAATCTTGGTTGTTAAATAAACAACTTTCGTGAAAGGGGTTTTCATGAAAACACCTAAAATGACCATTTTGTGAAGTTTATAAAATAGGTTGTAAATGTGTGAAATAATTGAAAATTGTGAGTTGCTATAAGAGTAATAATGGTTCGGCTAGGCTTGTTAAAGGAGGAAATTTGATTAAAATTGTTTTACGAGCCTAGCGGCAAAATCGTAATTATATGAAAGTCTAGGGGCAAAATGGTAATTTTGCCCAGGTATGAATTATAGATTGTCTTGATTAATGTAGTGATTAAATAAGTGAATTTGTCATTATAGATCAACAAAAATAGAGTCCGGACCCAGATCGGGGGAGGACCAAGCTAGTAGACTAATCCAATCTAGTCGCCCACTTTTTGTATACCGAGGTAAGTTGTACGTAAATAATACAAATTTATTGTTATTATGTATTGAACAATTAATAAGGCATAAAGTGTTTGATTATTGTTGTGAATATGCATGATGAGAATTGATGTAGTAAAAACTCCCGGTTGAACCTTAGGAATAGATTGGATATCCATGCCATGACATTTGGGTGATATGTGTGCTAGTGTAAGACCATGTCTGGGACATGGCATCGGCCACATTATGAGAGCCAGTGTAAGACCCTGTCTGGGACATGCCATCGGCATTGATATGTGTGATAGTGTAAGACCATGTCTGGGACATGGCATCGGCCTCGATATGTAAGCCAGTGTAAGACCATGTCTGGGACGTGGCATCGGCATTTTACCCTCTTGTGTGAGGCTTATCGGATATCCTTTAGCATTCCAAATTGTTCCACGGGTTATTTAAGCTTATGATAAAGATATGAAAGGATATAATCATGTTGTGAGTGGTACAAGTTCTTACTCAAAACTCATGAGATAAGCTTAGTTATGATGCCTTAATGGTAAGGATGAAATTGAGTAAGTTCTATCTATGAGAATGATTTCGGGACGATCTTGTAATCTTTGGCTTATACTTGTGATGTGTAAATATGTAGTAAATCTACCATTGTTAAATCAAGAATGTTGTGCTGGTTTATAATATGCTATGTGTTTAAAGATGCATGGTTTTGTGCTGGTTTATAATATGCTATGTGTTTAAAGATGCATGATTGATGTTGTTACTTTTTTACATGCAACTTTCTAAGATTTATACTTACTCCCTTTCCTGTCCATTTTCTTATAGTATAGCCAAGGTAGCTCGGGGATCAAAGGACGTCGAAGGCTCGATCACACTATCAATCTAAACATTTGGTATAATTAGATTTATCATTTTGAGTATGGCATGTATAGGGACTTGGTCTTTTGTCAAGTGCCATATTGTTTTGGCCAAATGTGTTGGCTTGTCTTGAAGATTGACTCATTTTGTATAAGGCCATGGATGATGGCTAATACTTGTTATTGATATATGTAGATGATGATGTTTTTCATGAATGTGCAATTTGCATGGTGAAATATATGGTGTGTTAATGCATGAATGAGTAAGTCGCATGATTGGATTGATAAAGTATGTGTTAAGTTTTGCATGGGAATGGAGTGTAGTGGCCTTGATGTGTGTATACCTTGGTTGTGGCTAATTTGGTCAGATGTTTATGCATGGATTTGTGTTACTTAATGTGGCTTATGTTGGTACAAGTAAGGGTGGCAAAAGGGCTTGGTAAATAGCCTTGTTTTTGTCCACACGGGTGTGTCTAGGCCGTGTGTGACACACGGTCTACCCCATGGGCATGTGCCCAGGCCGTGTGAAGTCTGCACCTTAAATACGAAATTAAATTCGCCACACAGCCTAGCACATGGGCGTGTGCCTTGGCCGTGTGACCCTAAAATGTTGCTGACGTCAGAAACAGAATCTCAAGGTTTTAACACACGGGCTGAGACACGGGCATGTCATGGTCGTGTGAGGGACATGGGCCATGGACATGGGCGTGTGCCAGGCTGTGTGAGAACCCCTGTAGGTTCGAATTGAAAAATAAATCCACACGAGCAAGGGACACGGGCGTGTCCCTATATGCTTAGGCCGTATGAGTTACACGATCCTTCAACATGGCCATGTTATTAGGTCACACGGGCGTGTCGCCCTTCCACACAGGCGTGTGCCCCTGTTTTTAGAGACATTTTCCAAAAAAATTTCTAAAGAACTTAGTTTGGTCCCAAACCGTTTAAAGTGTGTTTTGGGCCTCGTAGGCTCATATTAAGGATTTTAAGACAAACTTTGAAAAGTTTTAAATTTGAACGAAATTTCATAACTCTGAAGTGTTTGTATGCATGTTATTAAGTTAAGTAACGCCTCGTACCTTGTTCCGGCATAGGATACGGGTAAGGGGTGTTACAGGGGAATTTATAGCAAAGAAACAGATGGCTCATTACAGAGGAGGATAATATAATGGGAGGTAATAATACTTTATAATCGATGAATCTATCTAATTTTTACAAAATACTATAGAGCTTAGATATTCCTAGCAAAATTCCTATACAATGTTGGAATGTAGCGAATTAATTTGTGCCTACGTTGTGTACGATGAAGTCACGTAGCCTTGTTGTGAACACGCTTTGCCCGGTCTATAAGGCGAAGGAGGAGATTGTGTCCCATTTGTTCCGAGACTTTTTCTTCTAGAGGCAAGTCCTAGAAGGAGTAGGCGTGGTTTTCTGAACAACCAACATGGAATATAATTGGAAACAGTGGTTAGTGATATAATTTATAAACAATAGTATGGTGGCATCCAGAATTTTAGCTTTTTCTTTCTGGGCTTTATGGTATAATAGGAACAAAATTTATCATAAGGGGATTAAGGAAGGGGTTCAAGATATAGTAGGGTTTATAAATGCATATTACCTTGAAGTTGATTAGTTGGGTAAATTGTCGATTACCTTGAGTAATCCAAGCGTTTCTATTTGGGAGCAACCGGAGTGGGATGTTATAAAGTTTCATTTTGATGATTCTTATAATCAACAACTACACATTTCAAGATCGGGTATTATAGCACGTAACAAGGAAGGAATGGTAATGGCACCCTATATCTATCCGTGGGAGAATATTCTGGATCCGACCATGGCAGAGGCTCAAGCGTGCTTGCAGGTAGTTACCTTCACTGAGGAGTTGGGTTTTCGTGAGGTTTGTATTGAAAGAGATGCCTTAACCATTATCAGGAGAATAAATTTTGTAGACGAGGACAAATCTAACATTAGCAATCTGATAAAAGAGATTAAGGGAAGAGTGACCAATTTCAGAAGTTTACAGTCTAGGTTTGTACCCTGGGTGTAACACCCCTTACCCGGGTTCTACATCAAAACCGGGCTCGAGACGTTACCGTACTAAAACCTCACGGTCGCCACTTAGGCTAATCGTGACTACTCTCTTTAGTCACCTCATTCTCTCATTCTCAACTTACGAGGCCTCCCTCATACACACGAGGGCTCTCGAGACTAATCCGGAACTTTTACGATTCTTAAAATTTTTCACTTCAAATACAAGGCTCACACGCTCGTGTAGAACGAGACACGACCGTGTGTAGACACACACGCCCATGTTCAACAATCGTGCTTAAAAACCCAAGCATTCTGCCAAATGCCCCACGGTTAAGGCACACGCCCATGCGGTTTGGGAACACACCCGTATACTATATTACATGTCCGTGCCTTCAACCCGTGGCCGACACTGACTAATCACACACGGTCTTGACACGCCCGTGCGCCTAAACCGTGTGCTATACCTTGATATACTGACTTATTCAACACGGCCTAGGCACACGCCCATGTGCTGGCCATGCGTATCACACGACTTGAACAAACAGCCGTGTGATCAGCCCGTGGTCTATTCTGACTTAAGGTACTAAGGTGCAGGGTGCACACGGCCTAGACACACGCCCGTGTGTCTATCCGTGTGGGCACTTAGAAGCTATCTTACCAAGCTTTTTACTACTCTTGTTTGCATACATTCATATACTACTTCAAAACATTATCAATCATCCATTAGAACACATGAATTAATACATTTAATCCTTAAAGAGTTAAGGTTTTCATCCCATACACTAGGGAGAACTTTATCAAATACATTTACAACCAACTCTAGGTTCTCTTAGGCAAATACAATTTGGCTACATCAATTAGGACTTAATCATAGGCCAATACAATTTGGCTACATCAATTAGGACTTAATCAACCTTAAAATAATCCCTATACATGCCATGACTCATAAGGACTTGATACCTCATACCAAGTGTCTGTTCGATAGTGTGAAAGCATCTCCGGTGGTCTCTAACCCGACCTAGTTAATATAACCTATAAGAGATGAGAAAAGTAAAGGAGTAAGCAATAATGCTTAGTAAGCTCATCTGCAATAAGTGTCAACATTGATATTCATTGTATACTTAGTTACATAGTATCATGAAGAGTTTATCTCATAAACTCATCATTACTTACTCAACTATTCTTGAAACTTACTCATTCAACCTCTTACCACATTCTTACCATGTCACAAGCCAATTGCTCGTTTAATTAGCATACATTCCTCAATTGATCACCACATGATCATATAAAATAACAAATCAAGCATTTTCAATAAGTCGCTCGTACTACTAATATCTGGGTGGTTACGCACTTAGCCCACCATTGAATCTCTTATAGGGTGGTATCGCACACAGCCCACCAATCATTTATACCTAAGGTGATTTCGCACTTAGCTCACCAATCATTTATATCTATGGTGATTTCGCACTTAGCTCACCAGTCATTTATAAGCGATGGTATCGCACATAGCCCATCAATTAATGATCAATCAGGTGGTAATGCACACAGCCCACCAATAAATAATACAGTTGATGGTATCGCACACAGCCCATCACCACCATCAAAAAGGTGATATCGTACATAGCTCACCGTTATTTACATTCATGGATAATAATCCACAAGTATATCTCTATTTCAAATGTTCATTCGAGGACATTCTCACATGTTTCTATTCTTACTTAACTTTCTACGATACTCGTTCTCATTCACACAGTGCATCAACTACACAAACACCACTAGGGGTTCATCATATAATGAATTCATCTCAATTCAATTCTACACATACTTGTGTTACTCATGGTACAACCACATGCATTGAA
Organism: Gossypium sturtianum; assembly: GCA_025698515.1. NCBI lineage: Eukaryota > Viridiplantae > Streptophyta > Magnoliopsida > Malvales > Malvaceae > Gossypium > Gossypium sturtianum. The sequence continues at coordinate 111,036,642 of CM046953.1, forward strand.
TCATGCGAATTGTTAAATAACTCTCTTGAGTCTCATGCACATAATTCTCATCGTCATCCTACCCAAATTGGGTCTTACATACATTAACATATCGATGCCATGTCCCTAACATGGTCTTTTACTAATTCTTACCCTGAGGCCATATTCCAATATGGTCTTACTCGAGACTTTAACCATCGTCCTATCATGCTATACACCTTTCCCATTACTCTAAATTCAATTCCATTCACATCTCATCAAGAGACATTTCATACATTCATATAATAATATACATTCCATACAACGTTGGAATGCTAAATAAGCTCATACGTAATTGCAACATTCGCACATGAACTTGCCTCGATGTCGAAAGAGCCGAAAAGGACTTTTTGCCCACATTTCTCTTTTCATCCGTTCTAGGTCCGAAACTCATTTTCTTTGATCTAGAACAATGAAATTTACTGATTCAATCTCTTATAAATCATGATATACCATAATCTAAACTTTAGGCAAAATGACTATTTTGCCCCTACACTTTGGCAAAATTACCATTTTGCCCCTAGGCTTGTAAATAAAATTTCATCACATTTTATTGTTAAACAAGTCTAGCTGAACATTTTATCCTCTTACAACTATCCACAATTCCATCTATTTCATGCCTTTATGAACAATCTACAACTTTTGCATTTTAGTCTCAAATAGGTGTTTTCATGAAAACATCTTTCACAAAAGTTGTTTCTCATCATTCTATCATTCATTTTCTTCCATAAAACTCATCAAACAACATGAACTCTATCATGGCAAGTCCCTAGACTTTCAACCATTTTGCAAACTAGTCCCCTCTTTAGAAAGCTTAAGCTTTGGGGACTCCAAAAGTACAATTTTTATCAAGAAAGATCATCAAAATCACTTACTTGTGAGGAGAATTGCTTGCTGAAATTTTAAGCTTCAAAAACCCCTCCCATGGCTACTATTTTCGGTGGAAGAAGAGAAGAAATAAAAAAGATGATAACTTTTGCTTATTTCATCTTTTTTTTATTCATTTGACAACTAATATCACCAACTTTTGACCAAAATTTAATGCTCTTGTCCCCTTAACTTTCTATGGCCGGCCAACACATTTAACAAGGCCAAATTGCACATTTGGGACCTCCAATTAATATTCTATGACTATTTGGCACCTCTAGCAATTAAAATAGAACTTTCGCACTTTATGCGATTTAGTCCTTTTTCACAATTTAGCTAGAATTCGCTAAAATTAAGGCACCAAAATTTCCATGCATCCTTATAAACATATTATATCACATAACATATCATTAAAATAATTTTATCTAACCTCAAATTAGTGATTCCGAGATCACTGTTCCGACTAGCCCCTAAATCGGGCTGTTACAATTCTTCCCCCATTAGGGATTTTCGTCCCCAAAAATCTTATCAGAAGGAGTTACTACTAACACTCTTAAAACGTTTCCATCAACTCTTCAAAATCACGAATTCACTTATCCTCAAGTTTCTCTTGACACGACTCTTAAGCTGTGATACACAAGGTCGAGCATAACTTGAGACCTAGGCTATTCTTTCTCTAAGGTATATACTCAGAAATCCACCAATTTGGAAATCTATATATGTCCAAATGATCGTTCAGATCTTTACTGGTTGACTTACCACTATTCAAATGACATTTCCCTTTCTTGGAAATTTTGTCAAACCAAAATTAGAATCTATAAGGTTCATCTCACTTTCTCATTAAAGCATTTGCCGACTGTAGAAATCTTAACTTGTACGTTTTGAAAACTCAGCTTTTAGTGGTCAACTACTCCTGACCATAATCTCAATCATACTACGAAATGTACTCTATTGTCAAAACATTTATCCACATAAATGTACTTCCTTATTCTTGCTTTATTAGATATGCTGCTACTAAATCTCATACCAAAGCTCTGTATAAGTTCTGGATTCATCATCAACAACGGAAAACTTATACAACCTGTATTTACCATCTCAAATAAACTCATTCGGAGCTTATTTAAAATACCATTTACTATATCTCTTCTGAACCCTTTTTGTTCTGAAAAGAAGACTCGCTCTAGTCATTAACCTTGCTGAAACTAAGATGTTACCAACTAGGGTCAACCGAGTAACTAACTCGCATTGCTTAACATGGATCTTTTCATAACATCTAACTCACAACATGGACACAAAAGTGATTGTCTCTCGGATCACCAACCTGTCAACTCTTTCTCTTGATTGCATGATCTCAAGACTAGAACTTTCAAATAAACAGTTCTTTCAATAGCTTACAACTCAACTATCATGGTTTGAACATTTTGATGAGCATATCTTTATATTATGCTCCCCACTCGCATACATACGTAATTTTATTCTCTTTACTAATTCATGCGTGAATATACACGTAACTTGAATCATATCTCAATACCTTAATCTACTCTTTTCTCCATCACGAGAACATATTTTAAGCACACTCTCATCCGAGTTTCTCTTGCTATTCCAATCTAGAACCTTTACGATCGTCATATCTCACGATAGCAGGACATCTCGATCGAATTCGTTAACTCTATTCGAAACTTACCCGAAAACCCATCACACAACGTGAAACTTGTGATTTCACCTCTTATACACGAATCATCACCAATTTCCTCCTCAAGGTACCCAATTAAGGTTACGAGGAGATAAAGGAAATGTCAATTTCAATTAACTAAATCGACAAACCGCTTTGTCTCGATTTTTACTATCAGCTAACATTCTCACACAATCACAATTTATGAAAAGAACAACTACATCATCCCTGAAGGGAAACATGTATTAGTACATAATACTAAAGGAGATTATTATAATCCCATCCATGGCATTAACTAACAATGCACAAACCACAGGCTTCGAGCCAACTTACTCATACTTGCCATTTATTTAGCACATATCGTGCCACACATCGTACTAGTTTCTTCGTGATTTATTCACGAATATATGCATTCACTCCTTCACATGACTTTAGTACTAATCTCATTTATACTCTAGACTCATCTATTTGTCCCATTGATCACTAGGGATAATCAAAGACACAAATTCGTCATCATTCATGTAGGCACGAAACCAATGCCACATCTATTTGTCCCATTGACTCATCTTATATGGACTTCCACATCAAGTATCGATGCCATGTTCTGAATATGGTCTTACACGATTCTCATATTCATTACTGATGCCATATTCTAGATATGGTCTTATACGGAATCATAACTTGGTGCCGAGGCCATGCCTCAAACATGATCTTATATGGGACCTTGTCTATCTCATATCTCGATGATAGCCTCATCATTTTAGTCCTCTAAGACTTTAACCTCATGTTCAATAATAGTTACTCTATTTAGTAGAGTATTATGCATCGATGTGATACAAAGCATTCTCAAAATGCTAACATAAATACTGCATTAATCACATATAAACTTACTCAATTTAACTCTCATAATATCTCATCATAATTCAACAGTGGTAAGGGAGTGAGGTTGCAAAGTCCCTTAGCCTAACTCTCGTGACTACATACATATGATTTACTACTAATTGTCAATGAAATATCATCATAGTCACACAACTCGCCTCAGGCAAGTTTTCATACTTACTCATGTTACAATGGTTTCTATCACCCATAATTTCGAACAGTGACTTCACTTACTCAAGTTCCACCTTAATGTCTACTCAAGTACTCAACATTAAGCTCTAATTCCTCTTACTATTTCTTATTAATCTAGAGAATGTCTTACGGGTTTTGAGTACGTCGTTTACTTGATTGCCATAGTCCAACTATGGTCTTACTCGTATCACAACATCATAGCCCAGCTATTTCTTTACATGTCGTCACGATGCCATAGCCTCGCTATGGTCTTACACGAAATCTCATATCAACACCAATGCCATATCCCAGATACGGTCTTACATGGAAACTCATATTGATGTCGATGCCATATCCTAGATATGGTCTTACACAAAATCTTATACCGAAGCCAGGTCCCAGACGTGGTCTCACACGGGATTACTATTTGATGCCGATGCCATATCCCAGATATGGTCTTATACGGGATCATGTATCAATGCCAATGCCATGCCCCAGACATGGTCTTATATGGGATCACATATACCACCATGGTCCAACCATGGTCTTATTCATCATTTTATCATTGAACGACCGTACTCATCTCCTGCATTCTACTTAGTCAAACTTTTCAGTTTTAACTTCCACACTATAATATGTGTGGCTTCATAACAGAGTCATAAAACAAAACATCATGCATTCCCTACTTTAACAGTCACATGTGAGATTTAACCATGTGGACATATTTATCATAAACAATGGCATCAAAAATCTCAAATGCTTACTTACTCTTACTGCTTCTCACATACATCATGGTACTTACTAGTCTCATGTTTGTAAGGTAAACAAGGTACCTGTAACACTTGATCACATAGATCAGTATACTTTACTATAACAAGCATAATCTCTGATTCATCATTCATGACAAGAATAATACTCATTTTCAACTTGATAATAACTTTGCTTACTCAACTTTCTTGCTATCTCACTTTAACTTTACTCATTTGCCCGGTGAATTTCTGTGAATAACCGAGGATACTAAATCTCTTCACATGAACTTGATGCCAAAGCCATATCCTAGATACGGAATTACATGGAATATCTCATCTTGGTTTCGAGGCCATGTCTTGACATGGACTTATACGAAGTCTTTCTTGTTCTCACCAATGCCATGCCTTGGCTTGGACTTACATGGGATCTCTTTCTCTTGATAGCTTTTCAATGCCAAGCTTGCCTTGGACTTACATGATATCTGTTCAATGCCAAGCTTGCCTTGGACTTACATGATATCTCTGCTTGATTGCCGATGCCATGCCTTGGCTTGGTCTTATACGGACTTTCTAATCTCATGTGGTAGATCGAGTATTCTGGGAAATTCCATCTTCAATCGGGACATGCTCGTATTTAATCTCATTGATTTCTTTGTTTAGCAAAACATTAAGCATTCCATGATAATAATGTACATTATACTAAGCAATTCAATGATAGAAATCATAAAGCTTAGAAATCACACAAACTTACTGAAATTAGCTCGGTTGGGAATCATCTCTGTCTTAACAAAACAATTTCGTTAGAGCCGGGAGACATCACACTATCATTATCCACATATGGCATGTATAGCTAGACTCTTAATCGTGCTAGGTTAGTCCGAGAACCGACTAAACCATGCTCTGATACCACTAAATGTAACACCCCTTACCCAGGTTCTACGCCAGAATCGGGCTCGAGACGTTACCGTACAAAAACCTCAATGTTGCCACTTAGGCTAATCGTGACGACTCTCTTTAGTCACCTCATTCTCCTCATTATCGACTTACGAGGCCTCCCTCATACACACGAGGGCTCTCGAGACTAATCCGGAACTTTTACGATTCTTAAATTTTTTTCTCTTCAAATACAGGGCTCACACACCCGTGTGTAGACACACACGCCCATGTTCAACAACCGTGCTTAAAAACCCAAGCATTCTGCCAAATGCCCCACGGTTAAGGCACACGCCCATGCAGTTTGGGAACACGCCCGTATACTCTATTACATGTCCGTGCCTTCAACCCGTGGTCGACATTGACTAATCACACACGGTCTTGACACGCCCGTGGGCCTAAACCGTGTGTTATACCTTGATATACTGACTTATTCGACACAGCCTAAACACACACCCATGTACTGGCCGTACGTATCACACGACTTGAACAAACGGCCGTGTAATTAGCCCGTGGTCTATTCTGACTTAAGGTACTAAGGTGCAGGGTGCACACGGCCTAGACACACACCCGTGTGTCTATCCGTTTGGGCACTTAGAAGCTATCTTACCAAGCTTTTTACTACTCTTGTTTGCATACATTCATATACTACTTCAAAACATTCTCAATCATCCATTAGAACACATGAATTAATACATTTAATCCTTAAAGAGTTAAGGTTTTCATCCCATACACTAGGGAGAACTTTATCAAATACATTTACAACCAACTCTAGGTTCTCTTAGGCCAATACAATTTGGCTACATCAATTAGGACTTAATCAACCTTAAAATAATCCCTATACATGCCATGACTCATAAGGACTTGATACCTCATACCAATTGTCTGTTCGATAGTGTGAAAGCATCTCCGGCAGTCTCCAACCCGAGCTAGTTAATATAACCTATAAAAGATGAGAAAAGTAAAGGAGTAAGCAATAATGCTTAGTAAGCTCATCTGCAATAAGTGTCAACATTGATATTCATTGTATACTTAGTTACATAGTATCATGAAGAGTTTCTCTCATAAACTCATCGTTACTTACTCAACTATTCTTGAAACTTACTCATTCAACCTCTTACCACATTCTTACCATGTCACAAGCCAATTGCTATTTTAATTAGCATACATTCCTGCACTGATCATCACATGATCATATAAAACAACAAATCAAGCATTTTTAATAAGTCGCTCGTACTACTAATATCTCGGTGGTTACGCACTTAGCCCACCATTGAATCTCTTACAGGGTGGTATCGCACAAAGCCCACCAATCATTTATACCTAAGGTGATTTCGCACTTAGCTCACCAATCATTTATATCTATGGTGATTTCGCACTTAGCTCACCAGTCATTTATAAGCGATGGTATCGCACATAACCCATCAATTAATAATCAATCAGGTGGTAACGCACACAGCCCACCAATAAATAACACAGTTGATGGTATCACACACAGCCCATCACCACTATCAATAAGGTGATATCGCACATAGCTCACCGTTATTTACATTCATGGATAATAATCCACAAGTATATCTCTATTTCAAATGTTCATTCGAGGACATTCTCACATGTTTCTATTCTTACTTAACTTTCTACGATACTCCTTCTCATTCACATAGTGCATCAACTACACAAACACCACTAGGGGTTCATCATATAATGAATTCATCTCAATTCAGTTCTACACATACTTGTGTTACTCATGGTACAACCACATACATTGAATCATGCGAATTGTTAAATAACTCTCTTGAGTCTCATGCACATAGTTCTCATCGTCATCATACCCCAATTGGGTCTTACAAACATTAACATATCGATGCCATGTCCCTGACATGGTCTTTTACTAATTCTTACCCCGAGGCCATACTCCAATATGGTCTTACTCGAGACTTTAACCATCATCCTATCATGTTATACACCTTTCCCATTACTCTAAATTCAATTCCATTCACATCTCATCAAGAGACATTTCATACATTCATATAATAATATACATTCCATACAACATTGGAATGCTAAATAAGCTCATACGTAATTGTAACATTCACACATGAACTTACCTCGATGTCGAAAGAGCCGAAAAGGACTTTTTGCCCACATTTCTCTTTTCATCCGTTCTAAGTCTGAAACTCATTTTCTTTGATCTAGAACAATGAAATTTACTGATTTAATCTTCTATAAATCATGATATACCATAATCTAAACTTTAGGAAAAAATGACTATTTTGCCCCTACACTTTGGCAAAATTACCATTTTGCCCCTAGGCCCGTAAATAAATTTTCATCACATTTTCTTGTTAAACAAGTCTATCTAAACATTTTATCCTCTTACAACTATCCACAATTCCATCTATTTCATGCCTTTATGAACAATTTACAACTTTTGCATTTTAGTCTCAAATAGGTGTTTTCATGAAAACATCTTTCACAAAAGTTGTTTCTCATCATTCTATCATTCATTTTCTTCCATAAAACTCATCAAACAACATGAACTCTATCATGGCAAGTCCCTAGACTTTTAACCATTTTGCAAACTAGTCCCCTCTTTAGAAAGCTTAAGCTTTGGGGACTCCAAAAGTACAATTTTTATCAAGAAAGATCATCAAAATCACTTACTTGTGAAGAGAATTGCTTGCTAAAATTTTAAGCTTCAAAAACCCCTCCCATGGCTGCTATTTTCGGTGGAAGAAGAGAAGAAATAAAAAAGATGATAGCTTTTGCTTATTTCATCTTTTTATTATTCATTTGACAACTAATATCACCAACTTTTGACCAAAATTTAATGCTCTTGTCCCCTTAACTTTGTATGGCCGGCCAACACATTTAACAAGGACAAATTGCACATTTGGGACCTCCAATTAATATTCTATGACTATTTGGCACCTCTAGCAATTAAAATAGAACTTTCACACCTTATGCGATTTAGTCCTTTTTCACAATTTAGCTAGAATTCGCTAAAATTAAGGCACCGAAATTTCCATGCATCCTTATAAACATGTTATATCACATAACATATCATGAAAATAATTTTCTCTAACCTCGAATTAGTGATTCCGAGATCACTGTTCCGACTAGCCCCTAAATCGGGCTGTTACACTGGGCATTGAATGCGTCGGCGCATGGAATGGCAATAGAAGGAAAGAGGCACGACTATCCCATGTACTGGATGGAGGAAGTGCTGGTGGAGGTGGAAAAGCTCGTTGATAGAGATAGGAGAGGATTTGCGGAGAGTGAGCAATTGTAAAGGTTGAGTCCGGGCTCGGAGGCAATTGATAGTCCAAGGAACTCGATTGCCTAAGAAAGAGGTTGATTACCAGTGTGTTGGCGCCTGAAATGATTTATGGAGCTGGTGGCCTCTACGTTTTACTGATGCAAGGGGAGGGTTAGAATGCTTTTGGAGATGGAGGGATTTTCAGATCTGGGGACGTTTCTTTTTCTGTTTTTACTCATTTTTTTGGTTGTTGTTTCAGTTTTGTAAGAAATTGAGTTACTTTTATTTTTTTTAGACTGTTTTGTGATCCCCTAGTCACTGTTTTGTTGGCCATTAGTTGAGTAGCAAATGTGTGGTCTAGCTATAACTGGTTTTGTCTCCAAGCATTTATGGCATCAAATGGCATTTTTTTTTAAAAAAGCATATAAAATTATCTAAAAAATGGATAAAACTAAATAAATTTAATTTCTTGAAACAAATGCAAAAAAGGAAAGTAGAAAAGAATAAATGACCAATAATAAGATGAAAATTTGTGTACCGTCAATGCATGAGTCTTATGCATGCCATTAAACAATAATATGATACCTTATCACTATTAAAATAAAAAAATGGTGGACTTCTAAATAACTACAAACAAAAAATGTCACAGGTCTCTGTACTATTTCACAAATTTGAAATTTAGTCTTTGTACTTTTATTTTCAAAAATTTAGTCCATTTATTTTTAGATTTTAAAATTTAGACCCAATTATTAACATTGTTAAATTTATTGGTGTGATATTTTGAAATTAAAAAAAAAAACTCCCTTGGTAACAATGTAATTAAAATAGACGTTGCAATGAACTTGAATTTAGCAAATTAATTTTAAAGGTGTTAATAATTGGACTTATTTTGAAATTTGACAAATAAAAACTAAATTATTAAAAATATAAAATATAAAAATTAAATTTTAAATTTACGAAAAATACAGAAAATTATATCATTTTTTAACCATAATTTTATTTAATCATAAACCTAAAATATGAAACTAAATAAATAACCTAAATTCTAAACATCAAACTAAATATAAACTTTAAATCTTAAATCATAATCTTTAAAATCAAAATTTAAGAAAAAATATAATAACCCTAATTAATATTTTATATTTAAATAAAATTATTAATATTTATTTAGTTCTTCAAACATTTTTTTTATGATAATGGATGAAATTCACATAAAAAATATAATGATAATAACCATATATATATATATCACGAAAGTCTTGCATTCAAATAAGGCAAAAGGAAATTTTTTTCTTTTTGGGAAATCATCATTCATGAGAGGGAAACATGTGATGTTATTGACCTTTTCGGTGTCAGACCCAGCTGAAATATTGATAATATCTTCTTTTCACCATGAATAACCGGAAAGAAAAAGGAGTTTGGGTGGCCTTCATGAGAAGGTATTCACAGGTTCCTCACCACCTATCAGAACAAGCCACATGTTGGGGCTGTCCCCATGACATTTAAAGTTTTTTAATCAAGAGGTTTAAGGAATAAAAGAAGACAAGACAAGAGAAGAGAAGAGCAATAAATTAAATTAAATAACAATTTAAGGGTTGAAATTTGAAAAAAGATAAAATGGTATAGCAGTTCAGTAATTAAGTAACAATTACGATTGTTGAAATATAACGCGGAACACTCTGAATAACAATACAATGTACTCAAAATAATTCGATCAACACATTTACGTCCGCCTCATTTTGCTAATCTAATAACAACTCAACACTATAATCTCTAATTACAACCCAAGATTATTGTAATTACGGTGTTGCGCAATTTTACTAAACTCTTCCGGAAAAATGATATTTCAAATATTGATTACGTTTTGGAAAAAATTATAATTTTTAACGTTTGGTTGATTTTATTAAAAATATTTTTTATTTTTCTGATAATTTTTTAAAATTATTTTTTGAAACTTAATGTTAGTGAAATAAATACAAAATAGATTATATTTTTTTATATAAAATATTAGAGAAACATTTTTCCGTTGACAACTGGAATTTATTTTATACTAAGATGATATTTTATAATAAATAATGCATTATATAGACTTAATAATAACCAACACTTAATTAAAACTTAATTTAAAATTATATATATTATATATGTGAGAGTGAATAGTGGATGTAAGCATACATAACGATTTACAATATAAAGCAGCAGAAAAGATCGAATATAAATACCTCCAGTCATTGCCTGAACTAAATGCTAAAATTCAAATGTTGTTACACCACTGTCGAGCACGTCAAACCACCGACGAGGACGTCAAATTTAACTGCACGAAAAATTGAAAACTGCCAAAGCCTTCTCAGCACTCGAAAATCTCACTAGATTGGATATTTTTATTTTTTTATTTTTCGGTGCTTAGGGACCTTAACTAGTGGGTATTTATTGCGGTGGTTCCCCATCAAAAATCACCAATTACATGAAAGTGGAGGGAAACGTGGGAAAAACCCCACGGACCATAATGTGCATCCAACATTCTCCCACTTTGTTCGTATTGCCCATGAATACTGAAAGTCGAAACATAATGCACGAATCATGGTGATATTTTCTCTTAGAATTTGAGTAGTATCTTTCATGTATCACAATATATCATGTCTCAACGCTTTAGCCCAAATTTCTTAATGAATAAACCCAATGTTTATTCCAGGTCCAAACTTTAGTGACATTTCTCGAAAATATTTAAATTAGTGTGCGTAAAAAATATGAGAAACATCAAACTTAATAGAGTTTCTTTATAATTGTTCTTATTGACCTGCCATAAAATGTAGTAGTTAATTCGGTTCATTTTCGCACTTAAAGAGCTTGTTTTCTAGGGAATTTAGTATTTTATATTATGTTTTCGATATTTAGGCCTTATGATTAAATATTAGTAAAATAAGTGTTTTTAATATGTTTTCGATATTTAGGCCTTATGATTAAATATTAGTAAAATAAGTGTTTTTAACACATTTTATAAGTGTTGTGACCCAATAGGCTGACACGGGCCTTAGGTAGTACTAATATGTTTAATTGAGTGTGTAGGATGAAGATTTAAATGCCCAATTTACGTAGAAGCAAAGCACGAGTGATGCACAAGTTTTTCGAACTGTTAAAGCACAAAACTGATGACACAAGGCAGAAATTGCATGTCGTGTCACTCCATAGACATGGTGTGGCGCGACACAGGTCGACGTGCTGCCCAAGAATATCGAGGCTATTTTCATCCACGCAATCAACTTAATACGAAGACCTAGGACGTGCCGAAGAATCAACTTTCTACGAAGACTTAGGACATGAAAAAGACCTAATTTGGGCTGCCAACATTCTATAAATAAGATATTAGGGGTCTGATGTAACTAAGTCGTCCTAGACGCCTTAAAAAATCCTAGTAGTTTAGGAGTAGGAGTAGATTAATTTTCTTTTGACTTTTCATAACTCTTTTGTTTTTCCTCTTGGAATCAGTTTCGATTCAAGAGTTTATTTATATTAATCAAGTATTTCAATTTATTTTCTCTTTTCCTTTGATTTATTTCTTTATTCCAATCAATTGATTTCTTACTCCATTCCCCATTCAATATCAAATCCATGATTATTCAAATCTCTTTTCTCTTCTGAATCAATCGTGTTCTCATGATTTATTCAATTGAGATTGAGATTATGAATAACATGTGAGGTTCAATCCCTTAGGGGAGATCAAAGAGTGGATGACATGTGATTAACGAAGGATTTAGGGTTTTCCCGATAGGGATTAGTTGGTATGAATTACGTGTTCTTAAACACTAGGATTGACAACCCTAGGAAGTTATCATAGGCTAAACGAGGTCGGGAGATAAGTCAAGCCGAGTAAATTGTAATTTATCCTGGTTAAGAAAGTGTGTTCGGGAGATAAGTGAGTATCAACCAACCGATTAGTTAATCAGAGGTCGAGAGGTAATAATTGGTTAATTGGTAGCTAATCTACCCTGGAACCCTAATCCGAAGTTAATTACAAACCTTGAAGCGAGTTAATCTTCCTGATTGGTTTATTGATTTTTATCGTTTGTTTATTTTTCTTATTTATTTTTTATCTCAATTATCTATTTTTTCACATCCCAAAATTGAGTTAGTAGAATTTGGGTTAGTGAATCAAGAGTGGTCACATCCTATTTTTGGAATTAAGGTTGTGAAAATTTAGTCAAGTGAATTAATCTGGTTCAGTGGTTAAGTGTTGTGCTTGTGTGTAAGAGGTTCTGGGTTCAAATCCTTTCCCTTGAATTTTTATTATTTTTGTCTTTGTAACAGCCCGATTTAGGGCTTAGTCGGAATAGTGGTTGCGAGACCACAAATCTGAGGTAGAAATATGTGTTTTATGGTTTTTATAAGGTCTATAACATGTTTGCATGATTATGTGAAAATTTCATGAAGAAGTTTTATTATTTAGTGATCAATTTATTCACTAGGACTAAATTGCAAAGATTAAAAAATATGAGATTCTAGAAGATTCAAGTATGAAATAGCATTAGAAAAATTATTAGAGGTCCTTATTTAGTAATTTAGATCAAGAAGAACGTGGAATCAACCTTGACCGAGGAAAAGGCAAGGTTTCGGACTAAACTTCAAATTGTCATATTTTGTATCGAGGTAAGTTTATATGTAAATGATACATCCTTTTTACTTGTGTTTTTACAAATTAATGTATTATGTGAAATGTGAATGAATATTATTGATATCTATTAAAATGATAGAAAATGAAAAAATTCACGGATGAACATTCGGAATAGGAAAACGATACAGATAAAAACCGTGAAAAAGTGATTGTTAGTGGGCTGTGTGCGATACCACTGTACTTATTATTATTGGTGGGCTGTGTGCGATACCACCGTGGATATGTGATTATTGGGGGGCTGTGTGCGATACCACCGTGTTATTTATTAATGGTGGGCTGTGTGCAAAACCACCGTGTATCCGGTATTATTCCGAATTATTCGTCGAGAAACTTTAACTAAGTAAAATTTCGTGTGGCTATGTGGTGACAAGTGCAGGTATAAGTGCATGTAAATGTGAGCAATGTTTATGATATGTATTTGGAATGTGGTAAGATTTGAAATGAGTAAGTACAACTAGGAGGATCTGAATTGTTCTAGATTAGTATGTAATGTTCTTGATTGATAAGTATGTGGTAAGATGTTCATTGTTTACATATAGACTTACTAAGCTTAAAGCTTACTCCCTTCTCTTTTCCATTGTTTTATAGTGTCAAGAAGACAGCTCGGGATACGGAGACCGTAGGAGGATCACCCACACTAACCACACATTTTGGTATATTGAGATTTACATTGAATTATGGCATGTATAGGGGCTTGATCTTTTTGGTTATATGTCATATTGGTTTAGCCAAATGTGTTGGCTTAGGATGATAATTGATTCATTTTGTATAAGGCTATGAGATATGGCTCATAATGATTATTTGGATGTAAATCTATTCATATATGCATGTATGTGTCATTGCCATTATGATATGGCCTATGATTATTGATGGTTGAATGATGATATGTTGCATGTGATTATGGATGTTTGATGATGGTGAAGCACTTAGTTATGCTATATTAAGTGTCTTGAATTTATATGTATATATTTAGACTAGTGTGGTTTTGATGTTGTGTAGGTTGGTGCAAGTATGGGTGGCAAAAAGGCTTGGTAAATAGACTTATTTTGTCCACACGGGTAGATACATGGGCGTGTGTCTAGGCCGTGTGTGACACACGGTCTGCCCCATAAGCGTGTGGTTTGGCCGTGTGTCCCCCTGCATCCTAGGTTGGCAAAATAGAATGCCCAGCAGTAACCACACGGGCTGAAACACGGCCGTGTGTTTCAACCGTGTGAAAGACACAACCATAAGACATGGGTATGTGCCCAGGCCGTGTGAAGTCTGCACTTGATTTTAGGAATTTAATTCGCCACATGGCCTAAGGACACGGGCGTGTGTCTTGACCGTGTGACCTTATTTGGGTGATGACGTCATAAATAGAATGTCCCCTATTTTTGACACGGCCTGAAGCACGGGCATGTGATATGCTACTCGAGTGTGTCCCTTCTCCTACACGGGCGTGTGGACCGTTTTGATAAAAAATTTCTAAGTTTTCCCAAAAGTTTCTAAAATTCTCGGTTTAGTCCCGAACCACTCTTTATGTATGTTTTGGGCCTCGTAGGCTTGTTTAAGGGGTGATATGAATGTTTATGAAAAGTTTTAAATTTTGAGTGGGAAGTCATGTCTCAGTTTTGTTTGATTGCTTGCATATAAGTCTGGTAACGCCTCGTACCTTATTCCGACATTAAATACGGGTAAGGGGTGTTACATTTAGTGGTATCAGAGCTATGGTTTAGTCAGTTCTCGAACTACCGTAGCATGTGTGAGAGTCTAGCTATACATGCCATAAATATATTATGATAGTGTGGTGACTCCTGACAACTTTAAACTGTGTTTTCATATAGTAAATGGATCCCGACCGAGCTGCTGCTGATGATGCTGCAAGTAATGCGTCGGCTCCCGCGTAAGGGACCGTGCCAGTAGAAAGTAGATCTGAGACTTTGGGTCAAGGAGAGGAGGCTCGGGAAGCCTTTCTCCATATGATGAGTAATTGGTATATTGAATTTGTTCGACAAATCCTAATGCTCAACCTCCTCCACCCCCTCCTATACCTCAGTCGGTCCCCGTAGCTCCTCTAGGTATTGATTTGGTAAGATTGACTAAACCCCCGGTTGATAAGATTCGAAAGCAAGGGGCCGAGGAATTTAGAGCCAACATAGATGATGATCCTGAGAAAGCAGAGTTCTTGCTTGAGAATTCTATGCGGGTATTTGATGAACTTTCTTGCACGCCCGAAGAATGCTTAAAATGTGCTGTATCATTACTGAAGGACTCGGCATACCGCTGGTGGAAAATGCTGACATCTATAGTTCCTAAGGAGAGAGTGACATGGGATTTCTTCTTAGAGGAGTTCCGAAAGAAATACATAAGTCAGCGGTTCATCGATCAGAAACGGAAAGAATTCCTCGAATTGAAGCAAGGAAAAATGTCTGTGGCAGAGTACGAACGTGAATTTGTCAGACTCAGCAAGTATGCTCAAGAGTATGTGTCTACCAAAGCTATTATGAGTAAGAGATTCGAAGATGGGCTGAACGAGGATATTAGATTGTTAGTCGGGATCTTAGAGTTGAAAGAATTCGTGGTATTGGTCGATAGAACTTGCAAGGCTGAAGAGTTGAATAAGGAAAGGAGAAAAGCTATGATTGAGGCCCGAGATGCAAGGAATAGGCCGATGAGTAAGTCGTTCCAATCCCAATCAAAGAGGTCCAAAGAAACGAACCCTCGAATGACCGTTTCAGCTGGGTACTCACACCGATATCGTGGTAAAACATATTCAGGCTCTAGAGTTCAAGCCACCTCGATGGCAAGTGTGGGTAATATGAAGTCTAATAAACCTGAGTGTCAGAATTGTGGTAGACAACATATTGGAGAGTGTTGGGGAAACAATCGAGCTTGCTACAAGTGTGGTTCTCGAGAACATTTTATCAGAGACTGTCCTGAGAATGTTGAAGGAGAGAAACTTCAGAGTGTTAGACTGAGTAACACTACTAGCAGAGGTAGACCACCGCGAAATGCAGGAAGTGGAGCTAGTAGTAAAAGAATAATAAAGGATTCAGTTGCGAGGTCAGAAACGAGAGTACCTGCTAGAGCTTATGCCATACGAGCTCGTGAGGATGCATCATCCCCCGATGTGTTTACGGGTATATTCTCTCTTTATTATACTAATGTTGTTGCATTAATTTACCTCGGATCCACTCATTCTTATGTTTGTGTGAATTTGGTAAATAGTAAGAAATTATCTGTTGAATTGACTGAATTTGTGATTAAGGTGTCAAACTCTTTAGGCAAGCATGTGTTAGTAGATAAGGTTTACAAGAATTGTCCTTTGACGATTCAAGGTCACTGTTTTTTGGCTAACTTGGTGTTGTTGCCATTTAATGAGTTTGATGTTATTTTGGGCATGGATTGGTTGACATTACATGATGCTAAGGTAAATTGTAGACAGAAAACCCTTGAGTTGAAATGTGAAAATGGTGAGATTCTTTGGGTTGAAACAGATGACTCAAATAAGATGTCTGTGGTGATTTCGTACATGTCTGCTCAGAAGTGTATGAGAAAAGGGTGTGAAGCATACCTTGCATATGTGTTGAATATCGAGATGTCCGAAGTGAAGCTTGAATCGTGCGATAATTTGTGAATTTCCGGATGTATTTCAGGAAGAATTACCTGGGTTGCCTCCGGTTAGAGAAATTGAGTTTGCTATCGATTTGATACCTGGGACTGTGCCGATTTCAATTGCTTCGTATAAAATGGCTCCGACTGAATTGAAAGAGTTAAATGCTCAGCTGCTAGAGTTGACCGATAAGGGATTTGTTAGACCGAGTTTTTCTCCCTGGAGTGCTCCTGTATTATTTGTAAAGAAGAAAGATGGAACAATGAGACTTTGCATTGATTACCATCAACTTAACAAAGTAACTATAAAGAACAAGTATCCATTATCGAGAATTGATGATTTATTCGATCAACTGAAGGGAGCAACTGTGTTCTCGAAAATAGATTTAAGATCCGGCTACTATCAGTTGAGAGTCAAAGAATCCGATGTGTCGAAAACTGCTTTTAGAATGAGGTATGGACACTATGAATTTCTTGTGATGCCTCTCGGTTTAACTAATGCACCAGCTATGTTTATGGATTTAATGAACCAAATTTTTCGGCTATATTTGGATAAGTTTGTGGTAGTGTTCATAGATGATATATTGATTTATTCCCGAGATGAGTCCGAGCATACTGAAAACTTAAGAACGGTATTGCAGATTCTACGAGAGGAGAAATTGTTTGCTAAGTTCAGTAAAAGTGAGTTTTGGCTTCGTGAAGTCAGATTTTTGGGACATATAGTTTCAGGTGATGGTATTTGGGTTGATCCGAGCAAAATTTTGGCAATTGTTGATTGGAAACCGCCAAAGAACATATCTGAGGTTAGAAGCTTTTTGGGCTTAGTAGGGTATTATCGATGTTTTGTCGAGAGATTTTCAATGATTGCTTCTCTTATGACTAAGTTGTTGCAAAGGAATGTTAAGTTTGAATGGACCGATAGATGTCAACAAAGTTTCGAGAAGTTGAAGGCACGATTAACTGAAGCACTAGTTTTGGTACAACCTGAGTCGAGAAAGGAGTTTGTGATCTATAGTGACGATTCAATGAATGGCATGGGTTGTGTGTTGATGCAAGAGGGCAAAGTAGTATCTTATGCCTCGAGACAGCTAAAACCACATGAAAAGAATTATCCGACGCACGATTTGGAATTGGCCGCCATCGTCTTTGCTTTGAAGATTTGGCGTCATTATTTGTATGGTGAGAAATGCCGAATCTTTACCGATCACAAAAGTTTGAAGTACCTGATGAACCAAAAGGACTTGAATTTGCAACAACGGAGGCGGCTCGAATTATTTAAAGATTATGAGCTAGTGATTGATTATCATCCGAGGAAAGCGAATGTAGTCGCAGATGCCTTGAGCAGAAAATCCTTGTATGCTTTGAGAGCTATGAGTACGATTTTAGCTTTGTCTGACAACGGTTCGGTATTGGCCGAGTTAAGGGCTAGACCGTTATTTCATCAGCAAATTTGTGAAGCTTAAAAGAAAGACAAGGAATTGCAAGTTAAAAGAGTTCAGTGTGAATCGGGTAGTGATTTAGATTTTCGAATCGGACCAAATGATTGGTTGATGTTCCGTGATAGGGTATGTGTACCGAAGAATGATGAGTTAATTTGAAAAATTTTACAGGAGGCACACAATGGTTGTTTGTCAGTACATCCGAGTAGTACAAAAATGTATAATGATTTGAAGAAGTTGTATTAGTGGCTGGGAATGAAAAGAGACATCTCTGAGTTTGTGACAAAGTGTTTGATCTGTTAATAAGTGAAAGTCGAGCATCAGGTACCTTCGGGTTTACTTTAGCCAGTGATGGTTTCCGAGTGGAAATGGGACCGAATCACGATGGATTTTGTAACAGGGTTACCCATGACTCCGAAAAAGAAAGATGTCATGTGGGTTATCGTTGATAGATTAACGAAATTGGCTCACTTTATACCAGTACGTATTGATTACTCACTTGACAAGTTAGCTGAGCTGTATTTGCCGAAATTGTGAGATTACATGGGGTGCCTATGTCCATTATTTCGGATAGAGATCCGAGGTTTACTTCGAGGTTTTGGAAAAAGTTGCAAGAAGCCCTTGGGTACAAAATTGAATTTTAGTACTGCGTTTCATTCGCAAACAGATGGTCAATCCGAAAGAGTGATTCAAGTTCTCGAAGACATGCTCCGATGCTGTGTTTTAGAGTTCGAAGGTAGTTGGGAAAAATATCTACCTTTGGTCGAATTTTCCTACAAAAAAAGTTATCAGTCGAGTATACAGATAGCACCGTACGAAGCATTATATGGTCGCAAATGTCGAACTCCTTTGTATTGGACCGAGCTTAGTGAGAAGCAAATTCACGGGGTTGATTTAGTTAGAGAAACCGAAGAGAAAGTGAAAGTGATCCGTGATAGTTCAAAGTGCGCCTGCAAAAAAAGTCATACGCGAATTTGAAAAGGAAGGAAATTGAGTTTCAGGTGGGTGATAAAGAGTTTTTGAAAGTATCCCCGTGGAAGAAAATATTGAGATTTGGTAGAAAGGGCAAACTGAGTCCGCGTTTCATTGGGTCGTATGAGATTATTGAAAGGATTGGACCAGTAGCTTACCGGTTAGCTTTGCCGGCAGAGTTGGAGAGAATATAAAATGTGTTCCATGTGTCGATGTTGCGACGATATCGTTCCGATCCTTTACATGTAATTTCTCTTACAGAAATTGAGATACGACTGGATATGACTTATGATGAGGAACCAATTAAGATTTTGGCTCGAGAGGTTAAACAGATGAGGAATAAAAGTATAACATTAGTGAAAGTGTTGTGGCAAAAACATGGTGTAGAAGAAGCTACGTGGGAACCGGAGGAAGCCATGAGAAAGCAGTACCCAGACCTCTTTATCGGTAAGATTTTCGAGGACGAAAATCCCTAAAGGGGTAGAGAGTTGTAACAGCCCGATTTTGGGGCTAGTTGGAATAGTGGTTTCGGAACCACTAATCTGGGGCCGGAGAAATTATTTTTAATATTACTTTATGTGTTATATCATGATTATATGAGTGCATGAAAATTTTGGTGAATTAATTGTAGTGATTACTTGCTTAATTTTGAAAAAGGACTAAATCTCATAAAAGGCGAAATTTGTGTTCTACTAATTTGAAGTGTCATACAGCTAGAGAACCTTAAATTAGAGCTCTTTAATGTGCAAATAGGCCTTATTTAGGGTGATGGCCGGCCATAGGGACAAAGAAATGACATAGTCAATGGTTAGGTGTAGTATTTGGTGACTTAATTGATAAATAAAAATAAAATAAAGAGAAAAAGGATATCATCTTTTTCATTTTCTCTTGTCCACCGATTTTTCATTCAAGAAAGGGGTATGGAAGCTTGAAAATTTCAGCAACTTTTAATCCTTGCAAGTAAGTGATTTTGGTGATCATTCTTGATAATTTTTGTACTTTTGGGACCCTTGTAACATAATCTAGCTAATGAGGGGACTATTTTGCAAAATGGTTGAGATTCTAGGGTTTTTCCATGTGAGTATTCATGTGTTTACTAAAAATTTATGGAAGAAAATGAATCTTAGTTGTTTAATGAACAACTTTTGTGAAAGGATTTTTGTATGAAAACACTTAATAGGACTATTTTGTAAAAGTTATAAAATGGATAGTAAATGTGTGAAATAATTGGAATTGTGAGTTTCTATAAGAGAGAATATGAATCGGCTAGGCTTGGGTGTGAAAAAAATGAACACATTTCATTTTACGAGCCTAGGGGCAAAATCGTAATTTTGTGAAAGTCTAGGGGCAAGACGGTAATTTTTCCAAAATAGGAATTTTTGGAGTAATTTGATTAATGTGGTTATTTAATAAGTTAAATATGTCATTATAGATCAAGAAGAACGTGGAATCAACCTTGACCGAGGAAAAGGCAAGGTTTCGGACTAAACTTCAAATTGACATATTTTGTATCGAGGTAAGTTTATATGTAAATGATACATCCTTTTTACTTGTGTTTTTACATATTAATTTATTATGTGGAATATGAATGAATATTATTGATATCTATTAAAATGATTGAAAATGAAGAAATTCACGGATGAACCTTCAGAATAGGAAAACGATACGGATAAAAACCGTGAATAAGTGATTGTTAGTGGGCTGTGTGTGATACCACCGTGTTATTTATTAATGGTGGGCTGTGTACGAAACCACCTTGTATCTGATATTATTCCGAAGTGTTCATCAAGAAACTTTAACTAAGTAAAATTTTGTGTGGGTGTAAGTGCATGTAAATGTTAGCAATGTTTATGATATGTATTTGGAATGTGGTAAGATTTGAAATGAGTAAGTATAACAACGAGGATCTGAATTGTTCTAGATTAGTATGTAATATTCTTGATTGATAAGTATGTGGTAAGATGTTCATTGTTTACATATAGACTTACTAAGCTTAAAGCTTACTCCCTTCTCTTTACCTTTGTTTTATAGTGTCAAGAATCCAGCTCGGGATACGGAGACCGTAGGAGGATCACCCACACTATCCACACATTTTGGTATATTGAGATTTACATTGAATTATGGCATGTATAGGGGCTTGATCTTTTTGGTTATATGTCATATTGGTTTAGCCAAATGTGTTGGCTTAGGATGATAATTGATTCATTTTGTATAAGACCATGAGATATGGCTCATAATGATTATTTGGATGTAAATCTATTCATATATGCATGTATGTGTCATTGCCATTATGATATGGCCTATGATTATTGATGGTTGAATGATGATATGTTGCATGTGATTATGGATGTTTGATGATGGTGAAGCACTTAGTTATGCTATATTAAGTGTCTTGAATTTATATGTATATATTTAGACTAGTGTGGTTTTGATGTTGTGTAGGTTGGTGCAAGTATGGGTGGCAAAAAGGCTTGGTAAATAGACTTATTTCGTCCACACGAGTAGACACAAGGGCGTGTGTCTAGGCCGTGTGTGACACACGTTCTGCCCCATAGGTGTGTGGTTTGGCCATGTGTCCCCCTGCATCCTAAGTTGGCAAAACAGAATGCCCAGTAGTAACCACACGGGCTGAAACACGGCCGTGTGTTTCAACCGTCTGGAAGACACAGCCATAAGACATGCGCATTGTAACACCCCTTACCATGTCCGACGCCGGGACAGGATACGAGGCATTACCGGACTTCACTTGCTTAAACATACAACATCGGGCTATAAAATTTCATTTCAACTTAAAGCTTCTCATTCATATTCATAACATCCTTATTATGGGCCTACGAGGCCCTAAACATACATACTGAAGGTTTCGAAATTAAACCGAAAACTTTTGTGAACTTAGAAAATTTTTCCCTAAACAGGGCCACACGCCCGTGTGGAATGGAACACACCCGTGTGGGCAGGCTGTGTGGTCACACACACCCATGTTCCTAGCCCGTGTGGAATTTTATTTTTTATTTTGAACCTATAGGGGTTTTTGCACGACCGTGTCTGTGGCTCGTGTCCCTCACACGGCCTAGACATGCCCGTGTCCTCACCCGTGTTTGAAAAACCTGGGTATACTGTTTATGATGTCAGCAAGCTCTTAAGGGTACACGGCCTAGGCACACGCCCGTGTGCTAGCCCATGTGGCGAATCGAAATCTCGCAATTTTGATGCAGGGGACACACGGCCTATCAGCACACCCATGGGGCTGACCGTGTGTCACACACGGCCTAGACACACGCCCGTGTGTCTACCCATGTGGACAATTAGAAGGCTATTTACCAAGCCAATTGCCACCTTGAAACAAATACACTTATGCCACCACAAGCAACACATAACATAGCAAGAATGTACTACAAAGAATCTCTAATTCATCATACATACACTTCATATTTTACTCCATCAATTGCATGAACTTTCACTTCATAAAACTCATCATCATCAAGATATAAAAATTGACAAATATCGGCCAATTCCTAATGGCCATTTACAAACTGAGTGTATAACATTAATAGCCAACACTTTGGCTTTCAAATATAACATAACACAAGATGACCAAGTTCATATACATGCCATACCCAAAATAAATCAACTCTACTATACCAAAATAATGATTGATAGTGTGATCCGAGCTCCGACGTTCTACGATCCCCGAGCTAGCTTGGCGATACTACAAGGAAAAGGGAAAAGAAAGGGGTAAGTATATAGCTTAGTAAGTTTGCATGAATTAAAATAGCAACATAAGTACTCATGGTAAAATCCATTCATCTCATAGAACAATAACAACACAAGTTCTCAAGTACTTTGACATACTTACTCATACTTACGCTTACCCATCACATATCACATTACGGTTTCATAACTCATATTTTACTCATGGTACCTGTGTCACTTCATCACATAATTTAGCAGTTATGCTATCTTGAACATAAACTTAAATCGTTATCATCCTTAACATAAATGTAACTCTTTGTCATCTTTGTATAGCTTAGCTCTTTGTCATTTTTGTATACTTAACTCTTTTGCCCGTTGAATTACTCAGAATATCAGAGGATACTCAATCTCATCATACATGTATCACGATGCCAATGCCATATCGCAGATATGGTCTTACATGGGATCACCTCTTGATGCCGATGCCATATCCCAGATATGGTCTTACACGGGATCTCATATCTCGATGTCGATGCCATATCCCAGATATGGTCTTATACGAGATCGTATATAGTTTTCGATGCCATGTCCCAGACATGGTCTTACACAAGATCTTCCTTTGGTGCCGAGGCCATGTCTCAGACATGGTCTTATACGGGACCTTCCTTATTCGGTGCCGATGCCATGTCCCAAACATGGTCTTATACGGGACCTACATTCGGTGCCGATGCCATGTCCCAGACATGGTCTTATACAGGACCTACATTCAGTGCCGATGCCATATCCCAGACATGGTCTTATACGGGACTTTCCTTATCTCATGTTGTGACATAGGTATCCTTGTTATTCCGAGATGTACAACTGGGACTCTAACTTAACATATTCTCTTCTTATTCTCATCAATGCTTCTTTAGTCGATTTTCATAGAAATGATATTCATTTGTCATAATATCAAGCAAATTTAGAATATAAAAACATTATGTAGCTTTAATTTCACACAAACTTACATCGGTACTCAAAATGTGTATAGATAGTCGATTTAGTCCACAACCTTATCATTGCCTCGGTTTCGGTCCGAGCTTCGTGTTTCTTGATCAATAATAACAATTTCACTTGTTTAATACTCACATTGACTAAATTGACTCATGAATCATACTTTGGCAAAATTATGATTTTGCCCCTAAACTTTCACATAATTACACTTTTGCCCCTAGGCTCGTAAAATGATTTTCATTCAATTTCTTTGCATTTTAAACCTAACCGAATCACTATCATAGCTACAACAGCCTAAATTTCCACTATTTCACTCATGTATGACCATTTTTATAACTTTTACAATTTGGTCCTTTTTATGCATTTTTCATGAAAATCACTTAGAAAAAGATGTTTGTCACACATAAAATTTTCATATTCTTCCTTAAAACATCAAAATACATGCATGTCATACATGGGTAAATTTTTGAACATAAACCCTAGCTCAAAATATAGCTAGAAATAGCTAAATCGAGCTACGAGGATCTCAAAAATACAAAGAACATTAAAAATGGGGCTAGGATGCACTTACTGTCAAGCTTGAAAGTTGAAGAAACCCTAGCTATGGAGAGCTTGAAAATTTCGGCACTTAGGAAGAAGATGGACATGAATTTTGACTTCTTTTTCCCTTTTTAATTCATTAATTAACCAAATGACTAAAATGCCCTTAAGGCCCTTTCTTGAGATTTTTCATTCCCATGCCCATTTTTGTCCATCTTAACATATAATGGTCTAATTTCTAAATAAGGACCTTTAGTAATTTTTATAATTCTATTTCATACTTAAATATTCTAGAATCTCATATTTTCTAATCTTTGCAATTTAGTCCTAATGGACAATTTGATCACTAATAAATAAAATTTCCTCATGAAATTTTCACACAATCATGCAACCACATCATAAGCCTCATAAAAATCATAAAATACATATTTCTACTTCGGATTTATGGTCTCGCAACCACTATTCTGACTAGGCCCTAAATCGGGCTGTTACAATTCTCCCTCCTTAGGGATTTTTGTCCCCGAAAATCTTACCGGTGAAAAGGTTTGGGTACTGGTTTCTCATAGCCTCCTCGGGCTCCCATGTAGCCTCTTCTACCCCATGTCTTTGCCATAATACTTTCACGAGAGCTATACTTTTATTCATTAACTGTTTAACTTCTCGTACTAGAATCTTAACTGGTTCTTCGCCATATGTCATGTCGGGTTGAATTTCAACCTCTGTCAGTGTAATGACATGTGAAGGATCTGATCGGTAACGTCGCAACATAGACACGTGGAACACATCATGTATCTTTTCCAACTCAGATGGCAAAGCCAATCGATAAGCTACCGGCCCTATCCTCTCGATAATCTCATATGGTTCGATAAAACGCGGACTCAATTTGCCTTTCCGGCCAAATCTGAAAACTTTCTCCCATGGTGATTCTTTCAAAAAGACCTTATCACCAACTTGAAACTCAATCTGTTTTTGTTTCAAGTCCGAGTAGGATTTTTGTCTATCAGAAGCAGCTTTTAAACAATCACGGATTATTTTTACCTTCTCTTCGGTTTCTCTAACCAGATCGACCCCGTGAATTAGATTTTCCTTGAGTTCAGTCCAATACAAAGGCGTTCGGCACTTATGCCCATACAAAGCCTCATAAGGCGCCATTTTCAAGCTCGACTGAAAACTGTTATTGTATGCAAACTCTACAAACGGTAAATACTTTTCCCAGCTGCCCTGAAACTCAAGAACACAACACCGGAGCATATCCTCAAGTACCTGTATTAATCTTTCCGACTGTCCGTCAGTTTGTGGGTGAAAAGCCGTACTAAAACTCAGCTTTGTGCCCAAAGCTTCTTGCAACTTTTTCCAAAATTGGGATGTGAATCTCGGATCTCTGTCCGATATGATCGACAAAGGCACTCCATGAAGCCTTACAATCTTAGAAACATACAAGTCTGCCAACTTATCAAGCGAATAATCAACACGTACCGGTATGAAGTAGGCCGACTTCGTAAGTCTATCTACCACCACCCATATGGCATCTTTCTTGCTCGGTGTCAACGGCAAACCCGTTACAAAGTCCATAGTAACACGGTCCCATTTCCACTCGGGAACCATAATAGGTTGAAGCAAACCCAAAGGTACTTGGTGTTCAGCTTTCACTTGTTGACAAATCAAGCATCTTGATACAAACTCAGAAATATCTTTCTTCATACTCGGCCACCAATATCATTTCTTCAAATCATTATACATTTTTGTACTGCCCGGATGTACAGATAGACATCCGCTATGTGCCTCGTGTAAAATCTTTCGAATAAGCTCATCATTCCTCGGTACACAGACTCTGTCTCTGAACATCAAACATCCATCATAATTAATCCGAAAGTCAGACTCAACACCCGACTCGCACAGAACTCTTTTGGTTTGTAAGTCACTGTCATCTTTCTGAGCCTCATAAATCTCTTGAAGGAACATCTGTCTAGCCCTCAACTCAGCTAGAATGGAACCATCGTCTGAAAAAGTCACCCATGTATTCATAGCCCTCAACGCAAATAGGGATTTTCTACTCAAAGCATTGACAACTACATTCGCCTTTCCCGGGTGGTAGTCAATGACTAGCTCATAATCCTTTATCAGCTCTAACCATATTCGCTACCTTAAATCAAATTCCTTCTGAGTCATCAAGTACTTTAGGCTCTCATGATCGATGAATATCCGACATCTTTCACCATACAAATGGTGTCTCCATATCTTCAAAGCAAACACAATGGCAGCCAACTCTAAATCATGCGTCGGGTAATTCTTCTCATGCGACTTTAACTGTCTAGAGGCATATGCTATCACCTTGCCTTCCTGCATAAGCACGCAGCCCAATCCATTCAAGGATGCATCGCTGTAGATCACAAATTCTTTTTCCGGTTCAGGTTGCACTAGAACTGGAGCCTCAGTCAACAATGCCTTTAGTTTTTAAAAACTCTGTTGGCACTTTTCTGTCCATTCAAACTTCACCTCTTTTTGTAACAACCTCGTCATTCGTGTAGCTATCATAGAAAACCCCTTGAAAAACCGTTTGTGATAGCCAACTAGGCCTAGAAAACTTCTAATCTCTGATACATTTCTCGGCGGCTTCCAATCAACATTAGCTGAAATCTTGCTTGGGTCTACTCGGATTTCATCTCCCGAGATAATGTGCCCCAAAAATCCAACCTCCTTGAGCCAAAATTCACTTTTGCTAAATTTGGCATACAACTGATTATCTCGTAAAATTTGCAAAACCGTCCTCAAGTGCCCGGCATGCTCATGTTCATCACGAGAATATATCAATATTTCATCAATAAAAACCACAACAAACTTATCCAAGTATGGCCGAAATATACAATTCATTAAATCCATAAACACAACAAGGGCATTTGTTAAGCCAAAAGGCTTGACTAAAAATTCATAGTGCCCATACCTTGTTCGAAATGCAGTTTTCGGCACATCTGAGTCCTTGACTCTCAACTGGTAATAACTGGACCTCAAATCTATCTTGGAAAACACAGTGGCTCCCTTCAACTGATCAAGTAGATCATCGATCCTTGGCAATGAGTACTTGTTCTTCACGGTTACCTTATTAAGCTGCCGATAATCTATACATAACCTCATAGAACCATCTTTATTTTTCACAAATAATACTGGAGCACCCCACGGAGAATAACTCGATCGTGCAAAGCCTTTGTCTGTCAAATCTTGTAACTGTGCCTTTAATTCTTTCAACTCAGTTGGAGCCATCCTATATGGAGCAATCGATATAGGTGCAGTACCAGGGGCTAACTCAATGCCGAATTAAATTTCTCTAACCGGAGGCAACCCTGGCAATTCTTTTGGGAATACATCGGTTTACTCACATACTATCGGCACTAATTCAATTCTTAACCCAGACTCTTTGGCATTCATCACAAAGGTAAGATAGGCTTCATACCCTTTTTTTACATATTTCTGGGCAGACATATGAGAAATCACTACAGTCGATCTGTCCTGATCATCTGATTCAACACGAAGAGTGTCCCCATTTTCACATCTCAATTCAATGTATTTCTTTCCACAATTTACTGTCACATCATGAGCAGTTAACCAGTTCATACCAAGAATTATATCGAATTCATCAAATGGCAATAGCATGAGATTTGCCTTAAAATAATGACCTCTAATCATCAATGGGCAATCTTTGCATACCTTATCAACTAATACACTTTTGCCTAAAGGATTGGACACTTTTCTCACAATCTCTGTAGACTCTACAAGCATGCTCATACTAGATACTAATTTCATGCAAATATATGAGTGGGTAGATCCCGGATCAATTAAAACAACAACATTAGTATCATGGATAGAAAATGTACCCGTAACTACATCAGGTGATGACGCTTCTTCGTGAGCGCGAATGGCATAAGTCCTTGCAAGTGCTCTACCCTCAGATCTTGCAGCCTGCTCTCTGGGTGTACTCTTACTACTAGTTCTACTTTCAGGGTTTTTCTGTTGTCTCCCTCTAGTAGTGCTTCCTGATCTTGCACTCTGAATTTTCTCTTTTTCAACCATCTCAGGGCATTCTCTAATAAAATGATCTTGGGAACCACACTTAAAATAGGCTCTCTCATGTGCTCGACACTCACCGGGGTGACGTCTGCCACATTGTGGACATTCTGATCTATTTGGTTGAGCGTTCCCAACACTAGCAACTGATGTGGTCTGGGCTTTAGACCCCGAGTACTGTTTACCCTTACTTCTATTCGAAAACCCAGCTGAAGTAGCTGATCGGGTAGGGAAGTCTCTTGACTTCTTGGATGAGGACTGAAATGACTTATTCAGTTGTCTCTTTCTAGAGTCACGAGACTCCATTTCAGCTTTTCTTTTCTCTTCAACCAACTCCTCGGCTTTACAAGCTCGGTCCACTAGCACAACAAATTCCTTCAATTCTAGGACACCAACAAATAGTAGGATATCTTCGTTTAACCCGTCCTCAAAGCTTTTACACATAATGGCTTCAGAGGATACACACTCCCGAGCATATTTGCTGAGCCTTACAAACTCACGCTCATATTTTGTTACTATTATTCTGCCTTGTTTTAGTTCAAGGAATTCATTTCTTTTCTGATCTATGAATCTTTGATTGATGTACTTCTTCCGGATTTCTTCTTGGAAAAACTCCCAATTAACTCTCTCCCTTGGTACAACCAACACAAGGGTGTTCCACCAGTGATAAGTGGGATCTCTCAAGAGAGACACCACACATTTCATGCACTCTTCAGGTGTGTAAGATAATTCATCAAATACCCTGATGGTATTTTCAAGCCAAAATTTTGTTCTTTCCAGATCATCATCCTTACTAGCTCGAAATTCCTCGGCTCCTTGTTTCTGGATTCTATCAACCGGAGGCTTTTCTCTCCTTACCACTTCTACCACTTGGGGAGCTACAGGGGTAGGCTGAAGAATAGGTGGGGGTGGAGGGGGTTGTGCATTCGGGTTCATACGAACGAACTCCGTATACAATGTATTCATCATGTGGAGAAAGGCTTCCCTAGCCTCTTCTCCTCCTCTCTGACTTACAGTCGTGGGTCTATTCTCATTTTCATTCGGCATCGTCCCTTGAGCGAGAGCCGGCGCATTACTTTCTATATTATCTGCCATAGCTCTATCGGGATCCATTTACTATATAAAAACACAATTTAAATCGTCGGGATTCGTCACACTATCATTATGTAAATACTCATATGTATGGCATGGATAGCTAAACTCATACATACGCTATGTTAGTCTGAGAATCGACTAAACTGTAGCTCTGATACCACTAAATGTAACACCCCTTACCCGTGTCCGACGTCAGGACAGGATACGAGGCATTACCGGACTTAACTTGCTTAAACATACAACATCGGGCTATAAAATTTCATTTCAAATTAAAGCTTCTCATTCATATTCATAACATCCTTATTATGGGCCTACGAGGCCCTAAACATACATACGGAAGGTTTTGAAATTAAACCGGAAACTTTTGCGCACTTAGAAAATTTTTGCCTAAACAGGGCCACACGCCCGTGTGGAATGGAACACGCCCGTGTGGGCAGGCCGTGTGGTCACACATGCCCATGTTCCTAGCTCGTGTGGAATTTATTTTTCATTTTGAACCTACAGGGGTTTTCACACGACCAGACACACGCCCGTGTCTGTGGCCCGTGTCCCTCACACGGCCTAGACACGCCCGTGTCCTCACCCGTGTATGAAAAACCTGGGTATTCTATTTATGACGTCAGCAAGCTCTTAAGGGCACACGGCCTAGGCACACGCCCGTGTGCTGGCCAGTGTGGCGAATCAAAATCTCGTAAATTTAATGCAGGGGACACACGGCCTATCAGCACACCCATGGGGCTGACCGTGTGTCACACACAGCCTAGACACACGCCCGTGTGTCTACTCATGTGGACAATTAGAAGGCTATTTACCAAGCCTATTGCCACTCTGAAACAAATACACTTATGCCACCACAAGCAACACATAACATAGTAAGAATATACTACAAACAATCTCTAATTCATCATACATACACTTCATATTTTACTCTATCAATTGCATGAACTTTCACTTCATAAAACTCATCATCATCAAGATATAAAAATTGACAAATATCAGCCAATTCCTAATGGCCATTTACAAACTGAGTGTATAACATTAATAGCCAATACTTTGGCTTTCAAATATAACATAACACAAGATGACCAAGTTCCTATACATGCCATACCGAAAATAAATCAACTCTACTATACCAAAAGAATGATTGATAGTGTGATCCGAGCTCCGACGTTCTACGATCCCTGAGCTATCTTGGCGATACTACAAGGAAAAGGGAAAAGAAAGGGGTAAGCATATAGCTTAGTAAGTTTGCATGAATTAAAATAGAAAAATAAGTACTCATGGTAAAATCCATTCATCTCATAGAACAATAACAACACAAGTTCTCAAGTACTTTGTCATACTTACTCATACTTACGCTTACCCATCACATATCACATTACGGTTTCATAACTCGTATTTTACTCATGGTACCTGTGTCACTTCATCACATAATTTAGCACTTATGCTATCTTGAACATAAACTTAAATCATTATCATCCTTAACTTAAATGTAGCTCTTTGTCATCTTTGTATAGCTTAGTTCTTTGTCATCTTTGCATACTTAACTCTTTTGCCCGTTGAATTACTCGGAATATCAGAGGATACTCAATCTTATCATACATGTATCATGATGCCAATGCCATATCTCAAATATGGTCTTACATGGGATCACCTCTTGATGCCGATGCCATATCCCAGATATGGTCTTACACGGGATCTCATATCTCGATGTCGATGCCATATCCCACATATGGTCTTATACGAGATCGTATATAGATGTCGATGCCATGTCCCAGACATGGTTTTACACGAGATCTTCCTTTGGTGCCGAGGCCATGTCCCAGAATGGTCTTATACGGGAACTTCCTTATTCGGTGCCGGTGCCATGTCCCAGACATGGTCTTATACGGGACCTACATTCGGTGCCGATGCCATGTCCCAGACATGGTCTTATATAGGACCTTCTTTATCTCATGTTGTGACATAGGTATTCTTGTTATCCCGAGATGTACAACTGGGACTCTAACTTAACATATTCTCTTCATATTCTCATCAATTCTTCTTTAGTCGATTTTCATAGAAATGATATTCATTTGTCATAATATCAAGAGAATTTAAAATATAAAAACATTACGTAGCTTTAATTTCACACAAACTTACCTCGGTACTCAAAATGTGTATAGATAGTCGATTTAGTTCATAACCTTGTCCTTGCCTCGATTTCGGTCTGGGCTTCGTGTTTCTTAAACTATAATAAAAATTTCACTTGTTTAATACTCACATTGACTAAATTGACTCATGAATCATACTTTGACAAAATTACGATTTTGCCCTTTAACTTTCACATAATTACACTTTTGCCCCTAGGCTCGTAAAATGATTTTCATTCAATTTCTTTGCATTTTAAGCCTAGCCGAATCACTATCATAGCTACAACAGCCCTTAATTTCCCCTATTTCAATCATGTATGACCATTTTTATAACTTTTACAATTTGGTCCTTTTTATGCATTTTTTATGAAAATCACTTAGAAAAAGATGTTTATCACACATCAAACTTTCATATTCTTCCTTAAAACATCAAAATACATGCATGTCATACATGGGTAAATTTTTTTAACATAAACCCTAGCTCAAAATATAGCTTGAAATAGCTAAATCGAGCTACGAGGATCTCAAAAATACGAAGAACATTAAAAACGGGGCTAGGATGCACTTACTATCAAGCTTGAAAGTTGAAGAAACCCTAGCTATGGAGAGCTTGAAATTTTTGGCACTTAGGAAGAAGATGGACATGAATTTTGACTTCTTTTTCCCTTTTTAATTCATTAATTAACCAAATGACTAAAATGCCCTTAAGGCCCTTTCTTGAGATTTTTCCTTCCCATGCCCATTTTTGTCCATCTTGACATATAATGGTCTAATTTCTAAATAAGGACCTCTAGTAATTTTTATAATTCTATTTCATACTTAAATCTTCTAGAATCTCATATTTTCTAATCTTTGCAATTTAGTCCTAATGGACAATTTGATCACTAATAAATAAAATTTCCTCATGAAATTTTCACACAATTATGCAACCACATCATAAGCCTCATAAAAATCATAAAACACATATTTCTACTTCGAATTTGTGGTCTCGCAACCACTATTCTGACTAGGCCCTAAATCGGGCTGTTACAAGCATGTGCCCAGGCCGTGTGAAGTCTGCACTCGATTTTAGGAATTTAATTCGCTACACGGCCTAAGGACACGGGCGTGTGTCTTGACCGTGTGACCTTATTTGGGTGATGACGTCATAAACAGAATGTCCCCTATTTTTGTCACGGCCTAAAGCACGGGCATGTGATATGCCACACGGGCGTGTCCCTTCTCCCACACGGGCGTGTGGACTGTTTTGATAAAAAATTTCTAAGTTTTCCCAGAAGTTTCTAAAATTCTTGGTTTAGTCCCGAACCACTCCTTATGTATGTTTTGGACCTCGTAGGCTTGTTTAAGGGGTGATATGAATGTTTATGAAAAGTTTTAAATTTTGAGTGGGAAGTCATGTCTCGGTTTTGTTTGATTGCTTGCATAAAAGTCTGGTAATGCCTCGTACCCTATTTCGGCGTTAAATACGGGTAAGGGGTGTTACAGGCAGTGTGGCCGGCCGTGTGGAAGGCCGTGTGCGAGACACGGCTATGTGGTCAACGAAGGCATGGCCGTGAGTAGCACACGGTCGTGTGGTAGCTTGAGTGTGGCCGTGTGGGTGACACGGGTTAGGCCAATTTAGGCGTGTGGGCCCACACTGGCATGTGGGCCCATTTTTCTAAAATTTTTCCTAAGGTCGCACAGGTCATTCCAATCGACTGTGGGCCTACCATAGGGTCAGTAAGGGCTAACCAAACCCTAGATTATGTGTTCTGATATTCTAATAGTTGCTCTCAGTAGGACACCGATAAGCATATCTGATTATTTTGCTATTTATATACATCTGATATCTGTGTGCGAGCATGTCTAGCATGATGTTTTTGTATCTGTAAACTGTATCTGGTAATACTGTATCTGTGACTAGGGTGGGATTTGCATATGAAGAGGAAGTATTCTGTTCGGTGTTAACCGCCTATATTCTGGCAGCTTGGCTGCATATTATCTGATATTTGTCTTCATGGCCCGATACGGTGTGTAGGGATGGATGGGTGTTTTTAACCCCACATGGTGTGATGGGATGGAATGAGTTGGTGTGTAGAGGATGGGAGTAGGATTTTTGCATATCTGTTTCTATAATTTGAATCTGAATCTGAATCTGTATATGTTTCTGACTATGTCTATGATTCTGTATGTTTGCATGCTTAATTCTGTTGGGATACACACTGAGTTTACGTAAACTCACATATGTTTGTCTGTTCTGTCAGGTAACCCACAAACTTAGGCGAATCAGTGCGGAAGAGACTTAGCGGTGACCACTCAACCGTAAACTGTTTAAAGTTTTTAATTTATGGTTTTATTTACGATTTTGGTTTTATTCTGAGAGTCTGTAAATTTTGGGACTCTTTGGACTTTATGATTTTTAATTGTTGATTTTTGGTTTGTTGATAATTTGCATGCCTTGATAAACTATTTTATGAATTCGACAATTTTTATGCAAAAGAGATTTTCCTAAAACTACGAATCGGATTTCTAAAATGTATTGGTTTGTTAGGCTTCTACTATAAAATAGGTTTGACAAATAAACTAATTAACTAACATTTTCGAAAATGGATAAGGTATATGAGTTAACTAACCGAAATGATTTTTCGTAACTAAACCCATTCTCTGTAACTTCTCCAGATTTGGCCATAACATCTAGGCTGATTTGGGGGGGTTACATTTAGTGTATCAGAGCTAGGTTACAAAACTCGGGCTGTGAATTTTGGGTTCCAAAATTTTTTTCTAAAAGAATTGATTTTTAAATGGTTTGAATAATAAGAGAAAGTATGTGGTACACCGAGTCTCCAGCGTCGATCCTGTAAGTATCTCGGTACTTAGATAAAACTGTTATGAAACACTGTAGATAGTACTCTCTGAAACTGTACTGAAATAGTTAGAAGACTGAAACCTCTAAAAATATCTCTGAAATTCTGATAATTTTTGCATAAAATATCTTTTAATAAATACTAGAACTGATACATAAAACTTTATAATGTAGATAAAAATTCAAAATTTACGATGAGCTATCGTGGAACTCACGGATGTGGTATTCATGGCCGTGGAAGGGGCCGTATGGGGCTCGAGCTGAGTCTTTCTCTTTGGGCAGTATGCCACATCTAGATACTAGTGAGACACTGGTTTCGCCTGCTACTGAGACTGGGTCTCAAAGCTGATCAGCTGGGGATGACGCACTGTCCAAAGCCATGCTGATGATATTGGAGAGGGTCGCTTGACCCCATTCTGGATATGGGGGCCGTGGGTCGGTAACTGAACGAATTCGGTCCAAATGTGCTGAGCTCTTTAGGGGTGTCACTTGAGTCGCCCCTACTGTGGCCGAGTATTGGTTGGAGGCCACAGAGAGGATCGTGAATGATATAGATTATACACCCGAGCAGAAACTTAAGGGTGCAGTCTCTTTGCTTCGCGACGAGGCATACCAGTGGTGGTTGACGGTTGAAGAGGGTACTCAGCCTGATCGTCGGAACTGGGATTTCTTTAAGACCACCTTCCAGAGTAAGTAAGTGGGGGCGAGCTATGTGGATGCTCGTAGGTGTGAGTTCATGAATCTCATGCAAGGGATAGATCTATGGCCGAGTATGAGGCTGAGTTTTTGAGGTTGAGCCGTTACGCTCGAGGCATGGTGGCGTCTGAGTATGAGACGTGCATCCGGTTTGAGGATGGATTGAGGGATAATTTGAGGGTACTAATTGCTCCACAAAGGGAGCGAGAGTTCGCGGTTCTGGTTGAGAAGGCGAAGATCGCCGAGGATGTTAAGCACATGGAGCACCAAAATAGGGTCCGAGAGAGAGGTAAGAATAAGAGGGATTCATAGCCCTCTAGTTCTATTCAGAGGCCTAAGAAAAAGGCTAGACCTAATGGGTCGGTTAGAGTGGGGGTTCCTGTTGCTCCTTCTAGGATTCAGCTATGTATAGATTGTGGTAGGCACCATCCGGGCGAGTGTTGGAGGAGGATTGGGGCTTTTTTGAGGTGTGGATCCTTAGAGCACTGTATTAGAGAGTGTCCACAGCGGGCAGATCAAATGCAAGCTTTGGGACCAGGTTTTGTGCAGCCTCAGAGGACAGTTCAGCAGCCACCTAGGGGTTGTGGACCGGCTAGGGGTGGTAATGGTATGGGCCAAGGGCAGAGAGCACCGGGTAGAGGGGCCGGTCAGACTGAGGCAAGGCAGCCTGCATTGGTTTATACTGCTCGACGCTGAGAGGATAGAGATGCTCCAGATGTTATCACTGGTACGTTCTTAATTTCTGATGTACCTTATACTGCCTTGATAAACATAAGTTCTACACATTCCTATGTAGCTAGTTCTCTATCTGAAAACCTGGGGATTTCTGTTGAGAGCATTTCTAGTGAGGTTACTGTACTGGGTCCATTGGGGCAGTCTATTCAGGTTAGTAAACTTTATAGGAGTGTTCCTTTAGTGGTGCAAGGGCTGTTTTTCTGGCAAATCTGATGGAGCTTCCGTTTGGGGAATTTGACTTGATTCTGGGTATGGACTGGTTGGTTGAGCATCGTGTTAGCTTGGACTATGCATCTAAGAGGGTTGTTCTGAGGACTGTGGATGATAAGGAGGTGGTTATGATTGGTGAGCGTCGATATTATTTATCCAACGTGATCTTCGTTCTTGTGGTTGAGAAACTGGTTCGGAAAGGGTGTGAGGCGTATTGGGCCTTCGTCAGAGTTTTTGTTTCTAGGGACTCTTCGGTAGGGGATATTAGAATAGTGAAGGATTTTCTGGATGTCTTTCCTGAGGAGTTACTGGGTTTACCTCCGGATCGAGAAGTCGAGTTTGGAATTGAGCTTCTATCGGGTACAGCTCCGGTGTCTATTGCTCCCTATCGAATGGCACCGAATGAGCTTACTGAGCTTAAGGCTCAACTTTAAGAGCTATTGGGTCGTGGTTTCATCCACCCTAGTGTTTCTCCGTGGGGGGGCACCGGTTCTATTTGTGAAGAAAAAAGGATGGCACCATGAGGATGTGCATTGATTATCGGCAACTGAATAAACTGACTATGAAGAACAAGTATCCACTTCCGAGGGTCGACGATTTATTTGATCAGTTCTGAGGGGCTTCAGTGTTTTCGAAGATTGATCTTCGTTCTGGGTATCACCAGTTGAGAGTTAAGGAGGTGGATGTTCATAACACTGCATTTAGGACTCGTTATGGACACTACGAGTTCCTAGTTATGCCTTTTTGTCTGTCGAATGCTCCGGCTGTATTCATAGATTTGATGAACCGAGTGTTTCAGCCATATTTGGATCAATTTTTCGTGTTCTTTATTGACGACATTCCGGTTTACTCTAAGACCGAGGATGAGCATGATGAGCATCTTAGAGTGGTGCTTCAAATTCTCTATGAGAAACAGCTCTACACTAAGTTGAGCAAGTGTGAGTTCTGGTTGCGTAAAGTACCTTTTCTAGGGCAAGTGGTTTCTACTGAGGGGATCCGAGTGGATCCTAGGAAGATTGAGGTTGTGCTTGATTGGAAATAGCCTAAGAACGTATCTGAGATCCGCAGTTTTTTGAGTTTGGCGGGTTATTATCGGCGGTTTGTCGAGGGGTTCTCTCTGATTGTAGCTCCGTTGACTAAACTTCTGCGCAAGGGAGTTCCTTTTTTCTGGACTGATGCGTAACAATCGAGCTTTGAGAAGCTCAAGTCTGTTCTGACTCAGTCCCTTGTTCTGATACAGCCTGAATCAGGCAAAGAGTTTGTGATATACAATGATGCGTTGCTCGTCGGATTGGGATGTGTATTGATGCAAGATGGAAAATTTGTGGCTTATGCGTCCGTCAGCTTAAGACATATGAGGGAAATTATTTGACGCATGATCTCGAGTTGGCTGCGGTGCTTTTTGGATTAAAAATTTAGAGGCACTATCTATATGAGGAGAGGTGCATTATCTACACTGATCACAAGAGCCTCAAGTATCTCCTTACCCAGAAGGAGTTAAATCTTAGGCAGCGTCAATGGATTGAGCTGCTCAAATATTATGACTGCACGATGGAGTATCATCCTGGTAAGGCCAATGTGGTGGCCGATGCTCTAAGTTGAAGAGCGATGACTGATTTGAGAGCGATGTTCGCTCGACTTAGTCTGTTTGATGATGGGAGTCTGTTAGCTGAGTTGCAAGTTAAGCCGACTTGGATTGATCAGATTCAAGATAAGCAGTTAGGGGATGAGTCTCTGAGTTTGTGGTTTCGTCAGATTGAGAGTGGCAGTACTTCAGATTTTAGGCTAAATAATGATGGTTGTAAATGCCCATTTTTGCCCGGGCCCATAATAACCAAACCAGATACACAAAAATTAAAAAAACAACTAATAAAAATAGTCCAATAATAAATAAGGTCCATTTACAATAGCAAGCCCAATTATTAAATTAACCCAAAAACAGACCCAAAATACTAAACTTAGCCCAAATACCCCTACTAGCCCAAACCACTAAACCTAATCCCCAGGCCCAATGTCGGATTAGGCCCAAACAGGATTGAAATTTTAGAAAACCCTAGGAGTTTCTGGAATTTTCCAGCGTCGCTCGAACAGCCAAGCCCCCACACGTGCGCCGCAGCCCCGCGCCAGCCGAGCACTCAGGCCACCCCACGCCCGACGGTTACACCTGCAAAAGGAAGCGAAAACACAGTAAAGGCCAGCAAGGATAACAGAATCCAGGTTTTTTTAGATTTTTCTTTTATTTATTTTTTATCGGCTATAAAACAGAGGCCGAAGAAAATTTGTTAACCCTTACATTTTTTACGAATACACACGGAATATACAAAAATCAGAATATAGAGCAGCAAAGGTTTATTTCTTTTTTCTAAAAAAAAGGAGGAAAAATTACCTTATTTTCGAACTCCGGTGCGTAGTACTGCAGTGTGACAAAGAAGCGTAGCGGAACTCGGGCGAGCAGAGTAACGAGAGAGTTTTTGGAGGCTTTGGAATTTTTTTTTAAAAATGAGAGAGAATGATTATTTTTAAAAAAAAAATTGGTTTATAAAGCAAATCAAAATGGCATCGTTTCACTAGGTTACCCAGACGCCCAAAACAACGTCGTTTTGGGGAACCTGACCCGCGTGTTAACCCGACCCGGGGAAGGATCCTCGTGTTTTGTGAAAGTGGGTTATTTACCCTATTGGCCCTTCCGTATTTTTCCCCTTTTTAATTAAGTTTTTTATTATTTTTAATTTTGCCCCTTTAGTTTTATTCTGATTTCATTTGAGTCCCTTATAAAGCGCCACGTTTTGGAGGGCAGGGATATTTCCCCATTTGGTACCTCTATTTTATTCGCGCATTACGATTAGGCCCTTTGCTTTATTTATGTTTCCAATTTTGGCCCGAAACCTTGTTTAAATTTCAATTTAGCCCTTTAAACATTTATTTTATCACGATTTAGGCCTGTAGTTTCATTTTAATTTCAATTTGGTCCACCTTTATTTAATTTCCATCATTTTTAGCCTTATTCCCTATATGTCATTTTATTATCTATTTGTTTCTTTTTTATGTTACTTTATTTATAATTCAACTTATTTATTCCATGTTCTTAATTTTTTTGTTTTGATTAATTTTTTTTGTACATCATTATATTATTCAATTGCGGGTTTATTTTATTATTATTATCATTATTATATTTATTTATTATTTTTATTATTACTAATATTATTTTATTTTTAATACTATTATTATTATTATTATGATTATTATTGTTACTCTTATTTATTTATTTTTACTATTATTATTTGTCTATTAATATATTTTCGTTATAATTTATTATTATTATTGTATTTTTGTTACTATTATTATTATTTTATTATCTTTAAATTATTGTATATAGTATTTATTTATTTATTTATTTATTTATTAGCTTTTGTTTTTTTTTTATTTTTTCATCTTTTTACCTATTATTTTACATAGATTATTTGTTTTAATTTTTATTATTTTCGCTTTTATTATTGTAATTTATATTGTTTCCCTCGTTTTTACTCTATTATGCATGTGTATTATAATTCAACTTCCATTTTATTAAGACCATGTCACATTTTATCCGATACATTAAAATTTTGAAATTGGCTAATACTTCGCGTTCTAAGATTCGAAAGAAATCGTACCCTAACTTACTGAGTTTCGATTTTTCTCATCAAGTCTAAAGAACCAATTATTTTTAAACCAAAACATTTGGATTAAATAAAAGCTTATTCTCGGGAATTCAAAAATGTTGTGTTCTAACTCACTGAATATAACATTTTGTTATCTCGAGATAAGGATTTCTAAAAGAAAAGGCAATATTCTGTATTTGGAATTTTGAGAAATTGTGCCCTAACTTACTGGGTTTCGGTTTTTCATGTGACCCAAATTACCGAATATCCTTCTTAAATTTAAATGTATGAGTTTTAAATAAAGACAAGCTTAGTTTCGAGGATTCGAAATGTCGTATCGTAACTCACTGGGTATGATATTTTATTCCTTCGAAATAAGCGGGTCTCAGTATCTAGTTTAATTCATCCAAATTTTTAAAATAAAGAGGATCGTATTTTAAAATCTTTTCAAATTTTCGACATTAAGACATTAATCAATCAATTCGGTACCAATTTTGGGCGTTACGAGGGTGCTAATCTTTCCTCGTGCGTAACCGACTCCCGAAATCATTTTTCTTAATTTTCGTAGACCAAAATCATTATTTTAAGAAATCAAAATGTTTTATTAAAATGATCAATCTCAAGGTGATCCGATCACACCTCAAAAAAAGGATTGGTGGCGACTCCATTTTCGTTTTTAAAGTCGACCCCATTTTCCAACTGAAAAAAATGGTTTCGACAGCTTGGCGACTCCACTGGGGAACAATAAGAGAGTCAAGCCGTAAAATTGATTGTTTTCTGTCTTGTTATCGAAAATTGAAAATTTTATTTGAAAATTACGACCCTTTGATTGCATTTGTTTGTGTTATATGATTACTGGGGTTTGAGTCTCGCATCATATTGCATAAGGACCGTTTTGGTCTTACCCTTTTAAGTGGGAGTGAGAAGCTACTCCTTCGTGAGGTTTTCACCTCCGTACATGATAGTGGATCGCTTTCGGGATACATCCGTACCTATGTCTTCGTGAGATTTTCATCTCCATGCAGCCATAGGGAAATGTATTCCCCTGAATTGAACTCGGTCCGTATGAGCTTATAATGGGTGAGGATCGAGGAATCTTCTGGTTCAGGTACCTCAACTTTAGAACCAAACCGCATGTCGAAGACCCTAGGAGCCTACCCTAGATAGTACCGCGACAAACCCTAGTAGTCACCCGAATAGGTGCTCTGTTTGTTTCTTTCTTGCTTGCTTTGTACTAATGTGTTTCATTTTGTTTTGGCTATGATTGCATTACATGTCATTTCACATTTGAAAGAGTGTCGATTCATGTTCGACTACTAAATTAGAGAGCTTGTCATGGAGAATGAATTTCTTGATAAAATGGAAGACAATGCGGTTGTCCGTATTTTTGTAATCTATTTCATGTAAAGAATTTTGTCCTCTAGTAAAGTTTTCTAAAGGAAATTTAATCAGAATCGACGCCTTTTTGCATTAATTTTATGCATTCGCATTACATTACATCATATGCATTAGATTTCATGGGAAGACCCTGATTGGTTGAAATTATTTCAGCATTAACTTGGAAACCAACAAAACCAAACATCCTTACGGTACCCGAACCAAGACAAAAGACATGGATTAGAGATTAGAAAGACTTGAACAACTCTAAAAAGGAGATGCAAGATAAACTTCAACTGCAAATGCCAAAGCAGCTGGCTAAAATCTAGCAAGATATGATGGACCGAATGATGGAGTCACAAAGGAATATGATGACTCAGTTCACTCAACTACTGGCTAGAGGAATGGACAGAGGAAAGACCCCCATGGTTAATACTGGAGAAGATAATGAGGATCCTCTCTATCCTCCGGGTTTTACCCCAACACATCCTGAGGTGTACCCTCGAAGAACATCTGTCACAATTAAGCCTCAACAATTCCAAGAGGGTGTTTCGATGCCGATGAACTTCCAAGCTGGGTCTGGTTCTAACCCAGGGGATAACTCATCTAATGCTGTTATCCCTGACCTTGATGAGATGGCAGAAAGGGAAAGGGCAAGGATAGAACTACCAAAGCAATTAGAGGATCGATGTAAATGGCTGGAGGAAAAATTCAGAGCCTTGGAAAATGCTGATAGACAAAATGGAATTGATGCTAAGGACCTAAGTTTTGTCCCAGATCTAGTGCTTCCCCACAAATTCAAGATGCCAGAATTCAAAAAATACAGTGGGACCAGTTGCCTCGAAGCTCACATAACCATGTTTTGCAGGCGAATGACTGGGTATGTTAATAATGACCACCTGCTAATACATTGCTTTCAAGACAGTCTGGTGGGAGCAGCATCCAAATGGTACAATCAATTGAGCCATGATAAGATTGGTTCTTTGAGGGACTTAGCTCAAGCATTCATGAAGCAGCACAGTCACGTGACAGATATGACCCCTGATAGAATCACCTTGCAAAACATGGAGAAGAAAGCAAACAAGAGTTTCAGGTAATACGCACAGAGATGGAGCAGAGATGGAGGGAAGTTTCCATACAAGTACAGCCGCCGCTCCTAGAAAAAAAACAAAAATGCTCTTTATCAACACCTTGAAGGCCCCGTTCATCACTCACATGATTGGAAGCGCTACGAAAAGTTTTTCAGACATAGTGATGACCGGCTAAATGATTGAAAATGCGATAAGGAGTGGAAAAATAGATGCGGGAGAGAGTAACAAAAAGTCAACCTCGAGGAAAAAGGAAAATGAGGTGAACAACACGAGTTACTCAAGGTCGATTACTGTAAATTAGCCAAAAACAGTGACTACTGGTCAACAGGGTTCCAACACAAGGCAAAACATTGAGAAGCTCCAATTCACTCCAATCCCAATGACATATTGGGAATTGTACCAAAATTTGTTTGATGCACACGTGGTGTCCCCTTTTTACCTGAAACCATTACAACCCCCATATCCCAAATGGTACGATGCAAACGTTCAATGTGACTACCATGCAGGGATTTCGGGGCATTCAATAGAAAATTGCATTGACTTTAAGAAAGTTTTTGAAAAACTTATTAAAATGAGCATTGTGAAATTTGATGATGCATCTAGTGCCGAAAATCCGCTACCCAATAACACTGATGATGGGATGAATGCGATAGACGAAAGGGTGTGGGGAAGAATCAAGACCGATATTGCATAAGTAAAAACTCCCTTGAAACTAGTCTGGATGGAGATGGTAAGAAGGGGGTTGAGCATTTCGAATCTTAGAGGAAGTTGTGAAAACTCAAGGAATTACTGTGAGTTCCATCATAAAGAGGGGCACGAGATCCAAGAATGCACATAATTCAGAGCCTTGGTACAAGGTCTGATGGACAATAAAGAGATCGAGTTCTGTGAAGGAGATAAAGAAAATTTTAAGGAAATACTGGAAAATGTTCACATCAATGCCATATATGAAGAAATCACTGAAGGGGGGACCTTGTCAGATATCCGCCCTTATGAACCTGGGAGTGTTCTAAATAATTGGACTACAGAAGAAATTCCTGTAGTTTTTAGAGCTTGCACAGAGTAATGTTAGAAACACACTTGTTGCTTTAAACCTAGAAGCAATAAGAATTCCTTTGTGAAATAGGCTTATGTCCAAACATCATTATGAAATAAATATTTGAGATCATTTTGAATAAATATCTTCTCATTTTTTTTAGATTCTTTCATTCTTTCTATCCAAATAATTATGATAGATTCTTTCATTCCTTGGATCTTTTTCCAAATCATTCTTTCATCATATTCATAATCATATTATGCAAATGATTATTCCTAAATTCATTCATCCTTTGCATATTCCTTTGTGCCTACAACAGGTCCCCGGATATCAACGACATGAGTAACGCTACTACGGATTTAGAATCTTCTTTTGAGCAAGACATGTGTTTGGAGGGATCCCAGGACTTTGAAGATGACATAGGCTGTGGCTTATCTCCGGACTTGTTAAGAATGGTAAAACAGGAGGAAAAACAAATTTTGCCTCATGAAGAGACAGTGAAGATTGTGACCTTGGAAGAGGGAAAGGTAGTAAAATTGGAGCGTGCATAACTGAAGAAACGAAGCGAGACCTCGTAGAGTTACTTCAAGAATTCAAAGATATTTTCGCGTGGTCGTACCAAGATATGCCCGGGTTAAGCACTGACGTTGTTGTACACCGCCTCCCCATAAAAGAGGATTGCAAACCGGTTCAGCAGAAGCTCCGGAGAATGAGGCCAGATATTGTGTTGAAAATAAAAGAGAAAGTCAAAAAGCAGTTTGATGCCGGATTCCTGCAGGAAGTCAAATACTTAGAATGAGTAGCCAACATTGTGTCTGTCCCTAAGAAAGATGGGAAGGTAAGAATGTGTGTAGATTATAGAGACTTGAATAAGGCCAGCCCAAAAGACAATTTTCCCTTGCCTCACATTGATACGTTGGTAGACAATACGACAGGTTATTCGCTGTTTTCCTTCATGGATGGCTTCTCGGGATACAACCAAATAAAAATACATCCCAAAGACATGGAAAATACTACCTTCATAACCCTGTGGGGTACATTTTGTTATAAGGTGATGTCATTTGGGTTGAAAAATGCAGGCGCGACATATCAAAGGGCCATGGTGACCTTGTTCCATGATATGATGCACAAAGAAATTGAAGTTTATGTCGATGATATGATCAAAAAGTCCCGAACAGAAATTGAACACATCCAAGTTTTGAGGAAGTTGTTCTTGAGACTGAGGAAATTCCAGTTAAAGCTTAATCCAACAAAATGCAGTTTTGGAGCTATATCGGGAAAATTGTTGGGCTTCGTAGTC
The DNA here is from genome assembly GCA_025698515.1 of Gossypium sturtianum. NCBI lineage: Eukaryota > Viridiplantae > Streptophyta > Magnoliopsida > Malvales > Malvaceae > Gossypium > Gossypium sturtianum. The sequence continues at coordinate 111,081,301 of CM046953.1, forward strand.
AGCGAGAAGGGAATTGAGATTGACTCAGACAAGGTCCGAGCTATACAAGAATTGCCTCCGCCGCGCACTCAAAAGGAAGTTCGAGGTTTCCTGGGAAGGTTAAATTACATTGCTCGGTTCATTTCACAGTTAACCGAGAAATGTGATCCCATATTTCGTCTTCTAAAGAAACACAACTTAGGCGTGTGGGATGATGAGTGCCAGAAAGCTTTTGGTAAAGTCAAACAGTACTTGTTGAGTCCTCCAGTATTGTCACCTCCATGCCCAGATAGGCCATTAATACTGTATTTGACAGTATTTAGCAACTCTATGGGATGTGTGCTGGGTCAACACGACGATTCGGGAAGAAGAGAAAAGACGATATACTACCTCAGTAAGAAATTCACTGAGTGTGAAATGAGATATTCGCCAATTGAGAAATTGTGTTGTGCCTTGATTTGGACGACTTGGAGGTTGATACAATACATGCTATACCATACAACCTGGCTAATCTCGAAGTTGGACCCTCTAAAGTATATGATAGAGTCAACCGCTTTGAATGGAAGGATGGCTAGATGGCAAATTCTGCTCTCTGAATTTGACATAGTTTATGTGAGCCAAAAAGCCGTGAAAGGAAGCACAATAGCAGATTTTCTGGCCAGCAGAGCTCTAGAAGAGTATGAGCCTCTGAACTTTGACTTCCCCAATGAAGAACTAATGTATGTGGCAACTACTAAAGAAGACGCTACAAAAGATCACCTTTGGAAATTGAACTTTGACGGAGCATCAAATGCTGTAGGTAATGGAATTGGGACAGTCTTGGTATCCCCAAATGGAGATCACTATTTGTTCACATGCAAGTTGGATTTTGATTGTGCAAATAACATGGTAGAATATAAAGCATGCATCATGGGACTCTGGGCAGCCATAGAACGCAAAATTAGAGCGCTGGAAGTATATGGAGATTCTGCACTTGTGATTTACCAACTGAAAGGTGAATGGGAGACAAGGGACCCCAAATTGATCAATTATCGAAGGATAGTTCTGGGGTTAATTGAGGAGTTTGATGACATTACTATCAATTATCTCCCACGAGACGAAAACCAGATGGCAGATGCTTTGGCTACTTTGGCTTCCATGATCAAAGTGAGCAAACAAGAGGATGTAAAACCTATTCAAATGAGTATTTACGAGGCCTCAGCTCATTGTTACAATGTGGAAGAAGAAGAAAGAGATGATCACCCCTGGTACCACGATATATTACGATACGTGAGAAATCGTGAATACCCTGATCAGGCAATCGAGAACGATAAGAGGACATTAAGAAGACTAGCTTGTGACTATGTCTTAGACGGAGAGATCCTGTACAAAAGAAGAAAGGATCAGGTACTATTGAGATGTGTGGATGGTGTTGAAGCTAAGAAAATTCTAGAAGAAGTCCACGAGGGTGTTTGTGGAACGCATGCCAATGGTTTCACAATGGCTAGACAAATTATGAGATTCGGGTACTATTGGTCTACCATGGAAGGAGACTGCATCAATTATGCTAAGAAATGTCACAAATGCCAAATTTATGGAGACAAAATTCACGTACCTCCTTCGCCTTTGCATGTTATGACTTCCCCATGGCCTTTCTCTATGTGGGGCATGGATGTCATCGGGCCGATCTGGCCAAAAGCTTTAAATGGGCATCGGTTCATCTTTGTAGTCATCGACTATTTCACCAAGTGGGTAAAGGCTGCTTCATATGCCAGTGTTACTAAGACGACAGTCAGCAGATTCCTAAAAAAAGAAATCATATGTCGATATGGAATGCCTGAGAGGATCATATCTGACAATGCATTAAACTTGAACAACAGCACGATCACGGAGGTTTGCAGTCAATTCAAGATCAAACACCACAATTCATCCCCTTACCGTCCAAAAATGAATGGTGCAGTGGAAGTAGCCAATAAAAACATTAAGAAGATCATGGGGAAAATGGCTGAAACTTATAGAGATTGGCACGAGAAGCTACCATTTGCTCTCTATGCTTATCGAACATCTATCAAAACTTCTACCGGGGCAACGCCTTTCTCATTGGTCTATGGAATGGAGGGGATCTTACCCATTGAAGTTGAAATTCCTTCCCTTCGAGTCTTGTCAGAGCTGAAGTTAGACGAAGTAGAATGGATCCAGTCTCGATATGATCAGTTGAACTTGATTGAGGAAAAGAGGCTAAGAGATATTCGTCATGGTCAGATGTACCAAAAACGAATGATGTGAGCTTATGAAAGAAAGGTTCGCCCAAGAGAATTTCATGAGGGAGACCTGGTATTGAAAAAGATCCTCCCTATACAAAAGGATTTCAGAGGGAAATGGATGCCAAATTGGGAAGGACCTTATGTGGTAAAAAAGGCTTTCTCCGGAGGAGCATTGATTTTGACCAAAATGGATGGGAAAAACTTGCCCAATCCTGTAAATTCGGAATCAGTCAAGAAGTACTATACTTGAAAAGGAAAAGAGGCCAAAGTGAAAACCCACAAAAGGCGCTTTGAGATCTTCTCTAAAAAAAATGAAAAGGCCAAAGTGAAAACCCGCAAAGGGCGCTTTAAAACTTTCTTAAAAAAAATGAAAAATAGAGAGGCCAAGGTGAAAACCTACGAAAGGTGCCTTGAGACCAAAGGGACTTTGAGTCGAAAACCCGAAAAGGGTGGCTCAAATTGTGATCAAATTGTTATGGGGCATGCGGTGATCTCGCTATACCTGAATTAAGAAGAAAGGAGAGATATTACGTCTTGGGGCATCAACAGAGTACTCTTGATCTCCTGAACACATATTAAGCTTAAATTGGTCTTCAGAAAGTCCGTACAGAGAAGCTCATGCTGCGATATCTGGGGCACCTATCTTTTCCCCTCATCATTTTGTATTCTAGCAATGTTTACTTTCTTTAATTAACCTATTCTTTTCAGATTTCATTTCTGATAAATTCCATTTTTGTCCATCATTATGATCATTTTCAAGCATTTTGTATTGAAGTAATGATTAATGGACTAATAATACTTTCACAAAAGGAGTTTTGCATATTACTCTGGAAACTTCTAAATAATACGAGAACCTGAAATAGGACTTTTATTTAGAACTCACCAAGCCTAAGGGTTGGAAATATTTGAGAAGGAAACTCTAAACAGTGACCATTTCTTCGGACTTTCTGTCAAAAGTTTTGGTGGAACAAGAAGACAGGATATTATGTCAGTGATACAGTTTTGAAGAATAACGAGCAATGACAACCCAAACATTAAAAAATGGATCATTCTCATGAAATTCTGCATTCATGCAAAACACATTTAGTTAGGAGCATTCGATTCATGCTGATCGTTGCATCCTAATCATTATACATTTAAAAAAGGATCATTCTCATGACATTCTGCATTCATGCAAATGTCATCCATAATACATTTAGCTAGGAGCATTTGATTCATTTCAATCATGACATCCTAATCATTATGCATAAGCATAAGTCCATAAATCGATTCTACAGGTCATGTTCCCCAAAGGACGGTGCAACAAGATCGACGAATCCACAAGTCCTACACCTCTAAAGTTGCAGTAGGTCGGATCAAATCCACCATGGCGAAACTCATCTCCGTGAAGTTGTAGTGGAGTAGATTGAAGCCATTACCCTTATCTCCCTGAAGTTGCAGTGGAGCGAATTGAAGATAGCGAATCTTATTTCCCTAAAGATGCAGTGGAACATATTAAAGCTACGGCAGATCTTATATTCCTGAAGTTACAGTGAAGCAGATAGAAGCCACCGGTCTTATCTCCCTAAAGTTGCAGCGGAGCAGACTGAAGACAGTAAATCTTATTTCCCTAACGTTGCAGTGGAGAAGATTAAAGCTACAGATTACGGCGGATCTTATCTTCCTAAAGTTGCAGTGAAGCAGATTGAAGCCACAGCCTTATCTCCCTAAAGTTGAAGTGGAGCAGACTGAAGACAACAAATCTCATTTCCTTGACGTTGCAGTGAAGCAGATTGAAGCCACATCCTTATCTCCCTGAAGTTGCAGCAGAGCAGACTGAAGACAGTAAATCTTATTTCCCTGGTATTGCAGTGAAACAGATTAAAGCTACAAATTACGACAGATCTTATCTTCCTGAAGTTACAGTGAAGCAGATTGAAGCCACAGCCTTATCTCCCTGAAGTTGCAGCGAAGTAGACTAAAAATAGCGGATCTTATTTCCCTGGCGTCGCATTGGAACAGATTAAAGCTACAAATTGGCGGATCTTATCTTCTTGAAGTTGCAGTGGAGCAGATTGAAGCCACCAACTGTATCTCCCTGAAGTTTGCAATGAGCAGCATCAAGATAGCGGATCTTATTTCTGGCTGGCAAAGTGGAACAGATTGAAGTTACAAATTATGACGAATCTTATCTTCCTGAAGTTGCAGTGGAGCAGATTGAAGACACCAGCCTTATCTCCCTAAAGTTGCAGCGGAGCAGACTGAAGATAGCAAATCTTATCTCCCTGAAGTTGCAGCGGTGCAGATGGAAGCTACAAGTCTAAATTCCTTGAATTGGATCGAAGCGCTAGTTCTCATACCCTAACACCCCACACCCGGCCCACGAGCTTGAACCGGATCTGGTATGTTCCTTAAATAAATCGGTTTTTCAATGTTCTAAATGACTTAGAGAAAATTTGTGTAATTTTAAAAAAAATTGTTTTGGGTTGGGCTTAATTTGAAACCTATTTAATAAATTCTGGAAATCCAACTTAAATAAGGTGACAAAATAATTTTTGGGTTTATTATTTTAAAAGAAATAAATTTACTTATCTTTAATCAAACATAATTTGTATCATATTTAAATAAAAATAAACAGAAATAAAGAAAATCCAACTGGGCCTTATGGCCTTATTACATCATTCAACCCAAAATAAAGTTTAAAGTACTAAAATTTCATAAAGTCCAAATTCCAAATAATTTCTTCAAGCGATGCATGGCCACCTTTAGCTCCCTGCAGACCCGGTCCATTACCGCTCATCACTGAAAAATAATTCCCCAACGGGGTGAGTCAACAGACTCAATGTGTACATAGTACTAATTTCCAACAAATCGAGGCATACAAGTCATATCAATATCATGTTCATACAAAATAAAGGATGATGCAACCCAAACCCAAACCTATTTGTCCATCCGCTACACACCACCCGTACCAACTTTGCATACACCGCGGGGACTACTAAGTCGACCCTCCATCCGCTACACACCATCGAAGGCGATCATTTGCAATCGACGTGCTCATCGCCCACTTATGTTGTGTCATTAGACATTGTATTCACTGGATGTAACCGAAGTTACCACTTTTCACTTTATGTGACCGTAGTCACCACTTTACGTTGGTGAGACCGTAGTCATCACCTTCACTTTCTTCCTCCACAAATATCCCGAATGCCCCAATTATTTCATAACATATTTCACATACTAAATTTTCATTCATGTTACTAATCACATGTTCAAAATATATCACATTCACAATCCTATCAAAAGTAGGAAACGTGCACTGGTACTCCTTACCACATTTGTGGTGCTTAGCCACATTCACATCTTGTTACATATTTACATATCTAATGATTGCCATGCAATTTATTGAAAGTTAGTAAGAGTACACACCTTTTCGCTTAATAGTTTAGTGAATTCGTGAGAGCGATCTACCGATCTAGATCTTTCACTCCTATATTCGGCCATTAATTAAAACATATAAATAAACCTATTTGGTCTTAAAACCAAATCCTACTAGAAGTAGAATTACTTACCTAGTTGCCGAATTGATTTAATCAAGTCCCAACAGTTGCTAGAATTCCTCTTCCTTGAAATCGGCTAATACTAGGTATGTAACCATGTCGATTTTAGGTTTTGAAATAATGGAAAACACTTAAACAAATTATGCCTTGGCCGAATATCCCTTACCTTATGATGGGATTCCAAATCAAGAGGATTCCTTTATAAGCTTGTTGAAATCCTATAACTTCGTGTTATATTAGATCTAACTTTGAAAACGTGAATCATAATCTTTAACCACATATTTATATTTATAATCCTTACCTTAGATCCTTAGATTTCCCGAAAAATCCCCTTTTGATGTTGTGGATGATTGCCCTCTTTCTTAGAATCCACAAAGATTCAGCTTAACAGTAGAACGGAGAAGAAAATAGAAGAAAAAGAGAGGGATTTTTGCTTAATGAAAATTCAAAGAGAGAGGGTTTTGCCTAGGAGAATTTCGGCAGAGAGGAAGAGGGAGCAAATGTTGATGAGTAGCCCTCCTGTCCTCCTTTTATAGCCAAAGTTATCAGCCTAGGAGTCCTTTACTTGGCCACCACTCCTCTTTTTGATAATATTATCTCTTTTATTTAAAAGATAAAAGCCTTTAATCCATCAATTATCTCCTCAATTATCTCATTAGAAAATAATCCTTTATTTATCTCTTATTATTCACATATTTATGTGAATAAAACTCCTTTATTTATCTCTTATTATTCACATATTTATGTGAATAAAACTCCTTTATTTCTCTCTTATTATTCACATATTTATGTGAATAAAACTCCTTTATTTATCTCTTATTATTCACATATTTATGTGAATAAAACTCCTTTATTTATCTCTTATTATTCACATATTTATGTGAATAAAACTCCTTTATTTCTCTCTTATTATTCACATATTTATGTGAATAAAACTCCTTTATTTATCTCTTATTATTCACATATTTATGTGAATAAAACTCCTTTATTTCTCTCATATATCCAAGTTTCCCGAAATGTTCAAGTTTCCATTTTTGGATCATTTCCAAAAATGTTTAGGTTTCCAAAATGTCTAAGTTTCCAAAAATGTCCATTTCCATTTCCATTTTCATTTCCATCTCCATTTTCATTTCCATTTTCATTTTCATTTCCATTTTCATTCATTTCTAGGTTTCCAAAAGTATCAAAAATTTATTCATAATACTTAAGACTTGTCATTTCATACAATTGATCTGAAAAATGCATAGGCCCTTCCTAGGATGTTCTGAGTTCTACCCCCTTAAATAAAATTTCGTCCTCGAAATTTCCTAACTAAACAGATTGAGGGTATTCTTTGTCGCATTGTCTCTTACGGCTCCCACGAAGCTTCTTCCGATCCATGATTGCGCCATAACACCTTGACTAAAGGCACCGACTTCTTTTCGTAGTGCTTTCACGCCACGTTCCAAGATCCGAATCGGCTCCTCCTCGTAGGATAGATCCGCCTTAACTCCACTTCTTCAACGGTACCACATGAGACGGATCCGATCGATAGCGGCGTAGCATGGACACATGAAATCGTCGTGCATTTGATGCAACTCTGGTGGCAACTCCAATTGGTATGCCATCGGCCCAACTCGCTTCGAGACTTGATAGGGCCCTATAAACCTTGGGCTTAGCTTCCCTTTGCGACCGAACCGCATAACCTTCTTCCAAGGTGAGACCTTTAGAAACACTTGGTCTCCTACTTCAAACTCAATTTCTTTCCTCTTAAGGTGCGCGCGACGACTTACATCTATCGAAGCTTCTTTCAACCGTGCCGAATTAATTCCACCTTCTCCTCGGTTTCGCCACTAACTCTGGACCCAAAATGCGGCGTTCTCCTAACTCGATCCAACAAGTTGGTGTTCTACATTTCCTTCCATACAATGCTTCGTATGGTGCCATCCGAATGCTTGCACGATCGATAGCCGTTGTTGTAGGCGAACTCGGCTAGAGGCAAGTAATCTTCCCAACTTCCTCGAAATCCATCACACTGACCTCTTAGCATATCTTCCAACACTTGTATAACTTCGTTCAGTTGCCGTCGATTGTGGATGAAAAGCCGTAGTGAAGTCTAGCTTAGTGCCAATGCTTGATGAAGTGCTTTCCAAAATCGAGACGTAAACCTTGGGTCTCTATCGAGAGATGATCGACATCGGTACCCGTGTAGCCTCACGATCTACGCCACATATAACTTGGCTAACTTTTGAAGGGAATAGTCGATCCTCACAGGATAAAATGTGCGGACTTGGTCAAGCGGTCCACTATCACCCATACCGAGTCCTTCTTAGTGGGCGTAAGGGAAGCCCACTAACTAAGTCCATGGTAATTCTTTCCCACTTCCATTGGGGAATCTCAATTGGTTGAAGCAATCTGATGGGACTTGGTGTTTAGCCTTTACTTGGCGACATGTCAAACATTTCCCCATAAATTCGGTCACCTCGCTTTTGTGTCCGACCACCAAAATTGTTCCCTTAGATCTCTATCTGACTTGATGCCTTCGGGATGCATAGCATAAGGACTACCATGCGCTTCCCGAAGAATCCTTTGTCTCAACTCCTTATCCCTCGGCATACAAACCTTTTCCTTGTAGCACAGTACTCCTTCATCATTGACGCCATAATCCTTTAATCCTCCTTGCGTACTTGCTGTAACTTAGTACTTAAGTCCTTATCCGCCAACTGTCCCTCTTTCACCTCCTTCACCCAGGTTGGCTTGACTTGTAACTCGCCAACAAAGCTTAGTCATCATACAAACTTAAGTGAGCGAACAAAGCCCTTAAATCCGACACAACCTTCCTACTTAGGCGTCGGCTACCACATTCGCCTTGCCGGATGGTATTCTATCGAGCAGTCATAATCTTTCAATAACTCCACCCACCTTCGTTGCCTCAAGTTCAACTCCTTACGAGTCAACAAATACTTAAGGCTTTTGTGGTCCGTGTAAATTCTGACCTTTCTCCATAAAGGTAGTGCCTCCAAACTTTGAGGCGAAAACCACCGCCATGAGTTCCAAGTCATGAGTTGGGTAGTTCACCTCATGCGGCCTTAGCTGTCGAGATGCATAAGCGACTACCTTTCCTTCTTGCATTAGCACACAACCTAACCACGTGTGCGAAGCATCACAATATACTACTGAAGTCCTTACGCCTCCGGTGAATTAACACCGAGCTTCACAAGACACCTTTTTAAGCTTTTCAAAGCTCTCCTGTTGCTTATCCGTCCACACAAAGCGGTACTTCCTTCCTTAGTAACTTTGTCAAAGGTGCGGCTATTGGCGAGAATCCTTCCACGAACATTCGTAATAGCCTGCCAAGCCTAAGAAACTTCTGATTTCAGCCACCGACCTAGGTGATTTCCAATCCAACACTGCTTCGATCTTCCTAGGATCCACTCTTATTCCTTCTGCGGATACCACATGTCCTAGGAACGCCACTTCCTTGAGCCAAAATTCGCACTTGCTGAACTTGGCATAAAGCTTCTTTTCCCTTAACACTTCTAACACAACTCGGAGATGCTCATCGTGCTCCTCCTCCGTCTTGGAATACACCAAAATGTCGTCGATGAACACCACGACGAATCTATCCAAGTAGGGTTGGAAAACCCTATTCATCATATCCATGAACGCGGCCGGTGCGTTCGTCAACCCAAACGGCATCACCACAAATTCAAAATGACCGTACCTTGTCCTAAAAGCGGTCTTATGAATATCACCTCCTTCACTTTCGGTTGATGATACCCCGACCTTAAGTCGATCTTTGAGAACTTCTTTGCCCCTTTCGGTTGGTCGAACAAGTCATCTATCCTTGGCAAAGGATACTTGTTCTTGATGGTCGGTTTGTTCAATCGACGATAATCTATGCACATCCGCATAGTTCCATCCTTCTTCTTCACAAAGAGAACAGGGTGCTCCCCACGAGACACACCGGGTCGAATGAACCCACGATCCAACAACTCTTGGATTTGAGCCTTGAGCTCCACTAACTCCTTTGGTGCCATTCGGTGAGGGGAGCGATTGACACATGAGCTACGTTCTGGTAGCAAATCTATTCCAAATTCCACTTCTCTATCCGGGGTATTAGAGACAACTCCTCAGGAAATACATCCTCAAAATCCCTATCTGTTCTAACTCCCTTGACACCTTCCTCTTCTCCTCTTAACGCACTCACGAAGGCTAAGAATGCCTTACATCATTTCTTAACCATTTTCTCGGCCTTGATTTAAACTACGTTAGACAAGTAGTTCCTCCTTTCTCCGATCATCACTACTACCTCATCTTCCGGGGTTCTTAGTTCCATACGTTTAGCCGCACAATCCAACACGGCTCGATGCTCTACTAGCCAATCCATTCCAAGTATAAGCTCAAACTCTCAGAAGGGTAATTCCATTAAGTCGGCCAGAAAGTTTGCTCCCTGAATCTCTAGGGGTACATTCCAGAAAGATCCTATCTATCCTCACCGTTTGGCCTAAAGGGCTTACTACGATTATCCGCCTATCAGAAAGTTCGAGTCTAGGCCTAGTGTTTCAACCACACTACATGCAACATAGGAATGAGTTGAGCCCACATCAATAAGAGCAAAATAGGGTTTGTCATGAATAAAGAACGTCTGGGTTATAACATCCGCGCGTCTCCCTCTTCCCTCCGGCGAACCGCGTAAACCAAACCGGTTGCCTTGCTTGGCGTTGCATTGCACCTCGACCCCGAGCTCCACGGCCTCGCCACTACCTCTGTTGGCGACCCACGACCTCTTTGAGGTCTGTTTGTCCGCCTCTACCCGGCTGGTTAGCATTACGAGCTCTTTGGTTGGCTCTCATCTAATAGCTTGGGGCAATCCTTAATCATATGGTCCTTGGACCCACACTTGAGACATCGTCCGCCTTTTCCAACACTCTCCCCGTGCTTCCTTCCACAATGTTCACAAGGGCGAAATTGCCGGCCGTACCCGGCTATTGACTTTGTGGCTGTCAACTCTAGGCCTCTTGTGGCCTTTTCCGGATGGCCCAAAACCTCTTTGGGGCTTATTTATACATCCACACCTGCTTGGTGGCGTCCTTAATTCCCTCGACCACTTTAGCCTTTTCCACCAAGGCGAGAGAATTCCCGCTCCCGATGCGGTGCTATCAAAAGTCTCAAATCGTCCCTAAGTCCGTCCTCAAACGAACACAGCGTTCATGCTCGATCGCCACTACTCCTCGGGCATATCGGCTCAACCTCAAGAATTCCGCTTCATATTCGGTGATGGACTTACTTCCTTGTACCAACCCCGTAAAAGCCTTCCTTTGCTCATCTATATACTGGTTCCTACATACTTCTTACGAAATGCTTCCTTAGCATATTCCCAAGTCGAGATCTTCCGCCGTGGCACCGCCCCGAACGGTTAACCACCATTGATACGCTTCATCGCAGCGTAGCGGTGCCGTCATCCCTTTCAACTTCTCCTCGGGGTCAAGTCGAGCTCATCCATGATGCGCTCGGTTGCTTCCCAACCGATACTCACCAGTATCTTGGGTGCCACTCCGATACTCCTCTAAACATTTCAGCTCCATTAGCACGGAGCGCTCAGCACGGACTTACGATTTCTGAATTGTTTCTCGCACGACCACCAATTCCAAAACTCGCGAAGACGACTGCGACACGGCATCTTCCACATGCGAGCCTGCTGCTCAACATTGACGGTGGGGTGATGGTGGTGGTGGTATCTCATTGTCGAACCTTGTCCCGATCTAACGATCATCCTTCCTCTACCTCTTTCCACGCGACCACGTCCTCTTGAGCTCATTATCGACGAGATCCGATTAAGGAATTTTATGTATTAGTATTCTTGTTTCACTTATTACCCGCGATGATATCTTATGAAGAAGAGTTTAAGAGTGGTTCTTTCGTATTCATACATGCATACTGATCTTGCATTCATTCATTCATCCATCAACAAATATGAACTTTCGTTCATTCAAAGAAACGTTGTAATTCTTGTTGTCGTTTTCGTTATTTTGCTTTTCCACTACCGGGGGCATTTTCGTAATTTTATCCTACTGGGGGTATTTTCGTAAATTTTCAAAAATAAAAAGTTCCTGGTGATTTTGACGAAAGTATTTTGGTACTTCTAATGTTAGGAAATTTTGGAAGAATTTTGAAATCCAGGGGTATTTGGTAATTTTTGATCTCGGGGTATTTTGATAATTTTTCCAAAAATCGGGGTAAATTTGTAAAATTTATTAAGTTAGGATATTTTCCAAGATTGTAAAACATTGAGGGTTCCTTTGAGAGTTACACTTTTCAAAGCAATGATATTGTAAAAATTTTGGAAATCGAGGTCGTTTTGGTAATTTTGTAAATTAGGAGCAATTTTGTAATTTTCCAAAATCAAGATAGTTTGATATTTTACAAATTAGGGTTTTTGAACATTTGATAAAGTAATGAAATTTTGTTAAAACTATGGGTGGTTTGGTCATTTTATAAACCAAGGGTATTATTATTATTATTTTTTTTTTTGAAGAAAATGTTGTAAAATAGTTCTCATAAGTTTCTAAGAGTTTTAAAACTAAATTTTGGTTATACATTTTTTTATTAAAAAAAAAACGGCTAAGTCCCTTTCGGGTTTTATTCTTTGTGTTTAGCCTATGACCGAGCCCTCTTGGTCGGGGTGAACCAAAGCTACGCACTGAGCGGATTCGAATGAAGAGGAGGTGAGTCACGCGGATGCTTAAATACCAAGCTCTCACCGACCTTTCTAGACATGCGCATGAGAGGTTGCCACACCACCTGAGCCTTACGAGTTAGGGCGAACTGAAGCTACGCACCAGGTAGGATACTGCGAAGAGGAGGTGAGTCACTAGGGCTGCTTAAATACTGTGCTCTTAGGATCCAATCCTAGACATGCGTCATGGGTTGCCACACCTAGCTTAATAACTTAGTCATAGGTTTGTTAAGTTCATTAAGTCTTATGAGTTTCAAGTGTTTGAGTAGTCTAATCCTAGGGTTCAAGTTCCTATCACACTATTCTACGTTCCATGCCTTTGCTACCCTTTTACAATTCATAATTCACATAATCACGGATGGTTAAAGGTACTTACTGGTGGATCATGGTCGGAGACTTAGGTGCCATGCCATAAAAACCTGCTTATTTCAAAGAAATTCATTTGGGCTCGAATTGAAAACGTTTTGGGCACGAGCCCACCCAGCCGAGAGTTTTAAAGCGGGCTCTCGATACCAATGAAACACTCCCACACCCGGCCCCACGAGCTTGAACAGGATCTGGTATGTTCCTTAAATAAATCGGTTTTTCAATGTTCTAAATGACTTAGAGAAAATTTGTGTAATTTTAAAAAAATTGTTTTAGGTTGGGCTTAATTTGAAACCTATTTAATAAATTCGGAAATCCAACTTAAATAAGGTGACAAAATAATTTTTGGGTTTATTATTTTAAAAGAAATAAATTTACTTATCTTTAATCAAACATAATTTGTATCATATTTAAATAAAAATAAACAGGAATAAAGAAAATCCAACTGGGCCTTATGGCCTTATTACATCATTCAACCCAAAATAAAGTTTAAAGTACTAAAATTTCATAAAGTCCAAATTCCAAATAATTTCTTCAAGCGATGCATGGCCACCTTTAGCTCCTGTAGACCCGGTCCATTACGCTCATCACACGAAAAATAATTCCCCAACGGGGTGAGTCAACAGACTCAATGTGTACATAGTACTAATTTCCAACAAATCAGGCATACAAGTCATATCAATATCATGTTCATACAAAATAAAGGATGATGCAACCCAAACCCAAACCTATTTGTCCATCCGCTACACACCACCCGCGTACCAACTTTGTACCGCATGGGGACTACTAAGTCGACCCTCCATCCGCTACACACCATCGAAGGCAGTCGCTGCAGTCGACGTGCTCATCGCCCACTTATGTTGTGTCATTAGACACTGTATTCACTGGATGTAACCGAAGTTACCACTTTTCACTTTATGTGACCGTAGTCACCACTTTACGTTGGTGAGACCGTAGTCATCACCTTCACTTTCTTCCTCCACAAATATCCCGAATGCCCCAATTATTTCATAACATATTTCACATACTAAATTTTCATTCATGTTACTAATCACATGTTCAAAATATATCACATTCACAATCCTATCAAAAGTAGGAAACGTGCACTGGTACTCCTTACCACATTTGTGGTGCTTAGCCACATTCACATACTCATTACATATTTACATATCTAATGATTGCCATGCAATTTATTGAAAGTTAGTAAGAGTACACACCTTTTTCGCTTAATAGTTTAGTGAATTTCGTAGAGCGATCTACCGATCTAGATCTTTCACTCCTATATTCGGCCATTAATTAAAACATATAAATAAACCTATTTGGTCTTAAAACCAAATCCTACTAGAAGTAGAATTACTTACCTAGTTGCCGAATTGATTTAATCAAGTCCCAACAGTTGCTAGAATTCCTCTTCCTTGAAATCGGCTAATACTAGGTATGTAACCATGTCAGTTTTCGGTTTTTGAAATAATGGAAAACACTTAAACAAATTATGCCTTAGCCGAATATCCCTTACCTTATGATGGGATTCCAAATCTGAAGAGGATTCCTTTATAAGCTTGTTGAAATCCTATAACTTCGTGTTATATTAGATCTAACTTTGAAAACGTGAATCATAATCTTTAACCACATATTTATATTTATAATCCTTACCTTAGATCCTTAGATTTCCCGAAAAATCCCCTTTTGATGTTGTGGATGATTGCCCTCTTTCTTAGAATCCACAAAGATTCAATTTTAACAAAGAGAACGGAGAAGAAAATAGAAGAAAAAGAGAGGGATTTTTGCTTAATGAAAATTCGGCGAGAGAGGGGTTTTGCCTAGGAGAATTTGGCGAGAGAGGAAGAGGAGCAAATGTTGATGAGTAGCCCTCCTGTCCTCCTTTTATAGCCAAAGTTATCAGCCTAGGAGTCCTTTACTTGGCCACCACTCCTCTTTTTGATAATATTATCTCTTTTATTTAAAAGATAAAAGCCTTTAATCCATCAATTATCTCCTCAATTATCTCATTAGAAAATAATCCTTTATTTATCTCTTATTATTCACATATTTATGTGAATAAAACTCCTTTATTTATCTCTTATTATTCACATATTTATGTGAATAAAACTCCTTTATTTCTCTCTTATTATTCACATATTTATGTGAATAAAACTCCTTTATTTATCTCTTATTATTCACATATTTATGTGAATAAAACTCCTTTATTTATCTCTTATTATTCACATATTTATGTGAATAAAACTCCTTTATTTCTCTCTTATTATTCACATATTTATGTGAATAAAAATCCTTTATTTATCTCTTATTATTCACATATTTATGTGAATAAAACTCCTTTATTTCTCTCATATATCCAAGTTTCCCGAAATGTTCAAGTTTCCATTTTTGGATCATTTCCAAAAATGTTTAGGTTTCCAAAAATGTCTAAGTTTCCAAAAATGTCCATTTCCATTTCCATTTTCATTTCCATCTCCATTTTCATTTCCATTTTCATTTTCATTTCCATTTTCATTCATTTCTAGGTTTCCAAAAGTATCAAAAATTTATTCATAATACTTAAGACTTGTCATTTCATACAATTGATCTGAAAAATGCATAGGCCCTTCCTAGGATGTTACAATGCAGTGGGATGGAATGAAGCTACTCGAAGAAGAAAAGCACCGAAAGAAGTCAAAGATTCGAAGACCGGGCAAAAATGGTCCTTTTTGAAGTCTTTACTCCATTCTCGTTACACGACAACGAACAAAGAGGGGCAGCTGTAAATGCCCATTTTCGCCCAAGCCCATATTAACCAAACCAGATACACAAAAATAAAATAAAAAACAAATAATAAAAATAGTCCAATAATAAATAAGGTTCATTTACAACAGCAAGCCCAATTATTAAATTAACCCAAAAACAGACCCAAAATACTAAACTTAGCCCAAATACCCCTACCAGCCCAAACCACTAAACCTAATCCCCAGGCCCAATGTCGGATTAGGTGCAAACAGGATTGAAATTTCAGAAAACCCTAGGAGTTTCTGGAATTTTCCAGCGCCGCTCGAACAGCCAAGCCCCCACACGTACGCCGCAGCCCCGCGCCAGCCGAGCACTCGGGCCACCCCACGCCCGATGGTTACACCTGCAAAAGGAAGCGAAAACACAGCAAAGGCCAGGAAGGATAACAGAATCCAGGGTTTTTTTAGATTTTTCTTTTATTTATTTTTTATCGGCTATAAAACAGAGGCCGAAGAAAATTTGTAAGCCCTGCATTTTTTACGAATACACACGGAATATACAAAAATCAGAATATAGAGCAGCAAAGGTTTATTTTTTTTTCTAAAAAAAAGGAAAAATTACCTTATTTTCGAACTCCGACCATCGTGCACGATGGCGGACGGCGGCGGGCCTCGCCGGAGTCTCGTCGAAACTCGGGCCAGAAGAGAGAGTAAGGAGAGAGTTTTTGGAGGCTTTGGAATTTTTTTTTTTAAAAATGAGAGAGAATGATTATTTTTTAAAAAAAATTGGTTTATAAAGCAAATCAAAACGGCACCGTTTCACTAGGTTACCTGGACGCCCAAAGCAGCGTCGTTTTGGGGAACCTGACCCGCGTGTTAACCCGACCCGGGGAAGGATCCGCGTGTTTTGTGAAAGTGGGTTATTTACCCTATTGGCCCTTCCGCATTTTTCCCCTTTTTAATTAAGTTTTTTATTACTTTTAATTTTTCCCCTTTAGTTTTATTCTGATTTCATTTGAGTCCCTTATAAAGCGCCGCGTTTTGGAGGGTAGGGATATTCCCCCATTTGGTCCCTCCATTTTATTCGCGCATTACGATTAGGCCCTTTGCTTTATTTATGTTTCCAATTTTGGCCCAAAACCTTGTTTAAATTTCAATTTAGCCCTTTAAACATTTATTTTATCACAATTTAGGCCTATAGTTTCTTTTTAATTTCAATTTGGTCCACCTTTATTTAATTTCCATCATTTTTAGCCTTATTCCCTATATGTCATTTTATTATCTATTTGTTTCTTTTTTATGTTACTTTATTTATAATTCAACTTATTTGTTCCATGTTCTTAATTTTTTTTGTTTTGATTAATTTTTTTTATACATCATTATATTATTCAATTGCGGGTTTATTTTATTATTATTTTTATTATTACTAATATTATTTTATTTTTAATACTACTACTACTATTATTATTATTATTATTATTATTGTTGTTACTCTTATTTATGTATTTTTACTATTATTATTTGTCTATTAATATATTTTCGTTATAATTTATTATTATTGTATTTTTGTTACTATTATTATTATTATTTTATTATCTTTAAATTATTGTATATAGTATTTATTTATTTATTGATTTATTATTAGCTTTTGTTTTTGTTTTTTTTTATTTTGTCATCTTTTTACCTATTATTTTACATAGATTATTTGTTTTAATTTTTATTTATTTTCGCTTTTATTATTGTAATTTATATTTTTTCCCTCGTTTTTACTCTATTATGCATTTGTATTATAATTCAACTTCCATTTTATTACGACCATGTCACATTTTATCCGATACATTAAAATTTTGAAATTGGCTAATACTCCGCGTTCTAAGATTCGAAAGAAAATCGTACCCTAACTTACTAGGTTTCGATTTTCTCATCAAGTCTAAAGAACCAGTTATTTTTAAACCAAAACATTTGGATTAAATAAAAGCTTATTCTCGGGAATTCAAAAATGTTGTGTTCTAACTCACTGAATATAACATTTTGTTATCTCGAGATAAGGATTTCTAAAAGCAAAAGCAATATTCTGTATTTGGAATTTTGAGAAATTGTGCCCTAACTTACTAGGTTTCGATTTTTCATTTGACCCAATTTACCGAATATCCTTCTTAAATTTAAATGTACGAGTTTTAAATAAAGACAAGCTTAGTTTCGAGGATTCGAAATGTCGTATCCTAACTCACTGGGTATGATATTTTATTCCTTCGAAATAAGCGGGTCTCGGCATCTAGTTTAATTCATTCAAAATTTTAAAACAAAGAGGATTGTATTTTAAAATCTTTTCAAATTTTTGACATTAAGACATTAATCAATCAATTCGGTACCAATTTTGGGCGTTACGAGGGTGCTAATCCTTCCTCGTGCGGTAACCGACTCTCGAACTCATTTTTCTTAATTTTTGTAGACCAAAATCATTATTTTAATAAATCAAAATGTTTTATTAAAATGATCAATCTCAAGGTGATCCGATCACACCTTAAAAAAAGGATCGGTGGCGACTCCATTTCCGTTTTTAAAGTCGACCCTGTTTTCCAACTGAAAAAAATGGTTTCGACAATGGTGTTTTGTGTTTTCGAGGTCGGATCTGTGTGCCGAATGATTCTGATTTGAAGTACTCGATTCTGAGGGAGGCGCATAGTAGCCCTTATGCTATGCATCCTGGCGGTAATAAGATGTATCGCGATCTTCGTGAGCTATACTGGTGGCCAGGTTTGAAGCGTGAGGTTACGGATTTCATTGCTCGTTGTCTGACGTGCCAGCAAGTTAAGGCTGAGCATCAGTTACCTTCATTTTGTTACCACCGATTAAGATTCCCTTATGGAAATGGGAACGAGTGACGATGGACTTCGTTAGTGGGTTGCCCTTGAAACCCATTAAGAAGGATTCTATTTGGGTCATCGTGGATCGATTGACCAAGACTGCTCATTTTATTCCAGTTCGGACGGACTTTTCTCTGCAGAAGTTAGCAAAGCTGTATATTTCTAAGATTGTAAGACTACATGGGGTTCCTGTTTCGATTATTTCTGATAGAGATCCTTGCTTCACTTCTCAGTTCTGGAAGAGGTTACACGAGGCTCTGGGTTCGAGATTGGACGTTAGTACTGTGTTCCATCCTCGGACCGATGGTCAATCTGAGAGGGTGATTCAGAAACTAGAGGATATGCTTTGGAGTTGTGTGATAGATTTTTGAGGTAGTTCGGAGGATTATCTGCCGCTAGATGAGTTTGCCTACAATAACAATTTCCAATCTAGCATCCAGATGGCACCTTACGAGGCTTTATATGGTCATAAGTGTCGTACTACGCTATGTTGGATTGAGTTGGGTGAACGTCGAGTTTTGGGTCCTGAGTTGATTTTTGAGACTGAGGATAGGGTTAGACTAATTTAGGATCGTCTGAAAGCGGCTTCTGATAGACAGAAATCTTATGCAGATCTGAAGAGGCGTGATATTGAGTACTCTATTGGGGACTTCATTCTTCTTAAGGTTTCTCCGTGGAAGAAGGTTCTGAGATTCGGTCGTAAGGGCAAGTTGAGCCCTAGGTTCATTGGGTTGTATCGGATTCTGAAGCGTGTGGTACCGGTCGCTTATCAATTGGAGCTACCTCCAGAGTTAGAACGTATCCACGGTGTGTTTCACGTCTTGATGTTGAGGTGGTATCGGTCTGATCCATCTCACGTTGTCTCTGTTGAGGAGATCGAGGTTAGACCAGATTTGACTTTTGAGGAGGAGTCGGTTCAGATTTTGGATCGTGATATTAAGGTTCTGAAGAGGAAATCCATTCCATTAGTAAAATTTCTATGGCGGAATCATGGCACTGAAGAAGCCACGTGGGAACCTGAGGACTCGATGCGTCAGCAGTATCCTTATCTGTTCTGATCTGGTAAATTTCGAGGTTGAAATTTCTTTTAGGGGGTAGAGTTGTAATGCCCTGATAAATGTATGTATGTTTCTGTAAAAATCTGACACAAATGTGTATCTACTTCAGTAGTTTAGTGTTCTTGTAACACCCCTTTACCCATATCTAACACCGGAACAGGGTACGAGGCATTATTGTACTTAACGGGCTTTAACATAGATTATCGGGCCATAACTTTTCATTCATACTTAAGAACCCTTCATTTGTACTCATAATGTCCCTATTATAGGTCTACTAGACCCAAAACATGCATATAGATTGGTTCGAGACTGAACCGGAAACTTACGAACACTTAGAAAATTTTTACTCAAAACAGGGCCACATGCTCGTGCTTCAGGCCGTGTCCAAAATAAGGGACATTCTGTTTATGACGTCAGCAAACCCTCAGGGGCGCACGGCCAAGCCACATGCCCGTGTGCTGGCCCGTGTGACGAACTGAATTTTTCACAATTTAGATGCAGGGGACACACGACCATGCTACACGCCCATGGGGCTGATCGTGTGTCACACACCGCCCAGACACACACCCGTGTGTCTACCCGTGTGGACAAATGCAAGGCTATCTACCAAGCCATTTGCCACCCTGAAAATCCACAACACCTATACTATTTCTAGCAACACATGACATAATAGTAATGCATCTCCAATATCCACAATCAAGACATCTACACCTTGAATTCCACTACATTCATCATGCTCATACTTCATACTTTACTCACTCAATTGTATAAACTTGCACTTCATGAAATTCATCATCATTGAATAGATATAACTTAACTAGTTTTGGCCGATTCCAATGGCCATTTAAAAAATGAATTGAGTAACATTAATAGCCGACACTTTGGCTAACCAATATGACATATAACAAAATGACCAAGTTCCTATACATGCCATACCCAAGATAATCAACTTTACTATACCAAAAGAATAGCTTGATAGTGTGAGCCGAACTCCAATGTCCTATGATCTCCGAGCTAGCTTGGCGATACTACAATGAAAGGGAAAAGAGAGGGGTAAGCATAAAGCTTAGTAAGTTTGCATGAAATAAATAGCAACATAAGAGCTTATGATAACATTCATACGTTACATTGAGTAATAACTCAAATTCTCAAGCACATTGACATAACTTACTCATGCTTACTCTTACCAATCTCATAACACATATCGAACTCATTTCTCGTAAATTACTCGTATGTACCTGTGTCACTTCATCATATAACTTTAGCACTCTTACATCTTGAACATAAACTTATCTCTTTACTATCTTTAATATAAAATTTAGCCCTTTAACCGTTGAACCACTTGCAATACCGAAGGATACCCAGAATTCGTCATACACATAATAAGATGCCAATGCCATATCCAAGATATGGTCTTACATGGGATCACATGTCGGTGCCGATGCCATATCCCAGATATGGTCTTATACGGGATCACATGTCGATGTCGATGCCATATCCCAGATATGGTCTTATATGAGATCGTATATCGATGCCATGTCCTAGACATGGTCTTACACGAAATCTCTTATTCGATGCCGATGCCATATCCCAGATATGGTCTAATACAGGATCACAATTCGATGCCGAGGCCATATCCCAGATATGGTCTTATACGGGACCTTATAAATCTTATATTTTGACGATGGTATCCTTTCTATTCCTAAGGTCAACCGGGACTTTCACATCATAAATCTTCATCATAATGTTAATTATGATGTACATTTCAACTTTCATAGAAATAATGTACATTTCATGTAATCTCAAGCATTTCAATACATAATGACTTAATGTTAATTTATTACACACAAACTTACCTCGGTACCAAAATATGTATGGTTGTTCGATTTAGTCTACCACCTTGTTCTTTCCTCAGTTTCGGTCCGGACTTCGTGTTTCTTGATCTATAATGAAAATTTCACTCTTTTAATGATCGCATTGACTAAATCGAACCATGAATCATACTTTGACAAAATTATGATTTTGTCCCTATACTTTCTCATATTTACAAAATGGTCCCTAGGCTCGTATAATGAAATACACTCATTTCCTTGGTTACCCAAGACTAGTCGAACCTACCTTAAGCTTATAGTAGCTCATATTTTCCTTCAAAACTGATTTTTACTACACATTTTATCACTTTTACAATTAGGTCCTTTTTTATGAATTTTCCATGAAAATCACTTAGAAAAAGATGTTTATCATACATTAAACTTTCCTATTCCTCCATTAAACATCAAAATACATGCATGTCATGTATGGGTAAATTTTTAAACATGAACCATAGCTCAAAATAAGGGTAGAAATAGCTAAATTAAGCTACGAGGATTTCAAAAATACGAAGAACATGAAAAACGGGGCTAGGGGGCACTTACAATCAAGCTTGAAAGTTGAAGAAACCCTAGCTATGGCTCCTTGCAAATTTCGACACTTAGGGGAAGAAGATGAACACTAATTTTGACTTCTTTTTCCCTTTTTATTAACTTATTAACCAAATGACCAAAATGCTCTTAAGGCCCCTTTCTTGAGATTTTTCCTTCCCATGTCTATTTTTGTCCATCTTAACATATAATGGTCTAATTGCTAAATAAGGACCTCTAATAATTTTTCAAATGCTATTTCATACTTGAATCTTCTAGAATCTCATATTTTTCAATCTTTGCAATTTAGTCCTAATGAATAAATTGATCACTAAATAATAAAATTTCTTTATGAAATTTTCACATAATCATGCAAACATGTCTTAGACCTCATAAAAGCCATAAAATACATATTTCTACTTTTATTTTGTGGTCTAGCAACCACTATTCTGACTAGGCCCTAAATCGGGCTATTATAGTTCTGGGTGTATGTGTGAGGTCTTAGGTTCAAGCCCTACCTTTAGCAAGTTTTGGTTATTTTTGGATCTAAGCCTTATTTTTGTTCAGTAGGCTTATATTAAATTGCCTGTAAATCAATATCAGAATGAACCTGCTGGTTTGAGTGGTAAGAGAATTGGTGTGTTGGAGGTTCTGTGTTCGAATCTCTACACAAGCGTGGATGTTATATTTTTGCTCGGCTTCGTGTTAGAGTTTCGGTGGGGCTAAACTTATGAAGTGGTTGAGATTGAGGTGTTAGTGGGAGTAAAATAAGGAATATGTGGGATATCTTTTAGTTTTTTGTTCTCTATTTTTTTTTAAAAAATTTTCTCTCCCTTTCAAAAAAATTAACGTCGATTTTTCTTTGTCCTCTACTATTCTCTTTTCTTCTTCCCTTCCAACGTTTCAATTCTTTTTTCTGCTGTGGTAACTTTGTGGTTCGTTATTTCGGTGTTCATCGTACGTTTTGGTAAGTGAGGTTTCATTTGACTGCAAGTTTCGGCTTTGTTAATTGTTTAAGTTTATTCGAATAGTGGGGTTTCTTAATAATGGGGTAATTCAGGAGAATAGTAATTCGTTAAGAATGTTTTGTGCAGAAATTGACGGGGAACCTTTCGTTAGTGCTCCAACGGTTTAGAACGTGTTAGCGGTGGTTGTCGTTGGCAGTAAGTTAATTTCGTGTCGATTTCTTGTTATTGAATTCGTTAATCAATCCGCTAAATCATTGTTGGGTACTCAATTTTTAGGCATTAGAAGGCTCGTGATTGTTTTTGCACCGAAACGATATCAGATGTGTTCCCGAAACGCGAAAAATTAAGTTTCAGCAAAAGCCAAAAATGGCCACTGTCGACACCACACGGGCGTGTGGCCAGCCATGTGGATGGCCGTGTGTAAGACAGGGCCATGTGGTCGACGAAGGCATGGTCGTGCGTAGCACACGGCCGTGAGGTGGCTTGAGTGTGGCCGTGTAGGCCACACAGGTTAGGCCAAGTTAGGCGTGTGGGCCACACGACCCACACGGGCATGTCACACAGGATAGTGTGGATTTTGGGTCAGGCCGTGTGGGCCATAGGGCAAGGAAAATCTTGGCGTGTGAGCCACACGGGCGTGTGGGCCCACATGGGTATGTAGGCCCATTTTTCTAAAATTTTCCCTAAGGTCGCACAGGTCGTTCCAATCGATTGTGGGCCTACCATAGGGTCAGTAAGGGCTAACCAAACCTTAGATTATGTGTTCTGATATTCTGATAGTTGCATTGAGTAGGACACTAATAAGCATGTTTGATTATTTTGCTATTTATATACATCTGATATCTATGCACGAGCATGTCTAGCATGATGTTTCTATATCTTTAAACTGTATCTGATAATATTGCATCTGTGACTAGGGTGGGATTTGCATATGAGGAGGAAGTATTATGTTCGGCGTTAACCGCCTATATTCTGGCAGCTTGGCTGCATATTATCTAATATGTGTCTTAATGGCACGATACGGTGTGTAGGGATGGGTGGGTGTTTTTAACCCCATATGGTGTGATGGGATGGACGGAGTTGGTGTGTAGAGGATGGGGGTAGGAATTTTACATATCTATTTCTGTAATCTGAATCTGTATCTGTTTCTGACTGTGTCTATGATTCTGTATGTTTGCATACTTAATTTTCTTGGGTTACACACTGAGTTTATGTAAACTCATATTTGTTTGTCTGTTCTGTCAGGTAATCCACAGACTTAGGCGGATCGGTGCAGCAAAGACTCAGCGGTGACCACTCAACCGTAAACTGTTTAATGTTTTTAATTTATGGTTTTATTTACGATTTTGGTTTTATTCTAAGAGTCTGTAAATTCTGGGACTCTCTAGAATTTATGATTTTTAATTGTTGATTTTTGGTTTGTTGATAATTTGCATGCCTTGATAAACTATTTTATGAAATTGACAGTTTTTACGCAAAAGAGATTTTTCTAAAAATACGAATCGAATTTCTAAAATGTATTGGTTTGTTAGGCTTTCGCTGTAAAATAGGTTTTGGAAAATAAACTAATTAACTAACATTTTCGAAAATGGATAAGGTATATGAGTTAACTAACCGAAATGATTTTACGTAATTAAACCCATTCTCTGTAACTTCTCCAGATTCGACCATAATGTCTAGGCCGGGTTTGAGGTGTTATAGATTGTCGATAGTAGTAATAATTATAGAAGAAAATTTAAGTGGGTGTAAAGAAATAGTGTCTATTGGGGTTGAAGAATATGGTAGAGAATTGGATAGGGCTAAGGATGATATGATAAATATGGGCCTGCTAATTCAAGTGGACCCGAAAGAGGGGCTTGCCCAGCAAAAGAGTATGGATCTGAGAGTGGGTTCAAATGGTGAGGGAAGGCAGATCCCAAGGAAAGTTAACAATCCAAGTTTTAAAGAAAGAGGACACTATATTATAGAAGCTGGGAGTTTAGAGGAATCGGGAGTAAGATTTGGAATAGAAGAGGAATTTTTTCAAACAACTCAAAATAGAATGAAAAAAAAGATGTTGAATAAAAGGATTCGATCTATGCGAGAAATTCAAGACGGTGTTCTGTTGACAAAAGAAAAACAGAAGAGGGATCAATGGGAGAAGAAGAAAAAGGAAAGGCAATTGCAAGGTTTGAAAAAACAACGACAAATATTTCGCTGTATGATTCAGATATTAGCAACCGTAGAAGAGTCATCATAAGGGAGGCAAAGAGGACCTAAAAAGTAGGGAAGAAGTTGGGTTTCAGTGTGAGGGGGGATGAGTGTAACACCCCTAACCCGTCCCCGTTGCTGGATTAGGGTTACAAGATACCACAACATATTTACAGATCATAACAAGTTATACATAAAAAAATAGTTTAAGTACAAGTAATTAATTAAACAAATGATTTTATAAAAAAATTCAATCATAATATATATTTACTAAGCTTAAAACGAGCTTTGGGAACCTTTACAACTGTTTAGAAACTCTCAGGGACTTATTTGAAACAATTCAGAAAATCTAAGGGAAAGTTGGAAATTTAGGAAATAGGGGTCACACGACCGTGTGGCCAAGTCGTGTGACATAGCCCAGACCGTGTAGTATTCAAACAATAAGACACACGACCATGTCCCAGCCCATGTCTTAAACCATGTAACTCACTGACTTAGATGTGTCAAGCCGTGTAACTCTCTGACTTGATACATACGGCCATGTCACAAACCGTGTGCCAGACCATGTGACTCACTGACTTGATACACACGGCCGTGTCGCAAGTCGTGTCTCAAACCATGTATGGCACATAGCATTGTGGTAGCACGTGCCCCAGGCCGTGTGCACTAAAATAAACCTTAAACATCAAGTTTACCATTTCAAGTTTTCTTGGACACTAAGCAATCCATTTACCAGCCATTAGACCTATTCAAAATGCCATTAAACATGCTCAAATCATGCTAAATCAACCATCTTAAATGTCTAACCAATGTACCCTCAATGGTACCACAAGTATACACAACTATACAACAACATAAATCATCAACCATTCAACTATCCAAACATACAATCTTATCCATTCATAAGCTAAGTACATAACCTTATAACTTTCTAAGTTAAGATCAAACATGTATCATGTTTATTCCTAGCTATACTTACCAAAAATTTAACCACAACTTTACAAAATGAACTATATTCACCACCAAACCTAGCAACCATGTAACTATCATAACATTACAAGACAACATCGATCAAAAGATGAACTACTTACATGCTTTATATATATACATATCAAATGAGGTCATAGACATAACAACATATTACATGCCATATAATCCAAAATAAACGTTCAAAAACTACCAAAATTAGAGGGATAGTGTGACTTGAGTGTTGATCTGGTCTTCCATCCCATAAAAAGATATCTACAATAAATGCAAATCACACAAGTAAGCTTACTGAAGCTTAGTAAGTTCGACGAACAGAAATAATGAATCTTACCGAAATAAACTTAAGCAATACATAATACAGAAATGTCATAAATCATAGTCTTGCCATTCATATCCAAATCACAGGTGAGTCATAAACTTGTATACGAGTGAATTAATTCAATCAAATATGTTATATCATTTACTATCCCCGATGATCGTTGTAATGGACTCAGATACACGGTTAACCAACCAAACACACCAAATAGCTCAAATGAGCTAACCAAACGAGAACACACTTGGGCACTAGGTGACAAGCCCGTAGGCTAACATCCCTCTAAAACACACCTCGGCACCAAGTGCCAAGCCCGTAGGCTTTACATCCGCCCCCGAAACACACCTAAAATACTGTAATATAACGTGATAGTTCACAATAAATGCTGAACTTCGGTATATTCAGTAAACATGAATGAATTCATAATCATCATCACAATATCAACCAATCCTGTATAACGCATGATATAACCTATTGACATGCCAGTCGTATCCTATCTTATGTTCATCGGCTCACATATTTATCACTTAACAACATTTAATACAATTTATTTCTCAAATCAATTCACTTACCATTATTCAATACTTTCAAGTCAGTTAATAATTTTCAATCCAAAAGCAATTAAATATTTAAATTATACCAAAATTTAACTGTACGAACTTACCTGGACTAAATTGTATTAGTTGTAGAAGTTTAAGGATTATTCCGCAATTTTCCCTTTTCCACATAAGTCAACAGGGTCTTGATCTAAAATGTAAAATTTTCCTTTTATTAGCTTATTTTCAAATTCAAATTAATTTTACATTTTATACCCTTTTATTTTTCTAAATTACACAATTGCCCCTAACTTTTACAACTTTTTCAATTTAGTCCCATAACCCGAAAATCATCAAATTAACCATTTTCTTGAGTTCAAAATTTATAGATAAATAATCTAGGCCCTTAAACAGTCCCAATTATACCTCTAAATCACTATCAAACCCTGAAATTTTGACATTTTAACAATTTAATCCTTAAACCAAAAACTAATAAAAATTACTTCACAAAACAACCAAATACCATAATCAAAGCTTCAAACACATAATTATCATTAAAAAAACCTAGATTCATCAATGCAACTTCTAAAATTTTTAACAGATTCAAAAACGGAGGTACGGGTTAGCTGGACCTAGCTGTAACAATCTCAAAAACATAAAAATTACAAGAAACAGATATCAATTTCACTTACATGCACACCCTAACAGCCACCGAACCTTCAACCTCTTGAAAATAGAGGTTTCAGCCAACAATGAATAAAAATGAAGAAGATGATTGTGAATTTTCATTATGTTTTAAATTAATTTTAACTTATTTACAAAATTGTCATTACCATAATTTTCTTTCAATTTTTAACTCCATTACCGTCCACTATCTATCAACAAGGTCTAATTTCCTTATAATCCCTCCCTCCTTTATTAATTAATCCATTAAGTCATCTAATTACAATAATTGTTAAGTTTTGCACCTTTTACAATTTAGTCCTTTTTCTTTAATTAGTTATCCAAACATTACAATTTCTTGACCAAATTTTAATACAACCCTAATGACTCCATAAATATTCCATAAATAATATTTACGAGCTGACATGACGAGAATTTGTGGTCCCAAAACCACTATTCTGTCACCATTGAAAAATGGGTTGTTACAATGAGGAAGAAGTAATTGATGTAATTAGGAGATTAGAGGAGTAGTAGAAGGAGGAAGATGGAGGAAACAGATGCAACAAAGACATGATTTCAAGTGAGTTTTTCTCATTTTGGAATTCTTGCTTCTGAAATTGTGGTGTTTCATAGAATAGACTGGTGTCATGAGAATTGTTTCATGGAATATAAAGGGGTTGGGGTTGGAGGTGAAAATGGAATCTGTCAAAAGATTAATTCGCATGTCAAGGGCGAATGTTTGTTTTCTACAGGAAACAAAATTAGAATTGGTGACTATGGATTCAGTGAGGAAAATATGGGGGGATGATAATTGTGAATTCAGGTTTGTTGTAGCAATAAGAAGGTTGGGAGTGTTGTTGACAATATGGGATAAAGACTGTTTCAAATTATCCAAAGAATTGAGTGACAACAGATTGATTGTGATAAAAGAAAAATGGGTATAGGAGGAAATGGAAGCGATGTTGATAAATTTATATGCTCCAAACAATGTGTCTGAGCAAAGAACTCTAAGGGGGGTGTTGACAGATTTGAGAAACCAGTTTACAAGTCCATGGATTATAGGAGGAGACTTTAATGTGGTGAGATGTAGAAGTGAAAGAAGTAGTTGTATGGGAACAGAGAAGGGATCTAGAGATTTTGATAGCTTTATCCACAATTGTAAACTCATTGACTTGTCATTGCTGGGAAAGAAATTCACATGGTATGGCCCAGATAATAAGAGGAGTAGACTTGACAGATTTTTATTGGAAGAATTCTGGTTGATTCAGACAACAGAAGAGGTTAAAAAGATCTATTTCAGATCATATACTCATTCTGCTAGCAGATGAAGAAGTAGTTTGGGGACCTAGGCCATTCAAGTTTATGAGTGCATGGCTTAAGAAGAAAGATTGTGTGGGATTGATTAAGAAAGAATGGTCTAATATGAGCAGTTTGAATGGGCAAGTAGCAAAAAAATTGAGAAACTTAAGGGTGTCCTTAAGAAATGGAATGTGAATAATGGAAATGTTCTGGAGAATAGAATTTTAGATAGTGAAGAAAGGATTAAGGAGCTAGTTGAAATTAGTGATCAGAGAAATCTGAACGAGCAAGAAATTAAGGAGCTTAAAAGATTGAACTCTGATTTATGGGATGCAATTAAATTCAAAGGATCGATATGGCGATAAAAATATAGAATGACGTGGTTGAAAGAAGGTGATGCGAATACAACATTTTTCAATAGAGCTGTGAAGATAAAAGCAAAAAGGAAGACAGTGTACAAAATGAAAATCGGGAGATTTTGGTGCAGTGAACCAAAGGAGTTAAAAAATAGAATGTGTGATTTCTTTAAGAATCATTTTCATGGTCGATCGGGAAATTGGAAGATGGAAATGGAGCTTAATTTTAGGAGACTAAAGGAAAAGGAAGTTGAGAAGCTGGAGGAACCCTTTTCGAGGGAGGAGATTAGAGAAGCAGTATGGAGCTGCGATGAATCAAAAGCCCTTAGACCAGATGGATTTAACATGTGTTTTTACAGAAAATGCTGGAATACAGTTAAAAAAGATCTATATAGAATGATGTCAGAGTTTTATAGAACATAAAACTGGGAAGCTTGAAAGATCCATCAATTGTTCATTTATAGTACTAATTCCCAAAAATGAAAATCCAAGTGAAATATCAGCCTGTGTGGGTGAAGTAGCATTTTCCAAAGCAGAGCAGCATGGCAATGAAATGGCAGAAACATTAGCGACAGCAGGTATTAATCGCAGGGTTATGTTCAAGGCGTGGTGGTGAATGTTAGATTGGTGATTGGAATGCTTGGTTTTCATGTTATAATAGCTTTTGTGACAATTGTATTGTTTAACTGGAACTATTATTCTGTTGCTTTTAAACAAAATAGTTTGAATGAAGCAAAAAATATATATATATTGAATTGACTAAAGCCAATCTGAAAAATCAATTATAGAAATCATTTTTTAGAAGCTATTTTGAGTGAAACAAACACAGCATAAATTATAGAGTTTAAGTTCACAAGTTGAATAAAGTATACGAACTAATAATAGTTTTTTTTTAGATTTTATAATTAGCTGCAACAATATTTAAAATCTTACCTAGATAAAATGTGAATTTTGAAATGTCTAAATCTTCATTAATCATCAAAGATGTGTAATGAGAGTATTCGTGTTCAGTATTTATATCTGGCATCTAATTTAACATACCTATATAAAAGTGTGACCCTTTGATAATTTGATGTCTTGAGTGAAGGAGTGTGGTTGAATTCAGCTTTGGAGGATTAAATTTTTTGGACTGGGATGCTTTTGGTGGAGAAAATATTAGAGCTATGATTTCATCTTTGGTTTTCTTGGGATATTTGTAAAAGGATTGTTTCAGGGAAGTAACAAGTACGATGGAAGTCAAGGGATTGATTGATCTTGTTTGTTTCGCTTGATGGTTATGGCTGGAGTTTATTATTTTATTTTTTTTGGTACTGTTGGTTTGTTCTCTTTGTTTGGGTGGTGGCTTTTTTTATGGAGGAGATTGTCAGATTAGCACATACAAAGCTTCTGGTTCTACTAGCTATTTGTTTCATCTTCACGTTGGGCGGTCAACAATTGCAATCAACCATGGATTAACACTAGCTATTTGGTAATGTTGGATTTGTTAAGATGGGTTGGGATTCTATTTCTAATTGCATGGCTGATGTCAAGGTTCAAGTCAGTGTGGAGAGATTCAGGGCGTGGTGGTCTCTTTTGGTCAGGTTTTATTGTCATAGTATGCAGGTGATTCTGTGTATTTGGTAATCCCAGGTTTAATAATTAAGAGTAAAGGATGAAATTGGTACGGACTGAATTCAAGTTCATATTATTAAATTAAGATATTATAAGTAACATTTATTGAAAATTTAATAATATAAAATTTTTAAGATTTTAATTTCTAATGAGAATTTATTATTTATATTAAATTCATACCAAAGCATTGTGGTTTTTTAGTTTCATGCGTCAATTGATCATTCATGTATAGTTGTAAGTTTTAAAAAATCCAAAAAACACTACTTAAGAGTAGTTATATGTATTATACATCATATTAAACAAAGATTATTATACCTATATCAATAATATCTTTTTTGAAGA
Organism: Gossypium sturtianum; assembly: GCA_025698515.1. NCBI lineage: Eukaryota > Viridiplantae > Streptophyta > Magnoliopsida > Malvales > Malvaceae > Gossypium > Gossypium sturtianum. The sequence continues at coordinate 111,112,458 of CM046953.1, forward strand.
ATCAATAATAAGTGTTTTAGCTCTCTACATATATACGAGATTAAATAAATTTTCATATATATATATACATATAAAGCTAAAATTTTAAAAATAAATTTAACAAAAAATGAATCGTATAATAATTTTAGACCCCTATTTAGAATAAGAGGACTATAATAATCCAATAAATTAATTTGTAAGTCTAAAATCCATGCAAGACCTATCAAAAAACCATGTAAGAGAAGAGAGGTGAGACATACAAGTTTTTCCTTTTTTTATATAAAAATAATAATTTATTTTTATTAACTCACAAGAAAACCTTTTTATTTATTTATTCTGGGGCAGTAAATATTGATAGTGAGATATAAGCCTGCGATAAAGAGTGTGTTTCATTTATTTATTTTGTGGTGAAGCTGTCTCTCTAATTACTTTGCTTCACTATCAGGTAACTATGTAATATATGGCTATAAGTTTTATAAGCTTGATTAATATATAGAATATACATGCCAGGCAGTCTCGTTTGAATAGACGATTGAAGTGATAAAATATTAGAATTTTCATTTTCAATTTTAATCTTTCCAATGCAAATTCCATCATTACTTGAATCCATGCAAGTCATACCCAAAAAAAATGTGTTACTCTGCTCACTACAGCAAAACAGACTTTTAGTGGCGTTTTTTTGGCCTTTAGCGGCGTTTATAAGCGCCACTAAAAGTATTTGCGGCGCTTTTAAAAGCGCCGCAAAAAACGCCGCTAATCAAACGCCGCAAACATTAGCGGCGTTTATGAGAAAAAATGCCACTAAAAGTCATGACTTTTAGCGGCTCTTTCCTCACAAACGCCGCTAAAGGTCATGACTTTTAGCGGCGCTTTTACAACAAACGCCGCTAAAGGTCACGACTTTTAGCGGCGCTTTTCCCAAAAACGCCGCTAATTTGTACAGATTTGCAATGTACAATTTTTTCAATATCATACCCCTCCTGCACTAAAAACCAACCAATAACATCAAATATAGTTTATAATTGCAACCCAAAACAACAAATGTAGCATAAAAATCACACCAAATGCATTAATTTTAAATGATATTTGAAACTGAATAAAAGATATATGATATAAATTAATAAATGAATTATAACTGAAAATATTCTTACAATAATGTTAAATTTAACAATGTTAAAAATCATCTTACAACAAGAAAACAAATGTCTAAGATGGCGGCCTCTGCGACTGCTGAAACATCTTTATCATATTCAAGTTTGTAGTGGAGTTCTTCATACTTCTCGCTCGCCTGCCTCCTCTCTCTTTGCCTCCGCCTCCCCTCGCACTTTGTCTCCGCTCTAAGTTGAGAAATATGCTCTGCCTCCCTCGCTGCTGCCTCCGCCTCCCTCACTGTTGCCTCCACTCTAAGTTGAGAAATTTGCTCAACCGTGCTCACTTGCATCTGAGCTATCTGGTCTTTTAGTCTCTGAACTTCAGCACGAGATTGACTCTCAGAAGGCATGTATTGCTGGGAGCCGGATCCAAAATATTGGGTCGGGGTAACACCAGATCCTTGACATCGAACCCGACCATACCTTTTAAGACCCAAAACATCAGTGATAATTCTATTATAAATATACTCAAGATTAACAGAACTATCAGTCGAAGCAGTCGTACCTTTCAGGACCCAAAACATCAGTAATAATTCTGTTATCAATATCCTCGAGATTAACAGAACTATCAGTCGAACCAGCCGCTTCATACTCCGCCTTCTTCTCCTTTAGTTTATCCTAATAAATTAATGAAAGAGTTAGAAACGAAATATATAATAAGAAGGAATGCAACATAACTTAACATTATAAATTTAAAACTACAAACGATGAATTAAACTATTATAATTAAACATTATAAATATTTATAATAAATCAAATTTTTTAAGTAAATATACAAAAATTTCTATAGCTTCGGATGTCATCGGAGATCCATCCTTCTTCCTATGCGTAATGTCAAAAAGCTGAAGGCGTCCAACTTTTTGACCAGACGAGACTTCCTACATTGTAGCATTAAAAATATATTTTAATAGTATAAAGTTATTAATATTTGACAAAATTAATAAATTATAATACCTCGGCCTCAGCTACACAAGCAAAACTTCTGGACCCTGCCGTGTGCGTGAACTTTTGTTTCTGTCTGCTGCTTGTTCCAACTCGCTCACGGTCCTACATAATGAAATTTATATTACGTATACAGTAAATACGTATTTGACATAACCGGAAATTTTATAAGACTTTAGAAGTACGTAATACCTCTCCTTTCTTTGAATTCCAGAATCTAACTTGATCTTCCCATTGGTACCTCAACATTCCCGGCGGGACATTTCTTAATTTTTCGTCGAGGCTTATGTCTTTCTTAAAATATTATTTTTTCAGCGTGCTTTTATTGTCTCTCCATTTTTTACCCAATGTCTTCTTAACATAGTCATCGGAGACCTCTAAAGCAAATCTCTTCTGAACAAAAAAAGTTTAAAAAGCTAATATAAATGGAAGTTAAATCAAAGTATTATAAATTGCATTCACATTTTGTTACCTTAATATTATCGAGAGCCTGATTTTTGTTGGCATCAGGCATGTGATGCCATGATTCGTAGTTAATGGGCAACATATTAGCATTTCGTGCTATAATGCCCAAATAGCCCGCTAACAGTCGAGCTTCAGATCCAACATGCTGGCCATGATTGTTTCTCCTTACTTTAACACGCTCGAGAGGCTCTAAGTCGTATAAATCTTTAAGCAATGTACATCCCCGACCTCTGCGCATCCCACCACCTTCAGTTGAAAAATGATATATTATTATATTAAAATTGAAAAATGAATCAATAATAAAATTCAACATGTATGTAAAATAAATTAACATTACTCTGAAATTCTGCAGGCTCGTCATCTATGTCCGGCACACTAGAAGATCCAACAACTGTTTGTTGTTCACTATTTGCTTCTTCTGAATTTGGAGTATTCTGGACAATACTTAAATCTCGTAATCGTCTTCTAGGCATTTTTCCTGTAATACATATAAAAGAGTGCAAAATTTTAGTAACAAATAACAACAATAATAGTACATTTAAAATAGTTAAATTATATAACATGATCAATATTAAAAGGGTTAATATTACATATAAATAAAAAATTGTAAAATCTTACTACATCATATTTCATAAATATCTTCGTCCACATCCGATTGAACCCATTGAAATTGTTGACTAGTACTAGGATATTTTCATTCAAGTTTTTGTTGGAAAAGCAGAGTTTCTGATCTATCGATGATGTCATCTCTACTTCCATTGCCCATCTCGAACAAGTCTCTAGGGGTGTTCCGAAGTACAACGTACCAACCCTCATCAGTTGGATCTTTCGAGTAAAAAACTTGTTTCACTTGAGAAGAAAACACATACGGCTCGTCCATCAATTGTTCTCCAGTGTGAATCAATTGAGAGAAATTCACCATTGTAAAACCATATTGATCATTTTTTATTCCGCGAACCGTATTCACATCAGCCCAATCTCCTCAAAATAAGACAACTTTCCATTTTCCGTAATAATCCAACTCAATGATGTCAGTAAGAAGTCCGTAATACTCCACATTCCCCTCGACAGGATTACTATCCCTAGCACTAGCATAACTTGTAATTGAAGAATTAACAACAATTCCACAATTTTGGGTTCTCCTCAATCTCTCGCGATACCTTGTATGAAATCTGTATCTGTTGATAAGGAAGGCACTATATCTTTTCACTATTTTGTTTGGACCTTGTAAAAGCCATTTAACTTCGTCGTTTACTTCATTCTGACTCCAAACCTATTTAATCGAAAGTAAATTGAGTAATTATAAATGTTAGGAGAAAAGATTATCACTTGTCAATGAAAACTTCAATTGCATATCGTTTGGCTTAACCATTCATGAAATGATTCCATGAACAACTTATTAATTTCTCGTCGATGTAATCTTCGGGACCGTGAACGAGCTCTCAATAGTTGTTTGTACTCACTATGTTAAAAAAGGGTTACTTTGTTAGAAGACAGACAAGTTATAATTGATGAGTATTTATCAAATTCTACAACTTACTTGCGTAATGGTTCCATTGAATCGTGATGGAAAAGAACGTATCGATGTGCTTGGACCCACGATCTATCGTTTAGTTCTACAATTTCAACTTTGTCGATCGATTCTCTGAAACTTTGAAATAAATAATTTTTGGCCAAGTTATGATCTGTGAGCCCAACATTTCTACTTGGTCTGTTCATTCTTGTTTTGACATCTTCCAAATACCTCGAACAGAAAGTCATACATTTCTCTGCCAAGTAGCATTCAGCAATTGATCCTTTCGGATAACGCTTATTGCGGCAGTAAGACTTCAATTTGGATAGGAACCTAAACATGGTATAGAATATTATCAAAAGTTGCAACCAAAGGAATTTAGGTGAATGAAGGAATAATTTGCAAATTATGTAAGACCTTTCTATGGGATACATCCATCGATATAAAACGGGTCCACTAAGTATTGCTTCACGAGGGAGATGAATTAACAAGTGCACCATAATTGTGAAGAAGGAAGGCGAGAAGATCTTCCCCAGATTGCATAAAGTCAGTGCGGCTCGATCTTGTAGTGTCTCAAGTTCTTGAACATCCAAAACTTTGCCACAAATGCCTTTCATTATATTGGACAGTTCAATTACACAAGATGTCACCTTTTTCAACATACAACACTGCATAGCAACTGGCAGTAAGTCTTGCATCAAGATGTGATAGTCATGCGATTTTAAGCCGTATAGTCTTCGATCTTTAAGACTCACACATTGAGATATATTTGATGCATACGCATCCGGGACCTTTATATCCTTCAACACCATACAGAACACTTCTTTCTCTGTCTTCGACATTGAATAAATAGCAGGCGACAACCGATATTTCATATTCAGAAGTGGTTGGGGATGAAGCTCACGCCGAATTCCCATGTGGACTAAATCAAGTCGACTCTGAAGATTGTCTTTTGATTTTCCATCGACATTCAAAATAGTCCCAATGATGTTCTCGCAGACATTTTTCTCAATGTGCATGACATCAAGATTATGGCGTAAAATCTGATGCTCCCAATAAGGCAACTCAAAAAAAATACTTTTTTTTTCCACAAATCCGCCTCATTAGGATCATCCTCTTCATCGGATTCATTATCAAATTCATCCCTTGATCTTATATTTCTTTGCGTGTTGGCCAGTTGATTCATCTTCCCATAAATGAAATTCATATCTTTCAACATGAATAATATTTCGGATCCACTGGTCTGTGAAGGAGCTTCTCCGAACTCTTCAGTACCATCAAACTGAGCACTCTGAAATCTAAATCTATGATTTTCCGGTAACCACCGACGATGCCCCATGTAAGAGAACTTCTTCCCATTATATAACCATTGCGAACATGTTTGTGCAGCACAACAAGGGCAAGCATAACGTCCCTTGGTACTCCAATTAGATAAATTGGCATAGGCCGGGAAGTCATTAATAGTCCACATCAAAGCCGCACGTAAATTGAAGTTCTCCTTTCTCAGTACATCGTATGTCTCAACACCAGCCCTTAATTGTTTTAACTCTTCAATAAGTGGCTGCAAATATATGTCAATATCATTCCCGGGCCCTTTCTCTCCAAGGATAATCATAGACAAGATAAATGATGATTGTTTCATGCAAACCCATGGAGGCAAATTGTAAGGAACAAGCACCACAGGCCAAGTACTATACGCAGTGCTCATTATTTTGTAAGGGTTAAATCCATCAGATGCTAGTCCCAGCCTCACACTCCGAGGATCGCTTGCAAAGCTTGGAAATTTGGAGTCAAATGATTTCCAGGCTAAAGAATCTGCAGGATGCCTTAACAATCCATCATCGGTTCGTCCATCGTGGTGCCACATCATTGACTCGGCTGTCTTCGACGACATGAAAAGCCTTTGAAGCCTTGGTATTAGCAGAAAATACCGCAAAATCTTAACTGGTTGCTTCCTTGACTGTGTATCGTGTTCATCATCGTTACCATCCTCTGTATTTCTATTAATCCAACGGGATTGACCGCATACATGACATCACTGTTGGTTTATCCGGTCGCCCCAATACAACATGTAGTCATTTGGGCAACTATGAATTTTGTTGTAGCCAAGGCCCAAATCCTTTATCAGTTTCTTCATGTCTTTGGAAGATTGAGGATTTTCATAGCGGGAACATTTCTTGCAGAAACTCTAACAGCATTGTCAACGAGTTTCCGGTCCATCCTCCCAAACATTTCAAGTGAAAAAGACGAATACAGAAAGAAAGTTTGGAAAATTTTGATCCCTCATACAGTTCTTCATTCATTTCACCAAGTAACGTGTAAAACCTCGCTGCTTCTTCATTTGGCTGTTCATCAGGTACACTTCTTCCCCCTTCGGTGAAAGTATTTCCACCAAAATTATAATCATCGGTTGCACCTAAGTCAGGTGGAAATGACCCTACACCATCACTGCGCATATTAAAAGCATCCCGCAACATGCCTTCCATGTTATCATCTCTAACATTCTGATTGTAAGCACTATGAGGATAACCCAGATTCATCGATGAAGATGCTCCACTAGATGTACACTCACCATGAAAAATCCATTTTTTGTACCCCCGGACAAAGCCATCAACAACTAGATGTTCGTAGACAACTTCACGATAATGCCAATTGATATTGCAACACTTCTTACACGGGCAAAGAATCATATTCTCTTGGCTTGCATTTTGAAATGCGAAATTTAGAAAAGTTTCTACTCCATTTCAATAGCCGTTGCTTACCCTTGACAAATTCATCCAAGTCCTATCCATTTCGTAGTTGTTGAAGTCTAAAGTTGACAATAAATTACACGGCTAAATTGTTAATTTATAATTTATGTAAGTAATGATATGATCATATATATAACTGAGTACTATGTAAGTTATGTAAATTATGTAAGTTTTGAAGTTTGATCTTCAAATTATGTAAGTTATGAAATTTTATCTTAAAATTATGTAAGTTATGTATTCTTTAAGATTCATCATACGTGGCATTGTTACACCTAGGGAGGATCCATTATATCTAACAGTGAGATATAAGGCAACCCGTCAGGTTTCCAGCCTATATACTTTGAATCTTTTTTTTAAGGTATGAAATTTGATCTTTAAACTAAATGCTTATATTTTAATTATTACATTAAACTACATGTATTATGTAAGTTATGTAAGTTATGTGAGATATGTAAGTTATGTAAGTTATGTATGTTGTGTAAGTTATGTCAATTATGTAAGCTATTTAAATAATCATCATTATTGTTATTATATTGATTAAAAAAATTTATAAGTTTTAAATTACTTATGTAAGTTTTAAATAATAATTATATAGTTAAATAATAATTATGTAAGTTTTAAAATTTCATTTTAAGAAGTTTTTAAATTACTTATTTAAAAAAAAAAGAATTCGAATTTTATATTAAAAAATATTTAAATAATGATCATTATTATTATATTGATTAAAAATTATAAGTTTTAAAAACATTTAAAAATATTAAATATTGAAATCCAACATTTTTAATATAAAAAAATAGTAATTTGATTTTTATATGAAAATATATTTAAATAATGAAAAAAACCATTTTAAGAAGTTTTTAAATTACTTTTAAAAAAAAAGAATTCAAATTTTATATTAAAAATTATTTAAATAATGATCATTATTATTATATTGATTAAAAAATTATAAGTTTTAAAAACATTTAAAAATATTAAATATTGAAATCCAACATTTTTAATTTTAAAAATTAGTAATTTGATTTTTATATGAAAATATATTTAAATAATGAAAACACTATTTTAAGAAGTTTTTAAATTACTTTAAAAAAAAAGAATTCGAATTTTATATTAAAAAAATATTTAAATAATGATCATTATTATTATATTGATTAAAAAATTATAAGTTTTAAAAACATTTAAAAATATTAAATATTGAAATCCAACATTTTTAATTTTAAAAATTAGTAATTTGATTTTTATATGAAAATATATTTAAATAATGAAAAAACCATTTTAAGAAGTTTTTAAATTACTTTAAAAAAAATTCAAATTTTAAATTTTAAAAAATATTTAAATAATGATCATTATTATTATATTGATAAAAAAATTATAAGTTTTAAAAACATTTTCAAATATTAAATATTGAAATCCAACATTATTAATATAAAAAATTTGTAATTTGATTTTTATATTAAAAAATATATTAATATAATGAAAAAACCATTTTAAGAATTTTATGTTGGGGGTTTTACTAAAAGAAAACCGATTTTTAAAAAGAAATTTAATTTTAGCATATTCGAATATTTAAGATGTTGGTATGAAATTATAAACCAATGTTGTTTTCATAAAATATCAGAAGCTTAATCACTATCAAAATATTCATGGATCACTATCAAATACAGATTGCATATATCAAACGCAAACAGACACAAAATATAAGTGAAAACTTAGGTTGAAGGCAAATTCCATCTTTTAAACTTAGAAAAAAAAGAAGTATAAATCTACATTTTTTTCAACTCCAAATTAATTGCAATAAGCAAATAATATTACCTCAACAAACTGAATGTCCTTGCCTTGTATCAGTCTTCAGATTGAAAAACAGCAGATGAAACACCTTGTATCTTTTACACGAACCCTACAATTCCTGATGCGGCCAAGTATCGGAAGCTATGCTATTCCAAGTGTTTGTGCTCTCTGTTAACCAGAAGATTAAATGTCAGATGGTTCAATCACACAACTCCTATACAAATAAATGAAACCCAACATAATGAGCCAAAAATAAACCTTTCCTGCAGCAACATTCATGTAGAATAAAACATAAGTTAATTTTTCATTTACCTTAATAAGATATGGCAAATCAAACTTGCAAATGTTATATCCAATTATAATATAAGGCTAAACTTCACGGATAAATTCCTGCAAGCAAAACCTTCTCAGTAAAAAAGGTACTAAAATAAGAGATAAAAGGAACACAATGATAAAATAATTATATATTCCTTCAATTGTATAAAAGAAACATGCAAGCATCACCTTTTACAATAGCTTCCATGACCCATGCATCAAACTCAAATTATTTTATTCTTTCAATTAAAAAAAACCATATAAAAAAATTAGTAGCAAAGATTAATCAAACAAATTCAGGTTTATGGTTTAGAGCAACATCAAAATTTATAAAGAAAAAAATCATTTTATTATAGTATTCTAGATTCTACAAAAGATTTGTAGTCATCTCTTGTTGCTCGGAATCTGTATTTTTATTGATAAACCCATTTGTATGTTGGTAATGTATAAGACCATTTTAGGCTTTTAAAGCTTGTTTACAACAACCTCAATTGTCATCTCCTTTGACCAAAATCTTGCTTATCTAAGAAAATTGATTAATTTGAAAAGCACTAAGAAAAAAATTGATTAAATTAAAGTATGAAGACTAAATCTATAACTTTTACAAAGTATGGGAACTAATAAGGAAAATTAACCAAGCATTTATTACCTGCAAGCAAATGCCTATTCTTCAAGCAAAGCAAACAAACTGCAGACAGACACTCATTGAAACAGAGTAACATAAAAACAAAATAAAATACAGCTACTAAATGCTCATTCTTTGATTCAATGGAAAAAATAAAAATGAACGAAAAGGAAAATAAAGAGCTTACTGCACTTGGGAAAATGGCAATTTGATACAGACATATACACTATAAGAGAGGGTCTTTTTTTGAGTTTGATTTTAAGATTTAATTTGATATCTTAATTTTTTTAGAAAAGATAAAAACATCAACTACAAATAGAAATAGATCGAACAAATTTTCCTTCTTTTCCTTCTAAAGGGGAAAGAAACAATACCCAAACTATAACATTGTGCATTTGAATAAGATTCTATGAAGTAGCAGCACCTATCAATGAGCAATTCTTATAAAGTTCATTATGAACCGATAAAACAGTTGGATGAAAACAGTTGGATGAAAACAGTTGGATGAAAACAGTTGGATGAAAACTCTGTCTAAAGAGAACCAAAACTGGGAAAAATTAACGACAACCCAATATCAGTAACTGGCAGAAAAACAAAAAGTTAACTTCAAAAAAAATGACCAAGTAAAAACTATACCTATTTGAGAGATAAAGCTTACTATCAGAGAAAAACCGAAGGTGTTGTTTGGTGATAGAGCCTATTCATCATATGAAGAAGAACGAAAGTTGGGGCTTTAAATCCTTATCTTCGGCTTTCTTCATGGATAAATAAAATTAAAATTAATAAATTGAAATGAAATAAGTATGATGAATAATTTGGGCTCATCTTGCCTCTTAGATAAGCAAAGAAAGAAAGGTAGAAAAAAACACGAAATAAATACCTAGGTAGATTAAAGAAGAAAACTGGTGGCGCAAGTTGTTCTCAACGCGCGTTCATACTGCGTGTGATAGTACCCGATGTTTCACCTGCAGAAAAAAAAACAATAAGGCCAGAGAACACCACTGTCATCAGCCATGTAAAGAAGAAACAATTAGAGAACAAAACAATTGGAAAACAAATTCCATGCCTCTATTGAGAAATTCCTTGTCGGTTTTCACAAATCTGGCAACTAATGCCGGTGGATTGGTGCTGACTGGTGAAGATATGGTGCTGGCCTGTAACATCCTAAAATTTGAATTTTCATATGTTACATTACTTTGGTGCTCAGCTAGTTTATTTATCCTATGTGTGTGTTAAAATAGTCCTGAGAAGGTTCGGGATTTAATTGGATTTTGGAATAAATTTTGGTAAATAGAACTTTATTGAAGTGGAACAAGTAACCTTGATGTTTAAGGAAATTAAATGGCAAAAGTTAGCATAAGATGAGCTAGTAGTAAAGAGAAGTTGACGCCATAAGCATACTTAGAGGGAAGAGGTTCGAATCCCTTGTTATGCATGAGAATTTTTTTTTAATTTTTTTGCACTCATCTAGCATGTGTCAGCCAAGCTTTATTTTTGGAAAGTTGGACTTTTAGTTTATGGTAAGGTGGCTAATGGATTAAGGCAAGAATTGAACTTAAGGTAGGGAATCATGAGATTATGGTATGTAGGGGGAACACAAGGCACATTTTAAGGAATGTGTTTTGGAAAGTTTGGAATGGCCAAACTTTGACTTTGGTGTCCATGTACTTGGACGGTTTTAGGGGCTAAGGGGGTGGCGAATTTTTAAAGACTTTTGAGTAAGGATAGGTGCTTGTTGGGCATATTTCTTTTGGGTCATTTTTGCTTTCTCTCAAAACATTTTCTCTTCATCTTTTCTCTCCCTAGCCGAATGCACATTGAGCATTAGGTAAGCATCGTTTGTTTTTATTTTGGTCATTCCATTTTGACCATTTTGGTCTAAATTTGCCTATTCTCTCAAGTCATTTCCCCTAGTGCCGAAAACACCAAAACCTTGAAGGCCATTTTCTCTTTTCTTTTCTTCCTCCATTGCCGAATGCTCTCTAGTCTCAAACCTCTCTCTTTGTTCATCTTCTATTCTTGAAATGAACCAAAACCGAAACACCTAATTATCCTATACCTTTATTTCATCTCCTTCTTCTTACAAAATTTATTCAACATTTTCTCCCTTTTCTTTTCCTCCATGGCTGTATGTTGCTAACACCATCTCCTTCAAATTTTTCTCTTCATAGTCGAATATTTTACAACACTTATCTTCTTCTCAAACCATTTCCTTCTTTTCTTCTCACACTTTAATCACTCGGTAAGTGGCTAATATAATACTCTAGTATTCTTATTTTCCCTTTTTCCTTTGTGCCGAAATTTCATGTTGGTATGGGATGGTCTTTTGGATCGATATCATCATCATACCATGACTCACTCGAATCTTTTCTCTATTTTAGAAACTTAGTGGAAGGCTGAAAATTTGGAGTGTCTGAAATCATCGTGAATCGCTAGGATTCGGTCCAAAGTTTTAAGGTAAGGGTTTTTATCAAGGAATTCCATATTACTCATTATTTTGTTAATGATGGGGTTTACTAATCGATTTTATCTTAGGAACGTTATCGCTTGATTTTCATCCTTTGAACGTAAGGATTTCGTGGTAAGCCGATTTCGCCCCTTAAAATCAATCGTCTTAATTTTTGAAATAATAGTTGGACTAATATTCTTATGTCAGTGGAGGCAAGCAAGATAGGGTCAAAAAGGGTGGTGAATAGTGATCGGAAGAGGGGCGGATTCGCTATTCCCACTAGATTCAAGCGAAGGGCTGTTTCGGCAATCCGAGATTGTCCACCGGGTTGTGGACCCTCATCCGGTGAAAACTAGTTATTCGAGGTTGTTCGTAGTTCTGAGCCATTAGCTGTTTGGGATTTTCCAATGGGTTGTGAACCGTCAACCGGGGAGAACCGATAAATAGTAGTTATTCGAGATTCCAAGGGTAAAAATCTTGACCGCTTACTTTAGCATAGATTTATTTTAAGTGTTAGTGTTCTAATCGAGCGTTATAACGTTTTTAGGTGTTGACGATCAGGAAAGTGTAGTGCTCACCGTAATCAGGTGTGTAATCTCACACCATATCTCGCGGGTTAGATAACCACATCGTAATAATGTTAGATTAAATTCACAAAGTTGGTGAAATCGGGTAAAATGGTATATTTTAACACTTTAATAATAAAAACTATGAAATTGGTATCGAGATTATGAAAATTACAAAATTGCCCTTAATGGGCTAAATCAATAAAAGTGACTTATTGGGCCATATGTGATTTTGATAAATGGGCCATACGTGATGACTGCTAAATGGGCCAAATATGATATGAGATTATGTGGGCCACTATGTGAAATGGGCCAGTTTGTGATAACTTTTATAATGAGCCTTATGTTGGAATAATTATAAGAATGGATTGTTATGCATATTATATACATGATTGCATGGGTTGGGCTTTTGGATGAAGAGAAGTTACGTAGCTTTGCTACAAAATTACGATGGCTTTGTGCCCGATTTGAAATATGGCCGTGCCAAGTTTGAAATATGGCCGTGCCCGATTTGAAATATGGCCGTGCCCGATTTGAAATATGGCTTCATGCCGATTTGAAATATGGCCGTGCGATTTGATATATGGCTTAATGCCGTTTGGTGTGTTAGCGGGGTGGGTGACTAAAGCTCCCCCCAGTGTCTTTGGTTGGTACGGGTGGTGTGTAGCGGATGGAAACTTAGGATTGGTTTTGGGAAATTGCATATCACATGCATTCTATACATGTTAAATTGTTATATTTGTAATGGGCTCAGGCCCAAATAAATGCTTAAATGGTTTTGGCCCAGTGGACTATGGTAAGTGAGTTACACATTGAGTTCTAAGTAACTCATCCCGTTGTCTTTACCCTTTCTAGGTAATGATCGATGCGGAGGCTTGGGCGGGGGCGACTCGATGGAGGCCATACTACGATTAATGGGTTAATTAAACTTGATTTCTTTAAAGTACTTTTTAATATTTGCTTTTAAGTTGTGATGTAATAAGGCCTGCAGTTAAATTTTTATGGATGTTTTACTTGTGGATGGATTTTATATTACGTTTTAAATACTTAAATGGGATTTCTTTTCTAAAAATAGAAACAAACATTTTCATAAATAAACGCGTTTGAAAAGGATTTCATTCTTAGTTAATTTTAACTTGGTAACATTTTTCTGTAACAACTCTTTTAAAAATCTTGTTTTCAAAAATTTCTTTCGAACTCTTTTACAGTTCTCGGGATATTGAATCAAGTATTTTATTTTTTTCAAATTATAAACTCTTACGTGTTAAATTATTAATTTTAACAATCAACCTCGGTTTTCAATAAACACCTTTTCAACATCTTTATTTTAAAAATCCGTTTTCTACAAACCTTTAAGAGACTTTACATATGATCATTTCGTGTGACATGTCAAATTTGGTCTTAACGCACAGACCGGGTTTGGGGTGTTACATTTTATGGTATCAGAGCCCAGATTCCAAACTCGGCTGTGGTTGGGTTCAGCAACAATTTTCGTTTAAAACTATTTTGAATTTATAGAATTTATGTTTTAAAGGTAGTATGGCACCACGAGTATCCGGCACCAAGTCAAGTAAGTATTCATATAATGAATGATTATTATTGTGATATGATCATAGGAACACTCTAGAACTTCTAGTTTTAGGTGTTGAAACTATAGAGATTGAGACTATAGGATGTGTATGCGAAAATAAACTCTATCTCTTATATCTCATAAAATATTGTTAATAAACACTGAAATAGTATTCTGATTCATAAAACTTGTAATCATATTAAACCGAATTAGTCAATATGAGTGCTAGAGGACGTGGATGTGGTAGACGTGGCCGTGGAAGAGGCCGAGGAGCTAGAGCCGTGTCTGAGGCATCGGGACATATGCCGGAAATGGATGCACCGGCATCACCTGTGTCGGAAAATGGATCCCATGACCATATGAGAGAGGACATTGCTTTGACCCAAGCAATGTTGCGAGTCCTAGAAAGGGTTGTTGGGCTAGAACTGGGCCAGCAACTCGTGGATCAATATCAGAACGACTTAAATCAAGTGGTGCCGAGGTTTTTAGGGGTGTTTCAGGTGTAGCTCCAAATGTAGCAGAGTATTGGCTGGAGGCAGTGCAGCGGATCATGGATGATTTGGAATGCACCACCGAGCAGAAACTGAGAGGAGCTGTGTCCTTGTTAAGGGACGAGGCGTATCAATGGTGGCTTACTGTTCGAGAAGGCGCTCAGGCTGAACATGTTACTTGAGATTTCTTCAAAACTGAATTCCAAGGAAAGTATGCCGGGGCAAGTTATGTGGATGCCCGGAGGAAGGAATTTCGAATGCGGTTCAAGGAAATAAGACGGTGGCGACTACACGGCGAGAATTTCTACGCTTGAGTCATTATGCTCGGACGATAGTGCCAACTGATCATGAGCGCTGTGTACGTTTTGAGGATGGGCTGAATGATGAGTTGCGGGTACTGATAGCCCCACAACATGAAAAGACTTTTGCCAAGCTCGTGGAGAAAGCCAAAATCGCTGAAGAGGCTAAGAACTCGGAACGTCAGAACCGAGAAAGAGGCTGAGGCAAGAGGGACTTTAAGTACTCGGGTTCCGCTAAAAGGTTCCAAAAGAGGCCTAGGAATGATGAGCCAGCTCCAGTTAGAGCACCTGCGGCTACCAATCAGATTCAACTGTGTGCTGACTGTGGAAGAGGACACCCCGGGGAATGCTGGAAGAGAACCGGTGGTTATTTTAAATGTGGTTCTAAGGACCACCAGCTTAAGAATTGTCCTCGACGGACTGCTCCGACTCAAGAAGCTCGTAACCCTGATGCACAGTCAGTTAGAGGCGCTCAGCAGCCACCGAGGGGTCGTGGACCAGGTCGTGGTGGTAATGGCGCTGGTCCAGGTTAAGGTGCACCGGGTAGAGGTAATGGCTTCAGAGGTAACGCAGAGGCGAGACAACCAGGGTTAGTCTATGCAGTCAGGCGTCGGGAGGATGGCGATGCACCTGATGTGATAATCGGTATGTTCTTCATCTTTGATGTACCTGTTACTGCTTTGATAGATATCGGGTCTACCCACTCGTATGTTGCTAGTGCTATATCAGGAAATCTGAATATTAGATCTATGATTATCGATAGAGAGATGACGGTAATTAGTCCTTTAGGACAATCTGTGATTGTGAATAAATTGTATAGAGACGTGCCTTTAGAAATTCAAAGAGAAGTATTTTTGGCGGATTTGATGGAACTGCCTTTCGACGAGTTCGACCTTATTTTGGGCATGGATTGATTGGTGAAGCACCGTGCGCATTTGGATTGTGCTGCAAAACGGATGTCGATAAGGACCTTGGAAGATAAGGAAGTTGTGATGATAGGCGAACGGAGAAATTATTTAGCAAATGTGGTATCTGCTTTAAAGGCAGAAAAGTTGGTGCGAAAAGGGTATGGAGCGTTCCTAGCCTTCATTAGTGCTTTGGATGCCAAGGAATTATCAGTGGAAGGTGTTAGAACGGTGAAAGAATTTCGGATGTCTTCCCAGAAGAACTTAGGGTCTACCTCATGGGAAGTAGAGTTTGGCATTGAGCTTTTGCCCGGAACGGCTCCGGTGTCCATTGCTCCTTATAGAATGGCGCCGAAGGAGTTAGCGGAGCTTAAAGCTCAAATTCAAGAATTGTTGGATCAGGGATTTATTCGACCGAGTGTGTCTCCGTGGGGAGCACCAGTTTTGTTTGTCAAAAAGAAGGATGGGTCGATGCGTATGTGCATTGATTATAGGCAATTGAATAAATTAAAAATCAAGAATAAGTATCCATTGCCGAGAATCGATGACCTGTTTGATCAGTTGAGAGGAGCTTCAGTTTTCTCCAAGATAGATTTGAGATCGGGTTATCATCAACTCAAGGTTAAGGAGGCAGATATTCATAAAACGGCATTCCGAACTCGTTATAGACATTATGAGTTTTTGGTGATGCCGTTTGGTTTGACCAATGCACCAGCTGCATTTATGGACATGATGAACCGAGTCTTTCAACCCTACTTAGACCGGTTTGTAGTGGTGTTCATAGATGATATCTTAGTATACTCGAGGAATGAAGAAGAGCATAACTCACATTTGTGCATAGTATTGCAAATACTGCGAGAAAAGCATCTTTATGCCAAATTCAGTAAGTGTGAATTTTGGCTGAAAGAAGTGACTTTCTTGGGACATGTTGTGTCGGCCGAAGGAATCAGAGTTGATCCTCGGAAGGTTGAGGCTGTGTTGGATTGGAAACCACCGAAGTCTGTGGCTGAAATTCGGAGTTTCCTAGGTTTGGCTGGCTATTATATACGCTTTGTTAAGGGGTTGTGTGATTGACTTCAGAGGTAGTTGGGAGGATTATCTACCGTTGGCAGAGTTTGCATATAACAATAGCTATCAGTCCAGCATTCAGATGGCACCCTACGAGGCATTGTATGGTCGTAGGTGTCGTACTCCTACTTGTTGGACTGAATTGGGCGAACGACAGTTATTGGGTCCTGAGCTGATATCAGAAACGGAAGAAAAGGTAAAGGTAATTCGGGCTCGGTTAAAGGAAGCTTCAGATAGACAGAAATCGTATGTGGATCTGAAGCGTAAGGATATTGAGTTTGCGGTGGGAGATCAGGTCTTTCTAAAGGTCTCACCTTGGAAGAAGATCTTCAGGTTTGGAGGGAAGGGCAAGTTGAGCCCTAGGTTCATTGGACCGTATCGTGTGTTGAAGCGTGTAGGACTAGTGGCTTATCAGCTTGAATTACCTCCGGAACTGAGTCAGATTCATAGCGTTTTTCACGTCTCAATGCTAAGGCATTACCGATCGGATCCGTCTTATATAGTACCAGTAGAGGAGGTTGAGTTAAGGCCTGACTTGTCTTTCGAGGAGGAACCAGTGAAAATTTTAGATCGTGATGTTAAGGTACTAAGAAAGAAGTCAGTACCGTTGCTTAAGGTTCTATGGCGTAATCACGGAGCGGGGGAAGCTACGTGGGAGCCTGAGGATGCAATTCGGCAACAATACCCTCACCTCTTTTAACCAGGTAAATTTCGAGGACGAAATTTTCTTTAAGGGGGTAGAATTGTAACATCCTAAAATTTGAATTTTTATATGTTACATTACATTGGTGCTCAGCTAGTTTATTTATCCTATGTGTGTGTTAAAATAGTCCTGAGAAGGTTCGGGATTTAATTGGATTTTGGAATAAATTTTGGTAAATAGAACTTTATTTAAGTGGAACAAGTAACCTTGATGTTTAAGGAAATTAAGTGGCAAAAGTTAGCATAAGATGAGCTAGTAGTAAAGAGGAGTTGACGCCATAAGCATACTTAGAGGGAAGAGGTTTGAATCCCTTGTTATGCATGATAATTTTTTTTTAATTTTTTTGCACTCATCTAGCATGTGTCGGCCAAGCTTTATTTTTGGAAAGTTGTACTTTTAGTTTATGGTAAGGTGGCTAATGGATTAAGGCAAGAATTGAACTTAAGGTAGGGAATCATGAGATTATGGTATGTAGGGGGAACACAAGGCACATTTTAAGGAATGTGTTTTGGAAAGTTTGGAATGGCCAAACTTTGACTTTGGTGTCCATGTACTTGGACGGTTTTAGGGGCTAAGGGGTTGCGAATTTTGAAGACTTTTGAGTAAGGATAGGTGCTTGTTGGGCATATTTCTTTTTGGGTCATTTTTGCTTTCTCTCAAAACATTTTCTCTTCATCTTTTCTCTCCCTAGCCGAATGCACATTGAGCATTAGGTAAGCATCTTTCATTTTTCTTTTGGTCATTCCATTTTGACCATTTTGGTCTAAATTTGCCTATTCTCTCAAGTCATTTCCCCTAGTGCCGAAAACACCAAAACCTTGAAGGCCATTTTCTCTTTTCTTTTCTCCCACCATTGTCGAATGCTCTCTAGTCTCAAACCTCTCTCTTTGTTCATCTTCTATTCTTGAAATGAACCAAAACCGAAACACCTAATTGTCCTATACTTTTATTTCATCTCCTTCTTCTTACAAAATTTATTCAACATTTTCTCCCTTTTCTTTTCCTCCATGGCCGTATGTTGCTAACACCATCTCTTTCAAAATTTTCTCTTCATAGCCGAATATTTTACAACACTTATCTTCTTCTCAAACCATTTCCTTCTTTTCTTCTCACACTTTAATCGCTCGGTAAGTGGCTAATATAATACTCTAGTATTCTTATTTTCCCTTTTTCCTTTGTGCCAAAATTTCATGTTGGTGTGGGATGGTCTTTTGGATCGATATCATCATCATACCATGACTCACTCGAATCTTTTCTCTATTTTAGAAACTTAGTGAAAGGCCGAAAATTTGGAGTGTCCGAAATCATCGTGAATCGCTAGGATTCGGTCCAAAGTTTTAAGGTAGGGGTTTTTATTAAGGAATTCCATATTACTCATTATTTCGTTAATGATGGGGTTTACTAATCGATTTTATCTTAGGAACGCTATCGCTTGATTTTCATCCTTTGAACGTAAGGATTTCGTGGTAAGCCGATTTCGCCCCTTAAAATCAATCGTCTTAATTTTCAAAATAATAGTTGGACTAATATTCTTATGTCAATGGAGGCAAGCAAGATAGGGTCAAAAAGGGTGGTGAATAGTGATCGGAAAAGGGGCGGATTCGCTATTCCCACTAGATTCAAGCGAAGGGCTGTTTCGACAATCCGAGATTTTCCACCGGGTTGTGGACCCTCATTCGGTGAAAACCAGTTATTCGAGGTTGTTCGTAGTTCTGAGCCATTAGTTGTTCGGGATTTTCCAACGGGTTGTGAACCGTCAACCGGGGAGAACCGATAAATAGTAGTTATTCGAGATTCCGAGGGTAAAAATCTTGACCGCTTACATTAGCATAGATTTATTTTAAGTGTTAGTGTTCTAATCGAGCGTTATAACGTTTTTAGGTGTTGACGATCAGGAAAGTGTAGTGCTCACCGTAATCAGGTGTGTAATCTCACACCATATCTCGCGGGTTAGATAAGAACATCGTAATAATGTTAGATTAAATTCACAAAGTTGGTGAAATCGGGTAAAATTGTAACACCCCAAACCCGGCCTAGAAGTTAGGCCCGAATCTGGAATGTCACATTAAAGGTGCACTTCAAAACAATTTACTAGTTAACCATTTAAGGCCCATAAGCCCAAAACAAAAGATTATTTTGAAAGCCATATTAACACTTTAATAATTCTATGAACTTTCTTAAGTGGGCAGTTAAAACACCCAAAATTCAAAGTCAAATAGAAGTTACGTGGCCTTATTACAATCCAACGATAAAACAAAGTATTTAAACAGAATCATTTGAATAAATTAAAACATTTGAACAACTTGTAGTGTGGCCATCTCCGAGTCCTCTCCCTCGTTGAGCCGCCTATTCAGGATTACCTGAAACATTTTAAATTAAGGGTGTGAGTTTCGAAACTCAGTGTGTACAACCCTTGGCAATCAAATCACATACAAATATTCACATTGGGCCTAAGCCCTAACAAAATCGGTGGTCTTGGGCCTTAGCCCACAATGACCTCATATCATATCATATCGTATCATTTATAGACAGATAATGCAAAACCCACCCCAAAAATCCATCCGCTAAACACATCATTTCCCTTCCAACCTTATGACTCCTGTGGGGAATTCTAGCTCGACCCACCCCTCCGTTACACACCAAGGGTAGTCCGGTTGCGGTACTACCGAATGTTGAGCTGCTAAGCATATGTTGGGCTTACAGCCTGCGGTGGATCCATACCATACGGCTATGCGATCCCGGATCCATACCATACGGCCATGCGATCCTCAAATCTTCCTCTGTACCATAATTCCCACCCATATGCATCCTAAGCAGAATATCATATGAATGCATCAAACACAAAAGTAACATCCACAAACCCATATTCATCACATAGGGTATTTTAGTCATTTCACTACCAGGGTGGGTATTTTCAGTAATTCTACCCTAGTGGGTATTTTAGTAATTTGGCAAATCAAGGGTATCTTGGTAATTTTACAAACAGGGGTATTTTAGTAATTTTACAAATCTAGGGGTATTTCGGTAATTTTACACACAAGGCATTTTAGTAATTTACAACCTTAGGGTATTTTAGTAATTTTACCATATAAGGGTATTTTAGTAATTTTCCAATATAAGGGTATTTTAGTAATTTTCCAATATAAGGGTATTTTAGTCCCTCTCGGGTTTTAGTTATAAACTTTGGCCCATAAACAAGTCCTCACGGTTAAAGTGAACAAACACTATGCACCAGGTAGGATCTCTGAAAAGAGGAGGTGGGTCACTCGGACCGCTTGAATACCAAGCTCTCACTAGATCCAATCCTAGACATGCATATGTCGGTTACCACACTCTAACTAATCGACTTGTCCACAGGCATGTTTAATTAACTTAAGTCTTATGAAATTGAAGAGTTGTTCAAACTAGGCCTAAGTCCATAAACCCTAGCATATCTGCTTACGTCCCCATAAAGCCCATCAAACCCAAATTACAACCTTACGGCCCATTAGGCCCAAATCTTACCATATGACCTATTAGGCCAAAAACATATCCAGATCATGTATCATGCAAGACTAATTCAATTCGTATAACAAACCAAACCATTCCATCAAACTTAGCCTCAGGGCCCACCGGGCCCATTTAGCCACTTTCGGCTTTTCGACTTTTCGGCATTGCCGATATCGTGTGTGTGTTGTGTTTGTACACACCTGATCACTGCGACGTGCTATCCTATCCTTAGCCTTGATCCTACAACCAACCAAACTTCAATCAACCACTCATACTTAATCAAAAATATTTACTCAAAAGCCGAAACCTTACCGTAACCTTACCGTGTGCCCCCGGGTTCTAATGGCCCTTCCTTAGCTGTTAATCACAAGTGTACCCTAGATCCTTGCTAACGATCCTACCACGCTAGCGATCTCTGAACCTTACCCTTGTTAATACAAGATCCACGACAATGAGAAATTAGATCGCCTTCTTGGCTTTCAACAAAACGCATTACTAAGGGAGTTAACAAAATACTTACCGAATCCAACCTTAGATCCTGCAGCCTACCAAACGAGATTCGGCTTTTAACCCTGACTGAGAGTAGATACCAACTGATTTGTAATAGAGAAAAACAACAAATATTCGGCACTAATGGGGGATTTCGGCAAGAGAAGACGATGGTAATTTGGCAATAGAAAAGTTTGGCTAAGAGAGAATTCGGCAAAAAGGAATGATGGTTTTTCGGCAATGGAAGAATTCGACCAATGTAAGAATAGAATGAGGGGAGAAAAGAAAAGATCAAATGTGCTTGTGTGAGGGTAACTACTGGATTTTCGTGAAAGAAAAGAAAGACTAACTTATTTGGAAAACTCTCCAAATGCCGAAAGCCACAATGAAAATTCGTAATACCCCCTAAAAGACCTAAAAACGGCACTCATTTACCCTCCTAAGCCGAATTTATACACTTCCCACTTCCCACAATGGCACCAACTCTTCACACTTCTCAGCTCCTAACTTTTCTCCCTGATAACTCCTCAATCTCATCCTAAATTTTCTCTAAGATAAGCTCCTTTACCCCTTCCTTAATTTTCTCTCATGAACACTTCCTTCAGAGTTCACATCCAACACCACTACTAACCATCTAGAAGGCAAAAATTAAATCCCCAAAAAAATACCATGCCACTACTCGAACCTTGGACTCCCTTACCTGCTAATGACGCCACCTCCCTACTCCCTAAGTGGCGCCACTTTGCCACTACACCACAAGCTCTTTTGTGTCATTTTTCTTCTTCATTTATTTAAAAGGCCTACTAACTGAAGTCACAGTTCCCTTGGGGCTAAAACCAATTTTTTTCCTGTACCTTTACTTGATCTCAGGACTTCTCCAACACCCCTAAACACTCTAAATTCATTAACCCTCAGAGTCCACATACCAATTTTCATTTTCTCACTCACTTAAAAAATTTCTGAGATCCAAAGCCCAAAGCCCAATTCTTCTAGGCCCAAATTCGGGGCGTTACAATTCTTCCCCCTTAAAGAAATTTCGTCCTCGAAATTTCCAATTAACAGGGTGGTCGTGTATCAACTACCCCACCACGCTACCGCTGCGCACTCTGACCCTAATAATATTAATACATACCCAAAACATCCACCTATCGCAACCACTCTCAAACATACGCAGAATAAGTACCAAATTCCGATTCAAATGTTTACAAAGCCCTAACACTTCCACGGCTTCGGCTGCAGCCTCTTCCTCCTCTTCTAGTGCTCATCGTTGATTCTTGTATTATTCGAATTAGAAATTTTATGAAATTAGTACATAGTTCCACTTGTTTAGGGCACATGTCTTATGTAAGTAACAATAATTTTCTTAAAGTTATTCCGCTGTCGAGAATCCACTAAAGGCTTAAGTTTCCTAGGGGCTTTAGTCTCTAAAAGCCTATTTTAAGTAGCCCATTATCTATACAGTTCCGTAATTTAAACAAATGTAGTACAAAAAACTTACTTGGCTCGACATCGAGGGCTCGATGAACCACACTTCAAGAATCCTGCAAAAACTTCTTAATCTACTTGTTTTAAAAACCCAAAACATAAGGCCCATTTCACAGCCCGAGCTTTGCAACCGGGCTCTGATACCACTAAATGTAACACCCCAAACTCGGCCTAGAAGTTAGGCCCGAATCTGGAATGTCACATTAAAGGCGCACTTCAAAATAATTTACTAGTTAACCATTTAAGGCCCATAAGCCCAAAACAAAAGATTATTTCGAAAGCCATATTAACACTTTAATAATTCTATGAAATTTCTTAAGTGGGCAGTTAAAACACCCAAAATTCAAAGTCAAATAGAAGTTACATGGCCTTATTACAATCCAACGATAAAACAAAGTATTTAAACAGAATCACTTGAATAAATTAAAACATTTGAACAACTTGTAGTGTGGCCATCTCCGAGTCCTCTCCCTCGTCGAGCCGCCTATTCAGGATTACCTGAAACATTTTAAATTAAGGGTGTGAGTTTCGAAACTCAGTGTGTACAACCCTTGGCAATCAAATCACATACAAATATTCACATTGGGCCTAAGCCCTAACAAAATCGGTGGTCTTGGGCCTTAGCCCACAATGACCTCATATCATATCATATCGTATCATTTATAGACAGACAATGGAAAACCCACCCCAAAAATCCATCCGCTAAACACACAATTTCCCTTCCAACCTTATGACTCCTGTGGGGAATTTTAGCTCGACCCACCCCTCCGCTACACACCAAGGGTAGCGATTATGGTACTACCTAACGTTGCGGCAAAGGCGCTAATCATATGTTGGGCTTAAAGCCTTTACGTGGATCCATACCATACGGCCATGCGATCCTCAAATATTGACACAGAGTCATCAATATATATATGTTAGGCACATAGCCACGGTAAATATGATTGGCACAAAGCCATAATAACAGCACAAAGCATTCGGTATTGGCACAAAGCCCATAATTACGGCACAAAGCCTTCGGTATTGGCACAAAGCCCATAATTACGATGCGAAGCCCATATTAATGGCACATGACCCTCGATAACATTATCGGTGCGGCAAGCATGGTCTGCTCGGTGGCTAAAAAGCTGCGGTGGATCCATACCATACGGCTATGCTATCCGGATCCATACCATACGGCCATGCGATCCTCAAATCTTCCTCCGTACCATAATTCCCACCCATATGCATCCTAAGCCAGAATATCATATGAATGCATCAAACACAAAAGTAACATCCACAAACCCATATTCATCACATAGGGTATTTTAGTCATTTCACTACCTGGGGTATTTTCGTAATTCTACCCTACGTGGGTATTTTGGTAATTTGGCAAATTAGGGGTATCTTGGTAATTTTACAAACAGGGTATTTTAGTAATTTTACAAATCTAGGGGTATTTCGGTAATTTTACACATAAGGCATTTTAGTAATTTACAACCTTAGGGTATTTTAGTAATTTTACCATATAAGGGTATTTTAGTAATTTTCCAACATAAGGGTATTTTAGTAATTTTCCAATATAAGGTTATTTTAGTAATTTTCCAATATAAGGGTATTTTAGTCCCTCTCGGGTTTTAGTTATAAACTTTGGCCCATAAACAAGTCCTCGCGGTTAAAGTGAACAAACACTATGCACCAGGTAGGATCTCAGAAAAGAGGAGGTGGGTCACTCGGACCGCTTGAATACCAAGCTCTCACTAGATCTAATCCTAGACATGCATATGTCGGTTACCACACTCTAACTAATCGACTTGTCCATAGGCATGTTTAATTAACTTAAGTCTTATGAAATTGAAGAGTTGTTCAAACTAGGCCTAAGTCCATAAACCCTAGCATATCTGCTTACGTCCCCATAAAGCCCATCAAACCCAAATTACAACCTTACGGCCCATCAGGCCCAAATCTTACCGTATGACCTATTAGGCCAAAAACATATCCAGATCATGTATCATGCAAGACTAATTCAATTCGTATAACAAACCAAACCATTCCATCAAACTTAGCCTCAGGGCCCACCGGGCCCATTTAGCCACTTTCGGCTTTTCGACTTTTCGGCATTGCTGATATCGTGTGTGTGTTGTGTTTGTACACACCTGATCACTGCGACGTGCTATCCTATCCTTAGCCTTGATCCTACAACCAACCAAACTTCAATCAACCACTCATACTTAATCAAAAATATTTCCTCAAAAGCCGAAACCTTACCGTAACCTTACCGTGTGCCCCCGGGTTCTAATGGCCCTTCCTTAACTGCTAATCACAAGTGTACCCTAGATCCTTGCTAACGATCCTACCACGCTAGCGATCTCTGAACCTTACCCTTCTTAATACAAGATCCACGACAATGAGAAATTAGATCGCCCTTTGGCTTTCAACAAAACGTACTAAGGGGAGTTAACTGAATACTTACCGAATCCAACCTTAGATCCTGCAGCCTACCAAACGAGATTCGACTTTTAACCCTGACTGAGAGTAGATACCAACTGATTTGTGATAGAGAAAAACAACAAATATTCGGCACTAATGGGGGATTTCGGCAAGAGAAGACGATGGTAATTTGGCAATAGAAAAGTTTGGCTAAGAGAGAATTCGGCAAAAAGGAATGATGGTTTTTCGGCAGTGGAAGAATTCGGAAACAGAAGAATAGAATGAGGGGGGGAAAAGAAAAGATCAAATGTGCTTGTCTGAGGGTAACTACAGGATTTTCGGTAAAGAAAAGAAAGACTAACTTATTTGCAAAACTCTCCAAATGCCGAAAGCCACAATGAAAATTCGTAATACCCCCTAAAAGACCCAAAAACGGTACTCATTTACCCTCCTAAGCCAAATTTATACACTTCCCACTTCCCACAATGGCACCAACTCTTCACACTTCTCAGCTCCTAACTTTTCTCCCTGATAACTCCTCAATCTCATCCTAAATTTTCTCTAAGATAAGCTCCTTTATCCCTTCCTTAATTTTCTCTCTTGAACACTTCCTTCAGAGTTCACATCCAACGCCACTACTAACCATCTAGAAGGCAAAAATTAAATCCCCAACAAAATACCATGCCACTACTCGAACCTTGGACTCCCTTGCCTGCTAATGACGCCACCTCCCTGCTCCCTAAGTGGCGCCACTTTGCCACTACACCACAAGCTCTTTTGTGTCATTTTTCTTCTTCATTTATTTAAAAGGCCTACTAACTGAAGTCATAGTTCCCTTGGGGCTAAAACCAAAATTTTTCCTGTACCTTTACTTGATCTCAGGACTTCTCCAACACCCCTAAACACTCCAAATTCATTAACCCTCAGAGCCCACATACCAATTTTCATTTTCTCGCTCACTTAAAAAAAATTCTGAGATCCAAAGCCCAAAGCCCAATTCTTCTAGGCCCAAATTCGGGGCGTTACAAAAATGGTATATTTTAACACTTTAATAGTAAAAACTATGAAATTGGTATCGAGATTATGAAAATTACGAAATTGCCCTTAATGGGCTAAATCAATAAAAGTGACTTATTGGGCCATATGTGATTTTGATAAATGGGCCATATGTGATTTTGATAAATGGGCCATACATGATGACTGCTAAATGGGCCAAATGTGATATGAGATTATGTGGGCCAAAATGTGAAATGGGCCAGTTTGTGATAACTTTTATAATGAGCCTTATGTTGGAATAATTATAAGAATGGATTGTTATGCATATTATATACATGATTGCATGGGTTGGGCTTTTAGATGAAGAGAAGTTCGGTAGCTTTGCTACAAAATTCTGATAACCGTGCCTAGTTTGAAATATGGCTTCGTGCCCGATTTGAAATATGGCGTGCCCGATTTGAAATATGGCTTCATGCCCAGTTTGAAATATGGCTTCATGCCCAGTTTGAAATATGGCTTCGTGCCAAGTTTGATATATGGCTTAATGCCAGTTTGGTGTGTTAGCGGGGTGGGTGACTAAAGCTCCCCCACAGTGTGTCTTTGGTTTGGTACGGGTGGTGTGTAGCGGATGGAAACTTAGGATTGGTTTTGGGAAATTGCATATCACATGCATTCTATACATGTTAAATTGTTATATTTGTAATGGGCTCAGGCCCAAATAAATGCTTAAATGGTTTTGGTGATGGACTATGGTAAGTGAGTTACACATTGAGTTCTAAGTAACTCATCCCATTTTCTTTACCCTTTCGTGTAATGATCAGTGACGGAGGCTTGGGCCGGGGACGACTCAGTGGAGGCCATACTACGATTAATGGGTTAATTAAACTTCAGATTTCTTTAAAGTACTTTTTAATATTTGCTTTTAAGTTGTGATGTAATAAGGCCTCTGGTTAAATTTTTATGGATGTTTTACTTGTGGATGGATTTTATATTACGTTTTAAATACTTAAATGGGATTTCTTTTCTAAAAATAGAAACAAACGTTTTTCATAAATAAACGTACGAAAAGGATTTCATTCTTAGTTAATTTTAACTCGGTAACATTTTTCTGTAACAACTCTTTTAAAAATCTTGTTTTCAAAAATTTCTTTTGAACTCTTTTACATTTCTCGGGATATTGAATCAAGTATTTTATTTTTTTTTCAAATTATAAAATCTTACGTCTTAAATTATTAAATTTAACAATCAACCTCGGTTTTCAATAAACACCTTTTCAACATCTTTATTTTAAAAATCCGTTTTCTACAAACCTTTAAGAGACTTTACATATGATCACTTCGTGTGACATGTCAAATCTGGTTTTAACGCACAGACCGAGTTTGGGGTGTTACATGGCCGGTGGGTGTTGGAGTGGAGAAGGGGATTGGGGAATTGGCTGTTAGGGATTAGAATTTGGGGGAATCAACCGAAGAGGGAAAGAAAAGAAAGGTAGTGGCTAAACAAAACGGTGACTTTTAGGTTATTTCAATTTTGTGGCATTTATATAAAGCGCCACTAATAAAAACGGTAGCGTTCCACAAACTTCTCTAACATATTTGCGGCGTTTTTTTTGCAAAAAACGCCACTAAAACAAAGATATGATAAAACGGCAGCATTTTCCAAAATTGTGTTACATATTTGAGGCGTTTTTCAAAAAACGCCACTAATATCGCGATAAAACGGCAGCGTCTTGAGAAAATGTGTAAGATATTTGCGGCGTTTACCAAAAACGCCACTAAAAACCATTTAAATACGGTGCCATTTTTTCACATTTTTGCTATAATTTACCTCAACTTTTGTGGCGTTTTTTACAAAAAACGCCACTAAACGCCACTATTGATCAATTTTCATTTTTCCATTTTTAACATATTTTTTTCTATTTTTTCTTTTTAAAATTTTTGTACTCATATCCCTTAATTTTTTTAAATTTTTTATTTTTTTGAATATTAAACTTTTTAACTCAAATATGTATTAAAATATTATTTTTTAAATTTTTAAATTTTTAAGATTTAAATTATTTTGAAGATCTTTATATTTTTTAAATTAAAAATTTTTAAAAATAGTATCATGTCATGTGAATTACCTAGTACGTTTTCACGTCAATATCATTAAAAAAAATTAATTTTACAATTACATTCCTATTAAAAATGCGATTTAAAATTTTAAAAAAAGTGGAAGGTTTTGGTTCAAAAAATAAGAATCAAACTGATAAAAAAAAGTATAAATATTGAAAGTCATAATTTAATTACCATGATCAATTCTTTTACGAATTAAATTGATATATGTGTACGGGTTTAGGGTTAAGGGTTTAGGGTTTACAGTTTACAGTTTAGGGTTTAGGGTTTAGGGTATGTGTTTATGGTTTAGGATATGGGTTTAGGGTATGGGTATGGGTTTAGGGTTTAGGGTATGGGTATGGCATGGTCTAGTATTGTTGAAAGGATTTCTTTTTTCTTTCTTTTTTCATCAACATTGTTCTTTTAAAGTATAGTCCGTATAGTTGTTTAGATTTTTATATAAATGGCATTTAATTATACGTATACACATAAATTTGGATAGCGATACAACTTAAAATTATATATGAATTTCGGTTTAATGTGTAATTGTAGACTCGAACTTCTAATTGTGGTTTAAATGTATATTTGAAACTTTAATTTTGATTTAATCATACACAGTTTAAAAACTAATAAATACATCAATATATTTTTATACTGAAATAAATATACATATTTATGTATGCAATATATATAAATATAAAGTTAGTGTAGTACAAAAAATATTTTATATTCTTTTATTACATAATATGGGTGTAGTACAAAATGGCATGAGCCTGAGTAAATTCAAAATGTTTTTCAGTTTTCAAACCATAAACCCTAAAATATAAAACCCTAAACCTTAAACTATAAAACATAAACCCTTAACCCAAAGTAGTAAACATTATATCATAAACCATAGACATTAAATCTTAAATACTAAACCCTAATTAAACCCTAAAATAAAATATTTTTTGCGGCGTTTTTAATAAAAACGCCACTAAAGCTATCCTTTTGCGGCGCTTTTGTTAAAAAC
Source organism: Gossypium sturtianum (assembly GCA_025698515.1). Classification (NCBI taxonomy): domain Eukaryota; kingdom Viridiplantae; phylum Streptophyta; class Magnoliopsida; order Malvales; family Malvaceae; genus Gossypium; species Gossypium sturtianum. The sequence goes on from CM046953.1 coordinate 111,142,010, forward strand.
GCCGCTAATGCTCAGACATATAGCGGCGTTTTTACGAAAGCGCCGCTAATGCTCAGATCTATAGCGGCGCTAATGATCAGATCTTTAGCGGAGTTTTTACGAAAGCGCCGCTAATGCTCATGTCTTTAGCGGCGTTTTTACAAAACCGCCGCTAATGCTCAGATCTTTAGCGGCGTTTTTACGAAAGCGCCGCTAATGATCAGATCTTTAGCGGCGTTTTTTATAAAGCACTGCTAATGCTCAGACCTATAGCAGCGTTTTGGAAAAAAATGCCGCTATTTGTCCTTTTTAGCGGCGTTTGCGAAAAAACGCCACTATTGCTCAACTTTTTGCGGCGTTTTAATAAAAACGCAAACGCCGCCACTAATGTATAATATTTGCGGCGTTTTTACTTCAAACGCCGCTAAAAACGCCGCTAAAAGTCTATTCTGGTGTAGTGGCTATATATTCCTTTACCATAAACGCTATAAACTAATATTAGTAAGCTTAAGTATGTAAATTTGGTGTCTCAATTTTCTATTACCAATCATTTTCTTCCTTGAAGAGTTAATTAGTGATAATTTCTTTAATGACAAATACTTTAATTTTGTGCTCCTAATTCTATAAAGTTGAATCATTTTCGGTCTCATGTTGATAATTATTAGTATTGGTTTTACTTTTTTATCAGTATTTTTAACTTTATTTTTACATATATATACAATTCATTTCTTATGTTCTCTGATAACATAATATCATGCAACCATAATTCAATTATATAATATATATTATATGCTTATTTGTAAGTATTTTTTTTTTAATTTTAAAATATATAATATGTAATGTTTTATATATCATATAAATATATTTTTAAGATATAATAAATTATTGTTAATCATATATTCAATATTTTAATTTAACTACTTTCTCTCCATTTCATTCTTTTTAATTAAAAGGCTGAGGCTATAAATATTATTAAGTAATAGCAATATCATTAATCACAAGCATAGAGTTGGCAAAACAGGCTCAGGCCCGAAAGTTCATCCGTGTTGAACTGAACTTGTAACGATTCGAGTTCTAGAAACTTGAGTTTGTAACAGACTCGAGCTCGAGAAAATTCGAGCCCGAGATCGATTTGGCCTGAGTCTGGGATAAATCTGACTCAAAGTCTAATTTTATTACTAAACAACCATAATATACATTAATAATTAATACAATTTTATGATATTACTTAAAATATAAATAAATGGATTTCTTTTTTAAATGTGTTCATAAGCATTGCATATTTATATTAAAATTTTATTAATAGAAAAAATAATCAATAATAACTTTTTATGTTAAATTATAAAGTGAAATAAATTTTTAAAAACATTAATTTAATATAAATTATTTTTAGTACAATAATTATATGTATAATAAATATATAAAATTAATAATTATTAAAACATATAGAATTAGACTTTAATGATAATATATTAATATAGTATATAACTATTACCGAAACCGAAACCAATTACCTAACTTGACCTTAAACCAATATACTAAATTAGTATATTACTAATCAATAAAATATTATAATATATAACTATTACTTAAAATATTAATACATATATAACTATTATTATAATATAGATTACAATAAAAGATATAATATTACATGATATTATAATATTTAATTATCAATGCATATATATATAAATTATAAATATATTATATTATATATATCATATAATATAGTAGGAGGGCTAACTTTTAAATATACGAAGAGTATAGAGATTCAAAGCATATTTTAACTAGTATAATAATAAACAATAATATATATAATAAGTAAAATATAATGTACTACTATTATATATAACTATTATTATATAGATTGTAATAAAAGATATAACTTTACATGATATTATAATGTTTAATCATTTATGCTTATCTATAAACTATTAATATATGATATGATATAGCATTATAAAATATAGTAGGAGAGCTAACTTTCAAATGCACGAAAAATATAAGGACTTAGAACATATTTCAATTAGTATAATAATAAACAATAATATATAATATATAATAATATGTAATATATAATGTATTACTATTATATATCAATATTATTATATTATAGATTATAATAAAAGATATAACATTACATAGTATTATAATGTTTAACATTAATGCATATATATAAACTGTTCATATATTATATACTATATGATATGATATAACATTATATAATATAGTAGAAGGGTTAACTTTCAAATGTATGAAAAATAAAGAGAATTAGTGCATATTTCAACCAATATAATAACAAACAACACTAATAATTTATATATAATGTACTAATATTATATATAACTATTATTATATTATAGATTATAATAAAATATATAGTATTACATGTGTCACATCCCAAAATAGGGCCTAGAAGAAATAGGATAAAATTTAGATTGTTATTTATTTTCTCTAAAATAGGGTAAGAGAACTAGAATGCCTTAAATATTATTTGTGTTAAAAGCTAGTAAGAAGGAGCTTGTTGGTTCAATGGTAAGGTTTTAAGCCTACCTATAGGTCTCATGTTTGAACCATTTAGTGAGAATTCAATCAAAATATTTTTATTCCCTTGTTTTTGCCCCTCAAAGTGACAAATTTTAAAACAACTCAACCCAAAAACTATTTTTTTTAATTTAATCCTTCATTTAAAATTTATCCTAATCCTACATGAATTTGTAAAACTTATTCCAATTAGGAAAAACATATTTTATAAATAGCTAATCTCAAAACAAATCCTAGGATTTACCTAGTAAATTTTCAAGAAAAAAAAAACACCCATAAACACTTTCTTTCCTAGATCAACTTTCAAAACCAAAGGAGCAAAAACTTTTCAAAAACATCCCCCGTGTGGATCTACAGTCTCCTCTCCAAGAAAAAAGGTTTTTAAAGTCTTCAAATCAGGTGTGGGATCTAAACCTAAATCTTTGTATATAATTGAAATTTTAGGAAGTAGAGAACTAAGGTTAGGCGAACCCAGGAAGAACCCCCAGTATGAGCGAGCCCTTGTGCGAACCTATGCACGTGCCCCTATATGTATGAGCCATGTACGAGAACCTTGTGTGAACCTCCCAATTAAGCAAACCCCTCTTTGCATGTGAAACCCTAGGATAGGCGAACCCCTATATATATGTTTATATGTTGCATGTGAACCCTAGTTATTTATGGCAGGTATATGTGAACTGTATATGTGTGCGAACCCTAGGTGACATGTGAATTGTATATGTGTATGAACCCTAGGTAACATGTAGACTGTATATGTGTGCGAACCCTAGGTACATGCGAAATGTAAATGTGTGCGAACCCTAGGTATATGCGAACTGTATATATATGTGAACCCTATGTACATGTGAACTATGCAAAACCTAGGATTATGCAAGCCTCTATGCCATACAAACCCTAGTATTATGCGAACTATATATGTGACCTAAGGTTAGGCAAACCCAAAAAGAACCCTCAGTATGAACGAGCACTTGTGCGAACCCATGCACGTGCCCCTATATGTGTGAGCCATGTACGAGAACCTTGTGTGAACCTCCTAATTAAGCAAACCCCTCTTTGTATGTGAAACCCTAGGATAGGCGAACCCCTATATATATGTCTATATGTTGCATACGAACCCTAGTTATTTATGGCAGGTACATGTGATCTGTATATGTGTGCGAACCCTAAGTGACATGTGAACCTGTATATGTGTATGAACCCTAGGTAACATGTGGACTGTATATGTGTGCGAACCCTAGGTATATGCGAACTGTATATATATGTGAACCCTATGTACATATGAACTATACAAAACCTAGGATTATGTAAGCCTCTATGCCATGCAAAACCTAGTATTATGCGAACTATATATGTGAACTAAGGTTAGGCGAACCCAGGAAGAACCCTCAGTATGAGCGAACCCTTGTGCGAACCCATGCACGTGCCCCTATATGTGTGAGCCATGTACGAGAACCTTGTGTGAACCTCTTAATTAAGCAAATCCCTCTTTGCATGTGAAACCCTAGGATAGGGGAACCCCTATATATATGTCTATATGCGAACCCTAGTTATTTATGGCAGGTACATGCGAACTGTATATGTGTGCGAACCCTAGGTGACATGTGAACTGTATATGTGTATGAACCCTAGGTAACATGTGGACTGTATATGTGTGCGAACCCTAGGTACATGCGAACTGTATATGTGTGGGAACCCTAGGTATATGCGAACTGTGTATATATATGTGTGAAAGCTATGTACGTGTGAACTATGCAAAACCTAGGATTATGCAAGCCTCTATACCATGCAAACCCTAGTATTATGCGAACTATTTATGTACATGCATATGATATATGCGAACCCTACATATATGTTATATGCGAACCCCTAGGCGAACCCTATATATATATGTCACATGCAGATATGATATATGCAGACCCTTTATATGTAAAATGCAAACCCCTGTACATGTGATATTGATATTCTTTTATTTTACACGAACCAAATACATATGTGTATATGTGAAATTGATGAATGTATGAACACATATCATTCAAATGCTTAAGCATAAGATATTGAATGTTGCATCAATTGATGATAAAAATCATAAATATGCTAAGTATATGTGCATAATTACATGAAATCGGGTTCAGAGGACCGAGGAGTTCTGTAGGAGACAGTGGCAATTTAAGTCCACACTGAAAGTCAATACTGCACGAAGTAGGAGGTAATGTCATCCAAACCGGATATGTAACAGCCCGATTTAGGGGCTAGTCAGAACAGTGATCTCGAAATCACTAATTCGAGGATAGGGAATATTATTTTCATGTTATGTTATGTGTGATAAGATGTTTATAAGGATGCATGAAAATTTTGGTGCCTTAATTTTAGCAATTTCTAGCTAAATTGTAAAAAAGGACTAAATCGCATAAAGTGCAAAAGTTCCATTCTATAGGCTAAAGGTACCAAATAGCCATGAAACATTAATTGGAGGATTTTAAAGGGCAATTATACCATCTTGGATATGATGGCCGGCCATGTAGACAAGAGGGGACAAGAGCTTTTAATGTTGGTCAAAGTTGGTGGGTTAAAGGGATGTTATATAATAAAATAAAGAAAGGAAAAAGATATCATCTTTTTCTCTCTTCTTCTCCACCGAAAGTTGCAGCAAACAAGGGGTGTTTGAAGCTCAAAATTTCAGCAACTCATTTCCTCTTCAAGTAAGTGATTTTGTTGGTATTTCTTGAAGAAAATTGTACTTTTGAGATCTCTAAAGCTTAAGCTTTCTAAAGAGGGGACTATTTTGCATTATGGTAAAAAGTTTAGAGATTTGCCATGTGAGATTTTAAGTTGTTAGCTGAGTTTTTATGGAAGAAAATGAATGTTAGGATGGTGGTATATAACTTTTATGAAATGTGTTGTCATGAAAATACCTAATTGGGACTAAAATGCAAAAGTTGTAATTTGTTCATTAAGGCATGAAATAGTTGAAATTGTGGATAGTTATAAGAGGATTAAATGTTCAGCTAGGCTTCTTTAACAAGAAAATGTGATGAAAATTTATTTACGAGCCTAGGGGCAAAATCGTAATTTTGCCAAAGTGTAGGGGCAAAATGGTAAGTTTGCCTAAAGTGTAGATTATGTTGTATTATGATTTATAAGTGATTAAATTGGTAAATTCCATTGTTCTAGATTAAAGAAATCGAGTTTCGGACCTAGAACGGGTGAAAAGAGAAAGGTGGACAAAAGTCCATTTTCGGACCTTTCGACATCGAGGTAAGTTCATGTGCTAAATTATGCAATTCTAAGTGAAGTATTTAATGTTCCAATATCGTGTGGAATGCATAATCACACTATGAGTGTATTGAATGTATTTTAACGAGATGTCAAGAGAATTGTTCTTAGGAATAGAGGGAAAGCAAATAGTAAGGTATGTTGATAATTAATGTCCCGTATAAGACCATATTTGGAATATGGCCTCGGTATGAGATATTGAATAAGACTATGTCAGGGACATGGCACCGATATGATATTTCATGTGAGGCCCTATCAGGGGCATGATGTTGAGGTGAGATTGTATGTATGAGATTCAAAAGTTTTATTTAATAATTTAAGTGATTCCACAGATATGTTGAAAATGAGAATATATGTGGTTGTATCATGAGAGGTACAGGTATGTGTTAGAACTAAATTAAGGTGAATTGGGTACGTGATTAACCCATAGTGGGTCATGTGTGTATGATGCATCTTAATTGTATGTGTTGTTTTTATAATTGCATTGCGTAAAAGTAAATGATTATTGTAGAAATCTATGTAAGGATGTCAATGTGTGAGGATGTTCTCAAATGAACATTTGAAATGGAGAAATGCATGATGTGTTGTTTTATATGATCTTGTGATGATTGGTGCAGAATGTATGCTAATTAAACGAGCGAATTGGCTTATGGCATGGTAAGTTAATGAATGCGAGAATTAAGCCGAGATATGGTTAGAATGTGGTAAGAGGCGAAATGAGTAAGCATTATGAACGATTGAATAGGTAACTGTGAGTTCAAGAGTAGAACTCATTCTAATACCTTGTGATTGAGTATAAGTATAAGAATATTGGTAGTTGATTCTTAATTGCATATGAACTTACTAAGCATTATTGCTTACCTTTCTTTCTTTCTCATCTCTTATAGGTTAATTTAGCTAGCTCGGGTTGGAGACCGCCGGAGATATTTTCACACTATCGAGGAGACACTTGGTATGAGGTATCAAGTTATTATGAGTCATGGCATGTATAGGGCTAGTGCATGAGGTTGATTAAGTCATTGTTATTGTGCCAAATGTGTTGGCCTAAATGATTTATGGAATAATTGTATAATGCCATAGTTGTTGGCTATTATGTTATATGAAAAGATGTATTTAACTATGTGGGATGGCAATTCAATTTGAGTAATTATGAATGTGATGGATGAGTATAAGTTGTGTAAGCTATAGGGATGCAAAGAGCTTGGCAAATAGCCTTGTTCTGGTTCACATGGGTAGGCACACGGGCGTGTGTCTAGGCCGTGTGAAGTTTGCACTTTAAAAATTAAAAATGGAATGGTCACACGGTTAAAGCACACGGGCGTGCCGAGGCCGTGTTGAATAAGTCAGAATACTAAGGTATGGCACACGGTTTAGACCCACGGGCGTGTCAAAATCGTGTGTGATTAGTCAGTGTCGACCACGGGTGAAAGGCACGGACATGTGATAGGGTACACGGGCGTGCTCCCAAAATGCATGGGCGTGTGCCTTAACCGTGGGCAAATTGGCAGAATACTGGGTTTTTAGGCACGGTCTGGGGACATGGGCGTGTGTGCCTATGCACGGGCGTGTCTCGTTCTACACGGACGTGTGAGCCGTGTAATTGAAGAGAAAGATTTTAAGAATCGTAAAAGTTTCGGATTAGTCTCGAGAGCTCTCGTGTGTATGAGTGAGGCCTCGTAAATAGAGAATGAGGTGATTGAGGTGAATGAAGAGAGTAGTCACGATTAGCCTAAGTAGCGAGCGTGAGGCTTAAGTCTGGTAACGCCTCGTACCCCGTTTCGGTATTGGAAATGGGTAAGGGGTGTTACAGGATAAGTCGAGATGTTAGTTTGAGAACACTATCTAAACCGGATGAAACCAAGATGATAGTTTGAAAAGCCATCCAAATCGAGAAACCGGGATGGTAAGTTATTGAAGTGAAAATCATCATCACAGAAGATAAGCGAATGACCATCGTCACCGGAAATCAAAACCGGGATGGTTGATTATTGCAGTGGGTTTTGGAGTGTCGAGCTATACCTTGATGGCGGTTCAGATGGATGGGTAGGAATTAAAAATGATATTTGCATCACATCATACTATGAACCATACATGCATTACTTTATATGTTTCGCATGCCATGTCTAAATTCATTGTTATGTTATTAATTATATGTGTTATGATTGTTCTATTGTATATGATGATTTAGAATTTATACTCATACGAGTCGTTGTAAGCTCACTCCCCCTTTTCTTTTCCTCTCAGGAGTGTTGAAAGTTAGGACTCAGGACGACATTGGAGGACCCTCGAACTAGCAAGTCATTTATTTTTCAATATGTCTATTTTCAAGTTTTAAAAGCATTCCTTATTCATTTTTTATCGGGACTATAATTATTATTTATTTCTTCTTTTATATAGTAGAATTAATATTGTTTAGTTTTTTATACTTAAGCATGTTATTATATTATTTACATACTATCTTTAATAATTGTTCCCGCTGCTTTTCAAAATAAAGGGGTTAAAAGATATCTTTTCTCAAAACCTTGGTCATTTTCATAACACCACACGTTGTTTTTCCGAAAAGGGATTTTCCTACAAATCTAATAAAATAGCTTTTAGGCCTTTGACTTACCTGAAACTCCTAGGTCGGGTCAGAGGTGTTACTGTAACACCCCTAACCCATATCCGTCGCTGGAATAGGGCTTCGGAGTGTTACCAGAACATTCAGAACATTTATCGATTAATTCAGGCAAGTTACTATTCATTCACCGAGGTCATTCATATTATCCCTTAAATAGACCCTCGAGGCCCAATACGAGTATTAGAATCAAGTCGGGACTAAATCAGGAACTCAGGGAATTTTTCATGAAATTCTAAAATTTTCCAAGGTACAAGGCTCACACGCCTGTGTGGTCCAAAGGACACGCCCGTGTGACCATGGGACACGCCCGTGCTGCAGGCCGTGTTCAAAACTAGGTAGCTATTTGACTTGTGCCACACGGCCATGCCACACGCCCGTGTGCTAGGCCATGTGGTTAATTAATTCAATTCGAATTAGGTGCATGTTTCACACGGCCAAGACACACGCCCGTCTTCAAGGCCGTGTCACCCACACGGCTGAGACACAGCCCGTGTCTCTGCCCGTGTGCTCAATTCTGAGCATTCTATTTTCTCAAATTTAAGGTGCAGGGGACACACGGCCTAACCACATGCCCGTGTTACAAGGACGTGTGTCACACACGGTCTAGACACATGCCCATGTGTCTGCCCGTGTGGACAAAATAAAACCATTTTTAGCTTTATTTCTCACCCAAAATTTCACCCATGACCTGCACTTGAATCAAACATATAAATACCAACCATTTCTAGCATTCAAGATGAGCAACTCTATCATTCAACAAGATATATCATCACAAGCATTCATGTTTACAATCTTACTCTTTAATAAGAATACTTATTTCCCCTTTCTTAATCAAACAATATATAGTACCTATGTTATCACCATAACATGAACTTAAATACATATATGCATGTACCAAAACATAATCATCACTATCTGTAACAGCCCGATTTAGGGCCTAGTCAGAATAATGGTTGCGAGACCACAAATCCGAAGTAGAAATATGTGTTTTTTGATTTCTATGAGGCTTATGATATGATTTCATGATTGTGTGAAAATTTCATGAGGAAATTTTATTTATTAGTGATCAATTTGTCCATTAGAACTAAATTACAAAGATTAGAAAATATGATATTCTAGAAGATTTAAGTATGAAATAGAATTATAAAAATTACTAGAGGTCCTTATTTAGCAATTAGACCATTATATGTTTAGATGGACAAAAATGGGCATGGGAAGGAAAAATCTTAAGAAAAGGCATTAAGGGCAATTTGGTCATTTGGTTAATAAAAGAATTAAAAGGGAAAATAAAGTCAAAATCTTGTCCATCTTCTTCTCCTTTGGCTGAAACTCCCTAAGGAAGATAGAGCTAGGGTTTGTTCATTCTCCAAGCTTGATTTTAAGTACCTCCTAGCCTCGTTTTTATTGTTCTTCATATTTTTGAGATCCTCGTAGCTCGATTTAGCTATTTCTAGGTATATTTTGGGCTAGGGTTTATGTTCAAAAATTTACCCATGTATTACATGCATGTATTTTGATTATTTATGGAAGAATATGAAAGTTTGATGTATGATAAACATCTTTTCCTAAGTGATTTTCATGAGAAATTCATAAAAAGGACTAAATTGTAAAGTTATGAAAATGGTCATACATGAGTTAATTAGTAGAAATTAAGGGTTGTTGTAGTTATGAAAGTGATTCGGCTAGGCTTGAAATTCAAAAAAAATTAAATGAAAATCATTTTACGAGCCTAGGGGCAAAAGTGTAATTATGTGAAAGTTTAGGGGCAAAATCGTAATTTTTCCAAAGTGTGATTCATGAGTCAATTTAGTCAATGTGAGTATTAAACAAGTGAAGTTGTTATTATAGATCAAGAAACACGAAGCCCAGACCGAAACTGAGGCAAGAACAAGGTTGTGGACTAAATTGAACACCTACACATATTTTGAGTACCGAGGTAAGTTTGTGTGAAATTATAGCTACATAATGTTTTTTTGTTTTAATTTGCTTGATATTATGAGAAATGGATATTATTTTTATGAAATTAACTAATGATGTCTCGACGAGAATTTGATGAAAATGTGTTAAGATGAAGTCTCGGTTAAAGATTCAGAATAACGAGGATACATATGTCATGACATGAGACAAGAAAGGTCCCGTGTAAGACCATGTCTGGGACATGGCACGGCACCGAATAAGGAAGGCCCCGTATAAGACCATGTCTGGGACATGGCCTAGGCACCCAAGGAAGATCTCGTGTAAGACCATATCTGGGACATGGCATCGACATCTATGTATGATTTCGTATAAGACCATGTCTGGGACATGGCATCGATATCGAGCTAAGAGATCCTGTGTAAGACCATATTTGGGATGTGGCATTGGCATCAAGAGGTGATCCCATGTAAGACCATGTCTGGGATATGGCATTGGCATCGTGATACATGTACGATGAGATTGAGTATCCTCCGATATTTCGAGTAATTCAATGGGCAAAAGAGTTAAGCATGCAAAGATAACAAGAGTTAAGCTATACAAAGGTGACAAAGAGTTACATTTAAGTGAAATATGATTATGATTTAAGTTTATGTTCATGATAACATAAGTGCTAAATTATGTGATGAAGTGATACAGGTACTGTGAGTAAAATACAAGTTATGAAACCCTAATGTGATATGTGATGGGTAAGCGTAAGTATGAGTAAGTATGTCAAAGTACTTGAGAATTTGTGTTGTTATCGTTCTATGAGATGGATGGATTTTACCATGAATACTTATGTTGCTATTTCAATTCATTCAAACTTACTAAGCTATGTGCTTACCCCTCTCCTTTCCCTTTTCCTTGTAGTTTCTCCAAGCTAGCTCGGGAATCGTAGGACATCGGAGCTCGGATCACACTATCAACTATTATTTTGGTATAGTAAAGTTGATTCATTTTGAGTATGGCATGTATAGGAACTTGGTCATTTTGTGTTATGTCACATTTGAAAGCCAAAGTGTTGGCTATTAATATTATACACTCATTTTGTAAATGGCCTTTAGGAATTGACCAATATTTGTCAAGTTTTATATCTTAATGATGATGAGTTTTATGTAGTGCATGAATGATGATTTGTGAGTCTTCATAGTGTATCATTTCCATGTTATGTGTTGCTTGTGTTGATATATGTGTGTTTAAGTTTCAGGGTGGCAATAGGCTTGGAAAATAGCCTTCTAATTGTCCACACGGGTGGACACACGGGCATGTGTCTAGACCGTGTGTGACACACGGTCAGCCCCATGGGTGTGCTGATAGGCCGTGTGTCCCCTGCACCAAACTTATGATAATTCGATTCGCCACATGGGCCAGCACACGGGCGTGTGCCTAGGCCATGTGCCATTTAGAGTTTGCTGACGTCATAAACAGAATACCCAAGTTTTCACACACAGGTGAGAACACGGGCGTGTCTAGGCCGTGTGAGGGACACGGGCCACAGACACTGGCGTGTGTCTGGCTGTGTGAAAACCCCTGTAGGTTCGAAATGAAAAATAAATTCCATACAGGCTAAGAACATGGGCGTGTGTGACTACACGGTCTGCCCACACGGGCGTGTTCCATTCCACACGGGCATGTGGCCCTGTTTTAGTTAAAAAAATCTTAGTGCGCAAAAGTTTTCGGTTTAATCCTGAAACCTTCCGAATGTATGTTTAGGGCCTCGTAGGCCCATAATAAGGATGTTATGAGTATGAAAGAAAAAGTTTAAAGTTGAGACAAAATTTTATAGCTGAGGATATATGTTTAAGCAAGTTTAGTCCGGTAATGCCTCGTACTTTGTCCTGGTGTCGGATACGGGTAAGGGGTGTTACATTTAGTAGTATCAGAGCTACGGTTTAGTCGATTCTCAGACTAACGTAGCGTAATCTTGAGTCTAGCTATACATTCCATACATGTGAGTATTTATGTAATGATAGTGTGACGACTCCTGATGATTTAAATTATGTTTTCATATAGTAAATGGATCCTGAAAGAGTTGTGACTGATGATGTAGTAAAAGTGCGCACTGGCTCCCCATTGAAGGGACGGTCTTAGATAAAAATGAGAATAGACCAACGCATTTGTGAAGTCGGAGAGGAGGAGAAGAGGCTAGGGAAGCCTTTCTCCATATGATGAATGCATGGTATACAGAGTCCGTTCGTGCGAACCCGAATGCACAACCCCTTCCACCCTCACCTATTCCTCAACCTACCCCAGTAGCTCCCCAAGTGGTAGAAGTGGTGAGGAGAGAAAAGCCTCCAGTTGATAGAATCCGAAAACAAGGAGCCGAAGAATTTCGAGCTAGTAAAGATGATGATCCGGAAAGAGCAGAATTTTGGCTTGAAAATACCATCAGGGTATTTGATGAATTATCTTGCACACCTGAAGAGTGCATGAAATGTGTAGTGTCGTTTCTAAGAGATTCTGCTTATCAGTGGTGGAACACCCTTGTGTCGGTTGTACCAAGGGAAAGGATCACATGAGAATTTTTCCAAGAGGAATTCCGGAAGAAGTATATTAGCCAACGATTTATTGATCAGAAAAGAAAGGAATTCCTTGAACTGAGACAAGGTAGAATGACAGTAACTGAGTATGAGTGTGAATTTGTAAGGCTCAGCAAGTACGCTCGGGAGTGTGTGTCCTCCGAAGCCATCATGTGTAAGAGGTTCGAGGATGGATTAAATGAAGATATCAGATTATTTGTTGGTGTCCTTGAGTTGAAGGAATTTGTTGTGCTAGTGGATCGGGCTTGTAAAGCCGAGGAATTGGTGAAAGAGAAAATGAAAGCTGAGATGGAGTCCCGTGACTCAAGGAAGAGACAATTGAATAAGTCATTCTAATCCTCGACCAAGAAGTCGAGAGATTTCCCTACCCGATCAGCTACTTCAGCCGGGTTTTCGAATAAAAGTAAGAGTAAACAGTACTCGGGGATTAAAGCTCAGACTACCTCAGTTGCTAGTGTTTGGAACACTCGACCTAATATACCAGAATGCCCACAGTGTGACAGACAACATCCCGGTGAGTGCCGAGCCCACGAGAGAGCCTGTTTTAAGTGTGGTTCCCGAGACCATTTCGTTAGAGAATGCCCTGAGATGGTTGAAAAAGAGAAAATTTAGAGTGCCAGATCGGGAAGCACTACTAGAGGGAGACAATAGAGAAACCTGGGAAGTGGAACGAGTAGTAAGAGTGCACCCAGAGAACAGGCTGCAAGATCTAAGGGTAGAGCGCCTGCGAGGACTTATTCTATTCGCGCTCGCGAAGAGGCATCATCCCCAGATGTAATTACGGGTACATTTTCTCTCCATGGTGCTAATGTTGTTGCTTTAATTGATCTGGGATCTACCCATTCATATATTTGCATGAAATTAGCATCTAGTATGAGCATGTCTGTAGAGTCTACAAAGTTTGTGATAAAAGTGTCCAATCCTTTAGGCAAAAGTGTATTAGTTGATAGGGTATGCAAAGATTGCCCATTGATGATTAGAGGTCATTATTTTAAGGCAAATCTCATGCTATTGCCATTTGATGAATTCGATATAATTCTTGGTATGGACTGGTTAACCGCTCATGATGTGACAGTAAATTGTGGAAAGAAATGCATTGAATTGAGATGTGAAAATGGGGACACCCTTCGTGTTGAATCAGATGAACAAGACAAACTGCCAGTAGTGATCTCTCATATGTCTGCCCAGAAATATGTAAGAAAGGGATACGAAACATATCTTGCTTTTGTGATGAATGCCAAAGAAACTGAGTTAAGAATGGAATCAGTACCGATAGTATGTGAGTATCCAGATGTATTCCCAGAAGAGTTGCCAGGGTTGCCTCTGGTGAGAGAAATTGAATTTGGCATTGAGTTAGCTCCTGGTACTACACCTATATTGATTGCTCCATACAAAATGGCTCCAACTGAGTTGAAGGAATTGAAGGCACAGTTGCAAGAGTTAACGGACAAAGGCTTTGCTAGACCTAGTTATTCTCTGTGGGGTGCTCCAGTGTTATTTGTGAAAAAGAAAAATGGTTCCATGAGATTATGTATAGATTAATGGCGACTTAATAAGGTTCTTGTGGAAGAATAAGTACCCATTGCCAAGGATCGACGATTTATTTGATCAGTTAAAGGGAGCCACGGTGTTTTCCAAGATAGATTTGAGGTCCGGTTATTACCAATTGAGGGTCAAAGACTCAAATGTGCCGAAAACCGCATTTTGGACAAGGTATGGGCACTATGAATATTTAGTCATGCCTTTTGGTTTAACAACTGCCCCTGCCGTGTTTATGGATTTAATGAACCGCATCTTTCGGCCATATTTGGATAAATTTGTTGTGGTTTTTATTGATGATATACTGATATATTCTTGTGATGAGAATGAGCATGCCGAGCACTTGAGGACGGTTTCTGATTTTCTGAGATAATCGGTTGTATGCCAAGTTTAGCAAGAGTGAGTTTTGGCTCAAAGAGGTTGGATTTTTGGGGCACATTGTCTCGGGAGATGGAATCCGAGTAGACCCAAGCAAGATTTCAGCTATTGCTAATTGGAAGCCGCCAAGAAACGTATCAGAGGTTAGAAGTTTTCTGGGCCTAGCTGGCTACTACCGGCATTTTGTCAAGGGATTTTCTATGATAGCCACTCCGATGACAACGCTATTACAGAGATGTAAAGTTCAAATGGACAGAGAAATGCCAAAAGAGTTTTGAGAAATTAAAGGCATTATTGACTGAGGCCCCAGTTCTAGTGCAACCTGAATCGGGAAAAGAATTTGTGGTCTACAGCGATGCATCCTTGAATGGATTGGGCTGTGTGCTTATGCAAGAAGGCAAGGTGATAGCATATGCCTCCAGACAGTTAAAGCCACATGAGAAGAATTACCCGACACATGATTTAGAATTGGCTGCCATTGTGTTTGCTTTGAAGATATGGAGACACCATTTCTATGGTGAAAGATGTTGGATATTCATCGATCATAAGATCCTAAAGTACTTGATGACTCAGAAGGAATTGAATTTAAGGCAGCGAAGATGGTTAGAGCTGATAAAGGACTATGAGCTAGTCATTGACTACCACCCGAGAAAGGCGAATGTAGTCGCCGATGCTTTGAGTAGAAAATATCTATTCGCATTGAGGGCTATGAATACACGGGTGACTTTTTCAGATGATGGTTCCAATCTAGCCGAGTTGAAGGCTAGACTGATGTTCCTTTAAGAGATTTATGAGGCTCAGAAAGATGACAGCGACTTGCAAGCCAAAAGAGTTCAGTGTGAGTCGGGAGTTGAGTCTGACTTCCGTATGAACTCTGATGGATGTTTGATGTTCAGAGACAGAGTCTGTGTACCGAGGAATGATGAGCTTATTCGGAAGATTTTACACGAGGCACATAGCGGATGTCTATCTATACATCCGGGTAGTACAAAAATGTATAATGATTTGAAGAAATGGTATTGGTGGCCGAGTATGAAGAAAGATATTTCTGGGTTTGTATCGATATGCTTAATTTGCCAGCAAGTGAAGGCTAAACACCAAGTACCCTCAGGTCTACTTCAGCCTATTATGGTTTCCGAGTGGAAATGGGACCGTATTACGATGGACTTTGTGACAGGTCTGCCGTTGACACCGATTAAGAAGGATGCCGTATGGGTTGTGGTAGATAGACTTATGAAGTCAGCGCACTTCATACCTGTACGCGTTGACTATTCACTTGATAAGTTGGCAGACTTGTATGTTTCTGAGATTGTAAGGCTTCATGGAGTGCCTTTGTCGATTATATCGGACAGAGATCCTAGATTCACATCCCGATTTTGGAAAAAAATGCAAGAAGCTTTGGGCAAGAAGTTGAGTTTTAGTACGACTTTTCACCCACAAACTGATGGACAGTCGGAGAGATTAATACAGATACTCGAGGATATGCTCCAGTGTTTTGTTCTCGAGTTTCAGGACAGCTGGGAAAAGTATTTACCGTTGGTAGAGTTTGCATACAATAATAGTTACCAGTCGAGTTTGAGAATGGCGCCTTATGAGGCTTTGTATAGGCGTAAATGCCGAACGCCTTTGTATTGGACTGAACTCAAGGAAAACCAGATTCACGGAGTCGATCTGGTTAGAGAAACTGAAGAAAAGATAAAGATAATCCGTGATTGTTTAAAAGCTACTTCTGATAGACAAAAATCCTACTCGGACTTGAAACGGAAAGAGATCGAATTTCAAGTTGGTGATAAGGTATTCTTAAAAGTATCACCATGGAAGAAAGATCTCAGATTTGGCCAGAAAGAAAAATTGAGTCCGCGTTTTATCGGACCATATAAGATTACCGAGAGGATAGGGCCGGTAGCTTATCGATTGGCTTTACCATCTGAGTTGGAAAAGATACATGATGTGTTTCACGTGTCAATGTTACGTCGTTATCGATCAGATCCTTCGCATGTGATTACACTGACAGAGGTTGAAATTCAACCCGACATGACATACGGTGAAGAATCGGCTAAGATTCTAGCACGAGAAGTTAAACAGCTAAGGAATAAAAGTATAACTCTCGTGAAAGTATTATGGCAAAGACATGGGGTAGAAGAGGCTACATGGGAGCCTGAGGAGGCTATGAGAAACCAGTACCCAAACCTTTTTATCTGTAAGATTTTCGAGGACGAAAATCCCTAAGGGGGGAGAATTGTAATAGCCCGATTTAGGGCCTAATCGGAATAGTGGTTGCGAGACCACAAATTCGAAGTAGAAATATGTGTTTTATGATTTCTATGAGGCTTATGATATGATTTCATGATTTTGTGAAAATTTCATGAGGAAATTTTATTTATTAGTGATCAATTTGTCCATTAGGACTAAATTACAAAGATTAGAAAATATGATATTCTAGAAGATTTAAGTATGAAATAGAATTATAAAAATTACTAGAGGTCCTTATTTAGAAATTAGACCATTATATGTTTATATGGACAAAAATGGGCATGGGAAGGAAAAATCTTAAGAAAAGGCATTAAGGGCAATTTGGTCATTTGGTTAATAAAAGAATTAAAAGGGAAAATAAAGTCAAAATCATGTCCATCTTCTTCTCCTTTGGCCGAAACTCCCTAAGGAAGACATAGCTAGGGTTTGTTCATTTTCCAAGCTTGATTGTAAGTACCTCCTAGCCCCGTTTTTAATGTTCTTCGTATTTTTTAAATCCCCATAGCTCGATTTAGCTATTTCTAGCTATATTTCGAGCTAGGGTTTATGTTCAAAAATTTACCCATGTATGACATGCATGTATTTTGATGATTTATGGAAGAATATGAAAGTTTGATGTATGATAAACATCTTTTCCTAAGTGATTTTCATGAGAAATTCATAAAAAGGACTAAATTGTTAAGTTATGAAAATGGTCATACATCAGTAAATTAGTAGAAATTAAGGGTTGTTGTAGTTATGAAAGTGATTCAGCTAGGCTTGAAATGCAAAGAAATTGAATGAAAATCATTTTACGAGTCTAGGGGTAAAAGTGTAATTATGTGAAAGTTTATGGGTAAAATCATAATTTTGCCAAAGTGTGATTCATGAGTCAATTTAGTCAATGTGAGTATTAAACAAGTGAAGTTGTTATTATAGATCAAGAAACACGAAGCTCAGACCGAAACCGAGGCAAGAACAAGGTTGTGGACTAAATCGAACACCTACACATATTTTGAGTATCGAGGTAAGTTTGTGTGAAATTATAGCTACATAATGTTTTTATGTTTTAATTTGCTTGATATTATGAGAAATGAATATTATTTCTATGAAATTAACTAATGATGTCTCGATGAGAATTTGATTAAAATGTGTTAAGATGAAGTCCTGGTTGAAGATTCGAAATAACGAGGATACCTATGTCATGACATGAGACAAGGAAGGTCCCGTGTAAGATCATGTCTGGAACATGGCATCGGCACTGAATAAGGAAGGTCCCGTATAAGACCATGTCTGGGACATGGCATTGACACCGAATAAGGAAGGTCCCGTATAAGACCATGTCTGGGACATGGCCTCGGCACCCAAGGAAGATCTCGTGTAAGACCATATATGGGACATGGCCTCGAAATCTATGTACGATTTCGTATAAGACCATGTCTGGGACATGGCATCGACATCGAGCTAAGAGATCCTGTGTAAGACCATATCTGGGATATGGCATTGGCATCGTGATACATGTACGATGAGATTGAGTATCCTCCGATATTTCGAGTAATTCAACGGGCAAAAAAGTTAAGCATGCAAAGATGACAAGATTTAAGCTATAAAAAGGTGACAAAGAGTTACATTTAAGTGATAGATGATTATGATTTAAGCTTATGTTCATGATAACATAAGTGCTATATTATGTGATGAAGTGATACAGGTACTATGAGTAAAATACGAGTTATGAAACCCTAATGTGATATGTGATGGGTAAGCGTAAGTATGAGTAAGTATGTCAAAGTACTTGAGAATTTGTGTTGTTATCGTTCTATGAGATGAATGGATTTTACCATGAGTACTTATGTTGATATTTCAATTCATGCAAACTTACTAAGCTATGTGCTTACCCCTCTCCTTTCCCTTTTCCTTGTAGTTTCGCCAAGCTAGCTCGAGAATCATAGGACGTCGGAGCTCGGATCACACTATCAACTATTCTTTTGGTATAGTAAAGTTGATTCATTTTGAGTATGGCATGTATAGGAACTTGGTCATTTTGTGTTATGTCACATTTGAAAGCCAAAGTGTTGGCTATTATTATTATACACTCATTTTGTAAATGGCCACCAGGAGTTGGCCAATATTTGACAAGTTTTATACCTTAATGATAATGAGTTTTATGTAGTGCATGAATGATGATTTGTGAGTCTCCATAGTGTATCATTGCCATGTTATGTGTTGCTTGTGTTGGTATATGTGTGTTTAAGTTTTAGGGTGGCAATAGGCTTGGAAAATAGCCTTCTAATTGTCCACATAGGCGTGTGTCTAGGCCGTGTGTGATACACGGTCAGCCCCATGGGTGTGCTGATCGGCCGTGTGTCCCCTACACCAAATTTGCGAGAATTCTATTCGCCACACGGGCCAGCACACGTGCATGTGCCTAGGCCATGTGCCATTAAGAGTTTGCTGACGTCATAAACAGAATACCTAGGTTTTCACACACGGGTGAGAACACGGGCGTGTCTAGGCCGTGTGAGGGACACGGGCCATTGACATGGGCTGTGTCCGATCGTGTGAAAACCCCTGTAAGTTCGAAATGAAAAATAAATTCCATACGGGCTAGGAACATGGGCGTGTGTGACTACACGGCCTGCCTACACGGGCGTGTTCCATTCTACACGGGCGTGTGGCCCTATTTTAGGTAAAAAATTTCTAAGTGCACAAAAGTTTTCGGTTTAATCCCGAAACATTCTGAATATATGTTTAGGGCCTCGTAGGCCCATAATAAGGATGTTATGAATATGAAAAAAAAAGTTTAAAGTTGAGACAAAATTTTATAGCCGAGGATATATGTTTAAGCAAGTTAAGTCCGATAATGCCTCGTACTTTGTCCCAGTGTCGGATACGGGTAAGGGGTGTTACACTATCCATTCCAATGGCTAGATTACAAGCATAATTTACATTTACATGCCAATATGGCCAACATATCCTATACATTCCATTACAACCGTAATTGAATTACCATACTATACCGACATGGGCCGATGGAGAGTGTGAGTGATCTCCGCCAAGCTTCCAATCCAATGAGCTTCCGATTTACTCTAAAACAGGGGAAAATAAAACGGGGTAAGCATAAAATGCTTAGTAAATTCGTATAACATGGTACTTAACTTACCATTCATCCTATTTTGAGGTAACTATGTAAGGCATATTCACTTAATTTGACCTCAAGCCCTACACACATTCTCGTTTCCCTTGTTAGTCATGTAATCCATGATAACATCAAGATATGTATAAGCTCAATCAACAATCAAGTTTCCATGCATATATGCTTTCCACAACATGCATTCATTTAGCATGTATATATCATCTCTTATTATTACAAGTATAGTTTCATAGTAGTTCCTTTCGATTTCAGATCGTTTCATGTCAGGGCTTTACTCATTTTATTCGAGTATAAAGGTCACCAAGTAGTAGTACACTCAAGGTGTACAAATATATAATCAAGGATGAACACTCTCATCAAATAATTTCCATGCACAATTATCATCTTTTCATATTTTCCTACATCACTAGTCATAAATCATCATTTCCTTGTATTTCATGTAATATCCTTTTTCATATCATATTTCATATCATCTATATATCATTCCATGTCAATTTGTCTTAAATTCATATTTTCCCTTATCAGAGCTTTACCCGTTGAATTTATTCAAAATATCGATGGATACACAGGTAGTACACTCAAGGTGTACGAATCAAAATCTGTCAATTCGTGTCCAATGGTACCCATAAGGTACAATTCCAGAGAGTACGCTCTCGAGCTACACATGTATACAACAGGATTACCAGTCCAGGCTAAATCCTTTTTATGTCATATGCTCTAAAGAGCTTGATCTGGATTACCCGTCCGGGCCAAATCTAATCCATAACATATGTTCGAGATGACTTATATCAGGATTACCCGTCCAGGCTAAATCCTATCAGAATTGAGGTCGAATGATTACTCATCTGATCTAAATCCTTTCCGCAACAAATGCAGGACCCCTTTCATTTCGAGAAATCACATATCCATCGATTTTCCATTTATTCAACCGGGATTTAAACACTTTTCAAGTATTATTGGGCATTTGATTATTTCATACCTCCGTAACATTTATGTAATTCAAGTAAAACACATTCCACATTCATGTCAAGCATACAAGTAACATTTTATTCATTTACCATTTTATCGGGCATTTTCATTTATCGGGCTATATCGAGTAGGTGATCATTTCATGTATTTATGACATTGATAAAATTCACAAACACAACATTTAAATCAAGCATACAAACATATACAATTTAGTTACACGAACTTACCTCGACAAAGATTCGTGTACGTAAAATCTACTAATCCGATATTTTCCTCATTTCTTGTTCTAACTCCGAATTTGATCTATTCGGATCTATACGAGTAAATTTAACATCAAATTATCATATTTTACACTTATTAGGACTCAATTTTTATCCTAGGCAAATTTACCATTTTACCCCTAACTTTTTCCATAAATTACCATTTTGTCCCTAGGCTCGGAAAATGAAATTCATGAAATCCGACCCTCTACCCAAGCCTAGCCAAAATATACATACAACTTTTACAGCACATACATTTCACAAATTTCAGCATTTTCCATGGATTTTCAACAATTTTCATTTTAGTCCTTAAATCAAGTTTTCATGAAAAATCACTTTGTAAAAGTTGTTTATCTATCATCAATCTTTCATTTTCTACCGTCAATTTCAAATTTCCAGCATATACATCCTTGACCCAATTTTTATACTTTGATAACTTTTCAAATTGATCCCTCAAATAGATAGTTTATGATATCCCGATTCCAAAAATATCAAAATTACTAACAACGAGCCGAGGAAACTTACCCAATTTGGCCATGAAAGTCTCTTCTCTCTCTCCTAGGGTTTCCATGTTTATTTTTGGGAAGAAGATGATATAAAATAAGATGATATCTTTTATCATCTTTTTAATTAATAAGTATTTTGCTATTTCAAATTAGTCCTTGCCCTTTTTCTATATTTCCATGGATGAGTCACCAAGAAAAATCTACATACTTTTCTTAATGGTCTAATTACCATATAAGGACCTCTAGTTTTGAATTTCATAGCTATTTGATCCTTCTAGCTACTAGAATCCAACTTTTGCATTTTATGCGATTTAGTCCTTCTCGTAATTAAGCACTAAATCGATAAAATTTTCTTTTCAAAATTTTCACACGACATTGCTAGTATACTATGGATCATATAATAAAATAAAAATATTTTTTATTTTTTGGCTCGGATTTGTGGTCCGGAGACCGCTGTTCCGACTTCTCCGAAATTGGGTTGTTACAACTCTCTCCCCTAAGAAATTTTCGTCCTCAAAAATTTTACCAGTAAAGAGGTTTAGAAATTACTCTCTCTCATAGTTTCCTTCAATTTCTAGGTAGCTCCCTCTATATCGTGTCACTGTCAGAAACTTTTACTAAGGCTGCCTTTTCATTTCTCAGTATTTCTCTTCTAGTGCCAGAATTTCAATCAATCTCTCACTGTAAGTCGTGTTAGGCTGAATTTCATTCTCTATCAGAGAGATAACAGATAATGGGTTTGATCGATACTGTCGTAACACATATACTCATAAAAACATTATGGACTCTGTAGAACTCTGATAATAATACTAATCAGTATGCAACACGTCTAATTCTTTTCAATGATCTCATTCGACTCAGTAAGCCTCAACCTTAATTTTGCCTGAACAGCCAATCTGAATAACTTTCTTTAATGGTAAATTTTTAAAAAAACTTTGTTACCATCAGAAACTCTATTTCTTTTCATTTTAGATCCACATCAGATTTTTGACGATCAAATACTGCTTTTAAACTGTTTTAGATCATTTTCATCTTTCTTCAGTCTCAAAGAATCGAACCTACTACAAGTATCATTTCTCATTGAACTCTATCCAAGACATCGGAGTTTTACATTTGTAACCATATAAAACCTCGTACAGTACAATTTTGTACTTTACTGTCAACTATTATAATAAGCAAATTCAACCTGAGGCAAATACTTTTCTCAGTTACCTTCAAATTCAAGTACACAACATCGAACTATATCTTCCAAAATCTGAATCATATGTTCAGATTGATCATCCGTCTGAAAATGAAACACGATACTAAAATGTAACCATATACCCAGAGTTTCTTGTATCTTATTTCAGAATCGAAATATAAACTGTAGATCTTTATCAGGAATAACAGAAACTAGCACCTCGTATAGTCTGTTAATCTCAAAAGTAGATAATTCAAGCAATCTATCAAGCGAGAAATCCATTCATGCCAGAATAAAATGTGCAGCCTTTGTCAAACAATAAACAATTACTCAAATAGTATCTTTCTTTTTCATAGACAGGAATAATCCCAATATAGAATTCATGGTAACTTTGTCCCATTTCCATTTTGGTATTTTCTCTGACTATAACCATCTTGAAAGTTTCATCCTTATCTTACTGGTACATCCATCATTTAAGTACAATTTCAGAAGTACCATATTTCATTTCTGAGCTACTAATACATCTTTTTCAATTCATTATGCATTTTATCATTTCCCAGATAAACAGACATAGTACCACTGTGATCATTCATGTAAAATTTTCAGTACAAGCTCTAATTTCTTCAGTACACAGACTCTGTCTCTGAATAATAGGCATTTACCGAATCTATTCTGAAATTCTGAATCAGAAATTATTCACACTGTATTCATTTAACTTACAACTCATTATCATTTTTTTGAGTTTCACTGTTCTGTTGTAGAAACATCGGTTAAGCTCTATATTTCAGCTAAAATTATTCTTTCATTCAGACAATAGCAATCGAGTATCTATTGCTCATAAAGCAAACAAAGAATTTTCTACTCAATATATCAGCAACCATATTTACTTTTCCTGAATGATAATCAATTACCCAAATCAGGATCTTTCAATAATTCAAGCCATGTACACAATCTCAAAGTCAAATCTTTTAGCAACATCAGACACTTCAATCTTTACAATCGGTGAATATATGACATTTTTCACCAAACAAGAAATGTTGTCAGATTTCAATACAGAAACAATAGCCGTCAATTCTAGATCATATATCGGGCAATTCTTTCCATGTGGTTTTTAACTGTGTAAAAGTACAAGCTATTACTTTGCCTTACTGCATCAAAACACAGTCTAATTCCATTCAATAATACATCTCTGTAATAACAAACTCCTTATGCAATTCAGGCTGAACCAGAATTAATACTTCGGTCATTAGGGCTTCCAACTGATCAAAGCTTTACTAACATTTGTCTGTCCATTCACTTCTTACATCTTTCCGTAATAACTATGTCATCAATGCAGCTATTTCAATTATTAACATTGAAGCTTTGAGTTCTTCCAAAGCCACAACCATCAGATAGACTTTAAACTATAGTGCAATATTATGACTAACATTTCAGCTGTATAGATAAAGCAACACTTCAACATCAATAGTGCACCTCAACTTAAAAGAGGGAAAACCGAAAGTGGCCCCAATAATAACCAATGCAGTAATACAGTTTATATAATCTGTGATCTCTATCACCATACCTCATGATCGAGTCAATATTCATAACGGTAATGAATGTAATTACCTCCAATCAAAGAATATCTTTCACAAGCAATCCCACGTTTACATAATAAAGATATTGATGATGTCTCAGAGAAAATTTAGAAGAGTAATATCACGCTTACTCAGTAGAAATAACTGTGATAAAGACAATATAATTTGTACATTCGCAATTCAGGGCTTCAATCAATAGAAGTAGAAAATAACATCACATGAACTTTATCATCAAATCTTATATTAATCATGATGAATTAGAAAGCCCAAATATGATAGAGCAATACCACTCATGAATTAACAAGGCTTACAGTAACTTCATCAATCATGATTTACTAGCTTTTCATTACGACAAATATTGCATCTGTATATGCACAATTTCATATGCCTCTGAGAATAACAGAACTTATAGAGTACCCAGAAGATATTGCTGAAATATCCCCGATTATAATAGCTGCATTCAAATATCTTTGCAGTTTTATTACTATTTCACTGACCAATAAAATCATCAATAATCTTACATTATTTAGTTCACTGAAAGAGTCAATTTAGAAAAATTTTCAGCTAATTCAGTCTGTAATTATCGCATCTGTATAAGTCAATTACTCATGAATAACTTCTTCCTTAATAATGACATCACATATTCAGAATAATCTTCAGAAAAATCTGATATCTCTTTAATACCGTCTTTACTTATTAACTTGTTCTCATTTTGACCACATTTTTAGTCATTCAGCCTTTGAACTCTTTAGTTCCACATTCATGAGCTTAATCCATATGAATCTTGTGAATTTCATTGTACAAAACTATACTGGTGAGGGGGTGGAGATCGTAAGCCTCAAAATTTAACTTTCATATATATATATACTTATATAACACAACATTTATCATTCTCATGTACTATAAAGCATTTATTCGTACCTTCTCGGATTCTATTTCATCATGAGTAACATTTTACTCAGATACTTGAGTATCTCTTTCGGAGTCATAGGAATTAGTTCGGTTGGAAAGCATCTCTGTCTATTTGTAAAATAATTTTCATCAGAGTCGGGAGATATCACACTATCACAGGTTATATAATGGCATGTATTTCTAGACTCCACATATGCCACGTTCAGTCCGAGAACCGACTAAACCATAGCTCTGATACCACTAAATGTAACACCCCTAACATGTATCCGTCGTCGGAACAGGGTTTCAGAGTGTTACCAGAACATTCAGAACATTCATCGATTAATTCAGGCAAGTTACTATTCATTCACCGAGGTCATTCATAATGTCCCTTAAATGGACCCTCGAGGCCCAATACGAGCATTAGAATCAAGTCGGGACTAAATCGAGAACTCAGGGAATTTTTCGCGAAATTCTAAAATTTTCCAAGGTACAGGGCTCACACGCCCATGTGGTCCAAGCAATACGCCCGTGTGACCCTAGGACACGCCCGTACTGCAGGCCGTGTACAAAACTAGGTAGCTCTCTGACTTGTGCCACACGGCCATGCCACACGCCCGTGTGCTAGGCCGTGTGGTTAATTAATTCAATTCAAATTAGGTGCAAGTTTCACACGGCAAAGACACAAGCCCGTGTTCAAGGCCATGTCACCCATACGACTGAGACACACGCCCGTGTCTCTGCCCGTGTGCTCAATTTTGAGCATTTCTCTTTCTTGAATTTAAGGTGCAGGGGACACACAGCCTAACCACATGCTCGTGTTACCAGGTCGTGTGTCACACACGGTCTACACACACGCCCGTGTGTCTTCCCATGTTGACAAAATAAAATCATTTCTAGCTTTATTTCTCACCCAAAATTTCACCCATGACCTGCACTTGAATCACACATACAAATACCGACCATTTCAAGCATTCAAGATGAGCAACTCTATCATTCAACATGTTATATCATCACAAGCATTCATGTTTGCAATCTTTCTCTTTAATAAGCATACTTATTTCCCCTTTCTTAATCAAACAATATATAGTACCTATGTTATCACCATAACATGAGCTTAAATACATGTATGCATGTACCAAAACATAATCATCACTAGCCATTCCAATGGATAGATTACAAGCATCATTTACATTTACATACCAATATGGCCAACATATCCTATACATGCCATTACAACCATAATTGAATTTGTAACACCCCATACCCGATTCCAGGCTAAAATCGGATACGAGACATTACTATGCTTGAACTTCCTTAAACATGTACTTACGGGCTACAAAATTTTGTTTCGAATTAAAAACTTCTCTTTCTTAGTCAAATCATTCACATCGTGGGCCTACGAGGCCTTAAACTTGCGTCCGAAAACTTATACAAGCCAAAAGAAACTTTTCTTTAAAATAGGGGCCACACGCCCATGTTGGTATAGGGACACGCCTGTCTGTCCTTAAGACATGCCCGTGCCTTCCACCCGTGGTCGACACTGACTAAATCCACACGTTCTATACACACGCCCGTGTGCGTCATCCGTGTGACAATTGAATTTCTAAGTGTCAAGTGCAGACTTCACACGGCCTTGTAACACGCCCATGTGCCAACCGTGTGTATCACACGGCCTGAACAAATGGTTGTGTGACCAGCCCGTGGTCTAATCTGACTTAAGATACTAAGGTGCAGGAGACACACGGCCTAGACACACGCCCGTGTGTCTATCCGTGTGGGCACTTAGTGGCTATCTTACCAAGCCTTTTACCACTCCCGTTTTCAAAATTTCATATACTATTTCAAAACATTCACAAATCATCAATTAAAACACATGAATTAACACATTTAATCATTAAAGAGATAAAGCCTTTATCCCATACACTAGGGAGAACTACTCCCAATACAAATACAACCAACTTAGATTCTCTTAGGCCAATACAATTTGGCACATTATCAATGACTTAATCAACCTCAAGTACTAGCCCTATACATGCCATGACTTCTAAGGACTTGATACATCATACCAAGGGTCTGCTCGATAGTGTGAAAACATCTCCGGCGGCCTCCAACCCGAGCTAGTTAATATAACCTAGAAGAGATGAGAAAAGTAAATGAGTAAGAAATAATGCTTAGTAAGCTCATCTGCATAATGTGTCAAATATTGATATTCATTGAATATACATAATTACAAAGTATCATAAAGAGTGTCTCTTATAAACTTAAGGTTACTTACTCAACTATTCTTGAAACTTACTCATTCAATCTCTTACCACATTCTTACCTTGCCACAAGCCAATTGCTCATTTAATTAGTACATATTCCTGCATTGATCACCACATGATCATATAAAACAGCTGATCAAGCATTTTCAATAAGATACTCATACTATTAATCTCTCGGTGGTTTCGCACTTAGCCTACCATTGAATCTTTAATAGGGTGGTATCGCACATAGCCCACCAGTCATTTATACTTATGGTGATTTCGCACTTAGCTCACCAATTATTTATAGGCGATGGTATCGCACACAGCCCATCATTACCATCAATAAGGTGATGTCGCACATAGCTCACCGTTGTTTTACATTCATGGATAATAATCCACATGTATATCTCTATTTCAAATGTTCATTCGAGAACATCCTCACATACTTCTATTCTTACTTAACTTTCTACGATACTCGTTCGCATTCACACAATGCATAAATGAATCTATCTCATACAACTAAGGCGTATTGAATACACATAACCCACTAAGAGTTCATCATATACTGAATCCATATCAATTCAATTCTAACACACACTTGTGCTTTTCGTGGTACAACCACATACTTTCTTTCTTTCAACATATACATTGAATCACTCAAGTTATTAAATAATTCTCTTGAGTCTTATACTCATAATGTCACATAGAATTTATACCCCAATAGGGTTTTACTTGCATTAACATATCGATGCCATGTCCCTGACATGGTCTTATACGAATTCTTACATTGAGGCCATATTCTAATATGGTCTTACACGAGACTTTAACTATCATCATATCATTCTACATTCATTTCCCATTACTCTTAAATTCAATTCTTTTGACCTCTCATCAAAGATATTTCATACATTCATAGAGTAAATATACATTCCATACAACATTGGAACATTAAATTAACTCATACATAATTGCAACATTTGCACATGAACTTACCTCGATGTCGAAAGGGCCAAAAGGGACTTTTTTGCCCACATTTCTCTTTTCATCCGTTCTAGGTCCGAAACTCGTTTTCTTTAATCTAGAACAATGAAATTTACTGATTTAATCATTTATAAATCATAATACACCATAATCTACACTTTAGGCAAAAATGACTATTTTGCCCCTACACTTTGGAAAAATTTTGATTTTACCCCTAGGCTCGTAAATAAATTTTCATCTCAATTTCTTATTAAGCAAGCCTAGCTGAACATTTAATTCTCTTACAACTATTCACAATTCCATCTATTTCATGCCTTAATGAACAATTTACAACTTTTGCATTTTAGTCCTAATTAGGTGTTTTCATCAAAACACCTTTCACAAAAGTTGTTTATCAACATCCTATCATTCATTTTCTTCCATAAAAAATCAGCAACCAACATAAAATCTCTCATGGAAAGTCCCTATACTTTCAACCATGTTGCAAATTAGTCCCTCCATTAGCTATCTTAAGCTTTGGAGACTCCAAAAATACAATTTTTATCAAGAAAGATCATCAAATCACTTACTTGTGAGGAGAAATGCTTGTTGAAATTTTGAGCTTCAAAAACCCCCATTCTTGTTGGTATTTTCGGTGGAAGAAGAGAAGAAATAAAAAGATGATAGCTTTTTGCTTATTTCATCTTATTTTATTTCTTTTTAATTACCTAACATGACAACATTTAATGCCCTTGTCCCCTTTGTCATCCTTTGACCGGACAAGCTAATTCCCATGGCCTAATTGTACCTTTGGGACCTCCAATTTATAAACCATAGCTATTTGGTGCCTCTAGCAAATAGAATAGAACTTTCGCACTTTATGCGATTTAGTCCTTTTTCACAATTTAGCTAGAAATCGCTAAAATTAAGGCACCAAAATTTTCATGCATCCTTATAAGCATGTTATAACACATAACATAACATGAAAATAATTTTATCTAACCTCGAATTAGTGATTTCGAGATCACTGTTCCGACTAGCCCCTAAATCGGGCTATTACAACTCTCCCCCCTTAGGGATTTTTGTCCCCGAAAATCTCATCAGGAACATTCTTAAAACGTTTCCATCTACTCTTCAAAATCACGAGTCCACTTATCCTCAAATTTCTCTTGCAAACAACTCTTAAACTGTGATACATAAGGTCGAAACGTAACTTGAGACCTAGGTTATTCTTCCTCTGGGGCATATACTCTGTAATCTACCAATTTGGAACTCTGCACATGTCCAAATGATCATTCGAATCTTTACTGGTTGATTTACTACAATTCGAATGACATTTCCCTTTCTTGGAAATTTTTTCACATCAAATTTGAAATCTATAAGGTTTTACCTCACTCTCTCATTAAAGCATTTACCGACTGTAGTAGTCTTGTCTTGTGTGCTTTGGAAACTCAGCTTTTAGTGGTCAACTACTTCTAACCATAACTCGATCATATTGTGAAATGTACTCTATGTCAAAACATTTATGCACATAACTGCATTTCCTTACTTTTGCATTATTAGATATGCTACTACTAAATCTCATACCAAAACTCTTGTATAAGTTCTGGATTCAACATCATTTACTTTCAATCTCGAGGAAGCATCAACAACAAAAATCTTATCCAACATGGATAACTTATTTAATATACCATTTATTATAACATACGAACTCTTACAGTTTCGAAAGGAAGACTCACTATAGTTATTAACCTCGCTGAAACTAGGATATTACCAACTAGAGTCAACTGAGTAACTAACTCACATTACTAAACATGGATCTTTCATAACATCTAACTTACAACAAAGGCACAAAAGTGATTGTCTCTGGATTACCAACCTATCAGCTCTTTTTCTCGATTCATGCTGAACTCAGTACTAAAACTTTCAATTAACAGTTCCTTCTATAGCTTTCAACTCAACCATCACGATTTGAACATTTTGATGAGCATATCTTTGTATCATGCTCCCTACTCACGTACACACAGAATTTTATTCTCTTTACTGATTCATGCGTGAATATACACAGAAGTTGAATCATATCTCAATACATTAATCTACTCTTTTCTCCATACTGAGAACATATTTTAAGCAAACTCTCATCTGAGTTTCTCTTGCTATGCTAATCTAGAACCTTCACTATAGTCATATCTCACGATAGCAGGGACATCTCGATCGAATTCATTAACTCTATTCATCTTATTCGAAAACTCATCATACAACGTGAAACTTGTGATTTCATTTCTTATACTAGAATCATCACCAACTTCCTCCTCAAGGTACCCAATTAAGGTTACGAGGAGATAGAGGAATGTCGATTTCAATTAACTAAATCGACAACCGTTTAGTCTACTTTTTCCGTCAGCTAACATTCTCACACAATCACAATTTCATGAAAAGAACGACCACATCATCCCTGAAGGGAAACATGTATTAGTATATAATACTAAAAGAGATCATTATAATCTCATCCATGGCATTAACTAACCATGCACAAACCATAGGCTTCTAGCCAACTTACTCATACTTGCCCTTATATAACACTTTTTGTGTCATCTATCGTAATCGTCTCTTCGTGATTCATTCACGAGTACATGTTTTCACTCTTTCACATGACTTTAGTACCATTCTTATTTCTACCTCTAGACTCATCTATCTGTCCCATTGATCACTAGAGATAATCAAAGACGCATGTTCATCGTCATTCATGTAGGTACGAAACCAATGCCACATTCCCGAGGTGGTCTTATATGGAGTCACCTCTAAATGCCAATGCCATATCCCTGATAAGGTCTTATATGGACTTCAACATCAAGCATCGATGCCATATTCTGAATATGGTCTTACACGATTCTCATATTCATTACCGAAGCCATACCCCGGATATGGTCTTATATGGGATCTTAATTTGGTGCCGAGGCCATGTCCTGGACGTGGTCTTATACGGGACCTTATCTATCTCATATTTTGATGATAGCATTATCACATTCATTATAGTCCCCTAGGACTTCAACCTCATGTTCAACAACAATTACTCTATTTAGTAGAGTATCATGTATCAGCGTGATACAAAGCATTCTCAACTATGCTAACATAATTATTGCATTAATCCGATGCAAACTTACTCAACTTAACTCTCATAACATCTCATCATAATTCAACAGTGGTAAGGGAGTGAGGTTGCAAAGTCCCTTAGCCTAACTCTCGTGACTACATACATATGATTTACTACTCATTGTCAATGAAATATCATCATAGTCACACAACTCGCCTCAAGTGAGTTTTCACATTTATCACGCTACAATTGTTTCTATCACTTATACTTTCGAACTGTGACTTCACTTACTCAAGTTTCACATTAAGGTCTACTTGAGTACTCAACATTTAACTCTAATTCCTTTTACTATTTCTTATTAATCTAGAGAATGTCTTACAGGTTTTGAGTATGTCGTTTACTTGATTGCCATAGTCCAACTATGGCCTTACTCGTATCACAACATCATAGCTCAACTATTGCTTTACATGTCGTCACGATGCCATAGCCTCGCTATGGTCTTACACAAAATCTCATATCAACACCAATGCCATATCCCAGATACGGTCTAACATGGAAACTCATATCGATGCCGATGCCATATCCCAGATATGGTCTTACATGAAATCTTATATCGATGTCGACGCCATATCCCAGATATGGTCTTAGACGATCTCATACCGAAGCCAGGTCCCAGACGTGGTCTCACATGGGATTACTATTTGATGCCGATGCCATATCCCAGATATGGTCTTATACAGGATCTCACAACAATTATCGATGCCATATCCCAGATATGGTCTTATCCGATTATCTTATTCAATACCGAAGCCATATCCCTGATATGGTCTTACACGGGATCATGTATCGATGCCAATGCCATGCCCCAGACATGGTCTTATCTGGGATCACATATACCACCATGGTCCAACCATGGTCTTATTCATCATTTCATAATTGAACGACCGTACTCATCTCCTGCATTCTACTTAGTCAAACTTTTCAGTTTTAACTCTCACATTATAATATGTGTGACTTTGTAACAGGGTTATAAGACGAAACATTATACCTTCTCTACTTTAATAGTCACACGTGAGATTTAACCATGTGGACATATTTATCATAAACAATGGCATCACAAATCTCAAATGCTTACTTACTCTTACTGCTCCTCACATACATCATGGTACTTACTAGTCTCATGTTTGTAAGGTAAACAAGGTACCTGTAACACTTGATCACATAGATCAGTATACTTTACTATAACAAGCATAATCTCAACATCATCATTCATAACATGAACTATACTTGTTAGTCAGCCTTCACTAGCATGACATAATATCAACTTTACTACTAACTTTCTTGCTATCTCATTTAAGCTTTACTCTTTTGCCCGATGAATTACTATGAATGGTGAGGATCTTTGAATCTCATTTCACATGTATCTTGATGCCAATGCTATATCCTTGATATAGTCTTACATGGGATCTCTTACTTGGTATCGATGCCATGTCTTGACATGGACTTACACGAAGTCTTACTTGTGGGTTCCCTTGGGAACTTACCATTGCCATGTCTTGACATGGTCTTATTGGTAACTTTACTCATGAACTGGTCAATGCCGAGCCTTGGCTTGGACTTACATGAAATCTTCCTTGTTACTCACCAATGCCATGCCTTGGCTTGGACTTACATGGGATCTCTATCTCTTGATAGCTTTTCAATGCCAAGACTTGTCTTGGACTTACATGACATCTTTGCTTGGAGACTCGCCAATGCCATGCCTTGGCTTGGGCTTATATGGGACTTCATCTCATAGTAACTCTTCAATGCCAAGACTTGTCTTGGTCTTACATGATAACTTGCTTGATTGCCGATGCCATGTCTTGACATGGTCTTATACGGAATTTCTTGTCTCATGTGGCAGATTGAGTATCCTAAGTAACTCATTTTCAATCGGGGCTTTCATATACATGCTCTTAGTAACTTCTTTGTTTAATAAATCATTAAACATTTTCATGGAAATAATGTACATATAAAATCATCACAAGCAATTCAATGAAATATTCATGAAGCTTGAAAATCATACAAACTTACTGAAATTAGCTCGGTTGGGAATCATCTCTGTCTTAACAAATTAATTTCGTTAGAGCCGGGAGACATCACACTATCACGGTCCACATATGGAATGTATAGCTAGACTCTTACTCGTGCTAGGTTAGTCCGAGAACCGACTAAACCATGCTCTGATACCACTAAATGTAACACCCCATACCCGATTCCGAGGCTAAAATCAGATACGAGACATTACTATGCTTGAACTTCCTTAAACATGTACTTACGGGCTACAAAATTTTGTTTAGAATTAAAAACTTCTCTTTCTTAGTCAAATCATTCACATCGTGGGCCTACGAGGCCTTAAACTTGCGTCCGGAAACTTTTACAAGCTAAAAGAAACTTTTCTTTAAAACAGGGGCCACACGCTCGTGTTGGTATAGGGACATGCCCGTGTGTCCTTAAGACATGCCCGTGCCTTCCACCCGTGGTCGACACTGACTAAATCCACACGGTTTGTACACACGCCCGTGTGCGTCAGCCGTGTGACAATTGAATTTCTAAGTGTCAAGTGCAGACTTCACACGGCCTTGGAACACGCCCATGTGCCAACCGTGTGTATCACACGGCCTGGACAAACGGCCGTGTGACCAGCCCGTGGTCTAATCTGACTTAAGATACTAAGGTGCAGGAGACACACGGCCTAGACACACGCCCGTGTGTCTATCCGTGTGGGTACTTAGTGGCTATCTTACCAAGTCTTTTACCACTCCCGTTTGCAAACTTTCATATACTACTTCAAAACATTCTCAAATCATCAATTAAAACACATGAATTAACACATTTAATCATTAAAGAGATAAAGTCTTTATCCCATACACTAGGGAGAACTACTCCTAATACAAATACAACCAACTTAGATTCTCTTAGGCCAATACAATTTGGCACATTATCAATGACTTAATCAACCTCAAGTACTAGCCCTATACATGCCATGACTTCTAAGGACTTGATACCTCATACCAAGGGTCTACTCAATAGTGTGAAAACATCTCCGGCGGCCTCCAACCCGAGCTAGTTAATATAACCTATAAGAGATGAGAAAAGTAAAGGAGTAAGCAATAATGCTTAGTAAAATCATCTACATAATGTGTCAAATATTGATATTCATTGAATATACATAATTACAAAGTATCATGAAGAGTGTCTCTCATAAACTCATGGTTACTTACTCAACTATTCTTGAAACTTACTCATTCAATCTCTTACCACATTCTTACCTTGCCACAAGCCAATTGCTCATTTAATTAGTACATATTCCTGCACTGATCACCACATGATCATATAAAACAGCTCAGTAAGCATTTTCAATAAGATACTCATACTATTAATCTCTCGGTGGTTTCGCACTTAGCCCACCATTGAATCTCTAATAGGGTGGTATCGCACACAGCCCACCAATCATTTATACTTATGGTGATTTCGCACTTAGCTCACCAATTATTTATAGGCGATGGTATCGCACACAGCCCATTATTACCATCAATAAGGTGATGTCGCACATAGCTCACCGTTATTTTACATTCATGGATAATAATCCACATGTATATCTCTATTTCAAATGTTCATTCGAGAACATCCTCACATACTTCTATTCTTACTTAACTTTCTACGATACTCGTTCGCATTCACACAATGCATAAATGAATCTATCTCATACAACTAAGGCGTATTGAATACACATAACCCACTAAGGGTTCATCATATACTGAATCCATATCAATTCAATTCTAACACACACTTGTGCTTTTTGTGGTACAACCACATACTTTCTTTCAACATATACGTTGAATCACTCAAGTTATTAAATAACTCTCTTGAGTCTCATACTCATAATGTCACATAAAATTTATACCCCAATAGGGTCTTACTTGCAATAACATATCGATGCCATGTCCCTGACATGGTCTTATATGAATTCTTACATCGAGGCCATATTCTAATATGGTCTTACACGAGACTTTAACTATCATCATATCATTCTACATACATTTCCCATTACTCTTAAATTCAATTCTTTTGACCTCTCATCAAAGATATTTCATACATTCATAGAGTAAATATACATTCCATACAACATTGGAACATTAAATTAACTCATACATAATTGCAACATTTGCACATGAACTTACCTCGATATCGAAAGGGCCAAAAGGGACATTTTTGCCCACATTTCTCTTTTCATCCGTTCTAGGTCCGAAACTTGTTTTCTTTGATCTAGAACAATGAAATTTACTGATTTAATCATTTATAAATCATAATACACCATAATCTACACTTTAGGCAAAAATGACTATTTTACCCCTACACTTTGGCAAAATTATGATTTTGCCCCTAGGCTCGTAAATAAATTTTCATCTCAATTTCTTATTAAGAAAGCCTAGCTGAACATTTAATCCTCTTACAACTATTCACAATTCCATCTATTTCATGCCTTAATGAACAATTTACAACTTTTGCATTTTAGTCCCAATTAGGTGTTTTCATCACAACACCTTTCACAAAAGTTGTTTATCAACATCCTATCATTCTTTTTCTTCCATAAAAACTCAGAAATAAACATAAACTCTCTCATGGCAAGTCCCTAGACTTTCAACCATGTTGCAAATTAGTCCCTCCATTAGCTATCTTAAGCTTTGGAGACTCCAAAAATACAATTTTTATCAAGAAAGATCATCAAAATCACTTACTTGTGAGGAGAAATGCTTGCTGAAATTTTGAGCTTCAAAAACCCCCATTCTTGTTGGTATTTTCGGTGGAAGCAGAGAAGAAATAAAAAGATGATAGCTTTTTGCTTATATCATCTTATTTTATTTCTTTTTAATTACCTAACATGACAACATTTAATGCCCTTGTCCCCTTTGTCATCCTTTGACCGGTCAAGCTAATTCCCATGGCCTAATTGCACCTTTGGGACCTCCAATTTATAAACCATAGTTATTTGGCGCCTCTAGCAAATAGAATAGAATTTCGCACTTTATGCGATTTAGTCCTTTTTCACAATTTAGCTAGAAATCGCTAAGATTAAGGCACCAAAGTTTTCATGCATCCTTATAAACATGTTATAACACATAACATAACATGAAAATAATTTTATCTAACCTCGAATTAGTGATTCCGAGATCACTGTTCCGACTAGCCCCTAAATCGGGCTGTTACAGAATTACCATACTATACCGACATGGGCCGATGGATAGTGTGAGTGATCTCCGCCAAGCTTCCAATCCAACGAGCTTCTGATTTACTCTAAAACAGGGGAAAATAAAACGGGGTAAGCATAAAATGCTTAGTAAATTCGTATAACATGGTACTTAACTTACCATTCATCCTATTTTGAGGTAACTATGTAAGACATATTCACTTAATTTGACCTCAAGCCCTACACACATTCTCGTTGCCCTTGTTAGTCATGTAATCCATGATAACATCAAGATATGTATAAGCTCAATCAACAATCAAGTTTCCATGCATATATTCTTTCCACAACATGTATTCATTTAGCATGTATATATCATCTCTTATTATTGCAAGTATAGTTTCATAGTAGTTCCTTTCGAGTTCAGATCGTTTCATGTCAGGGCTATACTCATTTTATTCGAGTATTAAGGTCACCAAGTAGTAGTACACTCAAGGTGTACAAATATATAATCAAGGATGAACACTCTCATCAAATAATTTCCATGTACAATTATCATCTTTTCATATTTTCATACATCACTAGTCATAAATCATCATTTCCTCGTATTTCATGTAATGTCCTTTTTCATATCATATTTCATATCATATATATATCATTCCATGTCAATTTGTCTTAAATTCATATTTTCCCTTATCAGAGCTTTACCCGTTGAATTTATTCGAAATATCGATGGATACATAGGTAGTACACTCGAGGTGTATGAATCAGAATCCATCAATTCGTGTCCAATGGTACCCATAAGGTACAATTCCAGAGAGTACACTCTCGAGCTACACATGTATACAACAGGATTACTAGTCCAGGCTAAATCCTTTTTATGTCATATGCTCTAAAGAGCTTGATCTAGATTACCCGTCCGGGCTAAATCCTATCAGAATTGAGGTTGAAGGATTACTCATCCGAGCTAAATCCTATCCGCAAAAAATGCAGGACCTCTTTCATTTCGGGAAATCACATATCCATCGATTTTCAATTTATTCAACCGGGATTTAAACACTTTTCATGTATTATCGGGCACTTGATTATTTCACACCTCTGTAACATTTATGTAATTCAAGTAAAACACATTCCACATCCATGTCAAGCATACAAGTAACATTTTATTCATTTACCATTTTATCGGGCATTTTCATTTATCGGGCTATATCAGTAGGTGATCATTTCAGGTATTTATGACATTGATAAAATTCACAAAATCGACATTTAAATCAAGCATAAAAACATATAAAATTTAGTTACAAAAAATTACCTCGACAAAGATTCGTGTAAGTAAAATCTACTAATCCGACATTTTCCTCATTCCTCGTTCTAACTCCGAATTTGATCTATCCAGATCTATACGAGTAAATTTAACATCAATTTATCATATTTTACACTTATTAGGACTCAATTTTTATCCTAGGCAAATTTACAATTTTGCCCCTAACTTTTCCATAAATTACCATTTTGTCCCTAGGCTCGAAAAATGAAATTCATGAAATCCGACCCTCTACCCAAGCCTAGCCAAAATATATATACAACTTTTACAGCACATACATTTTACAAATTTCAGCATTTTCCATAGATTTTCACCAATTTTCATTTTAGTCCTTAAATCAAGTTTTCATGAAAAATCACTTTGTAAAAGTTGTTTATCTATCATCAATCTTTCATTTTCTACCATTAATTTCAAATTTCCAGCATATACATCCTTGACCCAATTTTTTTACTTTGATAACTTTTCAAATTGATCCCCCAAATAGATAGTTTAGGCTATCTCGATTCTAAAAATATCAAAATTACTAAAAACGAGCCAAGGACTTACCCAATTTGGCCAGGAAAGTCTCTTCTCTCTCTCCTAGGGTTTCCATGTTTATTTTGGGGAAGAAGATGACATAAAATAAGATGATATCTTTTATCATCTTTTTAATTAATAAGTATTTTGCTATTTCCAGTTTAGTCCTTTCCCTTTTACTA
Source organism: Gossypium sturtianum (assembly GCA_025698515.1). Classification (NCBI taxonomy): domain Eukaryota; kingdom Viridiplantae; phylum Streptophyta; class Magnoliopsida; order Malvales; family Malvaceae; genus Gossypium; species Gossypium sturtianum. The sequence continues at coordinate 111,181,160 of CM046953.1, forward strand.
TATTTTCATGGATGAGTCACCAAGAAAAATCTACATACTTTTCTTAATGGTCTAATTACCTTATAAGGACCTCTAGTTTTGAATTTCGTAGCTATTTGATTCTTCTAGCTACTAGAATCCAACTTTTGCATTTTATGTGATTTAGTCCTCGTAATTAAGCACTAAATCGATAAAATTTTCTTTTCAAAATTTTCACACGACATTGCTAGTATACTATGGACCATATAATAAAATAAAAATAAATTTTATTTTTCGGCTCGAATTTGTGGTCCCGAGACCACTGTTCCGATTTCACCGAAATTGGGCTGTTACAGTTACAACATGATATTATAATGTTTAATTATTTATGCATATATATAAATTGTTAATATATTATATACTATATGATATGATATAACATTATAGTAGTAGGGTTAACTTCCAAATGTACGAAAAGTATAAGGACTTAGAGAATTTTTCAATCAGTGTAATAAGCAAAAATATATGTTAATAATTAATATATTATGTATTACTCTACTATTATAGTATGTGATATAGTATTATATAATGTAATAATATATTTTATAAGTATTAATATAATAAGTATTATTATATTATAGATTATAATAAAAGATATAACATCAATATTTATGTGTACGTTAATATATTAAAATACATATTTATAATTATAACTAAAAATATATAAAATATTGTTAAAATTTTAATATATTAATAAAATATTATTATTTTTAAATTAGATTTTGAATTGGGTTTTAGCTTTTACAAATTGTATTTGGGTATTAAGTTTAATTTCTTTTTATTTTAGACTTGAGATTTGGGCTATAGTTAGTTTATTTTGAGTTTGGGTAATATGAGAATATTATTAGGGTTTGGGCTTAGTATAATATAGTTAAGTTTTAGAATAAATATTTTAGAATCTTCGTAATAGATTTATAAATTTAATAAGAAAGATAAAAAAAATTATTCAATTGTCAATATATAATAATGAAAAAAAAAGATTTTTTTGTTAATTCATATAATATTATAAAATAATAAATTTTACATACAATAAGCACTTTAATTATTTTATATAAAATAATTTTATTGAATATATATAATTTATGCTTTTTATAAGACAAATTTGAATTGTGTTGTCATCGTATAAAAGTAAAATGAATTATTCCATTCAAAATTAAAATATTTATGACTTATAAAATTCAAAATTATTTGAACCTATCAAAGCCCGCTTGGCTCGATCTGAGCCTGAATCCATAAAAATCCGAGCCCGGAAAATTTTGAGTCCAAAAGGGCCTAAGCTTGAGAAAGCTCGAGCTTGAGTTGATCCAAGTCTAAGAAAATCAGAGCCCGAAGTAAGTCTGATCCAAGCCCGACCGTTTGCCAGCTCTACACAAGTATACGAAGCAAATGAAGATAATCTAAACAAAAAGACATCATCTGAAGAGTTCAAACCAATCCTACTAAGACAGTTATCTACCTTATTTCGAAGATCACGTCTCGAGAGTCCATTGAATGTGCTAGTTGCATCCCGTGAATAATCACGTGAGCTTCGACCAATGCTGGTTTGAACTGTAACCTCCCCAACCCGGCCTAGATGTCAAACCCGAGTTTGGCAGATTACATTAGCCACTGAAGTGATCTGGTAAGCTATCAGAGAAAACTTAGCTAAGTACTTGATTTATTATACCTCAAGTTTTATTTATTACCTAGAAGCGGAATAAATGGTAACTACTTTTGTTTTTAGTAAAACCAGGTTTTATCATATAATAATTACTTAATAACCTAATTGAAATTTATAAATGAATGTCATGCAAAATAAAATCAAAACTAAATCCTAAGTCCAATGCCACGCTTCATAAATAAATAATAAAATATTTTTAAGGATATAAAGAATACTAATGAAACTTAAAATATTAAGAAAAAGCGAAACTAAGTCAAGTCCCCTCCGAATGTCGCACCCGTGTCCTAACCTGGTGGGTTATCTAAAAGGATGGAAATTAAAGGGGGAGTAAACTATGACGCTCAGTGTGAGTTCATTTACAATAAAACCAATACAAACAATTGTTAGGATACATTAAATAGCATTGCACATAATTATCATAGATAACAATTCAGTTAAGAGTACAGTTTTTCAATGAAACCATCAATTAAACATTAGAACTCACAATCATAGATTCCAAAATAATCAAATTCTCAGATTTGCCCACTATAACCATATATAAATATACACATATATATACATATAGGTATCCACCTATATGCACATGAATTTCATAACATAATTTTCAGTCCTGTATGCCCATGATATCAAAGATGCCATACAATTTCATGCTAAAACAGAGTATAGCCTACCCCACCACTACACGCCACATTGGGAGTTCTCTATAACTCCAACCACTATAATACCAGATTGTGGATTAACCACCATTAGTTTGTAGTTTTTACTGCCAATGGCTATGGACACACAGCAAAACGACGTAGTTGGAATCTACTTTGGCTGTGGGTACACAACAAAATATTACAGATGAAACCTGCCAATTGTAACAGTATCCCAAAATAGAGCCTAGGAGTTTTAGGGGAATTTTAGGGATTTGAGCTTTAGAGTGTTCGAAATTCTGTGACATGGTACACCGTATATGTTTTCGACTATGGTTTTTAGAAAATTAAATCAATTTCTGAAAATGAGTTTTAAATACCTTTCATTTTGAAAATAGGATTGATTTGTAAAAGAGTCAAAGCTTAGAGTTTTCAAAAGGAAATTAGACCAGATTTTAAAATTCAACCTAAAACCACCCGTTTATAGTTTTATTTTCACGTCAACTTTTCTCCATTCCCTTGTGTTACCGTTAGAGGTGTTCATGGGCTGGGCGGCCCGGCCCGGCCCGAAGGCCCGACCGAAATTTAGGAGGGTTTGGGCAAAAATATGAGCCCGAAAAATGGGCTTGAACAAAAAATAAGGCCCGTTTAAAAAATGGGTCGGGCCTCGGGTAAGGTATTTTTGGCCCGAGCCCGGCCCGGCCCGGCCCGAATTCACTAAATGACAAAAAAAAATCTGCTATTTTTTTTATTTTTTAATGTTATTTTCTTGTTGTTTTCTCCCTATTTTGCTACCATATTACTATTATGTTGCTACTATTTTATTGTTATTGATTGAATATTGTATAAAACTTATTTTATTGTTAATTTTGTTATTATTTTAAAGGTATTTATTAATTTTATTATTATTTTAGAGGTATTTGCTTGTTAAGTTACATTTATCTTAGTGTTATTTAAGTCTACATATTTTTTTAAAATTTATTTTCAATTTGTTGGGAAATATTTATTTTGATTTTTTTACTATTTTTGATGTATTATATATATTTAAAAATTATATAAAATAATATAAAAATTTAATACGGGCAGGCCGGGCCGGGCCCGAGTTTTAGCATTTTTATATGGGCCGGGCTTAGGAACAATTTTAGGCCTATTTTTTAGGCCGAGCCTGATGAATAGGCCTAAATTTTTAGTTGAGCCCAGTCCGAACCCGGCCCAGCCCATGAACACCTCTAGTTACCGTCCAATGCTCCCCCAAAACCTAATCACCTAATTTTGATTCCTAAACTCTATTCTCTTTATTTCTATCATCCTCCTAGTCATATACCTCCATTGGTGGTGGATTATTAATCATATTCTTCATCTTTACTGCTACCATTTTTCACTATTTTCTAGCCCCAGATCTACCAAAAACAGCATCTACTGCTGCCACGAAAAACACCATTGCCGCCCCCTTTATCTTCCTTATGTAAGTGTCTTTTACTCTCATTTTTCTCTTCCATTTTTCTATAGTTTATTTACTGATTCAGATCTGGAATTTTGGTGTTAATTTTTTTTAATTAAAACGTCATTTTTCAGCCATTAAACACTCCCCTTAAGTCGTTCAAGACAGCCCTAAACCGCCACCATAAGGGTGTGTTTACCACCCCTCAAACCCTCCTATGTGGCTATCGATTGGTGACCTTTATAACGTTGTTTTATGCTGTTGTTCCAGCCCTTTTTCTTCCTTATTTTTTTCAAGCCTAAAATATTTCCTTAACAGGCCCTAAAACCGTTCCTTATGTCACCCCAAAACACCCCCTATTTGTGTCATCCACGGTGGTGTACGGCCCCTTTTAACACCACTTTAGGGCTGCTGTTTTTTATTTCACTCTTCTAATCAGCGTTAAATGATTTCATTTTTTGGTGTGTTCAATCCCCTCGCATTCGACAATCCGGAAGTAGCTAATGGGTAGCGTAAGTGCTGGAATTAGCAAAAACTAGTGTCGTATTGTTTTCACTTAAAGTTGTTTTGGTTGAGTTTTCCTAAGGGTTTTTAACATTGTTTAATTACTTATTTTTGGTATAAAATTGACCGTAGGTATCGTAACATCCTAGACCAGCAGTAAAATTTAAATTTACTTGCACTCTCATTTGGTGTTATTTCAGTGTCAGATTGTTCGATTTAGCGAATCTGGAAATTTGTTATTGAAACATTATTTTGGCCAAACCCTTAGGGTTGTTTCAAGGCTACCCTAAGTGTAAAATTAACATTTTAATGATGTTTTTGGATCAGTGATCGTTTAAGGTTTAAGGTGCAAATGTGAGGATTTTTTACAGCGTAGTGCTTCGAGTTATGAAATAAGGTGTGGGTTTAGCCAAATAAAGTCTAAATAATAATTTATTAAATGATTACTTAATTATGAGTATTATATATTATAACATGCACTAAAATGTGATTAATTATGTACTATGAGTAGACATAATGATAGACAAATTCCTTAAATGGCTTATTACCAAGTAAGTAATTCTAATATGTTAAACTTATAACGTCACCAATATGTTTTAGTGTTGTATTATGTTGGATGAAATTGTATGTTTGACCTGACTCTTATGATATGTGATCATATGACAATTTGTGATTTAGTAAATCTGATTTTATGATGAAACATAAGCATGTAAATAAAATCCATGCATACTATTTCTATTAACACAAAAATCTGATTTGTATGTTAAGCATGCCCATTGTATTGTATTTGTAATAAAATATGATCGCATGTTAAACATGCCCTCTGATATATATTTGTTTTTGTATGTCATATCACATGCATGGGGTTGAGACGATATTGAAATGAGGAAGATTCTAACAGTTTAATGATCTACGCATTCTGGTAGTTTAACCACATTTCTGGCTCTAGTGGCTTGTCTACATATTTCTGTATTTGGCAGCTTGTTGCACTATCTGGTGGCTTATCCACAACTTTGGTATGTTATTGGATGGACGAGTTCTAGGAAACTCTTTATGGCGTGTAACAAAGTTAGGTAGGAACTTTTTTTCGAAAATTCTATACTGATTTTTGAAAAACTTGCATCGGCATCATCATGCATAATGATAGCTATGAAATTGGAATGCTTATATATTTTCTGTTATTTTCTGAAATGTATGTTTAAATTACTGTTGTATTTAAGCTGAGACTCACACTAAACTTTCATAAGCTCACTCCCCCTACAGAGTTGAACTTTCAGGTAATCTTTGAGAATAGGTCTAAACTCGGCATTCAAAGCATTACCTCGGACATCAAGCTATTTTAGATATAGTGTTTTTAATAAGTTTTTATTGGTTCGGTTTGTAATTTTATATATTTCTGGTCTGTGGCTTGTAACTTTTCATTTGGGTTTTTTTTTTTTTTTTTTTTTTGCATGCATGGATTATTGAAACGTAATAACCGGTAAAAGCATGATATCTAGCCTAAGTAAAATCTAACATTGTTCATCAATTTCCGTTGCATTGCAAAGAAACAGTTTTGGAGAAGCAAATTGATAAGGCAATTAGATTTTCAAAATGACTCGAATAATAGTTTTTCTGTTGCATTAGTTGACATCGAATTTTTACAAAGCAAAGCGATAAACAAACGGTTTTTTCCAAAAAACATCACTACCGATATCTTAAGTGTAGATGACCTAATAAATTAATATTTTAAATTTACTTCAAGGTACAACCATGGTTTTCCTAAAATAAGTCGATTTAAGGTTTTTAAAAGTGTCGTAGGTTAGCTTAGTCATTTCAGTGGTTAATGTGGCCTTTCAATCTCGCCGTAATGTCTAGATTGGGTTCAAGAGGTTACAGTGTACATAGCAAAGAAAAATAAGGCTAAAACATGTGTATTGGGAGGCCAATAAAGTTGCTGACTCTATGACAAAACAGATGATTGGGAAGCCTTAGGGACATACTGTTAAAGGATATTGTAAGGCATACCAAGGATTGTTTTACACCCTTGCTTTCTTAAACTAATTTGATGTCCCTTTGTTCCCCTCGAAAATAGGGTTTTATTATTAAAATAGATATTAATTGTCTTTCTATAATTAGTGTGGAAAGACCTTATAATATTTAGTAAATCTATCCATAGGTTAGATTGGATAGGACAATGTTTACTTTCCTTTGCAATCTTATCCAAGACCAACTCAAACCATCTTAGCGACTCATTTTGCTATTTGGAATATTAAAATAATGAAAAAATAATTTTCTATTAATATTTATATATTTATATAATTAACTTTAATTAATTTTTTAACATTAAATAGGAATTTGGATTACATCCGTCTAAATTTATAATTTTTTTGCCTAATTCTTAACTTATAGAAGTTCAATGAAAACCTTAACATTTGGATAGGTATAATAATTATTAAAAAATATATAATCTAATGGAAAACCTTAACTTTTGGTATTAAGAAAGTATATTAGTATAGGATAGCCCTAGTAATGTGCCCCCAAATCATTATATGAATTGATTCTCCAATTCTCAAATCCATGCCTTAGAGTTCTATCTCTTTCTCTTGTCAAAACAATCCATATCTAAGCTATAATTGTAGGAAAATGAAATTGTTAAACTTCACAATCCAAATAAGTCCAAGTGCATTAAGTGAGATTGCTTTATAGCCTTCAAATTAGGCTAATAAGTACATTAAAGAAAAATGAGTAAAAGCAAAAACAAAATTTTCTCATAGGGCAATGGACAAGAAAAAGATCTATGAAAAAATATATAATTTTGATAAATATTAATATCTATTTTTTATTTGAAGTTTTTAATCTTAGATATAACACCCTATCTTAGCTGAATAGCTCACCCAAAATGCACATTACACATCTAATCTCTTTCGAAAATGGAAAATTTCAAAAATTGACAATAGTATGCATGTCAAATTCATATAATTAGTTTCAATGATATGATATTTCAATTTAATTTTTGCTTTAAATTAAGTTTATTGTTTTTCTATATAGAAACAAAGATGAAGCGGGGGGTTAGGGGTTTTCAATAGAATTTAATTAGAAAAGAATAATTTTATTATAAATGAGCATATTTATACTTCTAAGGCTGATAAAGCTTTCATGGTCCATTTTGTACTAGTTCATATCAATTTTATATAGAATATCAATATCATTTTTACTTATTCAAGCCCAATTTTAAAAATAAAATTAATTTCGACTAACCTAGAATTTGGGACTATTTCGACTAAACTAGAGTTAGTGGGTCCAAGGCTGATAAAAATATTGCAAATTTGAGCTTTCAATTTTCTCACCGAGTGGAGGCTATTGGTTATGCTAGGGGCATTTAGATTGGATGGAACAAGTCTGTTAGAGTTGAGATTATACGAAATCACCCCCAATTCATTATTACTCGGGTTTGGCCTAGTTCTTTGTCAAATTCGATTTTGATTGGGTTTGTTTATGGGAGTCCTAATCGTCAGAAGCGGAAAGACTTTTGGTATGATTTGAGAGCTACTATTCCTACTAGGCAAACTCCTTGGATGGTGATCGGAGACTTTAATGCTATTCTTTCCTCAGATGAGAAAATGGGTGGCCTTTCGGCTAGCAAGAGATGCCCTCACTTTGGTAATTTTGTGGAATTGGCTAACCTTCATGATTTGGGGTTCAGGGGACCTCCCTTTACTTGGCACAGGGGTAATCTGTTTGAAAGATTGGATCGTGCTTTGGGAAATGAGGATTGGGTTAACTATTTTCCAAATAGCTTAATTACTCATCTTTCGAGGATTAAATCCGATCATAGACCTCTTCACTTCAGCCTCAATCCGGGTTTCGACTTGCCTAGGGGAAGACCGTTTATGTTCTTAGCAGGCTGGGTTGAACACCCTGATTTTGATAATCTAGTGAGGAAACAGTGGGACTTTCAAGGGAACATGTCTGCTTCTTTAGATAAATTTACTGAAAATCTCAAAGAGTGGAACAAGACTATTTACGGCCATATTACTACTCGTAAGAGAAATTTGATCCATAAGTTGTCGATCGTTCAGAGGAAGATAGACCTTTTAGGTGCTAATCAATTGGCTCCTATTGAAATGGAGATAAGGCATGAGTTGGAAAATGTGTTACAACATGAGGAACTACTCTCGAAGTAAAAGGCTCGTTGTGACTGACTACATCTAGGGGATAGAAACACTAAGTTTTTTCACGCTCGCACTTTACAGTGGCGAAAAACTAACCGTATTTGTAACACCCCTAACCCGTATCCGTCGCCGAATTAGGGTTAAAGGCGTTACCGAACAGATCAGAAACTTTTACAAACATTTCATAATACAAGTCATCAATCGCAAACACAGTGTCCCATAGATAGGTCATCGAGACCTTAATCATGCTTTAGAATAGGGTCGGGACTCAACCGCACACATATGAAATTTCTCAAAAATTTAAAAAAATTTCAACACTGCAGAGATCACACGCCCGTACAGTCAGGCCGTGTGCCTCCCACGGCTACTAGACACACCCATGTGTCCTAGCCGTGCCAAAATAGAGCATATATTCTGACTTATCCACACGGCCACCGGACACGCCCGTGTGCCATGGCCGTGTATAACTAGGCTAGCTACTGACTTGTTCACACGGTCACCAGGCACATCCGTGTACCATAGCCGTGTAAAATTTTGCTAGCTACTGACTTAACCACACGGCTACTAGGCACGCCCGTGTGTCACAGCCGTGTAAGCAAAACAGGCCATTTGCAAGGCCATAATGCCACCCACATTAGGGTCATACCTACAAGCAATATTCAAATTCATATCATACACAATTGACAATCAAATACATTCCAAATGATCAACAAGTCTCCACATTCAATTTCATTTCCATTCATGCCAATTTGCACAACTAAACACATACATATATTCAAACATGATTCATCCACATTTACCTTTCTTATAACCATTTCTTTTCTCAGACATACATACTCATAATGCATTCATTGCTTACCATAGCCTTGACCATTTCATTTACTATCAAGCCACACCAAATCATGCATCATATAACATATTCACTCATGCACATTACCAACATTTAGCTAGCCAAATCACATGGCTATTTATATCTCAAACATATACCAAATCACTAGCCTATACATGCCATACTTAGTATATACATTCCCAAAAGGTACCAAAATGAATTTGAATAGTGTGATGACAATCCTCGACGGTCCCCGAGCCTTCTGTAGCTTTGACGATCTATAAAACAGAGCAAACACACACAGAGTAAGCTTTCAAAAGCTTAGTAAGCCATATACAAATAAACTTAGCATAAAATGCATATAACCAATTTGATACAATAACATCATTGATTCTCATAATAAATTAATCACATATATTCTTTGGCTTATTTGCTTAGCCATATCTTACCATATTCTTCATCTCAAATATCACATATACACATGGCTCATTCAAGCATATCTTTACATATAATCTCTTCATTTCCATATACATAATCATCTTAGTAAGTTCATATAGATACTTACCTTTCATACACACTTAGTGTACATATCAAACGTACCTGAAACGGATATACAAATCACATACTCGTTCGTATCTTGGTCTTGCCCGTTGAATCGTTCGGAATCTAATAGGATACTCAGAGTGATCGGATTAGTCGTACAATGCCAACATCCCAGACGTGGTCTTACATGTAACCAGATATCGACCCCACTGTCCCAGACAGGGTCTTACACGAATCAATACGATGCCGATGTCCTAGACATGGTCTTATACGTAAATCTCATATCGATGCCAACGTCCTAGACGTGGTCTTACACAAAATCTCGAATCAATGCCAACATCCCAGACGTGGCCTTACATGATATCTCGAATCAATGCCAACATCCCAGACGTGGTCTTACATAATATCACATATCGGACACCTATGTCATGACATATACTATCCTATCTATTCCTAGGTTCAAACGGGACTTCTCGGAAATTCATGTATACCTCATCTCATATGCATTCATCATTATCAATGGTCATATAAACATGCATAATTCAATACAAATACATTTATTTGTATATCGACTTACCTCGAGTTCGATTTAACGGAAACGAATACGGCTACTCGATTACTTTAGCTTTCCCGCGATCTAAATCTGTTTTCTTCGGTTCTTGATCTATACATATCCAAATTTAACCCTTTTATTCCCTAGCTCATTCATTTCAACCAAAAAACTCATATTTAGGGCAATTTGCAAATTAGACCTCACATTTCACATTTGGACAATTTAGTCCCTAATTCACAAAATCACAAATTACACAAAATTTCCATATACCCATGCTTAGCTGAATATTCATGTGTCTCATACAAGTCCATACATTTCATCAAATTCAAAATTTAGTCCCTCAAAATGATATTATCACAAATTAGCCTTAATTAGCTAAATTCATCAAAAATTCAAGAACAAAACATGTTCATTAAACACATATCTTTCATTTAACACTAATATTCATCACAAATCTCACCATTTCATCAATGACACATCTCATAAACATCATCAATTCTTCAAATTATAACATGGGTTTTATAGCATACAAAGCAATGATTGCAAAAACGTAGAAACTATCGAAAACGAATCAAAAACTAACCTTGAATCAAGCCTAAACCGTGGCCGAAACTCTTGCTCACTCTTTTCTTTCTTTTCTTTTAATATTCGACTAGATGTATAAATAAAAGATGAACACTTTCATCTTTTTGTTTTATTATTATCATAATATTAATCTAATTACTAAATTAACCTTTTAATAATCATTTAGTAACATATAAGCATAAGGTCACTAATGTATTTTAATCATCCACTAACTTAATAGTGGTCTAACTGCCTCATAAGGCCTCCTCTTTTAAAAGCCACAACACATAGGTACTTTAACAAATAGCATGCTAGTTTTCATTTAATGCAATTTAATCCTTTTTATCAAATTAAGCACTCTGACGGATAAATTAACTTACGGAATTTTAACACATGCTTAATCACATATCAAGGGCACATAAAATAATATTAAAATAATATTCAGACTCGGATTTGTGGTCCCGAAACCACTATTCTAACTAGGGTCTAAACCGGACTGTTACAATTCTTCCCCCTTAGGGATTTTCGTCCCCGAAAATCTTACCGTTAAACAGATTCGGATATTGCTGTCTCATAGACTCTTCAGGCTTCCACGTAGCCTCTTCTACTCCATGTCGATGCCACAACACTTTAACTAACGGAATTTTCTTGTTTCTCAAATCTTTCACTTCATGAGCTAAAATACGAATCATTTTTTCTTCATAAGTCATATCAAATCGGATTTCAATTTTAGACGGAGCAATCACATATGACGGATCGGATCGATATCTACAGAGCAACGATACATGAAACACATTATGAATCTTTTCTAGTTCAGGTGGCAACAATAATCTGTACGCAACTGGCCCAATACGCTCAATGATCTCATATGGCCCGATAAACCTCGGACTCAATTTGCCTTTACGTCCGAATCGGAGTACTTTCTTTCACGGAGACACTTTCAGAAGTACTTTATCACCGATTTCAAATTCTATATCTTTTCGTTTCAAGTCCGCATAAGACTTCTGACGATCTGATGCTGATTTTAAACTGTCACGGATTACTTTCACTTTTTGTTCGGTGTCTTTTATCAGATCAACCCCGTATATCTTATTTTCACTGAGCTCGGTCCAATACAGAGGTGTACGACATTTGCGTCCGTACAAAGCTTCATATGGTACCATTTTGATGCTCGACTGAAAACTATTGTTATACGCAAATTCAATCAATGGCAAATATTGTTCCCACGAACCATTAAATTCAAGGATGCAACATCTCCACATGTCCTCAAGAATCTGAATAATCCGTTCAGACTGGTAATCCGTTTGTGGATGAAAAGCGGTACTGAAATGCAATTTCGTGCCTAAAGCTTCTTGCAATCTTTTCAAGAACCTTGATGTAAACCTCGAAACTCTATCAGACACAATAGACAATGGTACCCCGTGCAATCTCACAATCTTAGAAGTATAAAGCTCAGCTAACTTGTCAAGCGAGAAATCAGATCGTACCAGAATAAAATGGGCAGATTTCGTTAATCGATCAATTATGACCCAAATTGCATCTTTCTTTCTCGGAGTCAATGGCAATCCAGAAACAAAGTCCATCGTCACTCTATCCCATTTCCACTCGGGAATCAGAATCGGCTGTAACAAACCAGATGGAACCTGATGTTCAGCCTTAACTTGCTGACAGATTAAACATTTCGACATAAAGTTAGAAATATCTCATTTCATACCAGACCACCAATAATGTTGCTTCAGACATCTTTGTACTACCCGGATGAGCAGATAAACAACTGTTATGTGCTTTATTAAAAATCAACTAAATCAGCTCTGTAACAACCCAAACCCGGCCCAAACATTACGACCGAATTTGATTTGTTACGGAGAAAAAAAAAACCTTGTGAACACCATTTCGATACCTATTTAATTTTATTGAAAGCTTCTCGTTTTCGGTTATCTTGCCAAAGCTACCCTTAGATTTAATTTGGAAATTTAATTAAGTCCAATTGTTATACCAGTTTCAAGTGTGCCCGATGGCACGATTAAACTTTTTCGTGTTAACTTAAGAAAACATGTGATTTTAGTTCAATTTAATAATATAGTTTAAAGTAGATATCCAACATAAAAAAACACAAATAAAGTTTATGGAGGCCTTATTACAACCCAAAATAAAATTAACCAAATTTAAAGTCCTATAAATTTAAATCCCTTTGCATGGCCACCTCGAGTCCAACTGGCTCCTCAACCGCCATCTACGAGTCACTGAAAAATGTTAAAGGAGAAGGTGAGTCACCAAGACTCGAGATGTAACCCTTCCCCGGTTAATACAACATTTCATACACAACGTATAACGCTTAATTATGCAGAGTATCGTGTACCCAACCTAGCCAACCCAACGCCTTTGTCTACCCCATGTGGTACCAAACCACCGGTGACCGTAGTCACAATGTGTTACCAAAACACCGGTGGTGCCAAAACCATGGTGACATATAGTCACAATGTGCTACCAAAGCACCGTGTCCGTGAGACACAAATCGGGTGATGGGGCCAACCCATCGTGTGATACCAAATCACCGCGACGATCCCATATCTCAAGTGGGGCCAACCCACGGTGGTATTAACCACGAGGACAAGTCGCTATGAGGTGCCAAACCTCTGGAGGTACCAAACCTCACGGTGACATATAGTCAAAGTGTGTTACCAAAACACGGTGCTCGTCAAGACGAAACATCACCGCCCCTCTCTCATATAGCCCATAGTAGGTAAGCAATTAACAACAGATCTCATGCATTCATCACATGTATCAATAAACCATGCTTCCCAAAAGCATTAAAGTAATCTCATATCAACAGAGACTTACAGGGATCCTCACTTGTACCGTTAAGGTACCAACTGCATCTGCATCAAGCTGATTTACATACAAAACATATATAATACAACATTAATCGCTATAAGTGTGTATGTACACACTGTCACCCTTGGATGCTCTAAACTGAAAAGAAACGTTGGCCACTCTAGATCTAATCGATCCCTATATTCGACCAAATACTCATATTAGTACTATGGCCTATTCGGCCAAGTCAAATTATTAGAAGGGGTCCTTATGAACCCGAACCTTACCTATCACCCCTTGAGTACTCACTTGGTACTTGGTATGCGATTCTGCTCCACTCCTACATTCGGCCATCACTAGAGTTATTAGCCTTTGGCTTAAACGAATAGTAAACTAAAGGAAATCTTCTTACCACTACTTACCAAAGCCGAATGCTAGAGATTAGGAGTTTGGGTCGACTTCTTCACAAACTTGGGGTACCTAGGAGAGATCGTTTATCAACGTTTAGAAGCCTTGTTAACCTTTGCCAAAATCGGCACTTCCCTTGTAAAAGAAATCGACAAAGAAAGAAGAGAAAGGGAGATGGACATTCGGCCATTACTTACCCTTTACAACCGATTGGAGAGGAACTCTTGAGAAGAACCTATGCCCACTTGATATTCGGCCAAAGTAGATCTTTTGGAAGAAAAGAGATTTGGCACCACAATGGAGTATGTTAGGCTAAAGAGGAGGAAAGAAAGAAATAGTGGAAAAGGGAGATAGGGGTTTCTGCAAAGAAAGGAGTAGAGGGTTCTTGGTGTTAAGCAAAAAGAAGAAAATGAGGAAGATGTCAATGGTGGTTTCGGTTTTGAGAGAATGAGAAAGAAGTGGAAAAATATTAGAAGATGAGAGAGAGGAAATTCGGCTATTTGCAAAGGGAAAAGAAGAAGAATCAAATGAATAGGTGCCTTAAGAGAATTCGGCACTCTCCCTATACTCAGTCTCCTAGCCGTCCCTCCTCTTCAACAAGGAGTCCCACATTCGGCCAACACCTAGTTTTTCTCTAGGCCACCCACTTGATTTAATTCAAACAATTTTGAATTAATAAAAATAATCTCCTAGTAATCCTCATTTATCTCCCATTATCCTTGAGATTAAACAATTAAAAATCTATTTTCAATGCTCATATTATCTCTTATTAATACTATTTAATAAAAGAGTTTGAAGGAGAAAAACTCTCCCCTTGTGCCGTCCAAATAAAAACAAAAGGAGGATTTCGTGACTCGAACCAAGGCTCTCCCTTCCTCTTGATGTGGCGTCACATGCTAGCTCTTAAGTGGGCTTGCTTTGCCACTTATCCAAGGCCTAATTAGTGTTAAATTACCCACATTTATTCTTATAACACCCACTTACTAAGGCTCCTTCTTTTAAAATTAAAACTGAAATTTCTCTATCAAACCTAGGCACACTCAAAGCCCTAAATTAAGCTCTATTATTCCATTAATAATATCACAAGTGATTCATAACAAGAAAATAGTCAAATTCCAAATAACCCCATATTTGGGATGTTACAGATTCTACTTCTTAAAATAAATTTCGTCCTCGAAATTTCTTGATCAAAAGAGATGGGGGTATTGTTTGCCGCATCACCTCCTCGGGCTCCCACGTAGCTTCTTCCACTCCGTGGTTCCGCCATAACACTTTCACTAAAGGCACCGCCTTCCCACGTAGAACTTTCACCTCGGTCTCGGGCCTACAATCTGAACCGGTTCTTCTTCAAAAGATAAATCCGAAGTTCACCTCGATCTCTGCATCGCACAACGTGCGAAGGATCGACCGATACCGTCTCAAAGATTGACACATGAAATACGTCATGAATCGACTCGATTCTGCCGGCGACTCTAGCCGATAAGCCACTCGGTCCTACTTGCTTCACAACAAGATATGGCCCGATGAACCTTGGGCTTAACTTCCCTTTCCGTCCAAATCTCAACACCTTTTTCCAAGGCGACACTTTCGTAAAGACTTTGTCTCCCACAAAGATACTCCATTTCCTTGCGTTTGAGATCGGCATAAGACTTCGCCTATCCGATGCTTCCTTGAGACGAGACCGAATCACCTTGACTTTGTCTTCCGTCTCGGTTACCATTCGGACCCAGAACTTGTCTTTCTCCCAACTCGAGCCCAACATGTAGGAGTACGACACTTTCGTCCATATAGGGCCTCGTATGGAGCCATTTGAATACTCGCTGATAACTATTGTTATAAGCGAATTCCGCTAATGGTAGGTACTCCTCCCAACTACCACTAAAATCCAAGACATGACCTCTTAACATGTCTTCTAAAATCAGATCACCCTTTCCGATCATCAGTCGTCGATTGTGGATGGAAAGCCGCATGAAATCTAACCGTGTACCCAAAGCTTGATGCAACGCTTTCCAAAACCTTGGCGTGAATCGGGATCCCTATCCGAGATAATCGACATCGCACGCCATGCAACCTCACTATTTCACCCACATACAGCTTCGCTAGCTTCGGAGTGAGTAATCCATTCTCACCGGCATGAAGTGGGCTGATTTAGTCAAAGCGATCCACAATTACCCAAAGCGCATCCTTCTTGGTGGGCGTGAGGGGTAGCCCACTACTTGAAATCCATGGTGATCCTCTCCCATTTCCATTGAGGATCTTTATCGGTTGAAGTAGTCCCGATGGTGACCGATGTTCAGGCCTTAACTGGCCGACACGCCGACACTTCCCTACGAACTCCGTTATCTCACGCTTCAACCTGTGCCACGTAATCAAGCTTTCCGCAAATCTCCATACATCTTGCTTCCCCAGGATGCATAGCGTATGGGTCGCTATGTGCATCTTGGAGAATTTTCGCCTTAATTCTCAGTATCCTTTGGCATACATACTGTCCTGAAAACAAAGCACTCCTTCACTAGACAGTGTGACCCTTCCAAACCACCGTCTTGAACTTGTACCCTCTTAGAGCTCAAGCCCTCATCCACTAACCGCTTTTCCTTAACCTCCTCAACCCAAGTCGGCTTTACTTGGAGTTCCGCCAAAAGACTTCCATCATCATATAGACTCAACCGAGCTAACATTGCCCTTAAGTCCGCCACAACCTTAGGCTCAATGCGTCGGCTACCACATTAGCCTTACGGATGGTACTCGATCGAACAATCGTAGTCCTTTAGTAGTTCAATCCACCGACGCCTGTCTCAGATTCGAGATCCTTTCGAGTCGGAAGGTACCTCAAGCTTTTGTGATCCGTGTAGACCATCGACTTCTCTCCATACGTGTAATGTCTCCATATCTTGAGCGAAGACGACCGCTGCCAACTCTAAGTCGTGAGTTGGGTAGTTAACCTCATGCGGTCTTAATTGACGGGATGCATAGGCTACCACCTTCCCATCCTCGCATCAACACACATCCCAAACCGGGTGAGATGCATCACAATAAACGTGAATAACTTTCTCGCCTCAGTTGCACCAAAACCGAGCTTAGTCAAAATCTTCCTTAACTTATCAAAGCTTTCTTGTCGCTTCTCCGTCCATACAAATGGGACACCTTTCCTTAGTAACTTAGTTAACGACGTTGCTATTAGAGAGAATCCTTCCACGAATCTCCGATAGTACCTGCTAAACCAGAAAACTTCGTATTTCACCCACCGCCCTAGGTGGTTTCCACTCCAATCTTCGCTTCAACCTTGCGAGGGTCCACTCTAATTCCTTTGGTGACACTACATGACCTAAGAAAGCCACTTTCCTAAGCCAAAATTCACACTTACCGAATTTGGCATATAATCGCTTCCCCCTCAATACTTGCGTAACTATCCGTAAATGCTTGTCATGCTCTCTCTTACGTCTTTGAATAAACCAATATGTCGTCTATGAACACCACGACGAATCTGGTCAAAAGTCTCGCTGGAAAACTCTATTCATCAAGTCCATAAATGCGCG
Source organism: Gossypium sturtianum (assembly GCA_025698515.1). Taxonomy (NCBI): domain Eukaryota; kingdom Viridiplantae; phylum Streptophyta; class Magnoliopsida; order Malvales; family Malvaceae; genus Gossypium; species Gossypium sturtianum. Next base: position 111,198,819 of record CM046953.1, read on the forward strand.
CCGGCGCATTAGTCAACCCGAATGGCATCACCAAGAACTCGAAATGCCCATACCGAGTTCGGAATGCCGTTTTGTGAACATCAGCCTCCTTCACCCTTAATTGGTGATAACTCGACCTAAGGTCTATCTTCAAAACACCGAGGCACCCTTCGGGTTGATCAAACAAGTCGTCAATCCGAGGCAACGGATACTTGTTCTTGATCGTTAACTTGTTCAACGACGGTAGTCGATGCACATCCGCATAGAACCGTCCTTCTTCTTGACAAACAACACAGTGCTCCCACGGAGATATACTTGGTCGTATAAACCCTCTATCCAAGAGCTCCACGAATTTGAGCCTTTAGCTCCCCAATTCCTTTGGTGCCATTCGGTATGGTGCTATGGACACAGTGCCGTTCGGTAGCAAGTCTATACCGACTCGACTTCTCGATCCGGAGGCAAACCGGAAGTTCTTCTGGGAATACATCAATAAATTCCCCAACCGTTCGGACCTTTCCAACTACTAACCCCTTATCTTCCAAAGCACAGATTTGAACCAAATACGCCTCACAACCCTTCTTGACCATCTTTTCAGCCTTCAAGGCAGTCACTACATTGGATAGATAATTCCTTCTATCTCCTATCATAACCACTTCATCACCTTCAGCCGTCTTAAGGACCATGCGCTTAGCCGCGCAATCTAAATTCGCTTGGTACTTAACCAACCAATCCATACCAAGGATCAAATCGAACTCCCCAAACGGTAGTTCCATTAAATCAGCTACAAATACTACCCCTTGAAGTTCTAGGGGTACGCCTCTATAAAGTTTATCTAAGACTACGGAGTGACCTAAGGGGCTAACTACAGTCATCTCCCTAGAAGCAGTTTCAGAGTTTAGGTCCATAGTTCCTATAAGTCTATCTACGTTCCATGCTTCCTACCCTTCTACAGAATATAATTCACAAAGAGGTTTAGATGTACTTACCTGGGCGGATCGGTGCCGGAGACTCGGGCCATGCTGCTTAAAACCCAAAAACAATTCCAAAGGCCTACTAAAACATTTTTGGGCCTTGGGCCCCACAATGAGAGCTTTGAACTGGCTCAGTACCAGTCTCAGAATAACCCAAACCCGGCCCAAACATTACGACCGAATTTGATTTGTTACGGAGAAAAAAAAAACCTTGTGAACACCATTTCGATACCTATTTAATTTTATTGAAAGCTTCTCGTTTTCGGTTATCTTGCCAAAGCTACCCTTAGATTTAATTTGGAAATTTAATTAAGTCCAATTGTTATACAGTTTCAAAGTGTCGATGGCACGATTAAACTTTTTCGTGTTAACTTAAGAAAACATGTGATTTTAGTTCAATTTAATAATATAGTTTAAAGTAGATATCCAACATAAAAAAAAAACACAAATAAAGTTTATGGAGGCCTTATTACAACCCAAAATAAAATTAACCAAATTTAAAGTCCTATAAATTTAAATCCACCGCATGGCCACCTCGAGTCCAACCGGCCTCAACCGCCATCTACGAGTCACTGAAAAATGTTAAAGGAGAAGGTGAGTCACCAAGACTCGAGATGTAACCCTTCCCCTGTTAATACAACATTTCATACACAACGTATAATGCTTAATTATGCAGAGTATCGTGTACCCAACCTAGCCAACCCAACGCCTTTGTCTACCCCATGTGGTACCAAACCACCGTGACCGTAGTCACAATGTGTTACCAAAACACTGGTGGTGCCAAACCACTTTGGTGACATATAGTCACAATGTGCTACCAAAGCACCGTGTCCGTGAGACACAAATCGGGTGATGGGGCCAACCCATCGCGTGTGATACCAAATCACCGCGAGACGATCCCATATCTCAAGTGGGGCCAACCCACGGTGGTATTAACCATGTGGACAAGTCGCTATGAGGTGCCAAACCTCCGGTGACATATAGTCACAGATGTGTTACCAAAACACTGGTGCTCGTCAAGACGAAACATCACCGCCTCTCTCTCTCATATAGCCCATAGTAGGTAAAGCGATTAACAATGATCTCATGCATTCATCACATGTATCAATAAACCATGCTTCCCAAAAGCATTAAAGTAATCTCATATCAACAGAGACTTACGGGATCCTCACTTGTACCAAGTTAAGGTACTAATGCATATCTGCATCAAGCGATTTACATACAAAACATATATAATACAACATTAATCGCTATAAGTGTGTATGTACACACTGTCACCCTTGGATGCTCTAAATCCTGAAAAAGAAACGTTGGCCACTCTAGATCTAATGATCCTATATTCGGCCAAATACTCATATTAGTACTATAGCCTATTCGGCCAAGTCAAATTATTAGAAGGGGTTCCTTATGAACCCGAACCTTACCTATCACCCCTTGAGTACTCACTTCGGCACTTGGTATGCGATTCTGCTCCACTCCTACATTCGGCCATCACTAGAGTTATTAGCCTTTGGCTTAAACGAATAGTAAACTAAAGGAAATCTTCTTACCACTACTTACCAAAGCCGAATGCTAGAGATTAGGAGTTTGGGTCGACTTCTTCACAAACTTGGGGTACCTAGGAGAGATCGTTTATCAACGTTTAGAAGCCTTGTTAACCTTTGCCGAAATCGGTACTTCCCTTGTAAAAGAAATCGACAAAGAAAGAAGACAAAGGGGAGATGGACATTCGGCCATTACTTACCCTTTACAACCGATTGGAGAGGAACTCTTGAGAAGAACCTATGCCCACTTGATATTCGGCCAAAGTAGATCTTTTTGGAAGAAAAGAGATTTCGGCACCACAATGGAGTATGTTCGGCTAAAGAGGAGGAAAGAAAGAAATAGTGGAAAAGGGAGATAGGGGTTTCGGCAAAGAAAGGAGTAGAGGGGTTCTTGGTGTTAAGCAAAAAGAAGAAAATGAGGAAGATGTCAATGGTGGTTTCGGTTTTGAGAGAATGAGAAAGAAGTGGAAAAATATTAGAAGATGAGAGAGAGGAAATTCGGCTATTTTCAAAGGAAAAAGAAGAAGAATCAAATGAATAGGTGCCTTAAGAGAATTCGGCACTCTCCCCCCCTATACTCAGTCTCCTAGCCGTCCACTCCTCTTCAACAAGGAGTCCCACATTCGGCCAACACCTAGTTTTTCTCTAGGCCACCCACTTGATTTAATTCAAACAATTTTGAATTAATAAAAATAATCTCCTAGTAATCCTCATTTATCTCCCATTATCCTTGAGATTAAACAATTAAAAATCTATTTTCAATGCTCATATTATCTCTTATTAATACTATTTAATAAAAGAGTTTGAAGGAGAAAAACTCTCCCCCTTGTGTTAGTCAAATAAAAACAAAAGGAGGATTTCGTGACTCGAACCAAGGCTCTCCCTTCCTCTTGATGTGGCGTCACATGCTAGCTCTTAAGTGGGCTTGCTTTGCCACTTATCCAAGGCCTAATTAGTGTTAAATTACCCACATTTATTCTTATAACACCCACTTACTAAGGCTCCCTTCTTTTAAAATTAAAAACTGAAATTTCTCTATCAAACCGGGCACACTCAAAGCCCTAAATTAAGCTCTATTATTCCATTAATAATATCACAGCAGTTCATAACAAGAAAATAGTCAAATTCCAAATAACCCCATATTTGGGATGTTACAAGCTCTGGATTTTTTAGAACACATAATCGATCTCAAAATCTTAAGCAATCATCAACATCAACTCAGAATTCAGAATCAGATTTTAAATCACACTGAGCTCGTTTCGCTAACAATTCATCATCAACTTTTTGAACACTACAGATTTGTTGTATAAACAACGGTTTCGTTTTCAATTCAGCTATCACTGAACTATCATCAAATAGATCTAATTGAGCATTCATAGCATGTAATGTAGATAATGACTTCCGGCTCAATGCATCAGCAACAATATTTTCTTTACCCGGATGATAGTCAATTACAAGTTCATAGTCTTTCAATAGCTCTAACCATCTTCTTTGTCGCAGATTCAAATCTTTCCGAGTCATCAGATATTTTAGATTTTTATGATCTGAAAACACGTGACATTTTTCACCAAATAAGTAGTGACGCCAAATCTTCAATGCGAACACCATCGCGGCTAATTCAAGGTCGTGCGTCGGATAGTTCTTTTCATGATGCTTCAGTTGTCTCGAGGCATAAGCTATAACTTTGCCTTCTTGCATCAGAACACATCCCAGACCATTCAACGAAGCATCACTATAAATTACAAACTCTTTGCCCGATTCAGGCTGTACTAACACTGGAGCTTCAGTCAACAGAGTTTTCAACTGATCAAAACTTTTCTGACATTTATCAGACCATTCGTACTTCACATCTTTCTGAAGCAATCTATTCAACGGAGTAGCTATCGTCGAAAAGCCTTTTACGAACCTTCGATAATATCCAGCAAGTCCCAGAAAACTTCAGACTTCAGACACACTTTTCGGAGGTTTCTAATCCAGAATAGCAGAAACCTTGCTCGGATCAACTCGTATTCCAGAGGCCGATACAATATGTCCCAGAAAACTGACTTCACGCAACCAAAATTCACATTTGCTGAATTTCGCATACAATTCCTTTTCTCTCAGAGTTTGCAACACAATTCTCAAATGTTCAGCATGTTCAGTTTCATTCCGTGAATAAATCATAATGTCGCCAATGAATACAACAACAAATCAATCTAGGTACAGTCTCAAAATTCTGTTCATCAAATCCATAAAAATAGCAGGAGCATTTGTTAGTCCGAAAGGCATAACTAATAACTCATAATGCCCGTACCTCGTTCTGAAAGTAGTTTTCAAAATGTCTGAATCTTTTACTCGCAACTGGTAGTATCCCGATCTCAGATCAATCTTTGAAAACACAGTAGCTCCTTTTAGCTGATCAAACAAATCATCTATTCTGGGCAACGGATATTTGTTCTTTACGGTCACTTTATTCAACTGACGATAGTCAATGCACATTCTCATCGTACCGCCCTTCTTTTTCACAAACAGAACAGGAGCACCCCAAGGTGAGAAACTCGGTCTAGCGAATCCTCTGTCAGTTAACTCTTGCAGCTGTGACTTTAATTCTTTTAACTCTGTTGGTGCCATTTTATACGGAGCTATCGAAATGGGTGTCGTACCAGGCAACAGATCAATACCAAATTCAACTTCACATATCGAAGGCAATCTCGGCAATTCTTCAGGGAATACATCAGAGAACTCACAATCAACTGGCACTGATTCAACTTTCTTTTCAGACACTTTCGAATCAATCACATAAGCAAAATAAGCTTCATAACCCTTTTTCACATAACTCTAAGCTTTCAACACAGATATCACAACAGGCAATCCGTTTAAATCATTCGACTCAATACAAACTATTTCACCATTCTGGCAACTCAAATCAATAGTCTTTCTTTTACAGTTCACAACAGCATCATGCAATGTCAACCAATCCATACCCAAAATTATATCAAATTCATCAAACGGTAATAGCATCGGATCAATAGGGAAACAGATATATCGAAACATTAACGGACAATTCTTGCATACTTTGTCAACCAGGACACTTTTACCTAAGGGGTTCGATACTTTTATAACAAACTCAATAGACACTAAAGCCAAAGTCTTACTGGATACTAAGTTCATGCATATATACGAATGAGTAGAACCAGGGTCTATCAATGCAATCACAGAAGTATCATAAAGTGTAAATGTACCCGTTATAACATCTGGAGATGAAGCTTCCTCACGAGCTCGTATGGCATACGCTCTGGCAGGCGTTCTAGCTTCAGATCTCACAATAGTATCTCTCGTAGTTCTCTGACTACCACTAACATTTCTTACATTTCGGGAAGGTCTACCTCTCATTGGACATTATCTGATTTTGGATTTTGAACAGTCTCGGCTCTCAACAGGACTGGCGAGCTATTTAATAAAATGATCTAACGATCCACATCTGAAGCAAGCCCGATCATTCAATCTACAACTTCCCGGATGTCTTTTCCACAATGCTTACACCCAAGTCGTTCGAATCGAACATTTCCAACACTTGACATTGATGTTGCTGGAGCTTTGGAACTCAAATCTGATCTAGCTCGATCTCTACTAGAATGTCTCATTTTAGTCTTTGAACGGTCATGTTCATCTCTGAATTTTTTCAAAGCAGACTGAAATGATTTGCTCGGAAATATTTTTCTCACATCTTTAACTTCAAATTCAGCTTTTCTTTTATCTTTCTTGAGTGCCTCAGCTTTACACGCTCGATCAACAAGCACAACAAACTCTTTTATCTCTAGAATCCCAACTAGCAAACGGATATTTTCGTTGAGGCCATCTTTAAATCTTTTACACATTATCGCTTCCGATGATACACATTCTTGGGCATACTGACTCAGTCTCACAAACTCTCGTTCATATTCAGTGACAGACATAGGGCCCTGTTTCAAATCTAGAAATTCCTTTCGTTTCTGATCAATAAATCTCTCACTGATGTATTTCTTTCGGAACTCAGACTGGAAGAAATCCAAAGTCACCCGTTCTTTCAGAACAACAGAAATTAGAGTTTTCCACCACTGATAAGCCGCGTCTCGTAGCAATGATACAACACATTTAATACTTTCTTCTGGAGTCAAAGACATCTCATCAAATACCCTGATAGTGTTTTCTAACCAGAACCCGGCTTTCTCGGCATCATCATCATTAGTAGCCCTGAATTCTTCGGCCCCATACTTACGGATTTTGTCAACTGGAGGCTTTTTTAACAGATTTAGATTCATAGCCGAAGGTATAGCAGAAGTTTGAGGGGGATTAAGCGGGGGCGGAGGTTGTGAAACAGTCGGATTATTTCTTACGAATTGAGTGAACCACTCACCCACCATCTAGAAGAAATCTTGTTTAGCTTCTCCCTCTTGACCGCTCGTAGCCAGTCTCGGATCAGATGGCGCTGTCCCTTGAGCCGGAGCAGGCACATTACTTTTTACGTCGTCAACTACGGCTCTTTCGGGATCCATTACTATACAAAAATCACATTTTACACGTCAGGATTCATCACACTATCACAGTTCAGATATATGGCATTTATATCTAGACTCTCAAACGCTACGTTATCCGAGAATCGGCTAAACCGTAGCTCTGATACCAACCAAATGTAACACCCTTAACCCATATCCGTCACCAGATTAGGGTTAAAGGTGTTATCGAACAGATCAGAAACTTTTACAGACAATTCATAATACAAGTCATCAATTGCAAAGATAGTGTCCCTTAGATAGGTCATCGAGACCTTAATCATGCTTTAGAATAAGGTCGGGGCTCAACCGCACACATATGAAATTTCTCAAAAATTTAAAACTTTTTCAACACTGCAGAGATCACACGCCTGTGCAGTCAGGCCTTGTGCCTCCCAAGGCTACTAGACACACCCATGTGTCCTGGCCGTGCCAAAACAAAGCATGTATTCTGACTTATCCACACGGCCACAAGACACGCCCGTGTGCCATGGCCATGTATAACTAGGCTAGCTACTGACTTGTTCATAAGGTCACCAGGCATGTCCGTGTACCATAGCCGTGTAAAATTTTGCTAGCTACTGACTTAACCACACGGCTACTAGGCACGCCCGTGTGCCACAGCCGTGTAAGCAAAACAGGCCATTTCCAAGGCCATAATGCCACCCACATTAGGGTCATACCTACAAGCAATATTCCGATTCATATCATACACAATTGACAATCAAATACATACCAAATGATCAACAAGTCTCCACATTCAATTTCATTTCCATTCATGCCAATTTGCACAACTAAACACATACGTATATTCAAACATGATTCATCCACATTTACCTTTCTTATAACCATTTCTTTTCTCAGACATACATACTCATAATGCATTCATAGCTTACCATAGCCTTAACCATTTCATTTACTATCAATCCACACCAAATCATGCATCATATAACATATTCACTCATGCACATTACCAACACTTAGCTAGCCAAATCACATGGCTATTTACATCTCAAACATATACCAAATCACTAGCCTATACATGCCATACTTAGTATATACATTTCCAAAAGGTGCCAAAATGAGATTGAGTAGTGTGATGACAATCCTCGACGGTCCCCGAGCCTTCAGTAGCTTTGACGATCTATAAAACAGAGCAAACACACACAGAGTAAGCTTTCAAAAGCTTAGTAAGCCATATACAAATAAACTTAGCATAAAATTCATATAACCAATTTGATACAATAACATCATTGATTCTTATAACAAATTAATCTCATATATTCTTTGGCTTATTTGCTTAGCCATATCTTACCATATTCTTCAACTCAAATATCACATATACACATGGCTCATTCAAGCATATCTTCACATATAATCTCTTCATTTCCATATACATAATCATCTTAGTAAGTTCATATAGATACTTACCTTCCATACATACTTAGTGTACATATCAAACGTACCTGAAACGGATATACAAATCACATAGTCGTTCGTATCTTGATCTTGCCCGTTAACCCGTTCGGAATCTAATAGGATACTCAGAGTGATCGGATTAGTCGTACAATGCCAACGTCCCAGACGTGGTCTTACATGTAACCAGATATAGATGCCACTGTCCCAGACAGGGTCTTACATGAATCCATACGATGCCGATGTCCCAGACATGGTCTTATACGTAAATCTCATATCGATGCCAACGTCCCAGACGTGGTCTTACACGAAATCTCGAATCAATGCCAACGTCCCAGACGTGGTCTTAAATGATATCTCGAATCAATGCCAACGTCCTAGACATGGTCTTACATAATATCACATATCGGACACCTATGTCATGACATATACTATCCTATCTATTCCTAGGTTCAAACGGGACTTCTCGGATGTTGACAGTATGTCGATTCTATCTCGGAAATTCATGTATACCTCATCTCATATGCATTCATCATTATCAATGGTCATATAAACATACATAATTCAATACAAATACATTTATTCGTATATCCACTTACCTCGAGTTCAATTTAACGAAAACGGATACGGCTACTCGATTACTTTAGCTTTCTCGCGATATAAATCCGTTTTCTTCGGTTCTTGATCTATACATATTCAAATTTAACCCTTTTATTCTCTAGCTCATTCATTTCAACCAAAGAACACATATTTAGGGCAATTTGCAAATTAGCCCTCACATTTCACATTTGGACAATTTAGTCCCAAATTCACAAAATCATAAATTACACAAAATTTCTATATACCCATGCTTAGCCAAATATTCATATGTCTCATACAAGTCCATACATTTCATCAAATTCACAATTTAGTTCCTCAAAATGATATTATCACAAATTAGCCTTAATTAGCTAAATTCATCAAAAATTCAAGAACAAAACATGTTCATTAAACACATATCTTTCATTTAACACTAATATTCATCACAAAGCTCACCATTTCATCAATGACACATCTCATAAACATCATCAATTCTTAAAATTATAACATGGGTTTTATAGCATACAAAGCAACGATTACAAAAACGTAGAAATTATCGAAAACGAATCAAAAACTAACCTTGAATCAAGCCTAAACTGTGGCCGAAACTCTTGCTCATTGTTTTCTTTCTTTTCTTTTAATATTCGACTATATGAATGAATAAAAGATGAACACTTTCAACTTTTTGTTTTATTATTATCATAATATTAATCTAATTACTAAATTAACCTTTTAATAAACATTTAGTAACATATAAGCATAAGGTCACTAATGTATTTTAATCATCCACTAACTTAATAGTGGTATAATTGCCTCATAAGGCCTCCTCTTTTAAAAGCCACAACACATAGGTACTTTAACAAATAGCATGCTAGTTTTGCATTTAATGCAATTTAATCCTTTTTATCAAATTAAGCACTCTGACGGATAAATTAACTTACGAAATTTTAACACATGCTTAATCACATATCAATGGCACAAAAAATTATATTAAAATAATATTCAGACTCGGATTTGTGGTCCCGAAACCACTATTCTGACTAGGGTCTAAACCGGACTGTTATAATTCTCCCCCTTAGGGATTTTCGTCCCTGAAAATCTTACCGTTAAATAGATTCGGATATTGCTGTCTCATAGACTCTTTAGGCTCCCACGTAGCCTATTCTACTCCATGTCGATGCCACAACACTTTAACTAATGGAATTTTCTTGTTTCTCAAATCTTTCACTTCATGAGCTAAAATACGAATCGGTTCTTCTTCATAAATCATATCAGATCGGATTTCAATTTCAGACGGAGCAATCACATGTGACGGATCGGACGGATATCTATGGAGCATCGATACATGAATCACATTATGAATCTTTTCTAGTTCAGGTGGCAACAATAATCTGTACGCAACTGGCCCAATACGCTCAATGATCTCATGTGGCCCGATGAACCTCGGACTCAAATTACCTTTACGTCTGAATCGGAGTACTTTCTTCCACGGAGACACTTTCAGAAGTACTTTATCACCGATTTCAAATTCTATATCTTTTCGTTTCAAGTCTGCATAAGACTTCTGACGATCAGATGCTGATTTTAAACTGTCACGGATTACTTTCACTTTTTGTTTGGTGTCTTTTATCAGATCAACCCCGTGTATCTTATTTTCACTAAGCTCAGTCCAATACAGAGGTGTACGACATTTGCGTCTGTACAAAGCTTCATATGGTACCATTTTGATGCTCGACTGAAAACTATTATTATACGCAAATGCAATCAATAGCAATTATTGTTCCCACGAACCATTAAATTTAAGGATGCAACATCTGAACATGTCCTCAAGAATCTGAATAATCCGTTCAGACTGGCCATCTGTTTGCGGATGAAAAGTGGTACTGAAATGCAATTTCGTGCCTAAAGCTTATTGCAATCTTTCCAGAACCTTGATGTAAACCTCGAATCTCTATCAGACACAATAGACAACGGTACCCCGTACAATATCACAATCTCAGAAATATAAAGCTCAGCTAACTTATCAAGCGAGAAATCAGATCGTACCGGAATAAAATGGGCAGATTTCGTTAATCGATCAATTACGACCCAAATTGCATCTTTCTTTCTCAGAGTCAAAGGCAATCCAGAAACAAAGTCCATCGTCACTCTATCCCATTTCCACTCGGGAATCAGAATCGGCTGTAACAAACTAGATGGAATCTAATGTTCAGCCTTAACTTGCTGACAGATTAAACATGTCAGAAATATCTCGTTTCATACCAGACTACCAATAATGTTACTTCAGATCATGGTACATCTTTGTACTACCCGGATGAGCAGATAAACGACTGTTTTGTGCTTTATTCAAAATCAACTGAATCAGCTCTGGATTTCTTGGAACACATAATCGATCTCGAAATCTTAAGCAATCATCAACATCAACTCAAAATTCAGAATCGGAGTTTAAATCACACTGAGCTCGTTTCGCGAACAATTCATCATCAACTTTTTGAGCACTACAGATTTGTTGTATAAACAACTGTTTCGTTTTCAATTCAGCTATCACTGAACTATCATCAGACAGATCTAATTGAGCATTCATAGCATGTAATGCAGACAATGACTTCCGGCTTAATGCATCAGCAACAATATTTGCTTTACCCGGATGATAATCAATTACAAGTTCATAGTCTTTCAATAGCTCTAACCATCTTCTTTGTCGCAGATTCAAATCTTTCTGAGTCACCAGATATTTCAGACTTTTATGATCTAAAAACACGTGACATTTTTCACCAAAGAAGTAGTGACGCCAAATCTTCAATGTGAACACCATCGCGGCTAATTAAAGGTCGTGCGGCGAATAGTTCTTTTCATGAGGCTTCAGTTGTCTTGAGGCATAATGTAACACTCCATACCAGAGTCCGAGACTAAGACTTGATACGAGACATTACCATGCTTGAACTTACTTAATCATGTGCTTACGGGCTATAAAATTTTGTTTTGAATTAAAAACTTCTCTTTCTTAGTCAAATCAGACATTTCATGGGCCTACGAGGCCTCAGAATTGCGTCCTAAAACTTTCGGAACTCATCTGGAAACTTTCTCTCCAAACAGGGGTCACACATCCGTGTGACTTGGGACACGCCCGTGCACCCTTAAAACATGCCCGTGTCTTTCACCCGTGGTGGATACTGGAAAATTACACACGGCCTGAGCACGCCCGTAGCCCCAAACCGTGCCTAAACCCCAGCATTCTGCCAATGCCCCACGGCCAAGGCACACGCCCGTGCTTACCACCCGTGGTGCACACTGACTACCTTAACACGGTCTAGAGTCTAGACACACGCCCGTGTGACTAGTCTGTGGTCTATTCTGACTTAAGATACAAAGGTATAGGGTGCACATGGCCTAGACACACGCCCGTGTGTCCATCCGTGTGGGCACTTAGAGGCTATTTACCAAGCTAATTGCCACCCTGAAATCAAGACCAAACTCATGCTCAATTTAGCAACTCAAGTATTACATCCAACATGAACAAGGATGCATACTTCATTGATAGATTAAAACATACATACTTAATCATTCATGACTCATCTCTTTGGTCATATACAAAAGAATACTAAGCTTGATAGCCAACACTTTGGCTAGTTTTAAAACATAACTTAAAATGAAATGTTTCCTATACATGCCATACTTAATAAAAACAACTTGGCTATACCAAAATAGCGATTGGTAGTGTGCTCCGAGTTCCGGTGAAGATGATCCACGAGATTAGCTTGGCGGGACTACATGGAAAGAAAGAATAAAGGACGTAAGCATTTAGCTTAGTAAGTTTGCATATAATGCACATAGCAACATATTTGCTCAATATAACCCATTTAACATAAACAATGGTATCATAAATTTCAGTTATTTAAGCTTACTTACTCATACTGATTCTTACATATCTCATGATACTTACTAGTCTCATACTCGTGAGGTAAACAAGGTACCTGTATCACTTGATCACATAGATCAGCATACTCTACAATAATAATTATAATCTCTAGTTCATCATTCATAATATGAGTAATACTCATTTCTAACTTGATAATAGCTTTTCTTACTTGTCTTTCTTGTTATCATTTTAACTTTAGCCCGATAAATTTCTGCGAATAACCGAGGATACTGAATCTCATCCCACATAACTTGATGCCAAAGCCATATCCTCGATATGGTCTTACATGGGATCTGTCATCTTGGTATTGATGCCATGTCTTGACATGGACTTACTCAAAGTCTTCCTTGTGTGTTCCCTTGGGAACTTACCATTGCCATGTCTTGACATGGTCTTACTTGGTATATTTACTCATGAACTGGTCAATGCCGAGCCTTGGCTTGGACTTACATGAAATCTTTCTTGTTACTCACCAATGCCATGCCTTGGCTTGGACTTACATGGAATCTCTACCTCATGATAGCTTTTCAATGCCAAGACTTGTCTTGGACTTACATGACATCTTTGCTTGGAGACTCACCAATGCCATGCCTTGGCTTGGGCTTACATGGGTCTTCATCTCATAATAACTCAATGCCAAGACTTTTCTTGGACTTACATGATAACTTGCTTGATTGCCGATGCCATGCCTTGGCTTGGTCTTATACGGACTTTCTTATCTCGTGTGGTAGATCGAGTATCCTAAGTAATTCAACTTCAATCGGGACTTTCTCATGCTTAATCTCATTAATTTCTTTATTTAACATACAAATAAGCATTTCTATGGTAATAATGTACATTACACTTAGCAATTCAATGATAATAATCATAAAGCTTAGAAATCATAAAACTTACCTCAATATACAAAATGTATGTAGATATGCAATTTAGTCCTCGACTTTGTTCTTGCCTCGGTTTCGATCTGGGCTTCATTTTTCTTGATCTATAATAATAATTAGATCATTTAATACTCTCATTGACTAAATTGACTCTTAACTCATACTTTGGCAAAATTATTATTTTGCCCCTAAACTTTATCTTATTTGCATTTTTGCCCCTAGGCTCGTAAAATGATTCTCATTTAACTTTCTTAAACATCATGCTTAGCTGATTCATTTTCTCTACTATAACAATCATCAATTCTCACTATTTCTAATAGGTATGACCAATTTCATAACTATTACAAATTAGTCCATACTATCATTTTTCATGAAATTCACTAAGGAAAAGATATTAATCTAACATCAAACTCTCATAAAATTCCATAAAATATCATTTTACATGCATGATACACATGGGTAGATTTTTGAACATGCTTCTTAGCTCATCTTATAGCTAAAAATAGCTAATTCATAATACGAGGACTCCAAAAATACGAAGAATATTAAAAACGGGGCTAGGATGACTTACTTGCAAGCTTTAAAAATTTGATGAACCCTAGCTATGGAGTCTCCCAATTTTCGGCACAAGGAAGAAGATGAATGAAATTTTTATCATCTTTTCCCATTTTAATCATTTAATTGGTAAATGACCAAAATGCCCTTCTCTTTAAAAATTTACAAATTACTAACTCATGTCCATTTTAGTCCAAAACTTATAATTTGGGAAAATTACTATTTAAGGACTTCTAATTTATATTCTAAAGCTATTTCATACAAAAAGCTTCTAGAAACTCATATTTTGCAACTTTTGCAATTTAGTCCTATTTGATCATTCCATGTCAATTTCATAAAATTTCTACATGGAACTTTAATACTATCATGCAAACATGTCATAAACCTTAAGAACTAAATTTACCAACTCAGATTTGTGGTCTCGCACCACTATTCTGACTAGGCCCTGAATTGGGATGTTACAATTCTCCCCCTCTTAGGAATTTTCGTCTTGAAAATCTTACCAAAGAAACGTGTTTGGGTACTGGTTTCTCATGCTCTCTTCTGGTTCCCACGTAGCTTCTTCTATTCCATGTCTTTGCCACAATACTTTTACCAGGGCAATACTTTTATTCCTTAGATGCTTGACTTCCAGAGCTAAAACCTTAATTGGTTCTTCACCATAAGTCATGTCGGGATGAATCTCTATCTCTGACGGGGTAATTACATGCGAAGGATCAGATCGGTAGCGTCTAAACATTGACACGTGAAACACATCGTGAATCTTTTCTAACTCTGATGGCAAAGCCAATCGATAAGCTACCGGCCCAACTCTTTTAGTAATCTCGTACGGCCCGATAAAACGTGGACTCAACTTGCCTTTACGGCCAAATATGAGAACTTTTCTCCATAGTGACACTTTCAATAAAACTTTATCTCCGACTTGATACTCTATCTCTTTTCTCTTTAAGTCCGAATAGGACTTCTGTCTATCTGATGCAGCATTTAAACATTCTTATATCACTTTCACTTTCTTTTCAGCTTCTCTAACCAAATCAACCCCGTGAATTTGGTTTTCCTTGAGTTCAGTCCAAAATAAAGGCGTTCTAAACTTACGCCCATATAGAGCCTCATAAGGCGCCATCTTTAAACTCGACTAAAAACTATTATTGTAGGCAAACTCTACCAATGGGAGAAACTTTTCCCAACAGCCCCGGAATTCAAGAATACAACATCTGAGCATATCCTCGAGTACTTGAATTAACCTCTCCGACTGACCGTCAGTTTGAGGATGAAAAGCGGTACTAAAGTTCAACTTTGTACCCAAGGCCTCTTGTAACTTCTTCCAAAATCTGGATGTAAACCTCGGATCTCTATCCGAGATGATTGACAACGGAACACCGTGAAGCCTTACTATTTCTGAAACGTACAAGTTTGCCAACTTGTCTAGTGAGTAATCAACTCGTACAGGTATAAAATGAGCTGACTTTGTGAGTCTATCAACTATAACCCATACAGCATCTTTCTTGCTCGGAGATAATGGTAGACCCATTACAAAATCCATAGTAATACGGTCCCATTTCCTCTCCGGAACAAAAATGGGTTGAAGCAAACCCGAAGGTACTTGGTGTTCAGCCTTTACTTGCTGACAAATCAAGCATTTGGAAACAAACTCTGAAATATCTTTCTTCATTCTCGGCCACCAATACTATTGCTTTAAGTTATTAAACATTTTGGTACTACCCGGATGTACAGATAAACATCCGTTATGTGCTTCATGCAAAATTCTCTGAATAAGCTCATCCTTTCTTGGTACACAAATTCTATCTTTGAACATCAGACTTCCATTGGGACTAATCCGGAAATCAGACTCAACATCTATCTCGCACTGAGCTCTCTTGACTTGCAATTCACTATCTTCTTTCTGAGCCTCAAAAATCTCTTGGAGGAATACTGGTCTAGCTTTCAAATCAGCTAGAATAGAACCATCGTCGGATAAAGTCATCCGTGAATTCATTGCCCTTAATGCAAATAGGGACTTTCTACTCAAAGTGTCGGCAACCACATTCGCCTTCCCGGGATGCTAGTCAATGACCAATTCATAGTCTTTTATCAACTCTAACCATCTCCGCTGCCTTAAGTTCAACTCTTTCTGCGTCATCAAGTACTTCAAACTTTTGTGATCGGTGAAGATCCGACATCTCTCACCATATAGGTGGTGTCTCCATATCTTCAATGCGAAGACTATGGCAGCCAACTCTAGATCGTGGGTCGGATAATTCTTCTCATGTGGCTTCAACTGTCTTGAGGCGTAAGCAATCACTTTGCCTTCTTGCATAAGTACACAGCCTAATCCATTTAAGGATGCATCGCTGTAAATCACAAATTCTTTCTCTGTCTCAGGTTGTACTAAAATTGGAGCCTCTGTCAACATCGCTTTCAGTTTCTCGAAACTTCGTTGGCATCTTTCTGTCCACTCAAACTTCACATTTTTTCTGTAACAATTTAGTCATCGGGGTTGCAATCATAGAAAATCCCTTGATGAATCGTCTATAATAGCTAGCTAGGCCTAGAAAACTTCTAACCTCAGAGACATTTCTCGGTGGATTCCAGTCCATTATGGCCGAAATCTTACTTGGATCTACTCGGACTCCATCTCTCAAGACAATATGTCCCAGAAATCCTACTTCCTTGAGCCAAAATTCACTTTTACTGAACTTGGCATATAATTGATTTTCTCGAAGAGTCTGTAAAACTGTCCGTAAGTTCTCAGCATGCTCATTCTCATCTCGGGAATAAATCAGTATGTCGTCAATGAAAACGACTACAAACTTGTCGAGGTATGGTCTAAAAATGTGGTTCATTAAGTCCATTAATACCGCAGGAGCATTGGTCAAACCAAAGGGCATGACTAAAAATTCATAATACCCATACCTTGTTCGAAAAGCTGTCTTAGACACATCTGATTCCTTTACTCTCAGCTGGTAGTACCCCCATCTCAAGTCTATCCTAGAGAACATAGTGGCTCCCTTCAATTGATCGAACAAATCATCGATCCTTGGCAATGGGTACTTGTTCTTTACTGTCACTTTATTAAGTTGGCGGTAATCTATGCACAATCTCATGGTGCCATCTTTCATTTTCACAAATAAAACCGGAGCACCCCATGGAGAACAACTTGATCTCGCAAAACCTTTATCTGTCAACTCTTGCAACTGTGACTTCAAATCTCTCAACTCCGTTGGAGCCATTCTGTAAGGAGTAATAGATATTGGTACAGTACCGGGAGCCAGTTCAATGCCGAACTCAATCTCTTACTGGGGGTAGTCCTGGTAATTCTTCGGGAAAAACATCCACGTACTCACATACTATCAGTACTGACTCAATCTTTAAATATGTTTCTTTATCATTCATCACAAAGGCCAAATATGCCTCGTACCCCTTTCTTATGTATCTCAGTGCCGTCATATGAGAAATCATTACCGGTGGCCTACCTTGTTCATCTGATTTTACATGGAGAATGTCCCCATTCTCACATTTCATCTCAATGTACTTTTTCCCATAATTTACTATTACATCATGGGCAGTCAACCAGTCCATACCAAGAATGATGTCAAACTCATCAAATGGTAGCAACATAAGATTTGCTTTAAAGTAATGACCTCTAATCATTAATGGACAATCTTTACATACTTCATCAACTAACACACTCTTGCCTAAAGGATTAGACACCTTAATCATAAATTCTGTAGAATCTATAGGCATATTCATACTGGATACTAGTTTCATACAAATGTAAGAATGTGTGGATCCGGGATCTATTAAAGTAATAACTTTGATATCATAAAGAGAAAAGGTACCCGTAATAACATCAGGAGAAGATGCCTCTTCGCAGCCGCGAATGGCATAAGTCCTTTGCGAGCGCCCTACCCTCGGGTCTCGGAGCTCGCTCTCTAGGTTACCTCTTCCACTTGCCCCACTTCACCGGTTCCTCATGGTCTTCTTCGACCACACTCCCGGATCTCGGGTTCTGTGCTCTATCTTCTTTCATTGTCTCTGGACAATCTTTTATGTAGTGGTCCTGGGAACCACATCTGAAACATGCATTTTCATGTGCTCGACATTCTCCAAGATGACGTCTGCCACACTGTGGGCATTCGGGTCTATCCGATCGATGTTCCCCCACTACTAGTAATCGAGGTCGCTCTGTGCCTTACTTCCGAATATCGCTTACTCTTGTCCTTCCTTGAAAACCCAGTGGAAGTAGCCGATCAGGTGGAGAAATCTCTTGACTTCTTGGATGAGGATTGGAATGACTTATTCCACTGTCTCTTTTTAGAGTCACGAGACTCTACTTCAGATTTTCACTTCTCCTTTACTAACTCTTCGGCTTTACAAGCCCTCTCTACTAGCACAACAAATTCCTTTAGTTCTAGGACAGCAACAAACAATTTGATGTCCTCATTTAGCCCATCTTCAAATCTCTTACTCATGATGGCCTCGGTGGACACGCATTCTCGAGCGTATTTGCTGAGCCGTACAAACTCACGCTCATAATCAGTCACAAACATCTTGCCTTGCTTTAACTCTAGAAATTCCTTTCTTTTCTGGTCTACGAACCTTTGACTGATATACTTTTTCTTGAACTCTTCTTGGAAGAATTCCCATGTGACCTTTTCCTCGGTATTGCAGACACCAATGTGTTCCACCATTGATAGGCGAGAATCTCTTAAAAGAGAGACTACACACTTCATGCATTCCTCAGATGTGCATGACAACTCATTAAATACCCTGATGGTATTTTCTAACCAGAATTCAGCTTTTTTCGGATCATCATCTTTTCTATCGCGGAATTCTTCTGCCCCATGTTTCCTGATTCTATCAACTGGAGGCTTCTCTCCTTTTACCACCTCTACTACTTGAGGGGCTACTGGGATAGGTTGAGGAATAGGTGGGGGTGGAGGGGGTTACGCATTTGGGTTCGTACGAACGAACTCCGTATACCATGTATTCATCATATGGAGGAAGGCTTCTCTAGCCTTTTCTCCTCCTTCTTGACTCACCGTAGTGGGTCTATTCTCATTCTCGTTCGGTACCGTCCCTTCAGTGGGAGCCGGCGAGTTACTTTCTACGTCATCTGCCACAGCTCTATCGGGATCCATTTACTAAATGTATAAACATAATTTAAGTCGTCAGGAGCCGTCACACTATCATTATAAAAACATTCTTACGTATGGCATGTATAGCTAGACTCGTACTCGTGCTACGTTAGTCCTAGAACCGACTAAACCGTAGCTTTGATACCACAAAATGTAACGCTCCATACCTGAGTCCGAGACTAAGACTGGATACGAGACATTACCATGCTTGAACTCACTTAATCATGTACTTACGGGCTATAAAATTTTGTTTTGAATTAAAAACTTCTCTTTCTTAGTCAAATCAGACATTTCATGGGCCTACGAGGCCTCAGAATTGCTTCCCAAAACTTTTGGAACTCATCTGGAAACTTTTTCTCCAAACAGGGGTCACACGTCCGTGTGACTTGGGACACGCCCGTGCACCCCTAAAACATGCCCGTGTCTTTCACCCGTGGTGGATACTGGAAAATTACACACGGCCTGGACATGCCCGTGGCCCCAAACCGTGCCTAAAACCTCAGCATTCTGCCAATGCCCCACGGCCAAGGCACACGCCCGTGCTTACCACCCGGGGTGCACACTGACTACCTTAACACGGCCTAGAGTCTAGACACACACCCGTTTGACTAGTCCGTGGTCTATTCTGACTTAAGATACAAAGGTGCAGGGTGCACACGGCCTAGACACACGCCCGTGTGTCCATCCGTGTGGGCACTTAGAGGCTATTTACCAAGCTAATTGCCACCCTGAAATCAAGACCAAACTCATGCTCAATTTAGCAACTCAAGTATTACATCTAACATGAACAAGGATGCATATTTCATTGATAGATTAAAACATACATACTTAATCATTCATGACTCATCTCTTTGGTCATATACAAAAGAATACTAAGCTTGATAGCCAACACTTTGGCTAGTTTTAAAACATAACTCAAAATGAAATGTTTCCTATACATGCCATACTTAATAAAAACAACTTGGCTATACCAAAATAGCGATTGGTAGTGTGCTCCGAGCTCCGGTGACGATGATCCACGAGATTAGCTTGGCGGGACTACATGGAAAGAAAGAATAAGGGACGTAAGAATTTAGCTTAGTAAGTTTGCATATAATGCACATAGCAACATACTTGCTCAATATAACCCATTTAACATAAACAATGGTATCATAAATTTCAGTTATTTAAGCTTACTTACTCATACTGATTCTTACATATCTCATGATACTTACTAGTCTCATACTCGTGAGGTAAACAAGGTACCTGTATCACTTTATCACATAGATCAGCATACTCTACAATAATAATTATAATCTCTAGTTCATCATTCATAATATGAGTAATACTCATTTCTAACTTGATAATAGCTTTTCTTACTTGTCTTTCTTGTTATCATTTTAACTTTACTCATTTGCCCGATGAATTTCTGCGAATAACCGAGGATACTGAATCTCATCCCACATAACTTGATGCCAAAGCCATATCCTCGATATGGTCTTACATGGGATCTCTCATCTTGGTATTGATGCCATGTCTTGACATGGACTTACTCAAAGTCTTCCTTGTGTGTTCCCTTGGGAACTTACCATTGCCATGTCTTGACATGGTCTTACTTGGTATCTTTACTCATGAACTGGTCAATGCCGGGCCTTGGCTTGGACTTACATGAAATCTTTCTTGTTACTCACCAATGCCATGCCTTGCCTTGGACTTACATGGAATCTCTACCTCATGATAGCTTTTCAATGCCAAGACTTGTCTTGGACTTACATGACATCTTTGCTTGGAGACTCACCAATGCCATGCCTTGGCTTGGGCTTACATGGGTCTTCATCTCATAATAACTCTTCAATGCCAAGACTTGTCTTGGACTTACATGATAACTTGCTTGATTGCCGATGCCATGCCTTGGCTTGGTCTTATACAGACTTTCTTATCTCGTGTGGTAGATCGAGTATCCTAAGTAATTCAACTTGAATCGGGACTTTCTCATGCTTAATCTCATTAATTTCTTTATTTAACATAGCAATAAGCATTTATATGGTAATAATGTACATTATACTAAGCAATCCAATGATAATAATCATAAAGCTTAGAAATCGTAAAACTTACCTCAATATACAAAATGTATGTAGATATGCAATTTAGTCCTCGACTTTGTTCTTGCCTCGGTTTCGATCCAGGCTTCATTTTTCTTGATCTATAATAATAATTAGATCATTTAATACTCTCATTGACTAAATTGACTCTTAACTCATACTTTGGCAAAATTACTATTTTGCCCCTAAACTTTCTCTTATTTGCACTTTTGCCCCTAGGCTCGTAAAATGATTCTCATTTAACTTTCTTAAACATCATGCTTAGCTGATTCATTTTATCTACTATAACAATCATCAATTCTCACTATTTCTAATAGGTATGACCAATTTCATAACTATTACAAATTAGTCCATACTATCATTTTTCATGAAATTCACTAAGGAAAAGATGTTTATCTAACATCAAACTCTCATAAACTTCCATAAAATATCATTTTACATGCATGATACACATGGGTAGATTTTTGAACATGCTTCTTAGCTCATCTTATAGCTAAAAATAGCTAATTCATAATACGAGGACTCCAAAAATACGAAGAATATTAAAAATGGGGCTAGGATGACTTACTTGCAAGCTTCAAAAATTTGAAGAACCCTAGCTATGGAGTCTCCCAATTTTCGGCACAAGGAAGAAGATGAATGAAATTTTTATCATGTTTTTCCCATTTTAATCATTTAATTGGTAAATGACCAAAATGCCCTTCTCTTTAAAAATTTACAAATTACTAACTCATGTCCATTTTTGTCCAAAACTTATAATTTGGGAAAATTGCTATTTAAGGACTTCTAATTTATATTCTAAAGCTATTTCATACAAAAAGCTTCTAGAAACTCATATTTTGCAACTTTTGCAATTTAGTCCTATTTGATCATTCCATGTCAATTTCACAAAATTTCTACATGGAACTTTAATACTATCATGCAAACATGTCATAAACCTTAATAACTCAATTTACAAACTCAGATTTATGGTCTCGCACCACTATTCCGACTAGGCCCTGAATCGAGATGTTACACATAAGCTATAACTTAGCCTTCTTGCATCAGAACACATCCCGGACCATTCAACGAAGCATCACTATAAATTACAAACTCTTTGCCCGATTCAGGCTGTACTAACACTGGAGCTTCGGTCAACAGAGTTTTCAACTGATCAAAACTTTTTTGACATTTATCGGACCATTCGTACTTCACATCTTTCTGAAGCAATCTAGTCAACGGAGTAGCTATCGTCTAAGAGCCTTTTACGAACCTTCGATAATATCCAGCAAGTCCCTGAAAGCTTCGGACTTCAGACACACTTTTCGGAGGTTTCCAATCCAGAATAGAAGAAATCTTGCTTGGATCAACTCGTATTCCAGAGGCCGATACAATATGTCCCAGAAAACTGACTTCACGCAACCAGAATTCACATTTGCTGAATTTTGCATTCAATTCCTTTTCTCTTAGAGTTTGCAACACAATTCTCAAATGTTCAGCATGTTCAGTTTCGTTCCGTGAATAAATCAAAATGTCGTCAATGAATACAAAAACAAATTGATCTAGGTACGGTCTAAAAATTCTGTTCATCAAATCCATAAAAACAGCAGGAGCATTTGTTAGTCCGAAAGGCATAACTAAAAACTCATAATGCCCGTACCTCATTCTCAAAGCGTTTTTGAATGTCCGAATCTTTACTAGAATCGGTAGTATCCCGATCTCAGATCAATCTTTGAAAACACAGTAGCTCCTTTTAGCTGATCAAACAAATCATCTATTCTGGGCAACGGATATTTGTTCTTTACAAATCACTTTATTCAATCGGCGATAGTCAATGCACATTCTCATCGCATCGTCCTTATTTTTCACAAATGTAGCAGAGCACCCCAAGGTGAGCTTCGGCCTAGCGAATCCTCTATCAGTTAACTCTTGTAGCTGTGACTTTAATTCTTTTAACTCTGTTGCTGCCATTCTATACGGAGCTATCAAAATGGGTGTCGTACCAGGCAACAGATCAATACCAAATTCAACTTCACGTATCGGAGGAAATCCCGGTAATTCTTTAGGGAATACACCTGAGAACTCACAAACAACAGGCACTGATTCAACTTTCTTTTCAGACACTTTCGAATCAATCATATAAGCAAAATAAGCTTCATAACCCTTTTTCACATAACTCTGAGCTTTTAACACAGATATCACAGCAGGCAATCCGTTTAAATCATTCGACTCAATACGAACTATTTCACCATTCTGACAACTCAAATCAATAGTCTTTCTTTTACAGTTCACAACAGCATCATGCAATGTCAACCAATCCATACCCAAAATTATATCAAATTCATCAAATGGTAATAGCATCAGATCAACAGGGAAACAGATATATCAAAACATTAACGGACAATTCTTACTTACTTTGTCAACCAGGACACTTTTACCTAAGGCGTCGATACTTTTATAACAAACTCAGTAGACTCTACAGACAAAGTCTTACTGGAAACTAAGTTCATGCATATATACGAATGAGTAGAACCAGGGTCTATCAATGCAATCATAGAAGTATCATAAAGTGTAAATGTACCCGTTATAACATCTGGAGATGAAGCTTCCTCACGAGCTCGTATGGCATACGCTCTGGCTAGCGCTCTAGCTTCAGATCTCACAATAGTATCTCTCGTAGTTCTCTGACTACCACAAACATTTCTTACATTTCGGGAAGGTCTACCTCTCATTGAAGCATTATCTGATTTTGGATTCTGAATAGTTTCTGGCTCAACAGACTCTGAGCAATCACGAATAAAATGATCTAACGATCCACATCTAAAGCAAGCCCGATCATTCAATCTACAACTTCCCGGATGTCTTTTACCCTAATGCTTACACTCAAGTCATTCGAATCGAACATTTCCAACACTTGACATTGATGTTGCCGGAGCTTTGGAACTCAAATGTGATCTAGGTCGATCTCTACTAGAATGTCCCACATTAGTCTTTGAACGGCCATGTTCATCTCTGAATTTCTTCGAAGCAGACTGAAATGATTTGCTCAGAAATATTTTTCTCACATCTTTAACTTCAGATTCAGCTTTTCTTTTATCTTTCTCAAGTGCCTCAGCTTTACACACTCGATCAACAAGCACAACGAACTCTTTTAAATCTAGAATCCCAACTAGCAAACGGATATTTTCGTTGAGGCCATCTTCAAATCTTTTACACATTATCGCTTCCGATGATACACATTCTCGGGCATACTGACTCAGTCTCACAAACTCTCGTTCATCTTCAGTGACAAACATACGGCCCTGTTTCAAATCTAGAAATTCCTTTCATTTTTGATCAATAAATCTCTCACTGATGTATTTCTTTCGGAACTCAGTCTGGAAGAAATCCCAAGTCACTCGTTCTTTCAGAACAACAGAAATCAGAGTTTTCCACCACTGATAAGCCGCGTCTCGTAGAAATGATACAACACATTTAATACTTTCTTCCAGAGTCAAAGACATCTCATCAAATACCCGAATAGTGTTTTCTAACCAGAACTCGGCTTTCTCGGCATCATCATCATTAGTAGCCCTAAATTCTTCGGCCCCATACTTACTGATTTTATCAACTAGAGGCTTGTTTAACAGATTTAGATTCATAGCCGGAGGTATAGCAGAAGTCTGAGGGGGATTAAGCGGGGGCGGAGGTTGTGAAATAGTCGGATTATTTCTTACGAATTGAGTGAACCACTCACCCATCATCTAGAAGAAAGCTTGTTTAGCTTCTCCCTCTTGACCGCTCGTAGCCGGTCTCGGATCAGATGGCATTGTCTCTTGAGCGGGAGCAGGCGCATTACTTTTTATGTCGTCAGCTACGGCTCTTTCGGGATCCATTACTATACAAAAATCACATTTTACACGTCAGGATTCATCACACTATCACAGTTCAGATATATGGCATGTATATCTAGACTCTCACACGCTACGATAGTCCGATAATCGGCTAAACTGTAGCTCTGATACCAACCAAATGTAACACCCCTAACCCGTATCCGTCGCCGGATTAGGGTTAAAGGCGTTACCGAACAGATCGGAAACTTTTACAAACATTTCATAATACAAGTCATCAATCGCAAACACAGTGTCCCATAGATAGGTCATCGAGACCTTAATCATGCTTTAGAATAGGGTCGGGACTCAACCGCACACATATGAAATTTCTCAAAAATTTAAAAAAAATTTCAACACTGCAGAGATCACACGCCCGTACAGTCAGGCCGTGTGCCTCCCACGGCTACTAGACACACCCATGTGTCCTAGCCGTGCCAAAATAGAGCATATATTCTGACTTATCCACAAGGCCACCGGACACGCCCGTGTGCCATGGCCGTGTATAACTAGGCTAGCTACTGACTTGTTCACACGGTCACCAGGCACATCCGTGTACCATAGCCGTGTAAAATTTTGCTAGCTACTGACTTAACCACACGGCTACTAGGCACGCTCGTGTGCCACAGCCGTGTAAGCAAAACAGGCCATTTGCAAGGCCATAATGCCACCCACATTAGGGTCATACCTACAAGCAATATTCAAATTCATATCATACACAATTGACAATCAAATACATGCCAAATGATCAACAAGTCTCCACATTCAATTTCATTTCCATTCATGCCAATTTGCACAACTAAACACATACGTATATTCAAACATGATTCATCCACATTTACCTTTCTTATAACCATTTCTTTTCTTAGACATACATACTCATAATGCATTCATAGCTTACCATAGCCTTGACCATTTCATTTACTATCAAGCCACACCAAATCATGCATCATATAACATAGTCACTCATGCACATTACCAACATTTAGCTAGCCAAATCACATGGCTATTTATATCTCAAACATATACCAAATCACTATCCTATACATGCCATACTTAGTATATACATTTCCAAACGGTACCAAAAAGAGTTTGAGTAGTGTGATGACAATCCTCGACGGTCCCCAAGCCTTCAGTAGCTTTGACGATCTATAAAACAGAGCAAACACACACAGAGTAAGCTTTCAAAAGCTTAGTAAGCCATATACAAATAAACTTAGCATAAAATGCATATAACCAATTTGATACAATAACATCATTGATTCTCATAACAAATTAATCACATATATTCATTGGCTTATTTGCTTAGCCATATCTTACCATATTCTTTAACTCAAATATCACATATACACATGGCCCATGTTAGCATATCTTCACATATAATCTCTTCATTTCCATATACATAATCATCTTAGTAAGTTCATATAGATACTTACCTTTCATACACACTTAGTGTACATATCAAACGTACCTGAAACGGATATATAAATCACATACTCGTTCTTATCTCGGTCTTGCCCGTTGAACCGTTCGAAATCTAATAGGATACTCAGAGTGATCGAATTAGTCGTACAATGCCAAACTCCAAACGTGGTCTTACATGTAACCAGATATTGACGCCACTGTCCCAGACAGGGTCTTACACGAATCAATACGATGTCGATGTCCCAGACATGGTCTTATACGTAAATCTAATATCGATGCCAACGTCCCAAACATGGTCTTACACTAAACCTCGAATCAATGCCAACGTCCCAGACGTGGTCTTACATGATATCTCAAATCAATGCCAACGTCCCAGACGTGGTCTTACATAATATCACATATCGGACACCTATGTCATGACATATACTATCCTATCTATTCCTAGGTTCAAACGGGACTTCTCGGATGTTGATAGTATGTCGATTCTATCTCGGAAAGTCATGTTTACCTCATCTCATATGCATTCATCATTATCAATGGTCATATAAACATACATAATTCAATACAAATACATTTATTTGTATATCGACTTACCTCGAGTTCGATTTAACGGAAACGGATACGGCTACTCGATTACTTTAGCTTTCTCACGATCTAAATCTATTTTCTTCGGTTCTTGATCTATACATATTCAAATTTAACCCTTTTATTCACTAGCTCATTCATTTTAACCAAAGAACACATATTTAGGGCAATTTGTAAATTAGCCTTCACATTTCACATTTGGACAATTTAGTCCCTAATTCACAAGATCACAAATTACACAAAATTTCCATATACCCATGCTTAGCCGAATATTCATGTGTCTCATACAAGTCCATACATTTCATCAAATTCACAATTTAGTCCCTCAAAATGATATTATCACAAATTAGCCTTAATTAGCTAAATTCATCAAAAATTCAAGAACAAAACATGTTCATTAAACACATATCTTTCATTTAACACTAATATTCATCACAAAGCTCACCATTTCATTAATGACACATCTCATAAACATCATCAATTCTTCAAATTATAACATGGGTTTTATAGCATACAAAGCAACGATTGCAAAAACGTAGAAATTATCGAAAACGAATCAAAAACTAACCTTGAATCAAGCCTAAACCGTGGCCGAAACTCTTGCTCACTCTTTTCTTTCTTTTCTTTTAATATTCGGCTAGATGAATGAATAAAATATGAACACTTTCATCTTTTTGTTTTATTATTATCATAATATTAATCTAATTACTAAATTAACCTTTTAATAAATATTTAGTAACATATAAGCATAAGGTCACTAATGTCTTTTAATCATCCACTAACTTAATAGTGGTCTAATTGCCTCATAAGGCCTCCTCTTTTAAAAGACACAACACATAGGTACTTTAACAAATAGCATGCTAGTTTTGTATTTAATGCAATTTAATCCTTTTATCAAATTAAGCACTCGAGACGGATAAATTAACTTATGGAATTTTAACACATGCTTAATCACATATCAAAGGCACATAAAATAATATTAAAATAATATTTAGACTCAGATTTGTGGTCCTGAAACCACTATTCAGACTAGGGTCTAAACCGAACTGTTACAATTCTCCCCCCTTAGGGGTTTTCATCCCCAAAAATCGTACCGTTAAATAGATTCGGATATTGCTGTCTCATAGACTCTTCAAGCTCCCACGTAGCCTCTTCTACTCCATGTCGATGCCACAACACTTTAACTAACGGATTTTTTTTTGTTTTCAAATCTTTCACTTCAAGAGCTAAAATACGAATCGGTTCTTCTTCAGAAGTCATATCAGATCGGATTTCAATTTCAGACGGAGCAATCACATGTGACGGATTGGATTGATATCTACGAAGCATCGATACATGAAACACATTATGAATCTTTTCTAGTTCAGGTGGCAACAATAATCTGTACGCAACTGGCCCAATACGCTCAATGATCTCATATGGCCCGATGAACCTCGGACTCAATTCGCCTTTACGTCTGAATCGGAGTACTTTCTTCCACGGAGACACTTTCAGTAGTACTTTATCACCGATTTCAAATTCTATATCTTTTCGTTTCAAGTCCGCATAAGACTTCTGACGATCAGATGCTGATTTTAAACTGTCACGGATTACTTTCACTTTTTGTTCGATGTGTTTTATCAGATCAACCCCGTGTATCTTATTTTCACTGAGCTCGGTCCAATATAGAGGTGTACGACATTTACGTCCGTACAAAGCTTCATATGGTGCCATTTTGATGCTCGACTGAAAACTATTATTATACGCATATTCAATCAATGGCAAATATTGTTCCCACGAACCATTAAATTCAAGGATGCAACATCTCCACATGTCCTCAAGAATCTGAATAATCCGTTCAGACTGGCAATCCGTTTGCGAATGAAAAGCGGTACTGAAATGCAATTTCGTGCCTAAAGCTTCTTGCAATCTTTTCAAGAACCTTGATGTAAACCTCGAATCTCTATCAGACATAATAGACAACGGTACCCCGTGCAATCTCACAATCTTAGAAATATAAAGCTCAGCTAACTTATCAAGCGAGAAATCAGATCGTACAGGAATAAAATGGCCAGATTTCGTTAATCGATCAATTACGACCCAAATTGCATCTTTCTTTCTCGGAGTCAAAGGCAATCCAGAAACAAAGTCCATCGTCTCTCTATCCCATTTCCACTCAGGAATCAGAATCGGCTGTAACAAACCAGATGGAACCTGATGTTCAGCCTTAACTTGCTGACAGATTAAACATTTCGACACAAAGTGAGAAATATCTCGTTTCATACCAGACCACCAATAATGTTGCTTCAGATCATGGTACATCTTTGTACTACCCGGATGAGCAGATAAACGAATGTTATGTGCTTTATTCAAAATCATCTGAATCAGCTCTGGATTTCTCGGAACACATAATCGATCTCAAAATCTTAAGCAATCATCAACATCAACTCGGAATTCAGAATCAGAGTTTAAATCACACTGAGCTCGTTTCGCTAGCAATTCATCATCAACTTTTTGAGCACTACAGATTTGTTTTATAAACAACAGTTTCGTTTTCAATTCAGCTATCTCTGAATTATCATCAGATAGATCTAATTGAGCATTCATAGCACGTAATGCAGACAATGACTTCCGGCTCAATGCATCAGCAACAATATTTGCTTTACCCGGATTATAATCAATTACAAGTTCATACTCTTTCAATAGCTCTAACCATCTTCTTTGTTACAGATTCAAATCTTTCTGAGTCATCAGATATTTCAGACTTTTATGATCTGAAAACACGTGACATTTTTCACCAAATAAGTAGTGACGCCAAATCTTCAATGCGAACACCATCGCGGCTAATTCAAGGTCGTGCGTCGGATACTTCTTTTCATGATGCTTCAGTTGTCTCGAGGCATAAGCTATAACTTTGCCTTCTTACATCAGAACATATCCCAGACCATTCAACGAAGTATCACTATAAATTACAAACTCTTTGCCTGATTCAGGCTGTATTAACACTGGAGCTTCAGTCAACGGAGTATCTATCCTCGAAAAGCCTTTTACGAACCTTCGATAATATCCAGCAAGTCCCAGAAAGCTTCAAACTTTAGACACACTTTTCGGAGGTTTCCAATCTAGAATAGCAGAAATCTTGCTCGGATCAACTCGTATTCCAGAGGCCGATACAATATATCCCACAAAACTGACTTCACGCAACCAGAATTCACATTTGCTGAATTTCGCATACAATTCCTTTTCTCTCAGAGTTTGCAACACAATTCTCAAATGTTCAGCATGTTCAGTTTTGTTCCGTGAATAAATCAAAATGCCGTCAATGAATACAACACCAAATCAATCTAGGTTCGGTCTGAAAATTCTATTCATCAAATCCATAAAAACAGCAGGACCATTTGTTAGTCCGAAAGGCATAACTAAAAACTCATAATGCCCGTACCTCGTTCTGAAAGCAGTTTTTGAAAAGTCTGAATCTTTTACTCGCAACTGGTAGTATCCCGATCTCAGATCAATCTTTGAAAACACAGTAGCTCCTTTAAGCTGATCAAACAAATCATCTATTCTGGGCAACGGATATTTGTTCTTTACGGTCACTTTATTCAACTGACGATAGTCAATGCACATTCTCATCGTACCATCCTTCTTTTTCACAAACAGAACATGAGCACCCCAAGGTGAGAAACTCGATCTAGCGATTCCTTAGTCAGTTAACTCTTGCAGCTGTGACTTTAATTCTTTTAACTCTGTTGGTGCCATTCTATACGGAGCTATCAAAATGGGTGTCTTACCAGGAAATAGATCAATACCAAATTCAACTTCACGTATCGGAGGCAATCCCGGCAATTCTTCAGGGAATACATCAGAGAACTCACAAACAACTGGCACTGATTCAACTTTCTTTTCAAACACTTTTGAATCAATCACATAAGCAAAATAAGCTTCATAACCCTTTTTCACATAACTCTGAGCTTTCAACACAGATATCACAGCAGGCAATCCTTTTAAATCATTTGACTCAATACGAACTATTTCACCATTCTGACAACTCAAATCAATATTCTTTCTTTTACAGTTCACAACAGCATCATGCAATGTCAACCAATCCATACCCAAAATTATATCAAATTCATCAAACGGTAATAGCATCAGATCAACAGGGAAACAGATATCTCGAAACATTAACGGACAGTTCTTGTATACTTTATCAACCATGACACTTTTACCTAAGGGGTTCGATACTTTTATAACAAACTCAGTAGACTCTACAGGCAAAGTCTTACTGGATTCTAAGTTCATGCATATATACGAATGAGTAGAACCAGGGTCTATCAATGCAATCACAGAAGTACCATAAAGTGTAAATGTACCCGTTATAACATCTGGAGATGAAGCTTCCTCATGAGCTCGTATGGCATACGCTCTGGCAGGCGCTCTAGCTTCAGATCTCACAACAGTATCTCTCGTAGTTCTCTGACTACCACTAACATTTCTTACATTTTGGGAAGGTCTACCTCTCACTTGAGCATTATCTGATTTTAGATTTTGAACAGTCTCTGGCTCAACAGACTCTGAGCAATCACGAATAAAATGATCTAATGATCCACATCTGAAGCAAGCCCGATCATTCAATCTACAACTTCCCGGATGTCTTTTACCATAATGCTTACACTCAAGTCATTCGTATCGAACATTTCCAACACTTGACATTGATGTTGCCGGAGCTTTGGAACTCAAATGTGATCTAGCTCGATCTCTACTAGAATGTCCCACATTAGTATTTGAACGGCCATGTTCATCTCTAAATTTCTTCGAAGCAGACTGAAATGATTTGCTCAGAAATATTTTTCTCACATCTTTAACTTCAGATTCAAGTTTTCTTTTATCTTTCTTGAGTGCCTCAGCTTTACACGCTCGATCAACAAGCACAACAAACTCTTTTATCTCTAGAATCCCAACTAGAAAACAGATATTTTTGTTGAGGCCATCTTCAAATCTTTTACACATTATCGATTCTGATGATACACATTCTCGGGCATACTGACTCAGTCTCACGAAGTCTCATTCATATTCATTGACAGACATACGGCCCTGTTTCAAATCCAGAAATTCCTTTCGTTTCTGATCAATAAATCTCTCACTGATGTATTTCTTTTGGAACTCAGACAGGAAGAAATCCCATATCACCGGTTCTTTCGGAACAACAGAAATCAGAATTTTCCACCACTTATAAGTCGCGTCTCGTAGAAATGATACAACGCATTTAATACTTTCTTCCGGAGTCAAAGACATCTCATCAAATACCCGGATAGTGTTTTCTAACCAGAACTCGACTTTCTCGGCATCATCATCATTAGTAGCCCTGAATTCTTCGGCCCCATACTTACGGATTTTGTTAACTGGAGGCTTGTTTAACAGATTTAGATTCATAGCCGGAGGTATAACAGAAGTCTGAGGGGTATTAAGCGGGGGCAGAGGTTGTGAAACAGTCAGATTATTTCTTACGAATTGAGTGAACTACTCACTCATCATGTGGAAGAAAGCTTGTGTAGCTTCTCCCTCTTGACCGCTCGTAGCCGGTCTCGGATCAGATGGCGCTGTCCCTTGAGCGGGAGCAGGCACATTACTTTTTACGTCGTCAACTACGGCTCTTTCGGGATCCATTACTATACAAAAATCACATTTTACACGTCAGGATTCATCACACTATCACAGTTCAGATATATGGCATTTATATCTAGACTCTCAAATGCTACGTTAGTCCGAGAATCGGCTAAACCGTAGCTCTGATACCAACCAAATGTAACACCCTGAACCCGTATTCGTCGCCGAATTAGGGTTAAAGGCGTTATCGAATAGATCAAAAACTTTTACAGACATTTCATAATACAAGTCATCAATCGCAAACATAATGTCCCTTAGATAGGTCATCGAGACCTTAATCATGCTTTAGAATAGGGTCGGGACTCAACAGCACACATATGAAATTTCTCAGAAATTTAAAACTTTTTCGACACTGCAGAGATCACACGCCCGTGCAGTTAGGCTGTGTGCCTCCCTCGGCTACTAGACACACCCATGTGTCCTGGCCGTGCCAAAACAGAGCATGTATTCTGACTTATCCACACGGCAACCAGACACGCCCGTGTGCCATGGCGGTGTATAACTAGGCTAGCTACTGACTTGTTCACACGGTCACCAGGTGATAAACCCTAATATATACATATTTTAATCCCACATTTAGTATACTTTTGGATGATTTAATCCCTTGAATTGTGGAATTTGATGCTTCTAATCCTTTAATTTCATGTTTTATACTTAGGAGAGCATCAGAGGATTAAAAGAATGAGAAACGGGCCGAAAACGGAGAAAATGGGCCAAAGTAAGAAATTCACATGGCCTGGAGTTCACCACACGGCCGTGCCACCTTAGCAGGCCCGAACACGGCCTGGGCTCGATTCACACGGGCGTTCTAACGGGCGTGCCCCTTCCTTGACGTATTTTAATTCCATTCGGATTAGGATACTTGTGGGCCAAGTAAGACATCCCGAAAGCCTATATAAACACCCTAGAGGGCAACCTAAAGGGGGAGTTCGACAGAAGCCTTCTGTCAGGGCTTTTGATAAGGGGCGAAGCCAGAGAGGGCTGAACACAGGGAATTACTCCAAGAAAGCCAGTTAATCCATCTCAGAAGTCGGAATCACACTCAAGACGGAAGATCTTCCCTTCAATTTCCTTCAGGGGGTTTTAGGGTTTTTCTTATGTTTTGTTATTTACTTTCTTCGAGATGTATTCTTTATTAAAAATGAACTAAACCCTCAAATACACGAGGGGATGAAACCTAAGACGAATCTTGTTATTGTTTTTCAATTGTATGATAAATACTTGATTTGTTCTTAATTATGTGTTCTTAATTCTTGTTTTAATATTTCAGGATATTGATTCAAGTATTGATGTGCTTGATGAGTGGAGCAAAAGTCCCCTGTTTAAGAGTAGATCTAGCATAGTTAAGCGGAGTTGATTGCAACCCTAGAGATAGGATGACTAAAATGCGGATTAGGGTCAAACCTAATATGGGAGTCAATAGATCGAGTTAATGCAACACTAGGGGTTTTAATTAGAAAGAGATTTCAATTAATCAACCTAGGGTTAGACGTTAGTAGCCTCGAGAAAGAGGTATTAATATAAATTAGGGAATCCTACGGATCAAGTCAAGTGAATAAATCATCAG
The DNA here is from genome assembly GCA_025698515.1 of Gossypium sturtianum. Classification (NCBI taxonomy): domain Eukaryota; kingdom Viridiplantae; phylum Streptophyta; class Magnoliopsida; order Malvales; family Malvaceae; genus Gossypium; species Gossypium sturtianum. Next base: position 111,233,458 of record CM046953.1, read on the forward strand.
TTTGAGTTAAATAACAAGTGAAGTCTAGGTGGATTCTTCCTCGGGTATTGTCTTAATCAACTGGTTTTCCCAAAAGTATTTTCCCAATTCACTCTTTTTGTCTTAGCATCCTTAGTTTAGTAATTAGTTAATTAAACATCGATTCCCTTAATACTTAGGCTAGCTAATAAAAAGATAGTAACTACTAGTACTCTTGGTCCTTGAGGATACGATATTTCCGGTCTTGCCATAGCTATACTATCGAACGATAGGTGCGCTTGCCTTATTCGTTGTCATAGTTAGTTTGGACACGACCAAGTTTTTGGCGCCGTTGACGGGGACTAAGATATTAGGAACACTTGATTTTTATTACTTTAGCCATTTTTATTTTTGCAATTAATTTTTATTTTATTTCTACTTTGCTAATTTCTCTTTTATTTGCTTCTTGCAGGTAATTCTAGTTTATGACTAGGAGGAACCCGTCAGGACCCTTGATTTTTGACAATGAAATAGAACATACCACTCAAACCGAAGAGATGTCACTGAATAATTATCAGTGGCAAGTCATGAGGACAAAGCCTAATAAAGCAGCTGATGTTTTCAACCTAGACGCGGTCACCATGTTATCTAACGAGGTAGAGCTTTTAAATTAAAAAATTGATAGTTTGTATGGTTCTACGCAGGTACACCCAATAATGCAATGTGACTCAAATCTAGGAGGGATGAGCAATACAGAATATCCACTTTACAACCTGAGCGCTGAAAACGAACAAGTTCACTATATGGGTAATAATCCTCGACCTCAAAATAATCCTTATAGTAACACTTACAATACAGGTTGGAGGAATCATCCCAATTTCTCATGGGGAGGTCAAGGAAATCCAGGAAATCAAAGACCACCACCCCCTCCGGGATTTCAGCAACCACCTTACCGACAGGAAAAGAAACCAAACCTTGAGGAGATATTGGAAAAATTCACATCAGGGGAGGATGCCTCTTCGCGAGCGCGAATGGCATACGTCCTCGCAGGTGCCCGACCCTCTGGTCTCACAGCAGAATCTCTGGGCGCACCTTTACCACTAGCCCCACTTCTTGGGTTCCTTGGTGGTCTACCCCTCGTAGACACATCACTAGGTCTCAGCTCTTGCCTCTCTTCCTTATCATCCCCTCTGACGGGACGATTCACGGATAAAGTGGTCGGGGAACCACACTTATAACATTTTTGAATATTTCCCCAACACTCTCCGGTGTGATACCTACCACAACTTGGACACTCCGGTTTACTCTTTGTATTGCCCACACTTTCCATCGAGGGAGCTTGGACTCTCGAACCCGAGCGAGTATTGCCCAAGTCTCGATGCGAATAACCCATCTGTGTCTTTGTCTGTCCCGAGGATTCACTTCCTTGGATCTTTTCGATTGGGCTTGGTATGACTTGCCCATCGGCCTCTTTCTAGCATCTCGGGCTTCACTCACAGCCCTCCTCTTTTCTGAACTCAGCTCTTCGGCCTTACTTGCTCTCTCAACTAATACCACAAATTCTTTCAACTCCAAAATGCCCACTAGGAGTTTGATGTCCTCATTCAGCCCATCTCCAAACCTCTTACATAAGATGGTCTCAGTCGATACACATTCTTGAGCGTATTTGCTAAGCCTAACAAACTCACGCTCATATTCTGCCACTGTCATTCTTCCTTGTTTCAACTCAAAGAATTCCTTCCTTTTTCGATCAGTAAACCTCTGGAGTATATACTTCTTCCGGAACTCTTCCAAAAAGAAGTCCCACTTCACCCGCTCCCTCGGGACCACTAGCGTTAACGTCTTCCACTAATGGTATGCTGAATCTCTCAGCAAGGATACGTCACACTTCAAATTCTCTTCAGACGTACATGAGAGTTCATCGAACACCCTCATCGAGTTCTCCAACCAGAACTCCGCCCTCTCTGGGTCATCATCTACCTTAGCTCTAAACTCCTCAGCCCCGTGCTTCTTAATCTTATCCACCGGGGGCTTCGATATCCTCACTACATCCATACCTTGAGGAGCCACTGGATTTGGCTGAGGTATAGGTGGAGGAGGTGGAGGAGGTTGAGCATTAGGGTTCGCTCGAACATAATCCGAGAACTAATTGCTAATCATCTGGAGAAAGGCTTCTCGTGCCTCTTCCCCTTGACCCCTAACCTCGGGTCCAATCTCAACGGGCGTGGTTCCTTGCGCAGAGGCATTATTATTAGTCTGCTTCATCGTGATCGATGGATCGAAATCCATATACTATATATAACAAGATTTAAAATCATCAGAAACCACCACACTATCACTGTACACTTATGGCATGTATAGCTAGACTCTTACACCCGCTACGGTAGTCTTAGAACCGACTAAACCATAGCTCTGATACCACTAAATGTAACACCCCTTACCCGGGTTCTACGCCGAAATCGGGCCCGAGGCGTTACCGAACTCAAACCTCTTGATCGCCACTTAGGCTCGTCGTAACTACTCTCTGAAGTCATCTCAACAACCTCATTCTCGACTTACGAGGCCTCACTCATACACACGAGGGCTCTCGAGACTAAACCCAAACTTTTTCCAATCTTAAAAATTTTATCTTTTATACAGGTCTCACACGCCCGTGCAAGATTAGACACGCCCGTGCATGGACACACACGCCCATGTCCCCAAACCGTGTCTAAAACCCCAGCATTCTGCCAATGCCCCACGGCCATGGCACACGCCCGTGCTTACCACCCGTGGTGCACACTGACTACCTTAACACGGCCTAGAGTCTAGACACACGCCCATGTGGCTAGCCCGTGGCCAATACTGATTAATCCCACACGCCCTAGACACACGCCCGTGTGGCTAGTCCGTGGTCTATTCTGATTTCAAATACTAACATGCATGCGACACACGGCTGAGTCACACGCCCGTGGGCTGGCCGTGTGTCACACATGGCCTAGACACACGCCCGTGTGTCTATCCACATGGACAAGAACAAAGCTATGTGCCAAGTTCTTTTCACCCCTCTAGCATACACAACATATACTCATCTAACACAATCATAATCAACTCAAATTGAAGTGCAATCTCACATAGAAAACTACATCTTTCTTTCATATAATGTAATAGCCAACAACCATGGCATTATACAAATACACTATCCATCTAAAGGCCAACACATCTTAGCCATTTACAACAAAATTCACTAACTTGTCTAGGCCCTATACATGCCATATACAAAACATTAAGTCTAATGTACCAGAGTGTGCTGATAGTGTGGGCGATCTTCCAATTGATCCTCGTCTCGGTTCAACACTTTTACTCTATAAGACAAGGGAAAAGAAAGGGAGTAAGCTTTGAGCTTAGTAAGTTTACACATAAACAATTAAGCATCATAGTATAAGCTCAACAACAATTAGCATTATACTACCAAAAATAATGAACAACTATGCTTACTCTTTCTATCCCTTACAACATTTCCAATACATCATGAGTCACATACTCATAACCATCGAAATGCACCCTTGCATTCAATGTCACATTTACACAATATACAACACATAATTATTTCTCAATAATTCATCCACACAACTAATTAACTCAATAATACATCCACACAGCTATTTTACTCAATAATGCAATCACATGGCTAATCCACACAGTTAACCCACACAGTAAATGTCCCGGTGGTTTCGCACTTAGCACACCATAATCGATTAATAAGGTGGTATCGCACTTAGCCTACCACAAAGGTAATCATATGGGTTTCTCACTTAGCCCACTAAACGATATACCTCACGATAGCATCGCACATAGCCAGCTCATCGTCAATATGCATTAGGATGGTATCGCACTTAGCCTACCATCTAGCATTATCACTACACATTCACATGTCTACTTACTCAATTAAACATCCATTCACAATTCTACTACATTCATTCTACTTGGACCACATAGGTTCTCAATCAATCTTGAACAAGCTACACACTAGCTATCATCAACCAATTGTAAGTATGAATGCATTGTTTATGCATAGACTTACCTCGATACTCAAAAGTATTGAGACTTGCAATTTAGTCTACCACCTTGCTTTTGCCTCGGTTTCGATCCGGGCTTCGTCTTTCTTAATCTATAATGAATAAATCAGCTTATTCAATACATACATTGACTAAATTGACCCACATCTCATACTTTAGCAAAATTATTATTTTGCCCCTAAACTTTCTCATATTTACACTTTAGTCCGAAAGGCTCGTAAAGTGATTTTTATTCAACTTTCTAGTCTTTCATGCTTAGCCAAACCACTTATTCAACTAAAGCTATCATCAATTCTCACTAAAACACACATGTATGACCAAACTTAAGATTTTCAAAATCAAGTCCCTACATACATTTTCATGGAAAATCACTTAACAAAAGATGTTTCTACTACATCAAGCTTTCATAATCTTCCATAAAACAACAAAATACATGCAAGCCATACATATGTACATTTTTGAACATCCATAATAGCTCACCAAATAGCTAAAAATAGCTTACTCATGCTACTAGGACTTCAAAAATACGAAGAATATCAAAAACCGGGCTTAGGAGCACTTACTAGCAAGCTTGAAAAATTGAAAGAGCCCTAACAATGGCTATTGGAATTTTCGGCAGCTTGGGGGAGAAGATGAGTGAATTTTTGTCATCTTTTCACCTATTTAATCATTTAATAACTAAATGACCAAAATGCCATTTTTGATAAACTTCAAATTTTAACTCATCCATGCCCATTTTTGTCCAAAAACTAAAAAATGGGAAAGTTGCTCATCAAGGACCTCTAATTAATAATCTAAAGCTATTTCACACATATAGCTTCTAGAAACACACATTTTGCAACTTTTGCAATTTAGTCCTTTTGGACAATTCAACCACAATTTCACAAAATTGCTTCATGAAACTTTCACACTAGCATGCATACAAGGCATAAACCTCAAAAACTCATTCATAACCCTCGAATTTGTGGTCTCGCACCACTATTCTGACTAGGCCCTAAACCGGGATGTTATAACTCTCCCCCCTTTAGAGATTTTCATCCCCGAAAATCTTACCAGTAAAGAGGTTTGGATGTTGCTCTCTCATAGCTTCTTCCGTTTCCCACGTAGCCTCTTCCACACCATGTTTCTGCCATAACACTTTCACTAGTGCTATGCTCTTATTTCTCAACTGTTTCACTTCTCGAGCCAAGATCTTAATCAGCTCCTCTTCATAAGACATATCTGGTCTTATCTCAATTTCTGTCGAAGGAATCACATGTGAAGGATCGGACCGATACCGTCGCAACATCGACACATGGAACACATTATGAATCTTTTCCAACTCTACTGGCAAAGCCAACCGGTATGCTACAGGCCCAACTCTATCTGTAATCTCATACGGCCCTATGAACCTTGGACTCAATTTCCCTTTTCGTCCAAATCTCATAATCTTCTTCCACGGGGACACTTTCAAAAACACTTTGTCGCCCACTTCAAACTCAATTTCTTTTCTTTTCAAATCTGCATACGACTTCTGTCGATCCGAAGCAGCTCTCAGACTATTACGGATTACTTTCACCTTCTCTTCAATTTCTTTCACTAGATCGACCCCATGGATCCGCTTCTCACTAAGCTCAGTCCAATACAAAGGAGTCCGACACTTTCGACCATACAAAGCCTCATACGGTGCCATCTGTATACTCGACTGATAACTATTGTTATAGGCGAATTCGACCAAAGGTAGATATCTCTCCCAACTACCTTTGAATTCTAACACACAGCATCGAAGCATATCTTCCAGAACTTGAATCACTCTTTCAGACTGACCATCGGTTTACGGATGGAACGCAGTGCTGAAATTCAATCTCGTACCCATGGCCTCTTGTAACTTCTTCCAAAATCTCGAAGTAAACCTCGGATCTCTATCCGATATTATAGACACAGGTACACCATGCAACCTCACTATCTCTGCCACATACAACTCAGCTAACTTGTCCAGTGAATAATCAACACGTACTGGAATAAAGTGAGCCGACTTCGTCAATCTATCCACAACAACCCACACAGCATCTCTCTTTCTCGGAGTCATCGGCAACCCCGTTACAATATCCATGGTAATCCGATCCCACTTCCATTCGGGTACCATTACTGGCTGAAGCAATCCCGAAGGCACTTGATGCTCAGCTTTCACTTGTTGATAAATTAAACACTTTTTCACAAACTCTGAAATATCTCTGTTCATACTCGTCCACCAATTCCTCAAGTCGTTGTACATTTTAAATCTGCGCCGGATGTCTTGACAAACATCCTTTGTGGGCCTCATGCAAAACCTTCGAATCAACTCCTCATCTTTAGGAACACAAATTCTGTCACGATACATCAGAAAACCATTCAAATCCACTCGAAAATCAAAATCACTTTCTGATCCGCACTTAGCTATCTTAGCTTGCATCTCACTATCATTTTTCTGAGCCTCACATATCTATTGAACAAATAGCGGCTTAGCTCTCAACTCTGCCAAAATAGCACCATCGTCAGACAATGCTAAACTCGTGCTCATAACTCTTAGAGCATACAAGGATTTCCTACCTGGGCATCCGCAACCACATTCGCTTTTCGGGTGGTAGTCAATGATCGACTCATAGTCTTTCAACAACTCAAGCCACCGCCTCTGTCTCAGATTCAGATCCTTCTGATCCATCAAATACTTTAAACTCTTGTGATCCGTAAAGATTCGACACTTCTCACCATACAAGTAATGTCGCCAAATCTTTAACGCAAAAACAATCACAGCCAACTCTAAATCATGAGCCGGATAATTTTTCTCGTGCGACTTTAGCTGCCTCAAGGCGTAAGCGACTACCTTACCCTCTTGCATCAACACGCAACCGAGACCATTAAACAACGCATCACTGTAAACCACGAACTCTTTCCCCGATTCTGGTTGAACCAAAACTGGTGCCTCAGTCAACATTGTTTTCAGTCTCTCGAAGCTTTGTTGACATGTCTCAGTCCATTCAAACTTGACATCTTTATGCAATAGTTTCTTCATCGGGGTGGCAATCACAGAGAACCCATTTACGAAACGTCTGTAATATCCCGCTAATCCCAAGAAACTTCTGATTTCTGACACGTTCCTTGGTGGTTTCCAATCCACAACAGCCGATATCTTACTCGGGTCAACTCTGACACCATCATCTGACACCATGTGTCCTAGGAATCCAACCTCTCGGAGCCAAAACTCACTCTTGCTAAACTTAGCATACAACTGCTTATCTCTCAAAGTTTGCAAGACAATTCTCAAATGCTCTTCGTGATCGTTCTCATCCCGAGAATAGATCAATATGTCGTCAATGAAGACAACTACAAACTTGTCCACATACGGTCTGAAAACACGGTTCATCAGATCCATAAAAATTGTAGGTGCATTCGTCAAACCAAACGGCATAACCAAAAACTCATAATGGCCATACCTTGTCTGAAATGCAGTTTTCAACACATCTTGCTCTTTCACTCTGGTGATAATAACGGACCTCAAGTCTATCTTGGAGAACACTTTGTAGCTCCCTTTAGTTGATCAAAAGATCATCAATCCTTGGTAAAGGATACTTATTCTTCACCGTCACCTTGTTCGGTTGTCTATAGTCTATACATAACCTCATAGACCCATCTTTCTTATTCACGAATAATACTGCAGGGCACCCCTTGCATGAGTAGCTCGGTCTTGTAAAACCCTTATCTCACAACTCTTGCAACTAAACCTTCAGTTCTTTCAACTCTACAGGTGCCATTCTATATGGAGCAATTGAAATAGGTGCGTCCCGGAACCAACTCAATTCCAAACTCGACCTCTCTCACTTGGAGGTAATCAGGGTAACTCTTAGGAAATACATCCGGATACTCACATACCACCAGCACTTTGTTTCAAACTCTACTCCAATCTCTCGAGTATTCAACACAAAAGCAAGATAGGACTCACATCTTTTTCTCAAACATTTCTCAGCCACTAGGAAGAAATCATCAGCGGTAGACTATCCGATCCACCCGATTCAACCCGAACCACATCTCCACTCTCACATTTCAATTCAATAAACTTACTACCACAGTTCACTAAGACATTATGGGTAGTCAACCAATCCATTCCTAGGATTAAATCAAACTCATCAAATGGCAACAACATAAGGTTTGCCGAAAAACAATGATTCTCAATCAATAAAGGACAATTCTTACACACTTTGTCCACTAACACATGATTTCCTAACGGGTTTGACACCTTAACCACTATGTGTCAGTAGACTCAACGGTCATACTCAAACTAGATGCTAATCTCATGCAAATATAAGAATGAGTAGACCACGGATCTATTAAATCAATAACGAAGGTGTCATAGAGAGAAAAAGTACCCGTTATCACATCAAGGAGGAGGATGCCTCTTCTTGCAGCGCGAATGGCATACGCCCTCGCAGTGCTGACCCTCTCCGGTCTCACAGTGTGAGAATCTCTGGGTGCACCTCTACCACTAGCCCCACTTCTTGGGTTCCTTGGTGGTCTACCCTCGTAGACACATCACTAGGTCTCGCTCTTGCCTCTCTTCCTTATCATCCCTCTCGGGACGATTCACGGATAAAGTGGTCGGGGAACCACACTTATCACATTTTCGAATATTTCCCCAACACTCTCCGGTGTGATACCTACCACAACTTGGACACACTCCGGTTTACTCTTTGTATTGCCCACACTTTCCATCGAGGAGCTTGGACTCTCGAACCCGAGTGAGTATTGCCCAAGTCTCGATGCGAATAACCCACTGGTCTTTGTCGTCCGAGGATTCACTTCCTTGGATCTTTTTTGACTGGCTTGGTATGACTTGCCCATCGGCCTCTTTCTAGCATCGGGGCTCACTCACTCACACCCTCCTCTTTTTGAACTCAGCTCTTACGCCTTACTTGCCCTCTCAACTAATACCACAAATTCTTTCAACTCCAAAATGCCCACTAGGAGTTTGATGTCCTCATTCGAGCCATCTTGAACCTCTTACACAAGATGGTCTCAGTCGATACACATTCTTGAGCGTATTTGCTAAGCCTAACAAACTCACGCTCATATTCCGCCACTATCATTCTTCCTTGTTTCAACTCAAGGAATTCCTTCCTTTTTCGATCAGTAAACCTCTGGAGTATATACTTCTTCCGGAACTCTTCCAAAAAGAAGTCCCACTTCACCCGCTCCCTCGGGACCACTAGCGTTAACGTCTTCCACCAATGGTATGCCAAATCTCTCAGCAAGGATATGGCACACTTCAAATTCTCTTCAGGCGTACATGAGAGTTCATCGAACACCCTCATCGAGTTCTCCAACCAGAACTCCGCCCTCTCTGGGTCATCATCTACCTTAGCTCTAAACTCCTCAGCCCCGTGCTTCCTAATCTTATCCACCGGGGGCTTCGATATCCTCACTACATCCATACCTTGAGGAGCCACTGGATTTGGCTGAGGTATAAGAGGAGGAGGTGGAGGAGGTTGAGCATTAGGGTTCGCTCAAACATAATCCGAGTACCAATTGCTCATCATTTGGAGAAAGGCTTCTCGTGCCTCTTCTCCTTGACCCCTAACCTCGGGTCCACTCTCAACGGGCGTGGTTCCTTGCGCAGGAGCCAGCGCATTACTAGCTGCTTCATCAGCAGTCGATGGATCGGAATCCATATACTATATATAACAAGATTTAAAATCATCAGAAACCACCACACTATCATTGTACACTTATGGCATGTATAGCTAGACTCTTACACCCGCTACGGTAATCCTAGAACTGACTAAACCATAGCTCTGATACCATTAAATGTAACACCCCTTACCCGGGTTCTACGCCGAAACCGGGCCCGAGGCATTACTTAACTCAAACCACTTGATCGCCACTTAGGCTCGTCGTAACTACTCTCTGAAGTCATCTCAACAACCTCATTCTCGACTTACGAGGCCTCACTCATACACACGAGGGCTCTCGAGACTAAACCCAAACTTTTTCCAATCTTAAAATTTTCTCTTTTATACAGGTCTCACACGCCCGTGTAAGATTAGACACGCCCGTGCATGGACACACACGCCCATGTCCCCAAACCGTGTCTAAAACCCCAGCATTCTGCCAATGCCCCACGGCCATGGCACACGCCCGTGCTTACCACCCGTGGTGCACACTGACTACCTTAACACGGCCTAGAGTCTAGACACACGCCCGTGTGGCTAGCCCGTGGCCAATACTGATTAATCCCACATGCCCTAGACACACGCCCGTGTGGCTAGTCCGTGGTCTATTCTGATTTCAAATACTAACATGCATGCGACACACGGCTGAGTCACACGCCTGTGGGGTGGCGTGTGTCACACATGGCCTAGACACACGCGCGCCCGTGTGTCTATCCACATGGACAAGAACAAAGCTATGTGCCAAGTTCTTTTCACCCCTCTAGCATACACAACATATACTCATCTAACACAATCATAATCAACTCAAATTGAAGTGCAATCTCACATAGAAAACTACATCTTTCTTTCATATAATGTAATAGCCAACAACCATGGCATTATACAAATACACTATCCATCTAAAGGCCAACACATCTTAGCCATTTACAACAAAATTCACTAACTTGTCTAGCCCCTATACATGCCATATACAAAAGATTAAGTCTAATGTACAAGAGTGTGCTGATAGTGTGGGCGATCTTCCAATTGATCCTCGTCTCGGTTCAACACTTTTACTCTATAAGACAAGGGAAAAGAAAGGGAGTAAGCTTTGAGCTTAGTAAGTTTACACATAAACAATTAAGCATCATAGTATAAGCTCAACAACAATTAGCATTATACTACCAAAAATAATGAACAACTATACTTACTCTTTCTATCTCTTACCATATTTCCAACACATCATGAGTCACACACTCATAACCATCGAATTGCACCCATGCATTCAATGTCACATTTACACAATATACAACACATCATTATTTCTTAATAATTCATCCACACAGTTAATTAACTTAATAATACATCCACACAGCTATTTTACTCAATAATGCAATCACATGGCTAATCCACACTGTTAACCCACACAGCAAATGTCCCGATGGTTTCGCACTTAGCACACCACAATCGATTAATAAGGTGGTATCGCACTTAGCCTACCACAAAGGTAATCTTAGGGGTTTCTCACTTAGCCCACTAAACGATATACCTCACGATAGCATCGCACATAGCCAGCTCATCGTCAATATGCATTAGGATGGTATCGCACTTAGCCTACCATCTAGCATTATCACTACACATTCACATGTCTACTTACTCAATTAAACATCCATTCACAATTCTACTACATTCATTCTACTTGGACCACATAGGTTCTCAATCAATCTCGAACAAGCTACACACTAGCTATCATCAACAAATTGTAAGTATGAATGCATTGTTTATGCATAGACTTACCTCGATACTCAAAAGTATTAAGACTTGCAATTTAGTCCACCACTTTGCTTTTGCCTCGGTTTCGATCCGAGCTTCGTCTTTATTGATCTATAATGAATAAATTTGCTTATTCAATACATACATTGACTAAATTGACCCACATCTCATACTTTAGAAAAATTACTATTTTGCCCCTAAACTTTCTCATATTTACACTTTAGTCCCAAAGGCTTGTAAAGTGATTTTTATTCAACTTTATAGTCTTTCATGCTTAGCCGAACCACTTATTCAACTAAAGCTATCATCAATTCTCACTAAAACACACATGTATGACAAAACTTAAGATTTTCACAATCAAGTGCCTACATGCATTTTCATGGAAAATCACTTAACAAAAGATGTTTCTACTACATCAAGCTTTCATAATCTTCCATAAAACAACAAAATACATTCATGTCATACATATGTATATTTTTGAACATCCATAATAGCTCACCAAATAGCTAAAAATAGCTTACTCATGCTACTAGGACTTCAAAAATACGAAGAATATCAAAAACCGGGCTTATGAGCACTTACTAGCAAGCTTGAAAAATTGAAAGAGCCCTAACAATGGCTATTGGAATTTTCGGCAGCTTGAGGGAGAAGATGAGTGAATTTTTGTCATCTTTTCACCTATTTAATCATTTAATAACTAAATGACCAAAATGCCCTTTTTGATAAACTTCAAATTTTAACTCATCCATGCCCATTTTTGTCCAAAAACTAAAAATTGGGAAAGTTGCTCATTAAGGGCCTCTAATTAATAATCTAAAGCTATTTCACACATATAGCTTCTAGAAACACACATTTTGCAACTTTTGCAATTTAGTCCTTTTGGACAATTCAACCACAATTTCACATAATTGCTTCATGAAACTTTCACACTAGCATGCATACAAGGCATAAACCTCAAAAACTCATTCATAACCTTTGGATTTGTGGTCTCGCACCACTATTCTGACTAGGCCCTAAACTGGGATGTTACAAAAGAACATTTGAAGACAGTTACACTAAGGAGTGGAAAGGGGTTGGTTGAAGCTGAAAAGAAGATGCCACGAGAAATTAATAAGGAAAAAGGTGAGGAAGTAAACGAGAATGTAATATCGGAACCTAAGGAGTATAACCCACCGATCCCATATCAAGTAAAGTTGAAGAAAGACCGCATGGATGCACAATTCGGTAAGTTTCTCGAACTCTTTAAATAATTACATATTAACGTACCATTTGTTGAAGCTATTTCGCAGATGCCTACAAACGCAAAATTCTTAAAAGAGCTTTTAACAAATAAAAGAAAGTTTGAAGAGCTATCAACAGTGGAACTTAACGAGGAATGCTCAGCTATTCTCCAAAATAAGCTACCAACAAAATTGAAAGATCCAGGGAGTTTTACTATTCCTTGTTTAATTGGTAGTTTAAATGTTAACCATGCTTTGGCTGATTTAGGGGCAAGTATTAATGTCATGCCCTGTAATATGCTCCTCAAACAACCATTATGCAAATAATAGGTAAGTCTAGCTCAAGACTTTAAACGAGCGCTTCTCGGGAGGCAACTCGAGCACTAACCCCATTAATTTTCATATTTTCAATTTTTAGCACCTAACTAAAAACTAACCAAATTTTTAGGCGCAGGTTTCCCTACCCACACGGCCTTGCACACGGGCGTGGCCGTGGCCGTGTGGAAACAGGACAAAACTGATCCCAAAACATGGGCTGCGATAAAATGCCACGGTCGTGAGATTCGGTCGTGGTCGAAACTGAGAAATCTACACGGGCGTGCGACACGCCCGTGGGACCCTTGAACCTATTTATTTATTTATTTATTTATTTATTTTCTTTTTCTTTTATTTTCATTTTTAATTTCTTTTCTTTTATCTTTCTCGTCTTTAATTTATATTATTATATTTTGATTTCTTTAATTTAGGTTCAAGGGGCTGTTAACGAATGACCACACCACCACCGGAGTATCCTCCCCACCTTCACCTCTCTCCAACTTTACCGTTTCTTTTCATTGACTCCATCCAAAATTCAGGAAGTTTCACTCCTCTCCCTATCTTATGATTTTCTTAATATAGTGTCATTACTTATCTTTGTACATTAAGGACAATGTACATCTTAAGTGTGGGGGTTAACTAGAGTATTATTTGAAAATCCTTGAATTATGACTTGTCTTTAAGTCTTTAAGTAATTTTCTTATATTACTATTAGAATGAAACTTCTATTGATTTATGATTATCATTGATATGTTTCGGATTAAGTCATAGGTAATTGTGCATTGATCCTTTATACTTTAAGATACTAGAAAATCAAGCATGATAAGTCTATTTTCAGAATTAAAAAAAAAATTAGGTTGTTTCCCTAAATTTAAATATTACCTTGAAGTTTGAAATTTACAAGGTTGACATCAAAAACCATAATTTTTGTGAGATTTTGAGCCTTTTAGAGCATATTCTTTTCTTGCTCACTTTATTAATTATGAGTGTGTCAACATTGATTTGTTATTCTAGAACTTGCTTCGATCATACATGTCGAGACCACACTTTTGATTTGATATACAGAGATGATAAAGGCACCTAGGATCTAACCCACTTACTCCATAAAAAGCCTACTTTCATAATTAACCCCTAGTGAACCCCTTTGAGACTAATAAACCGTTTATTGAATCAACCATTAATATTAACCCAAGACCCATTCTTTTTGATTCATTGAGAATTTTTCCTTCTTGTTTTAACCCTTTTTGTCGAAATTTGATTTGAGTAGTTGCCTAACTATGTTCTCTATTTCAGTTGTTAAAAGTTCTTTATTATTATTTGGATGCACTTATTCTTGAAAAAAAAATTGAAATATATGTTACTATTAGTTCCATGTTATTTGAGCTTAAGTGGAGAATCTCTTATTTTGAAAAGAAGCTCGATATTATTGATAAGTTTCAATTGATGTAATTACTTAAGTTTTAGTTTGTTTTTCTAGTTAGGTAATTTTTCAATTCAATCTTGATTTTTAACCCTCTAATTCAGCCTTTATCCACACTTTAAACCCAAACCCCATTACAACCCTTTTTAAAGACCTTTTGATTTGTGTATCATCTCATTTTATAGTGGTGGAGATTTGATTTTCATGCAAGCCTATGGGATTAACTTTTCATGTTCGACTTCTGAGTGCTTAATTTGAACCTTAAACACTTTGAGTGATTTGAGTGAATCCTTAGTGAGGATGTCAATTTTTGTTGATTTTGAATTAAAGGTGATTATTTAGGTAAGGGGAAACACCTATTTTTCGTACTATAAAAACTATGACTTTGATTGTTTGAATCTTTAGGAACCTTCTGGTTAAATTATCAATGTATGAATTACCTATGAATTATGATGAAACATTATTGATGAAGGTTATGAATTGAGGAAATTCGATTTTAATTGTGAGTTGAGAATTTTTCTTGAGGGCAAGCAAATGCTTAAGTGTGGGGGTATTTGATAAACCGTAATATATAAATATTTTAATCCCACATTTAGCATACTTTTGGATGATTTAATCCCTTGAATTGTGGAATTTGATGCTCCTAATCCTTTAATTTCATGTTTTATACTTAGGAGAGCATCGGAGGATGAAAAGAACGAGAAACGGGCCGAAAACGGAGAAAATGGGCCAAAGTAAGAAATTCACACGGCCTGGAGTTCACCACATGACCGTGCCACCTTAGCAGGCCCGAACACGGCCTGGGCTCGATTCACACAGGCGTTCCACATGGGCGTGCCCCTGCCTTGACTTGTTTTAATTCCATTCGGATTAGGATACTTGTGGGCCAAGTAAGGCATCCCGAAAGCCTATATAAACACCCTAGAGGGCAACCTAAAGGGGGAGTTCAACAGAAGCCTTCTGTCAGGGCTTTTGACAGGGGGCGAATCCAGAGAGGGCTGAACACAGGGAATTACTCCAAGAAAGCCAGTTGATCCATCTCAGAAGCCGGAATCACACTCAAGATGGAAGATCTTCCCTTCAATTTCCTTCAGGGGGTTTTAGGGGTTTTCTTATGTTTTGTTATTTACTTTCTTCTGAGATGTATTCTTTGTTAAAAATGAACTAAACCCCTCAAATACCTGAGGGGGATGAAACCTAAGATGAATCTTGTTATTGTTTTCTAAACTGTATGATAAATACTTGATTTGTTCTTAATTCTTGTTTTAATATTTCATGATATTGATTCAAGTATTGATGTGCTTAGGCAGTGGAGCAAAAGTCCCTGTTCCAAAGTAGATATTTCATAGTTAAGCGGAGTTGATCGCAACCCTAGAGATAGGATGACGAAAATCTGTCGGATTAGGGTCAAACCTAATATGAGAGTCCATAGATCGAGTTAATGCAACACTAGGGGTTTTAATTAGAAAGAGATTTCAATTAATCAACCTAGGGTTAGACGTTAGTATCCTCGAAAGAGGTATTAATATAAATTAGGGAATCCTACGGATCAAGTCAAGTGAATAAATCATCTGGTTCAGAGTTAAATAACAAGTGAAGTCTAGGTGGATTCTTCCTCGGGTATTGTCTTAATCAACTGGTTTTTCCAAAAGTATTTTCCCAATTCACTCTCTGTGTCTTAGCATCCTTAGTTTAGTAATTAGTTAATTAAACACCGATTCCCTTAATACTTAGGCTAGATAATAAAAAGATAGTAACTACTAGTACTCTTAGTCCTTGAGGATACGATATTTCCGGTCTTGCCATAGCTATACTACCGAACAATAGGTGCGCTTGCCTTATTCGTTGTCATAGTTAGTTTGGACACGACCATCAGGCACATCTATGTACCATAGCCGTGTAAAATTTTGCTAGCTACTAACTTAACCACACGGCTACTAGGCACGCTCGTGTGCCACAGTCGTGTAAGCAAAATAGGCCATTTGCAAGGCCATAATGCCACCTACATTAGGGTCATACCTACAAGCAATATTTTAATTCATATCATACACAATTGACAATCAAATACATGCCAAATGATCAACAAGTCTCCACATTCAATTTCATTTCAATTCATGCCAATTTGCACAACTAAACACATACATATATTCAAACATAATTCATCCACATTTACCTTTCTTATAACCATTTCTTTTCTCAGACATACATACTCATAATGCATTCATAGCTTACCATAGCCTTGACCATTTCATTTACTATCAAGCCACACCAAATCATGCATTATATAACATATTCACTCATGCACATTACTAACATTTATCTAGCCAAATCACATGGCTATTTACATCTCAAACATATACCAAATCACTAGCCTATACATGCCATACTTAGTATATACATTTCCAAAAGGTACCAAAATGAGTTTGAGTAGTGTGATGACAATCCTCGACGGTCCCCGAGCTTTCAGTAGCTTTGACGATCTATAAAACAGAGCAAACACATACAGAGTAAGCTTTCAAAAGCTTAGTAAGCCATATACAAATAAACTTAGCATAAAATGCATATAACCAATTTGATACAATAACATCATTGATTCTCATAACAAATTAATCACATATATTCTTTGGCTTATTTGCTTAGCCATATCTTACCATATTCTTCAACTCAAATATCACATATACACATGGCTCATTCAAGCATATCTTCACATATAATCTCTTCATTTCCATATACATAATCATCTTAGTAAGTTCATATTAATACTTACCTTCCAAACACACTTAGTGTACATATCAAACGTACCTGAAACGGATATACAAATCACAAACTCGTTCGTATCTCGGTCTTGCCCGTTGAACCGTTCAGAATCTAATAGGATACTTAGAGTGATCAGATTAGTCGTAAAATTCCAACGTCCCAGACGTGGTCTTACATGTAACAAGATATCGATGCCACTGTCCCAGACAGGGTCTTACACGAATCAATACGATGCTGATGTCCCAGACATGGTCTTATACGTAAATCTCATATCGATGCCAACATCCCAGACGTGGTCTTACACGAAATCTCGAATCAATGCCAACATCCCAGACGTGGTCTTACACGATATCTCGAATCAATGCCAACGTCCCAGACGTGGTCTTACATAATATCACATATCGGACACCTATGTCATGACATATACTATCCTATCTATTCCTAGGTTCAAACGGGACTTCTCGAATGTTGACAGTATGTCGATTCTATCTCGAAAATTCATGTATACCTCATCTCATATGCATTCATCATTATCAATGGTCATATAAACATACATAATTCAATACAAATACATTTATTTGTATATCGACTTACCTCGAGTTCGATTTAACGAAAACGGATACGGCTACTCGATTACTTTAGCTTTCCCGCGATCTAAATCCGTTTTCTTCGGTTCTTGATCTATACATATTCAAATTTAACCCTTTTATTCACTAGCTCATTCATTTCAACCAAAGAACAGATATTTAGGGCAATTTGCAAATTAGCCTTCACATTTCACATTTGGACAATTTAGTCCCTAATTCACAAGATCACAAATTACACAAAATTTCCATATACCCATGCTTAGCCGAATATTCATGTGTCTCATACAAGTCCATACATTTCATCAAATTCACAATTTAGTCCCTCAAAATGATATTATCACAAATTAGCCTTAATTAGCTAAATTCATCAAAAATTCAAGAACAAAACATGTTCATTAAACACATATCTTTCATTTAACACTAATATTCATCACAAAGCTCACCATTTCATTAATGACACATCTCATAAACATCATCAATTCTTCAAATTATAACATGGGTTTTATAGCATACAAAGCAACGATTGCAAAAACGTAGAAATTATCGTAAAACGAATCAAAAACTAACCTTGAATCAAGCCTAAACCGTGGCCGAAACTCTTGCTCACTCTTTTCTTTCTTTTCTTTTAATATTCGGCTAGATGAATGAATAAAATATGAACACTTTCATCTTTTTGTTTTATTATTATCATAATATTAATCTAATTACTAAATTAACCTTTTAATAAATATTTAGTAACATATAAGCATAAGGTCACTAATGTCTTTTAATCATCCACTAACTTAATAGTGGTCTAATTGCCTCATAAGGCCTCCTCTTTTAAAAGACACAACACATAGGTACTTTAACAAATAGCATGCTAGTTTTGTATTTAATGCAATTTAATCCTTTTATCAAATTAAGCACTCAGACGGATAAATTAACTTATGGAATTTTAACACATGCTTAATCACATATCAAGGGCACATAAAATAATATTAAAATAATATTTAGACTCAGATTTGTGGTCCTGAAACCACTATTCCGACTAGGGTCTAAACCGAACTGTTACAATTCTCCCCCCTTAGGGGTTTTCATCCCCAAAAATTGTACCGTTAAATAGATTCGGATATTGCTGTCTCATAGACTCTTCAAGCTCCCACGTAGCCTCTTCTACTCCATGTCGATGCCACAACACTTTAACTAACGGATTTTTTTTTTGTTTTCAAATCTTTCACTTCAAGAGCTAAAATACGAATCGGTTCTTCTTCAGAAGTCATATCAGATTGGATTTCAATTTCAGATGGAGCAATCACATGTGACGGATCGGATCGATATCTACGGAGCATCGATACATGAAACACATTATGAATCTTTTCTAGTTTAGGTGGCAACAATAATCTGTACGCAACTCGCCCAATACGCTCAATGATCTCATCTGGCCCGATGAACCTCGGACTCAATTTGCCTTTACGTCCGAATCGGAGTACTTTCTTCCACGGAGACACTTTCAGAAGTACTTTATCACCGATTTCAAATTCTATATCTTTTTGTTTCAAGTCAGCATAAGACTTCTGATGATCAGATGCTGATTTTAAACTGTCACGGATTACTTTCACTTTTTGTTCGGTGTCTTTTATTAGATCAACCCCGTGTATCTTATTTTCACTGAGCTCGGTCCAATTCAAAGGTGTACGACATTTGCGTCCGTAGAAAGCTTCATATGGTGCCATTTTGATGCTCAACTGAAAACTATTATTATACGCAAATTCAATCAATGGCAAATATTGTTCCCACGAACCATTAAATTTAAGGATGCAACATCTCAACATGTCCTCAAGAATCTGAATAATTTGTTCAGACTGGCCACCCGTTTGCGGATGAAAAGCGGTACTGA
Source organism: Gossypium sturtianum (assembly GCA_025698515.1). Taxonomy (NCBI): domain Eukaryota; kingdom Viridiplantae; phylum Streptophyta; class Magnoliopsida; order Malvales; family Malvaceae; genus Gossypium; species Gossypium sturtianum. The sequence goes on from CM046953.1 coordinate 111,253,082, forward strand.
AATGCAATTTCGTGCCTAAAGCTTCTTGCAATCTTTTCCAGAACCTTGATGTAAACCTTGAATCTCTATCAGACAAAATAGACAACAGTACCCCGTGCAATCTCACAATATCAGAATTATAAAGCTCAGCTAACTTATCAAGCGAGAAATCAGATCGTATCGGAATAAAATGGGCAGATTTCATTAATCGATCAATTACGACCCAAATTGCATATTTCTTTCTCGGAGTCAAAGGTAATTCATCGTCACTCTATCTCATTTCCACTCGGGAATTAGAATCAGCTGTAACAAACCAGATGGAACCTGATGTTCACCCTTAACTTGCTGACAGATTAAACATTTCGACACAAAGTCAGAAATATCTCGTTTCAGACCAGACCACCAATAATGTTGCTTCAGATCATGGTACATCTTTGTACTACTCGGATGAGCAAATAAACGACAGTTATGTGCTTCATTCAAAATCAACTAAATCAGCTCTGGATTTCTCGGAACACATAATTGATCTCAAAATCTTAAGCAATCATCAACATCAACTCGGAATTCAGAATCAGAGTTTAAATCACACTGAGCTCGTTTCGCTAGCAATTCATCATCAACTTTTTGAGCACTACAGATTTGTTGTATAAACAACGGTTTCGTTTTCAATTCAGCTATCTCTGAATTTTCATCAGACAGATCTAATTGAGCATTCATAGCACATAATGTAGACAATGACTTCCGGCTCAATGCATCAGCAACAATATTTGCTTTACCCGGATGATAATCAATTACAAGTTCATAGTCTTTCAATAGCTCTAACCATCTTCTTTGTCGCAGATTCAAATCTTTCTGAGTCATCAGATATTTCAGACTTTTATGATCTGAAAACACGTGACATTTTTCACCAAATAAGTAGTGACGCCAAATCTTCAATGCGAACACCATCGCGGCTAATTCAAGGTCGTGCGTCGGATAGTTCTTTTCATGAGGCTTCAGTTGTCTCGAGGCATAACTATAACTTTACCTTCTTGCATCAGAACACATCCCAGACCATTCAACAAAGCATCACTATAAATTACAAACTCTTTGCCCGATTCAGGCTGTACTAACACTGGAGCTTCAGTCAACAGAGTTTTCAACTGATCAAAACTTTTCTGACATTTATCGAACCATTCGTACTTCACATCTTTCTGAAGAAATCTAGTCAACGGAGTAGCTATCGTCGAAAAGCCTTTTTACAAACTTTCAATAATATCCAGCAAGTCCCAGAAAGCTTCAGACTTCAGACACACTTTTCGGAGGTTTCCAATCCAGAATAGCAGAAATCTTGCTCGGATCAACTCGTATTCCAGAGGCCGATACAATATGTCCCAAAAAACTGACTTCACGCAACCAGAATTCACATTTGCTGAATTTCGCATACAATTCCTTTTCTCTCAGAGTTTGCAACACAATTCTCAAATGTTCAGCATGTTCAGTTTCGTTCCGTGAATAAATCAAAATTTCGTCAATGAATACAACAACAAATCGATCTAGGTACGGTCTAAAAATTCTGTTCATCAAATCCATAAAAATAGCAGGAGCATTTGTTAGTCCGAAAGGCATAACTAAAAACTCATAATGCCCGTACCTCGTTCTGAAAGCAGTTTTCGGAATGTCTGAATCTTTTACTCGCAACTGGTAGTATCCCGATCTCAGATCAATCTTTAAAAACACAGCAGCTCCTTTTAGCTGATCAAACAAATCATCTATTCTGGGAAACGGATATTTGTTCTTTACGGGCACTTTATTCAACTGAAGATAGTCAATGTACATTCTCATCGTATCGTCCTTCTTTTTCACAAACAGAACAGGAGCACCCCAAGGTGAGAAACTCGGTCTAGTGAATCCTCTGTCAGTTAACTCTTGCAGCTGTGACTTTAATTCTTTTAACTCTGTTGGTGTCATTCTATACGGAGCTATCAAAATGGGTGTCGTACCAGGCAACAGATCAAAACCAAATTCAACTTCACGTGTCAGAGGCAATCCCGGTAATTCTTTAGGGAATACATCAGAGAACTCAGAAACAACTGGCACTGATTCAACTTTCTTTTCAGACACTTTCGAATCAATCACATAAGCAAAATAAGCTTCATAACCCTTTTTCACATAACTCTGAGCTTTCAACACAGATATCACAGCAAGCAATCCGTTTAAATCATTCGACTCAATACGAACTATTTCACCATTCTGACAACTCAAATTAATAGTCTTTCTTTTACAGTTCACAACAGCATCATGCAATGTCAACCAATCCATACCCAAAATTATATCAAATTCATCAAATGGTAATAGCATCAGATCAACAGGGAAACAGATATCTCGAAACATTAACGGACAATTCTTGCATACTTTGTCAACCAGGACACTTTTACCTAAGGGGTTCGATACTTTTATAACAAACTCGATGAGACTCTCTGAGCAAAGTCTTCTTTGGATACTAAGTTCATGCATATATACGAATGAGTAGAACCAGGGTCTATCAATGCAATCACAGAAGTATCATAAAGTGTAAATGTACGCGTTATAACATCTGGAGATGAAGCTTCCTCACGAGCTCGTATGGCATACGCTCTGGAAGGCGCTCTAGCTTCAGATCTCACAACAGTATCTCTCGTAGATCTCTGACTACCACTAACATTTCTTACATTTCGGGAAGGTCTACCTCTCACTGGAGCATTATCTGATTTCGGATTCTGAACAGTCTCTGGCTCAACAGACTCTGAGCAATCACGAATAAAATGATCTAACGATCCACATCTGAAGCAAGCTCGATCATTCAATCTACAACTTCCCGGATGTCTTTTACCACAATGCTTACACTCAAGTCGTTCGAATCGAACATTTCCAACACTTGACACTGATGTTGCCGGAGCTTTGGAACTCAAATGTGATCTAGCTCGATCTCTACTAGAATGTCCCACATTAGTCTTTGAACGGCCAAGTTCATCTCTAAATTTCTTCGAAGCAGACTGAAATGATTTGCTCAGAAATATTTTTCTCACATCTTTAACTTTAGATTCAGCTTTTCTTTTATCTTTCTCGAGTGCCTCAGCTTTACACGCTCGATCAACAAGCACAACCAACTCTTTTATCTCTAGAATCCCAACTAGCAAACGGGTATTTTCATTGAGGCCATCTTCAAATCTTTTACACATTATCGCTTTCGATGATACACATTCTCGGGCATACTGACTCAGTCTCACGAACTCTCGTTCATATTCAGTGACAGACATACGGCCCTGTTTCAAATCCAGAAATTCCTTTCGTTTCTGATCAATAAATCTCCCACTGATGTATTTCTTTCGGAACTCAGATTGGAAGAAATCCCAAGTCACCCATTCTTTCGGAACAACAGAAACCAGATTTTTCCACCACTGATAAGCCGCGTCTCGTAGCAATGATACAACACATTTAATACTTTCTTTCGGAGTCAAAGACATCTCATCAAATACCCGAATAGTGTTTTCTAACCAGAACTCGGCTTTCTCGGCATTATCATCATTAGTAGCCCTGAATTCTTCAGCCCTATACTTACGTATTTTGTCAACCGGAGGCTTGTTTAATAGATTTAGATTCATAGCCGTAGGTATAGCAGAAGTCTGAGGGGGATTAAGCGAGGGCGGAGGTTGTGAAACAGTCAGATTATTTCTTACGAATTGAGTGAACCACTCACTCATCATCTAGAAGAAAGCTTGTTTAGATTCTCCCTCTTGACCTCTCGTAGCCGGTCTCGGATCAGATGGCGCTGTCCATTGAGCGGGAGCAGGCGCATTACTTTCTACGTCGTCAGCTACAGCTCTTTTGGGATCCATTACTATACAAAAATCACATTTTACACATTAGGATTCATCACACTATCACAGTTCAGATATATGGCATGTATATCTAGACTCTCACACGCTACGTTAGTCCGAGAATCGGCTAAACCGTAGCTCTGATACCAACAAAATAAAACACCCCTAACCCGTATCTGTCGCCGGATTAGGGTTAAAGGCGTTATCAAACAAATCAAAAACTTTTACGGAAATTTCATAATACAAGTCATCAATCGCAAACACAGTGTCCCTTAGATAGGTCATCGAGACCTTAATCATGCTTTAGAATAGGGTCGGGACTCAACCGTACACATATGAAATTTCTCAGAAATTTAAAACTTTTTCAACACTGCAGAGATCACACGCCCATGCAGTCAGACCGTGTGCCTCCCACAGCTACTAGACACACCCATGTGTCCTGGCCGTGCCAAAACAGAGCATGTATTCTGACTTATCCACACGGCCACCAGACACGCCCGTGAGATATGGCCGTGTATAACTAGGCTAGCTACTGACTTGTTCACACGGTCACCAGGCACATCCGTGTACCATATCCATGTTAAATTTTGCTAGCTACTGACTTAACCACACGGCTACTAGGCACGCCCGTGTGCCACGGCCGTGTAAGCAAAACAGGCCATTTGCAAGGCCATATTGCCACCCACATTAGGGTCATACCTACAAGCAATATTCCAATTCATCTCATACACAATTGACAATCAAATACATGCCAAATGATCAACAAGTCTCCACATTCAATTTCATTTCCATTCATGCCAATTTGCACAACTAAACACATACCTATATTCAAACATGATTCATCCACATTTACCTTTCTTATAACCATTTCTTTTCTCAGACATACTTACTCATAATGCATTCATAGCTTACCATAGCCTTGACCATTTCATTTACTATCAAGCCACACTAAATCATGCATCATATAACATATTCACTCATGCACATTACCAACATTTAGCTAGCCAAATCACATGGCTATTTACATCTCAAACATATACCAAATCACTAGCCTATACATGCCATACTTAGTATATACATTTCCAAAAGGTACCAAAATGAGTTTGAGTAGTGTGATGACAATCCTCGATGGTCCCCGAGCCTTCAGTAGCTTTGACGATCTATAAAATAGAGCAAACACACACAGAGTAAGCTTTCAAAAGCTTAGTAAGCCATATACAAATAAACTTAGCATAAAATGCATATAACCAATTTGATACAATAACATCATTGATTCTCATAACAAATTAATCACATATATTCTTTGGCTTATTTGCTTAGCCATATCTTACCATATTCTTCAACTCAAATATCACATATACACATGGCTCATTCAAGCATATCTTCACATATAATCTCTTCATTTCCATATACATAATCATCTTAGTAAGTTCATATAGATACTTACCTTTCATACACACTTAGCGTACATATCAAACGTTCCTGAAACGGATATACAAATCAAATAGTCGTTCGTATCTCGGTCTTGCCCGTTGAACCGTTCGAAATCTAATAGGATACTTAGAGTGATCGGATTAGTCGTACAATGCCAACGCCCCAGACATGGTCTTACATGTAACCAAATATCGACGCCACTGTCCCAGACAGGGTCTTACACGAATTAATACGATACCGATGTCCCAGATATGGTCTTATACGTAAATATCATATCGATGCCAACGTCCCAAACGTGGTCTTACACGAAATCTCGAATCAATGCCAACATCCCAGACATGGTCTTACATGATATCTCAAATCAACGCCAACGTCCCAGACGTGGTCTTACATAATATCACATATCGGACACCTATGTCATGACATATACTATCCTATCTATTCCTAGGTTCAAACGGGACTTCTCGAATGTTGACAATATGTCGATTCTATCTTGGAAATTCATCTATACCTCATCTCATATGCATTCATCATTATCAATGGTCATATAAACATACATAATTCAATACAAATACATTTATTTGTATATCGATTTACCTCGAGTTCGATTTAACGGAAACGGATACGGCTACTCGATTACTTTAGCTTTCTCACGATCTAAATCTATTTTCTTCGGTTCTTGATCTATACATATTCAAATTTAACCCTTTTATTCACTAGCTCATTCATTTCAACCAAAGAACACATATTTAGGGCAATTTGTAAATTAGCCCTCACATTTTACATTTGGACAATTTAGTCCCTAATTCACAAAATCACAAATTACACAAAATTTCCATATACCCATGCTTAGCTGAATATTCATGTGTCTCATACAAGTCCATACATTTCAACAAATTCACAATTTAGTCCCTCAAAATGATATTATCACAAATTAGCCTTAATTAGCTAAATTCATCAAAAATTCAAGAACAAAACATGTTCATTAAACACATATCTTTCATTTAACAGTAATATTCATCACAAAGCTCACCATTTCATCAATGACACATATTATAAACATCATCAATTCTTCAAATTATAACATGGGTTTTATAGCATACAAAGCAACGATTACAAAAACGTAGAAATTATCGAAAATGAATCAAAAACAAACCTTGAATCAAGCCTAAACCATGGCCGAAACTCTTGCTCACTCTTTTCTTTCTTTTCTTTTAATATTCGGCTAGATGAATGAATAAAATATGAACACTTTCATCTTTTTGTTTTATTATTATCATAATATTAATCTAATTACTAAATTAACCTTTTAATAAACATTTAGTAACATATAAGCATAAGGCCTCTAATGTCTTTTAATCATCCACTAACTTAATAGTGGTATAATTTCCTCATAAGGCCTCCTCTTTTAAAAGCCACAACACATAGGTACTTTAACAAATAGCATGCTAGTTTTGCATTTAATGCAATTTAATTCTTTTTTCAAATTAAGCACTCAGACAGATAAATTAACTTATGGAATTTTAACACATGCTTAATCACATATCAAGGGCACAGAAAATAATATTAAAATAATATTCAGACTCGAATTTGTGGTCCTGAAACCACTATTTCGACTAGGGTCTAAACCTGACTGTTAGACTATTTCTGCCATCCGTAACTCTCTTGGTGATTGGCTATTTGATCCTGAGGCTATCGGGTTGGAAGCCTCTACTTTCTTCCAGAAATTATACGAAGATGATCCTGGCCCCATAAGACCCTTGCCTCCTAACAGGTTTCCCCTACTTGCTTCTACAGATATTGATTTTTTAGGAAGAGTAGTCACTGATGATGAAATTAAGAGAGCTATGTTCGACATGGCTCCCTTAAAATCTCCGGGTAGCGACGGCTTTCATGCTATCTTCTTTCAGAAGCAGTGGGATACGGTAGGTCCAACTGTTTGTGACTGGGTGAAAATGGTCTTCAATGGTAGAGATATTGATTCTGGGCTTAATAATACCTTGATTGTCCTTATCCCCAAGATTCAGAATCCTAAGGAGCTTGCATAGTTCCACCCTATAAGCCTTTGCTCCTTCCTCTACAAATTGGTGATGAAGGTAATAGCTAACCGCTTTAAGATTATATTCCCAAAAATTATTGTGCAGGAACAGGTGGGGTTTATTGCCGGACGTAATATTACCGATAATATTGTCATTGCACAAAAGGTGATCCATTCAATTAAGAGCGGCAAGATTCGGAAGTGGATGGCGATAAAAATTGGTTTGGAAAAAGCCTATGACCGAGTTCGATGGGATTTTATTGATGTTTCTCTCCAAGCGGCAGGTATCCCTAGTTATCTCAGAAATGTTATTGTTTCTGCTATTTCTAACACTACCATGCAGGTTTTGTGGAATGGAGTCCCAACAAATAAATTTAGACCCTTTAGGGGAATTAGGCAAGGTTGTCCTCTTTCTCCCTACCTTTTAGTACTTTATATGGAATGGTTAGGGCATTCTATTAATTTGGCTTTGTCCAAAGGGATTTGGAAACCTATGTGGTTATCACGCTCGAGGCCGGCTCTTTCGCACCTCTTCTTCGCTGATGATCTTGTGATTTTTTGTAGAGCAGATGAACAGCATGGAAGGATTTCAAAAGAAATTCTGAATGACTTCTGTGAGCTTTCAGGACATATGGTTAATCCTAGGAAAACTAACATTGTAATACCCCTTACCCGAGTCCGACACCGAGAATGGATACAAGGCATTACCATGCTTAATCTTACTTAACACTTCGAAACGGGCTATAAAATTTCGTTTAAACCCATCACTTGCACATACCCGGCCTAAGAGGCCCCAAACATACCTCAGAGAGGTATCGGAACTATTCTGGGAGCTTTTACGAGCTCGAGAACTTTTCAACAAAACAGGGGCCACACGCCTGTGTTAGTCTAGGGACACGCCCGTGTGCCCCTAAGACATGTCCGTGTCATTCACCCGTGGTCGATCCTGGCCAACTTCACACGGCCTAGACACGCCCGTGTCTTCCACCCGTGGTCAATTTTGACTAACTTCACACGGCATAGACACGCCCGTGTCTTCTACCCGTGGTGGATTTAAATTCCATAATTAAAGTGCAGACTTCACACGGCCTGGGCACACGCCCGTGTCCCTAGCCCGTGGAGCATACTAACTTGCAAACCTAGCATGCAATGGGACACACGGTCGATTCACACGCCCATAGGGCTGACTGCAGTGTCACACACGGCATAGACACACGCCCGTGTGTCTATTTATGTGGACAATTAGATGGCTATCTACCAAGCCTTTTGCCACCCTACATTGCACACATGCAAACACCAATCCATTTCAACACAATTTATAACCCAAAGGCATATCCAAGTACTCAATATAACTCTTGAATTAAAGACATTTAATTCATACAATGAATTCTTCATCCCAAACACAAGTGAGAACTATTTCTAATACAATTACAATCTACTTAAGCCATCATCTATGGCTATTCACAACCAAAACATAACTCACTTACGGCAACACATTTGGCTATATTAACTATGACTTAGTCAACTTCAAAAGAGGTCCCTATACATGCCATGACTCAAAAAAACTTGAAACATCATACCAAGCTTCTACTCGATAGTGTGAAAACATCTCCGGTGGCCTCCAACCTAAGCTAGTTAAATAACCTATAAGAGATGGGAAAAGAAAAGGAGTAAGCAATAATGCTTAGTAAGTTCATCTGCATATAAATGACAAATACAGATATTCATTGAATATATACAACCGCAAGGTATTACAATGAGTTTTTCTCATAAACTCATGGTTACTTACTCAACTATTCTTGAAGCTCACTCATTCTATCTCTTACCACATTCTTACCATGCCTCAAGCCAACTGCTCGTGTTAATTAGCATACATTCCTGCACTGGTCACCACATGATCATGTAGAACAACACATCCAGCATTTTTAATAGCCACTCATACTACTAAACTCTCGGTGGTTTCGTACTTAGCCCTCAATTGATCTCTAGTAGGGTGGTATCGCACATAGCCCACCAATCATTATACATTCATGGATAGTTATCCACATGTATTTCTCTATTTCAAATGTTCATCAGAGAACATCCTCACACACTACTATTCTTACTTAACTTTCTACGATACTCGTTCACATTCACACAATGCATCAATAAATCTATCTCATGCAACTAAGGTGCATTGATTACACATAACCCACTAGGAGTTCATCATATACTGAATTCATCTCAATTCAATTCTAACACACACTTGTGTTTCTCGTGGTGCAACCACATACTTTCTCATTTTCGACATACCCGTCGAATCACTCAAATTGTTAAATAACACTTTTGAGTTTCATACACCTAATGTCACACTGACATCATACCCCGATAGGGTCTTACATGCATTAACATATCGATGACATGTCCCCGACATGGTCTTATACAAATTCTCACACTGAGGCCATATTCCAATATGGTTTTACACGGGACCTTAACTATCATCATATCATGCTATATACATTTCCCGTTGCTCTTAGATTCAATTCTCTTGACGTCTCATCAAAAGATATTTCATACATTCATAGAGTAAATATACATTCCATAAAACATTGGAATATCAAGTTAACTCATATGTAATTACAACATTTGCATATGAACTTACCTCGATGTCGAAAGGGTCGAAAGGGACTTTTTGCCCACATTTCTCTTTTCACCCGTTCTAGGTCCGAATCTCGTTTTCTTTGATCTAGATCAATGGAATTTACTCATTTAATCAATTATAAATCATAATACACCGTAATCTACACTTAGGCAAAAATGAATAATTTGCCTTTATACTTTGGCAAAAGTACGATTTTGCCCCTAGGCTCGTAAATAAATTTTCATCACAATATCTTATTAAATAAGCCTAGCTGAACATTTCATCCTCTTACAACTATCCACAATTCCAACTATTTCATGCCATAATGAACAAATTACAACCTTTGCATTTTAGTTCCAAATATGTGTTTTCACAACATCACCCTTCACAAAAGTTGTTTATCATCATCCTATCATTCATTTTCTTCCATAAAAACTCATCAAAAAACATAAACTCTATCATGGTAAGTCCCTAGACTTTCAACCATATTGTAAACTAGTCCTCTCATTAGCTAGCTTAAGCTTTGAGGACTCCAAAAATACAAAAATCATCAAAAATAACCATCAAAATGACTTACTTGTAGACAAAATGAGCTGCTGAAATTTCAAGCCTTCAAAGCCCTCCCATGGTTGATGTTTTCAGTTGGAGAAGAAGACCAAATAAAAAGATGATAACTTTTGCTTATATTATCTTATTTTATTCATTTTCTCCAACTAATATCTCCAACTTTTAATCATAATAAATGCACTTGTCCCCTATGCATCCTATGGCCAGCCAACTCACTTAACAAGGCCAAATTACACATTTGGGACCTCCAATTTATAATTCATAGCAATTTGGCACCTTTAGCAAATAAAATAGAACTTTCGCACTTAATGCGATTTAGTCCTTTTTCACAATTTAGCTAGAAATCGCTAAAATTAAAGCACCAAAATTTTCATGCATCCTTATAAACGTGTTATAACACATAACATAACATGAAAATAATTTCTTTAACCTTGAATTAGTGATTTTGAGATCACTGTTCTGACTAGCCCCTAAATCGGGCTATTACAATTCTCCCCCCTTAGGGATTTTCGTCCGCGAAAATCTTATCAGGAGGAGTTGCTACCAACTTTCTTAAAACATTTCCATCAACTCTTCAAAATCACAAATCCACCTATCCTCAAGTTTCTCTTGCCAACAACCTTTAAGCTATAATACACAAGGTCGAAACGTAACTTGAAACCTAGGTTATTCTTCCTCTAGGGCATATACTCAGTATTCCACCAATTTGGAACTCTGTACATATCCAAATGATCATTCAGATCTTTACCGGTTGATCCACTATAATTTAAATGACATTCCCCTTCTTGGGAATTTTGTCAAACCAAATTTGAAATCTATAAGGTTTTATCTCACTTTCCCATTAAAGCATTCACCGACTGTAATAGTCTTGACCTGTACGCTTTGAAAACTTAGCTTTTAGTGATCAACTACTTCTGACCATAAACTCAATCATATCATGAAATGTACTCTATTGTCAAAACATTTATGCACATAACTATACTTTCCTATTCTTGCATTAGTAGATATGCTACTACTGAATCCCATACCAAAACTTCTGTATAAGTTCTGGATTCATCATCATTCAAATTCTATCTCGAGGAAACATCAACAACGAAAATCTTATCCAACTTTGGATTTTATCATCTTAAATAAACTCATTCAGAGCTTATTTAAAATACCATTTACTAAATCACTTACGAACTCCTTTGTTTTGAAAGGAAGACTCGCTATAGTCATTAACCTCGCTGAAACTAGGATGTTACCAACTAAGGTCAACCAAGTAACTAACTCGCATTGCTTAACATGGATCTTTCATCCAGACATCTGTACTATGTCTACTATCTGAGAAGCATTACAATAACTATACACACCTTTGTAATGGTTCAAGTCGTTTCCACTATTTCATTTTCAAAATCTTCTACAGCATAAGATACTCTAACTCATCAAAATTCAGAAAATACATATCAATTTTTCCATGGATCATTTCATAGCATCTAACTCACTACACAGACACAAAAGTGATCGTCTCTGGATCACCAATCTGGCAACTCTTTTTTCTCGATTCAGACTGAACTCAGTACTAGAACTTTCAATTAATAGTTCCTTCTATAGCTTTCAACTCGACCATCACGGTTTGAACATTTCAATGAGCATACCTTTGTATCATGCTCCCTACTCACGTACACACAGAATTTTATTCTCCTTATTGATTCATGCGTAAATATACACAAAACTTGAATCATATTTCAATACGTTAATCTACTATTTTCTCCACACTGAGAACATATTTCAAGCACACTCTCATCTGAGTTTCTCTTGCTATGCTAATCTAAAACCTTTACCATCGTCATATCTCACGATAGCAGGGACATCTTGATCGAATTCATTAACTCTATTCGGCTTACCCGAAAACCCATCACACAACGTGAAACTTGTGATTTCACTCCTTATACTAGAATCATCTCCAACTTCCCCCTCAAAGCACCTGAATAGGGTTACGAGGAGATAAAGGAATGTCAATTTCAATTAACTAAATCGACAACCGTTTAGTCTGATTTTTTTTTAGTCAGCTAACGTTCTCACATAATCACAATTTATGAGAAGAACAACTACATCAGTCCTGAAAGGCAACAAATATTTATACATAATACCCAAGGAGATCATTATAACCCATCCATGGCATTAACTAACCATGCACAGATCACAGGCTTCAAGCCAACTTACTCATACTTGCCCTTTATTTAGCACATACCATGCCACACATCGTACTCGTTTCTTCTTGACTCGTTCACGAGTGCCTATATTCGCCCATTCACATGGCTTTAGTACAATTCTCATTTCTACCTCTAGACTCATATATCTGTCCCATTGATCACTAGGGATAATCGGAGACGCATATTCATCATCATTCATGTAGGTACGAAACTAATGCCACATCCACGAGGTAGCCTTATATGGAGTCACCTCTAAATGCTAATGCCATATCCCGGATATGGTCTTATATGGACTTCCACATCAAGTATCGATACCATATTCCAAATATGGTCTTATACAGAATCATAACTTGGTGCTGAGGCCATGTCTCGAACATGGTCTTATATAGGACCTTATCTATTTCATATCTCAATGATAGCCTTTTCATTATAGTCCTTTAGGACTTCAACCTCATGTTTAACAACAATTACTCTATTTAGTAGAGTATCATGTATCAATGTGATACAAAGCATTCTCAATTATGCTAACGTAAATATTGCATTAATCACATACAAACTTACTCAACTTGACTCTCATAACATCTCATCATAATTCAACAGTGGTAAGGGGGTGAGGTTGTAGAGTCCCTTAACCTAACTCTCGTGACCACATACATATGATTTAATATTCATCATCAATGAAATATCATCATAGTCACACAACTCGCTCCAAGTGAGTTTTCACGTTTATCATGCTACAATTGTTTCTATCACTCACACTTTCGATCAGTGACTTCACTTACTCAAGTTCCACGTTAATGTCTACTCGAGTTCTCAACATTAAACTCTAATTTCTCTTACCATTGCTTATCAATTTAGAGAATGTCTTACGGATTTTGATAACGCCGTTTACCTGATTGCCATAGTCCAACTATAGTCTTACTCGTATCACAACATCATAGCCCAGCTATTTCTTTACATGTCATCACGATGCCATAGCCTCGCTATGGTCTTACACGAAATCTCATATCAATACCAATGTCATATCCTCGATACGGTCTTACATGGAACTCATGTCGATGCCGATGCCATATCCCAGATATGGTCTTATACGGGATCTTGTAATTCAATGTCGATGCCATATCCCAGATATGGTCTTATACGAGATCGTACTTAGATGTCGATGCCATGTCCTGGAGATGGGCTTATACGAGATCTTTCTTTAGTGCCGAAGCCATGTCCCAAACATGGTCTTACACGGAATCACTATTCGATGCCGACGCCATATCCCAGATATGGTCTTACACGGGATCGTATATCATTGCCAATGCCATGTCCCAGACATGGTCTTATATGGGATCACATGTATTGCCATGGTCCTACCATGGTCTTATTTATCAATTTATCATTAAACTACCGTACTCATCTTTACGCATTCTACTTAGTCAAACTTCTCGGTTTAATTTCCACACCATAATATGTGTGGCTTCATAATGAGTCATAAAATAAAACATCATGCATTCTCTACTTTAATGATCACATGTGAGATTTAACCATGTGGACATATTTATCATACATCATTCAAACAGTTGTACATACACACATATCCCATTCTCTGGATAAATTACTCGTTATAAGCACTTAACCCAATAGGTTGGGTACATAACGTCGTACACATATCAAACCAATATAGGTAAGCTTATCACTTCATAACTCTCATTCCTCAACCTGGAGTTATATCATTCCATACCTTATCATACACATGTCATAAACTTCTATTCATACTTCTCTAAATTTCAACAATGCATAAGTAAATTTCAATTACCTCATTGCCACTTACAACCTTATTGAAATTAGCTCAGTTGGAAATCATTTTTGTCTTATCAAAATAGTTTTGTTAGAGCCGGGAGATATCACACTATCACGGTTCACATATGGCATGTATAGCTAGACTCTTACGCTAGGTTAGTCCGAGAATAGACTAAACTATAGCTCTGATACCACTAAATGTAACACCCCTTACCCGAGTCTGACACTGAGACCAAATACGAGGCATTACCATGCTTAATCTTACTTAACACTTCAAAACGGGCAAAAAAATTTCGTTTAAACCCATCACTTGCACATACTCGGCCTAAGAGGCCCCAAACATACCTCCGAGAGGTATCGAAACTATTCTGGGAGCTTTTACGAGCTCGAGAACTTTTCAACAAAATAGGGGCCACACGCCCGTGTTGGTCTAAGGACACACCCGTGTGCCCCTAAGACATGTCTGTGTCATTCACCCATGGTCGATCCTGACCAACTTCACACGGCCTAGACACGCCCGTGTCTTCCACCCGTGGTCAATTCTGACTAACTTCACACGGCATAGATACGTCCGTGTCTTCTACCCGTGGTGGATTTAAATTCCACAATTAAAGTGCAGACTTCACACGGCCTGGGCACACGCCCGTGTCCCTAGCCTGTGGAGCGTACTGACTTGCAAACCTAGCATGCAATGGGACACACGGTCGATTCACACGCCCATAGGGCTGACCGTGTGTCATACACGGCATAGACACACGCCCGTGTGTCTATTCATGTGGACAAATAGATGGCCATCTACCAAGCCTTTTGCCACCCTACATTGCACACATGCAAACACCAATCCATTTCAACACAATTCATAACCCAAAGGCATATCCAAGTACTCAATATAACTCTTGAATTAAAGACATTTAATTCATACAATGAATTCTTCATCCCAAACACAAGGGAGAACTATTTCCAATACAATTACAATCTACTTAAGCCATCATCTATGGCTATTCACAACCAAAACATAACTCACTTATGCCAACACATTTGGCTATATTAACTATGACTTAGTCAACTTCAAAAGAGGTCCTTATACATGCCATGAATCAAAAGAACTTGAAACATCATACCAAGCTTCTACTTGATAGTGTGAAAACATCTCCGGCGGCCTCCAACCCGAGCTAGTTAAATAACCTATAAGAGATGGGAAAAGAAAATGAGTAAGTAATAATGCTTAGTAAGTTCATCCGCATATAACCGACAAATCTCGATATTTATTGAATATATACAAAACAATAAGGTATTTTAATGAGTTTTTCTCATAAACTCATGGTTACTTACTCAACTATTCTTGAAGCTCACTCATTCTATCTCTTACCACATTCTTACCATGCCTCAAGCCAATCGCTTCGTGTTAATTAGCATACATTCTGCAGACTTATTCACCACATGATCATGTAGAACAACACATCCGGCATTTTCAATAGCCACTCATACTACTAAACTCTCGGTGGTTTCGCACTTAGCCCTCCATTGATCTCTAGTAGGGTGGTATCGCACATAGCCCACCAATCATTATACATTCATGGATAGTTATCCACATGTATTTCTCTATTTCAAATGTTCATCAGAGAACATCCTCACACACTACTATTCTTACTTAACTTTCTACGGTACTCGTTCGCATTCACACAATGCATCAATAAATCTATCTCATGCAACTAAGGTGCATTGATTACACATAACCCACTAGGAGTTCATCATATACTGAATTCATCTCAATTTAATTCTAACACACACTTGTGTTTCTCGTGCTGCAACCACATACTTTCTCATTTTCGACATACCCGTCGAATCACTCAAATTGTTAAATAACCCTTTTGAGTTTCATACAGCTAATGTCACACTGACATCATACCCCGATAGGGTCTTACATGCATTAACATATCGATGACATGTCCCCGACATGGTCTTATACGAATTCTCACACCGAGGCCATATTCCAATATGGTCTTACACGGGACCTTAACTATCATCATATTATGCTATATACATTTCCCATTGCTCTTAGATTCAATTCTCTTCACGTCTCATCAAAAGATATTTCATACATTCATAGAGTAAATATACATTCCATACAACATTGGAATATCAAATTAACTCATACGTAATTACAATATTTGCATATGAACTTACCTCAATGTCGAAAGGGTCGAAAGGGACTTTTTGCCCACATTTCTCTTTTCACCCGTTCTAGGTCCGAATCTCGTTTTCTTTGATCTAGATCAATGGAATTTACTCATTTAATCACTTATAAATCATAATACATCGTAATCTACACTTAGGCAAAAATGACTAATTTACCCTTATACTTTGGCAAAAGTACGATTTTGCCCCTAGGCTCGTAAATAAATTTTCATCACAATATCTTATTAAATAAGCCTATCTGAACATTTCATCCTCTTACAACTATCCACAATTCCAACTATTTCATGCCATAATGAACAAATTACAACCTTTGCATTTTAGTCCCAAATAGGTGTTTTCACAACATCACCCTTCACAAAAGTTGTTTATCATCATCCTATCATTCATTTTCTTCCATAAAAACTCATCAAACAACATAAACTCTATCATGGTAAGTCCCTAGACTTTCAACCATATTGCAAACTAGTCCTCTCAGTAGCTAGCTTAAGCTTTGAGGACTCCAAAAATACAAAAATCATCAAAAATAACCATCAAAATGACTTACTTGTTGAGAAAATGAGCTGCTAAAATTTCAAGCCTTCAAAGCCCTCCCATGGTTGATATTTTCGGTTGGAGAAGAAGACCAAATAAAAAGATGATAACTTTTGTTTATATCATCTTATTTTATTCATTTTCTCCAACTAATATCACCAACTTTTAATCATAATAAATGCACTTGTCCCCTATGCATCCTATGGACGGCCAACTCACTTAACAAGGCCAAATTTCACATTTGGGACCTCCAATTTATAATTCATAGCTATTTGGCACCTTTAGCAAATAAAATAGAACTTTCGCACTTAATGCGATTTAGTCTTTTTTCACAATTTAGCTAGAAATCGCTAAAATTAAAGCACCAAAATTTTCATGCATCCTTATAAACATGTTATAACACATAACATAGCATGAAAATAATTTCTCTAACCTCGAATTAGTGATTCTGAGATCATTGTTCCGACTAGCCCCTAAATCGGGCTGTTATAAACATTTTCTTCTCCAAAGGAGTTGAGGAGTCCATGGTTGATCAGCTCAGTAATTTACTTAGTTTCCAAAAGGTGGATGACCTTGGACGATATCTCAGAATCCATCTTTTCCATAAGCGAGTCACTAATAGTACTCTTCACTTTGTGATTGAGAAAGTTCGTATGAAGCTTCCAAGTTGGGATGCTCGTCAACTCACCTTTGCAGGACGAGTCACTCTCGCGCAGTCAGTTCTTCTAGCCATTCCCAGTTATTTCATGCAATCTATGATGATCCCTAGGTAGATTTGCAATGAGATTGAATGTCTGGTGAGGCGTTTTATTTGGGGGACCTCTGATGGAAAGAAAAGGATGTCGTTAGTTGGTTGGGACTCTATCTGCAACCCAAGTGGTGTAGAGGTCTTGGCATGAGACAGCTAAGGGATCAGAACATCGCTTTCTTGCTTAAACTTGGTTATAAATTGGTTTCAGATGATGAAGCTCTCTAGGTTCGTGTTCTCAGGTCTATGTATGGGATGAACGTTTCCTTACCTGCTAGTATAGCGAAGGTGAAAAGTTATTTTCTTTGGAAGTCGTTATCAAAAGTATGGACCCTTTTACATGACAATCTGATATGGTCTGTCGGTGATGGTAATAAATTTGCTGTTGGAAAGACCAGTGGATTTTTAGTGTTGGACCTTTGATTAATTATTTACCTGCTTATGCTAATATTAATACTGATTGTTTGCTTAGTGATTTGGTCACAGGAGAAGGCAATTGGAATATTAATTTTTTGCAGGCTTGGCTACCAGAGGAGATTATTCCCCATATTATGGGAATTCCTCCTCCTCATCTAGCTGAAGGACCGGATAGGTTGTCTTGGCGACATACTTCAACCGGAGCTTTATCTGTTAAAAAGTGCATACAAGGCACTAAAGGAGGACTCTTGGAACTCTAGAGACGAATTATGGAAGAGAGCGTAGAAAATTCTGGGTCTGCAAAGAGTTCGCTTCTTTTTTTGGACAGTGCTAAAGCAGAGACTCCTCACCAACGTGGAAAGAGTGAGGCGTGGTTTAGTGGTCGATGCCTCTTGTTTGATTTGTGGACATGATTCTGAGGACATTCTGCACATCATTAGAGATTTTACTGTGGCTAAGGAAGTCTGGAAACAGGTTGTTCCGAGAAACCAACAACACCTTTTTTTCTCTAACCCTCTGCACGATTGGATTTCTTTTAATTTACAGGATACTTCGTTGTTTCATGGTGGGGAAATCAGTTGGGCTTGCCTTTTTGGGTTATTAGCTTGGCGTCTATGGAAGAATCGTAATCGGTCCATTTTTCAAAGAAAGTCATGGAGTTCCAGTGAAATCATTAAAGTTTCCATGTGCTGGGCTAAACATGCGACTCTGGAGTCTAGAAATGGCTTGAGTGATAATATTGTTCCATTCCATGGGGAGCCTACACCCAATGATTGGATTTTTCTTAATGCCGATGGTGCTGTATCAAGAAAATCAGGACGAGCAGCTGCTGGAGGAGTGGTGTGGGATAGTACTGGCAATTGGGTGATGGGTTATAACCGATTCATAGGGAATTGTTCGATTTTTGACGCAGAACTATGGGGCATTCTGGATGGCTTAAAGCTCATCCAATGCAGAGGTCATAACAACGTGATTATTCATTCTGATAGTTTGGAGGTAGTCAAAGCTATTCATGAAAATGTTTCGAAGAGCTTAACCTCTGCTCTGATAAGGAGAATACACCGGATTTTGTCCCAAGAAAGCCAATGGATTCTACGACACATTCCCAGGGAAGATAATAAATGCGCAGACTATCTTGCTAAATTGGCTTTTGAAAGAGAAGAGGATTTACGCCTGTTTGAGTCTCCCCCAGATGACGTGTTAGATTTCCTTAAGTCTGATAAAGAGAGGACCATTGCACCTCTCGAATATTCCTTGTAATTTAACTTTGTTATATTTTCTTTTTTCACCAAAAAAAAAAATTAGGTTACACTATAAGAAAATTTATTTGGCTTTATTTTGGTCACTCAATTATTAATATTTTAAGTTCAGTCATTCAATTTTTTAGAATTAAATATTTTAGTCCTCCTCTCGTTAACTTAGTATTGAAAGTCTAATATGAACCAAATAACAAGTTCAATCATTCAATATTTACACATTTTATTAAGTTGATCCTAAATCTTAAAAAAAAATTTAACAAACTTATAGATTAAAATGGATAAGTTGAAGTAGAGATTAAAAGTTAGGGAAATGACAATGAAGATGAGATAGATGGACTTGATCGAGTGAAAGTGAGGAAGTCGAGGATTATATTAATGGTGAAGATTTTTATTTTATTTAAAGAGAAAACCATGAATGAAGATGCCTCAAGAGCCGTTGTGCAAAGCAAGGTTGATACAATGGCAAACAAAGATGCAAGGAAATGAATTTTGAAGCCATGTATGCACGAAGTAGAGTAAAATAAATTTGTTGCAACTTCAGTAGCTTCTGTACATAATATCATTTGACTACAGCAACAAAATACATGCAAAAATTGTAATGATTTGCCGACACAAGGACATGGCAGGAAAGCCTTACGAACACCCATTATTTTGTTTGCAGTTTTTTTTCACAGTATCATCCAATAAGTGCAAGTTCTTGGGATCTACAACTGGGTTAAATTAAACTAAAAATTCCAAATACAATCAATTAAGAAAGCCATAGAAGCTTAAAACCATGTCTCTTTGTTGAACTACAGAACCAAATGTTGTCAATTCATTACTAGTCTATTAGACAAAACTCCAGAACCTAATTGCAAGCATATGTTATTAGTTAGTACTAATCAAGGAACATAAGAAATCCTCATGCCAGCAATAAGATTAAAGAAACTGAGAGTGAAGGGATTCGTTTTTAAAATTAGAACTAAAATGACAAATTTTATAAACATTGAAAGTTAAATTTGTTGTTTTTTGTTTTAAATTTAGGATCAAATTAATAGAATGTGTTAACATTGAATGGTTAATCTTGTTATTAGGACAATAAAAAAACCCACATTAAACTTCTGTTAGTGAGTTAACGGAAGAATGATTAAAATATTTAATTTCAAACAGTTAAGTGATTAAATTGAAAAAATTAATAATTAGATGACCAAAATAGAATTAATTACATAATTGAGTGGCTAAATTATATATTTTTTCAATCAATTCGCTGCCAGAAACTTGATGCTCATTTTCGTAAATAAAAATAAAAATAGATTCAACCCATATTTTTAGGGTAAATTATAGAAATGGTCACTAAAGTATTGCCTACGTTTTATTTTGGTCACTGAACTTTTAATTTTTCCTATTTTGATAACTAAACTATTCAAAATCAAAGTATTTGGTCACCAAACATTAAGAGCTGTTTGAAATTTGAGGGAAGTACTGATGTGGGCATTTTTATTGATATAATAACAAATTTAGCCGTCTAATATTTAGATATTCCATCAAATTGATCCTAAATATAAAAAATATTCAACAAATTTAGCCCTTAATGTTTACAAAATTTGCCATTTTAGTTAAAATTTTAAAAAAAATCAATAAATTTAGCCCAATAAATTTTTTTTGTAAAAGATTTTATTCAAATAAATTCCTATTATATTTTCATTCAAATTAATCTTGTTCAAGTAAATTATAGTATCACTTAGCATTTTGGGAGTAGTTTGAAGCAACTTCATTTTAGTAACCTCCTTTATGATAGCAAAGTGGATAAAAAATGGGGCTTAATCTGTTTAATATAAGAAATGAACATTAATAAAACAAAGTAATCTATCAAAGCTTGAGAAAAGAATAACATGGTAAAGCAATTATAAGAGAGCAGTACAGTGAGCTTAAAAATTTTCAATTATGTAAAAAGTAACAAATTCCAAAGATACATTGCTAATTTTGGTGACATAGTCAACCCTGGTGCAGTTCGAAGAGTCGGACCTGGAGTAGCAACCTCAACAATCGGAAGACTCTACCACTAAAATCAAGTTACTTAAAACTACTTGATACTATAATTTACCGAAAGGAGATTAATTTGAATGAAAATATTTTAGGAATTTATTTGATTAAAATTTGTCATTGAATTTTTTAGATTGGAATAAAAATGATAAATTTTGAAAATATTAAAGGTTAAATTTGTTGAATTTTTTTTATATTTAGGATCAAATTGATAGAATGTCTAAATATTAGAAGGTTAAATCTATTATTAGACCAATAAAAAAAGCCCACGTCAACACTTCTGTCTAATTTCAAACGGCTCTTAATGTTCTGTGATCAAATAATTTAGTGACCAAAATAAAACACAAGCAATACTTTAGTGATCATTTCTATACTTTATGCATTTTTTTTAATTAAGAACCAAAATTAACTAACCAACCATATATGTATATCATCTATGCTATTTATAAAGCCCTTTATTGAGTTTGTATCACGAGTCAATCGGGCACCAACTCGATTAAAGAAATCAAAATATTCTTTCATAATTAAAATAAGCTTCAGCATACAAGGGTACTTTAGTCTTTTCATTTTAACAAAAATCAATAATAAAAAACATACATATAGTGAGATTTGAACCCATGTCAATTGGATTAATAAAACCTTAAAATTATGACACAATTAAAACTTCAATTTGATATTTTATATATACTTTTATTTTAATATGCACAATTTGATACCATCATTAGTTGTATATATTAATAATGTTGTTGATTGAGTTGGCACGATTATAATAATTGTACTCATTTAGTATTTTTAATATGAAGTATTTATGTGTTTAATTCCAAAATTGATGCAGATTTATTTTATTTTTTTTGGTTTCGATCCCCTTAATAAAACCCATTTGTATCCCATCAAAAACAATATATATACAAAATATTGAGATTATTTCAAAAATTCATGCTAATAATAATTCAAGCAAATGCTTAGGTACACCCAAAATTCTAGAGTTGAATAATAAAGTAAGATTTTAAAAGACATTATTACTAGATTTGTTCATAAGTCAAGTTGAGTCCTACCAAATTTTCATTTGAAATAAGGGTATTAAACAGTCAAGGGGATTAGGTTTAGTTTAGGCTTTTCATTTTCGTTTTCCCATTTTATTTTTAGGCTTTTTTGTAGGTTGTTAGATATTAAGCCCAAAACTGTTGCAGATTTGTTTTTGGTTTTGATTCCCCTTAATAAAATTCTATTGTTTCCTGTAAATATATATACATAAAATATTGAGATTATTTCAAAAATTTATAATACCGTAAAAATATATATATATAATATTGAGATTATTTCCAAAATTCATACTACTAATAATTTGTACCCAAAATTCTAGAGTTGAATAACAAAGTAAAATTTTAAAAGATATTATTAGTAAAGTTGTTCATGGGTCGGGCTGAGTTCAAGCTAAGCCCTAATAAAAGTTTAAACCAAAGACCAACCCAGCCCGACCTAAAAAATGGATCTAATTTTTTGCTCAATCTTAATCTGGATAAAAATACTAAAGCCCGAGCCCAATCGTATTAATTTTTTTATTTTTTTATATAAAAAAATTAAAAACATAATACATCAAATACACTAAAAACATTAAAATAAATGTTTTCAACAAATTAAAAAATCGTTATACTTAAATAACATTAAAATATATGCGACTTAACAAGCAAATACATCTAAAATAGTAACAAAATTAATAATAAAATAAGAGTTATATAATATCTAAACAATAACAATATATAATAGTGACATGGTAACAAAACAGTGAGAAAATAACAAAACAACAGTCTCTTTTTTTTTACAAATTTGGGTCTGGACTGAGCAAAAAAACTTATTCGAGACCCGATCTGTTTTCTAAACGAGCATTTTTTTCCCAAACTCGTTATTCGGGCCTATACTTTTATCTAAACCCTTTCACATTTCGGGCCAAATGACTCAGCCCATGTACAACTCTAATTATTACTCAAACAGAGTTGCCTAAACCTATCCTAATGACATTCATCTCTAATCTGCTTCAAACCATAAATTCTCACCAGAAATTCTTTGGTGCTGGTATACTTCTCAACCCTCCATCTTTACCAGGAACCACAGCATCAGAGTATCTCCTTGATTTGTTTATCTTCATCTTAACACCAGGGACCTTATGTGCTAATGACTGCCATATCATCTGAACTGCATCCCCTTCTTTTGCTGGATATTGATACTCAAGCAATGCCTCCACTTCTTTCAACTTCTCCCACATTTGTGTCCATTCTTCCTTGCTTATGCTCCTAATGAGGTTTATAAGGAAATTTTCTTTGACAGCATCTGAAGTACGAACGAATACACAGAACTCCGAGTAGTCGAGTATGTCTTCGTAGGGGAGTTCGATGTCATCGCTGATAATCACGGGTACACAATGGCTGGCAATGGCATCGAAAAGGCGGTTCGATGATGGTGTATCCCCTGCTATGTTTAGGCAAAACTTGGATAAGCGCATGCCTTGGCCAGCTTTGATGACACCGTTGTTTTTGAGACTTCCAAAAGCGAAATGTACGTCCTTTTCATCTTTTAGAAGATAAAACAATTCTTGTCGAGCAAATCCACCCTACAAGCACCACGAAATTCCTAAAGCATATACATATAAAATAAAATAGGAAAGGTTGGTAAGGTGGGGATACTTACATCTTTCCTGTAAATGGAACCTTGGAAGAACAACAAAGTTTGGCGGCTATCGAAATCGGAAGTATCATTGGCATAGCTTTCAACCATATGTTTGTAAGGAGCAATCACATCTTTGTCAACATTTGCAATATTTAATGGATACCTACCGAAATCAGCAAGTATGAAAATTGAAGGCCAAAGTTGCATCCTAGCATCAAGCATACTATTTGGATGGTGAGCCATAACAATATGGTTTCTTCCACCTGACATCTTCCATTCCTTTTGAGCCGTCAAAAACTTCACCAACTTGGCCTGCAACACTTTGTTCATGCTCTTCTTCTGATGGGGATTTTGCTTTGAAAATCGATTATAACTTAATGATGAAAAAAAGGGTACAAATATAAGATCAGCTTCACTGGAATTTTGCACTCTCATTGCAACTCTGTTGTTTGGATTGTCAGAAATTTCAGAAGCTAAGAGGTCCAGTGTGAGCCAATATTCTATACTGTGTTGCAAATTCAATCCCCCAGGATAAGGGGGGATTTCAGTTCTAATATCAGGCCAAACACGACCACCTTGGGGCTTCCAATCCAACAGTCCAAAATGAAACTCTGGGTCTAAATCATACATGAAAATCTTAAGTGGTTCTTTAACATTGCCATTGCAACTCATTGCCCCATCTTTGTCTTGGAACCCTTGTTCTCTCTTTGGAGGTTCTTCCTCTCTCCCTCCATTGTTTACAAGAATCGCTCGACTTAATCCATTTGATGATTGGGATTTGACATGGTGGAAAACAGTGGGAAGCTTTTGAGTTGGCAACACTTTACGATCCAAAGGTCGAGGGCGCCCCGTTGAACGCAACACAAACAACCAGGATAATACGAACAACACTATGGTGGTCAAAAACAAGGCAAAGAAAGATTTTCTTGCGGCAGAAGAGCTCTGTTTCTCGGCCATGGTGATGTATCCAAATACCAAGAATCTATACCATCTCTATATTCAACTCCATTACTCAAACTATGAATCAACAACCAAAGTATCTTTTAGCTAATTTCTTTCCAAAAGCTGACAAAGGAAGCAACCCCAGAGTGGAATAAAACCAATCCAGACTCTCAGAAGGGAAATTAAACTATTATCAGTGAATTGTTGTGGGTGGACCGATGAACAAGAAAAAACAAAACTGTTAAAGAAAAAGAAACGGCAAGTAATTAGGCTTTGTTAGTTTTGATTTTGTGTTCCAGTTTTCTCTGGATTTCTGTTTGGAAGATAGAATGGAGGAAAGTGAAACGTGGGAATAGGGTCTTACTGAAGAAGCGGGCTTTCTTCCTTGTGCTTTTCCCTGTTCCAAATATTTATCCTTTAAATTTATTTATATAATTATATAATCAATAAAATTACATATAAATTTATCTTTTTCATTTTTTATCAAAATAAAATTATTACATATAAACTCTTTTTTCTTCTTTTTTTTATCAAATAAAAATTCATTAGATACATATATTTATACTATTATTAAATTATAACAAAAGAAAATAAAGTAATGATTTTTGTAAGTATCATCGATACTATTTATACTAATATTAAATTGATTAAGTGTGGTGCAATGTGTTAATCCGGCATTTATTTATATTAATATAAATTAATTGGGATTAGTGTTAGTATATTTTATAATAAAAAATTTCAACATTTAAATTTTTTAAATGTATTAAATCACCATAATAAATTTTCGTTTAATTCACATTTTTTATAAAAATATGTTGAATTAAATAAGTAGATAATTACTCGTCATTGAAAAGATTAAGTCAATTTTAATTTTTCTAACTATATTTAAAATAAATTATTTCTTTAATTTTGTTAAAGAATAAAATATTAAAATTATTATATTTAGTTTTTATCTAAAATTATTTACAATGATATAAAATATTATATTAAAAATTATAAAATAAATCATTTTCAAAAATCAAGATTTATTGTTATGAAATGACGTAATTATATTCTGCACTTAATTCTTATTAACAAAACAAACATATTATAATATAAATATAATATAAATTCAATACTTATTAATACTTAATTTTTAATTACTTAATTTTTTAATTTATTAAACAACACATTAATTAAGAAAAAAAATAAAAACGATTTTTTTAAAAAAAATAAAAATGTTATTATAAAGGTATTTTATTTCTAGTTTTTAATGTAATTTATTTAAATAAAATAATTTAAATCACTAAAACTCCATTTAGAAAACCTACTTTTATCTTGAAAATCTAACATAATTACTGAGAAAAGTTAATATTTTTTATTTCTTTCAGCAATATGGTAATGTGATATAATCTCTATTAGATTATATTATGACTCACGAGTGAAAAATAAAATTATGTAATAAATAAATTTTTAAAAAAAATGATATAAATAATAAGTAAAATTTTGATTGAAGGGTAAAGTGTTAACGTAAAAAAACTAAAAAGGCATAGGCTTGAATTTTATTGTACGTGTATTATTTTTCTATTTTTCTATATAAAGGATATATAATGTCAAAAATATTCTTAAAATAATACAATTTATTTTATAAAATAAGGATATTTTTATCTTTTTAACTAAATTGATACCCGGTTAATCCATGACACGGGCTCAATTTTAACCGGGTATCAATTAAAAACTTTATAAATGTAAATATATTTAATAGAAAATTTAAAATAAAATTAATATTCTTATTTAATTACAAATACAATTTAAAATATAAAAAAAATAGCATTGACTATTTTCATTATAAAAAGATTTACAGATATATGCATCAACAACTAAAATAAATTCAAAGTTAAAAATGTCTTTGCTCTTTTTAGGCACACTTTCTAACAAAATTAAACCAATTATTATATCAATTTTAATATTTCTATAGTTATTATTATATTTAAGATTTTTTATTGAATTAGTATCATAAATTAATTGGGTACAAATTTAATTAAAAATTGACTAAAAACACATTCTTTTTGCAAAGTTTTATATACCACTATGATTATTTTAAACACAATGTATCTAAAAAAAATCGACCTGGGATGAAACTTGAACCTCAGTGTTTAAAATATCAATTTTATCATTTTAACTAGAGATTCAATTTTTTATACAAAATTTTTATAAATATCTCTGTTAGGATCGACCCGATTAAGCAACGAACAAGTAATAATAGCAGAATAAATTGAGAAATTGGACACACAAATTTAACGTGGAAAAACCCCTCCAAAGAGGATAAAAAACCACGGGCAAAGATAATTTTACTATAATGGCAACAGAACGAAGAGTACAAAAGATGGAGATAAAAACTAAACCCCGAAAACCCAAAAACAAAGAACCCTTAAAACGTAAACACAAAATTCTCTAAATGTGTTATGAGTTCTAATATCTAATGGGTGTATTTTCTAAGGTTGTAAAAGAGCCTATTTATAGGCTAAATTCATAGGTCAAATAATAATAAAATAATCTAACTAATCAGTGTTTGATTGAAACAAATAAACAGAGTTTAACTAGAATATTACTTCTCAAATTTGACTGAAATAGGAGTCATAATTAACAAATCTCCACCTTGACTCATATTTCCACAATGCCATCTTTGCCAAAGCCCGCCACGAGCCTATCTTGAACCATGCAGGAATTAATCGAGTCGAATCGTGCTTAGAAAGCGGAAGACTTCTAGCCTTCGACTTGTACATCGCCAAATCAAAATTAACCCGGGTTTGATTTTCACGAAACAAGGTGCCCTAACTTTTTAAAACTCGCATCCAAAAGAGAACCTCTCTTCAACGAAACGGTCATACCTTTTTCCCTCCTATGACCAAGTTGCCTCCGCTCTGAATGAGTTGACTTCGACTCTATAACGGACGAGGGACGTCCGATTTCACCGGTCACTGTAGAACCTTCCAGAATATAAAGACTGCCAGTTCTTTTACCTTTTAACAAAACGAGAGCTCCACGAGATACTTTAATGCCGCTTGACTCGATGTTGATTCTGCATCCTTTCAAGTCTAAAATACTCAAGGAGATGAGATTCTTTCGTAAATCAGGTACATACCTGACATCTGAGAGTGTCCTAATCGTCCCATCGTGTATCCTAATTTTAACAGTACCAATACCAATTACCTTACTAGATGAATCGTTTCCCATGCACACAACTCCACCTTCAACCGAACTGTATGTGGAGAACCATTCTCTATTAGGACACATGTGGAAAGAACATCCCGAATCTAGGACCCACTCGGACGTGAGCTTGGAGTTATCGCTCGTTGACACTAACAAGAAATCATCGCCGCTTTCATCGGCCAAATTAGCACCAGCTACATCTTCCTCGTTACCCTCAGTGACCCCTTTTCTTTCGCGATTTATAATGATGCGCTTTGGACGTGACCTAACTTTTTACAATAGCGACACCTTTTGTGTCGTTTCTTTGATGCTATCAAAATGGAAGCTTACCTATCTGTCTTGCTATCCAAATGAAGCTCATTGTCGAGTTTGTCTCTACTCAACAAATGACCCTTCACATCTTCGAGCGAGAGTTTGTCTCGCCATAAATCGATGTCTCTCGAAAGACTTGTATGAAGGGGGTAAAGAGCACAATAATAGTATAGCCTGATCTTCATCGTCAATATGAACCTCAACATTCTTTAAATCATTTAAAAGAGTAATGAATTGACTGATGTGATCTCTAAGAAGCTCACCTTCGTTCATGCGAAACGTAAATAGACGTTGTTTCAACATTAAACGGTTAGCCAGAGACTTAGTCACATAAAGAGTTTCTAACCTTTTCCACAATGCAGATGAGGTCTTCTCTATCAATAGCTCCTGCAATACCGTATTCGCGAGGCACAACTGGATTGCAGACAAAGCCTTTTCATCAAGCTTTTCCCATTCTGTTTGATTTAGATTCTCAGGCTTTTTCCCGGTAACAACCTTTTTTAAGCCGGTTTGAACTAGAATTGCCATCATCCGAACTTGCCACAGATTGAAATTTGTCTCACCATCGAACTTCTCAATTTCAAACCTTGTTGTGACATATCTGAATGGGCTGATCTATGAAAATTGAACTAGCTCTTGATACCACTTGTTAGGATCGACCCGATTAAGCAACGAACAAGTAATAATAGCGGAATAAATTGAGAAATTGGACACACAAATTTAACGTGGAAAAACCCCTCCAAAGAGGATAAAAAACTACGGGCAAAGATAATTTTACTATAATGGCAACAGAATGAAGAGTACAAAAGATGGAGATAAAAACTAAACCCCGAAAACCCGAAAACAAAGAACCCTCAAAACGTAAACACAAAAGTCTCTAAATGTGTTATGAGTTCTAATATCTAATGGGTGTATTTTCTAAGGTTGTAAAAAAGCCTATTTATAGGCTAAATTCATAGGTCAAATAATAATAAAATAATCTAACTAATCAGTGTTTAATTGAAACAAATAAACAAAGTTTAACTAGAATATTACTTCTCAAATTTGACTGAAATAGGAGTCATAATTAACAATCTCTTTTACATATAATTTTTTGCTCACATTGTTGTTATGCCATACTGTAGTATGATATGAAAAAAAAAACTTTGCTTAAATCAAATAATTTGAAAAGAAAAATGAAATATGATGAAAATATTATATGAAAAATTACTTATAATATATATGTATATATAAACGTTTTAAAATCTACATAAAATAAACATTTGACATATTAAATTGTATTTAAATATACAAATATCTTAAAAAGCATAAAAATAAATTAATTTAATAAGTAGCATAAAATTAATATAAATTAATATACAAATATTTAATATTAGTAGTAAATCACTACTATTTACATAAATAATAAGTAATTCTTACTACTCAAACCTGTAACGCAATCATATAAATAATTTTAACAAATAGACCAAAAAATCACAAATTTATTTACTTTTAAGTTACTTTGAATTTAAATTAAAGTTACAAGTATCTAAACCCAATAATGCTAAAGTTAAATAGTATACATCATTTGGAATCCATGTATACTCATTATCACATATAAAGGATGACTTCCAAAATTCCATGATTATTGTAGTAGGTTGAGTACACTAACCCTCTGCTTAAATAAGAGGATGTAAAATTTCATGGTAAGAGAGCAACGAGACAACAAGCAGTGGTGTCACCTTTAGTCCTGCCTACAACTTATTATTTTTGTCATTGGATTAAGATGTTGTTTGCATTTATATTAATTATTTAAATAATATTTATAATTTAAACTAATTTATATTTAATGTATTGTTAAAAAATTTTTGTGTTTATGTTGATGTGCAAAGAAAAATTGAGTTTGGGAGTCAATTACATGTGGGTGAAAACCTAATAAAAATTAAACGCCTTTTTACTGAATACAACATTCGCACCATAATTCCTATTGCGAAACAGAGAAAAATGAAAGATAATAAAATTAATAAATGTTTAATAGTTAAAATTACGTAATTAAAATATAAGTGTATGTATGAAAATAATATCCAGAGGTTCAAGGTTAATAATAACATAATGATGTAAATGAAAAAATTGTATAAAAATATAATATACATATATCAAAATCATAATAGATGTTGTTGAAACCATTTTTTTGTTTAGAAAATGGGCCGACTTTAAAAATGAAAATGGAATCGCCACCAATCTATTTTTGAGGTGTGATCGGGTCACCTTGAGATTATCGTTAAAACATTTTGATTTATTAAAACGATAGTTTTGGTCTACGAAATTTAGAAAAACGGGTTCGGGAGTCGATTACGCATGAGGAAGGATTAGCACCCTCGTGACGCCCAAAATTGGTACCTAATTGACTATTTAATGTCCTAATGTTGAAAATTTGAAGAGATTTCAAAATACGATTCTCTTTATTTTAAAAGAAAACTTGAATAAAATATGAGTGATAAGACCCTCTTATTTCGAAGAAGTAAAATGTCACGCCCAGTGAGTTAGGATACGACATTTCAAATTCCCGAAACTGAGCTTGTCCTTTGACTTTCAAAATTAATGTGTTTAAATCTAAGAAGGATATTCGGTTATTTGGGTCTAATGAAAAATCGGAACCAAGTAAGTTAGGGTTCGATTTCCCAAAATACCAAATACAGAATATTGCCTTTGTTTTTTTTTTTTTTGAAATCCTTATCCCGAGATAACAAAACATCACATCCAGTGAGTTAGGACATAACAATTTTGAATTCTCGAGAATAAGTTTTTATTTAACTTTTGAAAAGAAAGTAATAGGTTCTTTAGACTCGAAGAGAAAAATCGAAACCCAGTAAGTTAGGGTACGATTTCTTTCGAACCTTAGAACGCGGAGTATTTGCTTATTTTAAAAATCGGATAAAATGTAATGCGATCGTAATAATATGGAAAATGAATTTAAAATAAAATGTAAAACGGTTACAATGCTAGCTTGTATAACAACATGATGATGATAAAATATAATAAAAATAATAAAGGTAGAAATAAAATACAATAAAGTAAAAGCAAGATAAACAAATGAAATAAAATAAAAGACAATAGTAACAAAAATGGAAGCTATATACAATAAAAAAACCATAGAATAATAATGATAGTAACAAAAAATGCAATAATAATAATAGAATATATTAATAAACAAATAATCGTAAAAAATAAAAATAATATAATAATAATAATAATAATGAAAATAGCAGTAATAATGTTAATAATAAAAATAAAAATAATAAATATAATAATAATAATACACATAATTATAGTAATAATAATATATAAAAAGAGTGGTAATAATAGAAATAATAATAATAATAATAATAAAGTTAATTATAAATAAAATAATAAAAAATAATAGTAGTAGTAATATTAAAATAATAATTATAATAGTAAAATAATAATTATAATAGTAAAATAATAATAATACTAAATTAGTAATAATAATAGTAATAATAATAATAATACTAATAGTAATGAAAATAATAATAAAAGTAATAGTAAAGATAAAAATAATATTAATAATAAAATAATAGTAATAATATTAAAATTAATAGTGATAATAATAAAAAATAATAGTAATAAATATAATAATAAT
This sequence comes from Gossypium sturtianum, assembly GCA_025698515.1. Lineage (NCBI taxonomy): Eukaryota > Viridiplantae > Streptophyta > Magnoliopsida > Malvales > Malvaceae > Gossypium > Gossypium sturtianum. The sequence continues at coordinate 111,285,468 of CM046953.1, forward strand.
AATAATAATAATAGCAAAATAATAAAAGGAAATAAGAAAAAGGACGAAATTAAACTAAAAATAAAAGTTTGGGGCGAATTTTAAAAAAGAAATAAAAAAGGGAACCTATTTGAATGCGCGAATAACATGGAGGGACTAAAGGGGAAAATATCCCCTCCCTCCAAAACGCTGCGTTTTACAAGGGACCCAATTGAAATCGAAATAAAATATGGGGCCCAAATTAAAAACAAAAAGGACTTGATTGCAGAACGATGAAAATGCGGAAGGGCTAAAGGTGCAATTAGCCCTTCCCTTACAAAACGCGCGGATCCTTCCTCGGGTCGGGTCAACGCGCGGATCTGGAGGGGTAAAACGACGTCGTTTTGGGCTATTGTAGCCAGCCCTAAAACGGTGCCGTTTTAGGTGTTTATAAAAACTAATTTTTTTTTAAAAAAAATTCATTCTTTCCTTTTCTAAAAAAAAATCTTCCCAAATTCTCTCAACTCTTCTCTCTCTCCCCTGATCCGGCCAGGGCTTCCGACAAACCACCGCCGTCAGCGCCGCCGTCGGCCACCGTACACGGTGGTCGAAATTCCAAAAAAGTGAGTTTTTTTCTCTTTTTTTTAGTACACGTATATATATATGTAAAAGAAAAAAAAACAAAATTTGTATGTGTAAGTATACTGTTTCAAAGAAAAAAAGAAAATGATGAAAATAAAAGAACCTTTACTGATTTCTTCTGTATTGATTTGTATATGTAAAATCTGTAGTGTGTTTTCGTATATATCTAAAAAATCGTCCCCCTTTACAAGTTTTGCTTCGGCCTTTTATAGCCGAAATGAAATAAAATGAATACAATCTGTTTGTGTTGTTTATGTTGCTTTTCTGTTTTGCAGGTGAACGTCGTGGAGGCACACGTTGCGGGCGCGGAGGGTCGACATGGTTGAGTGCCCGAACGTGGGGCTGCTGGCGGGGGGTAGGTTTCTGTTTTAGGGTTTAGCTGATTTTTTTTAGGTTATTGGGCTTTAGGGTTTGTAATTGGGCTAAGTTTATTAATTGGGCCTGCTGTTGTAAATGGGTTTTATTCACTTTTTGTTTTTTTTTTGGTTAATTGGTACTGGGCTCGGGCCAAAATTGGGCCTTACAGCTGCCCCTCTTTGCTCGTTGTCGTGTAACGAGAATGGAGCAAAGACTTTAAAAGGCCAATTTTGCCCTGTCTTGCTGAGTCTTCTTGATGCTTCCTTTCTTTAAGTAGCTTCATTCCATCCACTGCATCTTCAGGGGTATAGGAATTTTCGTTTCAATATGCTCCACTACTACTTAGGGAGATATGATCTATAATCTTCAGCCTGCTCCACTGCTACTCAGGGAGATAAGGCTCACCGTCTTCGATCTGCCCCACTACTGCTTAGGGAGATAAGATCTGCAATCTTCAGCCTGTTCCACTACATCTTAGGGGGATAAGGCTGGTGGCTTAAATCTGCTCCATTACTATATGGATGTAAGATTCACTGTCTTCGATCTGCCCCACTACTGCTTAGGGTGACAAGATCTACAATCTTCAGTCTACTCCATTGCCGATACATGGAGATAAGACTTGTAATTTTTAGCCTGTTCCACTACTGCTTAGGGGGATAAGGCTGGTGGCTTAAATCTGCTCCATTGCTATATGGATGTAAGATTTTCCGTCTTCGATCTGCTCCACTACTGCTTAGGGTGACAAGATCTACAATCTTCAGTCTACTCCATTGCCGATACATGGAGATAAGACTTGTAATTTTAAGCTGCGCCCATCATCGCTTAGGGGATAAGGCTGGTGGCTTAAATCTGCTCCATTGCTATATGGATGTAAGACTCGCCGTCTTCTCCACTACTGCTTAGGGTGACAAGATCTACAATCTTCAGTCTGCTCCATTGCCGATACATGGAGATAAGACTTGTAATTTTCAGCCTGTTCCACTACTACTTAGAGGGATAAGGTTGGTGGCTTAAATCTGCTTCATTGCTATATGGATGCAAGATTTGCCGTCTTCGATCTGCTCCACTACTGCTTAGGGTGACAAGATCTACAATCTCCAGTCTGCTCTATTGCCGATACATGGAGATAAGACTTGTAATTTTTAGCCTGTTCCACTACTGCTTAGGGGGATAAGGCTGATGGCTTAAATCTGCTCCATTGCTATATGGATGTAAGATTTGCCGTCTCCAATCTGCTCCACTACTGCTTAGGGTGACAAGATCTACAATTTTCAGTCTGCTCCATTACCGATACATGGAGATAAGACTTGTAATTTTCAGCCTGTTCCACTATTGCTTAGGGGGATAAGGCTGGTGGCTTAAATCTGCTCCATTTCTATATGGATGTAAGATTTGCCGTCTTCGATCTGCTTCACTACTGCTTAGGGTGACAAGATCTACAATTTTCAATCTGCTCCATTGCCGATACATGGAGATAAGACTTGCAATTTTTAGCCTGTTCCACTACTGCTTAGGGGGATAAGGCTGGTGGCTTAAACCTGCTCCATTGCTATATGGATGTAAGATTTGCCGTCTTCGATCTGCTCCACTACTGCTTAGGGTGACAAGATCTACAATTTTCAGTCTGCTCCATTGCCGATACATGGAGATAAGACTTGTAATTTTCAGCCTGTTCCACTACTGATTAGGAGGATAAGGCTAGTAGTTTAAATCTGCTCCATTGCTATATGGATGTAAGATTCGCCATCTTCGATCTGCCCCACTACTATCTCAAGGGGACAAAATTTGTGATTTCACCGATGTTGCTACACCGTCCTCTGGGGGACGTGTCCTGTAGACTCGATTTCATATGCTTATGTTTATGCCAAATGATTAGGATGCTATGATCAGAATGAATCAAATGCTCCTAACTGAGTGTGTTATGATGAATACAAAATTTCATGAGAATGATCCTTTTTAATATTTAAGGCGTCATTGCTCGTTGTTCATCTTTATCACTGACGTATTACGCTGTCTTCTTGCTTGGATGGTATTTTGACCGAAAACCCGAAGAAACAATCGTATTTTGCTCAACTGGTTTGCCCCACTGTAACTTCAGCGTCCTTTCCGCTGTACCTTGGGGACATAAGATTTGTACCATCTTTAACCATCCCACTGCGATTCATGGCTATAGGATCTGTATCAACCTCAACCCATCCCACTGCAAAACAAGGGTATAGGATCCGTAACTTGTTCAATCCCCTGATCATTCCCTGGGTGACCTAACCAAATGTGTATGCATGATATTTGCATGAATGCAGGATATCATTTTTTCCTCGAGAATGATTCCCCTTTTACACTTGGGTTAACATTGCCCATTTTCCGTCACGATTGTATCACTGACACAATATCTTGTCATTTTGTTCAATCACCATTTTTGACAAAAATTCGGAGAGATAGTCTCAGTTTAGACTCTTCCTCCACCAATATTTCAATCCCTTAAACTTGGTGAGTTTTAAACAATAGTCTTGTTTCAAGTTCTTTTATTATTTAAAAGCTTCCAAAGTAATATGCAAAACTCCTTTTATGAAAGGATTATTAATCCACTAATCGTTATTTCAATGCAAAATGCTTGAAAAAGATCATAACAATGGACAAGAAAGAAATTAATTAGGAGCATAGCTCGAAGCAAATAAGTTAAGCAAAGATAGAAAATGCAATCAAGAAGGAAATTTATTGGTAGTGTATTTTGAAACGGATAAAATAATTAAAGATAGCAAATTTAGAATGGGTAAGATAGAAACTAGGTGCCCCAGATATCGCAGCCTGAGCTTCTCTGTTCAAACTTCTTGAGGACCATTTTAAGCTCAATATGTGTTTAGGGGATCCGGAGTACTTTGTCGATGCCCCAAGACGTAACATACTTCCTCATTGTTAATTCAAGTGTAACAAGACTACTGTATGCCCCACTTTTGATCAAAATTTGAGTCGCCCTTTTCGGGTTTTCGACTCAAAGCCCCTTTGGTCTCAAGGCACCCTTTGTGGGTTTTCACCTTGGCCTCTCCGTTTTTCGTTTTTCATTTTTTTTAGAGAAGGTCTCAAAGCCCCCTTTGCGGGTTTTCGCCTTAGCCTCTCCTTTTTTGACTGAATCTGAATTCATCGGATTGAGCATATCTTCGTCCATATCAATGCTCCTTCAGAACAGGCCTTCTTTACTACATAAGGTCTTTCTCAATTTGGCATCCACTTTCCTCTGAAGTCCCTTTTGCATGAGAATGATCCTTTTTTACCATCATGAGATTCTCTTGGGCGAACATTTTTGTCATAAACTTGTATCATCCGTTTTTGGTGCATCCGACTTTCAATCAGGCTTACTGGAGATGTTCTGCTTCATCCCATTCTTAATTCAATCCAAGCTCGGAGAAAAGGAATCTCAATTTCCAAAAGTTGCTTCCCTTCCATAAACCAATGAGAAAGGTGTTGCTCTGACGAAGGTCCTAGCCAACATTCGAGAAGCATATAGGGTAAATGGTAACTTCTCTATGCAAATCTTTACAAGTCTCAATCATCTTTCAAAATCTTTTTGGATGGGTTTTTTTTTTTGAATTCGAATTTGAACTTGAATTTGAATTTGAATTTGATGCCTGTTGACTTTGGCATATGAAGCGACCTTCACCCTCTTAGTGAAGTAATTGACAATCACGAAGATGAACTGGTGTCGGCTAGATGCTTTTGACGAGATCGTCCCTATAACATCTATGCCCCACATATAGGGAAAAAAATGGAGGAATCACATAAGTCTTGTCTTCCTCAATTTGGCATTTACGGCATAACTGATGCAATCTTCCTTTCATGGTAGACCAGCAGTACCCGAACCTCATAATCGGCCTGGCTATCGTAAAACTATTAGCATGTGCCCTTTCAAACACTCTACAGCATCCTCGTGCCTAGGCATATCTTGATGCGATCATGCAAAGACATCTTTGAATTCTTGGAATAACTCAATGACGTCTCGCTTTGTTTCTGTGGTGAGCTAGGCTTCGATCTTCACTCCTTTCCTTGACTCGCAATGTCCACTGACCCTTTGTATGGTAGAGTCTATTTTCATCTTGTTCTACCATCCTCAACAAATCAAAGGATAAGTTACAATCTCTGTCATCTTCAAAATCTTTAGATCCTTTTAAACCCCTATCTCATTCAAAAAGGAGTCAGTAACAGCGTTGCTCATGTCTTGATATCTGGGTACCTATTGTAGGTACGAAGGCAAATTCCAAAGAATAAATGGTTCTAAGGATGATTATTTATATGGTATGATCATGAATAAAGAATGAAAGAATATTCCAAAGAACAAAAGAATGTATAGTATGAAATGGAAAGAATAAAAAATATTTGCCCAAAAAGATGCATTTTATTGAAATAAAAAATTCTGGACACAAGCCTATTTCACCAAAGGACTCTTATTGCCTCTAGGCTTAAAGCAACAAGCGTGTTTTGAATATTACTTTAGATTAACTCTAAAAATACAGGGATCTCTTCCACAGTCCCATTGTTCAAAACACCCCCAAGTACATAAAGGCAGAAGCTTGGAAAAGTCTATTCCCCAGTTCCCTCTTCGAATATGTCGTTAATGTTTAGATTCCCCAACGTTCCCACCAGGTCTTTGATCTCTTCAATGACAACTAACTCTTTGTTATCCATTAGACTTTGCACCAAAACTTTGAATTCGGCACACTCCTGGACTACATGGCCTTCTTCTGCGTGGAACTCACAATAGTTCCTCGCTTCTCTGGGTTTGCTCCCTACATCTTGCATGATTAAGCCTCTTTCCACCATTCTTCTCCAGACCTCTCTCAACGGGGTTCTTACTTCTACAACATTCAACTTGATTCTTTTCCTCGCATTTTTGATTATCGTGTTCACCCCATTATTAGTGTGATTGGGTAACGGATTTCCTATACCAGGCGCGTCATCGAACTTCACAATGCCCATTTTGATGAGCCTTTCGACAAGCTTTTTGAAAGAGAAGAAATTCTCTATCGAGTGCCCTATTATCCCCGCATAGTATTCACATTGAGTACTTGCTTCGTACCATTTGGGGTATGGGGGTTACAACGGTTTTAAGTAGACAGGGGATACAACGTGCGCATTAAAAAGACTTTTGTATAGCTCCCGGTATGTCATTGGAATGGGAGTAAACTGGAGCTTCTCCGTTTTTTGCTTTGTATTAGGCTCTTATCTTGGTGAAGCTTGCTGGCCCGTGGCCACCTGTAACACCCCTTACCCGTATTCAACGCCGGAACCGGGCACGAGGCATTACCGAATTAAAGACCTCAAGATCACCACTAAGGCACAACATGACCACTCCCTTTGGCCATCACAACAACCTCAATCCCGACCTACGAGGCCTCTCTCAAACACACGAGGGCTCTCGAGACCATATCGAAAACTCTTACGATCTTAAAATTTTTCCATCTATACTGAGGGCTCGCACGCCGTGTAAGATTTGACACGCCCAGTGGATGTCACACACGCCCATGGTCACTACCGTGCATGAAAACTCAAGCATTACGCCAATGCCCCACGGTTAGGGCACATGCGTGCTCTCCACCCGTGGTGCTGCGACTATCTTAACACGGCCTAGAGTCTAGACACACGCCCGTGTAGCTAGCCCGTGGCCAACATCGATTAACACACACGCGTTCTAGGCACACGCCCGTGTGACTAGTCCGTGGTCTATTCTCGATTTAAAATACTAACATGCGCAGGGACACACGGCCAAGTCACACGCCCATGGGTGAGTGTGTCACACATGGCCTAGACACATGCCCGTGTGTCTACCCACATGGACAAGAACAAAGCTATTTGCCAAGTTCTTTTCACCCTTCTAGCATACACAATCATGCACTCATTCAACACATCCATAATCAACTCAAAGTCTTACAATCTCACATAGATAACTTCATCTTTTCATATATTAAAGTGCCAACAACTATGGCATTATACAAAATAGATTATCCCTCTAAAGGCCAACACATCATAGCCATAACAACAAAAATTCACTAACTTGTCTAGCCCCTATACATGCCATATACAAAACATTGAGTCTAATGTACCAGTGTCTTTGATAGTTTGGGCGATCTTCCAATTGATCCTCGTATCTCGATTCAACACTTTTGCTCTATAAGACAAGGGAAAAGAAAGAGAGTAAGCTTTGAGCTTAGTAAGTTTACACATAAACAATTAAGCAACATAGTATAAGCTAAACAACAATTAGCATTATACTAACATATAATGTACAACTATGCTTACTCTTTCTATCCCTTACCACATTTCCAACACATCATGAGTCACTTACTCATAACCATTAACATGCACCCCTGCATTCAATATCACATTTACACAATATACAACACATCATTATTTCTCAATAATACATCTACACAGCTATGCTACTCACTACCACATCCACACAGCAAATCTCTCGGTGGTTCCGCACTAAGCCCACCACAATCAGTTAATAAGGTAGTATCGCACTTAGCCTACAAACAAGGCATTCATAGTGGTTTCGCACCTAGCCCACCAGATAATATAGCTAACGATAGCATCGCACGTAGCCATCTCATCGTCAATATGCATTAGGATGGTATCGCACTTAGCCCACCATTTAGCATTATTACAACACATTCACAAATCTACTTACTTAATCATTCATTTCACTTGAACCACATAGGTTCTCAATCATTCTCAACCATGCTATACACTAGCTAGCATTAACAAATTGTAAGTATGAATGCATTGTTTGTGCATAGACTTACCTCGATACTCAAAAGTATAGAAACGTGCAATTAGTCCACCACTTTGCTCTTGCCTCGGTTTCGATCTGGGCTTTGTCTTTCTTGATCTATAATGAATAAATTAGCTTATTCAATACACATATTGACCAAATTGACCCACATCTCATACTTTGGCAAAATTACTCTTTTGCCCCAAATCTTTCTTATAATTATACTATTGCCCCCAAGGCTCGTAAAGTGATTTTTATTCAACTTTCTAGCCTTTCATGCTTAGCCGAATCACTTACTCAACTAAAGCAATCATCAATTCTCATCACAACACACATGTATGACCAAACACAAGATTTTTACAAACTAGTCCCTACATGCATTTTCTATGGAAACTCATTTAGCAAAAGATGTTTCTACTACCTCAAGCTTTCATAATCTTCCATAAAACATCAAAATACATGCATGTCATACATGGCCACATTTTTGAACATCCATCATAGCTCATCAAATAGCTAAAAATAGCTTACTCATGCAACAAGGACTTCAAAAATACAAAGAATATAAAAAACGAGGCTAGATGCACTTACTAGCAAGCTTGAAATTTTTAAAGAACCCTAACAATGGCTCTCTCAAATTTTTAGTGACCTTGGAGAAGAAGATGAATGAATTTTGTCATCTTTTCTCCTATTTTAATCACTTAATTGTTAAATGACCAAAATGCCCTTTTTGATAAACTTTCTATTTTAACTCATCCATGCCCAAAATTGTCCAAAAAATTAGAAATTGGGAAAATTACTATTTAAGGACCTCTAATTAATATTCTAAAGCTATTTCACACAAATAGCTTCTAGAATCCCATATTTTGCAACTTTTGCAATTTAGTCTTTTTGGACAATTCACCTGCAATTTCACAAAATTGCTTCATGAAACTTTCACAAAAGCATGCATACGTAGCATAAACCTCAAAAACTCATTCATATACCTCAGATTTGTGGTCTTGCACCACTATTCCGACTAGGCCCTAAATCGGGATGTTACAACTCTCCCCCCTTTAGAGATTTTCGCCCCTGATAATCTTACCAGTAAAGAGGTTTGGATGCTGCTCTCTCATAGCTTCTTCCGTTTCCCACGTAGCCTCTTCCACACCGTGTTTCTGCCATAACACTTTCACTAGTGCTATGCTCTTATTTCTCAACTGTTTCACTTCTCGAGCCAAGATCTTAATCGGCTCTTCATCATAAGACATATTCGGTCTTATCTCAATTTTCGTCGAAGGAATCACATGTGAAGGATCGGAGCGATACCGTCGCAACATCGACACATGGAACACATTATGAATCTTTTCCAACTCTACCGGCAAAACCAACTGGTATGCTACTGGCCCAACTTTATCTGTAATCTCATACGGCCCTATGAATCTTGGACTCAATTTTCTTTTTCGTCCAAATCTCATAATCTTCTTCCATGGGGACACTTTCAGAAACACTTTGTCACCCACTTCAAACTCAATTTCTTTTCTTTTCAGATCCGCGTACGACTTCTATCGGTCCAAAGCAACTTTCAGACTATTACGGATTATTTTCACTTTCTCCTCGGTCTTTTTTACTAGATCGACCCCATGGATCCGCTTCTCACTAAGCTCGGTCCAATACAAAGGAGTCCGACACTTACGACCATACAGGGCCTCATACGGAGCCATCCGTATACTTGACTGATAACTGTTGTTGTAAGCAAATTCGACTAAAGGTAGATATCTCTCCCAACTACCCTCGAATTCTAACACACAGCATCGAAGCATATCTTTGAAAACTTGAATCACTCTTTCAGACTGACCATCGGTTTGCGGATGGAACGCAGTACTGAAATTCAACTTTGTTCACAAAGCCTCTTGCAACCTCTTCCAAAACCTCGAAGTGAACCTTGGATCCCTATCGATATTATAGACACAGGTACACCATGTAACCTCACTATCTCTGCAACATACAACTCAGCTAACTTATCCAGTGAATAATCAACACGTACTGGAATAAAGTGAGCCGACTTCGTTAGTCTATCCACAACAACCTACACAGTATCTCTCTTTTTCGGAGTCATCGGCAACCCCGTCACAAAATCTATGGTAACTCGATCCCACTTCCATTCAGGTACCATCACTGGCTGAAGCAATCCCGAAGGCACTTGATGCTCAGCTTTCACTTGTTGACAAATCAGACACTTTGTCACGAACTCTGAAATATCTCTTTTCATACCCGCCACCAATAAGACTTCTTCAAGTCATTATACATTTCGTCTTTGCCCGGATGTCTCGACAAACATCCAATGTGGGCCTCATGCAAAACCTTTTGGATTAACTCCTTATCTCTAGGTACACAAATTCTGTCACGGTACAGCAAACAACCATTCGAGCCCACTCGAAAATCGAAACCACTTTCTGACTCACGCTTGTCTCTCTTAGCTGACATCTCACTGTCATTTCTCTGAGCTTCACATATCTGTTGAACAAATAGTGGCTTTGCTCTCAACTCTGCCAGAATAGCACCATCATCAAACAATGCCAAACTCGTCCTCATAACTCTTAGAGCATACAAGGATTTCCTACTCAGGGCGTCTGCAATCACATTCGCTTTTCCTGGGTGGTAATCAATGACTAACTCATAGTCTTTCAACAACTCAAGCCACCGTCTCTGTCGCAAATTTAGATCCTTCTGATCCATCAAATATCTCAAAATCTTGTGATCCGTAAAGATTCGGCACTTCTCACCATATAAGTAATGTTGCCAAATCTTTAACGCAAAAACAATCGTAGCCAACTCCAAATCATGAGTCGGATAATTCTTCTCTTGCGGTTTCAACTGTCTCGAGGCGTAAGCGACTACTTTACCCTCTTGCATCAACACGCAACCGAGACCATTAAACGACGCGTCACTATAAACCACAAACTCTTTCCCCAATTCTGATTGAACCAAAACCGGTGCCTCAGTCAATAATGTCTTCAGTCTCTCGAAACTCTGTTGACATGTCTCAGTCCATTCAAACTTGACATCTTTGTGCAATAGTTTCATCATCGGGGTAGCAATCACAGAGAACCCTTTTACGAAACATCTGTAATATCCTGCTAATCCCAAGAAACTTCTGATTTCCAACACGTTCCTCGACAGTTTCCAATCCACAACAGCTGATATCTTACTCGGGTCAACTCTAACACCATCACCCGACACAATGTGTCCTAGGAATCCGACCTCACGGAGCCAAAACTCACTCTTGCTAAACTTAGCGTACAACTGCTTATCTCTTAAAGTTTGCAAGACAATTCTCAAATGTTCTTCATGATCGTTCTCATCCCGAGAATAGATCAATATGTAAATCAATGAAGACAATTACAAACTTGTCCACATATGGTGCGAAAACACGGTTCATCGGATCCATAAAAATTTACAGTGCATTCGTCAAACCAAACGGCATAACCAAAAACTCATAATGGCCATACCTTGTTGAAATGCGTTTTCAACACATCCTGCTCTTTCACTCTCAATCGATAATAACTTGGACCTCGTGTCTATCTTGGAGAACATCTTGTAGCTCCCTTGGTTGATCAAAAGATCATCAATCCTTGGTAAAGGATACTTATTATTCTTAAGTCACTTTGTTAAATTTGTCTATAGTCTATACACAACCTCATAGACCCATCTTTCTTCTTCACAAACAAATACCGGAGCACCCCACGGTGAGTAGCTCGGTCTTGCAAAACCCTTATCTGTCAACTCTTGCAACTGAACCTTCATTCTTTCAACTCTAAAGGTGCCATCATATACAGCAATCGAAATAGGTGTCGTTCCGGAACTAACTCAATCCCAAACTCAATCTCTTTCTTCGGAGGTAATCCAGGGTAACTCTTCCGGGAATACATCAGGATACTCACAACCCAGCAGCCTTTGTTTCAAACTCTACTCCAACCTCTCGAGTATTCAACACAAAAGCAAGATAGGACTCACACCCTTTTCTCAAGCATTTATCAGCCACTAAGGAAGAAATCATCACTGGTAGACTATCCGGTCCACTTGATTCAACCCGAACCACATCTCCACTCTCACATTTCAAATCAATAAACTTATTACCACAGTTCACTAAGACACTATGGGTAGTCAACCAATCCATGCCTAGGATTAAATCAAAATCATCAAACGGCGACAACATTAGGTTTGCCAGAAAGCAATGACTCTCAATCATCAAAGGACAATTCTTACACACCTTGTCCACTAACACATGCTTACCTAACGGGTTTGACACCTTAACCACAAAGTCCGTAGACTCAACAGTCATACTCAAACTAGATGCCAATCTCATACAAATATAAGAATGAGTAGACCCTGGATCTATTAAAACAATAACAAGGGTGTTAAAGAGAGAAAAAGTACCCGTTATCACATCAGGGGAGGATGCCTCTTCGCAAGCGCGAATGGCATACGTCCTCGCAGGTGCCCGACCCTCCGATCTCACAACAGAGTCTCTAGATGCACCTCTACCACTATTCCCGCCTCTCGAGTTACTTGGTGGTCTACCTCTTGCAACACATCATTGGATCTCATCTCTAGCTTCTCTTCCTTATCATCCCTCTCAGGGCAATTTCAGATAAAATGGTCGGGGGAATCACACTTATAACAGTTTTGACTATTACCCCAACACTCTCCGGTGTGATATCTACCACAACTTGGACACTCCGGTTTACTCTTCGGATTGCCCACACTTTCTATCGAGGTAGCTTGGACTCTCGAACCCGAACGAGTATTGCCTAAGTCTCGATGCGAATAACCCACTGGTGCTGACGTCCTAGTACTCACTTCCTTGGACCTTTTCGACTGGGCTTGATACGACTTGCCTATCGGCCTCTTTCTGGCATCTCGGGCTTCTCTCACGACCCTTTTCTTTTTCGTACTCAACTCTTGACCTTACTTGCCCTTTCGACCAGCACCACAAATTCTTTCAACTCTAAAATACCCACTAGGAGTTTGATGTCCTCATTCAGTCCGTCTTCGAACCTCTTACACAATATGGTCTCTGACGACACACATTATTGAGCGTATTCACTAAGCCTAACAAACTCATGCTCATATTCCGCTACTGACATTCTTCCTTGCTTCAACTCAAAGAATTCCTTCATTTTTCGATCAGTAAACCTCTGGCTTATATACTTCTTCTGGAATTCTTCCAGAAAGAAGTCCCACGTCACCCGCTCTCTCGGTACCACTGGCGTCAACGTCTTCCACCAATGGTATGCCGAGTCCCTCGGCAAGGATATGACATACTTCAAGCTCTCTTCAGGTGTACAAGAGAGTTCATCGAATACTCTCATCGAGTTCTCTAACCAGAACTCTGTCCTCTCAGGGTCATCATCAACCTTAGCTCTAAACTCCTCAACCCCGTGTTTTCTAATCTTATCTACCGGGGGTTTCGATATCCTCACTACATCAATACCTTGAGGAGCCACAGGAATTAGCTGAGGTATATGAGGAGGAGGTGGAGGAGGTTGAGCATTAGGGTTCGCTCGAACATAATCCGAGTACCAATTACTCATCATTTGGAGAAAGGCTTCCCGAGCCACTTCCTCTTGACCCCTAGCCTCGGGTCCACTTTGAAAAGGCACGGTTCCTTGCGTAGGAACCGGCGCATTACTAGCTGCTTCATCAGCAGTCAATGGATCGGAATCCATATTCTATATAAAACAAGATTTAAAATCATCAGAAGCCACCACACTATCATTGTACACTTATGGCATGCATAGCTAGACTCTTACACCCGCTACGGTAGTCCTAGAACCGACTAAACCATAGCTCTGATACCACTAAATGTAACATCCCTTACCCATATTCAACGCTGGAACTGGGCACGAGGCGTTACCGAATTAAAGACCTCAAGATCGCCACTTAGGCACAACATGACCACTCTCTTTGGCCATCACAACAACCTCAATCCCGACCTACAAGGCCTCTCCCAAACACACGAGGGCTCTCGAGATCATATCGAAAACTCTTACGATCTTAAAATTTTTCCATCTATACAGGTCTCGCACGCCTGTGTAAGATTTGGCACGCCCGTGGATGTCACACACGCCCATGGTCACTACCCGTGCATGAAAACTCAAGCATTCTGCCAATGCCCCACGGTTAGGGCACATGCCCGTGCTCTCTACCCGTGGTGCACACTGACTACCTTAACACGGCCTAGAGTCTAGACACACGCCCGTGTAGCTAGCCCGTGGCCAACACTGATTAACACACACGTTCTAGGCACACGCCCGTGTGACTAGTCCGTGGTCTATTCTGATTTAAAATACTAACATGCATGGGACACACGGCCAGGTCACACGCCCATGGGCTAACCGTGTGTCATACATGGCCTAGACACACGCCTGTGTGTCTACCCACATGGACAAGAACAAAGCTATTTGCCAAGTTCTTTTCACCCTTCTAGCATACACAATCATGCACTCATTCAACACATCTATAATCAACTCAAAGTCTTACAATCTCACATAGATAACTTCATCTTTTCATATATTAAAGTGCCAACAACTATGGCATTATACAAAATAGATTATCCCTTTAAAGGCCAACACATCATAGCCAAAACCATAAAAATTCACTAACTTGTCTAGCCCCTATATATGTCATATACAAAACATTGAGTCTAATGTACCAGAGTGTGCTGATAGTTTGGGCGATCTTCCAATTGATCCTCGTATCTCGATTCAACACTTTTGCTCTATAAGACAAAGGGAAAAGAAAGAGAGTAAGCTTTGAGCTTAGTAAGTTTACACATAAACAATTAACCAACATAGTATAAGCTAAACAACAATTAGCATTATACTAACATATAATGTACAACTATGCTTACTCTTTCTATCCCTTACCACATTTCCAACACATCATGAGTCACTTACTCATAACCATTAACATGCACCCCTACATTCAATATCACATTTACACAATATACAACACATCATTATTTCTCAATAATACATCTACACAGCTATGCTACTCACTACCACATCCACACAGCAAATCTCTCGGTGGTTCCGCACTAAGCCCACCACAATCAATTAATAAGGTAGTATCGCACTTAGCCTACCAACAAGGCATTCATGGTGGTTTCGCACCTAGCCCACCAGGTAATATACCTAACGATAGCATCGCACGTAGCCAGCTCATCGTCAATATGCATTAGGATGGTATCGCACTTAGCCCACCATTTAGCATTATTACAACACATTCACAAATCTACTTACTTAATCATTCATTTCACTTGAACCACATAGGTTCTCAATCATTCTCAATCATGCTATACACTAGCTAGCATTAACAAATTGTAAGTATGAATGCATTGTTTGTGCATAGACTTACCTCGATACTCAAAAGTATAGAAACGTGCAATTAGTCCACCACTTTGCTCTTGCCTCGGTTTCGATCCGGGCTTTGTCTTTCTTGATCTATAATGAATAAATCAGCTTATTCAATACACATATTGACCAAATTGACCCACATCTCATACTTTTGCAAAATTACTCTTTTGCCCCAAATCTTTCTCATAATTACACTATTGCCCCTAAGGCTCGTAAAGTGATTTTTATTCAACTTTCTAGCCTTTCATGCTTAGCCGAATCACTTACTCAACTAAAGCAATCATCAATTCTCATCACAACACACATGTATGACCAAACACAAGATTTTTACAAACTAGTCCCTACATGCATTTTCTATGGAAACTCATTTAGCAAAAGATGTTTCTACTACCTCAAGCTTTCATAATCTTCCATAAAACATCAAAATACATGCATGTCATACATGGCCACATTTTTGAACATCCATCATAGCTCATCAAATAGCTAAAAATAGCTTACTCATGCAACAAGGACTTCAAAAATACAAAGAATATCAAAAATAAGGCTAGATGCACTTACTAGCAAGCTTGAAATTTTTGAAGAACCCTAACAATGGCTTTCTCAAATTTTCGGCAGCCTTGGAGAAGAAGATGAATGAATTTTGTCATCTTTTCTCCTATTTTAATCACTTAATTGTTAAATGACCAAAATGCCCTTTTTGATAAACTTTCTATTTTAACTCATCCATGCCCAAAATTGTCCAAAAAATTAGAAATTGGGAAAATTGTGATTTAAGGACCTCTAATTAATATTCTAAAGCTATTTCACACAAGTAGCTTCTAGAATCCCACATTTTGCAACTTTTGCAATTTAGTCCTTTTGGACAATTCAACCGTAATTTCATGAAATTGCTTCCTGAAACTTTCACAAAAGCCTGTATACATAGCATAAACCTCAAAAACTCATTCATATACCTCGAATTTGTGGTCTCGCACCACTATTCTGACTAGGCCCTAAATCGGGATGTTACACCACCGCTCTCGGTTGATTTACCGTGATTGCTTTTGTATAACCCCCGCTCACATTTCCAACCTCGTTTTCTCTCTTCTTCAGGGCTGACCTCTTGGTATTTTCCCCAGCCTCTATTTTTTCGCACCTTATTGCATTCTCTATCATTTCCCCGGACATCATTATATCCGCGAAACTCTTAGTTGCACTTCCCAGCATGTGATTAATAAAAGGTGCCTTCAAAGTATTAATGAAAAGCATGGTGGTTTCTTTTTCCAACAGTGGGGGTTGGACTTGCGTAGCGACTTCCCTCCACCTCTGAGCATATTGCCTGAAACTTTCATTCGACTTTTTCTCCATGTTCTGTAATGTGATCCTGTCAGGCGCTATGTCTTTCACATGGCCATATTGCTTCATGAAGGCCTATGCTAAGTTTTTCCATGATTTGACTTAGGTGCGACTCAGCTGATTGTACCATTTGACCGCAGTCCCGGTCAAACTATCCTAGAAATAATGAATTAACAACTGATCATTATTGACCTGACCAGTCATCCTCCGACAAAAAATCGTGATGTGGGCCTCAGGGCAGCTGGTTCCATTGTATTTTTCAAATTCCGGCACTTTGAACTTTGGAGGGAGCACTAGATCCGGAACCAAACTTAACTCCTTAGCATCCATTCCACACTGATAATCAGTGCTTTCTAGCGCCTTGAATTTCTCCTCTAGCCATTTGTATCGGTCTTTCAGTTGCCTTGGGAGTTCCCTTTTTACCTTTTCTATCTCCGCCATGTCATCCGAATCAGGGACATCGGGATTTACTGGATTATCTCTGGTGCTTGACCTTGTCGGGAAGTGTGTTAACGCTGAAACGCCGGCTTGATATTAAGGATTGATATTGACGGGCACCCTAGGTGGGTATGCATTGGGCTGCGCTGGGGTATTTGTCGAGGCGAAACCTGGTGGATAGACAGGGTCTTCACTGTCATCCCCGGGGTTGACCATAGGGCTCTTTCCTTTTTCTGGGCCTCCAAGCAGTAACTGTGTTAATTGATTCATCATGCTCTTTTGCGATTCTAACATCTGATCTTTCATGTCCTGCTGAATCTTGATCAGTTGCTCTTGCATTTGAGCTTGCAGCCGATCCTGCATTTTCTTCTGCATTTGTTCCAGTTTTTCCAACCTTTGATCCATAACTTTAGTTTTTCTTCGTGTGTAGTAGTGATGTTCCAGGGTAACTATAATACGATCTCTAGTTAATAGGGTTCTTTTATAACACTTAATGCATATGATGCGATGTAATGCAAATGCATGAAATGCAATGCAAAGGAATGAATGCAAAAAAGAAAGAGAGGCGTTGATTCTGAATTCAATTCCATTAGAAGAACTTTTCTAGAAAATAAATTTCTTTACATAAAACGGATTACATATGCGACTTCGTCCTCATAGTCCAGGTGAAGACACCAATCTTTATCTTCGTATTCGGATGTTATGGTCGTGTCCCATGAACTTTCTCAATAGATGCCTCTTCTAGCTCCTTGTTGCTTAATCCAGGCCGTGACTCTTCACTCACTTATCCTCCGCGATGCTCATAAGCTTCTTTAAAAAAATTGAGACGTGATGACTATCGAATAATCCTTGTTGGCTTGAATCCTCAGGAAACGAGGCAAAGTCATATACTATCAATCTTTTCTCGTTGTGTTTACTTGGACTATATTTGGACGAACGTATTATAACCCACTTTATCAAGAAATCCATTTTCCTATGACAAAACTCTTCTATTTAGCAATCGAATATGAATCAACACCTCATTTTTATGATGATGAAATGCAATGTAGTCATAAACAAAAGAAAACACGTTAGTATCATATACATATGGTAAAAATCAAACACTTATCCAGGTAACTACTAGGGTTCAACATAGTTCTACCTAAAGTGGGCTCCTAGGGTTCACTATATGTGGTTTGGTTCTAAAGAAAAAGGGTACCTGAACCAGCAGATTCCTCAATCCTCACCCATTATAGGCTCATATGGATAGAGTTCGATTCAGGGGAATACATTTCCCTATGGCTATGCGGAGGTGAAAACCTCACGAAGACATAGGTACGGATGTATCCCCGAAGCAGTCCACTAGCCCATGCGGAGGTGAAAACCTCACGAAGGCATAGTTTCTCACTCCCACTTAAAAGGTGTGACCACAACGGTCATGCAATATGATGCAGGAGTACCCTAGAAACTCAAATCACAACCAACTAAATGACCCTAACAAATGCAATAAAAGAATCATAATTTTCAGATCTGATTTTCAACTTTCGTCAAAAGGGCAGAAATTAATCAATTTACTGCTTGACTCTCTTACAGGTCCCCAGCAGAGTCGCCAAGCTGTCGAAACCATTTTTTTGTTTGGAAAACGGGCCGACTTTAAAAATGAAAATGGAGTCGCCACCAATTTTTTTTTGAGGTGTGATCGGGTCACCTTGAGATTTATCGTTAAAACATTTTGATTTATTAAAACGATAGTTTTGGTCTACGAAATTTAGAAAAACAGGTTCGGGAGTCGATTACGCACAAGGAAGGATTAGCACCCTCGTGACGCCCAAAATTGGTACCTAATTGACTATTTAATGTCCTAATGTTGAAAATTTGAAGAGATTTCAAAATATGATTCTCTTTATTTTAAAGGAAAACTTGAATAAAATATGAGTGATAACACCCTCTTATTTCGAAGAAGTAAAATGTCACGCCCAGTGAGTTAGGGTACGACATTTCAAATTCCCGAAACTGAGCTTGTCCTTTGACTTTCAAAATTAATGTGTTTAAATTTAAGAAGGATATTCGGTTATTTGGGTCTAATGAAAAATCGGAACCCAGTAAGTTAGGGTTCGATTTCCCAAAATACCAAATACAGAATATTGCCTTTGTTTTTTTTTTTTTGAAATCCTTATCCCGAGATAACAAAACGTCACATCCAGTGAGTTAGGACACGACAATTTTGAATTCTCGAGAATAAGTTTTTATTTAACTTTTGAAAAGGAAGTAATAGGTTCTTTAGACTCGAAGAGAAAAATCGAAACCCAGTAAGTTAGGGTACGATTTCTTTCGAACCTTAAAACGCGGAGTATTTGCTTATTTTGAAAATCAGATAAAATGTAATGCGATTGTAATAATATGGAAAATGAATTTAAAATAAAATGTAAAACGATTACAATGCTAGCTTGTATAACAACATGATGATGATAAAATATAATAACAATAATAAAGGTAGAAATAAAATACAATAAAGTAAAAGCAAGATAAACAAATGAAATAAAATAAAAGAGAATAGTAACAAAAATGGAAGCTATATACAATAAAAAACCATAGAATAATAATGATAGTAACAAAAAATGCAATAATAATAATATAATATATTAATAAACAAATAATCGTAAAAATTAAAAATAATATAATAATAATAATGAAAATAGCAGTAATAATGTTAATAATAAAAATAATAAATATAATAATAATACACATAATTATAGTAATAATAATATATAAAAAGAGCGGTAATAATAGAAATAATAATAATAATAAAGTTAATTATAAATAAAATAATAAAAAATAATAGTAGTAGTAATATTAAAATAATAATTATAATAGTAAAATAATAATAATACTAAATTAGTAATAATAATAGTAATAATAATAATACTAATAGTAATGAAAATAATAATAAAAGTAATAGTAAAGATAAAAATAATATTAATAATAAAATAATAGTAATAATATTAAAATTAATAGTGATAATAATAAAAATAATAGTAATAAATATAATAATAATAATAATAATAGCAAAATAATAAAAGGAAATAAGAAAAAGGACGAAATTAAACTAAAAATAAAAGTTTGAAGTAATTTTAAAAAGAAATAAAAAGGGGACCTATTTGAATGCTTGTGAATAACATGGAGGGACTAAAGGGAAAATATCCCCTCCTCCAAAATGCTGCGTTTACAAGGGACCCAATTGAAATCGAAATAAAATATGGGGCCCAAATTAAAAACAAAAAGGACTTGATTGCGTAAGCGATGAAAATGCGGAAGGGCTAAAGGTGCAATTAGCCCTTCCCCTTACAAACGCAGCGGATCCTTCCCGGGTCGGGTCAACGCGCAGTGCGGAGGGTAAACGACGTCGTTTTGGGCTATTATAGCCACCCTAAAGCAGCGCCGTTTTAGGTGTTTATAAAAACTAATTTTTTTTTAAAAAAAAAATTCCATTCTTTCCTTTTCTAAAAAAAAATCTTCCCAAATTCTCTCAATTCTTCTCTCTCTCCCCTGATCCGGCCAGGGCTTCCGACAAACCACCGCCGTCAGTTGCCATGCTTGCCACTGCAGTACACGGTGGCCGGAATTCCAAAAAAGTGAGTTTTTCTCTTTTTTTTAGTACACGTATATATATATATGTAAAAGAAAAAAAAACAAAATTTGTATGTGTAAGTATACTGTTTCAAAGAAAAAAATGATGAAAATAAAAGAACCTTTGCTGATTTCTTCTGTATTGATTTGTATGTGTAAAATCTGTAGTGTGTTTTCGTATATATCTAAAAAATCGTCCCCCTTTACAAGTTTTTCTTGGCCTTTTATAGCCGAAATGAAATAAAATGAATACAATCTGTTTGTGTTGTTTTTATTTGCTTTTCTGTTTTTGGTGTGAGCGTCGTGGAGGCGCACGTTGCGGCGCGAGGGTTCGGAGGCGACGTGGTGAGTGCCGAGCGAAATTACAAGCGTGGGTAGGTTTTTGTTTTAGGGTTTAGCTGATTTTTTTTAGGTTATTGGGCTTTAGGGTTTGTAATTGGGCTAAGTTTATTAATTGGGCCTGCTGTTGTAAATGGGTTTTATTCACTTTTTTTGTTTTTTTTTGTTTTGGTTAATTGGTACTGGGCCCGGGCCAAAATTGGGCCTTACAGATGTGAGATATGGGTTTAAATATCATTATTTGAGTTTTTTATTTATTTTATAAAAATATAAAGAATAAAAATACTTTCATAATAATATAATTTATTTTGTATATAAAAAATATCATTTTTCTAATCGAATTAATATTTGATTAACTCATTACTCAATTAAATGTTTAAAGTTAAAAATTGATAAAAATAAGATCATTAGATTTTATGTTTTTTTGGCAAAAATAAAATTTAAAAATAAAAAATTGAAATATATTGGCTTGCCTTAAAATGCAATACTGAATAAATAAGTTTGACATTTGCTTTTACTAATCATCGTTTGAAAATCTAAAAAAATCCAAATGAAAAATTTGCCATTAAAATCATACTGTATTTGAGCTAATAATGATTTTTTAAGTAAAGTAAATTCGCAATTATTCTATTTTGATTAAAATAAGAAAACAATCATTAAATTTTGAAAAGTTACATACTAACTAACAACATTAGATGTTAACTAATCACGATGGAAATCCAATTTAAGAATCCTAGCTGTTGGAAGAGGAAAAAATATAAGAAAAGAATAAAAAAAGAAGAAGAGAAGAAACGCAGATACCCACTATCTCTTTTCTCCAAAATTATGCCTCTTCAGCTGCTCATATCCAACATGGCTATTAGAGTTAACTTTCAGTATGTAAAAAGAAACTAACCGCAGCCGATCAACTTCAAGATTGCATACACATTGAAAGAGATGCAAGAATAGAAAATATTTATATATGGAATGCACATGAAAGTTAGATCACATATCAGAACAGCTCAGTGAATCATGTAAGAATACCATTAATTAGTCTAACAATGTCATGATTTTCAAGACAAAGTGACACTTATATTAAGATTGTCAGATCACATACCATTTGCATTACCTAATCAGAGGAAATGGTATCTGTTCAGCTAAATGGAGTGAGAAAGGAGTATCATAGATAGAAATTTCAAAAGCCATATGCTTTTCTAATAATTTCTCTAACAGGCTCCACATGTCATGTTCTTCCCTTTTTTTCTTTTTTTTTAGTATCCGTATCTGAAACATGATTGGGCATCCAAATACATTGAAAAACTTGAAAAACTTAAGAGCATAGCCAAATCAGACACATACTCATATCCGAATCTCATCACAAGCCCGTGTAACAGCCACTATGCCTGTCCTTTCTACGTATGAAAAATTTTTATATTTTAAAAAATAATTATTGTGTTCTAGTCAAAGCAGAAAAGTTTTCTGGCATTTATTATCCTTCATTCCGAGAAAAGCTTATCAGTGTTATCTGTCATATTTGTACTTGCATTGCGGCTATGCATGAAAAAGGGGAGAAGAATATATCGGGACTTCATATTCCGATAAACCTTCTCTGCTCCTACGAGATTTACAGAAAACTGAGCCAGATAAAGAATGAAAGAAAACGTGTTAGGAGATAGCCACATGGGAATTGGGAAAGGCAACAAACCTGGTTCAAAACGTAGTAGACTTTGAAGCGACCAGGGTACTTGGCAACAAGGCTATCCAACTCTTCCTGCAAATAAACCACTTGAATTTCACTTCTTGATCCATTTTCTAATTCTTGTGAACTAGTCACTAAGCACCCATGCCCGTATTTCATCCTCAGTGTGTACATTCACAGCAGCCATAATAATCATTGCACATTGAATGTACAACATTCAAAAATAAATAAATCTATTCAAGGAAACTTGGAATGTGGTCTATAATAATGATAACATGGAATGGAAATTATAAAATCCACCATGATGTTTTTTATTATAAAATAAACTAAAAGTTCGAGTCATTCCAAGTCCTACGAGGTGACCCTAAAGGCCCTGCCCGGGGTAAGACATAAGCACCAACAGGCATGTGATCTGTTGGTAGAGTGTTGGACTCTTAGTTCCAGAGACCAGGGGTCAAACCTTGGCAACATCAAAAATTAAAAAAAAAAGGACATAAGCAAGGGTTTGGGCCAATCATATGCTCGGACCCTGCTGCACCATAAAAAAGGGTCAGGCCTAGTACACAATTCCATTCAGGGCCCAATATAGCTCAGCATTGCTCGTAGAGACAGGCTATTCTGTTCTCCATAATGGAAGACAGAAGAAGCCTGTCCGGGGTTTGTTACTTTGGACCAATTGAGTCGTTGAAAGATAAAAAACAAAGTAGAAAGTAAAATACCTTCAAAAGAATGTCCTCATATGTAACATTGGCATAAATAAGGTGTACGTTTGTCATGTCTTTTGGGTTCTCCAATATGGCTCTGGCTACCTAATCACAAACCAAAACCAGAAAACAAATATCGGAGACATGTTATACAAATATTTAAAATTTTGCAACAGGCTAAAAATAAAAACATGTGGCAAGGCAACATGTCTCTAATAGGACCAAATACATTAAAAGAATTAGTTGACAAATGATTGACATACTTGGAACATTGGAGTAATGCCAGAGCCTCCAGCAATCATCCCAAATGCTGTAACTTGACCAGGTTGATACCTGAACCGCCCCAGGAAGAAACAATTCATGGAACAACATTAAGAAAATTATAACCAAAGGTGAATTCTCAAGTTGAACAAAATTCAGACAAGGCAAAAAAAAGCCCTAGGCAGCAAGCCTTCAATAATACAAGGAAAGCGTTTAAACAAACATGATGTGTTTGTATTCTATAGGAAATGCATTGCAATGTTTGGTAAGGTTGCAATTTATGGAGATAATCTAATATTTCAGGTTGCAATAAAAGCAAGATAAGTAGCTCGCCTAAACAAAAAGTTGTTGCTAACAAAGAACAGGCAGGAAATGGAAAGGAGTACACTATAGACGAGAGCACTCTATGCATTCATATTTAAGAAACTGTATACCTTGGGACCCTTCACAGCAAGATAATCACCAACACGGAACTCTCTGAAATGGTGTGACATCCTTCCTTGAGGATACATCTACTAACAAGAAGATTTCCATCATACAGTTAGAAGATGGGAACACTCGGATATATAAATATCACACTAAAGTTCACTCCAACCAGCAAGAAATTTCAGGAAAGTACCTTAATAACTAATTCAAAATGACCAACATCAGAATCCAATGTAGTAGGCGTATATGGTTTAATAACCTCCTCACCTTGGCTATCCTTGCCCCTGTTAAGATGAGAAGCATCTAACTTGCATACTAGTCCAGTACGCAAGCATTTGGGAAGTATCTAAAACCATAATCTAAGAAGAAATACAAAAAGGATGAATACAATAAACTGAACCTGCAACTTATATGCTGTTCAATGGTAAGACCCAAAACTAAAGTAGGAGTAGGAAGTTCAAATGTGAAGTTCGTCACGTTATGACTTCCTACCGCTCAGGTCCATTCTTAATATTTTTAGACCTTGTGTGAAATAATAAATCGGACCCTTTTAAAAAAAATTATAAAATATAATATAATAAAATAAAATGATACTAGTAATTTTATTAAAATAATACATTAAGTGAATAACTAACAAAATTAAAATATATATATATATATATATATATATATCACCAACTCAACTCCATGTGTAATAGGATATTTTGCTGAAGAGTTTTGAGTTGTTGTCTTATTAGAACTTCGTATCCTCCCTAAAAAGAAAAATAAAGTACAACTTCGAAGGTTGTTTTCCACTCAGATTAAAATTCTTGAGTAGTCAAAAGTCGTTTACACCTCCACTCAGGGATCACCTGTAAATATATAAAGGGTTTCAAGTTTAGATACGAGACGAAAATAACGACGATGGGTTTCAACTTTAGACAGCAAATAGGATACAATGAAGATCTTTTAACTGAAATCTTTCTTAAATTGCCCACAAAATGGCTTCTGAGATACAAGGCGGTGTCGAAACAATGGATGTATCTTATTTCTAGCAAAAAGTTTAGCCTCGCCCACATTCGCTCCTGGCATGCCAAAGCTTCTCTCAAGCCTCGTGCTGTATTCCTCGATGTCTTCGATTCCACAACTTCGGAATTGGGATTCCTTCCTTTAACTCATGACTGCATCCAAGTCCCCTGCTGCGATTTTATAGATCTCCCCAACTTTAAGATATTGCAATCGTGTCAAGGCTTGCTTCTTTGCGATTCCTTCTGTATAAATCCTTATGTTTGTATGTATAAGGTTTTTATCTGTAACCCTGCTACCAGGAAATTTAAGATGCTCCCTCTTCCATTCCCTATATTTAAACAGTATTAGCTGTGTGGGGTTAATCTTGCTTTTGACCCTCTTAAATCATCTTATTACAAAATTATTTCAGTTTGGCAACAGAGACGTTATTTAACATTGGAGGAGATGGGGATGGAGATGGAGATGGGGATGAAGATGGAGAGGAAAGCTGAACATTTTATTGACATATATTCATGACAAAACTGTCATTGGAGTTACCGAAAAATAAATTTCAGTTGGGAAGAGGGTATTAAATTTGATCAAGGGGTTTTTCTCAAGGGTGCGATTTATTGGGAGAGTGAGGTCTTTGAATCAAAATATTTTGATGTTGAAAATGAATGTTTGAAACCATTGACAATGCCTGAGGTTCATCGCCAAGGGTATCGCTGGTTCAGAGAGTGTGGAGGCTATTTGAATCTTGTAGTTGCCCATGTGCCTAGTCTTTTAGAGTACAGTGTATTTGAGATGGCGGAGGATCATTCCCATTGGCACTTGAAGTACAGTTTAAATCTTGAAGCTGATCCTTCCCGTATTCTAAAGATGAAACGTATGGTATTTAAGCTCTTGTGTGTGATTCACTCCGAGGAAGGAGGAGATTCAATGTTTATAGTAGATGAAGATGGTACCGGAATATCTTACAACTTCAAGAATAACACAAGAAAAGATGTGCGTTGCAGCATCCCCACCATTTCCTCTCCCTCCATTCAAGAATATTCTCTTCGATGCTCTCTATACTTCGAGACCCTTTGTTGTAAGTGAAATTAGCTAATTTCTTTCCAAAAGCTGACAAAGGAAGCAACCCCAGAGTGGAATAAAACCAATCCAGACTCTCAGAAGGGAAATTAAACTATTATCAGTGAAGGTGGACTGATGAACAAGACAAAACAAAACTGTAAAAGAAAAAGAAACAGTAAGTAATTAGGCTTTGTTAGTTTTGATTTTGTGTTTCAGTTTTCTCTTGATTTCTGCTTGGAAGAGAAAATGAAGGTCTTACTGAAGAACCGAGCTTTCTTTACAGTTCAGACTTCTTCCTTGTGCCTTTCCCTGTTCCAAATATTTATCTTTTAATTTATTTATATAAGTAATAAAATTACATATAAATTTATCTTTTTCATTTTTTATCAAATAAAATTATTAAATATATATTCATTTTTTTTCAAATAAAAATTATTATATTATAAAACTAGTGAAAGAAATTCAATTAATAATTTTTTGAAGTATCATTAATTCTATTTATACTAATATTAAATTAATTGAGTGCGGTGCAATGTGTTAATCCGACATTTATTTATATTAATATAAATTAATTGACTTTGGTGTTAGCGTAAATTAGACACAACTTAATTTATGTTTTATAATAAAAATAATTCAACCTATTTCATCACCATAATAATTTTTTGTTTAATTCAATTTTTTTATAAAAAAAATGTTGAATAGAATAAATAGACAATAACATTTTTTATCTTTTAAAAATATATTTAAAATAAATTATTTCTTTAATTTTTCTAAAGAATAAAATATTAAAATTATTATATTTAGTTTTTATTCAAAATTGTCTACAATGATATAAAATATTATATTAAAATTATAAAATAAGTAATTTTCAAAAATCAAGATTTATTATTATCAAATGACATAATTATATTTTGCACTTAAGTATTATAATATAAATTCAATACTTAATATTTTAGCACTTAATTTTTTATTTATCAAATAACCCATTAATTAAGAAAAAAACATAAAAACAATTATTTAAAAAAAAATAAAAATGTTATTATAAATGTCTTTTATTTCTAAGTTTTAATGTAATTTATTTAAATAAAATAATGTAAATCACTAAAACCCCCTTTAAAAAATCTTCTTTATCTTGAAAATCTAACATAATTACTAAGATAACTTAATTTTTTTTATTTGTTTCAGAAATAGGGTGATGTAATAAATAAATTCCTATTGGATTGTATTATGGCTATTGAGTGAAAAATAAAACTATGTGTAATAAATAAATTCGAAAAAGAATAATATAAATAATAAGTAAGATTTTGATTGAATAGTAAATTATTAATGTAAAAAAATTAAAAAGGTACGGGTTTAAATTTTATTGTGCATGTACTTTTTTTTTTCTTTTTTTCTGTATAAAAGATATACAATGTCAAAAATACCTTCAAAATAATATAATTTATTTTATAAAATAAGAGTATTTTTATATTTTTTTAATTAAATTGATACCCAATTAATCTATGGCATCAACTCAATTGAAAACTTTAGAAATATAAAGATTTTTAATAGAAGAATTTAAATAAAAATTAATATTCTTATTTAAAAATTAAATAAATCTATTAATAATCACAACTTCTTACACATGCAATTTAAAATATAAAAACTAGTGTTGACTATTTTCATTATAAAAAGAATTACAGATATCTCCATCAACAATTAAATTAAATTCAAAATATTTTAATTATAACAACTACTAAAATAAATTCAAAGATAAAAATGTCTTTGCTCTTCTTAGGCACACTTTCTAAAAAAAGTAAACTAATTATTATATCAATTTTAATATATCTATAGTTATTATTATATTTAAGTTTTTTGATTAAATTGGTATCATAAATTTATTGGGTACAAATTTAATTAAAAAATGACTAAAAACTCATTCTTTTTATAAAGTTTCATATACTACTATGATTATACTTTTCTATATATATATATATATATATATTAAATCTATAAAAATCATTTTAAACACAATATATCTATAAAAAAAACAATCTGTGGTGAGATTTGAACCTTAGTCTTTAAAATATTAATTTTATCATTTTAACTAGAGAGTCAATTTTTTTATACAAATTTTTTATAAATATATAATTTCCATATATTTTTTTACTCACATTGTTCTAATACCATAAGATAGTATGATATGGAAAAAAAAAAAGACATTGCTTAAATCAAATAATTTGAAAAGAAAAATGAAATATGATGAAAATATTATATGAAAAATTACTTAAAATATGATGTATATATAAACATTTTAAAATCCACTAAAATAAACATTTGACATATTAAAATGTATTTAAATATACAAATATTTTAAAAGCACAAAAATAAATTAATATCATACATCAAAATCAGTAGCAAATCACTACTATTTATATAAATAATAAGTAATCCTTACTACTCAAATCCGCAATGTAAATATTAAATAAACAATCTTAATAAATAGACCAGAAAAATACAATTTTATTTATTTTAAGTTACTTTGAATTCAAATTAAACAATATACATCATTTGGAATGCATATGTACTCATTATCACTGTAACAACCCGATTTAGGGGCTAGTTGGAACAGTGATTTCGGGACCACTAATCCGAGGTCGGAGAAAATTATTTTAGTATTATTTTATGTGTTATAGCATGATTATATAGGTGCATGAAAATTTTGGCACTTTAATTTTAGCGATTTCATGCTTAATTGCGAAAAAGGACTAAATCGCATAAAGTGCGAAAGTTCTATTTTACAAGCTAAAGGTGTCTAATAGCTATAGAATATCAATTGGAGGTCCTTAAAGTGCAATTGACCCCTCTAGTAATGGTTGACCGGCCATAGGAGACAAAAAGATGTCAAAATTGGTCAAGTTGGTGGGTTAGGTGATAAATTGTCTAGAAATATAATAAAATAAAGAAAGAAAAGATATCATCTTTTCCTTCTCTTCTTCTCCACCAAAAATTAGCAGCAAAATAGGGGTTTGAGAGCTCAAAAATTTCAGCAAGCTTTTCTCCTTACAAGTAAGTGATTTTAGTGGTCTTTCTTGATAATATTTGTACTTTTGGAACCCCTAAAGCTTAAGATAGCTAATGAGTGGACTATTTTGCAAAATGGTTGAAAACCTAGGGTTCTGCCATGTGAGCATTTATGTTGTTTGCTGCATTTTTATGGAAGAATATGAGTCCTAGTTGTTAGATAAACAACTTTTGTGAAAGGTGTTACCATGAAAACACCTCAAAAGACCTTTTCGTAAAGGTTATAAAATATGTGGTAAATGTGTGAAATAATGAGTATTGAGGGTTGCCAGAAGAGTAATAAATGTTCAACTAGGCTCGATAAAGGAAGAAATTTGATTAAAATTGATTTACGAGCCTAGGGGTAAAATAGTCATTTTGCGAAAGTCTAAGGGCAAAATGGTAATTTTGCCAAAATATGATTATTGAAGTGTGTTGATTAATGTGAGGATTAAATGAGCTAAATTTTTATTATAGATCAAGAAGAACGAAGAATTAACCTTGACCGAGAAAAGGGCAAGGCATCGGACTAGACCGACAATTTGGCCTATTTTGAAATCAAGGTAAGTTTGTGTGTAATAAGTTCAACATCATGCTAGTATGATTTAAAATGTTTTATATTTGTGAAAATGTATAATATTTCTATGAATTTGAGTAATGATGTTGAATGAGAAAATGATGAGAATTGCGATGTTGAAGTCCCGGTTGGACTTTAGTAAATGAGAGAGTAATATCATCAAGACTTGAGATGGGTAAGGTCCCGTATAAGACCATGTCTGGGACATGGCCTCGGCACCGAATTGAGATCCCGTATAAGACCATATCTGGGATATGGCATCGGCATCGAATATGAAGATCGTGTAAGACCATATTTGGGATATGGCATCGACAATTGATACGAAATACCGTACAAGACCATATCTGGGATATGGCATCAGCATCTAGAGGTGACCCCATGTAAGACCACATCTGGGATGTGGCATTGGCGTCGTATTCATGTGAATGATGATGATCATGTATCCTTGAGTATCCTAAGTGATTCAATGGTATAAATAGTTAAGCTTATAATAGAGATGAAATTAGTGCTAAAGCTATGTGATGAAGTGATACAGGTATATGTGAGTAATTCACAAGAATGGTTTACGAGATATGGCATGATATGAAATTGGTAAGGGTAAGCATGAGTAAGTTATGGCAATGTGTTTAAGACTTTGTGTCTTTCTTCAACGAAATTAATGGATGACATTATGAGTCTTATTGTTGTTACTTATTTCATGCAAACTTACTAAGCTTTATGCTTACCCCTCTCATTTCCCTTTTTCCTTGTAGTATTGCCTAGCTAACTCGGGGATCGTGGGACGTCGGAGTTCGGAATCACACTGTCGACTTCTCCTTGGTATAGCAAAGTTAGATTCATTTTAAGTATGGCATGTATAGGACTTGGTCATTTTATTATGTCATGTTTGTAGCCAAAATGTTGGCTATTAATGTTGTTAAATTCATTTTGTAAGTGGTCATTGGAAATGGGCCAATACTTGACAAGTTTATATATTCAATGATGATGAAATTCATTAAGTGTATGCTAGTATGGATGTCTTGATTTTGAGTCCCTAGAAGTGCTTTATGGTTATGATATATGTTGGATTGAATTGGTATAAGTATGGTTGCTGTGTAGGGTGGCATTTGGCTTGGTAGATAGCCTTTCAAATGTCCACTCGGGTAGACATACAGGCGTGTGTCTAGGCTGTGTGTGACACACGGTCAGCCCCATGGGCGTGTTGATTGATCGTGTGTCCCCTTGCATGCTAGGTTTACAAGTCAGTATGCTCAGTAGTAAACACACGGCCAGAGACACGGTCGTGTGTCTCAGCCGTGCGGAAGGCACGGCCAAGGATATGGGCGTGCGCCCAAGTCGTGTGAAGTCTGCACCAGGAATTAGGAATTTAATTCGACACACGGTCTAAGGACACGGGCGTGTGCCTTGGCCGTGTGATCTTAGTGAGGTGATGACGTCATAAACAGAATGCCATGGTTTTTGCACACGGGCTAAGACACGGGCGTGTCGTGGCTGTGTAAGGGACACGGGCCAGGGACACGGGCGTGTGTCCGGCCGTGTGAAAACCCCTATAGGTTCCAATTGAAAAATAAATCCCCACGGGTGTGGAACACGGGCATGTAAATTTCCACACAGGCGTGTTCCATCCTTCATACGGGCGTGTAACCCTGTTTTATGTCAAATTTGTCTAATGGATTCAAAAGTTTCCGGTTTAGTCCTGAATCATTCCGGGTATGAGTTTAGGACCTCGTAGACCTATATTAAGGACATTATGGTCTTGAATGATAAGTTTTAATTTGACATGAAGTTTTTATGGACCGTCATAGTACGATTGAGCAAGTTAAGTATGGTAATGCCTCGTACCCGGTTCAGGTGTCGAATACGGGTAAGGGGTGTTATAATCACATATAAAGGATGACTTCCAAAATCCCATGATGGTTGTAGTAGGTTGAGTACACTAACCCTGTGCTAAAATAAGAGCATGTAAAATTTCATGGTAAGAGGGCAACGAGGCAACAAGTAGTGGTGTCACCTTCACTCCTGCTCGTTTGGTTACTAAAGCATTTTTCAATCTCAAAAAGTATGAATTTTTTTTTATTTTTTGAGTAAAAATAGTCAAAAAAAAAATTTCACCTTAATGTAAAAGCTAAAATTTAGGTATTTTTGATTTTTAGCTTTTATGTTTTCAAGTGAAATTATCAAAATTACTTATTTATTTTAACTTAATAATTAGAGAAGGAAAATGGGGTTGCTTGGGATCAAACTCTCGTGCCTAAAACTTACTACTCTTGTCATTGGGCCAAGAGGTTGTTTGCATTTATATTAATTATTTAAATGATATCTATAATATTAAATTAATTTATATTTAATGTATTATTAAGAAGACAATTTTTGTGTCTATGTTGATGTCTAAAGAAAATTGAGTTTGGGAGTCAATTATGTGTAAGCAAGGTTGTAGCACTCCCACAACGTCCAAATTTAGTACCTTTTAACTGTATGTTGCTCGAGCTTCGAAAATTAAAAAATTAAAAATTCATTTTTTATTATAATTCCTGTAACACCCCTTACCCAGGTTCTACGCCGGGAACCGGGCCCGAGGCGTTACCGAACTCAAACCACTTGATCGCCACATAGGCTCAACGTAATTACTCTCTATACTTTCTGCCTCAACTTACGAGACCTCACTCATACATACGAAGGCTCTTGAGACTAATCCGAAACTTTTTCCAACCTTAAATTTTTTCTCTTCCAGATAGGTCTTACACGCCCGTGCATTGGCACCCACGCCCATGTCCCCAGACTGTGCCTAAAAACCCAGTATTCTGTCAATTTGCCCACGGTTAAGGCACACGCCCATGCATTTTGGGAACACACCCGTGTACCCTATCACACGTCCGTGCCTTTCACCCGTGGTCGACACTGACTAATCACACACGATTTTGACACGCCCGTGGGCCTAAACCGTGTGCCATACCTTAGTATTCTGACTTATTCAGCATGGCCTCAGCACGCCCGTGTGCTTTAACTGTGTGACCATTCAAATTCTAATTTCAAGATGCAGACTCCACACGGCCAGGGCACACGCCTATGGCTTGATCGTGTGTCTCACACGGCCTAGACACACGCCCGTGTGTCTACCCGTGTGGACTAGAACAAGGCCGTTTGCCAAGCTCTTTGCACTCCTATAGCTTACACAACTTATACTCATCCATCACATTCATAATTACTCAAGTTAAAATGCCATCCCACTTAGATAAATACATCATTTCATAAAACATAATAGCCAACAACTATGGCATTATACAATTATCCCATAACTCATTTTGGCCAACACATTTGGCACAATAACAATGACTTAATCAACCTCATGTACTAGCCCTATACATGCCATGACTCATAATGACTTGATACCTCATACCAAGTGTCTCATTGATAGTGTGAAAACATCTCCGGCGGTCTCCAACCCGAGCTAGCTAAATTAACCTATAAGAGATGAGAAAGAAAGAGGAGTAAGCAATAATGCTTAGTAAGTTCATATGCAACTAAGAATCAACTACCAATATTCATATGCTTATACTCAATCACAATGTATTAGAATGAGTTTTACTCTTGAACTCACAGTTACCTATTCAATCATTTATAATGATTACTCATTTCGTCTCTTACCACATTCTAACTATATCTCGGGCTTACTGCTCGCATTCATTAACTTACCATGCCACAAGCCAATTCGCTCGTTTAATTAGCATACATCCTACACTGATCATCACAAGACCATATAAAACAATACAACATGCATACTCAATAAACCACTTATACTACCAATCTCTCGGTGGCTACGCACTTAGCCCACCATTGAATCTCTTATAGGGTGGTATCGCACTCAACCCACCAATCACTTAATACTAATGGTGATATCGCACTTAGCTCACCAATCATTTATAAATGATGGTATCGTACACAGCCCATCGATTACTAATTTATCAGGTGGTAACACACACAGCCCACCGATAATAGTGTAATTGATGGTATCGCAAATAGCCCATCAATTAATAATTAATCAGGTGGTAACGCACACAGCCCACCGATAATAATATAGTGGATGGTATCGCACACAGCCCATCAACAACCATCAATGAGGTGCATTTGCACAAGCTCACCGTTACTATACATTCACAAATGTTTATCCACATACAATTCCTCTAATTAAAATGTTCATCCGTGAACATCCTCACTCACTATCATTCTTACTTGACTTTCTACGATACCCGTTCGCATTCACACAGTGCATCAATAAATCTATCTCATGCAACTAAGGTGCATTAATAACACATATCCCACCAGGGGTTCATCGTATCTTGAATTCATCTCACTCAGTTCTAACACTTACTTGTACTCTTCATGGCACAACCACATACATTCAACACATCCGTTAATCATTCAAATTGTTAAATAACTCTCTTGAGTTTCATACACATAGTTTTCTTTGACATCATACCCCAATGGGGTCTTACACATATTGACATATCGATACCATGTCCTTGACATGGTCTTATAGGAACTCTTATATCGAGGTCATATTCCAATATGGTCTTACTCGAGACTTTAACCATTATCATATCATACTACATACATTTTCCATTACTCTTAAATTCAATTCTCTTGACATCTCATCAAAGATATTTCATACATTCATAGAGTAAATCTACATTCCATACAGCATTGGAATATTAAATTAACTTGTACATATACATATTTGCAACAATCGCACATGAACTTACCTCGATGTCGAAAAGTAGTAAAAGGGACTTTTTGTCCACATTTCTCTTTTCATCCGTTCTAGGTCCGAAACTCGTTTTCTTTGATCTAGAATAATGAAATTCACTGATTTAATCACTTATAATTCATAATACACCATAATCTACACTTTAGGCAAAATTACTATTTTGCCCCTACACTTTGGCAAAATTACGATTTTGCCCCTAGGCTAAATAAATAAATTTTCATCACATTTTCTTGTTACACAAGCCTAGATGAACATTTAATCCTCTTACAACTATACTCAATTCCACCAATTTCATGCTTAAATGAACAAATTACCACTTTTGCATTTTAGTCCCAATTAGGTGTTTTCTTGACAACACCTTTCACAAAAGTTGTTTCTCATCATCCTATCATTCATTTTCTTCCATAAAAACTCAACAAACAACATTAACTCTATCATGGCAAGTCCCTAGAATTTCAACCATATTGCATAATAGTCCCCTCTTTAGAAAGCTTAAGCTTTAGGGGTCTCAAAAATACAAAAATTAACAACTAAAGCCATCAAAATCACTTACTTGAGTGAAGAGAAGCTTGCTAAAAATTTCAAGCTTTCAAAACCCCCTCTTTTCTGGTATTTTCGGTGGAGAGAAGATGGAGAGAATGGTGATATTTTCTTTTCTTTATTTTATGATAAAAATAATTTTTTATCATCAATTTCCACCTAACCATTGACCAAGTCTTTTCTTTGCCCCCCTATGGCCGGCCATCACTCTTCTCATGGCCTTATTTCACTTTAAGGACCTCCAATTAATAATCCATAGCTACTTGGCACCTTTAGCAATTAAAATGGAACTTTCGCACTTTATGCGATTTAGTCTTTTCATAATTAAGCTAGAAATCGCTAAAATTAAGGCACCAAAATTTTCATGCATCCTTATAAATATGTTATAACACATAACATATCATGAAAATAATTTTCTCTAACCTCAATTTAGTGATTCCGAGATCACTGTTTCGACTAGCCCCTAAATCGGGCCGTTACAATTCTCCCCCCTTAGGGATTTTCGTCCTCGAAAATCTTATTAGAAGGAGTTATCATCAACATTCTAAAAATGTTTCCATCAACTCTTCAAAATCACAAATCCACTTATCCTCAAGTTTCTCTTACCAATAACTCTTTAGCTGTGATACATAAGGTCGAAACGTAACTTGAGACCTAGGTCATTCTTCCTCTGGGCTATATACTCAGTAATCCACCAATTTGGAGTTTTGTATATGTCCAAATAATCGTTCGGATCCTTACTGGTTGATTCACTACAATTTGAATGACATTTCCCCTTCTTGGGAATTTGTCAAATCAAATCTGAAATTTATAAGGTTTCATCACACTTTCTCATTAAAGCATTTACTGACTATAGAAATCTTGACTTGTACGTTTTGGAAACTCACCTTTCTAGTGGTTACTACCTCTGACCATAAACTCAATCATGTCGTGAAATGTACCTTATTGAAAAAAAAACATTTATGCACATAACTACATGTCTTTATTCTTGCATTAGTAGATATGCTACTACTAAATCTCATACTAAAACTTCTGCATACGTTCTGAATTCATCATCATTTCAATTCTATCTCACTTCTGAACCCTTTTGTTCCGAAAAGAAGACTCATTCTTGTCATTAACCTCGCCGAAACTAGGATATTACTAGCTACGATCAACCGAGTAAATAACTTGCATTGTCTAACATGGATCATTTGTTCAGACATCTGTACTATGTCTACTGTCTAAAAGTATTACAATAACCATACCTGTCATCGTATTAGCTCTAGCCGTTTCACTATTTCATTTTCAAAATCTTCTGTAGCATATGATACTCTTTCATTATTAGAAATTCAGAAAATACACATCGACGATCCCATGGATCAATACATAATACCTAACTCATAACACAGACACAAAAGTGTTCGTCTCTAGATCACTGACCGCCAACTCTTCCTCTCGATTCAAATGAACTCGAGTGCAGAACTTTCAATTAGTAGTTCCTTTTATAACTTTCAACTCAACCATTACGGTTTGAACCTTTCTATGAGCATATCTTTGTATACTGCTCTCTACTCACGAACACACAGAAATTTATTCTCTTTATTGGTTCATGCGTGAATATACATAGAACTCAAATCATATCTCAATACATTAATCTATTCTTTTCTCCACACTAAAAACATCTTTCCAGCACACTTTCATCTGAGTTTCTCCTGCTATGCTAATCTAAAACCTTTATTATCGTTATATCTCACGATAGCAGGGACATCTCTATCGGATTCATTAACTCTATTCGGCTTGCCGAAAACTCATCACACAGCGTGAAACTCATGCTTTCACTCCTTATACCTGAATCGTCACTAACTTCCTCCTCAAGTAACCGAATAAGGTTACGAGGAGATAAAGGAAGGTCGATTTCAATTAACTAAATCGACAACCGTTTTGTCTGATTACACAATCAGCTAACATTCTCACACGATCTCGATTTGTGAGATAAACAACTACATCGCCCCTGAAAGGCAAAAGATATTAACACGTAACACTTAGAGAGAGATCATTAAGACCCATACAACTATGGTTATCATAATCAAACACTCTCACAATTCAAACGTTGTTTCTTTAACCATTTCCGTCCTCAAAACTCCTTAACAATTCCTTTTATTAATGAACATCAATTTAAGAAGATCTTGATAATTATAAACCTTAGGCTTCCTACTCATTTGAGTCAAATAGCCTAGGCTAACTTTTTCTTTGCTCTTAACATTGTATAATCAATACAATCGTTAAAGCATTCAGACATACTTTCTTACAATTTCCTTTATTAAGCACATACCGTGTCACACTCTATACTCATCTATTTGACCCATTGATTACTAAGGATAGTCAAAGACGCATAGTCATCGTCATTCACGTAGGTATGAAACCAATGCCACATCCCTGAGGTGGTCTTATATGGACTTCTACATCAAGTATCGATGCCATATTCTGAACATGGTCTTACACGATTCTCATATTCATTACCGATGCCATATTACAAATATGGTTTTATACGGAACTTCAACTCGGTACCGAGGCCATGCCTTAAACATGGTCTCATACGGGACCTTATCTATTTCATATCTCAATGATAGCCTTTTCATTATAGTCCCCTAGGACTTCAACCTCATGTTCAACAACGATTACTCTATCTAATAGAGTATCATGTATCAATGTGATACAAAGCTTTCTTAAAGTGCTAACATAAATACTGCATTAATCACATGTAAACTTACTCAATTTAACTCTACTTTCTCTTACAATCACTTATCAATTAATAAATGTTGTACGGGTTTGAGTACGTTGTCTACCTGATTGCCATAGTCCAACTATGGTCTTACTCGTATCATGACAGCATAGTCTAGCTACTTCTTTATATGTCATCACGATGCCATAGCCTCGCTATGGTCTTACATGAAATCTCATACCAATACCAATGCCATATCCCTGATACGGTCTTACATGGAACGCATGTCAATGTCGATGTCATATCCCAAATATGGTCTTACACCAGCTTTTGTCTTAATGCCGATGCCATGTTCCAAACATGGTCTTACACTGGCACTCATAATACGGTCGATGCCATGTTCCAAACATGGTCTTACACTGACCCTCATAATACGGTCGATGCCATGTTCCAAACATGGTCTTACACTGACCCTCATAATACGGTCGATAACATGGTCTTACACTGACCCTCATAATATGGTCGATGCCATGTTCCAAACATGGTCTTACACTGACCTTCTCATAATACGGTAGATGCCATGTTCCAAACATGATCTTACACTGACCTTCTCATTGCCATGGTCCAACCATGGTCTTATTCATCTTTTTATCGTTGAACGACCGTACTCATATCCTGCATTCTACTAAATCGAACTTTTCAGTTTTTAATCATGTGAACATATTTATCATAAACAATGGCATCACAAATCGCAAGTGCTTACTTACTCTTATTGTTTATCACATACATCATGG
Source organism: Gossypium sturtianum (assembly GCA_025698515.1). Lineage (NCBI taxonomy): Eukaryota > Viridiplantae > Streptophyta > Magnoliopsida > Malvales > Malvaceae > Gossypium > Gossypium sturtianum. The sequence goes on from CM046953.1 coordinate 111,323,855, forward strand.
CACTTACTAGTCTCATGCTTGTAAGGTAAACAAAGTACCTGTAACAATTGATCACATAGATCAGTATGCTTTACTATAATAAACATAATCTCAGCATCATCATTCATAACATGAATTATACTTGTTAGTCAGCCTTAACTAGCATGAAATAATACCAACTTTACTACTAACTTTCTTGCCATCTCATTTAAGCTTTACTCTTTTGCCCAATGAATTATTATGAATAACCGAGGATACTAAATCTCGTCCCACATAACTTGATGCCAAAGCCATATCCTAGATATGGTCTTACATGGAATATCTCTTCTTGAGTCAATGCCAAGCTTACCCTAGAATTACATGATAACTTGCTCAATTTCTGATGCCATGCCCTGGCTTGGTTTTATACGGACTTTCTTATCTCAAGTGGTAGATCGAGTATCCTGGAAAATTCATCTTCAATCGGGACTTACTAATACTTAATCTCATTGATTTCTTTGTTTATCAGATCATTGAACATTTTCATAGAAATAATGTACACATAGCAACATCACAAGCCGTTCAACGAAATATTCATGAAACTTGAAAATCATACAAACTTACTGAAATTAGCTCGGTTGGGAATCGTCTCTGTCTTAACAAAACAATTTTGTTAGAGCCGGGAGATATCACACTATCACAGTCCACATATGGCATGTATAGCTAGACTCTTACTCACGCTAGGTTAGTCCGAGAACTGACTAAATCGTAGCTCTGATACCACTAAATGTAACACCCTTTACCCGGGTTCTACGTCGGGAACCAGGCCCGAGGCGTTACCGAACTCAAACCACTTGATCGCCATATAGGCTCAACGTAATTACTCTCTATACCCTCCGCCTCGACTTACGAGACCTCACTCATACATACGAAGGCTCTCGAGACTAATCCGGAACTTTTTCCAACCTTAAAATTTTTCTTCCAGACAGTCTTACACGCGTGCAAGATTAGACACGCCGTGCATAGGCACCCACGCCCATGTCCCCAAACCGTACCTAAAAACCCGATGATTCTCGCCAATTTGCCTGATTAAGGCACACGCCCATGCATTTTGGGAACACGCCCGTGTACCCTATCACACGTCCGTGCCTTTCACCCGTGGTCGACACTGACTAATCACACACGATTTTGACACGCCCGTGGGCCTAAACCGTGTGCCATACCTTAGTATTCTGACTTATTCAGCACGGCCTCAGCACGCCCGTGTGCTTTAACCGTGTGACCATTCAAATTCTAATTTCAAGATGCATACTCCACACGGCCAGGGCACACGCCCATGGCTTGATCATGTGTCTACTCGTGCAGACTAGAACAAGGCCGTTTGCCAAGCTCTTTGCACTCCTATAGCTTACACAACTTATACTCATCCATCATATTCATAATTACTCAAGTTAAAATGCCATCCCACTTAGATAAATACATCTTTTCATAAAACATAATAGCCAACAACTATGGCATTATACAATTATCCCATAACTCATTTTGGCCAACACATTTGGCACAATAACAATGACTTAATCAACCTCATGTACTAGCCCTATACATGCCATGACTCATAATGACTTGATACCTCATACCAAGTGTCTCCTCGATAGAGTGAAAACATCTCCGGTGGTCTCCAACCCGAGCTAGCTAAATTAACCTATAAGAGATGAGAAAGAAAGAGGAGTAAGCAATAATGCATAGTAAGTTCATATGCAACTAAGAATCAACTACCAATATTCATATGCTTATACTCAATCACAAGGTATTAGAATGAGTTTTACTCTTGAACTCACAGTTACCTATTCAATCATTTATAATGATTACTCATTTCATCTCTTACCATATTCTAACCATATCTCGGGCTTACTGCTCGCATTCATTAACTTACCATGCCACAAGCCAATTCGCTCGTTTACTTAGCATACATCCTGCACTGATCATCACAAGACCATATAAAACAATACAACATGCATACTCAATAAACCACTTGTACTACCAATCTCTCGGTGGCTACGCACTTAGCCCACCATTGAATCTCTTATAGGGTGGTATCGCACTCAGCCCACCAATCACTTAATACTAATGGTGATATCGCAATTAGCTCACCAATCATTTATAAACGATGGTATCGCACACAGCCCATCGATTACTAATTTATCAGGTGGTAACGCACACAGCCCACCGATAATAGTGTAATTGATGGTATCGCACACAGCCCATCAATTAATAATTAATCAGGTGGTAACTCACACAGCCCACTGATAATAATATAGTTGATGGTATCGCACACAACCCATCAACAACCATCAATGAGGTGCATTTGCACAAGCTCACCGTTACTATACATTCACAAATGTTTATCCACATACAATTCCTCTAATTAAAATGTTCATCCGTGAACATCCTCACTCACTATCATTCTTACTTGACTTTCTACGATACTCGTTCGCATTCACACAGTGCATCAATAAATCTATCTCATGCAACTAAGGTGCATTAATAACACATATCCCACCAGGGGTTCATCGTATCTTGAATTCATCTCACTCAGTTCTAACACTTACTTGTACTCTTCGTGGCACAACCACATACATTCAACACATCCGTTAATCATTCAAATTGTTAAATAACTCTCTTGAGTTTCATACACATAGTTTTCTTTGACATCATACCCCAATGGGGTCTTACACATATTGACATATCGATACCATGTCCTTGACATGGTCTTATACGAACTCTTATATCGAGGCCATATTCCAATATGGTCTTACTCGAGACTTTAACCATTATCATATCATACTATATACATTTTCCATTACTCTTAAATTCAATTCTCTTGACATCTCATCAAAGATATTTCATACATTCATAGAGTAAATCTACATTCCATACATCATTGGAATATTAAATTAACTTGTACATATTTGCAACAATCGCACATGAACTTACCTCGATGTCGAAAGGGCCGAAAAGGGACTTTTTGTCCACATTTCTCTATTCATCCGTTCTAGGTCCGAAACTCGTTTTATTTGATCTAGAATAATGAAATTCACTGATTTAATCACTTATAATTCATAATACATCATAATCTACACTTTAGGCAAAATAACTATTTTGCCCCTATACTTTGGCAAAATTATGATTTTGCCCCTAGGCTCGTAAATAAATTTTCATCACATTTTCTTGTTACACAAGCCTAGCTGAACATTTAATCCTCTTACAACTATACTCAATTATATCAATTTCATGCTTAAATTAACAAATTACGACTTTTGCATTTTAGTCCCAATTAGGTGTTTTCTTGGCAACACGTTTCACAAAAGTTGTTTCTCATCATCCTATCATTCATTTTCTTCCATAAAAACTCAACAAACAACATGAAATCTATCATGGAAAGTCCCTAGACTTTCAACCATATTGCATAATAGTCCCCTCTTTAGAAAGCTTAAGCTTTAGGGGTCTCAAAAATACAAAAATTAACAACTAAAGCCATCAAATTCACTTACTTGAGTGAAGAGAAGCTTGCTGAAAATTTCAAGCTTTCAAAACCCCCTCTTTTTTGGTATTTTCGGTGGAGAGGAGATGGAGAGAAAGGTGATATTTTCTTTTCTTTATTTTATGATAAAAATAAATTTTTATCATCAATTTCCACCTAACCATTGACCAAGTCTTTTCTTTGCCCCCCTATGGCCGACCATCACTCTTCTCATGGCCTTATTGCACTTTAAGGACCTCCAATTAATAATCCATAGCTACTTGGCACCTTTAGCAATTAAAATGGAACTTTCACACTTTATGCGATTTAGTCCTTTTTCGCAATTAAGCTAGAAATCGCTAAAATTAAGGCACCAAAATTTTCATGCATCCTTATAAATATGTTATAACACATAACATATCATGAAAATAGTTTTATCTAACCTCGATTTAGTGATTCCGAGATCACTGTTCCGACTAGCCCCTAAATCGGGCCGTTACAATCCCAAATATTTAATGAAAAAGTAATTTTATTTTTTCAAGTGAATCAGATTATTATATTAATAAAAATACATAAATAAATATATTTTCCTCATATCTCTCAAGTCGATGAAACATAAAAAAATTTTCTTTTTACATTTGAGAATTGTGACTCAATTTTGAGAGGGATATTCTTTATTTAATTATAATCAATGAAATCTCTCCTAATAAAGTTAATGAATCATACAATTACATGTGTTATAGGAAACATGAAGACGTAAGAAATAATAACAATAAACTGCATATGTTAAAATCCCAACGGTCACCACGCAAACATGTCTATTATTAGTTACTATTAATATGTACATATAAATGTTTAGGACAATATGTTAAAAATATTTACACATATATATTAAAATAAATATCATGTTAGTATACACATATACCGGAGCATAGCATAAATAAAAATATAATTAATTAAAGACTTAAACACAATGAAGTTCAAACAATCATGTTGTACTATGTTGCTATAAGGCCTTTTTTCTTTCTTTCATAATATTGATTGATAGTAGATGAAGTTTAGGTTGTTCGAAATATACTACTGTAAAATAAATTTGTTAGTATTGATTAAAAAAATAAATTAAGAATTAAAAAATTAAAATTTATTGTGCCGTGCAAAAATCACTATCTTAAAAATGAATTCGCTCTGATCGGTGTAATCATGTAGTGGCGTCGTCCCCTAAGGTTAACACAGTGTTTCAATATTCGTACACTCGGATAAGAAAAGTGGAACACAATTGGTAATTCTCTTATTAGGGAAATCATACTAGGATCAATTCTCAGGAAAGTTTGGAGGGGTCATAGTCGGTCTCGCTTAAAAACCAAACTCCTAGGCCGAATTTCCTCTAATGTAATTTAGGGGAAAATGCTAGAATTTTAGGGATGGAAAAAGTGGTGAGGAGGAGGAAAGAAGTTTTTTTGATTGCTGTGTTTTGCTTTCTGTGTAAAAATGAGGAAAATAGCTCTCTATTTATACTAGTAACAACAGGTTAAAATAGTAAATATGTAGGGGCAAAAGAGTAAAAAATCGTAGGGTTTCGCGCAACAGTCAAAAATATATTTTTTTCCAAATTTTCATAACAATAAAAAATCCGTGCGTGTGTTAAGCCTATAGCCCAATTACTCAATGAGGTTAAGAAGTAAGGCTATATATAAACCCTATTAATAGTTTATACTTAACCAATGTGGGATATACCCACTTACCAACAATCCTTTGCATATTAGCAACAATCCCTCACTAATGCAAAGTGATTTGATTTTTTTATAAACACAAGAAAGAGTAGAAGTTTTTCCAATTAAAATGTGAGTAGAGCAACAACGAAATTAGTCGCTTAAACGCTAGTACCTTGTTGATTTGAACTAGTACATAGTGAAATCAGTGATTCTTCTCTTTAACAAGTGAACGAATCTTTAACTTGTTAAGATATGAGTTAACTCATGACACAACTAATCTCAGATCTAATTGGTGTTCGACGATAAATCAACAAGTTTCAGCCAATGCACTTCAGGATGCTGGTAAGTGCTCTAGAAAAATTGCCTAAATGTTTTTCATAGGAGGTGGCTAGTCCTTCACACTTACGTAAGTGATTTCACCAAGTCTATCTCAATATAGACCACACGAATCATGACTATGAAATCATTAAGAGCATTTATTAAGCTCATCCTCTCAAATTTAGATTCGATGAATTCATCAAGTCCGTCTCAATAGGACCACCCAAACTTTGGGCTATGAACTCATTAAGAGTAACAAACTCAACCTCTCAAGTCAATGAATTCATCAAGTCCATCTCAATAGGACCACCCAAACTCTGAGCTATGAATCCATTAAGAGTAAGAACTCAACCTTATGCATGTACATCGTTCGTCATAGGGATAAGTAAAATGTACACTATGAGTCTTTTCATGGTTTCATTTGACCACATTGAACTTAGAGAACTAAGTTGGGTATCCACCATGAATTCCTCAACCATTGGGCTTAAGATCCATCCCTCTCGACGAATCAAGAACCATTTTCCTACTTAACCTTTTAGTTAGTGGATCAGCTAGATGTAACAACCAGTTTTCCAGTGGTGTCAGGAACAGTAGTTTCGGGACCACAATTCTGATGTGTCAGTCCGTAAATATTAAATAATTAATATTTACGAGGTCATTAGTGTTGTATTAAACTTTGGTTAAGAAATTTTAATGTTTAGATAGTTAATTAATTAAAAAGGATTAAATCGTAAAAGTTATAAAGTTGCATGTTATAGATTTCTCTTAACTAAACAACTTAGATAATTAAATTCAGGGTTTTATGTTGCAATTAGGCCATAATAATGAATTATGGTCGGTTAGTGGATGTATGAATTGAAAATTTTATAATTTATTATATGTTTATTAATTAAACATAAGTTAAAGTAATAAAATAAAACAAAAAGGCATCCATCATCTTCTTTCTTTTATTTTCTTAGTCGAACACTATTGTAGTGAGGGGGAAGATTTGGTTTTTTTCTATTTTTCCTTGCATGTAAGTATTTCTTGACTTGCTTTCTCATGAATTTTGTGTTTTTTGTGATTGTTGTCTTGATACCTAGCTAAATTAAGGATTAAATCGTGAAACCATCAAATGTTTAGAAATTTACTATTGATGATTTTGAATGTTTTATGTAAATGGGTTTTGTTGGAAGCTTGGTTGTTAGATACGATTAAATTGTAAAGTGATTTTTAGATATTTTGAATCTAGGGACTAAATAGGTAAAATGTTGAAGTTTGATTGGTTTTCTTGAGAATTTTTGAAATTTAAGGACTGTACTAAAATAGAAATAAATTTAGCCAGCATGGAAATTTGCAAAAAATTGATAAATTTGGAATTTCAGGTTTAGGGATTAAATTGAGAGAAATGTGAAAGTTTAGGGAAAATGTGTAAATAATAAAAACTTAAAGGTCATATGCATAAAATTGAGTTGGGATGTGCATTTGAATTTGATAAAATTAAATTTAATTGATCAAGGTTTGATTCATATAGAGGATAAACGTGGAAAAGCTAAATTAACGGGTTAGTCGCCGACCTTGTTTTTGCAACCATGTTCGTCTAGGTAAGTTCATACGGTTTAATTTAGTATAATTTGCATTATTTTAATGATATGTGATTTATGATGTATTTAATAATTATATATTTAATGAAATGATTATAAAGGTGATTCAAAATGAGAAATGTAATTGAATTGTAAGTTATTATGCGGTTTTGTATATCGAGCCGAATGAACATATGATAGGATACAATTGGCATGCCAATAGGTTATATTGCGTGCTGTATGAGTTTGATTTGAGATGAGATGATGATTCCTGATTTACTCATGTTCACTAAATATATCGGAGTCCAGCATTTTGTTGCGGACTATCGTGTTATATTTATAGTGTTTCTGGTGTGTTACCGGGGGCGAATGTAAAACCCTCAGGCTTGACACTTGGTGCTGAGGTGTGTTTGTAACAGCCCGGTTTATACCCTAATCGGAACAGTGGTTTCGAGACCACAAACCCGAGTCTAAAAAAATAATTAAATATTATTTTCTGTGTTTATAATGTGTGAATTGATATCTGTGAAATTTTCGTGATTTAATTTTTTACATTTGAATGTCTGATTTAATAAAAGGGCTTAATCGCGTAAATTGTAAAAGTGGCTAACTATTTGTTAAAATGTTAAATTGCTTTGTTCTTTTAATGTGGAGTCCTTAAGGTGTAATTTTACATTATGAATCATGCATGGACGATTAAAGATATGGTTATAATGTTTTCATAATTTATTCATTAAGGTTAAAATAGTAATTAAGGTATTATTATGTAATAAAATAAAATAAAACAAAAACACATGCATTCATCTTTTATGTTGGCCGAAAATACAAAGAAAAAAAAAGAGAAAAGAAAGCTAGGTTTCAGCCTTGTGTTTCTTCAATTAAGGTATGTTAATTGTTCGGTTTTTGATATTTTTACGTTTTTGAGATCGTTGCTATGTAATCTATCAAGCCCATGTCTTAATTTCTGAATTTGATGATGATTTTGTGTTTTGTCATTGTTGAAAGCTTGATGAATCTTGTGTTTGATGATAGAAAATAAATATATGTTGTTAGATTAATATGTTTTGTATTTGAATTTTTGATGAATTTGAATAATTTGGGCTAAATTATGAAAATAATAAATTGAGGGACTAAAATGTGAAATAAATGAAATGTGTGGACTTATATGAGCTTAGTGAATATTCGGCCAAGCTATAGTGTGGTCAAATTTTGAATATTTTGTGTTTTGTGAAATAGGGATTAAATTGAGAAAAATGTGAAATGTCAGGGGCAAAAGTGTAATTAGCCCATTTTTGTTTTTTTTCGGATGAATTTGATTGAACATGTTATTAAATAAATTAAATTTGTATTAATTTAGATCAAGAAAAGAGGAAATCAGAATTGGATCGGGGGAAATCTAAAGTGGTTGAATAGTCGTCCCGGTTCGTCCGTCTTTGCCGAAGTAAGTTCATAAGTAAATAATCGTTGTTAAATTTATATGAAAATGTGTTTATTATGCTGAATTGAATTTTAGTAGAAAATATATGTGTATGCCGAATTGGTAAAAGTATGGGAGAATTGTCTACAAGCCTGAATCAATCGAGTTACGACGTCTGAAAGCCCCGTACGAACCTTAGGAATAGTTAGGATATGTATGTCATGACATAGGATTTTCGATATGTGTTTACGTGTAGGACCATGTCTGGGAAATTGGCATCGACTTGTGATGTACGTGTAATGTAACACCCCAAACCCAGCATAGACGTTATGGCCGAATCTGGCGGTGTCACATTGGAGTGCTTTTTGAAAATTGGACTTGTTGGTAGAAATTTGTTTCTGAGTTGAACTTTCTTTGTTAAAACTCAACTCATTCTAGCCATTTCTTATCCATTTAAAAAAGGTCATTACTTTTAAAACACGGTTTGTTGCGGAAGCATTTCAACAGTATTGCGGAAACGTAATGTTTTGAAAATAGTTACCGTTTCAGAAAACCACGTTCTACTTCTAACAGATATAAATCACCATAAATCAAATCCCAAATTAAAAGCTAGAAAAATTATAGAGAGGCCTTATTACAACAAAACCCAAATTGAAGAAAACATAATTAAAAATAAAGTAAATTAAAAATACGAAAATGCAACTGTTCATGGTGTGGCCACCTCCGAGTCCCCCAGTACGTCGAACCGTCTCACTAGGGGTTACCTGAAAAATTAAAAAGAGGGGTGAGTTTGTGAAAACTCAGTGTGTACAACCCCAACAATCAAATAACATACATTACATCCATCTGGGCTTAAGCCCATTATAGTAACGGTGGCAATTGGGCCTTAGCCCCCATCAGCCTCGGTTGGGCCTGAGCCCATATCAAATGACACATATCAAATCTATCTGGGCCTAAGCCCATCTCAATATCAGAATCAGTATATACAATGCATAAATACCCAAACCAACCCTGCACTCCGTCTTCTGTCCAACCCTACACTCATGTGGGGATTAAATCGACCCACCCATCCCTACACCCCTTATGTAGCACCGGTTGCGGCACTAACCAATATTGCAGTAGAGCTGCCAATCACATTATCGGCTTAAAGCCATCGGTGGATCCACAGTCGTCACGCGCGACCCGTGCGACCCTCACATATCAATCACTTCTTCCAATACAAGATCTCATCCCCATGCAACAAAATATCACATATGAATGCGAACATATCATCAAATGGCATACAAGATCAGTCATGTATCATATAGGGGTATTTTAGACATTTTTCCCTTCAGGGGCATAACGGTCATTTTACCCTACGGGGGTATTTCGGTCATTTACCCTATGGGGGTATTTCGGTCATTTTACCTTAACAGTCAACAGTGTGAATGGGCCCAAGTCCATTAGACCACTCATGGTGGCCTCCGTCATTGTATCGACTTTCCCACACGAGCGTTCGTGCGCTCATATGGTAACCGTTGCCGTATTTTCAACTTTTTGGCATTTCCGTATTTTGGCATTTTGGGATTTCGACATTTGCCGATCTACAATTGAAGTGGTGTGTGTACACACCTGTTCGTGATAACGAGTAAACTAGCCCACGTGCACTCCAACCTATTACAACAGAAGCTTCGGTTAAATACTTAACACACGAGTTGAAAGAGACACTAACCGAAACCTATTCAAAAGATTACTTACTATCGCCTTGCTTGAATGAGCGTGGATTTAACCTACTTAGATAGCTGATGAAAGAAGATTAAAGACCCCTCAATGATTATCTGTATACGAATCGAACCTCCCATTAACGCACATATGTGACACTACTTGATCCTTAATAAACACATACTTACCGAACCGCATAGTTAATATTAAGAGGAGGAAGAATCGGCCTACAAGAGTATGCCCTAAACCAAGGCACGAAAAGAAACGCACACACCAGAGATGGAAGATTCGGTTACCCAAAATCAACAACCAAAGGAAAGAAAGTTGCGATAGAGAGATCGACCGGTTGCCAGAGATTAGTTGTTGAATCGAAGACAGAAGTGAAGGAGTAAGGGAAGCAGTAAAATGACTTGGGTACTAAAAAGAAGGGATGATAGCAGGAATGATTTGAAAAGAACAGAGGAGGGAAAAGGTAATGTGTATTCGGTCACCAATGTCAGATGGAGAGAAAGACAACTATAACCAAAAAGAACCGAGGAAGGGAATGAAGAGTATATTCGGCCAAAGAAGAGAGACTAACGACAAGTAGGAAACAGAGAGCAAGAAAAAAACAAAAGGAGAAATTTGGCACAGTAGGGAACAGAGTTGACAAGAGCCGACACTATTTTGCCAAAAAACCCAAAAACGAAACAAAACCAAAAGAACACAACCAAAATCGATAATGCTCATAAACTCCCCCTCCTAGCCGAATTTCTCATACACAAGTTTCCCCATTCGGTTACACCACTCCCAATTTTGAATTCCTTGATTTGCTCCACAATTTCCTCCAACCTCATATTTCAAAATTCCATGATACACTCTCCTAAAAACCCAGATTATCTCCCCGAATCTCTCCTTAACTTCCTCCAGACCATTTCAAATTCCAATTTGCAGAGTTTCAGTCAAGCTCCACCTCTCATGCAGCAAGGAATTAAAATAAATTCTCCCTTGCACAACATGAGACTCAAACCCAAGCTCCCTTGCAACTTAAACCACGCCACTAACAACCTTACCAACCAGCTCCTTGTGTCATATTTTAACCACACATATCTAAAAGGCCTACTATCAAGCACCAAGGGTTTTATTCACTTAAAAACTAAAATTTTTGCTAAAGCCCATGTTTGAACCCAGGACTTCTCCAACACTTCTCAGGACCCTTAACCACTCAAGCAGTTATTTATTTGTGTCATTCCCTTGCACATCCAAATACTTATGTGCAGCCTTCACTGTCCCCCCTGCTCAAGGCCCATTCCTTCTAGGCCCAAATTTGGGGCGTTACATGTAAGACCCTGTCTGGGACAGTGGCATCGATATGTGATTACATGTAAGACCACGTCTGGGACGTTGGCATTGTATGAGCTTTCCAACTATCTGAGTATCCTTATTAATTCTGAATGGTTCAACGGGCATTAACGAGTTATGATTGTATGTGAAATCGAGCTAAAAAGGTTCAGGTACGTATTAAGTTTAATGTTAATGAAAATAAGGTAAGCTTGTTATTTGGAATTGTAACAGCCCGATTTTGGGGTTAGTCGGAACAGTGGTTTCGGGACCACTAATTCGAGGTTGAAGAAAATTATTTTAATATTATTTATGTGTTATAGTATGATTATAAGGATGCATGAAAATTTTGGTACTTTAATTTTAGTGATTGTAGGTTTAATTGTGAAAAAGGACTAAATCGCATAAAGTGCAAAAGTTTCATTTTACAAGCTAGAGGTGTCTAATAGCTATAGAATATTAAATTGGAAGTCCTTAATGTGTAATTAGGCCATTGGGGAAGGGATGGCCGACCATAGGGACAAGAAAAATCAATTGGTCAATGGTTAGGTGAGTTTGGTGACTTAATGAATAAAATAAGAGAAAAATAAAGAAAGAAAAGATATCATCTTTTCTCATTCTCCCTACCACCAAAAATTTCAGCAAGAGAATGGGTTTAGAAGCTTGAAAATTTTTAGCCATTTCAATCTCTACAAGTAAGTGATTTTGGTGGTTTTTATTGATAATTTTTGTACTTTTGAAACCCCTAAAGCTTAAGCTAGCTAATGAGGGGACCATTTTGCAGAATGGTTGAAAGTTTAAGGACTTTCTATTAGAGTGTTCTTGTTGTTTGCTGAGTTTTTATGGAAGAAAATGAATGTTAGAGGGTTAAGGAATAACTTTTGTGAAAGGTGTTACCATGAAAACACCTAAATGGGGCTTATTTGTAAATATTGTAATTGTGTAATAAATGCATGAGATGATGGGTTTTATAAATTGTTGTAAGAGAAATAAATGTTCAGCTAGGCTTGTTTGATGAGAAAATGTGATGAAAAATGATTTACGAGCCTAGGGGCAAAATCATAATTTTGCCAAAGTATAAGGGCAAAATGGTCATTTTTGCCTAAGTAGAAATTTTGAAGTGTCATGAGTTATGTAGTAATTGAATGAGTGAATTTCGTTATTATAGATCAAGAAGAACGCGGAAACAACCTTGACCGAGGAAAAGGTAAGGTTATGGACTAAATCGCCAATTAACACATTTTGCACCGAGGTAAGTTTACGTGTAAACGATACATCCTTAATACTTATGTTGATACCTATTGATGCATTATATGGTTGTAAATACTTATTGGTGAGATTGATTGAAAATGATAGATAATGAGTAATTCTCGAATGAACCTCGGAATAGAAATGAGAGTACGATAAATATCTGTAAATATGTAATTGTTGGTGGGCTATGTGCGATACCACCTTGTTAATTATTCACGATGGGCTGTGTGCGATACCATCATTTATATATTCATTTGGTGGGCTATGTGCGATACCACCGTGGTTATCAATTGGTGGGCTATGTGCGATACCACCGTAATTATAATTGTTGGTGGGCTGTGTGCGAAACCACCGGGTACCTAGTATTATTCCGAAGGGTTCATCAAGAAACACGTCTAAGTAAATATTTCATGTGACTTTGTGGCGATGAGTGCAGGATTTATGTGCAAGAAAATGTGAGCAATGTATATGTTATATGTTAGAAGGTGGTAAGAGATGAGATGAGTAAGCATGATTATGAAAATCTGAATTGTTTTTACATAATATGTAATGTTTGTGATTGCTTATTATATGGTATGATGCTTATTGTTTACATGTAGACTTACTAAGCTTAAAGCTTACTCCCTTTCTTTTCCCTTGTTTTATAGTGTCAAAGAGCCAGCTCGGGATACGAAGATAATCAGAAGATCACCCACACTATCAGCACACCTTGGTATATTTAGACTTAACATTTTGAGTATGGCATGTATAGGGACTAGACTTAGTGTAATGTCTTGTTGTTTTGGCCAAGTGTGTTGGCTCTTTTAAAGATGAACTCTTTTGTATATAGCCATAGTTGATGGCTCATTATTATTAAAATATGAGAAGACGAGGTTATTCATAAATGTGTATGATGCATGATTGGATTGCTTGGTTAATGGTTGAATGTGATTTATGTTGTATGAGTTAGGGTGATAAAAATAGCTTAGCAAATAGCCTTGTCCTTGTCCACACGGGTAGACACACGAGCGTGTGTCTAGGCCGTGTGTGACACACAGTCAGTCCCATGGGTGTGTGGCTGGGCCGTGTGTCCCCTGCATGTAAGTGATGCAAGTCAGTGTCGACCACGGGCAAAGCACACAGGCGTGTGACAGGCCGTGTGAAATAAGTCAGTGTCGACCACGGGTGAAACACACGGGCGTGTCGAGGCCGTGTGAGGGATACGAGCCAAAGACACGGGCATGTGTCCGGCCGTATGAAAACCCCTGTAGGTTCGAGTTGAGAAATAATTCCACACAGGCGTGGAACACAGGCATGTGACATGCCACACGGGCGTGTCCTTTCCTCCACACGGGCGTGTGGACTGTTTAGTGAAAATTTTTAAGGTTTTCTAGAGGGCTTCAGAAGGGTTTGATTTGATCCCGACCCATTCTTAAAGGGAGGATTTAGGCCATATAGGCTTGTTCAAGAGGTATTATGAAAGGTTTTAAATTGGGAATAGAAAGTCAGGTCTCGGAGTTATATGATTGATTGCGTGTAAGCCTAGTAATGCCTCGTACCCTGTTCCGGCGTTGGATACGGGTAAGGGGTGTTACAGGAATGGTGATATAAATTATATATGATACAAAGTGAATTATATGTATATATGAATGCTCATATTCGGCCAAAGGACATATATGTGATATTAAAGGCGAGAGTTCAATATGCATGTGAATATATGTGAATTCGGCCAAATGAAAGAATAATGCTAAATTACATGTATTGATATGTGAAGTTGAAATCTTGAAAATGTATATGTGGTTATAATTAGTATGATTCGGTTTAGTTAAATTGAATTATGAATGTTATTGAATGATTTATTTGCTTATGACTTACTAAGCCATTTAAGCTTATTGTGTGTATTTGTTCGTGTTTTATAGATTTTTGGAAGCTAGTTACGAGCTCAGGGATCGTCAGAGAAATCTGTCACACTATCGATCGTTTTTCGGTACTTATAAAAGTTGAAATTTGAACTTATGGCATGTATAGGCTAGCTTATGATTTGGATAATTTTTGATGTTGTAAATATAAGCCATGCGAAAATGGCTAAATATGATGTTTAAGTCTAAGTAAATTTGGTCATGGCATATAAATGAGGTGTGCTTGGTATGTTTGTTAATGTCTGAGTTTAATTGTGTTTGATTATGGTTGAGGCTCATTTTGGTAAAAATGCTAAAAGACATATGCGAATGGTATTTGTGGAATGTTTGATATATATATATATAAAGGTTTTGACATGAAGTAATTGTTTGTAGCTTGGGGTTATTTTATTAAGAAAGTTTGAAAAAGGTGGTTGTTGAATTCATAATCGGTTATGAGATTAAATATGGGTGATGGTTGTGAACTACTTATGATTCGACACTTATACTTAAGAATATGACTAATTGGTTTGAGATTATAAGTATAAGCATAAAAGGTATTTGGATGGTTTGAAAGTTTGATTCGGTAGAATTGGTAAAAGATGCATATGTTTAAATGATTTATATAAGCTATATTAAATGACTGTTTGTGAAATAAGTTAGCTTAATTGAGTATATAAAATTGAGCATGTATGGTTTTAGTATAGGTGCTCGAAGATGACCTTAATAGATAGGGTTATAAATGCATTACTATTAAATAACCAAAGGCGTGTGTGTGGTATAATATTAAGTTACTTTAAGCGTTTTATATATATATAGGTAAGTGTATATATCTTGAATGCCGTGTATGTGCATATGATATGCTAGTAAATTATGTATATCATTAACCTATCAATTGTGGTTAAAGATGGTGATTGGTATAATTGTAAAATAGATGTAAATGATGGTTTAGATAATAGTTGTTTTGAGTACATAGTAAACGGATAATGAAGAACATGATTTGTGCCTAAAGTTGACTGGTGTTTTGATTATGTGTTTGTATTTTAAATACGGTAAATTAGGCATATGAAATTGTGCATTATTTTGTGACTTAAATAAATGTATATAGCATGTTCAGTCATGGTATTATATTTGTAATGCCGCATATGATTTTGGTTTAGTAAGTGCATGTATACTATTATGAAATAAAATGTCATATATATATATATGTGTGTTTGATATGAATTTGGTTGTATTTTGAGATATGATCCGTAAATGCTGTGTGACTAAATATATATATATATATATATTTGCAATGTGTTATATACATATATATTTATTCAAATATGACTTAAGTGATTATATGAACGTATAAAAGTTGTGACTTGTTCGGTAATGCCTCGTAACCCCATTCCGGCGACGGATACGGGTTAGGGTGTTACAGTGTTACTGGAGGGATGTTAGCCTACGGGCTAAGCACTTGGTGCCAAGGTGTGTTCACGGTTGGTTTAGCTCGTTTGAGCGATGGTTAACCGTGTATTCGTATCTGCTTATACCGTTTAATAGTTAAATGACCTAATGATAATATGTGACTAATACTCTATTATAATTTCTTGTGAAAGACTTGTACATGTGTTCATGATTTCCGAAATTATATCATGACTTGATAATAGTTGATACTGTATAAATGAAATGATTAAATGACTTGTATTTACGAAACTCACCTGTTGAATGGTTGTGAATGAAAGGGTTAA
Source organism: Gossypium sturtianum (assembly GCA_025698515.1). Lineage (NCBI taxonomy): Eukaryota > Viridiplantae > Streptophyta > Magnoliopsida > Malvales > Malvaceae > Gossypium > Gossypium sturtianum. The sequence continues at coordinate 111,340,224 of CM046953.1, forward strand.
TGATAGCCATTAATTTTGTTAATTATAAAATTGTGATTGTTCGGTAAATTATAACGTTTTAACTTGTGAACTTACTAAGCTATATTGAAGCTTACTCGTGTTGTTTTCCTGTTTCCTTGTAGATCTTGTTTTGCAGAACTGGGCGATCGAATCAAATAGAAGATCACACTATCCAGCTTTATTTTGGTAGTTTTTAAAACTGTTATACTTGGTTTTGTGGCATGTAATAGGAGTGTTCGAAATATGTAATAGGAGTATCTAGTATATGTTTTAAGTACTTATTACGAGTGGTATGTCCTATACTTGTGTGATGAATATATGCTTTAGTTAATAATGTGCTAATTCATGTTTTGGTATGAAAAAAATTCAAGTATAGTGTGGAATTTGTCATGTAATAGGTGAAATTTGTATATGTTTTGATTGTATGTTTTATGTGGTATTGGTTAGATAGACAAAATTATATTTATGTTCTGTAATAGCTTATATGTGATCATTTTTTATATCTTGGTGTGTTTATGGTCTTGTTGTGCTAATTGATCACTTGATATAAACTTTAAAGAGTTGTTTGAATTATTGTACAAATGAATGTGGTAGAATGAAAAGAGTAATTATAAATTTTGACATGAATTAATGTATGGTTTTTTAGCTTAAATGCAAACCATTTGGTATATGCTTGTGACATGAAAGTATAGGCTTGGTTTTAATTTATTTTGGTATATAAGTTGTGGTGCCTTTGAATGGCATATTGGTTAGAATTTATAGGTTGATTGAATTAGTATGTTTTGAATGTGTTTGAAGTGTGTTTTTGGTCATATGAATGTTAATAGAATCGGTGTGTCTTGGTGTGCAAGTTTTGGTTTTGAAATGGCTTGTTTTAGGGGTAATTTTTGCTGGACATGGGCTGTCACACGGCCATGTGCCACACACGACCACACCACACGGCCGTGTGTCTTTATTGTTTTAGGTGCAGGATTTACACGGCCTGCAACACAGGCGTGTATCTCAAAAACAGTTTGTTGCATGACATGCAACACGATCGTGTGCCCCTATTTTGAATACTCACACAGGCTGGAACACGGTCTTGTGTCTATACTTTAAATATTCATACGGCCTGGGCTATGTCACACGGCCTGGCCACACGATCGTGTGACCCCTATTTTCAAAATTTTCATGTTTTTCTAAAATTTTATGTTTTGTTTCAAGTTGATCCTGGATTGCTCCCAAACTATTTTTAGGGCCTCATAAACTCGATTTAAGGCCGTAAGTATATTTGTGTTATAAATGTAATATGTGTTTGAATGTTAGTATTTAATTTAAATAATAGTTTTTATTTGAAGTTAAATGTTCTAAATTGTACTGTAATACTTCGTAACCCTAATTCGGTAATAGAGACGGGTTAGGGTTGTTACACTATGTTTTTTTCAGACCTCACATACTCCAACGCAAGTACTCCATTATTTATTAAATGTCTCACAGATTCATGTCTTATACAAATATGCCTCTTATTTCCATTATAAGATTGACTCTTAGCAACGCAAATTGTGTCTTGTGAGTCACATAATAGAGATATGGTAGGTAGTAGTTTTCCTCATAAAGGAATCTCTACAAGTAGATTCCTAAGTCACTCAACCTCTTTCCTGGCTAAGTCAAGAGCTATAAGCTTTGACTCCATCGTGGAGCGAGCAATACAGGTCTATTTAGCATACTTCCCCGAAATGGTTGCTCCACCCAAAGTAAAGACATACCCACTTGTAAAGCTTACCTCATCATCAATTACCTAGTTTGCATCACAATAGCCCTCAAAGATTGTTGGGTATCCGAAAAATTCTAACTACCAAGTTATTGTACCTTTAAGGTATTTAAGTAAACGTTTTGGAGCATTTTAATGCTCATTGCTAGGATTATGGGTATATCTACTTAGTCTACTAATTCCATAAGAAATGTCCAGACGAGTGTAGTTCATCAAGAACATAAGACTTCCAATAATCGTAGCATCTCTAATTGAGAAACACTATTTCCTCTATTCTTTAACAGTTTTATGCTAGAATCATAAGGAGTTCTCACAGGGATTACATCAAAGCTATTAAACTTTGTTAACACTTTCTCTATATAGTGAGATTGATTTAATGCAAATCCTTTTTTCTAATTTTGTAACCTTAACTCCTAAGATTATATCTACCTCTCCCAAATCAGTCATTTCAAATCTGGTAGATAAGAAACTCTTGGTTTTATTAACAACTTCTATATTGGAACTAAAAATTAACATGTCATCTATATACAGACTTATGATGACACAATTAGAACCAAACATCTTAGAATACACACATGCATTTGCACTATTAACAATAAAACTTAAACTAAGAATAGTCTTATGGAATTTCTCATACCATTGTTTTGGAGCTTGTTTGATACCATACAAAGATTTTTTGAGTCTGCAAACTTTATCTTCCATACCAGGTGCCAAAAATCTTGGAGGTTGCTCCATGTAGATCTCCTCATCCAAATCACCATTCGAGAAAGTTATCTTCACATCCCTCTGATGTACCAACAATTTGTGAATGGAAGCTAAAGAAAACAAAAAATGAGTGAGATCTTAGTCACAAGAGAGTATGTATCAAAATAATCTACTCCAAATTTCTAAGTAAAACCTTTAACAACTAGTCTTGCCTTATACTTTTGTATTGACTCATCTGATCTAAGTTTCTTTCTAAAGACCCATTTATTACTAATAGGTCTAAAACCTCTAGGTAAGTCTAGTAATTCCCAAGTGTGATTAGAAATAATAGATTCAAGCTCGTTATTAATAACATCTCTCAAAAAATAGCATCTATTGAATTTATGGCTTCATCATAGGTTTTTGGATCCTCATCTATAAAAAATGCAAGAGCAATAAAATCACTTATTAAGTCTAAATCATTAGTCTCAATTACAAAGGAAGTAAAGAAATTAGGTCTGAAACTAGTGGTAGTCCTTTGTCTTTTACTTCTCCTAGGTTCCACATCTTCATTAAGAATATCTCTATTATGTGTACTAGAAGAAGAAACATGTTCATCTAATTGTATATCGAGATTTATGTCAAATTTCTTTAAAGGAAAAATATTTAAAAAAAAACATCATCTCTAGATTCACATACGAAAGAATCATGCCAAGACATAAATCTATATGCAACACTATTTAGAGCATAACGAACAAAAATAACATCAATAGTTTTAAGTCTGATAGTGTTCTGTTTAAAAGCAAGTAAGCCAACTTTTGCTAAGCACCCCTACACTTTCAAGTATTGAAGATTAGGGGCATAACCTTTCCACAATTCGTATGGGGTACAATCTAATTTTTTATGAGGTACTCTATTAAGAATGTAGTTTGTAGAAAGTACGACCTCCCCCCACATGTGGTCAAGTAAACTAGAATTAAGTAGTAAATCATTCATCATCTTTTTAGAGTTATGTTTTTCCTTTCAGCTATGCCATTTTGTTATGGAAAATAGGGAGTGAAAAAATCATGTATAATTTCATCTTTCTCACAAACCTCTTTAAGAAAGTTAGTGTTATACTCGCCACCTCTATCGGATCTAAGATGTTTTATTCTCTTATCAAGTTGGTTTTATACTCTATTTTTTATAAAGGAAAAATGTTTGTTCAATTTCATCTTTTGTTCTTAGAATATATACCTTTGTATCCCTAGAATAGTCATCTACAAAGGTAATATAATAGCATTTTTCCATTCTTACTTTATGTGTTTCTAAAGTCTGTTAGATCAATATGAATTAACTTTAAAAGTTCAATCTTCCTATCAGAAATAGTCTTTAAGGAAGGTCTAGCATGTTTGACTTCAACACAAATTTCACATTTATTAAAGCTACTATCATCTAGATTAGGAAGTAGATTCATTTTTATGAGTTTTTTTCAGAAAATGAATATTCATATGTCCTAATCAAGCATGCCACATGTCAATGATTCAACAATATAAGTAGAAATGGTGGCTTTATTATTATTAAACATAGTCTCAATCAAAAATAAACCTCCACTCAAATAACCTTTCCCCATATAATCTCTATTTCAAAAAAGTACAAGTTTATCGAATTCAAAAACTAGTTTAACACCTACCTTATTCAGTAATCCACCATTAATCAAATTTCTACACAAGGTAGGTACATAAAGGACATTATTCAATGACAACATTTACTATAAGTAAGTTTGAGTAAAATAATTCATTTACCGAGTACTTCCAAAGTGCTAGAATTACCTATGTAGACTTGTTCACCTTCAGCTGCACTTTCAAATTCGATGAACAGTTCTCTGTTGGCATAGAAATGTTTGGAGGCACTTGTTTCTACAATCCACTCGACATTTTTCTTGACTAGGTTCACTTCGAAAACCACAACAGCTATAACCTCATCTGGATTTTCAACTATATGCGCTTGTAGTTTGTTTTGATTCTGGTGGTCAGAACGTTGGTACCATTGGTATGCTTTGTATCCAGCTTTTCCACACACGTAGCATTTCACATGGTCATTTTTTTATTCTTCCCTGGTTTCTTGAAGTTGACAGCTTTCTTGTTCTAGAGTTTTATTATTTTCTTTGAACTCCTAGTATATTTAAACTTGTTAAATTTGGGACCAGAACCAGATTCGACAATGTTAGCTTTTAAAGAAAATTGAGCTGAGGTTACTGAAGCCTTATTTTTAAGACGATTGACTTCCTCAATCTTCATATGGCTAATCAATCTTTCAGAGGAATGACCTGTTTCTTATGCTTTAGGAGATTACAGTAGTCAGACTAGGATTTCAGTAGTTTTTCAATCAAGACGTTTGCTTGAAGAATTTCACACATCTCTATCCCTTTCGCTAGGATGTCGGAGACCAGCTTCTCGTAAATATGAACTTGATCCATAATCGACTTATCATTGGTCATCTGGAACTTGAGCCACTCTCCAATAACATATTTCTTGACCCCATCATCATCGGCTCTGTATTTCTTCTTCAATGTATCCCAAATGGACTTAGCTGACTTATTTTTGACAAACAGGTCGAAGAGGTTGTTAGCCATATGGCTCAACATGTGACCTTTTACCATTTTGTTGTCCTTTTCAAACTTGGCTTTTGTAGCTGCTGTAACAGCCCATTTTCGGTGAAATCGGAATAGTGGTTTCGGGACCACAAATCCGAGCCAAAAATAAAATTTATTTTTATTTTATTTTATGGTCCGTAATATGATATAAATATCATGTGAGAATTTTGATAAGAAAATTTTACCGATTATGTGCATAATTACGAGAAGGACTAAATCGCATAAAATGCAAAAGTTGGATTCTAGTAGCTAAAAGGATCAAATAGCTATGGAATTCAAAAATTAAGGTCCTTATATGGTAATTAGACCATTAAGAGAAGTATGTAGATTTTTCTTGGTGACTCATCTATGGAAATATAGAAAAAGGGTAAGGACTAAATTGGAAAGTGAAAATTTTAATTAATTAAAAGATGATAAAATAGATATAATCTTATTTTCTCATCTTCTTCCCCAAAATAGAACATGGAAACACTAGGGGAGAGAGAAGAAACTTTCATGGCCAAATTGGGTAAGTTTCCTTATTCCGTTTTTAGTAATTTTGATATTTTTAGAATCGGGATAGTCTAAACTATCTATTTGAGAGATTAAATTGAAAAGTTATCAAGATATGAAAAATGGGTCATGGATGCATATGCTGGAAATTAGAAATTTATGGTAGAATATGAAAGATTATTGATAGATAAACAACTTTTACAAAGTGATTTTTGATGAAAACATGATTTAGGGACTAAAATGTAAACTTGTGAAATTGAAGGAAAAATTCTAAAATTTTATGAATACATGTGCTGTAAATTTTGTAATGGGGCTTTGGTTAGACTTGGAATAGGGAGTAATTTGCATAAGTTTCATTTTCCGAGCCTAGGGACGAAAATGGAATTTATGGAAAAGTTAGGGGCAAAATGGTAATCTTGCCTAGGATGAAAATTGAGTCCACTTGAATGTGAAATGTGATAAATTAATTTTAAATTTACTCGTATAGATCCGGATAGACCAAATTCGAAGCTAACGAGGAAAAAGGAAAATGTCGGATTAGTAGATTTTTGTACACGAACCTTTGTCGAGGTAAGTTCGTGTAACTAAATTATGTTTATTTATATTTTTGTTTTGATTGTGATTATGTAAATTGTATAAATGTCATATATATATGAAAGGATTACATATCCGATCAAGCCCGATATATAAAAATGTTCTAATTAATTGATAATGCCCGATAGATGTTAAAAGGGTAAACGATGGAAATGTTGCTTCCATGCTCGGAATGGATATGGAATATTATCATATGAATTATGTGGTGTTAAAGATGTATGAAATGATAACATACTGGAAAATGCTTAGAAATGTTAAATACCGTTTGAATAAATGAAAATCGATGGATAAATATAATTGCCTGAAACAAATGAGGTCCTGCATTTGTTGCAGAATGAATTTAGCTCGGACGAGTAGTCCTAATGACTTCATTACAGAAAGGATTTAGCCAGGACGAGTAATCCTAATATAAGTCCTCTCGAGCATATGTTATGGATTGGATTTAGCCCGGACGGGTAATCCAGATCAAGCTCTTTAGAGCATATGACATAAAAAGGATTTAATCTGGATTGGTAATCCTGTTGTATACATGTGTAGCTCGAGAGTGTACTCTCTGAAAATTGTACCTTAAGGGTACTATTGGACATGAATTGACGGATTCTGATTTGTACACCCTGGGTGTACTACTTGTGTATCCGTCGATATTTCGAATAAATTCAACGAGTAAAGTTCTGACAAGAGCAAAGATGAATTGAAAACAAATTGACATGGAATGATACATATGATATGGAAATATGACATGAAAAGAATATCATATAAAATACAAGAAGATGATATTTGTATATGGAAATTACTTTATGAGAATGTTCATCCTTGATCATAGACTCGTACACCTTGATTGTACTACTACTTGTGCGACCTTAATACTCGAATAAAATGAGTAAAGTCCTGCCATGAAATGATCTGAACTCGAAAAGAATTACTATGAAGCTATACTTGTATTAATAAGAGATGTCTATACATGTTAAATGAATACATGTTGTAGAAAGCATATGTGCATGGGAACTTGATTGTTGTTGAGCCCATACATGTCTTGATGTTACTATGGAATATATGACTAACAAGGGAAATGAGGATGTGTGTAGGGCTTGAGATCAAAGTGGTTGAATATGCCTTACTTAGTTACCTCAAATAGGATGTATGGTAAGTTAAGTACCATGTTATACGAACTTACTAAGCATTTTATGCTTACCCCATTTTATGTTCCCCTGTTTTAGAGTTAATCAAAAGCTCGTTGGATTGGAAGCTCGGCAGAGATCACTCACACTATCCATCGGCCTATGACGGTACAATATGGTAAATTAATTATGGTTGTAATGGCATGTATAGGATATGTTGGCCATATTGGCATGTAAATGTAAATGATGTTTGTAATCTAGCCATTGGAATGGCTAGTAATGGTTGTTTTGAAATACTTGTAATGTTATGCTATGGTAACCATATGTATATGTTAAGTAGTTGATCAAATCATGTTTAACACATGAATTGAACCAAGGTAGGATAGTAAACATGTATGCATGCAATGATAGGCCATGTTGAATGATGAAATTTGCTTATTTGAATGCTTAGAATGATTGGATTGTACTTGGTATGTTTTGGTGCAGGAAAATGGTAAATTTGGGTGACAAGTGAGGCTAGGAAATGGCTTTATTTTGTCCACACGGACAGACACACAGGCGTGTGTCTAGACCGTGTGTGACACTAGGCCTACCCCATGGGCGTGTAGCCAGGCCGTGTGTCCCCTGCACCTTAAATTCGAGAAAACAGAATGCTCAGAATTGAGCACACGGGTAGAGACATGGGCGTGTGTCTCAGCCGTATGGGTGACACGGCCTTGAACACTGGCGTGTGTCTTGGCCGTGTGAAACCTGCACCTAATTCGAATTGAATTAATTAACCACACAGCCTAGCACACGGGCGTGTGGTATGGCCGTGTGGCGCAAGTCAGAGAGCAACCTAAATCGGACACGGCCTGAAGCATGGGCCTGTCTAAGGGTCACACGGGCATGTCCCTTGGGCCACACGGGCGTGTGAGCCCTGCACCTTGGAAAAAAATTGAAATGTCACGAAAAATATTCTTAGAGTTTCTGATTAAGTCCCGAATCGATTCTAATGCTCGTATTGGACCTCGAGGGTCCATCTAAGGGACGTTGCGAATGATTTCGGTTAATGAATAGTGATTGGCATGATTTATCTGAGAATGTTCTGAAAAGTTTTGGTAACGCTCCGTAAACCTGTTTCAGCGACGGATACGTGTTAGGGGTATTACAACTACGACATATGAGTCTTCAGGAACGGTGGCAGAACCTCCGAATTTCTCAGTGGCAGGTGGATTGAAAAGGACATAGTCAACTTCAAGTTGTTTGAAGAAGATGACCATCCTTTGAGACCAGCGGCGGTAGCTAGTCTCGTCAAAAGGTTCGAGCTTGGAGAGATCAGAGATGTATTTGTTAATCGAGGTAGACATGTTTAAACAGTAGTAATTCGTTTCTAAATTATTGGAAATATACTACTGCAAAACAAATTAGTTAGCATTGATTGGAAAAACTAAACGAAGAATTAAGAAATCAAACTTTATTGTGCCATGGAAGAACCACTGCCTTAGAAACGAATTTGCCCTGATCGATGTAATTATGTAATGGACGTCGTCCCCCAAGGTTAACCTAATGCTTTAATATTTTTTCGCACGAATAAGAAAGGTGGAACACAATTGGTATTGCTCTTCTCAGGGAAATCACACTAGGATCAATTCCCAGGAAAGTTTGGAAGGTCATAGTCAGTCCCGCTTAAAACTCAAACTCCTAGACATAATTTTCTCTAATGTAATTTAGAGAAATATATCAAAATTTTAAAAGGGAATGGAAAAAGAGGCAAGAAGGAGGAAAGAGTTTTCTAATTGTTGTGTTTTGCTTTCTGTGTAAAAATGAGGAAAATAGCTCTCTATTTATACTAGTAACAGAAAGATAAAATAGTAAATATGCAGGGGTAAAAGAGTAAAAAATTGTAGGTCTTCACGCAACAATAAAAAATATATTTTGTTCCAGATTTTCATAAGAGTAAAAAACAGAAAAAGTAAAACTGTTTTCATTTTCTTGAAAATAATATAAAAATTTTTATCCAAAAAGAAATATTCAACACGGGCACGAGCCGAGCGGGCAGCGACAACGCGCTTGTGTTAGGCCTATAGCCCAATTATTTAATAAGATTAAGAAGTAAGGCTATAAGAAGTAAGGCTATATATAAACTCTCTTAATAGCCTATACTACATGTAGAGCCCAATTTCTTACCCATACCCAAAAAATAAACCAAAATAAATAAAAAGTCCATTTAAAAAAAACAGTCCACTTACAAAAATAATAAACTCCCGAGGCCCAAAATTAAACCTAAGCCCAATAACTAACCCAATACCAGCCCACTAAGCCCCAAATCAGAAAACAAGGCAGAAACAAAAACCCTAACAACCGAGCGCCGCCAGCAGCCCCACGCACTCGGCCACGTCGCCCCGCCCTCCGCATCATGCGCCTCCAAGCCTCCTCCACAACGCTTTCACCTGCGGAAAAGAAGGAAAAGGCCAGCAAAGCAACAAACAGATTGTATTTTATATTTTTTTCCCTTCCTTTATTTCGGCTATAAAAGACCAAATGAAAAGGGATTTTGGGGGGTAGGATTACGATTGAGATATATACGAGAGCAATACGGATTTTTTTTCCAGAGGAAATCAATACAGAAAGTCCAAAAAATAATCAGCAAAAAAGAAAGGTTTTGATTTTTCTATTTTTTTCTTTTCTTTATTTTCGAATTTGTTCCTTTTTTAAGGTCTCCATTTTTTTTTCTTTTTTTTTTAAAAAAAATAATACATAAGAGTTTTTAAAATAAAATATAAAAAAAGGAAGAATACTTGTTTTTTGAGTTTTGGCCACCATGCGCGGTGGTCGGTGGAGGCGTCGGCAGCGGCGTCACGGCGGTCTAGTGACCGGACATTGGCCGGCGTTCGATCAGAGGGAGGGGGGAGAGAAAAGGTTTGAAAGAGTTTTTGATGGTTTTTTTTTGAGGAGGAAGAAGAAAATGAAATTTTTTGGGAAAAATTTAGCTTTTATAACTACACAATACGGCTCCGTTTTGAAAATTGGGTTCAGAGGCCAAAACGACGTCGTTTTGGGCCTCTGACCCGCGACCCGACCCGCTCCAAGGGGAGGATCCGTGCATTTTTTAGAGAGAGGTTATTTATTCAGTTGGTCCCTCCGCTTTTTCAGTCTATTACAATTAAGTTTATTTTATTTTTAATTTTGCCCGATAATTTACTTCGGTTTTCAATTCGGTCCCCCCTGATGCTGTGCGTTTTGGAGGGAGGGAATATTTTCTCCTTTAGTCCCTCCATGTTATTCACGCGTTCAAATAGGTCCTTTTTTATTTTTTTTTTTAAATTCTCCCCAAATTTTTATTTTAAGTTTAATTTCGTCCTTTTTCTTATTTCCTTTCATTACTTTGCTATTATCGTCATTATTTTGGTTATTATTATTATATTTAATATTATTATTACCGTATTTATTATTATTACCTTCCTTATTATTAATATTATTACTTTTAACATTACGGTATTATTATTTTAATATTACTACCACTATTATTTTTATTTTATTTATAATTGACTTTATTATTATTATTATATTCATTAGTATTATTATTATTATTTTTATTTTTACCACTATTATTATTTATATATATATATTATCCATACTAAATAGTCTTTTATTCTATATATATATATATATTATTGATTTCATGTTATTTTATGTATATTTTCTTCTAAATCTATTTATGTACATATATTCTTAAAATCTATTATATATAATTTTTCTTTTAAAGTCCTTATTTCATTATATAGTTTTGTTTATTTCAAACATTTTTATATATTATTACTTATATATATATATATATATATATATATATTTATAATAAGTTTTTTCATTTCATGCACGTTGTTTATTTGGATTGATATGTATTATTTTTTCATGTAGTATTAGTACCATATATTTTTATTTCATGCTCGATATTATGCTTGCGTGGTTCTTATTATTACGTTATGGTTTGAACTCCAACGTTTTGGCCGATATTGGTCATTTCATTTTTATCCCAAACAAATCGAACAAATGCATTCTCAGTCAATTTCATAATCGCTTATTTGAGAGCTTTTGAAAACAAGGCAATGTTTCGTGTTTGGAAGTTCGAGAAATTGTGCCCTAACGTGCTGGGTTTCGGTTTTTCGTTCGTCCAAATAACTAAATATCCTTTTAATTTCGGGTTTTGGGAAATTAAGGGATGATCTTAGTTTCGGGGTTAAAATGTCGCACCCTAACGCGTCTTTGGATGTGATATTTTATCCTTTTGGAACAAAAGAGTCTTAATATTCCAAAACGAGTTATACAAACATTCTTTAAAAGGAATTGTATTTTAAAATCTTTTTAAATTCTCGACATAAAGACATTAAATAATCAATTAGGTACCAATTTTGGGGTCACGAGGGTGCTAATCCTTCCTCGTGCGTAAACGACTCGAACCCGTTTTCCTAAATTTCAGAGACCAAAACTATCGTTTTAATAAATCAAAAGGTTTTAACGATCAATCTTGAGGTGACCCGATCACACCCCAAAAAAAGATTGGTGGCGACTCCATTTTGTTTAAAAGTCGACCCTGTTTTCCAAACAAAAAAAATGGTTTGGACACTACCAATGTGAGATATACCCACTTATCAACAATCCTTTACATTACCAACATAGATCATCAAAATTCTAAATAATAATTTGTGTATCAAAATTCATAATTTCCATATGCATAATAAAATTTTTAATATATAATAACTTTCTATTCGCATAGTTGTTATACCGTATCCAACAGCCACCATTTAAATTATACTTCTATTAAATATTATTTAATTATTTATTAACTTAAAATTTTGTAATTAATGCATTGTTTATATGAAATTAAAAAAAAACCCAATAATTATATATATATATTGGTAGAAGGAAACATAGGTCAAGCCTAGATACAAGAAAATATGCTAACTACTAATTGACTCCTCAAGAATACTTGAACGAGTATCCTCTTCTAATAAGATCTTGATTTCATGCGGCGGCTCCTCAAGAACCACAAATGCTCAATATCACTACAAGTCATCTTGGCTAAATGATCCGCTACTTTATTATTTGTTCTTCGGATACTTTTGAATTTTACTCTCCAATCTTTGAGACACAAGTTGTGAATCAGTTGGACTTCAACAACACTACTCACCGATAAGCAAAGCATTATCACTCTCCAATTCCACTTGCCTAAACCCTTTGTTCCAAGCTAGTCTCAAGCCTTCGAAAACAGCTTTGGCTTCAATTTGGAAAATATCTGTGAAACTTACTGACACCTTGAAACCAAACAACCAATCACTGCTTGGTCCTCGAGCCACTCCGCCAATTGCTGCTCTTGAACCGCATCTTGATAAGGAACCATCAACATAAATTTTGGTCCATCCAATAGCTGGTTTTTGCCATTTGTTTAACGACATAGTAGTGCATGCCCATCATCTAATTGCACCTTCAATTTGCAAGGATTTAGTCCAAACGATAGCGGAAGAAATAATATCTCTGGTATTCCTGTTCGCCCTGTTAAAAATGGCATCATTCCTGATTTTCCAAATAAACCAACAAGTAATCCCAAAAAAACCTCCCATTGACCACAATTAAAACCATAATTACCCTTGTTCTTTAAGTTCCACGTGATCCACTTTTCAAGGGAAAAGATGAAAAAAACATCTCCAAAATTTCATAGGGAGAACTGCTTTCCAAATTGATTGAGCAGAAGAACAGTCCCTAACAGCATGTAAAGCAGACTCCAATATAGCACCGCAATGTTCACAACATGAAAAATCACTCATACCTCTTTTAGTACGTTCCTCGTTTGTCAATAGACGACCTCTAATAAGCAACCACAAAAACATCCTGACTCATTGAGGTGCTACAGATTTCCATATTATCTTGTCGTTTCTAAAAGATCCTGAATCAGACTCGACAAAAAGATGCTTGTAAGTCTCTGCGGTAGAGAACTTCCCTGCTGATGTCCATTTCCAAGAAATAGAATCCGATCTAGCAACATTAGAAGGCGCTTTATGGGCAATAATATGTGTTACAACTTCACGGGGTAGAATAGAAGATAACCACTGCATGTTCCAGATTCCATCCGAAAGTGCCACATCGCTTACTAGGATGGATTCATCTGGTTCTCCGGATCCAAGGTAGAATTGTCTAAGAGGATCAATTTCTCGCACCTAGATTAGAAGACGCTTTATGGGCAATAATATATATATATATATATATTTTTTCTAAATTCAAATGCTAAACACTGACTAATGATACTGATTAACAATTTTGATATAGATGAAAACTTAACAAAAATTGAATGGCTTTTTACTGAATAGAACATTTGCATATCTTCCTATTGCGAAAGAGAGAAAAGTGAAAGATAATAAAATTAATAATTGTATAATTGAAAATTACGTAATTAAAATATAAGTGTATGTATGGTTTAAAGTTAGTCATAACATAACGATCTGAATGAAAAAAATGTATAAAAATATTAAAATCAAAATAATGCTTTGATGGATGTAATAAAATTTAGGGTTTATAGATGTGAGTTATGAGTTTAAATATTACTATTTGAGTTTTTATTTTATTTTATAAAAATATAAAAAATATTTTCATAATAATATACTTTATTTTATATATAAAAATATCATTTTTAATCGAATAAATATTTGATTAACTCAAATTAAAGGTTTAAAGTTAAAGTTAGTAAAAATAAGATGATCGGACTCTATGCTTTTTGGCAAAAATTAAATTTTAAAATAAAAATTGACATATATTGGCTTGCCTTAAAATGCAATACTAAATAAATAAGTTTAACTTTTGCTATTACAAATCATTGTTTGAAAACCTAAAAACAATCCAAATGAAAAAAAAAACTTTAAATGAAAAATTGGCAATTAATTTTTTGGGAAGTGATTTCTAAAATTTGATTTCGTTTCTATTTTTAGTATGTTTGAAAAAATTTAAATCAATCATGATATTTTTATTTATTTTCGTTTCTTCCTAAGTTTTTAATTGTACTAGTGATAGAATCAATCATCTTATCGGTTTGTCGATCTAATCTATTCGATTAAGAATTTATAAATAATCAAAAATGTAAATAAAAAAACTCGGATCAATTATCCGATCAACCGATTCTGATCTAATCAGTTCAAAATTACTTTTCGGACCAATCCCCAATCGATTCCCAATCGCTTTCGGCTAGTCCGATTCAAACAACACCGATTTTTCTTTCTTTCTTTCACGTTAGTCTATTCCATTTCGGGTTTCAAATCCCATTACTTGCTCCATCAAATAACCCACGATAAAGCAATTATCAACTTGTTTGCCTTATAATAAGATAAGTTAGTATCTGCTACCATTGAAAGAGCAATGAGTTGTTCATTTTGAAATTGTTGAAGTTCTAACAAATTTGGTATAATTCAGATTTACGGGACAAAAGAAAAGAAAACAATTTAAAAACATGTTTAAATAAGAAATTCCTTTGGATTCTACAAGACACAAACTTTTTACTGCCAAATGCAAGGACAAGAAATCATTGTTTGACAATCTAAAAAAAATCCAAATGAAAAAGGAAAACCCCAAGAAAATGAAACTTTTAATGGAAAAAAAAAAGAATCCAAATAAAGTTTTTGCGACACAAGGCTACATTGTTAGCTTCTTGGATAGGAAGTTATATTTATGAAGTTGCAAAATGGGGATTACTTGAGTAATAATAATAAATGAAAATGAAAAATATAAAGGGTCTACTTGCTACAATAACTCTATATTATTCAACTACATGGCCATGGAAAACCCTTGTAATAATGATTAAAAACATCGAATCTTGGTTCCAATGCTTAAAAAGTTCCAATTACAAAAAGAGTTGATAGCAAATGGTTTTGTTCTCACCAATGAAGAAGATTAATATCAATCTGAGTAAAGCTTGACCTCGTCTAGCGGGATTAGAAGCTGAATCGCATCTCGGGTGAATAGCCGAGAGCATCAAGATGGCGACCATGGCTTTGTTCATCGGTGGAGGCCACACCTTAGAATCTACAAGTTGCAATATCAAATTAAAATCAAAACATTTGGTTTCCATGTCGCCATGCAGGAAAAAGAATGTAAAGTACCTTGATATCGGGAGCCGGTCTTTGGGCGGTGGGTCCGAATCATTTCCTTTGACACAAAGCCGACACCTCCATTCCGGACTTCGGAGGTCGAGAAAATAATATCATAATAATGTAGTTTGTTAATAAAATGGCTATTAGAGTTAACGTTCGGTATGTAAAAGAAACTTAGAGTTAACGTTCAGTATGTAAAAGAAACTAACCACGACCAATCAACTTCAAGATTGCATACACATTGAAAGAGATGCAAGAATAGAAAATCTTTATATATGGAATGCACATGAAAGTTACATCACATATCGAACAAATTTCGATGAATCTGTAAGAATACCATTAATTAGTCTAACGATGTCATGATTTTCAAGACAAAGTGACACTTATTTAAGATTGTTCAAACCACATACCATTTGCATTACGATCAGAGAAAATGGTATCTGTTCAAACTAAATGGAGTGAGAAAGTTGTAGCATAGATAGAAATTTCAAAAGCCATATGCTTTTCAAATAATTTCTCTAACAGCTCCACTATGTCATGCTCTTCCCTTTTTTTTTTTAAGTATCCATATCTCGAAACATGATTGGGCATCCAAATACATTGAAAAACTTGAAAAACTTAAGAGCATAGCCAAGTCAGACACATACTCATATCCGAATCTCATCACAAGCCCATGTAATGACCCACAATGCCCTGTCCTTTCTACATATGAAGATTTTTATATTTTAAAAATAATTATTGTGCGTTCTAGTCAAAGCATTTATTATCCTTCATTCGAGAAAAGCTTATCAAGTATTATCGGTCATATTTGTACTTGCATTGGTGCTATGCATGAAAAAGGGAGAAGAATATTTCGGGACTTCATATTCGATAAAACTTCTCTGCTCCTACGAGATTTACGTAAACTGAGCGGATAAAGAATGAAAGAAAACATGTTAGGAGATAGCCACATGAGAAAGGCATCAAACACGGTTCAAAACGTAGTAGACTTTGAAGCGACCGGTACTTGGCAACAAGGCTATCCAACTCTTCCTGCAAATAAACCACTTGAATTTCAATTCTTGATCCATTTTCTAATTCTTGTGAACTAGTCACTAAGCACCCATGCCCGTATTTCATCCTCGGTGTGTACATTCACGGACCATAATAATCATTGCACATTGAGTAACGCTCCGTAAACCTGTTTTCAAATGACGGATACGTGTTAGGGTATTACGACTACGACATATGAGTCTTCGTGAACGGTGGCGTAACCTCCGAATTTCTCGCAAGGTGTGGATTGAAAAGGACATAGTCAACTTCAAGTTGTTTGAAGAAGATGACCATCCTTTGAGACCAGCGGCGGTAGCTAGTCTCGTCAAAAGGTTCGAGCTTGGAGAGATCAGAGATGTATTTGTTGATCGAGGTAGACATGTTTAAGCATAGAGTATTCGTTTCTAAATTATTGGAAATATACTACTGCAAAACAAATTAGTTAGCATTGATTGGAAAAACTAAACGAAGAATTAAGAAATCAAACTTTATTGTGCCATGGAAGAACCACTGCCTTAGAAACGAATTATACGATCGATGTAATTATGTAATGGACGTCGTCCCCCAAGGTTAACCTAATGCTTTAATATTTTTCGCACGAATAAGAAAGGTGGAACACAATTGGTATTGCTCTTCTCAGGAAATCACACTAGGATCAATTCCCGGGGAAAGTTTGGAAGGTCATAGTCGACTGCTTAAAACTCAAACTCCTAGACATAATTTTCTCTAATGTAATTTAGAGAAATATATCAAAATTTTAAAAGGGAATGGAAAAAGAGGCAAGAAGGAGGAAAGAGTTTTCTAATTGTTGTGTTTTGCTTTCTGTAAAAATGAGGAAAATAGCTCTCTATTTATACTAGTAATGTGAAAGATAAAATAGTAAATATGCAGAGGGTAAAAGAGTAAAAATTGTAGGTCTTCACGCAACAATAAAAATATATTTTGTTCCAGATTTTCATAAGAGTAAAAACAGCAGAAAAAGTAAAACTATTTTCATTTTCTTGAAAATAATATAAAAATTTTTATCCAAAAGAAATATTCAACACTGCACGACGAGCAGAAATGGCAAAATGACAACGCGCTTGTGTTAGGCCTATAGCCCAATTATTTAATAAGATTAAGAAGTAAGGCTATAAGAAGTAAGGCTATATATAAACTCTCTTAATAGCCTATACTACATGTAGAGCCCAATTTCTTACCTGGACCAAAAATAAACCAAAATAAATAAAAAGTCCATTTAAAAAAGCAGTCCACTTACAAAAATAATAAACTCCCGAGGCCCAAAATTAAACCTAAGCCCAATAACTAACCCAATACCAGCCCACTAAGCCCCAAATCGAGAAAACAAGGCGAAAAACAAAACCCTAACAACCGAAAGCGCGCCAGCAGCCCCACGCACTCGGCCACGTCGCCCGCCCTCCGCATCATGCGCCTCCAAGCCTCCTCCACAACGCTTTCACTGCGGAAAAGAAGGAAAAGGCCAGCAAAGCAACAAACAGATTGTATTTTATATTTTTTTCCCTTCCTTTATTTCGGCTATAAAAGACCGAATGAAAAGGGATTTTGGGGGGTAGGATTACGATTGAGATATATACGAGAGCAATACGGATTTTTTTCCAGAGGAAATCAATACTGAAAGTCCAAAAATAATCAAGCAAAAAGAAAGGTTTTGATTTTTCTATTTTTTTCTTTTCTTTATTTTCGAATTTGTTCCTTTTTTAAGGTCTCCATTTTTTTTCTTTTTTTAAAAAAAAAATAATACATAAGAGTTTTTAAAATAAAATATAAAAAAAGGAAGAATACTTGTTTTTTGAGTTTCGCCACCATGTGGTGGCGGCGGAGAAGCGTCAGCGTGGCGTCCACGGCGGTCTAGTGACCGGACATTGGCCGGCGTTCGATCGAGGGAGGGGAGAGAAAAGGTTTGAAAGAGTTTTTGATGGTTTTTTTTTTGAGGAGGAAGAAGAAAATGAATTTTTTTGGGAAAAATTTAGCTTTTATAACTACACAATACGGTTCCGTTTTGAAAATTGGGTTCAGAGGCCAAAACGACGTCGTTTTGGGCCTCTGACCCGCGACCCGACCCGCTCCAAGGGGAGGATCCGTGCATTTTTTAGAGAGAGGTTATTTATTCAGTTGGTCCCTCCGCTTTTTCAGTCTATTACAATTAAGTTTATTTTATTTTTAATTTTGCCCGATAATTTACTTCGGTTTTCAATTCGGTCCCCCCTGATGCTGTGCGTTTTGGAGGGAGGGAATATTTTATCCTTTAGTCCCTCCATGTTATTCACGCATTCAAATAGGTCCCTTTTTATTTTTTTAAATTCTCCCCAAATTTTTATTTTAAGTTTAATTTCGTCCTTTTTCTTATTTCCTTTCATTACTTTGCTATTATCGTCATTATTTTGGTTATTATTATTATATTTAATATTATTATTACCGTATTTATTATTATTACCTTCCTTATTATTAATATTATTACTTTTAACATTACCAGTATTATTATTTTAATATTACTACCACTATTATTTTTTATTTTATTTATAATTGACTTTATTATTATTATTATATTCATTAGTATTATTATTATTATTTTTATTTTTACCACTATTATTATTTATATATATATATTATCCATACTAAATAGTCTTTTATTCTATATATATATATATATATATATATTATTGATTTCATGTTATTTTATGTATATTTTCTTCTAAATCTATTTATGTACATATATTCTTAAAATCTATTATATATAATTTTTCTTTTAAAGTCCTTATTTCATTATATAGTTTTGTTTATTTCAAACATTTATATATATATATATTTATAATAAGTTTTTTCATTTCATGCACGTTGTTTATTTGGATTGATATGTATTATTTTTTCATGTAGTATTAGTACCATATATTTTTATTTCATGCTCGATATTATGCTTGCGTGGTTCTTATTATTACGTTATGGTTTGAACTCCAACGTTTTGGCCGATATTGGTCATTTCACTTTTATCCCAAACAAATCGAACAAATGCATTCTCAGTCAATTTCATAATCGCTTATTTGAGAGCTTTTGAAAACAAGGCAATGTTTCGTGTTTGAAAGTTAAAGAAATTGTGCCCTAACGTGCTGGGTTTCGATTTTTCGTTCGTCCAAATAACTAAATATCCTTTTAATTTCGGGTTTTGGGAAATTAAGGGATGATCTTAGTTTCGGGGTTAAAATGTCGCACCTAACGTCTTTGGATGTGATATTTTATCCTTTTGGAACAAAAGAGTCTTAATATTCCAAAACGAGTTATAAAAACATTCTTTAAAAGGAATTGTATTTTAAAATCTTTTCAAATTCTCGATATAAAGACATTAAATAATCAATTAGGTACCAATTTTGGGCGTCACGAGGGTGCTAATCCTTCCTCGTGCGTAACCGACTCGAACCCGTTTTCTAAATTTTCAGAGACCAAAACTATCGTTTTAATAAATCAAAAGGTTTTAACGATCAATCTTGAGGTGACCCGATCACACCCCAAAAAAAGATTGGTGGCGACTCCATTTTCGTTTTAAAAGTCGACCTGTTTCCAAACAAAAAATGGTTTCAATGACTTGGCGACTTCATCGGGACAAATAAGAGAGTCAAGCCGTAGGATTGATTATTTTTGTCCTTTTATCAAAAATTAAAATTTGATTTTGATCCTTTCATCGCATGAGTTTGTGTCGTGTCATATGTTTGTTGTGGTTTGAGTCTCGTAGGATATTCCCGCATCATATTGCATGACCGTTGTGGTCACACCTTTTAAGTGGGAGTGAGAAACTATGCCTTCGTGAGGTTTTCACCTCCGCATGGGCTAGTGGACTGCTTCCGGGATACATCCGTGCCTATATCTTCGTGAGGTTTTCACCTCCGCATGGCCATAGGGAAATGTATTCCCCTGAACTGAACTCGATCCGTATGAGCCTATAATGGGTGAGGATTGAGGAATCTGCTGGTTCAGGTACCCTTCCTTTAGAACTAAGCCACATATAGCGATCCTTAAAAGCCCACCCTAGATAGAGCCATGCTGAACCTTAGTGGTTGCCCAGATAGCTGTTTGATACTTTTTTTTTACTTGCTTTGGTTACTATTATTCGATACTAACCTGTTGTATTTTGGCTATTATTGCATGTCATTTCATATTAAAAAGGTGTCGATTCCTGTTTGGTTACTGAATTAGAAGGCTTGTCATAGAGAACGAACTTCTTGATAAAATAGAGGATAATGCGGTTGTCCGTATATGGTCAGAGAAGACGCAACTTGAGAAAGGGGATAGTCTAGCCGAGGGATATACATCGGAGTTGTGGGACTTCAGTCGTATCAGTGTGACACAGAATGAGCTCTAGGAATTAAGAGATATATGGGCCCGTTGGGATGATGAGACTAAGCAGCTATTCTATCATAATTATGGCGATCTACCTTACCTGTTTAATATCAAAGTGGACAAACGCTTATTTCGGGCTATGAATCAGTTTTGGAACCTATAGCTGTTTCACGTTTGGGGAAGTGGACTTGGTGCCTACTGTGGAAGAATACACGGCCTTGCTTCGTTGTCCAAAGGTCCAAGTCGACAAAGCTTATTCCAGGGCCGCTAATGTACCGACTTTTGTAAAGAAGCTGATGAGTATCACCGGGATGAGTGAACAGTGGGTCACGGCCTGAATTCAGCAAAAAGGTGAAGGGAGATGCATTCCTTGGGTGAGCTTAAGGGACTTGATTGTAGTACATCCAAATATAAAGAGGAAAGTCAACATCTTCGCCTTGAGTATCTATGGTTTAGTAATTTTCCCCAAAACCTTGAGGCATATTGATGAAGTAGTGGCTGACCTATTTAACCGACTTGACAAAGAAGTTACGCTGGTACCAGCGATTCTTGCCAAAACATTCAGATCTTTAAGTGCATGTCGGAGGGCAGATGAAGGTAGATTTATCGGATGCATGCAACGATTGTTGGTTTGGTTCCATAGCCATTTCTGGAAGGTGGATAAAGTTTCTTATCGGGCTTTTTCTGAGAACTACTCTCCGTTAAAGGAGTTAGCAGCCACGCCCAAAAGAGACGACATATCTGAAGAAAACTGGATCGCGCTCTTTCAGAATCTCCAGGAAAAGGACGTTGAGTGGAGAGCTCCTTGGTTGGTTCTCGATGAAATCCTTTACCGATGTGGGAGTTTTGATTGGGTCCCTCTGCTGGGAATTTGGGGAGCTGTTGGGTATACGCCTTTTGTTTGTGCTGAGGAAATACAGATCAAAGCAGTTTATACCAGCGACACACGGGCTAGCTCAGTTTGATTTTACGCATGAAGGAGATAATTATAGGAAGAAGGTTCGAGAGATTTATAATACTTGGAAACAGACTCGCCAGATGAAAAGAGTTGTCGTAGGTCCAATGACGACCCTCGAGTATGATGCGTGGCGGAGTAGAAGAATCAATGATAATATCCCCAGACCGAGACAAGATGGCGCTCGACCAATGGAGGAATACCTGCAAGTAGTCCCTTCCGAGTTGGATATCATAAAACAAGACTTCGAAAATAGAAATTCGGAGTTAGGGAAAAAGATAGAACAACTGGAAGAAGAAGAAAAAGTGCATTTGAGGTTAGATATTGATGTCCAAAAATTAGAGGCTGAGAAACTGAGAAAAGGGAAAAGGAAGGCCGAGGAAGATTTGGATAGTTTGAAGACTGATTATAAAAAGTTGCATTCATCGATGAGAACTGCTGGGTTGGGTAAAACCTCAGAACAATGGCGTCAAGAAATTCAAGAAGAGAAGGCTAAGGTCGATCAATGGAAGAAGAGGTTTCATGATGCTCAAGCACGAGAGAATACTCTGAAAAAGACTGTATTCGAGAGCCAAAGCGAAAAGGAGATGTTAAGAGCTCGAGTGGCAGAACTAGAAAAGACATTGTGTCAAAGCTGTAACTTTGCAGTGAAGCTGGAGACAAGCCTAAACAAGATTGAAGATTTGAAAGGAAAGGTGGGAGAGCTTGAAATGGCGCTGCAAAATAGTGAACTCTGGGTGCAACTATTGGAGGCAGATAACGAGCGATGGGAAGAATAGTTTCAACGATCTCAAGACCATGTCAGAGAAAGAGATTACGTCATGGGCGAAGCTGTGGCTCAGATACGAGAAGTGGCTGATCATTTACAAGCTTTAGCGGTTCAGGCTGATGTGTTAAGTGTGAAATATGAGCTAAAGTCGGACCGGGGTCGAGAGCTAGCTTGGCTTCTTTAGAAAGTTAAAGCTTTGAGCATGAGGGCTAGGCCGTATATGTGATTTTGTTTTATGTAAAGGATTTTGTTTTCTTATAAAGTTATTCTAAAAGAAATTGAACCAGAATCGACACCTTTTATTTTTGCATTCATATCATGCATTTGCATTACATCGCATCATATGCATTAAATGTCATAAAAGAACCCTATTAACTAGAGATCGTATTATAGTTATCCTGGAACATCACTACCATACTCGAAGAAAAATGAAATCCATGGATCAAAGTTTAGAGAGGTTAGAACAGATGCAAAAGGAGATGCAAGACCAATTGCAAACTCAGATGCAAGAGCAGTTGGCTAAGATCCAACAGGACATGAGAGATCAAATGCTGGAATCCCAGAGAAACATGATGAGCCAGTTAACACAGTTGTTGACTGGAGGGCCTGATAAACGAAAGAGCATATGGTCGATGCCGGAGACGATAATGAAGACCCTGCTTATCCTCCAGGCTTTGCCCCGGTAAATTCCCAAATGCAACCACCAAGAGTGTCCGTTAACATCAAACCCTAGTATCAATCTGGTACCTTATCCCTGGTAAATTTCCCAACAGGCTCGAGCTTCAACCCTAGAGATAATTTGGCACAACCAATGGTCCCTAACTTCGCTGATGCAGCAGAAGGGGAAAAGGCAAGGGCGGAGCTCCCAGAATAGTTTGAAGAACGATGCAAATGGATGGAGGAGAAGTTCAAAGCATTGGAAAGCACTGATTACCAATGCGAGGTGGATGCTAAGAATTTGAGTCTGGTCCTAGATCTGGTACTCCCTCCAAAGTTCAAGATGCCAGAGTTTGAAAAATACAAACCCTCCAAAGTTCAAGATGCCAGAGTTTGAAAAATACAACGGGACCAGCTGCCCTGAAACCCATATTACAATGTTCTGTCGAAGAATAACGGGACATGTCAGCAATGACCAGTTGTTGATTCACTGTTTCCAGGATAGTCTGACTGGAGCCGCGGCTAAATGGTACAATCAGTTGAGTCGTACTCAAGTCAAATCGTGGAAGGATTTAGCACAGGCCTTCATGAAGCATTATGGCCATGTGACTGATATAGCGCCTGACAGGATCATGTTACAAAACATGGAGAAAAAGTCGGGCGAAAGTTTCAGGAAATACGCCCAGAGGTGGAGGAAAGTCGCTACACAGGTCCAACCGCCACTGCTGGAGAAAGAAACGACCATGCTCTTCATTAATACCCTGAAAGCACATTTTATCAATCATATGTTGGGGAGCGCTACTAAGAGCTTCGCGGACATAGTAATGTCGGGCGAAATGATAGAAAACGCGATAAGGTGTGGAAAGATAGAGGCTGGGGAAAGCACGAGAAGATCGGCCAAGAAAAAGAAAATAAAGTAAGTAATGTGAGCTCGGGTTATTTAAAACCCGTTACTATCAGTCAATCGAGAGCGGTAGCCGTGGGCCAGCAGGCCTCACCAAGGCAGGAGCCCAACACGAAGCATAATATAGAGAGGTTCCAGTTTACTCCCATACAAATGACGTATAGAGAGTTGTATAAAAATTTGTTCGATGCACACGTTGTAGCCCCTTTCTACTTGAAACTGTTGCAACCCCCATATCCTAAGTGGTATGACACAAACGCTCAGTGTGAATACCATGTGGGAATCGCAGGACACTCGATAGAAAACTGCACCTCATTCAAAATGTTGGTCGAAAGGCTTATTAAAGCGGGTGTTGTGAAATTCAACGATGCACCTGGTGTGGGAAATCCATTACCCAGTCATACGGATAAAGGGTAAACGCGATAGTCGAGAACATGGGGAGGAGAATCAAACAGAATGTTGCTGAAGTAAGAACCCCATTGAGAGAGGTTTGGAAGGAAATACGGGAAAGAGGGTTAGTTCAGCAAGAGTTGGGGAGTAAATCCCAAGATGCGAGGAACTACTGTGAGTTCCATAATAAGGAGGACCATGAGATCCAACGATGCAGCGAATTCAGGGCCCTAGTGCAAGGGTTAATGGATAACAAGGAGCTGGAAATCTTTGACTCAACTGAAGGAGAAGACGTGTGCACCACAAGAGGAGGGTCAGTAGAGAAGGTCTTTGAAGTCAATCACCTAGTGGTGATCATCACGCGACCGAGAATCGATGAAGCAGGAGCGAGAGTGGCACCTAGAGTTGTAATTCAAAAACTCGTGGCTTTTCCTTATAAGGATAGCAAGAGGGTACCTTGGGATTATAACTACAGTGTGACAATTTTGGGGAGGGAGAATTCGGCCAGCACGCCAAATACAAAAGCCGAACCCGTAAACAGGAAATCCTTTATGACTAGACAAGGAGAGGAGAGGTCAGAACCACTAGTTGATGAACCAGTAATGGAAAATGAAGCTAAAAAATTTTTAAAGTTCCTAAAACACAGTGAGTATAGTGTTGTGGAACAATTACAAGCGACCAAAGACGTATATCGATGCGGCTTTACTCTTAAACTCGGAGGTGCACCATAGCGCACTAATGAAGGTGTTGAACGAAACCTATGTCGCTGATGACATTTCGGTAAACAAACTAGACTGCCTTGTTAGCAACATAAGCACCGACAACTTCATCTCTTTTAGTGACAATGAAATACCGTCATGGGGCATGGGATCCACCAAAGCTTTACATATCACCACCCGATGTAAGGGGTATACACTACCGGGGGTACTAATCGACAATGATTCGGCATTGAACATCTTACCTCTACCCACGTTGAACAGATTTTCGGTAGACAGCTCTCATATGAAAACATGCCAAAGCGTAGTAAGAGCATTTGATGGTACTGAAAGGAAGGTAATGGGAAAGATAGAGATACCTCTTCTGATTGGGCCAAATACATACGAGGTGGACTTCCTAGTGATAGACATTAAGCCTTCCTATAATTGTCTGTTGGGGAGGCCATGGATTCATTCGGCAAGGGCAGTGCCATCATCGTTGCATCAGAAGTTAAAGTTGGTGACGGAGGACCGGCTAATAACGATAAACGCGGAGGAGGACATTATCGCATCCGTTGCCAGTGATGCACCATACGTAGAGAGTGATAGTGAAGTAATTGAATGTTCTTTCTGATCATTAGAGCTTGTGAATGCCACTTTCATTACCGAGGGAAGCAAGATCCCGGTGCCCAAAATCTCCGAAGCAACAAAGATGGGCCTACAGCTGACGGTGGGAAAAAGAGCGTTGCCTGGAAGAAGACTTGGGAAGTACCTCCACGGACGGGTCAAAGTACTGGTCTTGACCAGTAAATGTGACCATTTTGGCTTAGGGTATAAGCCAGACGCCAAGCAGAGGAAGAAGGAGCTGGAGAGGAGACAAGAGAAACGAAGGGCACGATTGGATGGGTCAGAGGTCAAGTGGGAGCTAATGACCTTTCCCCATATATCCCATACATTCGTTTCAGGAGGAGTTATCCATCTGGGACCGGGGAACACGAAAGAAGAAATGGTTGAAGATATGATGAAGACTTTGATCATCAACGCCGTATTTAAAGAAGGACCGAAGGAAGGAAGCTTAGCGAGCATTCGCCCCTATGAGCCTGGAAGTTTTCTGAACAACTGGACTGCGGAGGAAATTCCTGTAGTTTTTAGAACTAACACAGAGTAATGTTCAAAACACACTTGTTGTTTTAAGCCTAGAAACAATAAGAATCTTTTGTGAAATAGGCTCATGTTCAAACATCTTTATTTTCAATAAAAAATGCATTTTGTGTTTCATGCTGGGCAAATATTTTTTGTTATTTATTCTTTTATACCATTCATAATCATACCATACAAATAAATCATTCTTAGATTTCATTGGTTTCTTTGGGTATTCTTTCGTACCTACAATAGGTCCCCAGATATTGATGTCATGAGCAACGCTGCTATGGACCCAGAATTCCCTTGTGAACGAGACATGTGCTTAGAGGGATCTCAAGATTTTACAGATGACGGAGATTGTAGTTTATCCCCGGATTTGTTGAAGATGGTAGAGCGAGAAGAGAAGCTGATTCTACCTCACAAAGAGACAATTGAGAATGTGATTCTGGAAGAGAGGAAATAGGTGAAAATTGGCACTTGCATAAATGAGGAAACAAGGCAAGATCTCGTTAAACTTCTGCTGGAGTTCAAAGATGTCTTCGCATGGTCATATCAAGACATACCTGGATTGAGCGCTGATATTACGGTACATCGTATCCCCATAAAAGAAAAATGCAAGCTGGTTCAACAGAAGCTCCGAAGGATGAGACCCGATGTTGCAGTAAAGATAAGAGAAGAGGTCAAGAAGCAATTTGACGCTGGGTTCTTACAAGTGGTGAATTACTCAGAATGGGTAGCCAATGTTGTCCCCATTCCTAAGAAAGATGGAAAAGTACGGATGTGTGTCGATTACAGAGACTTAAATAAGGCTAGCCCAAAGGACAACTTCCCCCTGCCTCACATCGACACTTTGGTGGATAACACGGCAGGGTATTCATTGTTCTCCTTCATGGATGGTTTCTCTGGATACAATCAAATAAAGATGCATCTTGAAGACATGGAAAAGACCACCTTCATAACCTTATGGGGAACTTTTTGTTACAAGGTGATGCCATTTGGGTTAAAGAATGTGGGAGCAACATACCAAAAGGCCATGGTAACCTTATTTCACGACATGATGCACAAGGAGATCGAGGTCTACGTTAACGACATGATCGCGAAATCCCAAACGGAAAAGGAGCATATACAGGTTTTGAGGAAACTGTTCTTGAGGTTGAGGAAATTTTAGCTGAAGCTCAATCCAACCAAGTGTACTTTCGGGGCTAGGTTAGGAAAACTACTTGGTTTCGTGGTCAGCAAAAAGAGAATTGAGGTTGACCCGTATAAAGTCAAGGCTGTACAAGAATTGCCTTCGCCGCGCACTCAAAAAGAAGTCCGAGGTTTTCTAGGAAGACTAAATTATATTGCCCGGTTCATTTCGCAATTGACTGAGAAATGTGACCCCATATTTTGTCTTCTTAAGAAACATAACCCAGGCATTTGGGACGATGAATGTCAGAAGGCTTTTGACAGAATTAAACAATATTTGTCTAATACTCCAGTACTAATGCCACCCAGTCCTGATATACCATTAATTCTGTATTTGACGATATTCGACAATTCAATGGGATGTGTGCTCAGCCAACACGATAAAACAGGGAAGAAAGAAAAGGCGATATACTACCTCAGTAAGAAATTTACTGAGTGTGAAATGAGATACTCGCCAATTGAGAAATTATGTGGCGCCTTGGTCTAGACAACTCGGAGGTTGAGGCAGTACATGTTGTACCATACGACTTGGTTAATCTCGAAGCTAGACCCTCTTAAGTACATGATGGAGTCAACCGCTCTGAATGGAAGAATGGCCCGATGGCAAATTTTGCTCTCCAAATTTGACATAGTCTATGTGAACCAGAAAGCTGTGAAGGGGAGTGCAATAGCAGATTTTCTAGCCAATAGAGCTCTAGACGATTACGAGCCCTTGAACTTTGATTTTCCTAATGAAGATCTGATGTTTGTAACAGCTATCGAGGAGGAAATCCTAGAAGATTGTCCTTGGAAATTAAACTTCGACGGAGCGTCAAATGCCGTTCGTAATGGAGTTGGGGCAGTCCTGATATCCCCAAGTGGAGATCATTATCCATTCACTTGCAAGTTAGATTTTGATTGCATAA
Organism: Gossypium sturtianum; assembly: GCA_025698515.1. NCBI lineage: Eukaryota > Viridiplantae > Streptophyta > Magnoliopsida > Malvales > Malvaceae > Gossypium > Gossypium sturtianum. The sequence goes on from CM046953.1 coordinate 111,368,599, forward strand.
ACAATATGGCAGAATATGAAGCATGTATCATGGGAATTCGAGCAGCCATAGACCGCAAAGTCAAGGTGCTAGAGGTATATGGAGATTCCGCGTTGGTGATCTATCAGTTCAAAGGAGAATGGGAAATGAGAGATCCCAAATTGATCAGTTATCAAAAGTTAGTTTTGGAGTTAATTGAGGAGTTTGATAATATCACTTTCTTTTACCTCCCGCGTGATAAAAACCAGATGGCTGACACCCTGGCCACGTTAGCTTCTATGATCAGAATAAATGAGCAGGAAGGTATGAAGCCTATCCAAATGAGTATCTGCGAGGCTCCGGCTCACTGCTGATATATCGACGAAGAGGATGAGAGAGATGATCATCCTTGGTACCATGATATTCTATGATATGTGAAGAACCGCGAATACCTCGATCAAGCAACTAAAAATGATAGGAGAACATTACGAAGACTGGCAAATGATTATGTCTTAGATGGAGAGATCCTGTATAAAAAGAGGAAGGACCAGGTGCTGTTAAGATGCATTGATGCTGTTGAAGCTAAGAAAATCCTAGAAGAAGTCCATGAAGGTTTCTGCGGGACGCATGCCAATGGATTTACAATGGCCAGGTAAATCATGAGATTCGCGTATTACTGGTCCACGATGGAAGGGGATTGCATCCGTTACGCCAAGAAGTGCCACAAGTGCCAGATTTATGGAGACAAAATCCATGTGCCTCCACCTCTTCATGTTATGACTTTTCCGTGGCCTTTCTCAATGTGGGGCATGGACGTTATTGGACCGATTTCGCCGAAGGCTTCTAATAGACATCGATTCATTTTCGTGGTCATTGATTACTTCACCAAATGGGTAGAGGCAGCTTCATATGCTAATGTCACGAAGACGTCAGTTAGCAAGTTTTTGAAGAGAGAGATCATATGTCACTATGGTATGCCGGAAAGGATCGTATCTGACAACGCGTTGAACTTGAACAATAGCGCGATAGCGGAAGTCTGTAGCCAGTTCAAACTTAAGCACCACAACTCGTCGCCATATCGCCCAAAAATGAATGGTGCAGTTGAGGCAGCTAATAAAAATATCAAGAGAATTGTAGGGAAAATGACTGGGACCTACAAAGATTGGCATGAAAAGTTACTGTTTGCCCTCTATGCTTATCGAGCATCTGTTAGGACTTCTATCGGGGCAACACCTTTATCATTAGTTTATGGGATGGAGGCAGTTTTGCCCATTGAAGTTGAAATTCCTTCTCTCCGGGTTTTATCAGAGTTGAAGTTGGATGAAGCAGAATGGATCCAATCTCGGTATGATCAACTGAATCTAATTGAGGAAAAAAAGGTTAAGAGCCATCCGTCATGGTCAAATGTACCAGAAGCGAATGATGCAGGCTTACAACAAAAAGGTCCACCCTAGAGTATTCCATGAGGGAGACTTGGTGTTGAAAAAGATCTTCCCTATGCAAAAGGACTTCAGAGGAAAGTGGATGCCTAATTGGGAGGGACCTTATGTTGTAAAGAAGGCCTTTTCTGGGGGAGCATTAATACTAGCCGAGATGGACGGCAAGAGTCAGCCAAACCTGGTTAATGCGGACTCAATCAAGAAGTACTTCGCTTAAGAAGGAAAATGGGCCAAGGCAAAAACCCACAAAGGGCGTCTTGAGTTCAAAAAAAATAAAAAAAGTAGAGAGGCCAAGGTGAAAACCCGAAAAGGACACTTTGAGACCAAATGAGCATTGAATTGAAAACCCGTAAAGAGCAATTCAAATTTTTGAGGAGAAATAGGGCATGCACTAGCCATCCTATACCTGAATTAACAATGAGGAGATATGCTACATCTTCGGGGCATTGACGAAGTACCACAGATCTCCTCGACACAGGTTGAACTCAGAATGGTCTTCAAGAAGTTCGTACAGAGAAGCTCAGGCTGTGATATCTGGGGCACCAATTCCACCCTTACACATGTTTGTAACTTAGCAAAATTTGTTTCCTTTGCTCAATCCATTCTTCATGGGTTTTGTCCCGAATAAATTTCAATTTTATTCATCTCTATAATCTTTTTTCAAGCATTTCATATTGAAATAATGATTAATGAACTAATAACACTTTCACAAAAGAAGTTTTGCATATTACTCTGCAAGTCTCTAAATATTGCAAGAATCTGAAACAGGACAATTATTTAGAGCTCACCAAGCTTAAAGGGCTGGGAGCACTTGAAAATTAAGGGTCTAAGTGATGACTACATCTTCAGATTCTCTGTTGAAAATATCAGCTGAACAAGAAGACATACGTCGGGGGTATCACCTTAATAAACGGCGAGCAATGACAGCCCAAATGTTAAAAAATGGATCATTCTCATGACATTTTGCATTCATTCATAATACATATGGTTAGGAGCATTTCTCGATCATGACATCCTAATCATTTGGCATAAGCATAGACCCCATGAAATCAATTCTACAGGTAGGTTTCCTAGAGGACAATGTAGCAAAATTGATTAGAATTACAGATTTTGGCAAATCTTATCTCCATGTATCGGCAATGGAGCAGATTTAAGCTACAAGCCTTATCTCCCTGAGATAGCAAGGGAGCAGGCTGAAATTACAAGTCTTATCTCCATGTATCGGCAATGGAGCAGACTGAAGATTGTAGATTTTGTCTCCTCGAGATAGCAGTGGGGTAGATCGAAGTTGGCAAATCTTATCTCCATGTATCGACAATGGAGTAGATTTAAGCTTACAAGCCTTATCTCCCGAGATAGCAAGGAGCGGTGAAATTACAAGTCTTATCTCCATGTGTATCGGCAATGGAGCAGATCAAGATTGTAGATCTTGTCTCCTCGAGATAGCGATGCAAGCGGATCGAAGTTGGCAAACCTTATCTCCATGTATCGGCAATGGAGCAGATTTAAGCTACAAGCATTATCTCCCTGAGATAGCAAGGGAGCAGGCTAAAATTACAAGCCTTATCTCCATGTATCGGCAATGGAGCAGACTGAAGATTGTAGATCTCGTCTCCTCAAGATAGTAGTGGGGCAGATCGAAGTTGGCAAATCTTATCTCCATGTATCGGCAATGGAGCAGATTTAAGCTACAAGTCTTATCTCCCTGAGATAGCAAGGGAGCAGGCTGAAAATTACAAGTCTTATCTTCATGTATCAGCAATGGAGCAGACTGAAGATTGTAGATCTTATCTCCCTAAGCAGTAGTGGAGCAGATCGAAGACGGTGAGCCTTATCTTCCTGAGCAGCAGTGGAGCAGGCTGAAGATTACAGATCATATCTCCCTAAGCAGCAGTGGAAAAGATTGAAATGAAAATTCCTATACCCCTGAAGATGCAGTGGGTTAAAGCGGGGCTACCTAAAGAAAGGAAGCATCAAGAAATCAGGATTCGGCAAAATTAGCCTCTTAAAGTCTTTGCTCCATTCTCGTCACACGACAACGAGCAAAGAGGGGCAGCTGTAGAGCCCAATTTCTTACCCAGGCCCAAAAAATAAACCAAAATAAATAAAAAGTCCATTTTAAAAAAATAGTCCACTTACAAAAATAATAAACTCCCGAGGCCCAAAATTAAACCTAAGCCCAATAACTAACCCAATACCAGCCCACTAAGCCCCAAATCAGAAAACAAGGCAGAAACAAAAACCCTAGCAACCCAGCGTCGCCAGCAGCCCCACGCACTCGGCCACGTCGCCCCGCCCTCCGCATCGTGCGCCTCCAAGCCTCCTCCACGACGCTTTCACCTGCGACAAAGAAAGAAAAAGGCCAGCAAAGCAACAAACAGATTGTATTTTATATTTTTTTCCCTTCCTTTATTTCGGCTATAAAAGACTGAATAAAAAGGGATTTTCGGGGGTAGGATTACGATTGAGATATATACGAGAGCAATACAGATTTTTTTTTTTTGCAGAGGAAATCAATACAGAAAGTCCAAAAAATAATCAGCAAAAAAGAAAGGTTTTGATTTTTCTATTTTTTTCTTTTCTTTATTTTCGAATCTGTTCCTTTTTTAAGGTCTCCTTTTTTTTTCTTTTTTATTTTTTTTAAATAATACATAAGAGTTTTTAAAATAAAATATAAAACGGCGGTCCGGCGACCGGACATTGGCCGGCGTTCGATCAGAGGGCGGGGGGAGAGAAAAGGTTTGAAAGAGTTTTTGATGGTTTTTTTTTTTTTTTTTTTTTTTGAGGAGGAAGAAGAAAATGAAATTTTTTGGGAAAAATTTAGCTTTTATAACTACACAATACGGCGCCGTTTTGAAAATTTGGGTTCAGAGGCCAAAACGATATCGTTTTGGGCCTCTGACCCGCGACCCGACCCGCTCCAAGGGGAGGATCCGCGTGTTTTTTAGAGAGGGGTTATTTATTCAGTTGGTCCCTCCGCTTTTTCAGTCTATTACAATTAAGTTTATTTTATTTTTAATTTTGCTCGATAATTTACTTGATTTTCAATTGGTCCCCACGATGTTTGTGCGTTTTGGAGGGAGGGAATATTTTCTCCTTTAGTCCCTCCATGTTATTCACGCATTCAAATAGGTCCTTTTTTTATTTTTTTTTAAATTCTCCCCAAATTTTTATTTTAAGTTTAATTTCGTCCTTTTTCTTATTTCCTTTCATTACTTTGCTATTATCGTCATTATTTTGGTTACTATTATTATATTTAATATTATTATTACCGTATTTATTATTATTACCTTCCTTATTATTAATATTATTACTTTTAACATTACCAGTATTATTATTTTAATATTACTACCACTATTATTTTTTATTTTATTTATAATTGACTTTATTATTATTATTATATTCATTAGTATTATTATTATTATTATTTTTATTTTTACCACTATTATTATTTTTATATATATATTATCCATACTAAATAGTCTTTTATTCTATATATATATATATATATATATTATTGATTTCATGTTATTTTGCGTATATTTTCTTCTAAATCTATTTATGTACATATATTCTTAAAATCTATTATATATAATTTTTCTTTTAAAGTCTTTATTTCATTATATAGTTTTGTTTATTTCAAACATTTTTATATATTATTACTTATATATATATTTATAATAAGTTTTTTCATTTCATGCACGTTGTTTATTTGGACTGATATGTATTATTATTTTTTGTGTAGTATTAGTAACATGTATTTTTATTTCATGCTCGATATTATGCTTGCGTGGTTCTTATTATTACGTTATGGTTTGAACTCCAACGTTTTGGCCGATATTGGTCATTTCACTTTTATCCCAAACAAATCGAACAAATGCATTCTCAGTCAATTTCATAATCGCTTATTTGAGAGCTTTTGAAAACAAGGCAATGTTTCGTGTTTGGAAGTTCGAGAAATTGTGCCCTAACGTGCTGGGTTTCGGTTTTTCGTTCGTCCAAATAACTAAATATCCTTTTAATTTCGGGTTTTGGGAAATTAAGGGATGGTCTTAGTTTCGGGGGTTAAAATGTCGCACCCTAACGTACTGGATGTGATATTTTATCCTTTTGGAACAAAAGAGTCTTAATATTCCAAAACGAGTTATACAAACATTCTTTAAAAGGAATTGTATTTTAAAATCTTTTCAAATTCTCGACATAAAGACATTAAATAATCAATTAGGTACCAATTTTGGGCGTCACAAGGGTGCTAATCCTTCCTCGTGCGTAAACGACTCCCGAACCCGTTTTCCTAAATTTCGTAGACCAAAACTATCGTTTTAATAAATCAAAAGGTTTTAACGATCAATCTTGAGGTGACCCTATCACACCCCAAAAAAAGATTGGTGCCGACTCCATTTTTGTTTTAAAAGTCGACCCTGTTTTCCAAACAAAAAAATAGTTTCGACACTACCAATGTGAGATATACCCACTTATCAACAATCCTTTACATTACCAACATAGATCATCAAAATTCTAAATAATAATTTGTGTATCAAAATTTATAATTTCCATATGCATAATAAAATTTTTAATATATAATAACTTTCTATTCGCATAGTTGTTATACCGTATCCAACAGCCACCATTTAAATTATACTTCTATTAAATATTATTTAATTATTTATTAACTTAAAATTTTGTAATTAATGCATTGTTTATATGAAATTAAAAAAAACCCAATAATTATATATATATATATTTTGTGAAAAAAATAACGTCGATAATGACAAATATATCGCAAAGAAAAGAGAAACAAAAATAAAGAACACACAGATTTTACGTTGAAACCCTTTTAGGAAAAAACCACGGGCAGAGGAGAAGAAAATTCACTATGTCGAATTCGAATCAATTTACAAGAGGAATAGACTATGTCTATTTATAGGCTTGTAAAGCCATATTCTAATAGGAGTGTAGTAAGATTGAAACTCCTTATTCTAATCAATATCCAATAGATGGAGTTTAATAAGGTTTAAAAAACCTTATTTAAAATAAAATAAAAGAAGTGTAGTTCTATAGGGATTCTTCTTTTATTTTATTTTACCATTGTATTTTATTTAAATAAGGATTCGGGTCACTTAATTCTATCAATCTCCACCTTGACACGAATTCTAAATAAACAAGTTCTTTATCGCGAACTCTCAACGAACAAGTTCTCCACCTCTTCCATAAAACCCCTTAAGGGTTTAACTTCAACAATGAACACCAACCAAGTCTAAGCAATGCTCAAACTTGCTTATAGGAAGTGACTTAGTCATCATATCTGCAGGATTTTCATGAGTACTAATTTTGCTCACAATAATTGCACCACGAGCAATAATATCACGAACAAAATGATACCGAACATCAATGTGTTTTGTTCTCTCATGAAACATTTGATCTTTTGTAAGGAAGATGGCACTCTGATCGTCGCAAAATCTTGTCTTTGATTTGAAGGTCTTCATTGAGCTCACTAAAGAGTCCCTTCAACCAAATAGCTTCTTTACAAGCCTCAGTAATCGTCATGTACTCAGCTTCAGTGGTAGACAAAGCGACTGTAGTTTGCAAAGTAGCTTTCCAACTGATTGCACAACCTTCGATTGTAAAGACATAACCAGTGAGAGATCTTCTTCTATCAAGGTCTCCAGCCAAAATCAGCATCAACATACCCAATGACTCCATCTCTAGTTCTTCCAAAGCTGTAAGCAAACATCAGTAGCACCTCGTAAGTATCTTAAAATCCATCGAATCGCTTTCCAATGTTCTTTACTGGGATTCACCATGTATCGCTAATCGCACTTGATCGCATATGATAAATCCGGACGTGAACAAACCATAGCATACATGAGAGATCCCATTGCACTAGAGTATGGAACATGTGACATGTACTCAATCTCATCATCGATTGTGGAGACAAAGCCGATGAAAGTGCGAAATGGGCTACTAAAGGAGTACTAACGGGCTTAGCACTCTGCATATTGAACACCGCAAAGAACTTTCTCAATATACCCCTTCTGACTTAGGTACAATTTACTTGCTTTTCTATCTCTAAGAATCTCAATACCAAGTATCTTCTTTACTGGTCCCAAATCTTTCATATCAAATTCTTCACTTAGTTGGGCTTTGACCTTTCTTATCTCTCCTTTATCTTTTGCTGCTATCAACATGTCATCAACATAAAGAAGTAGATACACAAAAGAACCATCACTATTTTTCTTAAAGTAAACACAATTTGTCAAAACTACTTCTTTTAAAATCATGAGAAGTCATAAAAGAATCAAACCTCTTGTACCACTGTCTTGGTGATTTGTTTCAAAGCTGTAAAGGGACTTTTCAAACAAGTAAATATAGTCCTCTTTTTCTGAGACTGTAAAACCCTCTGGTTGTTGCATGTAAATATTTTCCTCAAGTTCTCCATGCAAAAATGCAGTTTTTACATCTAACTGCTCAAGCTTCAAATCATGCATGGCCACAATACCAAGCAAAGCTCGAATCAAACTATGCTTCACAACTGGGGAGAACACATCTGTGAAGTCCACTCATGGAATTTGACTGTAACATTTTGCAACAAGCCTTGCTTTATATCCGGGTTCTTCAAATCCTGAGTCCCTTCTTTCTTTTAAACACCCATTTACAAATGAACAACCTTTTTACCTTTAGGAAGTTTCACAAGATCCCATGTTCTGTTTTTATGGAGTGATTCCATCTCCTCTTGCATAGCAAACATCCACTTTTCTGAGTCTTCACAGCTAGCCGCCTCAGAATAATTAGACGGCTCTTGGTTTACATCTATATCTTCAGCCACATTTAAAGCATAAGTAACTAGATCAGCCTCGGCATACTTCTTTGGAAGTTTAATTTCTCTTCTAGTTCTACTTTTTGGCGATAGAGTATTGTGGTGAAGAAGCAACTCTATTCTCAATTTTTGTACTGGCTTGAGGAGTCGACTCTGTATTAATCTGATGCTCCACCTGCTTTTGATTTTCTTTATTGGAAGAGTCTTTAAGAGATAAGTTAGGTAGCATAGCAGTTTCATCAAAAACAACATCTCTGCTAATCACAACTTTTCTATTTTCAGGACACCATAACTTATACCCTTTTACACCAGCTTTATAACCAAGAAAAACACATTTAATGGATCTCGGTTCCAATTTTCCATTATCAACATGAGCATACGCAGGACACCCAAATATCTTTAAATCAGAATAATTAGCAGGATTATCAGACCATACCTCTTGTGGAGTCTTTTTCTCAATGGCAATGGATGGAGATCGATTGATCAAAAACATGCAAGAAAAGGCGCGCCGCCCAAAACGACTTTGGTAAGTTGGCATTTGACAACATACATCGAACTTTCTCCATGATCGTTCTGTTCATTCGTTCTGCAATGCCGTTTTATTGTGGAGTATGACAAACTATCAAGTGTCTCACGATCCCTTCTGACTTGCATAGTTTATTAAACTCATCAGAACAAAACTCTAAGCCATTGTCTGTGCGAAGGTGTTTTATTTGTTTTCCAGTCTGTTTTTCAATCATAGTTTTCCAAGACTTTAATGCGAAAAACACATCGCTTTTCTGCTTCAGGAAGAATGCCCAAACTTTTCTGGAAAAATTATCAATAAAAGTTAGCATATAATTAGCTCCACCTCTTGAAGGCACTCTTGATGGCCCCCACAAATCAGAATGAATATACTCCAACGTTCCATTCGTGTTATGGATTCCTCTGGTGAATTGAACTCTCTTTTGCTTCCCAAAAACGCAGTGCTCACAGAACTTCAGTTTGCAAATTCCTTTGCCCATCAAGAAGTCCTCTTTTGCTCAATTCTGCCATGTCATTCTCACTCATTTGCCCTAGGCACATATGCCAAAGTTTAGTAATATTATCATCTGACAAGGAAGAGGAAGCGACAGCTGCATCACCAATAATAGTAGAACCCTGCAAAACATATAATTTGGCAGTCTTTCTCTGCCCTTTCATCACAACGAGGGAACCTTTAGAAATCTTTAAAATCCCACTTTCAGCTGTGTATTTGTACCCTCTTGAATCAAGAGTACTCAACGAAATTAAGTTTCTCTTCAATTCTGGAACATGTCGTACGTCACTAAGTGACCTGACAACTCCATCAAACATCTTAACTTTAATTATTCCAACACCTGCGATTTTACACGAAGCATTATTTCTCATCAAAACAACACCTTCAGATACTGTTTCGTAATTTGTAAACCAATCCTGATTGGGACACATGTGGAAGGTGCAGCCAGAATCAAGTATTCACTCCTCGCTCACTTTAGAATTGTTGATAGAAGCGACTAGAAGTTCACTATCGCTGTAGTCTTCTACAACATCAGCTTCACCAGAATTTTCTGGTTGTTTTCCCTTTGATTCGCAGCCTCCCTTTTAATCTTGTTCTATAGTTTATAGCACTTTCGATTTAATGTGTCCTTTCTTCTTGCAGAAGTTACAAGTTTTACCTCTGTTTGAAGACTTCGATCTACCCTTAGATTTACCGCGAGGATTTCGTTCCTGTGTCCTTCCACGATCATCATCAGCATTTCGATCTTATCTCCCACGAACAATGAGACCCTCTCCCTAAGAGTCGAGTTTAACCACAAGATGCTTCATCTTATCATACGAGGTCAAAGAATCATAAACCTCATCAACTGTGAGAGACTCACGGCTATATAAAATCGTGTCTCTGAAGGTTGAATAAGACAGGGGCAACGAACAAAGTAGAATCAACCCTAGATCTTCCTTATCATCTTTGAACCTCCATGGCCTTCAAGTTTGAGAGAATTTCTTTAAACAACTGTTAAGTGTTCGTGCGTACGCACGCACCTTCCTCCAAACGATGAGCATAAAGAGCGTTGCTTCATATGCAACTTGTTTGGTTAGAGTTTTCGACATACATATTTGTTCTAGCCTCTTCCATAATACCGCGGCGGTCTTCTCCTTCATCACATCTTGCAAAATTTCGTTAGACAAATGCAGATGTAACTGTGTTAACGCCTTTCGATCCTTGCGCTTTTTCTCTTCCTCCGTCAATGTCAAAGGCATCTTATCTACCCCTAGCAGGGCTTCCTCTAAATCCATCTGTACAAGAACTGCCTGCATCTTTATTTGCCACAACGCAAATCTGGTGTTGCGATCCAATAGCGGAATTTCATACTTAAAAGACGCCATTACCGTGATCGAGATGAAAAAGACCCAGAAGCTCTAATACAAATTTGTGAAAAAAATAACGTCGATAATGACAAATATATCGCAAAGAAAAGAGAAACAAAAATAAAGAACACACAGATTTTACGTGGAAACCCTTTCGGGAAAAAACCACGGGCAGAGGAGAAGAAAATTCACCATGTCGAATTCGAATCAATTTACAAGAGGAATAGACTATGTCTATTTATAGGCTTGTAAAGCCATATTCTAATAGGAGTGTAGTAAGATTGAAACTCCTTATTCTAATCAATATCCAATAGATGGAGTTTAATAAGGTTTAAAAAACCTTATTTAAAATAAAATAAAAGAAGTGTAGTTCTATAGTGATTCTTCTTTTATTTTATTTTATCATTGTATTTTATTTAAATAAGGATTCGGGTCACTTAATTCTAACATATATATATATATATATATTGGTAGAAGGAAACATAGGTCAAGCCTAGATACAAGAAAATATGCTAACTACTAATTGACTCCTCAAGAGTACTCGAACGAGTATCCTCTTCTAATAAGATCTTGATTTCATGCGGCGGCTCCTCAAGAACCACAAATGCTCAATATCACTACTAGTCATCTTGGCTAAATGATTCGCTACTTTATTATTTTTTCTTCGGATACTTTTGAATTTTACTCTCCAATCTTTGAGACACAAGTCGTGAATCAGTTGGATTTAAACAACACTACTCATCGATAAGCAAAGCATTATCACTCTCCAATTCCACTTGCCTAAACCCTTTGTTCCAAGCTAGTCTCAAGCCTTCGAAAATAGCTTTGGCTTCAATTTGGAAAATATCTGTGAAACTTACTGACACCTTGAAACCAAACAACCAATCACTGCTTGGTCCTCGAGCCACTCCGCCAATTGCTGCTCTTGAACCGCATCTTGATAAGGAACCATCAACATTAATTTTGGTCTATCCAATAGCTGGTTTTTGCCATTTGTTTAACGACATAGTAGTGCATGCCCATCATCCAATTGCACCTTCAATTTGCAAGGATTTAGTCCAAACGATAGCGGAAGAAATAATATCTCTGGTATTCCTGTTCGCCCTGTTAAAAATGGCATCATTCCTGATTTTCCAAATAAACCAACAAGTAATCCCAAAAAAACCTCCCATTGACCACAATTAAAACCATAATTACCCTTGTTCTTTAAGTTCCACGTGATCCACTTTTCAAGGGAAAAGATGAAAAAAACATCTCCAAAATTTCATAGGGAGAACTGCTTTCCAAATTGATTGAGCAGAAGAACAGTCCCTAACAGCATGTAAAGCAGACTCCAATATAGCACCGCAATGTTCACAACATGAAAAATCACTCATACCTCTTTTAGTACGTTCCTCGTTTGTTAATAGACGACCTCTAATAAGCAACCACAAAAACATCCTGACTCATTGAGGTGCTACAGATTTCCATATTATCTTGTCGTTTCTAAAAGATCCTGAATCAGACTCGACAAAAAGATGCTTGTAAGTCTCTGCGGTAGAGAACTTCCCTGCTGATGTCCATTTCCAAGAAATAGAATCCGATCTAGCAACATTAGAAGGCGCTTTATGGGAAATAATATGTGTTACAACTTCACGGGGTAGAATAGAAGATAACCTTTGCATGTTCCAGATTCCATCCAGAAAGTGCCACATCGCTTACTAGGATGGATTCATCCGGTTCTCCGGATCCAAGGTAGAATTGTCTAAGAGGATCAATTTCTCGCACCTAGATTAGAAGACGCTTTATGGGCAATAATATATATATATATATATTTTCTAAATTCAAATGCTAAACAACGACTAATGATATCTTGATTAACAATTTTGATATAGATGAAAACTTAACAAAAATTGAATGGCTTTTTCTTGAATAGAACATTTGCATATCTTCCTATTGCGTAAAGAGAGAAAAGTGAAAGATAATAAAATTAATAATTGTATAATTGAAAATTACGTAATTAAAATATAAGTGTATGTATGGTTTAAAGTTAGTCATAACATAACGATCTGAATGAAAAAAATGTATAAAAATATTAAAATCAAAATAATGCTTTGATGGATGTAATAAAATTTAGGGTTTATAGATGTGAGTTATGAGTTTAAATATTACTATTTGAGTTTTTATTTTATTTTATAAAAATATAAAAAAATATTTTCATAATAATATACTTTATTTTATATATAAAAAATATCATTTTTAATCGAATAAATATTTGATTAACTCAAATTAAAGGTTTAAAGTTAAAGTTAGTAAAAATAAGATGATCAGACTCTATGCTTTTTGGCAAAAATTAAATTTTAAAATAAAAAATTGACATATATTGGCTTGCCTTAAAATGCAATACTAAATAAATAAGTTTAACTTTTGCTATTACAAATCATTGTTTGAAAACCTAAAAACAATCCAAATGAAAAAAAAAAAACTTTAAATGAAAAATTGGCAATTAATTTTTTGGGAAGTGATTTCTAAAATTTGATTTCGTTTCTATTTTTAGTATGTTTGAAAAAAAATTTAAATCAATCATGATATTTTTATTTATTTTGAGTTTCTTCCTAAGTTTTTAATTGTACTAGTGATAGAATCAATCATCTTATCGGTTTGTCGATCTAATCTATTCGATTAAGAATTTATAAATAATCAAAAATGTAAATAAAAAAACTCGGATCAATTATCCGATCAACCGATTCTGATCTAATCGGTTCAAAATTACTTTTCGGACCAATCCCCAATCGATTCCCAATCGCTTTCGGCTAGTCCGATTCAAACAACACCGATTTTTTCTTTCTTTCTTTCACGTTAGGCTATTCCATTTTCGGGTTTCAAATCCCATTACTTGCTCCATCAAATAACCCCGATAAAGCAATTATCAACTTGTTTGCCTTATAAGAAGATAAGTTAGTCTTTGCTACCATTGAAAGAGCAATGAGTTGTTCATTTTGAAATTGTTGAAGTTCTAACAAATTTGGTATAATTCAGATTTACGGGACAAAAGAAAAGAAAACAATTTAAAAACATGTTTAAATAAGAAATTCCTTTGGATTCTACAAGACACAAACTTTTCTTGCCAAATGCAAGGACAAGAAATCATTGTTTGACAATCTAAAAAAATCCAAATGAAAAGGAAAACCCCAAGAAAATGAAACTTTTAATAAAAAAAAAAAGAATCCAAATAAAGTTTTTGCGACACAAGGCTACATTGTTAGCTTCTTGGATAGGAAGTTATATTTATGAAGTTGCAAAATGGGGATTCTTGAGTAATAATAATAAATGAAAATGAAAAATATAAAGGGTCTACTTGCTTCAATAACTCTATATTATTCAACTACATGGCCATGAAAACCCTTATAATATGATTAAAAACATCCGAATCTTGGTTCCAATGCTTAAAAGTTCCAATTACAAAAAGAGTTGATAGCAAATGGTTTTGTTCTCACCAATGAAGAAGATTAATATCAATCGAGTAAAGCTTGACCTCGTCTAGCGGGATTAGAACTGAGCGCATCTCGGGTGAATAGCCGAGAGCATCAAGATGGCTGACCATGGCTTTGTTCATCGGTGGAGGCCACACCTTAGAATCTACAGGTTGCAATATCAAATTAAAATCAAAACATTTGGTTTCCATGTCGCCATGCAGGGAAAAAGAATGTAAAGTACCTTGATATCGGAGCCGGTCTTTGGGCGGTGGAGTGCGAATCATTTCCTTTGACACAAAGCCGACACCTCCATTCCGGACTTCGTGAGGTGAGAAAATAATATCATAATAATGTAGTTTGTTAATAAAATGGCTATTAGAGTTAACGTTCGGTATGTAAAAAGAAACTTAGAGTTAACGTTCGGTATGTAAAAGAAACTAACCACGACCAATCAACTTCAAGATTGCATACACATTGAAAGAGATGCAAGAATAGAAAATCTTTATATATGGAATGCACATGAAAGTTACATCACATATCGAACATTTCGATGAATCATGTAAGAATACCATTAATTAGTCTAACGATGTCATGATTTTCAAGACAAAGTGACACTTATTTAAGATTGTTCAAACCACATACCATTTGCATTACACGATCGGAGAAAATGTTATACATTCTCACTAAATGGAGTGAGAAAGTTGTAGCATAGATAGAAATTTCAAAAGCCATATGCTTTTCAAATAATTTCTCTATGAGCTCCACTATGTCATGCTCTTCTTTTTTTTTTTTTTTAAGTATCCATATCTGAAACATGATTGGGCATCCAAATACATTGAAAAACTTGAAAAACTTAAGAGCATAGCCAAGTCGGACACATACTCATATCGAATCTCATCACAAGCCCATGTAATGACCACAATGCCTGTCCTTTCTACATATGAAGATTTTTATATTTTAAAAATAATTATTGTGCGTTCTAGTCAAAGCATTTATTATCCTTCATTCGAGAAAAGCTTATCGGTATTATCGGTCATATTTGTACTTGCATTGGTGCTATGCATGAAAAAGGGAGAAGAATATTTCGGGACTTCATATTCGATAAAACTTCTACGCCCCTACGAGATTTCTGTAAATCTGAGGCGGATAAAGAATGAAAGAAAACATGTTAGGAGATAGCCACATGAGAAAGGCATCAAACACGGTTCAAAAGCGTAGTAGACTTTGAAGCGCGACCGGTACTTGGCAACAAGGCTATCCAACTCTTCCTGCAAATAAACCACTTGAATTTCAATTCTTGATCCATTTTCTAATTCTTGTGAACTAGTCACTAAGCACCCATGCCCGTATTTCATCCTCAGTGTGTACATTCACAGCAGCCATAATAATCATTGCACATTGAGTAACGCTCCGTAAACCTGTTTCAGCGACGGATACGTGTTAGGGGTATTACAGCTACGACATATGAGTCTTCAGGAACGGTGGCAGAACCTCCGAATTTCTCAGTGGCAGGTGGATTGAAAAGGACATAGTCAACTTCAAGTTGTTTGAAGAAGATGACCATCCTTTGAGACCAGCGGCGGTAGCTAGTCTCGTCAAAAGGTTCGAGCTTGGAGAGATCAGAGATGTATTTGTTGATCGAGGTAGACATGTTTAAACAGTAGTAATTCGTTTCTAAATTATTGGAAATATACTACTGCAAAACAAATTAGTTAGCATTGATTGGAAAAACTAAACGAAGAATTAAGAAATCAAACTTTATTGTGCCATGGAAGAACCACTGCCTTAGAAACGAATTCATACGATCGATGTAATTATGTAATGGACGTCGTCCCCCAAGGTTAACCTAATGCTTTAATATTTTTTCGCACGAATAAGAAAGGTGGAACACAATTGGTATTGCTCTTCTCAGGGAAATCACACTAGGATCAATTCCCAGGAAAGTTTGGAAGGTCATAGTCAGTACCGCTTAAAACTCAAACTCCTAGACATAATTTTCTCTAATGTAATTTAGAGAAATATATCAAAATTTTAAAAGGGAATGGAAAAAGAGGCAAGAAGGAGGAAAGAGTTTTCTAATTGTTGTGTTTTGCTTTCTGTGTAAAAATGAGGAAAATAGCTCTCTATTTATACTAGTAACAGAAAGATAAAATAGTAAATATGCAGGGGTAAAAGAGTAAAAAATTGTAGGTCTTCACGCAACAATAAAAAATATATTTTGTTCCAGATTTTCATAAGAGTAAAAAACAGAAAAAGTAAAACTGTTTTCATTTTCTTGAAAATAATATAAATTTTTTTATCCAAAAAGAAATATTCAACACGGGCACGAGCCGAGCGGGCAGCGACAACGCGCTTGTGTTAGGCCTATAGCCCAATTATTTAATAAGATTAAGAAGTAAGGCTATAAGAAGTAAGGCTATATATAAACTCTCTTAATAGCCTATACTACATGTAGAGCCCAATTTCTTACCCAGACCCAAAAAATAAACCAAAATAAATAAAAAGTCCATTTAAAAAAAACAGTCCACTTACAAAAATAATAAACTCCCGAGGCCCAAAATTAAACCTAAGCCCAATAACTAACCCAATACCAGCCCACTAAGCCCCAAATCAGAAAACAAGGCAGAAACAAAAACCCTAACAACCGAGCGCCGCCAGCAGCCCCACGCACTCGGCCACGTCGCCCCGCCCTCCGCATCATGCGCCTCCAAGCCTCCTCCACAACGCTTTCACCTGCGGAAAAGAAGGAAAAGGCCAGCAAAGCAACAAACAGATTGTATTTTATATTTTTTTCCCTTCCTTTATTTCGGCTATAAAAGACCGAATGAAAAGGGATTTTGGGGGGTAGGATTACGATTGAGATATATACGAGAGCAATACGGATTTTTTTTCCAGAGGAAATCAATACAGAAAGTCCAAAAAATAATCAGCAAAAAAGAAAGGTTTTGATTTTTCTATTTTTTTCTTTTCTTTATTTTCGAATTTGTTCCTTTTTTAAGGTCTCCATTTTTTTTTCCTTTTTTTAAAAAAAAAATAATACATAAGAGTTTTTAAAATAAAATATAAAAAAAGGAAGAATACTTGTTTTTTGAGTTTTCGCCACCATGCATGCGGTGGCTGGCGTGGCGCTAGCAACGTCGGCGGTGGCGTCACGGCGGTCTAGTGACCGGACATTGGCGGCGTTCGACGTCGAGGAGGGGGAGAGAAAAGGTTTGAAAGAGTTTTTGATGGTTTTTTTGAGGAGGAAGAAGAAAATGAAATTTTTTGGGAAAAATTTAGCTTTTATAACTACACAATACGGCTCCGTTTTGAAAATTGGGTTCAGAGGCCAAAACGACGTCGTTTTGGGCCTCGACCACGCGACCGACCCGGCCCGCGCCAAGGGAGGATCCGTGCATTTTTAGAGAGAGGTTATTTATTCAGTTGGTCCCTCCGCTTTTTCAGTCTATTACAATTAAGTTTATTTTATTTTTAATTTTGCCCGATAATTTACTTCGGTTTTCAATTCGGTCCCCCCTGATGCTATGCGTTTTGGAGGGAGGGAATATTTTATCCTTTAGTCCCTCCATGTTATTCACGCATTCAAATAGGTCCCTTTTTATTTTTTTTTTAAATTCTCCCCAAATTTTTATTTTAAGTTTAATTTCGTCCTTTTTCTTATTTCCTTTCATTACTTTGCTATTATCGTCATTATTTTGGTTATTATTATTATATTTAATATTATTATTACCGTATTTATTATTATTACCTTCCTTATTATTAATATTATTACTTTTAACATTACCAGTATTATTATTTTAATATTACTACCACTATTATTTTTTATTTTATTTATAATTGACTTTATTATTATTATTATATTCATTAGTATTATTATTATTATTTTTATTTTTACCACTATTATTATTTATATATATATATTATCCATACTAAATAGTCTTTTATTCTATATATATATATATATATATTATTGATTTCATGTTATTTTATGTATATTTTCTTCTAAATCTATTTATGTACATATATTCTTAAAATCTATTATATATAATTTTTCTTTTAAAGTCCTTATTTCATTATATAGTTTTGTTTATTTCAAACATTTATATATATATATATATATATTTATAATAAGTTTTTTCATTTCATGCACGTTGTTTATTTGGATTGATATGTATTATTTTTTCATGTAGTATTAGTACCATATATTTTTATTTCATGCTCGATATTATGCTTGCGTGGTTCTTATTATTACGTTATGGTTTGAACTCCAACGTTTTGGCCGATATTGGTCATTTCATTTTTATCCCAAACAAATCGAACAAATGCATTCTCGATCAATTTCATAATCGCTTATTTGAGAGCTTTTGAAAACAAGGCAATGTTTCGTGTTTGGAAGTTCGAGAAATTGTGCCCTAACGTGCTGGGTTTCGGTTTTTCGTTCGTCCAAATAACTAAATATCCTTTTAATTTCGGGTTTTGGGAAATTAAGGGATGATCTTAGTTTCGGGGGTTAAAATGTCGCACCCTAACGTACTGGATGTGATATTTTATCCTTTTGGAACAAAAGAGTCTTAATATTCCAAAACGAGTTATACAAACATTCTTTAAAAGGAATTGTATTTTAAAATCTTTTTAAATTCTCGACATAAAGACATTAAATAATCAATTAGGTACCAATTTTGGGGTCACGAGGGTGCTAATCCTTCCTCGTGCGTAAACGACTCCCGAACCCGTTTTCCTAAATTTCGTAGACCAAAACTATCGTTTTAATAAATCAAAAGGTTTTAACGATCAATCTTGAGGTGACCCGATCACACCCCAAAAAAAGATTGGTGGCGACTCCATTTTTGTTTTAAAAGTCGACCCTGTTTTCCAAACAAAAAAAATGGTTTGGACACTACCAATGTGAGATATACCCACTTATCAACAATCCTTTACATTACCAACATAGATCATCAAAATTCTAAATAATAATTTGTGTATCAAAATTCATAATTTCCATATGCATAATAAAATTTTTAATATATAATAACTTTCTATTCGCATAGTTGTTATACCGTATCCAACAGCCACCATTTAAATTATACTTCTATTAAATATTATTTAATTATTTATTAACTTAAAATTTTGTAATTAATGCATTGTTTATATGAAATTAAAAAAAAAACCCAATAATTATATATATATATTGGTAGAAGGAAACATAGGTCAAGCCTAGATACAAGAAAATATGCTAACTACTAATTGACTCCTCAAGAATACTTGAACGAGTATCCTCTTCTAATAAGATCTTGATTTCATGCAGTGGCTCCTCAAGAACCACAAATGCTCAATATCACTACAAGTCATCTTGGCTAAATGATCCGCTACTTTATTATTTGTTCTTCGGATACTTTTGAATTTTACTCTCCAATCTTTGAGACACAAGTTGTGAATCAGTTGGACTTCAACAACACTACTCACCGATAAGCAAAGCATTATCACTCTCCAATTCCACTTGCCTAAACCCTTTGTTCCAAGCTAGTCTCAAGCCTCAAAAGCGACTTTGGCTTCAATTTGGAAAATATCGTGAAACTTTATGACACCTTGAAACCAAACAACCAATCAACTTTGCTTGGTCCTCGAGCCACTCCGCCAATTGTTTGCTCTTGAACCGCATCTTGATAAGGAACCATCAACATAAATTTTGGTCCATCCAATAGCTGGTTTTGCCATTTGTTTAACGACATAGTAGTGCATGCCCATCATCTAATTGCACCTTCAATTTGCAAGGATTTAGTCCAAGCGATAGCGGAAGAAATAATATCTCTGGTATTCTGTTAGCCACTGTTAAAAATGGCATCATTCCTGATTTTCCAAATAAACCAACAAGTAATCCCAAAAAAACCTCCCATTGACCACAATTAAAACCATAATTACCCTTGTTCTTTAAGTTCCACGTGATCCACTTTTCAAGGAAAAGATGAAAAAACATCTCCAAAATTTCATAGGAGCGCTTTCCAAATTGATTGAGCGGAAGAACAGTCCCTAACAGCATGTAAAGCAGACTCCAATATAGCACCGCAATGTTCACAACATGAAAAATCACTCATACCTCTTTTAGTACGTTCCTCGTTTGTCAATAGACGACCTCTAATAAGCAACCACAAAAACATCGACTCATTGAGGTGCTCTGATTTCCATATTATCTTGTCGTTTCTAAAAGATCCTGAATCGGACTCGACAAAAGATGCTTGTAAGTCTCTGCGGTGAGAACTTCCTGCTTGATGTCCATTTCAAGAAATAGAATCCGATCTAGCAACATTAGAAGGCGCTTTATGGGCAATAATATGTGTTACAACTTCACGGGGTAGAATAGAAGATAACCTTTGCATGTTCAGATTCCATCCAGAAAGTGCCACATCGCTTACTAGGATGGATTCATCAGTTCTCCGGATCAAGGAAGAATTGTCTAAGAGGATCAATTTCTCGCACCTAGATTAGAAGGCGCTTTATGGGCAATAATATATATATATATATATATTTCTAAATTCAAATGCTAAACACTGACTAATGATACTGATTAACAAGTTTGATATAGATGAAAACTTAACAAAAATTGAATGGCTTTTTCTTGAATAGAACATTTGCATATCTTCCTATTGCGAAAGAGAGAAAAGTGAAAGATAATAAAATTAATAATTGTATAATTGAAAATTACGTAATTAAAATATAAGTGTATGTATGGTTTAAAGTTAGTCATAACATAACGATCTGAATGAAAAAAATGTATAAAAATATTAAAATCAAAATAATGCTTTGGTGGATGTAATAAAATTTAGGGTTTATAGATGTGAGTTATGAGTTTAAATATTACTATTTGAGTTTTTATTTTATTTTATAAAAATATAAAAAAATATTTTCATAATAATATACTTTATTTTATATATAAAAAATATCATTTTTAATCGAATAAATATTTGATTAACTCAAATTAAAGGTTTAAAGTTAAAGTTAGTAAAAATAAGATGATCAGACTCTATGCTTTTTGGCAAAAATTAAATTTTAAAATAAAAAATTGACATATATTGGCTTGCCTTAAAATGCAATACTAAATAAATAAGTTTAACTTTTGCTATTACAAATCATTGTTTGAAAACCTAAAAACAATCCAAATGAAAAAAAAAAAAACTTTAAATGAAAAATTGGCAATTAATTTTTTGGGAAGTGATTTCTAAAATTTGATTTCGTTTCTATTTTTAGTATGTTTGAAAAAAAATTTAAATCAATCATGATATTTTTATTTATTTTCAGTTTCTTCCTAAGTTTTTTAATTGTACTAGTGATAGAATCAATCATCTTATCAGTTTGTCGATCTAATCTATTCGATTAAGAATTTATAAATAATCAAAAAATGTAAATAAAAAAAACTCGGATCAATTATCCGATCAACCGATTCCTGATCTAATCAGTTCAAAATTACTTTTCGGACCAATCCCCCAATCGATTCCCAATCTGCTCGGCTAGTCCGATTCAAACAACAACGATTTTTCTTTCTTTCTTTCACGTTAGTCTATTCCATTTACAGGTTTGAAATCCCATTACTTGCTCCATCAAATAACCCCGATAAAGCAATTATCAACTTGTTTGCCTTATAAGAAGATAAGTTAGTACTGCTACCATTGAAAGAGCAATGAGTTGTTCATTTTGAAATTGTTGAAGTTCTAACAAATTTGGTATAATTCAGATTTACGGGACAAAAGAAAAGAAAACAATTTAAAAACATGTTTAAATAAGAAATTCCTTTGGATTCTACAAGACACAAACTTTTCTTGCCAAATGCAAGGACAAGAAATCATTGTTTGACAATCTAAAAAAATCCAAATGAAAAGGAAAACCCCAAGAAAATGAAACTTTTAATGGAAAAAAGAATCCAAATAAAGTTTTTTGCGACACAAGGCTACATTGTTAGCTTCTTGGATAGGAAGTTATATTTATGAAGTTGCAAAATGGGGATTCTTGAGTAATAATAATAAATGAAAATGAAAAATATAAAGGGTCTACTTGCTACAATAACTCTATATTATTCAACTACATGGCCATGGAAAACCCTTGTAATATGATTAAAAACATCTGAATCTTGGTTCCAATGCTTAAAAAGTTCCAATTACAAAAAGAGTTGATAGCAAATGGTTTTGTTCTCACCAATGAAGAAGATTAATATCAATCGAGTAAAGCTTGACCTCGTCTAGCGGGATTAGAAGCTGAAGCGCATCTCGGGTGAATAGCCGAGAGCATCAAGATGGCGACCATGGCTTTGTTCATCGGTGGAGGGCCACACCTTAGAATCTACAGGTTGCAATATCAAATTAAAATCAAAACATTTGGTTTCCATGTCGCCATGCAGGGAAAAAGAATGTAAAGTACCTTGATATCGGGAGTAGGTCTTTGGGCGGTGGAGTGCGAATCATTTCCTTTGACACAAAGCCGACACCTCCATTCCGGACTTCGTGAGGTGAGAAAATAATATCATAATAATGTAGTTTGTTAATAAAATGGCTATTAGAGTTAACGTTTAGTATGTAAAAGAAACTTAGAGTTAACGTTCAAGTATGTAAAAAGAAACTAACCTGACCAATCAACTTCAAGATTGCATACACATTGAAAGAGATGCAAGAATAGAAAATCTTTATATATGGAATGCACATGAAAGTTACATCACATATCGAAACATTTCGATGAATCATGTAAGAATACCATTAATTAGTCTAACGATGTCATGATTTTCAAGACAAAGTGACACTTATTTAAGATTGTTCAAACCACATACCATTTGCATTACGATCGAGAGAAAATGGTATCTGTTGACTAAATGGAGTGAGAAAGTTGTAGCATAGATAGAAATTTCAAAAGCCATATGCTTTTCAAATAATTTCTCTAATGAGGCTCCACTATGTCATGCTCTTCCCTTTTTTTTTTTAAGTATCCATATCTGAAACATGATTGGGCATCCAAATACATTGAAAAACTTGAAAAACTTAAGAGCATAGCCAAGTCGGACACATACTCATATCCGAATCTCATCACAAGCCCATGTAATGACCACAATGCACATCCTTTCTACATATGAAGATTTTTTTATATTTTAAAAATAATTATTGTGCGTTCTAGTCAAAGCATTTATTATCCTTCATTCCGAGAAAAGCTTATCGGTATTATCGGTCATATTTGTACTTGCATTGGTGCTATGCATGAAAAAGGGAGAAGAATATTTGGGACTTCATATTCGATAAAACTTCTCTGCTCCTCTACGAGATTCTGTAAATCTGAGCGGATAAAGAATGAAAGAAAACATGTTAGGAGATAGCCACATGAGAAAGGCATCAAAACTGGTTCAAAGCGTAGTAGACTTTAAGCGACCGAGTGCTTGGCAACAAGGCTATCCAACTCTTCCTGCAAATAAACCACTTGAATTTCAATTCTTGATCCATTTTCTAATTCTTGTGAACTAGTCACTAAGCACCCATGCCCGTATTTCATCCTCAGTGTGTACATTCACAGCAGCCATAATAATCATTGCACATTGAGTAACGCTCCGTAAACCTGTTTCAGCGACGGATACGTGTTAGGGGTATTACAGCTACGACATATGAGTCTTGAGAACGGTGGCGAGAACCTCCGAATTTCTCGATGGCAAGGTGGATTGAAAAGGACATAGTCAACTTCAAGTTGTTTGAAGAAGATGACCATCCTTTGAGACCCGGTAGTGTAGCTAGTCTCGTCAAAAGGTTCGAGCTTGGAGAGATCGAGAGATGTATTTGTTGATCGAGGTAGACATGTTTAAAGCGATAGTAATTCGTTTCTAAATTATTGGAAATATACTACTGCAAAACAAATTAGTTAGCATTGATTGGAAAAACTAAGCGAAGAATTAAGAAATCAAACTTTATTGTGCCATGGAAGAACCAACGCCTTAGAAAGCGAATTCATACGATCGATGTAATTATGTAATGGGCGTCGTCCCTAAGGTTAACCTAATGCTTTAATATTTTTCGCATACGAATAAGAAAGGTGGAACACAATTGGTATTGCTCTTCTCAGGAAATCACACTAGGATCAATTCCAGGAAAGTTTGGAAGGTCATAGTCGATCTGCTTAAAACTCAAACTCCTAGACATAATTTTCTCTAATGTAATTTAGAGAAATATATCAAAATTTTAAAGGGAATGGAAAAAGAGGCAAGAAGGAGGAAAGAGTTTTCTAATTGTTGTGTTTTGCTTTTCTGTGTAAAAATGAGGAAAATAGCTCTCTATTTATACTAATGTGAGAAAGATAAAATAGTAAATATCTGGGGGTAAAAGAGTAAAAATTGTAGGTCTTCACGCAACAATAAAAATATATTTTGTTCCAGATTTTCATAAGAGTAAAAAGCAGAAAAAGTAAAAAGCTGTTTTCATTTTCTTGAAAATAATATAAAATTTTTATCCAAAAGAAATATTCAACACTTGCACGCAAGCAGAAATGGCAGCGACACAACGCGCTTGTGTTAGGCCTATAGCCCAATTATTTAATAAGATTAGAAGTAAGGCTATAAGAAGTAAGGCTATATATAAACTCTCTTAATAGCCTATACTACATGTAGAGCCCAATTTCTTACCCAGACCCAAAAAATAAACCAAAATAAATAAAAAGTCCATTTTAAAAAAACAGTCCACTTACAAAAATAATAAACTCCCGAGGCCCAAAATTAAACCTAAGCCCAATAACTAACCCAATACCAGCCCACTAAGCCCCAAATCGGAAAACAAAGCGAAACAAAACCCTAACAACCGAGCGCGCCCAGCCCACGCACTCGGCCCGTCGCCCGCCCTCCGCATCATGCGCCTCCAAGCCTCCTCCACAACGCTTTCACTGCGGAAAAGAAGGAAAAGGCCGACAAAGCAACAAAGCAGTTGTATTTTATATTTTTTCCCTTCCTTTATTTGGCTATAAAAGACCGAATGAAAAGGGATTTTGGGGGTAGGATTACGATTGAGATATATACGAGAGCAATACAGTTTTTTCAGAGGAAATCAATACTGAGAAAGTCCAAAAAATAATCAGCAAAAAAGAAAGGTTTTGATTTTTCTATTTTTTTTCTTTTCTTTATTTTCGAATTTGTTCCTTTTTTAAGGTCTCCATTTTTTTTCTTTTTTTTTAAAAAAAAAATAATACATAAGAGTTTTTAAAATAAAATATAAAAAAAGGAAGAATACTTGTTTTTTGAGTTTCGGCCACCATGCGCGGTGGCCGGCGGAGGCGTCGGCAGCGGCGTCACGGCGGTCTAGTGACCGGACATTGGCCGGCGTTCGATCAGAGGGAGGGGGGAGAGAAAGGGTTTGAAAGAGTTTTTGATGGTTTTTTTTTGAGGAGGAAGAAGAAAATGAAATTTTTTGGGAAAAATTTAGCTTTTATAACTACACAATACGGCTCCGTTTTGAAAATTGGGTTCAGAGGCCAAAGCAGCGTCGTTTTTGGGCCTCGACCCGCGACCGACCCGCTCCAAGGGAGGATCCGTGCATTTTTAGAGAGAGGTTATTTATTGAGTTGGTCCCTCCGCTTTTTCAGGTCTATTACAATTAAGTTTATTTTATTTTTAATTTTGCCCGATAATTTGCCGGTTTTCAATTCGGTCCCCACGATCTTTGTGCGTTTTGGAGGAGGGAATATTTTATCCTTTAGTCCCTCCATGTTATTCACGCATTCAAATAGGTCCCTTTTTATTTTTTTAAAATTCTCCCCAAATTTTTATTTTAAGTTTAATTTCATCCTTTTCTTATTTCCTTTCATTACTTTGCTATTATCGTCATTATTTTGGTTATTATTATTATATTTAATATTATTATTACGTATTTATTATTATTACCTTCCTTATTATTAATATTATTACTTTTAACATTACCAGTATTATTATTTTAATATTACTACCACTATTATTTTTATTTTATTTATAATTGACTTTATTATTATTATATTCATTAGTATTATTATTATTATTTTTATTTTTACCACTATTATTATTTATATATATATATTATCCATACTAAATAGTCTTTTATTCTATATATATATATATATATATATTATTGATTTCATGTTATTTTGCGTATATTTTCTTCTAAATCTATTTATGTACATATATTCTTAAAATCTATTATATATAATTTTTCTTTTAAAGTCCTTATTTCATTATATAGTTTTGTTTATTTCAAACATTTATATATATATATATTTATAATAAGTTTTTTCATTTCATGCACGTTGTTTATTTGGATTGATATGTATTATTTTTTCATGTAGTATTAGTACCATATATTTTTATTTCATGCTCGATATTATGCTTGCGTGGTTCTTATTATTACGTTATGGTTTGAACTCCAACGTTTTGGCCGATATTGGTCATTTCATTTTTATCCCAAACAAATCGAACAAATGCATTCTCAGTCAATTTCATAATCGCTTATTTGAGAGCTTTTGAAAACAAGGCAATGTTTCGTGTTTGGAAGTTCGAGAAATTGTGCCCTAACGTGCTGGGTTTCGGTTTTTCGTTCGTCCAAATAACTAAATATCCTTTTAATTTCGGGTTTTGGGAAATTAAGGGATGATCTTAGTTTCGGGGGTTAAAATGTCGCACCCTAACGTACTGGATGTGATATTTTATCCTTTTGGAACAAAAGAGTCTTAATATTCCAAAACGAGTTATACAAACATTCTTTAAAAGGAATTGTATTTTAAAATCTTTTTAAATTCTCGACATAAAGACATTAAATAATCAATTAGGTACCAATTTTGGGGTCACGAGGGTGCTAATCCTTCCTCGTGCGTAAACGACTCCCGAACCCGTTTTCCTAAATTTCGTAGACCAAAACTATCGTTTTAATAAATCAAAAGGTTTTAACGATCAATCTTGAGGTGACCCGATCACACCCCAAAAAAAGATTGGTGGCGACTCCATTTTGTTTAAAAGTCGACCCTGTTTTCCAAACAAAAAAAATGGTTTGGACACTACCAATGTGAGATATACCCACTTATCAACAATCCTTTACATTACCAACATAGATCATCAAAATTCTAAATAATAATTTGTGTATCAAAATTCATAATTTCCATATGCATAATAAAATTTTTAATATATAATAACTTTCTATTCGCATAGTTGTTATACCGTATCCAACAGCCACCATTTAAATTATACTTCTATTAAATATTATTTAATTATTTATTAACTTAAAATTTTGTAATTAATGCATTGTTTATATGAAATTAAAAAAACCCAATAATTATATATATATATTGGTAGAAGGAAACATAGGTCAAGCCTAGATACAAGAAAATATGCTAACTACTAATTGACTCCTCAAGAATACTTGAGCAGTATCCTCTTCTAATAAGATCTTGATTTCATGCGGCGGCTCCTCAAGAACCACAAATGCTCAATATCACTACAAGTCATCTTGGCTAAATGATCCGCTACTTTATTATTTGTTCTTGGATACTTTTGAATTTTACTCTCAATCTTTGAGACACAAGTTGTGAATCGGTTGGACTTCAACAACACTACTCACCGATAAGCAAAGCATTATCACTCTCCAATTCCACTTGCCTAAACCCTTTGTTCCAAGCTAGTCTCAAGCCTTGAAAGCTTGACTTTGGCTTCAATTTGGAAAATATCGTGAAACTTACGACACCTTGAAACCAAACAACCAATCTTTGCTTGGTCCTCGAGCCACTCCGCCAATTCTTTGCTCTTGAACCGCATCTTGATAAGGAACCATCAACATTAATTTTGGTCCATCCAATAGCTGGTTTTGCCATTTGTTTAACGACATAGTAGTGCATGCCCATCATCTAATTGCACCTTCAATTTGCAAGGATTTAGTCCAAACGATAGCGGAAGAAATAATATCTCTGGTATTCTGTTCATACTGTTAAAAATGGCATCATTCACGATTTTCCAAATAAACCAACAAGTAATCCCAAAAAAACCTCCCATTGACCACAATTAAAACCATAATTACCCTTGTTCTTTAAGTTCCACGTGATCCACTTTTCAAGGAAAAGATGAAAAAACATCTCCAAAATTTCATAGGAGAAGCGCTTTCCAAATTGATTGAAGCGGAAAAACAGATTCCCTAACGACATGTAAAGCGGACTCAATATAGCACCGCAATGTTCACAACATGAAAAATCACTCATACCTCTTTTAGTACGTTCCTCGTTTGTCAATAGACGACCTCTAATAAGCAACCACAAAAACATCGACTCATTGAGGTGCTACTGATTTCCATATTATCTTGTCGTTTCTAAAAGATCCACGAATCGGACTCGACAAAAGATGCTTGTAAGTCTCTGCGGTAGAGAACTTCCTGCTGATGTCCATTTCAAGAAATAGAATCCGATCTAGCAACATTAGAAGGCGCTTTATGGGCAATAATATGTGTTACAACTTCACGGGGTAGAATAGAAGATAACCACTTTGCATGTTCCAGATTCCATCAGAAAGTGCCACATCGCTTACTAGGATGGATTCATCCAGTTCTCGGATCCAAGGTAGAATTGTCTAAGAGGATCAATTTCTCGCACCTAGATTAGAAAGGCGCTTTATGGGCAATAATATATATATATATATATATATTTTCTAAATTCAAATGCTAAACACTGACTAATGATACTGATTAACAATTTTGATATAGATGAAAACTTAACAAAAATTGAATGGCTTTTTACTGAATAGAACATTTGCATATCTTCCTATTGCGAAAGAGAGAAAAGTGAAAGATAATAAAATTAATAATTGTATAATTGAAAATTACGTAATTAAAATATAAGTGTATGTATGGTTTAAAGTTAGTCATAACATAACGATCTGAATGAAAAAAATGTATAAAAATATTAAAATCAAAATAATGCTTTGATGGATGTAATAAAATTTAGGGTTTATAGATGTGAGTTATGAGTTTAAATATTACTATTTGAGTTTTTATTTTATTTTATAAAAATATAAAAAAATATTTTCATAATAATATACTTTATTTTATATATAAAAAATATCATTTTTAATCGAATAAATATTTGATTAACTCAAATTAAAGGTTTAAAGTTAAAGTTAGTAAAAATAAGATGATCAGACTCTATGCTTTTTGGCAAAAATTAAATTTTAAAATAAAAAATTGACATATATTGGCTTGCCTTAAAATGCAATACTAAATAAATAAGTTTAACTTTTGCTATTACAAATCATTGTTTGAAAACCTAAAAACAATCCAAATGAAAAAAAAAAAAACTTTAAATGAAAAATTGGCAATTAATTTTTTGGGAAGTGATTTCTAAAATTTGATTTCGTTTCTATTTTTAGTATGTTTGAAAAAATTTAAATCAATCATGATATTTTTATTTATTTTGATTTCTTCCTAAGTTTTTAATTGTACTAGTGATAGAATCAATCATCTTATCAGTTTGTCGATCTAATCTATTCGATTAAGAATTTATAAATAATCAAAAAATGTAAATAAAAAAAACTCGGATCAATTATCCGATCAACCCGATTCTGATCTAATCGGTTCAAAATTACTTTCGGACCAATCCCCAATCGATTCCCAATGCGCTTCGGCTAGTCCGATTCAAACAACAACGATTTTTCTTTCTTTCTTTCACGTTAGTCTATTCCATTTTGGGTTTGAAATCCCATTACTTGCTCCATCAAATAACCCACGATAAAGCAATTATCAACTTGTTTGCCTTATAAGAAGATAAGTTAGTCTTGCTACCATTGAAAGAGCAATGAGTTGTTCATTTTGAAATTGTTGAAGTTCTAACAAATTTGGTATAATTCAGATTTACTGGGACAAAAGAAAAGAAAACAATTTAAAAACATGTTTAAATAAGAAATTCCTTTGGATTCTACAAGACACAAACTTTTCTTGCCAAATGCAAGGACAAGAAATCATTGTTTGACAATCTAAAAAAATCCAAATGAAAAAGGAAAACCCCAAGAAAATGAAACTTTTAATGGAAAAAAAAAAGAATCCAAATAAAGTTTTTGCGACACAAGGCTACATTGTTAGCTTCTTGGATAGGAAGTTATATTTATGAAGTTGCAAAATGGGGATTATTGAGTAATAATAATAAATGAAAATGAAAAATATAAAGGGTCTACTTGCTTCAATAACTCTATATTATTCAACTACGTGGCCATGGAAAACTCTATATATTTCTTTTAAAGTCCTTATTTCATTATATAGTTTTGTTTATTTCAAACATTTTTATATATTATTACTTATATATATATATATAATAAGTTTTTTTCATTTTATGCACGTTGTTTATTTGGATTGATATGTATTATTTTTTCGTGTAGTATTAGTACCATGTATTTTTATTTCATGCTCGATATTATGCTTGCGTGGTTCTTATTATTACGTTATGGTTTGAACTCCAACGTTTTGGCCGATATTGGTCATTTCACTTTTATCCCAAACAAATCGAACAAATGCATTCTCAGTCAATTTCATAATCGCTTATTTGAGAGCTTTTGAAAACAAGGCAATGTTTCGTGTTTGAAAGTTAAAGAAATTGTGTCCTAACGTGCTGGGTTTCGATTTTTCATTCGTCCAAATAACTAAATATCCTTTTAATTTCGGGTTTTGGGAAATTAAGGGATGATCTTAGTTTCGGGGGTTAAAATGTCGCACCCTAACGTACTGGATGTGATATTTTATCCTTTTGGAACAAAAGAGTCTTAATATTCCAAAACGAGTTATAAAAACATTCTTTAAAAGGAATTGTATTTTAAAATCTTTTCAAATTCTCGACATAAAGACATTAAATAATCAATTAGGTACCAATTTTGGGCGTCACGAGGGTGCTAATCCTTCCTCGTGCGTAACCGACTCCCGAACCCGTTTTTCTAAATTTCGTAGACCAAAACTATCGTTTTAATAAATCAAAAGGTTTTAACGATCAATCTTGAGGTGACCCGATCACACCCCAAAAAAAGATTGGTGGCGACTCCATTTTCGTTTTAAAAGTCGACCCTGTTTCCAAACAAAAAAATGGTTTCAACAGCTTGGCGACTTCACTGGGGACAAATAAGAGAGTCAAGCCGTAGGATTGATTATTTTTTGTCCTTTTATCAAAAATTAAAATTTGATTTTGATCCTTTCATCGCATGAGTTTGTGTCGTGTCATATGTTTGTTGTGGTTTGAGTCTCGTAGGATATTCCCGCATCATATTGCATGACCGTTGTGGTCACACCTTTTAAGTGGGAGTGAGAAACTATGCCTTCGTGAGGTTTTCACCTCCGCATGGGCTAGTGGACTGCTTCCGGGATACATCCGTGCCTATATCTTCGTGAGGTTTTCACCTCCGCATGGCCATAGGGAAATGTATTCCTCGAATCGAACTCGATCTGTATGAGCCTATAATGGGTGAGGATTGAGAATCTGTTTGGTTCAGTACCCTTCCTTTAGAACTAAGCCACATATAGCGATCCTTAAAAGCCCACCCTAGATAGAGCCATGCTGAACCTTAGTGGTTGCCCAGATAGCTGTTTGATACTTTTTTTTTTACTTGCTTTGGTTACTATTATTCGATACTAACCTGTTGTATTTTGGCTATTATTGCATGTCATTTCATATTAAAAAGGTGTCGATTCCTGTTTGGTTACTGAATTAGAAGGCTTGTCATAGAGAACGAACTTCTTGATAAAATAGAGGATAATGCGGTTGTCCGTATATGGTCAGAGAAGACGCAACTTGAGAAAGGGGATAGTCTAGCCGAGGGATATACATCGGAGTTGTGGGACTTCAGTCGTATCAGTGTGACACAGAATGAGCTCTAGAAATTAAGAGATATATGGGCCCGTTGGGATGATGAGACTAAGCAGCTATTCTATCATAATTATGGCGATCTACCTTACCTGTTTAACATCAAAGTGGACAAACACTTATTTCGGGCTATGAATCAGTTTTGGAACCTATAGCTGTTTCACGTTTGGGGAAGTGGACTTGGTGCCTACTGTGGAAGAATACACGGCCTTGCTTCGTTGTCCAAAGGTCCAAGTCGACAAAGCTTATTCGGGCCGCTAATGTACCGACTTTTGTAAAGAAAGTGATGAGTATCAGGGATGAGCGAACAGTGGGTCACGGCACTGAATTCAAACAAAAAGGTGAAGGAGATGCATTCCTTGGGTGAGCTTAAGGGACTTGATTGTAGTACATCCAGATATAAAGAGGAAAGTCAACATCTTCGCCTTGAGTATCTATGGTTTAATAATTTTCCCTAAAACCTTGAGGCATATTGATGAAGTAGTGGCTGACCTATTTAACCGACTTGACAAAGAAGTTACGCTGGTACCAGCGATTCTTGCCAAAACATTCAGATCTTTGAGTGCATGTCGGAGGGCAGATGAAGGTAGATTTATCGGATGCGTGCAACGATTGTTGGTTTGGTTCCATAGCCATTTCTGGAAGGTGGATAAAGTTTCTTATCGGGATTTTTCTGAGAACTACTCCCCGTTAAAGGAGTTAGCAGCCACGCCCAAAAGAGACGACATATCTGAAGAAAACTGGATCGCGCTCTTTCAGAATCTTTAGGAAAAGGACGTTGAGTGGAGAGCTCCTTGGTTGGTTCTCGATGAAATCCTTTACCGATGTGAGAGTTTTGATTGGGTCCCTCTGCTGGGAATTTGGGGAGCTGTTGGGTATACGCCTTTTGTTTGTCTTTGAGGAAATCTGAGATCAAAGCAGTTTATACCAGCGACACACGGGCTAGCTCAGTTTGATTTTACGCATGAAGGAGATAATTATAGGAAGAAGGTTCGAGAGATTTATAATACTTGGAAACAGACTCGCCAGATGAAAAGAGTTGTCGTAGGTCCAATGATGACCCTCGAGTATGATGCGTGGCGGAGTAGAAGAATCAATGATAATATCCCCAGACCGAGACAAGATGGCGCTCGACCAATGGAGGAATACCTGCAAGTAGTCCCTTCCGAGTTGGATATCATAAAACAAGACTTCGAAAATAGAAATTCGGAGTTAGGGAAAAGATAGAACAAGCTGGAAGAAGAAGAAAAAGTGCATTTGAGGTTAGATATTGATGTCCAAAAATTAGAGGTGAGGCGAGAAAAGGAAAAGGAAGGCCGAGAAAGATTTGGATAGTTTGAAGACTGATTACAAAAAGTTGCATTCATCGATGAGAACTGCTGGGTTGGGTAAAACCTCAGAACAATGGCGTCAAGAAATTCAAGAAGAGAAGGCTAAGGTCGATCAATGGAAGAAGAGGTTTTATGATGCTCAAGCACGAGAGAATACTCTGAAAAAGACTGTATTCGAGAGCCAAAGCGAAAAGGAGATGTTAAGAGCTCGAGTGGCAGAACTAGAAAAGACATTGTGTCAAAGCCGTAACTTTGCGGTGAAGCTGGAGACAAGCCTAAACAAGATTGAAGATTTGAAAGGAAAGGTGGGAGAGCTTGAAATGGCGCTGCAAAATAGTGAACTCGGGTGCAACTATTGGAGGCGGATAACGGCGATGGGAAGAATAGTTTCAACGATCTCAAGACCATGTAAGAGAAAGAGATTACGTCATGGGCGAAGGCGTGGCTCGAATCACGAGAAGTGGCTGATCATTTACAAGCTTTAGCGGTTCGGTGATGTGTTAAGTGTGAAATATGAGCTAAAGTCGGACCAGGGTCGAGAGCTAGCTTGGCTTCTTTAGAAAGTTAAAGCTTTGAGCATGAGGGCTAGGCCGTATATGTGATTTTGTTTTATGTAAAGGATTTTGTTTTCTTATAAAGTTATTCTAAAAGAAATTGAACCAGAATCGACACCTTTTATTTTTGCATTCATATCATGCATTTGCATTACATCGCATCATATGCATTAAATGTCATAAAAGAACCCTATTAACTAGAGATCGTATTATAGTTATCCTGGAACATCACTACCATACTCGAAGAAAAATGAAATCCATGGATCAAAGGTTAGAGAGGTTAGAACAGATGCAAAAGGAGATGCAAGACCAATTGCAAACTCAGATGCAAGAGCAGTTGGCTAAGATCCAACAGGACATGAGAGATCAAATCTTTGGAATCCCAGAGAAACATGATGAGCCGATTAACATGATTGTTGTTGACTGGAGGGCACGATAAAGCGAAAGAGCATATGGTCGATGCGGAGACGATAATGAAGACCCTGCTTATCCTCCAGGCTTTGCCCCGGTAAATTCCCAAATGCAACCACCAAGAGTGTCCGTTAACATCAAACCCCAGTATCAATCTGGTACCTTAGCCCTGGTAAATTTCCCAACAGGCTCGAGCTTCAACCCCGGAGATAATTTGGCACAACCAATGGTCCCTAACTTCGCTGATGCAGCAGAAGGGGAAAAGACAAGGGCGGAGCTCCCAGAATAGTTTGAAGAACGATGCAAATGGATGGAGGAGAAGTTCAAAGCATTGGAAAGCACTGATTACCAATGCGAGGTGGATGCTAAGAATTTGAGTCTGGTCCTAGATCTGGTACTCCCTCCAAAGTTCAAGATGCCAGAGTTTGAAAAATACAAACCCTCCAAAGTTTAAGATGCCAGAGTTTGAAAAATACAACGGGACCAGCTGCCCTGAAACCCATATTACAATGTTCTGTCGAAGAATAACGGGACATGTCAGCAATGACCAGTTGTTGATTCACTGTTTCCAGGATAGTCTGACTGGAGCCGCGGCTAAATGGTACAATCAGTTGAGTCGTACTCAAGTCAAATCGTGGAAGGATTTAGCTGAGCCTTCATGAAGCATTATGGCCATGTGACGATATAGCGCTGACAGGATCATGTTACAAAACATGGAGAAAAAGTCGGGCGAAAGTTTTGAAATACGCCCGAGAGGTGGAGGAAAGTCGCTACAGGTCCAACCGCCACTTGCTTTGGAGAAAAAGCGACCATGCTCTTCATTAATACCCTGAAAGCACATTTTATCAATCATATGTTGGGGAGCGCTACTAAGAGCTTCGCGGACATAGTAATGTCGGGCGAAATGATAGAAAACGCGATAAGGTGTGGAAAGATAGAGGCTGGGGAAAGCACGAGAAGATCAGCTCCGAAGAAAAGAGAAAATAAAGTAAGTAATGTGAGCTCGGGTTATTTAAAACCCGTTACTGTCAGTCAATCGAGAGCGGTAGCCGTGGGCCAGCAGGCCTCACCAAGGCAGGAGCCCAACACGAAGCATAATATAGAGAGGTTCCAGTTTACTCCCATACAAATGACGTATAGAGAGTTGTATAAAAATTTGTTCGATGCACACGTTGTAGCCCCTTTCTACTTGAAACTGTTGCAACCCCCATATCCTAAGTGGTATGACACAAACGCTCAGTGTGAATACCATGTGGGAATCGCAGGACACTCGATAGAAAACTGCACCTCATTCAAAATGTTGGTCGAAAGGCTTATTAAAGCGGGTGTTGTGAAATTCAACGATGCACCTGGTGTGGGAAATCCATTACCCAGTCATACGGATAAAGGGTAAACGCGATAGTCGAGAACATGGGGAGGAGAATCAAACAGAATGTTGCTGAAGTAAGAACCCCATTGAGAGAGGTTTGGAAGGAAATACGGGAAAGAGGGTTAGTTCAGCAAGAGTTGGGGAGTAAATCCCAAGATGCGAGGAACTACTGTGAGTATCCTACAAGAAAATATGCTAACTACTATTTGACTCCTCAAGAATACTCGAACGAGTATCCTCTTCTAATAAGATCTTGATTTCATGCGGCGGCTCCTCAAGAACCACAAATGCTCAATATCACTACTAGTCATCTTGGCTAAATGATTCGCTACTTTATTATTTTTTCTTCGGATACTTTTGAATTTTACTCTCCAATCTTTGAGACACAAGTCGTGAATCAGTTGGATTTCAACAACACTACTCATCGATAAGCAAAGCATTATCACTCTCCAATTCCACTTGCCTAAACCCTTTGTTCCAAGCTAGTCTCAAGCCTTCGAAAATAGCTTTGGCTTCAATTTGGAAAATATCTGTGAAACTTACTGACACCTTGAAACCAAACAACCAATCAACGCTTGGTCCTCGAGCCACTCCGCCAATTCTTTGCTCTTGAACCGCATCTTGATAAGGAACCATCAACATTAATTTTGGTCTATCCAATATTTGGTTTTTGCCATTTGTTTAACGACATAGTAGTGCATGCCCATCATCCAATTGCACCTTCAATTTGCAAGGATTTAGTCCAAACGATAGCAGAAGAAATAATATCTCTAGTATTCCTGTTCGCCCTGTTAAAAATGGCATCATTCCTGATTTTCCAAATAAACCAACAAGTAATCCCAAAAAAACCTCCCATTGACCACAATTAAAACCATAATTACCCTTGTTCTTTAAGTTCCACGTGATCCACTTTTCAAGGGAAAAGATGAAAAAACATCTCCAAAATTTCATAGGGAGAACTGCTTTCCAAATTGATTGAGCAGAAGAACAGTCCCTAACAGCATGTAAAGCAGACTCCAATATAGCACCGCAATGTTCACAACATGAAAAATCACTCATACCTCTTTTAAAACGTTCCTCGTTTGTCAATAGACGACCTCTAATAAGCAACCACAAAAACATCGACTCATTGAGGTGCTCTGATTTCCATATTATCTTGTCGTTTCTAAAAGATCCTGAATCAGACTCGACAAAAAGATGCTTGTAAGTCTCTGCGGTAGAGAACTTCCCTGCTGATGTCCATTTCCAAGAAATAGAATCCGATCTAGCAACATTAGAAGGCGCTTTATGGGCAATAATATGTGTTACAACTTCACGGGGTAGAATAGAAGATAACCTTTGCATGTTCCAGATTCCATCCAGAAAGTGCCACATCGCTTACTAGGATGGATTCATGCAGTTCTCCGGATCCAAGGTAGAATTGTCTAAGAGGATCAATTTCTCGCACCTAGATTAGAAAGGCGCTTTATGGGCAATAATATATATATATATATATATATTTTTCTAAATTCAAATGCTAAACAACGACTAATGATCTTGATTAACAATTTTGATATAGATGAAAACTTAACAAAAATTGAATGGCTTTTCTTGAATAGAACATTTGCATATCTTCCTATTGCGAAAGAGAGAAAAGTGAAAGATAATAAAATTAATAATTGTATAATTGAAAATTACGTAATTAAAATATAAGTGTATGTATGGTTTAAAGTTAGTCATAACATAACGATCTGAATGAAAAAAATGTATAAAAATATTAAAATCAAAATAATGCTTTGATGGATGTAATAAAATTTAGGGTTTATAGATGTGAGTTATGAGTTTAAATATTACTATTTGAGTTTTTATTTTATTTTATAAAAATATAAAAAAATATTTTCATAATAATATACTTTATTTTATATATAAAAAATATCATTTTTAATCGAATAAATATTTGATTAACTCAAATTAAAGGTTTAAAGTTAAAGTTAGTAAAAATAAGATGATCAGACTCTATGCTTTTTGGCAAAAATTAAATTTTAAAATAAAAAATTGACATATATTGGCTTGCCTTAAAATGCAATACTAAATAAATAAGTTTAACTTTTGCTATTACAAATCATTGTTTGAAAACCTAAAAACAATCCAAATGAAAAAAAAAAAAACTTTAAATGAAAAATTGGCAATTAATTTTTTGGGAAGTGATTTCTAAAATTTGATTTCGTTTCTATTTTTAGTATGTTTGAAAAAAAATTTAAATCAATCATGATATTTTTATTTATTTTCAGTTTCTTCCTAAGTTTTTTAATTGTACTAGTGATAGAATCAATCATCTTATCAGTTTGTCGATC
The DNA here is from genome assembly GCA_025698515.1 of Gossypium sturtianum. NCBI lineage: Eukaryota > Viridiplantae > Streptophyta > Magnoliopsida > Malvales > Malvaceae > Gossypium > Gossypium sturtianum. The sequence continues at coordinate 111,406,477 of CM046953.1, forward strand.
TAATCTATTCGATTAAAAATTTATAAATAATCAAAAAATGTAAATAAAAAAAACTCGGATCAATTATCCGATCAACCGATTCCTGATCTAATCAGTTCAAAATTACTTTTCGGACCAATCCCCCAATCGATTCCCAATCTGCTCGGCTAGTCCGATTCAAACAACACTGATTTTTTCTTTCTTTCTTTCACGTTAGTCTATTCCATTTCTGGGTTTCGAAATCCCATTACTTGCTCCATCAAATAACCCCTGATAAAGCAATTATCAACTTGTTTGCCTTATAAGAAGATAAGTTAGTACTGCTACCATTGAAAGAGCAATGAGTTGTTCATTTTGAAATTGTTGAAGTTCTAACAAATTTGGTATAATTCCAGATTTACGGGACAAAAGAAAAGAAAACAATTTAAAAACATGTTTAAATAAGAAATTCCTTTGGATTCTACAAGACACAAACTTTTTACTGCCAAATGCAAGGACAAGAAATCATTGTTTGACAATCTAAAAAAAATCCAAATGAAAAAGGAAAACCCCAAGAAAATGAAACTTTTAATGGAAAAAAAAAAGAATCCAAATAAAGTTTTTGCGACACAAGGCTACATTGTTAGCTTCTTGGATAGGAAGTTATATTTATGAAGTTGCAAAATGGGGATTACTGAGTAATAATAATAAATGAAAATGAAAAATATAAAGGGTCTACTTGCTACAATAACTCTATATTATTCAACTACATGGCCATGGAAAACCCTTGTAATAACAGTTAAAAACATCTGAATCTTGGTTCCAATGCTTAAAAAGTTCCAATTACAAAAAGAGTTGATAGCAAATGGTTTTGTTCTCACCAATGAAGAAGATTAATATCAATCTGAGTAAAGCTTGACCTCGTCTAGCGGGATTAGAACTGGAACTGCATCTCAGGTGAATAGCCGAGAGCATCAAGATGGCCAGCCATGGCTTTGTTCATCGGTGGAGGGCCACACCTTAGAATCTACAGGTTGCAATATCAAATTAAAATCAAAACATTTGGTTTCCATGTCGCCATGCAGGGAAAAAGAATGTAAAGTACCTTGATATCAGGAGCCGGTGCTGGGCAGTGGGTCTGAATCATTTCCTTTGACACAAAGCCGACACCTCCATTCCAGACTTCAGGAGGCTGAGAAAATAATATCATAATAATGTAGTTTGTTAATAAAATGGCTATTAGAGTTAACGTTCAGTATGTAAAAAGAAACTTAGAGTTAACGTTCAGTATGTAAAAAGAAACTAACCACAGCCAATCAACTTCAAGATTGCATACACATTGAAAGAGATGCAAGAATAGAAAATCTTTATATATGGAATGCACATGAAAGTTACATCACATATCAGAACAGCTCAGTGAATCATGTAAGAATACCATTAATTAGTCTAACGATGTCATGATTTTCAAGACAAAGTGACACTTATTTAAGATTGTTCAAACCACATACCATTTGCATTACCTGATCAGAGAAAATGGTATCTGTTCAGCTAAATGGAGTGAGAAAGTTGTAGCATAGATAGAAATTTCAAAAGCCATATGCTTTTCAAATAATTTCTCTAACAGGCTCCACTATGTCATGCTCTTCCCTTTTTTTTTTTTAAGTATCCATATCTGAAACATGATTGGGCATCCAAATACATTGAAAAACTTGAAAAACTTAAGAGCATAGCCAAGTCAGACACATACTCATATCCGAATCTCATCACAAGCCCATGTAACAGCCACAATGCCTGTCCTTTCTACATATGAAGATTTTTTATATTTTAAAAAATAATTATTGTGCGTTCTAGTCAAAGCATTTATTATCCTTCATTCCGAGAAAAGCTTATCAGTATTATCGGTCATATTTGTACTTGCATTGGTGCTATGCATGAAAAAGGGGAGAAGAATATTTCGGGACTTCATATTCCGATAAAACTTCTCTGCTCCTACGAGATTTACAGAAATCTGAGCCAGATAAAGAATGAAAGAAAACATGTTAGGAGATAGCCACATGAGAAAGGCATCAAACCTGGTTCAAAACGTAGTAGACTTTGAAGCGACCAGGGTACTTGGCAACAAGGCTATCCAACTCTTCCTGCAAATAAACCACTTGAATTTCAATTCTTGATCCATTTTCTAATTCTTGTGAACTAGTCACTAAGCACCCATGCCCGTATTTCATCCTCAGTGTGTACATTCACAGCAGCCATAATAATCATTGCACATTGAATGTACAACATTAATAAATAAATAAATCTATTCAAAGAAACTTGGAATGTGGTCTATAATAATGATAACATGGAATGGAAATTATAAAATCCACCATGATGTTTTTTATTATAAAATAAACTAAAAGTTCGAGTCATTCCAAGTCCTACGAGGTGACCCTAAAGGCCCTGCCCGGGGTAAGACATAAGCACCAACAGGCATGTGATCTGTTGGTAGAGTGTTGGACTCTTAGTTCCAGAGACCAGGGGTCAAACCTTGGCAACATCAAAAATTAAAAAAAAAGGACATAAGCAAGGGTTTGGGCCAATCATATGCTCGGACCCTGCTGCACCATAAAAAAGGGTCAGGCCTAGTACACAATTCCATTCAGGGCCCAATATAGCTCAGCATTGCTCGTAGAGACAGGCTATTCTGTTCTCCATAATGGAAGACAGAAGAAGCCTGTCGGGGTTTGTTACTTTGGACCAATTGAGTCGTTGAAAGATAAAAAACAAAGTAGAAAGTAAAATACCTTCAAAAGAATGTCCTCATATGTAACATTGGCATAAATAAGGTGTACGTTTGTCATGTCTTTTGGGTTCTCCAATATGGCTCTGGCTACCTAATCACAAACCAAAACCAGAAAACAAATATCGGAGACATGTTATACAAATATTTAAAATTTTGCAACAGGCTAAAAATAAAAACATGTGGCAAGGCAACATGTCTCTAATAGGACCAAATACATTAAAAGAATTAGTTGACAAATGATTGACATACTTGGAACATTGGAGTAATGCCAGAGCCTCCAGCAATCATCCCAAATGCTCTAACTTGACCAGGTTGATACCTGAACCGCCCCTGGAAGAAACAATTCATGGAACAACATTAAGAAAATTATAACCAAAGGTGAATTCTCAAGTTGAACAAAATTCAGACAAGGCAAAAAAAGCCCTAGGCAGCAAGCCTTCAATAATACAAGGAAAGCGTTTAAACAAACATGATGTGTTTGTATTCTATAGGAAATGCATTGCAATGTTTGGTAAGGTTGCAATTTATGGAGATAATCTAATATTTCAGGTTGCAATAAAAGCAAGATAAGTAGCTCGCCTAAACAAAAAGTTGTTGCTAACATCAAAAGCAATGTTAACAAAGAAACAGGCAGGAAATGGAAAGGAGTACACTATAGACGAGAGCACTCTATGCATTCATATTTAAGAAACTGTATACCTTGGGACCCTTCACAGCAAGATAATCACCAACACGCAACTCTCTGAAATGGTGTGACATCCTTCCTTGAGGATACATCTACTTACAAGAAGATTTCCATCATACAGTTAGAAGATGGGAACACTCGGATATATAAATATCACACTAAAGTTCACTCCAACCAGCAAGAAATTTCAGGAAAGTACCTTAATAACTAATTCAAAATGACCAACATCAGAATCCAATGTAGTAGGCGTATATGGTTTAATAACCTCCTCACCTTGGCTATCCTTGCCCCTGTTAAGATGAGAAGCATCTAACTTGTATAGTAGTCCAGTTTGCAAGCATTTGGGAAGTATCTAAAACCATTAATCTAAGAAGAAATACAAAAAGGATGAATACAATCAACTGAACCTGCAACTTATATGCTGTCCGATGGGAAGACCCAAAACTGAAGTAGGAGTAGGAAGTCCAAATGTGAACTTCGCCACATTATGACTCAGCTGCTGGCGCTTGACAAGCTTAAACTCTCTGAAATTTTCCGGATCAAGGCAGCCTAAAAGCACAAATGACAGCATGAGCAACTTCGTAGTAAAACAACACAGTAACGAAACTTATGGAAAGGAAAAATTTACACTGAAGTAGATTAAGTCTCAATAAGTCAACTTTCATAGGGGAAAAAAGGGTGATTGCTTTGCATTATCAAAGAAAAATCCATTTACAACAGAGAATAATACAAGGAACTGAGGATAACCAGAGCTCAGCAAGTGCTAACAAGCCAAATTCAAGTAGATATGTCACCTAGACTGCTTGAACCTGCGACTTTGCCTAACCTAAAGGTCATAAGTTAAAACGAACACAACAGATTTGTCACTTGAAATGTATGAATATGCAACTTTGATCAGAATTTCAGAACAATTCACATCAAAATATTGCCCTATATTGACGCCAGTAGTTTTTAACATTTTTCTATTGCTCCCAGCTTACACTGTTCTTTATAAGCATTAAGCACCACATAATACCAGCCTTAACCAATGATAAAGCTAACCCAGCCAAGTTATAAGATTCAGTACACAGGAATGCAATTTTTTACTAAGAAAAGGAAATAAATTAGTTTGCAATACTTGCTTCTGACAACTGTATTTGAATATTTCAAATCCTAAGATTACCTTATTAAGTGTTGGATACATAAATGTATCTGGCATTGGTATGGTTGCAATTTTCTAAGTTTTTCCATATATTTGGAGGACCCTTGGAGTCAAACATGGGTACATCAAGAAAAATGAAGAGGCCGAGCAACATAGCTTCATGGACCAATACCTTACGGATAAAGTATCAGCCCGTGAAGAGTTACACACAAACACAGCCATTCCATCCAGAAAACAAGCTGTTAATATTTTATGTGACAGTCATTCACCGTCAAGCATTTCATTCAAACTACATAAGAAACAGAACTCAATCCTATACCATATATTCAATCAGTATGCCAAACATTCAGAACCACAACAAATCACGACCACCGGAAAACAGTCTATTATTCACTACATTCTTAACAACAAACTATTAATCCATTTCAATACCTTACATGCCCTAAAAACCCATTGACCAAAATACAAATAGACAGGCCAAAACATACACAAAAACCCCGGGATTTAAGTACACGGTATACCTATTAGTTAACATTCAAGGAACAATCAATCAACGGGGAAAGAAAAGAAGAAACAATCTTTGAACAAAAGAAAAGAAATTTAACTGCTAAAAAGAACAGCATAAAGACAATTAAGTGTAAAGTCAAAACCTTTGGGTTTCCTGGAGGAAAAGAGATAAGCAGCAGCAACAAGAATGGCTAAAACAGCTACTCCAACACCAACAAGAATCTGAACATCCATGGATTGCAGGAACTCCAAATCCATGATCTTAAGAACAAAACCCAACCCTTTGTAGCAATTTATAAAGAATGGGTTTAATTCCTAGTTTAAGTTTTGCTTGCAGAGAGGGGCTTTGGTTGGGTTTGGTTTAGAGGGAGAGAAGAAAAGATAGAGATGGGGAAAATGTTAGGTGTAGGCACAGTTCATAACTCTATGCAATGAGACCAAAGTGAAGGATCTGGTGTACCTACCACCAAAGCATGACTCTCTTCCAACTTATCATTCTCTCATAGAATACAAGATATTATAAGGTAATTTTTTATTTTTCCTTTAATTTTTTATTATCCATAGTTCATCTGTATTTAAAAATCAAAATATTATATATATATATTTAATAATACAATATATCTTATTGCTGCAGCCAAAACTTACTAATTTTTTTTATTTGAAAGAAAATGACATTTAATATTAATCACTGTATCTGTCTAATGTTGCAATGGCAACTATGTGAATCCAACAAAAAGCCTGTTTTAAAATTTTTGTAACTAAATTAATTTATCTGCATTTGAATTGGTTTTATTTACCCATTTTTTATACTTATACCTTTTTGGCTCTTATATTATAGTTAAATTATTATTTTGGTACTTGTATTATTTTTTATTAATTTGACTCTTATGTTTTTATTCTATATAGCTCGTTACACCAACCCCATTTTTTATTAAAAAAATTAACTCAATCAATGGCATGTTGTCATGTGTTAAAAAATTTAAAAAAATTTAAAAATTCAAAAGAAATTTAAAATTATAAAATTATAAAAACTAAAAAAAGCAAAATATGTTTTTGAATATTATAAAAATACTTTTTTTTAAATTATAAGGACACAAAAATTTAAAAAAATAAATAAATATTTCATAAAATTTTAAAAAATGCATTTGTTTGGAATTTTTTAGAATTTTATGAAAATTTTAAAGAATTTTATGGTTTTTTTTTCTGGAAAATTTAGGGAATTTTTTTTTTCATTTTTATGAAATCTTTTATATTTTTAAGGAATTTTGAGTTTTCTAAGTAAAAAAATACCATAAAATTCTTTAAAATGTTCATAAATTCCTAATTTTTTTTTAAAAACCCTAAAATTCCAAACAAACAAATTTTCGAAAAATTGATTATTTTTTTTATATTTTTGAAGTTTTACGTACCTGTAAATTTTAAAAAATAGATTAAGACTTTTTTAGTTTTTTAATAAATTTATGAGTTTTAAAATATTTGGGAGCTTTTTAAAAAAATTATGATGTTTTGGAATTTTGATGAATTTTTTTAGTTATTTTATTTTTAAAAATTTCAAGTGAATTTGAAATTTTTTGATACGTGACAGTTGTCATTTGTTGGTTTTGGGTATTAGGGATTACAAAATTAAAGTGCAGGAGTCAAATTGATAACAAAAATAAAGTATAAGGGTCAAATTGATAATAAAAAAATACAAGTATCAATATGATAATTTAGTCAAATATTTGGAATTAACTAATTTTAAGATTAAGCGTTGAAAAAATAAATACTGAAAAATTAAATATTGAAGTTAAGTTATAAAAGATATTTGGTAAATTATCTAAAATTAAATATGAAATATAATTAGGTTGTTTGATAAAAGATAATATAATCTTAAATGAAATAGAATAAAATAAAATAAAAATGAACTTATTTTCTATTCAGTGATAAGTTATCTATTTATTATTTTTTTACACTTTTTTTGTGAAAAACAAAATTCTATTAGATAGTTTTCATTATGAATAATCAAATGTATTTAAAAAATTTAAGTTACTAAAAATATTAATTTTTAATTAATTGAATTTTTTAAAACATTTTATCAAATGTTAAATTAGTTTTGTATTTTGTATATTTTTAATTTGAATGAAAATCTACCAACGATGGCCCAGAATTTCCTTATTGAACATTTTCCAACCATTTTCCCTTAATCCTTTTTGTACAAATTCAAGTCTTTTTTCCTCAAAAAATAAATATATATATTTTTTATTGTAAATCTCCATAAATAATATATACATTTTGGAAAAATTGAGTGAACCAACCAATTGGGATTAGATTTATTAAATAAAGAAGTAAGTAAGGAGCATTTATTTACGTTAAAAGCTGCAAAAGCCAACAGTTTTGTCCGCACGTGGTTTTGGACTGCCTCATCTCTACTTTTGGAATGCCTTTTTGAGATGACCGTTACAATTAGATCCAATCATATGTAATTTTTTATTTTATTTGGGTAAATTATTAAAATAATCATTTTTATTTAAAATGTTACATTTTAGTCATTTACGTTATCATATTGTAACATTTCAGTCACTGAGCGTTAATTATCGTTAACGGTGTAACAGTAAACTAACGTGACACATTAGATCATCATTTCAAATGAAAATTTTAGGTTAAATCATATAATTGGTCCCTATATTTTGTCCGTTTTGAGTAATTTTTTTTTTCTTTTACGTTAAAAGATATGAAGAATGGAGGGAAATAGAAGGGGAAGCAGAAGAGAATGAAAAAAAAATAGAAAAAAAAAAGAAAAGTTAAAAGAACATAAAAGAAAAAAAAATGGGGATCAATTGTATAATTTAACTTAAAATTTTTGTTTGAAATTATGATTTAATATGTCACGTCAGCTTACAGTTACACCATTAATGCCAATTAACGACTCAGTAACTAAAATGTTACAACATGTTAACGTAAGTGACTCAAAAGTAACATTTCAAACACAAGTGACTAAAATATAACCTGAGGAAAACAAAAGTGACTATTTTAATAGTTTACCCATTTTATTTTTATTCAATTACTGACTTAAGCCTTTCAAATCACTATATTTTTCCCTTAATGTTAAGGACTTACAAAAAATAAAAAAGTTAAAACTGATGGCAACGCTGGCTACACTTTCAATTGTTGCAAAAATCTAATGAAACCATAGCTGCCACTATTTGATTATTTTAGTACAATAATGAAGCAAATAATATATCCGAGTCACGTTGAAGTAGTGGTGTTTATAGGTCTAGTCAGACTTAAGCATGATTTTAGAGTTGTGACCCAAATTCTTATTAAAATAAAATACAAGTGGTAGGATAGGGTGATCCACAAGGGCGAAGGTCGCAGCCTATTGTGGATCCCTAATAAGTAAGATACGGTACAGTACAGGCTACATAAGAAGAATCCGTATAGAAATTTTCTTCCTCTATTTAATATTGATTTGAATAAGGTGTTTCAGCATTACTGCATTACTTCTATTAGATGTTGATTAGAATAAGGTTTTCTAAACTTATAAATAGACGCAATTTATATTCCTTGTAATCATTCGAATTCGACATAGTGAATTTTCTTCTCCTTTGCCCGTGATTTTTTTCCCGAAAGGGTTTTCACGTAAAATCTGTGTGTTCTTTTTTTTTTCTCTTTTTTTCTTTCCATTGTTGACATTCTATTTTAACACGTGATATTAATATATTCAAGGAGTTTCTTTTGATTTTACCAATATAATACAATCTTCATGGAGTTGGGTGAGATATATTATATTGAGGCCTGACAGGTTTGGTGGATCTTCTAACAATCGAAGTAGGAATTGTAGGTGGAGTCCACCATCTATTAGTTCTTTTAAATTAAATGTTGATAGAGCCCGCAATTTGTCTTCAAGTTTCACATCTTTGACAGCAATGGCAAGAGATGAGTATAGTATGTGGTTATGGGGGATTGGGAGAAATATTGGAAGATGTAGTATTGAACAAGCTGAACTTTGGACTATTTATGACGGTTATAAACTAACATGGGATTTTAAGTGGAAGGAGGTTATCTTTGAGACTGACTGTGCTTTGGCTGTTAAAGGTATTCATGGTGGTCTTAAAGGACAAACAAATGGAGGTTTGATTTTACGAATACAAGAACTGTACAGATGTGAATAACGAGTAGTCATTAAGTAGATTCCAAGAGAAATAAATTTTGCACTTCACATTCTGACGAGATTAATGAAAGAGTTTCCGATTGGTCCTCAAATTTTCTATGTTGCACCTACTAAAGTTACCGATCAGATTCGATTAAATAATTGGTCTTTGTTGTCTAATTCTAATAGTGTCTCTGTTAATATGTAATTAATTCTCTCCAATTTTTTAATACCAAAAAAAATAAATACAAGTCCAATCTATTAAATCAACCCCATCAGATATTATTTTCCATATCACACTTACACATAAGCCCTTCAAAACACTATTTTTTTCCCTTAATGTTAAAGACTTACAAAAAGTAAAAAAGTTGAACTGACGGCAACGCTGGCTACACTTTCAATTGTTGCAATATCTAATGAAACCATAGTTGCCACTATTTGTTTATTTTAGTACATCCAATCAAGCAATAATATATTCAAGCCACGTTTAAGTAGAAGTATTTTTGGGTCAGATTGAGTTTGGGTTAGACTTAAATATAATATTAATATATTTTATATTTGTCTAAGTTTAACTCAGTTCGAAATATGAGTCTAAATTTTACCTATGTTTGTAAATGGCTAACCTAAACCTATTATAAACTCACCCATATTATTTTTAAAAAAAATTAAAAATATATTTACATTTATTTTAATTTAATATTTAATAAATTTATATATTTTATTTATTATAGTTTTATATATAGTCATCTTAATTTTTTTAAATGTTTACATTATAGTAGTGTAATAGCCCAATTTCGCCCGGGCCCAATTTTCAAACAAAAATAAATTACAAGCCCAAACAAATAAAAAACCTAAAGGCCCAATGGCCCAATAACCTAAAATGTTTGATAGAAAGCCAAAAACCCTAGGGTTTTTGGCGCCACTCCTCCCTAGCAGGCACGCCACCCGAGGCTCCTCGTCCCAAGGCCTGACGCGCCCCTGCCGCCATTTCACCAAAATGGCAAGGCGCCCTTCTCTCTACGCCATTGACCGTGCGCCGATACCTGCAAAAAGAATGAAAAAAGGACAGAAGCAGCAATGCAGGAACAACAAAGAAACAATAACAAAAATAGTAGAAAAATAGTGAAAAAACAACAGTATAATTCGGCTATAAAAGCCATCACCACAATGTATTTGGACGGACGAAAAAAGCAATCAAAAAAGAGATATAAAGAAAAACTTTCAAAGGTGATTTTTTTTTATTCGAATCTGTTATTTTTTAGAAAAAATATAAAACATAAAAAAGGGGTAAAAAAACTTACCGTGCCGTTCTATATTCCTCCACCGCGATTGGATGAGGATGCCATCTCCGATGAAGGATGGTTATTCTGACGGAGACCTCCGAATCGCCTTTGGTTCATCGGAGGCCTCGTCGGGAAAGAAGGTGCTGGGCACCCCTCGAAACCCAGAAAAACTGAAAGGTTTTTGGTCTTTTTTTGGTATTTTGGTGGGCTTTTGGAGATTTTGGCCTCAAATCGGGGTTGAGGGAAATAAAACGGCCAAAATAGGCCTTTTTCGTGAAATCAGCCACTTTGGGGGCAGCGATTGCTGCGCCATGGCCGATGACCTGTGGTCGGGCGGGGTGATGGTGGTTGTAACACCCCATACCCAAGTCCGAGGCCCGAGGCTGGATCTGAGACATTACCATACTTGAACTTGAGGAAACATGTACTTACGGTTTGTAAAATTTTGTTTCAAAGCGAAACTTCTCTTTCTTAATCAAAACATACGTTTCATGGGCCTACGAGGCCTTAAACACCTATCCGGAAACTTTGAAACTCAATCGGGAACTTTTCCTCAAAGCGAGGGTCCACGCCCATGTGACTTGGGACACGCCCGTGTACCCCTAAGACATGCCCGTGTCTTCCACCCGTGGTCGACATCGACTAATTTCACACGGCCTTGACACGCCCGTGGCTTTGGCCCGTGTGCTAAACTTTGGCATTTTGACTTATCCACACGGTCCATACACACGCCCCTATACTTTAGCCGTGTGGTAATTCAATTTACAAGTGCAAGGTGCAGACTTCACACGGCCAGGGCACACGCCCATGTGCTAACCGTGTGTCACACACGGCCTAAACATACGGCCGTGTGATTAGTCTGTGGTCTATTCTGACTTAAAAAACTAATGTGCAGGGGACACACGGCTTAGACACACACCCGTGTGTCTATCCGTGTAGGCACCTAGAGGCTATCTTCCAAGCCAATTGCCACCCTGATATCAAGATCAATCCAATACTCAATTCAATAACTCAAGTATTACATCTAACATGACAAGGATGCAGACTTCATTTATAGATAAAAACATACATACTTAATCATTCATGACCCATCTCTTTGGCCATATACAAAAAGAATACTAAGCTTGATAGCCAACACTTTGGCTAATTCTAAAACATAACTCAAAATGAAATGCTTCCTATACATGCCATACTTAATATATACAACTTGGCTATACCAAAATAGTGATTGATAGTGTGCTCCGAGCTCCGATGACGATGATCCACGAGATTAGCTTGGCGGGACTACATGGAAAGAAAGAATTAAAGACGTAAGCATTTCGCTTAGTAAGTTTGCATGTAATGCATATAACAACGTATATAAATATATATACTTAACATACTCATTCATCATAAGCAAAGGCATTGCTAAGTTCACATGCTTGAGCTTACTTACTCTTAATGATTCTTACACTTATCATGGTACTTACTAGTCTCGTGCTTGTAAGGTAAACAAGGTACCTGTATCACTTAATCATATAGATTAGCATACTTTGTTAAGGTAAGCATAATCTTAACTTCATCATTCATAACATGAATAATACTCTTAGTTCACTATGACTAGCATACTTTGATGATAGCTTTACTTGCTTAACTTTCTTGCTTTCTCATTTATTCTTTACTCTTTTGCCCGATAAATTACTATGAATAAACGAGGATACTGAATCTCATCTCACAAATATCTCGATGCCAAAGCCATATTCTAGATATGATCTTACATGGGATCTCTCAACTTGGTATCGATGCCATGTCTTGACATGGACTTACACGAAGTCTTCCTTGTGTGTTCCATTGGGAACTTACCATTGCCATGTCTTGACATGGTCTTACTTGGTATCTTTACTCATGAACGGGTTAATGCCGAGCCTTGGCTTGGACTTACATGAAATCTTCCTTGTTACTCACCAATGCCATGCCTTGGCTTGGACTTACATGGGATCTCTATCTCATGATAGCTTTTCAATGCCAAGACTTGTCTTGGACTTACATGACATCTTTACATGGAGACTCACCAATGCCATGCCTTGGCTTGGGCTTATATGGGTCTTCATCTCATAATAACTCTTCAATGCCAAGACTTGTCTGGTCTTACATGATAACTTGCTTGATTGCCGATGCCATGCCTTGGCTTGGTCTTATACGGACTTCCTTGTCTTATGTGATAGATCGAGTATCCTAAGTAATTCAACTTCAATCGGGACTTTCTCATACTTAATCTCATTGATTTCTTTGTTTAGCATAGCATCAAAAATCTCATGGAATTAAGATATATTCTACATCATACTAAGCAATTCAATGATATTAATCATAAAGCTTAGAAATCATACAAACTTACCTCAATGTACAAAATGTATGTAGAAATGTAATTTAGTCCTCGACTTTGTTCTTGTCTCGGTTTCGATCCGGGCTTTATTTTTCTTGATCTATAATAATAGTTTAGCTTATTTAATACACACATTGACTAAATTGACTCTTAACTCATACTTCGACAAAATTACCATTTTGCCCCTAAACTTCCTCATAATTACACTTTTGCCCCAAGGCTCGTAAAGTGATTTTTATTTAACTTTCGTGAACTTCATGCTTAGCTAATTCATTCTCTTAACTATAGCAACAATCAATTCTCACTATTTCTATCATGTATGGCAAATTTTACAACTTTTACAAACTAGTCCTTACTAGCATTTTTCATGAAATTCATTTAGGAAAATATGTTTATCTAACATCAAACTCTTATAATCTTTCATAAAACATCATTTTACAAGCATGTCATACATGGGTAGATTTATGAACATGAATTCTAGCTCAACTTATAGCTATAAATAGCTAATTCTGTAACATCCTGAATTTTTGGGCCTATGCGTTTAATAGGTGAATATGTTTAATATGTTAATTTAAGTAATAGAGGTCCAAATTGGGCTCAGAATTAGGCAAAGGCCTTAGTTAAATTATTAGATTGGGCATTATAGAGTTAAAAGAGTGGTAATTATGTTTAAAATACCAAAGTGGGCTTGTGGCCCAATCTTAGGAGGTGACGCCACACAAGGGAGTAAAGGGCCCAAATTTAAGTTTCATGGAGCCCAATTCTTTTAATTTAAGTTAGCTAAATTTTGGGCATTAGGATTAGGTGGAATGGATGGCAACAAGGCTAAAATTTAGGGGTTTTAATGTTTAAAATATGTGGATAATAAGCAGATAAAGGCTATTATTTAGGAATTTATTTTATGTGGATAATAAGCAGATAAAGGCTAAAATTTAGGGATTTTAATGTTTAAAATATGTGGATAATATGCTGATAAAGGAGGGAAGAGTTAGAGATAATTAAGTCTCTTTTAGATGAGCTAGTAGATTAAGATAAATGAGAAAAGATAGGATTTATCTACAAGGTTAGGTAAGTGCCGAAATTTCTATAAATAGGGGGAATATCTCTTCAATTTTGGCATTTGGGGTTTTTCTCTCATTCTTTTCTCTTCTTCTTTGAGTAAAAGCCGAAAACTCCTAAAGTTCCACCTTCTTCTTCATTCTCTGCAAAAGCCGAAATCTCTAAGCCTATTCCCTCATCTTCACTTTGATTCAAAAGCCGAAACTACACCTATTCTTCTCCTTAATATTCATTGGCCGAATCTCCCTTAGCCATCTTTTCAATTTTTAGTTCTTTCAAAAGCCGAAAGCGCGATAGATCATCTTTCTGAGATTTTTCCTAAAAACCGAAACTCATAGATCTCTAAGTTATAAAATCGTGTTACATTCGGGATTTCAAGGTAAGAGGATTTGTTTATTCATATATATAAAATCGGGTAGAATACTAACTATGGCCGAATATAGGAGAGGCCTATTTTCACATCTTTCCGGCTTTTTGAAGCAAAGCGTAGATCGGTTTAGCAAGGGTATCTACATTAATCAGGTGTGTAATACTTCCCCACCATCTAGATCTAATCATAAAATGCATGATCATAAGATTTATATGTTTTGATAATTGCCAACATCTCGGTTTATTGATGAAAGCCCAATGAGGGTAAAAGCGGATCACCAAAGTTAGTAAATAATTTGTTTAAATGTTATAAGTAAAATGCTTGTATGTGATTGCATGGGTTGGGTTGATGAAAGGAGGAAGTTATACGTTATATGTGTAGCGGTTTTTACCGTGATCTGATGTAGCGGCTAATGCCGTGAACTGTTATACTGAAGCCGGCCATTAAATGTTATACGGGCTTCGGCCATTATATGTTATAAGGGCTTCGGCCATCATATGTGGATGAGCAGCATGACTGCCATCATGGTGTGTAGCGGTGTGGGTCGATTGTAGAAATCCCCAATGGTGTGTACGGTTGAGTACGGGCGTGTAGCGGATGGAAACCTAGGCAAACAGGTTGGGCCTTGCATATTATTTGTTATTAATTTTTATTATTAGTATTAAAAAGCGTTGACTTTGTTTAACGGGCTTAAGGCCCAAAATCTAGTGGTGCATGAGGGTTGCACATCGAGTCTCGCGACTCACCCTTTTAATTAACATTTCGGGTGATACCTAGTACTTGGACCAGGGTGGAGAGGAACGCAAGGTGGCCATGCGAGAAGAATATGTGGATTTAGCAAAAGACTCAAGTTATTATTTTATATTTTTAATTGGTGGATTTTAAAATTTCGTTGTAATAAGGCCATGGGCCACTAGTTTATATTTTGTTTTATTTTGGGCTTTAATTACTTTTAGTTATTTAATTTTTTTATCTTAATTAAACTAAGGCATGTAATTAAGTTTGGTTTTATTTTACAAAGGAATATTCTATATGAAATATATTTGGGCTTTTCTGAAAAATACGACATGTTTGACAAAAATTTTCTTAGTGACATACCAGATCCGGTCGTAGCAATTGGGCCGGGTTTGGGGTGTTACAAATTCATAATACGAGGACTCCAAAAATACGAAGAATATTAAAAACGGGGCTAGGATGCACTTACTAGCAAGCTTCAAAAATTGAAGAACCCTAGCTATGGAGCCTCTCAAATTTTCGGCACAAGGGGAAGAAGATGAATAAGTTTTTTGTCATCTTTTTCCCTTTTTAATCATTTAATTGATAAATGACCAAAATGCCCTTCTCACTAAACTTTCAAAATTTCTAACTCATGTCCATTTTTGTCCAAAAATTATAATTTGGGAAAATTGCTATTTAAGGACTTCTAATTAATATTCCAAAGCTATTTCATACTAAAAGCTTTTAGAATCTCAAATTTTTTAACTTTTGCAATTTAGTCCTAATGGACCAATCAATGACAATTTCATAAAATTTCTACATGAAACTTTCATACTATCATGCAAACATATCTTAAACATCAAAACTCATTTTACTACTTCGGATTTGTGGTCTCGCACCACTGTTCCGACTAGGCCCTAAATCGGGATGTTACAATTCTCCCCCTCTTAGGAATTTTCGTCCTCGAAAATCTTATCAGCAAATAGGTTTAGGTACTGGTTTCTCATGCTCTCTTCTAGTTCCCACGTAGCTTCCTCTATCCCATGTCTTTGCCACAACACTTTCACTAGGGCAATACTTTTATTTCTTAGCTGTTTGACTTCCCGAGCTAATATCTTAACTGGTTCTTCACCATAAGTCATGTCGGGATGAATCTCTATCTCTGACGGGGCAATTATATGTGAAGGGTCTCATCGGTAGCGTCGCAACATGGACACGTGAAACACATCATGTATCTTTTCTAACTCTGATGGCAAAGCCAATCGATAAGCTACCGGCCCAACTCTCTCAGTAATCTCGTATGGTCCGATAAAACGTGGACTCAACTTACCTTTACGGCCAAATCTGAGAACCTTTCTCCATGGTGACACTTTCAAGAAAACTTTATCCCCGACCTGATACTCTATCTCTTTTCTTTTTAAATCCGAGTAGGATTTTTTTCTGTCAGAAGCAGCGTTTAAACTTTCTCGAATTACTTTCACCTTCTGTTCGGTTTCTCTAACCAAATTAACCCCGTGAATCTTATTTTCCTTGAGTTCAGTCCAATATAAAGGCGTTCGACACTTACGCCCATATAAAGCCTCCTAAGGCACGATCTTCAAGCTCGACTGAAAACTATTATTGTAGGCAAATTCTACTAATGGGAGAAACTTTTCCCAACTGCCTTGGAATTCAAGAATACAACACCGGAGCATATATTCGAGTACTTGTATTAACCTCTCTGACTGACCGTCAGTTTGAGGATGAAAAGCTGTACTACAACTCAATTTTGTACCCAAGGCCTCTTGTAACTTCTTCTAAAATCTGGAGGTGAATCTCGGATCTCTATCCGATATGATTGACAAAGGAACTCCATGTAGCCTTACTATTTCTGAAACATACAAGTTTGCCAACTTGTCGAGTGAGTAATCCACTCGTACAGGTATGAAATGGGCCGACTTCATAAGTCCGTCAACCACAACCCATACAACATCTTTCTTGCTTGGTGATAACAGTAAACCCGTTACAAAATCCATAGTGATACGGTCTCATTTCCACTCGGGAATCGAAATGGGTTGAAGCAAACCCGAAGGTACTTGGTGTTCAAATTTTTACTTGCGACAAATCATGCATTTGAAACAAACTCAAATATCTTTCTTCATTCTTGGCCACTAATACTGTTGCTTCAAGTCATTATACATCTTGGTACTACCCGGATGTACAGATAAACATCCGTTATGTGCCTCATGCAAAATTTTCTGAATAAGCTCCTCCTTTCTCGGTACACAAGTTCTATCTTTGAACGTCAAACTTCCATTGGGACTAATCTGGAAATTGGACTCAACATCTGTCTCGCACTGAGCTCTCTTGACTTGCAATTCACTATCTTCTTTTTAAGCTTCAATGATCTCTTGGAGAAACATTGGTCTAGCTCTCAACTCAGCTAGAATAGAACTATTGTAGGATAAAGTCATCCGCGAATTCATTTCCCTTAATACAAATAGGGACTTTCTACTCTAAGCATCAGCGACCATATTCGCCTTTCCGGGATGGTAGTCAATGACCAACTCATAGTCTTTTATCAACTCTAACAATCTTCGTTGCCTTAAGTTCAACTATTTCTGCGTCATCAAGTACTTCAAACTTTTGTGATCGGTGAAAATCCGACATCTTTCACCATATAAATGGTGTCTCCAAATCTTCAATGCGAAGCCTATGGCAGCCAACTCTAAATCGTGCGTCGGATAATTGTTCTCATGGGGCTTTAGCTATCTTGAGGCATAAGCAATCACTTTGCCTTCTTGCATAAGTACACAGCCTAATCCGTTTAAGGATGCATCGCTGTATATCACGAACTCTTTCCCTGTCTCAGGTTATACTAAAACCGGAGCCTCTGTCAATAATGCCTTTAGTTTCTCGAAACTTTGTTGGCATCTTTCTGTCCACTCAAACTTCACATTTTTCTGTAACAATTTCTTCATCGGAGTTGCAATCATGGAAAACCCCTTGATGAATCGTCTATACATGAATCGTCATCACACTATCCAATCACATTTTGGTACCTTATGATCATGTATATATTAAGTATGGCATGTATAGTTGAGTTGAAATAGATTATGTTTGAAATGTGTGTATAGCCATGTGATGTGGCTAGATAATTGTATGTAATGTGAATGAGTAGTCATGACATATGATGCATATTTTGGTAAGGTATAGTGGCTGTTGAGATGACCAAAATTATGAAATGTTTATGAGGTAAAGTTGGTATTCTATTGATAAGAAGATGTTATATTGTATTGGAAAGATTGTGGATGAAACTTGCTTAGAAATGTTTGTGATCTAGTTGACTTAAATGGCACATAAGATGGTATGTTGGTAATGTTCATGAAAGGGCTAGAAAAGATGACCATTTTGGTATGTTTTGTTGCATTGGTGATATTATTTGAATTGGTATAGTGCTTGTAGGTATAGCCTAATGTGTGGGTGGCAATTTGGCCTTGTAAATGGCCTATAATTACCCACACGGTTGAGCACACGGGCGTATGGCTCGACCGTGTCCTTCGTGGTTGAATTTCAAAACAAGTCAGGCTCAACCACGGGCTGGACACACAGGCGTGTAACTGGCCGTGTGGTGCAAGTCAGGCTCGACCACGGGTGAGGCACATGGGCGTGTCTCAGGCCGTATGGACAAGTCAGTATGTATGCCCTGTTTTGCCACCGCTTAGGCACATGGGCGTGTCTAAGGCCGTGTGAGGCACATGGCCTGCCCACACGGGCGTGTGACCTCTGTAGCTTTGAAAAATTTTTAAATTTCTGAAAATTTCCGTGTGTGTTCGGTTTAGTCCCGGCCCCTTTCTAAAGCATGTATAAGGTCTTGTAGACCTTTATAAGAGACAATTTGATTTGATTTGATGAATTATGTTACAAAATGTCCGTCAATGTTTCCATTTGTCTGGTAACGTCTCTTAACCCTATTCCGACGACGGTTACGGGTTAGGGGTGTTACAAATATAGATTTTTGTATTTATTTTGTGTTTATTTTTTGAAAATGTAGATACTCTAAGTTAGTCACAAGACAGATATGGATTCTGATGGTAAGCATGATCATGAGGGTTAATCTGGTGAGACTCTCGAAGAGTCGTTTACTTCTCCAGGATGTGAGTTTGTTCAGGAGTCAGAAGTCAATACGGTTCTGCCAGCTTCGGGTAGCGATAACCCGGAGGTTGGTACCGAGGCGTTGACTCGGATGGTGAGAGAGGTGTTAAAGAAAGTCTTCGAGTCTAGTTTAGAGAGGAATAGAGAGTTAGTTCAAGGTAGGTGTGTGGATTGTGGGAAGAAAAGGGATCGTAGTCCTTTTAGGTTGGAGCCTCAGCCTAAGAAGTGTATAAGAACGCAGTTGGGTGTTAGTAAAGGTTGTGCAAATGGTTCTGGTAATGGGACGAGCGTATCGGTTTGTGGACACTATAAGAAGTACCATTCGGGTAACTTTTGGAAGAAGTTGGGAGTGTGTCTTAGATACGGGTCCACAGAGCATCGAATTAGGGAGTGTCCGCGATGACATTGAGACAGGTATGGTTGTAGGTTGTTATGATTCTGTGTGTTATTTATTTGAATGACATTGATTACTTATTCGTTGGATAACGTTTGTGTGTGTGATGAACAAGTATGTATCTGCTTCAATGACTAAGTGTTTTGGTTGTGTGTGAGGTCTT
The DNA here is from genome assembly GCA_025698515.1 of Gossypium sturtianum. NCBI lineage: Eukaryota > Viridiplantae > Streptophyta > Magnoliopsida > Malvales > Malvaceae > Gossypium > Gossypium sturtianum. Next base: position 111,426,161 of record CM046953.1, read on the forward strand.
GAGTTTAATTCTAGTGTGGTAGCGCTTCTAGACTAGAGTGCGCAGCGGGAGCATAGTGGTGTAGCTTGTGTTATACCACTGTTCTGTTAGTGGGAAATTCCGGGGACGAAATTTCTGTAAAGAGGGGTGAGTTGTAACACCCCGAAATTTGGGGTTAGAAGTTTTGAGATTTATAGGTAGGGTCAGTGGCTAGATCGGACAATTGGGTTTGTTGCTGTGTTTTATGTTAGAATGGGCCTGCTGGTCTGGTGGTTGGATGTGTGCTAGTTTACCTCTGGGTTCTGGGTTCGAATCCTCATGTGTGTTGAGGAATTAATTTTATTTGAGTTTTTTTTTTGTTATATATATATTTATGTGGTTATTATTTTTATTTTTATTTTTGGAAAAAGAAAAGAAAATGAAGTTGTTTCTAAATCACTTATCACATTCTTCTCTTCCCTCTTCACCCTTTTCTTCTTTTTCTTTTAATCTTTGATTTTCTTCTACTGCTTTGCTTTGGTGGTTTGTTTTCATCTCGATTGGGGTTCGGCTCTTTTGCTTCTACTCCATTTCTTTTGCCGTGTTTACCAATTTGTCGATAGGAGTTTCTGGGATTGGTGGATTTGAGGCGTCGATTATTTTTGAGTGTTTTAAATGCGATATCAGGTGTGGGTTCGAAAACTTTTCCTTTTTGTTATTGACGAAATTCTGATTTGGTTTTGTGAATTTAGACATGGTTTGTGGGTTTATGAAATTTATCAACTGAAGTGTCGTTGTTGCGGAATCGTTTGGAATTCTGTGTGTTTTTCACTTATTCTTGAGTTAACGAGGGTTGGAGATTGTTTCGACATCAAAGGCACTTTTTGCAGCTTATTTTGGTATGGTTTCGTGACCACACGGGTGGCCACAATGGCGTATTCCCCACATGGGTGGCTCACACGGCCGTGTAAAATTGGAAATTAGGGTTTTTGGACAAATTTTGGTGCCACACGACCTGGCTACACGGGCATGTGTCCCACACGGGCGTGTGAGATCTCCACATGGCTGTGTCTCCTCTACTTTTAATTTTTAGCATTTTTGGACAGTAAGTTACACGGGCTGCTCACATGGGCGTGTGTGGCCTTCACACGGGCGTGTGTGGACTTCACATGGGCGTGTAGACCCCCACACAACCTGGGTATTTCCACACGGCCGAGGCACACGGCCATGTGGTCCTACCTTGCCAAAATTTTGTATTATGTTGATTTATGACCTGTTTATGGTTCTGTGTGTTCTGACCCTTAGCTAGGTCTTAGTAAGGGTAGTCGGGACTCTATTTTGACTCGGACATATCTGTTTTATGCAATCATTGCTTTAGTTAAGTGACTCTTTAATGTGATATTGCCTAATAAATGAGTATTTGCTTCAGTGGTTAAGTGATGTGGGTGTGTATGTGACTGTCTGGAAACTGTGTACATCGATTCTATAACTGACTGCTCAGCTCAGCTCAGCTGCATACTGCTATTTACATGGCTTTGTTCCACATTCATGGTATGTAGGGTTGGATGGGCCTTTCGAGGTCCTATGTGGTGTGCAAGGCTGGTTGAGTTTCTTATAGCTCACTTGTGGTGTGAATGAGGGACGAATAGGTGTTTGGCTGGATGGGTGGGTTTCATGTTGATGCATTTGTTCCGCATTTTGTCTGTCTGTCTGTTTGATTGTGAGATTAATGGTATATAGATCGATGTGTTTAGTATTGATGGTTCTGTTTTGGTTGTGATGATTATTTGGATATCGGATTGTCATTGTGATATTTTGTTTTTATTGTAGCACTTAATTTTCATTTTTTTATCGTTCGATCTCACACTGGGCTCGTGTAGCTCACCCCCCCAGTTTCCCCTTTTCAGGTATTTTAATATGTTGTTGCTGGACTCGGCACGCCGGAGGTCTCGGACAACCATGTTTTATAATTGACTTTAAAAGTATTTTTCATAAATTCCGCATTTATAAATAAACAGTTTGAATTGTAAGTTTAATTTTGATTATTGTGGTACGAAATATTGTGTTATACGCACGTAAGTGTCTTTTGGACTAAAATTTTTGTAATATCGGGATTTTACAATGGAGAGTTTTACGTAACTTAAATACCATTTGTTTTCTAGCTGGTTAAACTAAAATCTTTCCTATGATCACTTCGGCGATCAATGTGACCTTCGGAATCCGGCCTAAACTTCTAGGCTGGGTTTTGGGGTGTTACAAATATTCCCCCACAAAACAAAAATCTAATACACTTACCAATTTCGTGTTCACTCTTTTTATATGTGGGGTTTCACCAATTTCATGTTAAAAAAAGCTGCTATAGCAATAATTTTATACATCTTTCAACAAATCATTTCAAAAAACAAACAGAATATGTTATACTAACAAAATGATCCTATGGTAGTAAAATCTTAACCAATCATTTCAAAAAACAAACAAAATATGTTATGCTAATAAAATGATCCTATAGCAGTAAGATGTTAACCAACCATTTCAACAAATCATTTCAAAAAACAAATAAAATATGTTAACCATCTCAAATCATTTCTTTATCTTCTTTACTACAGCGGATTCTTGTGTGCTGATAGGTTCCTGATATGCTATCCTTTTTTGTCTTCTAGTTCTCATACTCATACCAGACTGAGAACAAAAATCAAAACTCCAAATTAGATTTAAATAATTTGTAATTGATATTAAAAAAATTGTTTACGATATACCTGTGATCCAGTTGTGTTAGGCTGAATGCATGGTGTTCTGTTGTTCTTTTTTTGGCTTCTAGTTTGTGTACTTGTACCAGACTAAGATTAAAAAAAAATTAGAACCCCAAATTAGATTAAAATATTTTTTAATTGACATTAAAAATAGTGTATAGATATACCTGTGATCCAGTTGTATTAAACTGAATGCTTGGTGTTATGTTGTTATTTTTTGGGCTTCTAGTTCTCGTATTCGTACCAGCCTAAGACCAAAAATATTAGAACCCAAATTAGATTTTAATATTTTGGAATTGACAATGAAAAAATGTTTACGATATACTTGTGTTCTCGTTGTGTTAGGTTGAATGCATGATCTTTTGTTGTGACCCTCACCACCACATTTCCTGCACCTCATAATTAGACCAGCCCTACTGAGTTGTCCAGACTTCACTTTTTTCGGTTAATTTTTTTCCTTCCTTCTATTCTTCTTTGGCCTACCAGGCATTGTTTTCTCAATTGGTGGAAGCACGGGCTCAATACCAGATTTAGTCCATTCATGTGACCCATTTATGGGTTGCAAATCATATTCATATTCTTTCAAATACGTGTCCTTATGGTAGTACCTATGTAAGTAGTCATCAGGATCTTGTTCAAGATGTCATATAGCACAACAGGCATGGGGACAAGGGATCCCAGATAATTGCCAACTTCGACAATTGTAGGTTTTGTTCTCTACATTTACTACATACTGTTTTCTGCCTTTCTTAACTTCACACCCATTTTTCCCATTTTAGATCATCTTCCAATCAACAACTTCCTTCTTGTTGTCATCAAATTTCTTATTTATTAGTGGACCATAATTATATTTCCATGAACTGCATTACATCCTCTTAGCCACTATTTTGATCATCATATTAACTCTAATTTCCTCCAACATGGATATTATGCTCTTAAATCTAGACTCCACGATGCTGGAGTTAAATGCTTCACAGAGGTTATTGTCTACAATATCTGACACCGAGTGTTAACCCCTGGAAGGCCTTGGTCCAAGCTTTCGAATTCTTAGAGAATAACTCCTTTGCAACACCTTCATCAAGCTTATACAAGTCTTCTTTGTTTTGTTCCCACTCCCTCTCTGTTGTAGACTTCACAACTTTCCAAAAAGCAAATTCGAATATCTTTGCTTTCTTCCTACTAGACCAGATTGATAAGACATGCCTAGCAAATTTCTATGTTCTACTCTAGGCAGAATGTCATTAATGGCTATCTCGAGACCCTGTAAATTAATTTACAAAATATAAGTAAATCATCAGTAATAATTAATAGTATTAGTAATAAATAAAGGCAAAATAAATAGTTTACCTTTTGTTGGTCACTAATGATGGTATACCCAAAACCATCTTCCATTCCTAAGTTTGCTGTCAATAGACTAAGAAACCATGCCCAAGAATCAATGCATTCCCCCTCAACAATAGCCCAGACAACTGGGTACATCTGATTGTTTCCATCTTTCCCTACAGCAGTCAACAACTCACCCTTAAATGGACCTTTTAAAAAGCAACCATCCAAACCTAGTATAGGTCTGCACCCTTCTTTCCGACCTCTTTTCAGTGTTTCAAAACAGACATAAAACCTCTTGAAATGTGGTGGAGATTCAAGTGTGACTCTATTCATTGCCATCTTTATAGTATTTCCAGGATTCTTTAGTATCAACTCATCAGCATAATCCCACAGCATAGCAAATTCCTATACGAAGTTCCTTACCAACTTATCATTCACCATTTTCTTGGCCCTTCTACACCTTGTCATATTAACATTGACATGCATTTCTGAAGCTACCTTTCTTTGTATCTCCCTTAGCTTCATTTTTGGGTGGTCCCTAATAGTAGCTTCAAAATGTTCTGTAATAACTTTTACATTGACCATTTTGTTTCTAAATCTAACACAACAGTTGTGCTTATCATGAAAAATTTCACCTGCATCCATCTGGCCATGTTATTGTAACTTGCAAATATTCCCCATTTACACTTTTTTTTATGTAACACATTTAACTCTAACCCTATTTGGTTCATTCCTGATTATCTTAAGCTCCCTTCTACAACAAATTGAGTACTTACGAATTGTGGATTTGAATTGCTCAACATCTTTAAACAACATCCTAATACAGAAGTGTGGACTTGCTGAGTTTGGATTATATGTGGGGAATCTACTTCCTCTTCTACAAACATCAGTATTGTCATCATCTTTTGACCCAATTATGCTCCCATGATCATCACTATCAAAACATTCAATCTCATTTCCATCTTCTTCCCTACCAACACTATCATTTAGTCCTTCACCATCGATTTCTTTAGGGACCTCAACTTTAAATTGCTCTCTAGAGCTTTCACTTTCAGTCTCATCAAGTACTGTTTCCTTACCTTTCCCATTAGTTTTCCCTTCCACTTCCCTCACATTTTGCCTAGCTTCTTGAAGCTCTTCATCATCATCACCATCTGGTAAGTACATAACCGTCATCAAATAAGCATTTTCATGCTTTGAATCACTATCACTTTCATCCCTAACCCCCCTCCTCACCACCTTCATCACTCTCACCATATTCACTGACAGCAACATCAACCCCCTCCCACCTCCATCACTCTCACCACCTTTACTGACATCAACATTATCACTCTCCCCACCTAAACCTTCAGCAACCTCACCACCCTCTCCCTCACCACTTTTACTGCCAACAACCTCACCACCCTCACCCTCACCCTCACCACATTTACTGCCAACAACCTCACCACCCTCACCACCTTCATTACCATTACCACCAAATTGCAAACATGCTACAGCTAATATTGATTCATGATCGACAAAAATAGTAGTGTAAATATCATGCTCTACATATAAGTCTATCTCCTTATGCTTAACCCAGTAGTTTATCATGCCAATAGTGCTACTATCATTCCACACAACCCTAAGGTTATCCTGCAAAGTCCTACTGCCAGGTACATAGAAATAAATTAGTTGCACTGTTTTAAACCCTAACCCAACTTTAACTATTTTAGACAACTCAAAATGCGATATCATATCTGGATCCTCTTTAAACCTCACCATCTCACCACCTAAATACCTAACATAGGGATCACGTACAAATTTACCTCCAACATGCAAGTTGGTGTGATATTCCTCCTCTACAGACATCTGTAGTTTAAAGAATAAAAAACATAAGCATAATGACAAACAATGTGCAACAAAAAAAAAGGTAAATACAAACAAATTATTAAATAATATAAATCATAAAATGATTTAATAATTATATATATGTCATAACAGCACAACAATAAAACATGGAGGGACCACTTCAATTCCTCGTGCAGTGAAAAATCTAAAATTATTGCCCCCACTAAGAGTTATTACTAAGTTCATAGAAAATCCAAAATTATTGCCGCCACCAAAGTTATCAGCAACAATAAACAAAAACAGTTACCAGTAGACATATTAAACATAAAGCTTCTTCTTTAAAAAGGACATGTTGAAGGCTACATACTGGAGGTTATTGTTTATAACAGTGCTCTTGAACTTAGAGTTACAAAGGATGGCAGGGAAATAATTGGTGAAGGAATAAGGCATATTTTCCAAATACATTAGTAAAGTCCTTGGAAAATTTTCTGTGCCAAGGATGCAGAACACAATGAAACTATGAGTTAACATTGCAAATGCTGAACCTGTAAAAGATGGGATCTCTAGTTTGGCAAAGCAGGCAGAAAAAATTCTTAGCAAAAGGAACTGCATATAGAATTCAATTTAAATTAAAAAAATAAAAATTATTTACTAAACAAAAAAAAAATTCTTAAACCAAACAATAAGTAGTAGTCTTTTTTATTAGCTCAACAAAACTGTAGTTATATTGGTAAAGTGAGTATAAATTGACAGCAATTGTGAAGGCTTAAATACTCTTCAATTAATTACCTCTGCAAAATTGTAGTAATAATAGGGAAAAAGTGTAACGCCCCAAAATTTTAATTTTTGATTTCGTGTATGTGTGACACACAATGTCTATCTGCTTCAGTAGTTATGTGTTCTAGGTGTGTGTGAGAGGTCCCAAGTTCAAGCCTTACTTGGGCAAATTTTGGTATTTTTATAAATAAAGCCTTAACCTTGTGCAAAGGGCTTAAGTTTAAATGTTGGGAAAATTACATCAGAATGGGCCTGCTGGTCTGGTGGTTAAGTGGTGTGTTATTATGGTGGAGGTCTTGTGTTCAAATCCCTACGCAGGCAAAGGTATTATTTTTTTTGCTCAGATTTTGGGATAGAGTTGTGTAATAGGGGGATTCTAAGTAGTGGATGTGAAGTGGGAATTAGGGGAGAAGATTAAGGGATTTTGGGGGTTATCGGGATTTTATTTTATTTTTTCCCATAACCGAATTTTGGCTCCCTTTTCCAAAAACAATTTCTGCCGTCTATTATTCTCCCTCTCCTCTTGCCAAAATTCTTTGAGTTTTTCCATCTTTCTCTTCTTTTTCTTGTTCTTAATTTTTCCCTAATCCATTTATTTTTCTTTGTTTTCGCATGCGTTTAGTGCTCGCTTAGTTTTGGTAAGTGTTTCTCTTCGTTTTTATCATGAATCTCTTAGCGACTGAAGTGGTAATGTTTTTTCTCTGCGATTTGGGCGTAGGGGGAGGCTCGGACTGGTGAATTCAGTGTTCTCATCTTAACAATAGTTAAACGGAGGGTTATCGTTGGCGGTAAGTTGGGATTCTGTTCGTTCTTGGTTGTCAATTCGCTTGTAAATCCGTTAAATTGATGTTGAGTATCTTGATTTTAGGCCTTGAAGTGCTCGGGAGTGATTAGGCATCAAAACTGTAACACCCCAAACCCGACCTAGAAGTTAGGCCCGAATCTGGCGTGTCACATTGAAGGAAGTTGAAAAGCTAAGTAATTGTTTAGAAAAGTTTTATTGGATTTTTGAACTCCGAGTTCGTTGTTTGTTTGAGAAAAATGCGATTTGCTAAATGACCGTTTAAAATTTGTTATTATTTTGAAAAACTGTTTTGTTAGAAAGTTGAACTTGCATCGTTGCGTAAACATGATATTTTAGAAAACAATTGCTAATGTTTTAAGAAAACCTCGTATTTATAAGTTTAACAGTTATAAATGAAAACTTAGAAAAAATAAACTAATGGCCTTATTACAAAATATTAACCCAAAACAAATAATCTTAAAATAAGGTAAAAATCGAAATTACTAAATTTCACGAGTAGTATCTCCGATGTATAGCCACCCCCGAGTCCTCCACGGCTCCCAATCCTCTATCGCTGGGAATTACCTGAAACATTTAATAAAAAGAGGGGGTGAGTTTACGAAAACTCAGTGTGTACAACCCTCATCGGTAAGAACATGCATCACAACAATCCGGGCCAAGCCCATTCTGATGAACGGTGGCAATTGGGCCTTAGCCCAAAATAGCCTCGGTTGAGCCTTAACCCATATCATATGTCACAGCAGATAATGTATGCAATGCGATGCAAACCCAGCCCAACCTAATTTTTCCATCCGCTACACACCACCCATTCCTGCCAAACACACTAGTGGGGATTTCTACAATCGACCCTCACCGCTACACACCAAGGGTAGCCCGGTTGCGGTACTACCGAATGTTGCAGCAAAGCTGCTTAATCACATACATTGGGCTTAAAGCCTCCGGTGGATCCATACCATACGGCCATGCGATCCTGGATCCATACCATACTGCCATGCGATCCTCAAATATTGACACAGAGTCATCAATATATATATATGTTAGTCACATAGCCACGGTAAATATGATTGGCACAAAGCCATAATAACAGCACAAAGCCTTCGGTATTGGCACAAAGCCCATAATTACGGCACGAAGCCCATATTAATGGCACACAGCCTTTGGTAACATTATCGGTGCGACGCATGGTCGCGTTCGGTGGCTAAAAAGCCTGCGGTGGCTATAAAGCCTTCGGTGGATCCACGGTCGTCAAGCGACTATGCGATCCTCACATATCTTCCTCCGTATCAATGTCCCAGCCCTATGCAATATGTCGTGTATGTCATGCTCAATCATTACACGTGTATGCAAAATGGACATGCTCAGTAACAATTATTTAAACATGTAATAAAAGCATATCAGTTATACAACCACAGACAAATTAGACAACTCATTGCACAAGTCGATCATTTACCTACAAGGGCAAATCAGTCATTTTACCTTATAAGGGTATTTCGATAATTCCACCCTACAAGGGTAGTTCGGTAATTCTACTCATAACCAATCCAAATGTAATTCATTGCCGGAATAGGGTATGAGGCATTACCTAAAGTTTAACGAGTTAATATTATTTTTATTATGAATTCAATATAGTCCTTTTATAAATATCCAGTCAATTCAAACCAAAACATACTTCTACTATAATTATATTATTTAGCATATTTATCACTTTGTTTACTTTAATACATACTCATTAAAGCAGGTTTTAGTATTTATATAATCATTAAACATGTACATGCCATATAAATCAAAAAGGAAAATTACAAAAGCTCTAGGAGATAATCTTGATAGTGTGATCCTCGGTGTTGATCCGATCCTCCGTATATTTATACGTCAATCTACATGAGACATTGAATACACTCAAGTAAGTTTATAGAAACTTAGTAAGTTCACGGGCATAAAATATAAATCTTACCAATATTCATACACTTATACATTATGTACAATTATTAAGTTCACTGTCAACCACAATTTGGTGAGTACTTTCGTATAATCTCACAATCATTTATCCATTTACTTTAACTCTTTTGGGCCCTTTTTTTGTCACTTACCATCCTTAATCAAATTAGGGAGCGGTTACGGAAAATTGAGTACTTCACTTCCACTTTTCATCGATCGGTAGCCGAAGCTACCACTTTTCACCGATCGGTAGTTGAAACTACCACTTTTCATCGATCGGTCGTGAAGCTACCACTTTTCATCGATCGGTAGCTGAAGCTACCACTTTTCACCGATCGTAGTTTGGAGCCACCACTTTTCACTGATCAGGTAGCCGGAGCTACCACTTTTCACTGATCAGAAGTACTCAAATCCGATGTTCCGCTCAATTTGATCATTTAATCACCTTTCGCATTGTCATTTTATTCTCAATTCATCAACAAATATATCTCATCATACATGATATAAATCATAAAATTAACATTTAATCATTAAGTTTCAGCCATATGAACTTACCTGAGTCGATTTGCAGAATTTGAGGAAATTCAGGGACTATTCAACTACTTTTTCTTTTCCTCGACTTGCTTCGGGTTCTCGATCTATAATTGTAAAATCATTCACTTATCAGTATTGATTTCACCTTTACTCTATTTCATATCCTTAATAATTACAATCCACATATAAGTAACATTGTCTATAATTTAACTATTTACTTGTATGGATATTCAAGCTGTCTATCCGTGTCACAGTCACTAAATTATTTTTATCTTGATCTACAGAACTCCAAATTAAGATCCGTTAATTTTCCTTGAAACTAGACTCACATATCTTCTTACCATAAAATTTTTAGAATTTTTGGTTTGGCCAATAAGTACAGTTTATTCTTTAAAGTCACCCCTGTTCTGCTGTCTGACAGTTCCGACCCATCTTCACTAAAAAATAATTATCTCCTTTTACAGAATTCGGATGATGTTAACATTTATTTATATTGAAAATAGACTCACTCAGGATTTTAATGATATAAATTTAAGACCACAATTATTTTTATACAATTTTTGATGATTTTTCAAAGTCAGAACAGGGGAACCCGAAATCATTCTGACCTTGTCTCATAAAACCTATTATATCTCATGATTTACAAATCTATTGCTTACACCATTTCTTCTATAAGAAACTAGACTCAATAAGATTTAATTTCATATTTTATTAATCCTCTAATTCGATTTCTACAATTTTTGATGAATTTTCAAAGTTAGACTACTGCTGCTGTCCAAAACTATTTCAGTGCAAAGTGTTGATTTCCATTTTGCCCCAAATTTCAGAGTTCATACAATTCAGTCCTTGATCAATTACCCATCAATTAAGCTAATTTTTGTAAATTAATACTTTACCTAATCATTATGAGTTATTTCAAACCTATTGGAATTCAGAATTTCCACATAAAAACCCTAACTTCAAATTCTTTTAAAATTAGGTCCCAAACATTCACTTTCTATTCAATTCTTTCAATAAAATCAGCATATAAACCATTTAAAGTTATAATTCCATGCTAAATCATCATATACTTCCAGAACATATTCATAGCAACTTCCAACTTCATTCATAAAATCTAAAACTAATGAATTCAACAAGTGGACCTAGTTGTAAAAGTCACAAAAACACATAAATTTCAAGAAATAATCAAGAATTGAACTTACTTGCAGTAAAAATATGAAAAACCAGCTTTAGGAAAACCCTTCTATGGTGTTTTGCTGATGAGAATGCAGAAAAATAAAGAGAAATCTAGATAATTCCACATTAGTCCTAGCTTTATTAAATAAATTTTGCAATATTCCAATTTTACCCTTATTTCTCCATATTTTCTATCTGATTTCAGGCTCTTGCCGTCCAGCCCAAATAGACCTTAGGTCTATTTGCCTTTTAAGCCCTCCTTCTTTTATCATTTAAGCTATCTAATTATTTCTCATAACTTTGCATTTGTTACAATTTAGTCCTTTTTGTTCAATTAATTATCGGAACTTTAAAATTTCTTGACAAAACTTTAATACTAACCTATTAACACTCCATAAATATTTATAAAACATTTATGGCTAGATTAAAAATCTCCGAGGTCTCGATACCTCGTTTTCGATTCTAATTATTATTATATATATATATATATTTTACTTCATATTTAACTTATACTCACTAAATTAATAATATTTTCTATTCACTTGTCGGATTTAGTGACCTCGAATCACCATTCCGACACCACTGAAAATTTAGGCTATTACAACTCTTCCCCCTTTTAGGAAATTTCGTCCTCGAAATTTCAGTACTATAAATAAATTCGGATATTGAAATCTCATCAATTCCTCCGTCTCCCAAAGGTTGCCTCCTCCGATCCATGTCGATTCCATAACACTTTAACTAGTGGTACATGTTTATTTCTCAACTCTTTAACTTCCCGAGCTAGAATTTTTTTCACGGTTCCTCTGAATAGGTCATATCGGGTTGGAGCTCTATTTCAGTATGAGGAATTACATGTGATGGATCCGATCTGCACAAAATCTCAACATAGATACATGAAACATGTTATGAATCTTTTCAAGCTCGGAGGCAAAGCCAATCTATAAGCTACGGACCGATTCTTTCAATGATTTCATACGGCCCGATAAATCGTGAAATTTGAGTTTTCCCTTTTCTGCAGAACATAAAACTTTCTTCCACGGAGACACTTTCAAAAATACACGATCACCCATATTAAACTCTATATCTCTTCTCTTCAAATCTGCATATGATTTTTGTCGATCGGACGCAGCTTTTAGACATTCTCGAATAATACGAACTTTTCTTGGTTTCGAATCAAGTCCACCCCACTAGTTTTGGTTCACTTAATTGGACCAATATAATGGAGTTCTACATTTTCTCCCATATAGAGCTTCAAACGGTGCCATTTTAATACTAGTTTGATAACTATTATTATAAGCAAATTCAGCTAAAGGTAAATACCTTTCCCAACTGCCGCCAAACTCAAGTATAGAGCACCTTAACATATCTTCTAAAATCTGAATCACTCGCTCTGACTGTCCATCTGTCTGGGGATGAAAAGCTGTGCTGAAATTTAATTTGGTGCCCAAAGCTTCTTGTAATTTATTCCAAAATCTCGAGGTAAATCTCGGATCACGATCTGAAATAATAGATATTGGCACCCCATGTAATCTCACTATCTCTGACACATATAACTCCGCTAACTTTTCAAGTGGATAATCTACTCTGACCGGAATAAAATGTGCTGATTTAGTTAACCGATCAATAATCACCCAAATCGAATCTTTCTTCTTCGGAGTTACTGGTAATCCGGATACAAAATCCATCGTGACATGTTCCCATTTCCACTCTGGAATCATAATGGGTTGTAACAACCCTGTCGGCACTTGATGCTCGGCTTTTACCTGCTGAAAAATTAAACATCTAGCTACATATTCACAGATTTCCCGTTTCATTCTGGGCCACCAATACATTTTCTTCAAATCACAATACATTTTCGTACTACCCGGGTGAATAGAACACATACTCTTTGTGAGCCTCTCGATAAAATATCATTTTTCAAGTCTAAATTATTGAAACACATATTCTATTACGATAATATAACATACCATTTTCATCAATGGAGTATTACGGGCTTAACTCATTTTGAACCATCCATCGTTTCAACATCAACTCTGGGTCTTCATCTTGTAGCTCCGAATCCATTGAAAGAACACGAGTTTAGCTTTTAATTACGCTAGTCTGTAACCGTCTTCATTAATAGATAAATGAGCATTCAATGCCCGTAATGCAAATAATGATGATTTTCGACTAAGTGCATCCGCAACAACATTTGCTTTCCTGGATGATAGTCAATGACAAGATCATAATCTTTCAAGTGACTCTAACCATCGTCTCGTCTCGATTTAAATCTTTTGATTTATTAAATACTTTAAGCTTTTATGATCGGTATACACGTAACATTTCTCACCATATAAATAATGTCTCCATATCTTCAAAGCAAACACGATCATTGCCAATTCCAAATCATGTGTAGGATAATTCTTCTCGCATGCGGTTTCAATTGCCGAGAAGCATACGCCACCACTTTGCCGATTGCATAAGTACACAACCCAAACCATTCAAAGGCGCATCACTATAAACCACAAACGGTACACCGATTCTGGTTGAGTCAACACTGGAGCCTCTGTTAACATCTTTTTCAACCGATCGAAACTTTGTGACATTCACTTGACCATTTAAATTCAACATTCTTTGTGTATGTCGAGTCAGCGGTAAGGTAATCCTTGAGAAATCTTTGACAAATCGACGATAATAACTCGCCGATCCTAGAAAACTCCGTATTTCAAGTAACATTCTTGAACTTTCCAATTTATCACTGCCAAGTTACCTTATTTGGATCCACTCTAATTCCATCGGTGATACAATATGACCCAAAAACGCAACTTCACGAGCCAAAACTCACATTTCTTTGAATTTCGCATACAACTGCTTTCTCCATAAAATCTGTAATACAATCTTTAAATGTTGTGCATGTTGGACTACTGTCTTTGAATAAATCAATATATCATCAATGAACACAACCACAAATCTGTCAAATATATGGTGAAAAATTCGATTCATCAAATCCATAAATGCAGCGAGAGCATTGGTTAAACCAAATGGCATCACCAAAAATTCATAGTGACCATACCAGGGTTGGAAGGCGCGTTTTGGCACATCACACTCTTTAACTTTCAACTGATAATACCCGGATCGAAGATCTATCTTGGAAAATACTGCAGCACCTTTCAACTGATCAAATAGATCATCAATACGAGGCAAAGGATATTTATTCTTTATCGTTACCTTATTTAACTGTCTGTAATCTATACACAGTCTTAAGGAACCGTCCTTCTTTTTCACAAACAAGACAGGTGCACCCCAAGGCGACATACTCGGTCTGATGAACCCTTTATCTAATAACTCTTGCAACTGCGTCTTCAACTCTCTTAATTCTGTTGGAGCCATTCATGCGGTGTTCTTGAGATAGGAGTTGTTAGGAATCACATCAATTGCAAATTCAACTTCTCTCTATCGGTGGTAAACCGGGTAACTCTTCAGAAACACATCAAAAATTCATTCACCATGGTACTTGTTCGAGCTTTAAATCGTAATTCCGAGTATCAAGAATATAGGCCAAGAATGCTTCGTTGCCTTTACGTAATAACCTCCGAGCGAGAGAGTGAAATAATTTCGATTGTATCACCCATATTTTCAAACCCAACTAAAATTACATCCCTGTTTGACATTTCAAAGCGATATGTTTATCACGACGATTCACTACCGCTTCATATTTCATTAACGATCCATCCCCAAAATAATATCAAATTCGAAAGGGTAACAACATCAAATCGTGGAATTCATAGCCTTTCACTATCGGTGGACAATTTCGACATATCAAATTAAGCTGTTACACTTTGACCTAATGGATTAGTGACTTGTATATCAAATTCGGTGGACTCAACAGAAAGTTTCTTTTCGAGATACCCGGCATAGCACAAATATATGAATGAGTAGACCCGTGGTCTATTAATGCATAAACGATAACATCATAAAGATAGAAAGTACCAAAGAATTACATCGGGAGCCGTAGCCTCTTCTCTTGCTCGAATGGCGTAAGAAACGTCTTTGGTGCTCTATTCTCCGATCGACTAACCGATTCTCTCATACCCGAATGGTTAGTCCTGTAGCCTTCGCTCCGCCCAAACGTCTATTTCTTTGGGAGTGATTCTCAGATATCTTTTTCTTTCCACTTCATCTTTTTGCGGTGGGACAATCTCGAATAAGATGATCGGTGGCCCCACATTTATAACAAGCACCCATCTTAGTCCCGCATTCACCGAAATGATGTCTTCCACAATATTGACACTTAGGTCGAGGAGCATCACGAACACTTTGCTCACACTTGCTGCAGTCTATTAAACACCTTGAAATCGGATTGTCTTGATCTACCTCTACTCAATTTTCCTAAGACCGATGTAGTTCGACTACTTTCTTCTCTAAATTTCTTTACCGACAAATCTGAAAATGACTTAGGAGCACCTCTTTTGAATGACTCTTTACTTTTTCGATCCATTGCATTTTTACGTTATATACTTCTTCGAGCTTTTGAGCACGATCGTGAACAACGAACTCCGTATTTCATTGCCCCCAATCATCATTCTAATCTCATCATTTAACCCTTCTTCAAATCGATACACATTTCTTCTTGATGAGGTACAATGTCTCGGGCATATTTCTTTGAGGTAGACAAATTCTCTTTCGTATTCACCATCGATTTATTTCCTCGTCAGTAAATCAAGGAATTCCCTTTCTTTTTATCCAAATACAAATCGCCCACATATTTCTTCTTAAATTCACTTTGGAAAAATTCCCAAGATATTTTCTCTCTTTGATGCACGACGGCCTCAATCGTTTCCCACCAACTATAAGCCTCTTCTTTCGGTAGGGACAAAGCACATCTCAAATAATCATCTGGTGAGCAAACCATTTCTTTAAAAATTCTTATCAAACTCTGAATAACGATTATTCACTTTGTGGGGTCATCATCAGTCCTTCCCAAATTCTTCACCCCAAGTTTTCTAAGCCTTTCCAATGGAGAGCGCTTATCTGAATTCGATCGTTCTAGGAGGTGGAGGAGCAACCAGAGGTACCACCGATGGAGCGATGGTGGGAGGAGGTGGTGAGCACGATTTCTTTCTTGTATCGTTTGTTATACCAGCGATTCATAATCCCATTAATCATATTCTTTAATTCTTGCTCGCATTAAAGAAATCGGAACATCAACGCTTGTTGCTCGTTCGAAAGCGTATATTCTCTTGTTAACTTCTTCCGCTCGACGTTCGAGTCTATCGACATCTCTATAATTGGAAAGTATCTATAAAAATAACAAATATTAGATCGGATCATACACATCACACTATCACGCATTTATATGGCATGTATTTCTAAGCACTTTACATCACAATTGTTAGAGAACCTGGCTAAACCAGGGCTCGATACCACTAAATGTAACACCCCTACCCGTATTCATTCTTAGGAATAGGGTATGAGGCATTACCTAAAGTTTAACGAGTTAATATTATTTTTATTATGAATTCAATATAGTCCTTTTATAAATATCCAGTCAATTCAAACCAAAACATACTTCTACTATAATTATATTATTTAGCATATTTATCTTTCATTTACTTTAATACATACTCATTAAACAAGTTTTAGTATTTATATAATCATTAAACATGTACATGCCATATAAATCAAAAAGGAAAATTACAAAAGCTACAGGAGATAATCTTGATAGTGTGATCCTCAGTGTTGATCCGATCCTCCGTATATTTATACGTCAATCTACATGAGACATTGAATACACTCAAGTAAGTTTATAGAAACTTAGTAAGTTCACGAGGCATAAAATATAAATCTTACCAATATTCATACACTTATACATTATGTACAATTATTAAGTTCACTGTCAACCACAATTTGGTGAGTACTTTCGTATAATCTCACAATCATTTATCCATTTACTTTAACTCTTTTGGGCCCTTTTTTTGTTGTCACTTACCATCCTTAATCAAATTAGGGAGCAGTTACGGAAAATTGAGTACTTCACTTCCACTTTTCATCGATCGGTGGCAGAAGCTACCACTTTTCACCGATCGGTCATTTGAAACTACCACTTTTCATCGATCGGTCATTTGAAGCTACCACTTTTCATCGATCGGTAGCCGGCTACCACTTTTCAGCGATCGGTAGCGGAGCCACCACTTTTCAGCGATCGGTGCCGGAGCTACCACTTTTCATCGATCGGTAGCCGAAGCTACCACTTTTCACCGATCGTAAGTACTCAAATTCGATGTTCCGCTCAATTTGATCATTTAATCACCTTCGCATTGTCATTTTATTCTCAATTCATCAACAAATATATCTCATCATACATGATATAAATCATAAAATTAACATTTAATCATTAAGTTTCACCATATGAACTTACGAGTCGATTTGCGAATTTGAGGAAATTCAGGGACTATTCAACTACTTTTTCTTTTCCTCGACTTGCTTCGGGTTCTCGATCTATAATTGTAAAATCATTCACTTATCAGTATTGATTTCACCTTTACTCTATTTCATATCCTTAATAATTACAATCCACATATAAGTAACATTGTCTATAATTTAACTATTTACTTGTATGGATATTCAAGCTGTCTATCCGTGTCACAGTCACTAAATTATTTTTATCTTGATCTAAAGAACTCCAAATTAAGATCCGTGAATTTTCCTTGAAACTAGACTCACATATCTTCTTACCATAAAATTTTTAGAATTTTTGGTTTGGCCAATAAGTAAAGTTTATTCTTTAAATTCACCCCTGTTCTGCTGTCTGACAGTTCCGACCCATCTTCACTAAAAAATAATTATCTCCTTTTACAGAATTCGGATGATGTTAACGTTTATTTCTATTGAAAATAGACTCACTCAGGATTTTAATGATATAAATTTAAGACCACAATTATTTTTATACAATTTTTGATTATTTTTCAAAGTCAGAACAGGGGAACCCGAAATCATTCTGACCTTGTCTCATAAAACCTATTATATCTCATGATTTACAAATCTATTGCTTACACCATTTCTTCTATAAGAAACTAGACTCAATAATATTTAATTTCATATTTTATTCATCCTCTAATTCGATTTCTACAATTTTTGATGATTTTTCAAAGTTAGACTACTGCTGCTGTCCAAAACTATTTCAGTGCAAAGTGTTGATTTCCATTTTGCCCCAAATTTCAGAGTTCATACAATTCAGTCCTTGATCAATTACCCATCAATTAAGCTAATTTTTGTAAATTAATACTTTACCTAATCATTATGAGTTATTTCAAACCTATTGGAATTCAGAATTTCCACATAAAAACCCTAACTTCAAATTCTTTTAAAATTAGGTCCCAAACATTCACTTTCTATTCAATTCTTTCAATAAAATCAGCATATAAACCATTTAAAGTTATAATTCCATGCTAAATCATCATATACTTCTAGAACATATTCATAGCAACTTCCAAATTCATTCATAAAATCTAAAACTAATGAATTCAACAAGTGGACCTAGTTGTAAAAGTCACAAAAACACATAAATTTCAAGAAATAATCAAGAATTGAACTTACTTGCAGTAAAAATATGAAAAACCAGCTTAGGGAAAACCCTTCTATGGTGTTTTGCTGATGAGAATGCAGAAAAATAAAGAGAAATCTAGATAATTCCACATTAGTCCTAGCTTTATTAAATAAATTTTGCAATATTCCAATTTTACCCTTATTTCTCCATATTTTCTATCTGATTTCAGGCTCTTGCCGTCCAGCCCAAATAGACCTTAGGTCTATTTGCCTTTTAAGCCCTCCTTCTTTTATCATTTAAGCTATCTAATTATTTCTCATAACTTTGCATTTGTTACAATTTAGTCCTTTTTGTTCAATTAATTATCGGAACTTTAAAATTTCTTGACAAAACTTTAATACTAACCTATTAACACTCCATAAATATTTATAAAACATTTATGGCTAGATTAAAAATCTCTGAGGTCTCGATACCTCGTTTTCGATTCTAATTATTATTATTATATATATATATATATATTACTTCATATTTAACTTATACTCACTAAATTAATAATATTTTCTATTCACTTGTCGGATTTAGTGACCTCGAATCACCATTCCGACACCACTGAAAATTTAGGCTATTACACCAAGTAAGCAACTCATCTCAAACATAATCAATCATACAATTAACACATACAACGCTAGTACTACCACGAGGGTACAACGATCATTTTGTAGTGTAGGGGTAAAACAGTAATTTCATAAACCAGGGGTATTTCTGTAATTTCGTAAACCATGGGTATTTCGGTAATATTACAAACCAGGGGTATTTCGGCAATTTTGCAAATCGGTGGTATTTTGGTAATTTCGCGAACCAGGGGTATTTCGGTAATTTTACAAACCAGGGGTATTTTGGTAATTTCTCAAACTGGGGGTATTTTGGTAATTTCGCGAACCAGGGGTATTTAGGTAATTTTACAAACCAGGGGTATTTCGGTAATTTTGCAAACCGGGGGTATTTCGGTAATTTTACAAACTAGGGGTATTTTAGTACTTTTGCACTTAATGGCCTTTCTGACGGCCTACTGTCGCCTCGAGCGACACGGATACCTTTTCTTATCGAAACGGTGCAATTAGGCCTTGGGCTCATTCTCAGCCCAAATGGGCCTACACGCTCGTGTGGCCCATTTAGCCCAAATCTAGCCACAGATATTAGATTCACATAGTCTAGTCCAATTTCTACTACACAGTCATACAATTTATTCATATGGGCCCACGGGCCCATTGGCCCACCTTGGCCCATCATGGCCCAAGCAGCCTCAACCTACAAGAATACTCATGGTGGCCTCGGCTATCGCGTGAAAGCTCCCACACGTGCGCTATACACCTGATAGGAATTTGATTCTAATCCGCGCTCTGACCACTCCTGTGCCCAAACGCCCACCAATGTATCTTAACCCTCTTCATAGGCTGCTCTATATATAGCCAGCTTCTTACCTTCCTTCTTTGTATCTTTCCGATGTGGGATCCCTCCGTTAGCAGAGTTTAAATCCAACTCAAACTCTTGCCGCCCCAACTTAGCAAAATAAATACTCCCTTGCTTTCCATGAGATTCGAACCCAGGCTCCCTTGTAGCATAATCCACACCGCTAACCACTTGGCCACAAACTCCTCTTGTGTCTAAAATCATGCGCAACTAAATATAACCCTATGGCAAAAATTCTAGAATCCATTTAAAAAAAGAAACCAAAACGCAAGAGCCAAGACTTGAACCTTGGACCTCCTTCCTTCCTTGTGGCGTCACCCCCTTGTCTCTTATGTGGCGTCACTTTGCCACTACACCACACACTCCACTTGTGTCATTTTTTCCATATTTTACTCTTAAAGCCTACCTACTAACTCCCAGGGTTTTATTCACCTAAAACCAAAATTTCCCTAAAGCCAAAGTTTGAACCCGGGACTTCATAGAACCCCCCTAACCTTCCAAAATCCCTCACCTACTAGATCCAACTTGCACTAAAGCCGTTCTCTTATTCCCAAAAATTTTAAACGCTTCTACGCCTAAGGCCCATTGGGCCCAATCCTACTAGGCCCAACTTTGGGATGTTACAAATCTACCCTCCTTAAAGAAATTTCGTCCTCGAAATTTCCAGCTATAGAAACAGTCGCACATCCTAACCTACAACACTACACTCACGCTGCGTACTCTGATTCTAAAACAGTAATACACTTTCTAACTTAAGCTTGCAACCTCTTCACACAACCAAATATCTAATACAGAAGCAAACAGATATTTAACACTCATACATAAAAAATTTTCATTCAAACATCACATCCAAAACATACACAGAATAAATACATTCATTATAGCATATAATAAGTAAGGGGACTTACGAATTTGGTACCGGAGACTCGGGTGCCATACTTCCAATAAAGATACCTTTTTTTAAACCAAATTTCAAATAACTCTAAAAAAAACATTTTCGAACCCATTCCACAGCCGAGTTTTGCAACCCAGGCTCTGATACCATAATTGTAACACCCCAAACCCGGGCTAGAAGTTAGGCCCGAATCTGGCGTGTCACATTGAAGGAAGTTGAAAAGCTAAGCAATTGTTTAGAAAAGTTTTATCGGATTTTTGAACTCCGAGTTTGTTGTTTGTTTGAGAAAAACGCGGTTTGCTAAATGACCGTTTAAAAGTTGTTATTATTTTGAAAAACTGTTTTGTTAGAAAGTTGAACTTGTATCGTTGCGTAAACATGATATTTTAGAAAACAATTGCTAATGTTTTAAGAAAACCTCGTATTTATAAGTTTAACAGTTATAAATGAAAACTTAGAAAAAATAAACTAATGGCCTTATTACAAAATATTAACCCAAAATAAATAATCTTAAAATAAGGTAAAGATTGAAATTACTAAATTTCACGAGTAATATCTCCGACGTATAGCCACCCCCGAGTCCTCCACGACTCCCAATCCTCTATCGCTGGGAATTACTTGAAACATTTAATAAAAAGAGGGGGTGAGTTTACGAAAACTCAGTGTGTACAACCCTCATCGGTAAGAACATGCATCACAACAATCCGGGCCGAAGCCCATTACAGTAACGGTGGTAATTAGGCCTTAGCCCAAAATAGCCTCGGTTGAGCCTTAACCCATATCATATGTCACAGCAGATAATGTATGCAATGCGATGCAAACCCAGCCCAACCTAATTTTTCCATCCGCTACACACCACCCATTCCTGCCAAACACACCAGTGGGGATTTCTACAATCGACCCTCACCGCTACACACCAAGGGTAGCCGGTTGCATGTACTACTGGACGTTGCAAAGCAAAGTCGCTTAATCACATACATTGGGCTTAAACCCTCCGGTGGATCCATACCATACAGCCATGCGATCCTCAAATATTGACACAGAGTCATCAATATATATATGTTAGGCACATAGCCACGATAAATATGATTGGCACAAAGCCATAATAATAGCACAAAGCCTTCGGTATTGGCACAAAGCCCATAATTACGGCACAAAGCTTTCGATATTGGCACAAAGCCCATAATTACGACACGAAGCCCATATTAATGGCACACAGCCCTCGGTAACATTATTGGTGTAGCATGGCTGCTCGGTGGCTAAAAAGCCTGCGGTGGCTATAAAGCCTTCAGTGGATCCACGGTCGTCAAGCGACTATGTGATCCTCACATATCTTCCTCCGTATCAATGTCCCAGCCCCATGCAATATGTCGTGTATGTCATGCTCAATCATTACACGTGTATGCAAAATGGACATGCTCAGTAACAATTATTTAAACATGTAATAAAAGCATATCAGTCATACAACCACAGACAAATTAGACAACTCATTGCACAAGTCGATCATTTGCCTACAAGGGCAAATCAGTCATTTTACCCTATAAGGGTATTTCGATAATTCCACCCTACAGGGGTAGTTCGGTAATTCTACTCATAACCAATCCATGTAAGCAACGCATCTCAAACATAATCAATCATACAATTAACACATACAACGCTAGTACTACCACGAGGGTACAACGATCATTTTGTCGTGTAGGGGTAAAACGGTAATTTTACAAAACGGGGGTATTTCGGTAATTTTGCAAACCAGGGGTACTTTGGTAATTTTACAAACCGGGGGTATTTCGGTAATTTTACAAACCGGGGGTATTTCGACAAATTTGCAAACTGGAGGTATTTTAGTAATTTCGAGAACCAGGGGTATTTCGATAATTTTACAAACCAGGGGTATTTCGGTAATTTCATGAACTGGGGGTATTTCGGTAATTTTGTAAATTGGGGGTATTTCGGTAATTTCGTGAACCAGGGGTATTTCAGTAATTTTGCAAACCGGGGGTATTTCGGTAATTTTACAAACCAGGGGTATTTCAGTAATTTTGCACTTAATGGCCTTTCCGACGGCCTACTGTCGCCTCGAGCGACACGGTTACCTTTTCTTATCAAAACGGTGCAATTGGGCCTAGGGCCTATTCTCGGCCCAAATGGGCCCACACGCTCGTGTGGCCCATTTTGCCCAAATCTAGCCACAGATATTAGATTCACATAGCCTAGTCCAATTTCTACTACACAGTCATACAATTTATTCATATGGACCCACGGGCCCATTGGCCCACCTTGGCCCATCATGGCCCAAGCAGCCTCAACCTACAAGAATACTCATGGTGGCCTCGACTATCGCATCGAAGCTCCCACACGTGCGCTCGCACGCTCGTGTGGCTACCATTGCCATGTAACCGGCTTTTCGGCATTTGCCGCTCTACAGCTAGAGTAGAGAGTAGTAAACACCTGATAGGAATTTGATTCTAATCCGCGCTCCGACCACTCCTGTGCCCAAACGCCCACCAAGGTATCTTAACCCTCCTCATAGACTGCTCTATATATAGCTAGCTTCTCACCTTCCTTCTTTGTATCTTTCCGATGTGGGATCCCTCCGTTAGCAGAGTTTAAATCCAACTCAAACTCTTGCCGCCCCAACTTAGCAAAATAAATACTCCCTTGCTTTCCATGAGATTCGAACCCAGGCTCCCTTGTAGCATAATCCACACCGCTAACCACTTGGCCACAAACTCCTCTTGTGTCTAAAATCATGCGCAACTAAATGTAACCCTATGGAAAAATTCTAGAGTCCATTTAAAAAAAGAAACCAAAATGCAAGAGCCAAGACTTGAACTTTGGACCTCTTTCCTTCCTTGTGGCGTCACCCCCTTGTCTCTTATGTGGCGTCACTTTGCCACTACACCACACACTCCACTTGTGTTATTTTTTCCACATTTTATTCTTAAAGCCTACCTAGTAACTCCCAGGGTTTTATTCACCTAAAACCAAAATTTCCCTAAAGCCAAAGTTTGAACCCGGGACTTCATAGAACCCCCCTAACCTTCCAAAATCCCTCACCTACTAGATCCAACTTGCACTAAAGCCGTTCTCTTATTCCCAAAAATTTTAAACGCTCCTACGCCTAAGGCCCATTGGGCCCAATCCTACTAGGCCCAACTTTGGGATGTTACAAAAACGATACTAGGTGTGTACCCGAAACACAGAAAACATGATTCGGTGAAATGCTGAAATTGCTTGCTGTCGAGGAATAAGAGAAATAAGAGAAAAATGATGCGAAAAATTGTAGAGAAAGGAAATAATGGTGTTAAAAACTAGGAAATCAACATTTTGCACTAAAACAGTTTTGGACAGCAGCAGTAGTCTAACTTTGAAAAATCATCAAAAATAGTGTAAATTGAGTTAGAGGTTGAATAAAATATTAAATTAAATTTTATTGAGTCTAGTCTTTCATGGAAGAAACAGTGTAAGCAATGGAATTGTAAATCATGAGTTATAATTAATTTTGTGAGACAAGGTCAGAATGATTCCGGGTTCCCCTGTTCTGACTTTGGAAAATCATCAAAAATTGTAAAAAAAAATAATTAGGGCCTTAAATTTATATTTTTAAATCCTTAATGAGTCTATTTTCAAGAGAAACAAACTGAAACATTATCTAAATTCTGTACTAAGAGATAAATAATTTTTAGTAAGGAAAGGTTGAAGCTGTCAAATAGCAGAATAGGGATAACTTTAAAGATTTTACGGTAATTATTTGATAAACTATAAATTCTGAAAATTTTATGGTAGAAAGGATTTGATTCTAGTTTCAAAAACATCAAGCAGATCTTAATTTGGAATTCTTTAGCTCAAGATATAAATAATTTAGTGGTAATGACTCAAGTAGACAGCTTTGAATGAACATATAAGTAAATAGTGAAAACATATATAAGTATTGAGCTAGCACGAGTTACTTTAAAAATGGATCACATGGCCAAGGCCAATTTGGGCCGAGTGGGCCACACGGGTGTGTGGGCCCACACGGGCAGATCATATGGGCATATGGGCCCATTTTTACCGAAATGTTTTTAAGGTTGCACGGGTCGCCCAAGTCGACTGTGAACCTACTGTAGGGTCGGTAAGCGCTACTTAGACCCCTAAATGTGTGAAATTGACTGAATGATATCTGTACTGGGCATGTTAATATTTGAACTGAATATATGTACTGAAATTGCATAATAGCATGTCATCTATTGTGTGTTGCATTGCATTGGGTTGGGGGTTGTTATTCGGAGGAAGTGTACTGAAAGGCTTTAAGCCTAATTTATTGGAAGCTCATTTTGCAAACTCTTTGTATTGTGCATGATCGGTACTACTTGTAGTGTAGGGACGGGTGGGTTGATTATATCCCCACATGGAGTGTAGGGTTGGACGGAGATGGTGTGTAGAGGCTGGTTGGGTAGGGTTTTGCTCTTTGCAAGCATATCAAGCATCGATAATATGATGGGCTAAGGCCCTCTTTGCATTTTGACACTATCTTGAGATGGGCTAAGGCCCAAAGCCCATCACATGATACTAAAAAGGCTTAGGCCCAAGATCATTTCAATCGTGTGCCTTTGTGAATACCGATTGTTTGCTTGTTTCTGCGGGATTACACACTGAGTTTACGTAAACTCACCCTTTTTGTTTAATGTGCACATGTAATCCCCAAACTTGACGGATCGGTGCAGCGGAGGACTCGACGGTGGCCACACGTATTTTAAACTGCTTTAATTTAAGTTTTGGTATTTATTTCTTA
Organism: Gossypium sturtianum; assembly: GCA_025698515.1. NCBI lineage: Eukaryota > Viridiplantae > Streptophyta > Magnoliopsida > Malvales > Malvaceae > Gossypium > Gossypium sturtianum. Next base: position 111,451,913 of record CM046953.1, read on the forward strand.
ATTATTTCCTGGGTTATTTTTTATGTAAATTGAACTTTTTGGACTGTTTGCTTTTATTTCGGATTTTAGATTGTTTTCGTGGATTTAAAAACTGCACAAACTCAACGAACAAACGGTTTTTTCTAAAACAAAGGGATTTTCTAAGATGGACAGATTCACCTAATTAACTCGTTTTTTCATAAAATAAATTATTTCTAAAGCTTCCGCAACGAATTGTGTTTTAAAACAATCAATTAAATAAGTAAGCGATTTTGGAGTCAACAAGAGTAAATAAATGAAAACGGTTTTATCGTAACAACTTAGTTTCAACACGCTATCATGTGACATCGCCAGATTTGGCCATAACGTCTAGGCTGAGTTTGGGGTGTTACAAAAAGAACACGATATAATATAGTTTATTAAATTATTAAAATTATTGGAGAACCTTTTACATGGCTAAGCCATTCAATTATATACCATTATAGTAACTAAATTTTAGAAAAAAAATAATTCAAATCCTCTAATTATCAGTTAATGATAATTAAAAACCATGGAAAGAAAGATAATATTTGAACAAATAAAGAAACTAGTATAGTACTAGGTTTTCATTTATTTAATTTTCCCAAGACATTAAGCCGGCAGACAAAACTGCCTTTATACACCAAGCTCAGGCCGCACTACCTAAACATGGAGAGGCTTATAATTTAAGCTCAATTTAAATTCCCAGAATCTTTTCAATTAATAAATAAAAATGTTTTTAGTGATATTACTTTTACAACTAGCAACATAAAGCAAAATGATGGAATTCAAAATCTGGCAAAGATGATATATCTATGTTCAAACCTAAAGGCTTCAAAAATTTTCATACTTCAAATTTTTATTGCTTCTCATTCCCCCTCTCTCTCACTTCTCTCTCATTTCAAAGAAGTTTTATTGTTTCATATTAAACATATTAGCTCGAGGGGAATCTTCCTTTAGTCAGTCCTCAATGTACAAAAAGACAAGATACACACAAGTTTATAGGGGGAAAGCTTACATAAACTAATTTATCGAGGGGAATCTTCTTTTAGACAGATTTATTTAAATCCAAATATATGAAAAGTTGCAATAAAGTAAAAAAAAGCAAAAGCAAATCCCAACAAATACAAAAAGAAACAATCATACAAAACAAAGCATTAAAATGAAGAACAATTTGTTTGTTTGTACCTTTTCTTCTCTATGATTTGGATCATGAACCTTCACCAATCTTTACTACAAAAGAGTAAAGAAAAAACACGTTATAAATGAACCCTAAACTCAAAATTCCCTAAAATCAACAATCCCATAATCCGAAAATCCCTAAAAATCCCTAAAATTTTGAAACCTAAACAAAAATCCTCAAACCCAAGAACCCTAAACATTAACCGAAATAACATATATAATAGTTTGAAAGTGAAAATTATAAAAACATACCCTAATTTTTTCCTTTCTTGAGTTAGGGTTCTAATATTTTGTTTTGATTAACTGATTCAAAAGTTAGGGTTCAGTTTTTTGTTGTGATCGATCCGACTTCTCTTTTCTGGTTAGTGTTTAACTTGTTTTAATTTTTTAATTGTTTTAATTGTGGGTAAACCTTAAAATTTTTCTAAATGCTTTTTTAATTTTAATTATTTTTAAATTTAAATTCATTTGCTGATGTGGCATTATTTTTTCTTATATGCCATGTCAGCATCCACATAAGTGTGGCGCCTAGGTGAATTTTTTTCCACATCAGCACCGTTAGTCCCTAAACGACCATGTCAGCAAGGCCGTTAAAAAATGACCAATTTGACCCAAGAAACAAAGTTATGTATAAAAGTGCTCCAAAACAACCTTAAGGGCCAAAGTGACCCAACACCCAAACGTTAGGGGCTAATTTTGTCATTATGCCATTCAACAAGGGTTCTACGTTCTCTCACTATAAATAGATGACACCGGTAGAGCTATTTACACAACTTAAAGATATCGTTATTCTGTCTGAAAATAAAGAGACTTTTATTCTCTTAGAATTAAATATATTTTCCAAAATAACGATTCTATCAGTTTCTATTTGGGAAGAGAATTTTTCTTTCCACATAAAAGAAAAGAATTTGTAGTTCTATGTTTTGATTCAATTGGTTCGAGCCCATACTCGAAGTAGCTCGCGGTATGAGAATAGCGGAGAAGATCGTTTGGTTGAAAGCTGAAAAACGTCAAGGATCCTCTTATTTGAAAATACAAGTACGATTTTGGTCTAAGGTTTATTGCTATAAATATCACAAATTGGATCGATTTTCAAATTTTTAATTTTTTGTTGTGCAAGAAAACCATTTTCAAACCAGATTTTTCCAACTATTGGTATCAAAGCTACGGTTGTGCTATGTTTATAGTGTAAACCGAGATCGAAACTCTCCTTCATGTATGATTATATTTGATAATATGTGACATTCTCATAATTTTATGCATGTTTAGGGGAATGTATGCGAATAATGTATAATATTATTTTATTATTATGAATGATAAAGTAATTTTGCTAAAGTTGCGATTCCTAGAAATTTAACTGTAATTTATTATTATCTCGGGCATGTATATTTTAGATCATACACTATCAGCTCCATACAATGTTTTATTTTATTATTTATTTAGATTAAAATATATGAGCCAAAAATGAACATATGAATTTTGTAACCTAATTTTTCCTTGCGAAACCTAAAAAAATGAGATGCATCTAAACTTATTGAGACGATGCAAACTCAATCCAGACAAATCGAGAAGTGATCGACTATGGTCTGATGGTGGTGGTTGACGGTGGTTGATAGTGGACGACGGTGGTTTGACCCGATAGCAGCGACACAAAAATGGTGGTGAAAGGACAATGATGACAAAAACGTGAACCGGTATCGTAGCAAAAGTCTATGGTGGCAAAATTGAAGACCTACAGTATACTTTGGGGTGATTTTTGTAATTTTGCAATTTTTTATTTTCCTAAGATGGAATCATGAAAACTTTGGTTGGTCAGAGTCATTTAACTTTATACATTTAATTTTATAAGATAAACATGATGATACTTATATGACTGTGAATGTATGTTAATGCATATATGATATAAGCATGTCATATAGATTAGGGGAGAATGTCACATGTACTTTTATGTATATATTGATCATTCATGATTGAATTGAGTGAGAGAAGGTTCTTAAACAAGACCTACAACCTCCATCAATGGTCTCTTGTGATGGCATGAAACGAACCTGTCCTAAGGTAGACATTGTAATGTGGATTTCACTGAGGAGACTTCCTGAAAGTAAGCAGAATTTTCTTATAATTGTATGATAGTTAGACCGACCTTTGTGGTAAGTATTATCTTGTGGTATATCAAGAAATTCTATCTTCAAATAGGTCAACTAGTCACAACATGCTACTTGGTAAGATTGTCTCGAGATGACTTATCGTGGTGCATGATGCGATAGGTGTTGAGTTAATAGTTATACACTCAAGATCATCTAGTTAAGTAACTCCCCAAGGAGCTATATTGAAGTTAGAATGATGGCCAAACGTTACACAATTATTAATACATGTGAATGCCCAAGGAATTAAATTCATGTACTAATTGCATGTAAATCCATGTTCTTACTAGTTGATCATGATCACCCCAAGGTGGCTTGATTCAATTGGTGTAGCAATTATCATTGCAACAACTTACAAATGTTTTCAAGGTTTAATGTAAGATGCATGCATCATCTTAATGCATATCGTAATGTTGCAAAACGTTTTCAAACATTTGCTTAATACAAATATATTAATATATTAATGTTTTTATTTTCAATTCGAAAATTGCACCAACTCTGTTATTGAATATACTCACTGAAAACAAACTGAACGAAAATAACTATAAGGTATGGAAAAGGAACCTGATAATTGTCCTAAGCTTTGAGAAACTTGAAACAGTCCTTGGTTCCCTCCGACCACTCAAGTTGAGGCTAGAAAAAGCTGGGAGGAGTCTAATGAGATAACTCTTTGCTATATGCTGGCAAGTTTGACCAGCACCCTATATAAGCAACTGGAGAGTTGTAAGACTGCCAAAGTGATTCTAGATAAGCTAGAATACATGTTCGAAGGCCAAGCTGCCTTGACTCGATAGTCTGCTATAAATAGCTTGATGAATGCCCAGCAAAAACTCGGTGCTCCGATCAAAGACCATATGCTACCTCTTATGGGATAATTTACCGAGGCCGAAAATAATTAGACCAATTTGGACCAAAACACTAAAATTGAGATAGTTTTCAAGAGCTTGTCCAATGACTCTGCTGGCTTTTGAGCCACATATAACCTTGGCAACAAAAACCTGATGCTTATACAACTCATGAAGGAATTACAATCCTATGAGTTGATGTTGAATGACAGTCAACTAGTCTGAAGAGTAGACACAAATATAACTATCACTTCTTTCTCAAAAGGGAAGGGAAAATGCACCAAGAAAGGCAAGACGAAAGTCTCTAAGCGACCACAAGTGGAAAGGAAGAGACCAGTAAACCTAGAGATTTATCTAAGCTTAAATGCTTCTTCTGTAGTAATAAAGGGCACTTCAAGGCAAATTGTAGAGAGTAGAAGGAATACTTGGCCACCAAAGACAAAGTTATGGAACTCTTTATTATAGAAGCTTTCTTAGTGGAGGATTCAATAGATCATTAGGTCATTGATTCGGGAGCCACTAATCATGTTTGTGTTTCTCTACAGGGGTTTGAGGAGACAAAAGATCTTAAAGTTAAGAAACTGTCATTGTGGATTGAAAACGGGACAACTGGCAGCTAAAGCAGTGGGAGATGCACATCTTTATTTTGATAATTTTAGGAAGATTATTTTGAAAGACGTTTTCTATGTACCAAGTTTCAAAAGAAACTTAATTTCAATTGCATGTTTATATAAAGACAGCTTAACCGTGACTTTTAATAATGGAATTGCAATATTTAGAAATCGCAATCTTACTTGTAATGGGTGAATGCCAAATAATATCTATTTTATCAAACAAAAAATCTACACACTACTTGTGTAACAGTCCGGTTTAGATCCCAGTCGGAACAGTGATTTCAGAACCACAAATCCGAGTCAGAAAAATATTTTAATATTATTTTCTGTGTCTATGATATGTGATTAAGCATGTGTGTAAGTTTCGTGATTAAATTTGTCTGTTTGTGTGCTTAATTTGAGCAAAGGACTAAATCGCGTAAATCGTAAAAGTGGCTTTCTATTTGATTAATGGCTAAATCAATGTGGCTTTTAAATGTGGAGGATTTATGTGGAAATTTAACCACTATTTAAGTAAGTGGGCGGCAACGGTCATTAATGACCTTGTATTTATATGTTTTATATGATTAATTATAAGGTTAATATAGTAAATGAATTAATAAGTAATGTTATAATAAAAATAACATGAAAATAAGTCATATGTTCGTCCTTGTTAGCCGAAAATATCAAAAGAAAGAAAGAAAATAAACAAAGCTAGGTTCGGCCATGTATATTCTTTGATTCAAGGTATGTTTTGCTTTGGTTTTTGATAATTTCTACGTTTTTGTAATGGTTACTTCGTGTTCTTCAAAACCCATGCTTTAATTTTGTGAATTAATGAATATTTTGAAATGTGTAATTGATGAACTCATGTGTTTTGTGATGTTTGATGGTGAAAAATGAAAGATATGTGTTTGATTAACAAGTTTTGTCTTTGGAGTTTTGATGAATTTGAGTATTTTGAGCTTAATTGAGAAAATAATATTTTGAAGGACTAAATTGTGAAATAAATGAAATGTATGGACTTGTATGAGCTACATGAAAATTCGGCTAGGCATGGGTGACATGAAATTTTGTGTATTTTGTGATTTTGTGAAATAATGACTAAATTGTCAAAATGTGAAAATGTGAGGGCTAATTTTTAAATTGCCCTAAATGTGTGTTCTTGGATTGAATTGAATGAGTTATTGAATAAATGGGTTAAATTTGAATATGTATAGATCAAGAACCGAAGAAAACAGACTTAGATTGTGGAAAGTCAAAAGTTGTCGAATAACCGAATTCGATCGAATATCCGAATCCGAGGTAAGTCGATATACAAATAAATGTATTTGAATTGAATTATTTGTGTATATATGAGATTCGAATTTCTATGAATATCCATTGAGATGGAATGTATGGGAAATTCGAGCTTACGTATATATCGACAAGTTGTTAGAGTCTGAAAAGTCCCGTATGAACCTAGGAATAGATAGGATAGCATATGTCATGAAAAAGGTGTCCGATATTTTATATCATGTAAGACCACGTCTGGGACGTTGGCATTGATTCGAGATTTCATGTAAGACCACGTCTGGGAAGTTGGCATCGATTTGAGATTTACGTGTAGGACCATGTCTGGGACATTGGCATCGTATTGGTTCGTGTAAGACCCTGTCTGGGACACTGGCATCGATATCTGAGTACATGTAAGACCTCTTCTGGGACGTTAGCATTGTACGACTATTCCGAACAGTCTGAGTATCCTATTTAGTTCTAAATGGTTCAACGGGAAAGTCCGAGAAATGAACGACTATGTGAGTTGTATATCCGTTTCAGGTACGTTTGAAAAGTACACTATGTGTGTATGAAAGGTAAGTGTCTATATGAACTTACTAAGGGGAATATGTGTAACATCCTGAAATTTGGGGCTATTTTGTGATTGAATTATTTTTCTTGTGTTTAAATCTCTGTGATATTATTTGTGGTGTTATAAGACTTAATTAGGGGTCTTGAGTAAGCTCGGTTTAGTAGGATAATTCTTAGTATGGTTTATTTAATGAAATGGATTATGTGAGGTTAGCACTTAAGTTAATTTAAGTGTTAATTAAAGCACATGAGGAATTAATGGCAAAGTGGTTATGGTGTTTGAACTTATAGCTTGAGGTTAGAGGTTCGAGTAGTATGTTTAGCATTTTTAAAAGTTTATTTTGTATGTTAGCATTAATGGCCGGTCAACCTATGATTATGATAGGTTGGACTTTCATTTTGGTAAGTTGAATTTATTTTAAAGGAAAGCATGGAATAAGGGATAAGATTCCTAAGGTTATGGAAGGATATCTTGAAGTTATGGTAAATTGAGGGGACAAAAGGCTTGGTTTGTGGAAAATGTTTTGAAACTAACTCATGGCCAATTGACCATGAACTTGGGACGGCAATGTGGCTAAGGGAGGATTTGGCGAATATGCTAGTAATTGGTAAGGTTTAGGAGTGTTTTGATCATTCCTAGCATTTGGTGAAAAGATTGCAATTCTCTCTCAATCTCTTTTCTTTTCTTTTGGCCGAATTTTACCTTGTGATAAGCCTAAACTCTTTTGACCATTTGGTCATTTCTTTTGCTCATCTTCTATTTTCTCCATTTCATTCTCTCAAAACCGAAACATTCATCAACATCTTGTTCTCCTATTTGTTTTGCTTAAACACCAAAAATCTTCTATACTCTCTTCTTTGCCGAAACTCTATTCCCTTTTCCTATTATTTTCTTTTTGTTCTTTAGCCGAATATACCTCTTTGTTGTGCCGAAAATTTTCTTCTCCTATCTTGAATCACTTTGGCCGAATATTAAAGGTAGCATAGTTTTCCTCGGGACTTTTCTATCAATTGATTTTGGTAAGGTGGTAAGGGTTTATTTCAAAGGATTATTCTTTTAAGTTTTCGTTTAAGTCGAAGGCTAATAACCTTAATGATGATGGTTGGTTGTAGGGAAGTGAGACCGGTTCACATTTAGGAGTGTGTTGGCTAGTGTTCGAAGGCTTTTGGGTAAGGTTTCGGGTTCACAAGGAACCCTTCTCAATTATTTTGGTTTGGCCGAATAGGCCATGGCACTAATCTAGTTTTTGGCCGAATATAGGGGCAAGGAAAACTTGTGTGGCCGATTTGTCTATTCGGGATTTAGGACTCTCGTTAGTATCAGGTGTGTGCATACACATCTTATAATCTTTTAAATATGCTAAGTGTTATATTATGCCTAATCGGTTTGTGTAGACATGGATGTTATACCATCATGGTATTAACAAGGACACGGGTAAGTCTTTATTACTTGAGATTATTATTTGATGCTTTTGGGAAGCATGTCACATTTGGTATGTGCAATATTTGGTTTATGGTAATGATAAATCTATGAACGTTGTTAAATAAACCTATTATCATGATTTGTAAAAGTATATAATTGTTGATATGGGTTGATGAGTGGAGGGGCGGTGATATTTGTGTCGACGGACACCGGTGTTTTAGTAACACATTGTGACTACGGTCACCGAGGTTTGGTACCTCCGGAGGTTTGGCACCTCATAGCGACTTGTCCTCGTGGTTGATACCACCGTGGGTTGGCCCCACTTTGAGATATGGGATCGTCGCGGTGATTTGGTATCACACGATGGGTTGGCCCCATCATTTGATTGTGACTTCTGGGTCACCGGTGGTTTGGTACCACAATATTGATGGATTTCGTGACTATACGTCACGGTGGTTTGGCACCACCGGTGGTTTGGTACCACGGGGTAGAGGAAGGCGCACGGATGGCTAGGTTGGGTGCATATTAAACTTGTGCATATTAAATTAATTATGATTTGTGTATGATGTTACATTAAACCGGAAAAAGGGTTACACATTGGGTCTTGATGACTCACCTTTTTCCTTTAACATTTTCAGTGACTCGTAGTTGCGGATAAGGAGCCGGATGAACTCGAGGCGGCCATGCAATGAAAATATGGACTAGGTGGATTTGGAACTATTTTTATTTTAATATGGGTTTGATTTATTTTGTTTAAGATGTAATAAGGCCTCCTAAAATTTGCACTTGGATTATTTTAGGTTTTGATAAATTGCTTAACTATTTTATGATATTAAAATGGGTACACATGTTTTTCTCAAATTAATTCGTAAAAATGTTTTATTGTGCCATCGGGTACACTTGAAAGCTGTAACAACCTAACTTAGTATATTTTTAAATGACATTAAGTAATGCTTTCTTCATAACACCTCAACTGTTTTAAATCAAAACAATATCCTTTATCAAAATTTAAAACGACTTAAAAGGGATTTTCAAAAGTTTTTCCTCAGTAGCATACCAAATTCGGTCGTAATGTTTGGGCGGGTTTGGGGTGTTACAAATTGGTATCGAGCAGGTTCAAAGCTTCTCGTTTGTGGGGCCCAAGGCCCAAAAATGTTTTGGTAGGTCTATTTGAAATATTTTGGTTTTGAATAAGCATGGCACCGAGTCTCCAAAGACCGATCCGCCTGTAAGTACCTCTAACTTTTTGTATGGATTATTATTATAGAAGGGTAAGAAGGGAACGTAGTTAGTGTGATAGGTGTTGAACCTTAGGACTAGTCCACCCCAACAAAACTCATAAGACTTTAATGGCCTAATTAAAACCAACCCGTGACCAAGTCGCCGAAGGAGTTAGGGTGTGGTAACCTTAGTGCGCATGTCTAGGATTGGATCAGGAAGAGCTTGGTATTTAAGCGGTCCTCGTGACTCACCTCCTCTTCGCGGGATTCCTGCAGTGTGCGCTTCGGTTCACCCTAACCAAGAGGACTCGGTCATAGGCTAGACACGTTAAATAAAACCCAAAAGGGATTAACCTGTTTTGTGAAAGCTCTAAGTTTTAAAAATCGTTATGATACTCATTTCAATAGCAACAAAAATTTACTTTGGAAAATTTTCAAAATATTCTTCAACTTACCAAAATTACTGAAATTTCCCTAGTGGCAAAATTACGAAAAATACCACAGGATAGAAAGCGGACTGATAATGCAGAAGAGTGCATAGGTATGAAAGGTATAGGGAATGGATGTACTTTTCTATGTAAATTAGGACAGAAGACTTAAAATTTTGATTGATCGAAAGAAGCTCTATTAAATTCTTTTCATAAAATTTCTTCGTGGATAACCAAGTGAAACATGTACTAATTCATAAAAATTTCCTAATCAGTTAAAGCGCGATAGTTAGAATGAGCTTTAGAGGGCGTGGCCGTCGTGGACGCGGAAGGGTAGGATGCGTGTCGTCGTAACCCGTCGGATCGGGTCGAGGATCGAGAATGAGGTACCACCGCCACCACCACCCCCAACCTTTGGAGCCGAGGAGCAGGATCGGACGGGTGACGTGTGATGTCTGGCGCGATGTGCGGATTCTAGAGAGAGTAGCTGAAATGGGTGGAGGTGGAGGAGCTCGGAAGTCGGTGCACGAGAGACTTGAGCTAACTGAGCTGAATTTTTCCGAGGTGTGTCCGGTGTAACGCCCAATACGGCTAAGTATTGGCTAGAATCGATCGAAAGAATCATGGATGAGATAGATCTGACGAATGAGGAGAAATTGAAAAGAGCGGTGTCGCTTCTCAAGGATGAGTCATATCGATGGTGGCTCACGGTTCGAGATGGTGCTACGGCAGATGATCTGACTTGGGAATACTTCAAAGCTTCTTATCAGAAGAAGTATGTGGGCACAAGCTACATTGATGCACAGAGGAAAGCTTTTCTGGGGTTGGTACAAGGAAATAAGTCTGTGTCGGAGTATGAAGCAGAATTCTTGAGGTTGAGCCGCTATGCTCGTGGTATAGTGTCAGCGGAGCATGATCGTTGTGTCCGCTTTGAAGACGGACTTAGGGATGAGTTAAGGTTGCTGATTGCTCGCAGCCAGAGCGTGATTTTCTTGTCTTGGTGGAAAAAGCTAAGGTAGCCGAAGGTGTCAAGGAGTCCGTGAGACAGAACTATGATAGGAACAAGCGAGAAAAAGAGGATTTGGGTAAATGCGGATCGGGTGGTAATGTTCGAGAAAAGGGTGAGGCGAGTGGGCCGAATCGGCGAGAAGGCCCATGGTCATTAACGCAGACCGGCTCTTTATGAATCGCTGTGGCAAATCGCATTGGGGAGGTTGTTCGACCGGTGAGAAGGGTTGCTTTGAATGTGGGTCTTTGGACCACCGTGTAAGGGATTGTCCTCGGAAGTTAGCCAAGAATCGGTCGGAGGGTCGTAAGCCGTGCTCGGGCTAGGAATGTAGGACCACCACGGAGGGTCGTGGTAATGGTAGAGGAGGAAATGGATCTAATCGAGGTCGCGGAATTTTGGCGGAGGTACAGCGAAAGACGAAGCAAAGCGACTGGTCTAGTCTATGCGGCGAGGCGTCGAGAGGAAGGTGGACTTGCCGGACGTTATAACCGGTATGTTCTTAATATTTAGTGTTCCATATAACGCTTTGATTGATGTGGGTTCGACGCATTCATACGTTGCTAGTAGTGTGGTAGAGACTATGAACTTAGACTTGAGGCGCTTCTAGGAGATGATCGTAATTTGTCCTTTAGGTCACTTTGTAGTTGTTAATAAGCTATATAGAGATGTACCTCTAGAACTCCAAGGGGTCGTGTTTGTGGTCGATCCGATGGAACCGCTAGTTGGGGAGTTCGATTTGATCCTTGGTATGGATTTGGTTGGTTAAGTATCAGCAAGGTTGGATCGCTGTTGCTAAGCGCATGGTTCTTAAGATGGTGAGGGTGATGAAGTGGTCATGATAGGTAATAGAAGAGATTACCTATCTAATGTAGTGTCTGCGTTGAAGGTGAAAAGATGGTCGAAAGGTTGCGAGGAGTTTTGGTTCGAATTTGTGCTTTAGAAGCTAAGGAGTCAGTGGTTGAGAAGGTCCGAACAAGATGGGAATTCATTGATGTGTTCCCAGAAGAACTTCCGGTCCGCCTCGGATCGGAAGTTGAATTTGGTATAGACTTGCTACTGGAGGCGGCTTTGTGTCAATAGCACCTTCACCGAATGGCACCAAAGGAATTGGTGGAGTGAAGGCTCAAATTCGGGAGCTTTTGGACCAAGGATTTATCCGACCAAGTATATCTCCGTGGGGAGCACTGTGTTGTTTGTTAGGAAGAAGGATGGTTCAATGCGGATGTGTATCGACTACCGCCAATTGAACAAGTTAACGATCAAGCAGTATCCGTTGCCTCGGATTGATGACTTGTTTGACCAACCTGAAGGGTGCATCGGTATTTTGAAGATAGATCTTAGGTCGGGATATCATCAACTTAAGGTGAAAGAGGTTGATGTGCACAAGGCGGCATTAGAACAAGGTATGGGCATTACGAGTTTTTGGTGATGCCTTTTGGGTTGACTAATGCACCAAAGAAAGCATTCATGGACTTAATGAATAGAGTGTTTCAAAGAAGACTTGGATCAATTTGTCGTGGTGTTTATAGGCGACATATTGGTTTACTCAAAGACGGAGAAGGAGCATGACATGCATTTGCGTATAGTTCTACAAGTAATCGAGAGAGAAGCGATTATATGCCAAATTCGGTAAGTGTGAATTTTGGCTTAGAGAGGTGGCTTTCTTAGGTCATGTGGTGTCGTGGAAGGGATTAGATTAGATCCTCGCAAGGTGGAAGCGGTGTTGGATTGAAACCCCTAGGTCGATGTGCGAGAAAATTGAAGCTTTTTGAGTCCAGCAGGTATTATCGGAGGTTTGTGGAAGGATTCTCTTTAATCGCAGCGCCGTTGACTAAGTTGTTAAGAAAGGGAGTTCCATTTGTATGGTCGGAGAAGCAACAAGAAAGTTTTGACAAGCTAAGGAAGATTTTGTGGAAGCTCGGTTTTAGTACGACTGAGGCGGGAAAGTTGTTTATGGTTTCTTGTGACGCGTCCCATCTTGGTTTGGGATGCGTATTGATGCAAGAAAGGAAGGTAGTGCCCTATGCGTCCCGTCGCCACTAAGACCGCATGAGGTTAACTATCCAACGCCACGACTTGGAGTTAGCGGCGATAGTTTTCGCTTTGAAAATATGGCGGCATTACTTGTATGGGGAAAAGTCAATAGTCTACGGATCATAAAAGTTTGAGGTATCTTTTGACTCGGAAGGATTTGAATTTGAGACAGCGTCGGTGGATTGAAGCTGTTAAAAGACTACATTGTTCGATTGAGTACCATCGGGTAAGGCGAATGTGGTGGGCGATGCCTGAGCCGAAAAGTCGTGTGAGACTTAAGAGCGATGTTTGCTCATCTCGATCTATCTGACGACGGAAGTCTTTTAGCGAATCGTAAGTTTAAACCGACTTGGATCGAGGAGATTAAGGAAAAGCGATTGGTGGATGACAGTTTGAATGCAAGGAGGTTGCAAGTTCAAGGCGGTGGTTTGGAAAAGTGCAGATTTGTCTGGCGAGGAGTGTTATGTTTTCAAGGGCGAGCTTGTATGCCAAAAGATGTGGAGTTGAGGCAAAGAATTCTCCAAGATGCACATAGCAGCCCATACGCTATGCATCCGGGAGGTAGCAAGATGTATGGAGATTTGCGAAAGCATTTTGGTGGCACAGGTTGAAGCGTGAGGAATGGCGAATTCGTGGGTAAAGTGTCGGCGTGTCGATAAGTTAAAGCCGAACATCGGTTGCCATCGTGGTTACTCCAACCGGTGAAGATTCCTCGATGGAAATGGGAGAGGATCACTATGGATTTTGTCGGTGGATTACCCTCACGCCTAGTAAGAAGAACTCGGTTTGGGTAATTGTGGATCGACTAACTAAGTCGGCGCATTTCATACCGATGAGGGTAGATTATTGGCTTGAAGCTAGCAAAGCTATATGTAGCCGAGATAGTAAGATTGCATGGTGTGCGATGATCGATTATCTCGGATAGGGATCCGAGGTTTACATCAAGGTTTTGGAGAGTTTTGCATCGGGCCTTGGGAGCGAGATTGGACTTCCTGACTTTTCACCCGCAAACCGACGGACAATCGGAAAGAGTGATCTGATTTTAGAAGATATCTTTGAGAGGTTGCGTTTTGGATTTTGATGGTAGTTGGGAAGAGTATCTACCATTGGCGGAATTCGCTTATAACAATAGTTATCAAGCGAGTATCCAAATGGCACCATATGAAGCACTCTATGGACGAAAATGCCGTACTCCTACGTGTTGGGCGGAGTTAGGTGAACGTCGAGTTTTGGGTCCGAATTGGTGGTCAAACGGAGGACAAAGTTAAGGTAATTCGGGCTCGTCTCAAGGAAGCATCAGATAGGCAAAAGTCATATGCCGATCTCAAGTGCAAGGAAATGGAATACGAGGTAGGAGATAAAGTCTTTCTGAAGGTGTCGCCTTGGAAAAAGGTGTTACATTTTGGGCGAAAAGGGAAGTTAAGCCCAAGGTTCATCGGCCGTATAATCGTGTTGAAGCGAGTAGGACCGGTAGCTTACCAGCTCGAGTTGCCGGTAGAGTTAAGGCAAATTCACGACGTCTTCCATGTGTCAATGCTTAGGCGATATCGGTCCGATCCATCGCACGTTGTGCCTGTGGCAGAGATTGAGGTTAACTCAGATCTATCTTTCGAGGAGGAGCCAGTTCAGATCTTAGAACGTGATGTCAAGGTTTTGCGTAAGAAAGCAGTACCCTTAGTGAAAGTGCTATGGCGAAACCATGGTACGGAGGAAGCGACGTGGGAACCCGAGGATGTGATGAGGCAGCAATATCCCCATCTTTTACGATCGAGGTAATTTCGAGGACGAAATTATTTTAAGAGGGGTAGAAGCGTAACATCCACGAAATTTGGGGCTATTTGTGATTGAATTATTTTTCTTGTGTTTAAATCTCTGTGATATTATTTGTGGTGTTATAAGACTTAATTAGGGGTCTTGAGTAAGCTCGGTTTAGTAGGATAATTCTTAGTATGGTTTATTTAATGAAGTGGATTATGTGAGGTTAGCACTTAAGTTAATTTAAGTGTTAATTAAAGCACATGAGGAATTAATGGCAAAGTGGTTATGGTGTTTGAACTTATAGCTCGAGGTTAGAGGTTGAGTAGTATGTTTAGCATTTTTAAAAGTTTATTTTGTATGTTAGCATTAATGGCGGTCAACCTATGATTATGATAGGTTGGACTTTCATTTTAGTAAGTTGAATTTATTTTAAAGGAAAGCATGGAATAAGGGATAAGATTCACGAGGTTATGGAAGGATATCTTGAAGTTATGGTAAATTGAGGGGACAAAAGGCTTGGTTTGTGGAAAATGTTTTGAAACTAACTCATGGCCAATTGACCATGAACTTGGACGGCAATGTGGCTAAGGGAGGATTTGGCCGAATATGCTAGTAATTGGTAAGGTTTAGGAGTGTTTTGATCATTCCTAGCATTTGGTGAAAAAGGTTGCAATTCTCTCTCAATCTCTTTTCTTTTCTTTTGGCGAATTTTACCTTGTGATAAGCCTAAACTCTTTTGACCATTTGGTCATTTCTTTTGCTCATCTTCTATTTTCTCCATTTCATTCTCTCAAAACCAAAACATTCATCAACATCTTGTTCTCCTATTTGTTTTGCTTAAACACCAAAAATCTTCTATACTCTCTTCTTTGTGAAACTCTATTCCCTTTTCCTATTATTTTCTTTTTGTTCTTTAGCCAAGAATATACCTCTTTGTTGTGCCAAAAATTTTCTTCTCCTATCTTGAATCACTTTGGCCGAATATTAAAGGTAGCATAGTTTTCCTCGGGACTTTTCTATCAATTGATTTTGGTAAGGTGGTAAGGGTTTATTTCAAAGGATTATTCTTTTAAGTTTTCGTTTAAGCCAGAAGGCTAATAACCTTAATGATGATGGTTGGTTGTAGGGAAGTGAGACCGGTTCACATTTAGGAGTGTGTTGGCTAGTGTTGAAGGCTTTTGGGTAAGGTTTCGGGTTCACAAGGAACCCTTCTCAATTATTTTGGTTTGGCCGAATAGGCCATGGCACTAATCTAGTTTTTGGCCGAATATAGGGGCAAGGAAAACTTGTGTGGCCGATTTGTCTATTCGGGATTTAGGACTCTCGTTAGTATCAGGTGTGTGCATACACATCTTATAATCTTTTAAATATGCTAAGTGTTATATTATGCCTAATCGGTTTGTGTAGACATGGATGTTATACCATCATGGTATTAACAAGGACACGGGTAAGTCTTTATTACTTGAGATTATTATTTGATGCTTTTGGGAAGCATGTCACATTTGGTATGTGCAATATTTGGTTTATGGTAATGATAAATCTATGAACGTTGTTAAATAAACCTATTATCATGATTTCAGTAAAAGTATATAATTGTTGATATGGGTTGATGAGTGGAGGGGCGGTGATATTTGTGTCGAGCGGACACGGTGTTTTGGTAACACATTGTGACTACGGTCACCGGAGGTTTGGTACCTCCAGAGGTTTGGCACCTCATAGCGACTTGTCCCCGTGGTTGATACCACCGTGGGTTGGCCCCACTTTGAGATATGGGATAAATGCGCGGTGATTTGGTATCACACGATGGGTTGGCCCCATCATTTGATTGTGACTTCGGGTCACCAAAGTGGTTTGGTACCACAATATTGATGGATTTCGTGACTATACGTCACCGGTGGTTTGGCACCACCAGTGGTTTGGTACCACACGGGGTAGAGGAAGGCGTACGGATGGCTAGGTTGGGTGCATATTAAACTTGTGCATATTAAATTAATTATTATTTGTGTATGATGTTACATTAAACCGGGAAAAAGGGTTACACATTGGGTCTTGATGACTCACCTTTTCCTTTAACATTTTTCAGTGACTCGTAGTTGCGGATAAGGAGCCGGATGAACTCGAGGCGGCCATGCAATGAAAATATGGACTAGGTGGATTTGGAACTATTTTTATTTTAATATGGGTTTGATTTATTTTGTTTAAGATGTAATAAGGCCTCCTAAAATTTGCACTTGGATTATTTTAGGTTTTGATAAATTGCTTAACTATTTTATGATATTAAAATGGGTACACATGTTTTTCTCAAATTAATTCGTAAAAATGTTTTATTGTGCCATCGGGTACACTTGAAACTGTAACAACCTAACTTAGTATATTTTTAAATGACATTAAGTAATGCTTTCTTCATAACACCTCAACTGTTTTAAATCAAAACAATATCCTTTACCAAAATTTAAAACGACTTAAAAAGGGATTTTCAAAAGTTTTTCCTCCGTAGCATACCAAATTCAGTCGTAATGTTTGGGCCGGGTTTGGGGTGTTACAATATGTGTATAGAAATGATGAGATAATATATGAATATATGCTTGAATGAGCTATGTGTATATGTAATATTTGAGTTGAAGAATATGGCAAGCTATGGCTAAGCAAATGTGCCAAAGAATATGTGATGAATTCGCATTGAGAAACATTAATGTCATTGTATCTATATGGTTATGTGCATTTTATGCTAAGTTTATTTGTATATGGCTTACTAAGCTTTTGAAAGCTTACTTTGTGTGTGTTTGCTCTGTTTTATAGATCGTCAAAGCTACTGAAGGCTCAGGGACCGTCGAGGATCGTCATCACACTACTCAATCATATTTTGGTACTTTGAAAATGTGTATATAGTTAAATATGGCATGTATAGGCTAGTTGTTTTGGGAAATATGTTTGAGATATGAAATTAGCTATGAGATGTGGCTAGATAATGTTGGTATTATGCATGAATGATTTTGGTATATGATGCTAGTTTTGGTATGGTTTGTTAGCAAATGAATTGGTCTTATAAATGGTAAGTTTATTGATGAATAACTAGCAAATTATTGATGGTAAGTGGTGATGGATTTGATCTTGAAATGTATGTGATTAATTTGAATCAAATGTCTTATAAGTAGGTGTGATTGTTAAGCTTATAATTGAGTAGAAATGTTGCATAATTTGATGTGCTTTGGGATGCCAAATATGAAAAGGTTGATGCTTGTAAGTGCATGAAAGATTGACCCAAGTGTGGGTGGCATTTTGGCCTTGAAAATGGCCTATATTTTCCCACACGGTTGAGCACACAGGCGTGTGGCTCGACCGTGTCCCTCGTGGTTGTAATTCAAAACAAGTCAGTAGCGACCACGGGCTGGACACACGGGCGTGTGAATGGCCGTGTGGTGCAAGTCAGTATGTATGCCTTGTTTTGACACGGCTTAGACACACGGGCGTGTCTGAGGCCGTGGGAGGCACACGGCCTGCCCACACGGGCGTGTGACCTCTGTAACTTAGAAAAATTTTTAAATTTCCGAGAATTTCCGTATGTGTTCGGTTTTGTCCCGGCCCTATTCTAAAGCATGTTAAAGGTATCGATGACCTATTTAAGGGATGCTTTGATGTGATATGATGAATTATGTTATGAATTGTCCGTAAAAGTCTTTGTTCATCCGGTAACGCCTCTTAACCCTATTTCGGCGACAGATACGGGTTAGGGGTGTTACAACTTGAGACTGAATTAATGAATAAAAGACTTAAAACATCTCACTCTAATGAGGTGTACCTTTGACATTTGAGACTTGGTCATATTAACCAAGAAAGAATCACTAGACTTGTGAAAGACAACATCTTAAGTTCACTTAAAAAAATTGATCTTCCACAATGTGAATCTTGTTTGGAAGTTAAGATGACCAAGCGATCTTTTAATGCAAAAAGAACGAGGGTCGGAAAACCCCTAAAACTTGTACACACTGACGTATGTGCCCCATGATCTTTTAAAAAATTTTATTGCTATAAATATCACAAACTGACTCGGTTTTCAAAATTTTAATTTTCCGCTGTAACAGAAAAACATTTTTAAACTGGATTTTTTCCAACAAAAATGCTTGTGTGGATTTTGAGCTTCATGATGTTCTTGATTTTTTTATGGTTGATTGTGAAGCTAATTGTTTATATTTTCTTGATTTCTTGTTTGATTGTATTGAAGTGTTTAATATACTAGAATTGATGCCTCTAGTGGAAGATTTAGATAGATGAGGTCGAGAGGTGAATTTATCATGTAGAACTTTGAAATGATTGTGTCGAGTAGAGAGACTGAAAGGAGATCTATGTGCCTAGTTGAGACCAAGAGGAGAACCTATGGGTAGCATCTAGTTTAGAATGAGACCGAGAGAAGATTCCTATTACAAGTGACAAAACATATAACCAATTCATGTGTATTAACTTAATAAGTAATTAGTAGATCAATCAACCATATATATAGTTTAAGACGAGAAACAGGAAAGTTAGGATAATGTGTTTACTTGATAATGTAGATTTAATTTCTTCATAATTTCTATTTTGTTTGCACTAAAAATGTTTGAAATGATTAGATTAATAATCACTTGACTAGTACTTGACTTGACTATTGCATTTCCCCTTATCAATCCTTTGGGTTCAATGCTCAGAATACTTCTGTATTTTGTTGTAAAACAAAATTCATTATTACAATTTGACATTGTACGCTTGCAGTATAACCGCAAGTAAATTAATTATTTATTTTTTCTCATTTGTTATGCCTGTACAAGTGTGGTCACTTACTTAAGTAAATGTTATGATTGTGGTTTACTTGGAAAGGTATTTGGATACCCGGTTGATCTCAAACCAAAATTCATCCCATTTACATTTATTGCCACATATGCCCGTACCTTTAACAGAAAAAAAAACCATAATCATGAATTATTAGAAGATATTACTTCATTCATAAAACTCATTGAAAAGCTTCTATACCTAACAATTACAAGACTAGCCATCTCATATGTTTTGCAATGTTAGAGTCAATTCATGCAAAAACCAAATAAGACACATTACAAGGCAACACTCAAATTGTGAGGTATATCAAGAAAAATCATGAACAAGGAATCCTACTAATAGCTTCAAGTTCTCAAGAGTTAATAACATATTGTGACTCAAATTGGGCTGCATACCCCATGACAAGGAAAATGATTTCTATTTTTTTTTGTATAAATATTGGGGGGAGTCTTATACCTTGGAAGTCTAGAAACCAAAGCACTTTGTCCAAATCATCTATTGAAGCAAAATATAGAAGTATAGGTGTAGCTGTTGGATCTGGTGCTCTAAGTGTAGTATTTTCGTCTAAGTACACTTGTTAATTTTTGGAACAGATTGATTAATAAAATTATTCATGAATTAAATTAATATTCTTTGTATTATTATCCTCAAAATGGTTTTTGCATGCAAATAAAAATGGAAGCAAATGTTGCTCATTGGTTGTCTAATGTTTAACTAATACTAAGCAGTATTATGTGGTTGGATCGTAGTACATAAATACAACTTGTATTAGTAGACGAACCTAAACATGTCCTTAGTTTGATAAAAAATGAGCAAACTGATTAAAAGATTAATATGTCGTCTATCAAGTCCAGTTAAGGAGATGCCTTGTCTTAGGCATCAGAGCTAATGACTCTCAGAAGATAGAGACACAGATGTGACTAACTGGATTGACAGTACATTGGACAGGACCCAAGCAGAATAGATACTGAATTTTTTTATGGATTTATTCACTTTTGATATTAATAGTGTGGCATACCTAAATCCTGAGTGGATGACAGACTATGTATGTGTGACTCGTACACTTTGATGTAAGTAAAAGCCTGAGTTCAAATCGGTAAGGAACTGAAAGTTGGTGCGTTAGGTGTATGACTTCTGTACTATGTAGTGTCATTCACAACAGTGGAATTCATAGCGCAAAACATTGGTAAATGATATTCTCTCATTGACATTACATGGTTGATGAAAAGTAAACATGACCACTGGTCGTTTGTCTTTGTGATGGATGACTTGATCACTATTTGATAGTGATTGACTTTTCATAAAGAAAGATGTAATGATTACCATGAGATAAAGTAGGATCATATTGGGAGAATGGATATTATCCCAAAAATATTAATGACATCTTATGAGGGTAACACATTTATGACAAGATCATTGGACGAGCACTAAGTAATTGCTTTCGTAATGATATATCGTTGGAGAGAGCTCAGTCACGATACTATAGTGGAATGACTTCGTGACTAAATGAGTTTATAATTAATAGGTGAAAAGTGAGAACTTAATTATAAATCATTTGAGCCTCAACTATATATGTCCAATTGGTCCTTCCGCTAGCTCGTTAAAACTAGAAATGAATTGTGTGTTTGAAAAGAAATGAACAGAATGAATAGAAAAAGAGAAGTGAGAAACATTTAGGAATGATTATGATTTTCTCCGAAATGGAGAAATGGAATCATTTGGAAATGAATGTAGGCTTCCAAAAACGGAAATGAAAATAAAAATGGAAAATTGCAATCTTCATAGATTACTCGAAAATGAAAATAAACTATTCGATCATAATAAACATGTTGAGTTGTGAAATATTAAACATATTTTCTCGAAATTTTACCAGGGAAAAAATCGTCAAAATTTTACCAAGGGTAAAATCGTCAAAAAAATTGCTAAGGGTAAAATAAGGATGAGAAAATTATTTTATATATAAATATTAAAATTTATTTTGGGAAATAGAAAAACTGAATCGGGTTGGATCACATTACAGAGTATTAGGTCAAAACGGTTCAGGAAGTACTCGTAATTGGACTCAATGTGAAAGAGGCCCAAAACCCCTCATGTAACATGAATGGGGCAACAACCCTAGTAGGAATACTAGGGTGTGCAGTCCACCCCTCTCCTACTCTAAGTAGGATATTGTTTTTCTTTGAAATAAACTACTACAACTCAAAAAGGTGTAACACCCCTCACTCGTATTCAACGCCGGAATAGGGTTAGGGAATTTTACTGGTCTTACAACACTTTTAAACATACATTTCATATACAATTTATCAATTCAAATACAATTCAATCACAAACAATCGCAGTGTCTCTTAAAAGAGCCTACGAGGCCTTAAACATGCTTTAGGAGTGGTTAGGGACTAAACCGATAACTTAAGAAACTTTCACAAACTTTGAAATTTTTTCTCAAAACAGGGGACACACGCCCGTGTGGTCAGGCCGTGTGTCTCACACAGCCACCAGACATGCCCGTGTCACAGGTCGTGTGGACATTCGAAATGAGAGCACATGACCGTGTTCCAACCTGTGTCCTACCCCGTGTCCAAACAAGTGAGCTTACTGACTTGGGTCACACGGCCAACCACACGCCCGTGTGTCTAGCCCGTGTGCCCTTCGAAGTGGCCACACACGACCGTGTGTCAGGCCATGCGCTAGGCCGTGTCAAACCTGTAGGGTATACTGACTTATGCAATACGGCCAAGTCACATGCCCGTGTGTGAGACCGTGTGGAGCATACTGACTTCACTTCAATTTCAACACGAGGAGACACACGACCGTGTAACATGACCGTGTGTCACACCAGGCTGAGACACACGCCCGTGTCTCTGCCCGTGTAGACAAAAATAAGCTATTTACCAAGTCAATTTGCCACCCACACTTATGCTCACCTAAACAACCAAAACGACACCAATCCATAGTATAAATAAACATCCAATTTAGCCACAATCAAGGCTAATTCATACCATTTCCAATACTAGCAACCAACATGTTTATACCTTAAATTTTACTCAACCAAAACATACCAAAATACATATACCAATCAACTAGTTAAACCTTTACCTAACTTATATCATTTTGTACCAATTCACAAGCATGATGCCAATTCCACAAAACTTATAATATAGGTCATTCACATATCCATCCATGAACTTAAATATCAACCACATATGCACATATAAGCACATAACTAAATCCACCAAATTAAGCCAAATCTCATGGCTATATTTACAAACCAAAACATATACATTTACAAGATATTACAAATGACTAAAACCATTATCAATCCATAATCAAAATGACTCAAAATGCCTATACATGCCATATACTTAAAATACCATAGTTGAAAGGTACCAAGTGATAGGTGGTAGTGTGAAACGATCTCCGACGATCCCTGAATCCGAGCTAGCTTCGATATCACTATAAAACATGGGAAAGTACACAAAGTAAGCTATAAAGCTTAGTAAGCTCGTATGAAATAAACTTAATACAATCACATAAATATAATTCAATAATTTGAATACAGCAACATGTAGCTTATATTAGCTAACAAACCTTTCAAATACTCATTCACAAAATTGTATACTTCCTTCATCATTTTCTCAATTCAATACTAAATTAGTTTATACACATACCTGTACCATCTCATACAATTCTCATCTTTCATTTACCCGTTGAACTGTTTGGAATAGAAGTTGGATACTCAAGGGTCTCTCACGATAAGTACCTATATCATGGCCCGAAGCCAAATCAAGGTAACTTATTCGAAATACTGATATCATGGCCCGAAGCCAAATCAGCCGATATGCATGGCCCGAAGCCAAATCGGTTTATCTCGCACCCGAAGTGATATATCATGGCCCGAAGCCAACTCATTGTATCCCCTAATGACATGTCACTAGTATCCTAAACTATTCCTAAGGTTCAACCGGGATTTTGAACTGTCGAATTACCGTCAAATCATTTCCAAACTTGTCTGTAGTCACATAGTTGCAATTTATGCTATATCAAAGCATATAGAATACATTTGAAATGAAATTATAACATACGAACTTACCTCAGTTGCTAAAACGACGAATCGAATAAACTATTCTGTAACTTTGTTCTTTCCCCAATCTAAGTCCGTATTTCTCCTTTCTTGATCTAAATATATTCAAAATTAATTTATTTTATCAACTATTTATTCAATTCAATCCAAAATATACATTAGGGCTATTTTACACATTTGCCCCTAAACTTTCACATTTTTCACAATTTAGTCCTTATTTCACAAAATCACAAATTAATGAAATTCAACATAAACCCATGCCATCCGAATTACTATTATGCCCCTAGCAGCCCATATTTTTCATTTTTTTCACATTTTAGCCACTAACTTTACACATTTCTCAGTTTAATCCCTATTTTGCATTTCACTAAAAATCACTTAACAAAACTTGTATATCTATCAACAAGCATTCATAATCTATCAAGAAACTTCAAAATACACATGTATTCATCAATGGTATCATTCAAAATCTTTATAAGTTTTGCAAAATAGTCCCTGGGCTAGCTAGTACTAGTTGCAACGATCACAAAAACATAGAAATCAGTAAAAACCGAGTAAAAACGGACTTACAATTGAGTATCAAAGTGACCAAAACTTTCAAGCCTTAAAATGGCTTTTCTCCATGCTTCATTCAGCTATGGTAAAGATGATAGCCTTTAATTATTAGTTTTTTTTATTTATTTTATGTTATTTACCAAATTACAATTATACCCTTAATGAAAAACCATTTAAAACATTCATTTAATGTCCAAATATGTCCACTCATTTGTAAAATGGTAAAATTACAACATAAGGACCTCTAAATTAAGATTCCATAGCTATTGAATACCTTTAGCTAATGGAACTCCTTTTTTACACCTTACGCGATTTAGTTCTTTTTTATCAAATTGACCAATCAAACGATACAATTTCTTAACGAAATTTTCACACAATCACTCAATCATGCTGTAAACATTAAAATAATAATAAAATAAATATTTTGACCTCAGATTTGTGGTCCCAAAACCACAGTTCCGATTTGACCAAAAACGGGCTGTTACACAAGGGTTCTACCTTTTCTTCTTATAAATAGATGGCAGTAATAGAGTTTTTTACACAACTTGGAGAAATTGTTATTCTGCCGAAAATAGAGAGAGTTTATTTTCAACTATTACATATATTTTTCAGGAATAACAATTTTACCGGTTTCTATTAAGAAGAGAGAATTTTCATTTTCACCCCAAAAGGAGAAAGAACTTTTTCTTGTTCTGTGTTTCAATTCAATTGGTTCGAGCCTACACTCGAAGAAGTTCGTGGTATGAGAATAACAGAGAAGATAATTTAGTTGAAAACTAGGAACAACGAATGTTCGCTAAGCCGAAAACACAAGTACGAATTTGGTTAATGTTTATTGCTATAAATATCACATGTTCTTACTAGTTTATCATGATCACCCCACAGTGACTTGATTCAATGGGTGTGGGAATTATTGTTGCAATGACTTATAAATTTTTTCAGGTTTAAAGTAAGATGCGTGCATCATCTTAATGCATATTGTAATGTTGCAAAATATTTTCAAACATTTGCTTAATACAAAGATATTACTATATGGATATTTTATTTTTAGTTCAAAAATGGCACCAACTCCCTTATTGAACATACTCACTAAAAAAACTGAATGGAAATAACTATAAGGAATGGAAAAGAAACCTGATAATTGTCTTGAGCTGTAAGAAACTTTAAATAATTTTGATACTAAGTGCCCTCCGACCACTTAAGTTAAGGCTAGAAAATGCTGGGAAGAGTATGATGAGATAGCTCCTTGCTATATGCTGGCAAGCGTGACCAATATTCTATATAAGCAACTGTAGAGCTGTAAGACTGCTAAAGTATTTTTGGAAAAGCTAGAATACATGTTCGAAGGCCAAGTTGCTTTGGCTCAACAGTCTGCCATAACTAGTTTGATGAATACCCAACAAAATCCCAACAGTTGGTCAAAGACCATATGATCACTCTTATGGGCTACTTTTCTGAGGCCGTGGACAATGAGGCTAATCTGGATAAAAACACTCAAATTGAGATGGTGTTAAAAAGTTTGTCAAAGGATTTTGTTAGTTCCGGGTCGCATATAACCTTGGCAAAAAAAACCTGACGCTTACATAACTCATAAAGGAGTTATAATCCTATAAGTTGATATTAAATGACGTTTAGCCGGTCTGAAGAGTAGAAGTGAATATAGCCGTCGCTTCTTCCTAAAAAGGGAAGGGAAAACATACTAAGAAAGGAAAGACTAAGGTCTCTAGGCCACCACAAGTGGAAAGGAAGAGAACCAGAAAGCCTAAAGACTTATCTAAGTCTACATACTTATTCTGTAGTAAGAAAGGGCATTTTAAGGCAAACTGTAAAGAGTGGAAAGAATGCCTAGCCACCAAAGGCAAAAGTATAAAACACTTGGTGATAGAAACTTTTTTAGTGGAGGATTCAATAAACCACTGGGTCAATGATTCTAGAGCCACTAATCATGTTTGCGTTTCTCTACAAGGGTTCAAGGAGACCAAAGATCTTAGAGATAAGAACTTATCGTCATGGACCGGGAATGAGACAAGTGTAGCAGTTGAAGCAGTAAGAGATGTACATCTTTATTTTGATAATTTTACGAAGATTGTTTTAAGAGACGTTTTCAATATACCAAGTTTCAAAAGAAACTTAATTTTCGTTGCATGTTTATATAATGGAATTGACTGTGACTTTTAATAATAGAATTGCAATATTTAAAAATCATAATCTTATCTGTAATAGATGGATGTCAAATAATCTCTATTTTATCAAACCAAATATATACACAATGCTTGAGACTGAAATCTCGAATAAAAGACTTAAAACTCCTCACTCTAATGAGGCGTACCTTTAGCATTTGAGGTTTGGTCATATTAAATAAGAAAGAATCACTAGCCTTGTGAAAGACGACATATTAAGTTCACCTAAAGGAGTTATTCTTCCACAATGTGATTCTTTCTTGGAAGGTAAGATGACTAAGCGATCTTTTAATAAAAAAGAAACAAGGGCAGTGAAACCCTTAAATCTTGTGAACATTGACGTATGTGGCCCCGTGAGCATTAGTGCAAGAGGTGATTAAGAGTATTATGTAACATTTATTGATGACTATTCCAGATATGGGTATGTATACCTGATGTACTGCAGATGTGAAACCTTTGATAAATTCAAAGAGTTTCATATGAAAGTGGAGAAACAACTAGGTTTACCCATAAAGACACTTCGGTCGGGTCAAGGTGAGGAATATTTATCTGATGAGTTCTTAGGGTACCTCATAGAGAATGAGATTCTATCCTCTTAACCGTGTTGGGCACTTCACAACAGAATAACGTGGTAGAGAGAAGGAATCGAATGTTGTTAGACATGGTACATTTGATGTTAAGTTATTGAAAGCTGCCAATCTCTTTTTGGGGATACATTGTACAACTGACTTGTTATATTCTGAATGATGTGCCAACTAAGGCAGCATCAAAAACCCTATAGGAATTGTGGCATGGCAGGAAGTCGAATCTTAATTATTTTAGGATTTAGGGATGCCCGGCCAATGTATTGATAAAGATGCGAGGAGGTTGGACTCACGGATAGAATTGTGCATGTTTGTAGGATATCCAAAAGAAACAAAGGGTGGTTATTTTTATAACCCAAAAGAGAAAGCTATTATAGTCTCAACTCATGCTACTTTCCTTAAAGAAAGTTACATGAATGACTTCAATCCTTGGAGTAAAGAGGTAATTGAGGAGTTTTCAGGAAATATACAAAATCTTACGAAAATGAATCCAGAACAAACTCCTAATAGTAGACCTGCAAACGATTAACAACATAGGGAGCCTCGTCATAGTGGGAGGATCTCTCGTACGCCTGAGTTCTTCCAATCTGGTGAAAGTGTTTTTAACAATGAGTCTACCGAACAGGAAGATGATGACTCACTCACATATGACGAAGAGATGCAGAGTGCTGATTCCAAGATTTGGGAAATAACTATTAAAGCTAAGATGGACTCTATGTATTCCAACTCGGTGTGGGAGCTTATAGACTTACCGGAAGGGATAAAACCCATAGAGTGTAAGTGGATCTACAAGAGGAAAATAAATGCAGATGGAAAAGTGGAAACTTATAAGACCATACTTGTAGCAAAAGTTTACACTCAGAAAGAAGGTATCGATTACGAAAAAACCTTTTCTCTAGTTGCCATGCTCAAGTAAATCAGCATATTACTATCCATTACGACGACTCTCGATTATGAGATCTGGCAAATGGATGTCAAGACAACGCTTTTGAACGACTATCTTGAAGAGAACATCTACATGTGCAACCCACTGGATATATAGCTAAAGGAAATGAGCATAAATTTTGCAACTACTTAGATCCATATATTGACTTAAGGAAGTGTCCTGCTCATGGAATCAAATATACTTTCAAGCGATGAAGACTGTTGGATTTGTGCAAAACGTAGATGAACCTTGTGCTTATAAACCTTAAAGGGATGGAAAGATGATATTTCTTGTTCTATATGTCAATGACATTCTTTTCATTGGAAATGATGCAGGGACATTGTCATCGGTTAAATTGTGGTTAACCCAACAGTTAGCATGAAAGACTTCGGGGAAGCTAATTTTGTTCTAGGTATTCGAATCTTAAGGGATCGTAAAAACAAAATGATAGCATTGTATTAAGCTTCATACATAAATAAGGTATTGGAGTGTTATGCAATGACCGATTCAGAGAAAGGAAATCAACCCTCCGTATTGGGATTTCATATCTCTTTAGAGGACCGTCCTAAGATAATGGAAGAAAGAGAGAACATGAGAAAGGTTCCTTATGCTTCGGTAGTAGGAAGTCTCATGTATGTTATGCTATGCATATGCCCATATATCTATTTTGCAGTGGTGTTGGTAAGTCGATATCAGACGAATCTAGAACCTAGGCACTAACAAGCAATTAAGCATATACTCAAGTATTTACGGAGAATGAGGGATTATATTCTTGTGTATTTTGGAGGAGACTTCACTTCTATCGGATATACTAATTTTGACTTCCAAACATGTTGGGATTCGAGGAAATCAAAATTAGGTTGTGTTTTTGTCCTAAAATAGTGAGTCCATAATGTGAATGAGTGTCAATTAAGGTTACACTGTTAACTTCACTATGGAGGGCCAAATATGAGGTATGGAAAAACTATGGCACTATAACAGTGCTGATATAGCTAAACCTAAAAGAAACCACAAAAGGATAAAAGAAACATTAAGTGAGACGGTAGTGTTTGACGAAATGGTAAACGTAGTCAAAGATCGCATATGAGGATAAACCTAGGGGATTTGTTTAGCCAAGACTCTTATAGCTAGAGAGCTCATTGGGAAACATATAGAGTGGCACAAGAATGCAAAACATGACTCATTTACTTCACTAGGGCAAATGGGAGACTGTTGGATCTGGTGCCCTAAGTGTAGTATTTTTGTCTAAGTACACTTGTAAATTTTTCGAACAACTTAATTAATAAAATTATTTATGAATTAAATTAATATACTTTGTATTATTTTCCTCAAAATGGTTTTTGCACGCAAAGAAAAATGGAAGCAAATGTTGTTGATTGGTTGTCTAATGTTTAACTAATACTAAGCTGTATTACATTGTTGGATCGTAGTACAAAAAGACAACTTGTATTAGTGGACGAACCTAAACATGTCCTTAGTCTAATCGAAAAGGATCAAACTGATTAAAAGACTAATATGTTGTCTATCAAGTCCAATTGAGGAGATGTCTTGTCTTGGGCATCGAAGTGGATAACTCCCAGAAGATAGGAACATAGATGTTACTGACTGGACTGTAAGTACATCGGACAAGACCCAACCAGAATAAATCCTGAATCCGTTTATAGATTTATTCACTTGTGACGTTCATAGTGCGACATACCTAAATACTGAGTGGATGGAGAGCTATGTATACGTGACTCATACACTTTGATGTAAGTAAAAGCCTGAGTTCAAATAGATAAGGAATCGAAAGTTGCTGCATTGGGTTTATGACTTCTGTAGTATGTAGCGTCATTCACAATAGTGGAATTCATAGCCCAAAATATGGGTAAATGATATCCTCTCATTGGCATTACATAGTTGATGAAAAGTAAACGTGACCACGGGTCATCTATCTTTGTGATGGATGACTTGATCTCTATTTGATAGTGATTGACTTTTCATGACTATGTAATGGTTACCATGAGATAAAATAGGATCATATTGGGAGAACGGATATTATCCCAAAGAGGTCAAGGATATCCTATGAGGGTAACACACTTATCACAAGATCATTGGATGAGCACTAAGTAGTTGCTTTCGTAATGGTATGTCGTTGGGGAGAGCTCAGTCATGATACTATAGTGGAATGACTTCGTGACTAAATGTGTTTATAATTAATAGGAGAAAATCGGGAACTTAATTATAAATCATTTGAGCCTCAACTACATATGTCCAACCTGTCCCTCCGCTAGCTCGTTGAAACTAGAAATGACCGGAATGAATAGAAGAGAAATGGGAAACATTCAGTAATGATTATAGTTTTCTTCGAAATGGAGAAATGAATTCGTTTGGAAATGAATATAGGTTTCCAAAAATGAAAATGAAAATGAAAATGAAAATTTGCAATCCTATATAGATTACTTAAAAAATTAATAGAATAATAAGTTTATGTTTTTGGATGTTTTGAAGCCAGAAAAATAAAAATAAACTATTCAGTCATAGTGAACATGTTGAGTTTTGAAATATTTAACATATTTTCTCGAAATTTTACTAGTGGCAAAATCTTCAAAATTTTACTAGGGGTAAAATCGTCAAAATTTTGTTGGGATAAAATAAGGATAAGTAAATTTTTTAGACATAAATATTAAAGTCTATTTTGGGAAATAGAAAAATTGAATCGGGTTGGATCACATTACAGAGTACTGTGTCAAAAATGCCTAGGAAGTACTCGTAATTGGACCGATGTGAAAGAGACCAAAAACCCTTGATGTAGCATGAAGGGGGCAGCACTCCTAATAGGAATACTAGGGTGTATCGTCCACTTCTCTCCTACTCTAAGTAGGATGTTGTTTTTCTATTTGAAATAAACCACTACAACTCAATAAGGGTTCTACCTTCTCTTCCTATAAATAGATGGCACCGGTAGAGCTTTTAACAAAACTTGGAGAGATTGTTATTCTATCGAAAAATAGAGAGAGCTTATTCTCAACTATTACATATATTTTTCTGGAATAACAATTTTACCGGTTTCTATTAAGAAGAGAGAATTTTCGTTTTCACCCCAAAAGGAGAGAAATTTTTTCTTGTTTTGTGTTTCAATTCAATTGGTTCGAGTAGTTCATGGTACGAGAATAGCAGAGAAGATCGTTTGGTTGAAAGTCAGGGACAACGAATGTCCGCTAAGCCAAAAACACAGGTACGAATTCAATTAAGGTTTATTGCTATAAATATCACAAACCAGGTCGATTTTCAAAATTTTATTTTTCCATTGTACAAGAAAACTGTTTTCAAATCGAGTTTTTTTTCCAACAATAGCAGTTATAGAAATAATATG
The DNA here is from genome assembly GCA_025698515.1 of Gossypium sturtianum. NCBI lineage: Eukaryota > Viridiplantae > Streptophyta > Magnoliopsida > Malvales > Malvaceae > Gossypium > Gossypium sturtianum. The sequence continues at coordinate 111,482,877 of CM046953.1, forward strand.
GATAACTAGTTTGATCAAAGAAGTTGGGATAAAAGATATAAAACATGTCAAACTTTACTGTGATAATTAAGTAGCCTTGTAGATATAAGAAAACCTAATATATCATAAAAGGACTAAGCATATAGAAATAAATTGTCATTTTATTAAAGAAAAAAATTCAAGAAAAATTGATTAAAGCTAGGCTTATCTTAAAAAAAAAAAGCAAATAGTTGGTAACTGTGATAATTAAGCACCCTAATCTTCTTAAAACCTTCCATCTCTAGAAACTAACAAAATATTCTAGCCCAATGGAGAGTATCTACTTTTAAACCATAGTTCATGCGCTTAATCATAAAACCCCAACTCTTATTTAATTCAAATAAATCATTAAACATTTAGCACTTTTGTCAATCATCCTATATTCACAACTCAAAGAGAGCAAAAAAAAACGTATCCTTTCAAACAAAAAAAAAACTGCAATGACTTGATTTTAGTTGGTGTAAAAAATGCAGTTTCAAAGCTCGATTTCATAAATTGAATTAGTCTAAATATTAATCAAGAGGTTTACATGAAAAATATGAAATTACAAGGTCGATTGATCAAGTAATTGAATCAAGGAAGTTGTTAATAATACAGGGACCAAATGTAAAGTGTTGTCACGAGTGAGTTTTGAGTTAATATATGTTTAAAGCCTTATGAGGCAGTTGGACCAAGGACTAAATAGCTAATTAGCCATATTTAGTTTATTATTTAGTGGGAAAGAATGATCCTTACCTTCAATTTCCAATAAATCTAATGATATTGATTAATGGCCATTATTTTAGCATTTATTGTAACACCCCTAACCCGTATCCATCTACAAGGCATTACCTATCAAATCACAACATACAACATACATTTATGCATCCATTCTCAAACACCATTAAATCATAAACACATTGTCCCTTATAAGGGCCTACGAGTCCTTAAACATGCTTTAGACGTGGTTCGGGACTAAACCGATAACATACAAAAATTCTCGAAAACTAAGAAATTTATCAAACATACAAGGGTCACACGGCTCCAGACACGCCCGTGTCCCTGGTCGTGTGAAAACAGGGCATACATACTGACTTGGGTCACACGGCTAACCACACGCCCGTGTGTCTAGCCCGTGTGCCCTTCGAAATGGCCACACACGCCCGTGTGCTAGGCCCTGTGCTAGGCCGTGCCAATCCTGTAGGGTATACTGACTTATGCAACACGGCCAAGTCACACGCCCGTATACTAGGCCGTGTGCCATTTAGGGGGTATACTGACTTGTACCACACGGCCGGTCACACGCCCGGTCACACGCCAGTGTGTGAGGCCGTGTGGAGCATACTGACTTCAATTCAATTCCAACACCAGGGGACACACGACCGTGTATCGTGACCGTGTGTCGCACACGGCTAAGACACACGCCCGTGTCTCTGCCCCTGTGGGCAAGAATAGGCCATTTGCAAGGCCAATTTGCCACCCTTTCTCATGCTCACCTAAAAAATCAAAATAATACCATTTTAACACATTTATAGGCACCAAAACATGCTATTTCATATACAAATCATGCTATTTAAAATCCATCCATTTCAGTACTCAAATCATAATCCAAAACATACTGAAATAATATGCCATTACCAACAATTTCACCTATCTTCTCTATGCATTTTTCTCATAATCTTATCAACTAATTCATGTTATAAAATATACCAAATCATCATCTTAAAATCAAGCCACAACATGCCATTTTTCAAGCAATAATACACCAATTGACAACTAGCTAATTGAGCAACCATATAACCATCACAACAACCATCCCAAACATGTCAAAACACAAGACAATATATACATCATATATCACTTATCAAACTTATAATTTAAGCCAACTTAAATGGCCAAATACACATCAACATTTACATCATACATGAGCCAAATCTCATAGCTAATATCATATCTCAAAACACATCATCATATCACTAGCCTATACATGCCATATACCATATTTACAAAACATCAAAAGTACCAACAAGTTGCTCGATAGTGTGACGATATTCCTGATGATTCCCGAATCCGAGCTAGATTCGATTCGATTATCTATAAAACAGGGGAAAAACACACAAAGTAAGCTTTAAAAGCTTAGTAAGCCATATACAAATAAAGTTACCACATGAATCAACATTATTTCCATCAATAGGTAAACTATGAGTAAACACATATAAGCTCACAAACCTTTCCCAAGGGATGCATATTCAATATCACAAGTGAATTCATCAAATACTTCCCTTTTCAATACTTATATGAATCTCGTACGTACCTGAGCCATTTAACTCATTCACACATTCTTTCTTGAATTGACTTTGCCCGTTGAACCTTTCAGATTCGTTAAGGATACTCGGAAATCACATATAGCTCGTACAATGCCATATCCCAGATATGGTCTTACATGTTATTACATATCGATGCCGATAGCCCAGCTATGGTCTTACACGAAATCAAATAACGATGCCAATGTCCCAGACATGGTCTTACACGTAATCACATATGATGCCAGTGTTCCAGACATGGTCTTACACATAATCACATCTCGTTAATCCTAATGTCATGACATTAGTATCCTATACTATTCCTAAGGTTCGTATGGGACTTTTGAATATTGTAAGCCTGTCGATTCTTGCTCGTATTTAATCATTCAACATTCATAGTAGTTCAATGACAATTAAACATATATAATTCAATTTGATGAAATTTATTTGCATATGAACTTACCTCGTATTAGGGATAAACGAACTTGATCGACTATTCTATAACATTTAATTTTCCCTGATCTAAATCCGACTTCTTTTTTTCTTGATCTATATACATTCAAGATTAACTCATTTATTCATCAAATCATTCAATTCAGTCCACAAACACATATTTGGGCATTTTTACATCTTAGCCCCTAAAGTTCCACATTTTTACAATTTAGTCTCTATTTCATAAAAACACAAATTACGCAAAATTAAACAAAACTCATGCTTAGCCGAATTACCATAGTGCCCCTAGTAGCCCATATTTCACATTTATTTCACATTTTAACCACATAATTTGTACTTTTCACAATTTAATCCCTAAATAGTATTTTTACCAAAAATCACTTAACAAAATATGATGATCTATCAACAAATATCCATTTTTCATCATCAAACATTTAAAAGCTTAAACATTCATCAATGACACTTCACAAAATCATCAACAAACTTGAAAATTAGGACACAGGCTAGCTAGTACTCGTTGCAACGATCACAGAAACATAAAAATCATCAAAAACCGAACAAAATTCATACCTTAATCAAGCTTCAAAGGTGCCGAAACTTAAATCTCCACAACTCTAGGTTTTCTTTTCTATTTTTTGTTGAAATAAACAAAGATGAACATGTTTTCATCTTTTGTTTTATTTAATATACATTGTTTTATTTAATTACCATATTAACCTTAGTTAAATAACATTTAAAACATCAAATACATGCCCATTTATGTCAAATTCCACTATCAATGGTCTAATATCATCATAAGGACCTTTGGTTTAATGAATCATAGCAATTAAACACTTTTAACAAATATAATGCAACTTTTGCATTTTACACGATTAGTCCTTTTATCAAATTAGACATCCAATCGATAAAATTAACTCACGAAACTTTCACACGTACATAATCACATGCTATAAACACCAAAAATAATATTAAAATAATTTTCTAACCTTGAATTTATGGTTCCAAAACCACTATTCCAACTTAGCTAAAACCGGGATGTTACAACTCTCCCCCTTAGGGATTTTCATCCCCGAAAATCTTACAAGTTCGGGTATTGATTTCTCATAGCATCCTCAATTTCCCACATAGCTTCTTCAACCCCGAGCTCCTGCCACAAGACTTTCACTAATGCGATTTTCTTATTTCTCAACTCTTTGATCTCACGAGCTAAAATTCGAATCGATTCTTCATCATATGACATATCTGATTGAATTTCAACCTCGGTCGGGGAAATGACGTGTGAAGGGTCGGATCGGTATCGTCGAAGCATCGACACATGAAATACATTATGTATTTTCTCTAACTCATACGGTAAAGATAGTCGATAAGCAACTTATCTGACTCGCTCGATAATCTCATACGGTCCGATGAATCGTGGACTCAATTTCTCTTTTCGACCAAACCGAAATATCTTTTTCCACGGCGACACTTTCAGAAACACTCTATCCCCGATTTGAAACTCAATATCTTTCCGTTTCAAGTCTGCGTAAGATTTTTTTCGATCCGATGCTGTTTTCAAACTATCGCGAATTACTTTCACTTTTTCTTATGTTTCCCTAATCAGATCAACTCCGTGAATCTTATTCTCGCTTAGCTCAGTCCAGTACAACGGTGTTCGACATTTACGACCATATAGAGCTTCGTATGGTGCCATCTTTATACTTGATTGAAAGCTATTATTGTAAGCAAATTCAATCAATGGTAGGTATTTCTCCCAGCTACCTTCAAACTCAAGAATGCAACATCTCAACATATCTTCAAGTATCTGAATAACTCGCTCGGATTGACCATCCGTTTCTTTGGTGAAACATGATGCTAAACCGCGACTTTGTACCTAAAGCTTCTTGCAATTTCTTCCAAAATCACGATGTGAACTTCGGATCTCTATCCGAAACAATAGATAGTGGCACTCCATGTAATCGAACAATCTCTAAGATATACAGTTTAGCTAATTTATCAAGAGAGAAATCTATACGCGCCGGAATGAAATGCGTAGATTTCGTTAATCTGTCAACAACAACCCAAATTGCATCTTTCTTTCTCGGAGTTAAGGGTAAACCCGAAACAAAATCCATGGTTACTCTGTCCCATTTCCACTCAAGAATCATGATAGATTGTAATAAACCTGACGGCACTTGATGCTCAGCTTTGACTTGCTGGCAAATCAAACATTTTGAAACAAATTCTGAGATATCCCTTTTCATGCCATGCCACCAATAAAATTGTTTCGAATCATTATACATTTTCGTGCTTCCCGGGTGTATTGATAAACAATTACTATGTGCTTCATTCAAAATTATCTGAATCAACTCTGAATTTCTCGGAACACATATTCGATCTCTGAATCTCAAACAATCATCAGAATCAATTTGAAACTCTGAATCAGAATTTGACTCACACTGAACCCATTTTGCTTGTAGTTTATTATCAAGCTTTTGAGTACTATAAATTTGTTGTATAAACAATGGTCTCGCTTTCAACTCGGCTACCAACGAACCATCGTCGGACAAAGCCAAATGTGTATTCAAAGCACGTAAAGCAAACAAGGACTTTCGGCTTAAAGCATCAGCAACTACATTTGCTTTCCCCGGATGATAGTCTATCACTAATTCATAGTCTTTTAGCAATTCTAACCATCTTCGTTGTCATAAATTCAATTCTTTCTGAGTCATCAGATATTTCAAACTTTTGTGATCAATATAAATATGACATCTCTCACCAAATAAATAATGACGCCAGATTTTCAATGCGAACTCTATCGCGGCTAACTCAAGATCGTGCGTCGGAAAATTCTTTTCGTGTGGTTTCAACTGTTTCGAGGCATAAGCTACAACTTTGCCTTCCTGCATCAAAACACAACCCAGGCCATTTAACGATGCATCACTAAAAATTATGAATTCTTTACCCGACTCAGGCTGAACTAACACTGGAGCTTCAGTCAATAAAGCTTTTAACTGCTTAAAACTTTTCTGGCATTTATCTGACCACTCGAACTTAACATCTTTTTAAAGCAATCTTGTTATTGGAGTTGCAATCATCAAAAAGCCTTTTACAAACCGTCTATAATATCCCGCTAGTCCCAGAAAACTGCGGACCTCAGAAACATTTCTCGGAGGCTTCCAATCTATAATCGCAGATATTTTACTCGGATAAACCTGGATACCATCAGCTAAAACAATATGTCCCAGAAATCCAACTTCTCGTAGCCAAAACTCACATTTGCTAAACTTTGCAAACAACTGTTTATCTCTCAAAGTTTGTAGTACGATTCTCAAATGCTCAGCATGCTGAGATTCATCACGAGAGTAAATCAATATGTCATCAATGAACACAACTACAAATCGATCTAAATACGGCCTGAAAATCCAGTTCATCGGGTCCATAAAAATAGCAGGTGCATTCGTTAATCCAAAAGGCATAACAAGAAATTCGTAGTGTCCGTACCTTGTTCTAAATGCAGTATTTGGCTCATCCGAGTCTTTTACTCGCAACTGGTAATAACCCAATCTCAAATCGATTTTCGAAAACACTGTTGCCCCTTTCAACTGATCAAACAAATCATCAATCCGCGGTAGAGGGTATTTGTTCTTTATAGTCACTTTATTCAGCTGTCTGTAGTCAATACACATTCTCATCGTGCCATCTTTCTTTTTCACGAACAACACCGGTGCACCTCAGGGAGAGAAACTCGGTCTATCAAAACCTTTATTTGTAAACTCTTGCAATTAAGCTTTTAATTCTTTTAACTCTGTCGGGGCCATTCTGTACGGAGCTATCGATATCAGCGTAGTTCTCGGCACTAACTCAATGCCAAACTCAACCTCTCGGATCGGTGGTAAACCCGGTAACACTTCAGGAAACACATCCGGATACTCACACACAATTGGCACTGATTCGATCTTCTTTTCAGTCACTTTCGTATCAAGCACATAAGCAAAATAAGCTTTGCAACCCTTTCTCACATATTTCTGAGCTAACATCGATGAAATCACTGCTGGTAAACCATTAAAATCATCTGACTCAATTCGGATAATCTCATTATTCTGACATCTCAGACCAATCGTCTTTCGTTTATAGTTTACTATAGCATCATGTAGCTAGCCAATCCATACCCAGAATTATATCAAATTCGTCAAATGGAAACATCAGATCAGCCGGAAAACAGAAATCCCGAATCATCAATGGAAAGTTCTTGCACACTTTATCAACCAAAACACACTTGCCTAAGGGGTTCGATTCTCTAATCACAAATTCGATGAGACTCTCTGAGCAAAGTCTTCTTTGGATACTAAATTCATGCATATATAAGAATGAGTTGATCCTAGATCTATCAATGCAATCACATTAGTATCAAAGAGAGTGAAAGTACCGATGATAACATCTGGAGATGACGTTTCTTCGCGAGCGCGAATAGCGTAGGCTTGTGCAGGTGTTCTGTAACACCCCTTACCCGTATTCAATGTCAGAACCGGGCATGAGGCGTTACCGTATTAAAATCCTCAAGATCGCCACTTAGGCTCAACATGACTACTCTCTTTGGCCATCACAACAACCTCAATCTCGACTTACGAGACCTCACTCAAACACTCGAGGGCTCTCGAGACCATATCGAAAACTCTTACGATCTTAAAATTTTTCTCTTTTATACAGGGCTCACACGCCCGTGTAAGATGATGCACGCCCATGTGTAGACACACACGCCCATGCTCTCCAACCGTGGTGAACACTGACTACACTTACACGGCCTAGAGTCTAGACACACGCCCGTGTGGCTAGTCCGTGGTCTATTCTGATTTAAAATACTAACATGTAGGGGACACACGGCCAAGTCACACGCCCATGGGCTGACCGTGTGTCACACATGGCCTAGACACACGCCCGTGTGTTTATCCACATGGACAAGAACAATTCTATATGCCAAGTTCTTTTCACCCTTCTAGCATACACAACATGCACTCATTCAACACATCCATAATCAAATCATATGAAGTACAATCTCACATAGATAACTACATCTTTTCATATAATAAAGTGCCAACAACTATGGCATTATACAAAATAGATTATCCATCTAAAGGCCAACACATCATAGCCATTTACAACAAAATTCACTAACTTGTCTAGCCCTTATACATGCCATATACAAAACATTGAGTCTCATGTGCAGTGTGCTTGATAGTGTGGGCAATCTTCCAATTGATCCTCGTATCTCGATTCAACACTTTTGCTCTATAAGACAAGGAAAAGAAAGGGAGTAAGCTTTGAGCTTAGTAAGTTTACACATAAACAATTAAGCACCATAGTATAAGCTAAACAACAATTAGCATTATACTAACATATAATGTACCACTATGCTTACTCTTTCTATCCCTTACCACATTTCCAACACATCATGAGTCACTTACTTATAACCATTGACATGCACCTGCATTCAATATCACATTTACACAATATACAACATATCATTATTTCTCGATAATACATCCACACGACTAATCCACACGGCTAATCCACACACAGCAAATCCACACGACTAATGTCTCGGTGGTTCCGTACTTAGCCCACCACAATCAATAAATAAGGTAGTATCGCACTTAGCCTACCATAAAGGTAATCGTAGTGGTTTCGCACATAGCCCACTAGAAAATATACCCAATGATAGCATCGCACATAGCCAGCTCATCGTCATTATCCATTAATATGGTATCGCACTTAGCCCATCTTTTAGCATTATCACTACACATTCACATATCTATTTACTCAATCATTCATCCATTCACAAAATCTATCACATTCATTCCACTTGAACCATATAGGTTCTCAATCATTCTCAACCATGCTATACACTAGCTAGCATTAACAAATTGTAAGTATGAATGCATTGTTTATACATAGACTTACCTCGATACTCAAAAGTATAGAAACGTGCAATTTAGTCCACCACTTTGCTCTTGCCTCAGTTTCGATCCGGGCTTTGTCTTTCTTGATCTATAATGATAATTCAACTCATCAATATACACATTGACTAAATTGACCCACATCTCATACTTTGACAAAATTACCCTTTTGCCCCTAAACTTTTTCCTATTTACGTTATTGCCCCAAGGCTCGTAAAGTGATTTTTATTCATCTTCCTAGCCTTTCATGCTTAGCCGAATCACTTACTCAACTAAAGCAATCATCAATTCTCACTACATCACACATGTATGACCAAACTCAAGATTTTTACAAACTAGTCCCTACATGTATTTTCTATGGAAACTTATTTAGCAAAAGATGTTTCTACTACATCAAGCTTTCATAATCTTCCATAAAACATCAAAATACATGCATGTCATACATGGCCACATTTTTGAACATCCATCATAGCTCATCAAATAGCTAAAAATAGCTTACTCATGCTACAAGGACTTCAAAAATACAAAGAATATCAAAAACGGGGCTTAGATGCACTTACTAGCAAGCTTGAAAATTTTGAAGAACCCTAACAATGGCTCTCTCAATTTTCGGCAGCCTTGGAGAAGAAGATGAATGAATTTTGTCATCTTTTCTCCTATTTTAATCACTTAATTATTAAATGACCAAAATGCCCTTTTTGATAAACTTTCTATTTTAACTCATCCATGCCCAATTTTGTCCAAAAATTAGAAATTGGGAAAATTGCTATTTAAGGACCTCTAATTAATATTCTAAAGCTATTTCACACAAATAGCTTCTAGAATCTCACATTTTGCAACTTTTACAATTTAGTCCTTTTGGACAATTCAACCGTAATTTCACAAAATTGCTTCATGAAACTTTCACACTAGCATGCATACATAGCATAAACCTCAAAAACTCATTCATAAACCTTAGATTTGTGGTCTCGCACCACTATTCCGACTAGGCCCTAAATCGGGATGTTGCAACTCTCCCCCCTTTAGAGAGTTTTGCCCCCGAAAATCTTACTAGTAAAGAGGTTTGGATGTTGCTCTCTCATAGCTTCTTCCATTTCTCACGTAGCCTCTTCCACACCGTGTTTCTGCCATAACACTTTCACTAGTGCTATGCTCTTATTTCTCAACTGTTTCACTTCTCGAGCCAAGATCTTAATCGGCTCTTCATCATAAGACATATCCGGTCTTATCTCAATTTCCGTCGAAGGAATCACATCTGAAGGATCGGAGCGATACCATCGCAACATCGACACATGGAACACATTATGAATCTTTTCCAACTCTACCGGTAAAGCTAACCGGTAAGCTACTGGCCCAACTCTGTCTGTAATCTCATACGGCCCTATGAATCTTGGACTCAATTTTCCTTTTCGTCCAAATCTCATAATCTTCTTCCATGGGGGCACTTTCAAAAACACTTTGTTGCCCACACCAAACTCAATTTCTTTTCTTTTCAAATCCGCGTACGACTTCTGTCGGTCCGAAGCAACTTTCAGACTATTACGGATTATTTTCACTTTCTCCTCAGTCTCTTTCACAAGATCGACTCCATGGATCCGTTTCTCACTAAGCTCGATCCAATACAAAGGAGTCCGACACTTATGACCATACAAGGCCTCATACGGAGCCATCCGTATACTTGACTGATAACTGTTGTTGTAAGCAAATTCGACTAAAGGTAGATATCTCTCCCAACTACCCTCGAATTCTAACACACAGCATCGAAGCATATCTTCGAGAACTTGAATCACTCTTTCAGACTGACCATCGGTTTCCGGATGGAACGCAGTACTGAAATTCAACTTTGTTCCTAAAGCCTCTTGCAACCTCTTCCAAAGCCTCAAAGTGAACCTCAGATCCCTATCTGATATTATAGACACAGGTACACCATGTAACCTCACTATCTCTGCAACATACAATTCAGCTAACTTATCCAGTGAATAATCAACACGTACTGGAATAAAGTGAGCTGACTTCGTTAATCTATCCACAACAACCCACACAGTATCTCTTTTTTTCGAAGTCATCGGCAACCCTGTCACAAAATCCATGGTAACTCGATCCCACTTCCATTCGGGTACCAACACTGGTTGAAGCAATCCCGAAGGCACTTGATGCTCAGCTTTCACTTGTTGACAAATCAGACACTTTGTCACGAACTCTGAAATATCTCTTTTCATACCCGGCCACCAATAATACTTCTTCAAGTCATTGTACATTTTCGTACTGCCCGGATGTACTGACAAACATCCACTGTGGGCCTCATGCAAAACCTTTCAGATTAACTCCTCATCTTTTGGTACACAAATTCTGTCACGGTATAGCAAACAACCATTTGAGCCCACTCGAAAATCGAAATCACTTTCTGATTCACACTTAGCTCTCTTAGCTAGCATCTCACTGTCATATCTCTGAGCCTCGCATATCTGTTGAACAAATAGTGGCTTAGCTCGCAACTCTGCCAAAATAGCACCATCATCAGACAATGCTAAACTCGTGCTCATAACTCTTAGAGCATACAAGGATTTCCTACTCAGGGCATCCGCAACCACATTTGCTTTTCCCGGGTGGTAGTCAATGACTAACTCATAGTCTTTCAACAACTCAAGCCACCGTCTCTGTCGCAAATTCAGATCCTTCTGATCCATCAAATATCTCAAACTCTTGTGATCTGTAAAGATTCGGCACTTCTCACCATATAAGTAATGTCGCCAAATCTTTAACGCGAAAACAATCGCAGCCAACTCCAAATCATGAGTCGGATAATTCTTCTCGTGCGGTTTCAACTGTCTCGAGGCGTAAGCGACTACCTTACCCTCTTGCATCAACACGCAACCGAGACCATTAAATGACGCGTCACTGTAAACCACGAACTCTTTCCTCGATTCTGGTTGAACCAAAACCGGCGCCTCAGTCAACATTGTTTTCAGTCTCTCGAAACTCTGTTGACATGTCTCAGTCCATTCAAACTTGACATCTTTGTGCAATAGTTTCGTCATCGGGGTAGCAATCATAGAGAACCCCTTTATGAAACGTCTGTAATATCCTACTAATCCCAAGAAACTTCTGATTTTCGACACGTTCCTCGATGGTTTCCAATCCACAACAGTCGATATCTTACTCGGGTCAACTCTAACACCATCACCCGACACAATGTGTCCTAGGAATCCGACCTCTCGAAGCCAAAACTCACTCTTGCTAAACTTAGCGTACAACTACTTATCTCTTAAAGTTTGCAAGACAATTCTCAAATGTTCTTCATGATCGTTTCATCCCGAGAATAGATCAATATGTTGTCAATAAAGACAACTACAAACTTGTCCACATACGGTCTGAAAATACGGTTCATCAGATCCATAAAAATCACCGGTGCATTCGTCAAACCAAACGGCATAACCAAAAAATCATAATGGCCATACCTTGTCCGAAATGCAGTTTTCAACACATCCTGCTCTTTCACTCTCAATCGATAATAACTGGACCTCGTGTCTATCTTGAGAACATCTTGTAGCTCCCTTGGTTGATCAAAAGATCATCAATTCTTGGTAAAGGATACTTATTCTTAACCATCACTTTGTTGCTCATTTGTCTATAGTCTATACACAACCTCATAGACCCATCTTTCTTCTTCACAAACAATATCGAAGCACCCCATGGTGAGTAGCTCGGTCTTGCAAAACCCTTATCTGTCAACTCTTGCAACTGAACATTTAGTTCTTTCAACTCTAAAGGTGTCATCCTATACGGAGCAATCGAAATAGGTGCCGTTCCCGGAACTAACTCAATCCCAAACTCAACCTCTCTCTTTGGAGGTAATCCAGGGTAACTCTTAGGGAATACGTCAGGATACTCACATACCACCGGCATCTTTGTTTCAAACGTTACTCCAACCTCTTGAGTATGCAACACAAAAGCAAGATAGGACTCACACCCTTTTCTCAAACATTTATCAGCCACTAAGGAAGAAATCATCACTGGTAGACTATCCGGTCCACCTGATTCAACCCGAACCACATCTCCACTCTCACATTTCAATTTAATAAACTTACTACCACAATTCACTAAGACACTATGGGTAGTCAACCAATCCATGCCTAGGATTAAATCAAACTCATCAAATGGCAACAACATCAGGTTTGCCGGAAAGTAATGACTCTCAATCATCAAAGGACAATTCTTACACACCTTGTCCACTAACACATGCTTACCTAACAGGTTTGACACCTTAACCACAAATTCCGTAGACTCAACAGTCATACTCAAACTAGATGCCAATCTCATGCAAATATAAGAATGAGTAGACCCTGGATCTATTAAAGCAATAACAAGGGTGTCAAAGAGAGAAAAAGTACCCGTTATCACATCAGGGGAGGATGCCTCTTCACGAGCGCGAATGGCATACGTCCTCGCAGGTGCCCGACCCTTCAGTCTCACAGTAGAGCCTCTAGATGCACCTCTACCACTATTCTCGCCTCTGGGTTCCTTGGTGGTCTAGCCCTTGTAGACACATCACTGGATCTCATCTCTAACTTCTCTTCCTTATCATCCCTCTCGGGGCAATTTTAGATAAGATGGTCGGGGGAACCACACTTATAACAGTTTCGACTGTTACCCCAACACTCTCCGGTGTGATATCTACCACAACTTGGACACTCCGATTTGTTCTTTGGATTGCCCACACTTTCCATCGAAGTGTCTTGAACTCTCAAACCCGAACGGGTATTGCCCAAGTCTCGATGCGAATAACCCACTGGTGCTGACGTCGTAGGACTCACTTCCCTGGACCTTTTCGACTGGGATTGATACGACTTGCCCATCGACCTCTTTCTAGCATCTCGGGCTTCACTCATAGCCCTTCTCTTTTCTGTACTCAACTCTTCGGCCTTACTTGCCCTTTCGACCAACACCACAAATTCTTTCAACTCCAAAAATACCCACTAGGAGTTTGATGTCCTCATTCAGTCCATCTTCGAACCTCTTACACAAAATGGTCTCTGTCGACACACATTCTTGAGCGTATTTGCTAAGCCTAACAAACTCACGCTCATATTCCGCTACTGACATTCTTCCTTGCTTCAACTCAAGGAATTCCTTCCTTTTCCGATCAGTAAATCATTGGCTTATATACTTCTTTCGGAACTCTTCCAGAAAGAAGTCCTATGTCACCCGCTCTCTCGGGACTACTGACGTCAACGTCTTCCACCAATGGTATGTCGAGTCCCTCAGTAAGGATACGACACACTTCAAGCTCTCTTCAGGTGTACAAGAGAGTTCCTCAAACACTCTCATCGAGTTCTCTAACCAGAACTCTGCCCTCTCAGGGTCATCATCAACCTTAGCTCTAAACTCCTCAGCCCCGTGTTTTCTAATCTTATCTACCGGGGGTTTTGATATCCTCACTACATCAATACCTTGAGGAGCCACAGGAAATGGCTGAGGTATAGGGGGAGGTGGAGGAGGTTGAGCATTAGGGTTCGCTCGGACGTAATCCGAGTACCAATTACTCATCATATGGAGAAAGGCTTCCCGTGCCCCTTCCCCTTGACCTCTAGCCTCGGGTCCACTTTGAACAGGCACGGTTCCTTGCGCAGGAGCCGGCGCATTACTAGCTGCTTCATCAGCAGTCAATGGATAAGAATCCATATTCTATATAAAACAAAATTTAAAATCATCAAAAACCACCACACTATCATTGTACACTTATGGCATGTATAGCTAGACTCTTACACCCGCTACGGTAGTCCTAGAACCGACTAAAACATAGCTCTGATACCACTAAATGTAACACCCCTTACCTGTATTCAACGCCAGAACCGGGCACGAGGCGTTACCGTATTAAAATCCTTAAGATCGCCACTTAGGCTCAACATGACCACTCTCTTTGGCCATCACAACAACCTCAATCTCGACTTACGAGACCTCACTCAAACACTCGAGGGCTCTCGAGACCATATCGAAAACTCTTACGATCTTAAAATTTTTCTCTTTTACACAGGGCTCACACGCCCGTGTAAGATGATGCACGCCCGTGTGTAGACACACACGCCCATGCTCTCCAACTGTGGTGAACACTGACTACACTTACACGGCCTAGAGTCTAGACACACGCCCGTGTGGCTAACTCGTGGCCAACACTGATTAACCCACACGCCCTAGGCACACGCCCGTGTGGCTAGTCCGTGGTCTATTCTGATTTAAAATACTAACATGCAGGGGACACATGGCCAAGTCACACGCCCATGGGCTGACCGTGTGTCACAAATGGCCTAGACACACGCCCGTGTGTCTATCCACATGGACAAGAACAATTCTATATGCCAAGTTCTTTTCACCCTTCTAGCATACACAACATGCACTCATTCAGCACATCCATAATCAACTCATATGAAGTACAATCTCACATAGATAACTACATCTTTTCATATAATAAAGTGCCAACAACTATGGCATTATACAAAATAGATTATCCATCTAAAGGCCAACACATCATAGCCATTTACAACAAAATTCACTAACTTGTCTAGCCCCTATACATGCCATATACAAAACATTGAGTCTCATGTACCAGAGTGTCTTTGATAGTGTGGGCGATCTTCCAATTGATCCTCGTATCTCGATTCAACACTTTTGCTCTATAAGACAAGGGAAAAGAAAGGGAGTAAGCTTTGAGCTTAGTAAGTTTACACATAAACAATTAAGCACCATAGTATAAGCTAAACAACAATTAGCATTATACTAACATATAATGTACAACTATGCTTACTCTTTCTATCCCTTACCACATTTCCAACACATCATGAGTCACTTATTCATAACCATTGACATGCACCCCTGCATTCAATATCACATTTACACAATATACAACATATCATTATTTCTCGATAATACATCCACACAGCTAATCCACACAGCAAATCCACACAGCTAATATCTCGATGGTTCCGCACTTAGCCCGCCACAATCAATAAATAAGGTAGTATCGCACTTAGCCTACCATAAAGGTAATCGTAGTGGTTTCGCACATAGCCCACTAGACAATATACCCAATGATAGCATCGCACATAGCCAGCTCATCGTTATTATCCATTAATATGGTATCGCACTTAGCCCATCTTTTAGCATTATCACTACACATTCACATATCTATTTACTCAATCATTTATGCATTCACAAAATCTATCACATTCATTCCACTTGAACCACATAGGTTCTCAATCATTCTCAACCATGCTATACACTAGCCAGCATTAACAAATTGTAAGTATGAATGCATTGTTTATACATAGACTTACCTCGATACTCAAAAGTATAGAAACGTGTAATTTTGTCCACCACTTTGCTCTTGCCTCGGTTTCGACCCAGGCTTTGTCTTTCTTGATCTATAATGATAATTCAACTCATCAATATACACATTGACTAAATTGACCCACATCTCATACTTTGGCAAAATTACCCTTTTGCCCCTAAACTTTCTCCTATTTACGCTATTGCCCCAAGGCTCATAAAGTGATTTTTATTCATCTTCCCAGCCTTTCATGCTTAGCCGAATCACTTACTCAACTAAATCAGTCATTAATTCTCACTACATCACACATGTATGACCAAACTCAAGATTTTTACAAACTAGTCCCTACATGCATTTTCTATGGAAGCTCATTTAGCAAAAGATGTTTCTACTACATCAAGCTTTCATAATCTTCCATAAAACATCAAAATACATGCATGTCATACATGGCCACATTTTTGAACATCCATCATAGCTCATCAAATAGCTAAAAATAGCTTACTCATGCTACAAGGACTTCAAAAATACAAAGAATATCAAAAACAGGGCTTAGATGCACTTACTAGCAAGCTTGAAAATTTTGAAGAACCCTAACAATGGCTCTCTCAATTTTGTGAGCCTTGGAGAAGAAGATGAATGAATTTTGTCATCTTTTCTCCTATTTTAATCACTTAATTATTAAATGACCAAAATGCCCTTTTTGATAAACTTTCTATTGTAACTCATCCATGCCCAATTTTGTCCAAAAATTAGAAATTGGGAAAATTTCTATTTAAGGACCTCTAATTAATATTCTAAAGCTATTTCACACAAATAGCTTCTAGAATCTCACATTTTGCAACTTTTGCAATTTAGTCCTTTTGGACAATTCAACCGCAATTTCACAAAATTGCTTCATGAAACTTTCACATTAGCATGCATACATAGCATAAACCTCAAAAACTCATTCATAAACCTCGGATTTATGGTCTCACACCACTATTCTGACTAGGCCCTAAATCGGGATGTCACATGCTCTGGCTTCAGATCTCACAGTAGAGTCTTTTGTCGCTCTCTGACTACCACTCACATTACCATCATTTCTGGGTGGTCTCCCTCTAACTGTAGTTTACTCGGCCTCGTACTCTGAGAGTTATATTTTTCATCTAACTCTAGGCAACCTCTGATAAAATGATCTAACGATCCACATTTAAAACAAGCCCGATCATTCAATCTACAATCACCGAACTGTCGTTTTCCATACTGTCTACATTCGGGTCGATTTGGTTTTAGACTCCCGACACTAGCTATTGAGATAGCCAGAGTTTTAAAGCTCGAATGTTGCCTTTCACGATCTCTGTTTTAATGTTCCACTGATGCATTAGAATGATTAAACGAGTCTCGAAATTTCTTCGATGAAGATTGATATGGCTTACTCATTGATCTTTTTCTCGAATCTTTAGCTTCTGAATCTGCTTTTCTCTTTTCTTTACTAAGATCCTCGGCTTTACAAGCCCTCTCAATTAGAATGACAAATTCTTTCAGCTTTAGAAT
This sequence comes from Gossypium sturtianum, assembly GCA_025698515.1. Classification (NCBI taxonomy): domain Eukaryota; kingdom Viridiplantae; phylum Streptophyta; class Magnoliopsida; order Malvales; family Malvaceae; genus Gossypium; species Gossypium sturtianum. The sequence goes on from CM046953.1 coordinate 111,500,423, forward strand.
TCTGACTAATAATTTTATATCTTCATTCAATCTATCTACAAATCGTTTGCACATGATTTCTTCAATGGAAACATATTCCCGGGCATACTTGCTGATAAACCATAAATGTAACATATTTTAATTCCATGCTTGGCATATTTTTGGATGATTTATGATGAGAATTAGTGAATTTGATGCTCCTAATCCCTTAAATTCATGTTTATATACTTAGGAGAGCATTTGGGAGCAAAAGGAGCGAAAAAGGGGCCAAAATCAGAGTTTTTAGGATCCACACGGGCTGGGCACACGCCCGTGTGAGCCACACGGGCTGGCCACATGCCCATCTACCAGCCCGTGTCGATTTCGCACCCTGCTTCCCTGTTACGCGAAAAAACCCAATTTTTAGGGTTTCTGAGCATTCTAAAGTCTATAAATACACACTAGAAGAGGAACTAAGGGGGGAAGCAGAGTAGAACGAAGAAATTACTCGAAGGAAGCCGTCAGAATCATCTCGGAAGCAGGATCGCATTCAAGATTAAAGATCTCCATCAAGTTCTTTAGAAGTTTTTGGGTTCTTTTATGTCTTGTTGTTTTCTTAATTCTAAGATGTTTTCATTTTACGTTATGAACTAAACTCCCTGAATACCTAGGGAGGATGAAACCTAGATGAATCTTATTATTTAATTATCTGAATTACATGATAAATATTTGTTCTTGTTCTTAACCCTTGCTTTAATATTTTCAGGATATTAATTCAAGTTTGATGTGCTTATTCAGTGGAGCAAAAGTCCCTGTTTAAGAGAAGATCTAGCATAATAAAGCGGAGTTGATTGCAACCCTAGAAATAGGGCGACTTAAATCTGCCGGATTAGAGTCAAATCTAATAATGGAATCCATAGATCGAGTTAATGCGACGATAGGGGTTTTAATTAGAAAGAGATTTCAATTAATCAACCTAGAGCCAGTTGTTCTTAGTCTCGAAAGAGGTATTAACATAATTTAGGGGTTTCTACGGATCAGGGCAAGTGAATAAATCGTTTAATTCAGAATCAGAATAATAAGTGAAGTCTAGGTGGATTCTTCCTTGGGTATTGTCTTTATTCATTAGTTTATTCGATTACTCTCTTCACACTCTGTCGTGATCATAGTTAATTAGTTAGTTAAATTTTAGATTAAAATAAATCCCCTTAATTATTAGGCTAAATAATAAAAAGATAGTTATTACTAGTAATTTTAGTCCTTGAGGATACGATATTCCGGACTCATAAAAGCTATACTACTATTCGATAGGTGCGCTTGCCTTTGTCGAAATATTAGTTAGTTTCGAGCCCATCAAGTTTTTGGCGTCGTTGCCGGGGACTAAAATATTAGGAACACTTAATTTTTATTACTTTAGCCATTATTATTATTATTATTTATTTTTTTTTATTTTTTTAGTTTATTATTTGTTTCTAACTTTTCTTTTATTTGCTTCTGGCAGGTATCTTTAGTTTATGACTAAAAGAAACCCGTCAGGACCTCTATTATTTGATAGCGAAATTGAAAGCACAGCTCGCAGAAATCATAGAGAAATAAGGCGAAGTCTACAATATATAGAGGAAGAGCAAGAGGACGACACCAATACTCCCAAGGAGATGGCTGACAATCAGAATAATTCGCTACCTCCTGTGGTTGCCGCGAATCCGTGAATCAAAATCCTGCTCCTCGTACTATGTACGATTATGTTAAGCCCAATTTAACTGGGGCTGAATAGAGTATTGTTAGACCTACTATTGCTGCAAATAATTTTGAACTGAAACCTAACACTATTCAAATGATTCAACAGTTTGTTCAGTTTGATGGTTTGCAGGATGAGGACCCAAATACTCATTTGGCCAGCTTTCTAGAATTCTGCGACACTTTCAAGATTAATGGCGTTTCTGATGATGCAATTCGCCTTCGGTTATATCCTTTTTCATTAAGGAATAAAGCTAAGCAGTGGTTGAACTCGTTACCACGAGGTTCCATCACTACTTGGGAACAAATGACCGAAAAGTTTTTATTAAAATATTTTCTGCCGGCTAAAATGGTAAAGTTGAGGAATGATATCTCTTTTTTTGTGCAGATGAATTTAGAAACTCTTTACAATGCATAAGAGAGGTATAAGGACTTATTGAGAAGGTGCCCTCACCATGGGTTACCTTTATGGCTACATGTTCAAACTTTTTACAACGGTTTGAACCCCTCAACTAGGCAACTGATTGATGCAGCCGCCGGTGGGACTCTGAATAACAAAACACCTGAAGCGGCTTATGAGTTTATAGAGGAGATGTCACTGAATAATTATCAGTGGCAAGTCATGAGAACAAAGCCGACAAAAGCCGCTGGTGTTTTCAACCTCGACGCAGTCACCATCTTATCAAACCAGGTAGGACTCTTAAATAAAAAGATTGATGATTTGTGTGTTTCTACGCAGGTACATCCGATGATGCAATGCGACACAAATGGAGGAGGGATGAATACCTCAGAATATCTACCCTAGAGTCTGAGCATGGAGAATGAGCAATTGAATTATATGGGTAATAACTCTAAACCTCCAAATAATCCTTATAGTAACATATATAATCCAGGATGGAGGAACCACCCAAATTTTTCATGGAATGGTTAAGGGAATCAAAGACCACAACCCCCACCAGGTTTCCAACAACCCTATCAGCAGGAGAAGAAGCCGAACCTTGAGGAGATGCTAACAAAATTCATCTCGGTGTCAGAAACCTATTTTCAAAACATCGAAATAGCGCTCAAAAATCAGTAAGCATCGATTCAAGGGCTCGAGAACCAAATAGGTCAGCTTGCTAAGCTAATCTCAGAACGACCACAAGGTAGCTTGTCGAGTAACACCAAAACTAACCCAAGGGAGCAACTCCATGCCATCACGGTGTGCGAAGAAGAAAGGTTAGTTGAACCTAAACCAAAATCGAGGTAAGAAATTGTGGTAAGTAAAGGTAAGGTTGAGGTGAGCCATAGTGAACGGAAACCGGTAAGTAATGAGTATACACCTCGTGTGCCATATCCCAACGTGACAAAGAAAGACCGTACAAATGAACAATTCGGTAAATTTCTTAAACTTTTGAAAAAATTGCATATTAACTTACCGTTTATTGAAGCTCTTTCGTAGATGCCCAACTCAGTTAAATTTTTAAAGGAGCTTTTGGCAAACAAACGGAAGTTAGATGATTTGTCTCACGTGGAGCTAAATGCAGTGTGCTCAGCTATCTTACAAAATAAACTACCCAACAAATTGAAGGATCCAGGGAGTTTTACTATTCCTTGTTTAATTGGTAGTTTAAATGTAAATAATGTTTTAGCTGATTTAGTGCCAAGTATTGATGTCATGACTTACAAAATGTTTAAACAGCTAGGTCTTGGGAAACCCAAACAAACTAGGATGAGCATTCAATTAGCAGATAAAACCATTAGATTTCCTAGGGGTATTGTTGAAGATGTACTCGTAAAAATTGATAAATTCATATTCCCAGTTGACTTTGTTGTCCTAGATATGGATGAGGATAATGATGTCCCTTTAATTTTAGGACTCCCCTTTTTAGCAACTGCTAGAACTATCATTGATGTTGGTACAGGTGAACTCACACTTCGTGTAGGTGATGATACGATCACGCTCTAAGCTCGTGATTCGGTTAAGACATCAAGTAATAAAGACGATTCTATAAATCCTGTTAATAAGACTAATCATGGGATTCAACCTTTTTTACAGGAAACTCTTTCGAAAAACACAAATAAGCCACGTTCTGGTTCATACGCCAACAATGGAACCATCCATGAAGGATGAATGCTACAGATAGATGAACTAGATGAATGGCAGACTTATGTCAAAGAGGAACAAAAGCAACACCATGTCGAGCTTAAGGATAGAACCAATCAATTTAAGGTTGGGGACCAGGTACTGTTAGATAAAATAGATCCTCGAGTTGTCACTTCAAAGCCTAATGTAAATGGAGCAACTCCTTTTACGATACTAAATGTCTTCCCATACGGTACAGACGAGGTAACTCATTCTAAATTTGGTACTTTTAAGGTAAATAGTGCTTGGCTTAAACTTTATTTTGATGTTAGAACTGATAGCAGGAGAGAGGAGTTTCAACTCCTCAAACCACCATGACCATGCGAATGAGAGGTAAGTCGAGCTTAGACTCTAAATAAGCGTTTCTCAGGAGGCAACCCGAGCACTAACACTACTAATTAGTTTATTTTTACTTCTTTTCATGTTTAAATGCAGGTTTTTGATCCACACGGCCTGGACACACGGGCGTGTCCTTGGCCATATGGAAACAGGGCTAAAATTTTCCCAAAAATTGACAGAGACACGGCCTCAAATTAAACCACACGGGCATGCGACATGGCCGTGTGGACCACACGGCCTGGACACACAGGCGTGTCCTAGGCCGTGTGAAACATGGAGCAAAATTTTTTTTTAATTTAAAAATAAGTCAGAGAATCACATGGGAAAGGCACACAGCCGTGTGCGAGACACGGCCTAGCCACACGGGTTTGTGGAAGGTCACACGGGCGTGGGAGAAGCGAAGGACGATATACATGGCCGTGCGACTCGGCCATGTGGACCACACGGCCTGGACAACGGGCATGTTCGAGGCCGTGTGAAGACTGGGCTATTTTTTTTCCTCGACAAACACGGGTTGAAAACAAGCCACACGGGCGTGTGACACAGCTGTGTGGCCCAACAGGGACCCTCACACAACCGTGTCACCCCATAAAAACCCTAACCCCTTTTCTCTTTTCTTATTTTGTCTTCTTGTTTTATCTTATTTCTATTTCTATTTTTGTTTTTGTTTTTTGTTTTTATTTTTATTTTATTTGTCTTTTATGTTTCTTATTATCTTTTAAAGACTTGTCTATTATATTTTGAACTATATTTTAGTTATTATGGTTGTTCCTAATTGAGTAATCCTTTAATCTTCTCCACTAGTTGTGTTTATTTTTTTAATAGCTTGCTCAGAATCATGCACTACATTTAGCCTTCTCTACAGTTCCGCTAGTCACTAATTTGAAGACTTCATCCAAATTCAGGGCAGTTTCACTTCTCTCCCTCTCTTATGATATTCTACTTATACTGTCATTATATATATTCATACATTGAGGACAATGTACATCTTAAGTGTGGGGAGGTTATTTATATGATTATTAGAAAATCCCTGAATTATGTCTTGTATTCAAGTAATTTTCTCATATTACTATTATAATGAATTCTTATTGATTTGTGATTATCATTGATGTGTTTTAGATTAAATTCATAGGTAATTGTGCATTGATTGTTTAAACTTTAAGACATTAGAGAATCAAGCATAAGAAGTCTATTTTCAGAATTAAAATTTTTAGGTTGTTTCCCTAAATTGAGGTATTACGTTGAAGTTTGAAACTTGCAAGATTGACATCAAAAACCATAATTTTTGTGAGATTTTGAGCCTTTAGAGCATACACTTTTCTTGATCACTTTATTATTGGTTATGAGTGTGTCAATATTGATTTGTTATTCTAGAACTTGCTTCGATTATATATATTGAGATCACACCTTTGATTTGATATACTGATATGATAAAGACACCTAGGTTTTAATCCACTTATCCCAAAAAGCCTACCTTCATAATTAACCTTTAGTGAACCCTTTTGAGCCTAATAAACCGTTTCTTGATCTACCCTTAATATTAACCCATAACTCATTCTTTTTGATTCACTGAGAATTTTTCCTATTGTATTGACTCCCTTTTTGTCGAGATTTGATTTGGTCAGTTGCCTAACTATGTTCTTTTGTTTCAATTGTTAAATTATCTATTTTTATCCACAACTCAAAAAAAAAAGAGAGAAGTGAAAAAAAAGTGAAAAAAAAATATGTTCATTTATTTTAATTATTACTAGTTCTATGTTATTTGAGCTTAAAAGGTTAATTTCACATTTTGAGAAGAAGCTCGTGTTATTATTGATAAGTTTTCAATTGATGTAATTATTCAGTATTAGTTTATTTTTCTAGTTAGGTAAATTGTTAATTCGATCTCGATTTTAACCTTCTTTTTCAGCCTTTATCCACACCTTTAACCCAAGCCCCATTACAACCCTTTAAAGACCTTTTGATTTGTGTATCATCTCATTTTATAGTGGTAAAGATTTGATTTTCATGCAAGCCTATGGTAATAACTTTTCATGTTTGACTTTTGAGTGCTTAATTTTTGAACCTTAAACACTTTGAGTGATTTGAGTGAATCTTTAGTGAGGATGTCGAATCTTGTCGGTTTTGAATTAAAAGTAACTATTCAGATAAGGGGAAATACCTATGTTTTCATGCTTTAAAAATATGTGACTTGGATTGTTTGAATCTTTAATGCTCTTTTAGTTAAATTATCAATGTGTGATTATTTATGAATTATGATAAAACATTATTGATGAGAATTATGAATTGAGAAAGCTTAATTTTAATTGTGAGTTGAGGATTTTGCTTGAGGACAAGCAAATGCTTAAGTGTGGGGATATTTGATAAACCATAAATGTAACATATTTTAATTCCATGCTTGGCATATTTTTGGATGATTTATGATGAGAATTAGTGAATTTGATGCTCCTAATCCCTTAAATTCATGTTTCTATACTTAGTAGAGCATTTGGGAGCAAAAGGAGCGAAAAGGGGCCAAAATCAGAGTTTTCAGGATCCACACGGGCTGGGCACACGCCCATGTGCCAGCCCGTGTCGATTTCGCACCCTGCTTCCCTGTTACGCGGAAAAACCCAATTTTTAGGGTTTTTGAGCATTCTAAAGTCTATAAATACACACTAGAAGAGGACCTAAGGGGGGAAGCAGAGTAGAACGAAGAAATTACTCGAAGGAAGCCGTCAGAATCATCTCGGAAGCAGGATCGCATTCAAGATTAAAGATCTCCATCAAGTTCTTTAGAAGTTTTTGTGTCCTTTATGTCTTGCTGTTTTCTTAATTCTAAGATGTTTTCTTTTTACGTTATGAACTAAACTCCCTGAATACCTAGGGAGGATGAAACCTAGATGAATCTTATTATTTAATTATCTGAACTACATGATAAATATTTGTTCTTGTTCTTAATTATGTGTTCTTAACCCTTGCTTTAATATTTTCAGGATATTAATTCAAGTTTGATGTGCTTATTCAGTGGAGCAAAAGTCCCTATTTAAGAGAAGATCTAGCATAATTAAGCGGAGTTGATTGCAACCCTAGAAATAGGGTGACATAAATCTGGCAAATTAGAGTCAAATCTAATAAGGGAATCCATAGATCGAGTTAATGCGATGATAGGGGTTTTAATTAGAAAGAGATTTCAATTAATCAACCTAGAGTCAGTTGTTCTTAGTCTCGAAAGAGGTATTAACATAATTTAGGGGTTTCTACGGATCAGGGCAAGTGAATAAATCGTTTAATTCAGAATCAGAATAATAAGTGAAGTCTAGGTGGATTCTTCCTTGGGTATTATCTTTGTTGATTGGTTTATTCGATTACTCTCTTCACTCTCTGTCGCGTTCATAGTTAATTAGTTATTTAAATTTTAAATTAAAATAAATCCCCTTAATTATTAGGCTAAATAATAAAAAGATAGTTATTACTAGTAATTTTAGTCCTTGAGGATACGATATTCCGGACTCATCACTTGCTTAACCGTACGAATTCTCTTTCATACTCAGTGACAGTCATCCGACCTTATTTTAACTCTATAAACTCTTTATGCTTTTGATCAAGGAATCTTTGATTGATGTACTTCTTTCAGAATTCTGATAGGAAAAACTCCCAAGTAACCCGTTCTCTAGGAACCACAGATATCAACGTTTTCCACCAATGGTACGCATTATCTCTCAGCAAAGATACAACACATTTAATACACTCATCAGGAGTACAAGACAATTCATCGAATACTCGGATCTTATTTTTGAGCCAAAACTCAGCTCTCTCAGCATCATCATCAACGGTAGCTCGAAACTCTTCAGCCCCATGTTTACGAATCATATCTACTGGTGACTTATTCAATCGTATCGGATCTACAACTTGAGGAATAACAAGAATTTATTGAGGAACAGGTGGGGGTGGGGTTGTTGAGCAGTCGGATTCGTTCGAACGAACTCCGTAAACCACTCACTCATCATCTGGAAAAAGGCTTGTTTAGCCTCTCCCTCATGGCTACTAGATACAGGCCTAGAGTCAGACTGTGTTGCCCTTTGAGCAGGAGCGGGCGCGTTACTCTCTACATCGTCAACTACAGCTCTTTCGGGATCCATTACTATATGAAAACACAATTTAAGCTATTAGGAATCATCACACTATCGTAGAGTATATATGGCATGTATAGCTAGACTCTTACACATGTTACGTTAGTCCAAAAATCGACTAAACCGTAGCTCTGATACCAATAAATGTAACACCCCTAACCCGTATCCGTCACCGGAATAGGGTTACAAGGCATTACCTATCAAATCACAACATACAACATACATTTATGCATCCATTCTTAAACACCATTCAATCATAAACACATTGTCCCTTATAAGGGCCTACGAGTCTTTAAACATGCTTTAAAAGTGGTTCGGGACTAAACCGATAACATACAAAAATTCTCGAAATCTAAGAAATTTATCAAAGATACAAGGGTCACACGCCCGTGTGAACAGGCCGTGTGCCTCACACGGCTCCAGACACGCCCGTGTCCCTGGCCGTGTGAAAACAGGGCATACATACTGACTTGGGTCACACGGCTGACCACACGCCCGTGTGTCTAGCCCGTGTGCCCTTCGAAATGGCCATACACGCCCGTGTGCCAGGCCCTGTGCTAGGCCGTGCCAATCTTGTAGGGTATACTGACTTATGCAACACGGCCAAGTCACACGCCCGTGTGCTAGGCCGTGTGCCATTTAGGGGGGTATACTGACTTGTGCCACACGGCTGGTCACACGCCCGTGTGTGAGGCCGTGTGGAGCATACTGACTTCAACTCAATTCCAACACTAGGGGACACACGGTCGTGTATCGTGACCGTGTGTCGCACACGACTAAGACACAATCTCGTGTCTCTGCCCGTGTGGATAAGAATAGGCCATTTGCAAGGCCAATTTGCCACACTTTCTCATGCTCACCTAAAAAACCAAAATAATACCATTTCAACACATTTATAGGCACCAAAACATGCTATTTCATATACAAATCATGCCATTTAAAATCCATCCATTTCACTACTCAAATCATAATCCAAAACATACTAAAACAATATGCCATTACCAACAATTTTACATATCTTCTCTATGCATTTTTCTCATAATCTTATCAACTAATTCATGTCATAAAATATACCAAATCATCATCTTAAAATCAAGCCACAACATGCCATTTTTCAAGCAATAATACACCAATTGACAACTAGCTAATTGAGCAACCATATAACCATCACAACAACCATCCCAAACATGTCAAAACATAAGACAATATATACATCATATATCACTTATCAAACTTATAATTTAAGCCAACTTAAATGGCCAAATACACATAAACATTTACATCATACATGATCCAAATCTCATAGCTAATATCATATCTCAAAACACATCATCATATCACTAGCCTATACATGCCATATACCATATTTACAAAACATCAAAAGTACCAACAAGTTGATCGATAGTGTGATGATATTCCTGATGATCCCCGAATCCGAGCTAGCTTCGATTATCTATAAAACAGGGGAAGAACACACAAAGTAAGCTTTAAAAGCTTAGTAAGCCATATACAAATAAAATTACCACATGAATCAACACTATTTCCATCAATAGGTAAACTATGAGTAAACACATATAAGCTCACAAACCTTTCCCAATGGATGCATATTCAATATCACAAGTGAATTCATCAAATACTTCCATTTTCAATACTTATATGAATCTCGTACGTACCTGAGCCACTTAACTCATTCACACATTCTTTCTTGACTTGACTTTTCCATTGAACCTTTCAGATTCGTTAAGGATACTCGGAAATCACATATAGCTCATACAATGACATATCCCAGATATGGTCTTACATGTTATTACATATCGATGCTGATAGCCCAGCTATGGTCTTACACGAAATCAAATAACGATGCCAATGTCCCAGACATGGTCTTACACGTAATCACATATGATGCCAGTGTCCCAGACATGGTCTTACACATAATCACATCTCGTTAATCCTAATGTCATGACATTAGTATCCTATACTATTCCTAAGGTTCGTACGGGACTTTTGAATATTGTAAGCCTGTCGATTCTTGCTCGTATTTAATCATTCAAAATTAATGAAAATTAAACATATATAATTCAATTTAATGGCATCTATTTGCATATGAACTTACCTCGTATTAAGGATAAACGGACTGGATCGACTATTCGATAACCTTTGATTTTCCCCGATCTAAATTCGACTTCTTTTGTTCTTGATCTATATACATTCAAAATTAACTCATTTATTCATTAAATCATTCAATTCAGTCCACAAACACATATTTGGGCATTTTTACATTTTAGCCCCTAAAGTTTCACATTTTACAATTTAGTCCCTATTTCATAAAAACACAAATTACGCAAAATTGAACAAAACTCATGCTTAGCCGATTTACCATAGTACACCTAGCAGCCCATATTTCACATTTATTTCAAATTTCAACCACATAATTTGTACTTTTCACAATTTAATCCCTAAATAGTATTTTTACCAAAAATCACTTAACAAAATACGATATTCTATCAACAAATATCCATTTTTCATCATCAAACATTTAAAAGCTTAAAACATTCATCAATGGTACTTCACAAAATCATCAACAAACTCGAAAATTAGGACACGGGCTAGCTAGTACTCGATGCAACGATCACAGAAACATAAAAATCATCAAAAATCAAACAAAATTCATACCTTAATCAAGCTTCAAAGGTGCCGAAAATTAAATCTCCCCAATTCTAGGTTTTGTTTTCTATTTTTTGTTGAAACAAACAAAGATGAACATGTTTTCATCTTTTGTTTTATTTAATATACATTGTTTTATTTAATTACCATATTAACCTTAGTTAAATAACATTTAAAACATCAAACACATGCCCATTTATGTTAAATTCCACTATCAATGGTCTAATATCATCATAAGGACCTTTGGTTTAATGAATCATAGCAATTAAACACTTTTAACAACTAGATTGCAACTTTTTCATTTTACGCGATTTAGTCCTTTTATCAAATTAGACATCCAATCGATAAAATTAAATCATGAAACTTTCAAACATACATAATCACATGCTATAAACACCAAAAATAATATTAAAATAATTTTTTGACCTCAGATTTATGGTTCCAAAACCACTATTCTGACTTAGCTAAAACCGGGCTATTACATTTATAGTTAAGCTTAATAAATTGATGGAGAGAGATGAAATAATTCACTTAGCTTATTCATTTTATTCTCCCACAACATATGTAAAGAAGGAAAGAACCCAAAATTTGCATGTTTTCTTCTTCATCTAGTCGTGTATTCTAACTGGTTTTATTCCCTTCGGTCATGTACTGATGATCCAGGGAGGTGATATTTGTATATATATGAGTTGTGTTGGTTGTTTAATCTGCTTATCTATCTTGAGTTCGTGTCCAATTAATAGGGCCACGATATAAGTACTAAATTGATAATGATTTAATTTTTATGTGAACTAAATTACTTGAGTAGCTAAATTTAAGTTGATCATTTTGATATCTATACCAACCAAATAGTTGATAGCATGTGAAAGATCATGTGAAATGAATAATTAGGAGCCTTGGGGGTCAATGGGGATATAAATGAATTAATATATTCGATTTGGTAAAATAAGATAGAAATGACATGAAAATCTTGAGACAATGTTACCTAATGTATGCTTATTTATAGTTATGAGATTACAATTAGTTTTTATACTTAATTGGTTTATGCACTGCATTGTTTTCAAATTATGTTAGCACTACTGAGCTCTTTTGCTGAGGGTGCAGATTGATTGTTTTCTGTGAGCAGGTGACATTTAGATACTGTATTGATCGGAGAGTGTGGACATCATCCAAATCCTACGTCTTAGCTTAGCCTTACTATGTAAAATTTTGTTATGATATGTTGTTTCAAAGGCATGTACCTAAATGGTTGGGGTCATTTTGAGTCTTGGTAAAATGTTGTTGTTTTGGTTATCTTGTGATTTTGATAATGATATACGGCTATATATACATATAAGCTTGGTGATTTTAAGTAACTAATCTTATGTGATGATATGGTGAAATGGTGAAGTTAAGTATGCTTGTCTATGAATGGTTGCTTCTTACTCTAGTTCGTTAAAATGGCGATAACTTTTGCTATTAGTAAGCATGATATTGTTTCATGAAATTTGAACAAATCCTTGTTTGGTTTATGGTGTTTGGAACTTGAACATTAGGTGTTTTTAGCCATAATAATGTATCGGTATTTTTCTAAGGGTCAAGATAGGTGAAATTGGTATGCTCAATGCCAAACAGTAAGTTATGTCGCGATGTCCTTTGCCCCGATGCCACGACGTTCTCGAATAAAGTCGCGACATAGTCGTCCCATGCTGTAACCTTACTTAGTGCATAAGGAAGCCATGACGTCCTCTATTATCACATCGCGACATAGTTTCAACACTTAGCCCCAGATCACATTCAAAGTTTCATGAATGCCTTTGTGGGCACAAGTAAAATCGTGACATGTTAGACAAATGTATTTAAATATCGAAAGTTGTGTCAATTCTTGATCTAGTTAACTAGTGGTATTAATGTTCGATTTAAGTTATAGTAAGTTAGAAGAATAATTGTAAATAGTCTAAGTTGATTTGGCAACGTAATGTGACATCGCACACTTGAATTTGATGATTGAGTCGGGTGTGGATGTCACGAAAAGAAATAACACAACAAAATTCTTCCCCCTAAAAAAGGAAAAATCTCAACCCAAGGTTCTCTACTGTGTAATGCATCCTAACGTAGTAGTTCACTTCTTTTTTGATTTCACCATCACGACTTTAAGTTCTTCTAGTCCTTGATTTCTAATTTCTACCACCATGGCTTTAAGTCCAACTACTTCTTGATTAAAAAGCCCACTTTGTTGAGAAAATCTCTGCCATCAGTGGGATTACTGCTTCCACCACCACCAATAGGATTTTTCTAGCTTGATGGCATACTTGGAGAATTGGTTGTACATCCATCAGTTTGTGGATGCTTTTGCTTGTCATCATTTGAAGCTACACCCATGGTTTCTAGCCTTGGAGTTTGATGAAAAAAGTTGAGTAATCTTGCATTCGAGACACATCAACTTTTTCATTCTTCTAATTATTTTGAGTTGCACCCATGGTTTCTTGCCTTGGATCATCTTCTAATATGACACGTGGCATAATTCTAGGTTCGAATATCGAGAAAATTTATGGAATGACTTAGATAAGAAATTTTATAAAAGGAATTTGATATTGGAGATGAGAACATGTGAAAAGAATTGAAAATGTGACAAAAAGGACTAAATTGAAAATTTTGAAAAGTTTGGGACTAATGTGCAAAATTATCCAAAATGGAAAAATATTAATTATTATGGATTATTTGGCATGAAATGGATTCGAATGTGAATTGGTGTGATGAAAATCATTTTTTGGACTAAATTAGAAAAATTGAATAGGATAGGGACTAAAACATAATTTTTCCATTTTTATCATGAAAAGAGACAAAATACAATTTTCATTACTCATAGAGTTATAATAAATATTTATGATGAATGATGAACTTGATTTGATTTAAGTATTAAATTTTGAAAAAAAATCACTAAAAGGGCAAAATGAAAATTGTTAATATTTTTATGATGAAAATATCATTTAAATATGATATCTGATATTATTTTGGATTGTTAGAACTTCTTATTATTGAAATGAGCTTCAAATTGACTAAACTGGACTTGAATAGTGGGCATGGGCCTTGAGCCCATTTATTGATATTTTTAAATGGTTGGATGCTCAACACCCCTTCATTTTTTTTTTCTTTCTTTCTCAGCCAGCCAACAACCCTCTTGGTTATTCCTCTTCTTCCTCTTCTTTTCCTTGCCATTTTCTCCATTTTTCTTTTAAATTTTCCATTACCAGCCTTAAGATTTTGTTAAAATCTTCATTTAAAGAACCTCTGAAGCTCTATTCCCCCATCCATTTAATCATTCTCAAACTAGAATTTATAGAGTTTTGACAAGTGAAATTGAAACTAGAGTGAGAAAGCTGAATAGGTGTGAGAAAAGGGTTGTTTAAAGTAAGGTTAGTAGAACATGGAACAACAAGCAAACCCAAATTAACATCTGAATAAAAGAAAAAAAATACAAGTTTGAACTATAAAAACACATCTAAAAGAAAAAATAGAATAGTAGTAAGCTCATAAGAAGACATCATCTTTGAGCCACTAAAGCACCAACTAAAGCTTCTTTAGAAAGCCAAGAAACATGCCAAAAAATATCAATGGAAAGAAGACACCATCTTTGAGCCACCAAGCACCAACTAAAGTTGCCTTAGAAAGCCAAGAAACATGCCAAAAAAAATCTATGGAAAGAAACACCAAGAACACTGGGGGAACACAGACCAACAAACACCAAAAAAAATAATGTAAAAAAGCTCCTTAAAGGTGCCAAAATCAAATGCACAAACTTCTAACCAGCAAAGAAAAAACTTCGCAACCTCGAAAATATTGGAGCGATCGACACCAGTTTTCGCCGCCCCATCCATTGTATCAATTGCCGCGAGAAAACCTGAAATGATACACCATAAACTCCCTCAAAACAGACAAATCCAAGGCACTTTCTCCCTAATCCCCATTGAACCCTCCATTCAAGAAAAACTATTTCATTTTTCAATCCCATGGCCACAACAATTCTCATACAAATTATACAAATAAAAAACACAAAAGCTACATGGAAAAAAGAACAGCCCAAGCTCCAAATACAAGAGAAATCAAGCATAAAATTTCACAGATGTGCTCTGTCATCCCTCTCAATGATCCGCATTAACACAAAAATCACCTCCTCATCTGACCAACAAGCTATGAAACCAAAAGGTTTATCAAGCTCCAAAGTCTATTCCGCTTCAGCTCTCAGTACTCTCCTTCGAACATTTTCGATGCCTTCGTCCAACAGCGATTCCTCGGCATCAATCTATGATCGCATCACTTCCACTTATTGTTTTCCATTTCAACACTCGATGTTCTTCCTAAATTCGTAATTATCCTATCCTTCTTCCCAGATCGCTTCAACACTTTTCATCTAAACTCTCAAGAATTTTGATAACCTGCCGATTTCTCTCAGACCTGCTCAGAGATAAGACCCATTCAAAGCAACACAACACCAAGGATCATTACCCTACTCGGAGACATTAAACATCAATAATTCGCACACCTGCATATCTTGCTACAGAGCCTTTTGATTCTTGTTCACCTATATCCTTTTGAATGTGGTATTCTTGTTCTCCAATGCATCCATTAAGCGTACTAGCTTGAATCCAACTTCCGTAACAAAACTCCAACAAATCTTACTCTGCACAGGTCTTCAACATGTCGGTTTATAGCTCACTTCAGATCTAAAGAGGGAGAATTGTTATACTAGCTTGAACAAGTTCGGCTGACTTAGGCTAAAGCCCAAAGAAACATGTAGCTCATAAGGCCCAAGCTTTATTAAGCATTAGCTAGCAACTAAAGAACATGCCACCTGAAGAGAAAGGTAGCTTTCGGCTTCCAACATACCCTATCAAAAAGGACCCTGACACCGCCCAAGCCACAAGGAACAAAATGGCCATATTCCAGACACATCAACATGCAAGGGGTAAACCAAGGCTTAGGTATAATACCGAGTATCTTCTTCCTCTCTTCATCTTCTTCACTTTAGTCCATTACTCTGTAAACATATCTCCTTACTTTCTTCCAGTATGATACACACATGTTGATTTAAGCATTGGGGAGCATCTTAGTGCCAAAATTTTGAGAGCCCCTAGCTTACATATACTTTGTAGGAAGCCTAGTTATCAACCTGAGAATCTAGCCTTCAGCCCAATTCTTTACGGAAAAAGACGTAAAAAAGAAAGATCATTTTCTATTTATATTGAAAGACTGGTTGTAGTAAAATAAAAATGTATAAAGATAATATTATTTTTCATTTTTCCCCCATCAAACTATTGCTATTATTATAAAATTTCTTCAACAAAGAGACCACAACATGAGATTGAGGAGGAGCTTCAAATGAACTTTAAGTTTGATGGATACCATGTTATAAATATAGTAACATGAAGTAATTCAATTAAGCTTTACATTTTTTGTGAAAACCATGTTTTATTTCTATAAATAAGTTCCCCTTGAGGGCTTCTTGAAAATAAATATTTTATTCACCCTCAGTATGGGCATGATGGTGGTGGTGAGTTGCAGTATTTTCCCAGATATGGAACAAATTGTGAGCAAAATCAGTCTCTCTGGTGAGGATGAGATAGAGCGGTGGCCACCATTTGGGATGTTGAGAAGCTCCACATCAGGGAATTTGGTCTTGATGTTGTGCCTAAAATCTGGTGGAATGGTTTTGTCCCTGCTGCCCACAATAACATGCACTCTTTTCTTTAATTTCATCAATGTTTCCAGGTTTTTATCCATTTCTTTTACTACTCTGTATAGCACGTTATGTGTAGTATGCCACCCTGAATGATGGATATGCTTTGTCAACTCCATAACCATGAAGTTCACATCCCTGAATACTCACCAAATAAGACATCCGTTGTAATACCAAAAAATAATACCAATATCATATGATTGTTAAAACATTTTTTAAGATTATATATTCTTTTTTTAATATATTAAAATCATTATTGAAAATATTTTATTTAATATAAAATATATATTAATAAGATTAAAATTATAAAATAAAGAATTTCAAAAATCAAGATTTATAATTATGAAAAAAATGAATATATTTTGTAATTAATTTTTACTAATACATTAAATAATGTTATAATATAAATTCAATTGTTAATTTTCATCCATCGATTATTATTGTTTAATGAAAGACATGGTTAAAATTGATTTTGACTACTTTGATGAGGTGAGGCGTTTAATAAGTGCTTCCCAAAACCTATGATTTCGGCACACTAATAAGCAGACACATCGACTCAAGTGTTCATACCACACCATTATCGACCAAATAAACGCCGTCGGCGGCCACAATCTTTTAGGTGTTAGCCATTTCATTGCCCTCATTTCTACTCCTTCCTTTGATGGAAAGTATGGCTGAAACCATTCAATTTTAATATTAAAAAAAAAGCATTGATAAATTTAAAAAAAAAAAAAATAAACAATATATATACTTACAGGGGCAACAAGGGTGATAGATTTGAGGGAAGTGGAGTGCTTTGCAGCTAAGGCTAATCCAATAATACAGCCCATCGAGTGAGCAACCACATGAAATGAATTTAACTTATATTCAGAGATTAATGATTTCTCAATCCATTCCACGTGCTCTTTTAATGTGTATAAATTGTCTCTTGGCTTTGGACTTTTTCCATGTCCCAAAATATCTACTGCATACATCTGGTACTCTTTAATCTTCTTTGATTCTGACAGCTTTGGAAAAAGTGTTTTTGTCCAAAACAATGAAGAACTTAGTATCCCATGTATGAATATCACGTTTTCAGTTGGATTTGGATTTCCCATGGCTGTCAAAATTGAAACAAAAGTAGTTGTTAATTTTTAAAATTGTTGATGGGAGATTGTTTTCTTCCGGAGATATCTTGGAAATGTAGCTTTAGGGATATTGACTCATCCCTTAATAATAGAAGATATTGTCCTGCAAGAGAGGATTTTATCTTTCATGCTCTGTCGAGAGTTAATATATTGTGAGCGACTGCCTTTCATAGACCCAAGAGTGCTTCAATCACACATGAACTATTGACCTATTTTCATAGGTCAAGGGTTCAAACCCCACCAAGGACAAGATGCTTACGTTACCTATTAGTGAGTGACTATATGTTTACGTACAGTCGAGGTGTCCCCTTTGTGAACTGTACACGTCTCTCCGCATGCGGGGAAGGGGGACGAAATCCTCCCTCGGGGGACAATACCTTCTATTATTGAGAGATTGAGTCGGCATATTCTAGAATAACACGTTGAAGACTTTTTCTTGAGGAACCAATCCCTCTTAAGAAAGATATATAATCAGTTATCATCAGAATCAATCAAACTAAAGCAACATGAATCAATTACAAACCTTGTGAAGAAGCCTTGGTTGAGTTTGCAGTTTAAATATCCATAAATTATAAACCAATTAAATTCCCAAATTAAAACCAAAAAGTCCAGCGTCCCAAAAATTTCAACCAAAATCATGAACTAAAAATCAAAAAGAAAACCAGCGGAAGCATTTCAAAAGTTTTACGTGTGGCCACCGTCGAGTCCCCCGCTACACCGATCCGCCTAGTGCTGGGGATTACCTGGGCAGATTAAACAGAAAAGAGTGAGTTTCGCAACTCAGTGTGTAATCCCCACAGACATCATACATATCAAACACTCATCAAAAGTCAGAAATAATAGTCTGGGGAAGAAGCCCATTACAGAATCAGTTCGGGCCTCAGCCCATTCAGATGCAAAATCAGATATAAATTAGGGCCTTAGCCCAATCAGATGCAAAATCAAATATATACAAGGGCCTTAGCCCAGTCAGATACAGAATCAGATATATACAAGGACCTTAGCCCAATCAGATACAGAATGCAGATCAGTATATCAAAATCTTACCCACCAGCCTCTACACACCATCTTCTTCCAGCCCTACACACCATGTGGGGATAAAATCAACCCACCCATCCCTACACACCATATTGTACCGAAATACGGCACATGAATAGAATAATGCAGCTGAGCTGCCAGATATCAGGCTTAAGAGCCTTTCAGAACACTTCCTCGAAATAACATCAACCCCTCCCCGATGCAATGCAACATACCAATATGACATGCACACATGCGAATAACCTAACATACATTCAGTTCAGTATAGATATCATATAGTCAGATCACATAAATAGGGGTCTAAGTAATGCTTACCAACCTTACAGTAGGTCCACAGTCGACGTGGGCGACCCGTGCAACCTTTCAGCACTTTTCAGAAAAATTGGCTCACACGCCCATGTGGCCTGCCTGTGTGGGCCCACACGCCCGTGTGGCCCACTCGACCCAAATCGGCCTTGGCTGTGTGGATCACACGGTCTGGCCCAGAATCCCATACGCCTGTGTGGCCCACACGGCCCAATAGGTCGAGCCCGTGTGTCGCACACGGCCTTGCCCGGCCATCACACGATCGTGTCACCTGCGCACGGCCTGGTTCGTCGATCACACGGTCGTGTTATGGCTCACAGCCTTGCACATGACCTACCACACAGCCGTATGGCGTCGATAGAATCATTTTTTAACTTTTACCGATTCTCATTTTCTGTATTTTCGGGTACACACCTGGTATCGACTCGCTGTGAAACTACTCTCGAGCCTCTCGAAACCTAAAATCAGAATATTTCATCTCTTAAAAACTAAAAATGAGTCTAAATCGATTAATCCTAATAACGTAAAGTCGACTTACCGCTACCAAATCGATCACTACTTCGAATCAAATCGACGCAAAGTTGATTCCAGCCTCTCAATTAAATCCTAAGCACAACAAAAACCCTTTTAAAAACTTAAACGTTCAAAAGGAACAGCTAAGATCAATCCAACCCACAACTTACCGAACATGCATCCTAAATATGAATAACAGAAACGATTGGAAGAAAGAATAACCGAAATAAGAGGGGAAAGCAGTAGAATTTCGGCAGTAAAAAAGATAATGGAAGGGGAAATCGACAGCAAGTAGAGAGGAAAAGGAAAAGGGCTAGTCGAATTTTTCAAAAAGAGAAAGCAATACTGAACAGAAACTGTTAACCCCTAATCTTTTCCCCTTAATTCTCTCCACCAACTCCCCAATACTCAGATTTTCGGTAAAACACAAACTCTAATCGAAATTTTGGTAGCAAAAATATTACCCTTGCCACCACAGAGATTCGGACTCAAGACCACCAGCATATTAACACTCCACTTAATCACCAGACTAGTAGGCCCATTCTGGTATCAACTTACCAACAACAACTTAAAAGCCTACTGACTAGTGATAGAGCTTTATTCATAAAAATGCCAAAATTTAGCCCAAGTAAGGCTTGAACTTGGGACCTCTCACACACACCCAGAACACATAACCACTGAAGCAGATACACAGTTGTGTCATATTATAACATAACATCAACAAAAATTTTGGGGCGTTACAACTGATATAACTTTCGTTGTAAACTTATTAGCAAGATTTAGTTCTTCTCCAACACATAGACATTAGAATGGAATTAAACATGTATTCGGATATCTCAAAATGACCATTGATATGAAATTATTTTATTCAAATGATTCAAAATCTTTATTATTTGGCTATGCTGATGTTGGTTATTTATCGGATCAACATAAAGGTTGATCTCAAACAGGATATTTATTTACATGTGGGGGTACTATTATATCATGGCGTTCAACAAAGCAAACATTATCTGTCGCTTCTTCAAATCATGCAAAAATAATTGCAATGCATGAGGCAAATCGAGAGTGTGTTTGGCTACGGTTATTGACCCCACATATCCAGAAGATATGTAATTTGTCTTTACAGGAAAATATTCCAAACTATCTTATACGAAAATAATACAACATGTATAGCGTAATTGAAGGGTGGTTACATTAAAGGTGACAGAACGAAACATATTTCACCAAAATTATTCTTCACCCATGATCTTGAGAAAAGAGGTGATATAAATGTTCAACAAATTCTTTCTAGTGATAATTTAACAGATCTTTTTACTAAGGCATTGCCAACCTCAACATTTGAAAGACTACTTCACAAGATTGGACTGTGTCGACTCAAATATGTAATGTAATGTTGCCATTAGGGGAAGTTTAAAAACAAGTTGTACTCTTTTCCTTTAACCAATGTTTTGTCCCATTAGGTTTTCCTAGTAAAGGTTTTTAACGAGGCAGTTTGTAATAGAAGATTGTGTACTCTTTTTCTTTCATTAGGTTTTTATCCCACAGGGTTTTTCCTAAAAAGGTTTTAACGATGCATATTATCTACCAATGGACATCCAAGAGGGAGTGTTATGAATATCTTATTAAGTGGATGTCCATAAAGATCAAGATAAGTTTTGATGTACTTTAAATTCTAATAGTCATTAGAATTAGATCTCTACTTCATTTATACTTCTTCTGCCTATAAATAGAGACTTTGAAGAAGTACTGTAATCATCACATTTATCAATAAAATACATTCTCTATTACTTCCCATATTTTCTTTGTTCTTTACTCTCTCTATCTCTCTTTATTTTATAACAAAAAATTATTAATAGATTATTGAAATTGTAATAAAATTATAAAAAATTGAAAATAATTATAAATTGTAAACAATTTAAAATATAATTAAAAATTATAAAACTATTAAGCAAATATAAAAATTGTAAAAAAGTTATAAAATATTATATTTAAAAAAAATTATAAGAAGTACCACCACTCTCTCCTTTCCTCCTTCGCCACTATCGTCACATGCAAATCTTTGCCTACTCCATCACTCACTTTGCGCTCCTTTCCTTCAACCTTTGAATCATTGCACGATACCTCCTCAATTCCATTGTCCGTTGTTCGTGTTTTATTCATTGGTGGGGAACTTGTAGGTGCAATGGATAGAGTCATGGCATCTCATATAAATGGCACTCTTGTTTTTCTTCTCAAACAAGTTGGTGGGCTCTAGCTTAGATTATATTTGGTGTTACTCATAAAAAAATAGAAAAAATAAACTAATATAGACAAAGAGTCTACTCCATTTTGGATACACCAATGGTTGATATGTATTTGGGTTGCTTGGATTCCATTGAAGTTATCTTTCATAACTTTCAAGATAAAACTCATCTCACTAAAGCATTGAGTGATGTTTGGATAACATAAGTGAGATGAGACTCCTCAAACACACTAGTGATACTCAAATGTACTAAAAGCTTCTCGGTAACAATAGTTTTCGTACTTTTACTTTTTATTCTACTTCGATACAAGTCTAAAATGAAAATCTAGATATAAGTAACAATTATAAAAGAATGGATTTTGTAAAAATTAAACATATTATATAATACAATTATAAATTTTATAATTATAATACAAATATGATCTTAATAATTTCAATTATAATTTAACAAAAAGTTTAATTTACCTTATATTGTTTCACTACAAACAAATTATCATTTAGTGACGACTAAAAATCTGTCATTAAAAACAAAGGATTCGTCAGTATAGATTTGAAAACCCGATATCGACAGTCAAAATGACTATTCCTACAAAAGGTTAACCTTTGGCACATGTAACATCGGTATACTTTTTTATCATCGAAAAATGTGACCATCGAAATAGGTATAAAATTTTATAGCGATGGTTTGAGTGTCACTATGTCTTGCTTTAATTGATTTGATAATACCTATATCGGTGGTAAAAACTATCGATATAGGTTTCAAGTGTCAAAGTATGCATTAAAGAAATAGTGACATTAATGACCGTTAGTAAAAGGTTATGTGAATGAAATTCTTATTATCTCTCTAAGCTTATAGCGACAGTATGAGCTATCGATAAATGTTCAATGAGTGAGATTTCAATATCATTTCTTAACATATAGTGATAATTAAAACTGTCGATAAGGTTTGAATAGTATCTAATTGCTAAAAAATTAGTTTGTTTATAATTTTAATTTAATTATAATCTTAATTCTATATAATAATAAAAATTGTAACCCAAACATAATTTTGATAAAATATCCAAACTAATGTACATTAGAAGTATACAAGAAACAATGTTATTACTATTATAGAAACAAAGATCTAAATAGCAACATAAACTAAAAGCACATAGTCTTACTTTTTAGCAGTATAAACATAATCTTGATAAAATAGCCAAACTGATACATATTACAAATATACAAGAAACAATAAAAAATTTTATTACAAAAACAAAGATTTGAATAGCGACATAAACGGTATAAGAATCACTAGTCTTGAATGGGAGGAGGAAATCCCCGTTTCTTGTTTCACTGTTGGCATACATGTGTCGAAATATGCAAAAATATATAAAAAAATGAAGTGGAGTTGTAGTACAAGCGTATAGATCAAATTGTAATAAAATTATATTACGACAGAACACCAAATGTATTCCGAGAATTGAACTCAAAGGAGATTGTGCAATTTGAGGCAAAAAATAAACATAACACGTGCAAGAAAGTCTACTAAGCTACTATCACAATTAATTAGTACAACAATCCAAAACAAGTTATTGTATACAAATTCCTAGAAAAGCAAACAAACATAGAAAAAAACTTTCAATTAATAGAAAACAGTATCGACAATAATGGTGATCGATTAATATTCATGTAAGCAATAAAATTATATTTAAAGGACTCAATTGACAATTTCCTCATTTTAACTAAGTTTATCTCTCGGTTTCAATTAAATCAAATGTAGAACTTAATCAAATTATCTTCTCGATCTCACTCAATTAAGCCAAAATAGATTTATTTTTACTTAATAAACTCTCCTTTCGGTCTTAGCTATCTAAATTTCCATTTAGAGTTATCAATTTCAAGTTTTACAGTTTATTCAATTTAGTCTAAATTGTTCAATTGACTATTTAGGCATAAATTCACGTGCTTACAATCAAATCAACCAATCACTTAGGGTATTCAGAACATACCCATAGCAAAATTAAACACAAAGAGCAATTCCATACAATCAAATTAAATTAAAAGAATGAAATTGAGATAAGTTTAAAAATACTTAATAATGTGTAGAATTTATTAATTCCAATGGTAGAGATGCTTCAATCCAAAGAATTTATTGAAAGCCCAATGATGAAACCTTCAATTGAAATGAAATTAAAAATAAAATCAAGAGTTTGATAATACTAACCTAGAAAATATTCAAATGTCCCTATACCATTTAACTTAGAAATTTCCCTCAACTAATTCTTAAAAGTCTAACTTAAAGGCTATTCTAACACTAATTCACCACCCAAATCAATTGAGTTTAGGTGATATAATAAATGTTCAATTACATAAACATCCTTGCTATTAATCCCATATAAGACATGTTTGACTAATGTTTCCACCATTTTCCCTTTAAAATCTCAGTAGATTTGATTGTTATGAACTTGATGTCGCGACGCTGGGAAGGTAATGTCGCAACACTTTTGCGCAGAGGGCTTTGGGTCGTGACATCACAGGTTTGATGTCATGACCTTGCTCAGTCTCTTTGGTCCATCTTTAGGGGCGATGTTGAAACCATAGAACCAGTGTTGTGACCTTGCAGATCAGGGAGATCTGTGTCACGATAACACAGGTCTAGTGTCGCAACCTTGAAGCTTCTCGAGGTGCCTCCTTAACATGGTGGAAAGGCTGATGTCGTGACACTGAGAGTCAGAGGACTTCGGGTTGTGACATCAATCTCCCGAGATTGCAACGCCAAAGTTGCCCGCTTGCTTCCTTCTTTCTTCCTTGATTATCAAAATATAACATGTCCTTTCAAAGTACTCGACTATGGAAACTTAATCAAGACCTTATCAATTGAAGAATTATCCATTACCTTAAGCCAATAATCCATTAAAAATTAAAAGAGTAAGCTTCCTTACCTCCTAGATTTTGTTACGACAAAGCAAGAAGAAAAACTTGAAGAACTCCTTTGTTTGTTTCTTCTTGTTGGTTCGGCTAAGGAAGGGGATGAAGGATATCTTTTTCATTCTCTCCTTCATTAGTGCATGTTAACATGCTTAAACAATTTAATTAAATTTTAATTAATGAAAAATTTCAATAGTCATAATCTCTTGATGGATAAATTAATGGAAATGGAAGGTCAGGATCAAGACTAGTCACTAACATAAAATTGGTTATGATTTAGTTGTTATTAAGTCCTAGGTTAATTTGCTACAGAAGGCCATAAATATTTCTTTAATCAAATTCAATTTGTGCAACCACTTTGCAAGTTAGTCCCTGTACTATGTTCAATGACCGATCTAACTAAATTCACTTAATAAATTCAACCTTAAAAATTTTGTATTTGACACATAATTATTTGATTTTAATTTTCGGCTAACCCGATTTAAGAAATGCGGCCTCAAAATTGAATTTTTCGACGCCGTTGAAAATCAGGTCCTTACAAGAGGATTAAATTTTCTATTTTGCCAATTTTAGAATTGTCACATCATCTCTCCGTCACAACATTAATGAAATAAATAGAATTAGATAAAACAAGAGACAAGCACAATTAGTTGGATGCCTATTTTGTAACTTTCCATAGTTGGATGACAAAAAAAGAAATTTAAGCATAGTTGAATGACCTGCCATGTAGTTTACCCTAAAAAATATAGTTTCTAGTAAGTTTGCTTAGGTTAAAATATGATTAAGTCTCTATACTCTTCGTATATATAAAACTTAGTCATTCTACTTTTATTTCAAAGAATTTGGTGTTTCTACTTTTCAGATTTAAAAATACAAGTCCGGTTGTTAATCGTGATAAACTTTTTCTGTTAAATTTAGGTACTTTTCTTTTTGCCAAACTGTTAAATTTAAGTACTGTAAGAGCCCAATTTTGACCGGGCTTTGAAATGAACCAAATAAAAAAATGTTTTTAAATTGTCCCACTACAGACCCAAATACAAGCCCAATACCCGTGGCCCAATTTATAAACCCAGATTACAGCAATCCCATTCCTAAACAGATGACCCAAATACACCCCTAACCCAACTAACCTACGAGGCCTAAAAGGCCCAACGCCTAAAACAGAAACCTAGGGTTTCTGGGAACCCTCGCGCCGCAAGCAGCGAGAATCCAGCGATCGCGCGCAAAATCACGCCTTCGCCGTGCGCGCGCAAAGATGTGCGAATCCCTGCACCATCGCCATGTTCTCTGTCTTCTACCTGCAAGAAAGGGAAGAAACAACAACGCAAATGGAAAGAAATCGCAGCAAACATGGAAAAGATTCGATTTCCTTTTTATTTTTCATTTCGAAAGGCTATAAAAGCCTTCCAAAAATCTGTAAAAAGGGGGGAGAAAAATAGACACAAATAAATAGAGAAAGCAATATTTTTTACAGAGGTGATTTCGGTTCTTGCATTTTTTTCTTCCTTTTATTTTTTTCGATCCGTACATGTTTTACATATAAAATAATAAATAGAAAAGAGTGAAGATATTACCTAAGCGCCGCCACGAACGACGGTGCGTGCGTTTCCATCGCATGCAATCGGCTTTCGCGAGGTGCCCCATCGGAGTCCTTGACGGAGGCAGAATGTTGGAGAGGATTTGGGGAGAAAGGCTTCTGATTTTTTTTAAAAATGGGTGTTAAATGTTTTTTTTTAACTTTTTTTTATTTATATAGCATTTAAGAAACAACGCCGTTTAGCAGATACAGGATCCGCGTGTTGACCCGACCCGGGGAAAAGATCCGCGCATTTTTTTTGGATGGCCTAATTGCCATTTTAGTCCTCTCCTATTTTTATTATTTTTAATTCCGTTTAATTTAAATTCTTTTTATTTTTAATTTGGCCCCAAAATTCATATTCTGTTTCAATTGAATCCACAGGCAATTTAAAGGCCAAAACCGGACGACGACGTTTTGAAAAAGAGGCATAATTTCCACAATGGTCCCTGAGATTTAACACGCGCTCTAATTTAATCCTTTTTATTTATTTTAATTGCTATTTAACCCTTATTTTCTTTGTTTTAATTTTATTTTTATCCTTTTTTTTATTTTTTTATTTTATTACTTTATATTATATTTAATTATTTATCATATTAAATATTATATATTATTTCCTATATTTATTAATTTATTAACATTATGAAATTCACTTATATATATTTAATATGTATTATTTTTTATATATATATTTAATTATTATTATATATTATTTTACTTGGTTTAATAATTTATATATAATTTTATAATTTATATATTATTTATTATATTATATTTTAACTGGTATATTATATAGTATTATATTATATATATATAATTTTTGTTTGTATAAAATTTATATGATCTATTTTATTTATATTATTTATAATATATAAATTTTTTTAATGATTAGTATATTATGTATATATATGTTTTATTTAAAATTTTATATATATTGTTTACCAATTATTTTATTATGTATAAGCATTACATATATTATTATTGTTGTTATTATTTATCAACATTATTATTATTTTGTTATTTTTATTACTTTCCTTTTAAAAAGTTAAATAAAAACTTATTCTCGGGAATTCAAAATGTCGTGTCCTAACGTGTTGGATGTGACATTATGTTATCTCGAGGTAAGGCTTTTGAAAACAAGGCAATGTTTCATGTTTAGAAATTCGGGAAATAGTGCCCTAACGTGCTGTGTTGCGATTTTCCGTTTGGTTGAATAACTAAATATCCTTTTAACAAGTTTTGTAAATCGTGAGATGATTTTGATTATGAAGGTTTTTAAATGCCATGTCCTAACGTGTTGGATGTGATGTTTATATTCTTTCGGAACAAGAAAGTCTCAAATTTTTAAATTACTCGAAGTTTCTTTAAAAGAAATCATATTTTTAAACACTTTTAAATTTTAAACATTTGGACATGATTTTATCGATTAGGTACCAATTTTTGGGCGTTATGAGGGTGCCAATCATTCCTCATACGTAACCGACTCCCGAACCTGTTTTCTGGTTTTTCGTAGACCAAAATTAAATGTTTTAAATAAAACATTTTACAAGGTGATCCAATCACACCTAAGTAAAAAGGGATTGGTGGCGACTCCCACTTTTATTTTTAAAAGTCGACCCTGTTTTCTAAAAACCGATTTTAAAATGGTTTCGACAGCTTGGCGACTCCACTGGGGACCAATAAAAGAGTCAAGCCATAAAATTGATAGTTTCATGTCCTCATGTCTGGATTTAAAATTCTGATTTTAAAAATATGATCCTTTTATTGCATGTGATTTTAAAATATGTCTCTTTGCATTGCACTGCATGACCGTCGTGGTCACACCTTTAAGTGGGAGCGATAAGCTATGCCTTCGTGAGGTTTTCACCTCCGCATGGGCTAGTGGATTGCTTCCGGAATACATCTGTACCTATGTCTTCGTGAAGTTTTCACTTCCGCATGGCCATAGGGAAATGTATTCCCCTGAACCGAACTCGATCCATATGAGCCTATAATGGCTGAGGATCGAGGAATCTGCCGGTTTGGGTACCTCAACTTTAGAGTTAAACCACATATAGTGAACCCTAAGGGCTTACCCTAGGTAGAACCATGTCAAACCCTAGTGGTCACCCTGATAGGTTCTATGTTATTTATTTTTCCTGTGCTAACGGGTTTTCTTTTGTTTTGATTGCATTGCATTCACATCATAGAAAAAAAGTGTTGATTTCAAATTTGATTACTAAATAGAAAAGTTGGTTATAAGAAAATGGATTTTTTCATAAAGTGGATTATAATACAATCGTCCGAATATAGTCTAAGTTAATACAACGAGAGAAGACTAATAGTCCGTGAAGGAATACAAGACCTTATCACCCAAGGATTCAAGTTGACGAAGACTATTCGAGAATTACCACATCTCGGCTTTCTTGAAGAGGCTAACAAGTGAACAGGAGTCTCGGTCCAGATCAAGCAAAAGAAGCTAGAGGAGGCATCTATTAGAAGTTTGCAAGATTTGACTTTTGCGAAGAAGGGGATTGATGTTTTCACTTGGACTATGAGGATAAGGCCATGTATGCGATTCGTTTTGTGTAAAGAAGTTTATTTTCTAGTAAAGTTTTTCTAATATAACTGAATTCAGAATCAACGCCTCTCTCTCTTTGCATTCATGCATTTGCATTACATAACATCTTATGCATTCAAGTCTATAGAGAGAGTCTAATTAGTTTAAATTATAGGAGAGAGAGAGAAAGAAAACTGAAGTGAACACCCCATCTTGTACACAAGAGCTAAGTCAAGGAAAATGGACCAGAGAATGGAGCAATTCCAAAGAGATATGCAGGACCAGATGCAGGAATAGATAGCCAAGCTCCAGCAAGAGATGAGGGACCAGTTATTGGAGGCCCAAAAGAACATGATGGCCCAAATGGCCCAGATGATGAGTGGGATAATAGACAAGGGAAAGGGTCCCATAGTCAATGCTGAAGACAATGAGGATTTCCCTAGGGGATTCAATCCACCACATGTGCAAACACAACCTGAGGAATATCCCAGGAGGCCATCTGTCACAATCAGGCCTCAGCAAGGGCAAGCTGACACTGGAGTGCCCATAAATTTTCAAGTTGGCGCAGGATCCAACCCAGGAGATAACCCTGCTAACCCCGTTATTCCTGATTTGGATATAGCAGAAAGGGAAGGAATGAGAATCGAATCTTCAAAGAAGTTGGAGGATCGTTGTAGATGGCTGGAAGAAAATTTCCAGGCTTTGGAAAATACTGATTATCACCATGGTATGGACGCAAAAGACTTGAGTTTGGTTCCAGATTTGGTGCTTCCTCATAAGTTCAAGATGCCAAAGTTTGAGAAGTATAATGGAACTAGTTGCCCTGAAGCCTACATCACTATGTTTTGTAGACGGATGACTGGCTATGTGAACAATGATCAACTTCTGATTCATTGTTTCCAAGACAGTTTGGTGGGGGCAGCGTCTAGATGGTACAATCAGCTCAGCCGTGCTAACATTAGCTCTTGGAGAGACTTGGCCTAAGCCTTCATGAGGCAGTACAATCATGTTACAGACATAACGCCTGACCGAATCATGTTGCAAAACATGGAAAAGAAATCAAACGAGAGTTTCAGGCAATACGCACAAAGATGGAGGGAAGTTGCCATGCAAGTTCAACCGCCTCTCTTGGAAAAAGAAACCACTATGCTGTTTATCAACACTTCAAAGGCACCTTTTATCACCCATATGATAGGAAGCACCACTAAAAGCTTTGCGGATATAGTCATGGCGGGTGAAATGATAGAAAATGCCATAAGGGGTGGCAAGATTGAAACGGGATAAACTACTAGAAGGTCTACCCCTAGGAAAAAGGATGACGAGGTGAATAATGCGAGTACATACAACAAAGGGTACTCAAAGGTAGTCACTGTTAGCCAACCGAAAGTGGTTACAGTTGGGCAACAAGGGTCGACGAGACAAGAATCAGGCCCTAGACAAAATTTCGAAAAGCTCCAATTTACGCCAATTTTAATGACATATCAGGAGCTATATCAGACTTTATTAGAGGTACGTGTAGTGTCCCCATATTATCTACGGCCGTTACAACCCCCATATCCTAAATGGTATGACTCCAACATTCAATGTGATTACCACGCAGGAGTAACGGGGCATTCAATAGAAAATTGCACTGCCTTCAAAAAGGTAGTTGAGAGACTTCTTAAGATGGGAGTTGTCAAGATTGATGATACACCTAGTGTGGAGAACCCATTACCCAATCATGGAGATAAGAAAGTTGTGATCCCTTGAATAAATCAAAAGCGAAGAGGGAATCAGAGAACGAAGTTTACAAGCCCTTGTGTACTTGGGAGTGTTTTGAATAATGAGACTGTGGAAGAAATCCCTGTACTTTTAGGGCTAATCTAGAGTAATGTGCAAAACATGCTTGTTGCCTTAAGCCTAGAGGCAATAAGACCCCTTTTGTGAAATAGGCTTGTGTCCTAAATTCTTATTTCAATAAAATGCATCTTTTGAGTACATATTCTTTTATTCTTTCTACTATACATTTTTTACTCTTTCATTCTTTATTCATTACCATACAAGTAATCATCCTTAGAATCATTTATTCTTTGGATTTTTTGCCTTCATGCTTAGGTACCCAGATATCAACGTAATGAGCGACATTGTTACTAACTCCCTTTTTTAACAAGATATGGGTTTAGGGGATCTCAGGATTTTGAAGATGACAGAGTTTGTGACATATCTTCTGACTTGTTAAGAATGGTTTAACAAGATGAAAAACAGACCTCACCTTACATAGGGTCAATGGATATTGCGAGCCTAGGAAAGGAATGAAGATCGAAGCCTAGCTCACCACAGAAATAAAGCGAGATATTATTGAGTTATTTTCTATAATTCGAAGATATTTTCGCACGATCATATCAGGACATGCCTGCACTGATAAGACGCGGGCTGAACAAGAGGATGGGGCACTGTTGGTCTACCACAAAAGGGAGATTGCTTCAATTGTACCGCAAATGCTATATTTAAGAAGACAAGATTTATGCGTTTTCTTCACTTCTTCCCAAAATTTCCATATGTGGGGGCATGGATATTATGAGGCCAATCTCGTTAAATACTTTTAGTTGACATTGATTCATCGTTATGGTCGTCGTTTACCAATATTACAAAGTCGATAGTCATCAAATTCAAAAAAAAAGGATCAGATGCCAACACAGAATGCATAACTGTACAAAGTCAAAGTTTACAGTTTGTCCAAAGATCGAGCAAGTGTATCATCAGATAGCAAAAGTTTCAAAAAAAAAAGGGTGACTTAGAATTGTAAGGATTGGCATAAGAAGCTACCGTTACCTTCTGTCTTATTAAATGTCAGCCAGAATCTTCGCTGGGAGCAACATCTTACCCGTTGGTTTATGGAAATGAAACATTTTGCTAATTGAACTTAGTTGAAGAAAAGGTTAAAGTTATGACAAAGAGGTTCATCCTAGAGAATTCCACAAGGGGAACCTGATATTGAAACAGATTTTTCTTCTACAAAACGATTTTAGAGGAAAGCATATGCCAAACTGGAAAGGTCTTATGTAGTGCCTGTTCTAGAGGAGCATTGATATTGACCGAAACAAATGGCGAAGACTTGCCTAATCCGGCGAATTCAGGTTCAAACAAGAAGTATTTCACCTGAAAGGGGAAGGTCCAAGGTGAAAACTCGCAAAGGGTACATTGAGTAAAAAAAAAAAGAGACAAAGGAGAGGCCAAGGCGAAAACCCGCAAAGGGCGCTTTGAGACCAAAGGGGCTTTGAGTTGAAAACCCAAAAAGGGCGGCTCAAATTTTAAATAAAAGTGGGGCATACAGTAGTCTTGCTACGTCTGAATTAGCAAAGAGGAAGTATGTCACGTCTTGGGGCATCGACAAAGTACTCCGGATCCCCTAAACACATATTGAGCTTAAAATGGTCCTCAAGAAGTTGGAACAAAGAAGCTCAGGCTGCGATATCTGGGGCACCTAGCTTCTATCCTACCCATTTTGGATTCCTTATCTTTGATTGCTTTATTCTTTTGAGATACACCCAAATCAATTTTCTTTTATTTCCTGGGTTATCTTTGATTAAAATTTTTTTTCTGAGCTATGCTCCTGAATAATTTCTTTCTCGTCCATTCTCGTGTTCTTTTTCAAGCATTTATATTGAAATAATGATTAATGGATTAAAAACACTTTCACAAAAGGAGTTTCGTAAATAATATGAGAATCTGAAACAGGACTATTGTTAGAACTCACAAAGCCTAAGGGATTGGAAATATTGGAAAATGATTATCTCTTCAGATTCTTATTGGATAAGACAATTTCGTTGGTGATACCATATCAGCAAATGACGAATAACGTCAAGCCAAGTGTAAAATGGGATCATTGTCGGGAGACCCTGCATTCATATATATTTTAGATTTATACACCTAGGGAATGGTGAAAAACGATACAAGTTCTATACCTTTGAGTGGTAATAGATTGGATGGAAGAAGTCAAATGTTATTATAGTAGGAGGCACAAACTTCATATCCCAAGGTTCAAGTGGAGTGGACTCAGAATTACCACGGGGCAAAATAATTGAGCAAGAAAATGATACTTCAAGGGGGAACTGAGATGAAACCTTAACAGATAAATGAGTGATAATACCTTAAGCGGGAATCATATTCATATCATTTTTACATTTATAGCATGTCTAATTAGGATCATTTGAGGCATTTCAATCAAGGCATCCTAATTATTAGACATAATCATATACCCATTCTACAGGTTATGTCCTTTAAAAGACAATGTAGTAAGGTTGAAGATAGCCAATTTGGCATTCCTGAGCTTTGCAGGAAGCAGATTGAAGATGACAGATCTGGCATTCCTGAGCTTTGCAGGAAGCAGATTGAAGATAGCAAATCTGGCATTCCTGAGCTTTGCAGGAAGCAGATTGAAGATAACGAATCTGGCATTCCTGAGCTTTGCAGGAAGCAGATTGAAGATAGCCAATCTGGCATTCCTGAGCTTTGCAGGAAGCAGATTGAAGATAGTCAATCTGGCAATCCTGAGCTTTGCAGGAAGCAGATTGAAGATAGCGAATCTGGCATTCTTGAGCTTTGCAGGAAGCAGATTGAAGATAGCCAATCTGGCATTCCTGAGCTTTGCAGGAAGCAGATTGAAGATAGCCAATCTGGCATTCCTGAGCTTTGCAGGAAGCAGATTGAAGATAGCAAATCTGGCATTCCTGAGCTTTGCAGGAAGCAGATTGAAGATAGCCAATCTGGCATTCCTGAGCTTTGCAGGAAGCAGATTGAAGATAGCGAATATGGCATTCCTGAGCTTTGCAGGAAGCAGATTGAAGATAGCCAATCTGGCATTCCTGAGCTTTGTAGGAAGCAGATTGAAGATAGCAAATCTAGCATTCTTGAGCTTTGCAGGAAGTAGATTGAAGATAGCAAATCTGGCATTCCTGAGCTTTGCAAGAAGCAGATTGAAAATAGCAGATCTGACAATTCCTGAGTTTACAGGAAGCAGATCAAAGACATCAGTCTGGTGATCCCTGAGTTTGCAGGGATCAGATTGAAAGGTAGCAGATCTAGCAATTTCTGAGTTTGCAAGAAGCAGATCGAAGACATCAGTCTGGTGATCCCTGAGTTTGCAGGGATCAGATTGAAAAGTAGCAGATCTGGCAATTCCTGAGTTTGCAGGAAGCAGATCGAAGACATCAGTCTGGTGATCCCTGAGTTTGTAGGGATCAGATTGAAAAGTAGCAGATCTGGCAATTCCTGAGTTTGCAAGAAGCAGATCGAAAACATCAGTCTGACAATCCCTGAATTTGCAGTGGAGCAGATCAAAAGATAGTGGATACTGCCTTCATGAAGTTGAAGCTATCAAATTTACTGAAATCAAGATGAAGTTCCACTACCGTTGAAGTTGCAGTGGAGCTGGAGTCATTTGAAGAAGACAAGGATCAAGAAGTCGAGGTTTGGTCAAGACCGGTCAAAATTGGTCCTTTTATAGTCTTTGCTTTATTCTCGTTACACGACAATGAGCAAAGAGGGGCAGCTGTAAGAGCCCAATTTTGACCGGGCTTTGAAATAAACCAAATAAAAAAAATATTTTTAAATTGTCCCATTACAGACCCAAATACAGGCCCAATACCCGTGGCCCAATTTATAAACCCAGATTACAGCAATCCCATTCCTAAACAGATGACCCAAATACACCCCTAACCCAACTAACCTACGAGGCCCAAAAGGCCCAACGCCTAAAATAGAAACCTAGGGTTTCTGGGAACCCTCGCGCCGTAAGCAGCAGAATCCCAGCAGTCGCGCCGCAATCGTCACGCCGTCAATCGCGCCGCAGCATGTGCGAATCCCTGCACCATCGCCATGTTCTCTGTCTTCTACCTGCAAGAAAGGGAAGAAATAGCAGCGCAAATGAAAAGAAATCGCAGCAAACATGGAAAAGATTTGATTTCCTTTTTATTTTTCATTTCGAAAGGCTATAAAAGCCTTCCAAAAATCTGTAAAAGGGGGGGAGAAAAATAGACACAAATAAACAGAGAAAGCAATATTTTTTACAGAGGTGATTTCGGTTCTTGCGTTTTTTTCTTCCTTTTTTTTTCGATCCGTACATGTTTTACATATAAAATAATAAATAGAAAAGAGTGAAGATATTACCTGAGCGCCGCCACGAACGACGGCACGCGCACGTAATCGCATCGCAGACCGCACGCACCGCGCGTCGTTTGAGGTGCCCCATCGGAGTCCTTGACGGAGGCAGAATGCTGGAGAGGATTTGGGGAGAAAGGCTTCTGATTTTTTTTTAAAAATGGGTGTTAAATGTTTTTTTTTAACTTTTTTTTTATTTATATAGCATTTAAGAAACGACGCTATTTAGCAGATACAGGATCCGCGTGTTGACCCGACCCGGGGCAAAGATCCGCGCGTTTTTTTTTGGATGGCCTAATTGCCATTTTAGTCCTCTCCTATTTTTCTTATTTTTAATTCCGTTTAATTTAAATTCTTTTTTATTTTTAATTTGGCCCCAAAATTCATATTCTGTTTCAATTGAATCCACGGGCAATTTAAAGGCCAAAACCGGACGACGGCGTTTTGAAAAAGAGGCATAATTTCCACAATGGTCCCTGAGATTTAACACGCGCTCTAATTTAATCCTTTTTATTTATTTTAATTGCTATTTAACCCTTATTTTCTTTGTTTTAATTTTATTTTTATTTTTTTATTTTTTATTTTATTACTTTATATTATATTTAATTATTTATCATATTAAATATTATATATTATTTCCTATATTTATTAATTTATTAACATTATGAAATTCACTTATATATTTTTAATATGTATTATTTTTTATATATATATTTAATTATTATTATATATTATTTTACTTGGTTTAATAATTTATATATTATTTTATAATTTATATATTATATATTATATTATATTCTAACTGGTATATTATATAGTATTATATTATATATATATATAATTTTTTGTTTGTATAAAATTTATATGATCTATTTTATTTATATTATTTATAATATATAACTTTTTTTTATTATTAGTATATTATGTATTAGAGGTGTACATGGGCCGGGCGGCCCGGCCCGGTCTGAAGGCCCGCCCGAAATGTGGGAGGGTTTGGGCAAAAATATAGGCCCGAAAAATGGGCTTGGACAAAAAAATAAGGCCCGTTTAAAAAATGGGCCGGGCTCGGGTAAGGCATTTTTGGCCCAGGCCCGGCCCGAATTCACTAAAGGAAAAAAAACAACTGTTTTTTAATATTATTTTCTTATTATTTTTCTCCTTATTTTGCTATCATTTTACTATTATGTTTCTATTATTTTGTTGTTATTGTTTAGATATTATATAAAACTTATTTTATTGTTAATTTTGTTATTATTTTAAAGACATTTGTTAATTTTGTTATTATTTAAGAGGCATTTGCTTGTTAAGTTGCATCTATTTTAGTGTTATTTAAGTCTACATATTTTTTAAAATTTATTTTCAATTTGTTGAAACATATTTTTTTTTATTTTTTTAGTATTTTTGATGTATTATATATGAAACACCCCACACCCGGCCCACGAGCTTGAACCGGATCTGGTATGTTCCTTAAATAAATCGGTTTTCAATGTTCTAAATGACTTAGAGAAAATTTGTGTAATTTTAAAAAAAATTGTTTTGGGTTGGGCTTAATTTGAAACCTATTTAATAAATTCGAAATCCAACTTAAATAAGGTGACAAAATAATTTTTGGGTTTATTATTTTAAAAGAAATAAATTTACTTATCTTTAATCAAACATAATTTGTATCATATTTAAATAAAAATAAACAGGAATAAAGAAAATTCAACTGGGCCTTATGGCCTTATTACATCATTCAACCCAAAATAAAGTTTAAAGTACTAAAATTTCATAAAGTCCAAATTCCAAATAATTTCTTCAAGCGATGCATGGCCACCTTTAGCTCCTGCCGACCCGGTCCATTATCGCTCATCACCTGAAAAATAATTCCCCAACGGGGTGAGTCAACAGACTCAATGTGTACATAGTACTAATTTCCAACAAATCAGGCATACAAGTCATATCAATATCATGTTCATACAAAATAAAGGATGATGCAACCCAAATCCAAACCTATTTGTCCATCCGCTACACACCACCCGTACCAACTGCATACATCGCGGGGACTACTAAGTCGACCCTCCATCCGCTACACACCATCGAAGGCGATCGCTGCGATCGACGTGCTCATCGCCCACTTATGTTGTGTCATTAGACACTCGTATTCACTGGATGTAACCGAAGTTACCACTTTTCACTTTATGTGACCGTAGTCACCACTTTACGTTGGTGAGACCGTAGTCATCACCTTCACTTTCTTCCTCCACAAATATCCCGAATGCCCCAATTATTTCATAACATATTTCACATACTTAATTTTCATTCATGTTACTAATCACATGTTCAAAATATATCACATTCACAATCCTATCAAAAGTAGGAAACGTGCTGGGTACTCCTTACCACATTTGTGGTGCTTAGCCACATTCACATCTTTGTTACATATTTATATATTTAATGATTGCCATGCAATTTATTGAAAGTTAGTAAGAGTACACACCTTTTTCGCTTAATAGTTTAGTGAATTCGTAGAGCGATCTACCGATCTAGATCTTTCACTCCTATATTCGGCCATTAATTAAAACATATAAATAAACCTATTTGGTCTTAAAACCAAATCCTACTAGAAGTAGAATTACTTACCTAGTTGCCGAATTGATTTAATCAAGTCCCAACAGTTGCTAGAATTCCTCTTCCTTGAAATCGGCTAATACTAGGTATGTAACCATGTCGATTTTCGGTTTTTGAAATAATGGAAAACACTTAAACAAATTATGCCTTGGCCGAATATCCCTTACCTTATGATGGGATTCCAAATCGAAGAGGATTCCTTTATAAGCCGGTTGAAATCCTATAACCGTGTTAGATTAGATCTAACTTTGAAAACGTGAATCATAATCTTTAACCACATATTTATATTTATAATCCTTACCTTAGATCCTTAGATTTCCGAAAGATCCCCTTTTGATGTTGTGGATGATTGCCTCTTTCTTAGAATCCACAAAGATTCACTAACAAGAGAACGGAGAAGAAAATAGAAAGAAAAGAGAGGATTTTTGCTTAATGAAAATTCGGCAGAGAGGGGTTTTGCCTAGGAGAATTTCGTGAGAGAGGAAGAGGAGCAAATGTTGATGAGTAGCCCTCTTGTCCTCCTTTTATAGCCAAAGTTATCAGCCTAGGAGTCCTTTACTTGGCCACCACTCCTCTTTTTGATAATATTATCTCTTTTATTTAAAAGATAAAAGCCTTTAATCCATCAATTATCTCCTCAATTATCTCATTAGAAAATAATCCTTTATTTATCTCTTATTATTCACATATTTATGTGAATAAAACTCCTTTATTTATCTCTTATTATTCACATATTTATGTGAATAAAACTCCTTTATTTATCTCTTATTATTCACATATTTATGTGAATAAAACTCCTTTATTTCTCTCTTATTATTCACATATTTATGTGAATAAAACTCCTTTATTTATCTCTTATTATTCACATATTTATGTGAATAAAACTCCTTTATTTCTCTCATATATCCAAGTTTCCCGAAATGTTCAAGTTTCCATTTTTGGATCATTTCCAAAAATGTTTAGGTTTCCAAAATGTCTAAGTTTCCAAAATGTCCATTTCCATTTCCATTTTCATTTCCATCTCCATTTTCATTTCCATTTTCATTCATTTCTAGGTTTCCAAAAGTATCAAAAATTTATTCATAATACTTAAGACTTGTCATTTCATACAATTGATCTGAAAAATGCATAGGCCCTTCCTAGGATGTTACAGTTCTACCCCCCTTAAATAAAATTTCGTCCTCGAAATTTCCTAACTAAACAGATTGAGGGTATTCTTTGTCGCATTGTCTCTTTCGGCTCCCCACGAAGCTTCTTCCGATCCATGATTGCGCCATAACACCTTGACTAAAGGCACCGACTTCTTTCGTAGTGCTTTCACGTCACGTTCCAAGATCTGAATCGGCTCCTCCTCGTAGGATAGATCTGGCCTTAACTCCACTCCTTCAACAGGTACCACATGAGACGGATCCGATCGATAGCGACGTAGCATGGACACATGAAATACGTCGTGCATTTGATGCAACTCTGGTGGTAACTCCAATTGGTATGCCACTGGCCCAACTCGCTTCAGTACTTGATAGGGCCCTATAAACCTTGGGCTTAGCTTCCCTCTGCGACCGAACCGCATAACCTTCTTCCAAGGTGAGACCTTTAGAAACACTTGGTCTCCTACTTCAAACTCAATTTCTTTCCTCTTAAGGTCTGCGTACGACTTCTGTCTATCGAAGCTTCTTTCAACCGTGCCCGAATTAATTCCACCTTCTCCTCAGTTTCCGCCACTAACTCTGGACCCAAAACGCGGCGTTCTCCTAACTCGGTCCAACAAGTTGGTGTTCTACATTTCCTTCCATACAATGCTTCGTATGGTGCCATCCGAATGCTTGCCACGATAGCCGTTGTTGTAGGCGAACTCGGCTAGAGGCAAGTAATCTTCCCAACTTCCTCGGAAATCCATCACACGACCTCTTAGCATATCTTCCAACACTTGTATAACCCGTTGATCGCCCGTCGATTGTGGATGAAAGCCGTAGTGAAGTCTAGCTTAGTGCCTAATGCTTGATGAAGTGCTTTCCAAAATCGAGACGTAAACCTTGGGTCTCTATCGAGATGATCGACATCGGTACCCGTGTAGCCTCACGATCTCGCCACATATAACTTGGCTAACTTTTGAAGGGAATAGTCGATCCTCACGGGGATAAAATGTGCGGACTTGGTCAAACGGTCCACTATCACCCATACCGAGTCCTTCTTAGTGGGCGTAAGTGGGAAGCCCACTAACTAAGTCCATGGTAATTCTTTCCCACTTCCATGGGGAATCTCAATTGGTTGAAGCAATCTCGATGGGACTTGGTGTTCAGCCTTTACTTGCGACATGTCAAACATTTCCCCACAAATTCAGTCACCTCTCGTTTGTGTCGACCACCAAAATTGTTCCCTTAGATCTCTATCTGACTTGATGCCTCGGGATGCATAGCATAAGGACTACCATGCGCTTCCAGAAGAATCCTTTGTCTCAACTCCTTATCCCTCGGCATACAAACCTTTTCCTTGTAGCACAAGACTCCTTCATCATTGACGCCATAATCCTTTAATCCTCTTTGCCGTACTTGCTGTTGTAACTTAGTACTTAAGTCCTTATCCGCCAACCGTCCCTCTTTCACCTCCTTCACCGGGTTGGCTTGACTTGTAACTCGCCAACAAAGCCCGTCATCATACAAACTTAAGTGAGCGAACAAAGCCCTTAAATCCGACACAACCTTCCTACTTAGGCGTCGGCTACCACATTCGCCTTACCGGATGGTATTCTATCGAGCAGTCATAATCTTTTAATAACTCCACCCACCTTCGTTGCCTCAAGTTCAACTCCTTACGAGTCAACAAATACTTAAGGCTTTTGTGGTCCGTGTAAATTATCGACCTTTCTCCATAAAGGTAGTGCCTCCAAACTTTGAGGGCGAAAACCCGCTGCCGCGAGTTCCAAGTCATGAGTTGGGTAGTTCACCTCATGCGGCCTTAAGCGTCGAGATGCATAAGCGACTACCTTTCCTTCTTGCATTAGCACACAGCCTAACCACCGTGTGCGAAGCATCACAATATACTACGAAGTCCTTACGCCTCCGGTGAATTAACACCGAGCTTCACAAGACCTTTTAAGCTTTTCAAAGCTCTCCGTTGCTTATCCGTCCACACAAAGCGGTACTTCCTTCCTTAGTAACTTTGTCAAAGGTGCGGCTATTGACGAGAATCCTTCCACGAACCTTACGTAATAGCCGCCAAGCCTAAGAAACTTCTCGATTTCACCACCGACCTAGGTGATTTCCAATCCAACACTCGCTTCGATCTTCCTAGGATCCACTCTTATTCCTTCTGCGGATACCACATGTCCTAGGAACGCCACTTCCTTGAGCCAAAATTCGCACTTGCTGAATTTGGCATAAAGCTTCTTTTCCTTAACACTTCTAACACAACTCGGAGATGCTCATCGTGCTCCTCATCCGTCTTGGAATACACCAAAATGTCGTCGATGAACACCACGACGAATCTATCCAAGTAGGGTTGGAAAACCCTATTCATCATATCCATGAACGCGCGGGCGGTGCGTTCGTCAACCCAAACGGCATCACCACAAATTCAAAATGACCGTACCTTGTCCTAAAAGCGGTCTTATGAATATCGCCTCCTTCACTTTCAGTTGATGATACCCCGACCTTAAGTCGATCTTTGAGAACACTGTTTGCTTCTTTTCGGTTGGTCGAACAAGTCATCTATCCTTGGCAAAGGATACTTGTTCTTGATGGTCGTTTGTTCAATCGGCGATAATCTATGCACATCCGCATAGTTCCATCCTTCTTCTTCACAAAGAGAACCGGTGCTCCCCACGGAGACACACCGGGTCGAATGAACCCACGATCCAACAACTCTTGGATTTGAGCCTTGAGCTCCACTAACTTCTTTGGTGCCATTCGGTAGGAGCGATTGACACGGGAGCATTCTGGTAGCAAATCTATTCCAAATTCCACTTCTCTATCCAGGGGGTATTAAGGCAACTCCTCAGGAAATACATCCTCAAAATCCCCTCACTGTTCTAACTCCCTTGACACCTTCCTCTTCTCCTCTTAACGCACTCACGAAGGCTAAGAATGCCTTACATCCTTTCTTAACCATTTTCTCGGCCTTGAAGGCCGAAACTACGTTAGACAAGTAGTTCCTCCTTTCTCCGATCATCACTACTACCTCATCTTTCGGGGTTCTTAGTTCCATACGTTTAGCCGCACAATCCAACACTACTCGATGCTCTACTAGCCAATCCATTCCAAGTAT
Organism: Gossypium sturtianum; assembly: GCA_025698515.1. Lineage (NCBI taxonomy): Eukaryota > Viridiplantae > Streptophyta > Magnoliopsida > Malvales > Malvaceae > Gossypium > Gossypium sturtianum. The sequence goes on from CM046953.1 coordinate 111,542,333, forward strand.
AAGCTCAAACTCTCAGAAGGGTAATTCCATTAAGTCGGCCCAGAAAGTTCGCTCCCGAATCTCTAGGGTACATTCGAAAGATCCTATCTATCCTCACCGTTTGGCCTAAAGGGCTTACTACGATTATCCGCCTATCGAGAAAGTTCAGAGTCTAGGCCTAGTGTTTCAACCACACTACATGCAACATAGGAATGAGTTGAGCCCACATCAATAAGAGCAAAATAGGGTTTGTCATGAATAAAGAACGTCATCGGTTATAACATCCGTGCGTCTCCCTCTTCCCCTCCGCGAACCGCGTAAACCAAACCCGGTTGCCTTGCTTGGCGTTAGTCGCACCTCGACCACGAGCTCCACGGCCTCCGCCACTACCTCTGTTGGCCGACCCACGACCTCTTTGAGGTCTTTGTCCGCCTCTACCTACTGGTTAGCATTACGAGCTGCTGGTTGGCTCTCATCTAATAGCTTGGGGCAATCCTTAATCATATGGTCCTTGGACCCACACTTGAGACATCGTCCCGCCTTTTTCCAACACTCTCCCCGTGCTTCCTTCCACAATGTTCACAAGGGGCGCGCGGCACGTGCACTCACTGTTGACTTTGTGGCTGTCAACTCTAGGCCTCCTGTGGCCTTTTCGGATGGCCCAAAACCTCTTTTGGGCTTATTTTAATCCACACCTGCTTGGTGGCGTCCTTAATTCCTCACCACTTTAGCCTTTTCCACCAAGGCGGAGAATTCCCGCTCACGATGCGGTGCTATCAAAAGTCTCAAATCGTCCCTAAGTCCGTCCTCAAACGAACACAGCGTTCATGCTCGATCGCCACTACTCCTCGGGCATATCGGCTCAACCTCAAGAATTCCGCTTCATATTCGGTGACAGACTTACTTCCTTGTACCAACCCCAGAAAAGCCTTCCTTTGCTCATCTATATACCTGGTTCCCACATACTTCTTCTGAAATGCTTCCTTAGCATATTCCCAGGTCAGATCTTCCGCCGTGGCACCGCCTCCGAACGGTTAACCACCATTGATACGCTTCATCGCGTAACAGTGCCGTCATCCCTTTCAACTTCTCCTCGGGGGTCAAGTCGAGCTCATCCATGATGCGCTCAGTTGCTTCCAACCGAGACTTCGGTACCACTTTCGGTGCCACTCCCGATACTCCTCTAAACATTTCGGCTCCATTAGCACGGAGGCGCTCGAGTACTGGACTTACGATTTCTGAATTGTTTCTCGCACGACCACCAATTCCAAAACTCGCAAAGATGACTGCGACACACGGCATCTTCCTCATGCGAGCCTGCTTTGCTCAACATTGACAGTTGGGGGTGATGGTGGTGGTGGTATCTCATTGTCAGAACCTTGTCCCGATCTAACAGTCATCCTTCCTCTACCTCTTCCACGGCGACCACGTCCTCTTGAGCTCATTATCGGCGAGATCGATTAAGGAATTTTATGTATTAGTAATCTTGTTTCACTTATTACCCGCGATGATATCTTATGAAGAAGAGTTTAAGAGTGGTTCTTTCGTATTCATACATGCATACTGATCTTGCATTCATTCATTCATCCATCAACAAATATGAACTTTCGTTCATTCAAAGAAACGTTGTAATTCTTGTTGTTGTTTTTCGTTATTTTGCTTTTCCACTACCCGGGGGCATTTTCGTAATTTTATCCTACTGAGGGTATTTTCGTAAATTTTCAAAAATAAAAAGTTCCCTGGTGATTTTGACGAAAGTATTTTGGTACTTCTAAAGTTCCGGGGAAATTTTGGAAGAATTTTGAAATCCAGGGGTATTTCGGTAATTTTTGATCTCAGGGGTATTTTGATAATTTTTCAAAAATCAGGGTAAATTTGTAAAATTTATTAAGTTAGGGATATTTTCCAAGATTGTAAAACATTGAGGGTTCCTTTGAGAGTTACACTTTTCAAAGCAATGATATTGTAAAAATTTTGGAAATCAGGGTCGTTTTGGTAATTTTGTAAGTTAGGAGCAATTTTGTAATTTTCCAAAATCAAGATAGTTTGATATTTTACAAATTAGGGTTTTTTGAACATTTGATAAAGTAATGAAATTTTGTTAAAACTATGGGTGGTTTGGTCATTTTATAAACCAAGGGTATTTTTTTTTTTATAAAAGAAAAACGGCTAAGTCCCTTTCGGGTTTTATTCTTTGTGTTTAGCCTATGACCGAGCCCTCTTGGTCAGGGTGAACCAAAGCTACGCACCAGGCAGGATTCGAATGAAGAGGAGGTGAGTCACGCGGACTGCTTAAATACCAAGCTCTCACCGACCTTTCTAGACATGCGCCTGAGAGGTTGCCACACCACCGAGCCTTACGAGTTAGGGGCGAACCGAAGCTACGCACTGGGTAGGATACTGCGAAGAGGAGGTGAGTCACTAGGGATCGCTTAAATACCGTGCTCTTGGGATCCAATCCTAGACATGCGTCATGGGGGTTGCCACACCCTAGCTTAATAACTTAGTCATAGGTTTGTTAAGTTCATTAAGTCTTATGAGTTTCAAGTGTTTGAGTAGTCTAATCCTAGGGTTCAAGTTCCTATCACACTATTCTACGTTCCATGCCTTTGCTACCCTTTTACAATTCATAATTCACATAATCACACGGATGGTTAAAGGTACTTACCGGTGGATCATGGAATTGGAGACTTAGGTGCCATGCCATAAAACTCGCTTATTTCAAAGAAATTCATTTGGGCTCGAATTGAAAACGTTTTGGGCACGAGCCCCACAGCCGAGAGTTTTAAAGCGGGCTCGATACCAATCTGAAACACCCCACACCGGCCCACGAGCTTGAACCGGATCTGGTATGTTCCTTAAATAAATCGATTTTCAATGTTCTAAATGACTTAGAGAAAATTTGTGTAATTTTAAAAAAATTGTTTTAGGTTGGGCTTAATTTGAAACCTATTTAATAAATTACGAAATCCAACTTAAATAAGGTGACAAAATAATTTTTGGGTTTATTATTTTAAAAGAAATAAATTTACTTATCTTTAATCAAACATAATTTGTATCATATTTAAATAAAAATAAACAGGAATAAAGAAAATTCAAGCTGGGCCTTATGGCCTTTTACATCATTCAACCCAAAATAAAGTTTAAAGTACTAAAATTTCATAAAGTCCAAATTCCAAATAATTTCTTCAAGCGATGCATGGCCACCTTTAGCTCCTGCCAGACCCGGTCCATTCTTGCTCATCACACGAAAAATAATTCCCCAACAGGGTGAGTCAACAGACTCAATGTGTACATAGTACTAATTTCCAACAAATCGGCATACAAGTCATATCAATATCATGTTCATACAAAATAAAGGATGATGCAACCCAAATCCAAACCTATTTGTCCATCCGCTACACACCACCCGTACCAACTTTGTACACCGCGGGGACTACTAAGTCGACCCTCCATCCGCTACACACCATCGAAGGCGATCATTTGCGATCGACGTGCTCATCGCCCACTTATGTTGTGTCATTAGACATTTGTATTCACTTTGGATGTAACCGAAGTTACCACTTTTCACTTTATGTGACCGTAGTCACCACTTTACGTTGGTGAGGACCGTAGTCATCACCTTCACTTTCTTCCTCCACAAATATCCCGAATGCCCCAATTATTTCATAACATATTTCACATACTTAATTTTCATTCATGTTACTAATCACATGTTCAAAATATATCACATTCACAATCCTATCAAAAGTAGGAAACGCACAGGTACTCCTTACCACATTTGTGGTGCTTAGCCATATTCACATCTTTGTTACATATTTATATATTTAATGATTGCCATGCAATTTATTGAAAGTTAGTAAGAGTACACACCTTTTTCGCTTAATAGTTTCCGTGAATTCCGTAGAAGCGATCTACCGATCTAGATCTTTCACTCCTATATTCGGCCATTAATTAAAACATATAAATAAACCTATTTGGTCTTAAAACCAAATCCTACTAGAAGTAGAATTACTTACCTAGTTGCCGAATTGATTTAATCAAGTCCCAACGAGTTGCTAGAATTCCTCTTCCTTGAAATCGGCTAATACTAGGTATGTAACCATGTCGGTTTTCGGTTTTGAAATAATGGAAAACACTTAAACAAATTATGCCTTGGCCGAATATCCCTTACCTTATGATGGGATTCCAAATCGAAGAGGATTCCTTTATAAGCCGCTTGAAATCCTATAACTTCGTGTTAGATTAGATCTAACTTTGAAAACGTGAATCATAATCTTTAACCACATATTTATATTTATAATCCTTACCTTAGATCCTTAGATTTCCCGAAAGATCCCCTTTTGATGTTGTGGATGATTGCCTCTTTCTTAGAATCCACAAAGATTCAACTTTTATGATGAAACGGAGAAGAAAATAGAAGAAAAGAGAGGGATTTTTGCTTAATGAAAATTCGAGAGAGGGTTTTGCCTAGGAGAATTTTGTGAGAGAGGAAGAGGAGCAAATGTTGATGAGTAGCCCTCTTGTCCTCCTTTTATAGCCAAAGTTATCAGCCTAGGAGTCCTTTACTTGGCCACCACTCCTCTTTTTGATAATATTATCTCTTTTATTTAAAAGATAAAAGCCTTTAATCCATCAATTATCTCCTCAATTATCTCATTAGAAAATAATCCTTTATTTATCTCTTATTATTCACATATTTATGTGAATAAAACTCCTTTATTTATCTCTTATTATTCACATATTTATGTGAATAAAACTCCTTTATTTATCTCTTATTATTCACATATTTATGTGAATAAAACTCCTTTATTTCTCTCTTATTATTCACATATTTATGTGAATAAAACTCCTTTATTTATCTCTTATTATTCACATATTTATGTGAATAAAACTCCTTTATTTCTCTCATATATCCAAGTTTCCCGAAATGTTCAAGTTTCCATTTTTGGATCATTTCCAAAAATGTTTAGGTTTCCAAAAATGTCTAAGTTTCCAAAAATGTCCATTTCCATTTCCATTTTCATTTCCATCTCCATTTTCATTTCCATTTTCATTCATTTCTAGGTTTCCAAAAGTATCAAAAATTTATTCATAATACTTAAGACTTGTCATTTCATACAATTGATCTGAAAAATGCATAGGCCCTTCCTAGGATGTTACAGTTCTACCCCCCTTAAATAAAATTTCGTCCTCGAAATTTCCTAACTAAACAGTTGAGGGTATTGCTGTCGCATTGTCTCTTCTGGCTCCCACGAAGCTTCTTCCGATCCATGATTGCGCCATAACACCTTGACTAAAGGCACCGACTTCTTTCGTAGTGCTTTCACGTCACGTTCCAAGATCTGAATCGGCTCCTCCTCGTAGGATAGATCTGGCCTTAACTCCACTTCTTCAACAGGTACCACATGAGACGGATCCGATCGATAGCGGCGTAGCATGGACACATGAAATCGTCGTGCATTTGATGCAACTCGGTGGTAACTCCAATTGGTATGCCATCGCCCAACTTCGCCGATGCTTGATAGGGCCCTATAAACCTTGGGCTTAGCTTCCGCTGCGACCGAACCGCATAACCTTCTTCCAAGGTGAGACCTTTAGAAACACTTGGTCTCCTACTTCAAACTCAATTTCTTTCCTCTTAAGGTCTGCGTCGACTTACATCTTCATCGAAGCTTCTTTCAACCGTGCGAATTAATTCCACCTTCTCCTCGGTTTCGCCACTAACTCTGGACCCAAAACGCGCGGCGTTTCTCTAACTCGGTCCAACAAGTTGGTGTTCTACATTTCCTTCCATACAATGCTTCGTATGGTGCCATCCGAATGCTTGCACGATAGTTGTTGTTGTTGTAGGCGAACTCGGCTAGAGGCAAGTAATCTTCCCAACTTCCTCGGAAATCCATCACTGACCTCTTAGCATATCTTCCAACACTTGTATAACCCGTTGATTTGCCCGTCGATTGTGGATGAAAAGCCGTAGTGAAGTCTAGCTTAGTGCCTAATGCTTGATGAAGTGCTTTCCAAAATCGAGGCGTAAACCTTGGGTCTCTATCGGAGATGATCGACATCGGTACCCGTGTAGCCTCACGATCTCCGCCACATATAACTTGGCTAACTTTTGAAGGGAATAGTCGATCCTCACAGGGGATAAAATGTGCGGACTTGGTCAAGCGGTCCACTATCACCCATACCGAGTCCTTCTTAGTGGGCGTAAGGGAAGCCCACTAACTAAGTCCATGGTAATTCTTTCCCACTTCCATTGGGGAATCTCAATTGGTTGAAGCAATCTGATGGGACTTGGTGTTCACCTTTACTTGCGACATGTCAAACATTTCCCCACAAATTCGGTCACCTCTCGTTTGGTCGACCACCAAAATTGTTCCCTTAGATCTCTATCTGACTTGATGCCTCGGGATGCATAGCATAAGGACTACCATGCGCTTCCGAAGAATCCTTTGTCTCAACTCCTTATCCCTCGGCATACAAACCTTTTCCTTGTAGCACAGTACTCCTTCATCATTGACGCCATAATCCTTTAATCCTCTTTGCCGTACTTTTGTCGTAACTTAGTACTTAAGTCCTTATCCGCCAAGCTGTCCCTCTTTCACCTCCTTGACCAAAGGTTGGCTTGACTTGTAACTCGCCAATAGGCTTCCGTCATCATACAAACTTAAGTGAGCGAACAAAGCCCTTAAATCCGACACAACCTTCCCTACTTAGGCGTCGGCTACCACATTCGCCTTACCCGGATGGTATTCTATCGAGCAGTCATAATCTTTTAATAACTCCACCCACCTTCGTTGCCTCAAGTTCAACTCTTACGAGTCAACAAATACTTAAGGCTTTTGTGGTCCGTGTAAATTCATCGACCTTTCTCCATAAAGGTAGTGCCTCCAAACTTTGAGGGCGAAAACCAGCGCCATGAGTTCCAAGTCATGAGTTGGGTAGTTCACCTCATGCGGCCTTAAGCGTGTCGAGATGCATAGCGACTACCTTTCCTTCTTGCATTAGCACACGCCCTAACCACGTGTGCGAAGCATCACAATATACTACGAAGTCTTACACGCCTCCTTTGAATTAACACCGAGCTTCGCCAAGACCTTTTAAGCTTTTCAAAGCTCTCTCCTGTTGCTTATCCGTCCACACAAAGCGGTACTTCCTTCCTTAGTAACTTTGTCAAAGGTGCGGCTATTGGCGAGAATCCTTCCACGAACCTTACGTAATAGCACGCGCCAAGCCTAAGAAACTTACGATTTCACCACCGACCTAGGTGATTTCCAATCCAACAACGCTTCGATCTTCCTAGGATCCACTCTTATTCCTTCTGCGGATACCACATGTCCTAGAACGCCACTTCCTTGAGCCAAAATTCGCACTTGCTGAATTTGGCATAAAGCTTCTTTTCCCTTAACACTTCTAACACAACTCGGAGATGCTCATCGTGCTCCTCATCCGTCTTGGAATACACCAAAATGTCGTCGATGAACACCACGACGCGAATCTATCCAAGTAGGGTTGGAAAACCCTATTCATCATATCCATGAACGCGCCGGTGCGTTCGTCAACCCAAACGGCATCACCACAAATTCAAAATGACCGTACCTTGTCCTAAAAGCGGTCTTATGAATATCGACCTCCTTCACTTTGAGTTGATGATACCCGAGACCTTAAGTCGATCTTTGAGAACACAATTTGCCCCTTTCGGTTGGTCGAACAAGTCATCTATCCTTGGCAAAGGATACTTGTTCTTGATGGTCGGATTTGTTCAAGCGGCGATAATCTATGCACATCCGCATAGTTCCATCCTTCTTCTTCACAAAGAGAACCAGGTGCTCCCCACGGAACACCGGGTCGAATGAACCCACGATCCAACAACTCTTGGATTTGAGCCTTGAGCTCCACTAACTTCTTTGGTGCCATTCGGTAGGGAGCGATTGACACAGGAGCTGTTCTGGTAGCAAATCTATTCCAAATTCCACTTCTCTATCCGGGGGTATTAGGGCAACTCCTCGGAAATACATCCTCAAAATCCCTTCTTTGTTCTAACTCCTTGACACCTTCCTCTTCTCCTCTTAACGCACTCACGAAGGCTAAGAATGCCTTACATCCTTTCTTAACCATTTTCTCGGCCTTGGTGCTGAAACTACGTTAGACAAGTAGTTCCTCCTTTCTCCGATCATCACTACTACCTCATCTTTTGGGGTTCTTAGTTCCATACGTTTAGCCGCACAATCCAACACGGCTCGATGCTCTACTAGCCAATCCATTCCAAGTATAAGCTCAAACTCTCAGAAGGGTAATTCCATTAAGTCGGCCCAGAAAGTTCGCTCCCCGAATCTCTAGGGGTACATTCAGAAAGATCCTATCTATCCTCGTGTTTGGCCTAAAGGGCTTACTACGATTATCCGCCTATCGAAAGTTCGAGTCTAGGCCTAGTGTTTCAACCACACTACATGCAACATAGGAATGAGTTGAGCCCACATCAATAAGAGCAAAATAGGGTTTGTCATGAATAAAGAACGTCTGGGTTATAACATCCGTGCGTCTCCCTCTTCCCTCCGGTGAACGCGTAAACCAAACCCGGTTGCCTTGCTTGGCGTTAAGTGCACCTCTCGGCCCGAGCTCCACGGCCTCCGCCACTACCTCTGTTGGCCGACCCACGACCTCTTTGAGGTCTTTGTCCGCCTCTACCGGCTGGTTAGCATTTCGAGTGGTTGGTTGGCTCTCATCTAATAGCCCAGGGCAATCCTTAATCATATGGTCCTTGGACCCACACTTGAGACATCGTCGTCCCGCCTTTTTCCAACACTCTCCCCGTGCTTCCTTCCACAATGTTCACAAGGGCGAACGCGCGGCCGTGCGGCACTGCTGACTTTGTGGCTCTGTCAACTCTAGGCCTCCTCGTGGCCTTTTTTCGGATGGCCCAAAACCTCTTTTGGGCTTATTTCATCCCACACTGCTTGGTGGCGTCCTTAATTCCCTCGACCACTTTAGCCTTTTCCACCAAGGCAGAGAATTCCGCTCCCGATGCGGTGCTATCAAAAGTCTCAAATCGTCCCTAAGTCCAGTCCTCAAACGAACACAGCGTTCATGCTCGATCGCCACTACTCCTCGGGCATATCGGCTCAACCTCAAGAATTCCGCTTCATATTCGGTGTGGACTTACTTCCTTGTACCAACCCCGAAAAAGCCTTCCTTTGCTCATCTATATACTGGTTCCCACATACTTCTTACGAAATGCTTCCTTAGCATATTCCCGTGTCGATCTTCCGCCGTGGCACCGTCCCGACGGTTAACCACCATTGATACGCTTCATCGCGTAAAAGTGCCGTCATCCCTTTCAACTTCTCCTCGGGGTCAAGTCGAGCTCATCCATGATGCGCTCGATTGCTTCCAACGATGATCGGTGTACTCGGTGCCACTCCCGATACTCCTCTAAACATTTCGGCTCCATTAGCACGGAGCCGCTCGAGTATGGACTTACGATTTCTGAATTGTTTCTGCACGACCACCAATTCCAAAACTCGCAAAGACACGACTGCGACACGGCATCTTCCCCTGCATGCGAGCCTGCTTTGCTCAACATTGACGGTGGGGTGATGGTGGTGGTGGTATCTCATTGTCGTAACCTTGTCCCGATCTAATGATCATCCTTCCTCTACCTCTTCCACGGCGACCACGTCCTCTTGAGCTCATTATCGACGAGATCCGATTAAGGAATTTTATGTATTAGTATTCTTGTTTCACTTATTACCCGCGATGATATCTTATGAAGAAGAGTTTAAGAGTGGTTCTTTTCGTATTCATACATGCATCTGATCTTGCATTCATTCATTCATCCATCAACAAATATGAACTTTCGTTCATTCAAAGAAACGTTGTAATTCTTGTTGTTGTTTTCGTTATTTTGCTTTTCCACTACCCAGGGCATTTTCGTAATTTTATCCTCTTGTGGGTATTTTCGTAAATTTTCAAAAATAAAAAGTTCCTGGTGATTTTGTGAAAGTATTTTGGTACTTCTAAAGTTCCGGGAAATTTTGGAAGAATTTTGAAATCCAGAGGTATTTCGGTAATTTTTGATCTCGGGGGTATTTTGATAATTTTTCTAAAAATCGGGTAAATTTGTAAAATTTATTAAGTTAGGGATATTTTCCAAGATTGTAAAACATTGAGGGTTCCTTTGAGAGTTACACTTTTCAAAGCAATGATATTGTAAAAATTTTGGAAATCGAGTCGCGTTTTGGTAATTTTGTAAGTTAGGAGCAATTTTGTAATTTTCCAAAATCAAGATAGTTTGATATTTTACAAATTAGGGTTTTTTGAACATTTGATAAAGTAATGAAATTTTGTTAAAACTATGGGTGGTTTGGTCATTTTATAAACCAAGGGTATTTTTTTTATAAAAGAAAAAGCGGCTAAGTCCCTTTCGGGTTTTATTCTTTGTGTTTAGCCTATGACCAAGAGCCCTCTTGGTCGGGGTGAACCAAAGCTACGCACCAGGCGGGATTCGAATGAAGAGGAGGTGAGTCACGCGGATCGCTTAAATACCAAGCTCTCAGGCCTTTCTAGACATGCGCATGCAGAGGTTGCCACACCACCGAGCCTTACGAGTTAGGCGAACCGAAGCTACGCACTGTAGGATACTGCGAAGAGGAGGTGAGTCACTAGGACCGCTTAAATACCGGGCTCTTAGGATCCAATCCTAGACATGCGTGTGGGGTTGCCACACCCTAGCTTAATAACTTAGTCATAGGTTTGTTAAGTTCATTAAGTCTTATGAGTTTCAAGTGTTTGAGTAGTCTAATCCTAGGGTTCAAGTTCCTATCACACTATTCTCACGTTCCATGCCTTTGCTACCCTTTTACAATTCATAATTCACATAATCACACAGATGGTTAAAGGTACTTACACGGTGGATCATGGTCGGAGACTTAGGTGCCATGCCATAAAACTCGCTTATTTCAAAGAAATTCATTTGGGCTCGAATTGAAAACGTTTTGGGCCGAGCCCACACAGCCGAGAGTTTTAAAGCGGGCTCGATACCAACTGAAACACCCCACACCGGCCCACGAGCTTGAACCGGATCTGGTATGTTCCTTAAATAAATCGGTTTTCAATGTTCTAAATGACTTAGAGAAAATTTGTGTAATTTTAAAAAAATTGTTTTGGGTTGGGCTTAATTTGAAACCTATTTAATAAATTCTGAAATCCAACTTAAATAAGGTGACAAAATAATTTTTGGGTTTATTATTTTAAAAGAAATAAATTTACTTATCTTTAATCAAACATAATTTGTATCATATTTAAATAAAAATAAACAGGAATAAAGAAAATCCAAGCTGGGCCTTATGGCCTTATTACATCATTCAACCCAAAATAAAGTTTAAAGTACTAAAATTTCATAAAGTCCAAATTCCAAATAATTTCTTCAAGCGATGCATGGCCACCTTTAGCTCCCGCTGAGGCCGGTCCATTACCGCTCATCACACGAAAAATAATTCCCCAGCTGGGTGAGTCAACAGACTCAATGTGTACATAGTACTAATTTCCAACAAATCGAGCATACAAGTCATATCAATATCATGTTCATACAAAATAAAGGATGATGCAACCCAAATCCAAACCTATTTGTCCATCCGCTACACACCACCCGTACCAACTTTGTACACCGCGGGGACTACTAAGTCGACCCTCCATCCGCTTACACACCATCAGAAAGCGATCATTTGCGAATCGACGTGCTCATCGCCCACTTATGTTGTGTCATTAGACATTGTATTCTTTGGATGTAACCGAAGTTACCACTTTTCACTTTATGTGACCGTAGTCACCACTTTACGTTGGTGAGACCGTAGTCATCACCTTCACTTTCTTCCTCCACAAATATCCCGAATGCCCCAATTATTTCATAACATATTTCACATACTTAATTTTCATTCATGTTACTAATCACATGTTCAAAATATATCACATTCACAATCCTATCAAAAGTAGGAAACGTGCACAGGTACTCCTTACCACATTTGTGGTGCTTAGCCACATTCACATACTGTTACATATTTATATATTTAATGATTGCCATGCAATTTATTGAAAGTTAGTAAGAGTACACACCTTTTTCGCTTAATAGTTTAGTGAATTCCGTGAAGCGATCTACCGATCTAGATCTTTCACTCCTATATTCGGCCATTAATTAAAACATATAAATAAACCTATTTGGTCTTAAAACCAAATCCTACTAGAAGTAGAATTACTTACCTAGTTGCCGAATTGATTTAATCAAGTCCCAACAGATTTGCTAGAATTCCTCTTCCTTGAAATCGGCTAATACTAGGTATGTAACCATGTCGATTTTCGGTTTTTGAAATAATGGAAAACACTTAAACAAATTATGCCTTGGCGAATATCCCTTACCTTATGATGGGATTCCAAATCAAGAGGATTCCTTTATAAGCCGGTTGAAATCCTATAACCGTGTTAGATTAGATCTAACTTTGAAAACGTGAATCATAATCTTTAACCACATATTTATATTTATAATCCTTACCTTAGATCCTTAGATTTCCGAAAGATCCCTTTTGATGTTGTGGATGATTGCCTCTTTCTTAGAATCCACAAAGATTCAAACTTAATGAGAGAACGGAGAAGAAAATAGAAGAAAAAGAGAGGATTTTTGCTTAATGAAAATTCTAGAGAGAGGGTTTTGCCTAGGGAGAATTTCGGCAGAGAGGAAGAGGAGCAAATGTTGATGAGTAGCCCTCTTGTCCTCCTTTTATAGCCAAAGTTATCAGCCTAGGAGTCCTTTACTTGGCCACCACTCCTCTTTTTGATAATATTATCTCTTTTATTTAAAAGATAAAAGCCTTTAATCCATCAATTATCTCCTCAATTATCTCATTAGAAAATAATCCTTTATTTATCTCTTATTATTCACATATTTATGTGAATAAAACTCCTTTATTTATCTCTTATTATTCACATATGTGAATAAAACTCCTTTATTTATCTCTTATTATTCACATATTTATGTGAATAAAACTCCTTTATTTCTCTCTTATTATTCACATATTTATGTGAATAAAACTCCTTTATTTATCTCTTATTATTCACATATTTATGTGAATAAAACTCCTTTATTTCTCTCATATATCCAAGTTTCCCGAAATGTTCAAGTTTCCATTTTTGGATCATTTCCAAAAATGTTTAGGTTTCCAAAAATGTCTAAGTTTCCAAAAATGTCCATTTCCATTTCCATTTTCATTTCCATCTCCATTTTCATTTCCATTTTCATTCATTTCTAGGTTTCCAAAAGTATCAAAAATTTATTCATAATACTTAAGACTTGTCATTTCATACAATTGATCTGAAAAATGCATAGGCCCTTCCTAGGATGTTACAATATATATTTAAAAATTATATAAAATAATATAAAAAATTAATACGGGCGGGCTGGGTCGGGCTCGAGTTTTAGCATTTTTATATGGGTCGGGCTTGGGCAAAATTTTAGGGCCATTTTTTGGGCCCGGCCCGGCCCGAGCCCAATGAACGGGCCTAAATTTTTAGTTGGGCCCGACCCAAACCCGGCCCGGCCCGGCCCATGTACACCTCTATTATGTATATATATATGTTTTATTTAAAATTTTGTATATATTGTTTACTAATTACTTTATTATGTATAATCATTACATATATTATTATTGTTGTTATTATTTATCAACATTATTATTATTTTGTTATTTTTATTACTTTCCTTTTAAAAAGTTAAATAAAAACTTATTCTCGGGAATTCAAAATGTCGTGTCTTAACGTGTTGGATGTGACATTATGTTATCTCGAGGTAAGGCTTTAGAAAACAAGGCAATGTTTCGTGTTTAGAAATTCGGGAAATAGTGCCCTAACGTGCTGGGTTGCGTTTTTTCGTTTGGCTGAATAACTAAATATCCTTTTAACAAGTTTTGTAAATCGTGAGATGATTTTGATTATGAAGGTTTTTAAATGTCATGTCCTAACGTGTTGGATGTGATGTTTATATTCTTTCGGAACAAGAAAGTCTCAAATTTTTAAATTACTCGAAGTTTCTTTAAAAGAAATCATATTTTTAAACACTTTTAAATTTTAAACATTTGGACATGATTTTATCGATTAGGTACCAATTTTTGGGCGTTATGAGGGTGCTAATCCTTCCTCATACGCATGTAGACTCGAACTCATTTTACGGTTTTCAGAGACCAAAATTAAATGTTTTAAATAAAACATTTTACAAGGTGATTCAATCACACCTAAGTAAAAAGGGATTAGTGGCGACTCCCACTTTTATTTTTAAAAGTCGACCCCGTTTTCTAAAAATCGATTTTAAAATGGTTTCGACAAGTACATTATAATGTCTTATTTTGTTACATGATTATCAAGTGAGTTTTTTTATTTCAATATGCCACATTTTAACGGTGTTAGAAAATAGACCTAAATTTTTAAATTCGAAAAGAGAGATTAAATTCTTAAAAATAAAAGTAAATGGACTAAATTACAAATAAATGAAGAGTACATGGACCTCAAGCAAATTTTAACCTTTTACTTAATTAACCCTTAAAAGAAAGAAACGACGAAAACCCTTCTCCATCTGTGCTAATGTTCGTAGTTGATAGCCTAATCGGCCGTACCTTTCTCTCCAAAGATCTCAGCAACTTTCACGAGCAGTGGATTGGCGGTAGGTAAAAGCGAAAACCCAACTCACAGAGGGCTCGACTTTTATATTCAGGGAAGCTATTTTAGTTTCAGAAAAATGGATCCATTATCTCAGTTTTTATTGGCAATTCTCTTTTTCCATAGCTCAGAATACATTTTAGCTGCTGCTATTCATGGAATGTCAAATGTTAATGTCAAATCACTTCTTGTCAGTAAAGAATATGTTTTAGCCATGGTCTTCGCATTGCTTGAATACTTTTTTGAACTCCTTTTTTTCCCTGGACTGAAAGAACATTTGTGGGTTAGTAATCTAGGGCTTGCAATGCTTGTTGTAGGAGAAATTGTAAGGAAATTGGCTATTGTAACTGCTGGTCGGTCTTTTACACATTTAATTAGGGTTTATCATGAGGATCGTCATAAGTTGGTTACCAGTGGAGTTTATGCCTTTGTTCGTCATCCGAGTTATTTTGGTTTCCTGATTTGGTCAGTTGGTACTCAGATAATGCTTTGTAATCCTATAGCCACTGTTGGTTTTGCTGTTGTTGTTTGGCGGTTTTTTGCGGCGAGGATTCCTTATGAGGAGTATTTTTTGAGGCAGTTTTTTGGGGCGGATTATGAGGAGTATGCTCGAAGAGTTCCTTCTGGGGTTCCATTTGTGATGTGATAATTCTTGGATTATGTTTGTAGACTGACTGACTGACTCGGATAAGCTTATTTTGGTTTAGTAGTTTGGGGCTTGTCTTGTTTAAGTAGTAGTAGTTAATAGAAAATTTTCTATTCTGACCGTGGCTAGTCATTTGAGCATTTGATTAAGTTATGTTTTACCATTTGGAACATTTCAAACTGGTTAGATTTAGCTTGTAGATTGGTTCATCCTACGGATCATTAAGGTTTCTTTGTTTGGTAAGTTTGTAATCAGATAACACTCTGTAAGGCAGTTCTTTGCAAAGTGGATCCCTTATGAGTGGCCTTTCCTTAAAGCAAAATTTGGGACAGGTTATGAGTATGTTTGAAGTGTTTGTTCCGGGGTTCCATTTGATTAGTGCATTGGCTTTTATAAGTTTTTCAAGTAAGGGAAAGGAAAATTATTTCTGTTAAAGGTATAAAATACTATGAGAAGCATCGTAAGTTTGTTAGACAGAGTTCATGGATCCTTCGTCACCAAGGGAATATAAGGTTTCTTTGTTTGGTAAGTGGATACTCATAAAATGTACCTATTCTTTATGTTGCTCAGATTCGGATGTGAGTTCCGCACACTTATGTTCAATTTTTTTCTTGTATGTGGAGGGTTTGTTGATTGTATGAGAAGGGTTGGCATTGGTTTGTAAAAGCTTTTCAAGTGAGCAAAATGAAATTTCTTTTGATTAAGGCGTAGCTTTCCTTGATAAACATCATAAGTTGTAGAGACAGGACTCATGGATTCATTCATCATCCAGGTCATAAGATTTTGTTGTTTGGGTAGTTGCTACTCAGATTATGCTCTGTAATCCTGTTTTAATTATTGTTTTGCTGTTGTGGTTTGGCTGTTCTTTCCAAAGAGGATACCTTGGGAACGGCTTCTCTTTTGATGCAGATAATGAGGAATATGATTGATTGTTTGTTCTGGCTTGGGGTTCCATTTATGAAGTGATAATTTGTGGATTGTGTTAGTTGTAGGGATGTTGTACCATCACACTGCATTTTGTTCTGAAGGATCCGGTACCTATATTTGACCCTTTCAGGATCCTTTAAAAACATGCAAAAACTATGAAAAACTGAAACCTGTGTCAAACAAGTGTATCTGACACTCATAATCGAATCCTAATAACATAGATAGGGCTGATATTGATTCCTCACTAGGAAAATTGGAACCAGTTGTATAATTACTAAGGGATTAAAGCTTCATGTCTTTTGCTGTATGTGTTTGTTTTTTTTCTCAGCACTTCTTTTATGTAAGTTTATAGAGTTGATGAAATATATATATATATATATATATATACATGGAAATGGTTACTCATCCATGTATACTTGGATAATGAGCTCTGGTTGGTGGATAAACCCAGCACCTGTCATAGTAGTTGGATAATTCTTATGCACTTGTTTAATTGGTGGCTTCATTTACATAGGCGCACTCAACATCTAGGGGTAAAGAGTGTACCAAATTGTTTAGCCGAAATAATCTCCCGTGTTACATGATAAAGAATGATGAACAATTTAGATTTTAACAACAAATCAATCAAAGAAGATAAAGCAACTAAAGAAACAAATCAAACATAAATGTAATTTTTGACTTTTTAATCTGCTTTTTTTTAATAAAAAAAAAGAAGAAAAAAAGAGTAAAAGAGAGAACAAAAATTCGGTGTTTTTCTTAAAATCTCAGATTTTGAAAATGAGATTGGGTTTGAATCTTGCTCAGATCCAAATCCAAATCCGTTTTTACGAGGTAATATAGAGTAGGATCAACTGTGGATAAGCGGTAAAAACTGCCAAATTAGGGTAGCGTAAAGATCAGAAAACACTATACTAGACTAGCAGGGGAAGAGAAGTTAAAGGCTAATAATTCTAATTTAATTATAAATGATGGATATTAAGCGTTGTATGTAACTAACATGTTAAATATCCCCCGAAAGGTAATTTCGATTTTAAAAAAAGATCCAAATAAATTTGGCCCAAAAATTAAATTATAAACTGTCCATAAGAGAATTTAAACTTGAATTGAAGATCAGTAATCTCTTCTGAATCACTGCTTGGTTAAAAGGGAAAGGCAAGATTTTCCGAGTTGGAACTTGGCAGACAAATATATAGTAAGCTGACAAAGCATCCATACAGTGGTAGTTGCATTTATCAACAAAAGAAACACCACTAATGATGGTCATCAACACACATGTCAGAATCGCATGGATTTTCCAATACCACCAACACGTCATGCTTTTGGGATAATTAGTCATTTCCTTCACCTAAAAACTATGCATTGGTTCACTGTACCATCCAGACAAAAAGAATCAAAGCCAGCAGGTCGCAATCCACCATTTTCCTACGATGCTAGTCCATTAATGATATCTGTGAATGATTTTTCTATACTTCACTATGTCTGCCATTGAATCAGGGGGGATACAAGGATTCATAAAATAATGTAATTTGTTGGATTCTCTTCTACTGATATTTCCTCTTCATGTAATTTAATAATTGGTTACTGGGATTTAGATATAAATAGATTATGTTTCTTATACGGATTCCAATGATGATTGTCATAAAACCCAAGTTTCAGACTCAGGTGGAATAGCAGAATAAAATATAGATGCTCACCAAATCTTTTAGCTTAAATTAATGTCTCTATATTTCCATTAACTACATTTATTCTGAAATATTAGGCACATTACCCTTATTTTATGCACATTCTTTCTCAAGCATGAATAGCAGCTAGCTAGTTGGGTGGCACAGGTTCCATATTGGTCTCAGTTAGGTTATATCCAACAACTGGGGTATTTCCAAATTAACTAATAAAATGTTCTATCAAATAATAATCATAAACTAATAAAATGTTGAATAATAATTTAATTCTCTCCAGATACAACTATAACTGTACTAATTACTAATGAAATAATTGTCAGTAGAGTTTTTAAACTGGATTAATGGTTGACAAGTGTCCTATAGGAATATAGTATAATATTAAATAAATAAATATAATTTTAAAAAAAAAGACACATAACAATTTTTTAAGACAGCTTATGAAATAAATAAAAAATACACTACCGGTGCACCAAATATTAACATATTAATAATTATAAATATTATACAACATTCAAATCATTACCAAACACAAATCAAATTAAAGTATCATAACTTTTGACAAAGCCTAAATATAACAAAAATAAATTTAGACAAAATCTAAGTATATATAAAGTTAGTTTTCTCCGCCCGTTCTATGCACAAGTTGATTTTATGTATTAATTAAATTACATTTAATTATTTCTTAATTTTCTTTATAAAATTGTAACATTTCATTAATAATATAGTTATAAAACTAAAATATAATAATACATAAGTTTAATTTTAAAAACATTATAATTGATATTAGAATCAATTTAAATAAATAATATTTTGATATTATTTTTAAAATATAAATATTATAATAATAGATAATTCCGAAATAGTCAATATAGGCTATAATTAAATTTAAATATTGCGGCCATTGAATAATTTATTCTAACATTATTTATATTATAAATATTTATTTTAATCATAATAGTGTATTTAATTTATAAAAATAGTGATGAACTTAAAAAGACTTTTTCAAAACGGGTTTAAATAAAGCTTATCTATAATCTATTTATAATATATATAAAAACACGAGTTTAGAAAAACCTTTGAATTAGCAAGAATTTCCTTTATTTCCTACCATATTACTAATTGACATTTAGAATTATTAGTTATAATCTTATTTTAAAATAAGTTGTGACAATTCTGTGGTTCTAGAATTATAACTTAAATAAAATTTTAAGCATACTCATTACCAATAAGCCAAAATAACTAATAATTAAGGTTAATAGTTTTTAAAAAAAAATTTATTTTTTATTAGTATTTTTTTTTATTTTCATAATAAAGTAAACTTGAATAGAAGTCTAAGTATAAAAACATATATTGTTTTTATCTTTTTATTATCACTTAATTTGTGCTAGATTTATATATCAATTAAAATTTAAGTTTAGAACTATAAATAGCATCTTAGTAGCATTTAATAAAAATAATCAGTAAAAAGAATGAAAATTATCAGCGTTAACAAGTTAGAAGTATCTCAAAGAAAAATATATATTTCAATGACACCGGAGAGATATGTAAGATCATTTTAATTCATGAAGACACTATATAATATTATGATATTTTTAAATTTTTTTATAAGTTGTTTATTTCTTGCAAAGCAAGTACTTTTATACTTTTTTTACCTCCTCCTCCTCCTCCTTCTTCTTATTATGCATTAAGTTGTAAATGGATGAGAGAGATTTTAAAAAAGTAAAAAAGATTTATCATATAAGATTTCAATAATTATTTTTAATCATTATTATTAAATGTGTTTATCAATTTAATGTAAATATCTTTCGTACTTATAACGAATCATTATTATAATTGATGCATGTTATTTTACTTTTTTTTTTAATTTAAATTTAATATTATAATTGATTGCAACGCATATAATATTATAAGCTAGTTATGTAAAATTGTAAGTTAATTTATTCAATATAAACAAATTAGAAAAGACTTATTATGAAAATATAATTTACAAAATCCCATAAAAAATTATATATATATATATATATACATAAAAGAAGAAAGGATTTATGTTAAAATTTTCACTCCAATCTCCATGAAAGCTTTCTTTCTATCCTTATCATCTTAAAAACCTTGTGATAGACAAATCAATTAGGAATATTATAATATATATATATATATATATATATGTATGTATGAGAGGACATTTAAGAAATTAATACATAATAATTATTATAAAAATCATATTACTATTAAATAATAAATTTATTAAAAGTTAATAAAACTATATGATATCATATTTTATACTTATTGTTTTATGTAATTATTTTTTTAGTTAATTTTATATTAATAAAGTTTATGTAAAATAAATCTATATATCATTATAATATAATAATTTTTTTAATATCTAATTGAGTAAAATAACTGACTCAAAAATTAAATAAAACAACCTAAAAGAGGTATACATAGAGGTGTACATGGGCCGGGTTCAACTAAAAATTTAGGCCCGTTTGCTAGGCCCGGGCCCAACCCAGCATGAAAAATGGGCCTAAAATTTTGCCCAAGCCCGACCCAGCCCGCCCACATTAATTTTTATATTATTTTAAAAAATATATAATATATCAAAAATACTAAAAACATCAAAATAAATATTTCCCAACAAATTAATTGAAAATAAATTTTAAAAAATATGTATACTTAAATAACACTAAGATAGATGCAACTTAACAAGCAAATGCCTCTAAAATAATAACAAAATTAACAATAAAATAAGTTTTATACAATATATAAACAATAACAACAAATAGTAGCAACATAATAGTAAAATGGTAGCAAAATAGGGAGAAAACAATAAGAAAATAATATTAAAAAATTTATCCTTTAGTGAATTCAGGTCGGGCCAAAAATGCCTTACTTGAGGCCCGGCCCATTTTTTAAATGGGCCTTATTTTTGTCCAAGCCCATTTTTCGAGTCTATATTTTTTCCCAAACCCTTCTACATTTCGGGCAAGCCTTCGAGCCGGGCCATGATCAGGTCTAAGTATACACATAATAACGCCCTCTCATTCTGAACAACTTTTGTGATTCAATTCACTTCTCCTCAATGGGTACTTGAATATTGCCAGTGAAAAAAAATAAAAAAGCATATAATCTTAAGATTCCATCTCACTATAAGTGTGATGGAAGCCAAATCCACCTAATTCATGCAATTACCGGTATAAAATATTATATTCAATAATTTCAAATTTTATTTGTCAAAATTAGGGTGTTCACTGTTAGTAACAATGATTAATTTTCTCACTGTGAATGCTCTTCAAATAAATAAATAACTGATAATGAAATATGTTCCATTCTTATTACTGGAGATTGAATCCCCAGACTTCAATATTTTCACTCTTTGAAAGAGTTTAGGGCCATGGACCCTAGAATTTATCAAGTGTTTTATTATATTTTCTTAAAAAAGAGTTTGCACTTAACTGTGAAATTTCATAATGTACTCTATATTATATAAGGTATATTGATGTTCGATTTTTTTTTTAAAAATTTTATCATTCATAAATATATTTAGCTTGAAATTATATTTTGGTAATTTTTTTTTGTTTAAATCTCATTAATTTATATTAGTTTAATTTTCTCTATTTTAATTTTTAATAATTCAAGTGTATTTATGTTAATTGTTAAAGTTTTTTGTTTATATAATTACAAGTGTTTTCATCTATTTTACAGATTAATATTAATTCTATATGGAGTAATATTGAAGTAAAAAAAACTGTTAAGTTAATATTAAATAAATTTTATACATAATTTAATTAAATTCTAATTCTTTTGAGTTTTGACATCAAGGCATTAAATCTTATTAAATTTTCTACATATGCAATATGTTATTTCTCTATTTAAGGTTGATGCACATTGAGTTACTAGTTACTGCTTAATAGATTTTATTATATTTTAACTAGTGAAATGAGCCAAAAATGAACTCAAACCCATCCCAAATTCAACATTTTAAAAACTTAAGTAATAGTGGAGTCTTTGAACACTTCTACTCTCGGTCCCCAAGCACTAAAGTCTACAAAATCTCAAGTAGCTACCCCACAGTATCAACAAGCAGTAACAGGCAGGCTCCCCCTACTTGAAAAGACACACACACACACACACACAAAAATCTTTGCATACAGAACAGATAAGCATAGCACAAAAGAAGTTTCCTTTACTACATAACAATGAATGAAACACAGAACAAGGATAAGATGTTAAAGATTTCAGACCAGAAATTTAGTTGGGTAAAAAAAAGAACAAATTCCCAAATCATAATAGAGTGAGTTTAGGGTTTTAATTTTGTTCATTGAACCTGAGCAGCATATTCAAAAGTTTCAATCAAGAAGGGCTTTAATTTTTTCCTATACAACCTTACATCTTAATGATTTGAATTCAGTCATAAATTTCAAATAGAAAACATCAAAGGAGGCAAAGATGCATTATTTAAAGTAGTATAGATTGTTTGGTCAAAATCATTAAGAGATAGGCCATTTTCTGACCTCAAAAGAAAGCCATACAACTGTCATTTCTCTATTGGCCATGAACCAATATCGTATTTGAAATGCCTTTCTCAACTCACTTCCTTTTTTCCATTTATTTCTATAATTTCATCAAAATTCTGAATTTCAAACATATACCCATGCTTCTTTTTCAAGGGTATGTGTATGTATATAATATATAAATATATTTTAATAAATTATCTATTGATTTTAGTAATAACCAATTACATTGACATGTAAAATCAACTCAAAATAGACAAAGAATCGGAAATAACCAAATTTAATCAGAAAAAATCGGAAAAAACCTACACATGACATATATATGAAATATGAAAATTTAATTATAATATAAAAAAACTAATTTTATATTGTATATATTGTGGAGTGCTCTTACATCATAATATTGAAAACAGCATCCACTTTT
This sequence comes from Gossypium sturtianum, assembly GCA_025698515.1. NCBI lineage: Eukaryota > Viridiplantae > Streptophyta > Magnoliopsida > Malvales > Malvaceae > Gossypium > Gossypium sturtianum. Next base: position 111,565,199 of record CM046953.1, read on the forward strand.
TATCTGATATAGTGGGCTCAAAAACATTCCATTATCATTGTTTTCTTGTTATCAGAGAATTACATTATATGGATGGATTTCATCAAACTCAAACGTCAATAGTTGCATTGTCCATGACAATGCCTGCACATTTTTTTTTACAAAATAATTGCATTTCATGAAAACAGATTGTGGACCGAATTTAATCATTTTATTTTAAATTGTATTATCTACTTCATCACATGAATGTTCAAAAATGATACATCCTTCGACGTTTATAAGTCTGATATATAGTAATTTTAATGATACATGCACCTAAATTATCAAAATTTGATATGATAAATTAATTTAATAAAATATATAATTAAAATAATTTTCAGATTAATATAAAAATTTAAAATATAAATATAATTCTGAAAAAAAATAGTGATGTCATGAACAGGAGGAGAAATTTCATGTATGAAAATATTTAGAGAGGAATTTAGTGAATCATGAAAAATATGAAATGATGTGAAAATTAATTTTAGTATTCAACCAATGAATATTCAGTGAGAAATATATGAAAAGTTAAGTGTGAATTAATGAAAATTATTGGTGAAAAGAAATCATGAATCGTAGTTTGAAAATATATTCGTGACATAAAAACTTAGTGATAAAGAAATTAAGTGGAAAACTAAATGATTTATAAGTGAAATTTTAATATTTATATATACTTGCGTAATAATATAAATATAAAAGTATATTGTGATAAGTGAATCATTTGAAGTCACACATAATTGTGTTAATATAGAATTAAATAATTTGGTAAAATATTCATTTTGTGAATTTTTTTGTATAATAGTAGTATTGTGAGATAAGTGAGAAATTGAAAGTGTAAGGAAATAATATAGAATCCAGCATAAATAATAGAAACATATAATATTTGTTTTTGTGATGTAGGGTAAAATTGAAATATAAAGTGCAGTTGTGATAAGAATAAAAGTCTTGAAATTAAATAAATAAAATCGTGTAAAAAGTCCTTGGTAAATTAGGTAGGATTCGTGGGATATAATTGACATGCTATAGGAATTCAAGTACTCCCGTGTTATTCGTGTTGCTCGTGAAATTCGTGGTACTATGGTGCAATTCATGTTAATAGTGATATTATTGTGACATTTGTGATATGAGCACTTCGATATGTCTAGTGGTTATTATGATATTGTTTTATGTATCCTCCGGGGTTCTCTATTGTTTACTCAAAATGTTCATATAAATAAAAAATAAAGTAAAATTGGTGAAGTAAATAAATATCAAGCCATGAATAAAGCAAATAAAATTTGTGGTAAGTGAATATTAAACTCTCTTTCATGTTTATGAAATCAAATGGTAATGTATTTCTTGGTAATTAGAGTATATTAAAGAATATTACGAATAATATTGTACCAAAGAATTGAGGTATTATCCGGATATCTTAAGAGTGTTTACAAAATTTTCATGAAGTTTAACACGTTATTTTTTACGTGTAGTGTGCAAATAATATTTAAGAGGTAACGAATTCACTATGGATTATGAATTATGATGTTAAATTATAGAATTAGAATGTCATGTAGATAGGTGAAGATAGTTTGTAGTGCATGAACCTTCTTCGTCACTCGACCACTCTTGGAAAGCGACAGCTACTCCCCTATTCCATCTTCTCCATCAGACCATCAATTTTAAGATGAAAAAGCATTTACTTATATTTCAAATTAAAATTGATTTCATATAAAATTCAATATAAAAATGAAAAAGTTCACTAATTAACACAAACATTATTAGTGCAAGAAGACAAAAAGGAATACAAAGAATTTTGCGTATATTAATTTTGATGGGAAAGTTTAGTAGTTAAATATACATAAGTTGACAGGGAAATACATTTGAAGCATTTAATCATTTCAAGTGGCCGGTGGCCGGACGACAAGCATGATTGAAATTTTCATTTGATGGGACCACAAGGGAAATTATCAACGGATTGACAAGGGAAATGGTTATCCACAATAATAATTTCTCAAAAAGGTTTTATAAGAAAACTATATAATATATACATATTAATTGCTCTAAATGATTTCAAACAATTATTGAGAATACATATGTCGATGGAGTCTTAATTCAGTTAGTATTGGTATTATTGTCAGTACAAGAGGACGAGGATTCGAGTGCGCTGAAATATATTATCATCTTATTTAAAGATTAGAAAGGAGCTATGAGAAAATTGAGTAGGTCACTCATTCGAGCAACAGAGTGGCTGATAGTCTTTGTAAATTTGCTATTTACAAATGTTGTACCTTTCCTTTTAACATGGAGTATTCGAACGATATCTATGGGTTTATACTTGCTAATGGCCTTTGGGCTCATTTTTTATATATATATAAAAAAAAGAAAGAAATTATGAGTAGTTCTAAATATTGTATAAAAAATTAAAAATTAAAAATGAAGGGAAATAAATAAATAAAATTAAAATACATATAATTAGTTTTCAGTAAAAACAATTACATTATAATTATCATTTTAAAAAATCAAGGACGAAATTTGAAATTTTTAAGAAAAAATATATCTGAATTTTTAAAAAAGAAACCAAAATGTTCGACGTGATCTGACGACTCAAGAGTTATAAAAATGCGATCCACTAAAAATTCCAACCGGAGATCAATCCCATTTGAATCTAATATCCAAAATTCATAAAAAAAAAAAAGAATTTTATATAAAAAAGATATTGCTAATTATATGATTTTATTTAAAATAAAAATAAATGAATAATTTTTTATTAAGGTAAATAAAAATATATAAGTAACGAAAATTTATATATAATGATAAAATTATTACACATTAGTAATAAAAATATTTTTATAATGTTGTAAAATAGATGTCCTATAGCTCTCATAACTTTCGAATAATTCATTTTCTTGTGACTCTTGTAACCGCTAAAAATTTACAAGATACCTTAATTATATTTATTAGAGTTTTGTAACTTATAGTGGTTGAAGCCCTATAAATAGAGGGCATGTATAGGTTTTCTTAGATATCTAAGGTAAAAGTTGAATCATCATTTTATTTTTGTATTATTCTTTCTTGTTCATTCTATATTTCTCTTTGTTTTATAATATATTATCAACACAATTTTATTCAAGAGTAATAAAATCTTAGTTTGTGTCACAATTTTGTTGGACTCCAAGCATTGAAATTTAATTGTTTGGATTAAAAATTGTGAGCATCTGCTTGAGGTTTTGTAACACCCCACACCTAGCCTAGACGTTATGGTCGAATCTTGAGGAATTACATAAACTCGTTGTAAACCCAGATTGAATTAAAAACAAAACATATGTTTTGACAATGTTAATTTTGATAAATCACTTTCCATTTCTTTTTAGGAAAATACTCGTTAAAACTATTTATTTCATTACAGAAAAATACTTAAGTGATTACTTTAATTTGCAGCGGAAATTGCTAAGTTATTAAATTTCGGAAACCATGACTTAATGTATAAAAACATATGATTTTGCAATTTGAAATAATAATTACTAAATTCAAAAAAATCAAATCAAAATCGAAAAACAAAGTCCCAAAATAATTTACAGTCTAAAAAGTTCAAAAAATCTAGAATAGTTTTAAAATAAAACATAAGCCGTCTTATTTTTAACCAAAAAATCAAACCGAGCTCATGTGCGCTGCCTGATCCTTATCCATATATCCAGATACACATAAATCATACATGCATTCAGAAATTGCATGTAACATCCCAAAAGTCTTAAGTTTTGATTCGTTAATTTTCTTCATAAACAAGTATCTGCTTCAGTGGTTAAGTGATTTGGGTGTGAGTTTGAGGTCATGGGTTCAAATTTGATTTTGGGAAAATTCAATTATTTTTGTTCCTAGCCTTGTCCTTAATTGTTTGGCTTATATTATATTTTCGGTCAACTCATGTTAGAATAAACCTACTGGTTCAAGTGGTAAAGTGTTAGCTTGCCCTAAGATCTTATGTTCGAATCCTCGGGTGAGCGAATGGCAATAATTTTTGCTTCTGTGTGTGCGTGCCAGTTGTGTAGTAGAGGTTTGGTGGAATTGAAATTCTGTGGTAGTTGGATGAGAATTAGTGAGTCGGATTTTGTGGGATTTGGTTGTTAGTGGGGTAGTGGGGGAGTTTAGATTTTTTTTTTAAATTTTAATTTTAATTTTAATTTTGTTTTGTTTCCCAAAATTCCTCTCTTCTTTCCAACGTTCTTTTTCTTTTTCCTTGCAATTTCCTTCTAGTTTCTCCCTTTTTTTTTTTCTTATTTGATCCTTGTCCATTGTGTTTGTGGTTGTGGGTGTTGTCCATTTGGCTTCTTTGATTCGTTCTGGATAGGTAAGTTGTTAGGTAGTTCTTTAATCGTGTGATTTGGGGGGTTTCGTTATTCTTGTAACGAAAAATTTATTGATGTGTTGTTCGTTTTAATGCTCGAATAGGGGAAAATCAAGAGACGATCGATGCTCCTCCAGCGATTAAGTGTCATGTGATTGATGTTCGTTGGCGGTAAGTATACGTATGCGTTGTTCGGAATCGAGAGGCTGTAACATCCTAGAATTTGAGGTTAGAAGTTTTGAGGTATGTGTTTAGGGTCAGTGAGTAGGTTGAGCAATTGTGTTTATTTTCACATTTTCATGTCAGAATGAGCCCGCTGGTTCGATGGTTGGATGTGTGTTAGTTTACCTTTGGGTTCTGGGTTCGAACCCTCATGGGTGTTTTGAGAAAAATTATTTCATTTCATTTTAGATTTGTTTTTAAGTTTTAAAATATCTGTTTATTTTTAATTTTATTTGAAAAAGGCCAAAAATCTTTTCTCACGCTCCCTTCTCCCTCACACACACGTTCTTTTCCTCTCTTTCACTTTTTTCTTCTTTTTCTTTTTAATTTTTGATTTTCTTCTTCTGCTCCGTTTCCATGGTTTGTTTTTGTCTCGATTGGAATTCTGCTCTTTTGCTTCTACTCCATTTCTTTTTCTTTGTTTTATAATTTCGTCAACAGAAGTTTCTAGGTAAGTATTAGCATTGTTTTGTTGATTATTCTCTGAATTTTAGATTAGTTGCTTAAGGTTTTATGTTGATTAATGAGGTTTTCAAAATTGGTGGATTTGAGGCATCGATCATTTTTGGGCGATTAAATCTCAAATTCAGGTGTGTGTTTGGAAACTCTTCAATTCGGCATATTTTGTATGTTTTTAAATTGACCAATCGAAGTGTCAGTTGTTGTGGAATTGCTTAAAATTCTGTGTGTTTTTGGTGTATCTTTAAATTATCAAAGGTTGGGGTCCGTTTCGTTTCCAAAAGCACATTTTTTAGCTTGTTTCGGTGTGGTTTTGTGACCACAAGGGTGGCTACACAGGCGGTTCACACAGCCGTGTGAAATTGGGAATTATGGTTTTCGAGCAAATTTTGGTGCCACACGGCCGTGTGGCTTCGATTTGGGGATTTTAGTCGATATTCACACGGACGTGTGTTTTGGACACACGGTCGTGTCCCTCAGCCACAAGGGCGTGTAAGATTTCCACACGGCCGTATCTGTACTGCACTCTATTTTATCAAATTTGGACAGAGAGTTGTACGAGCTGTTCACATGACAATGTCACTCGGTCACACGACTGTGTGAAAATCTCACACGCCCGTGTGGCTCCTCTCATACGGGCGTGTGCCTCTTCCACATGGGCGTGTAGACCTCCACACGGCCGTGTGGCCCTGTTTTGCAAATTTTCGTTCTGTGTCAGATTTTGACTTGTTTGTGTATCTATGTGTTCCGACCCTTGGCTAGGCCTTAGTAAGGGTGGTTGAGACTCTGTTTCAGCACGAACTTATGCGTTATTCGTAATCATAGCTCTGATTTAATGATTCGTTTAAGTACTAAATGATGTTACTAAGTAATTAAGTACCATCATAACTGATTCCAACTCTGGTCGATTGAGTGTGTGCACCTTTGTTCTGTTTGATTGTTGTGTGATTGTCTGTAAGCTGTATACATTGAGCATATGCATGAAAATCTAATTTTTTAGTTGAGAAGAGAAGGAAGTCTGATTCGGCAGTTTAACTGCATTACTTATTAGCGGTGATACCGCAACATATACATGTAGTAGCTCAGCTGCATATTGCTATCAAAGTGGCTTAGTTCCACATTGTGGTATGTAGGGTGGATGAGCCTTTCAAAGTTCTATGTGGTGTGCAGGGTGCATGGGCTCGTAATAGCTCATATGTGGTGTGCAGGGTGGTCGAAGTGGTGTTCGGTTGGTTGGGGCGGGTTTTATACTGTTGCATTCATTTCACATTCTGTCAAGTTTGTCTGTATGATTGCGAGATTAACTATATATAGATCGTTATATTTCTATACTGATGCTTTTGAGTATATGAATGTATGAAACGATAACATTAATGTGTTTGATTTGTTGATAATTGTTCGTGTATCAGACTGCCGTAGAGTTATTTGCATGTGATATGTAAACATATGTAACGCTGGTATATTTTGTTGTGTCACTGGGTCGTTTATTTTCTGTTGTGTTTCGAACTCACACTAAGCTCGCGTAGCTCACCCCCTTAGTTTTTCCCCTTTCAGGTACCCTGACATTCTGAAGCTTGGACTCGACGGTTGAAGGTCTCAGACAGATAAGTTTCAAATTAGCTAAAATAAGGGTTTTGATTAAATTCTTAGTTTTTTGAACTGTTTTGGACTGTAAGAATTTATAAGAACTGTGGTATACGATTTAATTCTGGATTTTCGTAAACTTTAATTGTGGACTATTTTCGTAAAGTGCTGTTTTGGACTGAATTTTGGAAACTGCAAAATTATATTTCCAAATGTTTTTAACATAACCCAAATTTTCTATTTTGAGTCCTTAACGGTTTAGTTCGATTTTAGCAAACTATGTTCGTATGATATTTTAACAATTTGTGTTGTAAAATTTATTTTAGATCACTTCGGTGACCAATTTGACCTCCGAGATCCGGCCAAAACTTCTAGGTCAGGTTGAGGCTAATTTTACTGTTAATTCTTGTTTGAATTTTTGTAAATCGATTACTAAATTAATCGTTGGGATAGTATTTTTAGGTACTAGGAATCACGTGGTTGCATTCGTATCAAAATTGAGCCAGGTGTGTAACGAGAAACTTGGAAAACAGTGAACGATGAAAGTCAAAATTAGGCACTATCGAAGCCACCCGACCTTGAGGTAGGCTATGTGTAACACACGGCCGTGTGTGATGTAACACCCCTCACCCGTATTCGACGCCAGAACAGGGTTACGAGGCATTACCGGACTTACATGATAAACAATCATACAATTCCTAGTCCTAAATTTTCAACCAAATTAAAACCATTTGCATTCAATCATATAGTCCCTAATAAGAGCCTACGAAGCCCAAAACATGCGTTGTAAGTGGTCCAGGATTAAATCGAGAACTTAGAAAATCTTTACAAAACTTAGAAAATTTTTGCCATGTACAGGGGTCGCATGCCCATGTGGTTTGGGACACGCCCGTGTGGTCACACACGCCCGTGTCCCTAACCCGTGCAACTCTCTGACTTGCAAGGCATGAACAAATTGAAGTCACACGGCCAAGTCACACGCCCGTGTGCTAGGCCGTGTGGTTAATTTAATTTTCATAAATAGGTGCAGACTTTCCATGAAGACACCTTCAGAAACACCTGACTGCCTACAGAAAACTCAAAATCTTTTCTCTATAAATCTGCATAAGATTTTTGTCAATCAAAAGCGGCTTTAAGACGGTCTCGGATCAACTTGACAGTATTCTCAATCTTAAAAATTAGCTCGGGACCCAAAACCCGATGTTCTCCTAACTCAGTCTAACACAGAGGAGTACTTACGACCATACAAACTCAGCCAGCAATAGATAATCCTTCCAACTACCCTAAAAATTAATGGCACAACCCCGCAACATATCCTCTAGAATTTGAATAACTTGCTCAAACTGTCCATCGGTCTGAAGGTGATACACAGTACTAAAATCAAGTCGAGTGCATAATGCCTTATGAAGTTTCTTCCAAAACCGAAACGTAAAGTGTGAATCCCTATTAGAGATGATAGAGATCGGAACTCCGTGCAGTGACACGACTTTAGAAACATATAACTTAGCAAGCTTCTATAGTGAGTAATTTTTCCTGATAGGAAGAGAATAAGTGGACTTGGTCAGTCGATCAATGATAACCCAAACCAAATCTTTCTTAGTGGGTGTTAAGGGCAATCCACTGACAAAGTCCATCGTTACCCGCTCCTATTTCCATAGATGAATCTTAAATGGTTGAAGCAACCCAAAGGGCAACTGATGTTCAGCCTTAACCTTTTGACACGTCAGGCAGTGAGACATAAAAGTAGTCACTTCCCATTTCAGATCGGGCCATCAATAAAGTTCTAGAGGTCTTGATACATTTTATTCCTACCAGGATGCATAGCATAAGGGCTATTGTGTGCATCCTTGGGAATCAATTGTCTCAATTCTTTGTCGTTAGGCACACAAATTCAACCCCTACAACACAAAACTTGTTGCCATTCAAACTCAAATCAGAGGTTTCACCCGAATCAATCTGACACAAATGCTGAACTAGAAACTCATCTCCTAATTGTTTAACCCGAATCTGATCGATCCAATCTAGTTTAACTTGCAGTTCAGCTAGTAGACTCCCATCCTTACACAAACTCAGACGAGCGAACACCGCTCTTAGATCGATCATCGCACTACGACTAAGATCATCAGCTACGACATTACCCTTATCGGGATGATACTCTATCGTGCAGTCATAATCCTTAAGCAATTCAACCTACCTTCGCTGCCTAAGATTCAACTTTTTTTGAGTTCACAAATATTTGAGACTCTTGTGGTCGATGTAAATGGTACATCTCTCACCAAACAAGTGGTGCCTTTAGATTTTCAGAGCAAACATCACTATAGCTAACTCAAGATCATAAGTAGGATAGTTACCCTCGTGCGACTTGAGCTATCGTGACACGTAAGCCACCACTTTACCATCTTATATTAGAAAATATCCTAGACCAACGTGCGACGCGTTATTATAAACCACAAACTCCCAACCCGATTCAGGCTGAACAAAACAAGAGCTTGTGTTAGAACAAACATGACTTTTTCGAAGCTAGACTACTACACATTAGACCACACAAACGGGGTGTCCTTACGTAGTAGCTTCGTCAGAGGTCATGCAATTAGGGAGAATCCCTCAACGAACCTTCGGTAGTAACTTGCTAAACTCGAAAAACTCCAAAGCTCAGGCACATACTTCAATTGTTTCCAATCGACTACAGCCTTAATTTTCTTAGGGTCGACTTGGATTCTTTCGACGGTCACAACATGCCCCAAAAAAGAGACCTCCTATAACCAGAACTCATACTTACTAAATTTAGCATACGGTTGCTTTTCCCGAAGTGTTTGTAGAACTATATGAAGATGCTCGTCATGCCCAATCCTGGTCTTTAAATAAATCAGTAAGTCATCAATGAAGACTACTATAAACTTATCCAAATACAGCTAAAAGACCCAATTTATTAAATCCATAAACACAGCTAGAGCATTCGTCAATTCGAAAGGCATAACCAGGAACTCGTAATGTCCATAACTGGTTCTGAAAGTAATATTCTACACATCAGCCTTTTTAACCTTGAGCTAATGGTAGCCAGAACGAAGATCAATCTTGGAGAAAATAGAGGCCCTGCAGAATTGATCAAATAAGTCGTCGATACTCGGAAAATGGATCCTTATTTTTATTGTCAACTTGTTTAGTTGACAGTAATCTATACACATTCTCATCAATTCGTCTTTCTTCTTAACAAACAGGACCGTTGCTCCCCACGGAGACACACTCAATCTAATAAACTCTCGATCGAGAAGTTCCTGAAGCTGAGCTTTTAGCTCTGCAAGTTCCTTTGGTGTCATGTGATATGGCGCAATAGAGACAAGAGCAACACCGGGTAACAGATCAATGTCGAACTCGACCTCCTTATCTGGAGGTACTCCTGAAAAATCCTCGAAAAAGACATTCAAAAAGTCCCACACAGTACGAATATCCTTTATAAAAAGCTTAACATGTACAGAATTGGACACAAAAGCAAGATATGCCTCGCCCCCTCTCTGAACTAGCTTTTCAGTTACAAGGGCAAAGATTACGTTAGAGAGATAATCTCAACGCTCACCGATCATTACAACCTCATTGTTCTCATCGATTCTTAGAGCAACCCTCTTAGAAGCACAGTCAAGACTAACCTAATGTTCCATGAGCCAATATATTCCCAGAATTAGGTCGAACTCGCCGAAAGGAAATTCTATTAAATCTGCCAAAAATACCACACTTTGTATTTCTAACGGGACCCGTCTATACACTTTATTAACTCGAACCGACTGGCCTAAAGGAATAATCATGGAAAACTCCCTAGTAATACTCTCAATAGATATACTCAGATTTGTAGAAACAATACTAGCTACAAACGAGTGTGTAGACCTAAAATCAATCAGAGTAAAATACGGAACAAAATGAATAAGGAACGTACCCTCTATAATGTAGGCATCATCACTAGCAACACGACGTCTCGTTGCTCAAACTAATACAGGCTTTCGTGTTTCAGTCTGACCCACACCTCTACCTGGTGCTCCCCTAAGTGGTTGCTGAGTTACTCTTGGAGGCTAAATGGAACCCTGAACTGGAGTCTGTGCCACTGCACGCACCTGATCCAATTGATGCGAATAATATCGAACCTAATGTTCCATCAACCTTAAATAGAGGCATGCTCCCACAGTTCTCAAGCACTCACCCGGATGGCGCTTCTCGCAGTTGCTACAGAGCTGAATCTCAGTCCCTGTAATTGATGCCTCGGTCATTGGAGGCCCGTCAAACCTCGCTCGTTTCTTAGGGCGCTGTTTAGAACTAGAGGGACCGGAATCCCTCTTGGTCTTACACTGACCTCTCTCTCGGTCACGCCTCTCGTGCTCATTGCGCTTTACCTCCTCCACTATCTTAGCCTTACCAACCAAGAATTCAAAAACCCGTTCCCTCTGAGGAGCTATCAAAACTCGCAGATTATAACGCAAGCCTTCCTCCAATCTAACACATTTGTCATAATTATATGCTACCAGAGCCTGCACATACCTACTCAATTTTAAAAACTCGGCCTCATACTTGGCCACAGATCGATCGCTCTAAACCAGACTCATAAACTCGCGTCAGTGAGCCTCTACGTAACTCGCTTCTACATACTTACTCTGAAAGGCATTCTTGAAGTAGTCCCAATTAACCTATTCGAGCTGAGCACCTTGCTTAACCGTCAACTACCACTGATAGGCTTCATCCCGGAGCAAGGATACAACACCCCTCAATTTCTGAGCGGGAGTGCAGTCAATATCGGTCATAATACGCTTGGTGGCCTTTAGCCAATACTTGGCCACGGTAGGGGCGACTCCAATGAAACCCCTAAACAGTTCAGCCCCATTCGATCGAAGCTGCTCTGCAAGCGACCCTCGACCTCTAGATTCTGAACGGGTCCCAATGACCCTCTCTAATGCTTGAATCATAGCCTGGGACAGTAAGTCATCCCTAGCTGTTGGGGTCTGAGATCTAGTCTCAACAGTAGGAGTACTAATAGTCTCACTGGTCTCTAAATTGGGCATACTGCCTCTAGAGGATGACTCTGCTCGAGCTCCTCCTTGACACCCGCAACGTCCATAACTATTGCGCAAACTCATTTTATTTTCAATTTATCTACAATTTCATAATTGCACAGGTCAGTTCAGAACGGAACACTTAACCAAACAACAGTTTACTTACTACAGTATCTCAACTAATCACAATAACTGAGTAGAAACATTTACAGGTTTGGCGTCGGAGACTCGGTGTTTTACAAAATTGATTCCCAGGATAACTCAAATACCTTAAACGCTATTAGGAAAACCCACTTTTACAACCGCAGTTTAAAGTCGTCTAATAGATTATAAATAATCATGAAAACCCAATCGTAAATCCAACAATCTTAGAAAGTCATAATACGAAGAAAATATTAAAATTACTGATAATATAATAATGTGATAAAACAGAATGATCGAGCTTCTATTACGCTGACTTGATCAAGATTTTGAGTTACCTAAAATTCAGTCAACAGACAAAATGAGTTGATAACTCCATGTACAAAACAAATGTAAAGTCAAATAGAATCATCAATATAACGATGATTTCCCAAACTCGTGCTCAAAATCTAAATCAGAGGATATTCAATACAATATTAATAAATCAGATGAAAAACATAATAATTCAAGATCAGAATCAGTACAGATTAGTTACAGATGCAGTTTTCCTACCCCATCAGCTACACACCAACTCTGACCAACCGAACACGTTATTAAAGCAATTTAATATCCATCCAGCCCTACACACCATATAGTGTCGGTACGACACATTCAATATGATTGCAGACTAGCTGCCAGATCAAGTTGCGATAAAACACCAGATTCAGATATAGCCTGTGGCTTAGCCACTGAACTAGAACAGATCACTCCCTTTTTTACACATTTCCCATACAATGCAGATGCAAATTATAGATGTTAGATGTCAAGAACGTATACATAATTACTTGGATACAGTTCATATTCAGATTGTATAGGTCAATATCATTACAGTTATAGCATTTAAGCTAAGTTTAGATAATCAACTATTCAATCTTGGATCATTAGATAGCAACATATACGGTTTAATTCAGATAATGCGAACACTACGAAAGCCCTGTGTTCGATTCAAACGACTCTTATGGCCCTCGGGAGAATCCCATTTCTGACCCACACGCCCCAAAAAGCTGGCCTACGTGGCTCCACACGACCTGGAACACGCCCGTGTGTTTCTAAATCGTGACCAGTGAGTTACACGGCCTGGGCACACGCTCATGTCCCTAGCCCGTGTGTCGACAACCATGTTTTTTGGCATCTAAAATTCACTGAAGTCGGGTTTTCGGTACGTAACTAATAACGTGTTGACGTAGGAACAATGCAGAAGAATCCCGAAACCTAATTTCCATCCAACAACCAATCAAACAACTAAAACGATAAAAATCACATACATTAATACTCAACCAATTATGTCGAGAACCTCGACACGAAACTTCCAGCAAACGAACGCTTACCGATAAATCAACAGAACTAACTCGAAACAGAAGGCGAATGACCACTTTCCTTAGTATTCACACCTAAGGGAAAGAGATCAACGACAATTTAACAGAGAATTCAAGTGAAACAGACAAAGAAATCCCAATTCAAATATACAAACAGAAACCAATAGAACTTTGTAGAAACACAAGACTTTACGATAGAACTTACACAGAGGTTTTCTAACAACTCATCGAACAACTTAGGACCCTCAATTACTTTTGGTAACCATTGGCCGATCACAATCAAAAATAAAAATTCAAAAGAAAGAAGAAACATAAAAAGAAAAGAAAAGAAAGAAAAGGAGAAAGAAGATGGGGAAAAAGAATATTGTTTTAAAATATAATTTAACTACCAACAGAGTTCTAGCATTTAGCAAAATTTTTGTAACACCAACGCTGAGACTTGAACATAGGACCAGAGAGTAGACAGATTCTTAACCAATGAACCAGTAGGCTCATTCTTGACTTAGATTATCAAGGAAATAAACTTAAGTCAATGGCTTAAGAGTAGAGGTTAATTTTAAACAAAAGAGCAAAACTTCCTAAAGACTCGGCTCAAACCCCTGACCTCAAACACACAAACAGAACTCATAGCCACAAATACAAAGACTTAATTACAACAGAATTCAACAGTCAAACGTTTAAATTTTTGGGGCGTTACAATTGCAATAGGATTAGGAATTAGTTTAGAATTATAGTTTATTTAAATTAAGGACTAAAAAAAAAAACAATTTTGGGGCTGGGTTAGTTTGAAAATTCAATACTTTACGATGTAAAAACAAGAAAATAAAATATTTTGACTAAAAGGTACAGAAGGAGTTTCAAACTTAGGACTTAAAGAGAAAGCTAAGACTTTACCACTAAACCAATAGGGTCGTTCTTATTAATTCTTTAACAAAGTTAATTTTTTAAGGCATTCTAAATTCTCTTACCCTATGCTTAAAAAAAGGAAAATTTAAATTTTATACCTATCTCTTCTAACCCTATTTTTAGATGTAAAAAAGATATATAACATTTAAAAAAATAATAATTATAGTATTACTTGTCAACATCTCATTGGACAAGAATTTTATAAGAAAATATAAAAAGGGTTGTTAATTTTTTTAAATGATGTGCCACATGTGAAGTGTAGACAAAGTGTTGGACAATGTCATACTAAAGATAGCTAATTGTGAACAAAAGTTCTGTAAGTGTTGATATTGTTCGATGAGATATAATTGAAGAGCTAAATTGCATATTAACAATTTTAAAACTTCTAATCCTTAACAAAATCTAAATGAATTTATTTAAAATTTCAATTAATCAAACGCAATTTTAACTTTATATTCGTATTTATTATAAAGATTTTATATTCGTGACTTTATATAAAATACAATAACAAGAAAATTGTAACCCATCCATAAAATCTAAAAGCAATAATATTTGGATTATGAAAATTATATGACAAACTGAAAAGAAACATTCATTAACCCCGTCAATGGCTAATCGATAAATAGAAAAGTCTATGAATTTAATTTTAATTATAAAAGAAGGGCACACGTCTTTTGACTTTTGGCATTCAAGGAGTCAATCACATTCTCATTTCTTTCCGGACCATGGCTGATAAAAAAAAAAAAAAAAGAGTCTGTCGGAGCATGTGCGTTGACTTTTAGCACTACCCAGTTGACCTTTGTCAATTGGCACATGGTTTTGTGACAAAGTCATGAAATTTTTCTTTATTTCACTTTTTCGAGAAAGTCTCTCTTAAAAGATGATGGGAGTCGGCCGCTATCATCCATAGCTCAATCCCCTTTCAACCCTAATATGTTTATGATGATTTTTTTTTTTCCCAAAATTTGTCAAGAAACTATAAATTTACATGGATATCTTTATTCATAGAATTTTTATTTCTTTTTCTTTTTTCTCACTTGTTTTGTAATTAATGCAAACATACTTTTTCATAATATAATTAATATAAACATGTTTTCTTTTAATTAATATAAAAATGTAATTTATTAAACTTATTTTTATTGACTTCAGTGGAAAAATTGAAGTTTAATCACTATAGTTAAGAGTTTAATTTATGATCACATCATATATTATAGAAACATGATACAAAAAGATAATTATAAGAGAAAAAATATATAAATATGGGTGGTAAATTTAAAATTTTAGTTCATATATATAATCACTATTTCACATGTAGATATGTATATGATTACAAGATAATTATTTACACTATTAAAATTTCTTATTAAGTTTGGAATCTCAAGTCAACGGGCATCAACTCAATTAGTAAAAAAAAAAAAAACTAAAATTATTGTTTTGTTAAATATAGTGATAATTATATCTTTTAAATATTTTATAAAATAAATTAAAATTTTCAATACTCTTAAACTAACTACTTAAAAGAAACATTTTCTCAAATAAAACTATTTATTTGTTTTTCTCAAAAACTAAACTGTTCATTATTACTCATTAACTTCTAATTATTAGAAATATATATATATGTATATATATATATATCCACCTTTTTTAAGATATTATTATCTCTCAAAATGTAAAAATTTTATATGAAATATTATTATTTCTCAATATAGATGGGCTTAGGCAAAGCTTGAGACCAATCTTTAGAGCCGAGTTGGACTAGGACAAACATTAAGTGTGCTAATAACATTAGATAAGTTTGCCATGTTCCAACCTATGGACATCTCTATTTAAACATTAGTGTTTATTTAATTCACATATAAATATGTATACATGTTATCACTAGTTTATATATGGTTATGGATGCATATGAAATAACCTTATATTTTAAAGACAATAATTAAAATTATTTTAACTTTTAACATTTATACCTCCCCCTCTCTCTATATATATGTTAAAATTGAATAAAGTTATTTTTGTCATTTCCAATTGAGTTGGTGTCCGATTAACTTAGTTATAGGTTTATATAAATGTAGAGCATATAATATTTTTTTTCTATCTTAAGTTTCCTTTTTAACTTAATTTTAACGATTTCTTTAAAAAAAATTAATATATTAAATCTAATTTTTCAAATAAATTAATATATATATATATATATATGTATGCATATGATCGCTATCTCATAGTTTCCAGAACAAGATCGGATTTTGATTGAACTAGGAACTAGTGGTCCAATAGATTCATCAAATACTAAAATCAATAAAAATTGATTGAACCACTAAAAAATTATTGAAGTTGTAACGCCCCAAAAATTTAAGTCTTTAATTTTTTTGCATGATATGACATAAGTTGCTTGTTTGCTCTAATGGCTAAGTGATTTGGGTGTGTATGGGAGTGTTTGAAAAGCCTGGGTTCAAGTCTTGGCTTTTGCAGAATTTTTAGTTTTGCTCTTAAATGAATCTGGACACTGGCATTTAGGCCTTATAAATAATAGTGCTTGTTTTATGACAAAAAGAGCTTGTGGTCTAGTGGCAAGATGGCGTGTTGTGTAACTGTGAGGCCTGAGGTTCAAGTCCTGGGTTGCACAATGGAGTATTTATTTTGCTGCTTGAGCTGTGTAGGTAGTGGAGTTGGACTGAAACACGGCTAAGGGGAGTTTGAATAGAATTTGAATGGAGTTGTTGGGGGAGTTGAGGAGAAACCAGTAGAGTAACTCAAGGAGGGATAAGGGGGGAGATACTAGGAGAAAATCAAGGAGTTTGATTGAGAGGAAGTGTTGTGCCGTTTGGGGGAACTCTAGCTTTGAGAATTCAGCTGGGGAAAATGTTTGTCATTTTCGGCATTGGAGGAACATTTTGGTGTTAGCATATGCCGAATTCTCCTCTTCTTTTCTTTCATTTATCGGCTTTTGGTTCTTTTCGGTTTCTATCCTAGCTGATTCGCTCTCCTCCCTTGTTTCCATTTTCTTTTCTCAAATCTGGCCGAATAGTATATCCCTCATTCCTTTCTCTATTTTTCTTTTGGTGTTCTTCTGTTTTGGGGTTTGGCCGACTGTTCCCGTACTCTACTGTGGTGTTATGGTTTCGGTCTTACAAGAGTTCTGACGAATCGGTAGGTACTCATAAGTTCCCTCCTTTGATTCTCTATTATTTCTTTATGTGTTCAAATCCGTTTTCTTCTATCTTTTTCGAAAGTCGAATGCTTCTTCTTACGTGTTCTAATTGCGATTCTTGTCTTTTCCTTGCGATGTGGTGGTTTGTTGGGTACTAGGTATTTCAGTAGAGTGAAGGGGTGCAAATGACTGAAGCAATCAAAACCTTTTTCGTTCATCGTTCAGTTAAGGTAAAAGCATTATCTTGGGTTTTTGAGCATAGGCCGAATATCCCTATGTTTCTGCAACTTTGATATTCATGGATTTAAGCCACTTGTGAATGATTCTACCTGATGAGATTTGTTGTTATTGCAGTAAGTCGGCAAGTAGCGTTCGATCGTTTTAGTCAGCGATCTAAGATGAGTAAATCGTATATTACTCAGTCAAGGTTGGGTGCTTGAAAAACTTGGAGCGGTTGCGTAAACAGGTGTGTATTCACACTGTTTTGACTGTAGAACGGTAAAAGCTGAAAAGTCAAAAAGCCGAAAAGCCAGAAGATTGGGCTTGTAGGTCACATGGGCGTACAAAGGCTCGTGTGGTCAAACCGAGCCCATGAATCACGGGCGTTTGACTGTAGAGGCCTCCATGAGCATTTTCATGGGCTTAGGCCGTAATGGGCCACGTTCGGCCAAAAAGGGGCCGTGTGGGCCCAATGGGCTCGTGGGTCCCACACGGATAAAATTCACGATTTGTGGAAAATACTGTACTGGGCTATGTAGGTCTCATAGCCATGGTGAAATCTGGGCTGAACGGGTCGCACGAGTGTGTGGGCCCACTTGGGCCGAGTAACGGGCCTTGGGCCCATTTACACTGTTATAACCATTTAGGTTACCGGAGTCGCTCGAGGCGACTGTGGACTCCCGAGAGGTCGATATCTGCACTGAGACCCCAAAGTAGGTAAAATGACCAAAATACCCCTAAAAGGTGAAATGACTATTTTACCCTTAATAGATGGAATTGACCGTTATACCCCTAAAGGTAGGTTGACTGATGTGTTCATGATTTGTAGATGACTGTTACTGAGTATGACATTCTGTATATACGTAGGATTTATGACATGACTTACTGCATGGGGTTGAGATATTGTTATGGAAGAAGTATAATGTACTGGTGGCCTTGCCACATATACTATTACTGGCAACTTTGCTGCGATATTAGTGTATTGGCTCGGTGGGTCGATTTTATCCCCACATGGTGTGTTGGTGGTACGGAGTGGTGTGTTGGCTGGATTGGGATGGGTTGCATTATTGCACTGTACTGATATGGTATTAGGCTAAGGCCCACATCTGCGCATCTTGTATTGGGCTAAGACCCATCTTGCATTATTATCGAATCGGGTTCAAGCCCGCATCATTATCTGCGTGTTGTATATGGACTAATTGATAGGGGATTACACACTGAGTTTTTCGTAAACTCACCCTTTCCTTTTTACTGTACAGGTAATCCTCTGCCATAGGCGATTTGGTGCTGTGAGGGGATCGGAGGTGGCCACACAACTGCAGCTGTTCTACACTTGCTTTCATTTAAATTTAAAGATTGTGTTGGGTTTTGTTTATGTAATAAGGCCATTTATGTTTGTTTAAAATTTTAATTTGGCTTTTGCTTACTTATTTTAAACTGCTAGTTTAGGAGAAGACGAATTTTCAAAATAATTACTGTTTTCGAAGACACGAAATTTAAACATTAGAGTTTTCAAAAGCTTCCGCGATTTTAAATCAACCTATTACAATAATAGCAGCTAATAAGGCAAACGTTTTGACTAGATGATTTGTTAAATAATAATAAATGGGTTTTAAACTTACAAACGAGTTTTTACCAACAAGTCTAATTTTTGAAAGACACTTCCGTGTGACACGCCAGTTTCGTCCATAACGGGTTTGGGGTGTTACAGAAGTGATTAAAAATCATTTGAAATGAGATATTTAATAAGTGTTAAAAGTAACATATTTTAACCTTATTCTTAATGCGGTTTTGTAAAGCCCCAAAAATTTAAGTTTTGATTTGCTTCATTGTTGTGTGATTTGATTTTGTTGAGTTGTTAAGAGCTTTGTGTATCTGTTTAAGGTTCTGTGTTTAAGTCCCTGTGTGCGTAAGAAATATTTTATTTTATTTTTCTCATTTTTTAGCAAACTGGTGGAGGAGTTTGGATTAACTTTAAACTCTAGGAAGCAAATTTGTTAGTTGAGGATTAGTGTTGGGGTAGTTTTGATTTTGATTTTATTTTATTAAAAGATTTCTATTTTGTTTTATTTTTTTTCCAAAATCCCTTACCCACGTTTTTCCCATTTTGTGTTTCATCTTCTGTTCTTTTTTTTTTCTTTTCTCATTTCCTTTTGTTTGTTGTTTCGTCCCTTGCTACTTTCTTCAATTTCTTTTGATTCTTGTCTCATATTGCTTCCAATTATGTTCTTGCATTTTGGTGGGGGGTCATTTTCTCCTCTTTTGCGATTTGATTATCCAAGTAATTATAAGTGAACCTCTAGATTCTTGTAAGGGCTTTTAATTAATGGTGAATTTATTTTTTTGGTGTGGGGGTTAATTTTGTGAACTTTCGTTAATAGGTGTTAATCAAGGGGGTCTGAACTCGCCTTCTATTGTGTAGTTTTGATTGGACTGTCGTATCTGTCTAGGTAAGTGATTGAGCATTAGAAGGTTTAATTTCGGTTTGTTAAGGGTAATGCTATCGATTGTGTTGACTAGGGTTTTTGGGAATTGGTGAACTGATACTATGAATTGATCTTTTGAATGACATTTCTAGGATCTAGAGTTCTCGTAGTAGTATTCGCGTTGAAATCGGACTAGGTGTATAACGAGAAATCCGAAAACCAATGAATGGAAAAAGTCGAAAACAACACTATCGATGCCACACGGCCGTGTGACAGGCCGTGTGCTAGACCGTGTGTTACACACGGTCTGGGCCATTTGGGTCGTGTGGACCACATGGGCGTGTGTGAGGTCATGTGCCAGGCTGTGTGGGTCACACGGGCTGGCTATTTTGAATGTGTGGGCTACACGGGCGTGTGGGCCCAAAATTTATAATTTTTTCCTAAGGCCGTATTCGTCGTCCCGGTCGACTGTGGGCCTTCCGTAGGGTCTATTTGTGATTGAATATATTATTAAACATGAAATTTGGTCATCTGTTAATATAATTTCTACTATCTGTAAATGTATTTGGGATGTCATATGATAAATAAAACCAAGAATAAAGTTATATATGTGATTTGTATCTGATATGTTATTTATGATTTCTGCTCTGATTACATCTGATTCTGGGATGGGGTATATATATTATATGGAAGAAATGTTTCTGTGAGAGGCGACATCTCGCCCTCTATACTGGCAGCACAGCTGCGAATATCCTGTAAGTGTCGTAACGACACTAAGTGGTGTGTAGGGTTGGATGGGTATTTCAAACCTCATATGGAGTTTTAGGATGGTCGGAGATGATGTGTAGCGGTTGGGGGTAGGAATTATATATGTTTATCTGCATCTGAACTGCTCTGATTCTGTACTATTAAATTGTCTGATAATAATTATCTTTTTGAGTTTGTTGTTACACATAGAGTTTTGAAAACTCATATTTTGTTTGATTGTTATTTTTAGGTGATCTTCGAACTTAGAAGGATCTATGCAACTAGGAGCTGTTAACATTGTATTTTTCTTAAATTTGACTTATTGAAATTTTAGATCGAGAGTTTTGTAAATTTTGGACTCTCTAGACATTTGGGACTATTTTTGGTTTTTAAACCTTATTTTTTATTTTAGTATAATATTTCTCAAACGTTTTATCGATAACGATTACTTTCTACAAGAACAACGGGTTTCAATTAACAATCTGTGTTTTAAAAAAAAAATACATCTTTCTAAGGATTTCAGTAGCAAAACCATGAGTTTTAGAAAATATAATCAAACATCGCTTTCAAACAAATAGTTAGACGAAAATATGTTTTTAATTCAGGATTTTAAAAGTTTGCGATGTGTTTCAAGATTCACGAAAAACCAAATTTTCAATCATTTAACGTAACAACTCCAGATTTGGCCATAACGTCTAGGTCGGGTTTGGAGTGTTACAATTTTTGAGTGATTATTCGATGTTAATTCCGAAGTTTATGCTCTTAATCCTTTAAATTCATGTTTGCACTTGGGAGCAAAAGAAGCAAAAAATGAGTGAAAACCAGAGCGTCGAAGCAAGCTACAAGAGCTACATGGGCTGAACCATTCCACACAGCTAGACCACACGGTCATGTGACCCACATGACCTACCTTACAGTCATGTGGTAGGCAGTGTCATTTTCACGAGATTTCACACCGAACTTTAGAAAATTATGATTTTTAGGTTGTTTGGGCATTCTAAGATGTATATATGATAAAAATAAGAAGATATGAGAGAGTCATTATAGAATATTCAAGAAAAAAACTCGAAAAATACCATTGAAGTCGATTCTGAAGCAAATTTTCGTCAAGATTGAATATTCCTAGTTGATATCATAGGAGATTATGTTGAGTTTCTTTATTTCTTTCGGTTATACTGTATCTTAGATGTTTTTATTTTCAAATATGAACTAATTTTCTAAATACCTAGGGAGATGAACCCTATGATGGATTTTATCGCTTGATTTTTATTTTACGCAATAAATATTTAATTTCTTGTTCTCAATTATGTGTGCTTAATTCTTGGTTTAATATTTCTAGATTATTGATCCATGTTTGATGTGCTTAAATCGGAGGTTGAATAGACTCTGTTTAATAGTAGATCTTGCATAGTTGAATGTAGTTGCATGCAATCCTAGAAATAGGACGACATAAATCTACTAGATTAGAGTCAAATCTAATAGGGGAATCCATAGCATGAGTTAGGGGAATTCATAGCATGAGTTAATGCAATAATAGGGGTTTTAATTAGAAAGAAATTTCAATTAATCAACATAGAGTCAACTGCTCTTATGCTCAAAAGAGATATTTGCATAATTTAGAGATTTCTATGGATCAAGTTACTAAGTAAAGAAATTGCGTAATTTAGATTAATAGTGACAGATGAAATCTAGGTGGATTCTTTCCTGGGTATTGCTTCGCTTCTTGGTTGTTAATCAGTTATTTTCATGTTTTGTTTTTTGTCGAGTTCGTTAGTAATTAATTTAGTTAACTTTTGTTTTTAATGAATCACTCGAATTTATCGATTAAATAATAGAAAGAAAGTAATTACTAGTACTTTTAGTTTTCGTGGGAACGATATCTTTACTCATTGTAGCTATACTATTAATTGATAGGTGCATTTCCTTAATCAAATTTTTAGTTATTTTTGTGTAGGAAAACTTTATTTCTATTAATTTAGCTATTTTTATTTTATTTTTAATTTTAATATTTTTGTTTTAAATTTAATTATTACATTATAATTTTCGTTTGTTTGATTCCTACAGGTTCCTCTTGGTTTATGACTAAAGGCAACCCATTGGAACGATTAATTTTTGACAGTGAGATCAAAAAAACTGCTCACAGAAATTGGAAAGAAGTTAGAGAAGCAAGGATGGGTTCACAAATTCTAATAAAAAGGACGTTATTGTGGAGATGGATAATAATCCTATTAATCAACGGCCTCCTGCACCTCCTGCTTCTCGTACTATATATGACTATGCTAAGCCCACTCTAATTGGGGCTGAATTGAGTATTGTCAGACCGAGTATTGCTACAAACAATTTTGAAATTAAGTTGAACACAATTAAGATGGTGCAACAGTATGTTCAGTTTTATGGGTTATAAGATGAAGATCCAAATGCTTATTTAGCTAACTTTCTGAGGATCTGCGGCACATTTAAGATTAATGATGTTACTGATGATGCCCTACGCTTATGGTTGTTCCCATTCTGTCTGAGGACCAAGGTAAAACAGTGGTTGAATTCACTTCCACGAGCTTCCATCACAACTTAGGCTCAGATGACTGAGAAGTTTCTGTTGAAGTATGTTCCACCGGCCAAAACAACTAAGTTGAGGAATGACATCTCTTCTTTTGCTCAACTAGAGCTCGAGACATTGTATGATGCATGTGAGAGATTTAAGGATCTTCTGAGAAGGTGTCCTTACCATGGGTTACCTTTGTGGTTTCAAGTCCAAACATTTTACAATAGTTTGAATCCCTCGACTAGATAGATAATGGATACAATAGCTAGTAGAACACTAAAGAATAAGACATCTAAGGCAACCCAATAATTTTTTGAGGAGATGGCACTGAATAACTATCAGTGACAAGTTATAAGAACAAAGTCTACTAAGGCAGCCAGTGTTTTTAATATAGATGAAATTTCTATGTTGGCAAGTTAGGTAGAAGCGTTCAGTAAGAAAATTGATGGTTTGAGTATGGCTAAGCAGATGAATCCGATAATGCAATGTGATGTGACTAGAGCGATGATGATTAATCCGAAATGTTTACCCTTTAGTTCTAACATGGAGCATGAGCAAGTCGACTTTATGGGTAATAATTCTAAACCTCATAATAACCCCTATAGCAATAATTATAATTAAAGATGGAGGAATCATCCAAATTTCTCTTAGGGTGGTTAAGGGAATCAAATGTCACAACCCCCTCTGGGTTTTTAGCAAACTTATCAGCAAGAAACGAAGCCGAATTTGGAAGATATGTTAATGAAATTTATTTCAATGTCTGAAACTAGATTCCAAAATACTCAGATAGCTTTGAGAAATTAGCAGGCATCTATTCAGGGACTCGAGAATCAGATTCGTCAGCTTGCCAAATTGGTTTCGGAGAGACAACAAGGTAGTTTACCTAGTAACACTAAAACCAACCCAAAAGAACAAGCCCATGCAATCTTTTTTCGAAGTGGAAAGGTATTAGTCGAGCCTGAAAAGAAGTTGAATCTAGAAGCTGTTAAGAAAAATGATAGGGTTGAGGAATGCAATAAAGAGCATAAACCGGTGATTAAAAAATATAAACTGCCAATTCCATATCCGACAAAAGTGAAGAAAGACCACATGAATGAACAATATGGTCAATTTCTTGAAATTTTAAAAAACTTGCAGATTAACTTACATTTTGTTGAACCTCTTTTACAGATGCCCAAGTATACAAAAATTTTAAAGGAGCTGTTAACAAATAAAAAGAAGTTAGATGAACTGTCCATTGTGGAGCTCAACGAGGAGTGCTTAGGCATTCTCCAAAACAAATTACCCACTAAGTTGAAAGATCCAGAGAGTTTTACTATCCCTTGTTTTATTGGTAGTTTAAATATAGAAAAAGCTTTGGCTGATTTGGGTGCTAGTATAAATCTAATGCCTTAACAAATGTTCATACAACTTGGTCTTGGGGAACCAAAACCCACTAGGATGAGTATTCCATTAGCTGATAGATCAATTAAGTATCTGAAGGGCATTATTGAAGTTGTACTTGTTAAAGTTGATAAATTTATATTCCATGTTGATTTCGTTATATTGGACATGATGAGGATATTGAGGTACCCATGATCTTAGGTCGACCCTTTTTAGCCACTGTTAGAACTGTTATTGATGTGGGTAATGGTGAACTTGTGCTGAGGGTAGGTGATGAAGAGGTTACTCTTCAAGCACGTGATGCTGTGAGAGTTTCTAGTAAGCAATATGATACTTGTTATTCTATTAATGTTAGTAATCATGCGGCTCAACATTATTTGCAAGAAATCACTCATGAATACATGTTAAAATCGTATCCTTTTCAATGTGATAAAAATCAAGGGACGAGTGGAGAACGAATGGTACAGCTTGATGAATTAGAGAACAAAGGCTTATGCGAACCCAAGAACATTTACAGAAGTAACAAAGTAATGACATGGCGTGCATTTAAAAAGTACAAACCAAATTAGAGTTGGAGACAAAGTGCTACTGGACAATTTAAATCCACGAATGTTCCCTGCAGAAGGAACTTAAGTCAAGATGGTCGAATCCATTTGTTGTATAGAACGTATTCTTATATGGAGCATTTCAGGATTGCTTGTACTTAAGTACATTTTGTTGCATTTAGGACATTTTAGTTAGCATTTTTAATATTGCATTAGGACTTGGACTGTGTTGGAATTGAGTGCTTTTAATCACTTGTGGTGGAGTTTATTTTTGTGTTGATGTGGCAGGAATAGGTTTTGAAACGAAAGAATAAATGAGTGAAGTTTTGTCAGGGCAAAGTGCAGACAGTTTGCCAGCACGGATACCGTGGCAATGCCAGGAAGACCAAGTCAACATTTTTCGCGTAACAGTTCAAATTAAAATTCAAACTTGTACAAGATAAACCCCCTAAAAGAGGAAAAGATAATCACGAACTGTTAGCTAACCCTAGCCTAATCTATCTATAAAAATCGATGAAGGGAATCTCACAAACGGTGAAGAAAAAGTGGGAGAGATCCTTAAGCGTGAATAAGGGTTCGGCTGCGCAAAGGACAGGAAGTCGAAGGCAGTCCTTCTTAGCCATCATAGGATGCTGTGCTGTAAAAGTGTAGACTAAGCAAGGTAGCTTGAGGTTTTGTCCTCGCGAGAGGTAGGTCATTTTAGAACATCTTCTGTACAGTAAAGTAGATACGATTTTGCCAAGGCATTATTGATAGTAAGGGTCGATTCTGAGTAATCATGACCATCCGAATCAACATCACTTTATCCTTATTCTTTGTCGTAGTATCTTTGTCACAACACATTTAGTTGTTTATTTCTTTGTTTACATTCTATTCGGATAATCACTTTCGTTATTGCCATTACATTTCTGCTCTCACTTTTGCCATAGCATTTTCAATTATTCATCTATTCCATCTATCACATACATCATCATTCCTTTGAATTATCACTACATACTTACCATAGCTTTACCAAAGCATTAATTGCATTTTATAATAACTTGACCACTTTTGTGCCTCAATTCGATCCTTGTGGAAACGAAACTCACTCATCACTTTATTACTTGAACTGACATGTATACTTGAACAATTTGCATATCATTTCACATGCGACAGTAACACACCCTGATTACGACACATTCAAGGTAAACGATCACTTTCTCAAACTTTATTTTGGTGGTGATACTAATAACGAAAGAAAAGAGCTTTGGCCCCAAAATTCGACTTAACAGTGAGCTTAAAAAGGGAAGTCGAGCTTAAACTTTAAATAAGTACTCCTCGGGAGGAAACCCAAGTGTGTTTTTTATTTTATTTTAATTATGTTGTGTACTTAGTATACTTATTTTTTTAATATTACTTCAAAATTTTGAAAACAAAATAAAAAAATAAAAAAATAATATATTTTTTAAAAATAATGAGTCAATGCATGAGTATTTATCAAGAGTTTACTAGAATTGTGAGTAAAATAAAATCTTATGATGAAAAAATTAGTAATGAAATTGTTGTTGCAAATTTTTTAAGGAGTTTATCCTATATTTTGATTATGTTGAAGCTATAATTGAAGAGTCAAAAGATTTATCTGTATTTTTTTATGAACTAATGGGTTCCTTGCAAGCTAACGAGTCAAGAATCAATAAGTTACAAGAGATGAGAGAAGAAAATGATTTCCAAGTAAAAGATGAGTCATCGGACCAAAATGAGAAACTAGAGCAAGGTATATCATTGGCGGAGTTACTTTTAGAGGCATAAGACGTGGTAGAGGCAGAAACCAAATAAGGATGGATGAATAGTTGTAGAAGCAAGGTACAATGCTATCATTGTCGCAAATTTGGTCACACTGAAGCAAATTGTAAAGTTTTCAATTCTATTCAATTTAGTCCTCCATTTCAAAAATCAAACATTTACATACCAATTCAATTCAACTAATCAATCTCAAATTGCAATTCATTATATTCAATTTATCAGTCAATTTATCATTTCTTTACGATTTAGTTAATATCTCACCTTTTTTACCAAATTACAAACAATTCAACTTACTATCAAACATACATAATATCATAATCCAAATATATAACAATTTAAATACAATCATACCATATGATCTTACCTGGTCAAATTAGCAAACAAGTTAAATTTACAAGGACTAACCGATAATTTTATCTTTTCCCTCGGTTATCCTCAGTTTGGTTCAATTCCGGATCTAAACGATAATTCAATTCTATTTATCAATTTCAAATTGTTTGTAATGTTTTATTATATGCAAGGAATAGTTCAATTTCACTTTTTGAATGCCCCTAAAGTTTTTCATTTATTCAATTTAGTCCTTAAAATCAAAATTGTCATATCTTTCAAATTTGAGCTTTGATTTCAAAACTGATATCAATTACATCCTTCTATGACACTCTAATATATATAATTACAGAATTTTCACATCAATTTCAAATTTTAAACACTTTAGTCCTTATGTTCAAAAATTAGCAATTACATCTAGTCATTTTTCACATCTAAGCTTAAAATCTAACCACTTAACACCAATTTCATCAAGAATTCATCAATGGAAACTTTTAGAAACTTTAAAAGTTTTACAAATTAGTACATGGGCTAGCTAAATCAAGCTCTCACGACCTCAAAAACATAAAAATTACAAGAAAATGATTAAATTGAACTTACTTATTTAAGGGTCGAATAGCTTGAAGCTTAAAAGAATCGCTTTCTAGGTTTTCTTTTGTTCATTTGGTTAGAAGGAAGAAATAAAGATGATAAGAAGCACTAACATATATATATTAACCTTAATTAAACATAATTAATTAAAGTTTATTTTTTTTTAAACTTTAAGCATAGTTAAGCGAACTTAGTGGAATTCCTTCTCATCCACCATTGATTGGCTACATATAAGTGGTCTAATTGTTCAATTGCTCCTTTGGCTATTTAAAAATTTATAGCGATAAACTTTTACAACTTTTACAATTTAGTTCTTATACCTTAATTAACTAAGCAAGTTATGTTCCAAGCAAGAAGCAAATAAAACATTTTGAATCAGTTTTATTTTACCTTGACTAGTTTGGACAACAATAATACCTTCATCTTCCACTTGGATTTGCTTGTTATCAACAAGGCAAAGCTGCTTCTTTTTTGTCTCATCTAATTTCTTAAAAGCGGACTTGTCCCCATTCATATGATGAGAACAACCACTATCCACGAACCAACCATCTTCTCTTTGGAAAACTACAGAATAAGCCATAAACAACATACTTTCCTTTTCTTCTTCCTTTGAGTAAATAGCTTGACTCACTACAGCAATTTGGACTTTTAGCGGCGTTTTTTTAGGCCTTTAGCGGCGTTTTTAAGCGCCACTAATAGTCTTTACGGCCACAAAAAACGCCGCTAATACAAACGCCGCAAACTTTAGCGGCGTTTATGAGAAAAAAAGCCGCTAAAAGCCATGACTTTTAGCGGCGCTTTTCCCACAAACGCCGCTAAAAGCCATGACTTTTAGCGGCGCTTTCACCACAAACGCTGCTAAAAGCCATGGCTTTTAGTGGCGCTTTTCCCACAAACGCCGCTAATTTGTACAGATTTACAGTGTACAATTTGTCCAATATCATACCCCTCCTGCACTAAAACCAACCAATAACAACAAATATAGTATATAATTTCAACCCAAAACGGCAAATGTAGAATAAAAATCACACCAACTACATTAATTCTAAATGATATTTGAAAATGAATAAAAGATATATGATATAAATTAATGAATGAATTATAACTGAAAATATTCTTACAAAAATGTTAAATGTAACAATGTTAAAAATCATCTTACAATAAAAACATAAATGTCTAAGATGACGGCCTCTGCGACTACTGGAACATCTTCATCATAGTCCAAGTCAGTGGTGAAGTTCTTCATACTTCTTGTTCTGCTCTGCCTCCCTCGCTGCTGCCTCCGCTTTAAGTAGAGAAATTTGCTCTGCCTCTCTTGCTGCTGCCTCCGCCTCCCTCGCTGCTGCCTCCGCTCTAAGTTGAGAAATTTGCTCAACCGTGCTCGTTTGCATCTGAGCTATCTGGTTTTTTAGCCTCTGAAATTTAGCACGAGATTGACTCCCGGAAGGCATGTATTGCTGGGAGCCGGATCCAAAATATTGGCCTGGTAACACTGATCCTTGAAGTCGAACCCGACCATACCTTTCAAGACCCAAAACACCAGTGATAATTCTGTTATAAATAAACTCAAGATTAACAGAACTATCAGTCGAAGCAGTCGTACCTTTCAGGACCCAAAACATCGGTAATAATTCTATTATCGATATCCTCAAGATGAACAGAACTATCACTCGAAGCAGCCGCTTCATACTGTGCCTTCTTCTCCTTTAGTTTCTCCTAATAAATCAATCAAAAAGTTAGAAACAAAATATACAATAAGAAGGAATGCAACATAACATTATTAATTTAAAACTACTAACGAAGAATTAAACTATTATAAGTAAACATTATAAATCCATTTTTAATAAATCAAATTTTATTAAGTAAATATACCATAATCTCTCCGACCGGATGTCATCGGAGACCCATCCTTCTTCCTATGCGTAATGTCAAAAAGCTGAACGCGTCTAACTTTTTGACTGGTGGAGACTTCCTACAATGTTGTAGTAGAAATATAATTTAATAGTATAAAGTCATTAATATTTGTGAAATTAATAAATTATAATACCTCGGCCTCAGCTACAGAAGCAAAACTTCTCGACCCTGCCGTGTGCATGAATTTTTGTTTCTGCCTGCTGCTCGTTCCGACACGCTCACGGTCCTACATAACGAAATTATTATTACGTATATAGTAAATACTATAA
Source organism: Gossypium sturtianum (assembly GCA_025698515.1). NCBI lineage: Eukaryota > Viridiplantae > Streptophyta > Magnoliopsida > Malvales > Malvaceae > Gossypium > Gossypium sturtianum. Next base: position 111,595,128 of record CM046953.1, read on the forward strand.
ACCGAAAAATTTATAAGAATTTAGAACTAGGTAATACCTCTCCTTTCTTTGAGTTCCAGAATCTAACCGCATCTTCCCATTGATACCTCAACATCCCCGGCGGGACATTTCGCAGTTTATCCTTGAGGCTTATTTCTTTCTTAAAATATTCTTTTTTCAATGTGCTTTTGTGGTCTCTCCATTTTTTTCTCAATGTCTTCTTTATATAGTCATCGGAGACCTCCAAAGCAAACCTCTCCTAAAAAAACATAAGTTTAGAAAGTAAATATAAATGAAACTTCAACCAAAGTATTATAAATTACATTCACGTTTTGTTACCTTAATGTTCTCTAGAGCTTGATTTTTGTTTGCATCAGGCATGTGATGCCATGACTCGTAATTGATGGGCAACATATTTGTATTTCGTGCAATAATGCCCAAATAGCCTGCTAGAAGTCGAGCTTCAGGGCCAACAGGCTGGCCATGAATGTTTCTCCTTACTTGCATACGCTTGACGGAATTTAATTCGTATAAATCTTTAAGCAGCGTACGTCCGCGACCTCTGCGCGTCCCACCACTCTCAGCTGAACAATGATATATTATTGTTATATTAAAATTGAAAAATGAATCAATAAAAAAAGTCAACATGCATGTAAAATAAACTTAACATTACTTTGTAATTCTGCAGGCTCATCATCTATGTCAGGCACATTAGAGGATCCAACTATTGTTTGTTGTTCACTATTGCCCTCTTCGGAATTTCTGAGATTCTCATGCACAATATTTAAATCTCGTAATCTTCTTCTACTCATTTTCCCTGCAATACACATAAAATAGTTGCAATTTTAGTAACAAATAACAACAATAATGGTACATATAAAATATTTAAATTATATAAAATGACCACGATTAAAATTATAATATTACATATAAATAAAAAAAATAGTAAAATCTTACTACATCATAATTCGTTTGAACAGTTCAATTAATTAAATAAAACCTCATAATTGACTAATGAACATTAATTCACTGACTTTTTTTAAAAAATAACTCACAGTATGGCAGATAACAGATAAGTGGATGTCGAGGGCTGCCAACAGCGATTCAGAGGGCTGCCAAATAATAACCATAATTTGTTTATCACCTCATTAGAACACAAATATGCAAACTTACATGGAAAGTTGGAAACATATGTAAATATATTATAATTCGCATCCATTATATTATAATTCTATTGATAATATCCTCAATGTTTTATTCATTTAAGGCACAAGCATAGATGAAGCAAGAATCAAAACATCAATACATACTCGGAAAAGAAAAATAAAATTGTTATAGATAGTATTTATTTATACTATATAGAATGTGCCTAATTGAGCTAGTATCACTAGTTAAAAGCACAAACTATTCACATACATTATGAAATTTATTAAAACAAATACATATGAAATTTATTAAAACAAAAAGTCTATTCACATACATTATTAAACACTGATTTCATACCTGTTAAGTTATTACCACCAAATCCAATCCAACAGTTGCAGGAACAGTAGGAAGCAGAACTAAAATACAAACAACATATGAATTAACAAATGCTATTGATTAATTACAAAATGCTATTTACTAAAAATTAATACTCACATTCTTAGGACAGTAGTGAAGTCACTCACTTGATTATTTCACTCAATGCACTCAAATATATATTCCACTATGAACAAAATAAAGTGCTCTCAGTTTAGTACATAAAAATATGCACAAGACATTTTTTACAATTAATCTTTCCTCGAAATAGATATAACAATATCCACAAGAGATATCTTTTAGTAATTCAGGATAAGTCTTAATCTTCGTAATATTGTTAAGAAGTTATTTTTTAGTAAATTCATGTGGGCTCAATAAGCCAAATCTGAAAAAAAAAAATCTATTCTAGGTTTTGTGTTTTAATTGGTTACAAATGCTAAAGCAATTAAATTTTAATGTCTTAACATTTTAATGTGATGATTGCCAAATTTAATCCGAAAAATTTTTAAAACCAACTTGAGAATAGTGGTGAAATGCATATACCAAATAATTATTCAAGTCTTTTGTTTATTTACTTTGATTTTTTCCCACTCCCTTCAAGTGTTTGCTATTTAAGCAAAAAATTAGTTTTGTTTTAATTATTGGTAACTTTGATTACGACCATTTGGTAGTGGCAATAATGTTTACCGTCAATAAACACCTTTAATTCTCAATTTTGATTAAAATTTTAATAAATAAATTTAAGTTTCAGATAAATTAAATAGATTTAAATCCAGTTATTTAAAAGAAATAAAATAAGAATAAACCACTCATATATAGAAGACAAAATAGAACTGATTGAAAGGACATTTAGCATTAAGGAATGGATAATATTAGAACAATAAAACTACACAGTCAAGTTTAAAAAACACACAGACACGAAGTAAAAAGAAAAAAAAAGGTGAAATATTTTTTTTAAAAGGACGAAATTTTCTGTTTTAAAGAAAAATACACATAAGCAAGTGATGAAAGTTTGAAATTGCTTAGGACAGGGAATGTCATGGAATTGGAAGATTTAAAGCGCAATAAAAGCGTATTCATACCAAGTCTGAAACAGCAGTGTGTAACTTTGGAGACCAGTTAACCATGTAAGACCCTAAAAGAAGATATCATATCAGGTAAACTAGGTTAGTTACTGAGACTAATATAGTGCAATTAACAATAAAATCAAATAAAAAAATCTGAGCTGAGTTGTATAGTTGAATATTTGATAAATGAACAAACAGAAAATAAAGTAGTTCCCACATCCTACCACCAAACACTAGAGAATATATTCAAGTCACCAATAAAAATATTCCACAACCATGTATAATATTCTTATATTGCTATAGCAAAAGCAAAGAAAGCAATGGTGAAAAACAACGCAACAGTTAACCGACAAACACCTATATTAAACTTACTCCAATCATAAAACACCTAATATACAATAATAATATTTTATATAATAGCACTTATAGCGCCAATATGAGTTACTAAATATTTTGAAACCAATTCAAAATCTCAGTATGCAGTTTCCATATAAGTAGCTTACATAAAAATAAAATGTATATTCGTAACCATATTCATGTAAAAATGATAAAAATATAAAAAGTACTTGACTGACAGAACCTATTCTTGGTAAGAAGTGAAACAACATTTCAGCAACCCCATCAAACACTTGAGCATTCTAACACCCACAAATTTAAAAGAACATCTAGATCAAAATGCTTTAGCATGTTTGGCTCAATTATTTCAAAGAGGAGTGAAACTTCTAGATCTTTAGGCGTACGTCTACATTCAAATCTGAGCAATAATTAAGAAAAAGGAAAAGAAAATAATGGAAGGTAACAACAAACTTTCCTTTAGAACAAGTTCCAACAATTTATTGTTTGTTTCCACCAGTAAGTCTAAAACAAGGACCAAAATGTGAAACTCAAACACCCAAAGATTAGCAAGGCTTTTTCCTCTCTTTAACACCCTTTCTGACATTTCATTTATGTTAGGGTGATGGGAAAATGCTACAATCAGCTCCTAAATGTAATCCCAATAAATCCATTTTGACCAGTAACAAAACCCAATCCATCTCAGTCACAACAAAATGGATTACACAAACAAAGCCCTAAATTAAAGCATTATAATACACAGCTAGATGCACAATAAAAGAAGATTATACATGGTTGTGGAATTTGTGTCATAGAAGATAAAGGCTGAAAGCCTTCTAAAAATCAGCTTCCCTACTTCTGAATCAAAAAGCCAGCAAGAGAAACCAGAATTTTTTTTTTCTTTCCCTACTTCTGGTTCAGGGCCTATTTTAATATTTTATTCAAATATTTTCCTCCTTATAAATTCCAAACTTATTTTCTTATAAAATTTCCAAAATTTGAGTCTCTGGTCCCATTAAACTGATTTATTTGCAAAAATGGTACTTTTATCCAAAAAAATCCATTAAAGAAACCCAGACGAAGAAAAGAATTAGAAAATTAAACAACATAAAATATTTTACAACATATAAATTTCAACTTATTTTCGTCTAAAATTTCCTAAATTTGAGTCTCTGGTCCCCTTAAACTGATTTATTAAATATTTCAGCCAAATTTGTTCCTCGTTATAAATTCCAACTCATTAAGTAAAATTTCAAGAGTTTGAGTCATCGATGCCAATAAACTGATTTAACTAATAAAAATAAAGTTAGATCTTTTCCTAATTCAATAACAAGAACATCCGCATAATAAAAAAAATATCACAGAAAAACACAATGAAGAACAAAAAATCCAAGCATCCAAACTAAGAAATGAATTAGAAAAACAAATAAAGAAATGGGTTTTGGAAAAATGAAATCAAAATTACCATAAAACAAGGTAGAGGGTTTCCGTGATAACCTTGAGGGGTTGAAAGCTGAAGTTCTTGATAAAAAAATTTAAGCCCAAAGGGAATCGTCAAAAGTTGAACCTCTAAACCTTTTATTAGCGCAAGAAACTTTAATAATATCTAAAGGAGATAATTTTGATAGAATTATGCGGAGAGGTAAATACCCTAGCCCATCTAATTCCAACGACGGTGGAGTAGAGAAGATGCGTCGGCAGAGAGAAGAAGCGAAGAGTTGCAACAGTTAAACCGAGGAGAGAAGATTGGATATTGGGAAACTAGGTTAAAAAATTTTGGGAAGAAGAAGTTGTGGGAATTTGGGGGAAAACGGGGAAATCAACAGAGGCAGAGAATAAAGCAAATTCGGGCCTCTAATACAAGAATAAAGACGATGACGTTTTGCAAAAATCCTAAATGAAATTCGTGGCGTTTTTATTCAAAAACGCCGGCAATTATAAAATTTAGCGGCGTTTTATAAAACGCGCCACTAATAAAACTGATGGAACGATGACGTTTTTTCATGATTTTTGCGGCGTTTAAAATAAAACGCCACTAATAACAAAAAAACGACGCCGTCTGCGATCTCTTCACGGCTATTTGTGGCGTTTTTTAAGAAGCGCCAGTAATAAAAGATGAAAACGACGACGTTTAATTGGCAGAACTTTGTGGCGTTTTTAAACAAACGCCGGTAATTCATACCTTTTGTGGCGTTTTTTATACAAGCGCCACTAATAATAAAGTATCATTTACTCTCTATATTTTTATAATATTATTAATTAATCAAAATACCTAATATTATTAACACTAATTAATCAAAACCTAAACATTATACCATTAAACTATATCCTCATAATCCTAAACTCTAAACTATATCCCCTAAAACCCTAAAACAATGACACTAATTACCCTAAAACCCTCTAAACCTTAAACCATTAAACTATATCCCCTACTAAAGTACTGAACTATATATTTAGAGTACGTATTTAGGGTTTATTGTGTCGAAAGTGTGTGTATGATGTAGGTTTGGGGTTTAAGATTTAATAATTTAAGGTTTAAAGGTTTTAGGGTTTAAAGTTTGGGGATTAAGGTTAGGGGTTTAGTGGTTTAGGATTTTATACCCCTAAATATATGTACATTTTTTTATCTCTAATCCATAAACACTAAACCCTTAAATACAAAATCTTAAATCTTAAAACTTTAAACCCGAAACCCAAAACACTAAACCCTTAAACCATTAAATATAAATCCTAAAACTCTAAACCTTAAACCTTAAATCCTTAATAGTAAACCCCAAACCTACACCATACACACTACACTTGAAACACTAAACCCTAAACCATTAACACTAAATCATAAACCCTAAACAGTAAACCCCAAAATAAAATAATTTTTATATTGAATTATTATACGAGGACCAAAACGGCGCCGTTCTAGTTTCGAAACAATTTGATTTTTTGTGGCATTTTTAATAAAAACGCCGCTATTATTGGGCCTTTTTACAATTTTTATATTGAATTATTAAACGGGGACCAAAACGGCGCCGTTCGAGTTTTGAGATAATTAGATTTTTAGCGGTGTTTTTATAACAAACGCCGCTATTTCTTACCTTTAGTGGCGTTTTCCGAAAAAACGCCGCTATATCTCTAACCTTTTGTGGCGTTTTTATTAAAAACGCCACTATTATTGGGCCTTTTTACAATTTTTATATTGAACTATTAAACGGGGACCAAAACGGCGCCGTTGGAGTTTTGAGATAATTAGATTTTTAGCGGCGTTTTTATAACAAACGCCGCTATTTTTTACCTTTAGTGGCATTTTCAGGAAAAACGCCGCTATATCTCTAACCTTTTGTGGCGTTTTTAATAAAAACGCCGCTATTATTGGGCCTTTTTTACAATTTTTATATTGAATTATTAAACGGGGACCAAAACGGCGCCGTTCGAGTTTTGAGATAATTAGATTTTTACCTGCGTTTTTATCATAAACGCCGCTATTTCTTACCTTTAGTGGCGTTTTCTGGAAAAACGCCGCTATATCTCTAACCTTTTGTGGCGTTTTAATACAAACGCCACTATTGCTCAGTTTTTAGCGGCGTTTTTATAACAAACGCCGCTATTTCTTAGTTTTTAGCGGCGTTTTGGCCAAAAGCGCCACTATTTCCCAGTTTTTTGCGGCGTTTTATTTCAAACACCGCTAATGTATAATCTTTGCGGCGTTTTTTGTCCAAACGCCACTAAAAACGCCGCTAAAACCCTATTTTCCTATAGTGACTTTTCTTTGACTAGCAATTTTCATCAATGTGACCAAATCTGCAACAATGATAGCATTGTACCATACTTCTACAACTATTCATCCGTCCTTATTGGCTACTACCTCTACCAAGTCCCCTACCTCTAAAAGTAACTCAGCCAATTATATACCCTGCTCTAGTTTCTCATTTTGGTCCGATGACTCATCTTTTACTTGGAAATCATATTCTTCTTTCATCTCCTATAACTTATTAATTCTTAACTCATGATTTTGCAAGGAACCCATTAGTTCATAAAAAAAATACAGATAAATCTTTTAGCTCTTCAATTATAGCTTTAACATAATCAAATTAGAGGATAAACTCCTTAAAACTTTTGCAACAATAATTTCATTACTAATCTCTTTATCATAAGATTTCATTTTACTCACAATTCCAGCAAACTCTTGATAAATACTCATGCATTGATGCAAAGTGTGTAATTTCACAATAATTACATTTGAAGTACCTTGAAATTCTTTCTTCAAAATATCCCATGCCTCATTTGAAGTGCTTGCAGCAGCAATCCGGGAAAAATCATCTTGTGCATTGCCTATTGGGTTAAAAAGAAGACTCTAGCATCCTTCTTTTTATTTTCTCCCAATCTCTCATCTTCCTCTTGATCAGGATTTTCCACATCAATAAACTCATATTCAACGAAATCCCACAAATCTTATGATTTGAATAGGGTTTTCATTTTAATACTCCAAAACTCATACTTCTCTCCAACGAAGATGGGTATACGTAGTGATGAGGAAGATGAAAACTCAGATGATGTTAACCCCATAGCAATTTCCAATTCACCCCATTGAAAGATTGAATAACATGCCCTGATACCAAAATGTTGCAAAAAGATCTTTTAATACTAAAAATATACAGCAAAAACAAGTAAAAGAACATTGTCAAAGAGAGAGATATTAAATAGTGAAAAGATGTTGCGTTTATTGACTTGTAAAGTCCATATAATTTCAACTACATCTCCCACTAGACTTGACACAACTAACCACTAACCAACAAAGATTTGAATCTAACATATATAGAGGAACAAACAAACAAACTATTTTGACCCTTTCAACTCACATGTTAAAAGACTTATTTAAACCAAAACAACGAAAAATAATATTTTGAATTATTTTCTAGCAAACAAAGCCTTTAAAGTTCTAGAAAGCGAGTTTCTTTTGGCTTCAAAATTGATTTTGAGTGGTTATTTCCACTCTTTATTGTATTTAAATTAATCTTTGTTTGTTTATTTCGTATGGGTTTGTCTTATTCGATTTAGTTTCTATAGATTTAATCTTTTAATGTGTGCTTGATTGAGAGAAAAAGTGAAAGGATGAAAGGTGAGAGTGGAAAAATAGAAAGAAAATAAATTTGGAGTGTGCTTGATAGGGAAGAAAAGTGAGAGAAAAGAAAATAGGAGAGATGGTCATTTTCCATCCTATTACATAAAAGTCAATACTTCCAAATTGGAATAATAGGATGGGAGAAAATGAAAGATTATTCACTTTTCAAAAGTTTCATTTTCTTTCTTCTCAATTTTCAATTCTACCAAGCAATGGATGGAAAGAAAAATACTTTTTCTTTTATTTTTTCCATCTTTCCTACCAAGCACACCTATGCAAATATATATATATATATATATATATATATATCTTATATCTTTCTATTTTTCCACCCTTTCAGTTTTTCATCTTCTTAAAAAAAATTTCACTCTATCAAGTAAACCTTATGATTCCAGAGACTTAATCTTTCTTTGTTTATTTCTTCTTGTTTTCTTGTGACAAGTTGGGACGAGGCAGAATTTAGAGGTCAGGTTTAGGACGGTTAAAATTGTATTACAGCTAAAGTTGGATTGATTTCGAAGTATGCTTTCATTTCACCCCATCCCATTTTCATTTCTATGTTTACATTTGTTTATTTCTTCTTGTTTTCTTGTGACAAGTTGGGACGAGGGTGGAATTTAGAGGTCAGGTTTAGGACGGTTAAAATTGTATTACAGCTAAAGTTGGATTGATTTTGAAGTATGCTTTCATTTCACCCCATCCCATTTTCATTTCTATGTTTACATTTGAGTTCTTTTGTACCAATTTTTTTTAAATAGTTATTTATAAATAACTATAAGCGCAAAGAAATTCTTAAAATTAAATTTAAAAGTTTATTAATTCCAAAGTTAATTAAAAGTAATTAAATCTAATCGCACTTAATCAAATTTTGTTTTATTTTATTTACAATAAATTAAGCCAATATTCTAGTGTGATATGGCATAGATTCAATTGTCTTCTTTCTAGCCCACAAACATTGCATTAGTTAATTTAGTTTCTATCTCGAGCTCCTAACCAAATATGCAAGTCAAATTAACATTTCTTTTAAGCAACTCCTTTCTATTTTTTTTTTCTTTCAACCATGTTAATATAAGAGGAGGTTGTGGTGTTTCAAGATGATTTATTTGGTTTAGAGTAAAAAGAAGCAAAGAGTCGTATAATAGTCAGATGAGTTAGGAGTGCGGTAGAGTTGAAGAGACCTTGATAATGTCCTTAGTGGTGAGTTGATTGCTTTTCTCATTGAGGCCTTAACTTATATATAGAAGCTCTCTTAAACTTAAGATATTACATGTAGAGTTGTGGTTGAGGTTTAGATGAATTGCTGTATTGTATTAATAAATGTAAGTAAGGTGGCGCTATAAAAGGTAGGAAATCCTTGAATTAATCAAAAGACCACTTGAAGTGGGAAGGGATACTATTAGGATTTTGTCCGGCGAGGCATTTCCTCGTCCATCAAAGCTTGCTGCGAGGTGTTCTCAAAGAAAGGGTTATGCAACGCCTCGAACACAATGTCTAGGGTACGAAGAGTGCCCGGCAAAGTATTTGGTTGTGAGGTATAACAAAGCTATCTTTAAGTACATATACTATGCTTTTGTAATGCAAATTTGAACCTAGCTAGTAAGTTTTGGCTTTTTTGTTTTATTTGTTTAATAGTGTGATATTGTTAATCGAATGATAGATAAAATCACAAAAAAATTGTGTTAAAATTTTTATTTCACATCAAAACCCGACATATCTTTTATAAAAAAAAATAATGCAATATTGTTTTCAAGACTTCCAAGTCAACAAAGCTATTACTAAATGATTTTTCGCTTTTAAATTGCCTTGCTTTTAGAAACTTTTTATGCAAACTATGAGGACTCCATATGAACATCAGGAGCATGTAATAATTAACTTAGTCACTCCTTGTAACTTGTAAGAGTTTATTGGACTGTTCTATTATTAAATTGGAAAAGGAAATAGGTTAAACCTCCATCTCTTTATTCGTTTTTGTATTTTCATAAGAAAGAAAAAAAAAAAAAAACTCAATACTAAGATTAATCCATTTTTCGTTTTTCAAATTATATTTTTATAGAACGAATATTAAAAATATGAGTTTTTTTAATACAAACCCTTAATTTTATAAAGTAATAATTGAGTTATATAAACGTGATTTTGACTTTATAATTTATTTCCTTAGCTGAAAAAGAAAAAGGAATGATAAGTTTTATTTCAATTATATATATATATATATATATAGCTTGAAATGATGTATCTCCTCCCCTCTATTATTATATAAGTAAACTTTATGAAAATGGGACCAACCTCAGCCACCCCATGGATGTGAAAATAACCTAAGAGACAAATGTGCCTTGTCACATAAAAAAATCCCTTTATTACATGACAAATGTGAATGTCATTTTAGTCTGCCCACCGCCCTAACCTCAAATCTTTTATGGAACTTGACATTTCTCCACACACCGCTTCTCTAATGTTATTTTACAACAAAACTAGTTTATTCGGTTAAAGAACAGCTAAATAAATTGTACCAAAATAGTACACATTCACTTCTCTTTGGTTATTATTAATTTGTTTCTAAGTGGTAAGATTTTAACTTTTTACATCTTAATCTTTTATTCTATTTAATAACAAAACCATATATTTAGTATTTATTTTTAAATTAATTAATTAATTAATTGGTGATCAGATGGTCTGATTAAGTTTCAAATTCTACAACAATACCTCCATTTTATTTCATAAATCTTGTAAAATTTAAGTTTAAATAGATGGATAAGTGTTTATAAATTATTTCAAGTTAAATGAAACAAGAAATAAATAAATGATGCCAAGACTTAACTAAAGTTCTTGTTAAACATTTAGATGATAGTCAATTGAGTTTTAGTTCGATTGGTATTAGCATTGTTGCTAGTGCAAAAAGACGTGGGTTCGAGTGTGCTGAAGCGTATTATCCTTCTATTTAAGGGTTGAGGAGGAACTATAGGTAGTTCTAAGCATTGTATAAAAAAAAAACATTTAGATGATACAAATAAATAAATAAATCAAAGGTATGAAGTAGGTATGTTTGGCAGCAATGAGGCTTGTATTTAATGCCAAATGCACGATATGTTGGAGAAATCTTAGGCTGGAGGTGGATGGATATGGGTGCACACAACTACCATATCTTAGTTCCGATTCCAAAGAATATATCAATGTATGCCTAAGATTCACGAATATGCATCAAAATCCTTGATTTTGTATCATCATTCAACTAGTAAAAAATAGCAGCTGAAATGCTCCCATCCCATTAAGTTAATTGGGAGATTTCGTGCTGACATTATCTTCTAACACAACTTAGTTAAATGCCTTTTCCCTATTATTTCAGTTTAATATTAGTAAAAGCAGCGTGGAGGTTTTTGTAGTAATCAACTCAAAATATGAGTAAATTAGTCTGTATATGTTAAACTAAAAGGCAAACAGCCCTCTTACTAAAATCTCATTTTATTTCTAATTTTAAAAATTGGTCTCTATATATCAAAATGAGGTACAGGTGGCACACTATGTGCAACTGTTTAGATATTATGTCAACCACGTTAGTTTTTAATAAAAAATATCAATTTATTTTTTAATCTAACGTATAAAAATTAATTTATAAAAAAATAAAATAGGAGGAAAACTTCATGTTACTTTCACGTCTAATATTTAAACTTCTTACTTGAGAAAACAAAACATTCTTTTCATATATACATTAGCTGTCAAGGTGGCAGCTATCATAACGGATGTACCTCGTTCAAAGGAATGATGGCCTTGATTTATTTATTTTTCCCTTTCTATAGTTTCAAAATGGATAGAAATCATAAGGCTAGAAAGTAATAAAACATAATTAAATATATGTAATTATTTTAGAATTAGTTACATTCTTTTTATGGTCTTATTAAATCGACTATTTTAATTAATGAGAGTTTGTTGGCAAAAGGTATCAGCTAGGTAAAAGTTGTCATACATCTTCTACATTGATTATTATTAGAGCATTGAGTCCCACACTAAATTTAAATATTACGTTTCATGAAAATAAGATCTCTCATAACTTTATTATCGACTTCACATGCTACTGTCAAATCACTTTCCTAACAAAGCTCTTCATTGCGCTACTACCACCCTTATTATTTAAGGAGACCGATGTTAAAACTCTTCCTCTTTATAAATTACCTCTTTCCCACATCTCCCTTTTTAAGTTCCACCGTTACTCACCAAACCTCTACTATAAACTCACCACCTTCTAACTATGAATCGATACCTTTTATAATTTTTTATTATATCGTTGAGTATATGTAACTTTTTCCTTTACAACAAAAGAAATAATATATAAAGTTTTCTTCTTTTTTTCGAGAAAATATTATGTCAAGTCCTTTGGGCAAATGAGACGACAAGAGGTTAATATTAAAAATTTCCAAAAGTCAACAGGGAGCATGACATGTATGGTCCAGGTAAATTAAAATTTATGTAAACACAAGTCCCAAGATGGACCAAGTGTGAGACACAACAAATTAAATCCCGTGACATCCCTAGCTGTTTGTATCTGCCCTAAGTCTTCAATTGTTAGATACCCAAATTCACATCTTATCTTACTTACCTAAACATAAAATATTAATGTGCATACATTTAATTACTTTATGATATGAAAATGACGTAAGGAAAAGGTAAACTTGATAATACTAGACAACAATCATTACACATGACTACCATACGAAAAAAAAAAATTGATTTTAATGTCAAATTTTAAATAATATTGAAATATCAATTTTTTTTTTCTTTTACTTACGATAAAATATAAAAACACGAGATATTGAAATCTAAAAAAAGGAGATGGAATTAGGCAAGTGGGAACTCACCCAACTTTAAAATCAAATAAATGGAAGAAGTTGACTTTGTGTGGTATTGTAGTACTACTTAACCTTTTTTTCTTTTCAATTTCTTCATAAATTGATTAAATAAATAAGGAAAGGAATTCATCACTTCTCTCATAACTCTATATAAAGCAGGAAGCCCACATGGTTCCCTTTGCCATTCCAAATTTCTTTCTCTTTGGTCAGTATTGTAGATCATTAAGATGGAGAAGAAAGGTTTTGTTAGATTGATGCTACTTTTTCTGGGTTTTTCTTATCTTCTTCTTTCTTGTGCTGCTGTTCCCACTACTAGTAAGTCTAGTATTTTGGCTTTTCTTTCAACTTCTTTTTTCGATCTAATAAATAAAATTTTACTTTGTTTATAGGAAGCCTCAAATCAAACAAGGAACTCCCTTCTTCTGTCCAAGATTTACTTGCTCAGGTCCCTTTTCTCTCTCTCTCTCACATGTTTATGATTATAATTTCTAGGCATATGATATTCATAATTTTGAACTTTTTTTTTTTTTTTTATAATTTGCAGGATGTAATGGAATTGATTGATGGAGAGGAAGTGATAACGGAAGGTGACGGATTCAATGGGGAAAGGATGTTAATGGAAAGCACTGATTATCCAGGGACAGGTGCAAACAAGAACCATGATCCCAAAACTCCAGGGAGAGCTTAAAAAACATTAAGACCCATAACCTATTTGTTTTATGTATAGTTTAAGACATGACAGGATAAAAGGCAAGTCTTTGAATCTGGGTTTCCTCCAATATTTTGCTAGAATTTCCTCTCTTTTAAGGTTTGTTGTTTGGATAGTGGGAAAACTATGATGGAAGGTTTGCACTGTACTATACAGTTTACAGACAAAACTTGGTGGGTATTGTTCATAAAATGAGATCATGTTAAAAAGATGTCGTTTTAAGTTACTATGTAAGGGTCGGTGATATTTTCATTGATAAATAAAATTATTAATTAGTTTATTCAATATAATATTTTAAACACATTCTTCCACAAAACCCAATGCTCATAATACTAAACAAGTTAATGTCGGAAATGTGGCAATTGGAGTTGGAAGTCTGCAATAAAGCTAATGTTCCAAAAGGAGCTCTTTTCAGTTTGTCCCAATTTAATAATGCCTACTCCATGATTATTACACTTTTTTTTTTGTTATTTATCTAAATATGTTTAAACATATAATGCTAATATTTTATATTTTGAATGATTAAATTAAAATATTAAAACCACATATCATAAAATATATTTTAGAAAAATATATATGGTAAAATATTCAAAGTGTGAAAACTACATATAAAAAATTTCATTACAAAAAATAATAAAAGTTTGTCTATTAACAAAGTTGTAAAGTAAAATTCTGACCTCATTCTTATGATTTAAAATTTTAATATAATTATTTGATAGTAATTAAAATTTTTAATAAATAAAAGATATATTTATTTTAACATGTTTTTTAAAAAAAATTAATAGATAAATTATGAAAAATAAATTGATGATATATTAGCTTAATAAAAAAATTAATAAAGAAAAAATAAGATGTACTAATAAACAAAATAATGAAATTTTAAAAGTGTTACAAATAAAATCAAAGTACAAATACATATTTGAATAATCGCAAGTACCAAATTATTACAACATAGACTATTCAAGGAATCACAAAGTAGAATCAAATAATTACAGTACGACTGAACTAAGAATTGGTACGGTCTAGACTAAAGTCAACAAACTAAACTAACTGGACTAAACTCACATATGGTGGGACTTCAAAACTCACATATATAATTACAAATGATGAATTTCAAACTTAGATACTCTAAACCCCTTACCCTCCGCTTTTACCAAGACCTCATTGGCGAAAATAATGAAAACTTAAATGTTTTAAAATTGTAAAATGTACTTCATATTGGTTAATCTTGATTAAAACACCAATGATATTGTAGGGAATTAACTCGTGTATGCAACGAGCAAGTAAATAAAGTAAAATTGACAAGATCGAACACGAAAATTTTACGTGCAAAAACTCCTCAAAAGAGGATAAAAAATCATGGGCAAAAGGATATTTCACTATAATAAAAAGAGAATACAAAAGATGGAGAGAATCAAAGGAAAACCCAAAGCCCCAAAAGAAAAATCATTCAATACAAACAACAAACAACAGAATTCTCTTAAAATTTAACAGATTGTATAATTTTAAAAATATATAAAATAAATACTTTGCTATTAAGTAATAGATTGTTTTCTTTTAAGTATATAATGTTAGATATGCTCTAAATTTTAAACACTTCACAGTTTTGATATTTTTATAACAATTTTGAATTTATTGAGGATTTTTTTTTTAAAGTTAAACTATGGATAGTTATTTTAATATTGTTTTCATAAATTCATTATAAGATATAATTAAGATTATTTTTCTTGAAATGAATAAATTATTTTGAATAATTTTAGAAATCCAAATTAGATAATTTGTTTATTTTTAGATAATTTAAAACATATACAAACCATGATAGATAAGAAATTCCGGAAATTTATATATATATATATATATATATATATTTTAAATTTCACTTTAATATATATTATACATTTTTAGATAATGACATAATTTGTTTAATAATTTTAAAACTAGATAATTTATTTAATTTTAGATTATTTTAAAAATATATATTAATATATTTAATTTAAGTAAAGTAAAGTTACTTATATAAATAGATATTTTTTTAAACAAGTGAAAATTAGATAATTTGTTTAATTTAAATAATTTAAAATATCTGTAAACAAACTCAGATAAGAAATTTAAAAAAAAAAACAGTTTTTTATAATATTTAAATTTTAATATTTATCATACATTTTTAGATAATTAGATAATTTCAAGAAGAATTAAAATTAGATAGTTTGTTTAATTTATTTATTTTAAAATTAGATAGTTTGGTGAATTTTATTAAAATTAGATAATTTGTTTAATTTTAGATGATTTAAAATGTGTAAAAAGGAAGCCAAATAAGAAATTTGCAATTAATTTTAGAATTTAGAGTATGTTTTAAAAAGTAGATAATTTGTTAAAAGAGAGATTTTTAGTGAAATCAAAGAAATTGGTAATTAAGTTTGGATGGATATAATGAATGTAAGAGAGAAAGGTGAGTAAGATAGCTAAAAAGAGTAGGTTGGAGGTTGGTTTGTTCTTATGTAAATTTGGATGGCAAATAGAAAGTGAATCAATGATTTACATCAAAGATGGTTGGCATTGAATGCTGACTACCCTCATGTTGTGGCCAATAACAGTTTGACTTTTTTTCTTTTTATTATTAAATATATTAATAGTTTCAAACAAAATTTAATTCAATCGAAATAATTTCAGTAATTTTTAACACATTTGTCATCTATTACATGTTGATACATTTGATTTTGTAATCAAATTATTAGTGAAACATTATAAAAAAAAATTAAATAAATTCATAAAAATAATTAAATGTATTTACAATTAATTCTGTGTAACCCATTATGAGCTCCTATCCAACTTATAGGAATTAAAGGAAAAAGATTAGAAGACTAGTAGCCCAAATATTCACTTGCTTTCCCTACAAGAAGGAAATTTCTCAATGTTTCAAAATTAGTACCCATTTTAGCAACCTCTAAATTTAAAATATCATCCAAAGAAAGACTTCATTGAAGACGTGAATTTGTTACGACTTTTATTATAAGTTGGTTCAATTTTTATGGGTAATAAGATTTTAAAGTTATTGTTTATACGAGCTAAATGTTAAAATTTTGATTTTGTGTGATTATTAGTGTCATAATTAATTTTAAATAAAATTAGTTTCAGGCTTTTTCACTTAAATAATACAAAAAATAAAATTAATAACTGAAATGGTATGCTCATAAAATTAATTACCAAAATGGTATAGTTTTACTGGTGCCGCCTGTCAAATTGGCGGCACCAGACTGAAATGTAATGATCTAAAGTGTTCAGGGACCTATTATGTAATTTTTCCATTTAGAGTGGCTGCTAGAAAAAAGGGAAAGGGTGTCGCCGGACAGTGTGGCGACACCAAACTTTAAATATGGCTAATTGCCTTGTAAGCCCTCTTTATTTATTATTTTCTTTTTATTCCCCTTCAACTCACTATATTGTTTTTAAACAAGCCCTTAACCTATTTTTGTAGTTAAATAACCCTTTAACTTATGGTTTTTACTCATAAAAGCCTTTTATTTTAATAGTAAAATAAATATATTATGAATTTCAAGCTCTTATCTTAATTTTTTGTTGATGCAATAAAAATTATATACACTTTAACATCAACATAAAATCTAAAGAAGTAATCAAAATTTTCAAAAGAGTAGTTAAGAATATCATGTATATAAGCACTATCAAGAAATTTAAAAAAAAAATTATTTAATAAACTATTCACATCAACATAAAATGTGAATTAGTTTATATTTTTTTTAAATAGCTTTACTTTGGGTAAAATATATTTACTTTAATATTAAAATAAAGGGTTTTTATGAGTAAAAACATAAGTTAAGATCTTATTTAACTACAAAAATAGGTTAAGGGCTTATTTAAAAACAATATAATGAGTTGAAGGGGAATAAAAAGAAAATAATAAATAATGAGGGGTTACAAGGCAATTAGTCATATTTAAAGTTTGGTGCCGCCACACTGTCAGGCGGCACCCTTTCCCTTTTATTAAGTTGCCACTCTAAATGGAAAAATTGCATAACAAGTCCCTGAATACTTTGGATCATTACATTTCAGTCCAGTGCCGCTTGTCAGTAAAACTATACCATTTTGGTAAATAATCTTATGGGCATACCATTTCAGTAATTAATTTTATTTTTTGTTTTATTTAGATAAAAAAGCCTTAGTTTCACGAAAGTTACAATAAAAATTAAAAATTATATACGTAGAATCATTTAAAAATTAAATTAGAAGTCATATATGACCAACCAAAGCTCGTATATAAATTAGAACAAAAATCGCTTATCATTTAAAAAAAAATCAACACAATTGTCATTTAATTTCTACTGGTTGATCTGCTAATATTGGGTTGAAATTCTTGTTGGCCTTAATATCAAGGCTTGTAAAATAAAGTAAAATAAAAATATCATTCTTCACTGTCACGAAAGGAGGACAGAAAAATTGGGTTCCCTCTCCTTTGCAAACCATCACCATGCATCGCCATTTCAATACTATCAACGGTTGTTTCTCTGACCGCCAAAGAGAGGTTGCTTTTATTGGATTTTCAAGTTTGGATTTGGGTTTCGACTTGTTGGAGTTTTAAGGTAGTTGGTATGGTTATGGATTTGAATTTTAATTAAAGCTTGATTTTAGAGGTGATGATGATGGTTTGGGTGAGATTCCTATATTTGCAAAGGTAATTATTATGATATAAAGGAGACTGTGGAACGGTGTTGGTTAAAACTGTTAGGAATTTTTGGGATACTTTTTGGTTTGTAAGTGATGAGGAAAACAAGTTGCCAACTTCTGTGCCCACCTTTGTATTCCTTGTTAACCATCTCCAACCACCTCAGGAGTTCCTTCCATTCTCAACAATGCCATAAATTGGTTAGGACAATGGGGAGAGCCATCTAGTAAGATGACCAGAATAAGGAGTTGGGAGTGAGGCAATAGGAGAGATGTAGCTTGCTTGCCTTCGATCTTAGGCCCCGAACTTTATATATATATATGTCATCTCCTATTCTACAGTGTCACATCCCAAGTTGTTATTGGTGGGTAAAGGGCAAGTGGCCAAGTGGTCTGGTGCTATAGGCCTAGGTTGAGTGGCACGATGACGTTTCTTGATCATTTTAGATGGAACGTAATAGTCAAGACCTGATATGACAATTAATGAATAGTTCCGCTTGTTAGGCAAGTGATAAGCTGAGGGATTCTTATGAGGAGCTTCTCTGGGAGTTTGCATGTATTACTCGTTGACCTAGCCACTGTCCATCCTAGTATGAAGTAACAAACATTAATAACAACTAGATTATGGCAGACTCACAATGTCAAGAAAAAGTTAAGCAATAAATTTATAATAAAAATATAAAAAATAGATATGGTTTTAGTTGAAAAAGTAAATTTGTAATAGCGAAAACTATAATGGCTGTAACACCCCAAAACCCGGCCTAAAAGTTTAGGCCGAATTCCGGAAGTCACATTGCTCATCGAAGTGATCATGGGAAATTTTAGTTTAACAAACCGAAAACATTACAGTATTTAAGTTTCGTAAAAACTCTCAGATATAAAGTCCCGTTATTACAAAAATTTCAGCCCAAAGAAAACCATTTTCGAAAACCCAAATTAAAATTGCACCACAGTTCAGACTTTTAAACATATTTCCTTATCGTGACTGTCCGAGACCTCCGGATGCCGAGTCCAAGCTAGTGAAAACGGAAGTGTACCTGAAAGGGGAAACACTAAGGGGGTGAGCTACACGAGCTCAGTGTGAGTTCGACACGCGACTAAAAATAGAATTACAAATATCAATTAGATAGCGAAACATACTTACAGATATACCCAGAATCAGAAAGTGAACTTGGAACCAACGTCCCAACAGAATATAACAATTCACGCACACCATGTCACACACAGACACTTAGTCACAAATGTTATTCAGTCAGACAGAATACAGTCAAATAATCTTACACCCAGAACACTCAAACAGATGTGTATGAATGCAATCAAGTAATAAAAACCCACCCATCCAGCCAACACACCTTTCCATCCCCCAATTACACCCCAAACGAGTTGTATAAGCTCATCCAACCAAACACACCACATAGGACCTCGAAAGGCCCATCCAACCCTACACACCATGTATATGGACTAAGCCACTCAAATAGTAATACGCAGTAAAGCTGGCGTATTTGTAGTACAGTGCATTGTGATAAACCGCTGAACAGATATGTTACAGTTAAATTGCTAAATCAGATAATAGTACGTAGCAAAGCTGACGTACATGCGATACAGTGCGGTAAACCGCTGTACCGATAAGTTGCAGTTAAACTATCAGATCAGATCAGAATCAGTCTTCTTTTTCTTCACAACCAACCCAAAAATTACTTTATGCAAGTGCCTGTATGCTTACAACCTCACAGAAACAATGAACACATCGACAGATAGTCAGACAGAAACAGATATGCACACACCCAACTAACCGGGTTCAGAATCAAACTTCTCACACAACAATCACAAATAACACATAAGCCGAAGCCCAGATTAGAGTCTTAACTACCCTCACTAAAGCCTAGCCAAGAGTCGGAACATACAGACACATTTTCAGATAAAAACATACACAGAACTAAAAATTGGTGACTTAGGACCACACGGCAGTGTGCCCTACCGTGTGGAAATGCCTAGGCCGTGTGGGGGGTCAATACGCCCATGTGGGAGGAGGCACACGGCCATGTAGCTAAGGCACACGCCCGTGTGAGCCAGAGACACAACCGTGTGAACAGGCCATGTAACTCTCTGTCCATTTGTGCTAAAATAAAGTATAGGGCAGACAAGGCCGTGTGCCCACCAGACACGACCATGTGTCCAAAACACACGCCCATGTGGGATCCCTAAATCCCCAAATTAGCCACACGGCCATGTGGCACCAAATCACTAAATCCCTAATTCCCAAACACACACGCCCATGTGCCCAGGGGACATAGTCGTGTGAACAGGCACACGCCCGTGTGGCCACCTATGTGGTCACGAAACCACATCGAAACAGGCCAAAATTACTGTTTTAGCTGTCAAATCAGTCCCCAACCTTTGCAATGACAAAAATATATCGGAATACGCAGTATTC
The DNA here is from genome assembly GCA_025698515.1 of Gossypium sturtianum. Lineage (NCBI taxonomy): Eukaryota > Viridiplantae > Streptophyta > Magnoliopsida > Malvales > Malvaceae > Gossypium > Gossypium sturtianum. Next base: position 111,615,799 of record CM046953.1, read on the forward strand.
CCCATACTTTCTCAATAACTAAATACCCAAAATCAACGATTTAGATCATATTCAAGAAATGCCGAAACAACAACTCGCAAATAAATTAGATAAGGTTGGAATCCCACACCTGATTTGCGATAAATGACGTCTAGACATCGACTCGACGACAAAGGAGCGAAGCTCTCCGAAATTCACAAGTAAAACCGTTTCCCAACAGAAGAAAAAGCAAAAGAAAAAAATAAAAGAAAAAACCAAGGAGAGGGAAAGGAGAATGTGAAAATAAAAGCAGTAACCAACTTCAAAAATAAATAAACAAAAAAACTAAAAATAAGAAAACTAATAATTATTTTTAACTTAAAACAAGTCTACTATTTAACAAAATAAAAATATTTCTCCAAAACGCACACACAAAGGTTTGAACACGTGACCTAGAGATACACTAATACACAACTAACCACTAGATCAGCAGGCCCATTCTGTCACTTAAACGCGCAACTAAACACAATAGCATAACCTACTCACTGACCCTAACCACAAAGCTCAAACTTTTAACCCCAAAATTCGGGGTATTACAACTTACCCCTCCTTAAAGAAATTTTGTCCCCGAAATTTCTAACTAACAGAACAGTGGTATCATACAAGCTACATCACTACACTTCTACTGCGCACTCTAATCCTAGAGCGCTACTACGCTAGACTTGATCTCAAGACCTCACACACAACGAGAACATTTAACCACTAAGCAGATACATATTTATCCTATCACACACAATTACTATGCTCTAATCAAAACGTCAAAACATTCATAACCATACCTGTCTTAAAGTCACCGATGACACTCTTGGATCTGATGTTATGTGGACCCGCATCGAAAACATGCTCCTGCCTTTTTCTAACAATTGCCCGGATGTCGCTTCTTACAGTGCTCACAAAATGGAGCGCTCACACCACTACCGACACCCTCCGTAAAACTTTTATTGCCACTCAAATGCGTTCTAACACACTTCACAAGCCGAGGCTCTAACCTCAAAAGACTGCGATCTCTTTCCTTCCTACAATTTATGCACCTAACTTGTAGCATTTCTCCAGTCCTCTCTAACATAGCCTCAAACACTTTCTGTAGCACTTCCCTCACTATCCGAGTCAGTGCCTTAGTACCAAGCTTCGGGTTATCGCTACTCGAAGTTGGCAAAATCACATTGACCTCTGACTCTTGAACAGATACACGTCCTGTAGAAGTAAACAACTCCTCGCGATCTTGCTTACCTTCAGAATCCATATTGATCTTGTACCTAAGCTTTAAAAATCTACAATTTCCAAATTCGCACACAAGCATAAATGTCTAAATATTGCAGTTCTAAGCTTATCAAACTAATCTTACAATTCCCCTAGTTTAGCTCGGATCGGCATCGGAGTCTCAGACATTTTATTTTTGTAAAACATTTCCAAAACACAAATCATTTCAAATTACTGGGGTATAGTATCTCAATTTTTTTCTAAAATGAACACACGTGCACACGGTTATGTAAAAACACAGGCTGAGTTTTGCAAACCTAGCTCTGATACCACTAAATGTAACACTCCAAAACCCCGCCTAGAAGTTTAGACCGAATTCCGGAAGTCACATTAATCATTGAAGTGATCGTGGGGAATTTTAGTTTAACAAACCGAAAACATTACAGTATTTAAGTTCTGTAAAAACTCTCAGATATAAAGTCCCGTTATTACAAAAATTTCAGTCCAAAGAAAACTATTTTCGAAAACCCAAATTAAAATTGTACCACAGTTCAGCCTCTTAAACATATTTCCTTATTGTGACTGTCCTAGACCTCCGGCATGTCGAGTCTAAGCTACTGAAAACGAAAGTGTACCTGAAAGGGGAAACACTAAGGGGGTGAGCTACACGAGCTCAGTGTGAGTTCGACACGCGACTAAAAACAGAATTACAAATATCAATTCGATAGCGAAACATACTTACATATATACACAAAATCAAAAGGTGAACTTGGAACCAACGTCCCAACAGAATGTAACAATTCAAGCACACCATGTCACACACAAACACTCAGTCATAAATGTTATTCAGTCAGACATAATACAGTAAAATAATCTTGCACCCAGAACACTCAAACAGGTGCGTATAAATGCAATCAAGTAATTAAATCCACCCATCTAGCCAACACACACCTCCTTCCCCCAATCATACCCCAAAAGAGTTGTATAAGCTCATTCAACCAAACACACCACATAGGACCTCGAAAGGCCCATTCAACGCTACACACTATGTATGTGGACTAAGCCACTCAGATAATAATACGCAGCAAAGCTGGCATATCTGCAGTACAGTGTATTGCAGTAAATCGCTGTACAAATATGTTGCAATTAAACTGCCAAATCAGATAATAGTACGCAGCAAAGTTGACGTATATGCGGTACAGTGCAATAAATCGCTGTACCGGTAAGTTACAGTCAAACTACTAGATCAGATCAGAATCAGTCTTCCTTCTCTTCACAACCAACCCAAAAATTACTTTATGCAAGTGCCTGTATGCTTACAACCTCATAGAAACAATGAACACATCGACAGACAGTTAGACAGAAACAGACATGCACACACCTAGCTAACCAGGTTCAGAATCAGACTTCTCACACAATAGTCACAAATAACACATAAGTCGAAGCCTAGATCAGAGTCTTAACTACCCTCACTAAAGCCTAGCCAAGGATCGGAACACACAGACACATTTTCAGATAAAAATATACACAGAACTAAAAATTGGTATCTTAGGACCACACGACCGTGTGCCTTGGCCTAGGCCGTGTGGGGGGTCAATACGCCCGTGTGAACAGGTCGTGTAACTCTCTGTCTATTTGTGCTAAAATAGAGTGCAGGGCAGACACGGCTGTGTGAAGGTCTCACACGCCCGTGTGCCCACCAGACACGACCGTGTGTCCAAAACACACGCCCGTGTGTCCAAAACACACGCCCGTGTAGGATCCCTAAATCCCCAAATTAGCCACACAGCTGTGTGGCACCAAATCACTAAATCCCTAATTCCCAAACACACACACCCGTGTGCCCAAGGGACACGGCCGTGTGAAAATCAATTAATTTCCCCAAATCAGCCACATGGCCGTGTGACACCTAATCCTGCTCGGAAACCCCAATTTCTAATTCCACACGACCGTGTAAACAGGCACACGCCCGTGTGGCCACCCATGTGGTCACGAAACCACATCGAATAGGTCGAAATCACCGTTTTAGCCGTCAAATCAGTCCCTAACCTTTGCAATGACAAAAATATATCAGAATACGCAGTATTCCCCATACTTCCTCAACAACTAAATACCCAAAATCAACGGTTTAGATCACACTCAAGAAATGCCGAAACAACAACTCGCAAATAAATTAGATAAGGTTCGAATCCTACACCTGATTCGCGATAGATGACGTCTAGACACCGACTTGACGACAAAAGAGCGAAGCTTCCCGAAACCCGCAAGTAAAACCGTTTCCCAACAGAAGAAAAAGAAAAAGAAAAAAGAAAAGAAAAAACCAAGGAGAGAGAGAGGAGAACGTGAAAAGAAAAGCAATAACCAACTTAAAAAAAATAAAACTAATAATAATAAAACTAATAATTATTTTTAAACTTAAAACAAGTTTACTATTTAACAAAATAAAAATATTTCTCCAAAACACACACACAAAGGTTCAAACACATGACCTAAAAATACACTAACACACAACTAACCACCAAACCAACAGTCCCATTCTATCACTTAAATGCGCAACTAACACAATAGCATAACCTACTTACTGACCCTACCCACAAAGCTCAAACTTCTAACCCCAAAATTCAGGGTGTTACAATGGCTTAGATTCAAATCTCATGAACTAAATTGAGAGTAACATCAGCTCAATCAAATGTATTTTTTAAATATATATATATACTCTATAAAAATTTGAACCCAACATCAATACTAGTAGGGCTTTTGCTAAATAACCAACAAATTTCTGCTTCAAATAGAAAGGATGAATGATAAGTCAACTTAACACACCTGTTAAGAATTATCCATTTTTTTGGTAAATAATTATCATTATTTTTCAAAATAAAATTTTTATATAAAATATTAGGGTAAACTACTCAAATGGTCACCCACCTGCAGAGGCGAAGCCAGAAAAACTTTTTAAGGGGGCCGAATGAAATTTTGATTTTTAATAGTCTATATCTTTATAATTTTTAAAGGATTAAATTAAATTTTCATAATCTTAGGGGGGCCAAAGTGTAAATTTACCTTTATTAATTTAAAATTTTAAAAAAAATTAAATGACCTAAATAGTAATTTTCTATTTTGGGAGGCCCAGCTAGCCCCCCAAGATTTGCCTTTGCCCACCTGTTAGGTTGTTTTTATTTTGGTATGAAGATTTTAAATCAATAACGAGAATGTTGACATGACATTTAACACATAATTTAAAAATTCCACATATTTAGTCGATTTTACACGTCATTTGCCACCATGGAAATTAACAGACTCATTATTCCATTTTTAATGGTTGAAACCCTAAAATTAAAATCACTTTCTTCTTTTTATTTTTGCTATGGTAGTCTTCTGAGAAGAAACGGGGGAACAAGAAAGGAAATGGATGCTTCGAATGTGATTCCAATTTGCTTTTGTGGATCTATTGCTTAGTTGACGTGTAATGGTAAGAGGTTTTGGGTTGCAAAAGGCTTTATTTCTTTAGCTAATATGACCCACCAATTGTTGGCGCTGATTTTTTAGAAAGATAAGAGCCATGGAGGGAGAAAGAAGGAAAGAGCAAATAATTGTTGCTATTCACGAGGTCGATAAAGGGGTTAAAAAATGTAGTAGGTAACTTGGTGGGTTGAAGAGGTTTAGGTATTTGTTATAGAAATCTGGACTAGTTTTCCTCTATTTAGGTGATGGATTTTAGATTGGAGGGATGTTGAAATGAAATGCTAAGGAAGTAGTGATTTGGATTATTATTATTATTATTTTTTTAAAAGGAGAATATGTTGAGAGGGAATATGAAATTGTTTCTTCTTCATTCATACCTTCTTATGTTTAGCAAATCATATGCATGATGTTCATATAGATAAATGTAATATGAAGTGGAACAAATGATATTAAGGAAATGGAATTAGTAAATAATCTTGTGAGAAAAGTTTTGTAAAAAAATAACTTAAGACACGGCATTTAAATTGAAAACGAATTTGAATAAAAGTAAACGAATCTCCTTGAGTTATGTTGATATAGTATTTAGTATTACTTGATCTTGGGTTTAAAAGGATAGCCATACAAGCACGAGAATTGAGCTCCAAAGCTCAATCCAATATAAATTCGTGGATTCCCACCATATGGCCTTGTTTTTGGTCAAATAAACTTATCTAAAATCTCATTATTTTCTCATCTACTGACATTTAGATTTTCTAACATTCATAGGCATGCATGGTGAATCTTCAAAACCATCAATCAGTGTTCATTTCTCACGTCTCTTCAAATCCTTTCCTTCCTCTCATTTATCACAATATTTTTTGATGCATTCTTACTGCTTCATAAATAGAAATGCTTAGGAATACGCAATGTATGAAGTGGGACAAAATCTAAGCGATTTGCTAATACTTTAGCAACTTGAGACTTTTTAGATTAAAACATCCCCATTCAAAAGCCAAATCCAAATTAACAAATTATAGTAAAGTGGGATTTTTATCTTTTATTCAAATCTAAATAATGATAAATTGTTTAATTATACGAGGATATAATTACAAATACAAAACCACACCATCTCTAATGTAATATTAATAAACTAGTAACCAACTGTTTTTTAACTTGTATATTTCAAACTTTTTAAAGATTTACCCTTTTTTTGTTAATATTAATCTGAATTTGAATAATAATTTGGACTTATATTTTATCATTTAATGCCAATGAAGAAGACTTCTAATTTTATGGTGTTAAATGACAATCATAAGCTAACTTACCAATTTTCCTCCATAATTTTGGTATAGTTTTTTTCTCCCTACATGTACAAAATTATTTAATTATTTTTAATTAGTAATATATAATCAAATAAATTCAAATAGATTAAAAAAAAACGTGTTTATATTCTGATATAAAAATAATGATTGAAAATGTTATAACTTCCCTTCATTTACAAACTATTATTTAAAATTTTTGATAAAAAAATTAAATAAATTAATGAAAATTGAAAATATAGAATCTATTAAAGGAATTCATATAAATTTTAAACCCAAAATATTTAAAAGTAAAAAAATAATGTGAGTAGATGGAATAAAGATTTTTTTCCAAATTCAATTAAAATATTTTGTTTCCTCGAGTATGAAAATAAAGATTTAAAAGAATTTAATTAATACTTTCCTATTATAACTTAATGCAGATAAGCTTTCACAATGAAACACTAATTTTTCAAAATTAAAATTATTTGGGATCCACTTTTTTCAACTAAAAGAATTTTTTTTTTTTAAAAAAATCTAATGTGTCATAGAACAAAATATGTGAAGTGTCAAAATTTGAATAACCCTACTTAAGCACTATAAAATATATCTTATATGATTTAGTATAATTCTTCCATATTGAATGTGTGTCAAATAAAGGGTTTTTTTTATAGGTTTGTTAATAGTATTAAACTATCATACAGTAGATTGTTTGTATTGATTTAATTATATTATATTTAATTATGTATTGATTTTTAAAATTTTTAACATTTCATTAATAATATGGTTACAAAATCAAAATATATAACTAATATTATAATGAATTTTAAAAAAATTATAAATAAAATAAAATAAAATTAATAGAACAATATAATGTAAAAGATTATTTTAAGATTGTTATACAATTATAATAAAATATATAATAACTTGACTCGGGATCCGACCCAAAATACTCATGATTCAAATAACCTCAGACACTCCATTTTTTGGGGGGGGGAGGTGAACTTCAGACAAGCCACTGGATTGTCTTCTTCTTCTTTGCTTCTTCACCATCCCCTTTTTCTCGTGTATCAACAATGGTGCGGTGAATGTGGACAAGACACGCCAAAAAAGTTCATCGTTCTCTGTGATGCTGAGCTTCCTTTCATCATCTTTTCCAATGTTGGCAAACTCTTTGGGTTCTCCAGCTCTGGTTCAAAAGCAGTAGCTAAGAAGCAGCATTACTCAATGGTGATGGGGGATGTTGAGAGAAAACGAGTGACATCAGTAAAAGAGACATGCACCGACAACAGTTTTATGATTTTATGGTTGTCCATTTCTAATCCCTTTTGATACGAACTTGCCTCGGTGATGTCTCGAGTCGTATTGTTTGCCCGATCGTTAAAATTGAGTAAATCTGAACGATTTGCAAAATATGCTTGAAGTTATGAAAGATAGGTTCAAAAGGGATGGTTTCGAAACAGATATGGAAACAAAAGTATGGTTTCGGCTAAGGCTTAAGAATGAACCAACACAATATGCCGTGTTGACCTGAAACTTAGACAAGCACTTAGGTTGAAAAAGTGATGGAAATAGGAAGGATCAATTGATAAAAATAACCTCGACCCACTATCTATGGAAGATAGAAACCTTGGTATGGGTGAACGCCACACTTTAACAAAGTGATAAGTTCAAGAAAGACGAGATTGACGCCACAAGGGTTGCTTGATAAGTCAATTCAGTCTATGGAGAACAATGAGAGTATGAACACTCACAAAAGTAATATGATATTCATAAAGTATCAAAAAGTCCTTACAAAGTGAATGAAACTACATATTTATAGTCTAAACATGGGGTAGCCGAATGGGCTATTAGGGATGCTGAATGGACGTCTCATTGAAGCTAGAAAGAGGCTGGAAATTTCCTTTAAGTTTCTTGAACATCCCTAGAAGCTTCTTAGCATGAAAAACACAAATGGACAGCTTCTAGATGATGATCATTCAGCTGGACATCAATAGCCTTGTCTATGTTCGGCCAATGGGACTAAATGCTCTTTAATGGAGCTGCTTGGTTGAGCTAAAAGGTCTTGAGTTTTAATGACCAGCTTGGGGCACTTCAATGGTCCTCAAAGTGTGAAAGCCGAATGTGAGTAGTCCCTTGGTGTGAATGTACAAAACCGATCAACCATTCCATGTGAAAAGGATCTCCAGCAATGTGAACACTTTAATATGCTGCTTTGAAGAGCTGGATGGTCAGCCTAGAGGAAAGAAAGCATCAGCTATCTTTTGGCCCTTGGTGTCACCGAAGAGTTGCTGGTTAATAGCATTCAAGGACTGACAATATCCATGTCGTCCCATACATGTACCTATCCACATTTAATTGGAAAAATTAAACAGTTTTAGGACACCATAAATTCGGCTGGAACAAAGACAAATTAAATAGGCAGCAGCTAAGACAACTTAAATAGCTACATTCGGCTGGACAAATTAATTAACAACAAGAATTAAATTTGTCCTAATACTTGACACATTAAAAATATGTACTAGCTAAAAACAAATTTAAGCTTAAATTAAAATGTCCAGAATTTAGACACATTAAAACAAAATTAATTTATTTGAGCTAAACTTTAACTAATTAACTAACTCAATTAAATAAATTTATTCCAGCAACTTAAATGCATGAAATTAAATAAATTGGAATCAAGCTCAATGAGCTAGCATCAAGCCGAATTGAGCTCCATTGAGCTAAGTCGAGCTAAGTCAGCTTGCAAGACGTTGCAAACTAAGCTTGGTGAGCTGGTCCAACAACGATTGGTCACTTCTTCTCTCCAAGCTCGATCAATGTAGCTTGATATAGCTTCTTGGAACCTCTTAGCTCGGGCTCGGGTGATTGGTCCCAAAGGTAGCTACAAAGGTTTGGCCACTAGCTCCTTTGTTAAGCTCGCATCATTCCCCCCCTCTTCGAGACGATTTGTCCCCAAATCCTCACCTACATCAAAAGGGGAAAGATCAGCAACATTAAAGCTAGCACTAACACCATACTCACCGGGTAAGTCCAACTTGTAAACATTGTCGTTGATCCGCTCCAAGACTTGAAATGGACCATCACCCCTTGGTAGGAGTTTAGACCTTCTTTGTTCGGGAAATCTTTCCTTGCGCATATGGATCCAAACCCAATCACTAGGTTCGAATACGATTCGTTTGCACCCCTTGTTTGCTCCACGGACATATTGCTCGGTTCTCCTCTCGATATATTTTTTTTACTTTCTTATGAAGCTGTTTGACAAAATCAGCCTTTCTTTTGCCATCTACATGTACTAATTGGTTAGAAGGCAAAGGAACTAAATCAAGAGGAGTTAAAGGGTTGAAGCCGTATACCACTTCAAAAGGAGAGTGTTTAGTAGCTGAATGAACCGACCGGTTATACGCGAATTCTATGTGGCAAGCATTCCTCCCACGACTTTAGATTTTTCCTAATGATGGCCCGCAGTAAGGTCGATAAAACTCGGTTGACTACCTCCATTTGTCCATCCGTTTGGGGGTGGCACGTTGTCGAGAATAGCATCTTGGTGCCTACCTTGCCCCACAAGGTCCTCCAAAAATGGCTGAGGAACTTGGCATCTCGATCGGAGATGATGGTTCGAGGTATTCCATGCAATCGAACGATTTCCTTGAAAAACAAATCAGCAACATTAATAGTATCATCAGTTTTATGACAAGCAAGGAAATGGGGCATTTTAGAAAATCGGTCTACAACAACAAAAATTGAATATTTTCCGTTCTTTGTTCTAGGAAGCCCTAGAACGAAGTCCATAGATATATCAACCCATGGTGCATCCAATATTGGCAAGGGTGTATACAGACCGTGTGGCTTGATTCGCGACTTTTCTTTCTTACAAGCAATACAATGACCACACTTTCTTATCACGCCGCGTTTCATCTTAAGCCAATAAAAATGTTCTTAAAGTATGGCCAAGGTTTTGGCTACACCAAAGTGTCCCATAAGTCCTCCGCTATGGGCTTCGTTAACGAGCACTTCTCGAACTAAACATTGGGGTACACACAACTTACCTTCACGAAATAGATAGCCATCTTGCTGGTAATACTTTTCATGAGCACCTCGCACACAAGACTTATATATCTCACCAAAATCAACATCAGTTTTATAAAGATCTTTCAAGAACTCAAAACCAAGCAGTTTGGAATCTAATTGATTGATAAGAGCATACCTTCGTGATAATGCATCGGCAACAATGTTTTCTTTACCTTTCTTGTATTTAATCACGTAAGGGAAGGATTCCAAAAACTCCACCCACTTGGCATGGCGCTTGTTCAGCTTGGTTTGTCCCTTAAGGTGCTTTAAGGCCTCATGATCCGTATGGATGACAAACTCTTTAGGATAGAGATAATGTTGCCATATCTCTAAGGCCCGAATCAAGGCATTCATCTCTTTATCGTATGTAGGATAATTGAGAGTAGCTCCGTTGAGTTTCTCGCTAAAGTACGCAATGGGTCGTCCGTCTTGAGTCAAAACCGCTCCGATTCCGATTCCTAAGGCATCACATTCAACTTCAAATGTTTTGTTAAAATCAGGTAGTGACAACAAAGGAGCGTTAGTTAAACAATCCTTGATTTTATTAAACGACATCTCTTGCTCATCAGTCCAATTGAAAGGAGAGTTTTTCTTTACGATACCTGTCAAGGGGGCGGCTAAGGTACTAAAGTTGGGCACAAACCTTCTATAGAAACTTGCTAACCCGTGAAAACTCCGTACTTGGCTGATGTTCATAGGACATAACCAATCTCCAATTGCTTGGATTTTCTCTTGATCGACTTCTAGGCCATCGGTGCTTACCACAAATCCTAGAAACACAACTTTGTTAGTACAGAAAGAACACTTCATGAAATTAGCATAGAGTACCTCCTTACGTAGAACTTCTAGCACCGCACGCAAATGCTGAGCGTGGTCTTCCAAAGACTTGTTGTATATCAAAATATCATCAAAATAAACCACGCAAAATTTTCCAATGAAGGCACGGAATACATGATTCATTAATCTCATAAATGTACTAGGAGCATTAGTAAGACCGAATGGCATTACCAACCATTCGTACAAACCGTATTTAGTCTTGAATGCGGTTTTCCATTCATCCCCCTCCCGCATGTGAATCTGATGATAGCCACTCTTTAAATCAATCTTTGAGAATATTTGGGCTCCGCATAGCTCATCGAGCATATCATCGAGACAGGGAATTGGGTGCCTATACTTGATGGTGATCTTATTGATGGCGTGGCAATCAACGCACATTCGCCACGTTCCATCCTTTTTAGGCACTAGTAAAACGGGCACCGCACACGGACTCAAGCTTTCTCGGATGTATCCTTTCTCCATCAACTCAGCAACTTGTTTTGCAATTCTTTCGTCTCCTCGGGGTTTCCCCGGTAAGTTAGTCGGTTAGGTATCGTTGCTTCGGGCACAAAATCAATTTGATGCTCAAAGCCTTGGATGGGAGGCAAGCCGCTCGGCACTTCATCCGGGAATACATCTTCAAATTTCTGGAGCAAAGAAACAACAGAAGATGGCAATGTATTTTCAATATTGTTAGTCTCAAAAAGACATTCTTTGTACATAAGTACAAGAATGGGCTGTTTCAACAAGAGCAACTTCCGAACTTCTCTTTTCCTTGCAAAGACGCTCATTTTTTCACTCTCACTCTCGTTTTTTCTTTCTTTTTCCACTCGCATTTTTGACTCATTATTCTCATTTTTGTCTCTATTTTTTTCCACTTTCTTTTCTTTTTCACTCTTTTTGTTTTGTTCTTTTTCTTTTGATTTTTCTACAGATTGCTTCATTTTGACTTGATCTTCGTAAACTTGCTTTGGGGTAAGAGGCGCTAAAGTGACATTCTTCCCGAGGTGTTTGAATGTGTATCTATTCGTATAGCCGTCATGGATCACACGCCGGTCAAATTCCCATGGATGCCCCAACAGAAGGTGTCCCACGTGCATGGGTACTACATCACATACCACCTCGTCTTGGTACTTGTCGATCAAAAATGCCACTACAGCTTGCTTGGTTACTTTGAGTTCACCACCATCGTTTAGCCATTGCAATTTATATGGGTTCGGATGTTTCTTCGTGGCTAGGCCAAGTTTTTCTACGAGCATGCTACTCGCAACGTTGGTGCAACTCCCTCCTTCGATTATCATGCTGCACACTTTGCCTTGAACATGGTAGCGAGTGTGGAAGATATTTTCCCGTTGTTACTCGTCTTCAACACTTTGAATGTTTAAGCTTCTTTTGACAACGAGAATTTCGCCTTCGACGGGATATTCGAGTTCTTCTTCTTCGTCGGTAGGGGTTTCAGGCTCCTCCTCTTTTTCTTCCTCAGACTTGATTTCGCCGTTTGGTCTAACCACCATCACTCGACGGTTGGGACATTGACTCGCTATGTGTCCCCTCCCTTGGCACTTGAAATATTTAATATCCCGAGAATGATTAGGGACAAGATCGTTCTTACTTTTTTTTGCCTCACCGCTCGGTTGATTGGTTTTGGTGGTCCCAATAGGCTCCTTGGAATGCATAGGGGCTTTACTAGTCCCTTGACTCCACTTGTTGGTAGAAGAGGTAGGAGAGGTTCGGTTGGTTCCCTTCTACTTTAATTGTTTCTCAACTTTAATCGCCATGTGGACCATGTCCATCACTTCAACATAGTGTTGTAATTCCACTATGTTGGCGATGTCACGGTTCAACCCCGCTAGGAATCTAGCCATCGTCGCCTCGCGGTCTTCCTCGACATCGGCTCGTATCATTGTAACCTCCATCTCTTTATAATAATCCTCGACACTCTGGTTGCCTTGAGTGAGGTTTTGTAGCCGCTGATACAAATCTCGGTGATAGTACGATGGAACAAAATGTTTCCTCATGACTGCCTTCATTTCGGCCCAAGTCAAAATAGGCCTTTCCCCGTTCCTTCTTCGACTCGTCATGAGTTGATCCCACCATACAATTACGTAATCGAAAAATTCTATGGCCGCGAGCTTTACCTTCTAGCTCTCCGAGTAGTTATGGCACTCGAAGACAAGTTAGATTTTCTTCACCCACTCCAAATACGCTTCGGGGTTGTTCTTCCCTTGGAATGGTGGTATAGTCATCTTGATGTTCTTGAGGTTGTCGTCGAGACGATCTCTTTCTCTATAGCCCCGGTTCCGTTGGCCTCGATGTCGTACACTTCGAGCAGATGAGTGGTCACTTTCTTGCTCGCTTGAGTCATAGGGATCTTCCCGGTTTTGGTTTGGACACGCCTTGTAACTTCGGGGGTTCCTTCGTGTTGTTCTCGTGTTTCGACTCAAAATAGCCGATCTTCGATGGGCTTAAGTTTACGGTCGAACAACCGTTTCATTTCTCGCATGATAACTTGTAACGTCAAGTCAAGAACTCCTCCACTAGCAACATTGCGAATAGGTTGCAATCCACCTCCGTCCATATAGTTCCTTTCCAGACTTCTAGACATGGAATTTTAATCACACAACAATCCTCACACTTCTCTCACAAAGAAAAGTTCACACAATTTGGCTTTTGACCTATCGGATAATCTCACTGCACTCTTGCCTTTTTTCCGCTCAAGTTCGCCTCTCGAAGTTCTCCAAGGACTACTTAGTCGAATCAGCTCCCGTTGGGAGTCGGTTTGCAAAAGTGATGTTGGGTTGGGGTGAGGGATTGATGTTGGGACAATGGGTAGGCTAACAAACAAAATGAAAGGGTTTAAGTGTGGCCGAATGGCTTGTTGGTAAAAAAAAATGATTTTTTGGGCAGAAAAATTGTACGACTAACTTTTCTCTTTTTTCTTTTTTACTTCTGTATTTTTTTTAATAATTTCGAATTTGCACTTCAAGTATATATATTCTTTTTTTTGCACGAATTTATTTTTTAAGAAAATACAATCCCGAGAATATCGAAAATGCTGATACTTACTTCAATTTTACCAGCTCTGATACCAAATGATACGAACTATCCTCGGTGATGTCTCGAGTCGTATTGTTTGCCCGATCATTAAAATTGAATAAATCTGAATGATTTGCAAAATATGCTTGAAGTTATGAAAGATAGGTTCAAAAGGGATGGTTTCGAAATGGATATGGAAACAAAAGTATGGTTTCGGCTAAGGCTTAAGAATAAACCAACACAATATACCGTGTTGACCCGAAACTTAGACAAGCACTTAGGTTGAAAAAGTGATGGAAATAGGAAGGATCAATTGATAAAAATAACCTCGATCCATTATCTATGGAAGATAGGAACCTTGGTATGGGTGAACGCCACACTTCAACAAAGTGATAAGTTCAAGAAAGACGGGATTGACGCCACAAGGGTTGCTTGATAAGTCAATTCAGTCTATGGAGAACAATGAGAGTATGAACACTCATAAAAGTAATATGATATTCATCAAGTATCAAAAAGTCCTTACAAAGTGAATGAAACTACATATTTATAATCTAAACATGGGGTAGCCGAATGGGCTATTAGGGATGCTGAATGGACGGCTCATTGAAGCTAGAAAGAGGCTAAAAATTTCCTTGAAGTTTCTTGAACGTCCCTAGAAGCTTCTTAGCATGAAAAACACAAATGGATAGCTTCTAGATGATGATCATTCAGCTGGACATTAATTGAAAGGGTAGTGAGATGAATAGCCTTGTCTATGTTCGGCCAAGGGGACTAAATGCTCTTTAATGGAGCTGCTTGGTTGTGCTAAAAGGTCTGAGTTTTAATGATCAGATTGGGTAACTTCAATGGTCCTCAAAGCGTGAAAGCTGAATGTGAGTAGTCCCTTGGTGTGAATGCACAAAACCGATCAGCCATTCCATGTGAAAAAGATCTCCAGCAATGTGAACACTTTAATATGTTGCTTTGAAGAGCTGGACGGTCAGCCTAAAGGAAAGAAAGCATCAGCTATCTTTTGGCCCTTGGTGTCACCAAAGAGTTGCTGGTTAATAGCATTCAAGGACTGACAATATCCATGCCGTCCCATACATGTACCTATACACATTTAATTGGACAAATTAAATAGTTTTAGGACACCATAAATTCGGCTGGAACAAAGACAAATTAAATAGGCAGCAACTAAGACAACTTAAATAGCTAAATTTGGCTGGAAAAATTAATTAACAACAAGAATTAAATTTGTCCTAATACTTGACACATTAAAAATATGTACTAACTAAAAACACATTTAAGCTTAAATTAAAATGTCCAGAATTTAGACACATTAAAACAAAATTAATTTATTTGAGCTAAACTTTAACTAATTAACTAACTCAATTAAATGAATTTATTCCAGCAACTTGAATGCATGAAATTAAATAAATTGGAATCAAGCTCAATGAGCTAGCATCAAGCCGAATTGAGCTCCATTGAGCTAAGTTGAGCTAAGTCAGCTTACAAGACGTTGCAAACTAAGCTTGGTGAGCTGGTCCAACAACGATTGGTCACTTCTTCTCTCCAAGCTCGATCAATGTAGCTTGATATAGCTTCTTGGAACCTCTTAGCTCGGGCTCGGGTGATTGGTCCCAAAGGCAGCTCCAAAGGTTCGGCCACTAGCTCCTTGGTTAAGCTCGCATCACCTTTTAAACTCCCACATCCCTAATCTATTTATTTCCTTTTTGTTTTTCTGCAGTTGTTTGAATTAGTAATCATTTCTCATGCTCCAAATGTTGCTGATACTGTTATACTAAAACCGTTGTCTTTGTGTTGTGTCCTTTTCTCTTTGTACAAATGCTAAAGTTTTGAATTTCTCCTACATTTGCAATGTGTGATAGATTTCTTGTTTTTACCGCAATTTTACTAGAAATTTTGTTTGTAAGATGCCAATTGGCTTATATTATCCTACAGTTTGTAAAATTATACATGAGGAAAAATTAATGGCTTTAAGTTTGCAATGCTGAACCATTGTGCTTACTGCAGCCTTATAGAGTTAGTTTAATGAGTTTTAGGAGTGAAACAATCATCATACAGATAATAATTATCTATAAAAGATGTGATGAATGTTTTGGTGAAGAGAAGAAAATGAGTATTTAATCATGAAAGATTATTGGAATGGGACATGCAACTTTAGCAAATATTTTTTATGTTTCTGTATCAGTATCAAGATAGAATCCAAGTTGAAAATGATGTGTTCTATATGCGTTGAGTTAGAGGTGAGATAAAAGCATGCAACATTGCCTAGGTTAAGGCAGGTTTAACGTTTTCTAAACCTGTTTGTATTAATGATTTTTTAAAGGTTATGGAAAGTTACGTTTAATTGTTGCTAAGTTACTAAGTTTTGTAGAAGTTCTGTAAGTTGGCCTGGTGTATTAAGGTTTGAGGCGAAGTATCATAGACAACTGAGTGTAATATACTTCAATGGTGAAGGCTTTTTTATGTCTGTACAATGTTCAGTTTACTATAACGATGTACGATAGTATTTGAATGCGAACATTATTATTTATCATTTGTATGGATTCTATTATTTCAATGTTTTTGTTTATCAAAGAGCAACAAGTATTAAGCAATTGTCTTGGCAACATAGTTGGATAGGTTAAATGGTATTGGATTTTGGGTTTTGGATTTTAAAATAAGCTTGTGGGCTTTGTCTAAAACCTCTAGGAAGTCCACTAGTTCGCAAGTGTAATTAGACATAATAGACTCTAGCTCATCATTAATGGCATCTCTCCAAAAACTAGCATCTATTGATTTTATAGCTTCATCATAGGTTTTTGGATCCTCATTTAATTCATGAGCAATAGAATCACTTATCATGTTTAAATTACTAATCTTAGTTACAAAGGAAGTAAGAAAATTAGGTCTGAAACCAGTGGCAGTTCTTTGTCTTTTACTCCTCCTATGTTCAACATCATTGTTAAGAACATCTCTATTATGTGTACTAGAAAAGGATGCATGCTCATCTAACTATAGATTAGTACTTATGCTAGATTTCTTTAAAGGAAAAATATTTTAAAAGAAAACAACATTTATAGATTCACATATGCAATGATCATGCAAAGACATGAATCTATGTGCAGTACTATTTAGAGCATACCCAACAAATACAACATCAATAATTTTAGATTCGATAGTGCTCTTTTAAAAAGCACACACTTTCAAATATTGCATATTAGGGGCATAACCTTTCCACAATTCATATGGGGTATTGTCTAATTTTTTATGAGGCACTCTATTAAGCATATGGTTTGTAGAAAGTATGGCCTCCACCCACATACTGTTAGGTAAACCAGAACTTAGGAGTAAAACATTCATCATTTCTTTTAGAGTTCTATTTTTCCTTTCAACTATGTCATTCTATTGTGGGACATAAGGAGCAAAAAACTCATGTATAATGTTGTCTTTCTTACAAACCTTTTTAAGGAAATTAGTGACATATTTGCCACCTCTATTGAATCTAAGACGTTTTATTCTCCTATCTAATTGATTTTTTGTAACATCCTGAATAGGGCCTATGCATTTTCAGTTTAATTGTACGAAATGTCAAGTCTCAAGTACTAAGAATAAATTTTTGATACTTTTGGAAACCTAGAAATGAAAATGGAAATGAACATTTTGGAAACTTGAACATTTTGGAAACTTGAACATTTTTGGAAACCTGGACATTTTTGGAAATGATTCAAAAATGGAAAGTGAACATTTCTGGAAACTTGGAAATGTAAGAAAAATGGCAAGTTACAGAGCCGATCGAAAATTTTAGGAAACTTAGAAATGATGCCGAAATGTCAACTTTTAAAGTTCAAAATAGGAAATAAGGGCTAGAGGGCCTTAAAAGAAAAAGTTGGAGAAGTTTAACACACAAACAGGCTTGGAAAAGTGGTCTGAAGATGTCACTTAGGGCCTCTGGAAATGGCGCCACCTGCAAGGGGTTGGGCCTGAGTTCGAGTCACATGGGAAGCAAATAAAAGAAATTTTATTTTGCTTCCAGAAGAAGTGAGGTGGACGGCACATGGCTATAAATTAGGAGCTTTTATTCTTTTATTTTTAAGAGATAAAGGGTGGATAAATAAGGGATAAATAATGGATTTATTTTAGATTATTTTCAAGAGATAAATGTGGATATTATTTCTTTTATTTTGATAGATAAGGAAGAGATAAAAGAGGATTATTATTAGTATTATTTATATTAAGAGATAAGAGATAATTATTGGATTAAGTTTTATTAAAGTGATAAATCAAGGGATAAAGCTATCAAAATAGAAGAGTGGTGGCCAAGTAAAGGACTCTAGCTAGTAATTTTGGCTATAAAAGGAAGAGTAAGGCTATTCTTCATTCATTCTTTTCTTTTCAAGAAAACCTCCAGAAATTCTCTAAAGTTTCTCCTCTTCTCTCACGAATTTTCTCCGCCATTATTCTCTTTTCTTTTTCTTTCTTCTTCTATTACAAACACAATCAAAAGCCGAAGATACCAATAGCCCTAGTCGATTTCTCACTAAGCCTCAAGAGCCGAAATTGTTATCCACATCAAAGCCATAGCCGAATCTTGCTAAGGGTTCAAGCAAGAGTTCCATCAAATTCTTGAGTAAGGGTAAGATTAGGTTAGATTCTCATTCTATTTCTTTTAAGGCTGTCGAAATTAAGATTCTAATACCCTTAATATCTCATTGTTAGAAGAGATCTTTCGGGATTTACTAAGTGTCGACTACAAGGAAGGAGAAGTTCTTTTCCAGAAGGTACACCATGTCGCGTGTTCCCTAGTTATTCGGTGAATTTTGGGATTTAAGAATCTAAGGTAAGTCATATTTAACATACGGCTAAGGGTTATTTGTTGTGAATAAATGTTAGAATTTGATCTAACATGTAGTTATAGGGATTTTCGGACAGAGGGATACAAGGATTTTGGGATTTGAGAATTTCAAGGTAAGTTTTAAGAATACTAATCCTACTAGGATTTGGATTTATGGTCGAATGGCTTTTTATTAAATTAGTAAGTGATTAATCAAATGTAGGAATTTGAGATCTAAGGCGATAGATCGATTTCGGGATTTCAAGGAATTCGTTAAGCAAATCAGGTGTGTACCCTACCCTAAGTTTTGATAGGTTCATGGCTATGTTTAAATTAAATGTATTATTAAGAATGTGTGTACTCACATTAATTTTTCGATATATCATATGGCAAATTACTTTAATATATGAATATGCATAAGAATGTGAATGTGGCTAAGTACCACAAATATGGTAAAAGTACCTGTGCACGTTTCCTACTACGATAGGATTATGAATATGATATATTTTGAACATATGAATAGTAACATGAATGAGAATTAAGTATGTTATGCATGATATAAAATTTATGGGGCATTCGGGATCTATGTGAAAGGGGAAGAAGGTGTTGACTTCGGTCTCACCAACGGAATATGGTGACTACGGTCACAAAATTTGAATATGGTAACCGGTTACATTATCTCGAATTTGGTAACTTCGGTTACATTATTTGAATATGGTGTCTAATGACACAAATTATATGGGCGATGAGCACGTCGATTGCAAATGACCGCGCCGATGGTGTGTAGCGGATGGAGGGTTGACTTAGTAGTCCCCACGGTGTAGACCGCAGTGCGGGTGGTGTGTAGCGGATGGTTAATTAGGTTTGGGTTTGGGAATGCATCATTAATTGTATTCTATGATTTGAATGTGTATCATTTGCATGCCTGATTCTATTATGACTTAGTGTTGTGTACACATTGAGTTCTGTTGACTCACCCCGTTTGGGGAATATTTTTCAGTGATGAGCGATAATGGGCCAAGGCCGGCGGGAGCTTAAAGGTGGCCATGCATAGCAAGAAATTTATGATTTGGACTTTCAATTTATTTTAAGTATTTTAAGTTTTACTTTGGGATCATTGATATAATAAGGCCATTGTGGTTTACTTTATTTTTCTTTTATTTATTATGTTTATGGATTTTTATCAATTAAAGTTTAAGTAAATTCCTTTTTAAAATTAACTCTAAATGTTTTGTCACCTTAAATAAATGGGTTTTAACATAAGATAAATTTGTTTTCAACTCAAGCCCAACCCAAACAATATTTTTTAAAAATCATACAAGTTTTTCCTAAGTAACAAAAGAATTTTGAACCGGTTTACTTGAGGAACATACCAAATCTGGTCAAAGCTCGTGGGTCGGGTTTGGGGTGTTTCATTTTTTTTACTTTTGCTTTATAAAAAAGAAAATTTTTATCAGCTTAATCTTTTTATCTTAAAATATAAACATTTGTATATCTAAAGTAGTCATCTACAAAGGTGATCTAGTAACGTTTTCCACCCTTACTCTCTGTGTTTTTAGAGTTTGCTAGATAAGTATTAATTAACTCTAAAAGTTTAGTTTTCCTATCAGTAAGAATTTTTAAAGAAGGTCTAGCATGCTTGACTTCAACACAGATTTCGCATTTATTAAAGCTACTATAATCTAGATTAGGGAGTAGATTCATTTTTATAAGTTTTTTAAGAATGAATATCCACATGACCTAATCTAGCATGCCACATATCAAAGGATTCGACAATATAAGCAGAAGTGGTGACTTTATTATTATTTAGCAGTCTCATTCACAAATAAACCTCCACTGAGATAACCTTTCCCAACATGATCTCCATGACGGGAAAGTACAAGTTTATCATATTCAAAGACTAATTTAATGTCTGCCTTATTTAGTAATTGATCAAATTTCTACGCAGGGCACATACATAAAGAACATTATTTAATGTTAATGTTTTGTTAGAAGTAAGTTTGAGTAAGATCATTTCTTTACCGAGTACTTTTGAATTGCTAGAATTACCTATGTAGACTTGTTCACCTTCAGCTACCCTTTCAAATTTGAACATTTCTCTGTTGGTGTAAAAGTGTTTGGAAGCGTCTAGTCTACAAGCTACTTGGCCTTGTTCTCAACCAGGTTCACTTTGGAAACCACAGCAGTTGTTATCTCATCTTGTTTTTCAATTAAATGTGCTTGTGGTTTGTTTTCATTCTGGCGGTCAGAGCATTGTTAGCATTGTATGCTTTGTGTCCAACTTTGCCACACACGTAACAATTCACAGAGTTGTTGGATTTATCATTTCATGGTTTCTTGAAGTTGAAAACCTTCTTGTTTTGAAGTTTTGCATTCTTCTTTGAATTTTTAATACCTTTTAACCTATTAAACTTGGGACCAAAACTAGATTCCACAAGGTTAGCTTTTAAATAAAATTCACTTGAAGTACCTAAAGGTTTATCTTTAAAACGATTGGCTTCCTCAATCTCCATATGGGAAATCAGTTCCTCCAAAGAAATGTCCCGCTTCTTATGCTTCAGAAGATAGTTGTAGTCAGACTAGGACTTTGGTAATTTTTCAGTTAGGACGTTTGCTTGGAGGATTTCACACATCTTCATCCCTTCATCTACAATGTTAAAAACTAATTTTCCGTAGGCATATACTTGATCCATTATCGACTTATCATCAATCATCTGAAATTCGAGCCACTTTCCAACAACGTACTTCTTAATTCCAGCATCATCAACTCCATACTTCTTCTCCAAGGTATCCCAAATGGACTTGGCTGACTTATCTTAGACATGTGGCTTAATATGTAATCTCTTACCATTTTTTTTCCTTTTCATACTTGGCTTTTGTGGTGGCGTTGACGTCCGAGTCTCCGAGAACAATGGTAGAATCTCTGGTTTTTTTGGTGACAGGTGGATTGAAGAGGATGTAGTCAACTTTAAGTTGTTCTAAAAATATAACCATCCTTTGAGACCAGCGACAATATTTGGTTCCATCGAGATGCTCAAGCTTGGATAGATCGGGAATGAAATTGTTCATCATTGTGACAAACATGTATAAATAGTAGTATGAGATGTGCTTCTAAAATGTTGAAAATATACTACTGCAAAACTAAGCGTTAGCACTAACAGGAAAGAGTAAATAGTACGTAAATAAACGAAATGATTATTGTGTCGTGAAAGAACCCCTGTTTTAAAATCAAACTTGCCAAGATCGATGTAATCGTATAGTGGATGTCGCCCCCCAAGGTTAACACAACTTTAATATTCGTACACTTGAATAAAGAAGGTGGACGCTAATTAGTATTTCTCTTCTTGAAAAGGAAATAGGCTAGGAAAACAAGACTGAAAACTTGATCAGAATAATTGACCGGAAAAAGTTTTCAAAAAGAAGAACAAAAAGACTTTGAGAAAGAAGTGATTTATGTTTGTTGTGTGTTTAAGGAGGAGAATGACCCAGGTATTTATAGGATTTTCTGAAAGGAAAAACGGTAAAATTAAAAGGGTAAAACAGTAAATCTGAAGAGTCAATTTCCTGAATAACACAATGGCCAGAAGCTAGTTTCCAAAAAAGAATGCAACAATTTGGCTGGTCAAGTCAAAATTGTAACAGTTTAATTTTTATAAAAGAAAAATAACAAAAAAATTATCCAAAAAAACCTTGCACGGTACGTGCCGTAAACACGTGTCAACACGGACACAGGGGTGGGGCTCATGTGTTAGGCCTTAGCCTCAATTACTCAATGTGGATAAGAAGTAAGATTATATTTAAACCCTTTTTAGAATCCTTTCCCAACCAATGCGAGATTTGCATTTTTCTTTTGCATTACTAACAACCAATAATGAAACATATATTTACCTAATATAATTTTTTTAATATAATAGTTGAAAAAGTTGAAAAAAAAAATAGATGACAATTTCATACTTAAATATTTATAAAAAGAAAAAAAAGTATACAATTTTTCAAAGAAGAAGCTAATATTAGTCAAACCATGAAAAATATAAATTACAATAATAAAATGTAATACTTAACATTGTTATGCTATTTCAATAACATGAAACTAAAATTGCACACATATAATTTAACAATTTTTCACTAATAAAATGTAATATATAACTATTTTACAACTTTTCAAATTGCATAAAGCCATAAGGGGCTCAATTGAATAAATTAAGACATGTTGTAAGGATACAATTGCACAAATTAAAACATGCTTAAATGATTAAATCAATTAAATTGAAATTTAAAATTAGGTATTAAATTAGAAAAAAACTTAAAATTCGAGGGACCTAAAATAAAATTATCTTCTCCTTCCTTTTTTTCACTGCGACATTCATTTTATGTTGCAAGCCCCCCTTTCCTTGAAAAAAATAGCAAACAAATAGTTAAGATATAATAATCAATCAAAATAAAAATTGTCTAAAAAAAATAACTTATCGTCTAAATTAAACTTAATATTAAAACCGATAGTCAATTATTTTTTTGCAATGATAATTTAATTTAATAATTGATAGTTAATTTTTGCAATACTCATTTATATATTTCATATTCTGGAATTCAATATAAATTCGATGTAATTTTATAATATATACCATTGCTTTGGGTTAATTGAAATATATGAGAAATACTACATCATAAATGTAAAATAATTAAAAACACTTTAATGTCTAATATTCCATTACGTATACCACAAATTGATTCCAGCATTCATAATGAATTTTGACTTTTATGTGACAAATGAGAGTCATCAATAAAAATTACTCAAATTAATGAGATGTCTTACCACTTGTCAAGTGAAAAAGTGGTTTACATTTGAAAGTTACCAAAATACTTAACATTAAATCACTCCATTTTGTGTATAAAAGTAATGTTTTTGAAATTAGATTACATCGGTGGATTAAATCGGAAATAGATGAATTGCCAACTAGTTTAAATCGTACAAAAAATTAGTTCAACAGATTTTTTGTATTTTTGAACTAAAATTTTCTAATCACCAACCAACTCTCGTTTATTATCTTCTTTTTGTCGCCAGCCAAGCCTGGCCAACTCCTTCTTAAAATGTAAAATTTTGTATTAAAATAATTTTATAAAATTTTAATTAGTAATAATAAAATTACACTTTGATATCAAAATGATAAAAAAATTGATTTAATCCTTTAAAAATTATAAAGACATGGACTATTAAAATGATGAAACTATATTTTTACTATTATGAAAATATACAATTTAATTCCAAAAAAAAAAAAAAAAATCCTCGCTTTGCCATAATTTCAGTCTACAACCACCGGCCAAAAGCAGCCAAGAGAATGTAAGAGATGAAAAGATGAACCGAAAAAACAAAGTCTGAGAAAGAAAGAAAAAAAATGAAAAGATGAGAAGAAATAGGCAGCAAGGAAATTACGAAAGAGATGGGGGGAAGAATTAAGTTTTATTTTATTTTTTACTGTCTTATAGTAATTTACAAACATGGTTAGGTTATAAAAATGCACATAGTTGGGCCTTATAGTAATAGCTGCTTGGTTTTCTTTTATATTATTAAACAGTGAATCGGTGGTTAAACCGATTGAATCAGCCAGACTGAAAATCGGTGATCAATCACCAATCTAAATTTAAAAACATTAACTATAACAGTAATTAGTAATGTCGTAAATATATTTGGGCCTTGATAGATTAAGTTCAAAAATTCAATTAGAAGAATAAAATGTGGACCAGCCCAACAATAAACGCACTTATGGGGCCTTGGATGGACCTAATTCATAAAAATGACTTAGGTAAAATCCTATAGGTAGGAATATAATTAATAAAATATCAAGATATATTACCTATTTCTATCCATAACCCGAGAAAAATTGAGGTTGGACTCGTTGTCCCAATCAACTAAACTAAAATTCAATCAACAAAATATATTATATTTTAAATACACTTACATAAAAATAATATGTAAAATTTGATTATTGGAGGTGTTTGACAGATTGGCACTAAAGAGAGATTGAGAGTAGAAGAGAAACAAAGAGGCTAATTTATTCCTTTATACGTACTTTTACACCTCATTGCAATGGGAGCCAAATATGACTGACTCACACCATTAGCAATTAAACAATCCGTTTATGTTTGCTTTAATGCCTCAGTGAAGAGGAAAAACAAAACAAAAAAAAAAACAGTGGCATCTTTCTTCCCCCACTTTAAAGTTCAGGACTTTAGCTACTGTTTCCTTTTTCCTTTTACCCCCAACTTCCAACGTCACCTTAACACAATAAATATACCGGTTTTTGCTTCTTCTCTTTCCTCTCTTTTAGTTTTGTAAGTAAATAATATATTTCAAGTTTAATATAAAGATTCACCATTTTTAATAGAATAGCATATTTTTAGATATATTTATTACTTTATTTAGTTTTTAGTTTATGAAATATAATATTACTTGAACCAAATATCTCTTACGACCATTGTTTTTAGAATAGGATCAGTCTGGATATTGGTCCGGAAGAATGGGTTGGATGGATTAACTTGCAAATCGGTACGACCTGGTTAAAAAATCAATTGAATCAGGCTAAAAATTGGTTGAACCAATTTTCTCTATTTTTAAATTTTTAATAATTTATTCAATTGAACCAGACAAAATTGATCAGACCGAGAATCGATGGTTTGATCGATTCAATCATCTGATTCTAAAAACCTTGCTTATAGTTTTATGATACAAGGGTTAAATTTTGCCATTAGTCATTGTACTATGCACAAATTGTGAATTTAATCTTATACTTTAATTGGATCAAGTTTAGCCCCTATACTTTTTGAAATGATTGATTTTAGTCTCTCTACTTTTCAAATTTTGAAATTACAATCCTAAACCCAAACTATAGAAGTGAAATCTAGTTGGCTAAATTATGCTATTAATATTGTAATATGTGTAAATTATGGATTTAATCCCTATACTTTAGTTTGTTCAAATTTAGTCCTTATACTTTTTGAATTGATCAAATTTAGTCCCTGTACTTTTCAAATTTTGAAATTACAAACTTAACCCAAACAATAGCAATTAAATCCAATTGGTTAAATTTTACTATTAATTTTGTACTATGCGTAAAGTTAGAAATTTAATTCACATTCTTCAATTGCATCATTCTTAGTTTCTGTACTATTCGAATTTCAAAATTTCAGTTTTGACGCAAGCAACAACAGTTAAACCCATTAACTGACTTCTTTTTTAGTAATATGTGAAAATCGCAAGTTGGCATGGTATTACAAATATGGTAATATATTTGCTACGTCAAATTTTAAAAATAACAAAACTTAATGAATTTAACAACTATTATTTGTAAGGGTTACAATTTAAAATTTGAAAAAGTACAAGAACTAAAACGACCAAATTAAAGTATAAGAAATAAATTCACAACTTAGAAAATCATAATAAATTCTTAATAATTCTTTATGATGTAT
Source organism: Gossypium sturtianum (assembly GCA_025698515.1). NCBI lineage: Eukaryota > Viridiplantae > Streptophyta > Magnoliopsida > Malvales > Malvaceae > Gossypium > Gossypium sturtianum. The sequence goes on from CM046953.1 coordinate 111,641,962, forward strand.
ATTTAAAATTGTTGTTTTAGAATTATATTTAATCAGAATGAGACCAACAAGTTTGAATGAATGATAAGAGATTTGAATAATTTATCCCTTCAATTCACCTTTTTCCTGGATTAAATCCACCGGAAATGGAAGTTTGTATGTGATCCATTAATTTTAAGATAAAACATTATTGAATCATATATTTAATGCCAAAATATATTTTATTTAAATTTTATATTCAAGTTGTAATAATTGATATTTCATTAATTACTAAAACTATATTTATGTTAAGGTCGAATGGAGATCTTAAATTCATGCATGTGATTATGCAAATTACTCTTTTTAAATACATAAAATAAAATAAAAATAAAAAATTTCCTGTTGAGCATTGAATTAAGTAGACTATTAAAATGAATATATTAATCCACTCATCTAAATATATCATTTAAAAAATCCTAATATAATTTATTTTTAATTTCCTCTAATGCTAGCTAAATACAGATTTTAAATTAACCTAAGTCCAACATCTGAGGTATGTACCAATTACTTTAACTACGATATTGTTATTATTTTTTTAATTTGGTTACTATAATAATTTATTTATTTAAATATTTTTTATATTTTAATATCTTAAGTAAATAAATATAGAGTTAAAATCAAACTATTATGAATTTCAATTAAATATGTCACAAAGTTAACATGAAAAATAAACAATTGTTGTATACAATTGCAAGGTATATTGTGCTTCCGGAAAGAAATTTTAAATTCGGACTTTAAAAATGATATTGCTAAAAAAAATTCAAAAGGTTGATTTTCACCGCTTGCAAAATTGACATAAAAAAAATGGCATGCATTATAAACATTTAAAAATTAACGTGAAATAAAACTATATTAATTTATAATACTTTGAATACAAAAGACTAATGAAGATAAATTTTATTTTATTTTAAATCAAATCAATGATAAATCATGTAAAATATATTATAAACTAAAACCCGAGCCTAAAACATAATCTTTAAATTAAAATATGATAATATTATGCAAAATATTATATAAATTAATATATTACACAAAAATAACATAAAATAATTGTAAAAATTTCTAACAACATTAAAAACTAAATGTAAATTTTAATATAATTATATTTTAAACAATTAACATTCAAAATTTTTAAGTTGATGCCTCATGCTCTAAATTGTTCACTAGATCCAGACATGTAACCAGTTCTGAGAAATTGCCCCCCCAAAAAAAAAAATTACCATCAATTTACTTGCTGGCTCCAGCTTCACAAATCACAATGAATTTGGATGACTTCTATTTATTGTTATAGATTATAGATATTTAGAGAATGAAATTTTTAAATAAGAAGATATTTTCTATTTAATGTTTTAACTTTCCAAAAATGAAGGACCAGTTAAATTAAAACCACGTTGAAAGCAGTGATATTTGCAGAAATAATTGATTGGCACACCAGATTATAATTGAGCTTTTGCTACTTCTTCAAGTAAAGTAACAATACTGGCCCCCCAATAAAAGGTAAAAAGTAAAAAGTAAACTAAAAAACATTCATAAAAGAAAGTTAAAATTAGGAACCCCAATACAAATGTGTTTTTTTTTTTTTTCCTTAAAGAATTCAAAATAAAAGTTAAGCTTTTATGTTTTTCTCTTGGGTGAGTTTGGGAGAGGCCAGTTGTCGCCAAAAGTAACCATCACCATTCACAATCACCATTGTTCTCACATTTCGCACCATGCCATTCAAATCTTGCTGCATCTCCAATGCGCTGCCCACACATTTATTGTTACACATATTTTGTTAGCGTTATACTCACTATCAATTACATCCTCCCTAAGGATACCTACTTCATTAGTGTTTAGCGTTCTCTTCCGGCATTGTTTCACTAGGTTCTCACGAGTATGCCAGTCAATTACCTCTAATAATCTAGTCACTTTGACAAGATATCTATTACTAATCACCTATAGGACCAATGAATGACAGGTTAACCAATAGGATACACACTGTGGTTAGGGTTAACCCATTTATATTCCCCTCTTGCTAATTTGCAAGGGATCATTCTCTCTTTCCTTTCATCCTCTTCTTTGAACGTTCTTCATTATACTTTCATCCTTCCTTTTTTCTAGTTCCTCCTCCCTCAGAAATAAACTCTACCTTACAACTTTTGGCCCATTAGGTGAACTACCACATTAGCCTCCACCACATTTTTCCTTTCAATTTGGTGCGATTATCATGGATAGACACGGCTCATTTTGGCCCAAGCATCCCCGTAAATGAATAAGAACAATAACAAGATACATGAACTATAACACCCCTCACCCGTATTCAATGCCGAAATAGGGTTATGAAGCATTACCAAACTTATCACACATTTAAAACATACATTCCTCATACAATTAGTCAATTCAAATAAAATTCATTCACAACCATCATAATGTCCCTAAAACGAGCCTACGAGGCCCAAAACATGCATTCGGGATGGTTCGGGACTAAACCGATAACTTTAAAAACTTTTAGGACACTTAGAAAATTTTTCCAAAACAGGGGACACACGCCCGTGTGGCCCAACTGTGTGAGAAAGACACGCCCGTGTCGCAGGCCGTGTAGACATTCGAAATGGGAGCACATGGTTGCGTCCCAGCCCGTGTCCGACCCTGTGTAACTCTCTGACTTGGGTCACACGACCAACACACACGCCCGCGTGACTAGCCCGTGTGCCCTAAAAATAGCCATACACGCCCGTGTGCCAAGCCGTGCCAAACTTGTAGGGTATATTGACTTAGGCCACACGGCCAATCTGTAACAGCCCGATTTAGGGGCTAGTCGGAACAGTGGTCTCGAGATCACTAATCCGAGGTTAGAGAAATTATCTTCATGTTATTTTATGCGTTATAACATATTTATAAGGATGCATGAGAATTTTGGTGTTTTAATTTTAGTGAAGGAGGGCTTAATTGCGAAAAAGGACTAAATCGCATAAAGTGCGAAAGTTCTATCTTATTTGCTAGATGTGTCTAATAGCTAAAGACTATAAATTGGAGGTCCTTAAAGGGATATTAGGCCATTGAATTAGTGTTTTCCGGCCATAGGAGGCTAGGGGGACAAAGGCATTAAATGTTGGTCAAAAGTTGGTGATATTAGTTGACAAATGAATAAAATAAGATAAAATAAGCCAAGGCTATCATCTTTTCACTTTGCCTTCTTCTCCACCGAAAATATCAGCAAGCTTAAGGGTTTAAAAGCTTGAAAATTTCAGCTACATCTCATCCTTACAAGTAGGTTAATTTGATGTTTATTTTTGATGATTTTTGTATATTTGGAGCCCTCAAAGCTTAAGCTAGCTAATGAGAGGACTAGTTTGCAATATGGTTGAAAGTCTAGGGACTTACCATGATAGATTTTATGTTGTTTGAAGAGTTTTTATGGAAGAAAATGAATGATAGGAAGATGAGAAACAACTTTTGTGAAAGGTGTTGTTATGAAAACACCTAATTAGGACTAATTTGTAAATGTTGCAAATTGGTGATAAGTTCATGAAATAGTTGAAATTTTGAGTTGCTATAGAATATAATATGATTCGGCTAGGCTTGATTAGTAAAGAAGATGGATGAAAATTTATTTACGAGCCTAAGGGCAAAATCATAATTTTGCCAAAGTATAAGGGCAAAATGGTCATTTTTGCCTAAGTAGAGATTATGTTGTAATATGATCATTAAGTGATTAAATGAGTAAATTTTATTATTCTAGATTGAAAAAAACGAGATTCGGACCTAGAACGGGAGAAAGAGAAATGTGGGCAAATAGACTCCCTTTTTACCCTTTTCGGTATCGAGGTAAGTTCGTATGCAAATAATGAAATCTTACGTGAGATATTTAATATTCGATGTTGTATAAATTTTATGTTGCCTTCATGTATGCATTAAATATGTTTTGACGAGATGTCAATAAATGAAATTCTTAGATATAATCTAAGAATAGTAAGAAATGCAAATGGTATGAAATGATAATAGTTAAGGTTCCGTGTAAGACCATATTGGAATATGGCCTCGGTGTGAGATATTGAATAAGACCGTGTCAGGGACATGGTATCGATGTGATATTTCGTATAAGACCATGTCGGGGACATGGTATCGATATGTTAGTTCATGTATGACCCTATCGGGGGTATGATGTCAATGTGACATTATGTGTATAAGACTCAAGGGAGTTACTTAACAATTTTAATGACTCAACAAGTATTTTGAAAATGAGAATGAATGTGTTGTACCATGAAAGGTACATGTATGTGTTAGAACTGAATTGAGATGAATTCAGTATATGATGAACCCATAGGGGGTTATGTGTAAATGATGCACTTTGGTTGCATAAGTTATAATTATTAATACATTGTGTGAATGCAAACGATTATAGTAGAAAGCTAAGTAAGAATGGTAGTGTGTGAGGATGTTCCGGGTAAACATTTGAAATAGATAAACTCATGTGGATAACTATCCATGAATGTACAATAACGGTGGGCTGTGTGCGTTACCACCTTATTAATTATTAAACGATGGGCTGTGTGCGATACCATCGCTTATTTATTCCAGTTGGTGGGCTAAGTGCGATACCACCGGAATTATAAATGATTGGTGGGCTAAGTGCGATACCACCCTAAATGCTTAACTATGATGGGCTGTGTGCGATGTTATTGTTAAGCATATTATCTAGTGGGCTATGTGCGATACCACTATAATTACCCTTTTTGGTAGGCTAAGTGCGATACTACCCTACTATCTGATGGTGGTGGGCTAAGTGTGAAACCATCGAGTAATTAAACATTGTGGATGGATTAGTGAGAATTCATGATGTGTGGTATCATGAGTAATGGGCGGTATGAGTGATTTATTGAAAATGTTTTACGTGATTATATGGTGACAAGTGTAGGGATGCATGCTAATTAATATGGGCATCTGGCTCGTGGCATGGTTAGAAAGTGGTAAGAGACAGAATGAGTAAGCTTTAAGGGTGATTGTGTAGGTAAGTATGAGTTTAAGATGTAAAACTCATTATAATACCTTACGGTTGGGTATAACTAATGGTTATCAATATCTGATTATTATATGCATATGAACTTACTAAGCATTATTGCTTACTCCTCTTCCTTTCTCATCTCTTATAGGTTAATTTAGCTAGCTCGGGTTGGAGATCGTCGAGGATGTTTTCACACTATCGAGCAGACACTTGGTGTGAGGTTTCAAGTCCTTATGAGTCATGGCATGTATAGGGCTAGTATTTAAGGTTGATTAAGTCATAGTTGAGATCGCCAAATGTGTTAATCAAAGATTTGTAATTGATGATGTGTGGAGTTTTTGTAATGGAATTTGTATGTGTGCAATGTAGAGTGGCAATGGCTTGGTAGATAGCCTGATAATTGTCCACATGGGTAGACACACGGGCGTGTGTCAAGACCATGTGGGAGGCACGACTAGTATTATATACATGATTTTGCCCAAGACCATGTGGAATTTGTTTTAATGGGCCGTACTGTTGATAATGAATATCCAAATAAATTACTGTTGTTATATTGTAAAAATCACGAATTGTTATGCATTATATACATGATTTTGCATGGGATGGGATAATATTGAAGAGAAGTTCTGGTGGCTCTGCCACATAATTTTGGTGGCTCTGCCACAAATCTGTATAGTGGCAATGCCACGTAAATTCTGTTATTCTGGTGGCTTATCCACAATTATTTTGTCATAAATGGCTTAATGCCTGCGATTGTTGTGTTGGCGGGGTGGGTTGACAAAAGATCCCCACAGGTGTGTTGGTTGGTACGGGTGATGTGTAGCGGATGGTTTACTAGGTTTGGTTTGGGAATTGCATTTCATACACATGTTATAATTGATATATTATTATCATTATAAATGGGCTTAGGCCCAAATTATCGCTTAATGGGATTTTGGCCCAGTGGACAACAGTAAGAGGGTTATACACTAAGTTCTAGTAACTCACCCCGTTTTTCCTTACCCATTTTCAGATAATGATCAGTGATGGAGACTTGGGCCATGGATGACTCGGTGGAGGCCATACTACAAAAACGGTTTAATTTGGAATTTGGATTTCTTTTTAGTACTTTTAATTACTTTACTATTTTGAGTTAAGGTTGTAATAAGGCCTCTGGATTAATTTATGTTTTGTTTATTGTTTGACGAATTTATAATTTGCTCTAAGTACTTCAAATTGAGGCTTTTCTAAAAACTTAACTAAACGTTTTCTTGAAATGGATATACAAAAAGGGTTTCATAATAAACTTTCATAAATATATATTTAACTCAGAAATTTCTCAAATAATTTTCATCAACATTTTTTTCAAAAATTATTTCCAAATTCTTCTCGAACTATTAACGATATTTCCAAAGTTATGGTTTTTAAGATTTTATCTCAAATTTATTGATTTATCAATCAATCTTTATTCAATAATACTTTATTAAAAATTTTTAAATGGGAGTTGTTTTAAATGATTTTAAATCTAAATCTTTTTATGTACAAATGAAAAAGGACTTAGTAGTATTTTTCTCATGTGACATGTCAAATCTGGCCTTAACGCATGGTCCGGGTTTGGGGTGTTACATTTTATGGTATCAGAGCCCGGTTTAAAACTCGGCTGTGGTTTGGATTCAAATATTCAAAGCTGTTTTGAAATGAAAAAAAAATTTAGAACGTATGTTTTTAAGGAAGTATGGCACCACGGGTATCCGACACAAAGTCAAGTAAGTGTATGTTTTTATTGTATGATTATAATAATTATGATATGATTGTAGGAATACTCTAGAACTTCTAATTTTAGGTATTGAAACTATAGAGATTGAGACTATAGGATGCGATTACGAACACGACTTTACTTCTTATGTTTCATAAAACATTGTTTAATAAACACCGAAATAGTATACTGATTCATAAGACTTTTAATCAGATTAAATTGAATTACCAAATATGAGCGCTAGAGGACGTGGACGCGGTAGACGCAGCCGTGGTAGAGGCCGAGGCGCTAGAGTTGCGTCTGAAGCGTCAGGACATATGCCAGAAATAGACACACCTGCGTCACCCGTGACTGAAACTGGATCACATGACCGTATGAGGGAGGACATTGCTCTGTCCCAAGCAATGTTGCGAGTCTTGGAAAGGGTTGCTGGGGCTAGAACTGGGCCAGCAGCTCGTGGATCAATTTCGGAACGACTTAGATCAAATGGTGCTGAGGTTTTTAGGGGTATCTCGGGTGTAGCCCCAAATGTAGCAGAGTATTGGCTCAAGGCAGTGGAGCGGATCATGGATGATTTGGAGTGCACCACCGAGCAGAAACTAAGAGGAGCTGTGTCCTTGTTGAGAGACGAGACGTATCAATGGTGGCTTACTGTTCGGGAAGGCACTCAGGCCGATCGTGTTACCTGGGATTTCTTCAAAACTGCATTTCAAGGAAAGTATGTCGGGGCTAGCTATGTGGATGCCCAAAGGAAGGAATTCTTAAATTTGGTCTAAGGAGGTAAGATTATGGCAGCTTACGAGGCAGAATTTCTACGCCTGAGTCGTTATGCCCGGGGTATAGTGCCAACTGACTACGAACGCTGTGTGTGTTTTGAGGACGAGTTGAGTGATGAGTTGCGGGTACTGATAGCCCCACAACAAGAAAGGAATTTTGCCACACTTGTGGAGAAAGCCAAGATAGCTGAAGAGGCTAAGCACTCGGAGCGGCAAAACTGAGAAAAAGATAGAGGCAAGAGCAAGAGGGACTTTAAGTACTCAGGTCCTGCTAGAAGGTTTCAGAAGAGGCCCAGGAATGATGAGCCAGGTCGAGCTAGACTACCAGCTGCTACCAATCAGATACAGCCATGTACGGATTGCGGAAGACGACACCCGGGTGAATGTTGGAAGAGAATCGGTGGTTGTTTCAAATGTGGTTCCAAGGACCATCAGCTTAAAAATTGCCCTCGACAGACTGCTCAGACTCAGGACGCTCGTAACTATGATGCACAGCCAACGAGAGGCTCTCAGCAGCCACCGAGAGGTCGTGGGCCAGGTCGAGGTGGTAATGGCGTAGGACGAGGTCAGGGTGCACCGGGTAGAGGTACTGGTTTCAGAGGTAACGCGGAGGCGAGGTAGCCAGGGTTGGTTTATGTGGTCAGACGTCGAGAGGATGGCGATGCACCTGATGTGATAACTGGTACGTTCTTCCTATTTGATGTACCTGTTACTGCTTTGATAGAGATCGGATCCACCCATTCGTATGTTGCAAGTGTTGTATCTGGAAATCTGAACATTAGATTTGAGATTACTGCTAGAGAGATGATGGTAATTAGTCCTTTAGACAGTCTGTGATAGTGAATAGATTGTTTAGAGATGTGCCCTTAGAAATTCAGGGAGAAACATTTTTGGCGGATTTGATGGAACTGCCTTTCGGCGAGTTCGACCTTATTTTGGGCATGGGTGGTTGGTGAAACATCATGCGAACTTGGATTGTCTTTGCCGCAGCGGATGACGCTTAGAACCCCGGAAGATAAGGAAGTGGTGATGATAGGTGAAAGGAGAAACTATCTATCAAATGTGGTATCTGCTTTAAAGGCAGAAAAGTTGGTGCGAAAAGGGCGTGGAGCATTTCTAGCCTTCATTAGTGCGTTGGATGCCAAGGAATTATCGGTGAAAGGTGTTAGAACGGTGAAAAAGTTTTCGGACGTCTTTCCCGAAGAACTTCCTGGATTGCCTCCGGATCGGGAGGTAGAGTTTGACATTGAGTTATTGCCAGGAACGGCTCCGGTGTCCTTTGCTCCATATAGAATGACGCTGAAGGAGTTAGTGGAGCTTAAAGCTCAAATTCAGGAGTTGCTGGATCGGGGATTCATTCGACCGAGTGTGTCACCGTGGGGAGCGCCGGTCTTGTTCGTCAAGAAGAATGATGGATCGATGCGTATGTGCATCGATTATAGGCAGTTGAATAAATTGACGATCAAGAATAGGTATCTTTTGTCGAGAATTGATGACCTGTTCGATCAACTGTGAGGAGCTTCGATTTTCTCGAAGATAGATTTGAGATCTGGTTATCATCAACTTAAAGTCAAGGAGGCGGATATCCATAAGACTACGTTTCGAACTCGTTACGGACATTATGAGTTCTTGGTGATGCCGTTTGGGTTGACTAATGCACCAGCTGCATTTATGGACATGATGAACCGGGTCTTCCAACCCTACTTAGATCGGTTTGTGGTGGTGTTCATAGATTACATCTTGGTATACTCGAAGAATGAAGAAGAGCATGATTCGCATCTGCGGGTGGTATTACAGATATTGCGGGAAAAACAACTTTATGCCAAATTCAGTAAGTGTGAATTTTGGCTGAAGGAAGTGACCTTCTTAGGGCATGTTGTGTCAGCCGAAGGAATTAGAGTTGATCCCTGGAAAGTAGAGGCTGTGTTGGATTGGAAACCACCGAAGTCAGTGGCTGAAATTCGGAGTTTCCTAGGATTGGCTGGTTACTAAAGACGTTTCGTTGAGGGGTTTTCGTTGATTGCCGCACCTCTAACTAAACTGTTGTGCAAGGGAGTACTATTTGTGTGGTCAGATCAACAGCAAGAGAGCTTTAAGAAATTGAAGAGGATTCTGACAGAAGCGCCAGTTTTGATTCAACCTGAGGCTGGAAAAGAGTTTATTGTTTACTGTGATGCGTCACACACAGGCTTGGGATGTGTGTTGATGCAAGGTGGAAAAGTGGTGGCTTATACATCTCGTCAGTTAAGGCCGCACGAAGTGAATTATCCCACTCATGATTTGGAGTTGGCTGCAGTGGTGTTTGCTTTGAAGATTTTGAGACACTACTTGTATGGTGAGAAGTCGATCATCTATACGGATCATAAAAGTCTAAAGTACCTCCTTACCCAAAAGGAGTTAAACTTAAGACAGCGGAGGTGGATAAAACTGTTGAAGGATTATGATTTCTCAATCGAGTATCATCCTGGAAAGGCTAACGTGATGCCAGACGCGTTGAATCGTAAGGTGATATCGGATTTGAGAGCAATGTTCGCTCATCTTAGCTTGTATGAAGATGGTAGTCTGCTAGCCGAACTTCAGGTGAAGCCTGCGTGGGTAGGTCAGATTAAGGAAAAGCAGTTATCAGATGAAAAGTTGGGTTCCATACTTCAGCAAGTGGAAGGTGGTGTGATAGGGGATTTTGGATTGAATAATGATAGAGTATTGTGTTTTCGCGGATGAATTTGTATGCCCAAAGATTCGGAATTGAGACAAATGATTCTACGTGAGGCGCATAGTAGTCCTTATGCTATGCACCCCGGGGGAAATAAAATGTATCGAGACCTTCGTGAGCGTATTGGTGGCGTGGTTGAAACGGGAGGTTACTGAATTCGTGAGTAAATGCTTGACATGTCAGCAAGTGAAGGCGGAACATCAATTGCCGTCGGGATTACTACAACCGGTGAAGATTCTATTATGGAAATGGGAACGGATAACGATGGACTTTGTTAGCGGGTTACCCTTATCGTCTACTAAGAAAGATTCTCATGCGGGTAGTAGTGGATCGGTTGTGAAAGCGCCCATTTCTTACTGTTCGCACGGATTACTCATTGCAGAAGTTGGCCAAGTTGTACGTAGTAGAGATCGTGAGGTTACATGGGGTACCAGTGTCTATCATTTTGGACAGGGACCCTAGGTTTATATCACGATTTTGGAAAGCCTTACATGAAGCTTTGGGAACAAAGTTAAATTTCAGCACGGCATTTCATCCTCAGTAAGATGGTCAGTCGGAGAGAGTAATCCAGATTCTGGAAGACATGTTAAGGGGCTGTGTGATTGACTTCAGGGGTAGTTGGGAGGATTTCCTACCGTTGGCAGAGTTTGCTTATAACAATAGCTATCAATCCAGCATCCAAATGGCACCCTACGAGGCGTTGTATGGTCGTAGGTGTCGTACTCCTACTTATTGGACCGAATTGGGGGAGCGACAGTTATTGGGTCCTGAGCTGATATCAGAGACGGAGGAAAAAGTAAAGGTAATTCGGGCACGTTAAAGGAAGCTTCGGATAGACAAAAATCGTATGCGGATCTGAAGTGTAAGGATATTGAGTTTGCGGTGGGAGATCAAGTCTTTCTAAAGGTCTCACCTTGGAAGAAGATCTTCAGATTTGGAAGGAAGGGCAAGTTGAGCCCTAGGTTCATCGGACCGTACCGTGTTTTGAAGCGTGTTGGGCCTGTGGCTTATCAGCTTGAGTTACCTCTGGAGTTGAGTCAGATACATAATGTATTTCATGTCTCAATGTTAAGGCGTTACAGATTGGATCCGTCCCATATAGTACCGGTAGAGGAAGTTGAGATAAGACCTGACTTGTCGTTCGAGGAGGAGCCAGTGCAAATTTTAGATCGGGATGTTAAGGTACTGAGAAGGAAGTCGATACCGTTAGTCAAGGTTTTATGATGCAATCACGGATCGGAGGAAGCTACATGGGAGCCTGAAGACGCGATTCGGTAGCAATATCCTCACCTCTTTTAATCAGGTAAATTTCGAGGACGAAATTTTCTTTAAGGGGGGTAGAATTGTAACATCCTAAAATTTCAAATTTTATGTGTTGCATTATTTTTGGTGCTAAGCTAGTTAGGTTATTAATTGTGTATGTTTAGGAGGTCCTGAGAAGGCTCGGGGTTTATTTGGACCTAGTAAAAATTTTTGGCATTTAGCACTTTAAGGAGATAGAGTAAGTGACCTTAAAGCTTATGGAAATAAATGAGTAAATAGCTAGCATAATTGAGCAATTGGTAAAAAAGATATGGCGCCACATGAAGTACTTTGAGGGAAGAGGTTCAAATCCCTTTGTGTGCAAATTTTGACTATTATTTTTGCATTCTTTCCCTAAGTGTCGGCCAAGTATGTAAATAAGGCAAGGTGGACTTTTTATTTTTGGCAAGATGGCTAAGGAAAATAGGAAAGAATAAAGGTGAGGAAAGAAATCAAGAAAAAGGGGAAAGTAAGGGGAACATATGGCCTTTTTAAAGGGAAGTGTTATGGAAAGTGTGGTTGGCCAATTTTTGACCATTATGGTCATGAATGTGGACGGTTTTGTGGTTAAAGGGAGGTAGCCGAATTTTACTTGGTGTTTTGGTAAAACTATAGTGTTTGTTTTGGTCAAAAATACCTTTGGCTTCAATAGTGTCATTTTTTTCCAAATTGCTACTCTTTGTGAGTTTTAGTTTTTCTTCTTTCTTTCTTCTTTGCCGAAACCTCCTAGCACATTTGTGCAATTTTTCTTCTCTTTTGTTTGGTCAAAACATTCACCTCATGTTCATCTCCCTTTGATAGCCGAATCACCTAGTATCCATCCAACCTTCCATCCTTTTCTTTTAACCATTCCTCTAATCTTTTCTCTTCTCTAAATCGACACCACCATAAAATCACATTTTCTTGTTTGATTATCCTCCATAGCCGAATATCAATATTCATTTTCTTCTATAACCGAACCTTCATCTCTTTTCTATCTTTTATTCTCATCCGTATTTACACTCAATCCTTGATTAATCGGTAAGTGTTCATCTCAACATTTTTATTTTCTTTCTCTTAATACCGAATCTATGTTTTGGTTTGGGATGGTCATTTTGGACTGAGACCATCACCTTTTTCTCTCTCAAACAAGATCTTTTTCTTCTTCGTAGTGATATAGTGGAAGGTCGAAACCTTGATTCTTCCGAAGTCATCGTATAATCGCTAGGAATCGGTCCTAAAAATCTTTAAGGTAAGGAGTTCTTCAAGGATTTTATAAATTGTTCTTATTTCATTAAAGATGTTATTGGAATAGTGGTGATTAACCGATTATAATTATAGGGATTAAATCGCTCGATCTATCCAACCGTTGATCACTCAGAATTAGTGGTAAGCCGATCTTTACCCTTTGTCAATCCATATTTCATCGTAATATCGATCTATATAAGATCTAATCGAATGGAGGCTTGTGGTACCGATTCGAAAGGAAAGTCGAGTGGAGATCTCAAAAGGAGCGGATTAGCGATCCCTACTCCTAAATTCAAGCGAAAGGCGGTATCGGTAATTCGGGACTTTCCACCGGGTTGTGGACCCTCATCCGGTGAGAATTAACTATTCGAGGTTGTTGACAATTTTGAGGCATCAGTGATTCGGGATTTTCCATCGGGTTGTGGACCGTCAACCGGGGAAAACCGACAAATCGTGGTCATTCACGATTCCAAGGGTAAGCACCGTAGATCGTTCATTTTAGTGTTGATTAATAAATCGCGTATGTCGACTAATCAAGCGTTATAATATTTTAGGTGTCGACGATCAAGAAAGCTTAGTGCTTACCATAATCAGGTGTGTAATCTCACACCGTTTTTCGTGGGTTAAAGATTAATATCATATTGGTAGTAAATCGCTTGACTAAAATCATATTATGGTGAAACCGGGAAAATTGGCTTAGATCTCACTGTTTTGATAAAATTGACAAAATCGGTATTAACACCGTGAAAGATTACGAAAATGCCCCTAATGGGCCGATTTGATAATTTGCTATATGGGCCGATTTGATAATTTGTTATATGGGCCGATTTGATAATTTGCTATATGGGCCGATTTGATAAAATTCTATATTGGCCGATCTGATATTTTGTTATATGGGCCGATCTGATATTTTGCTAAATGGGTCGATCTGATATTTTGCCATATGGGCCTAATTGATAATTTATTTTAATGGGCCGTACTGTTGATAATGAATATCCAAATAAATTACTGTTGTTATATTGTAAAAATCATGAATTGTTATGCATTATATACATGATTTTGCATGGGATGGGATAATATTGAAGAGAAGTTCTGGTGGCTCTGCCACATAATTTTGGTGGCTCTGCCACAAATCTGTATAGTGGCAATGCCACGTAAATTCTGTTATTCTGGTGGCTTGTCCACAATTATTTTGTTATAAATGGCTTAATGCCTGCGATTGGTGTGTTGGCGGGGTGGGTTGACAAAAGATCCCCACAGGTGTGTTGGTTGGTACGGGTGGTGTGTAGCGGATGATTTACTAGGTTTGGTTTGGGAATTGCATTTCATACCCATGTTATAATTGATACATTATTATCATTGTAAATGGGCTTAGGCCCAAATTATCGCTTAATGGGATTTTGGCCCGAGTGGACAACAGTAAGAGGTTATACATCGAGTTCTAGTAACTCACCCCGCTTTTTCCTTACCCCTTTTTCGGTAATGATCGGTGATGGAGACTTGGGCCATGGATGACTCGGTGGAGGCCATACTACAAAAACGGTTTAATTTGGAATTTGGATTTCTTTTTAGTACTTTTAATTACTTTACTATTTTGAGTTAAGGTTGTAATAAGGCCTCTGGATTAATTTATGTTTTGTTTATTGTTTGACGAATTTATAATTTGCTCTAAGTACTTCAAATTGAGGCTTTTCTAAAAACTTAACTAAACGTTTTCTTAAAATGTATATACAAAAAGGGTTTCATAATAAACTTTCATAAATATATATTTAACTCAGAAATTTCTCAAATAATTTTCATCAACATTTTTTTCAAAAATTATTTCCAAATTCTTCTCGAAAACGATATTTCCAAAGTCATGGTTTTTAAGATTTTATCTCAAATTTATCGATTTATCAATCAATCTTTATTCAATAATACTTTATTAAAAATTTTTAAATGGGAGTTGTTTTAAATGATTTTAAATCTAAATCTTTTTATGTACAAATTAAAAAGGACTTAGTAGTATTTTTCTCATGTGACATGTCAGATCTGGCCTTAACGCATGGGCCGGGTTTGGGGTGTTACAGGTGATGTAGTTGTTCTTTCCATGAATCGTGATCGTGTGAGAATGTTAGCTGACTGTAAGATTAGACAAAATAGTTGTTGATTTAATCAATTGAAATCGACATTCCTTTATCTCTTCGTAACCTTATTCTGGTACTTTGAGGAGGAAGCTAGTGATAAATCTTTATGTGAGATTTCTCTTATATTTTCATTGATCATGGTTATCTTTAAAGTGTATGTTCTTTGAGTTGTGGTAGTTATATTCACTATGATTGAAGCTTTTGATTTGATCATAGAAAGGTGATAATTCTAGTATAAGAGGTGAAATCACAAGTTTCACGTTGTGCGATGGGTTTTCGGGTAAACCGGATAGAGTTAATGCACTTGATTGAGATGTCTCTGCTATCCTGAGGTATGACGATAGTAAAGGTTTTAAATTAGCACATCAAGAGAAACTCAAACGAGAGTGTGTTTGAAATATATTCTCAGTGAGGAGAAAAGAGTAGATTGATGTATTGAGATATGATTCTAGTTAAGTGTATATTTACGCATGAATCAATAAGGAGAATGAAATTCTATGTGTACATGAGTGAGGAGCATGATACAGAGGTATGCTCATTGAAAAATTTTAACCGTGATGGTTAGGTTAGAAGTCATTAAAGGTACTATTAACTGATAGTTTTAGTATTGAGTTCAGTGTGAATCGAGAAAAAGAGTTTGTAAGTTTGTATGTGATTATGCAACATTTATACTAGTATGTTGAGAATGTTTGGCATTACATTGATGTATAATGCTTTACTAAATTGATTAGTTAATGTTGAATGAGATGTTGAAGTCCTAGCGGACCATATTGAATATGAAAATGCCATCATTGAGATATGAAATAGATAAGGTCCCGTATAAGACCATGTTCGGGACATGGCCTCGGCACCGATTTGAGATCTCGTATAAGACCATATCCGGGATATGGCTTCGGTAATGAAAATAAGAATCGTATAAGACCATATTCAGGATATGGCATCGATACTTGATGTGGAAGTCCATATAAGACCTTATCCGGGATATGGCATTGGCATTTAGAGGTGACTCCATGTAAGACCACCTCGAAGATGTGGCATTGGCTTCATACCTACAGTAATGACGACGAATATGCGTCTTTGACTATCCCTAGTGATTAATGGGATAAGTAGATAAGTTTAGAAGTAGAAATGAAAATTGTACTAAAGTCATGTGAATGAGTGAATATAGGTACTCGTGAATGAGTCACGAAGGAACGAGTATGATGTGTGGCACGGTATGTGCTAAATAAAGGCAATTGTAAGTAAGTACGGCATGAAGCCTATGACTTGTGTATGGTTAGCTAATGCCATGGATGGTATTTTAAATAAGCTCTGAGTGAGTTTGACTAAGACGTTAAAATTTAGGTCGAATAAGATTTCCATTTTTGATGTTACCTTAAGGTAGAATGTGTATATTGATGAATTCAGAACTTATACAGAAGGTTTTGGTATGAGACTTAGTAATAGCAGGTCTACTCATGCAAGACTAAGAAAAGATGCAATTATATGCATAAATGTTTTGACAACTGAGTACATGTTACGATATGATTGAGTTTATGGTCAGAAGTAGTCGACCACTAAAAGCTGAATTTTCTAAGCATGCAAGTCAGGACTATTACAGTCGGTGAATATCCTAGTGATAGAATGAGATAAAATACAATAGATTTCAAATTTGAAGTGACTTGATTTCCAAGGAGGGGGATGTCATCCGAATTTTAGTGAAGTGTGCGATAAAGATCCGAATGATCATTTTAGCATGTGCCGAGTTCACGATTGTAAGATTTACGAATATATGTGCCGGAAGGAAGAGTAATCTAGGTCCCAAGTTGTGCTTCGACCTTGTGTACTACAACTTAAAGGTTGTTGGCGAGAGAAACTTGAGGATAAATCGATTTGTGATTTTGATGAGTTGGTGGAAACGTTTCAGGAATGTTAAGAGCAACTTCTTCGGGTAAGATTTTCGGCGACGAAAATCCCTAAGGGGGGTAGAATTGTAACAGCCCGATTTAGGGGCTAGTCAGAACAGTGGTCTCAGGATCACTAATCCGAGGTTAGAGAAATTATCTTCATGTTATTTTATGCGTTATAACATATTTATAAGGATGCATGAGAATTTTGGTGTTTTAATTTTAGTGAAGGAGGGCTTAATTGCGAAAAAGGACTAAATCGCATAAAGTGCGAAAGTTCTATTTTATTTGCTAGAGGTGTCTAATAGCTAAAGACTATAAATTGGATGTTCTTAAAGGTATATTAGGCCATTGAATTAGTGTTGGCCGGCCATAGGAGGCTAGGGCGACAAAGGCATTAAATGTTGGTCAAAAGTGGTGATATTAGTTGACAAATGAATAAAATAAGATGAAATAAGCCAAGGCTATCATCTTTTCACTTTGCCTTCTTCTCCACCGAAAATATAAGCAAGATTAAGGGTTTGAAAGCTTGAAAATTTCAGCTACATCTCATCCTTACAAGTAAGTCAATTTGATGTTTATTTTTGATGATTTTTGTATATTTGGAGCCCTCAAAGCTTAAGCTAGCTAATGAGAGGACTAGTTTGCAATATGGTTGAAAGTCTAGGGACTTACCATGATAGAGTTTATGTTGTTTGAAGAGTTTTTATGGAAGAAAATGAATTATAGGAAGATGAGAAACAACTTTTGTGAAAGGTGTTGTTATGAAAACACCTAATTAGGACTAATTTGTAAATGTTGCAAATTGGTAATAAGTGCATGAAATAGTTGAAATTTTGAGTTGCTATAGAAGATAATATGATTTGGCTAGGCTTGATTAGTAAAGAAGATGGATGAAAATTTATTTACGAGCCTAGGGGCAAAATCGTAATTTTGCCAAAGTATAGGGGCAAAATGGTCATTTTTGTCTAAGTAGAGATTATGTTGTAATATGATCATTAAGTGACTAGATAAGTAAATTTTATTATTCTAGATCGAAGAAAACGAGATTTAGACCTAGAACGGGAGAAAGAGAAATATGGGCAAATAGACTCCCTTTTTACCCTTTTCGGTATCGAGGTAAGTTCGTATGCAAATAATGAAATCTTACGTGATATATTTAATATTCGATGTTGTATAAATTTTATGTTGCCTTCATGTATGCATTAAATATGTTTTGACGAGATGTCAATAAATGAAATTCTTAGATATAATCTAAGAATAGTAAGAAATGCAAATGGTATGAAATGATGATAGTTAAGGTTTCGTGTAAGACCATATTGGAATATGGCCTCGGTGTGAGATATTGAATAAGACCGTGTCAGGGACATGGCATCAATGTGATATTTCGTATAAGACCATGCCGGGGACATGGCATCGATATGTTAGTTCATGTATGACCCTATCGGGGGTATGATGTCAATGTGACATTATGTGTATAAGACTCAAGGGAGTTACTTAACAATTTTAATGACTCAACAAGTATTTTGAAATTGAGAATGAATGTGTTGTACCATTAGAGGTACATATATGTGTTAGAACTGAATTGAGATGAATTTGGTATATGATGAACCCATAAGGGGTTATGTGTAAATGATGCACTTTGGTTGCGTAAGTTATAATTATTAATACATTGTGTGAATGCAAACGATTATAGTAGAAAGCTAAGTAAGAATGGTAGTGTGTGAGGATGTTCCAGGTAAACATTTGAAATAGATAAACTCATGTGGATAACTATCCATGAATGTACAATAACGGTGGGTGAAATTTGTATGCGTTACCACCTTATTAATTATTAAACGATGGGCTGTGTGCGATACCATCGCTTATTTATTCCATTTGGTGGGCTAAGTGCGATACCACCGGAATTATAAATGATTGGTGGACTAAGTGCGATACCACCCTAAATGCTTAACTACGATGGGCTGTGTGCGATGTTATCGTTAAGCATATAATCTAGTGGGCTATGTGCGATACCACTATAATTACCCTTTTTGGTAGGCTAAGTGCGATACTACCCTACTATCTGATGGTGGTGGGCTAAGTGTGAAACCATCGAGTAATTTAGCATTGTGGATGGATTAGTGAGAATTCATGATGTGTGGTATCATGAGTAATGGGCGGTATGAGTGATTTATTGAAAATTTTTTACGTGATTATGTGTTGACAAGTGCAAGGATGCATGCTAATTAATATGGGCATCTGGCTCGTGGCGTGGTTAGAAAGTGGTAAGAGACAGAATGAGTAAGCTTCAAGGGTGATTGTGTTGGTAAGTATGAGTTTAAGATGTAAAACTCATTATAATACCTTACGGTTGGGTATAACTAATGGTTATCAATATCTGATTATTATATGCATATGAACTTACTAAGCATTATTGCTTACTCCTCTTCCTTTCTCATCTCTTATAGGTTAATTTAGCTAGCTCGGGTTGGAGATCACCGGGGATGTTTTCACACTATCGAGCAGACACTTGGTGTGAGGTTTCAAGTCCTTATGAGTCATGGCATGTATAGGGCTAGTATTTAAGGTTGATTAAGTCATAGTTGAGATCGCCAAATGTGTTAATCCAAGATTTGTAATTGGTGATGTGTGGAGTTTTTGTAATAGAATTTGTATGTGTGCAATGTAGAGTGGCAAGGGCTTGGTAGATAGCTTGATAATTGTTCACATGGGTAGACACACAGGCGTGTGTCAAGACCATGTGGGAGGCACGGCTAGCACATGGGCGTGTGCCCAGGCCGTGTGAAGTCTGCACTTTACATTTGGAATTTAATTTGCCCACGGCTGAAGCACACGGGCGTGTGTATATGCCGTGTGGATAAGTCAAAATGCTAAGTTTTAGCACATGGGCCATGGCCACGGGCGTGTCAAGGCCGTGTGAAATTAGTCAGTGTCACCCACGGGCTAGTCACACGGCCGTGTGCCTAGGCCGTGTGACACAAACAGAATACTCATGATTTTATACAAGGGGTAGGGACATGGGCGTGTTAGTGACCACACGGCATGCCCACACGGGCGTGTCCCACTTCACATGGGCCTGTGGCCCCTGTTTTATTGAGAAGTTTCTCGAATTTGTAAAAGTTCCCGGGATAGTTCCTGTACCTCTCGGAAGTATGTGTAGGGCCTCCTAGGCCGAGTATGTACAAGTGATGAGTTTAAACGAAATTTTATAACCCCGATCAAGATGTTTAAGAAAGATCAGTTAGGTAATGCCTCAAACCCTATTCTGGCTTAAATACGGGTAAGGGGTGTTACACAATCACACGCTCGTGTGCTAGGCTGTGTGAAGCATACTGACTTGGTTTCTATTTCAACACCAGGGGACACACGACCGTGTAACCTGACTGTGCGTTGCACACGGCTGAGACACACGCCCGTGTGGACAAAAATAGGCTATTTACCAAGCCATTTTGCCACCCAAACTTGCTCACACCTACACAACCCAAATGGATCAAATTATAGCATAAATAGGCATCCAATACAACCACAACCACGACTAAAACATGCCATTTCAACTCCAACTACTAAAATGCTTATAATATCAAGTTTTGCTCATTCAATCATACCAATTTCACATTCAGAAAGCATTTATTCGCACAATTTCCTCTAAGCATTTCTTTGCTTAAAACCACAAACATATCAATATCAAATTCTTCACCATTAGCTACCTTAAACTCTAAACTTCAATAAGCCATTCACAAGCAATTATAAACCATATCACCAAGGAACATTAACACATATATACACATCATCATATTTGCCAAAATGGAACCAAAATAAGCCATCTCTCATGGCTATACACCAAACAAAATACTTACCATATACAACCGAAACTAAATGGCTAAATTCATTACCAAACTATACATCAAAATGACCAACTCCTATACATGCCATATGACCAAAACTTAGTTTCAAAAGTACCAAGATGATAGTTGGATAGTGTGACGAAGTCTCCGACAATCCCCGAATCCGAGCTAGCTTTGAAATCACTATAAAACATGGTAAAATAAACAAAGTAAGCTTTATAGCTTAGTAAGCTCGTATGAAAATAATAAGCAAAACTTACCATTTAATTTCCATTCAAAATATGCATAAACTTACCACAAAATATATATAACAAAGTGTTAACTTATACTCAATCATCTATTTAACCATAAACTTAAACCTTTCATATGATCAATGCACATTCAGTTTCCGTACATACCTGTACCGATACGTATCTATTCTCACCAATTCATATCTTCGATATACCCATTGAACCATTTGGAATAAAGGTCGGGTACTCGGGAGTCTCGCACCCTAAGTGCCAATATCATGGCCCGAAGCCAACTCAATGAATCTCGTACCCGAAGTGCCAATATCATGGCCTGAAGCCAACTCAATGTATCTCGCACCCGAAGTGCCAATATCATGGCCCGAAGCCAACTTAATGTATCCCCTAATGACATATCATTCGTATCCTAATCTATTTCTAAGGTTCAACCGGGATTTCCAATACCGAATCTTTGTCGAATGTATCTACAAGTTTGTAACTCACAATTTATGCAATATCAAAGCATTTAAAATAAAAATATAGCAATGCTTATTACATACGAACTTACCACGAACGCAAAGACGGTAAAATATGTCGATTAGTCGAGTACTTTGTTTTTCCCTCGATCTAGATCCGGATTTCACTTTTCTTGATCTATATGTAATCAAATTTAGCTCATTTAATTATCTCTCTATTCAATTTAGTCCACAATTCTCATTAAAGCACATTTACACTTTTGCCCCAAGTATTTCACAACTTTTACGATTTAGTCCTTATTACATAAAATCACATATTCATGCAATTTAACCACAACCCATGCTAGCCAAATTTCAATTAAGTCCCTAGCAGCCCATATTTTTCATTTAATTCAAAATTTAACCACCAAATTTCAACATTTCACAAATTAATCCCTAATTTGCATTTTCACTAAAAATCACTTAACAAAACTTGTATAACTATCATTAAACATTCATAATATATCATCAATCATCAAAATACATGCTTATTCATCAATGGCAACATCCTAAATCTTTAACAGTTTTGCAAAATAGTCCCCGGGCTAGCTAGACCTAGTTGCAACGATCTCAAAAACATAGAAATCAATAAAAACGGAACAAAATTGAACTCACATACTCAAGAAGACAAGGTCGAATGCTTCAAACTCTTTTCATGGTTTTTCTATGCCCTATATTTGGCTAAGAAGATGATGAATGAATAAAATTACCTTTTGTTTTATTAAATTATCATTTAATTATCTATTTACCAATTTAACCTTAAAAATTAATTCAAATTACAATAATGCCAAGCCATTAACATCCACTATCTAGTTAAAGGGCTATTTACCACATAAGGGCCTCCATTCTAAGGTTCTATATCTATTAGACACCTTTAGCTATTAGAAAACAAGTTTTATGATTTACGAGATTTAGTCTTTTTATCAAATTGTCTAATCAAACAATAAAATTTCTGAACGAAAATTTCACACAATTATATTATCATGCTGTAGACCATAAAATAATAATAAAATAATTATTTTGACTTTGGATTTGTGGTCCCGAAACTATTATTCTGATTTGACTAAAAATGGGCTGTTACATGAAAAACATATTATTTTATTATTATTTCTCATATTACACGATTTAGACCATGTACTCTAATTAAATTCTATTTTGATGAAATTACCTATCTGAAATTTAATTCACTCCTAACATAGCTTCGTAAATATTTAATTAATAAAAATATTTATGAATTCAATTTACGAAAATAGGGTCCCAAAACCACACTTTCCAGAACCACTGACTTTTGGGTCATTACAATTCTCCCCCTCTAAAGAAATTTCGTCCTTGAAATTTACCTGAAAAGATGGGGGGATACTGAGATCTCATCGTCTCTTCTAACTCCCAAGTTGCTTCCTCGACTCGCTGGCTACACCACAGAACTTTCATGAGACGAACACGTTTGTTTCTTAACTCTTTCACCTTGGAGCTAAATTTCAACTGGTTCTTCCTCGTATGACAATTCAGGTTGAATTTCAATCTCTTCCATTGAAATAATTTGAGAAAGATCCGATCGATATTTTCTACGCATTGACACATGAAAAACATCGTGTATTTTCTGTGTAACAGCCCGTTTTTGGTCAAATCAAAATAGTGGTTTCAGGACCAAAAATTCAAAGTAAAAATAATAATTTTATTATTATTTTAAGGTCTACAGCATGATAGTATGTTTGTGTGAAATTTTCATTAAGAAATTTTATCATTTGAATACTTAATTTGATAAAAAGGACTAAATCGTACAAAGTGTAAAACTTGAGTTCTATTAGCTAAAGGTGTCTAATAGCTATAGAACATTAAATTGGAGGTACTTAAATGGTAATTAGACCATTTTTATATTTAGTGGACAAAGATGGGCATAAAATGGATGATATTAAATGGTTTTATAATAAGGTTATTTTTGTAATTTGTAAATACATGTTAATAAATTAATTAAGCAACAAATGGTCATCATATTTTATGTTCTTCCTCAACCAAAAATCAAGAAGAAAAAGCCATGGTTAGGGCTTGATGTTTGGCCAAAGCTTTGTTGTCCATTTAGGTACGATTTTTGTTCTGTTTTTAATGATTTCTATATTTTTGAGATCGTTGCAGCTTAATCTAGCTAGCCCAGGGACTATTTTGCAAAACTATTAAAGGTTTAGGATATTTCCATTGTTGAATAAGCATGTATTTTAGTGTTTGATAGTTGAAAATGAAAGATTGGTGAAAGTTATACAAGTTTTGTTAAGTGATTTTTAGTAAAATGCTCAATTAGGGATTAAATTGAGTAATGTTGAAAATTTGCGGTCAAAATGTGAAATATATGAAAAATATGGGCTGCTAGGGACCTAATTGAAATTCGGCTAGCATGGGTTTGGATGGAATTGAATGAATTTGTGATTTTATGAAATAAAGACTAAATTGTAAAAATGTGAAACATTAGGGGAAAATGTGTAAAAGTGCCTTAATATGAGTTTTGGACTAAATTTAATAGAGAGATGATTAAATAAGTTAATTTTGATTACATATAGATCAAGAAAAGTGAAATTTAGATCTAGATCGGGGGAAAAACAAAGTACTCGACTAATCGACCTATTTCGTCATTTTTACATTCGAGGTAAGTTTGTATGTAACAAGTTTCATTATAAATGTATTTTAAATGCTTTGATATTGCATAAATTGTGAATACGAGACTACGGACATGTTCGACAATGATTCGACGACGATTCGGCATTGGAAATCCCGTTTGAACCTTAGGAATAGATTAGGATACGAATGTCATGTCATTAGGGGTTAATGTGATTATGTGATTCGGGTGCTGGTCCTGTACGTCCTACCGATGGCTGAGCATACTGGCATGTGTTGCGATTACTTGTCAGCTTGTGTGAGCAGCATCGTGTAGCTACGTCTTGACTGACAGCTTGTGTGAGCAGGCCCGTTGATAGCTCGAGAGTGAGCACATATGTGATATAAGATTGAGATAGCATAGGCTCTGTATGTGGCACTTCGGTGCAAGTTTCTCGAGTATCTGATAGTATTTCGAATGGTTCAATGGGTAAATGAAAGACGTGGTTGAGTATGAGATGGATACGAGATGGTACAGGTATGTACATGAATCGTATAAGCTTTAAATCAAAGAAATTGTGAAGTTTGCATATAATCTTATAATTTAAGGATGTGAAAGGTTTGTTAGTTAGTGTGAGCTACATATTGATATATTCAATTTGTTGAATTGTGTAATTATGATTACATTGATTTTATTTCATATGAGCTTACTAAGCTATAAAGCTTACGTTTTTTTTTTTTTACTGTGTTTTATAGTGATTTCAAAGCTAGCTCGGATACGGGGATCGTCGGAGACTTCATCACACTATCAAGCTATCGTTTTGGTACTTTTGAACCTATGTTTTTGGAATATATGGCATGTATAGGAACTTGGGTCATTTTGGTATATAAGTTGATGATGAATTTAACCATTTGAATTGGCTTGTAAATGTCTATGGTTTGGTTTGTATATATAGCCATGAAAGTTGTCTTAATTTGCTTGGTTTGGTTGTGTATATATATGTGTGCATATGGCTTATATTATGTGATTGAGGTTGGTTTTGTGATGCTTATTGATAGTAGGTATTGTGGTTGTCAAATGGTTGAAATTAGAGAAGATATATGCTTGTAAATTTGAGCATAATGATACACGTTTGGAAATGTTTACTTAGTTGAAATGTATATGTGAATTTGGTATAGATGGATTGGCCTATTTTGTGACTTGTGTATATTATGGGTAATGGAATTGTGTTGGCATGATTTAGGCTTGATTTAGTTGGTTTGTATGCCTATTTTTATGCCATGAATTGTGCAATTTGGGTGGTAAAATGGCTTGGTAAATAGCCAATTTTTGTCCACACGGGTAGAGACACAGGCGTGTGTCCCCTGGTGTTAAAATAGAAACCAAGTCAGTATGCTCCACACGGCCTCACACACGGGCGTGTGACTTGGCCGTATGGCATAAGTCAGTATACCCTACAGGTTTGGCACGGCCTAGCACACGACCTGGCACACGGGCGTGTATGGCCATTTTTAGGGCACGCGGGCTAGTAACACGGGCGTGTGTGTTGGCCATGTAACCTAAGTCAGAGAGTTACGCGGTGTCAGACACGGGCTGAGACACGGCCATGTGCTCCCATTTTGAATGTCTACACGGCTTGTGACACGGGCGTGTCTCTGGCCGTGTGAGACACACGGCCGGGCCACACGGGCGTGTGTCCCTTATTTTTGGAAAAAAAAAATTAAGTGTTCTAAAAGTTTCTAAAGTTATCGGTTTAGTCCCGAACCACCCGAATGCATGTTTTGGGCCTCGTAGGCTCGTATTTGGGACAATATGAATGTTGTTGATTGATAATTACATGAAATTAGAAATGTATGAGAAAATGTATGTGTAATTGTATAACCTGTTCAGTAATGCTCTGTAACCCTATTCTGACGTTGAATATGATAAGGGGTGTTACATTATTGATATTAAAGCTACGGTTTAGTCGATTTTTGGACTAACGTAGCGTGTGCGAGAGTCTAGCTATACATGCCATATATAACCTGTGATAATGTGATGATTCCTAACATTTTAAAATGTGTTTTCATATAGTAAATGGATCCCAATCGAGCTGTAGCTGACGATGTTAAAAGTAATGCACATGCCTCCGTTCACGGGGTAGCGCAATCCGAGTCTAGACCCGTATTGGGTAGCCAGGGAGGAGAGGCTAAAGAAGCCTTCTTCCAGATGATGAATAAGTGGTTTACGGAGTATGTTCGAACAAATCCGGCTGCTCAACAACCTCCACCCCCACCTAATCCCCAACCGGTTCCTGTAGCTCCTCAAGGTGTAGAACTTCTAAGATTGAATAAGCCGGCAGTAGATAAAATCTAAAAACACGGGGCTGAAGAGTTCAGAGCTACCGTTGATGACGATCCTGAAATAGCTGAATTTTGGCTTAAAAATACTATTCGGGTATTTGATGAACTTTCTTGCACACCGTCTGAGTGTTTAAAATGTGCTATATCACTTTTGAGGGACACGGCTTATCAGTGGTGGAATACCCTAGTATCAGTGGTGCCGAGAGAAAGAGTTACCTGGGAATTTTTTCAAGCTAAGTTCAAAAAGAAATACATCAGTCAACGGTTCATTGATCAGAAACGCAAAGAGTTTTTAGAGTTAAAACAGGGTCGTATGTCTGTGATAGAGTATAAGCGAGAGTTCGTGAGACTCAATAAATATGCTCGAGAATGTGTTTCAACTGAGGCCATTATGTGCAAGAGATTTGAAGATGGGTTGAATGAGGATATCAGATTGCTAGTCGGGATTCTAGAGTTGAAAGAATTTGTGGTGCTTGTTAACAGAGCTTGTAAAGCCGAAGAACTTGGCAAAGAAAAGAAAAAGGCTGATTTCGAAGCTAGAGATTCGAGAAAAATATTGATGAATAAATCATATCAATCTTCATCAAAGAAATCCCGAGAATTGTATAAACGCTCAAATGCTTCAGTGAGATATTCAAACAGAGATCGTGTAAAATAATAATCAAGTCCTAAAGCTCAAGCTACATCAGTATCGAGTGTTGGTAGTGTGAAAAACAATAGACTTAAATGTCAACGATGCGGAAGAAGATATCCTGGTGAATGTAGAATGAATGACCGAGCTTGTTTCAGATGTGACTCACAAGATCATTTCATTCGAGATTGTCCCGAATTAGATGAGAAAGACAAATTTTAGAATGTAAGACCGAGCAACACAGCTAATAGATGGAGGCTACCTAGAAATGCAGGAAATGTGACTAGTAGTAGAGGAATGACTAAGGACTCTGCTGTGAGATCCGAGGCCAGAGCACCTACTAGAGCTTACACTATTCGCGCTCGCGAAGATGCGTCATCACCCGATGTTATCACCGGTACATTTTCTCTTTATGACACTAATGTGATTGCTTTGATTGATCCTGGATTGACTCATTCGTATATTTGTATGAATTTGGTGTCTTGTAAGAGTTTGCCTGTTGAGTCTACTGAGTTTGTAATTAAAGTATCGAACCCCTTAAGCAAACATGTTCTAGTTGATAAAGTTTGCAAGAACTGTCCTTTGATGATTCGGGGTTACTATTTTCTAGCAAATTTGATGCTTTTACCGTTTGATGAGTTTGATGTAATCCTGGGTATGGATTGGTTGACGTTACATGATGCTGTTGTGAATTGTAGACGAAAGAGTATTGAATTGAAATGTCAGAATAGTAAAATTTTTCAAATTGAATCAGATGAGTCGAGTGGGTTGCCTGTTGTGATTTCATCAATGTCAGTTCAGAGATATGTGAGAAAAGGTTGTAATGCTTACCTAGCTTATGTTTTGTATACAAAAGTGTCTGAATTTAAGATTGAATCAGTGCCAGCTGTCTGTGAGTTTCCGGATGTGTTTCCAGAAGAGTTATAGGGGTTATCACCGATCAGAGAGGTTGAATTTTCTATTGAGTTAGTACCGGGAACATCACCGATATCAATAGCTCCGTATAGAATGGCTTCGACAGAGTTGAAAGAGTTGAAAGCTCAGTTGCAAGAGTTAACAGATAGAGGTTTTGCACGACCTAGTTTTTCGCCTGCAAGTGCGCCCGGTGTTGTTTGTAAAGAAGAAAGACGGATCAATGAGAATGTGTATTGATTATCGACAACTCAACAAGGTCACGATAAAGAACAAGTATCCTTTGTCGAGAATAGATGACTTGTTTGATCAGTTGAAAGGGGCAACATTATTCTTGAAGATTAATTTGAGATCTAGATATTATCAGTTGCGAGTTAAAGATTCAGATGTGCCGAAAACTGCGTTCAGAACGAGGTACGGACCTTATGAATTTCTTGTTATGCCTTTCAAATTGACCAATGCTCCTGCAGTTTTTATGGATTTGATGAATCGGATCTTTAGACTGTATTTAGACAGATTTGTTGTTGTATTTATTAACGACATTCTGATCTATTCACGAAATGAATCTGAACATGCCAAGCATTTGAGGATTGTGCTACAAACCTTGAGA
Organism: Gossypium sturtianum; assembly: GCA_025698515.1. Taxonomy (NCBI): domain Eukaryota; kingdom Viridiplantae; phylum Streptophyta; class Magnoliopsida; order Malvales; family Malvaceae; genus Gossypium; species Gossypium sturtianum. The sequence goes on from CM046953.1 coordinate 111,670,401, forward strand.
GATAAGCAACTATTTGCTAAATTCAGCAAATGTGAGTTTTGGTTACAAGAAGTCGGATTTTTGGGACACATTGTTTCAGCGGAAGGTATACGAATTGATCCGAACAAGATTTCAGTAGCTGTTGATTGGAAACTACCGAGAAATGTATCCGAAGTCAAAAGCTTTCTGGGGTTAGTTGGTTATTATCGACGTTTTGTTAAAGGATTCTCGATGATTGCTACACCGATGACTAGATTGCTACAGAAAGATGTAAAATTTGAGTGGTCTGAGAAATGTCAACAGAGTTTCGAATAGTTGAAAGCATTGTTAACTGAGGCATTAGTATTGGTTCAACCTGAGTCGGGAAAAGAGTTTGTGTTTTCAGCGATGCATCATTAAACGGTTTGGGTTGCATTTTGATGCAAGAGAGAAAAGTGATAGCTTATACCTCCAGACAGTTGAAACCGCATGAAAAGAATTATCCGACGCATGATTTAGAGTTGGCCGCTATTGTTGTCTATTGTTCCGAGGTAGAGTTTGCATACCGAGAGATCCAGAACTTATACAGAAAATTCTGAACGAAGCACACAGTGGTTGTCTATATGTTCACTCGGGGAGTACCAAAATGTACAATGATTTGAAACAATTGTATTGGTGGTCGGGTATGAAACGAGACATTTCAGAGTTTGTATCGAGATGTTTAGTTTGTCAACAAGTAAAAGCCGAACATGAAGTGCCTTCGAGATTATTACAGCCTGTGATGATACCAGAGTGGAAATGGGATAGAGTTACGATGGATTTCGTATCGAGATTACCCCTGTCTCCGAAGAAGAAAGATGCTATTTGGGTTGTCGTTGATCGACTGACGAAATCTGCGTATTTTATTCCGATACGTACTGATTATTCGCTTGATAAATTGGCTGAATTGTACATTTATGAGATCGTTAGATTGCACGGGGTGCCATTTTCGATTATTTCAGATAGAGATCCGAGGTTTACATCGCGATTTTGGAAGAAATTGCAAGAAGCTCTAGGTACGAGGTTAAATTTTAGTACAGCATTTCATCCATAAACTGACGGTCAGTCTGAGAGAGTAATACAAATTCTCAAAGATATGCTTCGTTGTTGTGTTTTAGAATTTGAAGGCAACTGGGAGAAATATTTTCCATTGATTGAATTTGCGTATAACAACAGTTTTCAATCAAGTATAAAGATGGCACCATATAAAGCTTTGTATGGTCGTAAATGCCGAACTGCATTATATTAGACCGAGCTTAGTGATAAAAACATTCACGGGGTTGATATGATTCGAGAGACTGAAGAAAAAGTGAAAATAATTCGTGACAGTTTGAAAGCAGCTTCAGATCGACAGAAATCGTACGCAAATTTGAAACGTAAAGACATTGAATTTCAGATCGGCAACAAAGCATTCCTAAAAGTATCTTCGTGGAAGAAAAAATACTTTGTTTTGGTCGCAAAGGCAAATTGAGTCCGCGATTCATCGGACCGTATGAGATTATTGAACGAATAGGGCCAGTGGCATATCGACTAGCTTTACTGTTAGAGTTAGAAAAGATTCACAATGTATTTCATGTGTCAATGTTACGACGATATCGATCAAATCCATTGCATGTAATTTCTCCGACAGAGATTGAAATTCAACCCGACATGACATACAACAAAGAATCGATTAAAATTTTAGCTCGAGAGGTTAAACAGTTGAAAAATAAAAGCATAGCTTTGGTGAAAGTGTTATGGCAACATCACGGAGTCGAAGAGGCTACGTGGGAGCTCGAGGAAGCTATGAGAAAATAGTACCCTAACCTTTTTGCTGGTAAGATTTTCGGGGATAAAAATCTCTAAGGGGAGAGAGTTGTAATAGCCTGTTTTTAGTCAAATCAGAACAGTGGTTTTGGGACCACAAATTTGAAGTCGAAATAATTATTTTATTATTATTTTATGGTCTACAGCATGATAGTATGTTTGTGTGAAATTTTCGTTAAGAAATTTTATCATTTGAATGCTTAATTTGATAAAAAGGACTAAATCGCATAAAGTGTAAAACTTGAGCTCTATTAGCTAAAGGTGTCTAATAGCTATAGAATATTAAAGTGGAGGTCCTTAAATGGTAATTAGACCATTATTATTTTAGTGGACAAAGATGGACATAAAATGGATGATATTAAATGGTTTTATAATAAGGTTAATTTTGTAATTTGTAAATACATGTTAATAAATTAATTAAGCAACAAATGGTCATCATCCTTTATGTTCTTCCTCAACCGAAAATCAAGAAGAAAAAGCCATGGTTAGGGTTTGATGTTTGGCCAAAGCTTTGTTGTCCATTTAGGTACGATTTTTGTTCCGTTTTTAATGATTTCTATGTTTTTGAGATCGTTGCAGCTTAGTCTAGCTAGCCCAGGGACTATTTTACAAAACTGTTAAAGATTTAGGATGTTCCATTGATGAATAAGCATGTATTTTAGTGTTTAATAGTTGAAAATGAAAGTTTGGTGAAAGTTATACAAGTTTTGTTAAGTGATTTTTAGTAAAATGCTCAATTAGGGATTAAATTGAGTAATGTTGAATATTTGTGGTCAAAATGTGAAATATATGAAAAATATGGGCTACTAGGGACCTAATTGAAATTTGGATAGCATGGGTTTGGATGGAATTGCATGAATATGTGATTTTATGAAATAAAGACTAAATTGTAAAAATGTGAAACATTAGGGGTAAATGTGTAAAAGTGCCTTAATGTGAGTTTTGGACTAAATTGAATAGAGAGATGATTAAATAAGTTAATTTTGATTACATATAGATCAAGAAAAGTGAAATTCGGATCTAGATCGGGTGAAAAACAAGGTACTCGACTAATCGACCTATTTCGCTGTTTTTACATTCGAGGTAAGTTCGTATGTAACAAGTTTCGTTATAAATGTATTTTCAATGCTTTGATATTGCATAAATTGTGAATACGAGACTACGGACATGTTCGACAATGATTCGACGATGATTTGACATTGGAAATCCCGGTTGAACCTTAGGAATAGATTAGGATACGAATGACATGTCATTAGGGGTTAATGTGATTATGTGATTCGGGTGCTAGTCTTGTACATCCTATCGGTGGCTAAGTATACCGGCATGTGTTCCGGTTACTTGACAGCTTGTGTGTGTGAAAGACCGTGTAGCTACGTCTTGGTGAGCGACTTGTGTGTGAAGAGGGTCCGTTAATAGCTCGAGAATGAGCATATATGTGATATGAGATTGAGATATCATTGGCTATGTGTGTGACACTTCGGTGCGAGTTTCCCGAGTATCTGATAGTATTTCGAATGGTTCAACGGGTAAATGAAAGACGTGGTTGAGTATGAGATGGATACGAGATGGTACAAGTATGTACATGAATCGTTTAAGCTTTAAATCGAAGAAATTGTGAAGTTTGCATATAATCTTATGATTTAAGGATGTGAAAGGTTTGTTAGTTAATGGGAGCTACATATTGATATATTTAATTTGTTGAATTGTGTAATTATGATTACATTGAGTTTATTTCATACGAGCTTACTAAGCTATAATGCTTACTTTATTTATTTTACCGTGTTTTATAGTGATTTCAAAGCTAACTTGGATTCGGGGATCGTCGGAGACTTTATCACACCATCAAGCTATCGTTTTGGTACTTTTGAACCTATTTTTTTGGAATATATGGCATGTATAGAAACTTGAGTCATTTTGGTATATAAGTTGATGATGAATTTAGCCATTTGAATTGGTTTGTAAATGTCTATGGTTTGGTTTGTATATATAGCCATGAAAGTTGGCTTAATTTGCTTGGTTTGGTTGTGTATATATATGTGTGCATATGGCTTATATTATGTGATTGAGGTTGGTTTTGTGATGCTTATTGGTAGTAGGTATTGTGGTTGTCAAGTGGTTGAAATTAGAGAAGATATATGCTTTTGAATTTGAGCATAATGATACATGTTTGGAAATGTTTACTTAGTTGATATGTATATGTGAATTTGGTATAGATGGATTAGCCTATTTTGTGACTTGTGTATATTGTGGATACTGGAATTGAGTTGGCATGATTTAGGCTTGACTTAGTTGGTTTGTATGCCTATTTTTATGCTATGAATTGTGCAATTTGGTTTGGTTTAGGTTTGTGCAATTTGGGTGGCAAAATGGCTTGGTAAATAGCCTATTTTTGTCCACACGGGCAGAGACACGGGCGTGTGTCTCAGCTGTGTGTGACACATGGTTATGTTACACGGCCGTGTGTCCCTTGGTGTTGAAATAGAAACTAAGTCAGTATGCTCCACAAGGTCTCACACACGGGCGTGTGACTTGGCCGTGTGGCATAAGTCAGTATACCCTACAGGTTTGGCACGGTCTAGCACACGGCTTGGCACACGAGCGTGTATGGCCATTTTTAGGGCACACAGGCTAGTCACACGGGCGTGTGTGTTGGCCGTGTGACCCAAGTCAGAAAGTTACACGAGGTCGGAAACGGGTTAGGACACGACCATGTGCTCCCATTTTGAATGCCCACACGGCCTGTGAGACGGGCGTGTCTTTGACCGTGTGAGACACACGGTCGGGCCACACGGGCGTGTGTCCCCTATTTTTGGAAAAAAAATTCCAAGTGTTCTAAAAGTTTCTAAAGTTATCGGTTTAGTCCCGAACTATCCCAAATGCATGTTTTAGGCCTCGTAGGCTCGTATTTGAGACGATATGACTGTTGTTGATTGATAATTACATGAAATTGGAAATGCATGAGAAAATGTATGTGTAATTGTATAATATGTTCGGTAATGCTCTGTAACCCTATTCTGGCGTTGAATACGGTGAGGGGTGTTACATTCTGCAATTCCATAGGTAATGCCAACCGATACGCAACTGGTCCAATTCTTTCATTGATTTCATACGGTTCGATAAATCGAGGGCTCAGCTTTCCTTTTTGACCAAATCGAAGAACTTTCTTCTATAGCGGAACCTTTAAAAACACTTTGTCACCCACGAAAACTCAATGTCTCGATGTTTCAGATCTGCGTATGATTTCTTTCTATCGGAAGCTATTTTCAATCTATCTCGAATTACATTAACTATACCTTCAGTTTCCTAAACCAATTCTAGCCTAACAACTTTTCTTTCGCTCAAATCCGACCATCAAACAGGTGTTCGGCACCTACGACCATATAAAGCTTCGTACGGAGCCATTTGAATGCTCGACTGAAAACTATTATTGTACACAAATTCAACCAAAGGTAAATAATGTTACCAACTTGATTTAAAATCAATTACGCAAGCTCGAAGCATATCTTCTAATAACTGAATACCATGCTCAAATTGCCCGTCTGTTTGCGGGTGAAAGGTTGTGCTGAAGTTAAGTCTCATACCTAGAGATTCGTGCAACTATTTTTAGAATCTCGAAATGAACTGAGGATCACAATCAAAGATAATCGACATAGGTATACCGTGCAATCTAACAATTTCTCAAATGTACACCTCAGCTAGCTTTGAAAGTTACCAATCTGTCCTAATTGCAATAAAATGAGTCGATTTCATAAGTTGATCAACTATCACCCAAACAACATTTTTCTTGTTCGGAGATAACGGTAACCTTATTAAGAAATCCATCATTATGCGCTCCCATTTCCATTTAGGAATTGAAATAGGTTGAAGCAGTCCGGTGGGAATATGATGTTCCACTTTAACCGGTTGCCAAGTTAAACATTTAGCAACGAACTCGACTATTTCTCTTCATACTGGGCCACAAATATAATTCTCGCAAGTCGCGATACATTTTTGTTCCACCAAGGTGCAAATTAAAAGGGCTATCATGAGCTTCGTGAAGTATTAATCCCTTCAATTCAGCAACATCTAGAACACAAATTTGATTACAGAACCTCAAACAATTACAATCATTAATGCTGAAATTCTCTATCAAACCATTCTGGACCATTTCTCTTTATCCCACCAACTTGGCATTAACTAACTGTGCTGCTCTGATTTGGTCAAACAACACTGATTTGACTTTCAACTCGTCCATCCAACCACCGTTATTGTTAATACTGAGTTGAGTGAACATCGCTCGCACCTCAACTCCTGCCTTTCTGCTTAACGCGTTAGCTACAACATTAGCTTTATCAGGGTGGTAATTGATAACACAATTATAATCCTTCAAAAGTTCAACCCAGCGATGCTGTCTCAAATTCAACTCCTTTTGGGTTAGGAGATATTTAATAATTTTTTGATTGGTAAAAATATGACATTTTTCACCATAAAGATAACGCCTCCATATCTTTAGAGCAAAAATCACAGCGATTAGCTCTAAATTATGCGTTAGATAGTTGCGTTCATGCATTTTTAGCTAGCGAGATGCATAGCAATCACCTTCCCATCTTGCATTAAAACACAGCCCAGACCGCTCAATGAAGCATCACTAAAAACCACAAAGTCTTTCCTCGAATCAGGCAAAGTTAGAATTGACGCCTCAGTCAACATCTATTTTTTATTTCTCGAAACTTTCTTAGCACTGCTCGTTCCAAACAAACTGAACATTCTTTTGTAACAGTTTCGACATCAGTATAGTTATTTTCAAAAACCTGTTTACGAGTCTTTGGTAGTAACCAGCTAAACCAAGAAAACTGTGAACTTTTGACACATTTCTCAATGCTTCCCAATGAACAATGGCTTTGATCTTTTTCGAATTCACTCTAATCCCACATAACTGCTTTTCTTGTAACACTTGCAAAATGATCCAAAGATGTTGTTTGTACTCCTTTTAGATTTCGAACAGATCAAAATATCATCAATGAAAACTACCATAAATTGATCTAAATAGGGCTGAAAATACGATTCATGAGATCCATGAACCCCGCCAGAGCATTTGTCAATCCGAAAGGCATCACCAAGAATTTGTAACGGTCGTAACATGTACGGAATGTCGTTTTCAGAACATCACTATCTTTCACTTTCAACTGATAGTAACTTGATCTCAAATCAATCTTGGAAAAGACTGAAGCTCCTTTTAGCTTATCAAACAAGTCATCGATACGAGGTAGGGGGCACCAATTCTTAATCGTCAACTTTTTCAGTTATTGTTAATCTATACAAAGCTACATCAAACCATCTTTCTTTTTAACGAAAAATACTGGAGCTCCCTAGGGCAATATACTATGTGTATAAAGGTGCATTTCAGTAAATCTTGTAACTGAACTTTCAATTCCTTCAACTCTGTCGGTGCCATACGATAAGGTGATATTGACACTGAAGCTGTACCAGGAAACACTTCAATTACGAACTCGACCTCCCGATCTGGTGGTAATCCCAATAATTCCTCAGGAAACACATTAGGGAATTCACAAACAGTTCGAATCTTGTTGATCTGACTATCACCAACATTCGAGTTAAAGACATAGCCTTGATTCAGGAGTTTATTAGCTCGAACTGCTGAAATGATACAAGTTGAACCACTCGTTCGGACACCATTCACCTTAATCAAGTTATCGTCGGCACCCTGAACTACAAACTTCTTTTTACGACAGTCCAAAATCACTCCGTGTTCAGAGAGCCAATCCATACCCAAAATCAAATCAAAATAGTCGAATGGCATAATCAACAAATCAACAGGAAATGATACGTTCTGAATTTCTAATGGGCATCGCCTACACACTTAGTCGACCAATACTGACTGCCCTAAAGGACTCGACCCAACCATGGATACTTTAGATGTCTCTGTTTTAAACTCCTCATTTAACCAATTCGGCATTAATATAAGAGTGTGATGATCTAGGGTCTATTAAATCATAAACAAGCGTAGCGTATAATAAAAAGATACCTGCTACAACATCGGTAGCGTCACCCTCCTCGCGAGTTCGTACAACGTATGCTCGAGTCGGCGCTCTGGCCTCTGATTGACGAGTAACAACTTCACTCCCCTTTCTTGCACCTCATCTAGAAACAGAACCACCACAACTCTTAATTGAAGGTGCAGATCTTTGTGTAGCCATCGGTATAGTATTATCACCTTTCAGACACTCACGAACGAAATGCTCCTATGATCCGTATCGGAAATATACATTAGATAATTTCCAGCATTTTCCCCAATCTTTCTTCCCACAATGCTCACAACTCGGCACTTCAGGAGCTCTGGTTGGACCTTTTACACTACCAATTGATATCGTCGGTTGTCAATCTTGCACTCTGTTCGATGTAGCTGATTTTGCAGGCGCTGTCCAAGACCCATGAGATTCTCTAGTTAATTTGGATATTGAATGCAAATTAGAGGTTTCGAATCGTTTTCCCATAACATGAGGAGGTTCAGATTTCTTGCTTAATCCCATAGACTGTTCTACCATTTTTGCTCGCTTAGATAAATCAGCAAATTCCTTAATTTTCAATGGCCCCAACTGAGTTCTAACTTTATCTCGCAACTCGTGTAGAAAATGTTTACAACTCGCCTCTTCGGTTGAAATAAGCTCTACAACATATTTGCTAAGTCGCAAATACTCTCGTTCATAATCTACCATAGATAGATCTCCATGTTTTAGCGAAAAGAAATCTTGTTTCTAATCCTCCAAGTATAGCTCCTCGACATATTTCTTCTGGCTATCTGACTGAAAGATTTCCCAATCAATAAATTCAATAGGAATGTGACGCGTAACAGCTTGCCACCAAGTATAAGCTTCCCCTTGTACCAACGAAACAACAAAAATAACACTCTCACGGAAAGTACACTCTAGCTGTTGAAATAAACGGGTTGTGGATTCTAGCCACATCTCGGCTGCTGATGGATCAATTCCTTTAGCTTCAGCGAATTTAGTGGCACCATACCTCCGAAAATTCTTTAATCAGAGCTTGTCGAACCACAGGTACTGGTACAATTGCAGGAGTAGCTCCCGCCACTCTTTGAAGGGTGTCAGCTATAACTCGAAGAATAGTCGAATCACCTTGACCATCATTTCTATCTCTATCAACCCTAGGTTGTTGAGCACCAGCTGAATCAACGCTCGATGCCACCGATTCGATTCTATTTAAATTTTTAGTGGAATGACCATGAACTCTGAGTTATTCGTCGACAACTTTATCTTTTCCTTTGTTTTTCGAGGGATCCGGGTCAACATTAGCTACGGATTAAAACAAGACATTTCATCAATATAAAATTAAAATTTTCATTCAATTTCTAATTTATGAAAATTTTGCATTTTATTCAATCTATTCTCTAAAATCGGGACTAACATAATTTTCACAATTTGTGTATTTTAGTCCTTATTGCACAAAATCATCAATTTACTTTACAATTTAGTCCTTTTTTACTTTAAAATAAAATCTATTAAATTGGTCTCTAAAACTTTAAATATTCAACTAAAGTAACATCCTCAAATTTTAACAATAATGAAAAATACAACATGGGTCAACTAGCTCGAGTTACCGAGATTTTAAAAATATAAAAATTACAAAAAAAGAAACTAAATTAACTAACCAATTGAAGCTTGAAAAGTTTAAACCCTATTACTGTGTCATTCTCCCTTTTCTTTTTGCTTCAAAAAGTCTGGGATGAAATGAGAATAATATTTCTCTTTCCATCCACTAATATCATCTTTTCATTTCTTTTTGTTTTTATTTTATTTTTTAGTAATAAGTTAACTAAAGTTTTTAATATAAAATATATATAATAAGTTTTAACCCGCCACTCATATATATTCATATATAATGGTTTATTTATTTTGTAAGTCCCATATATTAAATTCTAACTGCAATTCCTTAATAATTTTTACTTTGATTACTTACACGATTTAGTCTCTGTACTCTAATTAAACACTATTTCGACGAAATTATTTATTTGAAATTTAATTCACACCTAACATAGCTCCGTAAGTATTTAATAAAAAATATTTATGAATTCGATTTATGAAAATAGAGTCTCGAAACTACACTTTCCAGTACCACTGACTTGCGAATCGTTACAATAACTTTTTTTATAATAAGTAAATTAAGTTAAAAATAATATAAAATCTATAATATATAACCTTTATAGAAAAAAAAATTATAAATCGTTCAGTAACCTTCAAAACACTTAAAAATAATATATAATTTTTTGTCATAACTTTAGAAAATTATTTTTTGTAAATAAATTATAGAAAAAAATTATAACACTTTTTTATTATTATAAATAAGCATATTGTTTTTGCATAATATATAGCATGGACACGTAAATAAGTTATGCCCATATTTTTTTGTCATAATTTTTTTATAAATAAATATATTCTAACATATTTTATAATATTTTTATAACATGCAAATTAATTTTTTATAATACACTTTTTGGTCATAAATTTAAATTTTTTTAAGATTTAAGGAATATAGTTTTTTATTATAAATTTATAAAATACACAAATTATTTTTATGATATAATTTTTTAAGATTTACAATATAACTTTAGAAATATTTTGTAATAACCATCCAAACACTCATTTGTGTGTATGCTTATAGTTATAATATAATTTCTTATAACTTAAATTTGTATAAAAATAAATTTTCAAGGTTAAACCATATACGAGTGTTTGGAAAGCCATAGGATAATTAGATTTGGATATAATTACCTACGTAATTACTTCGATTCTCACCTTCCCCTAAGAATTGGAAAGTGTAATTAAATGCTTGAATTGCACCCAATTTAGTGGAACCCACAAATTACAATAGTTTCTCAAACATATCATCCCGTGTAATTACAAGCAATTACTAACACCATGTTTTGTTGGGGGAAATGGAATAGCATTCCCCCTTATTCATTGAATGGTAAATCATTCATTTGTTTGATTGAATGTAATACTCATTCAATGGAATGATCGTTCCATTCAACCAAACACAAGATTACTATTACAGTTCTCTTCTATTCCATTCAACTAAATAGTTAAATTACTGATTACAAATCTATTTCATTACAATTGTATTCCATTACAGCAAACAAAAAATAGTGTAAATTACTTTCCAAACACTACCTAAGTGATAAATAAATATTTACCTATTTATTCTATTCAACACTTGTTTACATCTAAAAAACACTTTTTTATTAAAATTTGTGAATGAAGTACAAATTTATTATAAATATCAAACATACTTAAAAATTAAATTTAAGAAGATTGAATCATTTATCAAACAAAATCTAAAGTACATTATTATAAAAATGTATTTATATAAAATGGATAAAAATCCATACATGATATATGAACATAACACCAAAAATTTAAAAGATTCTATTTTATAAAGTGAATTGAAATTAAACAAATTTGAGTGGATTGAAATTAATAAATATAAAATACTAAAATTAGAAATAAAGTAGTGGGAAATTTTAATTGGAGGCATTAAAATATGGGGAAAAATGAAGTGATTGGTGAAAGGCACAAATCACGAACTAAAATGGGATAAAATAAAGAAAGAAAGAAAGGGAGGGCCCATTCCATTGGTAGGAAAAGGCAAAGAGGGGGAAGCAAAGACATTGAAGGCGGCGTAAAAAGCGAGTCTTTCAAATTCCCTTTTCATTTTCTGCCTCCCTTTCTTATGAAATGGCCCCACCCCCTTTTCCTCTCTATCACATTCCATCCATTCATTCAAATATATATACACAATTTCTTATGAAAATTTGAATATACCAAATAATATATTTGATTTGGAACGATTGATAGAATTGAAAATTGATAATTTTATCACAATCCAAAAAATACATAAATGTTTGTATTATAGGACCCAAGTGATTCATTTAGTTTAGTCAACTCTTGAAACAAACTTGGACAAAAGTATTCATTTCAAATTTAAATTAATAATTTTTTATATAAATTTGATAATAAAAATATGTAGATATATATATTTTATTAATTTTCAAATAATAAAACGGATTTTTTATTTAATTGAATCAAAACATAAAATTTTGACTTGAATCTTTTATATAAACATCTGTTAGGTAACATAAGATTAATTAAAATTTAATTTGTACGGCAACTATTGTGTTCTTTATTTATACAAAATAATTGTATATAAATTCTTTAAATAATGCTTCAAAGTACATGAATGATTGCATTATATTAAATTAAACATCTTTCTTCAATATTCTTAGTTTTGATTTTTTTTTTTTTATGAATTATAATAATAGAGTAAAGCCGGAACAACTAACGGATTAGAGCGACTCAAACCCATACCATACTTCAATTTTGATGGTCTTTGTATAAACAAAAATGAGAAATAAATATCATGAGAATAATTGAAAATGGATGGTTAAAATTTTCAAAAGATTTTAACTCGTGAATATTTTATTACTTGTTTTATAATAATAATAATAATAATAATAATAATAATAAAGTGATGAAGCGATTTTCAAATATTTTTATATTAATTTGCAAGTTATACTACTTTATTATTATACTAAAAATAAAAATATGAAATTCATTTTTCATAAAAACTTGGTTTATTTAATCTCATAGTCAACCATCTAAATTTCATTGCCAAAAATATATTTCGTTAAGAAAAACATAGTTACATCAACATATTTATTATAAAAATAAGGGTTAAAATATGCAATTTTTTATTATAAATTTGGAATTTAGTTTTTTTATTTTTATTTTCAAAAATTCAGTTAAATTTTTAATTGCTAACACTGTAACTAAAAAACTAAAACCTGAATCTAACAAAATAATTATAAAGTTAGAGGTGAAATTTGAAATGTAAAAATAGAAAAACTAAAATTTGAGAATTAAAAGTAAATTGAAAATGTAAGATGAGTAGAAGGAGTAGTGAGAGAAATAAACCCAAATAAAGGTTGACATGGCCTAGATTTTATAACCCTGCCAAGAAATCGAAAAAGAAAAAAGTTTTTCCCAAATAGACAGCTTATCTTTAAAAATACTATAATAAAAAAGCAGGAAAAAAAAGAAAGGTTTAAAAATTGAACTCTGATCCTTCACGTTCTTTATGCTTTTATCTCACAGACTTTTTATCAAATCTTTTTTCCTTTTTTTTTTTATTTTGTGTGTTTTGAGGGGTTTTCTGGGATTTTAGAGAAAAAGACTAAAAACACTATAAAAAGTTGCTTCCTTGCTTCTACAAAAGAGCTCCTTTCTTCCTCCCCCCAGTAATGGTTGTTGCTCTTCATAGTTTCAAAGACATCAAAATCTTTATGTAAAAGATGAAGGGTGGAGATCCAGCTTTCAAGCTCTTTGGAAGGAAGATTCCTATGCCTCAATCTCAGATTCATGCTGGGGTAACCTCACCTTTTTACATATATTCAGACTTCATTTCATATTTTTTTACATTGCTTGTATTGTTTCTATTCGTGCTTCCTATGTTTTCTTCTCTAGTTAATTACCCATTTTCTTTTTCTGCTGTTGTTGCCTTCATGTTTATGGGTTTTTTTGTTTTTGTTTTGCTATGATGTGTTGGGAAAGTGTGGGTTTGTTAAACCTCTTTTATGGTTCCAAAGTTGAAGTTTTTGGGACTCAAAACACATGTTTTTGGCATCTTCACTTTCATATTAACTTGGTTTTTTATTGACTTATTTTTGGAATGAATTTTGTTTGCTTTTTTGGTATATAAACGAGTAATTGGTTAATGATAAATGGTTTCATTTTTTTTTTTATGTAGTATGTTTTAAATGTGCTTGTGTGTGTGTTTTAGTATATGGTTTTAAATGAAGTAACGAAGCCTTAAATTTCGCAAAAAATGGGGTCAAGTCTTGCTTTGGATGCTCCGGGAAGTAAGAACATTAAAATTATGTTTAGTTTTTTTTTTTTTTTTTAAATAATTTATTTTGTTCATCTATTAAAAACATCTAGTTGATTTTGGCAGTAGAGATTATATGTTCATGAGGAATTTTGTAAAACATGTTTCTTTAAAGAATTTTGTAACTTCTGATTTCTTTTGGACTATCTTTTCCTGGTTTTTGAATGAAAAGCCAGCTTTATGTAAATATAAATATATATTATATTATTGTATTAGGGTGATGGGCAAAAGCAGTTAGTCCAACATGATTTATTAGAAGCTGTTCATGGCCTGTACCTTTGCCTAAAGTCATGTAATTATGGCAGCCATACTTTTTTCTTTTTTCATTTGTTCCCAGTCAATTTCTTGTAAACTTGGGAAAAAGGACAGTTTGAACATTATTCCTTTGAATTTGGTCAAGAAACATCTTTCTTTTGCATTACTTTAACTACAATTTGACTGATGGGTATCTTTCATTTTTCTTTTACCTTTTATAAATGAGATTGCAATTTGGATTCTGGATTTCAGGATACGACCATCGTCGAAATCGAAACTTCTCAGGCGAACACATGTCAGTCCATTACCGTAGAAAATGATACGGAAGAATGCCGGACTTCTTTGAAATCCAACGGGATACGAATGAACTGTACTGTAAAAGATGAACAGGTAGAGACAAATGGTACAGACGAAGAGAAAGTTTTTAAGAAACCAGACAAGATCCTTCCATGTCCACGATGCAACAGCTTTGACACAAAATTCTGTTATTTCAATAACTACAATGTCAACCAACCTCGGCACTTCTGCAAGAACTGCCAGAGATATTGGACAGCTGGTGGAACAATGAGAAATGTTCCTATAGGTGCTGGGCGGAGGAAGAACAAGCACTTGGCCTCTCAATACCGACAGATAATAGCTTCTTCTGGCGGCGTACCAGTGACTCGGATAGAAACCCCCGACTCTACGACTCAACAGCTTCTATCTCCGGGGGAAACTACAACTGCCATGGGAAATGGAACAGTACTAAAATTTGGTGCAGAAGCACCTCTTTGTGAATCCATGGAGACAGTGCTTAGCCTTGGGGACCAGAAGAGATGTGTTGAGACCAGTACAGTCAGTTCCGGAGAAATAAGAGAAGAACCTTCCTTGTGTGGGTCTTCCATGACGCCATGCGGCATGCCTGGAAATGTCATGCAAAAAGAGAGAATAGGTTCAGCAGGACCTAATGAGCTGAACACAAAGCATCCAACACAGTGTTATCCTGTTTCTCCTTGTATTTTTCCTTGGAATACAGGCCCAAGTAATATAGCTTCAATGGGCACTGGTCAATGTTCTTCTGAACATATTGGTGCACCAAACGGCACTACTTCGAATACAGTTCAATGGTGCCCTGCACCAATGGTGGCAGTTCCGGGATTTTGCCCGTCAAACATTCAATTACAGTTTGTGCCTGCTTATTGGGGTTGCATTCCTCTATGGGCTCCCGGTGGAGGAAATGTCTCTATCAGTAATTCCAGTGGTTGCCTATCTCCATCGTCCTCTACTAGCAACAGTTGTGGCTCGGGCAATGGCTTACCGACACTAGGCAAACATTACAGAGAAGCTAATGTTGTCGAAGAGGAGCAATCAGAGAAGTGCATTCTGGTCCCCAAAACGCTAAGAATTGACAATCCAAATGAAGCTTCAAGGAGTCCCATGTGGGCTACATTAGGTATTAAACCTGGCCAGAAGGATCCTTTACGAGGAGGTAAAATTTTCAACGCCTTCGAATCTAAAGCAGAAGGCAAAGATCATGTATCAGATGGCAGTTATATTTTGGAAGCAAACCCTGCAGCCCTTTCTCGTTCACACACATTCCAGGAGAGCACATAAATATTTGCTACGAAATCTAGGTGTATGATAATATGGTATGAGCTTATTGAATGCACAGATTTCATCAGTTGAAAGCTGAATGGAAGTAAAGCTGCTCCAGTTACCGACAGGTTAGGCAATGTATCCATTCTTACTTTCGAGACTCGTGTAAATAGTAGAAGACAGTGATCGAGTGGTGTTCATCATTTGCGGATTTCATACACATGCATATCTCTTTCGATGTAGTTTGAGAAACAAGAAACGAAAAAAGATGAGCAGATGGTGCTTTTGATTTTCATATATTCAAATTATGTTAGGGGTTGGTCTTCTTCTGAAATTATTTGTGTACAATATCTCCAGTTTTGAAGATGGATAAAAAAAGATTTCCCGGTAAATACAGTTTTCATTCCTTTATGCTTTGATTCCTGAAAATTATCAGCTGCTGCAAAGATCACTTTGGCTACGTAGCATCAAGCCAAAATTATTTCATATATTTGGAGGATCTCTCATCTCTGGACACAAGTATTAGATACAAAAATTTCATGAAAAGATCAAAATCATGATGGTTTATTCACATCCATAGCTGTTGACCTGAAAACAGTTGCTAAGTAACAAGTTAAGTGTATGTGGAAGTTGACATTTCTCCAAGCATTGTGAAAACACAGCACAGTTGGGTTTCAGTTTCCCTATGTTTATGGAACCTAGCTTAGTGAGAAGTATCTGATAACTTCAACAATAGCTATATAAAGTTGAGGTTTATGATCCTTTCTGCAATGTTTATATTTTCGTTCATTCAGTTGTAATTTGTAAGTAACACGATCAGGTTCTTCTCTTTCCATTCCTTTTATTATTATCATTATTATTATTACTAAAGACATCATCACGTAAGTTTGTTTTTCTTAATATTGGTAGACCTTTATTTCTACCTTTTTCTTTTAAGTGCTTTTGATAATTTTAGAAATAAAAATGTGGGCGGCAAGCCATTGATGCAATGGTTAACAGCTCCATCAGGGTTCAAATCTTGTGAATCACCACTCCATTATAACGTACCAAAAAAAAAAAAAACAAATATGATTATAACATGAAAAGAGTAGAAGCATGAGAGTCAAAATCTTTTGATTGACAAAAGCAGGAGGGTATAAAAGCTTTGTGCAAAAGGGGTTTCCTTTGTATACGTTTGCTTTTCTTTTTGCACCAAAACTTTCTCTTTTCCTTATTGCATGTTAAAGGAAGAAGATTCAATACGCCATGGGAGAAATATATCCTTCCTTTATGACTCATTTCCTAACAAAATGGCAATAAATCCATAATATATATATATATATAAAGTCTTTGTAATAAGCTTTAAAGCTTGCTTCTAAAATTTGTAAACAAAAATTAATTGAGTTTCTTAAATAAAATTGCAAAAAAGTCAAATCCTATCGTTCCACACTATGCTAATTTCGTATATAATTTTTTATTTAACAAAAAATCAGAAACTTTTTATTCAAGTATAGATTTACAAAACAAAAAAGGGAACTTAATAAAGTAAAAGTTATTTTCTTTTTTTCTTAATGGCGTGTCTCAAACTATATGCCATTTTTGTGTGAATATTCTTAAAATCTGAACATTCCTTAAGCCTTAAGGAACATAACTTGTACATGTCAACTTTGCCATTAGGTTTTCAGGGGAAAATAAAGTTTTTCTATTTAGAAAAAGAAAAGGAGATAAAAATTACTTAGAGAAGATGGATTATGGAATCTTAAGAATGTCAATTGTTAAAGCCCAACCTCCTATCAAACAGAATCCAAGCCCTTAAAATTAATCATAAATCATCCAAGTTTCAAACTCAAACTCAAAGTCTCAATTTTATTTGTAACTTGCCATTATTGTTTGCTTTATTACTTAGTTTAATAATATTACATTATTTGGTTCACATGAATAATATTATAAAACATGTGAGAAATAGATTAAAAATGATAATTTTATCCTTAGATTAAAATAGTATTTTTTTTTATATTAGTATTCATGTCTTGTAAAAAATTAAATATAATTTATTTATAAAATTTTCATATAATCTATTAAAATATTTTTATTTTAATGAAAACTAATTTAAAATATCATCATTAAAATACAATGTTTTTTTTAGACAATATTTACGTAGGATGGACGTGACAATATCATCATTAAAATACAAACGGGTGTCTGATACAAGTTTTAACCGCTTTATATAAAGTCAAGACCCAAGTGATCTTATAGGGCATAGTAAAAAAATAAAATAAAAAATATATAAATAAAAATAAATGTGACACTTGTCACACTTTAAACCTACTTGTGAAGTTTTAAAAACTCCACATGTATCAAATACCTTCCCTATTATTAATTACATTAAATATTATTTAAATATCATTATGCATTATTTATCAAAATATTATTTTTTAAATTTTAATATAAAATATGAAATTTAAATATTTTCCCTCAATTTTAAATATATTTAATAATTCTTTTACTAAATATATAAGTTTTTATTCATTTTTACTTTTCTCTCTCTCTAGTTTATCCTCTCTCTCAAATTCTCTCCCTCCCTCTCTAAAGAAAAGATGAATATTCATCATTAAATTCATCTTTTCCAAAAATAAGCAAACAAGCACCGTTCGCCACCACTTGCCAACGCCATTTCTTTCTTAAAATTTCAGTCTTGATTAATCTTAGCCTCTTCTTTTTTAATTATTGTGTTAGCTTTCTCTAAATTAACCCATAAAATCATATATCTACAAAAGGAATTCAAAATTTCCACCAGCGTTCCATCATTTTGATATATTATTCTCCATTTCTAAGTTATAAGCCCAAAACTCCATTATAAGTAGTAAAAACTTTCTTTTCTCTCTTATATTTAAACACTTTTTTTCTCTCCTTAGCTTCATTTTTTAGCTTATCGAAAGAAAGTGATTCTATTTGATATTATTGTTGTGGAGTGTGCCTGCATTTTTGAACCCTTTCAGGCACTTATCGTTATTCGTATCGCGACACGAGGACGTCAAAATTGCAACAGCTCTAACAGGCGACAACGTCATGACGGAGAGGCTTTTGATGCCACAACGAGGAGTTTCCCGACGTCGTGATGAGGCGATTCGGGACGTTGTGACGTGGCGATGTGTTCCCACATAAATCAGGTTTCTTTTCCCAGTTAAACTCTGCTATCTTTTCCCAGTTGAACTCTAATTATTTTAGGGATATTTTAGTAATATAGTCACACGAATTTCAACCTATAAAAGGGTCTTACTAACCCTAGAATTGGTATCTTTATCACATTAAGATTAAGAAAAGATTAAGAAAGTTTTGAGAGAGCTTTAAGGGAATTTCGTGTTTTAGTTAGAGAGTTTTGTTTTCGAGGGGTCTAGGGTTTATTTGTTTTTGGATTATCTCCATCTTGTACTCGTGCATATTATTTTCCATTTTAGTGAAGTTTTCTTTGCTCGCAGTTTTTATCCTCTTTAGAGGAGTTTTCCACGTAAATATTTGTGTGCCCAATTTTATTTTTTTATTTTTTCGTTCTTATTCTTTGCTTATACGGGCTTATCCCTAATAAGCTGGTATCAGAGCTTGGTTCAAATTTTGAAATCAACCTATTCATATATGGCAATTAGATTTGATATCGAGAAGTTTGATGGGATCATAAATTTTAGTTTATGATAATTTCAAATGACAACAATTTTGGTTTAGTATGGTCTGAAGAATGTCGTTACAAGGCAAAAGCCCGCGGATACGAATCAATTAGAATGAGATGAGCTTGATGAGAAGACTCTGTCAACAATTCAATTGTGCTTCACAAATAATGTGTTGAAGGAGATGCTTGCAAAGAAAACAACAGCAGGCTTGTGGAGAAAATTAGAAACCCTATACATGACAAAGTCTCTAGCTAATCGATTTATGTTGAAACAATGCCTATACATGTTCTGTATGGACAAAGTTGAGCATATTAAGGGTCACATCATTCAATTTGTTACTGTCTTGAACGATCTAAAGAATGTCGAGGTCAATATAGATGATGAAGATCAAACTATGCTATTATTATGCTATTTGCCCCATTCATATATGTCTTTTAAGAAAACCCTGATTTCTGGTAAAGATAAACTTTCGTTCGAGGAAGTGAAGGGAAACTTGCTGAGCAAAGACAAACTCGACAATGAGTTTGGTTTAGATAGTAAATCAGATAGATAAACCTCATTTTTGGTTGTAAGAAGTAGGACTAGATTAAAGTCGAGGAATTGAGACAAGACATGTGGCTACTGCAAGAAGTTAGGTCATATTAAGGCAGAGTGTTATAAGTTGCAAAATAAGAACAGAAGGGTCGTTGAGAGCAATGAAAGGGCGGTAGTCGATGCTAATGTGGTCGAGGACAAGGGTGATGATTAGTTGTTGGTGCCTACGATTGAAAGGTCTAAGCTTACGTTCGAGTGGATCTTGGATTCGAGTTGTTCTTACCATATGTGTCCCAACAAGGAATGATTCTCCACATATAGTTCAGTTGAAGGTGGAATTGTGCTCATGTGTAATTGTTCACCTTGTAAGATAATCGGTATTGGTACCGTTTAGATCAGGATGCACGACGAGATTATCAGGGCACTGTTAGGTGTTAGACATGTGTCTGATTTAAGGAAAAACCTCATCTATTTGAGTATGTTAGAATCGAACAATTGTAGAATCATCATTAAGTCAAGCGACATTGAGGTATCTCGTGGAGCTTTCGTTTTGATGAAAGATCAGAAAATCGGTGGTCTATATACTCTGCAAGGTACAACAGTGATTGGTAAAGCAATAATTTCCTCATTTGTTAAGGATTCAGAGTCGACTCGTTTGAGGCATAAGCAACTTGGTCATATAAGCAAAAAAGGCATGATCGTTTTGAATAAGAGAGGTTCTCTTTCGAGTGCAGGAGTTGGAAAGATAGAGTACTTTGTTTATGGGAAGCAAACACGAGTCAACTTTGATTTGACAGTACAGAAAACTAAAATTCTTCCAATTTCAGAGTTCAAGCACTTATTGGACTCAATTAAGTATCTTGCAAAATCAAGTTAGGCCCCTAACGGGGCTCGATAAAGAAGGCGTTAAGAAAATACGAGTCAATGTGGAGATTTGTGGAGTGTGCCTCGCATTTTTTGAACCCTTTGAAGCACTTACCGATAACTGTATCGCAACACGAGGATGTCAGAATCACAACACCTCTAGTAGGCGACGACGTTGCGACGAGGAGGTTTCCAACGTCATGATGATGCGATGTCACAACAAGGAGTTTCCTGACGTCACGACGTCGTGACGAGGTGATTCGTGATGTTGTGATGTGTTCCCACATAAATTGGGTTTCTTTTCCCAGTTAAACTCTAATTATTCTAGGGATATTTTGGTCATATATTCACACAAATTTCAGCCTATAAAAGGGCTTTAGAAACCCTAAAATTGATATCTTCATCACATTAAGATTAAGAGAGTTTTGAGAGCTTTAAGGAAATTGTGTTTCGCTTAGAGAGCTTTGTTTTCGGGTTTAGGATTTATTTGTTTTTGGGTT
Source organism: Gossypium sturtianum (assembly GCA_025698515.1). Taxonomy (NCBI): domain Eukaryota; kingdom Viridiplantae; phylum Streptophyta; class Magnoliopsida; order Malvales; family Malvaceae; genus Gossypium; species Gossypium sturtianum. Next base: position 111,691,534 of record CM046953.1, read on the forward strand.
ATCTCCATCTTGTACTTGTTTAGATTAGTTGTCGTTTTAGTGAAGTTTTCTTTGCTCGTTATTGTTATCCTCTTCAGAAGAGTTTTTCACGTAAATATTTGTGTGCCCAATTTTATTTTTTCTCTTTTCGTTTTGGTTTGTTTCTTATACGAGTTTATCCGAATAATTGTTAAATACACAATTTTATAAATCAAAGAAGTAGAATGTGAATCTTAAATTTTAATTTTCAGATTTATTATGAGAATTGCTAAGAATGCTTGAATAATAAATTTTATGAAGCTGCAAGCAGTTATGTGGTAATTTTATAACATGGGCCAAAAGTTTTATTATTATTATTTAAATTAATGATAGAATTATATTTTTGAAATTTAAAAAAAATATTTTTATTTTAGTTGTAATTTTATGCCTTAAATTTAATAACCTTTTAATTTAAATCTCATTCATTTTGTTATCTTGAATATCTTTATCACTTTTACTTTTTTTTTTTGAGAGAAAAAGGGTTGGGTTTTATTAATTCAAAACTAAAAGTTACAAGGGAGCAAAATATGAAAGACCAATGGTGCACAGAGGCCCAAAGAGAGAAAATTTACTTGATCCTAAAGAGAACTATTGGAAAAGTAAAGGAATAAAAAAAACAAATTATAAAGAAAAACAAAGAAAACCGTGCCCACTCCCTTGAGGAAAGAGATTGCCCGTCCCACTTATCAACATCTTTTTAGAAGGTTACTGACAGTTCCATTTCTCCCCAAAACTATTAAACTTCTTTTCCCTGTATTTGAAACGATCGTTCAATCGAAGCATCTCTATCCAGATTTAGCGCTTCGGTAACCTAGAGAACCAGAAAAAAACCATTCGTTTGTTATTCAGGCTCGCGAATCCAATCATTGACCAAAATAGTTTTAGCGAAGTCTGGAACAGATCCATTTAGGTAAAACCCTTCTCCCTTTTTGAGACACTCAGTGGCTATAGCATCTGCTAAAATATTTCCAGATATATTAACATGTACAAATCTGATGCTTTGAAATCGAGCGAGCATGTCCTTGATGTTACGAATGTATGAGCTAACTTTTGATTTGTCAATGTGACTTGATTTACATTTCATAATAACAGATAAGGAATCTGCTTCGATGATTGCTTTTGTTAATCTGATAACTAACCCCATTTTAACCACCTTAATGCATGCAAGGGCTTCCTCGGTGAAAGTCGACCCCACATTGTCATGAACGACTACTTTAGACGTTATTACCATACCCTCGCTGTTTCGAGAAACCAGTCCTCTACATGATCTACACCGATCCATTGCAAAAGCATGTCGAAATTTACTTTGATAAAATCAAAAGGAGGAGGAGTCCAAATGGCTTTACCACTTTGGACGGTAAGTTTTTTCTTTTTTAGATAATCCAATTTACAGAGATAGCTGGATAAAAAATTAGTAATTTCCTTCCCTGTTTGAATCACTTTGTCATGAACTCTTTTATTCCTTGCAGACCAAATTGCCCATAGAGAACAACTCTTCGTTGAGTAGGCGAGCAAACATTAAAAACCGCAGTAAGCCAATCCAACCATCCTTGGCTCGGTAGGTTTAATTGTAACACCCCGTACCCGAGACCGTCGCCGGAGTTGAGCAAGAGGCGTTACTAGACTTGACTATTAACATAAGGTGTAAAACTTTAGAGCTGGCCAACTGTGTCATGCTGACTAAATCGACCATAACTCGAGTTATAAAACTTGAAATTTAGATCCGTAAATTTTCCTTGAAACTAGACTCATATAAAATTTCATCATAATTTTTCCAGAATTTTTCATGTGGCCAATTAGTACAGTTTATTCATCAAAGTTACCCTTATTACACTGTCTGACAATTCTGACCTGTCTCTACAAAAATACAGTTATCTCATTGCACAACTTTCATATACTGTTCTAGTTTATACCAATGAAAAATAGACTCAATAAGGGTTTTACACATATAACCCATGCTTCCTAATTATTTTTGTACAATTTTTGACAATTTTTCCAAAACAGAACAGTGACTCGCAAATGCATTCAGAGCAGGTCTCACTAAAACTGAATTATCTCATAATATAAAAATCTTTTGCCTACTCTGTTTCTTCCATGTAAAAATAGACGCAATAAGGTTTAATTCGATATCTCCTTCACCTTTTAATTCAACTTATCCTATTTTTGGTGATTTTTCTAACTCACATCACTGCTGTAACTAAAGACTGTTTCTATACTAAATATGCTTTCTAGCTTATAACCGGTTATACTCACATACAATTCATACTCTCCATGCATTTTTAATCACTTACAAAGATAGCTTGTACTTAAAACATTCACATGATATTCTAACATCATCGATTTAAAGGAGTATCACTATTACCCACATTTATGACAAAACCCTAAAAACATACATAACCAAATATTTAGCCATATTCGCATGGCTGTTATATATACAAGGTTAAACATCGTATGTTTGTAAAACTTCATCTAGCCTATACATGCCTCCTAAATCGCAACCAAAAATTCAAAATACCAAAGGAAGGCGATAGTGTGGATGACTTCTTGAAGATCTTTCACGAGAGCCATAGCGTGACCAAAATCTATAAAACAAAGAAGAACATTTCACGTAATTAAGCTTACTAGCTTAGTAAGTCCTAACTCATGATAATAAAACATTTATACTAAAAAAACAATTGTTCCATAATAGCACATTCTAACTCGAATTCTATCATATAACATTCATCAATAGTAATTTCAAACACATATAACACAATTCTCACAATATTAATTTAACCTGTAATATTAAGCATACATACCTTACATGCTTACTCAAACGTAAACCCAATAAATTAACCTTAAGTTATCTTGAACAAGGATTCGATTTATCTTTAGTAAAGTACATTACCGGCATCAAGCCTGCTAGGCATAAAAGCCCGTAAAGTAACACCGGCACAAGGCCTGCTAGGCATAGAAGCCCGATAAATAGCACCTGCGCACAAGGCACGCTAGGCATAAAGCTCGATAAATAACACCGGCACAAGGCCTGCTAGGCATAAAGCCCGATTAATGTCACCGGCACGAGGCCTGCTAGGCATAAAGCCCGAATGTCAGAATATTATTACATGCTTTTCACATTTCACTATCACATATCGAATTATAAACATTTATTCCCATTGCAATAAATAAATTTGAAATCAATCTAATCCATCATTATCACATTCGCCAACTCATAGTTTTACACAAGCTATTACAAATTTTATCATTCACTAGATATGTAAATGATCTTTAAATAATAAGTAGCTCAAGAACTTACTCATTCACCTTGCATTAGCCAAAATAATTTCCATCATATACTCAACATAAATCATCAACCAATATGTAGATATACATTTCGCCATGATGCAATTGGATACTAACATTCATCAATTTTTAATAGTCAAGATAACCATAATTTATTCTTTGACATAATTTAACTAAAGGACTTACCTCGGTTGTCGATAGTCCGTGCGAATCGGCTATTCGAGAACCTTCGTCTTTCCCGGTCTAATTCGGTCTTTCTTTGCTCTTGATCTAAAACACATTAGAATTTAGCTCATTTAATCTCATTTCATCTCAATTTAGTCCCAAAACACCCAAATGGGCAATTTACCATTTTGCCCCTAATGTTTCCCATTTTTACAATTTAGTCCTATTTGCACAAAACACAAAATATGCAAAATTTTCCAACATCCTAGTTTGGCCGAATCTTCATTATAGTCATAGGTGTCCATGCATTTCATTTATTTGACATTTTAACCCTTCACAATTTTATTCTTTTCAATTTAGCCCTATAAACTCAAAATCACCAAAAACTCCAATACAAAACTTGTAAATCCTTAACATACATTCAATTTTAAACCATCAAACATAAAAACTACCCAAGCATGTCAATGGCGAATCTTATATACATAGTATTTTCAAAAATTTAGACATGGGTCGGGTAATACACTAAACAACGATCTCAAAAAGCGTAAAATTTATCAAAAACTAAGTAAAATACCTACCCCAAATCAAGCCTTAAGTTGCGAAACTTCAAGCTCCAAAAATGGAGTTTTTCTCCTCAAACATTCGGCCAAGAAGATGAACAATATGATGTTCTCTTTCTTCCCACTTAGCTTTATTATTTTATGTTATAATAACACATTTAATATATCTTATTTACTAATATATCAACATAACATATAATAGGCTAATTTAACATATAATTTGGACTTATAAAAGTCCATTGTCGTCCCTTACTATGGTGAATGGGCTAATTGCCCTTTTGGTACACCCACTTAAAAGCCACAATCAATTTAGTACTCTTCACTTTAGCATGCAACTTTTTGCGCTTTTCTCGATTAAATCCTTTTTATCAAATTGAGCACTTAAACGATTAAATTTTTCTCTGAAACTTTCACACATTTTCATTCACATATAATAATCATGAAATAAAATATTAAAACATTTCTCGGACTCGGATTCGTGGTCCCGAAACCACCGTTCGATTTGGGTCAAATTTGGTCTATTACAACTCTCCCCCCTTAAGAATTTTCGTCCTCGAAAATTTTACCGTTGAATAAGTTCGGATATTGTTGTCTCATTGACTCTCTCAGCTCCCACGTAGCTTCTTCAATTCCGTGGCGATTCCATAAAACTTTTACTAATGGAATTCTTTTATTTCTTAACTCTTTGGTTTCGAGCTAAGATACGGATCGGTTCCTCATCATAGGTCAAATCGGATCAATTTCAATCTCTCGACGGGGTGATCACATGGGGACGGATCCGATCTGTATTTATAAGCATCAAACATGAAATACATTGTGTATCTTTTCTAACTCGGAGGGCAATCTTAATCTATAAGCAACCGGTCCAATACGTTCAATAACTTCGTGCGGTCCGATAAATCTCGGACTCAACTTGCCTTTCGACCGAATCGGAATATTTTCTTCCACGGAGAGACTTTCAAGAACACCCGATCTCCGACGACATTCAATGTCCTTGCGTTTTAAGTCGGCATAGGACTTTTGACGATCCAAGCGACTTTCAAATTACTTCTAATCACAACCACTTTACATTCGGTTTCTTTAATCCAATCAACCCCGTGTATCTTATTCTCACCGAGCTCAGTCCAATACAACGGTGTGCGACATTTTCGACCATATAAGGCTTCATAAGGCGCCATTTTTATGCTAGATTGAAAACTATTATTGTAAGCAAATTCGATCAAAGGTAGGTATCGTTCCCATGTACCTTCAAACTCGAGAACGCAACACCTCAACATGTCCTCAAGTATCAAAATAGTTCGCTCAGACTGACCGTCTGTTTGCGGATGGAAAGCTGTACTAAAATGAAGTTTAGTACCTAAAGCATCTTGCAATTTCTTCCAGAACCGCGATGTAAATCTTGGGTCCCTATCTCGAGACAATGGAACTCTTGCACACCGTGCAATCTTACAATCTGCGACACATACAATTCGGTAAGTTTGTCAAGCGAATAGTCGGTGACGCACTTCGGTACAAAATGAGTGATTTAGTCGGTCTATCAACGATAACCCATACGGCATCTTTCTTACTAGGTGTCATAGGAGACCGGATACAAAATCCATGGTAATTCTATCCCATTTCCATTCGGGTATCATGATTGGTGAAGTAATCCGGATGGTACTTGATGCTCGACTTTCACTTGTTGACATGATTAAGCACTTGGAAACAAATTCGATATATCTCGTTTCATGCGGGCCACCAATAGAACTGTTTCAAATCATTATACATTTTCGTGCTACCCGGGTGTATCGACATTCGACCATTATGGGCCTCCTCGAATCATCGTATCAAATCGAGTTCTTAGGAATACACAATCGACTTTTGTAACTCAAACAATCATTTGCATCAATCGAAAATCGATTCTATACCATTTTCACACCGAATCCGAATAGAAATCAACTTTTCGTCAACTTTTCGTGCATCACAAATCTCTTTGAATGAACATCGGCCTCGCTTGTAATTCGGCTATGATCGAACCATCATCGATATAGCCACCCGTGCGTTCAATGCACGAAGAGTAAATAATGACTTTCGACTTAACGCATCCGCAACAACATTAGCTTTCCCGGATGGTAGTCAATCACTAATTCATAGTCTTTCAAACAATTCTAACCATCGGCGTTGTCTCAAATTTAGATCTTTTCGAGTCATTAAATACTTCAAACTTTTGTGATCCGAATAAATATGACATTTTTCGCCAAATAAGTAGTGACGCCAAATTTTTAATGCGAACACAATGGTCGCCAACTCCAAATCATGAGTTGGATAATTTTTCTCATGCGGCTTCAATTGTCTCAAGCGTAGGCTATCACCTTGCCTTCTTGCATTAAAACACAACCCAACCCACTCAAGGAAGCATCACTAAAAATAATAAATTCTTTACCCGATTCAGGTGAGTTAACACTCGAGCCTCGGTCAAAAGGGCTTTCAACTGTTGAAACTTTTTCGACACTTTTCCGACCACTCAAATTTGACATCTTTACGTAGTAGTCTCGTCAAAGGTGTAGCTATTACGGAAAAACCTTTTACAAATCGTCTATAATATCCCATGAGGCCTAGAAAACTTGAATCTCGGAAACATTCTTAGGTGGTTTCCAATCAAGTATGGTTGCTATTTTGTTTGGATCCACGCGAATACACGATGCCGAAACCACATGACCCAAGAAGTCGACCGTTCATCCAAAACTCACACTTACCGAACTTTGCATATAACCGTTGATCTCTCAAGGTTTGTAGTACTACTCTCAAATGCTCAACGTGTTACGCTTCATTTTGGAGTAGATCAATATATCATCAATAAACACTACTACAAACCGATCTAAAAAGCGCCGGAAGACTCGGTTCATTAGATCCATAAAAGCAAAGCAGTGCATTAGTGAGTCCAAATGGCATAACTAAAAACTCATAATGTCCGTACCTCGTTGAAATGCGATCTTTGGCACATCTGAATCTCGACTCGCAATTGATAATAGCCCGATCTCAAATCTATTTTCAAAACATCAAGCCCCTTTTAATCGATCAAATAAATCATCGATCCGAGGTACTTGGGTATTTATTCTTTATGGTCACCTTATTTAGTTGCCGGTAGTCGATACACATTCGCATTGTCCCATCTTTCTTTTTCACAAATAAGACTGGTGCTCCCCACGGAGAAAAACTTCGGTCGTGCGAAACCCCTCTCTGTCAATTCTTGCAAGCTGCGCTTTCAATTCTTTTAATTCAAAGAGGCGCCATTCGGATGCAGAGCTATCGAAATTGGGGTCGCATCCGGCACTAATTCAATGCCAAACTCAATCTCTCAGATTGAGGGGTAAGCCGGTAGTTCTTCAGAAATACATCGGTGTATTCACATACAATGGTACCGATTCCATTAGTTTCTCGGACGGTTTATTATCCGAAGACATAAGCCAAATAGGCCTCGCACCCTTTTCTCACATACTTTTGGGCTACCATTGAAGATATTATTCTGAGGTAACCCATTTACATCACAGATTTTATTACGATTGTCTCACCCGTTTCGGCATTTCAAATCAATAAACTTTCTTTTGCAATCCACCACCGCCTCATGTGAAGTTAACCAATCCATACCCAAGATTATATCAAATTCGTCGAAGGGCAACAACATCAAATCATTTGGAAAGCAATAATCTCGAACCATCAACGGGCAACCTCTACACACTTTATTAACAAGCACACATCTACCCAAAGGGTTGGACACACGAATTACAAACTCGGTAGACTCAACTAGCAAAGTCTTGCCAAATTTTAAAGTTTCACACACATAAGAATGAGTCGAACCGGGATCAATTAGTGCAATCACGTGAGTATCATAAAGAGTGAAAGTACGGTAATGGCGTCGGGGAGGAAGCATCCTCTCTAGCTCGCGCAAAGATATGCTCTAGCCGGAGCTCTAGCCTCGATCGATCGTGGTGTTCTTCGTTCCTTCGACTACCACCTACATTGCCCGAATATGCGAGTGGTCTACCTCGCATTGACACATTGCTCGGCTTAGTGCTCGGATCGCATTCTCGCTTTCGATTAACCGGACACTCTCTAATAAAATGATCGATGATCCACATTTATAGCAAGACCGGTCGTGAAATCTACAACTCCACGAGTGCCATTTCCCGAGTGTTTGCACTCGACTCTATTTTGTGGAACATTACCAACATCGGCTATCGAGGTAGCTCGGGAGCTCATAGGAGAGTCGATCCCATCTAGGTGGATCTGTATTAGCTTTACGTCGGTTTGTAGTCGTCTCTAGGCTTCTTGGTCGTGGAATGAAAGACTTTACAGAAGATCTTTTACGAATGTCTCTAGCTTCAGCCTCGGCCTTTCTTTTCTCTTTCCCGAGCTCTTGACTTTGCAAGCTCTTTCAACTAAAGTCACAAACTCTTGAATTTCAAGAATGCCAACAAACATCTTTATATCTTCATTGAGGCCATCTTCAAATCTTTTACACATAATAGCTTCGGAAGAAACACACTCTCTAGCATATCTCACGAGTCGACAAATTTTCGTTCATATTCCGTCACGGTCATTCGTCCTTGTTTTGACTCAAGGAATTCTTTTCGTTTTTGATCAATGAATCTTTGGTGATATATTTCTTGGAATTCATTCGAAAGAAATCCCATGTCACTTTTTCTTTCGGAACCACTCGATACTAGTGTGTTCCACCGGTGATATGCAAGTGTCCTCAAGAAGGATATAACACATTTCAAACATTCATCGGAGTACAAGATACGGCTCATCAAGTACCGAATAGTGTTATCGAGCCACATTTCGGCTCTCTCGGCGTCATCATCGTCATTAGCTTTAAAATCTTGGCCCCAAATTTTGGATTTTATCAATTGGGGGCCTACTAGATCTCATCGGATCTATCATTGGGGAGTGGGGAATCGGGGATGGATTATTCGGGGTGGAGGTGGGGGTATAGCTTTGGTTATTTTGAATGAATTGGGCAAACCATTCATTCATCATCCGATAAAGCGCTTGTTTAGTCTCTCCTTCGTGGCTACCCGAAACAGGTCGAGAGTCTATCGGGCGCTGATCCGTGGCACGATCCAGCGCTACGCTCTCCCCATCATCGCTCACGGCTCTTTCGGGATCGGTGTCCATTTACTATATAAAACAAAAATTCAGGTGTCGAAGTCACCACACTATCAACATATAATAAAGGCATGTATAGCTAGACTCACACACGCGCCACGGTAGTCCTAGAATCGACTAAACCGTAAGCTCTGATACCAAAACAAATGTAACACCCGTCCGAGGACGTCGCGGAGTTGAGCAAGAGGCGTTACTAGACTTGACTATTAACATAAGGTGTAAAACTTTAGAGCTGGCCAACTGTGTCATGCTGACTAAATCGACCATAACTCGAGTTATAAAACTTGAAATTTAGATCCGTAAATTTTCCTTGAAACTAGACTCATATAAAATTTCATCATAATTTTTCCAGAATTTTCATGTGGCCAATTAGTACAGTTTATTCATCAAAGTTACCCTTATTACACTGTCTGACAATTCTGACCTGTCTCTACAAAAATACAGTTATCTCATTGCACAACTTTCATATACTGTTCTAGTTTATACCAATGAAAAATAGACTCAATAAGGGTTTTACACATATAACCCATGCTTCCTAATTATTTTTGTACAATTTTTGACAATTTTTCCAAAACAGAACAGTGACTCGCAAATGCATTCAGAGCAGGTCTCACTAAAACTGAATTATCTCATAATATAAAAATCTTTTGCCTACTCTGTTTCTTCCATGTAAAAATAGACGCAATAAGGTTTAATTCGATATCTCCTTCACCTTTTAATTCAACTTATCCTATTTTTGGTGATTTTTCTAACTCACATCACTGCTGTAACTAAAGACTGTTTCTATACTAAATATGCTTTCTAGCTTATAACCGGTTATACTCACATACAATTCATACTCTCCATGCATTTTTAATCACTTACGAAGATAGCTTGTACTTAAAACATTCACATGATATTCTAACATCATCGATTTAAAGGAGTATCACTATTACCCACATTTATGACAAAACCCTAAAAACATACATAACCAAATATTTAGCCATATTCGCATGGCTGTTATATATACAAGGTTAAACATCGTATGTTTGTAAAACTTCATCTAGCCTATACATGCCTCCTAAATCGCAACCAAAAATTCAAAATACCAAAGGAAGGCGATAGTGTGGATGACTTCTTGAGGATCTTTCACGAGCCCGCAACGTGACCAAAATCTATAAAACAAAGAAGAACATTTCACGTAATTAAGCTTACTAGCTTAGTAAGTCCTAACTCATGATAATAAAACATTTATACTAAAAAAAAACAATTGTTCCATAATAGCACATTCTAACTCGAATTCTATCATATAACATTCATCAATAGTAATTTCAAACACATATAACACAATTCTCACAATATTAATTTAACCCAGGTAATATTAAGCATACATACCTTACATGCTTACCTGAAACGTAAACCCAATAAATTAACCTTAAGTTATCTTGAACAAGGATTCGATTTATCTTTAGTAAAGTACATTACCGGCATCAAGCCTGCTAGGCATAAAAGCCCGTAAAGTAACAGGCACAAGGCACGCTAGGCATAGAAGCCCGATAAATAGCACCGGCACAAGGCCTGCTAGGCATAAAGCCTGATAAATAACACCGGCACAAGGCCTGCTAGGCATAAAGCCCGATTAATGTCACCGGCACGAGGCCTGCTAGGCATAAAGCCCGAATGTCAGAATATTATTACATGCTTTTCACATTTCACTATCACATATCGAATTATAAACATTTATTCCCATTGCAATAAATAAATTTGAAATCAATCTAATCCATCATTATCACATTCGCCAACTCATAGTTTTACACCAAGCTATTACAAATTTTATCATTCACTAGATATGTAAATGATCTTTAAATAATAAGTAGCTCAAGAACTTACTCATTCACCTTGCATTAGCCAAAATAATTTCCATCATATACTCAACATAAATCATCAACCAATATGTAGATATACATTCGGCCATGATGCAATTGGATACTAACATTCATCAATTTTTAATAGTCAAGATAACCATAATTTATTCTTTGACATAATTTAACTAAAGGACTTACCTCGGTTGTCGATAGTCCGTATGAATCGGCTATTCGAGAACCTTCGTCTTTCCCCGGTCTAATTCGGTCTTTCTTTGCTCTTGATCTAAAACACATTAGAATTTAGCTCATTTAATCTCATTTCATCTCAATTTAGTCCCAAAACACCCAAATGGGCAATTTACCATTTTGCCCCTAATGTTTCCCATTTTTACAATTTAGTCCTATTTGCACAAAACACAAAATATGCAAAATTTTCCAACATCCTAGTTTGGCGAATCTTCATTATAGTCATAGGTGTCCATGCATTTCATTTATTTGACATTTTAACCCTTCACAATTTTATTCTTTTCAATTTAGCCCTATAAACTCAAAATCACCAAAAACTCCAATACAAAACTTGTAAATCCTTAACATACATTCAATTTTAAACCATCAAACATAAAAACTACCCAAGCATGTCAATGGCGAATCTTATATACATAGTATTTTCAAAAATTTAGACATGGGTCGGGTAATACACTAAACAACGATCTCAAAAGCGTAAAATTTATCAAAAACTAAGTAAAATACCTACCCCAAATCAAGCCTTAAGTTGCCGAAACTTCAAGCTCCAAAAATGGAATTTTTCTCCTCAAACATTCGGCCAAGAAGATGAACAATATGATGTTCTCTTTCTTCCCACTTAGCTTTATTATTTTATGTTATAATAACACATTTAATATATCTTATTTACTAATATATCAACATAACATATAATAGGCTAATTTAACATATAATTTGGACTTATAAAAGTCCATTGTCGTCCCTTACTATGGTGAATGGGCTAATTGCCCTTTTGGTACACCCACTTAAAAAGCCACAATCAATTTAGTACTCTTCACTTTAGCATGCAACTTTTGCGCTTTTCTCGATTAAATCCTTTTTATCAAATTGAGCACTTAAACGATTAAATTTTTCTACGAAACTTTCACACATTTTCATTCACATATAATAATCATGAAATAAAATATTAAAACATTTCTCGGACTCGGATTCGTGGTCCCGAAACCACCGTTCCGATTTGGGTCAAATTTGGTCTATTACATTAATAAATTGACGAGGCCTAAAATTTGCCAAACTTCATTTGCAACAAGACAATGTCGGAAGGCGTGATCTACTGTTTCTGGACCTCCCTCGCAAATGGGACACATAGCATCAGGAACCAACTTCTTCAAGAGTAGATTTGACATGGTAGGGATAAATTTTTTTGAAATACGCAGACAATAATTTTAAGCTTAGAAGGCAGGTTTAGGTTCCATAGATTACGATAGAAATTTTTATAAGTAGCTTGTAATTCCATTAAACTAGGAGAAGCACTATTTGTTTGTAACAATTTGTAAGCACTGGGAACGAAAAACTCATTAGATGCTTCCCCCCACCAAACCAGGACATCTTCATGCGGTTCAAGTGCTAGTGGGATCTGAAGGATTCTTGATGCATCATCCTCCTCAAAGATGGAAATAATGGTATCCTTTTTCCATTCTCTATTATCACTAATAAGCTCAGACACAAATTCAAAAGGACAATTACTAACTGAATTACGTCCTTGAAAATTAAAAGAGCCTGGTATCCATGCTGCATTAAAAATAGGGATCGTTTCACCTATACCTACCCTCCAGCTAGAGCCATCTTGAAGTACCTTTCTTGTTGCCCATAAGCTTTTCCACGTATACGAAGCGTTCACTTTAAGGCATGAATTCAGAAAATAAGAATGTGGATAATATTTTGCTTTTAAGACTTATGCCAACAAAGAATTTAGATTAGTCAAAAGACGCCATCCTTGTTTTACAAGAAGGGCGATGTTAAATTTTGTAAAACTCCTAAAGCCCATGCCACCAGTTTCTTTTAATTTATACATAGAGTCCCATCGACACCAATGTACACCATGCTTCCCATGAGTCTATCTCTTCACACAAGGATTTTGGCAAAAGGAAACAACCCATAGCATAAGTAGGTATTTCCTGCATCACTGCTTTAATAAACACTTCCTTACCACATTGAGAGAGGAAACAGGTACTCCAATTATCAACATTTTGTTTTATACGGCCTTTTAAATACTGAAAGGAGACCTTCTTCCTTCTGCCCACTATATTTGGAAGGCCAAGATATTTCTCGGGATTAGTGGAACATCTCATGCCCAATTTGGAGGAAATTTGTGTCCTCACTGATGCAATTGTATTTGCATTAAAAAAGATTGTGGATTTGTCAAAATTTATACATTGTCCCGAATGGGTTTCATAGTTTTTCAAGATTTTCTTTAAAATTCTAGCACCTCCCACTATAGCCTTCCCAAAAAGAAACAGTCACCAGTAAAGAGTAAATAAGATGTTAGTGGACCTCTTCGACTCGCTTTTACCCCTTTTAGAAAATCTTCATGAATAGCCAACCTCATTAATGAAGATAGACCCTCGCTGCAAATGAGGAAGAGAAAATGACTGAGAGGGTTCCCTTGTCGAAGTCCTCTCAAAGGGTAGAAAGGTACCCCAGTTCTATCATTTAAGTTGACCGAATAAGAGACAGTAGAAATACACCTCATCACAGTGTCAACCCAAGCCTGAGCAAACCCTATTTTTTCCATCATTATTCATAGGAAATTTCATTCACCCTATCATAGGCTTTACTCATGTCTAATTTGAGCGCAAGTAAGCCCTTTCTGCCTGTCCTCTTCTCGCTAATAGTTTGCAATAATTCATATGCTAATAAAACATTATCAGATATTAATCGGCCAGGAAAAAAAGCACTCTGGAACTTGTCAATGCAGACATGTAAGACCTCCTGAAATCTATTTGCCACCATCTTGGCGATGATTTTATATATAACCGTGCATAGACTAATTGATCTAAAATTGCACATTTTTGTAGGATTGTGAATTTTTAGGATAATAACAATATTAGTGCTATTTATAGAATCCATACTCATGCCATTATTCAATACTTCTAAACAAAAGCAACAAACCTCCTTACTCACAATGTGCCAATAATTTTGAAAGAAGATTGTTGGGAAGCCATCAATCCCTGGTGCCTTCGTAGGACCCATACTCTTTAAAGCCCCAAAAACCTCTTCCTCTGTGTAGGGAGCAGTTAGCTCAGTATTTGCCTCCTTAGTGATGCATCTGTGAACTCCTGATAGAATATGACTTATCCCACTTTCCCATACTTTTGTCGCAAAAATCTCAACAAAATAACTTGATGCAATTTTTTCCATTTCGTCATGATCTAAGGTAAGTTTACCATCCCCATAATCTAATGTGGAGATCCTATTAGAACTCTTTCTTTATGATGCACTTCTGTGAAAAAAACTGGTATTTTTATCACCAACCTTTAACTAATTCACCATCGCCCTTTGTTCCCAGAAAAGCTCTTCTTTATCAATCTCCTAGTTAAGGAGTTTTGTATCAATAAATTCTTAGATGTTTGCATAGTCTCTATCAGCCTTTTGTAGTAACTCAAGCTTCTTTATCAAAGTCTCCTTTAACCCATATCTATTCTCCTTTCTTTTTCAGGCCCATTTAAGCAAACCAATTCAAGTACTATCTAGTTTAGAAAGAAGATCCCCCATTGTTGAATCCCATATCTTCTTAACTTTAGCTTCAAAAGAGTCTTCTAAAGTCCACCAAGTTTCCATTCGAAACTTGCATAGTTTTTTGACATCTTTTCCTCGATCATTTTGGATTAGAAATGGGCAATGGTCTAAGAAAGAGTGAGATAAATGGCGAATGAAAGCACTAGGGGAACGAGAAAGACACTCTTCATTTGCAACCCCCTATCCAGTCGTTCTCTGATGTTTGTTTCTGGCAAATTCCCTTTTTCCCATGTAAATCAAGGACCCAAAAAACCCATATTAAATAGACCACAATCAACTAAGGCATCATGAAAGTCTTCTATTCACCTTTTTTTCCCTTGGTAACCCTCATTTTTTTCAGACACATAGAGAATCTCATTAAAGTCCCCACACACTAGCCATGGGAGATTACAACCAGCTTCTAAATATCTGAGGGCATTCCATGTTTCTTGTCTTTTGTTAGCAAAAAGAGATCCATAAAATCCTGTGAAGCACCACTCATCATCCTCCTTAGTCCTTTTGATTGTAACGTCAATAAAATTGTTGGATAGCTTCCTTAAACAAACTTGTAATTCCTTTTTCCATGCTAGACATAGGCATCCTTTACTGCCATCAGCCCTAATCTCTAATCCATGCACAAAACCACATCGTTTCCTAATTGTTTCCATTCTATAAGAACATATTTTTGTCTCCATAAAGAAGACCAATTGGGGTTTATAAAGCCTTAGCGAGTGTCGAAGGCGACGCACTGTTCGTGGTCTCCTCAAACCACGAACATTCTAACATAAGAGTTTCATTGCGCTCGATTGACTTGCCCATTGGCAGCTGCCGATCCTTCATTAGTTAAAGCTAAAGCTTGCTCCAAGGCATTTTTGTCAATACTGTCCATCATTAAGCTATCAATTTCTCCTCTGGCACCCTTCATTTTTTTTCCTTCTAGTGATGTTATATGGAGGCAACCCCACCTCACTAACAAACTCCTAGTCCCCTTTACATTTCCCATGTGTAACATCTATGCCACTTTGTTCTAAATTAGCGTCTCTTGCTAACCTCTTCCAGCATTTGGTGTATTGTAGTCTTGCTTCCAAGTTTTGCACCTTAAACTCCTGGGCCCCTGTTGAGTCATGAATGAGCCCATCTCCCATATAAGAGCCATTATGATCCATCCAATCCCAGCCCGAATATTTCCTTAAGGGAGAGTTAATTAAAGTCCAATCCTTGCCTCTATCATTATCCTAAAATTCAGGGGCCCTACCTTTAAAACCCATATTTGTTCCTTGTTCATTTAAATTACTCCCCCTTTTATTGGTGTTTGAGTCCAACACGCTTCCCTTTTGTCCATTTTCCGTAGTAGATTCCAACATAGTCACGTCACCCACACCACCTGTCTCCCTATTGGTAATTTTGGACTTCGGTGTCTCATTCTCGAAATTATCGCCTTTCTTTAAAATCGGGGTTTCCAAAACTGCCAAAAGTGGCATTCCAATTTCAGCATTCTAAGGTTTCAAATGTGTGGATTCATCGTCTTCTCCCACATATGCCATCTATTTCATGGATATCCTTAAGTTGGCACCCAACTTTTGACTTACCTTACCCACCAATTTAAATTCTACTTTAAGTGCTACAGAGTAGGGTAAATCATCCTCTGGTAAATGTTTAATGTCATTAGAGACCTCTGTGCATTCCTTTAGCCCATGCCCCAAACGGCCACAACCAAAATAAAACCCGGACAAATTTTCATACTTAAAAGGGAGCCATTGTTTTCCTTTCGAACCAACCTGGATAAAGATTCCATGCCTTAACGGTTTCTGTGCATTGATCTGGACTCGAATTCGGCAAAAATCCCCTTTTGACTCCGATCTTAGAACTCCACCAAACGTGGACCCAATTGCATGCATAAGGTCTTTTCTGTCACACTCAAGCGGGCAAGGGCCAACTTTGATCCAAAAAGGAAACTTAATCAACTTGATCTTTTTTCTCTCCATGGATTCTAAAAGTCGATAAAAAATAATTAGATTTCTCCAGTAAAGCTAAGGTTGTCCTTCCAAGATCGTCTCTAGATCCTCTTCTTCTTCAAACAGAATCATGAAAAAATTTTGTCATGCAACTTGTATTTCGAACTTTTTTCCGTGTCTTCCAGATACTTTTCATTTGGGCTTGAAGGCTATCAGGATTGTACGATTTCCTTGTCCTTACAAAGCATAATAGCATTGGCTTCCCCATATACACAATCAAAGAACTTTTCACCGATAACTGAACCAATTCTTCTTCCAGAAGAGAAATCACATCCCTCTCCTCCCTCTCCATCAACACCAAAGTCACTACCCTTCTCAACCCCAGCCACAACGAAAGAAGTTTCTCTGAGAGATTCTGAGAGAGCACTCTTGACCTTGTCCCTAAGTTAAATATTATATTTTTACTTTTTATCACTTTTACTAAACTATTCATAAAAAATAAAAATAAAAACTAAAGTTTGCATTTTACTTTTGTTAATGAAACAAATTTGTGCCACTTTTAATTATTTTAGTTAGACATTAAAATTTTAATATATATTACAATTTTTATTTGATTAGAAAAAAAATTATATTGTTAACAATATTAATATAATATTTAATATTCTCGGTGATTTGTTACTGAATCAAGTCAAACTTTGATAATAATAATAAAAAAACCCTTATTCGATAGCTTTGCTCATTAATTAAATATTGGCATAATAACTTATTTAATCCTCTAACTTTATAAAAAAGTTATTTTAGCCTATCATTTAATTATTCATTTTTTAACTTTAAACTTGTGTTATTTTTCAAATCACCTTAAAATGGATATTGATGTGCGGCATGCACATGTATTACTATATGGATGTCATGTCGGTAATTAATTAAATTTTTAAAATTTAAAATAAATTATAAAAATTCTTTAAAAAAAATTAAAATTATTAAAAGTACTAAAAAAATATAAAAATATTTTATTTTTTTAAAAAAATTAATTAATTATTAATGTGGCATATACGTGGATTGTTACGTGGATGCTACGTTAGCAAATGTTAAATTTTTTTCTTCTATTTTGAACGTGATTTGACAAATAATACAAGTGTAATAATTGAAAAAGACAAATATTAAATAAAAAGCTAAAATAAATGTTGTATTTATAAAATTAGACCAAATAAATCTAAGTTTTAATCCATGGGTTGAGCGGAAAGCTAGGCAAGGACAGAAATTGGATTGAGCCAAAACTCACCGTTTTCAAAGGATAAAAGGCAAACTTTGCCGTTGGAAATCCATTAAAATCCCTCCTTTTCCCTTTCCCCGTGTGTATACACATGAATAAATTAACAACACAATTTCACTCAATAACCTTATATTACATCACACTATTACCATAAATTAAATATATTCAAATACATAAAAACATCAAAATCTATATCCTATAATTTATTAACAAAAGTTAAACCCTGCTGTTGAATTTTTTCAAAAATATCAATTAAGTTTTGATTTCTTTTTTTTTTACAATCACTTGAACCATTGAATCAATTAAGCCTTTTTACCATTAAAGTTAATAGTCAACAGTTACTATTCATTTTTTCTGACTGTTTTCGCCACATTCCATGCTAGAATTGTGTCACGTGATGAAAATTTGTATTTTACATATAAAATCATTAAAAAATTATAAAAGTATTCTTTAAAAATATAAAATTATTAAAGTGCAAAAAATTATAAAAATATAGAAAATTATTAAAAAAATATTACAAATTACAAAAATTATATAAATTTTAAAAAATTTACAGAAGATATTAAAAATTGTTAACATAATAAAATTATATAAATATTTAAAATAACTATAAAAAATTACGAAAAATTGTTTAAAATTCAAAATATTAAAAAAATATAGAAAGGTGCAAAAATCATACAAAACTACTATTACAAATTATAATAAAAAAAAGAACATAGTAAAATTTATATAATAACGTAATATATGATTATGATATATTAAAATACATAAATAAAACACCGCTACATAGTTTATTAAGTCTAAACACAATTTTTCCAAAAAAATCAATTAAGCTGATTTGAAAAACACGTATTTAATGTAGCCCTGTATCAGTTAAGATTATATTTGATAAAAATAAATATTGAAAAATGAAATATAGAATTTAAGTTATAAAAGCTGTTTGGTGTATTAGTTAAAATTATACATTAGATTATTTGATAAAAGGAGAAAAAAAAAAGAAATGAATTTATTTTCTATTAAATGATAAGTAGACTACTAAATATATTTTAAAACATAAAATATTAATTTTTAATTACTTTTATCAAATAAAATTTAAGTCTTTTGATTAACAAGCACCGTTGTCGACCATTACCATACTAACATAACTGTTAATAGCAAGTAATTCAGTTGTGTGGTGATGTTAATATTCATATCAATAAAATTTTTTAAATGCGAATTTTAAAAAAAAAAATTATATATATAAAAATATAAAATAGAGCCAGAAATTGGCATTTGGTTTTGCTCTTCATCCTCACGCCACCTCTCAAGCAGTCCCTTGATATTATACATACAGCCCAAGGCTTATATCAGCAAACCCCTTTTTCTATTTTCGTCAACAACTGATCTTCTCCTCCAACTTCTTCTATATGATATACAGAACATATTTTTTATGGTTTGATTATATTATTAAACTGATTTTACAATAATAATTTATTATATCACTAATTATCATATGTTAATATTAATTAACTACGATATGATAATAATGAAAGTAATCTAATTATGCATATAGCTTCTTTTTTTAAAGTTTCTTTTCAAGTAAATATTGTAAAAAAATATTAATATAAAATTATATTATTTTATTAACCATTTTTTATATAAAATATAAAACAATTTTAATTATATTTATTTTATTAATCATTTTTATTATTATTTTAAAGGGTAAACTACTCACATGGTCACTCAACTATAAATTGTTTTCATTTTAGGCACCCAAAATAAAACATTTACAATTTAAGCACCCACGTTATATAGTTAGGTCATTTTAGCTACTCACGTTAAAATCACAAACAGAAAACTAACGTGGCAGTTAAAAAAAATCAGTATAATAATAAATTTAGCCCTTAATTTTTACATATTATATCGATTTAGTTATAATTTTAAAAAATTAAACCTCAAAATTTACAATTATTCTCAATTTGATCCTAATTTTCAAATCTCCCACCCCGTCCCTCTCCCTCTCCCTCTCCCCCACCACCGTCCCCCTCTCTCCTCCCACATTAATAATGATATTAATAACTCGTATTGATGCACTCTTTGTAGTAGAGTTTAGCAGTTAAATGTAAAGATGAATCATAGTTTTCAGTTTATAAGCATCTGCCATTTGAGATGGTGCTAAACCATGAATTTTTCTTTGTTTTTGGGGTTTTATTGTGCAGTCAATAAGCAAAACAAAAGATGATGAATTCACGCTTAAGAGGAGTATCTTATCAACGTTTGCCTGAACTTCTTACATCACTGAATTTCCATTGATTTTTGTTATCGTTTTAAATTAAAAATAGCTCCTTTTTGTCAATCCTAAGCAGAATTACATTTGCACCTAACTGTACCTTAGTTGTTAGGCAATTGAAGCTCTTAGTATACCGATTAGGATTAAATTGAGAACATTTGTAAAATTTGAAGGTTAATTTTTTAAAATTATGATTAAATCAATATAATATGTAAAAGTTGAGGGCTAAATTTGTTATTATATCAATTTTTTAACTACCACATTAGCTTGCCATTTTTTTAACAGTTTTGACAAAAATGATCGAACTATGTAATATGGGTGCTTAAATTGTAAACTTTTTATTTTGAATGTCTAAAATGAAATTTTTTATAGTGGGGTGACTATCTGTGTAGTTATTACCACTTAATTAATGTTACAATTATATACCGATTAAAATTAAGATTTAGCACTATAAATAAATGCATTAGCGAGGCATTTTCATTCCGATAATAGTTAAAGAATTATGAAAAAAATCAACTTTTAGTATTATTTGATAAGTTTTGTTTTCATCACAAAAAAAAAAGTTTAATTTTTATTATTACTTGGTAAGTTGGATTTTTATTAATTTATTATAATTTGATATTTCATAATACTTTTTTTATTTAATATTAACAATATTTTTCTTATAAAGTTAAATTAAGGAATGAAAGTCCAAATGCAATTAATTACGTTACAAATTAAACAAGTCAAGATCCTTATTAATGGAAAATAAGAAAATCAAGATTGAGAACATTAAAATATTTAAAGAAAATGAAGTTCACTGTCTTATGACACACTTTCTCTTTGTCTTTTGACATGTTTTTTCTGCTCTCAATA
The DNA here is from genome assembly GCA_025698515.1 of Gossypium sturtianum. NCBI lineage: Eukaryota > Viridiplantae > Streptophyta > Magnoliopsida > Malvales > Malvaceae > Gossypium > Gossypium sturtianum. Next base: position 111,712,683 of record CM046953.1, read on the forward strand.
GCACGTTTACTCTGTTTTCCTAGTTTTGATCGTATCTTGTTCAATACGTTTTCTCTACAAGTTCCGATCAATGGAAGATTCTATGGCAAGTTTATCTTTAGACGATGTGGAGGAAGAATCAATCCAGTTAGGGATAGAATCATCTGAAAGTGAAACATCTTATGCCAATTGCTTAGCGGGAATGTTTCTCACTTCAAGTGTGGTTCATTTTCCAAGCTATGAGATCTACTCTAGCCAATGTTTGGCACCCCATCGGTGGAGTCTCCATTTCTGATCTAGAAAATGGTAGATTTTTATTCTGCTTTTGATAGTATATTTATTTTGCATATTTTACATTTTTAAATCAATTAATTCTTGAATTAATTCCCGCTAAATTGGTAATTTTATGTTTAAATTCTGTCAAGAATAAAATTCGGATGCTTTAATTCAAAAACAAATAGAAAATGACTAAATTGGAGCACAAGCAATAAAAGAGGGGTCAAATCATAAATTTCAAGACATTTAAGGACTGATCAGATTTTTGACTTTGTAAAAGCCATATTTAGAAAAAAATCTGATATGAATGTGATTTCATGTAATTAGTTGTTAAGTGAGTTAGGCTAATTTTAGTATATGATATGTATATAAATAGGGTGTGTGGTGGCCGTTGAAAAATACACTTGAATACATTAGAAATTGAATGAAATTATTTTTATTCCTTTCTATTTCATGCGTATGTAGCCAGTTCTTTTAAGCATTTTGCCATTTTCATTTCACATTTCTTTCCATTTTTCCATTTCACATTTCTTTCCATTTCCTTATTTTGTTTAATTGTTTCCTAAGTCCATTCCCTTTCCATCTTTCATCATTTCCATTAAATCCACTTCCATAAGCCAACAAAGCATGATTATTTTCATGCTCCACTAAACTTTTACTTAGCTTTAGGCCATTATTCTTTTCGGTCAAGAATCGTAAGAAATGAATTCGTACTAAAAATCTTTCATAACGGTATTCACCATCTCTCCGGAATATGGGATAGTACAAATTCGTCCCTTAAAGTCAATTCAAAAAGCGTGCATTGGGTTGGAGTTGTTTGGCGTACAGTTGGGAAGTCGAGTCGACCGTGCTGTATTCGGATTCCCACGAACAAATTGGCATATCTTGGCAGGGTCATACTAGTGGGATTTTCATCAAGGGAGATAATGATTAGATTTAAACGACCCACGTGGTTGAGGCTGTTGATCCGAGTTGGGTTCTTCAGAACGCAAGGCTGCCGGGGTCTTGAATTGTGAACACATGTATCGCGGGTAGACAATCGTTAAGGTTTGGTTTGCAGGTTGTACCAGAATCAACTACGAAAGAAAGAATTGGCTGTTAGGACGTTTTTAGCCGCTATAACCAACTTATTGTTTGGAGGAGAAAACTCATTTTTAAGGACCGATTCAGAACCAAAATTAACCGAGTCTAAGGCTAAGAATTTATATTATTGTTTACGAAGCTCAACTCATTTACTTATTTTATTTTTGATTAATATAATTGTTATTTACTGCTATTTGATTTTATTTACTTCCCAAACATTTTCACTTCCCCTCTTATTTACTTCATTTTAGCAAGCTCGTCACTAGTCGTGGGCACGACTGTTGCTATGACAATAATTCTGCTTACAAGAAAAGGCAAAATTAAACAACCAATCACTGTGGAATCGAACCTACTGCTCTATACTGCTAATTCGTATTATTTTGTTGTAGGAATTTTTATTTAGTGGTTTTGACACCCATCAACTTTTATTTTAAAGTAGATGTGGATCGGGTGGAGAGGAATGACCTGTGGAATTTCAACTCCCATTTGTTGGTTTTACACTAACTAAAGTAAGGAGAAAATTTGTTGACTGTCCAACTATCGAAAGTTAATTTCTAGGTTCTTGTTAATGATGTCCTCCATGGTTTCATGTCCGAGGTTGTTGCGAGATAGTTGGAGAACTTTATCGGGACCTTTTTGGAATATGATTCTTTGGCTATCCAATTAAGTTATAAAGGAATAATGAGGTTGAAGGTACGGATAGACGTTGGAAAACCTTTGAAAAGGAAAAAGAAGCTTTCACTCCCAAATGGTACATTTGCCTATGTAAGATTTGACTATGAAAAACTTACTCTTTTTTGCTTTCTCTGTGGCAAATTAGGGCATTGTGAGAATTATTGCTCAATAAGAGTGATTAACCTGAAACAAAAGTATGAGTTTCAGTGGGATATCTCACTTCGTGTGTAACACCCCTAACTCGTGACCGTCGCCGGAGTAGGGTTACGAGGTATTACCGATCAATACACTTATTTTAACATATATAACCCATACATTTATGCATTCATATTCAAATACCATACAACACAATCATCTTGTCCCTTTATAAGGTCTACGAAGCCTTAAACATGTTTTAGAAGTGGTTCGGGACTAAACTGATAACATATGAAAATTTTGGAAACTTAGAAAAATTTCAAAATTTTAGTGGTCACACGCCCGTGTGAACAGACCGTGTGCTTCACACGGCTTCAGACACGCCCGTGTCTCAGACCGTGTGAAAACAGGGCATACATACTGACTTGCATCACACGGCCGAGGACATGCTCGTGTTCCAGGCCGTGTGAAAACTGGAGAGTATACTGACTTGGGTCATACGGGCAAGTCACACGCCCGTGTGCTAGGCCGTGTGCCATTTAGGGGGGTATACTGACTTGTACCACACGCCCAGTCACACGCCCGTGTGTGAGACCGTGTGGAGCATACTGACTTCAATTTAATTCCAACACCAGGGGACACACGGCCGTGCAACATAACCATGTGTCGCACACGACTGAGACACACGCCCGTGTCTCTTCCCGTGTGGACAAAAAATAGGCCATTTGTTTAGCCATTTTGCCACCCTATTTTGACATGCATACACAAGCATAAATTACAACATTTCACAACTCAATTGGCAGCCAATACATAACATCTCATACACATATTAATCCCATTTCAACATGGAATTCAAATGCATAATAAATCACATACATTTTCCATTCATAAGCCTACCATATAACAAGACACATTTGTATATTTCCATTCCATCTACTACTTGTCAAACATACCCAAAACATAATATCAAGTTTAGCCAAATCACATGGCTTAGACTTATAACACAAAATGTACCAAAATCTCAATTTTCAAGTAACCATAACTATCATCATTATAACTAGCCTATACATGCCATATTTACATATATCCACAAGTTCAAAAGTACCAATCAGCAACTGGATAGTGTGATGTGTAACTCCGACTTGTCCGAAATGATCGAGCTATCGAACCTCTATAATACATGAAAAAGAAATAGAGTAAGCTTTATAGCTTAGTAAGTACGTATAATTCAGAATTAAACTTACCATTTATACATAATCAAGGCAACAATTAAGAAGTATTCAATTCAATTAACAAATGCCTAAACACAAACATTAATCACAAGTCAGTCACCAAAATTCATGAGACCATCCATTAACTCAATGTAATTACTTATTACATTGTATCATATCAAATTCACATATATCATGTACATCATTTGTAACATTTTACTTTCAGTCGTATAAACAGTAATTCGTTCGTACCAACAGTACTTTACCATATCACAGAATTTATGCCCGTTGAACCTATTAGAATCTTGAGGGATACTCGGGTGATATACAGTACATATAAATTAGTAATCAGTCAATTCCTTTTCATTTACCGCTCTTTCGAACTATGAACAGTAAGCTCTATTGAGCTGAAACTGTAAGCTCTAACGAGCTGAAAACAGTAAGCTCTTACGAGCTGGTATATCGGTAAGCTCATACGAGCTGTGGTGAGTCCGCAACAAATGCAGGAGCTCGACCAAAACAGTAACCCTAGTGACATGTCACTCGTATCCTACGAAATCATACGGGTCAAACGGGGCTCGGTAATAATCAATCTTTATCAATTAAGCATTTGTATTCCAAGTATATCAAATACTCAATTATATACATACATCTCAAATAAATACAAGTATTTAAAGTTTGATTCTAATTATATGAACTTACCTCGTATCGCTCGGATAACAACTATCGGCTATTTGTCAATCTTCTCTTTTCCCCGATTTAAACTTGATCTCGGCTTTTCTTGATCTATATATTATCAAATTAAATACATTTAGCATTCAATCTATTCGATTTAGTCCATAATTCATATTTTGGCAAATTTACACATTTGCCCCTAAACTTTTATATATTTATAATTTAGTCCTTATCACATAAAATTGCAAATTCATGCAATTTAGTACAAAACCATGCCTAGCCGAATTTCATAGGGACTCCTAGCAGCCCATATCTTTCATTATTTCACACTTTTAACCACCACATTTTATATTTTTACAATTTAATCCCTATTTTGCATTTTTGTCAAAAATCACTTTACAAAACTAGTTTAACTATTAACAATTAATCAAAATCCATCATCAAACATCCAATTACTCAAAAATTCAACAATGGAAACGTGACAAAATTTTAACAATTTCAAAATCTAAGGTACGGGTTAACTAGAATACGAAGCAACGATCTCAAAAACGTAAAAATCATTAAAAATCGAGCTAAAATCGTACGTCAATCTAGCCTTCAAACCTTGGCCGAATGAAAACCTAATTTTTCTATTCTTTCTTCTTAATTTCGGCAAGATAATGAAGAAAGATGAAAAAAATGACTGTTTTATTATAATTAACATTAATTACTAATTTACCTTTATAACCTTTAAAAATATTAAAAATTACACCAATTGCCATGCTATCATCATCCACTAACCATAAATTGTCTATTTACCTTTTAAGGACCTTTAATTTAATGTTTTATAGCTATCTGACACTTTTAGCTAATAGAACACAAGTTTTACGCTTTACGCGATTTAGTCTTTTTTACCGAATTAAGCATTCAGACAGTAAAATTTCTTTACGAAACTTTCATATAATAATTCTACCATGCTGTAAAATTTAATAAAATAATAAAATAAATATTTTGACCTCAGATTTGTGGTCCCAAAACTACTGTTCCAATTTGACCCAAAAACGGGCTGTTACATCGTGCACAGTCTAAAGGAACTGCAACGTGAAGAAGTTGGTGGCTGGTAGAGGACGACGATGGCAAAGTATCAAATTATGGAAACTCCACGAATAATTATGGAATGAGTAATCTGGGGGATTCTTAAGCTGGGCCTGTAAATCAAGGAATGAATAATGGATTTCCTTCCAACTTTTCTTACACTACAAAAGGAAAGTCAAATATCACTATCCTACCTGAACCAATAATTAAAAGCAGATTGGACCATTTTAATAAAGAAGTCAATGATAAATTCGATGATGAGATGGTAATTTTAGAAGAAGAAGTTAACCCAATAAGAAAGACTAACAGGCTTAAACGACCTCGGTCCCAATCAATAGCTTTGAGAGTTTTTGAAAATGTGGATTCAAACGAAGTTTCGGGTATTCTGATGCAGATACCTAACTGAAGCAAATCGGCAGGCCTTACTAAAGAGGCCAACCGAAAATAATAAAGTTATTAAGCTGGAACGATCGTGGCTCAGGGAGTCCCAAATAGTTCAACGTCTTCGACATATGCTGAGGGACTCTAATCCCTCTTTAGTTTTCTTGATTGAAACTTAACTATAGGATTCTTGTATGGAAAAGATCAGGTGTACGTGTGGTTGTCTGAATGGAATCGACGTTGATTCAGATAAGAGAAGTGGGGGATTATCTATAGGGTGGAAAAATGATTGCTAGGTGTCACATGTATCGTATTCACGAAGACATGATATTATGGTTGAAGAGGATCTGGATGGAATGAAATTGAGGTGTACCAGTTTTTATAGAGCTCCGGAGGAAAGTCAAATGGAGGCTTCTTGGAATCTTTTGCGTTCTCTTAATTATTGCCCATAAATCCCTTAGGTAGTCATTAGGGATTTCAACGAGATCACATATATGTCTGAGAAATGGGGAGGTTTAGTTAGATGCAAAAGCCAAATGTGAAAATTTCAGGAAATGTTATTTGATTTTTCTGTTTCTGGTCTAGGTTATTCGAGACAGTAGTTTACTTGGGAGAAGGGTTAGACCAATTCAAATAACATCCGTGAGCAATTGGATCGTGGGGTTGCTAACAATGAATGGTGGAATTTATTTCTGAACTATAAAGTGTACCACCTGTCACACTTTTTTTTGGATCATTGTCCTCTGTTCCTAAACTCAAAGGTGGAGAGTACGACAAAAGTGCACCATTTTTGCTTCGAGACGGCTTGGCTCTTGGAAGACACATGCGAAGTGGAGGTGAAGAATTTGTGGGGCACTAGCTCGAGTTCTGTTCCAACGAAGCTACGAAATGTTGGGGAGGGTCTTGAAAAATAGTTTGGAAGGATAAAAAGAGAAAGATCATTGTCAAAGAAAGATATTGAAAAATAGCTCCAAAGGTAAAATCACCATATTAGCCATCCATCTTCCCCCTACTTCACACAAGCTTCCCAACATCCTTAATTTCTTATAAAAAGGCCAAAATTCACCCAAATTAATTCCAACAAAACCCGATCCCAAAATAAATTTATCCATCGCCAACCAGGGTCAATGTTCAAACATTGACTCGATAATTTGGGGCCGTTACAAGCCTTGCCCTTGCTCCTCAACTCTCCAAAGCCGAAAAAAAAACCTATGCATAAAGCTGTGAGGGTGTGAGCTTAAAAAGTTTAGTGAGTGATCATAAATTCAATAAGTAAATCACACCAAAAACATACTTAAACCAAGGCAAATCATGTATCAAATTTCGAGTATATAAATCATAGTTTCAATTATATTTTCATGCTCAATTATAGCATTCAATTGACTGAAATTTCCAGCAACAATGCAACATCATAACATCATAATTCCATATGTTATTCCACGAGTAAGAATCACATTTATTATGGCATATGGAAACATAATTTAATTAAAAAACAAACACTTATATTGGCAAATAACATCCATGGCAAAATATAAACATGTGATCATGCATTAGATCAACAGATCTCCGATCTCCTAAATATCGAATACAATACTTCGGTTGAGTGGGGCGTAGCCACACACTCCCTTATATCGCCTCGAAATCACCAATAATTGAGTGGAGAAAAAGGCTCAACACTCTCTTATCCACTCCAACAAAATCAATACTCCTAGAGCTATATGCTCACAAATAACTGATATAGTGGTGAGTACTCACTAATCCTATGGCATGCCATCTATATCCAATGGATCCACCATGCAATGTTGCTAATATAACCAATCATACAAGGCATAAAAACTAATATTTAAGCACTTAATTCATGATATAAAAATTCAATTTAAATCATGTCACTTAGCAGCTTTAGTACCAACATAAATTAGCACAATAAGTGTCTTTTGTAACAGCCCGATTACGACCCTAATCGGAACGGTGGTTTCGGTACCACGAATTTGGGTTAAAAAAATATTTTAATTATTTATTTGATATCTATGTTATGTGTTTGAGCATGTGCTAAAATATTGTAGATTAATTTGTTTGTTTGGGTGACTAATTTAAGTGAAAGGATTAAATTGCATGAGTGGTAAAAATTAGCTATTTACTCAATTGGAGGGTTAAATTTATATGTCTTTTTAATTAAGGGGTTTTATGTTGCAAATACCCTATTATTCTTGTAGTGGGACGGCAAGGTGGTATTATATTATATGTTTGTTTGTTTTATAAGTTAAATATATGCATATATTAATGATATATTATATATTTTATTAGCATAGTGGAATAAAACATAAAATAATAAGGAGAACCATTGCATGTTCATCACTTAAGCTCCCTTAGCCGAAATTAGCAAAAGAAAAAGAAAAGAAAAACTCAACAAGGTTCGGCACTCATCAACCAAAATTAAGTAAGTCTTAGTTTTGGATTTTTAATGATTTTTGCATTTTTAAGATGTTTGTTCACTCTATTATCAAGCCCATGTATTAATTTTGTGTATTGGTCTTGTATGTGGGTTATGCCATTGATGATAACTTGAGTTTTATGATGATTTTTAGTATTAAATGAAAGATTTGAGCTAGATAAACATATCTTACTTTTGAGTCTTTGGTGAATGTAGCTAATTAAGGATTTATTTGTGAAAATAAATCATGGAAGGGTTAAATTGAGAAAATATTGAAGTATATGGACTTATAAAGTCCTTAGGAAGATTCGGTCCTAAGGGATGTTAGTCCAATTTTGAGTAATTCGTGAGTATTGTATTAGGGACTAAATTGTATAGATTGTAAAAGTCAGGGGTAAATTAGTAAATTTCTAAATTATGTGTTTATGGATCAAATTGAATGAATATAAGTTTAAATGAGTTTAAATTGGAATTATTTAGATCAAGAACAAAAGGAAACGGGATTGAATCGGGGCAAAGCCAAATTAAACGAATAATGGGAAGCTTAATCCGTTGATTTACGAGGTAAGTTTTAAGCGATAGAGTTAAATTGAATTTATACTATAATACATGTCTAAGTTGAATGGTGGTGAGTTTAATTATAATACATTGCCGAATGTATAAATGAAATTTGTAAAAGATAGCCGAATGTAATGTTACTTGGTTGTTGTAATTATTTGCATGAAATATGTATTTTTATGATAGTGATATCTTAGATATAAAAAAATGTTATAATAGAATTCGAACATACTCAAAGGAATTGTTGGTGGCTTGATATGGTCTAGGCTGAATGTAATATAGGACTTGGGATATTAAAACATTATGTTATACATATATGTATGTGATTATGTGTGAAGTGTGGATTTGATTTTTATATATGAAAGTGTATAGTCGGATGAATGACAGGTTATGAAAGGCACTATGTGTGCGGAATATTAAAGTAACGGCACTATGTGTGCGATACGTTACGGATATTTGGCACTATGTGTGCGGAATATTAAAGTAACGGCACTATGTGTGCGATACGTTACGGAGATTTGGCACTATGTGTACGGAATATTAAAGTAACGGCACTATGTGTGTGATACGTTACGGAGATTTGGCACTATGTGTGCGGAATATTAAAGTAACGGCACTATGTGTGCGATCACGTTACGGAGATTTGACACTATGTGTGCGGATTATTAAAGTAACGGCCTTTGTGTATGCGATACGTTACTAAATTCTTTGAGACATGTATACAGATTTGATGTTCTTTTAAAGTACTTGATTTATTAATGTTATATGAATAATAAGATGTTTGATTATGAAATTTTATAATATGTTCAAGAAATCAAGGTTGAAAAGAAAAATAACCCAGAGGTATGTTTTTATATCTTTAAACTGCTCGTGATTTATGGTGGTTTGAAATGTAAGTAGGAAATTGTTAAGTAGAAGAGGCACATGCAGATTTTTCTATTATATGTGGTGGTGTTTGGATATATATATATGTATATATATATACTTATTTATACATGCTTATAATGTTGATTCGAAATCTATTTTAGTGTATTGACTATTCGGCAAAGATGATGAAAATGGAACAATTTATTTTAAATCTTGATAAAGTGTATATGTGAGTTAAATGCTTAAAACTTACTAATCTATGTAAGCTTACTTTGTATTTGGTTGTTTCTGTATTGTAGATTTCTTTTGGGGGTTCAACTCGTGCTCGGGATCATCTTTGAAGTTCATCACACTATCAACGAAATTTTGGTATCTATTTTTGTATATAAACTTTGAGTCTATGGCATGTATAGTCTAAACTGTTTTTTAGTTGGCGTAGACAAAGATTATATGAATGTAATTTAGCCATGCGAAAATGGCTTTATATTTAAGTTTGTGTTAATTGACATGTTTGGGATGTTTCATATGTGAGTGCATATTCAGTTATGTTATAAACTCATTTTGGTAGGTGTGTTCCCATGAGTCTATGTATGGCATGTTATTCATATAGTACTACCGAAGTTTAATGAATGACTTATAGGTTAGCTTAGAATGTATTTCATATTATGCTATAAATGAAATCGATCTATTGATGATTTAGTGAAAACAAACTTGTTATAAATATTCGGCCATTACATTATTTAGTTGAAATCTTTACATTTTCCTTGAATATAATGTTTAGTTGAGGTGTACCTATGATTATATGTTTACATATATGAATTATCCTTGCCAAATGTGATAAGTGATTTTGGGTTAAGTGAGTTGATTTGTTATTGGTGTTTAAGTTATGCTCGAATGTGAGATAAGTTGATAGGTAAAGAATATAATCATATGTGATATTAAAATAAAGAGTATACATAATCAAAAGTGTAACAAATATGCAAATATGGTATACACTTGAATGCTTGGTTGATATTAGATAGGTGATAAATGATTAAATACCATATATCTATTCGGCCATTGCTTTTAAATGACCATTTGAATAGTGATTTGCTAGATGATTTTATTAGTTATTATCTGATTGATAATGATATTATTCGTGGTATGCAAGATGATGTATTGAGATTAGATGGGATATACATGTTTATTTGAAATATTATGAAATGGTACGCATTAATCAAAGTAATAGTTGTGATTGAGTGCATTGACTTATATTGGTTTAGTAATGCCCGAAACCCTAATCCGGCGACGGATACGGGTTAGGGGTGTTACATCTTTGTCCATGGATCTAAAACCAATCATGAAACCATCATCAAGTGCTCTAATATACAATAATCCATGCTTCAATTATTATTCAATACAATCCAAATAAATTATACCAAACACACAATTCACAATTTCCATAAATCATTTACAAATATGCTTATATAAAATTAAAATCAATTTTAATTGTAACACCCCAAACCCGGTCTATGCGTTAAGGCCAGATTTGACATGTCACACAAAATAAATATACTTTGATTCCTTTTTATGTAAAACAGATTTCAAAATTTTGACGAAGTATTTATTGAGTAAAAGATTTGATTGATAAATCAACAATTTGAGATGTAAGATCTTATAAGTCGAAATTTTGAAAATATCATTATGATTCGAGAAAATTTTAAAAGAAATTAAAAATATTTTTCGAAAAGAATTGATGAAAATCTTAAGAGTAATTTTCCAAGTTAAAAATATGAAATTATTATGAAATCCTTTTTATATATTCATTTTTGAATAAAACGTTTATTTAAGTTTTTAGAAAAATATAATCCCAAATTTGAAATACTTAAAGCAGTTTATGAATTCTTCCAACAATAAACAAAACAAAAATTAATCCAGAGGCCTTATTACAACCTTAATTCAAAATAGCAAAGTAATTAAAAATATTAAAAGAAATCTAAATTCCAAATTTAACCGTTTTTAAGTATGGCCTCCACCAAGACATCCACGACCCAAGTCTCCATCATTGATCATTACCTGAAAGGGATAAGGGAAACGGGGGGAGTTACTAGAACTCAATGTGTAACCCACTTACCATTGTCCACTGGGCCAAAATCCATTAAGCAAATATTTGGGCCTAAGCCCATTTACAATAATAATAATGTAATGAATATAACATGAATATGTAATGCAATTCCCAAACCAAGCCTAGTATTCCATCCGCTACACACCACCCGTACCAACCAACACACCTGTGGGTGATCATCAGTCAACCCACCCCGCCAACACACCAATCGCAGGCATTAAGCCATTTATATCAAATATAATTGTGGACAAGCCATCAAAATAACAGAATTTACGTGGCATTGCCATTATTCGATTTGTGGCGAGCCACCAAAATTATGTAGCAGAGCTACCAAAACTTCTCTTCATCATTATCCCATCCCATGCAATTCATGTATATAATGCATAATAAATTACAATAGTTTATTCGGATATTTATTACAAAAATTATGGCCCATTATAACAATTTATCAAATTGGCCCATTAAGCAGAATATCATCATGGCCCATTTCGCAAATTTTCAGATCGGCCCATATAGCAAATATATCGATTTGGCCCACATAGCAAAATATATCGTTTTGGCCCACATAACAAAATAAATCGTTTTGGCCCACATAGCAAAATATATCGTTTTGACCCACATAACAAAATATATCGTTTTGGCCCACATAACAAAATATATCATTTTGGCCCACATAACAAAATATATCATTTTGGCCCACATAGCAAAATATATCATTTTGGCCCATATAACAAAATATATCGATTTGGTCCACATAACAATTTTATCGATTTTATATATTTTATCATATGAGAACTAAGCCAATTTTCCCGGTTTCACCTAATACGATTTTAATCAAACGGTTTACTATCAATATGACATTAATCTCCAACCCACGGAAAACGGTGTAAGATTACACACCTGATTACGGTAAGCACTACGCTCTCTCGATCGTCGACACCTAAAATTTTATAACGCTCGATTAGTCAACATACGTGATTTAATAAATCTACTTTAAAACAAACGATCTAAAATTTACCCTCGGGATCGTGAACAACTACAATTTGTCGGTTCTCCCCGGTTGACTGTCCACAACCCAGTGGAAAATCTCGAATCGTCGATACAGCCCTTCGCTTGAATTTAGGAGTAAGGATCGTTAATCCGCTCCTTTTTAGATCTCCACTCGACTTCCCATTCGAATCGGTACCACAAGTCTCCATTCGGTTAGATCTTACACAATCGGTATTACAATAAAATATGGATTATCGAAATGGTGAAGATCGCCTTACCCTAATTTCCTGAGTGACCAATGATTTGGTAGATTGAGCAATTTAACCCCTATGAATAATATCGGTTAATCATCACCATCTTATCGAATAAAGAATGATTTATAGAATCCTTGAATAACACTTACCTAAAAGATTTTAGAACCGACTTCTAGCGATGATATGATGACTTTGGAAAAAAAATCCAAGCTTCGACCTTCCACTATATCTCTACGAGGAAGAAAATGATTTCAAATGAAAGAAAGAAAGTGGTGATCTCGGTCAAAATGACCATCCAAACCAAAACAGTATTTCGGCATTAAGAGAAATAAAATAAAATATTGGAAATAACACTTACCGATGGATTAAGGAATAAGTGATAGTTCGAATGAGAAAGAAAGAAAAAATGATGAAAAGGTTTCGGTTATGAAGGAAATGAACAATGATATTCGGCTATGGAGGTGTAGATTTTGAGAAGAAAAAAGAAAGGTTTGTAAACTTTTGTAAAAAGGAATAGAAAGATGAAAAAGGTGTATTTTTGGGGTTTCGGTTCTTCCAAGGAATAAAGAGTGAACAATTTTGTCTCAATGGTTTTGGTGCATTCGGCAATCAAGAAGAAAGAAGAAGAATTTTCTTATAATCAACTTGAAGTTTCGGCTATCAAGGAAGATGGACAAAAGGTGAATATGTGACCAATCCAAAGAGAAGAAAAATGCACTATTGTGCTATAAGATTTCGGTAAAGAGAATAGCAAATTGAGAGAAGATGACACTAAAGTTGCAAATGAGATTTTTGACCCAAAACAATACCAAGACCCTACCAAAAGCAAAAGTAAAATTTCAGCCACCTATCTACCCCCAAAACCGTCCACATGCATTGCCATAAGGGTCAAAATTTTGCCAACCATACTTTCCATAGCATTCTCCATGAAATAAGCCACTTGTTCCCCTTACTTGCCTTTTCCTTTTGATTCCTTTCCCCAACCTCAACCTTTCCTTAATTCCTTAGCCACCTTACCAAAAATAAAGAAGTCAAACTTGCCATAAATACCTCTTGGCCGACACTTAAGGAAAGACTGCAAAAATATAAGTCAAAAATTACACACAAAGGGATTCGAACCTCTTCCCTCAAGGTACTACATGTGGCGCCTTAACCTTCTTACCAATAGCTCATTTATGCTAGCTATTTACTCAATTATTTCCATATGCTTTAAGGTCACTTACTCCATCTCCTTAAAGTACTAAATGCCAAAAATTTTCACTAGGTCCAAATGAACCCCGAGTCTTCCCAGGACCTCCTAAACATACATAATTAATAATTTAACTAGCTTAACACCAAAAACAATGCAACACATAAAATTCGAAATTTTAGGATGTTACAATTCTACCCCCCTTAAAGAAAATTTTGTCCTCGAAAATTAGCTGATTAAAAGAGGTGAGGATATTGCTGCCAAATCACGTCCTCAGGCTCCCATGTAGCTTCCTCCGATCCTTGATTGCGCCATAAAACCTTGACTAACGGTACTGACTTCCTTCTCAGCACCTTAACGTCACTGGCTCCTCCTCGAACGACATGTCAGGCCTTATCTCAACTTCCTCTACCGGTACTATATGAGACGGATCCGATCGATAACGCCTTAACATTGAGACATGAAATACACTATGTATCTGACTCAACTCCGGAGGTAACTCAAGCTGATAAGCTACTTGTAACACCCCAAACCCGGCCCAAACACCACGACCGGATCTGGCATGTCACTTAGGGAGATTTTAAAAGATGTCGCAATTTCGGAAAATATTTTTCTTGAGTTTAACACTTTATTCGAGAAAACTAAATGGTTGGATGATTTGTAAAAGATATACATTTTATATTTATGCCTTAGTGGATTAAAAACCGAAATTTGATACATGCCTTAACTTAATTAAAATGTAAAATGTAAATGTCTAATAATAATAAAAGCCCAAAACAACCGAAAATATGAAGCTAGTGGCCCATGGCCTTATTACAATGAAATTTAAACCCACTAATTAAAAATATTAAAAATAAATAAACTAGTAAAGTCTTTTGCTGAATCAAAATAATCCCTCGCATGGTCACCTTGCGCTCTTCTCCAACCCGGTCCGATGCACTAGGTGCTACCTGAAAGATGTTACATAATAAGGTGAGTCGCGAGACTTAGTGTGCAACCCTCGTGCACCATCAGATTGGGCCTTAGCCCCCTGTAGCAGATAGCAGAGTATAATATATCGAAAATATGCAAAGCCCAACCTAATCCTAGGTTTCCATCCGCTACACACCACCCTTACCGCCAATCACACCATTGGGGATTTCTACCATCAACCCCACACACTACTACACACCATCGATGGCGGTCATGCTGCGAGATAGTTTGCTCATCGTCCGATCATGGCAATAGCCACTACAACGAGATCATGGCATTAGCCACTACAATGAGATCATGGCAAAAGCCACTACAACGGATCATGGCATTAGCCACTACAATGATCACTTCCCTTTTCATCAATCACCCAACCCTATGCAATCACGAAACCGACATACATGTTCATCATACCAAATCGATAGAACCATTCACTTTAGAATGACAGAGATCACTAACCTGGTGATTCACCCGCACCCTCCTCGGGTTTTCAACATGACCATCTTTGGTATTTCGACATTTAGCGAATATAATGATTTATAAACATATACTAACAAGCAATCCAAATGGTGTGAGAATGTTACACACACGATTAATACGTAGGACTACCCTCTATGTCGATACCCTCGCTAATCGGATCATCGCCTTTGTCTACAACTTTGCTCAAAAGCGGAAGAACGCGAAGATAAGGCCTCTCCTATATTCGTCCAAGGGTTAGTGTTTTACCCGAATTATATGCTTAAATTAACAGATCTCCTTACCTTGAAATCTCGAAAGTGATACGATCCAAGGGCTACTGAACTCTGGCTTAGAAATCTAAGCAATTGAATCCCCTTCAAATCCCGGAATACCGCAAACGATAGAAAACACCCGATTAGTTAACCATATAGCCATTTGGCTAAGATCTCTAAAAGCCGGAAAAGAATACACAAATCGACATTTACCTCTACAGATGATTTCGGCTACCCCCTTGCAGAAAGATTCGACAATCCCAAAAGAAGATCGAAGCGTAGAAGAGTATAGATCTAGGAATTTTGGCTTTTAAGAAAATCCTGAAAAGATGAACTAGATGTGTTTTTTTCGGCTTTTTAGAAGAATTGAATGAGGAGTATTGGCTTTTAGCGAATGGGAGAAGAATAACAATGGGGATCAGAAGATTCGACTAAAAGGAAGTTTCAAAGAAAAAGAAAGAAAAGGTGAGGGAGGTGGTGATTTTCGGCTTTTGGAAGATAAAAGATGAGAAAAGAAAACAAGTGAGATGGCCTTCAAATTTTCGGCACACCCCTTGCCATACTAAACCAATTCTCTTCCCCCTCTCCTGTGTTTGATTTTCGGCCAACTCTGCAACCAAATGATAACTCCTATCTTTCTTCCTTATCTTAATCTACTAACTCCTCCAAAATAGGCCTAATATCCATATATTATATACATTAAAAATCCCCTAAATAATAGCCTTGTGCCGTCCCCCCCTAGCTCCTCTTTAAGTGCCAAATTTGGCCCAATAACTTGGGCTCCAAGCAACCAAAACTTGGTCCTTCTCCATCCACTAGTGACGCCCCCCCTTTACTCCTATATGGCGCCACCCTACTTTGGGACCACAAGCCCAATTTGACATTTTAAACAACCAAAACCTTATTTTAAGCCCTAGAGTATCTAAACAGAATATTTAATCAAGGCCTCAGCCCAAACCTGAACCCAATTTGCACCTCAAATTCTCAAATTAACATATTAAACGTATCCACCCAATAAACGCATAGGCCCAAAAATTCAGGATGTTACAGTTCTACCCCCTTAAAGAAATTTCGTCCTCGAAATTTCCAACTAACTATTAATCATACTACCCAAGTCTCACCACTATGCTTCCACTGCGAACTCTAATTCTAAAGCCAAAAGAAACACTTAGGATAATATGATAGAGTACGCTTGCCGGTATTCACATCCGAGCGTCCTCGTCCCCTTGGTGACGTCTTTGCATAGACCAAAGCCGTGCCTCGCCCGCCAAAGATAACACGGACCTCCACTGGTGCTCTGCGACCATGTCCTGTGCCATTGCCACCATTTGCTTGACCACGGCCCCTTTGGTGGTGGTCTTTGTCCACCCTTCCTAACTCGATCGTAACCTTGTCCGGTGGCCGCACTGCTCCACTGTGGGACGATCTCTCACCATATGATCCATAGACCCACACCTAAAGCATCCACCGTTCTCCTTCTGCACTCCCTGTAATGTACTTTTCCGCACAAGTTACATGATCGATTCTGACTCCCAGTAGCAGATGTCGGAGCACGAGCTGGCCCATCAAACCTAGGCATTTTCTAAAAACTCCCAGATGATCCCGACGACCCAAAATTTCTCTCATTCCTATTCCGATCCTTATCCTTATTTTGCTTCTCAGTCTGCTTCACCTCCTCGGATATCTTAGCTTTCTCAACCAAAAGCGCAAAGTCCTCTCCCATTGCGGTGCTACTACTAATACCCTTAGCTCATCCCTTAGTCCATCCTCGAACCGTACGCAACGCTCATAGTCAGTCACTACAATCCCTCGAGCGTAACGGCTCAACCGCAGAAACTCCGCCTCGTATTCAGATACAGACTTACTTCCTTGCACCAAATTTAAGAATGCATCCTCTGTGCATCCACATAGCTGGCCCCAATGTACTTACCCTAAAATGATTTCTTAAAGAAATCCCAGTCAATCCGGTCTGCGGCAGTACCCTCCTTTACCGTGAGCCACCACTGATAAGCCTCGTCTCGAAGAAGAGACACGACCCCCTTCAACTTCTCCTCTACAGTGAAGTCAAGGTCATCCATTATACGCTCACTTGCCTCTAACCAATACTCAGCTGTATTAGGGGCTATGCCAGAAACACCCCTAAACATCTCTGCTCCGTTGGCTCGGAGTCGTTCCGACATAGATTTCCGAGCTCCTGAACCCGTGCCTACCCCAGCAACTCTTTCGAGGACCCGCAACATCGCCTGAGATACTGCATCATCTCCGGGCACCTGGTCCTGAAATTCTCCCTCCACAGCCAGCATATCCGGCATCTCGTTTCCTGACCTGTGGCCAGACCCTGCTGGCTCTGACGCAGTCATCCTACCTCTACCACGACCACGCGGCGGACATCCACATGATGAATGTAAGTTCGTGGATGCTACTTGTATTTGGATGGTTGATGATTAAACGTATGTGCTTCTTAGGCAATTTGTAACACCCCAAACCCGGCCCAAACACCATGACCGAATCTGGCATGTCATTTAGGGAGATTTTAAAAGATGTCGCAATTTCAGAAAATATTTTTCTTGAGTTTAACACTTTATTCGAGAAAACTAAATGGTTGGATGATTTGTAAAAGATATACATTTTATATTTATGCCTTAGTGGATTAAAAACGAAATTTGATACATGCCTTAACTTAATTAAAATGTAAAATGTAAATGTCTAATAATAATAAAAGCCCAAAACAATAGAAAATATGAAGCTAGTGGCCCATGGCCTTATTACAATGAAATTTAAACCCACTAATTAAAAATATTAAAAATAAATAAACTAGTAAAGTCTTTTCTTTGAATCAAAATAATCCTCGCATGGTCACCTTGCGCTCTTCTCCAACCGGTCCGATGCACTAGGTGCTACACGAAAGATGTTACATAATAAGGTGAGTCGCGAGACTTAGTGTGCAACCCTCGTGCACCATCAGTTGGGCCTTAGCCCCAGCGTAACAGATAGCAGAGTATAATATATCGAGAAAATATGCAAAGCCCAACCCAATCCTAGGTTTCCATCCGCTACACACCACCCTTACCCGCCAATCACACCATTGGGGATTTCTACCATCAACCCACACGGCTACACACCATCGATGGCGGTCATGCCGCAGATAGTCGCTCATCGCCGATCATGGCAATAGCCACTACAATGAGATCATGGCATTAGCCACTACAATGAGATCATGGCAAAAGCCACTACAATGAGATCATGGCAAAAGCCACTACATGCAGAACACTTCCCCTTTCATCAATCACCCAACCCCATGCAATCACGAAACGGCATACATGTTCATCATACCAAATCGATAGAAAGATTCATATTAGAATGACAGAGATCACTAACCTGGTGATTCGCGTTTACCCTCCTCGGGTTTTCAACAGCCATGCCGGTATTTCGGCATTTAGTAGAATATAACAGATTTATAAACATATACTAACAAGCAATCCAAATGGTGTGAGAATGTTACACACCTGATAACACGTAGTACTACTTCCTATGTCGATACCCTCACTAATCAGATCTACTACCCTTTGCCTACAGCTTTGCTCAAAAGCCGGAAGAACGCGAAGATAAAGCTTCCCCTACATTCAGTCAAGGATTACTATTTACCCGAATTTATATGTTTAAATAAACAAATCTCCTTACCAAGAATGATTAGATCCCGGAAGTAGGATGATTCGAGTGCTACCGATTTAGAAACCTATGCAACTAGATCTTCTTCAAATCCCGAAATGCCGCCCATGAAAGAAAATACGAGATTAGTCAACCATCTAGCCATTCGGCTATGGTCTCCAAAAGCCAAAAAAGATTGAAAGAATAACATAATCGAAACTTACCACTTCAGAAGATTTCGGCTACCCCCTTGCAGGAAGATTCGGCAATCACAGAAGAAGATCGAAGCGTAGAAGATTAGAGATCTAGGAATTTCGGCTTTTAAGAAAATCCCAAAAAAGATGAACAAAAAGGCTGATGCGTTTTCGGCTTTTAGTAGAACTGAGTGTGGAGTTTCGGTTTTGGCTTAGGAAAAGAAAACAAAAGAGCCTTAGAGATTCTGGCTAGGAAGTAACTTCGACAGAAGAAGAAAAAGAATAGAAAAGTTTCGGCAATAGAGAAAATTGAGAGAGAGAGAGAGCTTCAGAGAAAAGAAGAAGAAAGGGAAAAATTGACAGAATTCGGCTTTGCCTAACTCTATCTAGCCGTCCCCCCCTTTACACACACAGTACCATATTCGGCCACCTCTATCCTCCTAGATAGCTCCTCATCCTTTCCCTTATCCTTATCAGAACACCTATCAAAAGAGACTTAATTAGCTCCAACTCCTCCCTCCTTTATCAGCACAATATCCACATATTTTAAAAATTAAAAATCCCTAATTTTAGCCTTGTTGCCGTCCCCCTCCTAGCTCCTCTTTAAGTGCCAAATTTGGCCCAAAAACTTGGGCTCCAAGCAGCCAAAATTTGGGCCCTCTCCATCCACTAGTGACGCCACCCTCTGCCCCTTTGTAGCGCCACCTAACTTTGGGCCACAAGCCCAATTTGACATTTTAAACACAGATACCTAACTTTAAACCCTATGGTGACTAGACAGAATATTTAGCCAAGACCTCGGCCTATTCTCGAGCCCAATCTGAACCCCTAACTCTTAAATTAACACATTAAACGTATCCACCCAATAAACGCACAGGCCCAAAAATTCAGGATGTTACAGTTCTACCCCCTTAAAGAAATTTCGTCCTCGAAATTTCCAACTAACTATTAATCATACCACCCAAGTCTCACCACTATGCTTCCGCTGCGAACTCTAATTCTAAAGCCAAAAGAACCACTTAGGATAATATGATAGAGTACGCTTCGGTACTCGCATCTGGAGCGTCCTCATCCCCTTGTACTCATTCTACCGATTCGCGTTTATCTGATTAGAAATTTTATGAATTATTAGTTTTCTTCCACTGATTAACCACGAACAGTCTTCTGAATAGTAGTTTTAAGAGTAGTTCTTTCGGATTCGCAATTATATCTACAATTCAGTCTCAAGTCCGCATCTTCTAGTTCTAGGAATCATATACATCCAACCATCACACATCAACATACAGACAACATCCACAAACCCACATTCAACACATAGGATATTTTCGTCATTTTACTACCCATGGGTATTTTCGTAATTTTATCCTACAGGGTATTTTCGTAGTTTTCCGAAATAGGGTTCCTTGGTGATTTTGTGAAAGAAGGGTATTTTGGTAATTTTGCAATTCGGGGGTATATTGGTAATTTTACAATCTGGGGGTATATTGGTAATTTTACAAATCTGGGGGTATATTGGTAATTTTATAAATCAGGGATATTTTGGTCACTTATAAATCAGGGGTAATTTAGTAATTTTACAAAATAGGATCATTTGGTCCCTTTCGGGTTTTAGTTATAAATTTTGGCCGTCAACAAGTCCTCATGACTAAGGTGAAGCAAATACTACGCACGGTAGGATTCAATGAAAAGGAGGTGAGTCACTAGGATTGCTTAAGTACGTGCTCTCCACGAATCCAATCCTAGACATGCGTATGCTGTTGCCACACCCTAATCTCGCGACTTGTTCACGAGGTTTGTTTGGTTGGATTAAATCTTATGAATTTAGAGAGTTGTTTAAACTAAGCCTAAAGTCCATCAAGTTCTAATTAAAACAATCTACTTCCCTTAAAGCCCATCAAGCCCACATTCATATATAACACACAGTGAGTTAGAATACTTACAGCGGACTTGGGCGAGACGCAGTGCCATCTTGAGAAAACCCTCTGTGTTATTTATAAACATGCATATTTTCAAAAACCCAACTTTAGAAAATGTTTTGAGCCCAAAATCCCAAAGCCGAGTTTTGAACCTGGCTCTGATACCAATTTGTAACACCCCAAACTCGGCCCAAACACCATGACCGGATCTGGCATGTCACTTAGGGAGATTTTAAAAGATGTCGCAATTTCAGAAAATATTTTTCTTGAGTTTAACACTTTATTCGAGAAAACTAAATGGTTGGATGATTTGTAAAAGATATACATTTTATATTTATGCCTTAGTGGATTAAAAACGAAATTTGATACATGCCTTAACTTAATTAAAACGTAAAATGTAAATGTCTAATAATAATAAAAGCCCAAAACAATAGAAAATATGAAGCTAGTGGCCCATGGCCTTATTACAATGAAATTTAAACCCACTAATTAAAAATATTAAAAATAAATAAACTAGTAAAGTCTTTTGCTGAATCAAAATAATCCCTACAACAGATCATGGCATTAGCCACTACAACAGATCATGGCATTAGCCACTACAACGGATCATGGCATTAGCCACTACAACAGATCATGGCATTAGCCACTACAACGGATCATGACATTAGCCACTACAACAGAACACTTCCCCTTTCATCAATCACCCAACCCCATGCAATCACAGAAACCGGCATACATGTTCATCATACCAAATCGACAGAAACATTCACTTTAGAATGACAGAGATCACTAACCTGATGATTCACCTTTACCCTTCTCGGGTTTTCAACAGCCATGCCGATATTTCGACATTTAGCAGAATATAACAGATTTATAAACATATACTAACAAGCAATCCAAATGGTGTGAGAATGTTACACACCTGATAACACTTAGTACTACTCCCTATGTCGATACCCTCACTAATCAGATCTACTGCCCTTTGCCTACAGCTTTGCTCAAAAGCCGGAAGAACACGAAGATAAAGCTTCCCCTACATTCGGTCAAGGATTACTATTTACCTGAATTTATATGTTTAAATAAACAAATCTCCTTACCTAGAATGATTAGATCCCGGAAGTAGGATGATTCGAGTGCTACCGATTTAGAAACCTATGCGACTAGATCTTCTTCAAATCCTGGAATGCTGCCCATGAAAGAAAATACGAGATTAGTCAACCATCTAGCCATTCGGCTATGGTCTCCAAAAGCCGGAAAAGATTGAAAGAATAACATAATCGACACTTACCACTTCAGAAGATTTCGGCTACCCCCTTGCAGGAAGATTCGGCAATCACAGAAGAAGATCAAAGCGTAGAAGATTAGAGATCTAGGAATTTCATCTTTTAAGAAAATCCTAAAAAATATGAACAAAAAGGCTGATGCGTTTTCGGCTTTTAGTAGAACTGAGTGTGGAGTTTCGGTTTTGGCTTAGGAAAAGAAAACAAAAGAGCCTTAGAGATTCTGGCTAGGAAGTAATTTCGATAGAAGAAGAAAAAGAATAGAAAAGTTTCGGCAATAGAGAAAACTGAGAGAGAGAGAGCTTCAGAGAAAAGAAGAAGAAAGGGAAAAACTGACAGAATTCGGCTTTGCCTAACTCTATCTAGCCGTCCCCCCTTTACACACACAGTCCCATATTCGGCCACCTCTATCCTCCTAGATAGCTCCTCATCCTTTCCCTTATCCTTATCAGAACACCTATCAAAAGAGACTTAATTAGCTCCAACTCCTCCCTCCTTTATCAGCACAATATCCACATATTTTAAACATTAAAAATCCCTAAATTTTAGCCTTGTTGTCGTCCCCCTAACTCCTCTTTAAGTGCCGAATTTGGCCCAAAAACTTAGGCTCCAAGCAGCCAAAATTTGGGCCCTCTCCATCCACTAGTGACGCCACCCTCTGCCCCTTTGTAGCGCCACCTAACTTTGGGCCACAAGCCCAATTTGACATTTTAAACACAGATACCTAACTTTAAGCCCTATGGTGACTAGACAGAATATTTAGGCAAGACCTCGGCCCATTCCCGAGCCCAATCTGAACCCCTAACTCTTAAATTAACACATTAAACGTATCCACCCAATAAACGCACAGGCCTAAAAATTCAGGATGTTACACTACTAGCCCAATACGTTTCAACACACGGTACGGTCCGATGAACCTAGGGCTCAACTTGCCCTTCCTTCTAAATCTAAAGATCTTCTTCCAAGGTGAGACCCTTAGAAAGACTTCATCTCCCACCGCAAACTCAATATCCTTACGCTTCAGATCCGCATAAGATTTTTGTCTATCTAAAGCTTCCTTTAACCGTGTCCGAATTACCTTTACTTTTTCTTCCGTCTCTAATATCAGCTTAGGACCAAATAACTGTCGCTCCCCCAATTCAGTCCAACAAGTAGGAGTACGACACCTACGACCATACAACGCCTCGTAGGGTGCCATCTGGATGCTGGATTGATAGCTATTATTATAAGCAAACTCTGCCAACGGTAGAAAATCCTCCCAACTACCCCTGAAGTCAATCACACAACCCCTTAACATGTCTTCCAGAATCTGGATTACTCTCTCTGACTGACCATCTGACTGAGGATGAAATGTCGTGCTGAAATTAAGCTTGGTTCCCAAAGCTTCATGTAAGGCTTTCCAAAACTATGATGTAAACCTAGGGTCCCTGTCCGAAATAATAGACACTGGTACCCTATGTAACCTCACAATCTCTGCTACGTACAACTTGGCCAACTTCTGCAATGAGTAATCCGTACGAACAGGTAGAAAATGGGCAGTCTTAGTCAACCGATCCACTATTACCCAAATGGAATCTTTTTTAGTAGGCGATAAGGGTAGCCCACTAACAAAGTCCATCGTTAACCGTTCCCATTTCCATAAGAGAATCTTCACCGGTTGTAGAAATCCCGACGGTAATTGATGTTTTGCCTTCACTTGCTGACATGTTAAGCACCTACTCACAACTTCAGTAACCTCCCGTTTCAACCCTAGCCACCAATATTATTCACGGAGGTCTCGATACATTTTATTTCCCTTGGGGTGCATAGCATATGGGCTACTATGCGCCTCTCGCAGAATCATTTGTCTCAATTCTGAATCTTTGGGCATAAAAATTCTTCCGCGGAAACACAATACTCCATCATTATTCATTCCAAAATCCCCTTCCACACCACTTTCCACTAGCTGAAATAAGGAACCCAACTTTTCATCTGATAACTGCTTTTCCTTAATTTGACCTACCCACGCAGGCTTCACCTAAAGTTCGGCTAACAGACTACCATCTTCATACAAGCTGAGATAAGCGAACATCGCTCTCAAATCCGATATCACCTTACGACTCAACGCGCGCCTCGCCACCACGTTAGCCTTTAGGGATGATACTCGATTGAGAAGTCATAATCCTTCAACGATTCTATCCACCTCATTGTCTTAAGTTCAACTCCTTTTGGGTAAGGAGGTACTTTAGACTCTTATGATCCGTATAAATGATCGACTTCTCACCGTATAGGTAGTGTCTCCAAATCTTCAAAGCAAACACCACCGCATGACCAACTCTAAATCATGGGTGGGATAATTCACCTCGTGCGGCCTTAATCGACGAGATGCATAAGCAACCACTTTTCCACCTTGCATCAACACATATCCCAAGCCCGTGTGTGTGACGATCGCGAAGAAACAATAAACTCTTTTTCGGCCTCGGAGTTGAATCAAGATCGCTGCACTTCCGAGAATCTTCTTCAATTTCTCGAAACTTTCTTGTCGCTTGATCCGACCACACAAATGGTACTCCTTGCGCAACAATTTAGTTAGAAGTGCAAAGCAATCAACGAAAACCCCTCAACAAAACACCGATAATAACCAACCAACCATAAGAAACTCCGAATTTTCGCCATGCGACTTCAAAGTGGTTTCCAATCCAACACAGCATCTACTTTTTGGGGATCAACTCTAATTCCTTCGGCCGACACAACATGTCCCAAGAAGGTCACTTCCTTCAGCCAAAATTCACACTTACTGAATTTGGCATAAAGTTGCTTTTCCCGCAATATTTGCAATACTATTCGCAGATGTGAATCATGCTCTTCTTCATTCTTCGAGTAAACTAAGATGTCATCTATGAACACCACCACAAACCGGTCTAAATAGGGTTGGAAGACCCGGTTCATCATGTCCATAAATGCAGCTGGTGCATTGGTCAACCCAAATGGCATCACCAAGAACTCATAGTGTCCATAACGAGTTTGAAATGCCGTCTTATGAATATCCGCCTCCTTGACCTTAAGCTGGTGATAACCCGATCTCAAATCTATCATCGAGAAAACTGAAGCTCCTCGCAGTTGGTCGAACAGGTCATCGATTCTCGGTAACGGATACCTATTCTTGATCGTCAACTTATTCAACTGCCTATAATCGATGCACATAAGCATCGACCCATCCTTCTTCTTGACAAACAAGACCGGTGCTCCCCACGGTGACACACTCGGTCGAATGAAACCCCGATCCAACAACTCCTGAATTTGAGCTTTAAGTTCCGCAAGTTCTTTCGACGCTTTTCTATATGGAGCAATGGACACTGGAGCCGTTCCTGGCAATAATTCAATGCCAAACTCTACCTCCCGATCCGGAGGCAATCCAGGAAGTTCCTCGGGAAAGACATCCGAAAACTCCTTCACCATTCTAACACCTTCTACTGACACTTCCTTGGCATCCAACGCGCTAATGAAGGCTAGGAATGCTCCACATCCTTTTCCCAACAACTTTTCTGCCTTTAAAGCAGATACCACATTCGATAGATAATTTTTCCTTTCACCTATCATCACCACTTCTTTATCTTCCGAAGTTCTTATCGTCATCTGCTTTGTAGCACAATCCAAGTTCGCACAGTGTTTCACCAACCAGTCCATGCCCAAAATAAGGTCGAACTCACCGAAAGGCAGTTCCATCAAGTCCGCCAAAAATGTTTCTCCTTGTACTTCTAAGGGTACATCTCTAAACAATTTGTTTACTATCAAAAACTGTCCTAAAGGACTAATTACCATCATCTCTCTAGCAAAAATCTCAAATCTAATGTTCATGTTTCTAGATACAGCACTAGCAATATACGAATGGGTGGATCCGATATCTATCAAAGCAGTAACAGGTACATCAGATATGAAGAACGTACCGGTTATCACGTCAGGTGCATCGCCATCCTCTCGGCGTCTGATCGCATAAACCAGCCCTGGCTGCCTCGCCTCCGCGTTACCCCTAAAACAAGCACCTCTACCCGGTGCACCCTGACCTCGTCCTCCGCCATTACCACCTCGACTTGGCCCACGGCCTCTCGGTGGCTGTTGAGCGCCTCTAGCTGGCTGTGCGTCATAGTTACGAGCTTCTTGATTTGGAGCGGTCTGTCGAGGACAATTTTTAAGCTGATGGTCCTTAGAAAAACATTTGAAACAACCACCGGTTCTCTTCCAGCATTCACCCGGGTGTCATTTTCATGATCGCACAAGACATGGTCAGATATCGATTAGTAAAAGCTGGTGCCCTAACTCGAACTGGCTCATCATTCCTGGGCCTCTTCTGAAACCCTCTAGCAGGACCTGAGTACTTAAAGTCCCCCTTGTTCTTGCCTTTATCTTTTTCTCGGTTTCGCCGCTCCGAGTGCTTAGCCTCCTCAGCTATCTTGGCTTTCTCCACAAGTGTGGCAAAATTCCTTTCTTGTTGTGGGGCTATCAATACCCGTAACTCATCACTTAACCCGTCCTCAAAACGCACGCAGCGTTCGTAGTCAGTTGGCCCAATACCTCGGGCATAACGACTCAGACGCAGAAATTCCGCTTCGTAAGCTGCCACGGTCTTACTTCCTTAGACCAACTTAAGGAATTCCTTCCTCCGGGCATCCACATAGCTAGCCCCAACATACTTTCCTTGGAATGCAGTGTTGAAGAAATCCCAAGTAACACGATTGGCCTGAGTGCCCTCCCGAACAGTAAGCCACCATTGATATGCCTCGTCTCTCAACAAGGACACAACTCCTCTCAGTTTCTGCTCGGTGGTGCACTCCAAATCATCCATGATCCGTTCCACTGCCTCGAGCCAATATTCTGCTACATTTGGGGCTACACCCGAGACACCCCTAAAAACCTCGACACCACTTAATCTAAGTCGTTTCGAAATTGATCCACGAGCTGTTGGCCCAGTTCTAGCCCCAGCAACCCTTTCTAAGACTCGCAACATTGCTTGGGATAAGGCAATGTCCTCCCTCAAACGGTCATGTGATCCAGTTTCAGTCTTGGGTGACGCAGGTGCGTCTATTTCCGGCATATGTCCCGACGCTTCAGACGCAACCCTAGCACCTCGGCCTCTACCACGGCCACGTCTACCGCGTCCACGTCCTCTAGCGCTTATATTGGCTAATTCGATTTAATTTGATTAAAAGTCTTATGAATCAATAGACTATTTCAATATTTATTAACCAATGTTTTATGAGGTATAAGATGTAAAGTCATTTTCGTAAACACATCCTATAGTCTCAATCTCTATAGTTTCAACATCTAAAACTAAAAGTTCTAGAGTGTTCCTATAGTCATATCACAATAATCATAATCATACAATAACATACACTTACTTGACTTGGTGCCGGATACCCGTGGTGCCATACTTCCCTTAAAAATATACGTTCTAAATTTTACAATTCAAAGCGATTCAGAAAAAAATGTTTTGAACCCAAACCACGATCGAGTTTTGAACCAGGGCTCGATACCATAAAATGTAACACCCCAAACCCGGTCTATGTGTTAAGGCCAGATTTGACATGTCACACAAAATAAATATACTTTGATTCCTTTTATGTAAAACAGATTTCAAAATTTTGACGAAGTATTTATTGAGTAAAAGATTTGATTGATAAAACAACAATTTGAGATGTAAGATCTTATAAGTCGAAATTTTGAAAATATCGTTAACAGTTCGAGAAAATTTTAAAAGAAATTAAAAATATGTTTCGAAAAGAATTGATGAAAATTTTAAGAGTAATTTTCCGAGTTAAAAATATGAAATTATTATGAAATCCTTTTTATATATTCATTTTTGAATAAAACGTTTATTTAAGTTTTTAGAAAAATATAATCCCAAATTTGAAATACTTAAAGCAGTTTATGGATTCTTCCAACAATAAACAAAACAAAAATTAATCCAGAGGCCTTATTACAACCTTAATTCAAAATAGCAAAGTAATTAAAAATATTAAAAGAAATCCAAATTCCAAATTTAACTGTTTTAAGTATGGCCTCCACCAAGACATCCACGACCCAAGTCTCCATCATTGATCATTACGTGAAAGGATAAGGAAAACGGGGGTGAGTTACTAGAACTCAATGTGTAACCCACTTACCGTTGTCCACTGGGCCAAAATCCATTAAGCAAATATTTGGGCCTAAGCCCATTTACAATAATAATAAAGTAATGAATATAACATAAATATGTAATGCAATTCCCAAACCAAGCCTAGTATTCGATTCGCTAAACACCACCCGTACCAACCAATACACCTGTGGGTGATCATTAGTCAACCCATCCCGCCAACACACCAATCGCAGGCATTAAGCTATTTATATCAAATATAATTGTGGACAAGCCACCAAAATAATAGAATTTACGTGGCATTGCCACCATTCAGATTTGTGGCCGAGCCACCAAAATTATGTAGCAGAGCTACCAAAACTTCTCTTCATCATTATCCCATCCCATGCAATTCATGTATATAATGCATAATAAATTACAATAGTTTATTCGGATATTTATTACAAAAATTATGGCCTATTATAATAATTTATCAAATTGGCCCATTAAGCAGAATATCATCATGGCCCATTTCACAAATTTTCAGATTGGCCCATATAGCAAATATATCGATTTGGCCCACATAGCAAAATATATCGTTTTGGCCCACATAACAAAATATATCGTTTTGGCCCACATAACAAAATATATCGTTTTGGCCCACATAGCAAAATATATCATTTTGGCCCACATAACAAAATATATCGTTTTGACCCATATAACAAAATATATCGATTTGGTCCACATAACAATTTTATCGATTCTATCAATTTTATCATATGAGAACTAAGCCAATTTTCCCGGTTTCACCTAATACGATTTTAATCAAACGGTTTACTATCAATATGACATTAATCTCCAACCCACGGAAAACGGTGTGAGATTACACACCTGATTACGGTAAGCACTATGCTCTCTCGATCGTTGACACCTAAAATTTTATAACGCTCGATTAGTCAATGTACGCGATTTAATAAATCTACTTTAAAACAAACGATCTAAAATTTACCCTCGGGATCGTGAACAACTACGATTTGTCGATTCTCCCCGGTTGACGGTCCACAACCCGGTGGAAAATCTCGAATCACCGATACAACCCTTCACTTGAATTTAGGAGTAAGGATCGTTAATCCGCTCCTTTTTAGATCTCCACTCGACTTCCCATTCGAATCAGTACCACAAGTTTCCATTCGGTTAGATCTTACACAATCGGTATTATAATAAAATATGGATTATCGAAATGGTGAAGATCGGCTTACCACTAATTTTCGAGTGACCAATGATTTGGTAGATTGAGCAATTTAACCCCTATGAATAATATCGGTTAATCATCACCATCTTATCGAATAAAGAATGATTTATCGAATCCTTGAATAACACTTACCTAAAAGA
Source organism: Gossypium sturtianum (assembly GCA_025698515.1). Lineage (NCBI taxonomy): Eukaryota > Viridiplantae > Streptophyta > Magnoliopsida > Malvales > Malvaceae > Gossypium > Gossypium sturtianum. Next base: position 111,742,783 of record CM046953.1, read on the forward strand.
TTTTAGAACCAACTTCTAGCGATGATATGATGACTTCGGAAAAAAAAAATCCAAGCTTCGGCCTTCCACTATATCTCTACGAGGAAGAAAATGATTTCGAATGAAAGAAAGAAAGTGGTGATCTCGGTCAAAATGACCATCCAAACCAAAACAATATTTCGGCATTAAGAGAAATAAAATAAAATATTGGAAATAACACTTACCGATGGATTAAGGAATAAGTGATAGTTCGAATGAGAAAGAAAGAAAGAATGATGAAAAGGTTTCGGTTATGAAGGAAATGAACAATGATATTCGGCTATGGAGGTGTAGATTTTGAGAAGAAAAAAGAAAGGTTTGTAAACTTTTGTAAAAAGGAATAGAAAGATGAAAAAGGTGTATTTTTGGGGTTTCGGTTCTTCCAAGGAATAAAGAGTGAACAATTTTGTCTCAATGGTTTTGGTGCATTCGACAATCAAGAAGAAAGAAGAAGAATTTGCTTATAATCAACTTGAAGTTTCGGCTATCAAGGAAGATGGACAAAAGGTGAATATGTGACCAATCCAAAGAGAAGAAAAATGCACTATTGTGCTAGAAGATTTCGGCAAAGAGAATAGCAAATTGAGAGAAGATGACACTAAAGTTGCAAATGAGATTTTTGACCCAAAACAATACCAAGACCCTACCAAAAGCCAAAGTAAAATTTCAGCCACCTATCTACCCCCAAAACCGTCCACATGCATTGCCATAAGGGTCAAAATTTTGCCAACCATACTTTTCATAGCATTCTCCATGAAATAAGCCACTTGTTCCCCTTACTTGCCTTTTCCTTTTGATTCCTTTCCCCAACCTCAACCTTTCCTTAATTCCTTAGCCACCTTACCAAAAATAAAGAAGTCAAACTTGCCATAAATACCTCTTGGCCGACACTTAAGGAAAGAGTGCAAAAATATAAGTCAAAAATTGCACACAAAGGGATTCGAACCTCTTCCCTCAAGGTACTACATGTGGCGCCTTAACCTTCTTACCAATAGCTCATTTATGCTAGCTATTTACTCAATTATTTCCATATGCTTTAAGGTCACTTACTCCATCTCCTTAAAGTACTAAATGCCAAAAATTTTCACTAGGTCCAAATGAACCCTGAGTCTTCTCAGGACCTCCTAAACATACACAATTAATAATTTAACTAGCTTAACACAAAAAATAATGCAACACATAAAATTCCAAATTTTAGGATGTTACATTAATAATCTAAACCATTTGAGATACAATTGAATCATTAGAAACACAATTCAAAACCTCAATTTAGAATGTAACTAGGCATGTTTACCAATTGCCTCTAAAAACCGCCCACCTTTACACTTTGCTTCTCAAGCCAAAGTGTATCAAGTAGTTGTGTTTGGACCCCAATTATGATTAACAATGGTCTCTCCTCATCGTGGAACTTAAACAGAGATAAAATACATGTTACAAGATATCATTAACAACAAGAAAATAAAATAAAAATCATAAACTACACGGATCTAAAACTCCTTTCCAACCTACCTTATCGAAAACTCACGGTATAGCCGAAACACAAATTTCAGCCCCTAAATGACCTTCTTTGCACCAAAAACCATTTCTAAACATCATTTCTAATCTATCAACACAAAACCTAAGCATTAATTTTATCAAACAAACCGTTTCATAATTTTCTGGAAAATCAACTCATGTTCTTAGTTAAAAATAGATTTGTCAAAATTGATCAATCAAACGAGTTTAATCTTTTGTTTTTTGATAAAAAAAAACCTCTTAATAAGCATGATTTGAGCTTAGATATCCATTTAAACTTGGATTCCAACTCAAAACCATGAATTCACCATTGATGATTTTCATGTTCAAGATAGAAGAGATCAATATTTGAAAAACCATTTTAATCGATTTAAATCGAAAATAATGATTAGAAACAACTTTAAAATGAATTTAGAGTTGATAAGTTACCTTCAATCGATCTAGAATCATCAATATTGAAGGTTGGATCAAAATCTTTAAAGAACTCGGATGAGTTTTTTCCCACTTTGAAAATATTTTTTGGAGAATTTTGAGAAAATAAAATATGAGATCTAATCTTTAATATGTGGACTTCGAAAATTAAAATTAAAAACGAGAGAAAACACTTAGAAATCGGGTGAAAATTGTGTGTGAAGTGAGGAGGTTGCAATGTTTTTGAACTAAAGAACCCTCACCTGATTTTCAAAAATTGGGGAAATTGCCATCAGGCCATTCCCACAATTCCCTTATTTTACAAAGTAATCATTTCCCTCCAAAATTCTAAAAATATGGGTAAATTATCTTAAAACCACTCAAACATTTCCCTTGTTTTGCAAAATGGTCCTATGTAATTAATATTTTAAATTCTCTCAATTAAACCCCTATTTTAATTTATTTTTCAATTCAAATTTGACCCAAAATATTTATTTTACCAAAAAATTATTTAAAACTATAAAATTAATTTTTCTAAAAATATTTTTTTTTCTAGAATATTATTTCCCAATTTTTTTAAAATGAAATTAAACTAACTAAACTAAGAGAAAAATTACTAATAACCCCAATTAACTCCTAATTTTTCACTCAAAACCTGGTAAACTTACTTGAAACTACTAGACCTATTTTTAGGGCCTTACACTTTACATGCTTTTCAGGCCCATTTTCAATACTAAACGATATACTTTTTTTTTTAAAAAAGAACATTAAAATATTTTGTAATATTATTAGTATTTATTTTTGAATTAAACTTTATTTTTGTTGTTTGAGAAAGTTAAATGTTCTACTTTGTCAAAAATAGTTTTATTTTAATTTCTTTTAGTTTTAATTTTTTAATTTTTTAATCATTTTATTATATATTTTTGAATGTGTATGTTTGTTAAGTAATCTGATGTGGTGTGTTGGTTAAGTGCCTTAAAAATATGCTTTAGGTCCCAAGTTTGATTCCCTTGTATTGGGATTTCTTGTTAAATTTTGGTTTATGTTAAGTTTGAGCCTTAGGGCTTAAATTATTTTCTTTGTTGAATTATGATAACGATGAGTCTAGTAGTTCAATGGTTAAGCATCTATTTATTCCTTAGTCTTGAGTTTGAACCCTCTTGTGTGCAAGAGGAATTTTATATTTATTTGTTGTTGTTGTGACCTATTCTTGGGAGGTAGAATTCAATTTGAATCACTTTAGCAGATATTTAGGATGTGGATAAGTTAGTTTGGGTATTCCCATTTATTTTTATTTTTACAAAATTTTGGGAAAATCCCTAAATCTGCTGTTTCATTCTAATCGTCCAACCCATCCCTCCCACTTTGTGCTTGTAACAGCCCGTTTTTGAGTCAAATCGGAACAATGGTTTTGGGACCAAAAATTTGAGGTCAAAATATTTATTTTATTATTTTAATAAGGTTTACAACATGATAGAGTTATTATGTGAAAATTTCGTTAAGAAATTTTACCGTTTAAATGCTTAATTCGGTAAAAATGACTAAATCGCGTAACGCGTAAAAGTTGCATTCTAATTGATAAAGGTATTTAATTGCTATGATTTATTAAATGAGAAGTCCTTATGTTTTAATTAGACCATAATTAAATTGAATGGACATTAATGGGCATAATATCATGATTTTGGTGGTTTTTAATTAAGGTTAATATGGTAAAATGTTAAATAATGTTATATTAAATAAAAAAAAGTTAATTTAAGCATTATTATCATCTACATGCACCGAATATTGGAAGAAGAAGAAGTTAATATAGGGTTTCTCATTTGGCAAGCATAAATTCTTCAATTAGGTATGTAATTTGACTCGGTTTTTAATGATTTTTACGTTTTTAAGATCGTTGCTTCGTATTCTAGCTAGCAGCCTGTACCCTAGATTTTGTTATTTTTGAAGATTTAACATGTTTCCATTGTTGAATTCTTGAGTAATTTGATGATTGATGATAGATTATGAAAGTTTGATGATAGTTTTACATGTTTTGTTAAGTGATTTTTGACAAACATGTCAAAAAAAGGGATTAATTTGTGAAAATATAAAATTATGTGGTTAAAAGTGTAAAATAATGAAATATATGGGCTGCTAGGAGTCCCTAGGAAATTCGGCTAGGCTTGGGTTTCATGAAAATTGAATGAATTTCATTTTTACGAGCTTAGGGACTAAATTGTGAAAAATGTAAAATATTGGGGGAAAATGTGTAATTTGCCAAAATTAGGAAATATGGGATTAATTGAATTGAATAACTATTGAATGGGTTAATTTTGATATATTATAGATCAAGATAAGCAAATACCGGAACTAGATCGGGGAAAAAGAAAGGTTGGCAAATAGACGATAATTTCCATCCGAGCCACTCAAGGTAAGTTCGTATAATTAAAATCGAACTTTTAAATACTTGTAATTATTGAAATGAATGTGTATAATTGAGTAATTGATATACTTGAAATATGAATGCCTTATTGATATAATCTATTTGTTACCGAGCCCCATTTGAACCGTATAAATTCGTAGGATATGAGTGACATGTCACTAGGGTTACCGTTTTGGTTGAGCTCTTGCATTTGTTGCGGACTCACCACAGCTCGTATGAGCTTACCTATATATCAGCTCGTAAGAGCTTACTGTTCTCAGCTCGTATGAGCTTATTGTTCAGCTCGTCAGAGCTTACCGTTTCAGCTCAATAGAGCTTACTGTTCATCAGCTCAGGAGGAGCTTACCGATCATGGCTTAAAAGAGCATAAATGATAATGAATTGACGGATTACTAATTTTTATCACCCGAGTATCCTTTGGAGTTCTAATAGGTTCAACGGGTATAAATTCTGTTTATACGGATGAGTACTGTTATTGAATGGATTATTGGTTATATGATTGAGAATGAAGTGTTGAATGCTAGTTATATTGAGTATTGAATTGTGATAATGGATGATTTCATGTATTAACATGTCTAACCTATGGATGAATGCTTGTGATAGGCATTTGGAAATTGTATGGAGTTTACCTTAGTTATTTGTATTGGTTTGGTATAAATGGTAAGTTTAATTCTAAATTATACGGGCTTACTAAGCTATAAAGCTTAGTCTGTTTCTTTTTCTATGTTTTATGGAGGTTCGATAGCTCACTCGTTTCAAACAAGTCGGAGTTACACTTCACACTATCCAATTTTTGAACGGTACTTTTGAACTTGTGGATATATGTAAATATGACATGTATAGGCTAGTTTAAATGGTGATAGTTATGGTTACTTGAAAATTATGCTTTTGGTATATTTTGTGTATGAGTTAAGCCATGAGATTTGGCTAATTTTTGTATCATATTTGGTTGTGTATAAGTGTTCAATTATATTATGTTTTGGGCAAGGAATTGATGTAATGAAAATGTACAAGTGAAGTCTTGATATGTAGTTGATATATGCATGGATTATGCATGGTATTAATTAGGTAATTGGGTACCAAGTTGAATTGGTATATTATGTGTATGAAATGTTATGGAATGATTGCCAATTGGGTTATGAAATGTGGTCATTTATGCTTGTGAATGCTTGTGTATATAGGGTGGCAAAATGGCTTTGCAAATAGCCTATATTTGTCCACACGGGCAGGGACACGAGCGTGTGTCTCAGCCGTGTGTGACACACGGTCATGTTGCATGGCCGTGTGTCTCCTGGTGTTGATATGGAATTGAAGTCAGTATGCTCCACACGGCCTCACATACGGGCGTGTGACCGGCCGTGTGGTACAAGTCAGTATACCTCCCTAAATGGCACACGGCCTAACACACGGGCGTGTGACTTGGCCGTGCTGCATAAGTCAGTATGCCCTACAATTTTGGCATGGCCTTCGAAGGGCACACGGGCTAGACACACGGGCGTGTGGTTGGCCGTGTGACCCAAGTCAGTATACTCTCCAGTTTTCACACGGCCTGGCACACGGGCGTGTCCTCGGCCGTGTGATGCAAGTCAGTATGTATGCCCTGTTTTCACACGGTCTAAGACATGGGCGTGTCTACTAGTCGTGTGAGGCACACGGCCTGTTCACACGGGCGTGTGACACTTGAAATGTTGAAATTTTTCTAAGTTTCCAAAATTTTCATATGTTACCGATTTAGTCCCGAATGTATGATTTAAGCTTTGTGTGCTTGATTTAAGTATATATTGAATGTGAATGAACGATATTTATTGAAATGAGATGATATTTGAGAAATGATTGTTCTGAACTAAGTTACAAGTCCGGTAATGCCTCTTAACCTATTCCAGCGATGGTTACGGTTTAGGGGTATTATAGTGCTCATTAGTCTTGTTCTTTGTTTTGATTCTTCACATCTTCTTTTCCACGCTTTCTTTACTCTGCGTCATTTCCTTTTCTTGATTCTTTCTTTGATTTGCTTCGTCTTTGCTCTTGATTTCTCTCCATCGATCATATGCGAGTGTCGTGGCATTGCTAATTTTCTGAGTAAGTAAGTTTGGGAATTGAAATTTTTGTACAAGATCGGGATTGTTAATCATTGTGTTTTGATATATGTTTATAGGTTTGTGAGTTCCTTTTGAGCGGGCGATCAATTCATCAATCAGGTGTGTGAAACTAACTCAATTTATCGTTTGAAACTCGAGAAAAAAGTGAAATAGGGGCTGTTTTCGAAACTGCCCAGTGCTACACGGCCGTGTGTGTTATACAGCCCGTGTGGCTTAGCCATGTAGAGCACACGACCGTGTGAAATCTTGCAGACCGTGTAGGTAGGCCGTGTGGGCCTTTTTGGTCAATTTTTGGGCCCAAATTGGAGCCAGTTGAGCGACTTGATATTTGGGTCCGTAGGCTTCGTTTATGGGCGAAAAAGCGTGAGATTTAGTGTGTAACAATATATGGACAAGCTTAGGAGGTATGTTAAATATGATATGTTACAATAAAAACCATATGCTATGTTATGATTTATATGAAAGTATGTGTGTACGCATGCCATATGTTATATGATATATGCAAGTATGATATATGACTATGTTACGCATGTGTCTTGGGGTGGGATATGATATGATGAAGTGTTATATGACAGTTATACTGCAATTATAGCGGCTAGTCCGCAAATTTATGTATGGCAGCTCAGCTGCAACTATATGAGTGGCACATTGCCACATATTGGTGTGATTGGATGGATAAACTCTTGTAGTCCTATATGGTGTGATTGGCTGGACGGAGATGGTGTGTAGCGGATGTGGGTAGGACATGATATGATTTGATATGCTATGCTATGTTACGATATGGTATAATGTGATATGTTACGATTCGTTATGATATGATAAGTTATACTTCGATTTGAGTTTTGATACGCTAGAAGACAATCTGATGATTATATTTAATTGCACTTAAATTATGGGTCAAATCACACATTGGGCTCAAAGCTCACGCCTTGTTTGCTTCATTTCAGGTGATTCTTCGACTTAGGATTGGACGACGACTCTGGAGCTCGGGTTTCATGATTTTGGTTTAAGTACTATGACTTCATTTGTTTTGTTTATTATGGGGCCGATGCGGACTTTTCTTAGGTTTTGTTTATTTTTGGACGTTTTATGATTTGTTTAGATCGTTAGGACCATTCTGGTTTTTATTACTCAAAAATCTTTATTTTTTTAATGACGCTTAACTAAAATAACTAAAAGAAAAAGAACCACGGTTTTACAAACGATACGCTATAAGGATTTCCGCTACAAGATTAATTGAAATTTTCTAAAGTATTTTGTCTCACAAATGTTCAAGTAAATTGGTTTTGATTTTGGTATATAAGTTGTGGTTCCAGAAAATCACTATGTTTTTAAATAGTTATTCAAATTGATTTTCTTTTCGCTAAAATTGGTTTTCATCAAAATTAAACACTTGTTTCTTTTGTTTGTATGATGTAACCTCCATAATTCGACCGTAGCGTCTAGGCCGGGTATGGGGTATTAAATCTTTATAGATAATTGTTTAAAATTTATTAAACAATAATGTTTTGATATTGAATCAAAAACTAATTTTTACTAGCTCTCTAACCTTGCTCAAAATTTATATTGTTGTGTATTATTACATTATATTGAATAATTAAAATATAGAAATTATAAGTTCATTTTAATATACTAAAACAATTATTATTTTTTTTATCAAAAGCTAACAATGGTAAAATGACAGTTTAATTTTTTTAACATATAAAATTTTCATCTTTTTAAAATATTTTATTATTATGTTATTAGTTATTAAAAATTTTAATACATAAAATTATTAAAATATATTTAATATAAAAGATAAGTATAATTCAATAAATTTTAAAATAATAAAAACCAATCACAATTTTTTTCTCCAAAAAACGTGGTCAACTTATTAATCGGTCATTTATTTTATTTCAATTTCTTAGTAATTTTTTTGTACTTTCACCTTTCTTTTTCAGTAAATAAAATAAAATATTATTAGTATAATGTTTAAATTAAAAAAAAATATATATTATATTTTATTAATAGTGTTAATGGAAACAATTTAGATATAATTATAAGACATTAAACAAATTTAAAAAAGTTGTTCATCGAATAAAAAAAATTATCTTAATAGATAACTCAACATATTTATACATGGAATATTTTATGATAAAAGTAACATTAATATAAATAAAACATTTTATCCAAATTTATCCTTCCTTGTTGTGCAAATAAGCATTAATTAGTTAGCCTACTTCTTTTATTTTATTTTATGGTGGATGCATTGAATAGCCTTGAAACGTGCAAGCCTGTTCATTCCACAAAATTATAAACAAAAATAGTTTTTTTTTTTAAAAAAAAAAAGAAAAAGAAAAGAAATAAAACCTGTTTTATATATAATCAGATTCCGTTGACATTCGTTGGTGGATTAAATTTCTTTGTCATGAATATTTCACATATTAATTTATATTTTTGGACTTGGTGGCTGTGTCTCCCAATGATTACAAATTATGTAATTTAACTTGTCAATTATTGATTAAACACATTTTCCCAATCCCTTCTGTGTTACATATGATGCTAATTTATCATAATTAAACTATGGTTTTTGGAATATAATACGGATTTATTTAGTAAAACAGTATGCTTAATTAGAAATTACATGTAAGTGAAAGAAATACTAAAATTATAAACCGTGATGCATCAAATAATAAAATAGAGCACACAACTGCTTATGTATATGATTGCTTCTCAAACCGTGTTGGATACTGGAAACATTGACCTTTGCACGTTTCAACTTCTATACATTCTTTGAGGCCAAGCACATGCCTACAATCTCTCCAACTATATATTCATATTCTGGAATGTGTTGTTCATACCCCAAAGAGCTTCGAGAAAAAAACCAAGAGAAAGAAATGATGAGATTGAAGGTTATATTTGTGCTTTTCCTTTTGATTCTTCCGCTTGCCTTGGCAAACCTTAGGGTTGGTTTTTACAGAAGAAGTTGTCCAAATGCCGAATCCATAGTTCGAGCAGCTGTCCGACGACGTTTAAGCCGTGACAAATCCATCACTGCAGCCTTGCTTCGCATGCATTTCCATGACTGTTTCGTTAGAGTAAGCTTTCTAGGAAATGGAGCACCATGGCATTAACCCTTTTTTTGTAAATGACAAACTGGTTATAATGAGGTTCTACTTTTATGTAGGGTTGTGACGCATCCATTCTCATAGACTCCAACAGCAAAAGTTCATCGGAGAAAGATGCCGGGCCAAACTTGACGGTGCGTGGATTCGAGCTCATCGATGAAGCGAAGAAAGCTCTAGAAGCCACTTGCCCTTCAAAAGTTTCATGTGCAGATATCATAACACTAGCCACCCGAGATGCTGTGTTTCTGTCGGGGGGACCCTTCTATTTTGTCCCAACAGGGAGGCGGGACGGTCTGGTCTCGGATCCTGACGAAGTGAACTTGCCAGGCCCTACATTGACTGTTTCAGAGGCTTTCCAAGCTTTCAGGGCTAAAAACATGAGCATGGATGATATGGTTACCCTTTTGGGAGCACATACAGTTGGTGTCGCGCATTGCAGTTTCTTCTTGGACAGGATTACCAGACCTGATCCTACAATGGATCGTGGTCTGGCTGCAAAGCTAAGGAGCATTTGTGGTGAAGCCAGTGGTACCAATCCTGACCCTACAGCATTTCTGGACCAGGCCACACCATTCGACGTGGATAATCAGTTCTTCAAGCAGATAGGGTTGAAGAGAGGGGTAATGAAGATCGATCAAGAGTTAGCTAATGATCCATTGTCGAGGCGTATCGTATCGGGTTTTGCAGCAAATGCGACTCTATTTAGAACTAGGTTTGCTCAGGCAATGGTGAAGATGGGAAATATCCAAGTTCTTGTTGGAAACGCTGGGGAAATTAGGAAAAATTGCAGGGTTTTTAATCCCAGACGAAGGATCTGAGCCTTTTGAATTGTGTTTGCAAAAAGCGAAGACGAAGTTGCTTGATTTCTTAAAGCTATTTTTACTAATAAATAAGCCGAGCTCCAAGAAAAGAGTTAACATAAACATATATATAGCTTGGAAATATTCTGTTTGAAATCCATTGCCTTTGTAAGGGTTTTGTTTTGTGTTTAGCCTTCCATACCCATCATATTTACTTGCAACTTTCTTTGGGACAGATTGCAACACTTTGACTTCATTTATTTGATTGTTTGAGTTACTTACATATCCTCGTCACATTACTCATTACACCAAAATATAATTCATTAATTATTTTTATAAATTTATAAATATTATTTTGAGAGTTTAATTCTTTTTTTTTTATACTCTAACATCTCTCCATTTCAATATTAGACTCTAATTTAACATTTAATTTCCTTTTCAAATAAACTATGACATTCAACTCGTCTCATTGGACGAACCAGTAACTCCAATATTGTAATGACGAAGACTAATGATGTAACTTTTTAAGAATTATAGCTGTGAGTTCTTTTGTCTACTAATTGATCCTTAGAAAATTACTGATAGAGAGATTTGGATGAGCATTTTCCCGAAATTGATTGCACCATCACATGCTTGGAAGTGGGATGAGAATCCTAAAAACATGAAGTTCAATAAATAGCTAATTATTTCCTAGATTATTAGCTCAGTGTTTAAAATTTTATGAGTAGGACAGTTGCTATTTTTAAAATTTACAGTTTTGTAATTTTATCATCAAAGCTAATCAAACGTAGTATAAATATTTAAAATATTAAATATAAAAAATAGGATATCGTAATTCTTTTAACTCCATTTATAAAAGTTAAAATATTCCAATATTAGTATATGAAATATGATTTCTTAAAGGTTTAAGGGTGAACAAAGCCCTTGAAATTTTCCCCAAAAAATCAATTAAAACCTTTTTTTTTTTTTACATCTAATTGCACTTTTGAATAGTAAAAATACACCCAATTAGGCCCTTTTGCCATTAAGATCTGACAATTCTATTTTTTGGGATTATGTTTGTCACATGCTACAATTCTACCATATGACAAAAATTGATATTTTTCTTTATAAAAAATATAAAAATTAATAAAAATATAAAAAAGTTATAATTTTATTAAAAAATTATTGAAATAATAAAAAAATTATAAATAATAAAAGTTATAAAAATTGTAAAACATTATAGAAAATTGTAAAAAGAAATTTAAAAAAATAAAATGATAAAAATGATAAAACTTACAAAAAATATATAAAAATCTAGAAAATATAAAAAAATATATAAAAATGTTTTTTCATTTTCCCGACAAAAAAAATTATATTAAAAACTAAAATTTATAGAAAACTAAAACAAAAATATAAAAATTATCTGACATAAAAAATTCCAAAAATACCCTATTTTGTTCACCACTACGACATAAAAAGAATTTACACGAATTAAAAAACATGGTTTATTTCTCATGCTCCCAGGACAGTGAATGGTGATGCCAATAAATTGGAAAACGTTGGACTTAATTCAGGCTGGAGCTGCTTATGGATTGGACCACTGGTCTAGACTTAAAGATTAGTTAAAAAATGGGAAGCATTAGATAAAAAGATAAAGTTCGAAAAATAAATTTGGACAAAATTTAAGGCTTATTTCTTATATGGATCATGCCTTGACTAGGAGTTTTTAGCTCAAACTTGACTTGAATTAGCCCGAAAATATATAATGTTATAAAAATAAAAATATTGTATATGCTAAATAGTAATCATATATTTATTTTAAATCACTAACATAAGAACAATTAAACCCATTACCCAAAAAACCTACCAACTAAATAACCCAACCCAAAATATAAAATTTTAAAATTAATACTGAATATAATAAAACATAAAAATAAAACAAAATCTCAAACTTTGAACACTTTCTTCAGCTGTTGATACTAACAGAAAATGCTTTAACAGTGACAGAAATTTTTTCTGTCACTATTATAGCTTATTAGTGATCAATTACTGACAGATTAGTGACTGAGATGAAATTTAGGACTCGATCATTCACTATGACAGAATTAGAGACAAACTTGTAACAGACATGTGATAAAAATCATATTTCATCACAATTATCGTCTCAGGGTTGTAAAATTATTTTTCGGCAACACTTTTGAATAAAAAAAAGTTTGTCACAAAGATTAAATTTACAAATAGTGACGAATTTTTGTGACAAATATGTGACGGATTTGATAATTATTATTTTTTCAAAAAATTTAACATTGTGATTGTTAAAAATAAATATGATAGGTTGAACAATAATATTTAAAAAATAAAAAAATCTATCATAAGATAGATTAAGAAAATATGTCTAAATAAAAAAATATCATATTATAAAAAAAACTCACCTTTTTTTTTTCCCCACTTGTTCTACCCTAAAACTAAAATGCAAAGCTAAAATGCTTCCTACAACACCTCTTTCCTCCAAAAAAATTGAAATACAACCTTCACCTTTCCTCTTTACAGTGCAAGAACCATAATGCCCATTTCATGGTGTCATCTAGCATTTGTTGTCTACTAATGAGTGCGCCACTCTCCATTGAGCAGCGGTCAGTGTACAACGGTCAGTCCATGCCGATTTGCAAAGGCGATGATGTCCAAGTCATACATGGAACTTACAAAGGGTTTTTCTATACCGATTAAGAATTTTCTACAAAAATTGCTCTCTCCTCTACTTCTCTTCAAATCAGATCTCATCGGTGTAGAGAGATTGTGATAAATCTCTTTTTTTTTTACTTTATCATAAAATCTTTTAACATGTATTTTTTCCATTTGTTTAGTGTTGCATATTTCATCATATTAGTGTAAATCTTTTTTCTATTACTTTCTCATAGATTCTTTGTAATTCTGTTTAAGTTTGAATTTCTATTATGACCATTGCTTTTTTTATTACTATTGTAAATGCTACATTTTGGAGAGGGAAAATTATAAGTGTGAAACGATGCGATTAGGGTCATTTGTTATACGGTGTGTTTTGTGCACCTTGCTAGTTGTGAATAACGACTCTTGTAACTACCAGGGAATGTTGAGGTTGTTTCCATTTAGGCTGAGGGAGGGAAGAAGTCAAAGCTATGCGAAATTCTCATGGAATTCATTTTTGTTTCCTTATCGTATCTTTTCTTTCTTTCCCTGTTTTATTCTTCTTCAAGCGTCTATATCAAAGGTATAGAGTTAGATGACTCTCTATGGCTGGTGAAGGGTAACCATCATATTGCAGAAGAAGGTTGGCCACTTGCAGCAGGAAGCGGCTCAACTCTAGGTTGAGTTGCCACATTTTGACACCAAGAGTGGCAGCCGTTTAAAGGAGCTCAGGGACGATTTTCGAGGGGGGGAGGAAGGAAGATTAAATCTGAACTACAAAATTTGTTTAAGTAGTATTTAGGACATTTCCCTACTGTTGTTGCTACTAGTTCTTCCTAAGATCGTGGTAAGAGTATTTTAGGAAGTTCACCGCTTGGCTTTCCTCCCAGAGATATACCTTAATGGTTTCTCCTATGGAGATCTCGGCAACATTGGTGCATTCTTGCTCACAAGCTCCATTGAGGTTCATGGGTGCCTCATTAGATTGGGTTGTCTAAGGTTTGATGGTATCAATTTTATGGGGTGGTAGTCCAAGTTGGAACAATTATTTTGAGGCTGAGGGTGTAGCTGATAGTGCTAAGGTCTGGATTGTGATGTTGCACTTGGAGGGGAAGACGTTAGATTGGCATTATTTTTATGCACAAAGACATGGAGGTTTTCACTTGCTAACTTGGGATAGTTATGCCCACAAGTCTCAAGGAAAGGTTTGGGTTAAGTTCTTTTAAGGACCACATGGAAGAACTAGTGTCCCTCAAGCAAGTTGGTCATGTGGATCAATTCCATGACCATTTTGTAAGTCTCTTTAATCAACCTTCCTGAAACTATGCCCTGAGGAACCTTAAGCTTAAGATAGGACAATACTTGCAAATTTTCAAACCTAAGTCTTTGGTAGAATGTTACCTGGTGGCTAAGCAAGTTGAGAATATCCTATCTAATTCTAGTAAGAAACTAGCCCCTATGAGCATGGGGGACAACCACAACCTCCCTCCTTGTTTCCCATATCTAAAACCAGTCCACCACTAATATTTAATCTGCTCCTAGTTACACTAATGTTATAACCTCCCCAACCCGGCCTAGACGTTAAACCCAAATTCGGGAGATTATATCGACAGCCTGGCTTGGCAGAATTATCAGAGTTTTAAAAATAATTAATTTAAACATTTGTTTATTTAGTAAGAAATTTTGGTCTCTTTTCAGAAAAGCTCAGGAGTTTTAAGAAAAACAATTAAGTTTAACATATTCATTATAACTGTGTTACTATTTAAAACTTAGTTGAAAATCCGAAATACTTTTATAGCAAAACACATTTACAATTTAGCAGCGGAAAAGTGATATTAACATATTTTTAATAAAAACCATGTTTCATGCATAATTAGATAAAATTCATATTCTAATAGCCTAAATGATTTAAATTTCATGCATGCTTAAGTAAAAAAACCGTAAACTAAGTCCCATGCCACAATAATATTATTATAGTTTCAAAGAACCAGATTTACAAGATAATCAGTCTAAAATACTTTTATATAAAAATCAATATTTCGAGCCGAGCCTTTCGAATGTCGAGTCCACGTCCTAGCCTTGTGGGTTATCTGAAAAGAATGAAAAATAAGGAGGGGGTGAGCTATGTAAGCTCAGTGTGAGTTCTATCACAAGATAACGAAAGCAATGTAACACCTCTAACCCCTCTCCGACGTCGGATTAGGGTCATGGGCATTACTAACACTTCAAACAGGTAATCAATCATAATCACACATATACATACTAGACATTAACAATATAATAGACAGGGCAAGTCACAAACAATCAAATTATATCATACTAGAATATTATACAATCGAATAATTATTCATGCTATGCAATGTTAAACTTGGTCTTCCACTGTCTACACTCTTATCACTATTTATCCTTTCTAGAATGTCAGAATTCGGATACATACAAACTATTCCAATTATTAGCATCAAAGTATTAGTCCATACTCCGTCTACAATTACCTTTTTAATTTATCTTCCATGATGTTAGTGGAATGCACTTAATTTAGGTTTGCTAATCCAACCCAATTCAGAGTAAAAGTTACTCTTACATCCCTTATTACGAGTCTACAGGACCCTGAAAGTAGTTTAAAAATAGGCAGGGACTAATTTGAAGCAATTCTGAAAGTTTAGGAAATAATTACAAAATTTTTGATTTCAGGGGTAACACACCCGTGTGGCCAGGCCGTGTGCCTCACACGGCCGAGACACACGCCAATGTGTGTTGCCCGTGTGCGACACACGTCCGTATGGCCAGGCCGTGTGCACCCAAAAGTACCTTAAAACTCAAGTTTACCATTTCCTACTTACTTAGGCACTAAACAACTCATTTACCAGTCGTTTAACCTATTCAAAACACGATTAAACATGCCCAAAATACACCAAATTCATCACCTAATATGCCTAACCAGTATACCCTCATTGGTACCACATTTTATATGTTCAAATACATCAACAACACATCAAACATTCAAGACTTGCATTCATATCACAATTACCATATTTGAACTAACTTTCAACTTCTAAATTTACCAAATATGAAGCTAAGCACATACCAAGCATTATGTTAAGCTACCAAACTTTAAACTATCACATACCAAAATATAAACTAGGCTAACATACCAACATAGCCTCAACCACAACCATAAACAACTAAGTTAACAACATCTTATAAACAATATCAACAAAAGACTCCTTAGGTACATGCCATTACAAAATGAAATATCACCACACTTGACCTCAGGATTTGTGATTTGATGCTGAGTCGGCAATAATTCGAACAGTACCTAGCCTGCGCATGGAAAAAAAAACCGCACGCTAAGTAAAACTCATTGGTATTTCTATAATCTGAATAACATAAACTTGATATAAGTATTTAAAATGCAAAATGCAACAAGTAAGTTATGTTGTTTTAATTCATTAGTATAATTTTTGCTCATTCCTTATTCACATCTACTAAGATTTTCACATGTTCAAATATATAAGCATATATCAATGGCATTTCATTTAACATTTGAATACATCATCTCATGCAATGGCATGATTCATATCTTTGATCTATACTTGAATTCATTCAAGTTTCACATCTCAATTCATCATTTCATATCTTATTTCTCATCTCATAATCATTTCTCATATTTGCCATTTTAATATTTTCTCATCTCATATTCATTTCTCATCTTTTCCATTTCAATATCAATCACATAAATTATTATTTTACTTTCCCCTATTAACATGACACGGACTCGGACGGTTACACGGATCCAACCAACACACCAGTTTGGCACCCAGTGCCTCATTGGAAATTCGAAGTAATAACTGTGCCCACCGCTATATAAATTGACACCTAGTGTCTCATTGGTTAAACCGAAGCAAATTGGCACCTAGTGCCTCATCGACTCGATGTCGAAGTAATCCCTGGACTCTTCCTATCCTATGGCATGCCATCTATATCTAACTTAGCCCGATACAGTTAATAGGGATTCATTTCACTTTTCAATACAACCAATGTCTCAATTTCATGAATATATATCATCACATATAAGCATATATTTGATTTGATAATAATCACATTTTTCTCAATACACATATATTCATAATCAATATATTTCATAATATACAAAATCAATCCATTTCATTTCAGTTATGAATTTAATTCAATTCCAAAGTACCAAAGTACTCACCTCAAATGCTTACCATATGCAAACAATTATATATGCAATAATCTATTATTTAAATCGGATTATAGAAACACAAACTGTGAATTCCGAGCTATTCGACGTCGATTTTATCCTTCCCCTTTTTACTTGAGGATTCCGGTACGACGTTAGCTACGGAATAAAACAATTAAATCACATTAGTATTACACATTTCAATTCCATATTGAATATTTCAATTTTTACTCAATATTTGCTTAAATTCAAATTTAGTCACTAAACCGAGACTAATTTTAACATTCACTTTTAAATTCATATTTTTATACTAATTTCACTCTAGACCACATTTAGCTTCCTCTTTTCCAATTCAACCTCTTAATTTTTAATTTTTCACAATTTAGTCCATATTGTTCAAAATCAACAATTAATTCCACAATTTAGTCCTTTTTCATTTCTAACTTAAAAATCTATCTATTTAATCCCTAATACTTAAACTATTCAACAATGTCAACATCTAAAATCTTGAACAATACTAAAAATTACAATATGGGTTGGGTAGCCCTAAGTATCGGGATTCCAAAAACGTAAAAATTACAAGAAAAGGACTAAATTGCACTAACCAATTTGAGTTTGAACCCTAAGTTCCCTAGCCCTGCGTGACTATCTTATTCTTTTCTTCTTTCTTTTCTTTGTTAAAAATTGCATGCCTCCACTTTCATTTCTTTTTCTTTCTTTTATTATACATTCATTTTAATTTGTTTTAATTTTATTTATTATTATTATTATTACTAACTTTATAATATAACATATATAATATATATACATGCATTTACACTTACCCATATTCGACCACCTATACACAATCATTTATTAAATGGTTTAATTGTTACTTTAGCCCCTTTAGTTTATTTCAATTTGTAATTCAACTTTTAACCCTTACGTGATTTAGTCCCTGTACCTTAATAACTCCTAATTTCACAAAATTCACTATTCCAAAAAATTAATTAGCTACTAAGCTAGCCTTGTAAATATTTAATAAAAATATTTACGGGTTCGGTTAACGAAAATGGAGTCCCAAAAATACGTTTTCTGACACCCCTCTATCGGGTCGTTACACAGTCAATAAGCATATTAATTCAAATTACATAGCTTAAATCACATTTAGCAAATTCAGTATATCATAATAACATAACAAATTTCATAATGTATAAGCCAAACACATATACCATATCATATTAGAAATTTTTAGAATTTCAAGCATATGCTTTATGGATGCAAACAGATTTGGTTTAATAGATAAGATCCTACCCCACACTACACACCCTACGAGTTCCCTAAAACTCGTCCATCCTATACACCGGGTTGTGGATGAACCATCAAATGTTCAAGATTAATATGTTGCTAGACGATTGTGAATACACAACATAATTACAGATAAAAGCTGCCAGATAATGGGTGGATGAGCCACCAAATGTTGCAGGTTAATACACTACTAGACGGTTGTGAATCCACAACATAATTGCAGATAAAAACTACTAGATAATGGGTGGGCGAACCACCAAGGTTGCAGGTTAATATGCTACCAGATGGTTGTGAATACACAACATGCAGATAAAAGCTGCCAGATAATATTTGGATGAACCACCAGATTTTTAGATTTATAATCTATTAGAACTTCCTCCTTACAAATCATACTAACCCATGCAACAAAAAAAAAAAAGGCATGTTTAAAACAGATCATAAGATAACAAATATTATGATTAAAAATAATCAAATATTACAACAATGAATATGCTTTCAATCAATTAATTCAATGGAAAAATCATATATTCTTCAAAGGTTCAACTTAGCGGTGTCTTAAGGCATGTTATACGAAAAATCATAAGTACAGATACAATAAAAATAATTACTCACAGTTCATGCAATTGGGTATATTTATTTAATATTAATACAGTTATTTAAATCAAGGTTTCAAGCATAATTCATATTATCAGAGACTTAATTGCATAAATTAAACACTAAAAATAGTTCGGGAACCATTCAGGGACTAATTTGCACAAAACATAAAATCCTAGGAAAAATTGTAAAATTTAAGAAATAGGGACACATGGTCGTGTGGGATGGCTCAAGCCGTGTGGAAAGGTTACAAGGCCATGTGACTAGGCCTTGTAACAAACTGGGCCTATGTGGAAAATACAAAAATTAAGCTACAGGGAAGACACGATCCTGTGGTCAGGCTATAAGGAATGGTCCAGACCATGTGAGAAGCGAAAATCCTAGGGTTTCAGTGCCACATGGCTGTGTGAGGGGCTGTGTGGTCCACACGGACAACCCACATGCCCGTGTGGCAGGCCGTGTGGTTTGGGTTGGGTTCAATTTTGCCTTGATTTTCTCGTAAAAGAAAATACACTTGACTTTCGAGGTCTCATACAACGATCCTTACATCCAAATCTGATCCGAGTCACTTATAATGGGTCTTTTGATTGAAAAACATGCAAGAATTACTATTGATTTCCAAGATTTACCGAACTTAACAAGATATTCGGGAAAGTTCGTAAAAGATTGACAAGAATGTTATTTATTTCAGAATGATAGGGTTCTACAAAATTAAAAATAAGAATTCTTACCAATCTTGGCACATTAGAAACAGATTTTGATTGTATTACGCTAAAACAATAAGAAGAACGGATTGAACAGGGTAGAGTTTCAACAATAAAATTCTAGCAAAAGAATATGAAAATTTATGAAAAGAAAAAGTGAGAATTAAAAGATAAAACATGTATTTAAAGAAGAGAGAAAAGAAATTATAAATAGGGTTGAAACCGATAATCAAAATTCTATTATGATTAGGAAGGGACTAAATGGCTAGGTTAAGCAAACTTTAGAGGGTTGATTTGGTAATCAAACCATTCTACTGAAATTAATAAAAATGAAAGGGAATTGGCGTGGTTTGAACCTTGGTGTAAGGGGAAAATATGCTAAGGACTTATCACTGAACCAGCAGGCTCATTCTTGATTATTTTCTACCACATTTAATACTTATACTAGCTTGAATTTGCTCCCTAATTGCTGAAAAATAAAAGAGGAAAAATGAAAAGAGTAGAATTTGAACCTTGGCTCTCTAGATAATATAGTAAGCTCTCTTCCACCTAGACTAAGACTTGATTCTTAATAATTTTATTAATTCTAACCCTATAATTTTTGGGGTGTTACAAATGTAAGGTTAAGTGTTCAGAAAGCCCCTAGAGCCAACCTAGACATTATAGCCATATCTCGAATGTCACATTGGCCATGACAATGGCGCAGAAAAAATGTTTAGAAAATTTCTCTTTAAAATTTCTTTGACAAATCATTGTTAATACTTGTTTAAAGTAAAATTGAATTTAGTTGGTATCTTTTCTTTGGTAAAACTTAAGTATTGTGATTGTTTATTGAAAATGTCGTAATTTATCTATGACATCGTAGTGAACAACAATAAAAAATTTCATTATTTATTTTGAAAACGTAAATTAATTATACAACTCGTAAAAAATAGTAGTCTCGTAAATATATGTGTCAAATTTTACGAACATAAAATTAAGTTTTGAAAATCGTCCTTATTGAGTTTAAGTGTTGTCATAATTATGAAAATCCATCGTAAATTATTATTTTCTCAAACCATTTAAACGATAGTTTTTAAATCCAAATCATGAAGAAAAATTCCCAAATCAAATCTGAGTCTCAAAACCAAAAACCAAACCAAAGTCCCAAAACTAAAGTCCATAGTAAATAAACACACCCCAAAATATCAATTGCCAATAATAGTATAGTTGACTGAAAAAAGACCGAAAGCGCCTCCGTAGTCGAGCCCATCCTAACTTCGATTATCTGAAAATCAAGTTTTAAAAAAGGAGTGAGCTTTAAAAAGCTTGGTGTGGATATCCAATAATAATAATCACAGAATAACTCATATCAACATTAATTTCAAACAAATCATAACACAAAATATTCAATAACAAAATCACATATGGCAAAATGCGATATGACGATGTCAATGCAACGATTTTCAGAAAATAGTGCAAATTTTGAAAACAGAACCTATCGAACTCTGCTACACACCAATAAGAGTTCCCCAGAACTCATCCATCCAATATCAAACCAATAAATGTGGACTAGCCACCAGATAGTGTAGACGTGTTGTCGGAAACAGATTAGCGTGGTCGAACCACCAGATATTTGCAAATTTGCTATCAGATACTTCCTCCATACATTCTTCCCACCCTATGCATGCGTTATGGCAACATAATAGATTTTTCAATAGTATGCTTTACATGTGAATTAGATTATCATAATAGTGCATGCTTAACATATAAATCAGATCTCATATTTTTATACATAATTTCACAATGACATGTTTTATCATGCAAATCAGAATATCATAGTAAGGCATGCTCAACATGCAAATCCATAGATCAGATTTGGTAACAAATATTATTTTCATATAAATCAGAATATCATTTTTTATTAGCCATAAATCACATGAAATGAGTAATGAAAATCACATATTAACATATATCACAGAATCATCCAATAAACCAATCACATCACAGATATCAGATTTTTGGGATTTTACTTACTTGATATCCTCATTTATCGGTTTTTATTAATCTCTATGTATAAACTTGTATTCACACATATTTTTATTTCAAGAATTATATAATAAAAAATAATACATTTAAAATATCACTTATATTTATTATGTGATCAATATTATTAATTATTAACAAGAATAGATCCCACACACCTTAGATCTGATTGAATAAATCTCGATTCCTCTTCAAAAGGGAAGAGTCCGATTTCTTGAGTCACTAATTTTTATCAAATATAAATGTTAGTGCCGATATAATGAATAAATAACACTCCCTTAATAAAAATAACACTGATTCGGCACTACTTACGCAAAAAGGTCGTCAACTATCACCCTTTCTACAGTTAATGCGTGAATTTTAGGATTTTTGAATACTCTTCAATAATGTACGAAATCGAATAGTTAGAACCTTGCTAAATCAAAAATAATATTACGGAAGTGTAACAAGAACAATATTCCTTAATACTTACGATTAAATAGAGAGTAAAAGGCTCGGCAACAAAATCTCAAAAAACCGATCAAAGAGGGGGATTTGGCACTATAAATGAAAAAATAGAAGAGTTTAGACATAAAAATAATACAGAAGATGATCTTTAACATTTAAAAATCAGATTCAAGAGTTTATGGGAGGATTTTTGGAAAGAGGAGAAGAAAAGAAAAAAAATGAGAAAAACTGGCAATGGTGCGGTGACGGTAACGGTGGAGGTTAGGTGGTGGTGCAGCTGCCATGTGTGGTGGAAGAGGGGAAGATATTGCAAGAGAATTAGCTTCAGAGTTGGTGATAAATGAAGAAAAAAATCCAAGTACCAGTGGAGAAAAGGTGGTGGATGGAAAGAGAGGGGAGGAGAGGAAAAATTAGAGTATCAAAATGAAAAATAGGGTTATGGGAGTGCTAGGGCCACCTATGAGTAGTCAAAGACTTACTTTGGGTAAGTTTGGGGACAAAGGGAGTGAAAAGTGGATCATAAGGAAAAAGATGAGTGAAAAGGGGGTTTTAGAAGGAAAGTTTGACTCAAACAAAATGAAGGAGAATTTCCCCCTTTATGGAAAGACTTGGACAGGAAGGTGGGTATTGATCTTATAGAATGGTCAACAATTGTGGCTAGGACGAAAAAAATAAATAAAATGGAGTGTAAGGGGATTCGAACATGGGACCTCTAGAATTTACTTAACACCTTTAACCACTTGACTACTAATTACCTTGTGATACAAACTTGTAAAATTTAATAAATTAAATTTAGGGCGTGACACTACATCTCCTATAGTCATGGTTAATAAGAAAGATAAGAGTTGGAGGCTTTATGTGGATTACAAGCAACTTAACTAGTTGATTGTTATAGATAAGTGTCCCATCCCAGTTATAGAGGAATTGCTTGATAAGGTTGGTGAAGCACACTTTTACTCTAAGCTAGATTTAAGGTTAGGATACCATTTAATCTGAATGTGGGAGCAGGATATTTACAAGACTACCTTTCGAACTAATGAGGGCCATTATGAGTTCTTAGTCATGCCTTTTGGGTTAATTAATGCCCTTCCAGTTTCCAGGCATTAATTAATGCAGTTTTTAAACCTCTCATCATAAAGTCTATATTGGTATTCTTTGATGACATTCTGGTCTACTCAGTCACTTGGATAGGCCACTTGTTACATTTGAGGGCATTCTTGCAACTATTGAGAGAGCGCCAAATTTATGCCAAAAAAAGCAAGTGCATCTTTGGGACCTTTAAGATTGAGTACCTCAGCCATGTTATCTCCAAGGGGTCTGTGGCCATGGACACATCTAAGGTTGATTGTGTCCTTCAATGGCCAATTCCAAGATCTTTGAAAAAATTGATAGGGACTCATTGGGCTCTCAAGTTACAGTTGTAGGTTTATTTAGCACTATGGTACTATATCTTAGCCTTTAACTGAGTTATTGAAGAAGGTGGTATGAGAGTGGTCTATCTTGGCCAATGAGGCCTTCCAACAACTTAAGCAGGTCATTTGTACAATTCCTATCCTTGTTTTACCTGACTTCCACTCTAAGTTTTGCATTGATGTTGGTGCCTGTGGTCAAGGTGTGGGAGTTGTACTACACCAAAAAGGAAGACCTTTGGCCTTTTTAAGCAAGGGTCTTGGTGCCAAACATCAAACCCTTTCTATATATGATAAGGAAATGTTGGTTGTCCTTTTGGCAGTGAAGAAATGACATCCTTACTTGATTGAGAGGTGTTTCCAAATCCGGACTGATCACCAAAGCCTCAAATTTTTAACTGAGTAACAAACTATCACTCCTTATCAACAACGATGGGTTACCTATAAGAAGGGTGTAACAGCCCATTTTTTAGTGAAATAAGAACAGTGGTTTCGAAACCAGAAATTCGATTCAAAAATAAAATTTATTTTTATTTTATTACATGGTCTGTATTATGATAAAGATGTCATGTGAAAATTTCGATAAAAAATTTTTATTGATAATGTGCTTAATTACGAGAAGGACTAAATCGCATAAAATGCAAAAGTTGAATTCTAGTAGCTATAAGGATTAAATAGCTATGGAATTCAAAACTTGAGGTCCTTATATGGTAATTAGACCATTAAAGAAAAGTATGTAGATATTTTGGTGACTCATCCATGGAAATTTAGAAAAAGGGCTAGGACTAAATTGGAAATTGAAATAATTAAATTAATTAAAAGATGATAAAAGATATCATCTTATTTTTTTATGTCATCTTCAACCTAAAATACATGGAAACCCTAGGAGAGAGAGAAGAAACTTTCATGGCTTAATTGGGTAAGTTTTCTTGTCCCGTTTTTAGTAATTTTGATATTTTTGAAACCGGGATAGCTTAATCTATCTATTTGGGATATCAATTTGAAGAGTTATCAAAGTATGAAATTTGGGTCATGGATGAATATGCTGAAATTTGAAATTTATGGTAGAAAATGAAAGTTTGTTGATAGATAAACAACTTTTACAAAGTGATTTTTGATGAAAACATGATTTAGGGACTAAAATGTAAAGTTGTGAAAATTGATGAAAAATTCTGAAATTTATAGAAAATATGTGCTGTAAATTCTATATTGAAATTTCGGTTAGGCTTGAAATATGGAGTAAATTGCATAAATTTCATTTTTGAGCCTAGGGACGAAATTGGAATTTATGGAAAAGTTATGGGTAAAATGGTAATTTTGCCTATGACGTAAATTGAGTCCAAATGAATATGAAATGTGTGAAATTGATGATTAAATTTATTTATATAGATTCGGACAACACAAATTTGAGGTTAGACTGAGGAAAAGAAAATGTTTCAGATTAGTAGATTTTATACGCGAACAAGTGCCGAGGTAAGTTCGTGTAACTTAATCGAGCATGTAATTATGTTAAATTAAATGTTGTATTGTATGAAATGTGATTATTATTTATTTGAATTGCTTGGATGTTACGATATAAGTATGAATACATGCTTGAAATGGTTGAAAAAGGGTTAAGTTCCGTTTGAATATTGAATTCCAATGAATATATGTGCTTTCCTAAAATGCATAAGGTCCTGCATTTGTTGCTGACGGATTTAGCTCGGACGAGTAATCCTATTGACCTCATTATAGAAAGGATTTAGCTCGGACGGGTAATCCTGATATAATACCTCTCGAGTATATGTTACAATTAGGATTTAGCTTGGACTGGTAATCCTAATTGAGCTCTTCTGAGCATACGTTAAATAAAGGATTTAGCCTGGACTGGTAATCCTGTTATACTATATGTGGCTCGAGATTGTGTTCCTTGATTAAGTGCCCTAATGGGTACTCTTAAAAAAGAATTGACAGGTTATTGAATCGTACACCTCGAGTGTACCACTTGAGCATCCATCGGAACTTTAATGGTTCAATGGACAAAACTCTTGGCAAGATGAGAGAATTGTGAGATGGAATGATAATGTCTTGAAAGAATATGACATGTTGA
This sequence comes from Gossypium sturtianum, assembly GCA_025698515.1. Classification (NCBI taxonomy): domain Eukaryota; kingdom Viridiplantae; phylum Streptophyta; class Magnoliopsida; order Malvales; family Malvaceae; genus Gossypium; species Gossypium sturtianum. The sequence continues at coordinate 111,768,557 of CM046953.1, forward strand.
GCTCATCTATGTTTACTTGATGTATATGAAAATTTTGTGACTAACATGTTTGATTGAATGTTTGTATTTAGGCAATTTTGCCAGGTTGATGGAAAACATGTTACTTTATGCTTACATTTAATAAACAGGATCGGTAAGTTTAGTTTTTCGTTATACGAACTTACTAAGCATGTAATGCTTACTCTGTTTATTTTTCCCTTTTTTATAATGCTCGGATGTAACGCCCTGAATTTTGGGCCTAGAAGTTTTGAGCTTTGAGCATAAGGACAGTGGGGACATTGCACATATGTGTTTAGTTGTGCAATTTAGTGACAAGAATGGGCATGCTGGTCTGATGGTTAGGTGAGTGTTAGCTTACCTTGAGGTTCAGGGTTTGAGGCGTGGTGTGTGCGTCTTGAGTGGTAGACTTATTTTAGGTTTTAAAATAATTATCTAGCTTTATTTTGGTAACTTAATTGTGTAAGTTATTATTGTTTTTATTTATTTATTTATTTCATTTTATTTTGGGGATTATTTTGTTGGGGTTTTACCTTAATTTTATTTCATTTCACGTTTCCCACTATCCCTCTCCGTTTTCCTCTTTTTCTTTTCTTTACTTCTCGCTTCATAAAAAAAAAATCAAAGTTCGGTGTTGGTTTTGGTATCGGGGATTTCCGCTCCTCTGTCTTCTTCTCTGTCGTCGCAATCAGGTGTGGGATTCGAACCTTGTCCATAGTTCTTGTCTATTTATTTCGTTTTGTGAGTCTTTGCTTTTGACTTTGCTTGACCGTATGCTAACCCGTTTGTTTTGGGGTTTTAGTCGATGGAACTGAAGAGAAAACGTTGATTTCTGATATATGTTGATAGGGCAAGGGTTAGGGATTGTTACCGTGGCTTAAACAGGGTTTTCGGGGTTGTTTCAGAGAGGTTTCGTGGCTGCACACGCCAGTGTAGATTTGGGAATTAGGGTTTTCAGGCCAAATTGGGTACCACACAGCCGTGTTGTAACATCCTAAATCGGGGCCTCTACATTTATATATGTGTGCATGGGTATAGTATGGTTGTTATGCTAGTTTAGGGTGTTTTAGGGTCCAAGCATGAGCTAGGGGTAGGCCTGAGCCTTGGCAAAAATTTTAATTTTTGGGCACCTGGAAGGGGGAGATGCTTGGGTCAGGTGTTAAGGGTGCTTGGTGGTGAGTTTTGACACAAGAAGTGCCTTGGTAAAGTGGCAAGGAGGTGCCACTTAAGAGGCAAGGGAGTGACGCCTCATGTGGGTGGATGGAGCCTTAGTTCGAGCTGCGGGAATTTCCTTTCTGCTTATTATTTTTGACGCCAAGATCAGGGGGAGTTGTACTCAAGATGGACTCTGGTGGATGACTGTTGAAGGAGTCAACATATTTAAATAGGTGGTGGAGAGAAATCTGAGGAGTTTGAAGTATTCAAACGAATTTGAATAGGTGGCCAGGAGAAAAACAAGGAGAGAAAAGGAGGATTGAAGTGGGAGGTGTGTTAGCCGAATTTCAAAAGAGTTAGAAGGGGGTTAGGTACCACACATGATTATTTGTGACTTCGGTCACCAGTGGTTAGGTACCACCAGTGGCTAGGTGCCACAAGGGGTAGAATTGGGTGTTCGGATGGATAGGTTGGATGGATTGCATGACATACATGTTGCATATGAAACTGTGTGTGAGCTTAACATCTTTGGGGATGGGGATTTATACACTGAGTCTCGGTGACTCACCCCTTCCATTACATTTTGCAGATAATTCTTAGATCGCGGAAGTGGAGCCGAAATGGACTCGAGGTGGCCATGCTCATTATTTCGAGTTTTTACTTTAATGATTATTTTGGATTTATTTTATCTTAAGTTTTGATTTCGGTTATGTAATAAGGCCATTTAAATTTTTATTTTGGGGTTATTCATTTTGTTACATTTTATAAACCGACGTTTAAACACTACTGAGACATGCCTAATAAACTCGTAAAGTGGGCGTTTTCAAAATTTTACTTAATTCTCGGGATTTCCAAAATTTTTACCGTCAGTATTTATCAAACACGCGATAATAACAAGGTAACAATCGTCTTCTTTAAAACTAAGTTTTGAAAGAATTTTAACCATCGGCTTCACACAACTCGGGTTTTATAAAATCAAAGGTTTTTCTTTTCAACATTGAGGCGACAACTCGTTTTCCAAAAACATTTTTACGTGACATGCGATTCGATCGTAGCGTTTTGGCCGGGTTTGGGGTGTTACATTTGTGGTATCGAGCCAAGTTCAAAAGCTCGGCTATGGGCCCGATGCCCAAAATGTTTTATAAAAGGGGTTGCGAAATGATTGAATGAGGAACATGTTTTGGAACGCATGGCTTTGAGTCTCGGCACCAATCCGCGACGGTAAGTCTCCTAACTCACTGTTTACATGAGTTAAATGATTGCACTATGAATGCTAGTAGTAGGACCTTTACTTTAGAAAGCGAAAGTGTAGAGGATGTATGAACTTGCGGGAACAACTACTCTAATAAATTTCTCGTAAGGCGTGCGTAATAAATAGTGGAAGAAAGCTAACTCATAAAATTCTTAAATCAGATTAAGGCGTGAGCGCTAGTCATGAGCACTCGAGAGACGCGGGCGTAAAGTATGTGGACGTGGTAGGGGTAGGATCGCGTGCCGGAACCGATGGAGTCCGGTCATGGGTCGAGATAATGAGGTGCCGCCGCCGCCGGTGTGGGCACGGAATTTGAGAATCGACGGGTGGTGATGACGCGGTGTCACAAAGCGATCTTTGCGGGTCACGGAGAGAGTTCTTGAGTGCGGGGCGTTGGAATGGGGGCTCGAGAAATCGTGTCGAGCGACTGCGGGCTAATGGAGCGAAGTATTTAGGGGTATTTACGGTGTAGCTCCCAACACACGGTGAAATCTTGGCTAGAGGCAACTGAGCGCATAATGGATGATTTGGACTTTACGGCTGAGGAGAACCTGAAAGGAATAGTGTCTCTTCTCCGGGATGAGTCTTATCAGTGGTGGCTCACAGTCAGGGATGGTGCGATGGTCGATGATATCACTTGGGATTTCTTTAAGGCAGCTTACCAGAGGAAGTACGTCGGGTCTAGTTATATAGATGCGTAGCGCAGGGCGTTCTTAAATCTAGTCCAGGGGAGTAAGTCAGTATCTGAATATAAGGCAGAATTCTTAAGGTTGAGCCGTTATGCAGGGTATCGTGGCTCACAGAACAATGTGTGTCGGTTGAGGAAGAAGTGAGAGATGAGTCTGCGAGTGTTAATTGCTCCACAAAGAGAAAGAGAATTTCTTTGTCCTAGTGGAGGAGGCCAAGATAGCCGAGGAGGTGAAACGAACTGAGACGCAGAATCAGAACATGAATAGGGATAAGAGGAGTTTTGGGCCATCAAGGTCTGCTGGGAATCCTCAGAAAAGGGTTAGATTTGGCAGATCGAGTCAAGCTGCAAAGCTTGCTGCTGCTACTCGGTGGCCGCCATGGTGCGCTCAATGTGGGAAGCCTCATTCGGGAGAGTGTTGGACAGGAAACAGAGGGTGCTTCAAGTGTGGGTCGATGGATCACCGGATAAGGGATTATCCGCGGAGGTCAGCTAGGACTCAGTCTGAGGGTCAAGGACTTACACAATTCAAGAGAGATGGTCAGCAACCGCAGAGGGTCGAGGATCACCCGGGGGTGGTAGCGGTAATGGGCGAGGTCGTGGGGCGCGGGCGAGGTGCGAGAATGCGATGCAAGACGAGCCGGGGTTGGTCTATGCGTGTGGCGTCGAGGAGGGTGACGTACCGGACGTCATAATCAGTACGTTCTTAATTTTTCGATTGCCTTATACTGCTTTGATAGATGTTGGTTCGACACACTCCTATGTTGCTAGTAGTATAGTGGGAACTATGAACTTAGCCTATGAGGTTTCTTCTAGGCGGTGACCTGTAATTACCCCTCTAGGTCACTCTGTAGTAGTGGATAAACTGTATAAGGAGGTACCTCTAAAACTTCAAGGGTAGTGTTTTTGGTGATCTGATGGAGCGCCATTTGGGGAGTTTGATTTGATCTTGGGTATAGGCGGCTAGTGAAGTACCAAGCAAGTGCCGGATTTGTGCGACCAAAGCGCATGGTGTTGAGGTCTGTTGAGGGTGAAGAGGTGGTGATGATAGGTGATAGAAGGAATTACTTATCCAATGTGGTATTCGCTTTGAAGGTTGAGAAAATGGTGAGGAAGGGATGTGAGGCGTTCATGGTTCATGTTTTTGCATTGGAGGCCAAGGAATCAAGCTGGAGGGAATGTTCGAGCGGTGAAGGAATTTACCGATGTGTTCCCAGAGAAGAGCTTCAGAGTGCCTCGGATCGCGAAGTGGAGTTTGGTATAGACCTACTACGGAACCGCGCCGGTGTCTATTGCCCCATATAGGATGGCGCCAGAAGGAGTTGGTGGAGTGGAAGCGCAAATTCGGGAGGCTGTTAGATCGGGGTTTTATCCGACCAAGTGTATCTCCTTGGGGAGCACACTGTGCTTTTGTTAAAAAGAAGGGACGGATCGATGCGAATGTGTATAGATTACCGTCAAATTTGAATAAGTTGACGATTAAGAATAAGTACCGCTGTCGAGGATAGCGACTGTTTGACCCCTTAAGGGAGCATCGGTCTTCTCTAAGATAGATGCGAGGTCGGGGTATCATCAATTTAAGGTTAAGGAGGCGGATATCCATAAGGCGGCGTTCGCAGTACGTTCACGGGCACTATGAGTTCTTGGTAATGCCGTTCGGGTTGACTAACGCGCCAGCAACGTTCATGGATATGATGAATCGGGTTTTTCAACCGTATTTAGATCGGTTCGTTATGGTGTTTATAGATGATATTCTGGTGTACTCGAAGTCCGATGAGGAGCATGATGAACATCTGCATGTGGTTTTGCAGATTCTGAGGGAGAAGCAGTTGTTCGCAAAGTTTAGTAAGTGCGAATTTTGGCTAAGGGAAGTTACTTTCTTGGGTCATGTGGTGTCAGCTGAGGAGATTAGGGTAGACCCTCGGAAGATTGAAGCGGTGTTGGACTGGAAATCACCTAAGTATGTAGCGGAGATTCAGAGTTTTCTGGGTTTAGCAGGGTACTACAGAAGGTTTGTGGAAGGGTTTTCCTTGATTGCAGCGCCGTTAACCAAATTGTTAAGGAAAGGGGTTCCGTTTGTATGGTCAGACAAGCAACATGAGAGTTTTGAGAAGTTAAAGAGGATTTTAACAGAAGCTCCGGTTTTAATTCAGCCTGAAGCGGGGAAGGAGTTTACGGTCTATTGTGATGCATCGCATCTTGAGTGCAGGATGTGTCTTTGATGCAAGAGGGGAAAGTAGTAGCGTATACTTCTCGGCAATTGAGACCCCACGAAGTGAATTACCCGACGCATGATCTGGAGTTGGCTGCAGTGGTTTTCGCCTTGAAAATTTGGAGACATTACTTGTATGGGGAGAAGTCTATAGTGTACACGGATCATAAGAGTTTGAAATACCTGCTCACTCAGAAGGAATTGAATTTGAGGCAGCGAAAGTGGATTGAGTGTTGAAGGATTCGCTGCTCGATTGAGTACCATCGGGTAAGGCTAACGTAGTGGCCGACGCGTTGAGCCGCAAGGTGGTAGCGATTTAAGAGCCATGTTTGCCCACCTTAGTCTATATGATGATGAAGTCATTTAGCGAAGCGCAAGTGAAGGCGACATGGGTAAACCGAGTTAAGGAAAAATAGTTAGTGGATGACGTCTTAAGTGCTCGGTATTTGCAAGTACGAGAATGGTGGATTAGAGGGGTATAGCTTGAGTAACGATGGAGTGTTATGTTTCCAAGGAAAGTTTGTATGCCAAGAGATGTAGAGTTAAGGCGAGAAGATTCTTGAGGAAGCTCATAGCGGCCCATACGCTATGCATCACGGAGGTAGTAAGATGTACCGGATTTACGGGAATAGTTACGGTGGCGGGTGCAGGCGGGAAGTAATGAGAATTTGTAAGTAAGTGTCGGCGTGCCGGCAAGTCAAAGCCGAACATCGATTACCTTTTGGGTGCATTGCGGCCGGTAAAAATTTTGCAGTGGAAATGGGAAAGGATCACGATGGATTTCGTCTGTGGGCTACCCTTTACGCCTAGCAAGAAGGATACGGTCTGGGTAATTGTTGATCGTCTGACAAAGTTTGCTCATTTTATACCGGTTCAGATTGATTACTCACTTCAAAGGTTGGCTAAGTTGTATGTGGCAAAAATCGTGAGACTACATGGGGTGCCAGTGTCGATTATCTCAGATAGGGATCCTAGATTCACGTCAAGGTTTTGGAAAGCGTTGCATCAGGCATTGGGTACAAGGTTGGATTTCAGTACGGTATTTCATCCATGATCGGATGGCGATCGAGAGAGGGTAATCCAGATTTTGGAAGATATGTTGAGGGTTGTGTTTTGGATTTGGAGGTAGGGAAGAATTTCTACCGTTGGCGGAGTTCGCGTACAACAATAGTTATCGAGCAAGTATCCAAATGGCACCGTATGAAGCGTTATATGGGCGGAAGTGTCGTACCCTACGTGTTGGAAAGAGTTGGGCGGCGTCGGTTGTTGGGTCCCAGAGTTGGTCATTTGAAACAGAGGATAAGGTTAAGGCGATTCGAGCTCAAATGCGAAGGAAGCTTCAAACATGCGAGAAATCTTATGCCGATCTTAAGCGGAAGGATATAGAGTTTCTTTGTGGGTGACAAGGTCTTTTTGAAGGTGTCGCCGAGTGGAAGAAAATCTTTGAGATTTGGTCGGAAGGGCAAAGTGAGCCCTAGGTTTATCGGGCCTTATCGAGTGTTGAAGCGTGTGGGGACGGTAGCTTATCGGCTCGAGTTACCATCGAATTGAGTCGAGATCCATAATGTGTTTGAGTTTCCATGCTTAGACGCTTATCGTTCGGATCCGTCTCATGTTGTGCCGATGGATGGAGGAGATTGAAGTGAGCCCAGATTTGTCTTTTGAGGAGGAACGGTGTGTAGATCTTAGGCGGGATGTCAAAGTCTTGCGCAGGAAATCAGTTCCTTTGGTGAAGGTATTATGGCGGAATCATGGAACAGAAGAGGCCACGTGGGAGCCAGAGGATGTGATGCGGCAGCAATACCCTCAACTCTTTTGACCAGGTAATTTTGAGGCCGAAATTATTTTTAAGGGGTAGAAGCGTAACATCCTAAATCGGGGCCTCTGCATTTATATATGTGTGCATGTGTATAGTATGGTTGTTATGCTAGTTTAGGGTGTTTTGGGGTCGGGCATGAGCTAGGGGTAGGCCTGAGCCTTGGCAAAAATTTTAATTTTTGGGCACCTGGAAGGGGGAGATGCTTGGGTCAGGTGTTAAGGGTGCTTGGTGGTGAGTTTTGACACAAGAAGTGCCTTGGTAAAGTGGCAAGGAAGTGCCATTTAAGAGGGCAAGGAGTGGCGCCTCATGTGGGTGGATGGAGCCTTGGTTGAGCTACGGGAATTTCCTTTCGCTTATTATTTTTGACGCCAAGATCGGGGAGTTGTACTCGGGATGGACTCGGTGGATGGTTGTTGAAGGAGTCAACATATTTAAATAGGTGGTGGAGAGAAATCGAGGAGTTTGAAGCATTCAAGCAGATTTGAATAGGTGGCTAGGAGAGAAACAAGGAGAGAAAAGGGGATTGAAGTGGGAGGTGTGTTAGCCGAATTTCAAAAGAGTTGGAAGGGGGTTGGGCATTCGGTTGAGTGTTGCTTAGAGGGGTGGCCGAATGTGGTAAGTTGGCTTTGGTGAGGGGTGAGCATTCGGCTAGTAGGGAGAATTTGGGGTTTTCTCTTTTTATTTTTCTTTTGTGCCGAAATTGAACCACTCTCACATCTCAAACTTTGTATTTTGTTTTTCTCTTCTTTTCTCTCATCTGCCCAAATCCAAAATAGTCACCTAAGTTCCTTTACTCCTCATTTTCGTCCATTTCCCTTGTCTCTGAGCATCAAAGCCGAACCCTCATTTCACCTTAGTTTCTCTCTTTTGCGTTTTCTCTGAATCTCCTCAAGAACCGAAACCTCAAACCCCATTCCTCGTTTCTTCTTTGCATCTCTTCTTTTCTTGTCAGCCAAAACCTGTTGAAGCTTCAACCTTTGCCGAAAACCCATCAACTTTTCTCTTTTCTCTTTTAGCGTTTGGTCGAATATCATCTGTTAAGGATCACCCTTCGTTTCCATCTTTCTCTTTGCATAGTGGAATGCTTTCGGCATTTGGGTAAGTTCTTGGCCTTTGGCCGAATCTCCCTAACTCTCTCCCATTCTCTTTCCCTTTTCTCTATCGTTTTCTATAGGAAGAAAAGCCAGGATTTGACATCTGTTTTGGGTAGTTTTTTAGCCGAATTCCTTTGGCTTTCATAATCGTTTCTTCGGTTCTTGTAACAGCAGATCGCCGTTATCTATTCTCCTCCACTCCCAATCGATTCTGCTGGTGTTGTGGTAAGTGTCCCTACCGATTCAATCTTTTCTTATTGCGCTAAGTGCCGAAGGCAGAGATCCAATTCTATTTGATGTTTGGCCGAATGTAGGTGGGGTGTTGACGCTTTCTTTTGGACTCTCGGGATTCGGTTGGTTTGTAAATCGAGCCTGAAGCCTCGGGATTTGTCGATCTAGGTAAGGGCTTTCGCTCTATGAGTTACGTTAACCTCTTAGATTCAATTTCGTTACTTTAATCCGTTTAGTGATCAAGGTGTGTTCATGGACTCTAATGCCAGCCAAGCGGTAGGAGGGGTTGGATCTGTAAACCCAGCCTCTAAGTTTAAGAAGAGGGCTGTGTCTGCGGTTCGTGATTGGCTACCAGGTTGTGGGCTGACATCTGAGCAAGGTAGTAGACAGATAGCGGTGGTGTCGATTAACGATAGTGTCGACGTAGAGAGCGTGGTTTTACGAGTAATCAAGTGTGTAACTCTTACACACTTCATATGTTTAATGTGCTGTTATTTGTGATCTGTCAAAAGCCAAAATAACTGTAGGAATCGATAAGTTACCCTTGTGGGTAAAAGCAAGGACTCCGGGTAAGTCCATTTTGGTGGCTAACGTTAATTATCTCTGTTAAATCTGCATATGTCATATTTGATTACTCCTAAATGTTAAGCATGATGATGTTGTATTAAAAAGCATGTTCATGAGTATGGGTATGATGAGAGGAGGGGGAAGGTATGATTATCAGACTGTCACTAGTGGTTAGGTACCACACGTGGGTTGGCCCCACATATTAATTTTTTGTGACTAAGTCTCAGTGGTTTGGAACCACCAGTGGTTAGGTACCACATAAACTTATTTCTGTGACTCGTCCCAGTGGTTTGGTACCACAGTGGGTTGGCCCCACATGTTGATATAAGGGATTGTCACCAGTGGTTAGGTACCACAAGTGGGTTGGCCCCACACATGATTATTTGTGACTTCGGTCACCAGTGGTTAGGTACCACCAGTGGCTAGGTGCCACAAGGTGTAGAATTGGGTGTTCGGATGGGTAGGTTGGATGGATTGCATGACATACATGTTGCATATGAAACTGTGTGAGAGCTTAACATCTTTGGGGATGGGGATTTATACACTGAGTCTCGGTGACTCACTCCTTCCATTACATTTTGCAGATAATTCCTAGATCGCGAAAGTGGAGCCGGAATGGACTCGAGGTGGCCATGCTCATTATTTCGGGTTTTTACTTTAATGATTATTTTGGATTTATTTTATCTTAAGTTTGGATTTCGGTTATGTAATAAGGCCATTTAAATTTTTATTTTGGGGTTATTCATTTTGTTACATTTCTATAAACCGACGTTTAAACACTAAAGACATGCCTAATAAACTCGTAAAGTGGATGTTTTCAAAATTTTAACGAATTCTCGGGATTTCCAAAATTTTTACCGTCGGGTATTTATCAAACACGCAATAATAACAAGGTAACACTGTCTTCTTTAAAACTAAGTTTCGAAAGAATTTTAACCACTGGCTTCACACAACTCGGGTTTTATAAAATCAAAGGTTTTTCTTTTCAACATTGAGACGACAACTCGTTTTCCAAAAATGTTTTTTTTCTGTGACATGCCAGATTCGGTCGTAGCGTTTTGACCGGGTTTGGGGTGTTACACGTGTGGCCAATTTGGGGATTTTTGTCGACTTTCACACGATCGTGTCCCTCGGGCACACGGGCGTGTGGGATTGGGAAATAGGGTATTAGAGTTTTGGGGTCACATGGCCGTGTGACTGATTTGGGGATTTGGGGATTCCACACGGGTGTGTGTTGTGGGACACACGGTCGTGTCTGATGGCCACACGGGCGTGTGACACCTTCACATGGTCGTGTCTGCCCTGCACTTGATTTTATCGGAATTAGACAGTGTGTTACACGGCCTGTTCACACGGCCGTGTCCCTGCACCACACGGGCATATGCCTCTGTCACACGGCCGTGTGCCACTTCTCACGCGGGCGTTTGGATCCTCACACGGCCTGGATTGCTCCACACAGCCGGAGCACACGGGTGTGTGGCCGTAACGCGCCAAATCTTGATTATAAGGCGATTTGAGTGCAATCGCCATTCTATGTGTTCCAACCCTCGACTAAGCTTACTGAGGGTTGACATGACTCTGCCCTGACTGCGTTTTAAGTGTTATTCGTTCTTGGTTGTATGAAATGTTAGGTATCGAATCTGAGTGCACAAGTGTGCACGTTTACAGAATGAACGATCGATTGTAAGTGATTATACGGATGATTATGCGAAATTGAATTCTGAATTGGTGCATCCGCATTCATACATCTGCATACATACATTGGCATACATACATCTGCATATAAAGTATTTTGGGTTGGGATTTTGAAGAAAAAGGGAGATTTACGATCTGATCTGGCAGTTTTACTGTAACTCATCGGTATAGCGGATTACCACATTGCACTGTACCGCATGTACGTTAGCTACGCTACGTACCACTATCTGATCTGGCATTTTTACTGCAACTCATCGGTATAGCGGATTACCTCATTGCACTGTACCGCATGTACGTTAGCTATGCTACGTACCATTATCTAACTGGCGATTCATGCGCACGCCCGTACCACTCGCCATCGTATTGCAAAAATACAACTTATACGCTAGCTTTGCTGCGTAATTTACAATTTGGCAGTTTATCTACATTCTGATAGCCCAATTCCCTGAGGGTCGAGGGCGGTCCCAATTCCCTGAGGGTCGAAGACAATGCTGATGATCATCGTTACCGGGCAACCCGGGATGACATCCTGTGGAGTATAAGGTTGGATGGGCTTTTTGAGGTCCTACTCGTAGTGTAGGGATGGGTGGGTTGATTAAATCCCCATAGTAAGTGTAAGGTTGGACGGAGATGGTGTGTTGGTTGGATGAGTGGGTTATTTTGTAACTCATGTGCACTCATATGCATCTGATTGACACTGTGACTGAACGTGATTCCGCGATTGAATTTGATTGAATGTCTGACTGAAATATTTAAATGTCTGATTGTATTGTTTGACCGAAAGACACTCGTGCCTAAGAGAACCTGGTGTGATGGGCTAAGGCCGATCAAATTCTGATTTTGGAAAGGGCTTAGGCCTGGGTTGTAACTATTGAGAATTACTGATACTGTGTCTGATTAGGCCATATGACTGTAGAGTTACATATGGTGTACGTTTGGTTTGGGGTGAATTCGCTTAACTGTTATCTTTTTGTAAGTATGTTCAGTTACGAGGCTGCTTCCTGAGTTTTTCGATTACATTCTGTTTCCATTTCTGTGGTTTAACTGGTTTGTTCTCACACTGAGCTTGAGTAGCTCACCCCTCTTCATTTTTCTTCGGTACAGTGCGGATTACGGATCTTTGGACTCGGTATCACGGAGGTCTCGGACAGTTTTGGTGGAAATAAGTTATAAGCTTTTATTTTCCGGTTTTAATAGTTATTCGTTTAGGCTTGAACTGTAAGGAATTTTATAATGCTATGGTACAGTTTCTGTTTTATGATTTTATTCGTACATTTTATACTGTTAAACTTACTGATGAATTTTTTATGATTAAATGTTTTGATTTGCTTCGGGATAAACATTTTTGAAAATTAGATTTTGAGCGACTCGATTTGTAAAATTTTCTCACGATCACTTCGGTGATCAATGTAGCATTCCAAATTTGGTCTAGACTTCTAGGCCGGGTTTGGGGTGTTACATCGGAAGCTCGCAAAGGTTGGAAATCATTGGAGCATCATCACACTATCCACTAGCTTATTTTGGGTATATATATAACAAATCATTTTGGTATAATAGCATGTATAGGTTAACTTAGCCTTAATTTGCTTGATAATGATGTTTTGTATCCTAGCCATTGGAATGGCTAGTAATGGTCTATTTTGGTATTATGAAGTAGATTATTATGTAAATCATACATGTGATTTAAGTGAATGTGATAAAGATGCTAATGCTTAGATTAAATCAAGGTAAGAATATAAACATGTATGCCATGTTGAATGATGGAAATTGCTTAATTTAAATGCTTGAATTGGTTGGTACTTGGATGTAAGCATTAGTGCAGGTCATTGGTGTGATTTTTGGGTGAGAAATGAAGCTAGAAATGGCTTTATTTTGTCCACACGGCTAGACACACGGGCGTGTGTCTTGACCGTGTGTGACACACGGCCTGGTACATGGGCGTGTGGTTAGGCCGTGTGTCTCCTGCACCTAAATTTTGAGAAATAGAATGCTCAGAATTGAGTACACGGGTAGAGACACGGGCGTGTGTCTCAGCCGTGTGTGCTACATGGCCTGAAACACGAGCGTGTGTCTTGGCCTTGTGAAACTTGCACCTAATTTCGAAAGAATTTATTTAACCACACGGCCTAACACACGAGCGTGTGGCATGGTCGTGTGCACAAGTCAAAGAGTTACACGGGGTCGAACATGGCCTGTAGCACGGACGTGTCCTAAGGTCACTTGGATGTGTCCCTCGGACAATACGGGCGTGTGAGCCCTGCAATTTGGAAAATTTTTGTAATTTTGCGAAAAATTCTTAAAGTTTCCAATTAAGTCCCGACTCGATTCTAATGTTTGTATTGGACCTCGAGGGTCCATTTAAGGGAAGATATCAATAATCTCGATTAATAAATAGTAATTTACATGAATTATTTGTAAATGTTCTGAAATTTCTGGTAATGCTCTGTAACCCTATTTCGGCGACGGATACGGGTTAAGGGTGTTACAAAGGGCACCCAAAATATGGTGGCAAATGCCTTATCAATGAGGCCTCAAGAATCTGCAACTCAGCTGGTGCAATATAATGGTTCTATACTTATTTTTTATTTATGGGGCAAGGCTCAAGATTCTTGGTTGATGGACCCTAAGCTCCACAATCTATGTTTGGAAGTCTAACAATAACACTCTTTGCATCCCAAATATTCATAGGATGGTAAGGTGCTGAGAAGGAAGGGGAAATTTGTGATTGGCACACATGGAGACCTTAGGAAAGAGTTGTTTCAGCATTTTCATAGAGAGGCAATTGGTGGTCATTTAGGGTGCATGCTATAAAACACAGGTTAGCCAATTTAGTGTATTGGAAAGGTTTGTCCAAGGATGTCAAGCAATGACTGACCTCCTCCAGCCCTTGCCCATTCCTGATAGGGCTTGAGAAACAATGAACAAGGGTTTCATTGAAGGCCTCCCTGATTTAAAGGGTAAGGACATCATTTTGGTTTTCATTATCAGGCAAATATAGACATTTTACAGCCATGCCACATCCTTTCATTGTTATGTCTGTAGCTCGGGAGTACTTGCATCACATCTACAAATTGCATGAGGCCAAAAAGATAATTGACTCAGATTGGAACATAGTCTTTGTTAGTTAGTTTTGAAAAGAATTGTTTACAAGATTTGGTACCAAACTACACCTTTCTACATCTTATCACCTAAAGTCAGATGGCCAACTGAAGTTCTCAATATGTGTGTAGAAAACTACTTGAGGTGTATGACAAGTGAGAGACCAAGGGACTGGTTCACATGGTTACCCTTGGCTAAATGATGGTATAACACTGCCTTTCACTGATCTATTCAAACTTCCCCTTATGAGGCCCTTTATGGTCAAACTCCACCTCACCATTTACCCTATATGGTTGGTTTCTTTACTATGGGTAAGGTAGACAGAAGGCTACAACAAAGGGATGCAGTAAGAAGGCTTCTTCATTTCCACTTAAAAAAAGCTAAAGATCGAATGAAACAGTTTGTGGATTGTAAGAAAGGTGAGAGATCTTTTGAAGTAGGTGACTATGGTTATTTGAACTACAACCTATAGATAGACCACTGTGAGGAAGATTTTGAACTAGAAGCTTGCACTCAAGTTCTTTGACCCTTTTATTGTAGAAGCTAAGGTGGGAATTGTGGCATATCATCTCAAGTTACCACCAGGTTCCAACATCAATCCAATTTTACACGTTTCCTAGCTAAATAAGCATGTTGGGAAGGCCAAAATTCAATAGCATCTGCCTTTAGTGGGCACTAATGGAGTCTTAGCCAAAGAAACAGTTCAAATCCTAGAAAGGGGTATAACCAAGAGAGGCAATCAAGCTGTCACTAAGGTTTTCCATATCTGAGGATTCCACATAGGAGATATTGCAGGATTTGTAGCAGAAATTTCCCACTTTTGATCCTTAAGGACAATGATCTTTTGAGGGGTGGAGTAATTGTTATAGATGACTTTGTAGTTCTGTCTAAGTTTGAATTTCTGTTATGACATTTGCTTTTTATTATTGTTGTAAACGTGGCATTTTGGGAGGGAAAATTATAAGTGTGAAACAGTGAGTTTAACTTTAGTGAAACAGTACGCTTAGGGTCAATAGTTATACGGTGCGTTTTTTGCACCTTGCCAGCTGTGAATAACGACTCTTGTAACTGCCAGGGAATGTTGACGTTGTTTCCTTTCAGGTGAGTGTGGGAGAAAATGGAAGCTATGCGAAATTGTCGTGGAATTCAATTTTGTTTCTTTCTCTTCTTTTTTCTCTTTTTCTTTGTTTTCTTTTTCTACAAGGGTCCATATCATAGAAATGTTGATGCTTTTGTTGATCTTGTTTACTATATTAACTGAGTTCTAAATCTTGTATTAATGTCATTCATGTTGGATTGTTCTTACTGATTTATTAATTACTGTTATTTGTTTGTTCCAGTTTAGTCAAATCTCAAACTTGTTCTTATTAATTTCCATTGAATTTGTTCGCTATATTAATTGAGTTCTAAATATTGTATTAGTGATATTCATGTTGGATTGTTTTTATTGATTTATTAATTATTTTCATTCATGTTAAATTTGTTGACTGATTTACTCAGTATATATGCACCATGCTTCCATAGTTGCTTCCACAGTTCATATATTTTGTTCTTATTAATTTTCATTGAATTTATTTGTTATATTAATTGAATTCTAAATTTTGTATTAGTGTTATCCATGTTGATTGGTTATTACTAATTTATTAATTATTATCATTCATGTTAAATTTGTTCATATATTTTGTTCTTATTAATTTCAATTAAATTTGTTTGCTATATTAATTGAATTCTAAATCTTGTATTAGTGTCATTCATGTTGGATTGTTTTATTGATTTATTAATTGTTTGTTTATTAGTTCTAGTTTAATAAAATCCCAATTTAGTTAAATTCCAATATTATTCTCATTAATTTCCATTGAATTTGTTTGTTATATTAACTATGTTCTAAATATTGTATTAGTGTCATTCATGTTGGATTGTTCTTACTGATTTATTAATTATTGTCATTCATGTTAAATTTGTTGATAATCAGGATGTTCTGTGTAACGCCCCAAAAATCTCTTATATATTTATTTTCATATGTTTGTGACACAATTGTATGTCTGCTTCAGTGGTTAAGTGTTCTGGGAAGTGTCTGAGAGGTCCCAAGTTCAAGCATTAGCTTGGGCAAATTTTTGTTTTTAATTGAATAAACCCCTATCTCTAGCCAGTAGGCTTAAAAATAAATATTGGAAAAATATGTCAGAATGGGCTTGCTGGTCTGGTGGTTAAGTGGTGTGTTGGAGTTCTAGGGGTCTTGAGTTCGAATCCTTGCATGTGCAAGGGGGATGTTTTTTTTTGTACTTGTGCCGTGAGGGAGTTTGAAATATGGTAAAATACTGAGTGTTTGAGATGTGTGGGAGGTTGTGGACGGTTTGGGGTGTTTGGATTGAGTGGGGAGTCATGTGGAGAGATTTGAGGAGTAAAAATAGGAGAAATTAAGGGATTGTGATATGATTAGATTCTTCTTTTTCAAAATTCGGTTTTTCCTTCCCTAGTTTTGCTGAAGCCGAATTTCTTTGTTCTTTCTCTCCTACCGAAAGTTTCCTTTAGTTTTTCCCTCTCCATCTTTCTCTTTTATTTTATTCTCTTGGTTCTGTCGATTCCCTCTTTTCCTGGTTGCTGCGGATTTCTTTCGTTTCATAACCTTTTTCTTGTGGTCGCGACTTGTTTCTTCAATATCTTTGAGAAGTGACGGTAAGTTTTGCTATTATAGCTTCCATCCTATTGTTGTTCTTTGTCTAATGGGAGTTCTATTTCTGGTTAGGAGACCTTTAGGCGACTGTAGAAATTTTGGGCGGTGTCGTTTAATTGCAAATCCATTGTTGTTCGTCGAAGGTAAGGTTGTCTATAGTTTCTGGAAATTGTTTGTTCTTAATGCTTCGATTAAAAGTGACTGATTGGAGGGGTACTTTTGTTTCCTGCTTGGTTGCAGCCGAATTATTGTTCCTTTGGCCTCTGTCTTTGCCACTTTCAATAGTCATTTTCCCATTCCACGTTTTCGCGCATTCGGTAAGTGAGGTGCGCCTTCTTTTGGTTAGTCAATTAAGGGTTTACTAAAGGTTGTTTTATGGCTAGGACTCGATCAAAGAGCAGTGGGCTGTTGATTGACACTTTGGCAGTAGGGAATCGCCATTCTATTTTTCGTCTGGGGTCTTGGAGTGCTCGTGGTTGGGTTAGCAGCGAAAATAGACCAGGTGTGTAACCACAACACTGGAAACTAAAATCGGCAAAAAGTCGAAAAGTGAGACTGTCGACACCACATAGGTGTGTAGCCGCCTGTGTGGTAGGCCGTGTGACCGAACACGAGCGTGCGATCAACAAGGCTGGCCATGTGCAATTCATGGGCCGGGTCGAATTGGGTCATGTGGGCCACACGAGCATGTGGGCCCCACACGGGTGAACCACACGGGCGTGTGGGCCTATATTAGCATGTAATATGGGCCTGTGGGCCTATTTTCACTGTTTGACTGCTAAGGTTGCACGGGTCGCCCGAGTCGACTGTGGACCTACAGTAGTGTCGGTAAGCTTACTTAGACCCCTAATTGACTGAAATGATTGTATAACTGATATGAATAAGCATGATGATGTTCCACTGATTTGATACTGTATGCCCTGATTACATGCATGATATTATGTTATAGCATATCATATTTGTATATTGCATTGCATTGGGTTGGGGGTTTATTTTGATCGGAAGAAGTGTACTGAATGACCTCGAGCCTAATTTACTGGCAGCTCAGCTGCAAACTACTGTCTAGTGCCGCATTCGGTACTTTTTGGAGTGTAGGGATGGGTGGGTTGATTATATCCCCACTTGGAGTGTAGGGTTGGATGGAGATGGAGTGTAGAGGCTGGCTAGGTAGGACCTATATACTGTATAATCTGTTACTGTACTGATTATTGTTACTGTAATGGGCCAAGGCCCAAACATATGATTGCTCCTGTGCTGAGATGGGCTAAAGCTCAAACTGATATTGTCACTGATACTGAAAAGGGGTTAGGCCCAGACTATGATTGGTTTTTGTCTGTTTGCTTTATATGGGATTACACACTGAGTTTTCGTAAACTCACCCTTCTGATTAGACTGTTTTTGGTAATCCCCAGACATATGCGGATCGGTGCGACAGAGGACTCAGCAGTGGCCACACGACCTATTTAATTCGACTTAGTACTTAATTATATTTTTGATTTTATTTTGGGGGGTATTTTACTGTAATAATGGCCTCTTTGGATTTTTACTTTTAATTTGGGGTTTCTATTGTTTTGATTTATAACTGCTAGTAGTAGGGATAATCGAGTTTTCAAAACAAATCAAACGTTTTAACAAAATACGCACAAATATGCAAACTATTTTAAAAAGCTTCCGCAATAAGTGACGTTTTGAAAATTAACAACGTTTTGAAAGAGAATAACTTTTGAATTTGAATCACGTTTGAAATTGATCGACAAGTATTAGAATTAACATAAGAAAGTGTAAAGAAGTGATAAAGAAATGAGGTTTTTGACGACAACTCACTTTTCGAAAAACACTACTATGTGACACCGCCAGATTCGGCCATAACGTCTAGGCTGGGTTTGGGGTGTTACATTCTTGACCTCATTGAACAGGTCTGTTGGATTGCGTAGACTGTTGTTTATTTGTTCCAGTTTAGTTAAATTCCGATCTTGTTCTTATTAATTTCTATTGAATTCGTTTGCTATATTAACTGAGTTCTATATCTTGTATTAGTGTCAATCATGTTGGTCAGGATGTTCTAGATCTCATTGAAAAGGTCTGTTGGATCTTACAGACTGTTATTTGTTTGTTTGTTAATTCCAGTTTAGTTAGCTCTCAATCTTGTTCTTATTAATTTCCATTAAATTTGTTTGCTATATTAATTGAGTTCTAAATCTTGTATTAGTGTAATTTATGTTAGATTGTTATTACTGATTTATTAATTATTGTTATCCATTTAGAATTTGCTAACTGGTTTGCTTGATATTTATGCACAATCCTTCCACTACTGCTTCCACAGTTCATATATTTTGTTCTTATTAATTTTTATTGAATTTTTTGCTATATTAACTAAGTTCTAAATCTTGTATTAGTGTTATTCATGTTGGATTGTACTTACTGATTTATTAATTACTATTATTTGTTTGTTTGTTAAATCTCAGTTTAGTTAAATCTCAATCTTGTTCTTATTAATTTCCATTGAATTTTTTTCTATTAATGTTTTATTGTGTTTTGCTCAATACTTTTTTAGATCAAATATTATATTTTTTTAACACTACTAACAAGTTATATATAACAACTTTTTTAGTTGCCAATACTCGTCAATTCAGTGGCCTCCAATGAAACTGTCTGTCCATCTCCCACTTCATTTGTCAACTTCTCTGCTCCAGCTTTCAGTCGTCGCTGTCGCCATCCTACTAGTTTGCTCGGTATATATGCACCATGCTTCCCATTCTTCTTTCATAGTTGATGTGTCTCTAACTAACTATGATCACAATAAAGGCAAGCGCACTTATCGTTTAATAGTATAGTTATGGTAAGACCGGAAATATCGTATCCACAAGGACCAAGAGTACTAGTAATTACTAAGCCTAAGAATTGGAGTGATTTCTTTTAAACTAAAATTAGTTAAAAGCACGACATAGAATGAATTGGGAAAATACTTTTTCGACAACTTTATGAGATAGGCAATACCCAAGGAAGAATCCACCTATACTTCACTTATTACTTTTGATTCATACGATTTATTCACTTGACTTAATCCGTAGAAATCCCTAATTTATGTTAATATCTCTTTCGAGACTAAAAACAACTGACTCTAGGTTGATTAATTGAAATCTCTTTCTAATTAAAACCCCTATTGTCGCATTAACTCGATCTATGGATTCCTTTATTAGATTTGACTTTAATCTGACAGATTTTCGTCGCCCTATTTCTAGGGTTGCAATCAACTCCGCTTAATTGTGTTGATCTACTCTTAAACAGGGACTTTTGCTCCTCTAAATAAGCACATTCGACTTGAATTAATAACCTGAATTATCAAAACAAGAATAAGAACTCACAATTAAGAATAAGAACAAGTATTTATCTTACAAATCAAATAGTAATAAGATCCGTCTTAGGTTTCATCCCCTTAGGTATTTAAGGGATTTAGTTCATACTGATAGAGGGAAACTACTTAAAATAAGGAAAACAACAAAACTTAAGAAAACCCAAAAACTTCAAGAGAAATTGATAGGAGATCTTCAGTCTTGATGGAGATCCTTCTTCCGAGCTACTCCCAATGGCTGTCTTCGAGTATTTTCTGTCTTCTACTCTGCGTCTCTTTTTAGGTCCTCCCCTAAGGTGTTTATATAGGCTTTGGAACACCTTCCTTGGTCCACAAGTAGTCTTTTCCGAATAGAATTAGCCTTGGGTCCGGCAGGGACACGCCCGTGTGACACGCCTGTGCGTGATAGCTTAGGCCGTGCTTGATTCTGCTCATCACACACGGTCGTGTGATATGCAACTTAGGCCGTGCTTGATTATGCTCATCACACACGGCCATATGATCTTCCCGTGTGAGATAGTCCAGGCCGTGTTGATTTTCGAGGTAGGCCCATTTTGTCCCTTTTTGGCCCGTTTCTCGTTCTTTTCGACTCCCTAAGCTCTCCTGAGTGTAAAACATGAAATTAAATGATTAGGAGCATCGATTTCATCAAATCTAATGAAAATTCATCCAAAAATAAGCTAAGAATGGGGTCAAAATATGTATAAATTATGGTTTATCAACAGTTCATATATTTTATTCCTATTAATTTTCATTGAATTTGTTTACTATATTAATTGAGTTCTAAATTTTGTATTATTGTCATTCATGTTGGTCACGATGTTCTGGACCTCATTGAAAAGGTTTGTTGGATCTTATATATTGTTATTTATTTTTTTTCTTAATTCCAGTTTAGTTAAATCTCAATATTTTTCTTATAAATTTTCATTGAATTTGTTTGCTATATTAACTAAGTTCTAAACTTGTATTAGTGTCATTCAAGTTTGATTGTTATTACTGATTTATTAATTACTTTCATTAAAGTTAAATTTGTTGTCTGGTTTGCTCGGTATATATGCACCATGCTTTCATTGTTGTTTCCATAGTTCATATATTTTGTTCTTATTAATTTACATTGAATTTGTTTGCTATTATGAACTGAGTTCAAATTCTTTTATTAGTGTCATTCATGTTGGATTGTTATTACTGATTTATTAATTACTATTATTTGTTTATTTGTTTGTTCCAATTTAGTTAAATCCCAATTTAGTTAAATCTCAATCTTGTTATTATTAATTTCCATTGAATTTGTTTGTTATATTAACTCAGTTCTAAATCTTGTATTAGTGTCATTAATGCTGGACTGATCTTACTGATTTATTAATTATTGATTTATTAATTATTGTCATTCATGTTGAATTTGTTTCCTTAATGTTTTCTTGTGCAGTGCTGGTCATTTTGACTTTTCTTTTTATTCGATGATTCAATATTTTACTCAATTTTTTATATTAAATATTATACTTTTCGAACACTACTAAAAAGTTATATATAACAACCTTTTCAGTTATCAATACTCGTCAATTCTGTGACCTCCAGCACCGCTGCCCGTCTATCTCTCGCTTTCTTTATCAGCTTCTCTGCTCCAGCCTTCAATCATCGCCATCATCGTCTCACTGGTTTGCTCGGTATTTATTCACCATGCTTCCCCTGCTAATTCCACAGTTCATATATTTTATTCTTATTAATTTCCATTGAATTTGTTTGTTATATTAATTTAGTTCTAAATCTTGTATTAGTATCATTCATGTTGGATTCTTCTTTACTGATTTATTAATTATTGTCATTCATGTTGAATTTGTTGATAATCAGGTTGTTCTGGACCTTATTGAAAAGGTTTATTGGATATTATAGATTGTTATTTGTTTGTTTGTTAGTTCTAGTTTAGTTAAATCTCAATCTTGTTTTTATTAATTTCCAGTGAATTTGTTTACTATATTAATTGAATTCTAAATCTTGTATAAGTGTCATTAATGTTGGTAAGGATGTTCTAGACCTTATTGAAAAGGTTTGTTGGATCTTACAAACTGTTATTTGTTTGTTTGTTAGTTCCAGTTTAGTTAAATCTAAATCTTGTTTTTATTAATTTCCATCAAATTTGGTTGCTATATTAACTGAATTCTAAATATTTCATTAGTGCCATTAATGTTGGTCTGGATGTTCTGGACCTCATTGAAAAGGTTTGTTGGATCTTACACTGTTATTCGTTTGTTTGTTACTTCCAGTTTAGTTAAATCCCAATCTTGTTCTTATCAATTTTCATTGAATTTGTTTGTTGTATTAACTGAGCTATTAATCTTGTATTAGTGTCATTCAAGTTGGATTGTTATTATTGATTTATTAATTATTTTCATTCATGTTGAATTTTTTTATTGGTTTGCTCGGTATATATGCATCATGCTTCCATTGCTGCTTCCACAGTTCATATATTCTCTTCTTATTAATTTACATTTAATTTGTTTCCTATATTAACTGAATTCTAAATCTTGTATTAGTGTTATTCATGTTGGATTGTTCTTATTGAATTATTAATTAATATTATCTGTTTGTTAGTTAAATCCTAGTTTAGTTAAATCTCAATCTTGTTTTTATTAATTTCCATTGAATTTGTTTGCTATATTAACTGAGTTCTAAATCTTGTATTAGTGTCATTCATGTTGGATTGTTCTTACTTATCTATTAACTACTGATTTAGTAATTATTTTTATTCATGGTGAATTTGTTGACTGGTTTGCTCAGTATATATGCACTATGCTTCCACTGCTGCTTCCACGGTTCATATATTATTTTCTCATTAATTTTCATTGAGTTTGTTTCCTATATTAACTTAATTCTAGATCTTGTATTAGTGTTATTAATGTTGGATTGTTCTTACTAATTTATTATTGTTATTCATGTTGAATTGTTCATATATTTTGTTCTTATTAATTTCCATTGAATTTGTTTGCTATATTAACTGAGTTTTAAATCTTGTATTAGTGTAATTCATGTTGGATTGTTCTTACTGATTTATTAATTGTTTGTTTGTTAGTTCCAGTTTAGTTAAATTTTTATTTAATTAAATCTCAATCTTGTTCTTATTAATTTCCATTTATTTTGTTTGCTATATTTAACTGAGTTCTAAATCTTGTATTAGTGCAATTCATGTTGGATTGTTCTTACTGATTTATTAATTATTGTTATTCATGTTGAATTGTTGGTCATTTTGACTTTTCTTTATATTCGATAATTCAATGTTTTCCTCAAATTTTTAGATAAAATATTATATTTTTTAACACTACTAACAAGTTATATATAAAAACCTTTTTAGTTGCCAATACTCATCAATTCAATGACCTCCAACGCTGCTTCCCGTTCGTCTCTTGCTTCCTCTGTCAACTTCTCCTCTCCAACCTTTAGTCGTTGTCATGGTCGTTCCACTTGTTTGCTCGATATATATGCACCATACATCTCCTGCTGCTTCCACAGTTCATATATTTTGTTCTTATTAGTTTCCATTGAATTTGTTTGCTATATTAATTGAATTCGAAATCTTGTATTAATGTCATTCATGTTTGATTGTTATTACTGATTTATTAATTATTGTCATTCATGTTGAATTTGTTGACTAGTTTGCTCGGTATATATGCATCATGCTTCCATTGCTGCTTCCACAGTTTATATATTTTGTTCTTATTAATTTCCATTGAATTTGTTTGCTATATTAACTGAGTTCTAAATCTTGCATTAGTGTTATTCATGTTGGATTGTTCTTACCGATTTATTAATTATTGTTATTTGTTTGTTAGTTAGTTCTAGTTTAGTTAAATCCCAATCTTGTTCTTATTAATTTTCATTGAATTTGTTTGTTATATTAATTGAGTTCTAAACTTGTATTATTGTCATTCATGTTGGATTGTTTTTACTGATTTATTAATTATTGTTATTCATGTTGAATTTGTTGACTGGTTTGCTCGGTATATATGCACCATACTTCCACTGCTACTTCCACAGTTCATATATTAGGTTTCAAAAATCTTTCTCAATATAAACAACAAGATTATATGTAAGAAACTCATCCTCCATTTTATTACGAAGCCTTGTTTTGGCAATTTTATCGCTGAAAATGCTCTTTTTTTTGTTGCAGCTGAAACAAGAAAAGTCAATAGAAGACAGATTAATCTATCAACAATAAAATATACCTTTAACATCTATGTCTCTATTAATCCTTGTCAAAGATAAGAAATTGTGGACAGATTTTGCAATGTAACGCCCCAAAAATCTAAGTATTTATCTTTGCATGTTTTTATCACAACTGTGTATTTGATTCAGTGGTTAAGTTATTTGGGTGTGTTTGGGAGTGTCTGAGAAGTCTTGGGTTCAAGCCTGGGCTTGTGCAAAAAGTTTTATTTTTAGGGAATAAACCATTGTCTTTAGTTAGTAGGCTTTTAAATTATTGTGTGTATAACAAGACATAAAAAGCCTGCTAGTCTAGGGGGTAAGTGGCATGTTACCTATGCCAGAGGACTGGTGTTCGAATCTTGGTGGGAGCAGCGGAGTATTTATTTTGCTGCTATGTCGTGGGGGGAGTTGTAGTTGACTGAGACACTGAAGTGGTTGGGAGGAATTCAAATTGAGTGGTTGAGGGGAGGTGTGATCAGGTGGAGAGATTTCAAGAGGGATTTTAGGAGGAAATCAACGGAAGTGAGGGGAGAGGACGAGTTGTGCTGAAATAGGACTGTGGGCACTCAAGAATTCAGCTAGAGGGGTGCTTCCCATTTTCGGTTTTGCTTGGTATGTGTTGTTCTCTCTGCCGAAATCTCTCCCCCCATTTTCGGTTTTTGCATTGTTTTTTCTCTTTTTGGCCGAATGTGGTAGGAGTTTTCGGGCATTCTTCTGTTGCACTTTTTGACAACCTTTCTCTTTGGCCAAATACACCTTTTCTTTTCTTTTCATCTCCTCTTCTCTTCTTTCTCCGTGTTGGCCGAATATACCTTATTTGCCTCATTCGATTTCTCTTCTCTCTTCTCCCTAAATCGTTTCCCCTTATCATTCCTGTCTGGTTGGCACCCAGGCTGATTCAATCACTATTTTGTTTTCGAGTTAGCGATTATTCTCTGAAAAATCGGTAAGAGCACTCGACTCTTTCTTGCTATCTTTTAATTTGTATTAAGTCTCCTCCTTTCTTACACTGTTAAAGCCGAATACTCTTGTGTTGCTCTCGGTTTTCTTAGAACTTCTCGAGGAGTAAAGGAGTCGCAAGTTGTAGTGAAGCGCCCGAAACCCTTCTTTCATCACTCGATCAATGGTAACTATTTTGTCTTGCATTGTGGGTAAAGGCCGAATGCTCTTTCCCCTACCTTTGGGGTTCTGTGATGCTGTAAGTTATTATGTATGGATTTAAGCCATGTATAAACAACTCTGACTAAGAGAATCCGCTTGTAACGCAGATATCTGTCAAGGAGGTGGTAATCAACCCTCGTCAGTGGTCTAAGACGGCTAAGCTACCTTTGCTCAACCAAGGCAAGTGTGGTGCTCACGGTTATTCACACGTTTTCGCAAACATGTGTGTAAACACTACCCAAATCGTAAACCGAAAAAAGCCAGAAAAATATAATAATTGACGCTACACGAGCGTGCGCTCGCTCACGTGGTAAACTGAATGCCCAAAACGTGGGCGTTAGATTGTTGAGGCCACCACGAGCGATTTCGTGGTCTTAGGCCGTTTTCGGCCACATTGGGCCGAAATGGGCCCAACGGGCTTGTGGGCCCCACACGGGTAAACCACACGAACGTGTGAAGAAAATTGGGTAAAACTATGTAATTTTCATGACCGAGACCAATTCTGGGCTATGTGGGCCACACGGGCGTGTGGGCCCACATGGGCTCGCATTATGGGTCTTGGGCCCATTTTCACTATTTGACTGTAAAGGTTACACGGGTCGCCCGAGACGACTGTGGACCTACTGATGGGTCGGTAAGTACACCTAGACCCCAAACTGATAAAATGACTGTTATGCCCCTATGGTAAAATGACTGTTATACCCCTATGGTAAAATGACTATTATGCCCCTATGATATTAATTGACTGTATGTCTTATGTTATGTATGACTGTATATGAGCATGCCACGACATATATATGTTGCATCCATGTATGATATGTTGCATGGGGATGCGATTATTATGATTGGAGGAAGTGCACTGTACTGGCAGCTCTACTGCAAATACTGTTTAGTGCCGCAACCGGTGCTAATATTGGAGTGTAGGGATGGGTGGGTGATTTTATCCCCACATGGAGTGTTAAATTTGGACAGAGTGGAGTGTAGATTTGGATGGGTAGGATTTTTGATTGCATGCCTAAGCGACATCGTCATTTGTTATGGGCTAAGGCCCACACTGATACTGATATTGTAATGGGCTAAGGCCCAACTGATCTGAATTGTTGTTGATTTGGGCTTAGGCCCAGTCTGTACTTGCCTATGACATGTTTGGCTATTTGATTATATTGGGTTACACACTGACTTTTCGTAAACTCACCCCTCTGTTTATCTGTACATGTAACCCCTAGTCTTAGGCAGATCGGTGCTGCGAGGGATTCGGAGGTGGCCACACAACCGCACCTGCTTTTATATTTGAGTTTTATTTCCAATAAATTTAATTTGGGTATTTTTTTATAATAAGGCCTCTTTAAATTTTAACTTTTAATTTGGGGATTTTTACTTATTTTAACTCACATCTGAGTAGTAGTAGGACGCAGTTTTTCAAAAGATAATTGTTTTTCAAAACACCACGTTTTCGTAACATACTATACAAGCTTCCGCATCAAACATTGGTTTTAAAGTATAGTAACAAACTAATATGAACAACGTTCTACTAAAAACAACCTGAGTTTTAAAAAAACAAGATACCCTAAAGTTTTTCGTTAAGATCATAAACGAGATTTAATAACGGAATGGATTTTTCCAAAGAAATTATGTTTTTGAAATACACTTCAATGTGATACCGCCAAATTCGACCATAATGCCTAGGCTGGGTTTGGGGTGTTACATGCAATTTCGGATGATTTGGAACATTTTGCTTATAATGTTGCAGTTAATACTTTAAGATTACTTTCTCTTACTCAATGAAATCAAGAGGATAATATTTTTCCACAAGACAACAAATACCATCCATATTGAAGGATTTATAAGTATCCTTAGGAATTGATAAACCGTAAAAGTAACATATTTTAATCCCACATTTAGCATACTTTTGGATTATTTATCCCCTGATTTATGTAAAAAGGTGCTCTTAATCCTTTCTTTTCATGTTTTATACTCAGGAAAGCACCGGAGGATGGAAAGAACGAGAAACGGGCTCAAAACGGACCAAATTAGGCCAAAGTGAAAATCGACACGGCCTGGACCTGAGCCAACACGGCCGTGTCTCCTTGATAGACTAGAACACGGCATGATCACGATTTACACGGGCGTGTCACCTCATTACAGTCTGAACACGGCCTAAAGACGATTCACACGAGCGTGTGCCATGGCCTTGTCCCTGTCGTGGAGAAGATCAATTTCACTCGGAAAAGGATACTTAGGGGCAAAAAAACCTATTTCAAAAGCCTATATAAACACCCTAAGTATAACCTATAAGAGGGCGGTGAGCTAGGCCAAGGAGCCGAGCCGAAAAGGTCAGATTTGTGGGAATTACTCGAAGATAGCCAGTTGATCCATCTCAAGAAGCCAGAATTCTACTCAAGACGGTGGATCTCTCCTTCAATTCCTTCAGAGGGTTTTAGGGATTTCTTATGTTTTTTTTATCTTTTCTTACGAGATGTTTTCTTTTATTGTTATGAACTAAACCCTTGAGATACAGAAGGGGATGAAACTTAGATGAATCTTGTTATCGTTTCTTTGAACTATATGATAAATACTTGATTTGTTCTTAATTATGTGTTCTTAATTCTTGTGTTAATATTTCGGGATATTGATTCAAGTTTGATGTGCTTAGGTGGAGGAGCAAAAGTCCCGCTTAAGAGTAGATCTAGCATAATTAAGCGGAGTTGATCACGCGCCTAGAGATAGGGTGACGAGATTTTGCCGGATTAGGGTGAAACCTAATATGGGAGTCCATAGATCGAGTTAATGCAATTCTAGGGGTTTTAATTAGAAAGAGATTTCAATTAATCAACCTAGGGTTAGACGTTATTAAGCCGAGAGAGGGTTTAATATACATTAGGGAGTCTTACGGATCAAGTCAAGTGAATAAATCGTCTGGTTCAGAGTTAGATAACAAGTGAAGTCTAGGTGGATTCTTCCTAAGGGTATCATCTTAATCAACTGAGTTTTTCCAATAGTATTTCCCCGATTCATTCTTTCTGTCTTTGCGTCTTTAGCTTAGTAGTTAGTTAAATTTAGACTAAATAACAACTTCACTTATTTTAGGCTAGATAATAAAAAGAAAGTTAGTATTAGTACTTTTGGTTCCTTTGGTTTCGACAATCCAGTCTTGCCTAAGCTATACTACTGTTCGATAGGTGCGCTTGCCTCAAATCGTTGTCATAGTTAGTTTCCAGGTTCGATCATTCTTTTTATAAATTTAAAACTCTAAAATTACAATGATCAAGTTTTTGGTGTCACTGCCGGGGAACCAAAATATTAAGAATGCTCTATTTTTATTACTTTAGCCATTATTTTCCGCAATTTTATTTTTATTTTGTTTTTAACTTTGCTAAATTTTTCTTTCTTTCTTTTCCTAGCAGGTTCCTCTAGTTTATGACTAGAAGGAACCCGAGAGGACCACTAGTATATGACAATGATATTGAAGCTACCGCTCGCAGGAATCGCAGAGAAATTAGGCGAGCCTTAAATTACACAGAAATAGAGCGAGAAGGCAGATCCAATCCTACTGAAGGGATGGACGAGAACAATCCACCACCACAAGATGTGGCAGAAAATAATTCTCCGCGTACTATGTATGATTATGCTAAACCTCATTTAACAGGAGCATAATCAAGTATTGTTAGGCTTGCTATAGCTGCTAATAATTTTGAATTAGAGCCTAACACTATACAAATGATTCAACAATTTGTTCAATTTGATGGTTTACAGGACAAAGACCCAAATACTCATATAGCTAACTTTTTAGAGTTCTGTGATACCTTCAAAATAAATGGCATTTCTGATGATGCCATCCGTCTTGATTATTTCCCTTTTCATTAAGGAATAAAGCTAAACGATGGTTAAACTTCGTTACCACGAGGGTCAATCACTACATGGGATCAAATGACCGAAAAATTTTTATTAAAATATTTCCCACCGGCCAAAATGGCCAAATTACGGAATGATATCTCTTCTTTTGTGCAGATGGATTTAGAAACATTATACGACGCATGGGAGAGATACAAGGATCTCTTGAGAAGGTGTCCGCACCATGGTTTACCCTTGTGGCTCCAAGTCCAAACTTTCTATAACGGTGTAAACCCTCAACGAGACAACTAATTGATTCAACCGCGGTGGAACCACGAACAATGAGAACTCCTAAAGCAGCCTACGAGGTTAATTGAAGAAATGTCCTTAAAAAGCAATCGGTGGCGGGTTACAAGGACAAAACCAAAAAATTCACCGGAGTTTTCAACCTCGACACAGTAACCATGCTATCAACACATGTAGAGATGATGAATAAAAAGCTTGATAGTTTGTGTTCTTCGCAGTACATCCGATGAATGATGCGACACAAGTGGAGCTGTGGCGAATCACGAGTACTCACCCTACCAACCAAGGTGCAGAAAGCGAAACAGATGAACTATATAGGTAATAATTTCAGATCTAATAATAATTCTTATAGTAATACTTATAATCCAGGTTGGAGGAACCACCCAAATTTTTCATGGGGAGGTCAAGGAAATCATGGAACTCAGAGACAACAAGCTCCTCAAAATTTCCAAAATCAGCCCTATCCACAGGAAAAGAGGCCGAACCTTGAAGAGATGCTGACAAAATTCATGGCAGCCACAGATAACCGTCTCCAAGACACTGAAACCACCCTTAAGAATCAACAAGCATCGATCAAAGGGATCGAGAATCAAGTCGGGGAACTTACTAATTCAGTTGAACAACTTACTAAGATGGTTTTGAAATTCGATCGAGAGATTTTTCTAAAAGGAAAGCAATGTAAAGGCGGTTACACTTTGAGAAGTGGGAAGGAGTTAGTCGAACCAAAGAAAAAAATACCACATGAAGATGACAAAGCAAAGGATGAGGAGTTGAGGATGTAACTCCGGTGCATGCAAAGAAAGTAAACCACCAATCCCATACCCAAAGCAAAGTTGAAGAAAGGCCGATTAGATGCCCAATACAAGAAATTTCTTAAACTTTTTAAACAAATACATATTAACTTACCCTTTGTTCAAGCCATTTCACGAGATGCCGACGTCATAAAATTCTTAAAAGAACTCTGACGAATAAAAGGAAGCTCGAAGAAATATCACAGTGGAGCTTAATGAAGAATGTTGACCATCCTCCAAAACAAGTTACCAACCAAATTAAAAGACCAGGAAGTTTTACTATTCCTGTTTAATTGGTAGTTTAAATATTAAGAAAGCATTAGTTGATCTAGGTGCCGATATTAATTTAATGCCTTATAAAATGTTTAAACAACTAGATCTGGGGGAACCAAAACCCATTTGGATGAGTATTCAGTTAGCTGATAGATCTATTAAATATCCTAGAGGAGTTATCGAAGACGTCTTGGTAAAAATTGATAAATTTATTTTCCCTGTTGATTTTGTTGTGCTTGACATGGATGAGGACATTGAAGTTCCTTTAATTTTAGGGCGCCCTTTTTTAGCTACTGCTAGGGTTATTATCGATGTAGGTGATGGTAAACTTGCATTAAGGATAGGCGAGGAGGAAATTATTTTTCAAATTTATGACGCCATGCGATATTCTAGAGAACAAGATGATTCTGTTATTTTTTGATACCACCGATCATATCATTCAAAACTCATTACAGAAATTATACATGATGACACGATGGAACTGTGCGACTCAAGAAGAGGGGAAGAAGATGAAGTTGTGAGCTAAATTTGAATACATCTCCATCTAGACATACGGAAGAATAGAGCATTAAAGTCAATGACGAACTAAAACAAAAACCCTCCATTGATGAGCCGCCCAAATTAGAATTAAAACATTCTTGAAACACTTAGAATATGCATTCCTCGGGGACAATTCTACGCTACGATAATTATCTCTTGAATTAGAACCCAAGGAAAAAGAGGGGCTGATACAGGTACTAAGAGAACATAAAAGAGCCATAGCTTGGAAAATCTCTGACACTAAGGGAATAAGCCCATCATTTTGCACCCACAAAATTTTAATGGAAGAGGAATACAAGCCATGTGTGCAACCTCAACGACGATTGAATCCCAATGTAAAAGAAGTTGTGAAAGCTGAGGTAATTAAACTTCTATATCTTTGGAATAATTTATCCTATTTTTGACAACAATTGGGTAAGTCCTGTGCGAGTTGTTCCAAAGAAAGGAGGCATGCGGTGGTAGCCAGCGAAAAGAATGAACTAATTCCCACCGAGCAGTCCACAGGTTGGAGAGTGCGCATTGATTATAGGAAGTCTGAGCGACGCCACTAGAAAAGATCACTTCCCTCCCGCGCCTTCATTGATCAAATGTTAGAAAGGTTATCCGGGCATATGTACTATTGCTTCCTAGATGGACTTTCCGGTTATTTCCAAATCCCAATAGCTTTGAAGATCAAGAGAAAACAACATTCACATGCCCATACGGCAGTGCGTTTACTTATCGTAGAATGCCTTTTGGATTATGTAATGCTCCTACTACTTTTTCAGCGTTGCATGTTGGCAATCTTTTGTGAACTTGTGGAAGACATTATAGAGGTATTCATGGATGATTTTTCGGTATTGGTAATTCTTTCCATCTTTGCCTTAAAAATTTAAACGAGTTCTAATGAGATGTGAAGAAACAAACCTTGTTTTAAATTGGGAAAAATGTCACTTTATGGTACAAGAGGGAATTATATTGGGACATAAAATCTCTAGTATAGGAATCGAGGTAGATAAAGCAAAAGTCAAAACCATAGAAAAATTACCTCCTCCTAGTTCAGATTAAGGCTATTAGAAGCTTTTTAGGACATGCAGGATTTTATAGAAGATTTATTAAAGATTTTTCTAAAATAGCTAAGCCTCTAACGAAATTGCTAGAAAAAGATGTACCTTTTAATTTCAATCAGGAATGTTTAGATGCATTTAATATCCTTAAAGAGAAGTTAATAAATGCCCCAATTATAATTGCCCCGATTGGAATCTTCCTTTTGAACTAATGTGTGATGCAAGTGATTTTGCGATGAGGTGCGATTTTAGGATTTGCGAAGAGACAAGCACTTCCGACCAATCTATTACGCCGACAAGACATTAACAAACCAGTGCAAGAAAATTATACCACCACTGAAAATGAATTACTA
This sequence comes from Gossypium sturtianum, assembly GCA_025698515.1. NCBI lineage: Eukaryota > Viridiplantae > Streptophyta > Magnoliopsida > Malvales > Malvaceae > Gossypium > Gossypium sturtianum. The sequence continues at coordinate 111,800,890 of CM046953.1, forward strand.
GCTGTGGTCTTTGCATTTGATAAATTCAGACAATATTTAGTATTATCTAAAGTTGCTGTTTACACTAACCACTCCGCTCTTTGTTATCTTTTAACTAAACCTGATGCAAAACCTCGACTCATAAGATGGATTTTACTTTTACAGGAATTTGATTTGGAAATACAGGATAAGAAGGGACCTGAAAACCTTGCAACAAATCACCTCTCCAGGCTTGAGAACCCACATATCGAAGAGCTCGACGAAAGAGAGATAAACGACTCGTTCCCTGAAGAACAACTCTTTTCTATAACCAACTTCGAGGTACCATGGTTTGCAGATATTGCGAATTATTTAGCGGCTAACATCTTACCTAAAAGGTTAACACATCATCAAAAGAAACGATTCTTTGCTAATGTGAAAAACTATTTTTGGGAAGATCCTTTTCTTTTCCGCATATGTGCAGATCAAGTAATTCGGAGATGCATTACAAGGGCAGAAGCAAGCAAAATCTCGGAACATTGCCATTCGGGACCTTCAGAAGACACTACTGAGTGGCATTAAGACAACACATAAAATACTCGAATCAGTTTTTATTGGCCCACTCTATTCAAAGATGCCAACGGTATGTCGCCGTGTGATAAATGCCAAAGAACAAGTAATGCTTATAAACGTGATGAAATGCCTCAAACATATATGCTATCATGTGAAATATTTGATGTATGGGGTATTGATTTTATGGGTCCATTCCCTAGTTCATTTGGAAATAAATACATCCTAGTGGCAGTTGATTACATGTCAAAATGGGTGGAAGCTGAAGCTTTACCTACCAATGATGCTAGAGTAGTAGTTAAGTTTCTCAAGAAACTGTTCTCTCGATTTGGAACACCTAGAGCTATCATTAGTGATAGGGGCACTCATTTCTGTAATACTCAATTTGACAAAGTCTTAAAAAAATATGGAGTACACCACAGGATAGCTACCCCATATCACCCTCAAACCAGTGGGCAAGTTGAAGTAGCAAACCGAGAACTTAAATGCATCCTAGAAAAAACTGTTGAATCAAACAGAAAAGATTGGGCAATAAAAGTAGATGACACTTTATGGGCCTATAGAATAGCCTTGAAAACCCCTTTAGGAACATCCCCATACAAACTTGTCTACGGGAAAAGCTGTCATCTACCATTCGAGTTAGAACACAAAGCTTTTTGGGCTATAAAATTTTTAAATTACGATCTTAAAGCTGAAGGAAAGAAAAGAATGATGCAGATGAATGAGCTAAACGAATGGAGAGCTGATGCCTACGAGAACTCGAAGCTAGACAAGGAGGCAACAAAGCAATGCCATGATGCTCGTCTAAAGAAATCGAAATAATTCAAGTAGGGGACTTGGTTACGCTTATACAACTCAAGGCTTAAATTGTTTCTGGGAAAGCGAAATCAAGATAGTCGGGCCCATTCATGATTAAAACAATCTTTCCCTATGGCACAATAGAGGTAACTCATCCCACTCAAGGCACATTCAAGGTAAATGGTCACCGACTCAAAATCAATAATGGTGAAAATTTTAGGGATATGAGAGAGGAGCTTCAGCTCCGTGAACTTTCTTCTAGAAATGAAAACAGGGTAAGTCTAGCTTAAGACTTTAAACAAGTGCTTCTCGGGAGGCAACCCGAGCACTAACCTCACTAACATTAGATTCTTAATTTTTAGCATTTAATCTCATACTAATTAATCCAATAAAGCGCAGGTTTTAGACCACACAGCCTTGCACACGGGCGTGCCCGTGGCCGTGTGGAAGCCAGGGGACAAACCACGGGCGTGCTAGTAGCCGTGCACAACAAAGAAGAATTTTTTTCCCAACACGGACTGCGATAATAGTCCATGCCCGTGCCAACTTTTCGTGGACTATACTGACTTACCAAACACGAGCAAGACACGCCCGTGCTGAGCAACCATGGACTATACTGACTTGTCAAACATGGGCTAAACACGCCCGTTCTAAACAACCGTGTGAAGAAGAACACGGGCGTGGCACCTTGACCACGGCCGTGGCCAAACACCCTGAACGCGCCCAAAATTCAAAATCACGAAAAACACGGGCTGATTAAAATCGAACACGGGCGTTGTCCCTGCCTGTGCTCCCACCCCTATTTAAGGAACATAAACTCTCATCTTCCCCAAACCCCAACCCTAATCGATTCTCTCAACTCTCTCCCTCCCTAATCCGGCCACCACAAAGAAATCACCACCATTTTGACCCCCATAACTCCTCCACCTTCCCTCATCTCAAATACCCATACAAAAACGCAGCCACACCCGTGTCAAATAGAAGCCCACGCCCTCGCCACCGCCGTGCGAATCCAGGAATTTCACAGTACATGACCGTGCACCACCGCCCACGACCGTGCTCCACCGTTCACATCGCCACACACCCCAAAACACTGCTGGTCACTCTTCACTATTTCATTTTCATCTATTCTAACTATTGTTTGATTAAAATTGCATGTTATTTAGTTCCTTTTTACTTTTAATATTATGTAGAATAATTTCTTGAATTTTGGAACTAATTTGATTGCTAATTAGTCAATTTTATAAATATAATGTCTCATGGTTGAAATGTTTTATTTAGCATTCAAATATTGTTGGGTACCGATCAAAATACTTGATATTATTTGGTAGACAATTATTTGAATATAACCTATTTTCAGGTACAATGTCATTATCACGAGCAAAACGAACAGCAGCTGCCACTTCTAAGAAACGGAAGGGACTCGACTCATCCTCCGCTAGCACATCCTTCGAAGTGCGCCACCGGTTCCTCCAATTTACTCAAGAGGCCATAGAGGAACAGTACAAGACAATACGGGCGTGACCCCTCGGCACCGGTAGGTGCATTGATTGGGCCGCTTTAGAGCAGGCAGGTCTCGAAGATGATGTTTGAGCCCTGCTTACAATCGATCCATGGGATAAATTTTTCACCATCATCGAGCCCACGTACTTGGAACTTTCCTTAAAATTCTGCTCCACTTTTCAACTCCAGACGGTGATGGCACAATATGATGATCCAGGTACGATACAATTCCGTTTAGGAGGCACCATACAACGACTAAATGTGCCACAATTCGGGGCCGCACTCGGACTTTACACAGATGATTTCGTAGCAGAACATGACCTCTCCGAGCTACACCGCCACATCCACCGTACCCCCGTCAGCTGTTGGTACGACTTAGCCCCCCACAAGGCCAACTACGACCCCAGTCGCTCCAAGGCAACGGCCCTGGTCCCGTCTCTGAGGTACGTGCACGCAATTTTGGCTCAGACTCTTACAGGACGACGCGAGAGCACCAGCGTCGTAAACACTCACGACGTCTACTACCTATGGTGCATGTCAAACGGGCACGTCTTCGACCTAGCCTACTTCATAGCCCGTGCCATCCAGCACCAGACGGAGCCAAATAGGAGGGGAATCCTATCGATGGGCCCATACATCACACGTTTAGCTCAGTACTTCGGCCTCCTCAACACTGACAACCAGACCTCCTCTCACACACTGATTGGGCAGATGGTACCTCTAGGCATCCAAACTATGCTGCACATGAGGATGATCAAATATCGTCGTGGTACCGATCCTCTTCAATACCGATTAGTCCTCCCCACTGACGAGGAAGAGCCCGAGGACATTACTGATGATGTCCCACCACCACAGGAGCCACCATTCCCGAGCCAGCGGCCCACCCATGCAGCAGCTTCACTTTCAAACATTTCTGCACGCCTTACTCAGTTCGAGCAATACCGTACTCAGCAATTCACTGACACAGCTCAAAATTTTGACGGTATCGAGGCCACCCTCCAGCAGATTTGTCATCACTTCCACATTTCTTCACCGACACCACCGCAGGACCCAGCTGATGATGAGGACCTCTGAGTCCTTTTATTTTCCTTATTTTTAGTTTTCTTTTCTTTATTTTTAGTTCTTTCGTTCTAATTTTTATTTGTCTTAATTTAAACTCTTTTGCCTTCTATGTTTCATACCTTTATTTTATTCATGTTATCATTGGCTATCTAACCTTAGAGTATTACTAACAAACACTTGTTTAATTCCGCCCCCTAGACATCTAACTGATGACTTCGTAGTTTCAATTGTACACTCAAAAATAATGAACAAATCACTAGGAGTAACTCACTGCTACATAAGTCATCTGTCACCTCCGACTCAAGGAATCCATCCAAAATTCAAGAAGTGTCACTTCTCCTCTTCTCTTTTGGTTTAAGTATTACATGCTTATTTATCTATCTTTGTACATTGAGGGCAATGTACATCTTAAGTGTGGGGGGGCTGAACAACCTAAAAAGGTGCCTAACTTTTTTCATTATTCTCAAATTCCTGAAATTAGGTGCCAAACTTTTTGCATTGTTCTCAAATCCCTGAATTATGCCTTGTCTTAAAGTAAATTTCTCATATTATCATTAGAATGAAATTTCCATGATTGATGATTTTTATTGACATGTTTTATATTAAGTCATTGATAATTGTGCATTGATAATTAAATTCTAAGATACTAGAGAATCAAGCATGATAAGTCTATTTTTCGGTATTAAATTTTTTTTCTAGGTTCTTAACCTGAATTTGAATATTACTTTGAAATTTGAAATTTACAAGGTTGATATAAAAAATACCCATAATTTTTGTGAGATTTTGAGCCTTATAAGAGCATATATCCTTTTTCTTGCTCACTTTTTGATTATGAATGTGTCAACATTGATTTGTTATTCTAGAACTTGCATCGATTATACATGTTGAGACCACATCTTTGATTTGATATACAGAAATGATAAAGGCACCTAGGATTTAACCCACTTACTCTATAAAAAGCCTACCTTCATAATTAACCCCTAGTAAACCCCTTTGATCCTAATAACCCTTTTTATTGACTCACCCACTAATATTAACCCAAAACCCTTTGTATTTGTTATCACCATTCTTTTTAACTACCCTTTTTGTCGAGATTTGATTTTGAGCAGTTGCCTAACTATGTTCTATATTTCAGTTGTTAAAGTACTTTCTTATTATTGTAAATATTTAATTATATGATAAAAAAATTGAAGTATATTCAGTATTAGTATGATGAAAAGCGAGCTTATACAGTTAAAGTCTATTTATTGAAGAAGAAGCTCGTATTATTAGTTTCAAAGTTTTAATTCATGTAATTATTTATTTTTTAGTTTGTTGTTTCTAGTTAGGTAATTTTTCAAGTCGATCTCGATTCTAACCCTCTAATTCAGCCTCTATCCACACCTTAACCCAAGCCCCGTTACAACCCTTTCAAAGACCTTTTGATTTGTGCATCATCTTATATTACAGTGGTGGAGATTTGATTTTCATGCAAGCCTATGTGATTAACTTTTCAGGTTTGACATTTGAGTGCTTAATTCTGAACCTTAAACACTTCGAGTGATTTGAGTGAATCTTTTGTGAGGATGTCAATCCTTGTAGGTTTTGGATCAGAGGTAATTATTTAGATGAGGGGAAACACCTATGTTTTGTGCTACAAATGTATGACTTATATTGTTTGAATCTTTAGGACTCTTTGAGTTAAATTATCCATGTATAAATTATCTATGAATTATGATGAGACATTGTTGATAGGAATATTGAATCATGGAAAGTTCGTTTTAATTGTAAGTTGAGAATTTTGCTTGAGGACAAGCAAAAGCTTAAGTGTAGGGGTATGTGATAAACCGTAAAAGTAACATATTTTAATCCCATATTTAGCATACTTTTGGATGATTTATCCCCTGATTTATGTAAAAAGGTGCTCTTAATCCTTTCTTTTCATGTTTTATACTCAGGAAAGCATCGGAGGATCGAAAGAACGAGAAACGGGCTCAAAACGGACCAAATTAGGCCAAAGTGAAAATCGACACGGCCTGGACTTGAGCCAACATGGCCGTGTCTCCTTGATAGACTAGAACACAGCCTGATCACGATTTACATGGGCGTGTCACCTCATTAAAAGTCTGAACACGGCCTAAAGACGATTCACACTGGCGTGTGCCATGGCCGTGTCCCTGTCGTGGAGAAGAGCAATTTCACTCGGAAAAGGATACTTAGGGGCAAAGAAACCTATTTCAAAAGCCTATATAAACACCCTAAGTATAACCTAGAAGAGGGCGGTGAGCTAGGCCAAGGAGCCAAGCCGAAAAGGTCGATTTGTGGGAAATACTCAAAGATAGCCAGTTGATCCATCAAGAAGAAGCGAATTCTACTCAAGGCGGCGGATCTCTCCTTCAATTCCTTCTTGGGGGTTTTAGGGATTTCTTATGTTTTGTTTTATCTTTTCTTACGATATGTTTTCTTTTATTGTTATGAACTAAACCCTTCAGATACCGAAGAGGATGAAACTTAGATGAATCTTGTTATCGTTTCTTTGAACTATATGATAAATACTTGATTTGTTCTTAATTATGTGTTCTTAATTCTTGTGTTAATATTTCCGGGATATTGATTCAAGTTTGATGTGCTTAGGTGGAGGAGCAAAAGTCCCTGCTTAAGAGTAGATCTAGCATAATTAATCGGAGTTGATCGCTCGGCTAGAGATAAGGTGACGAGATTTTGCCGGATTAGGGTGAAACCTAATATGGGAGTCCATAGATCGAGTTAATGCAATTCTAGGGGTTTTAATTAGAAAGAGATTTCAATTAATCAACCTAGGGTTAGACGTTATTCGCTTCGAGAGAGGGTTTAATATACATTAGGGAGTCTTACGGATCAAGTCAAGTGAATAAATCGTCTGGTTCAGAGTTAGATAACAAGTGAAGTCTAGGTGGATTCTTCCTAAGGGTATCATCTTAATCAACTGATTTTTTCCAACAGTATTTCCCCAATTCATTCTTTCTATCTTTGCGTCTTTAGCTTAGTAGTTAGTTAAATTTAGACTAAATAACAACTTCACTTATTTTAGGCTAGATAATAAAAAGAAAGTTAGTATTAGTACTTTTGGTTCCTTTGGGTTCGACAATCCGGTCTTGCCTAAGCTATAATACTGTTCGATAGGTGCGCTTGCCTCAAATCATTGTCATAGTTAGTTTCCAGGTTTGATCATTCTTTTTATAAATTTAAAACTCTAAAATTACAGCGATCAGGAATTGAAGCAGAGCTAAGGATAAGAAGATCTATTGTTTGTTCACTAAATCTACTATTTAGCTCAAGAAGTTGAGAATATATAGCAACATTGAATATATCAACTTGAAAATGGTGCTCTATATTGAAATCAGCTTGTAGGTGACGACCACACTTTACAACATATGGATAATCCATATCAAGAACCTCAATATTGTACTTTTCACAAAATGCTTTCACAACTTCCAACAGATTGCCTTAACCATCTTCTCTCAACTTTTGTATCAAAGTTTTGGTGCTTGAGACTAAGTACATAACATTTACTATATCTTGGGATTTTTTTCTATAGATTTTGACAAAGAATATCTGTAATGCCCATTATCTCTTTCACTAGATGTAAGATAAAAACCAAATCAAAAGATGTAATCCTTTTATATGTTGCAGTTGCATCCCCATGGATAGAATAACTAGAGCTACTTTCAATAATATTTTCTAGAACAGAACAAGCAGTATCAAACATCCTTATTAAGCTACAAACAGAACTAAAATGAGAGCTCCAATGAGTTTCTCTAGCTCGTTTTATGTTGCCAATTTGGTTAAGTCCTTTACCAGTTTGAAGTTCATTAATTGCCAACACATTTGCAATTTCAATTGCTTGGGCGTCTTGTAACTGATCATAGCCTTTGCAAGAGGTGCTAATTATATTAACAATGAAGTTCAAATCAGAGAAAAAATTATGAATAGGAATTACATTTTGAGAAGCAACAAATAATGTCAACTAGAGTCGATGAGCTAAGCAATGAACATAATATGCATAGGGGCAATCCTTTAAAAAAAATTCTTGCAAATCATTTCATTCACCCCACATGTTGCTAACACCATCATATCCTTGACCTCAGATATTTTGAACATCAAGACAATGCCAAGAAAGAACAACACATATTTCCTCTTTCAAAGTTATTGTTGTAGTATCTTGGACATGTACAAGATCAAATAAATGGTTTTTGTAATGAATCTTTTCTCATCAACATATCTCAAAACAATAGCCATTTGCTCCCTTTTAGATTCATCACATGCCTCATCAATAATGATACAAAATTTAGAATCTCCAATGTCTTCATGAATATTATGACGTATTTTATTTGCAAGAATATGTAAAATCTCCTTTTGGATCACATGAGAAATATATTTAGCATTTCTTGGAGGATTATCCAAAAAAATTTGGCAACTTTATCATTATAACAAGTTAACAATGTAATCAATTCAAGAAAATTACCTCGATTGCTTGAATTAGAGTTTTCATCATGACCTTTAAAAGCGCATCCTTGCAAAGTTACCCATCGAACAACATCATTGACGTGTTGACTCGTAAGCGGTTACCTTCTTTTTTGTCTAACTTTGTGCATTGATAACCTTGTCAATGTACCAAGATTGATTTAACAAATCTTGACAACTTTTGTCAACATTATTATGTTGAAAGCATGGATCCATTCCATGATGAACATTAGTTTTGCGAAAAGATAGCATGGTGAACAATATGTTGCATCTTTAGTAGGGGAATACTCCAACCAAGGAAATTTGCAAAACCAAGAAAACTAAAATCTTCGGGGATTCTTGTCACTAAAAAGTGGGTACTCAGAAAAACGTATTTGACATGGCCCCATTTCTAAATATGCTTGAATGACTTCATCTCACTAATTAAAATGATATTCCTATATTTTAGGACGTAATGTCGAATCCCACTCTAGATTATTAATATCAAAAGAAAGATTTGGATGATCTTCACTTTCAAGTCTTACACATTTAGAAGTATTAACTTCGATAGTTGGAGAATCTTCATTGATTACTGGTCGACTAGCATCACAAGTATCACTATTTTTCCTCTTGAAAAAAGTATCAATTGTCTTTACCGTCTTCATTTTTTATAATTGACTTGGAATTTAATTTTATAAATTTATAAAAGATTAAAATCTTTTTCAAGTATGAATACAACATAATATAATGCAAGGATACTAATTCTACCAATACAACATAATAGCATGAAGTGACCATACTTTTTTGCCATTATAATGACAAATTTTTCTTAAAAAATGTTTGCATGAATACAAAGAAATAATCCATCTAATAGTAAAACATACTTAAAATGGTTTATCGAATTTGATTAGGGATGGAATCTCTAAAACTTGCAAGTAGGGACGGATACAAAGAGAAGATATGAGGAAAGTAGTGTGAGTGCCAAGAGTGGGGACGACTCTTTTCATAATCCAATTTTTTGTAACAGCCCAATTTTGGGCCTAGTCGGAACAGTGGTTTCGGGACCACAAATCAGACGTAAGAAAATTAATTTTTATTATATTTTTATGGTCTACGATTTCACGAAATGATTTTGTGAAAATTTTGTTTGAAAATTTCGACGTTTGGGCACTCAATTTAGTCAAAAGGACTAAATCGTAAAAAGTGAAAAATTTGAGTTCTAGATGCTAGAGGTGTCTAATTGCTATGAAATTTTAAATTAGAGGTCCTTAAATAGTAATTAGACCATTGGATAATTTGTTGGACAAAAATAGTCATGGTTAGGTGAATTTTGAAAGAAAGGCATTAAGGGTATTTTAGTAATTTGGTAAATAAAGCCAAAATCACATGAGAAAAAGATGTCATCTTTTTCATTTCTTCATGCCTTGGCCGAAAATACCATGGAAGCCTTGGCTAGGGTTTTTTTTCAAGCTTTCCAAGCTCCATAGTAAGTCTGTTCTTGCCTCGTTTTTAATGATTTTCACGTTTTTGAAATCCTTGTAACGTGATCTATCTATTTCTACCCTTTATTTGAGATATGATGAAGGTCTAGGGTTTGACACATGTTAGAAATTTGTGTATTTTGATGTTTAATGGTAGATTATGCATGTTTATAGTTAGAGAAACAACTTTTACTAAGTGATTTTCGGTAAAAATGCCTAAAAGTACTAATTTGTAAAAGTTATAAAATATGTCATAGAAGTGTGTTTTAATGGAAAATGTGGCCTTCTATAAGCATGAAAATGATTCGGCTAGGCTTGGGTTACAAAGAAATTGAACACATTTCATTTTACGAGCCTAGGGGCAAAAGTGTAAATATATGAAACTTTAGAGGCAAAAACGTAATTTTTCCATAATGTGATTTTTGGATCACATTGAATACTATGACTAATAAATAGACTAAATGAGATGTTATAGATCAAAGAAAATGAGGTTCGGACCTAGAACGGGGGAAAAGTGAGAAATTGACGATTAGGTCCCTTTTTGCCTTTTTGTTATCGAGGTAAGTTCGTGTGTGAATAATGCATTATTATGTTTGTATTTTAAATATTTTAAATGCTTCATTAATGTGTGGAATGAATGATTAATTCTATGGATACAATTGACAAGTTCCGATAAGTATGAAAAATTCCGTTTGAACATTAGGAATAGAATAGGATACGAGTGACATGCCACTAGGGACCCTTGTGATATATATATGCTTATGTGATCCGGGTGCTGGTCTTGTACGTCTACCAGTGGCTGGGTAGTCCGGCATGTGTTGCGGATACCTGACAGCTTGTGTGAGCAGGCCCGTGATTAGCTCGAGAGCGAGCATTTATGTGATATGAGATAAAGTATGTAAAGATTTCCCATTGATGATTAGAGGTCATTATTTTAAAGCAAACCTTATGTTGTTTCCATTTGATGAGTTTGACATCATTCTTGGTATGGACTGGTTAGCCACTCATGATGTGATACTAAATTGTAGAAAGAAATATATAGAGTTGAAGTGTGACAATGGGGACACCCTTCATGTAGAATCAGATGAACAAGATAGATCGCCGGTAGTGATTTCTCATATGTTGGCTCAGAGATGTGTAAGAAAAGGGTATGAGGCGTATCTTTCCTTTATGATGAATGCTAAAGAAACAGAGTTAAAGATTGAGTCAGTACCGATAGTATGTGAGTACTTGGATATTTTTCTCGAGGAATTGCCAGGACTACCTCCGGTTAGAGAGGTTGAGTTTGGCATTGAGCTAGCTCCCGATACTGTACCGATATCAATTACTCCTTACAGAATGGCTCCAACGGAGTTGAGGGAACTAAAGGCACAGTTGCAAGAGTTGACGTACAAAGGTTTTGCAAGATCAAGTTGTTCTCCATGAGGTGCTCCGATTTTATTTTTTGAAAAAGAAAGACGGCACCATGAGATTGTGCATAGATTATCGGCAGCTTAATAAGGTGACCGTGAAGAGCAAGTGCCCATTGCCAAGAATTGATGATTTGTTCGATCAATTGAAGGGAGCCACTATGTTCTCCAAGATAGACTTGAGATCGGGGTACTATCAGTTGAGAGTAAGGGACTCAGATGTGTCGAAGACTTCTTTTCGAACGAGGTATGGGCATTATGAATTTTTAGTCATGCCCTTTGGTTTGACCAATGCTCCTGCGGTGTTCATGGATCTAATGAACCGCATCTTTAGGCCATACCTCGATAAGTTTGTAGTCATTTTTATTGACGATATATTGATTTATTCTCGAGATGAGCCTGAGCATGCCGAGCATCTGTGGACAGTTTTACAGATTTTACGAGAAAAGCAGTTGTACGCTAAATTCATCAAAAGTGAATTTTGGCTCAAGGAAGTTGGATTTCTGGGACACATTGTCTCGGGAGATGGAGTCCGAGTTGACCCAAGTAAGATTTCGGCTATTGTTGACTTGAAACTGCCGAAGAATATATCTGAGGTTAGAAGTTTTCTAGGCCTAACTGGCTATTACAAACGATTCGTCAAGGGGTTTTCCATAATTGCGACTTCAATGAAAAAATTGTTACAAAAAAATGTGAAGTTTGAGTGGACAGAAAAATGCCAGCAAAGTTTCGAGAAACTGAAAGCATTGTCGACAGAGGCTCCAGTTTTAGTACAACCCGAGTAGGGGAAAGAATTTGTGATTTACAGCGATGCATCCTTAAATGGATTAGGCTATGTACTTATACAAGAAGGCAAAATCATAGCATATGCCTCAAGACAGCTAAAGCCTCATGAGAAGAATTATCCGACACATGATTTAGAATTGCCTGCCATAGTTTTTGCACTGAAGATTTGGGGACACCATTTATATGGTGAAAAATTTCAGATTTTCACCGATCATAAAAGTTTGAAGTATTTGATGACGCAAAAGGAGTTGAATTTAAGGCGACAGAGATGGTTAGATCTGATAAAAGATTATGAGTTAGTCATCAACTACCATCCGAGAAAGGCGAACATGGTCGCCGATGCTTTGAGTAGAAAGTCCCTATTTGCATTAAGAGCATTGAATTCGCGGATGACCTTGTCCGACGATGGTTCTATTCTAGCTGAGTTGAGGGGTAAACCAATGTTCCTCCAAGAGATCTATGAGGCTCAGAAAGATGGCAGTGAACTACAAGCCAAAAGAGCTTTGTGCGAGTCGGATGTTGAGTCCGATTTTTGGATTAATTATGATTGATGTCTGATATTCAAAGATAGAGTTTGTGTACCGAGAAACGAAGAGCTTATTCAGAGGATTTTGTATGAGGCACATAACGGATGTTTATCTGTACATCCGGGTAGTACCAAGATGTATAATGACTTGAAGAAACGGTATTGGTGGCCGAACATGAAGAAAGATGTTTCTGAGTTTGTTTCAAGATGCTTAATTTGTCAGCAAGTAAAGGCTGAATACCAAGTACCTTCGGGTTTTCTCCAACCTATTATGGTTCCCGAGTGGAAATGGGACCGTATCACTATGGACTTTGTAACAGGTTTGCCGTTGACACCGAGTAAGAAAGATGTTGTATGGGTTGTGGTCGATAGACTCACGAAGTCAGCCTATTTTATACCAATACGAGTTGATTACTCACTCGACAAGTTGGCAAACTTGTATGTTTCAGAAATAGTAAGGCTTCACGGAGTTCCCTTGTCAATCATATCGGATAGAGATCCGAGATTCACATCCAGATTTTGGAGGAAGTTGCAAGAGGCCTTGGGTACAAAGTTGAGTTTTAGTACAGCTTTTCATCCCCAAACTGACGGTCAGTCGGAAAGGTTAATACAAGTACTCGAGGATATGCCCCGGTGCTATGTTCTTGAATTTCAAGGTGGTTGGGAAAAGTTCCTAACATTAGTAGAATTTGCTTACAACAATAGTTTTTAGTCAAGCTTAAAGATGGCGCCTTATGAGGCTTTATATGGGCGTAAGTGCCGAACGCCTCTATATTGGACTGAACTCAAGGAAAACCAAATTCATGGGGTTGATTTGGTTAGAGAAACTGAAGAGAAGGTGAAGGTAATTCGAGAGTGTTTAAAGACTACTTCCGACAGACAAAAGTCCTACTCGGATTTAAAAAGAAAAGAGATAGAGTATCAAGTCGGGGATAGAGTTTTCTTGAAAGTGTCACCATGGAGAAAAGTTCTCAGATTTGGCCGGAAGGGCAAGTTGAGTCCACGTTTTATTAGACCTTATGAGATTATTGAGAGAGTTGGGCCGGTAGCTTATCGATTGGCTTTGCCGTCTGAGTTAGAAAAGATACATGATGTGTTTCACGTGTCTATGTTGTGATGCTACCGATCAGACCCTTCGCATGTGATTACACCAACAGAGGTGGAGATTCAACCTGACATGACTTATGGTGAAGAACCGATTAAGATTTTAGCTCGGGAAAGCAAGCAGCTAAGAAATAAAAGTATTTCCCTTGTGAAGGTATTGTGGCAAAGACATGGGATAGAGGAAGCTACATGGGAACCAGAAGAAACCATGAGAAACCAGTACCCAAACCTTTTTGCTGGTAAGATTTTCGAGGACGAAAATCCCTAAGGGGGGAGAATTGTAACAACCCAATTTAGGACCTAGTCGGAATAGCGGTGCTAGATCATAAATCCAAAGTAGAAATATCAAATTTAAGGTTTATGAGGTGTTTGCATGCTAGTATGAAAGTTTCATGAAGTAATTTTATTAAATTGTGATTGAATTGTCCATTAGGACTAAATTGCAAAAGTTGCAAAATATGAGATTCTAGAAGCTTTAAGCATGAAATAGCTTTGGATTATTAATTAGAGGTCCTTAAATAGCAATTTGCCCAATTTCTAATTTTTGGACAAAAATGGGCATGAGTTAGAAAAATTTGAAAGTTTAGTAAAAAGGGCATTTTAGTCATTTGGCTAATTAATGATTAAAAAGGATGAAATAAGTCAAAATTCATGTTCATCTTCACCAAGCTTGGCCGAAATTTTGAAGAACTCCATAGCTAGGGTTTGTTCAATTTTTCAAGCTCATAGTAAGTGCATCCTAGCCCCATTTTTAATATTCTTCGTATTTTTGAAGTCCTCGTAACATGATTTAGCTATTTTTTGCTATAGTTTGAGCTAGGATCCATGTTCAAAAATATACCCATGTATGACATGCATGTATTTTGATGTTTTATGGAAGATTATGAGAGTTTGATGTAGAATAAACATCTTTTTCTAAGTGAATTTCATGAAAAATGCATGTAAGGACTAATTTGTAAAAGTCATGAAATTGGTCCTACATGAGTGAAATAGTGAGAATTGAATATTGCTATAGTTGAGAAAATGAATCAGCTAAGCATGAAATACAAGAAAGTCGAACGAAAATCACTTCACGAGCCTAGGGGAAAAAGTGTAAATATGAGAAAGTTTAGGGGGCAAAATGGTAATTTTTCCAAAGTATGCATTATGAGTCAATTTAGTCAATGTGAGTATTAAATGGGTTAAATTATTATTATAGATCGAGAAAAATGAAGCCCGAACTGAAACCGAGGCAAAAACAAAGTCGAGGACTAAATTGCATATCTTCATACATTTTGTATATCGAGGTAAGTTTGTATGATTTTAAAGCTTTATAAGTATTTTCATTGAATTACTTATATATGTTGTTATTGTACATTATTTCCATGAAGTTGTTTAAATATGTTTAAACCAGGAAATTAATGAAGTTAAGTACATGAAAGTCCCGATTGAAGTTGGATTACGGAGGATGCTTAACCTATACCGTGAGACAAGAAAGTCCGTATAAGACCATGTCAAGACATGGCATCGGCAATAAAGCAAAGAGATCATGTAAGTCCAAGAAAAGTCTTGGCATTGAAAAGTTATCATGAGATAAAGATCCCATGTAAGTCCAAGCCAAGGCATGGCATTGGTGAGTTCCCAAGCAAAGATATCATATAAGTCCATGACAAGTCATGGCATTGAAAATTTATTATGAGGCAAAGACCCATATAAGTCCAAGCCAAGGCATGGCATTGGTGAGTCTCTAAAGTGAAGATATCATGTAAGTCCATGTCAAGACATGGCATTGACAAGTTCATGAGACAAAGATACCACGTAAGCCTATATCAAGACAAGGCAATGGTAAGTTTCCAAGGAAACACCCAAGGAAGATTTTGTGTAAGCCCATGTCAAGACATGGCATCGACACCAAGTTAAGAAATCCCATGTAAGACAAAATCTAGGATATGGCGTTGGCATCGAGACACATGTGTGATAGATTTAGTATCCTCGATTATTCCGGTTAATTCATTGGGAAAAAGAGTAAAGCTTGAATGAGATAATGTAACAGTCTAGTTTTGACCCTAGTCAGAACAGTGGTTTCGGGACCACAAATCCGAGTCAGTAAAATATTTTAATATTATTTTCTGTTCCTATGATATGTGATAAAGCATGTGTTAAATTTTTGTGAATAAATTTGTCCGATTGTGTGCTTAATTTGGCATAAGGACTTTATTGTGAAAGATGCAAAATTTGCATGCTATTTGCTAAATCACTTATGTGTCATGTCTTTATAAATGTGAAGTCCTTATAATGCAATTTGACCATTGGAAAATGGATGGACATTAATGCCAAAGTTAGTGGAAATTTTTAATGCATAAATAAATGTTAATTTTATCATTTGTGCCTTAATATGAGTATAATAAAACAAGAATTGAAAATTAAGCATGTTCATCTTATTTTGGGTGCCGAAAGTTAAAAGAAAAAGAAGGGTTAAGCTTTGTTTCATTCGGCCAAGGTTCAAGCTTAAATCGGGTATGTGTTTTTGATAGTTTTTTGATAATTTCTACGTTTTTGTAATCGTTGCTTCGTATACTTTGAAACCCATGTTTTAATTTTGAGAACTGGTGATGTTTTTGAAATGAGACTTTGATGAACTCATGTGTTTTATGATGTTTGATGATGAAATTTCGAAGATATATGTTTGATTAACATAGTTTGTCTTTGGAGTTTTTGTGATTTTGAGTAATTTGGATTTAATTGAGAAAATGAAATTTTGAGGGACTAATTTGTGAAAGAAATGAAATGTATGGACTCATATGAGTATGAGTGAAATTCGGTTAGGCATGGGTAATATGGAATTTGATGTATTTTGTGATTTTGTTAAATAGGACTAAAATGTCCAAATGTGAAAATGTGGGGGTTAATTTGTAAATTGCCCTAAATATGTGTTTATGGATTGAATTGAATGTGTTGGTAAATAAAAGAGTTAAATTTGAATATGTATAGATCAAGAACCGAAGAGAACGGACTTAGATCGTGGGAAAGCGAAAGTAGTCGAATAATCGAATCCGATCAATTATTCAAATCCGAGGTAAGTCGATATACAAATAAATGTATTTGCATTGAATTATTTGAGTATATACGATATTTGAATTATTATGATTATCCATTGAGATGGAATGCATGTGAAATATGAGTTGGTTAATAAGTTGACAAGCTGTTAAAGTCCGAGAAGTCCCGTGTGAACCTAGGAATCGATAGGAATTACGTATGTCATGACATAGGTGTCTGTTATGTGATATCATGTAAGACCACGTCTGGGACATTGGCATTGATTCGATATTTCGTGTAAGACCACGTCTGGGACGTTGGCATCGATATGAGATTTACGTGTAAGACCATGTCTGGAACATTGGCATCGTATTTGATTCGTGTAAGACCTTGTCTGGGATAGTGGCATTGATATTTGATTACATGTAAGACCACGTCTGGGACGTTGGCATTGTACAACTATTCTGAGCATTCTGAATATCCTATTTAGTTCCGAACGGTTCAACGGGCAAGTCCGAGATACGAACGTCTATATGATTTGTATATCCGTTTATGATTTGTATATCCGTTTCAGGTACGTTTGATATGTACACTAAGTGTGTATGAAAGGTAAGTGTCTATATGAACTTACTAAGATGAATATGTGTATTGAAATGATGAGATAACATGTGAAGATATGCTTGAATGAGCCATGTGTATATGTGATATTTGAGTTGAAGAATGTTGTAAGTTATGGCTAAGCATATGAGCCAAAGAATATGTGGTGAATTTGCTATGAGAACTATAAATGTCATTGTATCAACATGGTTATGTGCATTTTATGCTAAGTTTATTTGTATATGGCTTACTAAGCTTTTGAAAGCTTACTCTGTGTGTGTTTGCTCTATTTTATAGATCGTCAAAGCTACTTAAGGCTCGGGGACCGTCGAAGATCGTCATCACACTACTCAAACTTGTTTTGGTACTTTGAAAATGTGTATATAGTTAAATATGGCATGTATAGGCTAGTCATTTGGTATATGTTTGAGATGTAAAAAGCCATGTGATGTGGCTAGGTATATGTTGATAATAAGCATGAGTGAATATGGTATATGATGCATGTTTTAGTATGGCTTGATGGCAAGTGATATGGTCAAGATTATGGTAAGCTTATTTATGCAATATGAGTGCATATATTTAGTCAATGAAATGGTTATATTAAATGTAAGATGTGGATGTAACATGCTTGGTTATATATGTGTTTTAGTTGTGCAATTTGATATGTAGGTTGGCATGACTTGAAATGAAATTGGATAGGATGATATGTTGATCATTTGACATGTTTTTGGATGTCAATTGTGCATGAAATGAATTTGGATATTGCTTGAAGGATTGACCCAAGTGTGGGTGGCATTTTGGCCTTGCAAATGGCCTATTTTGCATACATGGCCAAGAGACACGGGCGTGTGTCTCTTCCGTGTGGCTCAAAGGCCACTTCGAAGTGTGCCTAAGTAGGTTACATGGCCGTGACACACGGGCGTGCTTGGTGGCCGTGTAAATAAGTCAGTAGCTATCCTAATTTTACACGGCCATGGCACACGGGCGTGTCTGGTGGCCGTGTGGATAAGTCAGTATACATGCTCTATTTTGGCACAGCCAGGACACATGGGTGTGTCTAGTAGCCGTGGGAGGCACATGGCTTGACTGCACGGGCGTGTGACCTCTGCAGTGTTGAAAAAGTTTTAAATTTTCGAGAAATTTCATATGTGTTAGGTTTAGTCCCGACCCTATTCGAAAGCATGATTATGGTCTCGTTGACCTATAAAAAGGGACACTTTGATTGTGATTAATGATTTGTAATATGAAATGTCTGTAAAAGATTTCGATTTGTCTGGTAATGCCTTTAACCCTAATTCGGCGACGGATACGGGTTAGGGATGTTACAGATAACAAGAAAGTTAAGCATGTAAAGCTATTATCAAGTCAAAGTTGTATAAGAGTATTATTCAAGTTAAGAAAGATGAAGTTTGAGTTTATTTTTACAATAGTAAAGTATACTAATCTTTATGATTAAGTGATACAGGTACCTTGTTTATATTACAAGCATGAGACGAGTAAGTAACATGAAATGAGTATGAATGAGTAAGAGTAAGTAAGCTCAAGCACTTGAGATTTGTGATGCTATTGTTTTATGATGGATGAGTTATGTTAAGTAATCATATTGCTATATGCATTACATGCAAACTTACTAAGCTAAATGCTTACCTCTTTATTTCTTTCTTTCCTTGTAGTCTAGCCAAGCTAATTCGTGGATCATTGACGTTAGAGCTCGGAACACACTATCAATCACTATTTTGGTATAGCCAAGTTGTTTTTATTAAGTATGGAATGTATAGGAATCATTTCATTTTGAGTCATGTCTTAAGAGGAGCCAAAGTGTTGGCTACCAAGTTTACTATTCTTTTTGTATATGGCTAAAGAGGTTGGCCAATATTTACTAAGTTTATATATATCAATGTCGATGAATTATGCATTATTTTTCATGTTTTGATGAAGTATTAGAATTATTGAATTGGGTATAAGATTGATCTTGATTTCAGGGTGGCAATTGGCTTGGAAAATAGCCTCTAAGTTTCCACATGGATAGACACACGGGCGTGTGTCTAGGCCGTGTGTGACACACGGTCAACCCATATGGGTGTGTCAATGGGTCGTGTGTCCCCTGCATGTTAATGTTTAAGTCAGAATAGACCACGGGGTAGACACACGGGCGTGTGCCTATGTCGTGTGAACTGGTACTGTCCACCACGGGCTAGCTACACGGGCGTGTGCTTAGGCCGTGTGGAAACTCCAGTAGATTCGAAAAAAATGAATAAATTGTACACGGGCGTGTCCCAAGTCACATGGGCGTGTGACCCCTGTTCAGGCAAAAGTTTTCAAAATGAATTTCGAAAGTTTCCGGATTTGAGTTTAAGGACTCGTAGGCCCATGCGATGTATGTTATGATTTAGAAAGAGAAGTTTTATATCGAAACGAAATTTTATAGCCCGTTCGTGCAACTACAAGCAAGAATTATGTATGGTAATGTCTCGTATCCAATCCTAGCTTCAGAGTTGGGTATGGGGTGTTACATTTAGTGGTATCAGAGCTACGGTTTAGTCGATTCTAGGACTAACGTAGCATAAGCACGACTCTAGCTATACATGCCATACGTAAAGATGTTTTTATAATGATAGTGTGACGGCTCCTGACGATCTCAAATTATGTTTCTATATAGTAATGGATCTCGACAGAGCTGTGGCGGATGATGTAGAAAGTAACGCGCCGGCTCCCGCTTAGGGGACGGTGCCAAATGAGAATGAGAATAGACCCACTACGGTGAGTCAGAGAGGAGGAGAAGAGGCTAGAGAAGCCTTCCTCCATATGATGAATACATGGTACACGGAGTTCGTTCGTACGAACCCGAATGCACAACTCCTTCCACCCCCGGCTATTCCTCAGCCTATCCCAGTAGCCCCTCAAGTAGTAAAGGTGGTAAGAGGAGAAAAACCTCCGGTTGATAGGATTCAAAAACATGGGGCAGAAGAATTCCGAACTAGAAAGGATGACGATCCAGGAAAAGGCGAGTTAAATTTGGAAAACACCATGAGGGTATTTAATGAGTTGTCATGCACACCTGAAGAGTGCATGAAATGTGTAGTCTCTCTTCTAAGAGATTCTGCATATCAATGGTGGAACACCCTTGTGTCGGTAGTCCCAAGGGAAAAGATCACTTGGGAATTTTTCCAAGAAGAGTTCATAAATAAGTACATCAGTCAAAGGTTTATCAATCAGAGAAGAAAAGAATTTTTAGAATTGAAGCAAGGCAAGATGTCAGTGACTGATTATGACCGTGAGTTTGTAAGACTCAGCAAATACGCTCGAGAGTGTGTATCCACCGAAGCCATCATGAGCAAGAGATTTGAAGATAGACTAAATGAGGACATCAAATTGTTTGTTGCTGTCATAGAACTAAAAGAATTTGTTGTGCTAGTGGAGCGGGCTTGTAAAGCCGAGGAGTTAGTAAAAAATAAAAGGAGAACTGAAATGGAGTCTCGTGACTCGAGAAAGAGACAGTGGAATAAGTCATTCCAATCCTCATCCAAGAAGCCAAGAGATTTCTCCACTCGATCGGCTACTTCCATCAGGATTTCGAGTAGAAACAAGGGTAAATAGTATACAGGGAATAAGGCTCAGACTACCTCAGTCCCTAGTGTTGGAAACATTCAATCTAATAGACCAAAATGCCCATAGTGCGACAGACGTCATCTCAGCGAATGCCGGGCACATGAGAATGCTTGTTTCAAGTGTGGTTCCCAAGATCACTTTATAAAAGATTGTCCTGAGATGACGAAAGAAGAGAAAACTCAGAATACGAGATTCGAGAACATGGTCAGAGGGAAACCACAGGGGAACCCGGGAAGTGGGACGAGTGGTAGAGGTAACCCCAGAGACCAGGCTGTGAGACCCGAGGGTAGGGCGCCTACAAGGACTTATGCCATTCGCGCTCGCGAAGAGGCATCTTCTCCTGATGTTATTACGGGTACCTTTTCTCTTCATGATACCAAAGTTATTGCTTTAATAGATCCCGGATCTACCCACTCTTATGTTTGCATGAAATTAGTATCTAGTATGAGTATGCCCATAGAGTCTACAGAATTTGTGATAAAGGTGTCTAATCCATTACGCAAAAGTGTGTTAGTTGATAAAGTATGTAAAGATTTCCCATTGATGATTAGAGGTCATTATTTTAAATCAAATCTTATGTTGTTGCCATTTGATGAGTTTGACATCATTCTTGGTATGGACTGGTTAGCCACTCATGATGTGATAGTAAATTGTAGAAAGAAATATATAGAGTTGAGGTGTGAAAATGGGGACACCTTTCATGTAGAATCAGATGAACAAGATAGATCGTCGGTAGTGATTTCTCATATGTTGGCTCAGAGATGTGTAAGAAAATGGTATGAGGCGTATCTTGCCTTTGTGATGAATGCTAAAGAAACAGAGTTAAAGATTGAGTCAGTACCGATAGTATGTGAGTACTTAGATGTTTTTCTCGAGGAATTTCTAGGACTACCCCCGGTTAGAGAGGTTGAGTTTGGCATTGAGCTGGCTTCCGGTACTGTACCGATATCAATTACTCCTTACAAAATGGCTCCAACGGAGTTGAGGGAACTAAAGGCACAGTTGCAAGAGTTGACGGACAAAGGTTTTGCAAGATCAAGTTGTTCTCCATGGGGTGCTCCAGTTTTATTTGTGAAAAAGAAAGACGGCACCATGATATTGTGCATAGATTATCGGCAGCTTAATAAGGTGACCGTGAAGAACAAGTACCCATTGCCAAGGATCGATGATTTGTTCGATCAATTGAAGGGAGCCACTGTGTTCTCAAAGATAGACTTGAGATCGGGGTACTATCAGTTGAGAGTAAGGGACTTAGATGTGTAGAAGACTGTTTTTCGAATGAGGTATGGGCATTATGAATTTTTAGTCATGCCCTTTGGTTTGACCAATGCTCCTGCGGTGTTCATGGATCTAATGAACCGCATCTTTAGGCCATACCTCGATAAGTTTGTGGTCGTTTTTATTGATGATATATTGATTTATTCTCGAGATGAGCCTGAGCATGTCGAGCATCTGCGGACAGTTTTACAGATTCTACGAGAAAACCAGTTGTACGCCAAATTCAGAAAAAGTGAATTTTGGCTCAAGGAAGTTGGATTTCTGGGACACAGTGTCTCGGGAGATGGAGTCCGAGTTGACCCAAGTAAGATTTCAGCTATTGTTGAATGGAAACCACTGAAGAATATATCTGAGGTTAGAAGTTTTCTAGGCCTAGCTGGCTATTATAGATGATTCGTCAAGGGGTTTTCCGTAATTGCGACTCCGATGACGAAATTGTTACAGAAAAATGTGAAGTTTGAGTGGATAGAAAAATGCCAGCAAAGTTTCGAGAAACTGAAAACATTGTTGATAGAGGCTCCAGTTTTAGTACAACCCGAGTTGGGGAAAGAATTTGTGATTTACAGCGATGCATCCTTAAATGGATTAGGCTGTGTACTTATGCAAGAAGGCAAAGTCGTAGCATATGCCTCAAGACAGCTAAAGCCTCATGTTTATTATATGTTTATGCATATGTTAAGGCCTTCTTGTGAATGTGAAGCTAGTATGTTTATAATGAGCTAAATATGATGATTAAGTATGACAAATGATGATATGATAATGACATGTTATTGACTTATTTGTGGTCATTTGCTTGCCTAAGTATGCTATGTGTGATGCCATGTGATGTTGTGCAAATGTGTGCAAGTGAGGGTGACAAAATGGCTTGGAAAATTGCCTTGTATTTGTTCACACGGGTAAACACAGGGGCGTGTGTCTAGGCCGTGTGTGACACACGGTCTACCCCCCATAGGCATGTGATCCAGCCATGTGTCCCCTGCACCTTAGTTTTGAGAAACAGAATGCTCATTAGTGATCACACGGGCACGAGACATAGCCGTGTGTCTCGATCGTGTGAGTGACACAGCCTTGGGACATGGGCGTGTGCCCTGGCTGTGTGAAGTCTGCACCTGATTTATGAAAAATCATGAAAATAAAATCGATCACACGGCCTAGCACACGGGTGTGTAACTTGGTCGTGTGGCTACCATTTTTTGCTGATGTCATAAACAGAATACACCTTAAAATCGACACGGCCTAAGCACACGGGCGTGTGACATGCCACACGAGCGTGTCCATTGACCCACACGGGCGTGTGCCCCTAAAACCTTAAAACTTTTTTGTGTTTCATAAAATCTTCCTAAGATCTCAGTTTAGTCCCGAACCACCCCTAATGCATATTTTTGGGCCTCGTAGGCCCATAATAAGGACGATATGAATGTAAATGAAAAGTGTTAAATTTGGACAAAAATTCATGTCTCGGTATTGCATGTTTGCTTGTGTTTACGTTTGGTAATGCCTCGTACCCTGTTCCAGTGTCAAATACGGGAATGGGTGTTTAGTTGATTCTCGGACTAACCTAGCGTATGTGAATCTAGCTACACTTGCCATATTACTGCTCATGATAGTGTAATATCTCCCGGCTCTAACGATATTGTTTTGGTTAAGACAGAGATGACTTCCAACCGAGCTATTTTCGATAATGCTGAAAATGATATTGAGATAGTTGAAATGTGTTTATGATGAGTCAAAACTTGGAAAGGTATGAATAAGAGTTCATGATATGTATGTGATGATGAACGAAATGAGATACCATAAGTTGAGAAATGTGGAAGAGTGAAATGAAACAAAAGTTTATGTTGTGATAAACTCATCCATATATGTTGGTATTCATATGATGTTATGTGCCCAACCTATGTGATTAAGTGAATATGATAAGTAAACTTACCCAATGGACAGAATGTGTGTATGTACACTTGTTTGAATAATGCATAATCTGTATGTCCATATAGTTGAATCTCATGTTTAATTGTGAAATTTGAGAATATATAATGTTTTGTTTTATGACTTTATTATGGAACCACAAATATTATAACAGTATGGAAATTGAACTGGAAGATTAAATTGAGTAGAACACAGGAGATGAGTACGATCGTTCAATGATGAATTGACGGATAAGACCATGGTTGGACCATGGCAAAGTATGGAATGTAAGACCATAGCTAGGTTATGGCATTTCAGTGAAAAGACCATAACTGGGTTATGGCATTGTGAACGTAAGACCATGGTTAGACCATGGCAGTACATGTGAGTACGTGTAAGACCATAGCTGGGCTATGGCATCGTAATGACATGTAAGACCATAGCTGGGCTACGGCATTGTGATTGTAATAGCCCGATTTAGGGGCTAGTCGGAACATTGGTTTCAGAATCACTAATTCAAGGCCGGAGAAATTATTTTTAATATTATTTTATGTGCTATAGCATGATCATATAAGTGTATGAAAATTTTGGTGAATTAATTTTAGTGATTGCATGCTTAATTGCGAAAAATGACTAAATCGCATAAAGTGCAAAAGTTTCATTTTCAAGCCAAAAGTGTCAAATAGCTATAGAATATTAAATTAGAGGTCCCTAATGTGCAATTATGCCCTTAGTAATATGATGGCCGGCCATAGGGGACAAGGAAATAAGATGGTCAAATGTTAGGTAGTATTTGATGACTTAATTAAAGGAAATAAATAAAATAAAGAGAAAGATGATATCACCTTTCATCCTTATCTTCTTCCACTGAAAATATCAGCCAAAGAGGGGTTTTGGAAGCCTAAAATTTTCAGCCAAGCTTTTCTCCTTGCAAGTAAGTGTTTTGATGGCCATTTTTGATGATTTTTGTGTTTTTGGTTGAGAGTCTAGGGTTTTGCCATGAAAACATTTATGTTTTTTGCTGAATTTTTATGGAAGAAAATGAATCTTAGTTGTTAAATAAACAACTTTTGTGAAAGGGGTTTCCATGAAAACACCTGAAAGGACCTTTTTGTAAAGGTTGTGAAATAGGTGGTAAATGTGTGAAATAATTAGTATTGTGAGTTTCTATAAGAGTAATAAATGTTTAGCTAGGCTCGTTAAAGGAGGAAATTTGATTAGAATCGATTTACGAGCCTAGGGGCAAAATCGTAATTTTGTGAAAGTCTAATGGCAAAATGGTAATTTTGCCAAAGTAAAAATTTTAAAACGTCTTGATTTATGTGGTGATTAAACAAGTGAAATTGTCATTATAGATCAAGAAACGCGAAGTCCAGACCGAAATCGAGGAAAGGACAAGGTGGTGGACTAAATTGAACAAATATACATATTTTGATACCGAGGTAAGTTTGTGTGAAATTAAAGCTACCTAATGCTATTATGTTTTTAACTGCTTAATATCTTGAGAAATGTATATTATCTCTATGAGATTGGTTAATGATGTCTCGATAAAAGTATGATGATATTGTGTTAAGTCGAAGTCCCGATTGAACCTTAGGAATAGCAAGGACACCAATGTCATGACATGGGATGAAGAAGGTCCCGTATAAGACCATGTCTGGGACATGGCATCGGCACAGAATGAAGGTTCTGTATAAGACCATGTCTGGGACATGGCATCGGCACTGAATGAAGGTCCCGTATAAGACCATGTCTGGGACATGGCCTCGGCACTGAATGGAGACCTCGAGTAAGACCATATCTGGGATACGGCATCGACATCGTTATGAAATCCCATTTAAGACCATATCTGGGATATGGCATCGGCATCGAGATGTGATCCCATGTAAGACCATATCTGGGATATGGCATTGGCATCATGTTACATGTATGATGAGTTTGAGTATCCTTTGATATTCCAAGTGATTCAACGGGATAAAGAGCTAAGCCTATGCTCAAGGCAGTAAAGTACTAAAGTTATGTGATGAAGTGATACAAGTGCATATGAGTAACTTACGAGAAATGAGTTCGATATGTGATGTGTGATTGGTAAGAGTGAGCATGAGTAAGTTATGTCAATGTGCTTGAGAACTTGTATTATTACTCGATGTAATATATGGATGTTATCTTAAGCCTTTATGTTGCTATTTAGTTCATGCAAACTTACTAAGCTTTATGCTTACACCTCTCATTTCCCTTTTCCTTGTAGTATCGCCAAGCTAGCTCTGGGATCGAGGAAAGTCGGAGTTCGATCCACACTATCAAGCTATTCTTTTGGTATAGTAAAGTTTGATTATTTTGGGTATGGCATGTATAGGAACGCGGTTATTTTATTATGTGTCATATTGGTTAGCCAAGATGTCGGCTATATGGTTACTTAATTCATTTTGTAAATGGCCATTTGAATTGGCCGATACTAGTTAAGTTATATCTATTCAATGATGATGAAATTCATGAAGTGCAAGCTTGTGAAATTGGAAGAGTAATGAGTAAAGTATATACATGATGAATGTAGTGTGGAATTAAGGTGTGGATGTCTTGATTTTGGATATTAGAGATGCCTTATTGTCTTGATGTGTGTTGCATTGAAATGGTATAAGTGTGGTTGCTTTTCAGGGTGGCGATTGGCTTGGTAAATAGCCTTACAATTGTCCACACGGCTAGACACACGGGCGTGTGTCTATGTAACACCCCAAACCCGGCCTGGACGTTATGGCCGAATCTGGCGAGTCACATGATAGTGCTTTAGAAAACGTAACTGCGTTAAAACCATTTTTAGGTATCTTAGGCTATCGTCAAAACGTGTCGTTTATATATTCATTATCAATTTTCAAAACTTTATACGTTGCGGAAGCTTTTAAAATGATTTGCGAGGTCGTACGTATTTTGATAAAACCTTTGTTTATTTTGAAAACTCCCGTCTTGTCCTACTGCTAGCAGTTTATGAAATAATCATTCCAAGTTTCAAACTAAAATCTGAAATGCCTTATTACATAAAATTTACCCAAATATAACCAAAGCAGAATTAAAAATAAACCATAAATAAGTATCCAGAACCGTGGTCACTGCCAAGTCCTCCGCTGCACCGATCCGCCTACTGCTGGAGATTACCTGAACGAATTAAACAAAAAGGGTGAGTTTTCGCAAACTCAGTGTGTAATCCCCACAGAAAACATACACACAGAGATATCAGATAGCAGACATAATCTCACAGTTTGGGTCTGAGCCCATTACAGAAACGGTGTGGACTATAGCCCACTCAGATTCAGGATCAGACATATTATAGGGCCTTAGCCTATTTCAGACAGGATATGCAGAGAACAAAGTCCTACCCACCAGCCTCTACACACTAACTCCGTCCAACCCTACACACCATGTGGGGATAAAATCAACC
This sequence comes from Gossypium sturtianum, assembly GCA_025698515.1. NCBI lineage: Eukaryota > Viridiplantae > Streptophyta > Magnoliopsida > Malvales > Malvaceae > Gossypium > Gossypium sturtianum. Next base: position 111,828,382 of record CM046953.1, read on the forward strand.
CACCCATTTCTACACACCATGTTGTACTTGAATGCGGCACATAATCGTAAATTTGCGGTGAGTGTAAGATAACATGCTTAAGAGCCTTTGATTCTTCCTCCAATCATAATCAACCCAACCCGATGCAATGCAACATACAAGAATGACATGCTACTATGCAATTTAAACTCATATATTCAGATCAAGAGACATGCTTAGTGTAAATCGAGCACAGACAGATTACTTATATAGGGGTCTAAGTAAAGCTTACCGACCCTACAATAGGTCCACAGTCGACTTGGGCGACCCGTGCAACCTTATAGAACATTTCAGAAAAATGAGCTCACATGCCCATATGGCTCCGCCCGTGTAGGCCCAGACAGCCCAAATTGGCCTTGGCCGTGTGATTCATTTTTTATCAGAACCCATGCTAGCTAAATATTCATATATGTTTTCACTATTTACTAATATGTTCATTCAAAGCTGTCTACTTGAGTCATTGTCACTAAATTATTTATAACTTGAGCTACAGAATTCCAAATTAAGATCCGCTTGATTTTTCCGTAACACTCACATATTTTCTTACCATAAAATTTTCAGAATTTATGGTTTAGCAAATAAGTATGAGATAATTCTTAAAAGTCATCCATTCATTGTCGACGCTTTTGGCCTTTCTTCACTAAAAATTTATTTTCTCCTAGTATGGGATTCAGATGATGTTCCTGTTTGTTTCTCTTGAAAATAGACTCATTAAGAATTTTAAGCATATAAATTATAACCCATAATTAGTTTTTTTACAATTTTTTATGATTTTCCAAAGTTAGAATAGGGGAACCCGAAATCATTCTGACCTTGTCTCACAAAAATTTTCATATCTCATAATTTACAATTTCATTGCTTACATTGTTAATTCCATGAAAAACTACACTCAATAAACTTTAATTCCATATTTTATTAAACCTCTAACTCAATTTCCATTTTTTTTATGATTTTCAAAGTTAGGCTACTGCTGCTGTCCAAAACTATTTTCTCTTATCTCTCGACTGCAAGCAATTTCAGCTTTTCACCGAATCCCGTTTTCTGCGTTTAGGGTACACACTTGTATCCTTTTCGACATAAAAGAAACTCCAAGAAATCACCAACCTTCAATTGATCAATTTTTCACTCCATTAATCACTTAAACAATCGAATTGAATTAAACCTGAAACGAGGTATTCATCTATCGAACGAAAAACCATTACCTTCAATCGAATAATCAGGAATTCCACGCCCTTAGAACGCCGTTGATTGATATTCAGCCCTTTGAAAACCCTTAAACACCAAACGAACCCTTCTTAATATTTGAACAAAACATAATTAAAGTTTAGCCTAAAACTAAACTTACCAAATGCGTGCAGTCCACGAAGCATAACGAAATCTAAAGAAAAGAATCGAAAAAGGAAAGGATGAGGGAAAAATTAGAAGAAAATTCGGCAGCGAGAAGACAATGGAAAAGGGAACGACAGCAAAGAGGGAGAAGAGGAAAAGAGAAAACCGAAAATTTATTTTGGGGAAAAGAAAAAGATGAACAGAAATTGATAACCCCAAAATCTTTTCCCTTAATTTTCTTTACCAAACTCCCCACTAAATCCACTACTTAGATTTTTAGTCCATCTCAAACTCTTCTAGATGGACGAGTAAAAATAATGCCCAAGCTAAGATTCGAACACAGGACCTCCTTCACACCAACACTCCACTTAACCACCAAACCAGCAGGCCCATTCTGTTAATTATCTACCAACTTTTACTTAAAAGCCTACTGACCAAAAATAAGGCTTTATTCAGAAAAATACCAAAATTTAGCCAAAGGCTTGGCTTGAACTTGGGACCTCCCACACACACCCAGAACACTTAACCACTGAAGTAGATACACCGTTGTGTGTCAAAATTCACAAAAACCGAAATTAAAAATTTTTGGGGCGTTACAACTCTACCCCCTAAAACAAAATTTCGTCCTCGAAATTTACCTGATCAGAAAAGGTGAGGATACTGCTGGCGCATCGAATCCTCAGGTTCCCTCGTGGCCTCCTCAATGTCATGATTCTGCCACAGAACCTTTACCAGTGGAATAGACTTCTTCCGAAGAACCTTTACATCGCGATCCGGAACCTGAATCGGCTCCTCCTCAAAGGTCAAGTTTGGCCTAACCACAATCTCTTCAACATGAACAATATGGGTAGGATCAGAGCGGTAGCGCCTCAACATAGAGACGTGGAACACGTCATGAATATGATCTAACTCCGGAGGTTGCTCCAACTGATAAGCAGCCGGTCACATTCGCTTTAGAATGCGGTAAGGTTCAATAAACCTAGGGCTCAACATGCCCTTACGACCAAACCTCAGTACCTTTTTTCCATGGCAAGACCTTGAGAAATACGAAGTCCCCCACAGGATACTCAATCTCGCGTCTCTTCAGATCCGCATAAGATTTTTGTCTATCAAATGCCACTTTCATACGATCCTGAATCAGTCTAACCTTATCCTCTATCTCGAAAACCAATTCAGGACCCAGAACACATCGCTCGCCCAACTCAGTCCACCATAAAGGAGTGCGACACTTATGACCATATAGTGCCTCGTAAGGTGCCATCTGGATGCTAGACTAGAAACTGTTATTATAAGCGAACTCCACTAGCGGTAGATAACCCTTCCAACTGCCTCAAAAATCAATAACACAGATTCTCAATATATCCTCCAGTATCTGAATCACCCTCTCAGATTGACCGTCGGTCTGAGGATGTAACGCAATACTGAAGTCTAACCTCAAACCCAGAGCCTCATGTAACTTTCTCCAAAACTGAGACGTGAAGCGAGGATCCCTATCAAAGATGATCGAAACCGGTACCCCATGCAGTCTCACTATCTCAGAAATATAAAGCTTTGCCAGCTTCTGCAGAGAATAATCAATACAAATCAGTATGAAGTGGGCGGATTTAGTCAATCGATCCACGATGACCCATACTGAATTCTTCTTAGTGGGTGTGAGGGGCAACCCACTAATGAAATCCATAGTCACTCGCTCCCACTTCCATAAAGGAATCTTAACCGGCTACAGCCAACCCAAAGGTAACTGATGCTCAGCCTTAACTTGCTGGCACGTCAAACATCTAGCCACAAAATCAGTAACCTCTCGTTTCAATCCTGGCCACCAATATAACTCACGGAGGTCTCAGTACATCTTATTCCTACCAGAATGCATAGTATAAGGGCTACTATGCGCCTCTCTCAGTATAGGCTGCCTCAAATCAGTATCATTCGGAACACAGATTCTCCCACGAAAATAGAGTACCCCATCACTATTCTGTCCAAAATCCATAGTGCTACCACTCTCAATCTGTTGAAATCAAAGACCCAAAGACTCGTCCTCCAACTGCTTACCCTTAATCTGCTCAATCCATGTCGGCTTAACCTGAAGCTCGGCTAATAGACTACCATCGTCAAATAAGCTAAGGCGAGCAAACATCGCCCTCAAATCAGTCATAGTCCTATGGCTTAGTGCATCAGCCACCATATTGGCCTTACCAGGATAGTACTCAATGGTGCAGTCGTAATCCTTAAACAGCTCAATCCATCTACGCTGCCTAAGATTCAACTCCTTCTAAGTAAGGAGGTACTTGAGGCTCTTGTGATCAGTGTAGATGATACACTTCTCACCATACAAGTAATGCCTCCAAATTTTTAGCGCAAACACCACGGTAGCCAACTCCAAGTCATGCGTCGGATAATTCACCTCATGGGTCTTGAACTGACGAGACACATAGTCTACCACCTTACCATCCTGCATCAACACACATCCCAAATTGACATGTGACGCATCACTATAAACCATGAACTCCTTTCCAGGTTCTGGCTGTACCAAAATAGGAGCCTCAGTCAGTACAGTCTTGAGCTTCTCAAAGCTCTCTTGCTGTGTATCAGCCCATATAAACGGAACACCCTTACGTAGCAGCTTAGTTAAGGGTGTTGAAATCAATGAAAAGCCCTCCACAAATCACTGATAATAACCCGCCAATCCTAGAAAACTGCGGATCTCATACACGTTCCTAGGCTGTTTCCACTTCAACACAGCTTTAATCAACACATGGCTGCTGTCCAGTAGCAGCAACAGGGGATCCAACTCTAACCGACCTATTAGCACTGGCCTTTTTCTTAGGCCTTTGAACCGAACTCGAGGGCTCTGAATCCCTCTTGTTCTTTCCTCTCTCTCTATCTCAATTTTGGCACTCAGCGCGCTTAACCTCCTCGGTAATTTTAACCTTTTCGACCATGGCAGAAAAATCTCGCTCCCTCTGTGGGGCTATCAGAACTCTCAAATTATCTCTGAGGCCATCCTTAAAGAAAATACATCGCTCATACTCAGATGCCACCATACCTAGCGCATAACGGCTCAGTCTCAGAAACTCGGCCTCATGCTCGGCCACTGATCGATCCCCCCATGTAAGATTCAAAAACTCCCTCCTACGAGCATCCACATAACGAGCTCTGACATATTTCCCCTAGAAGGCGGTCTTAAAGAACTCCCAGGTCAGATGTTCAAGCTGAGTGCCCTCCTTAACGGTCAGCCACCACTGATAAGCCTCATTCCGCAGCAACAAGACTACACCCTTTAATTTCTGCTTAGGGGTGTAATCTAGATCATCCATGATCCTCTCCATGGCCTCAATCCAGTACTCGGCCACATTAGGGTCGACCCCAGTGACACCCCTGAAGAGCTCAGCTCCATTGGAACGGAGTCGTTCCGTAACCGACCTCGGCCCCCAGACCCAGTATTGGGCCTAACGACCTTCTCCAAAATCCTTAGCATAGCCTGAGACAATGCATCCTCCCAAGCCATGTGATCTTGAGACCCAGTCTCAATAGCAGTGGTGCGATGGCGTCTCACTCAGATCCAAATTTGGCGAAAGCGTGCTCGATGACGAGGACTCGGCTCGGGCCCTCTACGCCTCTACCTCACCTCTAGTACCCTGTCTGCGGATACCTCGTGTGCTCATATCTAATCGGATTTATCTGGTATTATAAGTTTTATGAATCAGTTACACTTCCAGTGTTTATTAACAAATATTTTATGTAAAACAGTACCAGAAGTTCAGAGTTTGTTTTCGTTTGTCACAGTCTCTAGTAGTTTACTATAGTTTTAGTTTAACTACGATTTCGGTATATACTAACTAGGTATTTTCACGATTTTACTACCTGATGAGTTTGAATATCATAGCATTTTTAATTTAAGCATCAGTTTCAGAATACTTACAGGATCGGCACCGAAGACTCGGTGTACCACATACTCAGTAGAAACATTTCAAATCATTTGAAAAACAATTCTTCAAAAACCAAATTTTAAAACCCATAATCCACAGCCGAGTTTTGCAACCGGGCTCTGATACCACTAAATGTAACACCCCAAACCCGGCCTGGACATTATGGCCGAATCTTGCGATGTCACATGATAGTGCTTTAGAAAACGTAATTGCGTTAAAACCATTTTTAGGTATCTTAGGCTATCTTCAAAGCGTGTCATTTATATATTCATTATCCACTTTTAAAACTTTATACGTTGCGGAAGCTTTTAAAATGATTTGCGAGTTCGTATGTATTTTGATAATACCTTTGTTTATTTTGAAAACTTGCGTCTTATCCTACTGCTAGCAGTTTATGAAATAATCATCCCAAGTTTCAAAATAAAATCTGAAAGGCCTTATTACATAAAATTTACCCAAATATAACCAAAGCAGAATTAAAAATAAACCATAAATAAGTATCCAGTACCGTGGTCACCGCCAAGTCCTCCGCTGCACCGATCTGCCTACTGCTGGAGATTACCTGAATGGATTAAACAGAAAAGGGTGAGTTTTCGCAAACTCAGTGTGTAATCCCCACAAAAAACATACACACAGAGATATCAGATAGCAGACATAATCTCACAGTTTGGGTCTGAGCCCATTACAGAAACGGTGTGGACCATAGCCCACTCAAATTCAGAATCAAACATATTATAGGGCCTTAGCCTATTTCAGACAGGATATGCAGAGAACAAAGTCCTACCCACCAGCCTCTACACACTAACTCCGTCCAACCCTACACACCATGTGGGGAGAAAATCAACCCACCCAGCCCTACACACCATGTTGTACTGAATGCGGAACATAATCAGAAATTTGCAGCTGAGCTGTAAGATAACATGCTTAAGAGCCTTTCAGATTCTTCCTCCAATCATAATCAACCCAACCCGATGCAATGCAACATACAAGAATGACATGCTACTATGCAATTTAAACTCATATATTCAGATCAGTAGACATGCTTAGTACAGAAATCAGACAGACAGATCACTTATATAGGGGTCTAAGTAAAGCTTACCGACCCTACAGTAGGTCCACAGTCGACTTGGGTGACCCGTGCAACCTTATAGAACATTTCAGAAAATGGGCTCACACGCCTATATGGCCTGCCCGTGTGGCCCAGACAGCCCAAATTGGCTTTGGCCGTGTGATTCATTTTTAATGTAACCCATGCTAGCTAAATATTCATATATGTTTTCACTATTTACTTATATGTTCATTCAAAGCTGTCTACTTGAGTCATTTTCACTAAATTATTTATAACTTGAGCTACAGAATTCCAAATTAAGATCTGCTTGATTTTTCAGAAACTATACTCACATATTTTCGTACCATAAAATTTTCAGAATTTATGGTTTAGCCAATAAGTACAGATAATTCTTAAAATTCAGCCCTGTTCTGCTGTCTGATAGTTTCGGCCCTTCTTCACTAAAAATTTATTTTCTCCTAGTATGGGATTCGGATGATGTTCCCGTTTGTTTCTCTTGAAAATAGACTCATTAAGAATTTTAAGCACATAAATTATAATCCATAAATATTTTTTTACAATGTTTTATGATTTTCCAAAGTTAGAACAGGGGAATCCGAAATCATTCTGACCTTGTCTCTTTAAAATTATCATATCTCATAATCTACAATTCCATTGCTTACATTGTTTCTTCCATGAAAAACTAGATTCAATAAAATTTAATTTCATATTTTATTCAACCTCTAATTCAATTTCCATTTTTTTAATGATTTTTCAAAGTTAGGCTACTGCTGCTGTCCAAAACTATTTTCTCTTATCTCTCGACAGTAAGCAATTTCGGCTTTTCGTTGAATCCCATTTTTTGCGTTTAGGGTACACACCTATATCCTTTTCGACGTAAAAGAAAATCCAAGCAATCCCCAACCTTCAATTGATCAATTTTTCACTCCATTAATCACTTAAACGATTGAATTGAATTAAACCCAAAACGGGGTATTCATCTATCGAACGAAAAACCATCACCTTCAACCAAAACGGGGTATTCAGCCCTTTGAAAACCCCTAAACACCAAACGAACCCTTCTTAATATTTGAACAAAACATAATTAAAGTTTAGCCTAAAACTAAACTTACCGAATGCGTGCAATCCACGAAGCATAACAAAATTGAAAGAAAAAGAATCAGAAAAGGAAAGGATGAGGGAAAAATTAGAAGAAAATTTGGCAGCAAGAAGAAAATGGAAAAGTGAACGGCAGCAAAGAGGGAGAAGAGAAGAGAAAACCAAAAATTTTGTTTTGGGGAAAAGAAAAAGATGAACAGAAACTGATAACCCCAAAATCTTTTCCCTTAATTTTCTCTATCAAACTCCCCACTAAATCCACTACTCAGAATTTTAGTCCATCTCAAACTCTTCTAGACGGACAAGCAAAAATAATGCCCAAGCTAAGATTTGAACACAAGACCTCCTTCACACCAACACTCCACTTAACCACCAGACCAACAGGCCCATTTTTTTAATTATCTACCAACTTTTACTTAAAAGCCTACTAACCAAAAATAAGGCTTTCTTCAGAAAAATACCAAAATTTAGCCAAAGGCTTGGCTTGAACTTAGGACCTCCCACACACACCCAGAACACTTAACCACTGAAGCAGATACACCGTTGTGTGTCAAAATTTAGAAAAGTCGAAATTAAAAATTTTAGGGCGTTACAGTTTAGGCCGTGTGTGACACACGGCCAGCCCTGAGGGCGTGTTGATAGGTCGTGTGTCCCTTGTATCTAATTTGCAAAAAATTCAGTTCGTCACACGGGCCAAGACACGAGCGTGTGACTAGGCCGTGTGATCCTAGAGGTTTGCTGACGTCATAAACAGAATACTAAGGTTTTCACACACAGGCTAGGACACGGGCGTGTCATGGCCATGTGAGAGACACGGCAATAGACACGGGCGTGTGCCAGGCCCTGTGAAAACCCTTGTAGGTTTGAAATGAAAATAAAATCCACAGGGGCTAGGGACATGGGCGTGTGTGACTACACGGCCTGCCCACACGGGAGTGTCCCTCTCCACACGGGCGTGTGGACCTTGTCTTAAGCAAAAACTTTCTAAGTGTTCGTAAGTTTCCAGTTCAATCCCGAACCATCCTATATATATGTTTCGGGTCTTGTAGACCCATAATAGGGACATTGTGAATACGAATGAAAGGTTTTAAATTTGAGTTAAAGTTTATCGCCCAAAATTACATGATGAAGTATGTTAAGTCTGGTAATGCCTCGTACCCGGTTCTGACGTTGAATACGGGTAAGAGGTGTTACAGTGATACATGTAAGACCATAGCTGGGCTATGGCATTGTGATACGTGTAAGGCCATGTCTGGGACATGGCATCGTTATGAGATTTCGTGTAAGACCATATCTGGGATATGGCATTGATATGAGATTTCGTGTAAGACTATGTCTGGGACATGGCATCGACATGAGACTTTGTGTAAGACCATAGTTGGAATATGGCATCAAGTAAATGACATATTCAAACCCGTAAGGCGTTCTCTAATTTAACAAATATTGGTAAGTAAAATTGAAGATAAATGTTGGAATTTAATTAGATATTGATATTGAGCTCAAGTGAGTAAATTCATTGATTGAAATTGTGAATGACAAAAAACATTTGTAAAATAAATAAGTATATTAATTTGCTTGGAGTGAATCATGTGATTATGATGATATTACATTAATGATGAATGCTTATTCATATGTATGTATTTATGAGAATCAAGTTAGAGGCTTTACGACCTCACCCCCTTACCAGTGTCGCTTTACGATGAAAATTCATGAAAATTGTGTTGAATAAGTTCATAAGTGTGACACTAAAGAGTTCAGTGATGAAATAATTAGTAAAGTATATAGTGTAACACCCCAAACCCGGTCTATGCATTAAGACCAAATTTGACATGTCACACAGAAAGGAATATACATCTAGTCTTTTTAAAGATTTTAAGAAATCGGATTTTCAAAATATCTTGACTTGAAGTTTATTGAAAACTAAGGTTGATTGATAAATCAAACAATTTGAGACGTAAGAATTTATAAATTGAAACTTAAAAGAAATTAGAATAATATTTCGAGAAAAATTAATAGAGTTCGAAAATAATTTTGAAAACAAAATTTTGGAAGAACGTTGTTAATGAACAATTTTATGAAAGTTAAAATATTTAAGAATGAAAACCCTTTATGCATGTTTATTTTAAGAAAACATTTATTTCTATTTTTTTGAAAAGAAACCCCACTTAAGTATTTAAAGCGTATTATAAAATCCATCCACAAGTAAAACATCCATAAAAATTTAACCAGAGGCCTTATTACATAATAGCAATAATAATAAAAAGTACTTAAAAAGAAATCTGAAATTTAAATAACCCATAAATCGTAGTATGGCCTCCACTGAGTCGTCCCCGGCCCAAGCCTCCATCACTAATCATTACCTGAGAAGGGTAAAGAAAACAGGGGTGAGTTACTTAGAACTCAGTGTGTAATTCACTTACCATTTTCACTGGGCCAAAATTCAATTAAACATTTATTGGGCCAAATCCCATTTCAAATATAACAATTTAACATGTGCAGAATGCATGTAATATGCAATTCCCAAACCAAACCTAAATTTCCATCCGCTACACACCACCCGTACCAACCAGCACACCTGTGGGGAGCTTTAGTCACCCACCCCGCCAACACACCAAACTGGGCATTTAGCCATATATTAAACTGGGCAATTAAGCCATATATTAAACTGGGCAATTAAGCCATATATTAACTGGGCAATTAAGCCATATATTAACTGGGCAATTAAGCCATATATTAAACTGGGCACGAAGCCATATAGCAAACTGGGCAATTAAGCCATATATTAACTGGGCAATTAAGCCATATATTAAACTGGGCATGAAGCCATATAGCAAACTGGGCAATTAAGCCATATATTAAACTGGGCAATTAAGCCATATATTAAACTGGGCACAAAGCCATCAGAATTTTGTAGCAAAGCTACCAGAACTTCTCTTCTTCAAATATCCCAACCCATGCAATCATGTATACAACATGCATAATAATTCATTCATATAATTATTCCAACATAAGGCCCATTATAAAAATTATTGCAATCTGGCCTATATCACATTTTGGCCTATTTCACAATTTGGCCCATTTCATCTTATATCACACTTGGCCAATTTATCAAATAACACATATGGCCCATTTATCACATATGGCCCAAAATATCACATATGGCCCAAAATATCACATTTTATCGTTTCAGCCCCTTTAAGGGCAATTTCATAATTTACCACATTCTTAATACCGATTTCACGATCTTAACACTAAAGTGTTAATTATACCATATTTTCCCGATTTCACCAACTTTGCGATTTTTAATCCAATGTTTACTATGGTATAGTCATCTAACCCATGAGATACAGTGTGAGATTACACACCTAATTATGGTGAGGACTACACTTTCCTGATCGTCGATACCTAAATACATTATAACGCTCGATTAGAACACTAACACTTAAAATAAATCTATGCTAAAGTAAGCGGTCTAGATTTTTACCCTCGGAATCTCGAACAACTACTATTTGTCGTTTCTCCTCGGTTGACGGTTCACAACCCGTTGGAAAATCCCGAACAGCTAATGGCTCAGAACTACGAACAACCTCAAATAACTGATTTTCACCGGATGAGGGTCCACAACCCGGTGGAAAATCTCGGATTGGCCAAACAAATTTCTTCGCTTGAAACTAGAGGGAATAGCGAATCCGCCCCTCTTCCGAATACTATTCACCACCCTTTTTGACCCTATCTTGTTTGCCTCCATTGACAAAAGAATATTAGTCCAACTAATATTTTAGAAATTAAGACTATTGGTTTTAAGGGCAAAATCGGCTTACCACAAAATCTTTATGTTCAAGGGATGAAAATCGAGCGATAGCGTCCCTAAGATAAAATCGATTAGTAAACCCCATCTTTAACGAAATAACGAGTAATATGGAAGTCCTTAATAGAAACCCTTACCTTAACACTTTGGACCGAATCCTAGCGATTCACAATGATTACGAACACTCCGAGTTTCGGCCTTTCTCTATTTCACTATAAAGACGAAAAAGATTGTCTAAGAGAGAAAGATAGAGGATGATATTTTTGGTCAAAAGACCCTCCCAAACCAATATGTAGATTCGTCAAAAGAAAAAGAAGAAAATAGAGAATCGAAGAGGGTCCTTACCGATTGATCAAAACGAGAGTAGAAAGAATGATTGATAAGAAAATATATGTGAAGAGGAAGATTCGGCTATGAAGAAAAATTGAAGAAAATGGTGTTAGCAACATTCGGCCATGGAGGAAAAGAGAAGGGAGAAAAATATGTTTGTAAGAATGAGCAATATGAAGAAAAGAGAAAGAAAGAAATAGAGGATGAGAGGTTTGTGTTTCGGTTTTCAAAGATGAAGTAGGAGCAAAGAGAGAGGTTTGATGCTAGAGAGCATTCGGCAATGGAGAAGAAAAGAAAAAGAGAAAAATGGCCTTCAAGTTTTGGTGATTTCGGCACTAGGGACAATGACTTGAGAGGTTAGGCAAAATAAGACCAAATGGTCAAAATGAAATGACCAAAAGAAGAAAAACAAAAGATGCTCACAAATGTTCAATGTGCATTCGGCTAGGGAGAGAAAAGATGGAGAGAAAATGCTTTGAGAGAAGACAAAAATGACCAAAAAGAAATGTGCCCAACAAGCACCTATCCTTACCCAAAGTTCTTCAAAAATTCGGCCACCCCCTAGCCCCCAAAACCGTCCAAATACATGGATACCAAGGTCAAAGTTTGGCCATTCCAAACTTTCCAAAACACACTCCTTATAAAGTGCCTTGTGTTCCCCCTACATACCTTATTCGTATGATTCCCTTCCTTAAGTTTACACTTGCCTTTTCTCTTAGCCACCTTACCATAAAAAATTAAAAGTCCAACATACCAAAAATAAAGCTTGGTGACACTTAACAGAGAGTGCAAAAATTTTAAGTTACAAAAAAATGCATACCAAGGATTCGAACCTTTCCTCTCAAGACAATACATGTGGCGCATATCCTCTTTACTACTAACTCAATTATGCTATCTTTTACCACTTAATTACCTTAGGCTTTAAGGTCACTTGTTCCATTTCATTAAAGTACTAATTTCCAAAAATTATACCAACTCCAAATAAATCTCGAACCTTCTCAGGACTATTTTAACACACACATAGGATAAATAAACTAGCTGAGCACCAAAATAATGCAACATATAAAAATTCAAATTTTAGGATGTTACATATAGAGATGAGAATAGTTTGGGAAGTGAAAACAATTTTGGAAGAAATATCAGAATGTTTTAAAGATTATATAGATTATGCAATGTCACGGATAAAGAAGAAGTTAGTCTCGGCTAATCAACTCATTCAGGAATGATGACTAAAGTATGTATTTACCGAAATTTCTCCTGAATTGATTTTCATTAGTGAATAGAATTATACAGGGTTCACCATGACAAAATTTGTCAGAGAAATGATAATTGAGTTGTAAAGGGGTCTGTGAGTAACATTTATGGTTGAATAGATTATGATAACCTCTTCTGGGTATTCTATATATTCCTTATTCTCATAGATACATGTGTGATTGTTCATTTTTTGATAAAGTTCTTATGTTGTGAGAATGTTAGCTAACTCTAATGTTAGACGAAAGCACTGTTAGCCTGGTTAGTTTATGACCAGTATTATTTTATCTCTCTCTTCGGGACTCTATTCTAGTATGTTCAGAATAAAATTTGATGGTGAAAACTTATGTGAGACTGTTCTTCTGTATCTACTGGATGATGTTTTGTCTTATATGCATTTTAGAAAGTGTATTATCTTTGCTACGATAGAATTCCAGGGCTCGTAAGTATTGTTCTCTTCTGGTTTTCTCTGAGAAATTATCCAGACCTTTATTATTGTTTTCTTATGAGTTATATTCTCGGACTTCCAGTATGGCATCGTATTTGGGTTCTCTTATCATCTTTATTGTGTAAATTATCAGACATGGCTCATCTTTAAAGTATGTTCTTTAGTCTGTGATGGCTATGTTTATTATGATTGTATTTCTGGATTCGATAATAGGAATGTGATGATATTAGTATGTTATGAGATAGAATTGCTATAAATTTCGTATCAAGATTATTTTATCTCTAAAAAGGATTGTGTGTTTGAACTGTTTTCTCAACATGAAGAAAAGAGTATCCTGATATGTTATTAGTCGATAGTTGAAAACAACTCAGTGGTTTTTATCAGAGTAAGTTGATTTGTTGAGATGTGATTTGAGTTATATGTATTTAAGCATGTCCTTCAATTAAGGGAATAAATTTTGTGCATTCACGAGTATGAAGACGGACAGTTTGAATGAAAAAAAAAAGTATTCTAGAAAGCATAATACAGAGATATGCCTATTGGATTATTCTAATCGAATGATGTTATTATGAATTAAAGCTGTTCTGATTGATAAAGTCGTCACATTTATGAAAGATTGAATGATATGTGCATGTTAACAAAGTTGGAAATAGTTGAAAGTATTATTAATCGAAGCTCTAGTTCTGAGTTCAATTTGAACTGAGTAAAGAATTTATGATTTCAGCGATGCACTGTTGAATGAATTGGAATGTGTCTAAATACAAGAATGTAAAGAGGTAGTTTGTACTTTTAGACGGTTAAATTCATGTTAAAAGAGAACTGTTCGACTAGTGATTTAGAGACGGCTACTTTTATGTCTGTGTTGTGAATTTGATGATTTCGTATGTTTGACAAAAAATGTCATATGCTTCCTGATCCTAATGGGTTAAAGTATCAAATGTCACAGAAAGATCTGAATTTAAGAAGACATGAATGTTTTGAGATGTTAAAAGACTGTGAGTAATTATCGATTTACCTTTTGGAAAGCAAGTATGGTTATAGATGCTTGAATGGAAAATTTTGTTTATTTTGTAAGTGTAGGATACATGATTAATCTTATTTGATGATGGTCTAATTCTAGCTATATTAAATGCTAAAGCGAGGTTTTCTTCACGAAACTGAGAAGCTCAGAAATGTGATAGTGAATGGTAATCTAAATGAGTTCAGAGTGAGTTTACTTCTGATGTTGAATTTCAAGTCAAACCTGATTCATGTTATTATCATTGTTCTGAGATAGAAAGTTACGAACAGATGAATCAGGATTTTTATGCAGAAGTTGTTGTACGAGGCTCAGTGGTAGCTCGTCTGTTCATCTTAGAGTAACAAAAATGTGCAATTATATGAAGAAAGTGTGCTATTGATTGCGTATGTTACATGATATTTTTGGATTCGTATTTAGATAACGATTTGTTAGCAGATAAAAGTCAAAAATCAAGTGTATTCAGGACTGATACAGTCAGTGATGGTATGGGGCTGATAATGAGATAGAGTTACCATAGATTTCATATCGGGATTGTCATTATCTCCGGAAAGGAAAATGTTATTTGGTTTATGGTTGATCATTTGACAAAGTAAGATTCGTATGATCATTTCAGTATGTACAGAGTTTTTATTGACAGATCAACTGAGTATATGTATTCCTAGAAAGTAACTAAGATCTTGACGATATGCTCTAGCACTGTGTGCTAAAGTCCAAAGGTTATTGGAAAGAGATATACGAGGTAAATTCGGTTTGTGATTCTGAGAAGTTTTGTGAAAGTGTTTCATGAGAGTCGAAAGCAACTTCTTCTGGTAAGATTTTCGGGGACGAAAATCCCTAAAGGGGGGAGAGTTGTAACAGCTCGATTTTGGGCCTAGTTGGAACAGTGATTTCGGGACCACAAATCCGACGTAAGATAATTAATTTTTATTATATTTTTATGGTCTCCAATTTCACAAAATGGTTTCGTGAAAATTTCGTTTGAAAATTTCGACGTTTGGGCACTCAATTTAGTCAAAAGGACTAAATCATAAAAAGTGCAAAATTTGAGTTCTAGAAGCTAGAGGTGTCTAATTGCTATGAAATTTTAAATTATAAAATCTTTTTAAGATCTCGTTTTAGTCCCGAACCACCCCAATGCATGTTTTTGGGCCTCGTAGGCCCATAATAGGGACGATATGAATGTAAATGAAAAGTTTTAAATTTGGACGAAAATTCATGTCTCGGTATTGCATGTTTGCTTGTGTTTACGTCCGGTAATGCCTCGTACCCTGTTCCGGTGTCGAATACGGGTAAGGGGTGTTACATTTTTACTCCCCAAATTTTGCTTCTTCAAGAAGATTTTCCCTTTTTTTATCAAGAATATTTTTTTAACTTTATTTTTAATACTAAAAAATATTAGAGGGAACTACTTTTATATGTGGGAAGGCCATGATATGTATATAAAGGGGGAAATTGAAATTTCTTAGACCTTAGGGAGGCCATGGCCCCCTGGGTCTCTTAGTGGCTTTGCCATTGGTCGTTCATGTTGAATTGTTCTTACTGACTTATTAATTATTGTCATTCATGCTGAACTTGTTGACTGGTTTGCTCGATATATATGCACCATGCTTCCACTGTTGCTTCCACAGTTCATATATTTTGTTCTTATTAATTTCCATTTCATTTGTTTGCTATATTAACTTAATTTTAAATATTGTATTAGTGTCATTCATATTGGATCTTTCTTACTGATTTATTAATTATTGCCATTCATGTTGAATTTGTTTGCTCAATGCTTTACTGTGCATTGCTGGTCATTTTGACTTTTCTTATTATTTGATGATTCAATGTATTGCTCAATGTTTTTTAGATCAACTATTATATATTTTTAACATTACTAAGAAGTTATATATAACAACCTTTTCAATTGTAAAAATGGAACCCCAATGTAGCAAAACTCCTTAGTAAGCTTTGCACTTTTGATATGTTTTGTTTAATCTTGTTGATAACTTGATGTTCACTTGCACTTTAATTTTTTTGTAAGCATGTTTATGTTGTTGTTGACACTGTTGAAAATTTGTTGCTAATAAACTTCAATTTTCACCTGGCTGCATAACCGAGATTGAGGGGAACGGGCTTTCAGAATCCATTGAAGCTCACACGCCCTTCAAAGTATTTCCTATCTTTTATAACATCCGTAACTAATAGATATAGTGTAAAAGAAAGATGTTTTGTATTTAGACGCGAAAGTTCTATTAAACTATTTATGGGTTTATGGATGTTTTGAGAATCACTAGATTATTAATAAATGGTTTTCCAGTTATAGGAAATTAAAAAAATGTAAATTTAAATGACTTGTGCATAGAGTCTTTTGACACTAACGAGTTCCTAAACCCGATGAAAAGTGGAATTCGTCCAGCTTGGCTAAAAAAAATTATGGACATTAGGATGAAAATTTTATTCTTGAAGGGTAGGAACTTGACTGCTATGTTTGAGTAGTAGTGCTCTACATCATAGGGTCTATCGTACTCCCTTCTAGTGTTGATGTGGTGGCTCTATTTTATCTAAATTTTTTTAGGAGCATTGATCAAATCGGAAGTTATTCATGGGGTGCAACCATGCTAGCAACTCTAGCAATTTTCATTTTGTTACAGTTAGGATAGAACTTATATTTATATTTTCATTTGTTTAGTAGTTTTTCTCTCTATTTCTTGTGGATTTACATTTTATTTTTCTTTATTGTAGGTGTTTATATTGGAGCACATACCATGAGTTTCATCTTGGTTGCTCCATGTAACATCCCAAACCCGGTCTAATCTTTACGACCAGATCTGGTATGTCACAGGGAAAAAGGTTATAAGGAAATTTTGAAATTTTGATGGAAACCGTAAGTTTGAAACTCTTTTTTTTAGGTGATGTTTTGAAAACAGGGGTTTGTAACTTAAGAAAAATTTCAGGTTGGATTAATCGCTCATTTGCTATTTTTGCTAGCACTTGTGAGAAAAGCGATATTCAGAGTTACAAATTGCTTAGAACACTTCTTTTTAACAAATATGTTTAAGTCGTAAATTAATGTCGTATCAAAGCGAAGTAATTACATAAAACCAAATAACAATTTAGAAGGCCTTATTACATCAATTAAAAACCCAAATTTAAAACGTCTTGGAAAGAAACTAAGTTTACTGAAAAATATCAAGCTATGGCCTCCTCGAGTCCCCTCGGCTCCCAAGTCCACGTCTCACTGATCACCTACAAGATTAAGCAGAGGGGGTGAGTCACCGAGACTCAGTGTGTAAGTTCCCCTTAAGTCACATAAATGGCTCCAAGCCCACAAACACATATTGGGCCTTAGCCCACTCAAAATAGCATGTACAGATATGGATGCAATGTACCCGGCCCAAGCCTAGATTTTCCATCCTCTACACGCCACCCGTACCAACTGATCACTCTGTGGGGATTTCTAAAATCAACCCTCCATCCGCTACACTCCATTTGTGGCACCTAGCCACTGGTGACATAGTCACAAGATATCATATGTGGGGCCAACCCACTTGTGGTACCAAACCACTAGTGACAATCCCGAATAATCATATATGTGGGGCCAACCCACTGTGGTACCAAACCACTAGGATGAGTCACGAATCATACATTTATGTGGTACCAAACCACTGGTGGTTCCAAACCACTGAGACTTAGTCACGAGTCAAGAATGTGGGGCCAACCCACGTGTGGTACCAAACCACTAGTGATGATCTTACACTTCCCCTTTCACATCAAATCCAACCCATGCATACAAGTGTCAAATGAATGCAAAGATGCTATCAAGTGCACAATATCATTATGGCATACATTCATCGCGCATACATAACCAACTAGGTACTTACTCGTATTTGGCCATGCCCATAATGGCATAACGCTTGTTCATCTAGCCGCTTTTGGCTTTTCAATTTCAAAGGATTAATAACACATAATAATATTAGAGTGTGTAAATATTACACACCTGGTTACACGCAAAGACTATGCTATCTATGTCAACACTATCGCTTTGAAACTATCGCTATCCGCCTCCTATTTTGCTCGGAAATCGCCCACAAACCGTGGCCAATCTCGAACAAAGCAGACACATGCGCGCTTCTTGAACTTAGGGGCTGGGACTACGGGTCCAACCCCTCCTTTCGCTTGGCTGACATTTGAGTCCATGAACAGAACCTTGGTCACTAGACCGGATTAACGCAGTGAAATTGAACAAAAAGGGAATAACACTCAAGACTAAGGGTCCTTACCTAGATCAACAAATCCCGGAGATTAAGAAGGTTTGAATCCTGCACCACTCGAGTACTTGAATCAACTAGAATCGATTGTCCCTTTAAACACTCCAAACGCAGACCAAAAACCAGAAGAACGCGAAGACAAAGCCCCCTTACAATCGGCCAAGAGTTAAAGAATATGATTACTGCCTTTGGCACGCAAACATGAGAAGAGATGATTGAACCGAAAAGAAAACACTTACCCCAAACACTAGAGAAACTGATTGGGAGTGGAGGAAAATAGGTAACAGCAATCCACAAATGTCGAAGTTGTTCTGCTCTTGAAAAGAAAGAGATGGAGAAGAAAGGTGCTATCTACCAAGAGAGATTCGACTAAGGTGTTCGAAAGAAAAGAGAAGAGAATGACAGAGTTTCAGCAAAAGGTGTGGCTTCAGAGGGTTTTGGCTTTGATGTTAATGGCAAAGAAAATAAACAAAAGTCATGAGTGAAAGGCAATGTAGGTTTCGGCCAAGCACAAAAGAAGAAGAAAATGAGAAGAGGATTAGAAGGTGTTTTGGTTTTGGTATTTTGAGAGAAAAGAAAAATGCACCAGGTGGTATGAGGGTGTTTCGATTTTGACAAAAGAAAAGAACAAAAGAATGCTCTTGGTCCTTTCTAGCTAGCCGAAAATGCTCAACACTCCCTCTAATGCTATCATTTAACATTCGGCCACACCCCTAACCTCACTAAACTGAGCACACACACTCACACACTCCACATTCACCAAACTCTCTCCTCTCTCCCAATCCCACGATTCTCTCCACCGATCACTCTCCACTCTCCATTCAAACTCGTTGACCGATTCCTTCTCCTTGAATTGCTCTCTTCCCTTCATTCAAATGTGTTGACCCATTCAACACTCATCCACGTGAGTCCAAGCTGAAAGCAACTCTCCCCACCTTGGAGTCAAAAGAAATCCCCAAAAGGGAATCCACGCACTGAACTCCGCTGCCCCGCCCGCCTTCCCCGAGGCGTCACCTTCCCGAGCTTTAAGTTGCACCTCCTTGCCACTTTACTAAAGCACTTCTTGAGTCTAAACATACAACCACCCACCCTTAAGTCCTATCCCATTCAGCTCTCCCTTAAAGTGCCCAAAAAGCAAATTTTTACTAAGGCTCCGGCTTACCCCTAAGTCATTCCTGGACCCTAAAGTACCCTAAACTAGCATGACACACATAGCATTCACACCCAAACACATAAAATGCAAAGGCCCTAATTTAGGATGTTACAGTTCTACCCCCTTAAAATAATTTCGGCCTCGAAATTACCTGGTCA
Source organism: Gossypium sturtianum (assembly GCA_025698515.1). Lineage (NCBI taxonomy): Eukaryota > Viridiplantae > Streptophyta > Magnoliopsida > Malvales > Malvaceae > Gossypium > Gossypium sturtianum. The sequence goes on from CM046953.1 coordinate 111,848,241, forward strand.
AAAGAGATGAGGGTATTATTGTCGCATCGATTCCTCGGATTCCCACGTAGCTTCCTCGAAACCGTGATTACGTCACAGAACTTTAACCAACGGAACTGTCTTTCTTCGTAATACTTTGACATCCCAATCCAAAATTCGAACTGGTTCTTCCTCAAAGGATAGATCAGGCCTCACTTCGATCTCCTCTACTGACACCACGTGAGATGGATCCGAATGATAACGTCTTAGCATCGACACGTGAAACACATCGTGAATCTGACTTAACTCTGCAGGTAACTCGATTTGATAGGCTACTAGTCCCACACGCTTCACTATCCGATAAGGCCCGATAAACCTGGGGCTTAGCTTGCCCTACCTAAGCACTTTCTTCCACGGCGACACCTTCAAGAATACCTGGTCCCCTACTTCAAATTCTATGTCCTTACGCCTTAGGTCTGCATAGGACTTCTGTCTGTCCGAAGCTTCCTTCAACCGAGCCCTAATTAGCTCAACCTTGTCCTCCGTTTTAGTGACCAATTCTGGACCCAACATCTGACGTTCACCCAACTCCGTCCAACAAGTAGGAGTGCGACACTTCCGACCATACAATGCCTCATACGGTGCCATCTGGATACTCGATTGGTAGCTGTTATTGTACGCGAATTCCGCCAATGGTAAGTACTCTTTCCAAATACCTCTGAAGTCCATGACACAGCCTCTCAACATATCCTCTAAGATTTGGATTACCCTCTCGATCGTTGTCGTCCGATTGCGGATGAAATGTCAGATCTTGAAATCTAACTTTGTGCCCAACACTTGATGCAACGCCTTCCAAAATCTTGACGTAAATCTAGGGTCTCTCGCCCGAGATAATCGACACACTGGCACCCCATGCAACCTTACAATCTCTCGCTATATATAATTTAGCCAACTTCTGAAGAGAGTATTCCACTCGTACTGGTATGAAATGAGCAGACTTCGTCAAACAATCAACCACTACCCAAATCGAATCCTTTTTAGTAGGTGTAAGGGGAAGCCCCCTAACGAAATCCATTGTGATCCTTTCCCACTTACACTGCGGAATCTTCACCGGCTGTAACAAACCCGAAGGCAAGCGATGTTCTACTTTTCACTGTGACACGTTAAACACTTACTCACATATTCGGTTACTTCGCCTGGACCCGGCCACCAAAACTGTCCTCGCAAATCCTGATACATCTTACTTCCTCCAGGATGCATAGCGTATGGACTGCTATGCGCTTCCTACAAAATTCTACGCCTCAACTCTGAATTCTTCGACATGCAAATCTTTCCCCGGAAACATAGAACTCCCTCACTACTCATATTAAAATTCTCTAACCCACCATTCTGAACTTGAAGTAGTCGTGCATTCAAGACATCATCCAACAACTCCTTCTCCTTGATCTGACTTATCCACGTTGGTTTCACCTGCAGCTCAGCTAACAGACTCCCATCATCGTACAGGCTAAGATGTGCAAACATCGCCCTTAGATCTGAGATTACCTTACGACTTAATGCATCTGCCACCACGTTAGCTTTACCCGGATGGTATTCGATCGAACAATCATAATCCTTTAACAACTCCACCCATCGCCTCTGCCTCAAATTTAATTCTTTTTGAGAGAGAAGGTACTTAAGACTCTTGTGATCCGTAAAGATGACAGATTTCTCCCCATACAGATAGTGTCTCCAGATTTTCAGAGCAAAAACCACCGCCGCCAACTCCGAGTCATGCGTGGGATAGTTTAACTCATGCGGTCTTAACTGTCAAGATGCATATGCAACAACCTTCCCGTCTTGCATCAACACACACCCTAATCCTGTGTGTGAAGCATCACAGTAAACCATGAACTCCTTCCCAGCCTCTGGCTGAATCAACACCGAAGCTTCCGTCAGAATCCTCTTTAGCTTCTCAAAACTTTCCTGCTACTTGTCAGACCAAACAAACGGAACCCCTTTCCTTAACAACTTGGTTAATGGAGCCGCAATAAAAGAGAATCCCTCAACGAATCTTCTATAATACCCAGCTAAACCAAGAAAACTCCTAATTTCTGCCACAGACCTAGGTGGCTTCCAATCCAGCACAGCTTCGACCTTCCGGGGGTCAACCCTAATCCCATCAGCAGACACAACATGACCCAAAAAGGTAACTTCCTTTAGCTAAAACTCACACTTACTGAATTTGGCGAACAACTGATTTTCCCTCAGAATTTGTAAGACCACACGAAGATGCGAGTCATGCTCTTCGTCCGATCTGGAATAGACCAAAATATCGTCTATGAATACTACGACGAATCGGTCGAGATAGGGTTGGAAAACCCGGTTCATCATGTCCATAAACGCTGTTGGTGCATTGGTTAGACCAAATGGCATCACCAGAAATTCATAGTGGCCATAGCGAGTTCGAAATGCCGTCTTATGAATGTCTGCCTCCTTGACCTTAAGCTGATGATAACCTGACCGCAAATCTATCTTCGAAAAGACTGAAGCCCCTTTCAGTTGATCGAACAAGTCGTCAATCCTCGGCAGCGAGTACTTATTCTTGATGGTCAACTTGTTCAACTGGCGGTAGTCAATGCACATACGCATTGATCCGTCCTTCTTCTTGACGAATAACACCGGTGCTCCCCAAGGTGATACACTCGGTCGGATAAAACCTCGATCCAACAGTTCTCGAACCGAGCCTTTAATTCTACCAACTCCTTGGATGCCATCCTATATGGGGCAATCAAACAGCGCCGCCCGGATAAAGATCAATACCAAATTCCACCTCTCGATCTGGAGGCAATCCTGGAAGCTCTTCCAGAAAAACATCGGGAAATTCCTTCACTGTTCTAACATCCCCCACAGACAAATCCTTGCCCTCCAAGGCACAAACCAGCGCTATGAACGCCTCACAACCCTTCTTCACCATTCGCTCAGCCTTTAAAGCAGATATTACGTTAGATAGGTAGTTCCTTCTCTCACCTATTACCACCACCTCTTCATTCTCGAGAGTTCTCAATACCATGCGCTTGGCAACACAATCCATGCGTAAAATTAGGTCAAACTCTCCGAACGGTAGTTCCATCAGATCAGCCAGAATAACCATCCCTTGAACTTCCAAAGGTACATCCCTATAAAGTCTGTTCACCACTACCGATTGTCCTAGCGGGCTAACTACGACCATCTCCCTAGAGGCAATCTCAAAGTCTATTCTTAAAGTTCCAGATATCCCACTAGCAACATATGAATGTGTTGATCCTATATCAATTAATGCAGTATAAGGCAACCCATAAATAAAAAACGTATCGATTATGACGTCTGGTACATCTCCCTCTTCTCGACGTCTGGCTGCATAGACCAGCCCAGGTCTCCTTGTATCACTGCTCCTAGCACCTCTGCCTGGTGCTCCACGTCCACGACCGAAGCCGTTACCCCCTCTGACCGGACCTCGACCTCTCGGTGGTTGCTGTCCACCTCTACCTGACTGAACATAACCCTGACCCATTGGTTGCGCTCTGCTTTTCTCTTGTGGATAGTCCCTTATTCGATGCTCCGTAGACCCACACTTGAAACAGCCTCTACTACCAACCCAACACTCACCAAAATGAAATTTATCACATCGAGCACACCTCGGAGGCCGACTATCAACAGTAGGTCTCCCCACACGATTCGGACCCTCAACCCTAGGCCTCTTCTGAAACCGCCCAACTGATCCTGACGAACCAAAATTCCTCTTGTTTCTATTTCACTCCTGATTCTGCTTTTCGGACCGCTTCACCTCCTCGGCTATCTTAGCCTTTTCCACAAGAACAGCAAATTCCTTCTCTCGCTGTGGAGCTATCAGCACACGCAGATCATCTCTCAACCTATCCTCGAACCGAACACAGCGCTCGTGATCCGTGGCCACAATACCCCGAGCATAACGACTTAGACGTAAAAATTCCGCCTCATACTCGGATACCGACTTACTTCCCTGAACCAAATTTAAAAATGCCTTACACTGTGTATCCACATAACTTGATCCGACGTACTTCCCCTGGAATGCCATCTTAAAGAAATCCCAGGTGATATGCTCAGCCACCGTACCATCCCTAACCGTGAGCCACCACTGATACGCCTCGTCTCGCAGAAGAGTCACCACCCCTTTCAACTTCTCCTCTACCGTGAAGTCTAGATCATCCATTATGCGCTCACTTGCTTCTAACCAATATTCAGCTGTATTAGGGGCTACGCCTGAAACACCCCTAAACATCTCCGCTACATTGGCTCTGAGTCGCTCGGCACACTGCATTTTTGGGCCCAGTACTCATGCTTGCCCCCGTAACTCTCTCCAAAACCCGTAACATTACCTGAGACACCACATCATCCTCGCCTGTTTGGTCCTCGAAATGCGCCCACACCGGTGGCGATCGGCATCTCACTACCGACCTATGACCGGATCCAATCGCTCCGACAAAGCAATCCCGCCTCTACCGCGACCACGCACACACACGTCCACGACCTCGAGTGCTCATGACTAACGCTCGTGATTAATCTGGTTAAAAGTTTTATGAGTTAATTATTTCTTTCACTTTTTTTTTAACACCAAGCAATTTTATGAAAAAATAGTTTTAGAGAGTAATTTCCGCAAAACACATCAAAGTTTCAGTCCCTATAGTCTGAGTCTTCTAGAACAAACAACCACATTTACTCACGGTAACAATCATTGCATGCATACATTATCAGTAATTGTTAGAACACTTACCTGGGTGGATCGGGTGCCGACGGACTCGGATGACATGTTCCAATCAAAACATTCCTTTCTAAAATCATTTAAACCAACTTAATAGGGCGTTAATGAACCCATTTTCACCACTCGAGTTTTGTAACCGGGCTTTGATACCAAAATTGTAACATCCCAAACTCGGTCTAATCGTTACGACCAGATCTAGTATGTCACAGGGAAAAAGGTTATAAGGAAATTTTGAAATTTTGATGGAAACCGTAAGTTTGAAACTCTTTGTTTTAGGTGATGTTTTGAAAACAGGGGTTTGTAACTTAAGAAAAATTTCAGGTTGGATTAATCGCTCATTTGCTATTTTTGCTAGCACTTGTGAGAAAATCGATATTCAGGTTACAATTTTTTAGAACACTTCTCTTTAACAAATATGTTTAAGTCGTAAATTAATGTCGTATCAAAGCGAAGTAATTACATAAAACCAAATAACAATTTAGAAGGCCTTATTACATCAATTAAAAACCCAAATTCAAAACGTCTTGGAAAGAAACTAAGTTTACTGAAAAATATCAAGCTATGGCCTCCTCGAGTCCCCTCGGCTCCCAAGTCCACGCCTCACCGATCACTGCAAAATTAAGCGAGAGGGTGAGTCATGAGACTCGAAGTGTGTAAGTCCCCTTAAGTCACATAAATGGCTCCAAGCCCACAAACACATATTGGGCCTTAGCCCACTCAAAATAGCATGTACAGATATGGATGCAATGTACCCGGCCCAAGCCTAGATTTTCCATCCTCTACACACCACTCGTACCAACCGATCACTCTGTGGGGATTTCTACAATCAACCCTCCATCCGCTACACTCCATTTGTGGCACCTAGCCACTGGAGACATAGTCACAAGATATCATATGTGGGGCCAACCCACTTGTCGTACCAAACCACTAGTGATAATCCCGAATAATCATATATGTGGGGCCAACCCACTGTGGTACCAAACCACTGGGATGAGTCACGAATCATACATTTATGTGGTACTAAACCACTGGTGGTTCCAAACCACCGAGACTTAGTCACGAGTCAAGAATGTGGGCCAACCCACGTGTGGTACCAAACCACTAGTGATGATCTTACACTTCCCCTTTCACATCAAATCCAACCCATGCATACAAGTGTCAAATGAATGCGACATCTTTGTCAAGTGCACAATATCATTATGGCATACATTCATCAGCGCATACATAACCAACTAGGTACTTACCTGGTATTTCGGCCATGCCCATAGTGGCATAACGCTTGTTCATCTAGCCGTTTCGGCTTTTCAGCCCCAAAGAATTAATAACACATAATAATATTAAAGTGTGTAAATATTACACACCTGGTTACACGTAGCACTATGCTATCTATGTCAACACTATCACTTTTGGAAATTACTGCTATCTGCCTCCTATTTTGCTCAAAAGTCGGCCCACAACCTGGTGGCCAATCTCGAACAGCAGACACCGCGCGCTTCTTGAACTTAGGGGCTGGGACTACGGGTCCAACCCCTCCTTTCGCTTGGCTGACATTTGAGTCCATGAACAGAACCTTGGTCACTAGACCGGATTAACGCAGTGAAATTGAACAAAAAGGGAATAACACTCAAGACTAAGGGTCCTTACCTAGATCAACAAATCTCGGAGATTAAGAAGGTTTGAATCCTGCACCGCTCGAGTACTTGAATCGACTAGAACCGATTGTCCATTTAAACACTCCAACGCGCACCAAAAGCCGGAAGAACGCGAAGACAAAGCCCCTACAATCGGCCAAGAGTTAAAGAATATGATTACGCCTTTGCACGCAAACATGAGAAGAGATGATTGAACCGAAAGAAAACACTTACCCCAAACACTAGGGAAACCGATTGGGAGTGGAGGAAAATAGGTAACAGCAATCCACAAATGTCGAAGTTGTTACGCTCTTGAAAGGAAAGAGATGGAGAAGAAAGGTGCTATCTACCAAGAGAGATTCGGCTAAGGTGTTCAAAAAAAGAGAAGAGAATGACAGAGTTTTGGAAAAGGTGTGGCTTTAGAGGGTTTTGGCTTTGATGTTAATGGCAAAGAAAATAAACAAAAGTGATGAGTGAAAGGCAATGTAGGTTTTGCCAAGCACACAAAAGAAGAAGAAAATGAAAAGAGGATTAGAAGGTGTTTTGGTTTTGGTATTTTGAGAGAAAAGAAAAATGCACCAAGTGGTATGAGGGTGTTTCGGTTTTGATAAAAGAAAAGAACAAAAGAATGCTCTTGGTCCTTTCTAGCTAGCTGAAAATGCTCAACACTCCCTCTAATACTATCATTTAACATTCGGCCACCCCTCTAACCTCACTAAACCGAGCACACACACTCACACACCCCACATTCGGCCAAACTCTCTCCCTCTCTCCCAATCCCACGATTCTCTCCACCGATCACTCTCCACTCTCCATTCAAACCTGTTGACCGATTCCTTCTCCTTGAATTGCTCTTTTCCCTTCATTCAAATGTGTTGACCCATTCAACACTCATCCACCAGAGTCCAAGTTGAAAGCAACTCTCCCCCACCTTGGCGTAAAAAAAAATCCCCAAAAGGGAATCCACGCAGCTCGAACCTGCTCCCTGCCAGCTTCCCTGACGCGTCACCTTCCTTTGCTTTAAGTGGTGCCTGCTTGCCACTTTACTAAAGCGCTTCTTGAGTCTAAACATACAACCAACCACCCTTAAGTCCTATCCCATTCAGCTCTCCCTTAAATTGCCCAAAAAGCAAATTTTTACTAAGGCTCCGGCTTACCCCCTAAGTCATTCCTGGACCCTAAAGTACCCTAAACTAGCATGACACACATAGCATTCACACCCAAACACATAAAATGCAAAGGCCCTAATTTAGGATGTTACACTCCATCCTGCCATTAAAGAAATAAATGCAATTTTTATAGTCGAAGATTAGCAAAATCGTCCCAAGGACTTCCCTTTGCTGGTTGGCTGGCATGAAAGGCTGATTACGCCATCCAATAAGCACAAAAGTCGCTACACGGTTATTGAATTTGATGAGTATTTCAGAAAGTTACAACCAGCTAAAGTAAGTGAAGATATTTTCTTCTTTCTAAATATTTAATTTTAACTCTTGTAAATTACTTTTATTTTTTAGTCTTTCCTATTCCAATGTTTCAAACAGGTTGAATAGACTCCATATGCTAGACTGCCAGGAAATTTCTTATCTTCTCCATATGATTGTCAAGTTCCCCTGGAACATGCTTTGACATCACTTATATCTATAAAGAAGGTAATTCTCCATGATCCTGATGTCTCGAAGAAAAAGCAACTACATGTTTCTTGTCATCTTCAATCCAAGATGATTCATATCTATTCTATTCACTAAAAACATGATAGATGTAAAAACCAAAAATTTAGGCGAGGACAAAAGAGAAATTGGAGCTTGGTCCATGAAGATTTTGTGTCAGTTTGGTGTGATAGGGAAATAGGTAAGTTGATTTTTTTTCTTTACATAACCTTAACATAAGGATTAGGTCTAAATGAGAGACATGAGGACTCTCATTATAACTTTCTCTCTCCTTTTGGTAATGTTCATTAGATATTTTCCAAACCAAATTCACTATCTAATATTACTTATTAGATTTAAGTTATTTAAATTTGTGTAGAGAACTTAGATCAACTCTTGGATATGGAGGATGATCAGTTGGGGCATGATAATCCCATGCAGCAGCATGATCATCAATTGGGGCATGATGACCCGATGAAGCAAGAGCAGCTGATTGTTAGCTGTTAGAGCGGCCCAGGGTTGTCCCGCCCATATGGGCAGGTATACAACAAATGTACTAGGCAAATAAGAAACCTAAGAAACCTAAGAAGAAGAATCGTCTCTGTAAAGAAGTAGATTTGGAAAATATTTCTACCCGTTGGTATAAAAAGACCATTGTGAACTTCACCTTTTCTTTCCAAATCAAAATTTAGAAGGGACAATATTATTTTTAGGTTTCATCTTGAAAGAGAGAAGGCAACTAATTGACACATTTTTTTGTTGTTCTAAGAGTGTGCATGATAAGTTAATACATGTTGGAAAATATGGTTGACTTTGTTGCGTTTATGGCAGTAGCAAGGGCGACAACAAAATGAGTTAGGTATGCACTACACTTGTGCCCATGCAAATTTTTATCTCGTTTGCATGTCCTATTTACACCAGTGAATGTTTTCTATCTTGTAGGCTAAGGCAATTCCACTGTACTTGTGCCCAAACAAATTTTTTTGCACATTTTTTTTTTGTTTTAAGAGTGTGTGTGATAAGTTAAGAGTAGAAAATATGGTTGTATTTTCAATTAAATACAAAATTGTTACTTTTGATCATAATATCTTCAATTTCATGAGTCAATATTTTTTATTATTAAAATTGTAGCATTGTTTGTAGTATTCTTCCTTCAACAAAGTTATAGTATTCTTCAGTGATTAGCTAGACTTAACTTAGGGCTAGTTTGGATGGGCGGTGTGTTTACCTCCGGTGAGGTTAAAAACAGCGGTGGCGGTGAGATTAGTTACTGTAGCGGTGAGATTGGACATCAGTGAGTGGTGAGATTAAAAACAGCGGTGGAGTGTGTGTTTGGATTCAAACGCAAATTGTACATGAGGTGTGAGGTGAAAATAAAAATGACCATTAAGGACATCATATTAGAATTGATATATAATAGTTGTTTTTAAATTATTTTACTTATGTAAAATTATTAAAGTATGTGAATTTATGAAATCATTTAATAAAATATTAAAATGTATCTTCCAATATTTTATTATAAATATTTTAATAAATTATATAATCAATTTAAATTATTTATTAGATAAAATAAAAATTATTTTTAATTTTTATAGTTAAATATATTTTTATAACAATGATAAATATTATTTTCGCAAATAGTAACATTATACTTGGATCAAATTTTGAAGTATCTAACCGAATGATTTTTAATAAAAAAAATATAGTAACATAAGACATAACAAGTTTCATTATTGATAGAAATTAAGTTATGATACAAAATTGTTTTTACAAATATTGATTCATTAAACAATTTGCAATGGTTTCCCTTAACATTGTAATTTCAAGGTCACTTTCATTGTTAGAAGAACTTGATTCACCACTATCAAAATGGCTCAAGAGATTGGCACGTCGGGTATATTCTCAAATTGTCGAAAATCCTCATCATTTGACCAAGCATGTCTTGAATGTAATTATGCAAAACCATTGTTGCAATAACTATTAAAACTTGCTTGTCGAATGAATAGCTTGGAATATCTCTTAATATTGGCCATTTTTTTCCACACTCCAAATGTTCGTTCAATCACAGAGCGTAACGAAGAATGGGCATGATTAAAGATTTCTTTTTCCAGATGCTCGATGATTACCTCGATGAAAGTCGTAAATGATATCGTTCCCCCTATATGGACCTAGAAAACCCGCCATTTTGCAGATATCCCGAATCCACAAGATAATATTTTCCTACACAAAAAATTAAAACATAATATCAAGTTTAAAAATAAAATAAAAATTTTAATATTTTTATGTAAAGATTAATTAAAAAATTAAAGTTCGACTGGTGGAGGTGTGGAAACTTTAACTCTTGTTTTCTAAGTGCTTGCAAAAATTCTCATGTCATGTCTTTGTTCCTTCCCAACCAGAAATGCAAAAATGAAGCACATGTTGAAGTCACAAACCGCCATAATATTTTGAGTTGGTTCACCTTTCCGTCCGATATAAGGTATTTGAGAAGAAGGCGAAATGCATGCTTTTATGTGTGTTCCATCTATGGCCCCAATACAATCCTTTAAAATAAAAACAAGTGATGAGATAAAAGTTAGAAATAATTTATATTTTAAAAATATAAAGATTGTGTAATTTTACCTTAAAGTGAGGCCAATATCTTGTATCATGTCGAATATGGTTCTGGTACTTCCTCGAATTGACCTTGATGGGTTTAATCGTGTCTATTCCCATTCGAGCAAATATATGCAACATATCAAGAAAATTCGACTAATGATTTTCTCGATCGTTGAAATCGTTCACTGCATTTGAATTTGATTCTCTATTTCCAAGAATATACAATGATAATGCCAACTTCTCCATCGCAGATACCTTCCCATGCTTTAAGCCATAATTTCTTTGCAAATCATGCAATATCTGTGAAATATATTTTTTGGCATCCTAAAACTATTCATGCAACGATCATCATGCCCATTTAATACTTCGTCCACCCACATTTGACCTGTATAATTTGAATTCATACACGGTTGCATAGTGAAATAAGTTCCGTGGTGTACCAATACACTGCTTAACACTTGTTCTTCCTCTTCATGATAATTGTTGTGCTCAACTTGTGTAACAATTGTGGCTATTCTTCGTTGAGCTTCTTCACTTAATTCATGGGTATCATAATTCATATAAAAAGTATTATACATATTGTTAAATTCATCCATAACCTGAAAACTGAATAAAATGAAAATAAATTAATAACTTGTGACATTATATACAACACAACAAAATTGAATAAAAGCATGGCATAAAAATACCAAATATAAAAAACATCATACATTAATTTTACTATAAAAAGTAGATCATACATTAGTTTTGCATATAAAAAGTAGATCATACATTAGTTTTACATATAAAAGAGTTGTCTAGTTATATTACAATAATAAAGCTAAGGAGCTCATGGTGGAGGTTGTGGATGGTATGGTTGGAAGGGAAATGAGGATGTTGCTACCAAGGACGAAAATGATGCAATTGGATTTTGTTCAGCATACTCACGTCGAAGCCACCAAACCCTAACATCCGGATCTAAGTTCAAAACACTTCTCGTTTCACCGGTATCTCGGAACATTTTGATGGCAAAATAATACAGTTCATCTTTTTGGAATTTCATCTTCCAAATCACATAAAGCATCCATTGCACTTGAAATAGTATATTGAGAATGAGGAAAAATAATTTTTAAACTGACTTCCTTGGACTAGCCATACTCTCACACAATTTCTCAATATGAGTAGCTAATGAATTTTTGGATGATTTTCTACTTGAACTTGATTTTTTCCTTTACCATGTACAACCCCAAGTGTTTCCTTTCTTCGATTAGGAGTTTCATGAGAAGGGTTTGATGGTACCTCATTAGTAGGAATATCTTCATTCTCATTACTATTTTCATCCGAATCACCAAATCCCTCATTTGGTGTATCATCTCCATAGGAACCCCACTTGGAAGAACACTGCACGAAGGTGCCCATGCATTCTCTCCAAAGTGGCTACAATGCCACCAAACATTTGCCACATTAAATCATTCAATCGTGGCTCAATTCCTTTCTTCTTAAATCCTTTAAAATCTGGATTTTCCTACATAACATGTTAAATGTTAAATGTTATACTAAGATTTTTATATTTGTAAATTATTAATTTCAATAAAATTTATGCATTAAATTAATGATAAAGTTAACACTAACCTGTATTTTTTCAGCCCACCATTCTTCGGTAGCATCAACCGTCTTTTTAGATGGACACCATCCAATACACCAGAGATTCCTTAAGCAACTCCCTCCATAACCTCCATTCCTTTTTAATGTATCCCACTTATTTTTCAATTGAGGTTTCCCATAATTTTTTTGTGTCTTTGCTTGAAAAAGAGCAATGACATTTTCCCATCCTTTTGAGTTTAGATGAGTTGTCGGTCTATTACCAGCATTGACTTCATTCACGCAAAGTTCACAAAATATCAACGCCAGCTCATCATCCCAAATAGCTTTTGTTGCTAAGGTACTTTCTCCTTCCACAAATTTTCGTGTCTTTACCATCTATTATATACGTAAAGATTGAACAACTCAAACTTAAAAGCTGAAAATTTTATACTGTAAATTACTTAACAAGATAAAAATATTTCGTGCTTGTCTTATTCTTTATGGTGTCATATTCTTTCTCAATTGTTCTTAGTCCTTATAACATAGTTACTATTTCTTTGCTTTATTCTCCACTATTTGCAAAGATTTAATCTCCCTTTCTTTTTGTTTCTCCCTCTGTTTTCGTCTTTTTCTTTATTGAAGCATTTGACTTTCTTAAATCCTAATATGCCTGTTTTTTCACTAATTGCTAACTCCATATATGGGGGAAAGGTATCGGGTCTGGTTACTAGGAGCAACTGACATTTAATTTAGGCATCTAACTTAAAAAGCTTTTATATGTAAGAGGGTCAAACACTTTGAAAAGGCTATACAAGCTCCCAAATCATTTCAATGAACTAAATTTCAACAAATATAAGTAAGAAGAAATTAGGAAGAATCATAACTTATGACCAAGATCCTCCAAACTGCTCGATTTTATCGCGGACAAATAGATTGACTATTGCATGACCAACAACAATCTTGATGACTACTGCAGGACCAAACAACGGAATATATAAGAAAATGAAATTAATTTGGTAAGTCCATTTTACATGTTCTCTGTAGAAGCATATGACAAGAAATTTGGTAAGTCCATTTTACATTTTTGTATGTTTTCTACAAAATAATAGTCTGAAAAAACTCTCATTTTGCAAAGAAAAGCGAGAATTTTCAATACAGAAACCAAAAGTTTGTTTCTCCAAAAGTTAATCAAATTTCAATTACTTTTAATTTTTTTCATATTTTGAATTTGAGAATTCTCATTTGCAGTTACCATAAAAATAAACATGAAGTATTAGCAGAGAACAAAAAGAAAAGAAAAAGGAACAAGACCAAAGAATGATGAAAGAAATTAGTAACCAAATCAAAAAAAAAGCAAACAAGAGATAATCAAAGCAAAAGAGTGAGATATTTTTCAAAGGACTAGAAACCTAAGAACATCATACTGAAAATGAGAAACCAAAGTACCAAGAAAAAAAAAGAAAAATATATAAAGATTCAATTAAAAACCCCATTAGTAATGTGAACTTATCGCCAAATTTTGCAGATGAAAGTATGACCAAACAAAGGCCAAATAAAAGTACCCAAATAGAAGTGAAAGCTTCAAGCAAGAAAGCAAGAAGGACGGGAGAAAGCAAGAAAGAGGGGAGAAATCGCTGATTTTTTTCCTAATCGAAAACAAATAAGGTTGGGAAAGAAAATAGTTAAACTTTCAAGGATAAATTCTAGTAGGTGCTTTCATCAGTTTAGTCATCGACATTAAATGTTGCTTGGATCTAACATGGTTCCATTTTAAACACGTATGGTTGGATTAATAAATATTAGCATTTAATGCCAAAGCTAATGGCCATACTCGACAAAAGCACCTCCGCATCTAGTTGAATACCATCTGCGATAATTCCAAAGATTTGGTATTTCTTTTTCTATTTCCTCCAAAGTTACAGATCCCTTCTCAAGTTTCTTTCGCTTGTCACATTGAAACCTACCAAAACAGACCATGCTAAATGTAAAAACAAATAATTTCCTATTCTAGACTAGAAAAGTACATTTGAAAAACTCAAGGCTTCAAGATATAAATAAACTCAACATTCATCTTTTCCTTTGAAAAATAATCTAGAGTTATATGTCATTCCACATTGCAAAACCGGTCTATGAAGAAAAATAAACGAACAATTCATTCCTTTCCACCTATGTCTTTCAACAGATTCTAATTACTTCATCAAGATGTAATATATAATTGTCACCATGATTATAGCTATCACTACTGTGAAACGCTACGCCTTAAACAAGATAAAAAAAAACCATGCAACATGTGCTTAAATAGTCACCGAGGTTTACCGTAAAACGAGAAATTGTTACAAGAACTCTATTTATGAATATCGTGAAACTCCAAAACCATTTCATCCTCAACATATAAACATCCTTTTTTTTTAAATACCAATTGTTAAAAGAGAAAAAATGAAGTTCTAAAAGTTGGTACCTTAGTTTGAGACCCTTGAACTGCAGCGATTCCTTTCCTTTGTGCACTATCTGACATAGTATGCATCCCAAGTCCATTATCTATTGTCGCAGACTTCCCTACTTCTCGAGCTCCTAGCATAGACTTTTTCATAACCCCGATGCCTTCTGCAGAATCTCCCGGGATTGATGAAAATTACAATGAGAAAAACCAATTGATTGCTTAGAGAAACAAAGAAACAATAACAAAACAGAAAATCTTCCGATAACCATCCCCATCAATTTGTTAAGAAAACTAAAAGAAAAGGAGAAGGTGCGCATGCCTTCACTCCATGGCATGGCACGGTTAACATCCATGATTCTAAACCGCTTTTATGATCAACCACAACTTTTTCTAGATAATTTTAGGTCACCGAGCTATTTCAAAGTTAAAATTCGGAAGGTATATAGAAGAAGATGAAACAACAAAACCGCTTACTTTCTCATACAATGCTTTAAACTCGCATGTCGCTTTCTTCATGTCTTGATTATTAGGCTCTAACCTCGGGCCAAACTCAAGATCTCGCAATCAACTACGTCCACCATATAAGATCTATCAAATTTAAATAGAAGCAGAGAAATGAATCAGCTTAGGAGTTAATGGTTCCAATGAACTATTTGATTCCAATGGTTCAAGAATCCACGTGAAGAGAAAGAAAAGAATGCATGATCTAACAAAGATCTATCTTCACAAAAATCGTAGAAGAATCTTACGACCATGGGCAAAGTTAGCTAACACCTTTCTTTTTCATTCTTTGATCCTCATACCCTTTAAAGACCTCACATGCCAAAGATGCAAGCATTGACATTCACCTCTCATTGCTAGCAAGGGCAAGAGACCCAGAAACTCGTAAGCTCATTAAAGCAATGTCATCATGCAACCAATAAAGGCAGCTTTAAGTAATCTCATCAAAGATGCTAATTAAAGAAATCAAATACTAAGAACACTCAAATGGAAATAATCGACCCTTCAATCAGTTCATTGAGCAAAGGCCATAGTTCCTCATCCCTTATCTTATTAATTGTCACAGATATCTTGTCAACAACTTGAATTGCTATTCTATAAGTAATGTGTTTCATATAGAAAAACCAGACTCAGGCAATGTATTTTTATAAATAGAAGCAGTCACCATGCATCAGTGCATGTATGACAAATGAAGCACTAAATATAGAGAAAGTGAAAAGAGGAAAATTAGCAGACAAAAGAAGCTTGGAAACCTTCAGACAACCGAATGAAACTACCATCCAAAATCTAGCATATCTCATATGGTATAAGAAAACAACTATTCAGCCTTCAGTTACATCAGTCACAAGGCTGAACAAGGCTTATCCTTTGAATGTTAGAGATTCCTTGCTGAAGCCTGCCATGTGAGCTGCAAAAGGAATCATCCAAGACCCAATGAACCAAAATGCAGCTACCATGCTGTTTCCTTCTGTCTAATTAACAGACAAACCATGCTCAACATCTACAAAAGCTAAGAAGGCAGTTGCAGATGCCAAATGTATTTCTACAGAGTACCAAATAAAACAAACTAACCTGCAGAATAGTCTCTCACTGTCCATGGTACTGATCCACTCGCTACCAACAAATTTCTCGAGACAAAGACATCGCACACTGCACTATAACCGAGATAATTTCATCATTTTCCTATATTGTTAAAAAGAAGGAATGGAGAACAAAATTGTAAAGAAATTAGCAAACATGTTTACACAATTGACAAACTCGCAATTCAAAGCTCAAACTTTTTATCCCTTGAATCTATTTCTACCCCTTTGATCTAGAACCACCTAGTCTCAGATTGTGCTAAGAGTCGATGGTATTTAGTAAAATATGCCATATAACATTTTCCCAACAATTGCCAATAAGTTCACCTATGACAAACGAGCATGAAATTTTCCATTTCTGCAATTTAAAAACAAAACCATTAACCATAAATGACTATGAACCAATATTATAGTTAACATAATTTCATTAACATAACCGGAAAAAGGAGATATTCAATTGAACGACCAAAAAAGAAAAACCCAACATGTTAACAAAAGCTACTTAACAACTATTATTGAAGCGGTGGTCTCTTTTTCCCTTTCCACTAACAGGCATGGGTTTCTTACTTAGGGGTTCAATGTGGGTAGCAATGGTGTTAGAAGAAGAAGAAAAAGAGTGGAAATTACAAAGATGGCTTCCACCATTAAAAACTAAACGAAGAATAAAATAAGAAGGAAGCTTACCCATATCTTGAAGGTAAGCAAAATGGGTATTTTTGTCTGTGAAAAATACCTGCTGCCCCAATTGCCTTCAACTGCTGTTGAATTCTCCAGTCCCGTTTCAGACACTAGTGAGTTTGAAACTAATTTTCACTTCACTGAAATGCTGAACCAAACAGCAGTGCAGTGAGATTGGTAGCCTAATCTCACCACACTGGAAGAAAACGGGCATCCAAAGGAGCCCTTAGACTAATGCTACTTAAGTTAGAATCCTCAACAGTCTAGTGTTTCAGTACTTTGAGAACTTATACTTAAGTTAAAATTCGCAAACTCAAGTACGAGTTAACTCGAGTACTTGACTCTTGCTTGCAAATACTATCTGTATAAAAAAATACCTTTTAAATCAAGTTAAAAAATGTTGAATCGATAAATCAAGGGACATTGTAGCAAATGGGTCATTGTCGTACAAGATTTTGCAAGTGGATTATTTTTGTAATTAATCAATAATTTTAGGTCAAATTTGAAAAAAAAAGGCACAAAAAAGGAATGGAAATGTATTGAAACTAGACCTGATTATGGCCCACTCGAAAAATGAGAGGGTTTGGAAGAAATTATAGGCTCGAAAATGGCTTGGATAAAATCGAGGCTTTTTTTAATGGGCCGAGCTTCGGGCAAGATATTTTTGGCCTCGGCCCGGTCTAAATAAATTTAATATTTTTTAATCCCAAATATGGTTTTAGACTAGAGTTGTCCATGGGTCGGGCCACTTGAATAGGCCCAAGGGCTCACCCGAAAAATGGGAGGGTTTGAACAAAAATATAGGCCCGAAATATGGGCTTTGACAAAAAATGAGGCCCCTCTTCTAAACTGTCACAAGAGTGAGGTCTGAAAAGTGAGAACCCGTTGCCTATTGGCCACTAGCCTACCACCATCATCAGTTGTCTTTACTAGTCACCGTCGATCAACTACTTTTGTAACACCCCTCACCCGTATTCAACGCCGGAATAGGGTTAAGGAGCATTACCGGACTTACAACTCAACTATACATACTATTAGCATACATTTCATCAATTCAAACATTCATCAACCAACCTCAATCAATATGTCCCTAATACGAGCCTACGAGGCCCTATTCATGCATTGGAACTGGTTCGGGACTAAACCGATAACTTTTAAAACAATTTGAGCACTCAGAAAATTTTTCTCCAAAACAGGGGACACACGCCCGTGTGACCAGGCCGTGTGTCTCACACAGCCACCAGACACGCCCGTGTCACAGGCTGTGTGGACATTCGAAATGGGATCACATGGCTATGTCCCAACCCGTGTCCTACCCCGTGCCCAAACAAGTGAGCTTACTGACTTGGGTCACACGGCCAACCACACGCCCGTGTGTCTAGCCCGTGTGCCCTTCGAGGTAGCCACACACGCCTGTGTGTCAGGCCGTGTGCTAGGCCGTGCCAAACCTGTAGGGTATACTGACTTATGCAACACGGCCAAGTCACACGCTCGTGTGCTAGGCCGTGTGCCAATTAGGGGGTTATACTGACTTGTGCCACAAGGCCGATCACACGCCCGTGTGTGAGACCATGTGGAGCATACTGACTTCATTTCAATTTCAACACCAGAGGACACACGGCCATGTAACATGACCGTGTGTCACACACGGTTGAGACACACGCCCGTGTCTCTGCCCGTGTAGACAAAAATAGGCTATTTACCAGGCCATTTTGCCACCCATTTTTCACATATCTAAACAAGCTCAAATAAGTTCCATTTCAAGACACAAATATGTAGCCAAAAGTCATCAACCAAAGTTCAAATCATACCAATTCTTTACCATCAATATAAATCACAAATATACCATAATTTGCCATATAATTTTATACTTAATTCACATATACCATTCAATTAACTAAACCATTCCAAACATGCAATATCCATTCAACCTCAATCACTCATTATAGGTCAATTATCTAATTCAAAATAATACCATATGCATATTTATAAACAACATCAAATTCACCATCACAAGCCAACTCAAATGGCCTAAATACATGTTCATCAAACATACCAAAATTACTCAAGCCTATACATGCCATATACCATATATACACACTTCAAAAGTACCAAAATAAATGTCTGATAGTGTGATAAAGTCCCTGACGATTCCCGGATCCGAGCTAGCTTCAAAATACTATAAAACACAGAAGCAAATAAATAAAGTAAGCTATAAAGCTTAGTAAGTTCTTATGTAAATATGAAATATTCTCATCATTAATTAACATTTCTAAATAGATAACATAAATTGCATTTAAAGCATCATTCAATGAGTTAACATAAAATTTAACCACATAGTAACTCATAAGCTCTCAACTTTTTTTAATTTGTTACTTGAACAATTTTTCGTACATACCTGTATCGATATGTATCTATATCTCACCAATCCTTCTACTGAATCACTCCAACTTATAAATACTTACGATATGAGTATATCAATTTTCTGATGCCATAGTCCAACTATGGTCTTACACGTATATTGCCATGGCCCTTCCGTGGTCTTACATTCACATGCCATAACCTAGTTATGGTCTTATTTTCTAATTTGCCATAGCCCAGCTATGGTCTTATTTATCAACTCGTCTCATTTAAACCGTACAATTAATTTAAGATTTCCAAATTTAACTAATAGAATAAATACAATCTCAATTCCATCCATCAATTAAACAAATTCACAATTAAGTTCAATTATACGAACTTACCTCGTGTACGGAATGACGGAACGGACCGACTATTCAATTACTTTGCTTTTTCTCCGATCTAAGTCCGAATTCCTCTTTTCTTGATCTTAATGAGCATGAGAAGCTTGACCAAATGAAAGCTATAAAAATGGCTTCTTCAAGCCCTAAGTTTCGGTTATGGAAGATGATAACAAGACTAATTTGGTTTTGTTTTATTTATGTTATGTTTAATTACCAATTTACAATTATAACCTTAATAATAAACCATTAAAATCATCATATTAATGTCCATCTTTGTCCACTCACAATTAAATGGTCTAATTACCACTTAAGGACCATAACGTTAAGGTTCTATACCTATTAGACACCTTTAGTTATTAGAACTCAAGTTTTACGCTTTACGCAATTTAGTCCTTTTTATCGAATTGACCAACCAAACGATAAAATTTCTTAACGAAACTTTCACAAAATCATTCAATCATGATGTAAACATTAGAATAATAATAAAATAAATCTTTTGACCTTTGATTTATGGTCCCAAAACCACTGTTCCGATTTGACCAAAAACTGGTTGTTACAACTCTCCCCCTTTAGGGATTTTCGTCCCCGAAAATCTTACCAGTAAATAGGTTAGGGTATTTTTTTCTCATAGTTTCCTCGGGCTCCCACGTAGCCTCCTCGACACCATGATGTTTCTACAAAACTTTCACTAAAGCTATGCGTTTATTTCTCAATTCTTTAACCTCTTGAGCTAGAATTCTGACCGGTTCTTCATTGTACGTCATATCAGGTTGAATTTCAATCTCAAATGGAGAAATCACATGTGATGGATCAGATCTATACCGACGTAGCATCGATACATAAAACACGTTGTGGATATTTTCTAACTCTGATGGTAAAGCTAGTCGATATGCCACTAGCCCTATTCGTTCAATAATTTCATATGTCCCGATGAATCGCGGACTCAATTTGCCTTTGCAACCGAAATGAAGTATTTTCTTCCATGGAGATACTTTCGGAAACACTTTTTCACTGATCTAAAATTCAATATCTTTTCGTTTCAAATTCACATACGATTTCTTTCGATCTGAAGCCGCTTTCAAACAGTCGCGAATTACTTTCACTTTCTTTTCGGTTTCCCTAACCAAATCAACCCCGTGAATCTGTTTCTCGCTAAGCTCAGTCCAGTACAATGGAGTGCGACATTTGTGACCATACAAAGCTTTGTACGGTGCCATCTTTATACTCGATTGAAAACTGTTATTATACGCAAATTCAACCAGCAATAAATATTTCTCCCAATTGCCTTCGAATTCCAAAACACAACATCGGAGCATATCTTCGAGAATCTGAATTACTCGCTTAGACTGACCGTCAGTTTGCGAATGAAAAGCTCAACTGAAATTCAACTTCGTACCCAGAGCTTCTTGCAATTTCTTCCAAAACCGTGATGTGAATCTCAGATCTCTATCTGAAATAATCGAAACTGGCACCCCGTGCAATCTAACGATCTCAGCAATATACAATTCAGCAAATCTATCGAGTGAATAGTCAATACGTACCGGAATAAAATGTGTTGATTTTGTCAGTCGATCAACGACAACCCAAATTGCATCTTTCTTTTTCAGAGACAAGGGTAATCCCGATACGAAATCCATAGTTACTCTATCCCATTTCCACTCCGGTATCATCACAGGCTGAAGCAAACATAAAGGTACTTGATGCTTGGCTTTCACTTGTTAACAAATCAAACACTTCGAAACAAACTCAGAAATGTCTCGTTTCACACCCGACCACCAATACAACTTTTTCAAATCATTGTACATTTTGGTACTCCCAGGATGAACAAATAAGCAACCACTATGTGCCTCGTATAAAATTTTCTGAATCAACTCTGGATTTTTCGGTACGCAAATTCTATCTTGGAACATCAAACAATCATCAGATCCAATTTGGTACTCTGAATCACTAGTCGACTCACATTACACTCTTTTAGCTTACAATTTTTTATCACATTTCTAGGAATAATCGATTTGTTGAAGAAATAACGGTCTTGCTTTCAACTCAGCTACAATTGAACCGTCATCAGACAAAGTTAACTGTGTATTCATCGTACGCAAAGCGAATAATGACTTTCTGCTTAAAGCATCAGCAACTACATTCACTTTCCCGGGATGATAATCAATTACTAGCTCATAATCTTTTAGTAAATCAAGCCATCTTCGTTGTCGCAAATTCAAGTCTTTCTGAGTCATTAAATATTTTAAGCTCTTGTGATCTGTATAAATGTGGCATTTCTCACCAAACAAGTGATGTAGCCAAATCTTTAATGCGAACACAATCGCGGCTAACTCTAAATCGTGTGTCGGATAATTCTTTTTATGCGGCTTCAACTGTCTAGAAGCATAAGCTATTACTTTGCCTTCCTGCATCAATACACAACCCAGACCGTTCAACGGCGCATCACTGAAAATTACGAATTCTTTACCCGAATCAGGCTGTACTAATATTGGTGCCTCTGTAAATAACGCTTTCAACTGTTCGAAACTTTGTTGACACTTCTTAGACCATTCGAACTTTACATCTTTCTGAAGTAATCGAGTCATCGGTGTTGCAATCGTAGAGAACCCTTTCACAAAACGTCGATAATAACCAGCTAATCCCAGAAAACTTCGGACTTCAGAAACATTTCTCGAAGATTTCCAATCTATAATTGCAGAAATTTTGCTCGGGTCAACTCTAATACCTTCGGCTGAAATGATATGCCCCAAAAATCCAACCTCTCAAAGACAAAACTCACATTTGCTGAACTTTGCAAACAATTTCTTGTCTCTCAAGGTCTATAACACTATCCTCAAATGTTCTGCATGCTCCGACTCATCTCGAGAGTAGATCAGAATGTCATCAATGAATACAACAAAAAATCTGCCTAAATACGGTCTGAAAATCCGATTCATCAAATCCATAAAAATGGCAGGAGCATTAGTCAATCCAAAAGGCATAACAAGGAATTCATAATGTCCATATCTCGTTTTGAACGCATTTTCGGCACATCTGAGTCTTTAACTCGCAACTGATAATAACCAGATCTCAAATCAATCTTTGGAAACACTGTTGCACCTTTCAACTGATCAAATAAATCGTCAATTCTCAGTAGAGGATATTTATTCTTGATTGTAACTTTGTTGAGTTGTCGGTAGTCTATACACATTCTCATAGAACCATCCTTTTTCTTTACAAACAACACTGGTGCACCCCAGGGCGAGAAACTCGATCTTGTGAATCCTCTACCAGTTAATTCTTGCAACTGAGCTTTCAATTCTTTTAACTCTGTCAGAACCATTCTGTACGGAGCTATCGATATCGGTGAAGTTCCCGGTACTAAATCAATAGCAAATTCAACCTCTCTGATCGGTGGCAAACCCGGTAACTCTTTTGGAAACACATCTGGATACTCGCAAACATCTGGTACTGATTCAATCTTTGTTTCTGACACTTTTGTATCCAGTACATATGCAAGATATGCATTGCATCCCTTTTTCACATATTTCTGAGCTAACATTGACGAAATTACAGCTGGTAAACCCTTTAAATCATTTGATTCGATTCGGAGAGTTTCATTATTCTGACATTTCAACTCAATTATCTTTCGTCTACAATTTACAACTGCATCATGCAACGTCAACCAGTCCATGCCCAAAATAACATCAAACTCGTCAAACAGAAACAACATCAAATCAGCCATAAAACAGTAACCCCGAGTCATTAACGGACAATTCTTGCAAACTTTGTCAACCAAGACATATTTGCCTAAGGGGTTCGACACATTTATAACAAACTCAGTAGAATCAACAAGTAAATTCTTACTAGACACTAAGTTCATACATATATATGAATGAGTTGATCCGGGATCTATCAATGCAACTACATCAGTGCCATAAAGAGAGAATGTACTGGTAATAACATCTGGAGATGACGCTTCTTCGCGAACGCGAATAGCATAAGTGCTGGCAGGTGCTCTAGCCTCAGATCTCACAGCAGTATCTCGTGTCGCACCTCTACCACCACTCACATTTCCAACATTACGGGTTGGTCTTCCTACCACCAATTTACAATTATAACCTTAATAATAAAACATTAAAATCATCATATTAATGTCCATATTTGTCCACTCACAATTAAAATGGTCTAATTACCACTTAAGGACCTTAACTTTAAGGTTCTATAGCTATTAGACACCTTTAGCTATTAGAACTCAAGTTTTACGCTTTACGCGATTTAGTCCTTTTTATCGAATTGACCAACCAAACGATAAAATTTCTTAAAAAAACTTTCAAACAATTATTAAATCATGTTGTAAACATTAAAATAATAATAAAATAAATATTTTGACCTCATATTTGTGGTCCCGAAATCACTGTTCCAATTTGACCAAAAACGGGCTGTTACAACTTCCCTCCAAGTTAAGATTAAAGTAAAATATTGAAACTCATGACCGATCTTGTTAATGATCTCTTTAATCGTTTCCACTGTCATTTACAAGAAATAAAGGTATAGATGATTTTTTAATTTTTGAAGTGTCGCCATTGTTCACTCGACTACAGAGCAGAGATTGAGGGGAACGACCCGGATACATGTCAAAATAGTTAAATTTGTTACCCCTTAGCATTCTCCTATTCTGTTGATTTTCAATCCATTTCTCCCTCAAATTTTTAAATCCCTAACCCTGCCTTCTCCACTCCACCTGTCCAACACCCACCGACCACCAGCCCACTGGCCACCACCATCATCCGCAATCAGGCGAAAACTAAATTTTCTTGGCAACATATTTACTCTTGTTGACAAATTGGGTACTTGGGGTGTTTCTTATTGACTATAAATCGAGTTAAAATCATCCGATTTAAAATACTTAAATCAAGTTAAAATGAGCAAGTTCAATTTTAACTCGATTCTAAAATATTTTAAAGGTTATTTAAATTTAATTTCAAAAAGAGACAGACCTAACATGCAAATAGACAAAAAGTTTAAATTTGTTACCGCCAGTGATCACGTCACCCCTTTTTTCATCCAATCTAAAAAGGGTAATTGCTTCATTAGGTCCCTGAATGTTTTATATAATCACACTTCAATCTTGTGCTGTCAATGGCAACTACGACGCTCAAAAAAATTATTTTTTTTAAAAAGCTGATGATTACTCAATGATGACTGGGTGGTGCCGCCAATGGAAATGACAGCACCGAGGGACACTGTAGCAAACGGGTTATTTTCATACAAGATTTTGCAAGTGGGTCATTTTTGTAATTAATTAATAATTTTGGGCCAATTTTGAAAAAAAAGCCAAAAAAGGAATGGAAGTGCATTGAAACTAGAACAAATCATGGCTTGGCCCAAAGGCCCACCCAAAAAATGAGAGGGTCTAGACAAAAATATAGGCCCAAAAAATGGGCTTGGACATAAAATTGCCTCAGGTAGGATATTTTTAGACCGGGCCTGGCTCAACCAGAATAAATTTAATATTTTTTAATTCCAAATCTGGTTTTAAGCTAGAGTTTTCCATGGGTCGAGCCACTCGAATAGGGCAAAAATATAGTCCCGAAATATGAGCTTGGATAGAAAATGATGTTCATTTTATAAACCGACCGAGCTTTAAGAAAGTTTTTCTTTTTGCCTGGGCCTGGTCCGAATACATGTCTAAAGAGTTAATTTTGTTACTCCAAGCCTTCTCCTATATTTTTTATTTCCAGTCCATTTCTCCCCCAAATTTCTAAATCCCTAACCATGCCTCCCCCACTCCAACTGTCCAACACCCATCGACCACCAGCCCACCGACCACCACCATCATCGACTGTCTTCACCAGTCATCGCCTTCTTTTCTCTTCAATCGTTTCCACTGTCGTGACAGTGAGGTTTTAGAAGTGAGAACCCGTCATTCGTCATCCACCAGCCTACCACCATCATCGATCATCTTTACCAGTCACCATCGGTTCACTTCTTCCATTCGGGCTAAAGGGTAACAAATTTCACATATTTATAACATGTGAATTTATCTATAAATGTATATTTATTGTATAAGAAATTTAGATCTGACATGCTTGGTCAAATGATGAGGGTTTTTGACTTGTTATTTTGGTGCATTACTGCTTTTGTTTACATTTGGTTTGCATTAGATGCATTTTTATGTTTGGTAAATTGGGTTTGTTTTTTTGAGTCATTGTGACTACGGTTTTCTTGAAAGATTTAGTAAGAGAAAATTAAGGGTTGACTTATGTTGGATAGACCTTATTTTTGGACTTTAGGTTTCTCATCTCTCCCCCAATTCAATCCCCTTTGATTATTATTGTTGCTTAATAGAGAGGAACAAAGAAGGCTCACTTACTTCTAGCTGTTTCTTTTATGCGTCGCTATTTCTCTATTTTTAATAGTTGATTCATTATGTAACTTCTAGTCTGGAGTTTGGATCAACTTTCTCTTCCATTCCATGTTTGGTCTTTTCATTACCTAAAGGAAAAGAAAATAATAAGGTAAGGATAGAGATATACGAAAGCAAAGATGCTACAACCCTTTCTTCCTTCAGAGCTTCTTCTCTTCTTCAAATGGGGTATGCTCATTTTTTTCTTATTTAAATATATATATTATTTTTTTAGGTTTTGCGGTTAAACAGGAAAAAATTTAAATTTAATGGGTTAATTTTTTATATACTACAAGGTTCTTTTAAGATTAATGATGAAAAATTTGTGATCAGGTTTCAAATTGGGAGAAATTTATATTATTATTTTGGTAACTTATTAAGGGCAGCTAGTGAAAATGGTGAATATTGAAATTGGATGTCTTGTTTTTGTGTTTTTAGTTGTTAGTTTGGGTAATTTATTAACCTATGATAATGATTCTTTAGATTGAAATGGAGTAGAATTGCATCCAGTAGCAACTGCAGGCAACGATTTTCAAATAAGGCAAGTCTATTTAAGTGCAAATTTGTAAGGGAAAGACTGCCTATGTGTAACACCCTATACCCGACCCGATTGATGGATCTGATTACCAGATGTCAATTAACTCCTAAATGAACCATGAACAAATTTCAACTAAAATGTAAAACTAACATAACTAAAACCACCAAATATGCTTTTATTAATCATACTTAACTTAGTTAGCTGAACTGGTAAACGAACATACAATTATCAACCTTTAGATCAAAAGTCCTGACAAGTGAACTTATGTACAATTATGAATAATAGTTCTAATATTTTTAATCAATTTATCTTCATTGTAAATAAAATACTATAGTTTATATTTAGTTATAAAAAGTAAATTTTGACCTTGAGGCTCAACCTCTAGGTCGCCCCACTATATGCGTATTAAAACTAAAAACATAAGTTCTCCTAAGTTTAAATGAATTCTGGCTTGATCCCTCTTCAACTTGTTACATAAACCCATAAAAAACAAAAAAAACTAAGTAAGTGGATTTCTTTCACTTACTCATTTGTACTAATTTCATACAAAATGAATTCGTACCTCTTTTACTAACAGAACATATGCGAATTACCTTAGTAATTATTATAATTACGGATTATCGTATGACGGATTGACTCTAGAAAACTTATGCATAGATATTCACACGTGGAGAATTTTTACCTGTGAATTTACACTTAAAGTCTTACAAATGGGGACTCAGGCATGGTGAACACATACTTGCAGACCATACATTCAAATCCTTTAAATGCGGAATCATTATCACAAATTCATATATGTGGATTCTTACTTGTGAACTCTTTCTTAAATGGTACTTACTGTTTGACTCTTATTTGGCTGATAGCCACTGCTAAACCCTTGTTTTAAAGATAAACCTTGGCGGGCTCCTATATGAAAGAAAATCCCTACGGTTTTGGCTTGAGAAAAATAACTCATACGAACTCTCATAGCTTGAACATAATAGCAAGAACTTATGATTTCTTGCTTAGATAATAGTCTATACTGACTCTTGTGAAAGATAGTCTTTTTGAACTCTTAAACTTGAACATGGATATAAGATCAATAGACTGTCATAACTTGAATCATAATGATACATCCAGTGGACAGTCACAAATACAAATTCATAGTGAAGATTCATGGGTGTGAACTCATATATGGCAAACTCATACTTGAGGATCCATAGACGAATACTTACATATAAATATGGATTCATATATGCGGGCTATTCCGCAGACTTTCGCATGAAGGAATTCCACATAAAAATTTGTCATGAAACCCAAAGAACAAGTCCAACGGATTGTCATGCATACGGATTCATAGAGGAAGATTCATGAATACGAACTCATATATGGAAAACTCATGCCTGCGGATCCATAGGCGAATACTTACATATAAATATAGATTCATAGAAGAAACTTCATAATATGGTGGATTCATACATGCGGATACATGCAGATTCATGTCACGGACTTCGCATGGTGAAATCTCACATATAACTTTGACATAAATCTTAAAGAACAAGTCTGACAAACTTCCATAACTTACATATGTCATGGCCATGGACTTGCTTATACACATGAGGCTTTAAGCCTTAGACTCCGCAAAGTCTCATACTTAGAAGAACCCATGTAAGGTTATCATATATATATATGTGCGCATATATCTTCGTAAAATCCAACCGAACCTTCGCAAAGTCGAATACAATGCATATACATTCTTCGTACAATCCACCCAAACCTCCATAAATCCAATATCATATGGCACAGAGTGCACAACACGTCATTTTTTCATCTTTCATATGCCAAAACAACCCTCTATACTCTATATATCATTCATATTTATGACAGACATATAACAAGCATTCAACGAATCATTCTATTAATAACACAACGTAGATTACACCAAACATATCATCTAACGGGTCATTTCAATGATAACTTCTTCAGTAATTATTTTATAAGTGAAAGTTTGACAAAACCACGAACTGAAACATACAATCAAACATACATTTGTAAATCATCACTTTGCACACTTCAACCATATAGCAAACAACCCACAATAATTCAACTCATCATCAGCAGAATATGAAGTCAAACACAATGCAATAACACAGTACTGATAAATATAAACAACCACAGAGAGTTTGAGTTTAGAAACTCACCAGCAAAATACTTGAAAGTTGGTACCGATTACACCTACTTAGCTTTTTCTTATCACCTGATCCTCCTTCTTCTCGATTAGCTAAACATAATAATCATATCAAGATCAAAACGAAGGCATTCAAATGTAAGAAAACCATAATTCATTTGCATGCAAAGAGAATTTAAAGGTTAGCTGCAACCATAAACATCTCAGTACAAGCTCGATGAATTAAACTGAAATCTTCAATTTTCCATCCCTTTTCTTCAATCAAAAGATACAACAAAGCTTAGAAAGATTATTAGTTTACTAAATCCTCAATCATTTAAGTTGATACACTAATTTTCCCCTCCATGTAGATCACTTCTTAACTTTTCTCTCTTACAGAACAAACTAAAGAAGAATATGGAAGAAAGAAAATGAATATCAGAATGAAAGAATCCACCCATATATAATCTTTCCACTACCGTTTCCTTTAATCCCAAGTCGGTCAGTATTATTAATACCTTTAATCATAATGTTTCCTACTAAAAGAAAACTATTGTTTCTAATATAACGAGACTAAACTTGAATT
Organism: Gossypium sturtianum; assembly: GCA_025698515.1. Lineage (NCBI taxonomy): Eukaryota > Viridiplantae > Streptophyta > Magnoliopsida > Malvales > Malvaceae > Gossypium > Gossypium sturtianum. Next base: position 111,877,496 of record CM046953.1, read on the forward strand.
CTAACTATTTACCAATGAGTCCGCTAGATTCTCGTAATCATACTAGAACCCGTTTAAACAGAAAGTTTTTCTAATTTAGTACCCATAATTGTCGTGATACTTCACCTTTAACATTTTCAGGTGTGACACTTTGTGATTGGTATTAATTGAGGTTGTTGAAGATTACATAATGTCTGGCTAATAAATACTTTTGGTCTAGTATTGTGGATGATGCTGTAATTTGAAACATGTTAGTAATACTTTAATAAAATAAATATGTGAAACAAGTTAATAAGATTTGATCAATAAGTTTTATTGTTGACTTACCTTAAAAATAAGGTCGAAGGTATTTCATAATCTGTTACTCATGAGAACCAGGATGATTCATTTATGGAAAACTACATTAGAACCATTGGAGTTGACTTTGTAAGTATTGTTCAGCATCTATATAGCATTGATTTGTTTATTTTAAGAATTTACATGATAAAGTAGTTTTGAATTGTATTTAATAGATATGGTGTGAGGCCACCTAATTGTACATGTAATCTTTGGAGTTTCTTTCTTCGACCTTAATTTATTTAAGTTGGATCAACTCTTTTTCCTTATTATTAATTGATGGCTTCCACAAGTTATATTTTTATATTGATAAGTCTCTTTATGATTCCCAAATTATGATATTAGAGGTTGAAAAGGAGGCGTTTTAGCCGCTGATGCAACAATGGTCAGTTATCTACAATTGCCTCTTTTCCCTTATTTCCCCAAAGTTGGTACAGTTGTTGTATGTTACCTATAAAAATTATAATGTTATAAATTAATACAAAGTTAAAATTATATTTTTTTGAAAATATATGTAACGCCCCAAAATTTTAATTTTTGATTTCGTGTATGTGTGACACACAATGTCTATTTGCTTCAGTGGTTATGTGTTCTGGGTGTATATGTGAGGTCCCAAGTTCAAGCCTTACTTGGGCAAATTTTGGTATTTTTATAAATAAAGCCTTAACCTTGTGCAAAGGGCTTAAATTTAAATGTTGGGTAAATTATATCAGAATAGTCCTGCTGGTCTGGTGGTTAAGTGGTGTGTTATTATGGTGGAGGTCTTGTGTTCGAATCCCTGCGCAGGAAAAGGTATTTTTTTTTTTTGCTCAGATTTCGGGATAGAGTTGTGTAATAGGGGGACTTTGAGTAGTGGATGTGAAGTGGGAATTAGGGAAGAAGATTAAGGGATTTTGGGGGTTATCGGGATTTTATTTTATTTTTTCCCATAACCAAATTTTGGCTCCCTTTTCCAAAAAAAAAATTTATGCCGTCTATTCTTCTCCCTCTCCTCTTGCCGAAATTCTCTGAGTGTTTCCTTCTTTTTCTTCTTCTTGATTTTTCCCTAATCCATTTATTTGCCTTCGTTTTCGAACACGGTTAGTGCTCGCTTAGTTTCGGTAAGTGTTTCTCTTCGTTTCTGTCATGAATCTCTTAGCGACTGAAGTGGTAATATTTTTTCTCTGCGATTTGGGCGTAAAGGGAGGCTGAATTCAGTGTTCTCGTCTTAACAATAGTTAAACTGAGGGTTATCGTTGGCGGCAAGATGGGTTTCTGTTCGTTCTTGGTTGTCAATTCGCTTTTAAATCCGTTAAATTGATGTTGAGTATCTTGATTTTAGGCCTTGAAGTGCTCGGGGGTGATTAGGCATCAAAACGATACCAGGTGTGTACCCGAAACGCAGAAAATAGGGTTCGGCAAAAAGCCAAAATTACTTGCTGTCGAGAAATAAGAGAAATAAGAGAAAATGATGCGAAAAATTTTAGAGAAAGGAAATAAGGGTGTTAAAAACTAGGAAATCAACATTTTGCACTAAAACAGTTTTGGACAGCAGCAGTAGTCTAAATTTGAAAAATCATCAAAAATAGTGTAAATTGAGTTATAGATTGAATAAAATATGAAATTAATTTTTTTTGAGTATAGTCTTTCATGGAAGAAACGGTGTAAGCAATGGAATTTTAAATCATGAGTTATAATAAATTTTGTGAGACAAGGTCAAAATTATTTCAGGTTCCCTTGTTCTGACTTAGGAAAATCATAAAAAATTGTAAAAAAAATAATTAGGGGCTTAAATTTTAAATCCTTAATGATTATATTTTCAAGAGAAACAAACGAAAACATCATCTAAATTCCATCCTAAGAGATAAATAATTTTTAGTAAGGAAAGGTCGAAGCTGTCAAACAGCAGAATAGGGATAACTTTAAAGATTTTACTGTACTTATTTGATAAACTATAAATTCTAAAAATTTTATGGTAGAAAGGTATTTGAGTGTAGTTTCAAAAACATCAAGCGGATCTTAATTTGGAATTCTTTAGCTCAAGATATAAATAATTCAGTGATAATGACTAAAGTAGACAGCTTTGAATGAACATATAAGTAAATAGTAAAAACATATATGAGTATTGAGCTAGCATGGTTTACTTTAAAAATGGATCACACGGCCAAGGCTAATATGGGCCGAGTGGGCCACAGGGGCGTGTGGGCCCACACGGGCAGATCACATGGGCGTGTGGGCCCATTTTTACCGAAATGTTTTTAAGGTTGCACGGGTCGCCCAAGTCGACTATGAACCTACTGTAGGGTCGGTAAGCCCTACTTAGACCCCTAAATGTGTGAAATTGACTAAATGATATCTACATCTTTGGGCATGTTAATATCCGAATCTGAATATATGTACTGAAATTGCATAATAGCATGTCATCCATTGTATGTTGCATTGCATTGGGTTGGGGGTTGTTATTCGGAGGAAGTGTACTGAAAGGCTTTAAGCCTAATTTACTGGCAGCTCAACTGCAAACTACTATTTTATGCCGCATTCGGTACTACTTGGAGTGTAAGGATGGGTGGGTTGATTATATCCCCACATGGAGTGTAGGGTTAGACGGAGATGGTGTGTAGAGGCTGGTTGGGTAGAATTTTGCTACTGCATAACTGTTACTGCTACTGATACTATGATGGGCTAAGGCCCTACTGCATTTTTAACATCAGATCGAGATGGGCTAAGGCCCAAATCATCATCGATACTAAAAGGGCTTAGGCCCAAGACTGTTCAACTGTGCACTATGAATACTGATTGTTTGTTTGTTTCTGCAGGATTACACACTGAGTTTACGTAAACTCATCATTTTTGTTCAAATGTGCACAGGTAATGTAACATCCTAAATTAATGGGCCTTTGCGTTTAATGTGTTGTGATGTTTATGTTATGCTTGATGTGCTAGATAAGGTGTTTAAGGGGTCAAGAATGGGCTCGGGGTTGGGCCGAGGCCTTAGTTAAAATTTTTCTGTTTGGACACTCTAGTGGAAAGCCCGATAAGATAGGGCTTAAAAGATGTTATACGTGTTTTAAGACACAGATGGGCTTGTGGTGATGGCAAAAATGGCGCCACTTAGGGAGTAGGGAGGTGGCGTCGGTGAGGAGGCTCAAGTTCGAGTCGCATGAAGTCCAATTATGTTAGTTAAATTTTAGCTAATTTTCGGCATTTGAATGGATAGAGGTGGGACGGCTAGCATGCTTAAAAATAGGAGATTAATTGAATGAATAATGTGGATAATGTGATGAGATAAAGGGAGGAAGAGGTGGTGTGATCTAGGTTTCTTTTGGATGAGTGATCGGATGAAGATAAGGGAGAAAATTTAGGTTTTATCTGCTGGTCACGAGTGGTGGCGAAATTCCAACACTAAGGGAGGGGGAATCGGTTTTGGTATACTCAAGGGGTGCCGAAATTTTGTATTCAAGTGAGGGGAATACCTTTTTATTTTTCAGCATTAGGGTCTTATTCTCCCACTCTCTCTTCTTCAATTTTAACAATAGGGTTTCTCTATTCTCTCATTCTCTGCAAAAGCCGAAATCTCTAAGCCTATTCTCTCATCTGCACTTCTACGTAAAAGCCGAAAGTCCATTATTCTTTTTCTGTTTTCTTCTACAAAGCCGAAACCTCATAGCTCTCTCTATACCTTTTTCCCAATTTCTTCAAAAGCCGAAACTTTGAACCTTCTTCTCATCTCCATAGTCGAATACCTCCTATTCCCTTTTTGCCGAACTCTTCAACTAAAAGTCGAATCTACATAGATTTCTTCTTATCATCTTCTCTTCTTGATCTTCTCAAAAGCCGAAACCTTCTAGGAGTTGCCGAATTCTATGTAGAGGTAAGTGTTGACTTGTGCTATTATAATGGTAATCTTTTTCGATTTTTAAGACCATAGCTGAATGGCTAGATGGTTGTTAGGCCATCTTTAGTTTGACGTTTTCACTAATCTCGCATTTTCTTTTTGGGCGGCATTCCGGGATTTAAAGGAGATCTAATCGCCTAGGTTCCTAAGCCAGAAATCGTTAACGTACGAACCATATTATTATTTTCGAGACTTCAAGGTAAGGGTTCTCTTTAGATTCTCGTTAAGATTCGTTATCGTAGTTGTGATCTTAATCAGTATGTTGTGATGGTAGCAATCGATAAGGTCTTGTGATGGAATCACATGTCGTTCAGTCGAATGAGGGGATTGGATCTGTAAACCCAATCCCTAAGTTTAAGAAACGAGCAGTGTCAGCAGTTCGGGATTGGCCACCGGGTTGTGGACCGGCTTCGGAGCAAAGTCTTAGACAGTTAGCGGTCGTATCGGCTTCTGATAGTGTCGACATAAAAGGTCTCGTCTTGACTATAATTAGGTGTGTAGATCCCTAACACACTAATTATCTGTATTATGTATGATATGGGCTAAAAGCCGAAAAAAGGCTGTATGGACAGTCGTGTTACCCAATAAGGGTAGGCAAAGGATGCCAGGTACGTAACCATAGAAACTTCTCTATGTGTGTATCGATGTATGTAAAAACATGTGATCTTTTAGGTAGTATACTGTTTGAATTTGCTTGGATATATGCATGGGATAGGGTTAATACGATGAAGGGGAAGAGCATGTTAATAGCTCACTTGGTGATTGGTGGTTAAACCACGAACTGTAAAATTAGGTCACATAGTGATCGGTGGCTAAGCCACGTTAAATTGATTCTCGATTGTTAGGAATAGGCGCATGATATTTATCGATATGGTGTGTAGCGATTGGTGGGTTGATTGTAGAAATCCCCAAGGTGTGTTGGTTGGTACGGGTGATGTGTAGAGGATGGATCACTAGGTTGGGTTGGGCCATGTTGCATGTAAATATTTTGTTGCCATTGTGTATGGGCCAAGGCCCATAATGTGTTTGTGGGCCTAAAGCTTTTATGTGTTTTCGGGATTTGCACACTGAGTCTTGGTGACTCACCCCTTTATTTTTCCCGACTTTTGGATGAGAAGAGATTGTGGACATGGGAGCGAGGCGGACTCGAGGGGCCATCAAGTTTTATTTTATTTATCTTTATGAACTATTTTCGGTTTCCTTTAAGTTTTAATTTTGGGACTATTTATGTAATAAGGCCCCATGGCTTAGGTTATCGCTTTATAATTGTTAATGTTTACAGTTTAAAAATTTATGTTCAATGACTTAAGTCATAAAAAGTAATAAAATGGATTTTTCAAACACGTACAAAGAAAAAGCAAAGGTTTCCATCAAATATCTTATTTTTAACAAATGCCTAAGTAAAGAAACTGAGTTTTCCAAAAACCATCAAAGCAAATTTTTTAACAATAAACCCCGTAGAATACCAGATCTGGTCGTAGCATTTGGGTCGGGTTTGGGGTGTTACAGGTAATCCCCAGACTTAGACGGATCGGTGCGACGGAGGACTCAGCGGTGACCACAATAATTTTTGGACTTCATGGTTTTCAATTTACGGTTTATGATTTGATTATTATTGATAATTTGGGTTTTTATTTATTTATTTTACTTTATGGATTTATACCTGCTGGTCGTAGGAAACTCGGTTTTCAAAAAGTTAAAGTAATTTCTAAACGCATGATCACCTAGACTATTTTATTAAAGCTTCCGCAACGAGGGATGTTTCAAAACAAATGTTTTAAAGGAATAAAGACTTCCTAAGTCCTAACAAAGGTTTACTAAAGATAATAACATGGAATGTTTTCATCATAACAACGAGGTTTCAAAAACACTATCGTGTGACATTGCCAGATACAGCCATAACGTCCAGGCCGGGTTTGGGGTGTTACAATATATTATTATTTAATTATACTTTTTGAAAATATATTATTATTGTACTTTTGACAATGTAAAATTACTTGATATTTGAATTTAATAATAATTTCTATTCAATTTTAAATCTTATCGGGTATTTTAGTATTTTTCTAATTTAGATTTGTCTTTTTAAGTATAGTTGTGGAAAATTCCAAATGTGACAGAATTGTAGTGACAGAAAAGGAACAAAATTTAATAGGAGGTAACAAATTGTGACTGAAAATTGTGATAAAATTCAGTGACGGGAACAAGGACAGAAATAAAACTCAAATGATGGAACATGGTCACGAGTAGAGGTGCTCATGGGTCAGGTCGGGCTGGGCTCAACTAAAAATTCAAGCCCATTTACTAGACCCGGGCCCGGCCCGACCCGAAAAAATGGGCCTACAATTTTGCCCTGTAACACCCCAAACCCGGCCTAGAAGTTAGGCCCGAATCTGGTCTGTCACATGGAAGTAAAAACCATCTTTACGATTATTAAAAACTTGCTTGAGAAATACAACCTCTTTGTTAAAACCAAAAACACTTAAGCATTTGTTAACTACTTGAAAACATAATAATCTTTAAAAAACCTTTTCGTTTGCGGAAGCATATTTGAAATAAACAATTTACAAAAATGTGACGTTTATAAATGGAGTTGCAGAAGCATTTTAAAAACGTTGCGGAAACGTAGATAAAATACAAGTATTTTGAGAGGTTGTTTGATAAATCGATAATCGAAACTAATGATCTTACAAAACCGTGACTTTTGAAAACGACGTTGAAAATATCGTTAATAGTTCGAGAGAAAATATCCGTGTTAAAAATATTTGTAAAAGTTTATTTTGAGATCCATTTGTTAATCGATTTTGGAAACCATTGTTTAAGTTTTTAGAAAATTCCCCTTTTTAAACAATTTAAGAAAAATAATAAAACATCCCAACCAAAAAGCAAAAATAAAAATAGTCCAGAGCCCTTATTACAACATTTAACCCAAAATAGTAAAGTAATAAAATAAACGAGAAAGAAGTCTAAAGTCCAAATAAACCATTTCAAGTATGGCCTCCTCGAGTCATCCATAGCCCAAGTCCATATCATCAAGCATTACCTACAAGGGTTAAGAGAAAGGGGGTGAGTTACAAGAACTCAGTGTGAAATCCCCTTACCGTTATTCATTGGGCCAGAACCCAATTAGCAATATTTTGGGCCTAAGCCCATTTACAACAACAATAATGTATCAAATATAATATGCGTATGATATGCAATTCCCAAACCAAACCTACCAAACCTAGTTTTCCATCCGCTACACACCACCCGTACCAACCAGCACACCTGTGGGGAGCTTTAGTCACCCACCCCGCCAACACACCAAACATAGGCATTAAGCCGATTATATCAAATTTGTGGACAAGCCACGGATTAACAGAATTTACATGGCATTGCCATTTTTTGGATTTGTGGCGAGCCACGGATTTATGTAGTGAGCTACGAACTTCTCTTCATCATTATCCCATCCCATGCAAATCATGTATATAATGCATAACAAAATCACAATATATCAACAGTAATTTATTCGGATATTTATTACAAAATTATGGCCCATGATCTCAATTAATCAAAAAGGCCCATTAAGCAAAATATCAGATTTGGCCCATTTAGCAAAATATCAGATTGGCCCACTTAGCAAAATATCAGATTGGCCCACTTAGCAAAATATCAAATTGGCCCACTTAGCAAAATATCATATTGGCCCACTTAGCAAAATATCAAATTGGCCCATTTATCAAAATATCAAATTGGCCCATATAGCAAAATATCAGATCGGCCCATTTATCAAAATATCAGATTGGCCCATTTATCAAAATATCAATTTGGCCCATATAGCAAAATATCAGATCGGCCCATTTATCAAAATATTAGATTGGCCCATTTATCAAAATATCAAATTGGCCCATATAGCAAAATATCAGATCGGCCCATATAACAATTTCGTAATTTGGCCCTTTAGGGGCATTTTCGTAATTTTGACCCATAGGGGCATTTTCGTAATTTTGATAATTTACCCACTAAGGGTAATTCGGTAATCTCGCAACCTAAGGGTATTTTGGAAATTTTGCAACCTAGACTAACTACTAATGTGGAGCATAAAAATCGAAACTGTCCATCTGCATCGTACTAACTAAATTGACTATAACTTGAGTTAGGAATCTTGAAATCTAACTCTGTAAATTTTCCTTGAAACTAGACTCATATATCTTCTTTCTATAATTTTTCCAGAATTTTTGGCTTAACCATTTAGTACAGTTTATTCCTTGAAGTTTCCCTTGTTTCACTGACCAACGATTCTGACCTCTCTTACCCAAAATTCAAATATCTCACTGTACAGTTTTCATATGTTGCTCCCACTTGTTTCTATTGAAAATAGACTCACTAAGGAATCTGTACATATAAACTATAACTCATAATTAACTTTGTACAATTTTATAAGATTTGTCCAAGACAGATCAGGGAACCACGAATTCATTCAGAACCAGTCTCACTAAAATTAAGATATCTCGGAATATATAATTCCTTTTCCTTCTCCGTTTCTTCCATATCAAAATAGACACAGTAAGCTTTAATATGATATCTTATTCACTTTGTAATTCCTTTTTTCCTATTTTTCGTGATTTTTCAAATACACGTCACTGTTCCTGACCGAAACTATTTTATTACGAAATACGATTACCACTACGATCATACGCATGCCCGAGTGATCACGGATGCCGGTTTTCGGTTTTCTTCGGTATTTTGACCAAATCACAGAACATATCATACAAACTTTCAGAGAGATGTGATATTACACACCATATCAAACATGTATTCGGAAGGTACGGGATTACACACCTGATTTTGATTTCCTAAAGAACCACTCGTCGATGACCTAGAACAATACCAACCAAAAGTTAGCCTCAGATTTCCAAAAGATTTCGTATCACTTACACTTGAATCACTTACCACTATGTCCGAAGGTGGAATATATCGGGTGATTTGTCCCTAAAACATATAGTCGATTATTTCAAATTATTACTCTGTTAGCAACCAATCGAATATTGAATAATATCAATAATCCATAAGAACTCCTTACCTTATTAATATTGGATCCGATTTCTCCGTTCGACTTAAGGCTAGAATGGTGTTCGGCCTCCCACTAGAATACTACAAAAGGGAGAATGATCTCGTTTGAGAGAGTAGAATAAAATGATGGTCTCGGTCAATATGACCATCCCAAACCAAAACATAGATTCGCCATTAGGAGAAAGAAAATAAAAAAGTTGAATAGAGTACTTACCGATTGGTCAAGGAGTGAGTGACAATTCGAATGAAAAAGAAAGATTAATGAAGAAATGGAGGTTTCAGCTATGGAGAAGTAATGGGCACAATATTCGGATATGGAGGAAAGGATTAGAATAGAAGAGATGCTTGAAGGATTTTTGCGAAAAAGAAAAGAAGGAAGAAGAAGGAGAATGGTTCACTAGCTTGATTTCCAAGAAAGATGAAAGAACAACTTTTGGTCTCAATTGTTGGTGTACAATCGGCAACAAGAAGAAAAGAAGAAGAGAATATGCACACTCCAAGTTGAAAATTCGGCAAGAAGGATATGTGGAGAGAAGAGAAAATGTCACAAAAGTTGCATAATGAAATTTGACCCAAAACTAGCACTAAAGCCTTGCCAACACTAACAAAATTCGGCTCTCACCCCTTTAGCCCCAAAAATCGTCCACATTCAAGCCATAAGAGTCAAAATTTTGCCAACCATTCTTTCCATAGCATTCTCCACAAAATAAGCCACTTGTTCCCCTTATATGCCTTATTTAATTGATTCCTTTCCCCAACCTCAACCTTTCCTTAATCTCTTTAGCCATCTTGCCATAAAAATGAAAGCCCAACTTACCATAATAACATGCTTGGCTGACACTTGATGGATGAGTGCAAAAATAAAAGTCCAAATTTGTACACAAAGGGATTTGAACCTCTTCCCTCAAGGTACTACATGTGGCGCCTTAACCTTCTTACCAATAGCTCATTTATGCTAGCAATTTACTCTTTTATTTCCATAAGCCTTGATGCCACTTACTATCTCTCCTTAATAGGCTTAAACACAAAATTTTACTAATGCCCAACTTGAACCCGGAACTTCATAGAAACCTCGTAACTTTCCAAAATTACCTTCTTAATAAGTCCAACTTGAAATAATGTCGTTCTCTTGTTCTCAAAATTTTAAAACGCTTCTACGCTCAAGGCCCATTGGGCCCAATTCTACTAGGCCTAATTTCGGGATGTTACATGCCCAAACCCGACTCGGATAAAAATGCTAAAACCCTGGCCCGACCCGGCCCACCCGTATTAATTTTTTATATTATTTTTATATAATTTTTAAATATATATAATACATCAAAAATACTAAAAACATCAAAATAAATATTTCCTAACAAATTGAAAATAAATTTTAAAAAATATGTAGACTTAAATAACACTAAGATAAATGCAACTTAACAAGCAAATGTCTCTAAAATAATAACAAAATTCACAAATTCCTTTAAAATAATAATAAAATTAACAATAAAATAAGTTTTATACAATATCCAAACAATAACAATAAAATAGTAGCAACATAATAGTAAAATGGTAGCAAAATAGGGAGAAAACAACAAGAAAATAACATTAAAAAAAAAGAGTAGATTTTTTTTGTCATTTAGTGAATTCGGGCCAGCCCGGGCCAAAAATACCTTACCCGAGGCCCGGCCTATTTTTTAAACGGGCCTTTTTTTTCCAAGCCTATTTTTCGGGCCTATATTTTTTGAAACACCCCTAACCTGTATCTGTCATCGGAACCGAGTTACAGAGTATTACCGGTAAATACAGAACATTTACAAAATTAATCATATCGTTTACTATTCATTTACCGAAAACATACATAATGTTCCTCAATTGGACCCTCGAGGCCAAAATCAAATATTAAAATTGAGTCGGGACTTAATCAGGATCTCATAAAATTTTCACAAAGTATACAAAATTTCACTTATGAACAGTACCTACATGCCCGTGTGGTCAAGCCGTGTGACTTCACACGCCCATGTAGTCTAGGGACACACCCATGTGACCCTTAGACATGCCCGTGTTTCAGGCCATGTCTAACTTAAGAACCTCTCTGACTTGCACATACGGCCGTGTCACACGCCCGTGTGCTAGGCCGTGTGGTTAAATTAATTTTCGAAAAATAAGTATAGACTTCACACGGTCGTATCACACGCCCGTGTCTAAGGCCGTGTCATCCACACGGCTGAGACACATGCCCGTGTCTCTGCCCGTGTGTTAAATTCTGGACATTTTGTTTTGCAAATTTTAAAAGCAGGGGACACACGGCCAGATCACATGCCCATGTACCTAGGCCACACACCTCCGTGTGTCTACCCGTGTGGACAAAATAAGGTCATTTCCTAGCCTTATTTATCACCCAAATTTTCCATTTTTCCTGCATCAACACTAACAAATATATTCCAGCCAATTTCAAGTAAAATCCAACCATAACATATATTTAAAAAAAAAAAGTGTTTTAGCCACTCCAATGGCTAAGTTATAAGTATATATCATTTACATACCATCATTTAAACTTAGTTAGCCTATACATGCCATTAACAAAATAAGATTTTCATTTATACCAAAAAAAAATAAGGAGTTGTTAGCGTGATGATAGCTCCGACAAATTTTCCGACCTTCCTGAGCTTTGAGCACTATAAAACAGGGAAAATAAACCTAGTAAGCATTATATGCTCAGTAAGCTCGTATAACCAAAATTACACTTACCAATCATATTTAACATCTAAAACACATACAAAACATATTTCCATCAATTTGGCAAATTTGCCAAGGCATTCAATCAACGTGTTAGCCATAATATACAATAAGCATAGATGAGCTCATCATACCATATGAGTATTTTATCCATTGAATCATTGAATTTCCGATGGAAATTTCTAGTAGTACACTCGAGGTGCACAATTCCGTTATCCGTCAATTCATATCCAGTAGTACCGTCTAGGTACACTCGAAAACCACATATTAGGCAACAGAATTACGATTCAAAGCTAAATTCTAGCTGTAGCACATATACTCTAAGGGATTTGTCGGATTACCAGTCCAGGCTAAATCCTTATATGACAAAGAATTCCCTATAGATTCCAATCTGTATTACCCGTCTGAGCTAAATCCATTTTGGAACACATGCAGTTTTATCAGGAAAATCACATTTATCCAATCGAAATTCAATATTCAAATGGATTTTAACCCGTTTTCAATCATTTTATATCATATACATATTTCATGCTACACCATGTTCATGCTTAATGTACATATAATTCACATATCACATTTCATATAATTCAACAATCAAATCAACACATATATTCATGCTTATTTAAGTTATACGAACTTACCTTGATAATTGTTCGTATCTACTAATCCGAAACTTTCTCTTTTCCTCGATCTTTCTCTTTGTTTGGTATTTTTGGATCTATATAAATGAATTTAATCATCAATTTAATACTGTAAGAGCCCAAATTCGCCCGGGCCCAATTAACCAAAAAAAACAAAAAAATTTAAAAAAAACCAAAATAATAGAAGTCCAAAAAGTCCATTAACAGTTTCTTTACAAGGCCCATTTATAATAAGTCAAATAAAGACCCTTAGCCCAATTACAAGCCCAAAACCCAAATCATAGAAAGAGACCCAGACGGCCCAAGCAGAGCTGAATGCCAGAAACTTCTGGAGCCTTCTCAGTAGCCACTCCTCACGCGCAACTCTTGGGCTACCGTGTGCCCCCACGCGCGACTCTTGGACTACCGCGTCCCTCACACGCGCCCCTGGCATCGTTCCAGTGCCCCACGCGCTCCACCCACGCGCAAGCCTTCACGCATTGTGCATGCCTTTGCGCTCATCACCAGTGCACCTCCGTACCGCCTCAAGCGCCCCAGCGTTGTACGACCCCCTGCATCTTGGCCACGTCTGTACCTGCAAACGAACAGCAAAAAACGACAGAAACCGCAACAAATAGAGGAAAAAAATGAAATAAAATAGAAAAAGACTAATATTTGTTTTCTTTTCTTTTCTTTTCGGATCGGCTATAAAAAGGGCTGAACTAAAACTCTGTATTCTTTACGCACTCATAACAGAGCAATACAAAAAATCGATAGCAGAGATTCAAACAAAAGGTTTTTTTTTTCATCTTTTCGTTGTTTTTGAATCCATTTCTGTATCTCTTTCTTTTCTTCTTTGGTATACAATAAAAAGGGAGGGGAAAAGGGGTTTACCTGGCCTGAACACTCACCTTCGTCTTCTCCGTCGTAATCGGAGCCGGACGTTGTTAAACGAGCAAAGTTTCAAGGTCAATGTTGAGGAAATCGGCCGGACCCCCGGATATCGCTTGTCGCCGAACATGAGGGCGATTTGGTGGTAAACAAAAATGGTCTTACATGCGCGCTGCTCTTCGCCGGTCCTGATGGCGATTGGGTGGTGAGCGAGAGAGTCTTTCTCTCTGCGGCAGAGAAGAGAAATATTAGGGGTTAGGGTTTTGTTAAAAGAAGGTTAGTAGAGGGGTTAAGGTAGCTTTTAAAGAGGAGTGGCCATTAAGGAAACGACGACGTTTCAGGTGTAACTCGACAGCTTTGAAACGACGTCGTGTGAGTGCCCCGATCCGACCCGATTTGAAACCCATTGACCCGCGTGTTTTTACGATAAAGGGGGAATTTGCGCATCTGGTCCTTCATATTTCTGTTCTGTTTTTAATTAAGTCTGTTATTATAGTACGATCATACTGTTTGGTTGAATTGCATTTTAAATCCTCGGTTATTTAGGCGCATTTTTATTTGATCCTCGAGCATGTTAAAATAAATCATTTTTTAATAATAGTCCTTTAGTTTAATTATGTTTCGATTAAATATTTTTGTTTTCATATGCAATCCGTGCATTTATTTTTTGTTTAACTCATTTATTAATTAGTTATATTATTTCACATCATTTATTTTAAATCTATTTATTATATTAGTTTGATTTAGGTTCATTTCATATAATTGGTTATATTATTTTGCTTCATTTTCTTCAATTGCTAGTATCAAAATTATCTTATATGATTATTGCTAGCATATGAATTGTAATTTGTTAATTTATAACTATTATTTATTCGTGATTTATCGTTGTAATGTTTGATGTATGAATTGATATATTGCTTTGTGTATTAGTATTCCATTGTATCCCATGAAAGATGTTGTGTTTTAATATCATTTCAGTTTTAAAATTATAAGGCAAGGCTCGCGTTTAAAGGTTTCGGGAAAATCGTGCTCTAACTTACTGAGTTCCGATTCTCTTCATTTAAAACCTAGCAATCGAGTATCCTTTCTCTTTTAAATCAAAATACATAATATTTCGAAAAAAAAAACTTATTCTTGGGATTTTTGAGTTATTGCACCCTAACTTACTGGGTGTGATATTTTATTATCTCGAGATAAGATTTTTAAAAGAACAAAGGCAATATTCCCTATTCGGGAATTTTGAGAAATAGTGCCCTAACTTACTGGGTTGCGATTTTTCATTTGACCCAAATAAGGGAATATCCTTCTTTTTTTTTTTTAAAATATACAAGTATTGAATGTCGAAGGATAAATCCAACTTCGAGAATATAAGATGTTATGCCCTAACTTACTGAGTATGGCATTTTATTTTTCCGAAATAGGGAGCTTTGGCATCCAATACAGTTTTGCCCAAGCACATATATATAAATGGATCGTACTCTAAAATCTTTTCAAATTTTCGATATCAGAACATTAATTAATCAATTCGGTACCAATTTTGGGCGTTATGGCGTGCTAATCCTTCCTCGTACGTAACCGACTCCCAAACCTATTCTCTCGAATTTCGTAGACCAAAAACATCGTTTTAGTAAACCAAAATGTTTTGTTAAAACAAAGGTGACCCGATCACACCTCATCAAAAAAGATCGGTGGCAACTCCCTTTCCATATTTTTAAAGTCGATCCCCGTTTTTTCAAAACTCGTTTAAAAAAAATGGTTTCGACAGCTTGGCTACTCCACTGGGGACGGGTTGAGAGTCAGGCCATAAATTGATTAATTTCTATCCTTTTGTCGAAAATTAAAAATTTGATTTGGAAAAATTACGATCCTTTTATTGCATTCGCTTGCATCATCTCATTTGATTGTTATGGTTCGAGTCTTGTAGAATAAGTTGCATCATATTGCATGACCGCTGGGTCACACCTCTAAGTGGGAGTGAGAAGCTACTCCTTCGTGAGGTTCTCACCTCCGTGCAGGATAGTGAATCGCTTCCGGGATACATCCGTACCTATGTCTTCGTGAGATTTTCATCTCTGTACAGCCATAGGGAAATGTGTCCCCCTGAATCGAACTTGGTCCATATGAGCCTATAATGGGTGAGGATCGGGGAATCTACGGGTTCGGGTACCTCAACCTTAGAACTCAAACCACATATAAGAGACTCTAGGAACTTACCCAAGATGGAGCTGTGATGAATCCTAGTGGTCAACCAATAGGCACTCGAATGCTTTATATGCTTTGAACTTCATTTATATCGTACTAACTATTTGTTTTGTTACTTTGCATGCATTTTCATATTAGAGAGAGGTGTCAATTCGGGTTCGGTTGCTAAGTTAGGGAGCTCGACATGGAAAACGACTTTCTTGATAAGGTGGAAGACAACGCGACTGTTAGAATTTGGTCAGAAACAACACAGTTGGAACAAGGGGATAGCTTGGCTGCAGGACATGAGTCGGAGTTAGGGGACTACACTCGTATTAGTGTTACGCAGAATAATCTCTAAGAATTGAAAGTGATATAGGATCAATGGGACGATGAGGCCAAGAGGATGTTCTTTCATAGTTATGGGGATTTGTCGTACTTATTTGATATCAAAGTAGATGAACAGTTGTTTCGAGCCATCACTCAGTATTGGAACGCCGCATATAGTTGTTTTACCTTCGGGAGGGTAGACTTGGTACCGACCGTGGAGGAATACACTGCTTTATTGCATTGTCCAATAGCCCAAAGGGATAAATTTTATTCGAAAGCTGCTTGCGTACCAGCCTTCTGAAAGAAGCTAATGAATGTTACGGGAATGAGTGAAGAATGGATAACAGCCAGGATAAAGCAAAAGGGTGAATATAATTGCATTCCATGGAGAAACTTGAGGGATTTGATTTTAGCTCATCCCGATGCAAAAAGGAAGATCGATGTCTTTGCATTAAGCATCTACGGATTGGTGCTGTTTCCTAGGGCTCTAGGACATGTAGATGAGGCAATCACGGATATGTTCGACAGACTCAGTAAGGGGATCACGCCAGTTCCCGCAATCTTTGTCGAGACTTTTAGGTCATTAAACGCCTGTAAAAGATTCGGAGAGGGCAGGTTCATAGGATGTGCGCAGTTGTTATTAGTTTGGTTCCATAGCCATTTATGGAAGGTGGATAGGATCTCTTACCGTGTTTTTAGTGATAATTATTCTCCATTAAAAGAAATAGCTGCTACGCCAAGAAGAAATGACGTGTCAGAAGAAAATTGGACTACACTACTACAAGGTCTTCGAGAAGAGGATATTCAATGGAGAGCTCCTTGGTTGGGGTCCAGTGACATTTTGTTTCGATGCAAAAGTTTTAATTGGGTTTCTTTGCTCGGGGTTTGGGGAGCCACGGCTTATGCTCCCTTACTGGTACTAAGACAATATGGGTCAAGGCAGTTTGTACCGACAACTCATGGCCTAGCGCAATGCGAGTTCCCATTTAAAGGAGATGATTACAAGAAGAAAATCAAGGAAATTTATGTTGCTTGGAACCAGACTCGACGTATAAAGAGATTGTCGGTAGGTCCTATGATGATGCCGGAGTATAATAGTTGGTTCAGCAAGAGGATTAACGATAATATACCCGGACCAAGTTTGGAAGGTGCCCGATCTATAGAAGAATGCCTACGAGTTGTCCCGTCTGAATTGGAGATAATAAAGCAAGATTTTGAAAAGAGGAATCGAGAACTGGAAAAGAAAATAGAGCAATTAGAGGAAGAGAAGATGCATTTAGGGCCAGATGCTGATGTTCAAAAGGCAGAGGTAGAGAGATTCAGAAAAGGAAAAGAACGAGTTGAAGAAGATCTCAACAGCTTAAAGACTGATTATAAGAAAATACGGCTATCAATGAGAACCGCCGGCTTAGGAAAAACTCCAGATCAATGGCATCAGGAAATTCAAGGTGAAAGGGTTAAAGTTAACTAGTGGGAGGAAAAGTTCAGAGAGGCTCAAGCACGAAACGAAAAGAACCTCCCAGAGAGCCAAAGCGAGCAAAACAAGTTAAAGGCTAGAATTGCGGAGCTTGAGAGATCCCTCCAGCATCAACAAAATCGTAACTCGATGAAAGAATTAAGAGCAAGCTTGAGCCAAATAGAGGAAATGAAGAAGAAGATCAGAGAATTAGAAATGGCCTTGCTAAATTGCCAAAACCATATCCAGTATCTAGAGGCAAATGAAGAACAAAGAGAAGAGGAGCTTCGTCGTTCCCAGAATCAAGTCAGAGATAGAGATTACCTCATGGGGGAAGCTATAACCCAGATGCGAGAGATAGCCGAATATTTACAGACTTTAGCCGTACAAGCTAATGTCTTGAGTATGCAGTTTGAGACTCGGTCAGATCGAGGACGAGAATTAGCCTCTCTGCTTACAAAAATTCAAACCTTAGGTGTTAGAGCGAGACCGTATTTGTAATCCACTTTATGTAAAGAGCTTTGTTTTCAAATAAAGTTTCCTAAATGGAATTGAATCAGAATCGACTTCTTTCGCATTTCATGCATTCGCATTTGTCATTCATTCCATTCACATGCATTAAAAATCATTTAAAGGTCCTAATTATAGTAAAAATTATTTCAGCAACCTGGAAACCAACAAAACTTTGCCAGAGACGCATCCCTACGGCACAAGAAAGAAAACAAAAAATATGGATCAGAGGATAGAGAAACTCGAACAATTACAAAAGGAGATGCAGGAAAAACTTCACTTCAAATGCAAGAGCAGCTTGCCAAGATCCAGCGTGATATGATGGATCAGATGATGGAATCACAAAGAACCATGATGTCCCAATTGACTCAGTTATTGGCAGACAAAGGGAAAGCCCCCATGGTTAACACTGTGGAGGATAGTGAGGAACGACCATATCCCTCGGGTTTTACCCCGACACCTCCTGAAGTGCATCCCCGAAGGACATCCATTGTAATTAAACCTCAACAATTTCAAGAGGGTGTCTCGGTACCGCCAAATTTTCAAGCTGGATCAGGTTCCAATTTGGTTGACCATCCAATCAATGCTGTTATTCCCGACCTTGATGAGGCAGCGGATGAGGAAAAGGCAAAGTCTGAATTGCCAAAACAGCTAGAAGAGCGTTGTAAATGGTTAGAAGACAAATTCCGAGCTATGGAGGACGCTGATAGGCAACGCGGGGTCGACGTTAAAGATCTAAGCCTGGTACCAAATCTAATACTCCCCCACAAATTCAAGATGTCGGAGTTTGAAAAGTACAAGGGAATCATTTGCCCTGAAGCTCATATAACCATGTTCTGCCGAAAAATGACCGGGTATATTAACAATGACCAGTTGTTGATACATTGCTTTCAGGATAGCCTGGTCGGAGCAGCAGCCAGATGGTATAATCAGCTGAGCCGTACTGAAATCGGTTCTTGGAGAGATCTGGCACAGGCATTTATGAGACAATACAATCATGTAGCTGATATGACCCCTGACAGAATTATTCTACAAAACATGGAGAAAAAACCAAATGAGAGTTTCCGACAGTACGTACAGAGGTGGAGGGAGGTTGCCATTCAGGTCCAGCCACCACTTTTGAAAAAAGAGACCACAATGCTCTTTATCAATACGTTAAAGGCCCCGTTCCTTACTCACATGCTAGGGAGCGCAACCAAGAGTTTCTCAGACATTGTAATGACCAGAGAGATGATCGAGAACGCTATAAAAAGTGGAAAGATTGAGGCGGGGGAAATAACAAAAGAACGACTACGAGAAGGAAAGAAAGCGAGGTGAATAACACGAGCATAGGGTATTCAAAGTCGGTCACTGTTAACCAGCCTATGGCAGTGGCTACTGGGCATCAGGGTTCGTCCAGAAAGGAATCTGGCACCGCAAGACAGAACAACGAGAAGCTTCAATTTACACTGATCCTGATAACATACAAGGAAATGTATAAAAACCTATTCGACGTGCATATAGTGTCTCCTCGCTATTTAACACCAATGCAGCCCCCATACCCCAAGTGGTACGACCCGAATGCGGAATGCGAATATCATGCGGGAATTACAGGGCATTCAATAGAGAATTGCCTAGCCTTCAAGAAATTGGTAGAAAAGCTTGTCAATATGGGGGTTATAGAGTTGGCAGACTTGCCAAAGGCAGGAAATCCATTACCCGATCATAATAGGGTCAATGTAGTCAGCGAAAGATCAGAAAGAAGGGTCAAAACAAGTGTTGCGGAGGTTAAGACTCCCTTAAGATTGGTCTGGAAAGAAATGGTCAAACAGGGGCTAATCGTTGCAAAAGAGAGTCAGGGAAAGTTGACAAATTATTGTGAGTACCATCAGGAATTGGGGCACGAGATTCAGAACTGTGAGGAGTTCAAGACTATGGTACAAAATTTGATGAACAATAAAGAAATTGAGTTTTGTGAAGAGAGCACAGAAGAGAAAAGCATATGCACCTCAGAATCGACAACGAGAAGCTCAAAAGTCAAATTTCCTCCGATCGTTATATCGACACCCAAGAAAATGGAGAAATTTGGAATGCAAACAAGACAGAAAGTAATAATACATGGACTGCAGAACCGGGTATAGCAGAGAAGTGAAATACAGACAAGCACCAAAAGTGATAATACAAAGACCTGCAGTCTTTGCTTATGAGAATAGCAGGAGGGTTCCCTGGAACTATGAATGTAGTGTGACAATCCCGTGGAAGGAGAAATTGGATAGTGCTTCAAAAGAAGAGTTGGATGCTGAGGCTCTCATACTCGCAATGGAGACGCTATGATTTGGTAAAAAGGAAAGCCCGATGGAAGAGCGAGAAGGAGAAAAATCAATGAGTCCGAATCACCCATCAAGGAACCAGTGAGAGAGGAAGAAGCTAAGGAGTTCCTAAAGTTCCTGAAACACAGTGAATATTGTGTGGTAGAGCAGCTGCATAAGCAACCAGCGCGCATATCTGTATTGGCTTTGCTTCAGAATTCGGAGGTACACAGGAACGCATTAATGAAAGTCTTAAATGAGACCTATGTCGCCAATGATATTTCAGTTGATAAATTGGATCGGTTGGTGGGTAACATAAGTGCGCATAACTTCATCCATTTTAGTGACGATTTAA
This sequence comes from Gossypium sturtianum, assembly GCA_025698515.1. NCBI lineage: Eukaryota > Viridiplantae > Streptophyta > Magnoliopsida > Malvales > Malvaceae > Gossypium > Gossypium sturtianum. Next base: position 111,898,083 of record CM046953.1, read on the forward strand.
ATACCACCGTGTGGTAGGGGATCCACCAAGGCTTTGCATATCACCACTAGATGTAAAAAGTCGCAAAGCTACCGGGGTCCTAATAGACAATGGGTCAAGATTGAACGTATTGTCCTTGTCCACTCTAAACAGATTACCGATAGACGGCTCGCACATGAAGGAGTGCCGGAGCATAGTAAAGGCATTCGATGGCACGCAAAGGAAAGTGTTGGGAAGAATCGAGATACCTTTAGTGATTGGCCCGACTACTTACGAAGTGGATTTTTACGGTAATGGACATCAAGCCCTCCTATAAGCGCTTATTAGGAGGCCGTGGATACATTAAATCGGGCGGTGCCCTCATCATTACATCAGAAAGTGAAGTTGATAGCGGATGGTCGGTTAATAACGATAAAGGCTGAGGAGGATATTATTGCAGCTGTGACTAGTGAGATGCCGTACTTGGAGATAAACGACGAGACAATCAAATGTTCTTTCCGGTCTCTCGAGTTTGTGAATGCAACTTTCGCCACGGAAGGAAATAGAATCCTGATACCAAGAATTTCCAAGACTACAAGAATGGGACTGAAAATGACCGTGGGGAAAGGAGCTTTACCAGGAAGAGGACTTGGAAAATATCTTCAGGGGAGAGTTGCGCCCCGACATTGAAAGAAAAACAAGATCGCTTTGGCTTAGGATTTAGGCGGATGCAAAACAAAAAGAAAAAACGGAAAAGAGACAAGAAAGAAGGCGTGCTCATTTGAATGGCGAAGAAACCAAGTGGGAACCCATGATAATTCCACACATATCTAAAACTTTTGTGTCAGGTGGGGTAATTCATGCTGAGCCCAGTGCACCAAAAGGAAAAGGCATCATAGCAATGTTGGGTAATGTTTGCATCAATGTCGTATCTAAGGAGACAGTGGAAGAAGGGGCCTTATCGGATATTCGACCCTACGAACCAGGAAGCATTTTAGACAACTGGACTACAGATGAGATTCCTGTAGTATTTAAAACTTATTCAGAGTAATGCTCAGAACGCACTTATTACTTTAAGCCTAGAAGTGATAAGACTTCTTTTGTAAAATAGGCTCGTGCTCAAACATTATTATATTAATGAAGTACATTTTTGCTATCATTTGAAGCAAACATTCTTTTATTCCTTTCTTCATTTTGTGATTCCTTCAAATCATTCTTTCATAACCATTATACATAAAAATGACCATTCATAAATTCATTCATTCTTTCTATATTCTTGTGAACTACAACAGGTCTTCAGATATCAATGATGTGAGCAACGCTGCCACGAACTCGGAATATCCTTTTGAGCAGGACATGTGTTTAGAAGGATCACAGGATTTTGAAGATGATATAGACAGTGATTTATCCCCTGACTTGTTAAGAATGGTAGAACATGAGGAGAAACAAATTCTACCTCATGAGGAAACAGTAGAGACTGTGACATTGGAGGAAGGGAAGGTAGTAAAAATTGGAACGCGCATAACTAGGGAAACAAGACGAGATCTTGTCGAGTGCTACAAGAATTCAAAGATGTCTTCGCATGGTCATATAAGGATATGGCCTGGTTTAAGCACCGACATTATAGTACATCGCCTGCCTATAAAAGAGGATTGCAAGCCCGTTCAGCAGAAGCTTCGAAGGATGAGACCAGATATTGTGTTAAAAATAAAGGAGGAAGTTAAAAAGCAGTTTGATGCCGGATTCCTGCAATAGACTAAATATTCGGAATGGGTAGCCAACATTGTGCCTGTCCCTAAAAAAGATGGGAAGGTACGAATGTGTGTGGATTATAGAAACCTAAATAAGGCTAGCCCAAAGGATAATTTTCCTTTACCTCATATTGATACTCTGATGGATAACACAGCAGGCTACTCATTGTTTTCATTTATGGACGGCTTTTCAGGGTACAATCAGATAAAAATGCATCCTGAGGATATGGGAAAGACTACCTTTATAACATTGTGGGGTACATTCTGTTACAAAGTGATGCCATTTGGGTTGAAAATGCGAGAGCTACATACCAAAGAGCTATGGTGACTTTATTCCATGATATGATGCATAAAGAAATTGAGGTTTATGTGGATGACATGATTGCCAAGTCTAGAACAGAAGAAGAACATATCCAAGTTTTGAGAAAATTGTTCTTGAGACTGAGGAAATTCCAGTTAAAGCTCAATCTCGTAAAATGCACTTTTGGGGCTAGATCGGGTAAATTGCTGGGCTTCATAGTCAGTGAAAAGGGAATTGAGATCGACTCAGATAAGGTCAGGACTATACAAGAATTACCTCCACCGCGCACTCAAAAAGAAGTTCGAGGTTTCCTTGGGAGGTTAAATTACATTGCTCGGTTTATTTCACAGTTAACTGAAAAATGTGACCCTATATTTCGTCTTCTGAAGAAACATAATCCAGGTGTGTGGGATGATCAATGCCAGAAAGCTTTCGATAGAGTCAAACAGTACTTTTCGAATCCTCTAGTTTTGACACCCCCTTGTCCAAATAGGCCACTAATCCTGTACTTGAAAGTGTTTGATCACTCTATGGGGTGTGTATTGGGTCAGCATGATGAGTCGAGGAGAAAAGAAAAGGCGATATATTACCTTAGTAAGAAATTTACTGAATGTGAGATGAGATATTCGCCAATTGAAAAATTGTGTTGTGCCTTGATCTGGACAACTCGAAGGTTGAGGCAGTACATGTTGTACCATACGACCTGGTTAATCTCGAAACTAGATCCTCTTAAATATATGATAGAGTCAACCGCTTTGAATGGGAGAATGGCTCGATGGCAAATTTTTCTCTCTGAGTTCGACGTAGTCTATGTGAGCCAGAAGGCTATGAAAGGAAGTGCAATAGCAGACTTTCTAGCCAGCAGGGCGCTAAACGATTATGAACCCTTGAACTTTGATTTTCCCAATGAGGATCTGATGTTTGTAGCAGCTACTGAGGAGGATACCCTAGAAGATTGTCCTTGAAAGTTGAACTTCGACGGAGCATCAAATGCCGTTGGTAATAGAATTGGGGCAGTCCTGATATCCCCAAATGGAGATCACTACCCATTCACTTGCAAGTTGGATTTCGATTGCACAAATAATATGGCAGAATACGAAGCTTGTATCATGGGAACTAAAGCAGCCATAGACCGCAAAGTTAAGGTGCTAGAAGTATATGGAGATTCTGCATTGGTGATTTACCAGCTCAAAGGAGAATGGGAAACAAGGGATCCCAAATTGATCAGTTACTGAAAATTAATTTTGGAGCTAAGTGAGAAGTTTGATGATATCGCATTCTTTTACCTCCCGCGCGATGAAAACCAGATGGCTGATGCATTAGCCACATTAGCTTCCATGATCAGAATAAATAACCAGGAAAATATGAAGCCCATCTGGATGAGTATTTACGAAACCCCGGCTTATTGTTGCAATATGGAGGAAAAAGAAAGGGATGATCACCCCTGGTACCAAGATATATTGCGATATGTAAGGAATCGCGAATATCCTGAACAAGCGGCCGAGAATGAAAAGAAGACATTGAGAAGGATAGCTTGTGATTATGTCTTAGACTGGGAAGTCCTGTACAAAAGAAGAAAGGATTAAGTACTGTTGAGATGTGTCGATGCTGTTGAAACTAAGAAAATTTTGGAGGAAGTCCACGAGGGTGTTTGCGGAACGCATGCTAATGGTTTCACAATGGCTAGACAAATCATGAGGCTCAGATACTATTGGTCTACCATGGAAGGAGATTGCATCAATTATGCTAAAACATGTCACAAATGCCAGATATACGGGGAGAAAATCCATGTGCCTCCTTCACCTTTGCATGTTATGACTTCCCCATGGCCTTTCTCCATGTGGGGCATGGACGTCATCGGGCCGATCTCTCCGAAAGCTTCAAACGGGCATCGGTTCATCTTTGTGGTTATCGACTACTTCACCAAATGGGTGGAGGCTGCTTCATACGCCAGCGTTACCAAGTCAGCAGTCAGCAGGTTCCTAAAAAAGGAAATCATATGTCGATATGGAATGCCAAAAAGAATCATATCAGACAATGCGTTAAACCTGAACAACAGCACAATCGCGGAGGTCTGCAGTCAATTTAAGATTAGACACCACAATTCGTCACCATATCGTCCAAAAATGAATGGTGCAGTAGAAGCAGCCAATAAGAACATTAAGAAGATTGTGGGGAAAATGGTTGAAACCTATAAAGATTGGCACGAGAAGTTACCATTCGCCCTCTATGCTTATCGAACATCAGTCAGGACCTCTACCGGGGCAACTCCTTTCTCACTAGTCTACGGAATGGAGGCAGTGCTACCCATCGAGGTTGAAATTCCTTCCCTTTGAGTCTTGTCAAAGCTAAAGTTAGATGAAGCCGAATGGATCCAGTCTCGATATGATCAACTGAACTTGATTGAGGAAAAAAGGCTAAAGGCCATCCGTCATGGTCAGATATACCAAAAGAGGATGATGCGGGCTTATGACAAAAATGTTCGCCCAAGAGAATTTTACGAGGGAGACTTGGTTTTGAAAAAGATCCTCCCCATGCAAAAAGATTTCAGAGGGAAATGGATGCCAAATTGAGAAGGACCTTATGTGGTGAAAAAGGCTTTCTCCGGAAGAGCATTGATTCTGGCCGAGATGGATGGGAAAAACTTACCCAATCCTGTAAATTCGGATTCTGTTAAGAAATACTATACTTGAAAAAGAAAAGAAGCCAAAGTGAAAAACCGCAAAGGGCGCTTTGAGATTTTCCAAAAAAAAAAGGGAGAGGCCAGGTGAAAACCCGCAAAGGGCACCTTGAGACCAAAGGGTTTTGAGTCGAAAAACAGGAAAAAGCGGCTCAAATTGTGATCAGATCATAATGGGGTATGCGGTGATCCTGCCATACTTGAATTAACAAGGAAAAGGTATGTTGCGTCTTGGTGCTTCGACAAAATACTCAAGATCTTCTAAACACATGTCACACTCAAGATAGTCTTCCGCACATCAAAGGCGGAGAAGCTCTCAGCGCGATATCTAGAGGTCGCATAGTAGTCATTTTTATTCACATTAAATGTGCTATCTTTGAATATTTTGTTCTTTTCAAGATGTACCTTTTGATTAGTTTCTCTTATTAATCATAAGCTTTACTTCACACCAATTTTATTCTCAGCTATTGATATTACCCCCATGCAAGCGTGTTGCATTGAAATAATGATGGATGAACTAATAATGCTTTTATAAAAGAAGTTCTGCGCCTTATTCTAGAGGTTTCTAAATAAAACAAGAACCCAAAAACAGGACTGTTGTGTAAAACTCACCAGGTTTAAGGGGTTGATAATATCGAAAAAAAGGGTATCTATATAAATGATGGTTTCTCTGTTTTTAAAGTACCACGGCAGAGGTGAGGCTTTAACAAACATTAAGAAAGAAGATTGTTCTCAAAGATGAAATGCTGTGAGAATCGGTAACAAATTATTTTGGATCCTATATGCTGAAGACATGGCGTGGGGCCATGCAAAAAATGCAAATCTCGTACCTTCAGGATATGAAGTAATAGACATTGAAGCTACAACATGGGCAAATCAGTGGAGCATAGTAGTAATTCCTTTGAGTTTCGGGGTCAAATTACTGGCTGAACAAGGACAACATGATGCGAGCAAGGGTGCCCTTAAAACATCCTAAAAAGATCATCTTCATGACATTCTGCATTCATGTATATGTCGTCCGTACTACATTTAGTTAGGAACATCAGATTCATTCTAATCATTGCATTCTAACCATTTTGCATAAGCATAAACACGAAACTGATTTTACAGCACAGGTCCTCTAGAGGATGTTGTCGCAGCATCAGTAAACTCGAAGATCCTACCTTCTTGAGTGAAGCAGATCGAAGATAGCAAATTTGGCAATCTTGAAGTTGTAGGAGCAAGTTGAAGATAGCAGATCTGGCAATCCTGAAGTTGCAGGAGCAGATCGAAGCCATACAAGTCTTTTCACCTTGAAGTCCTAGTGGAGTAGATGGAGGCTACAAATCCCTTCTCCCTGAGGTTATTGAGGATCAACCTATATTTCTGAGAAGTTTCAGCGGGAAGATCGAAGTTACAAATCTCTTCTCTCTGAAGTTCTATCACCTCGAAGTCCCAGTGGAGCAGGTCGAAGTTACAAATCCCTCCTCCCTGAGTGTATTGAGGATCAACCTATATTTCCAAGAAGTTTCAGTGAGAAGATTGAAGTTACAAATCTCTTCTCTCTGAATTTCTATCACCTCGAAGTCCCAGTGGAGCAGGTTGAAGTTACAAATCCCTCCTCCCTGAGTGTATTGAGGATCAACCTATATTTCTAAGAAGTTTTAGTGAGAAGATTGAAGTTACAAATCTCTTCTCCCTGAATTTCTATCTCCTCGAAGTTCCAGTGGAGTAGGTTGAGGCTACAAATCCCTCATCCCTAAGTTTACAATGAGGATCAGGCCGTATTTCTTTGAAGTTTCAGCAGAGAAGATTGAAGTTACGAATCTCTTCTCCCTGAATTTCTCTCTCCTTGAAGTCCTAGTGGAGTTGGTTGAGATTACAAATCCTTTCTCCATGAGGTTACAGTTGAGCAGACTGAAGCTACTTGAAGGAAAGAAGCGTCAAGAAGTCAAGAATAGGCGAAACCGGACAAATTTGGCACGACAATGAGCAAAGAGGGGCAGCTGTAAGAGCCCAAATTTGCCCGGGCCCAATTAACCAAAAAAATTAAAAAAAACCAAAATAATAGAAGTCCTAAAAGTCCATTAACAGTTTCTTTACAAGGCCCATTTATAATAAGTCAAATAAAGACCCTTAGCCCAATTACAAGCCCAAAACCCAAATCTTAGAAAGAGACCCAGATGGCCCAAGCAGAGCTGAATGCCAGAAACTTCTGGAGCCTTCTCAGCAGCCACTCCTCACGCGCGACTCTTGGGCTACCGCGTGCCCTCACGCGCGACTCTTGGACTACCGCGTCCCTCACACGCGCCTCTGGCATCGTTCCAGTGCCCCACGCGCTCCACCCACGTGCAAGCCTTCACGCATTGTGCGTGCCTTCGCACTCATCACCAGTGCACCTCCGTACCGCCTCAAGCGCCCCAGCGTTGTACGACCCCCTGCATCTTGGCCACGTTTGTACCTGTAAACGAACAGCAAAAAACGACAGAAACTACAGCAAATAGAGGAAAAAAATGAAATAAAATAGAAAAAGACTGATATTTGTTTTCTTTTCTTTTCTTTTCGGATCGACTATAAAAAGGGCTGAACCAAAACCCTGTATTCTTTACGCACACATAACAGAGCAATACAAAAAATTGATAGCAGATATTCAAACAAAAGGTTGTTTTTTTTTTCATCTTTTCGTTGTTTTTGAATCCATTTCTGTATCTCTTTCTTTTCTTCTTTGGTATACAATAAAAAGGGAGGGGAAAAGGGGTTTACCTGGCCCGAACGCTCGCCTTCGTATTCTCCATCATAATCGAAGCCGGACGTTGGTAAACGAGCAAAGTTTCAAGGTCGATGTTGAGGAAATCGGCCGGACCCCCCGGATATCGCTTGCCACCGAACATGAGGGCGATTTGGTGGTAAACAAAAAGGGTCTTCCATGCGCGCTGCTCTTCGCCGGTCCTGATGGCGATTGGGTGGTGAGCGAGAGAGTCTTTCTCTTTGCGGCAGAGAAGAGAAACATTAGGGGTTAGGGTTTCGTTAAAAGAAGGTTAGCAGAGGGGTTAAGGTAGCTTTTAAAGAGGAGTGGCCATTAAGGAAACGATGGCGTTTCAGGTGTAACTCGATAGCTTTGAAACGACATCGTGTGAGTGCCCCGATCTGACCCGATTCGAAACCCATTAGACCCGCGTGTTTCTGCGATAAAGGGGGAATTTGCGCATCTGGTCCTTCGTATTTCTGTGTTGTTTTTAATTAAGTCTGTTATTATAGTACGATCATACTGTTTGGTTGAATTGCATTTTAAATCCTCGGTTATTTAGGCGCGTTTTTATTTGATCCTCTAGCATGTTAAAATAAATCATTTTTTTAATAATAGTCCTTTAGTTTAATTATGTTTCGATTAAATATTTTTGTTTTCATATGCAATCCGTGCATTTATTTTATGTTTAACTCATTTATTAATTAGTTATATTATTTCACATCATTTATTTTAAATATATTTATTATTTTAGTTTGATTTAGGTTCATTTCATATAATTGGTTATATTATTTTGCTTCATTTTCTTCAATTGCTAGTATCGAAATTATCTTATATGATTATTGCTAGCATATGAATTGTAATTTGTTAATTTATAACTATTATTTATTCGTGATTTATCGTTGTAATGTTTGATGTATGAATTGATATATTGCTTTGTGTATTAGTATTCCATTGTATCCCATGAAAGATGTTGTGTTTTAATATCATTTCAGTTTTAAAATTATAAGGCAAGGCTCGCGTTTAAAGGTTTCGGGAAAATCGTGCTCTAACTTACTGAGTTCTGATTCTCTTCGTTTAAAACCTAGCAACCGAGTATCCTTTCTCTTTTAAATCACAATACATAATATTTCGAAGAAAAAAAACTTATTCTTGGGATTTTTGAGTTATTGCACCCTAACTTACTGGGTGTGATATTTTATTATCTCGAGATAAGATTTTTAAAAGAACAAAGGCAATATTCCGTATTCGGGAATTTTGAGAAATAGTGCCCTAACTTACTGGGTTGCGATTTTTCATTTGACCCAAATAAGGGAATATCCTTCTTATTTTTTTTTTAAATATACAAGTATTGAATGTCGAAGGATAAATCCAACTTCGAGAATATAAGATGTTATGCCCTAACTTACTGAGTATGGCATTTTATTTTTCCGAAATAGGGAGCTTTGGCATCCAATACAGTTTTGCCCAAGCACATATATATAAATGGATCGTACTCTAAAATCTTTTCAAATTTTCGATATCAGAACATTAATTAATCAATTCGGTACCAATTTTGGGCGTTACGGGGTGCTAATCCTTCCTCGTACGTAACCGACTCCCGAACCTATTCTCTCGAATTTCATAGACCAAAAACATCGTTTTAGTAAACCAAAATGTTTTATTAAAACAAAGGTGACCCGATCACACCTCATCAAAAAAGATCGGTGGCGACTCCCTTTCCATATTTTTAAAGTCGATCCCCGTTTTTTCAAAACTCATTTTAAAAAAATGGTTTCGAAAAATACTTTTCACATTCAATTGAACTCAATTCACATTCTAGGAAAAAGTACCATTTTGCCCCTAAACTTTTAATTAATTCTAATTTCGTCCCTAGGCTCGGAAATTAAAATTCATGCAATTTTACTCCTTATTCCAGGCCTAATCAAAATTCTAATATAACTTTTACAGCACATGTATTCTCAAAATTTTAGAATTTTTCCATGAATTTCATCACTTTTCAATTTAGTCCCAAAACATGTTTCCATCAAAAATTACTTTGTAAAAGTTGTTCATCTATCAACAACCTTTCAATTTCTACCATAATCTTTCAAATTTCAGCATATTCATCCATGGAAAAATTTTTATACTTTGATATCTATTCAAATTAACCCCCCAAATAGAGAAATTAAGCTTTCCCGATCTCAAAAAAATATAAAAATTACTAAAAACGGAACATAAGAACTTACCAATTTATGCTTGGAAAGCTTGTTTTCTCTCTCCTAGGGTTTCCATGTATTTTTGATAAAGAAGATGATATAAAATGATATTAATTTCTATTTTAATCTTTATCATCTTTTAACTATTTCTATTTCCAATTTAGTCCTTGTCTTTTTTCAATTTTTCTATGGATGATTCACCAAAAATATCTACATATTTTTCATCAATGGTCTAATTCTCATTTAAGGACCTCAAGTTTTAAATTCCAGAGCTATTTAATCCTTATAGCTACTAGAATTTAAATTTGACATTTTATACAATTTAGTCCTTTCTACAATTAAACACCTAATTGATAAAATTTTATTATCAAAATTCTCATACAACCTTTCTACTATATTACTAATCATTTCATGATATTAAAATATTTTATCTTTCCGTCTTGGATTTGTGGTTACGAAACCACTATTCTTACTTCATTGAAATTGGGCTGTTACATTTTTGCCCAAACCCTCTCACATTTCGGGTGGGCCTTCGGGCCGGGCCGGATAGCCTGACCCATGAGTAGTTGCCTAATACAAAAATTACAGTGGTGGAAATTGTAAAAAATTTTGACAACTTTCGTCATTAATTATCACGTAAGTTAACTTAATACTTTCTAACATGTGTTAAAAGCATACGCATATAAATTTAATTTTAGACCTAACATCGTGGGCGAAGTTAAAATTATTTTTAGGGGTCAAAATTAAATTGTAATTTTTATGATAATAAAAATACAAATTCACTATTTTAATAGTCTATATCTTTATAATTTTTAAAGGATTAAATCAAATTTTTATCATTTTTAGGGGGGCCAAAGTACAATTTTACCTTTACTAATTTAAATTTTTAAAAAAATAATTAAAGGGCCTAAATGGAAATTTTTCCATTTTAAGGGGGGACCGAGGCTCTACCAGCCCCTAGTTACGCCCCTACCTAACATACAGGAGCGAAACCAGAAAAATTTTTTAGGGGGCCGAAATTAAATTTTAATTTTTAATAGCCTATATCTTTAGACCTAGAATATAAACTTAATTTTAGACCTAGCATCAAGGGCGAAGTCAAAAAAAAATTTTAGGGAGGTGAAATTAAATTGTAATTTTTTATGATAGTAAAAATATAATTTCACCATTTTAATAGTCTATACCTCTATAATTTTTAAATGATTAAATTAAATTTTTATCATTTTAAGGGACTTAAATAAAAAATTTCCATTTTAAGGGGACCGGAACTCTGTCAACCCCTAGTTACCCCTGCCTAGCATAAACTCAATATCAAAACTTGCATACACGAGTTAAAGCCACATGCCAATGTAAACTATATATATATTATATGTATATTTATCAGAGACTAAATATATATGTACTACCATACGAACATACAATATACATGCTTAAATATCTAAAACATGAGCAACCCACGTTTCTATATATACACACATATATAAACTATAATATTACAAGCACTTTAATATATGCTATATATAGAATGTTGGAATAACTGTGAAAATCACCTTAAAAAATGCACCAATTAATTTACCTGACTCGAGGTAACTAGCAACCTTCGATCTTAAAAATAAATTAAGCAACTACCAACTCATCATACCAACAAGACACATGCTGATCCTATTAAAGCAGGTTGCTTATTGGATAGCATTTCATCAAAACGGTAAGCAAATTTGAACGGTAATATAGTAGCAAAATCGAAAGATGCAGTTGGCCAAGAAAAAGAAAAATAAGCAGGTGAAGAAGCCTGCGATGATGGCAAGTTGATCCGTAATGATTGGAACAAATAGCAACAACAGTGAATTAGAGCAGTACAGGGACTAGTGGACATGTTTCGTTGGCCTAGCTGGCGAAGGATCGGCTTGGAGCAGCGGCAAAATGATTGGTGATTGCTGATCCGTGTTGTGTAAGGGCCTAGTGATGCTCGGTGTTGGCGCAATAACGTGTAAACAATAGTGCGGCGATATAGAAGTAGGGTGCGATGGTGGCTGGCTGAACAAGGTAATGGTGAGGCTTGGTTATTGGTCAACGTGGGGATGGTGGAGCAAAAGGGGAAAAATGAACAAAAAGGAATTATAAGGATTCAAGGACTTGGGGTTCTTTAAAAGAAAACTTCTAATTATCTAGATATAAAAAGTTCAATGCTTGGATTTTCAATTCTGTGAACAGTAATAGGTAGTTTGTGAGTTTGTGATCGAGTAACATCGTCAAAGAGTGTCTATAGTCCTATTTAATTAGTAAAATTTGGCATGTACTTAGGATTTGTTAAATTGGTTAACTTGTTTACTTTGGTTATTTGATTGAGTTAATGATTTATTTTATTTTATTTTATTTTTATTATTTGTGTGTGTAAGTATCGGAGGTATTCTATCCTCAACGTCATTACACCACTAGCCCAATGTCGTGATATTAACTTTGTTTACTTTGATTTGCTTTAAAAAGGTGATGAATGATTCCAAATGCAATTAAACTTTGATGATAGTTTAGAAATGACTCGGACCACTTCAAATTATCTTAATTTAGTTAAAATGAATTGAATTTGATAATGTTCTGCCAAAGTTTGTTATAAAAAGAAAATTTTGTATTAGCAACATTGGGGGGGGGGGGGGGTAGCACTTATGGTTTCACCTACTTAAAATTTCATACCAACAGCGCATTGAAAACTCTCCGGTACATTCACCAGCCAGACTAACTTGTCCCCTTGGGGAACTTTAAAATAGTTTGCAACAAATTGGATGTACATTTGCAAGTAGATCAAATTAATTAGAATTAAAATTAAAATATTAAATGATCTAATGTGAATCAATTAGCATATTAATCACTTTAAACATGTTATTTAAAAATAAAATATTTTTGAAAATTTAAATATTCAAATAAATATATAATCTATTTTACAAATTTCTCCCTTTATTATTATCACCTTCTTTCTTTTTTTCTTTTTAATTCCTCTCCCTTTCTTCGTTTGTTTCCCTCATTTCCTGCTTCTCCCGTTCCCGCCCAAAGAAAAAAAAAAAAAAAAAAAAAGGGGTAATCGCGTCAATCTTAGAAGGCACAACTTCTGCAGTGTCTCATTGTAAATTATTTTTTATCTATTATTATACATTATAGACTAATTATTGTACTTAAATTGTTATGGTATAAAATATAAATGAATTAAAAAATTAGAGTGTAAGTATAAAAAGATAAAATTTGTGATCATATTTTGATATCAAAAATACTTTCAAATTTTAATATCTTACCAACATTTACATATTATTAATCCATTTTTCTAATGCGAAAGATTTAATAACTAAAAATATAAAGTTTAGATTAGAAAGTAGGATAAAGTTGTAATTGAAAATATTTAAAATATATGCAAATAATTTGAATAGAGTACACCACATCATATATATATATATATAACACAATTACATAAATATATTAGTTTAATAATGTTTTAGAATAAGAACAACGATATTATATATTAAAATTATATTTATTTAAAAATATTAAACCTATTTATACTTAAAAGTATTTTATAAATATAGTTATGAGGTATACATTAAAGAGTGTGGAATTTTTTTTAAAAATATTTATTTATTAAGTGGAAATGCATTATTTTGTTGTTAGAGAAATATTAAATAAAAAATTGTAGATATATACAATATTCAGAATAGTGAATTTAATTTTTTAAGAAATTACATTTAGTGAGTTAAATGCTTTTTATGAAATTAAAAGTTGTTATTAATAAATATAAACTTAATTAAATGAATTAAACATTTAATATTTCACACTTAACCAAACACGGATTATAGTCTAAAAAAACAAGCTGAATTAACAATCTTAGACTGTCATTCAAGTTTGGGTCCCATTTTTCCCGTTGAGGCTCGGTGCAAGTATTATACTCACACTACATAAGGCTACAGCACAACAACAAATTGAGCCCACAAAACCCAACAGCAACTCTATTCTTAAAAGGAACTACAAATGCCCATACTGTTAGAAATTAAATGGATGTCATACCCTTTTTAAGCATATTAAAGTAATAAGATAAAATTATTTACTTAATTTATAATCAGGAGATTATTAAATAGAGTAATTAATAAACTTTAATTCATTAAATGTAATACCTTTATTAATTGAATATAAAGGAGCTTATAAATAGCACATTATAAGTGAAACTAAAACAATGAAGTTCTCTCGTATTTTCCATCCTCTTTTATTTATTGTTTTATTAATTTTTCTATAACACGTTATCAGCACGAGCTTCTACGAGTTCATAGTGAAGTTCACGTCATTTCGACTTTATATAATTTGCCCGTATAACTCCCGTTAAACTATATACGGTATACGTATTTTCATAATTCTTTTATTTTTTTTTCTAGATAAAATATTTACTTTGGGTAACATTTGCACATTTATTTTTACAACTAAAATCTAATAATGATAATTATATATACATGTTTTTTTTATTAAAAGAAATTTCAATTAATTTAATTTGTGTTAAGTTATTATTATGACTATTTCTCTTTATGCCAATATTTGACATACATATTATTATTTAGCAAATTTGGTATATATAATTGAATTATTTCACGATTGAGAATACTTATTATTTTACTAATTTTTTTTTTTTTTTGATTCAAGTGATTATAATGTCCAATCTTGCCAAACTTGAATTTGCGGCTTTAGACATCTCAGGCAAGAATTATTTGTCATGGGTGTTAGATGCTGAAATTCACCTAGATGCTAAAGGTTTAGGAAATACTATATTAGCAGATAAAGAAGCATCTAATCAAGACAAGGCAAAAGCAATGATTTTCATCCGTCATCATCTGCATGAAGGATTAAAAGTGGAATATCTCACTGTGAAAGACCCTCTTGAGTTGTGGAAAATTTTGAAAGAACGATTTGACTATCGTAAAGCTGTGATACTCCCTAAAGCTCGTTATGATTGGATGCACTTACGGTTACAAGATTTTAAGGCGTAAGTGAATACAATTCAGAACTTTTCAAAATTAGTTCTCAACTAAAATTATGTGGAGAAAACATAAGCGATGAGGACTTGTTAGAGAAAACATTTTCAACCTTTCACGCTACTAATGTGCTCTGCGCAGCTGACAATACCGTGAAAAAGGTTTTAAAAGGTATTCTAAATTGATTTCATGCTTTTGGTGGCTGAACAAAATAATGAGCTATTGATGAAAAATCATGGAATTCGTCCCCATCAGTTACGCAACATTCATCGAAGTGAATGTAGCGAAGATACAATAATTATGAAAATAGAAAATATAGAAGTCGCGCCGTGGTCGTGGGCGTAGTGGGGGCGTGGTCGAGGGGCGTATTAGTAATCGTTATCATGGTGGTCATAACAATGATACTTCTAACCACCAGAAAAGAATAACAATGAAAGACAAGAGAGAAGTGGTCAAAATAATCCTTCAAAGATTGTTGAGAATATATGCTACCGATGTGGTATGAAGGGGCATTGGTCACGTACTGTAAATGCGTCCCGAGCATTTAGTGAAACTTTATCAAGTATCCATTAAAAGGAAGGGAAAGCATATGGAGACAAATTTTATATCCCAAAATGATGAAATGGAGGCAAAAGATGAAGATATTCACTATAATAATAAAACTAACCATGCCTACGAGGATGATAAATTTAATGACCTTAATAATATAACTCACCTAGATGTGTGATTTCTTTGAGAATCATTAGAAAAATTGATGTTATTTTGACATTTTTATGTTGTTTTAAGTATATTTTATTTTCTTGTATAAAGAATAATTTATATATTTAATAAATAATTGTAATGTTTCTCATATTATATTTTGTTTGTTTTTATGAAGAATATGAATATTCAACAAAATTTCGATGGACCCAAAATCAATGAAGACATGCGTCTTGCAGATAGTGCTACAACACATACGATACTCAAAGATAAAAAATACTTTTTCTCATTTGACAATGAGTAATGCCCATATTAATACAATATCGGGTAGTTCAAAACTTATTGAAGGCTCTGGAAGAGCTATTATATTATTGCCTAAAGGTAAAAAATTTATCATTGATGATGCTTTATATTCCACCAAGTCTCAAAGAAATTTATTAAGTTTTAAAGATATTCGTCTTAATGGATATCATATTGAGACTATGAATGAGAAAAATGTTGAATATATATATATATATATATATATATATATTACAAATGTTGAATATGGAAAGAAATATATTTTGGAAAGGTTACTTGCTTTTTCATCAGGTTTATATTATACACATATTAGTGCAATTGAGTCACATGTTACTACAAACCAGAAGTTTGTAGAACCACATACTTTTACTATTTGGCATGACCGATTAGGCCATCCTGGATCTATTATGATGTGAAGAAGCATCGAGAATTCAATTGGACACCTATTAAAGAAACAAAAGATTCTTGAATTCAAGGATTTATCTTGTGCCGCTTGTTCTCAAGGAAATTTGATTATTAGACCATCACCAGCTAAAGTTGGGATTGAATCTCCAGCATTTCTGGAACGTATTCAAGGTAATATATGTGGGCCCATTCATCCACTATGTGGACCATTCAGATATTTTATGGTATTAATAGATGCATCTAGTAGGTGGTCACATGTGTGCTTATTATCGACTCGCAACCTGGCGTTTGCGAGACTACTTGCTCAAATAATTCGATTAAGAGCACAATTTCCAAATTATGCAATCAAAACTATTCGTCTTGATAATGCTGGTGAGTTTACATCCCAAGCTTTTAATGATTATTGTATGTCAATTGGGATAAAAGTTGAACATCCTGTAGCTCATGTTCATACACAAAATGGTTTAGCTGAATCATTTATCAAACGTCTCCAACTAATAGCTCGACCATTGCTTATGAGAACAAATCTCCCTGTTACAGCTTGGGGATATGCTATTTTGCATGCAGCAGCACTTGTGCGCTTAAGGCCAACAAGTTATAATAAGTACTCCCCATTACAATTGGCTTTTGGTCAGGAGCCAAATATTTCCCATCTTAGAATTTTTGGATGTGCAGTATATGTTCCAATTGCTCCACCACAAAGCACAAAGATGGGTCATCAAAGGAGGTTGGGAATATATGTTGGTTTTGAATCTCCTTCTATAATTAAATATGTCGAACCATTAACAGGAGATTTATTTACTGCACGATTTATTGATTATCATTTTGATGAAACAAAATTCCCAACATTAGGGGGAGAGAAAATACAAGTGGTAAAAGAAATTACATGGAATGGATCATCATTATCTCAATTAGATCCTCGTACAAGTCAATGTGAACAAGAAGTTCAAAGGATTATACATTTGCAAAACATTGCCAATCAACTGTCAGATTCATTTACTAACCTAAAGAGAATTACAAAATCTCACATACCAGCTGAAAATGCTCCAATACGAATTGATATCCCAATAAAGCAAATTGTTAGTGCAAAAGAAAGTAATCCACGCCTGAAGCGTGGAAGACCAATCGGTTCCAAAGATAAAAATCATCGTAAAAAGAAAGGATCAATTATTCAATATGGTAATATTGTGGAGGCAAGTGCCTCAGAAGAGGCCAAAGATATAACTAATCAAAAAACCCCAGAAGAGGTTTAGGTACCTGAAAATGGTGATAACGAAGAAATCTCAATAAGTTATGTTACTTCAGGAAAAAGATGGAACCGAAAAAATATAGTTGCCGACAACAATTTTGCTTATAATGTTGCTATTGAAATAGCAAAAGAAAATGAGGATCCTGGGCCTAAATCTATTGAGGAATCTAGAAATAGAAAAGATTGGCCAAAATGGAAAGACGCAATTCAAGCAGAATTAAATTCACTTTCTAAACGCGAGGTTTTTGGACCTATAGTCCAAACACCTAAATATGTAAAGCCGGTAGGATATAAATGGATATTTGTGCGAAAACGAAATGAGAAAAATGAAGTCGTAACATATAAATCACGACTTGTAGCACAAGGATTTTCGCAAAGGCCCGGCATTGATTATGAAGAGACATATTCTCCTGTGGTGGATGCAATCACGTTTAGATACCTTATTAGTCTGGCAGTATGTGAAAATCTTGACATGCGTCTAATGGATGTTGTTACAGCCTATTTATATGGTACACTTGATAGTGAAATTTATATGAAAATCCCAGAAGGATTTAAAATCCCTGAAGGATATAGTGTTTCCCGAGAAAATTGCTCAATTAGATTAAACTGGATTAAAACAATCTGGACGTATGTGGTACAATCGTCTTAGTGAATATTTGTTAAAAGAAGGTTATAAAAACGATCCAATCTGCCCATGTGTTTTTATAAAAAGGTCTGAATCAAACTTTGTGATAATTGCTATTTATGTTGATGATCTAAATATTATTGGAACTCCTGAAGAGCTTCAAAATGCAGTAAATTATTTAAAGAAAGAATTTGAGATGAAAGATCTCGGAAAAACAAAATTTTGTCTTGGTCTGCAGATCGAGCATTTAAAAGACGGAATTCATGTCCATCGGTCAACTTATACGAAAAAGATCTTAAATAAATTTTATATGGATAAAGCACATCCATTGAGTACCCCGATGGTTGTACGATCGCTAGATGTGAATAAAGATCAATTTCGTCCTTGTGAGAATGATGAAGAATTTCTTGGTCCTGAAGTACCATATCTAAGTGCCATAGGAGCATTGATGTATCTTGCAAATAACACAAGACTGATATAGCTTTTCTTTGTGTAAACTTGTTAGCAAGATTTAGTTCCTCTCCAACACGTAGACATTGGAATGGAATTAAACATGTATTTAGATATCTTAGAGGGATCATTGATATGGGGTTATTTTATTCAAATTATTCAAAATCCCTATTAGTTGGTTATGCTGATGCTGGATATTTATCGGATCCACATAAAGGTCGATCTCAAATGGATATTTATTTACATGTGGAGGTACTGCCATATCATGGCGTTCGACAAAGCAAACATTAGCTGCTACCTCTTCAAATCATACTGAAATAATTGCAATGCATGAGGCAAGCCGAGAGTGTGTTTGGCTGTAACACCCCTAACCCGTATCCGTCGCCGGATTAGGGTTAAAGGCGTTGCAGGACAGATCGGAAACATTTTCAGAAGTTCATACATTCATCCATCAATCTCAAACATAATGTCCCTTAATACGGTCAACGAGACCTAAAACATGCTTATAAACCGGGTCGGGACTAAACCGGAACACATACGAAATTTCACGGAAATTTAAAACTTTTCTAAGTTTCAGGGGTTACACGCCCGTGTAGGCAAGCTGTGTGCCTCCCACGGCTACTGGACACCCCCGTGTGTCCTCCCCGTGGTCGAATCTGACCTCACATCCACGGCTACCAAGCACGCCCATGTGCCTTGGCCGTGGTCGAATCTGACTTCACATCCACGGCCACCCAGCACCCGTGTGCTAAGGCCGTGTACTCTTAGGCCATATACTGACTTTCTCACACGGTTACTAGACACGCCCGTGTGTCTTGGCCGTGTGCTATTAGGCTAGCTACTGACTTAGCCCCACGGTCACTAGGCACGCCCGTGTGCCACAACCGTGTGACATTATAAGCCATTTGCAAGGACAAAATGTCACCCAATGGGTCATACCTACAAGTAAAATCATCAAGACATCTCATGCCTATTTGACAACCAAAATCATACCAAAATAACAATCCAAATTACAAGGCTAAAACTCATCTCATCACAAGCATAATTCATTCCTTTTCTTAATCAAAACTTGACCATTTCATGCATCAACTAACCATGCCAAAAACATACTTCATTTATCACATACATTCAAGCAAATTCTCAATCCATAGCTAGCCAAATCACATGGCTAAGTTCATATAACAAACTCATATCAAATACTAGCCTATACATGCCATATCAAGCTATATACATATCCAAAGTGTACCAAAAATGAGTTTAGTAGTGTGATGACGATCCTTGACGGTCCCGAGCCTTCAGTAGCTTTGACGACCTATAAAACAGAGAAAAATACACACACAAAGTAAGCTTTCCAAAAGCTTAGTAAGTCATAATACAAATAAACTCAACATGTAGAGCATATAAACATGTAGAAACATTGGTACAATTCATATTCATAGCAAATTTCTCACATATATGTTTTGGTCCATATTCTTGACCATTTTTGCCACATTCATCAATTCAAGAATCATATAAAACTTATACATAGCTCTTTCATAACCATTCTTGCATCTCATTCACATTCTCAGATTCAAACATACTTTTCTTCAAATCAAAGTCATATAGGTACTTACCTTTTATACACACTTAGTGTACATACCAAACGTACCTGAAACGAATATACATTCACGTAATTGTTTATAGCTCGGATTTTCCCGTTGAACCATTCGAAATCTAATAGGTTACTCGGAAACTCAGAATGATCATACAATGCCAACGTCCCAGACGAGGTCTTACATGTACTCAAATATCAATGCCACTGTCCCAGACAGGGTTTTATACGAATCAATACGATGCCGATGTCTCAGACATGGTCTTACACGTAAAGCTCATATCGACGCCAACGTCCTAGACGTGGTCTTACACGAAAAGCTCATATCGATGCCAACGTCCCAGACGTGGTCTTACACGAAAAGATAATATCGATGCCAACATCCCAGACGTGGTCTTACACAAATGTCAAATCAACGCCAACGTCCCGGACGTGGTCTTATATGATAAAAACAGAACAGATACCTATGTATTCCTAGGTTCATACGGGACTTCTCGGACATTGTCGCTAAGTCGATCTTATCTCAGAAATCATTTGCATTACAACACATAAGCATTCAATATCGACAATAGGCATATGAATATGCTCAACTCAATACAATTACATTTATTTGCAATATGACTTACCTCGGATTCGATTTATCGAAAATGGAAACGGCTACTCGGTTACTTTCGCTTTCCCGCGATCTAAGTCCGTTTTCCTCGGTTCTTGATCTAAACATATTCAGAATTAACTCTTTTATTCACTAACTCATTCAATTCAGTCCAAGGACACACAATTAGGGCTATTTGCAATTTAACCCTCACATTCGCACAATTTATCAATTTAGTCCATTTTTCTCAAAACATCAAATTCACAAAATTAATACATACACATGCTTAGCCGAATATTCATACATATCATACAAGCCCATATTTTCCATCAAATTTTCAATTTAGCCCTTCAAATTACCATTTTCTCAATTTAGCCCTATTTAGCTAAATTCATCAAAATTCCAAGAACAAGGTATGTTCATCTAGCTCAAATCTTTCATTTAACACCATAAATCAACACAAAGCTCAACATAACATCAATGGCATTTCTCATGAACATTATCAATACACAAATTTAATACATGGGCTTGATAGTAATCAAAACAACGATTGCAAAAACGTAGAAATTATCGAAAATCAATTGAAAACATACCTTGAATTGAGCTTTAAAGTTAGCCGAAAATCACAAAGCTTAACCCTTCTTTTTCTTTTCTACATTCGGTGGATGAACACCATTCAAAATGACCACTATTTTGTTTTTAAATTATTATAACATATATTATTAATAGATTTACCAAATTATCCATTGATAAAAATATATAACAATACATAATGGGTGGTTATAAATGTCCATTACCATCCACTATCTTTTAAAAATGGTTTAATTGCCATATAAGGCCTTCACCTTTACAAAGCCACAACACATTGGTACTTTAACAAATAGCAAACAACTTTCACATTTAATGCAATTCAATCCTTTTGTCAAAATAAACACACAAACGGACAAATTAATTCACGAAAATTTACCACATACTTAGTCACATATCAACGGCACAGAATATAATATTAAAATATTATACAGACTCGGATTTGTGGTCCCGAAACCACTGTTCCGACTAGGGTACAAACCGGACTGTTACATTGGCTAAGGTTATTAACCCAACATATCCAGAAGATATGTAATTTGTCTTTACAGGAAAATATGCCAACTATCTTATACGAAGATAATGCAGCATTTATAGCTCAATTAAAGGGTGGTTATATCAAAGGTGTGAAGCGAAACATATTTCACCAAAATTATTCTTTACTCATGATCTTGAGAAGAAAGGTGACATAGAAGTTCAACAAATTCGTTCTGGTGATAATTTAGCAGATCTTTTTACCAAGGCATTGCCAACTTCAACATTTGAAAGACTACGAAACAAGATTGGAATGCGTCGACTCAAAGATATAATGTGATGTCGCCATTAGGGGGAGTCTAAAACATGTTGTACTCTTTTCCTTTAACCAAGGTTTTGTCCCACTTGGGTTTTCCAGTAAAGGTTTTTAACGAGGCAACTTGTAATAGGAGATTGTGTACTCTTTTTCCTTCATTAGGTTTTTATCCCACAGGGTTTTTCCTAATAAATGTTTTAATGAGGCACATTCTTATTTAAAAGACATCCAAGGGGGAGTGTTGTAAATTAAATTAAATGGATGTCATAACCCCCCTTTAAGCATATTAAAGTAATGAGATAAAACTCTTTAC
Source organism: Gossypium sturtianum (assembly GCA_025698515.1). NCBI lineage: Eukaryota > Viridiplantae > Streptophyta > Magnoliopsida > Malvales > Malvaceae > Gossypium > Gossypium sturtianum. Next base: position 111,920,292 of record CM046953.1, read on the forward strand.
TTAATTTATAATCAGGAGATTATTAAATAGAGTAATTAAGAAACTTTAATTCATTAAATGTAATACCTTTATTAATTGAATGTAAAGGAGCTTATAAATAGCACCTTATAAGTGAAAATAAAACAATGAAATTCTCTCGTATTTTCCATCCTCTTTTATTTATTGTTTTATTAATTTTTCTATAACACATACATACATATATATTATCACTCGCTTCATTTCATAAGATGAAGAAACATTAGAAGCAGATCATGCTTTAACTCCAAAAATTACAAAGAGCTAAAAACGTATAAAGACCCCAAGGCTAGCAATCAAAAAGTTGAAACCACACGTCAGTATCAAACCTCCCTTGCCAATCATGGGTGGCCTGTGACCTTGGCTGCTTGGTCATCACACACAGTGATGCCATGATGCGCGTAAGAGCCCCTTGTCTAGTCGTCATTTGCCCACCGATGGGTATTTCATAGCAAGTAAAAAAAAAAAAAAAGGACAAAAACGGTGGCGACATCTTTAAGAACACAGGCCTAAAACCATCATGGACAAATTGTGATAGCCGCCTCCCCAACATAGTGCCATCGAAGAAGGAAACAACCCCGAGAGGGACACCAACAGGCCAAGATCTAACGCAAAAGAGGCCAGCCATAGATGAAGGGCTCGACGAGGCTTCGGGTAGGAGAGGGTCAAAAGAGACTCAGTCAACACCCTCACCCAAGAAAGGGAGGAGAAGGACCTCCCTAGTCCCCTTGATATTTCTAAAATTTTATGAGAAAACATTTTATCACCGTTTATTATTTTTACATAATACTCAAAACAAAATAAAAAATGTTATTCTAGTTAATAAATCTAACAACTATTTGAGTAAATACTGAAATTTCGAAATTTTTAAAAATATAAGGGCTAAAAATAATTAAAATTAGAGGATATAGACTAAATCCACAATTTACTCATATTACAAGATTAATGACAAATTTTGACCTAACGAATTAACTATTACCGTTTGGGTCAAATTTGGAATTTTGGGTGAAGCCAAAAAAAAAGTTTAGATGGAAGAAGCTAAATTATAATTTTCTATTGTAAATTTATAATTTCATATTTCATAATATTTAGAAAGATTAAATTATAATTTTATCATTTTTAGAAGAAAAAATATAATTTTATCATATATTAATTTATAATTTGAAGTATATTTTTTTCATTTTAAGAGGTAAATCCCTAAATGCCTCTCTAACTTTGCCTTTGCACATGACCACCTTTGTTGGACTAAACTTTGTGATAGATCTAACGTTAAGTATTGAAATGAGCTAATAAAATGAAAAAAGTAATATAATTTATGGACTAAATTGTTATAATAAAGTAATGTATATACGACTGACGGGAATTTTGAGCTAATAATTGAATACAAATGGAAAAGGCTTCGGCTTTGAAATATCAAAATAAGAATGGAAATTGTTGCTCGAGTTTAATGAGACTGATGGTTGCTTTTTTTTTTAAATAGTCTTCCTAAAATAAATGAATATTTAATGGAGTTTTTAATTAAAAATTGCATTTAATTAAATCCTTAATAATAAAAATTAGTAATTAATTAAATCATCAAAATTATGTGTTATAAAATATTTATCGTCCGTAACAGTTGATGTGATTGATGACATGATAACTAATATGATAATTGAATTTAAAAATTAATGATGTGATATTTGACATGATAAATAATGTGATATATTATAATTTTTTTTATTTTTTACTTTATTTCATGTCTAGAATGAATTTGAATTAATAGATAATTATATTTAAATGAACATGGATGTTCATTTATCTAAATTTATTATGGACATATACTTTTTAGTAATTTGATATATACTTTTTTATAATTCAAAAATTAATAATATAAAAACCTCATAGTTTAGAAAAAAAATTCACATTTTTTGGATTTTTTGATACTTTTTAGAATTTTTTTTATAGGGAATCTAACTAAGATACAAAAATAAAACATGGTTTTAGAACCTAAATATAAAAAATTATTAAAATCATTTAAAAAAAAACTATAAAAATTATAATTGCTGGATGACTAGGACCAAACGGGAAAGGATTGTATGAAACAGTGACGCCACGTCATCTGCATCCCTTTCCAATAGTTTTATGCCACATCAGTATTTTCATCCTGAAAAAAATCAAATCCAAATTAAAATCCTGAAATTCAGGATGAAAATACTGATGTGGCATAAAACTATTGGAAAGGGATACAGATGACGTGGCGTCACTGTTTCATACAATCCTTTCTCAGGACCAAACATCCCACCCGAAAATTGTAGCAGTTTAAACATGGTTTGCAATTACATGAGTTGTAGTTATAATTTTTAGGTTAATTGACATGTTTTATAATATTTTTATTTTTAATAATTTTATAGTTTATTATTATTTTATATTTTTTTTTGTATTTTAAATTTTTAATATTGATACATTTTAAGTTTTTTTCTTTTTTAATAATTTTTTAACTTTCATGGCACAATATTAACAACAATAAAGGTTTAAATAGAAAACATAATGCCGTGACTTAATTGATCGCTAATTTTTTATCTAGAGCTCAATTGGGTGTTATATTCGATTAAGAATTCAATTGATTATTCATTTATTTAATAAGAAATGTATTTCTTAATTAAAATAAGTTATATTATTTAAGGGAATTTACAAAAATAAATAAATAATAAAAATATACATATGATGATATTTAAACACAAGACAATTAAATTAGTAAAACTTTAAATTTACAACACAACCAACTTCATTTAATCTATTTCATACATTTTTATTTTAATAAAGTTTCATTTTAATATGTTTTATACATATTTATTTTAATATGTAAAATTTATTATCTCGATTATATTAACACTACTTTGTATACATTTTTATTTTAACATTCCTTAAATTTATGCCAATAATAATTGTAATGCACTTAATATTATTAATTTGATATATTTATGTGTTTAAATTTTGTCTTACTCATAATTTAATTTATTTTTTAATTTTAATATCGTACATATTTTATGTGTTATTATGATTATTTAGTTTCAAACAATACATTTTATGATCTATTATATGCTATTTTTAAACACATATCTATGTTCTAAATCCATAGTTTCCACACACATATGCGTGTGATATGATTTCTAATATTACTAATGTTGTTGATTGAGTTGGTGTTACAAGTTAACTCAACATCAACTCAAAATTGATGACAACATTATGGTAAACAATTGTACTCATTTAGTATTCTTAATCTAATGTATTTTTGTGTTAAAATTTGTTTTAATCACAACCTAATCTAATTTTTCCATTTTAATATCGTATATATTTCATATGTTATTATTAATTAGTTTCGAACCATATATCTCATTATTTATTATATGTTACTTTCGAATATACCTTTGTGTCGAAAATACATGGTTTCCACAAGCATACGTGTGATAAAGTTTTTAGTATACTTTAATTGGTTTAGTATTATATCATTTAATTGAGTAAAATAATATTACAAATTAAGTAAGGAAAAGACTAAAACTAACAATTTTACCCTTAGATAAAAAAATGATTTATATTATTAATATTTTATAAAAAAATTAAATTCATTAATTTTATTAATAAAATAAAAAAATCATGACAATTTATTTATAACATATTTTAATATTACTCTAAAGACATGTTTTAATATAACTTATTAAAATGTTTTAATAATTATAATAGAAATTATATTTCATTTATTAAAAGTATATTTATTCTATAAAACTACTATTTTACCTTTCAATTGACTAATAATGTTGAATTATTAAAAGTATAGTCCTTTTATCTAATATAAATATTATTAATAATTCCAAAAATTAATGTTTTTAATATTAATTTAGTAATATATTTAAATTATTATTTTTTATACAATACTTAGAACTATTCATAATCTCTCCCTAACTCTTAAATAGTAGGATAAACCCACTTCAATGCTCTCAAATCTATGTCATCCTGCATTAACAATAATATCGATGCCAACTAAACTAAAACTTTACCAACATAATATATTTAAATTTTAATATATATATATATATATATATATATATATATATGCAATATTTGGTATATAATAATATAATAGACATGTTAATGATCCCCAAGACACGATTTGATTTCAAAAATTGTTTCATGCCAAAACTTATATTCGACCTGACCATGATCTATTTTCATTGTTCATATATTATAAAGTATTTTAAATAATTTTTTTATATTTTTATAATTAAACTAAACATACAATTTTATCATTTAATTTGACTTAAAATGGGTCTACCAAACCTAAGAAATTGCTCATCTTATGCACACATCTATAATATAACACCATAATAAATAATTATTTTAAAACCAAAATTTTGAAATTCTAGTTAAAATTATATTGTAAATATTATATATATTTAATGAATATTATCTAAGAGCTTTTTAAAATTAAATAATATTAAATAAATAATCAATATTTTATTTCAATAAATACTTTTTTTATTAATTTAATATTTTATAAATATTAAAAGTTTTTCTCTCCTCTCTCTTCAATATCCCAACATTTGATTGTTTTAGAAAGGAAAATATAAAAGTATGTTCTATCTTCCTATTCTTTGATGGAAGAGTCCATTTTTTGGCATCTTAAAAGAGTGAGTATTGCAAGAGAGGCAAGATTAGAGAATGAATATCATTCCTCATTCATTCCAACCAAACTAATTATGGAAAAATGATCATCACTGAATAAGAGGGAAGGATTATTCCATTCGCTAACCAAACCTGTTGTTTTTAAATGGTTAAATTTTGCTATCAGTCCTTGTACTTTAAAAAATGGATTTGGTTCATGTACTTTTCAAAATAGTTAATTTATTTTAATATTTTAGATTTAACTCAAATAGTAGTAGTTAAATCTATTTGTTTAAACATAATTACTAATCATGTGTTATGTGTACAGTTCTAGATTTTATGTATAACTATATTAAATTGTTTAAAAATTATTTAAATTAATTTATTTAAAAATTTTCAATATCATGTCTAAAATAGAGATTTTAACTTTTCATTGCAATTTTTTATAGCAATGCTGAACACCTTAAATTAACAAACCACGCTTTTTCGCAGTACTTTTTTCAAATTGGGCTTTTCAAAAACACTTTTCAACCACAATAGCAATGCTAAACTAGGCCTTAGTCTATATTCTCCAATTAGATTATTTTAAGTCTCTATACTTTTTAAATTTTGAAATTTCAATCTTACGCAAATGATATTCGCTAATTCATTAACATGATTTTTAGTGAGCAATATGTGGAAATTACAAGTTGGCATGACATTACACATATGCTTATATGTTTGCCTTATCAGATTTTGGAAATAGCATAACTTGCTTAATCAATTTAACAATTATCAATTGGTAATGACTGATTTTAAATTTTGAAAAGTATAGGTATTAAAAATGACCAGATTAAAGTACAAAGACTAAACTCATAACTTTTGCAAAGTACAAATATTAATAGCAGAATTTAACGTTTTGAAACTAAAGAAGAACAAGTTCTCGAAGATAAAAGGAAATGAGGGAAAAAAAGAAAATTGACTGCACATGTGAAGTTAGCTTTTTATTTTGTCTTAGGATAGGTTTGGATGGGCGGTGCGTTTACCTACCATTAGTGTAAAAACAGCGGTAACGGTGAGATTAGATACTGTAGCAATATTGTAACGTGAGACAAAAAGTAAATTATACCGCACCTCCCATCTAAATCCACCCTTAGTAAATAAAAAAATTCACATAATTTATTAAAAGAATCTAATGGTTTTCTTTAGAATTAAAGTCTAAAGATTAAATTCAAATAATTCATGGACTGTTTACATAATTTGATTGTTTTTTTTTTATTATTTCCTATAAATAAATAAATAAAAATGAGGAAATTGTAGAGTTATAATCTCCTAGTTTGGTTGACAATAAAAACATTCTCATAATTGACCATTTATAGTATCTAAGAAGCATTGATGCAAGATAGGTAGGCCCCATTTGATGTTAGCCTTCAAACTTCTGCTATTTCCATCTACTTGGTGGTCCTGCCTTAACCACTGGATAGTGATTGACTCCAACATGGTCAAACTAATTATGAAATGTCATGAAAGATGGGCAGCTTCATTCATTTCAGTTAAATGGTTATGTATACTTACATGGACAGAAAATGAAGCTTCATCCTTCTAAGAAAATTATTGACTACAACAATGGACTATAAATGTTTGCCATTGGAGTTTTATATGTTATTTTTAGTTATACCTGTCCCACCTTTGATTTTTATCTTTTTTTTAGATTTTTTTATATCACTTAACTAAATTTGAAATTAAATTGAATATCTAAATGGGAGGTAAAATTACCATAGAAGTTTCTGTATTAAGAATTAGATTACATTTTGTTTTTTCTACTCAGAAAATAGGTAAATTAGTTTTTGTACATTGCTTCAAAGAGCATATTAGTCCTCTTTATTAAAAATTTCATCTATTTATACTATTAAAGACTGACGTGATTGACCGCATAACCAAACAGTAATATGTGTCATGCCACTTGTATATCATGCTAATGTATATGAACTTGTAATGAGCCTATTTTGCCCGGGGCCCAAACCAGAAACAATAAGCCAAAATTAAAACAAATAATGTTAACAGTCCAAAGTCCATTCACATCAAAAGCCCAATAAACCCAAATCACATCTAACTCATTTTACAATCCAAGCCTAAATTAAACCAAACCCAAACCAACCCTAGCCCAAAAGGGCCCAAACCTAAACCTATCTTCAGCAAACCAGGAACCCTAGCTACTAGCCGCCGCTGCTCCCCCCTCCGTACCTCCTCCGCCACGTCAGCACACGGCCTCCGTACCTGCAAGCAGACAAACAACAAAAACAAACAAAAAAAACAATTGTAATTTTTTTTCTTTCGGCTATAAAGCCATGGCACAAAATGTAAAGAAAAAAAGAGAACAGACAAACGCAATATACACACACAAAAAAAAAAAAGCAAATCGGAAAATTTTGAAAAGGTGGTTATTTTGTCTTCATTTACTCATTTTTCTTCTTTTCTATTTACATTTCTACTAGTTTAAAGGAAATAAAAAAGGAAAGGGATTAAATCTTACCCTATTATTGCGTTTGCGCCGTCGTGGATGGCCGAGGTTCGTCGTTTCCGATGAAAAACAGCATCTTTAGGCCCGGGAAGTCGAAAAAACCCAAAAAATGGGACATTTTTGTTTTCCGGCCACCGTGGACGGCGGCGCCATCGCCGGCAGCCGGCGGCCGCCACGGTGGCCCGATGACCGGACCTAGGTCGGACCGGAGAGAAATAAGAGAGAGGGGGAGAGGATTTTTTCTTTTTTTTTTGAAGATAAAGAAGAAATGAATCTTAACAAAAAATGTTTACTTATATAGGGAAAGCAAAACGGCGTCGTTTTGCTTAAGGCCTTTAAGTGTCAAAACGGCGTCGTTTTGACACTACCCGCGTCCGACCCGAGAGCTAGGATTCGCGTGTTTTTTTTAGCGGAAGGGTTATTTGTGCTTTTGGCCCTTCCGCTTTTTCGACCAGTTTCAATTTAATCCCATTCTTCGTTTTTCTTTTAATTTTACCCCATAATTTTATTTTTATTTCAATTTGGTCCCCGGACGAACGATGCCGTTTTAAGGACGCGAAAAAAATTCCCATTTAGTCCCTTGTCCCTTACGCGTGTTTTATTTTAGTCCTAATTTCAACCCTTTTTTTAAATTTATCCAATTAAGTTTATCCTATTTTAAATTTATTATTTTTTTAATATTTTTGCTTCTTTATCTTAGTATTTGTAACACCCCAAACCCGGACAAGACACCACGTCCGAATCTGGTATGCTACGGGGAAATCGTTTTTGAAAAGTTAGATGTTCCGTTTAAAAGCTGAGTGAAAACACAGTGTGTTTGAAACAAATTTGAGTAGTCTTGTTAAAAAAAACGGTTGATGTATTTGAAACCCGAAGATTTTGAAAACTTAGCCAGAATGTGTAGTTAACACGGGTTTATACCATTTAAAACCTCATTAGTTTCTTAGAGATACATAAAACACTTTTAAACTTAGGAGAACTACAAGTTTGAATTGGAAACCAGTTATATTTGTTTATCAAAAAGACTTAGTGTGATACCCGATGGTATAGTTTAAAAAAAACCCGAGTCATGTTATAGTTTTGAAATCATTATCTTTCCAAGTTTTAGTAAAATTTATTCCAAGTTACTTTGTTAAGGCATGTCAAAAATCAACTTAAAGCGTAAACAACATAAACCATAACTTTAAAGGCCTTTTTCAAATCCAAATAAAACCCAATTAGAAGTAACTAAACTAAAGTACCCAAATTGTAGAGTCGGAGTAAAACTTTGTTAAGCATGGCATGTGCACCCCGAGTCCATCCGGCTCCATGTCGCTCTCACGAGTCACTGAAATGTCAAAGGAGAGGGTGAGTCGAGTGACCCGGTGTGCAAATCCCGCTCCGAAGAAACAACATGCTAACACACATCATACATAGCAACATAACTAATGCAACCCGATCCTAACCATCCATATCGCCTTTTCTACCCGTGTGGTACCAAAACCTTTGGTGGTGCCAAACCACCTGGTGACATATAGTCACAATGTGTTACCAAAACTTTGGTGTCCCAAAGACACAATATCCATCATTGTGGTACCAAACCACTTTGGTGTCCCAAAGACACGATGTGCTACCAAAGCACCGGTGACCGTAGTCACAAATCCGATGATGATGGGGCCAACCCATCGTGTGATACCAAATCACCAGCAGACGATCCCATATCTCAAGTGGGGCCAACCCACGGTGGTCAAACCACGGGGACAAGTCGCAATGAGGTGCCAAACCTCGGTGTCCCAAAGACACGATTGTGCTACCAAAGCAACAGCGTGACCGTAGTCACAAATCGGTGATGGGGCCAACCCATCGTGTGATACCAAATCACCGGCGTCAATCCGTATAATCATCCGTGGGGCCAACCATTGTGTGCTTGAGCCACTTTGGGACGAGACGTTGAGGTACCAAACCTCCGGAGGTGCCAAACCTCTGGTGACCCAAAGTCACAAAGTGTGCTACCAAAGCAACGGTGCTCGTCAAGACAATATACCACCGCTCCCTCCTCTCGTATCACCCCCACATATCATACTCATGGGATTATGCATCTCATACAAGCCATGCATATCATGCCAACATATCAAGCATTACAACTCATAACATGCATAACATAAATCATGATATCATGTATTATCATTAATACTCATCATAGAAACAGACTTACCCGAATCGTACACATACCCCCCTTTTGGGTATCCAATCATCCTTCTCCTTTGTTTCAATCTTATTAAGCAATCAAGTTTATTAACAACGTTACTAAGTAGAGAGTGTGTTAGTTACACACACTGGTAAAACCGAGTCTAAAGATCCCCACGAATCACTCTGAGTCCCTTGATTATCAAGCCCTTACAACAATCGGCCAACATAGATTTAGGCACTAAGACCATTCGGCCAAAGACATATAAACCCAAAGGGTTAATATCGAACCCTTACCTTACTCTTGATTTGATTCCTTACCAAATCCGAATCAAGCAATGATTCTTCTTCCAACAATCGGCACTCTAACAAACCAATAGTTAATCACTAATCACTTTAAACTTAATCGAAATCAACCGATTGCACTAACAAAAATATACCAATCGCTTACCTTTACTTACCAATCGGTTAACGAGAAAAGATGACTCCTCCCGCTTGATTTCGCAATCCAAAGACCCTATAACGAAGAGATTAAACCAAAGCGGTTAACACCCTTCCAACCTGACCATAATCGGCCCTTAACCAAACCATAACCAACAAAGATCGCAAGAGGAGATATGGCCATTCGGCCCCGCACTTACCAACACCCAATATTCGGCCAAACTATGACTTCTAGGAGGAACCACAAGAGATTCGGCCAAGGCTACAATAGGAGAAAAGAATTCGGCCTGGGTGTTTTAATATCCTTAAATTCGGCCTTAGTGTAAAGGAGAGAAAAGATTGTAAATGGGTAGAGTTTGGCACAAAATGAAAGGAGAAAGGAAATGGAGAATTCGGCTTCTACAATGGACAAAAGAAAAGAAGATGAGGAGGAGAATATTCGGCTATTAGAGTTTCAAAAGAGAAAAAGAAAAAGAATGAAAGAGGAATGCTAGGTTCGGCCAAAAGTAAAAGTGAAAGAAAACAAACCACGGGTGTGTCTTCAAGGTGACATTCGGCTAGCAAAGGAAAATTAGAAAACAAAAATGAGCAAAGAACAATTCGGCAAGTGCTAAAACTTTCGGTTTTGGTAAGGCACAAAGAGAGAATTGCTTCCCAAATGCTTTTGGCCGAAAATGCACAAAATGAGAAGTGCATTTTCGGCACACCTCCCTTCTCTCTACCAAACCGTCCACACCCCACTCCAACACCCCACAAAATTCGGCCAAGAAATCCCCATTCACTCCACTCCTCACATTTCAAATGTGATGACCAAGTCCTCCTCCTAACCTTCCTCTCCACCCTCCATTTGAAAGTGGAGACTTGGTCCAAGGTAGAGTTCCACTAGCCTTCTACCTCTCCTCCATGCCGTCCCAAAAGAAGCCAAAATGGGGACTCATTGCTTGAACTCTGGACCTCCCTCACCTGAAAATGACGCCACATCAAGCTCCCCATGTGGCGCATGCCTTGCCACTTTGCGACTCTTCCTTTGTGCAACAAAACCTCAAATAGAATTCTTAAACCCCGCTTCCTCGGCTCCTTCACTTAACACCCAAAAACCAAAATTTTCCCATTCACTCAGGCACACTCCTAGCCTACAATTAAGCTCCTAAAACACCGAAATAACCACACAGCACACTAAACACATGCAATAACATGCAACAACAAAATAGCCCCCTAACCCGGGATATTACAGTTCTACCCCCTTAAAAATAATTTCGGCCCCGAAATTACCTGGTCAAAAGAGTTGCGGGTATTGCTGTTTCATCGTATCCTCAGGTTCCCATGTCGCTTCCTCTATACCATGATTCCGCCAAAGTACCTTAACCAAAGGCACAGACTTCCTACGCAGAACCTTCACATCCCGATCAAGAATCTGCACCGGTTCCTCTTCCACAGACAAGTCTGGATTCACCTCGATCTCTTGCACTACTACCACATGCGACGGATCTGAACGATACCTCCGAAGCATCGAAACATGGAAAACGTCGTGAATCGGTTAAGTTCTGGCGGCAACTCAAGCTGATACGCCACTGGCCCAACTCGCCTCAATACCTTATACGGCCCAATGAACCTCGGACTAAGCTTGCCTTTCTTCCCGAACCTCAATACCTTCTTCCAAGGCGAGACCTTCAGGAAAACTTTATCCCCTACAGCAAACTCTATATCTCTTCGTTTAAGATCGGCATAAGACTTCTGCCGGTCCGAAGCTTCCTTTAATCGAGCTGAATCACTTTGACCTTGTCCTCAGTCTCAGCTACCAACTCGGGTCCCAACAATTGACGTTCACCCAACTCCGTCCAACACGTAGGTGAGCGACACTTCCTACCATACTGGCGCCTCATACGGTGCCATCTTGATGCTTGCTTGGTAGCGTTGTTGTAGGCAAACTCGACCAATGGTAGAAACTCCTCCCAACTACCTCTGAAATCCAGGACACAACCTCTCGGCATATCCTCTAAGATCCGAATGACCCTTTCTCGATTGACCGAAGTCGATTTGCGGGTGAAAAGCCGTCTTTGAAATCCAAAGCGAGTACCCAGAGCTTGATGCAACGCTTTCGAACCTTGGCGTAAATCTAGGATCCCTATCCGAGATTATCGAAAGCGCACGCCGTGCAACCTCACTATCTCACGAAACATATGACGGCTTCGCTAGCTTCAAGTGAATAGTCAACTCTCACTGGAATAAAGTGAGGTGATTTAGTCAGACGATCCACCACTACCCAAGCCGAATCCTTCTTGCTTGGCGTAGCGGTAACCCACCGACAAAATCCATGGTTATCCTTTCCCACTTCCATCGAGGAATCTTCTGGTGAAGCAATCCCGACGGCAAGCGATGTTCGGCCTTGACTACGACAAGTCGGACATTTCCCAACAAACTCTGTCACCTCTTTCTTCAAACCAGGCCACCAAAAGCTGCTCTCTAAGATCCTTATACATTTTGCTACCTCCGGGATGCATAGCATGAGGATGTATATGTGCGTCTGAAGAATCTTACGCCTCGACTCAACATCTTTGGGCATACAAGCCTTACCTTGAAAACACAGAACCTCGTCACTAGACAAAGCGTAACCCTCCAAACCACCATTACGCACTTGTAACCTTCGCGCACTCGGAACCTCATCCAACAGCTGTTTCTCTCGATCCGCTCAACCCAAGTAGGCTTAACTCGTAGCTCTGCGAGAATACTCCGTCATCATACAAGCTCAAATGGGCAAACAATGCTCTTAAGTCCGAAACAACCTTACGGCTCAACGCGTCTGCTACTACGTTAGCCTTACCCGGATGATACTCAATCGAGCGATCATAATCTTTCGACAATTCGACCCATCTACGCCGCCTCAAATTCAAGTCCTTACGAGTCGGTAGATACCGGACTCTTATGATCCGTAGACTATCGATCTCTCTCCATATAAGTAGTGCCTCCAAATCTTTAAGGCGAAAACTTCGGCCGCTAGCTCCAAATCGTGCGTCGGATAGTTGACCTCATGTGGCCTCGGTGCCTAGAAGCGTAAGCCACAACCTTACCTTCTGCATCAACACACAACCCGGACGTATGTGACGATCGCAATAGATAGGCGTGTATTCCTTACGACCTCAAAGTTGAATCAAAGCGGAGCTCACCGGTCAAAATCTTCTTTAACTTATCGAAGCTTTTCTGCTGCTGTTTCTCGATCCATACAAACGGAACCTCTTTCCTTAACAACTTGGTCATCGGGCTGCTATTAACGAGAAACCTCAACAAACCTTGGTGAGTATCGGCCAAACCCGAAAACTACGAATCTCCGCCAGCGACCTAGGTGGCTTCCAATCCAAGACGACCTCAATCTTACGAGGATCTACGAATCCTCACCGACACTCGTGACCCAAGAGCGTCACTTCTCTAAGCCGAACTCGCACTTCATCGAACTTAGCATAGAGTTGCTTTTCCTCGAGAATCCATGCAAGCACCACTCTCAAATGCGCATCATGCTCTTCCTCCAGTCCTTGAGTACACTAAGATGTCGCTTACATGAAAACCACCACGAAGCGATCCGGATATTTGCTGAAACACCCTATTCATCATATCCATAACGCCGGCTGCGGTGCGTTAGTCAACCCGAATGGCATTACCAGAATTCGTAGTGCCCATACCGAGTCCGAAGCTTATTTGTTTTATGGATATCGGCCTCCTTAACCTTTAAGCGGTGATACCCGGACCTCAAGTCGATCTTGAAAATACCGCGCAGCACCCCTCGGTGATCAAACAAATCATCTATCCGCGGGCAGCGGATACTTGTTTTTAATCGTCGGCTTGTTCAAGCTGGCGGTAGTCTATGCACATCCGCATCGTGCCATCTTTCTTCTTGACAAAAGTACGGCGCACCACGGCGAAACACTTGGCACGATAAAACCTCGATCCAATAACTCCACGAATCGAGCCTTGAGCTCCACCAATTCCTTTGGTGCCATCCTATACGGAGCAATAGACACTCGGCGCGATCCGGCAACAGATCTATCCCGAACTCAACCTCTCGATCTGGCGGCAAACCGGAAGCTCCTCAGAAACACATCGACCAAATTCCTTAACAAAGATGCGAACCTTCTCAACAAAGCAGACTCTTTAGCCTCCAAGGCATACACATGAACTACATACGCCGCGGCCTCTTCCCGACCATCTTCTCCGCTTTCAAAGCAGATACCACATTTGATAAGTAATCCTCCGATTACCTATCATAGCCACCTCATCACCATCAACCGTCTTAAGAACCATGCGCTTGGCCGCGCAATCCAACCTCGCTCGGTATTTGACCAACCAATCCATCCCTAAGAATCGGATCGAACTCCCCAAACGGCGGTTCCATCGGATCAAAGACAAATACTACCCCTTGGAGTTCTAGAGGTACATCTCTAAACAAGCTTATCTACTACTACTGAGTGACCTAACGGACTAATCACGATCATCCGCCTAGAAGATATCTCGAGTCTAAGTCCATTGTCTCTACTATACTATCGGCAACATAAGAGTGCGTAGAACCCACATCAATTAAAGCGGTATAAAGGGTACCAAAAATCAAGAACGCGTCACGGTTATGACGTCCGCAAGCGTCGCCTCCTCTCGCGCCGCCGCAAAGATATACCAATCCAGCCGTCTAGCATCGAACTACCCGCACCGCGCGGTGCTCCACGGCCCTCTGCGGTGGCGGTCCATTACCCTCGAATCGACACGGCTCGACTCTCCGACCGAATCTGGCCATCCTACGCGGATAATCCCTAATGCGATGATCCAGAGAACCACATTCAAGCAACCTTTTCCACCATCCAAAGCAACCACCCCAATGAGATTTCCCACACCTGATTACATCTGCGGCGGTCCACGCCTGGCGAAGAACAAACCTAGCGGATCGATTACGCCCACTTTGTCCGCCCTCTCTCGCGGATTACCCGACGATCCGGAAGACCCAAAACTCCTCTTAAGCCTACTCCGTCTATGCTCTGCGTCTTACCGATTCTTTGACACCCTCGGCTACCTTAGCCTTCTCAACTAAGACAACAAACTCGCGCTCCTCTTTGTGGAGCAATCGGCAGCCTCAACTCGTCTCGAGACCATCCTCGAAACGAACACACCTCTCATGCTCGGTGGCTACAATGCCTCGGCATACCTACTCGACCGGGAACTCGGCCTGCGTACTCAAGAGCGGATTTACTCCCCTGAACAAGCCTCGGGAATGCCTTCACCGGGAGTCGATGTAACTAGCCCGATGTATTTCTTTTGATATGCGGCGGCTGAAGTAATCCCATGTCAAATCCTCTCACGCCACACTATCCCGAACCGTGAGCCACCACCGATATGACTCATCCCGGAGAAGCGAGCACGATACCCTTCGACTTCTCTTGGTAGTCAAGTCCAGATCATCCATGATCCGCTCGGTTGCCTCCACCAATATTCGAGCGGTGCTAGGAGCAACCCCAGAGACACCTCGGAAGAATTCGGCCCCATTAGCGGGTGAGTCTCCAGAACTAATTTTCGACTCGCACCACCACCACGCGGCCTACCCTTTCCAACACTCGCGGCGATCGCTGTGACGCTGCGTCGTCTCGATCCACCGATCTTGGAACTCACCACCTCCGGTGGTGGCGGAGCCGTATCTCACTTTCTAAACCCCGCCCGAGATCCTCACGGGCTCGTAAACGATCATCCTACCACGACCTCGCCCACGACCACGTCCCCCTCTAGCGCTCATGACTAATCTTTCTACGTGATCGATTAAAGAATTTTATGCATCAAGATTTATTCCACTTGTTTAAAAGCAAGTCTTATGAATATTTAATGTGGATTTGTTCTCGCGAGTTCACAGAATCCTATCAGTTTCAATCTCTAAAGTAGTATACTATTGCTATTCATCAGATTATATCATATCCAATCAAATCACAAAGAATAGTCAGGGTACTTACTCGCGAATCAGTGCAGGAGACTCGGTGCCATGCCTTTCAAACAATACTTTCAAAACAAACACTTAGACAGACTTTTGAAACCACTTTGGGCCTCAGGCCCACAGCCGAGCCTTTGAACTTGGCTCTGATACCACAAATGTAACACCCCAAACCCGGACAAGACACCACGTCCGAATCACGGTATGCTACGGAAATCGTTTTGAAAAGTTAGATGTTCCGTTTAAAAGCTGAGTGAAAACACGGTGTGTTTGAAACAAATTTGAGTAGTCTTGTTAAAAAAAGCGGTTGATGTATTTGAAACCCAAGATTTTGAAAACTTAGCGAATGTGTAGTTAACACGGGTTTATACCATTTAAAACCTCATTAGTTTCTTAGAGATACATAAAACACTTTTAAACTTAGGAGAACTACAAGTTTGAATTGGAAACCGATTATATTTGTTTATCAAAAGACTTAGTGTGATACCCGATGGTATAGTTTAAAAAAACCCAGTGCGTTATAGTTTTGAAATCATTATCTTTCCAAGTTTTAGTAAAATTTATTCCAAGTTACTTTGTTAAGGCATGTCAAAAATCAACTTAAAAGCGTAAACAACATAAACCATAACTTTAAAGGCCTTTTCAAATCCAAATAAAACCCAATTAGAAGTAACTAAACTAAAGTACCCAAATTGTAGAGTCGGAGTAAAACTTTGTTAAGCATGGCATGTGCACCCGAGTCCATCCCGGCTCCATGTCCGCGCTCTACGAGTCACTGAAATGTCAAAGGAGAGGGTGAGTCGAGTGACCCGGTGTGCAAATCCCGGCTCCAGAAGAAACAACATGCTAACACACATCATACATAGCAACATAACTAATGCAACCCGATCCTAACCATCCATATCGCCTTTTCTACCCCGTGTGGTACCAAACCCTTTGGTGGTGCCAAACCACTGGTGACATATAGTCACAATGTGTTACCAAAACACCGGTGTCCCAAAGACACAATATCCATCATTGTGGTACCAAACCACCTGGTGTCCCAAAGACACGATGTGCTACCAAAGCACGGTGACCGTAGTCACAAATCCGATGATGATGGGGCCAACCCATCGTGTGATACCAAATCACCAGCAGACGATCCCATATCTCAAGTGGGGCCAACCCACGGTGGTCAAACCACACGTGGACAAGTCGCAATGAGGTGCCAAACCTCTGGTGTCCCAAAGACACAGTGTGCTACCAAAGCACTGGTGACCGTAGTCACAAATCTGGTGATGGGGCCAACCCATCGTGTGATACCAAATCACTGGCGTCAATCCCGTATAATCATCCGTGGGGCCAACCCATCGTGGTGCTTGAGCCATCTGGGACGACGCCGAGGTACCAAACCTCTGGAGGTGCCAAACCTCCGTGACCCAAAGTCACAAAGTGTGCTACTAAAGCACCGGTGCTCACAAGACAATATACCACCGCTCCCTCCTCTCGTATCACCCCCACATATCATACTCATGGGATTATGCATCTCATACAAGCCATGCATATCATGCCAACATATCAAGCATTACAACTCATAACATGCATAACATAAATCATGATATCATGTATTATCATTAATACTCATCATAGAAACAGACTTACCCCGAATCGCACATACCCTTTTTGGGTATCCAATCATCCTTCTCACTGTTTCAATCTTATTAAGCAATCAAGTTTATTAACAACGTTACTAAGTAGAGAGTGTGTTAGTTACACACTGGTAAAACCGAAGTCTAAAGATCCCCACGAATCACTCGAGTCCCTTGATTATCAAGCCCTTACAACAATCGGCCAACATAGATTTAGGCACTAAGACCATTCGGCCAAAGACATATAAACCCAAAGGGTTAATATCGAACCCTTACCTTACTCTTGATTTGATTCCTTACCAAATCCGAATCAAGCAATGATTCTTCTTCCAACAATCGGCACTCTAACAAACCAATAGTTAATCACTAATCACTTTAAACTTAATCGAAATCAACCGATTGCACTAACAAAAATATACCAACCGCTTACCCTTTACTTACCAATCGGTTAACAGAAAAGATGACTCCTCCCGCTTGATTTCGCAATCCAAAGACCCTATAACGAAGAGATTAAACCAAACGGTTAACACCCTTCCAACCCGACCATAATCGGCCCTTAACCAAACCATAACCAACAAAGATCGCAAAGAGGAGATATGGCCATTCGGCCCCTGCACTTACCAACACCCAATATTCGCCAAACTATGACTTCTAGGAGGGAACCACAAGAGATTCGGCCAAGGCTACAATAGGAGAAAAGAATTCGGCTTGTGTGTTTTAATATCCTTAAATTCGGCCTTAGTGTAAAGGAGAGAAAAAGATTGTAAATGGGTAGAGTTTCGGCACAAAATGAAAGGAGAAAGGAAATGGAGAATTTGGCTCACAATGGACAAAAGAAAAGAAGATGAGGAGGAGAATATTCTGGCTATTAGAGTTTCAAAAGAGAAAAAGAAAAAGAATGAAAGAGGAATGCTAGGTTCGGCCAAAAGTAAAAGTGAAAGAAAACAAACCACGGGTGTGTCTTCAAGGTGACATTCGGCTAGCAAAGGAAAATTAGAAAACAAAATGAGCAAAGAACAATTCGGCAAGTGCTAAAACTTTCGGTTTTGGTAAGGCACAAAGAGAGAATTGCTTCCCAAATGCTTTTGGCCGAAAATGCACAAAATGAGAAGTGCATTTCGGCACACCTCCTTCTCTCTACCAAACCGCCCACACCCCCACTCCAACACCCCACAAAAATCGGCCAAGAATCCCCCCATTCACTCCACTCCTCACATTTCAAATGTGATGACCAAGTCCTCCTCCTAACCTTCCTCTCCACCCTCCATTTGAAAGTGGAGACTTGGTCCAAGGTAGAGTTCCACTAGCCTTCTACCTCTCCTCCATGCCGTCCCAAAAGAAGCCAAAATGGGGACTCATTGCTTGAACTCTGGACCTCCTCACCCGAAAATGACGCCACATCAAGCTCCCCATGTGGCGCATGCCTTGCCACTTTGCCAGCTCTTCCTTTGTGCAACAAAACCTCAAATAGAATTCTTAAACCCCGCTTCCTCGGCTCCTTCACTTAACACCCAAAACCAAAATTTTCCCATTCACTGTGCACACTCCTAGCCTACAATTAAGCTCCTAAAACACCGAAATAACCACACAGCACACTAAACACATGCAATAACATGCAACAACAAAATAGCCCCCTAACCCGGGATATTACAGTATTTCATTTAGTATTTTATTTATATATATATAAATATATATATATTTTTTTAATTTCATTCTAGATTCTAGTTTATTCCTCGGTAATTATTTTCAATCTTTTTTAATTTTTATTATTTATGTATTTATTTATTCACGTCCTTTTTTACGATTTATGCCTTTAACTTTATTTTAAATTCCAATTTTATCCTTTATTTTTTTATTTCAATTGTTCATTTTTATTATTTTATTTCTTTAAATTATTTCTTTGCCCTTATCTTCTTTTCGTGATGTTTATATTTTCATCGTATTACACATTTTATTATTATTATTATTATTATTATTATTATTTATGTTAATATTATGATGGCATGTAGTACAATTATTACTGTTATTATTAAATTTTTTATATTATTGTTAGTATTATAATGTATTATCATCATTCACTAGCATAGAATTTTTGTTTTATTGACTTACCTATCTATTATATCATCTTTTTTGCTCGTCATTATATCGTACTAATATTTGTGCCAAGTATCGTATTTAAATGTATTTGTCCGTTTTTATACCGTACCCGAATAAACTAAATATATATTATTTTAAGTGTCACATTAATTTTTTTTACCTGATACATAAAAAGGAAATTTTTAAAATTAAGACAATGTTCCGTACTTGGAAATCCGAGAAGTTGTGCCCTAACTTACGGGGTTCGACTTTCTCTTTGAACCTAGATGGCCGAACATTCCTTTTAAAATTAAAACACATGAGATTTGAATATTAATGAGGAGCAAGCTTATTTTCGAGAATTCGGGATGTCGTATCCTAACTTACGAGACATGACATTTTGTAACCTCGAGATAAGATAGCCTTTTACATACATTTTTGATTTATTCAGGTGATTTTCAATTGAAAATAACATGATCACATTTTAAATGCTTCTCAAATTTTTAATTTTCGACACTAAGACATCAAGTAATCAACTAGGTACCAATTTTGGGCGTTACGAGGGTGCTAATCCTTCCTCGTGCGTAACCGACTCCCGAACCCATTTCCTGGATTTTGTAGACCAAAAATCATTGTTTTAATAAATTAAACCTTTTATTAAAACGATCAAATTACGAGGTGATCCGATCACACCTCATAAAAAAAAGGGATTGGGGGCGACTCCCATTTTCAGTTTCAAAATATAAAGTCGACCCTCTTCTAAAAAAAAATGGTTTCGACAGCTTGGCGACTCCGCTGTGGAAAAATAAGAGAGTCAAGCTGTAAATTGATTATTTTCTGTCCTTTTGTCGAAAATTAGAAATCCGATTTAGAATTACGATCTTTTCATTTCATTTTCGTGGTTTGCGTCATTTGATATGTTTGCTTTTGGTTCGAGTCTCTTAGTATACTTTCGCGCATCAAGTTGCATACTCACTCGATTTTACCCTCTTAAGTGGGAGTGAGAAACTATTCCTTCGTGAGGTCTTCACCTCCGTATAGGATAGTGGATCGCTTTCGGAATACATCCGTACCTATGTCTTCGTGAGATTTTCATCTCCGTATAGCCATATGGAAATGTATTCCCCTGAACTGAACTCAGTCCGTATGAGCCTATAATGGGTGATGATCGAGGAATCTGCCGGTTCGGGTACCTTTACTTTAGAACCAAACCGCATATAGTGAGCCCTAAGAGCCTACCCCAGGTAGAACCACACCAAACCCCTAGAGGTCATCCAAATAGGTGCTCTATTTGTTATTTATGTTTTTTGTACTGACGTGTTTCTTTTGTTTTGGTTATGATTGCATTGCATTTTCATCATAGAAAAGAGGTGTTGATTCACGTTTAATTGCTAAATAGAGAGCTTGTCATGGAGAATGAATTTCTTGATAAAGTGGAATACAATACGGCCATCTGATTATGGTCCGAGTAAACACAACGAGAGAAGGGTGAGAGTCCGCGGAGGAGTACACGACTTTGCTTCAGGATTCAAGCCAACAAAGATTATTCGGGAGCCGTCAACATCCCGACTTACTTAAAGAAGCTAACGAGCATCACGAGGATGAGTGATCAATGGGTCGCAGCCCGGATCAAGCAAAAAGGAGATAATAGAGATATCTTTTGGAAAATTCGCAAGATTTGATCTTAACATCCGGATATGAAGAAAAGGATCGATGTCTTCGCCTGGAGTATGCGGGCAAGGCCGTATATGTATCCGTTTTGTAAAGATATTTGTCTTCTAGTAAAGTTGTTCTAACAGAATTGAATTAGAATCAATGCCTCTTTTTGCATTCATCTGCATTGCAATTCATCATATGCATTGAATTTCACAAAAGGACCCTAATTAATTAGAATTATGGCAGTTACCCTGGAATATCGTTACGGTACACGCGGAAAAACTAAAGCCATGGACCTAAGATTAAAGAGATTAGAGAAAATGCAAAAAGATATGTGTAATAGGCCAATTTTGGCCCGGGTCAATGAAACACAATAAGCCCCAAAAAAAAATAGTCCAAATAAATGTCCAGTTACAACAGACAAACACAGCCCAAATTTAAACAGACCCGAAGCCCAAAAATTAAACCAGCCCAACAAGCCCACTTAGCCAAACTAGGGTTTCAGAAAAGCTGAAACCCTAGCATACCCTCAGCGCCGCAGCCGCCTTTGCCATTGGCCACCGCATGTCTGCTTCCACCACGCGCGCCTGACACCTGCAAGAGCACGAAACCAACACCACAGAACAAGGAAGAAAACAACAAAAATAACAGAAGAAACAAGGAAGAAAAAACAAAGGCTAACAGAAAACAAAAGGAGAGAAAACAAAAATGAATCAGTAAATCGGTTATATAAACCGAAGTAAACCGATTTTGTATCTTCTTCCTTTTTTTTAAAAAAAAAACTATCATCAATCAAAAAACAAGAGAAATTTTAGAAGGTTGATTTTCATCCTTCCATTTGTATTTTCAGTCTTTTAATACTGATACTCTTATTATTTTACTCTTTTTTTTCTTTTGAAATCTTTATGAACTAAATCGAAAGAAAAGGGGAGGAGCCTTACCGGAGTCCCCACGGTCGCGGCGTCTGAGCGTTTTCCCTCCGTCGTCGGAGTTCGGCCTGAAAAGGGGGTCGAAGGCCCATTTTCTTTCGTTCTAAAGGCGCTGAAAGTTGAGGCCTTCAGGGGGTTTTCAACCGGAGCCACAGGGCCCATTTGCGCCCTTCGTCGGCCGCCGAATTTAATGGCGTTGCGGCGAATGGAGAAACCCTAGCAGAGAATGGGGGGAAGGCTTTGATTTTTTTCTCCAGAAACACTCAAAATGAGTGTAATTTTTTTTCTGATTTTAAATTATAACAGGAAATGGCGCAGTTCGAAGAGGAAGTGACCCGCGCGTCAACCCGACCCATGCACTGGGTCCGCGCGTTTATGTCCTAAAGGGCAATTTGCGCGCTTGGTCCCTCCAGTTTTCGCTGACATTCGATTAAATCTTATTTTTATTTCTTGTAAATTTCTTAATTGGTCCTTAGAATTTGTGCGCCATTTCGATTTGGTCCGAACTTAAACGCAGCGCATAGAGGCCATGGGATATTTTCCCATTCGGTCCTCTTTGTTTTTTCGCGCGTCCAATCGGGCCCTAATTCGTTTTATTTTTTAAAAAATTCAATTTTATTTCCATTCTGTTTTAGTCCCTAATCTATTGGATTTTAACCTTTTTTAGTTTGTTATTTATCTATTCATTTGAATATTTTATACATTATTTATTTTAAAACCTTTTTATTATTTTAAATTGCTTCATATATTATTTTATTTAAAGTTTTTATTATGTATTATTGACTTAAAATTGTTTTGTTACTTATTTTAAGTTGTTTTAGGTATTATCCTTTTTTATATTATTTATTTCATCGTTCTTGGATTAATAATGCTAGTATTTAAATAGTGTATATTTCTTGATTATTGCCATTGTGTATTCTTTTAATTCGTTTATTTCATACCTTTTGTATTATTGTCATTCACTCGTATTATATTGTGTTCATATATACTTGTCCCATGCTCATTATCATATTCTTATGTAATCGCATCGTGAATTAAACCCCAATGTATTTATCCAAAATAGATCGTTTTATTTTACCTTGAACAAAAAGAAATTTTTTTCAAAATAAGGTAATATTTCGCGTTTTGGAGATTCGAGAAAATCGTGCCCTAACTTGCTGGGTTTCGATTATTCTCGTTCAGCCTAAATAACAAAATATCCTTTTAAAACAAAATACAAGTTTAAAATAAAAAGCTTATTCTTGAGAGTTCAAAGTGTTGTGCCCTAACTTATTGGGTGTGACGTTTTGTTACCTCGAGATAAGAATTTCTAAAAAAAAAACACAATATTCCATATTTAGAAATTCAAGTGATCGTGCCCTAACTTATTGGGTTTCAGTTTTCCTCGTTTAATCTAAATAATCGAGTATTCTTTTAATTAAAATACACGTGCTTTTAAATAAAAGGCAGGCTTATTCTCAAGGATTCAGGGTGCCGTGTCCTAACTTGCTGGATGTGGCATTTCGTTGCCTCGAGATGAGACGGTCTTTAACGATTATTCCAACTCATTCAAGTTTTTAGTAAAATTAACACTAATAAAAAGGATTGTATTTTAAACGCGTTTTCGGTTTTTAACTTTCAGCATTAAGACACTAATTAATCAATTCGGTACCAATTTTGGGCGTGACGAGGGTGCTAATCCTTCCTCGTACGTAACCGACTCCCGAACTCATTTTCTCGAATTTCGTAGACCAAAAACACTGTTTTTAGTAAACCAAAACGTTTTATTAAAACAAAGGTGATCTGATCACACCTAATAGAGATTGGTGGCGACTCCCACTTTTTATTTTCGTTTGCAAAACCAAAATCGATTCCCCTTTTCAAAAAAATGGTTTCGACAGCTTGGCGACTCCACTGGGGACGTCAATAAGAGAGTCAAGCCATAAATTGATTAATTTTTGTCTTTTGTCAAAATTTGAAAATATGATTTGAATTCACGTTTTTTATTGCATCCGTCTTTTTTTGTGGTCTTTATCATAATGTGTTAAGCCTGTTAATTTATCTTCGCATATTACATCGCATAGATCGGTCGATCTTACCCCTTTTAAGTGGGAGTGAGAAGCTATGCTTTCGTGAGGTTTTCACCTCCGCATGGGCTAGTGGACTGCTTCCGGGATACATCCGTACCTATGTCTTCGTGATATTTTCATCTCCGCATTGCCATAGGGAAATGTATCCCCCTGAATTGAACTCGGTCTATATGAACCTATAATGGGTGAAGATCAAGGAATCTACTTGTTCAGGTACCCTTACTTTAGAACCGAACCGCATATAGCGAACCTTAAGAGCCCACTTTAAGTAGAGCCTTGCTAAACCCTATTGGTCACCCATTTAGGTAATCTATTTTGTTGTTTATTTCTCTTGTGCTAACGTGTTTTGTTTTGTTTATGATTGGATTGCTTTGCATTGCATCGCATCATCTTAGAAAGGAGGTGTTGATTCATATTCGATTGCTAAAAAGAAAAGCTTGTCATAAGAAAATGAATTTCTTGATATAGTGGAATATAGTACGGCCGTCCGAATAGGTTCCGAGTAAACAACAAGAGGAGGCTGATAGTCTGTGGAGGGATACGCGACTTTGCATCATTGCCCGAGGATTCAAACCGACAAATATTATTCGAGAACTGTCACGCCCCGACATTCTTGAAGAAGCTAACGAGTATCGTAAGGATAAGTGAGCAATGAGACGTGGCCCGGATCAAGCAAAAGGAGCCAGTAGAGACATCCATTGGAAGGTTCGCGAGATTTGACCTTACATCCGAATACGAAGAAAATGATCAATGTCTTCACTTTGAATATTGGGGCAAGGCCGTATGTGTAATCCGTTTTATGTAAAGAAATTTGTTTTCTAGAAAAGTTGTTCTAATGGAATTGAATTCAGAATCAACGTCTTTCTTTCTTCGTGCATTCATGCATCTGCATGGCATTACATCATATGCATTAAGTTTCATAAAAAGACCCTGATTAATTAAAATTATGATAGTTACCCTGGAAACCAACCAAAATCCACCGACTAAATATCGCTACAATACCCGCCGCAAAACGAAAGCAATGGATCAGAGACTAGAAAGATTAGAACAGATGCAAAAAGATATGCAAGATCAAATGCAAGAAAAATTGGCAAAAATGCAACAAGACATGAGGGATCATATGCTCGAATCCCAAAGGAATATGATGAACCAGCTGGCCCAGCTATTGGCCGGAGGACCCGACAAAGGAAAAAGCCCCGTGATTAATCCAGGTGATGACAATGAAGAATCTCCCTATCCTCCAGGCTTTACCCTAACGAACACCCCAGCGCAACCGGACGCATACCCACAAAGGGTACCTGTCACCATCAGACCCCAATATCAGGCTGGTGTTTCGACACAGATAAACTTCCCAACGGGCTCGGGTTCTAACCCTGTAACATCCTAAAATTGGGCCTAGGAGAATTGGGACCAATGGGCCTTGGTCGTAGTACCGTTTAAATTTTTTGAGAACAAGAGAACGGCTTGTTGGACCTATTAGGTGAGTGATTTTGGAAGGTTAAGGGGCTTCTATGAAGTCCCGGGATTAAACTTGAGCTTTAGGAAAATTTTGGTTTTAGGTGAAAAAAACGCTGGGAGTTGGTAGGTAGGCTTTAAGAATAAAATGTGGAGAAAAATGACACAAGTGGAGGTGTGGTGTAGTGGCAAAGTGACGCCACTTAGAGGCAAGGGAGTGACGCCATTGGGGAAGGAAGGAGGTCCAAGGTTCAAGTCTTGGCTCTTGCATTTTGGTTTTCTTTTTAAATGGACTTTAGAATTTGGCTATAGATTTATATTTAGTTGCGCATGGTTTAAGACACAAGAGGAGCTTGTGGCTTGGTGGCAAGTGGCGTGTTGAACTATTGAAGGAGCACAGGTTCGAATCTCATGAAAAGCAAGGGAGTATTTATTTTGCGAATTGGACGGCAAGAGTTTGAGTTGGATTTAAACTCTACTGACGAAGGGATCCCACATCGGAAAGATACAAATAAGGAAGGTGAGAAGCTAGCTATATATAGAGCATTCTATAGGAGGAAGGATACCTTGAAGGGCGTTTGGGCACAGAAGTGGTCAGAGCGCGGATTAGCACCAAATTCCTATCAGGTGTGTAACTCTCTCAACTCTAGTTGTAGAGCGGAAAATGCCGAAGTGCCGGTCACGACAATAGTAGCCACACGAATGTGCGAACGCACGTGTGGGGCTTCGACGCGATAGTTGAGGCCATCAGTAGTATTCTTGTGGGTTGAGGCTGCTTGGGCCACGATGGGCCGAAGTGGGCCCAATCGAATAAAATGTATGATGGTGTAGTATATAGTGAAATAGACTAGGTAAATCTCATATACGTGGCTAGATTTGTGTTAGGTGGGCCACACGAGCGTGTGGGCCCGGATGGGCCAAAATCGGGTTTTAGGCCCAATAGTCTGGTACGACCGGAAATGGTAGTTGAGTCGTTCGATGGGACATTAGGCCTTTGGAAAGGCCATTACAGGCGCGAAATTACCAAAATACCCCCGATTTACGAAATTACCAAAATACCCCCGATTTGCAAAATTACCGAAATACCCTCGATTTGTAAAATTACCAAAATACCCCCGGTTTGCAAAATTGCCGAAATACTCCCGGTTTGCATAATGTCTGAAATACCCTTAGTTTGTAAAATTATCGAAATACCCCTGGTTTGCAAAATTACCGAAATACCTCGATTTGCAAAATTACCATTTTACCCCTAAATGACAAAATAACCGTTGTACCCTCGTGGTAGTACTAGCGTTGTATGTGTTAATTGTATGATTGATTATGTTTGAGATGCGTTGCATACATGGATTGGTTATGAGTAGAATTACCGAACTACCCATGTAGGGTAGAATTACCGAAATACCCTTATAGGGTAAAATGACTGATTTGCCCTTGTAGGTAAATGATCGACTTGTGCAATGAGTTGACTAATTTGGCTATGGTTGTATGACTGATATGCTTTTATTACATGTTTAAATAATTGTTACTGAGCATGGCCATTTTGCATACACGTGTAATGATTGAGCATGACATACACGACATATTGCATGGGGCTGGGATTATTAATACAGAGGAAGTGCTAATAGGATCACATGGTCGCTTGACGATCGTGGATCCACCAAGGCTTTATAGCCACCGCAGCTTTTTAGCCACCGACCATCTTTGTCGCATCGATAATGTTATCGAGGGTTGTGTGCCATTAATATGGCTTCGCGTCGTAATTATGGGCTTTGTGCCAATACAGAAAGGCTCTGTGCCGATATTATGGCTTTGTGCCAATCGTATTTACCGTGGCTATGTGCCTAACTTATATATCGATGACTCTATGTCGATCATATTTACCCAAGGCTGTGTGCCGATTATATTACCGTCGCTGATGGTTATGTGCCAAATATAATATAGTCACTGCTGGTTTTGTGCCAATTGTAATACCGCTACTGAAGGCTTTTTAGCCACCGAGCAGCTATGCTGCACCGATAAGTTAGTGCCGCAACCGGTGCTAGATAAGGAGTGTAGGGATGGGTGGGTCGATTAAATCCCCACAGGAGTGTAGGGTTGGACAAGAGACGGAGTGCAGGGTTGGTATGGGCATTAACGCATTGCATATCTGGATTATATTACTGAGATGGGCTTAGGCCCCGAGTTGTTTTGATGCATGTTCTTACAGATTTTGTTCGTAAGGGGAATTACACACTGAGTTTTCGTAAACTCACCCCCTCTTTTTATTAAATGTTTCAAGTAATTCCCAGCGATAGAGGATTGGGAGCCGTAGAGGACTCGGGGGTGGCTATACATCGGAGATACTACTCGTGAACTTTAGTAATTTCAATTTTTACCTTATTTTAAGATTATTTATTTTGGGTTAATATTTTGTAATAAGGCCATTGGTTTATTTTTCTAAGTTCTCATTTATAACTGTTAAACTTATAAATACGGGGTTTTCTTAAAACCTTAGCAATCGTTTTCTAAAATATCATGTTTACGCAACGATGCAATTTCAACTTTCATAACAAAACAATTTTTCAAAATAATAACAACTTTTAAACGGTCATTTAGCAAATCGCGTTTTTCTCAAACAAACAACGAACTCGGAGTTTAAAAATCCGATAAAACTTTTCTAAACAATTGCTTAGCTTTTCAACTTCCTTCAATGTGACACGCCAGATTCGGGCCTAACTTTTAGGCCGGGTTTGGGGTGTTACAAACCCAGGGGATAATCCAACTAATCCCGTTGTCCCGGATCTCGACGATATGGTAGAGATGGAGAAAACGGGGAGGGATTTGCCAAAACAACTTGAGGACCGATACCGATTATTGGAGGAAAAGTTTAGGGTAATAGAGAACGCCGAGTATCATTGCGGAATCGATGCAAAAGATTTAAGCTTAGTCCCTGACTTGGTACTCCTGCCAGAGTTTAAAACTCCGGAGTTCGAGAAGTATAATGGGACTAGCTGCCCTGAAGCTCATATTACTATGTTCTGTCGGAGGATGACAAGATATATCAACAATGACCAGCTGTTAATCCAATATTTTTAAGACAGCCTGATTGGATCTGCGGCCAAGTGGTATAACCAGTTAAGCCGTGCTCAAATTAATTCATGGAAGGATTTGGCACAGGCTTTTATGAAGCAATATGGCCACGTAACGGACATAGCTCCAGACAAAATTACATTGCAAAACATGGAGAAAAAGTCAAGTGAGAGCTTGAGACAGTATGCCCAGAGGTGGAGAGAAGTAGCTACACAAGTCCAACCACCCCTCCTAGAAAAAGAAACCGCAATGCTTTTTATCAACACTTTAAATGCCCCATTCATCACCCACATACTGGGAAGTGCCTTAAAAAGTTTTTCAGACATAGTGATGTCTAGGGAGATGATAGAAAATGCAATCAGGAGCAGGAAGATAGACGAGGGGGAAAGCGCCAGGAGATCAGCCCCGAGAAAGAGGGACAACGAGGTAAACAATGTGAGCACGTATAACAAGGGCTATTCAAGCTAGCCAAGGACGTTAACTACTAGCCATCAAGGCCCCCCAAGGCAGGAATCTAATACAAGGCCAAATGCGGAAAGGCTCCAGTTTACGCCCATCCCAATGACATATAGGGAGCTGTACCAGAGTCTATTTGACGCATGTGTGGTATCCCCATTCTACATGAAACCCATGCAACCCCCGTTCCCAAAATGGTATGACGCAAATGCCCAGTGTGAGTACCACGCAGGGATAACGGGGCACTCGATTGAGAACTGTACTGCGTTTAAAAAGTTGATCGAAAGGCTTATTAAAATAGGGGTTGTGAAGTTTGATGAGACGAACGAAGCAGTAAATTGTGTTAATTGAAGGGGGCAGGAGAGTTGCGATTCCTTGAAGAAGTCATCAAAAGCCCGGAAAGTGAGAAATCAGAGCATTAATAGGGAACTGAGAAATAAGTTTTCCAAAAATCTGCCCTTATGTACTTGGGAGTGTTTGAACAACGGGACTGTGAAAGAGACCTGTATTTTTAAAGCTAATCTAGAGTAATATTCAAAACACGCTTGTTGCTTTCAGCCTAGAAGCAATAAGAGTCCTTTTGTGAAATAGGCTTAAGTTCAACGTCTATATTTTCAATGAAAATGCATTTTTATGTCTTACTTTGAGCAAATATTCTTTTATTCATTTATTTCATTCATTTTCATACCACATAAATAATTATTATTAGATTCATTTGTCCTTTGAATATTCTTTCGTACCTACAATAAGTATCCAGATATCAACGACATGAGCGACGTTGCTACTGACCCAGAATCTCCTTTTGAGCAAGATATGTGTCTAGGGGGATCTCAAGACTTTGAAGATGACAAATATTGTAAC
Organism: Gossypium sturtianum; assembly: GCA_025698515.1. Lineage (NCBI taxonomy): Eukaryota > Viridiplantae > Streptophyta > Magnoliopsida > Malvales > Malvaceae > Gossypium > Gossypium sturtianum. The sequence continues at coordinate 111,950,204 of CM046953.1, forward strand.
CTATCTCCTGATTTGTTAAGGATGGTAGAACAAGATGAAACAGATACTACCTTATAAAGCATCATTGTGAGCCTAGAAGAAGAGAGGGAGGTGAAGATTGAAGCCTATCTCACTACAGAGACAAAGCGAAACGTCATTGAGTTATTCCAAGAATTCAAAGATGTTTTCGCCTGATCATATAGGATAAAGAAATCTTAGAAGAGGAACACATGCTAATGGCTTTACAATGGCCAGGCAAATCATGAAGTTCGGGTACTGCTGGTCCACAATAGAAGGGGATTGCATCAGCTATACCAAAAAAATAAAAAATAAAAAAAAATGATTGAGACTCATAAAAATTGTCATCTATGCTTATCGAACGTTTATCAGAACCTCTGCCGGGGCAACGCCTTTCTCATTGGAACAGAAAGGGTTTTGCCCATTGAAGTCAAAATTCTTTCTTCCCGAGCGTGGGCTGAGTCAAAATTGGATGAAACAGAGTAGATCCAATCCCGATCTGATCAGTTGAAACTAATTGAAGAAAGAGACTAAGGGCTATCCTCACGGTCAAGTGTACCAAAGCAAATGATACGAGCTTATAACAAAAAGGATCGCCCTAAAGAATTCCATAAAGGAGACCTAGTTTTGAAAAGGATCCTTCCCATACAAAAAGACTTCTGAGGAAAATGGATGCCAAACTGGGAAGGGCATTGATTTTGACCGAGAGGGATGGCCAGGACTTGCCTAATCCTATGAGTTAAAACTAAGAAGTATTTCAAAGAAAAGGAATATATGAGAAAAGAAAAGAAAAGGAAAAGGAGAGGCCAATGTGAAAACCCGAAAATGGCGCCTTGAGACTAAAGGGGATTTAAGTTGAAAACCCGAAAAGGGCTGCTCAAATTTGGATCAAAGTGGGGCATGCAATAGTCTTGCTATTCCTGAATTAACAATGAAGAAGTATGTTGCGTCTTGGGGGCATCAACAAAGTACTCCGAATCCTATAAACACATATTGAGCTCAAAATGACCCTCAAGAGGTTCGTACAGAGAAGCTCAGGCTACGATATCTGGGGCACCTAGTTTTCATCTTACCCACATTGAATTTGCTATTTTTGATTACTTTATTCTTTTCAAGATACGCTCCCGATAAATTTCATTTGTTATCTTGATTAATTCATTCTCATTTTGTGTTTTCTCAAAATTTGATATCTTGATTAATTTATTCCTTTTCCCTTCCGTTCCATTATTATGATCTTTTTCAAGCATTTTGCATTGAAATAACGATTAGTGGACTAATAATACTTTCATAAAAGGAGTTTCGCATATTACTTTGGAAGCTTCTAAATAATACAAGAACCTGAAACAAGACTGTTGTTTGGAACTCACCAAGCCTAAGGTTTGGAAATATTAGAGAAAGATAATTATCTTTTTGGACTTTTATTGGACAAGACATTTCATCGGTGATACAACCTCGACAAATAACGAGCAATGTCAGCCCAAGTGAACAAGGGGATCATTCTCGGGAAAAGAAAAATGAACTTTGCATTCATGCAAATATCAGGCACATACATCTGGTCATTATACCCAGCGAATGGTATAGCAGATCAAATTGATTGAAAATGATACAAATCTTATACCTCGGAGTTACAGCAGGATGGATGGAAGAAACCAAATGTCATTCTCCTAGAGTTGCAGTAGGAGGTACAAACTTCATGTTCCAGAAGGTACAGTGGAAGGGACTCTGAAATTACAGCGGGGCAAGCTTGCTGAGCAAAACATGATTGTTTCTTTGGGTTTTCCGTCAAGAATACCAGCTGAACAAAATGGCAGCATAATACGTCAGTAATGATGCCTTGAGGGACAATGAGCGATGACACCTTAAACATTTAAAAATGGATCATTCTTATGAAATTCTACACATTTAGTTAGGAGCATTTGATTCATTCCAATCATTGCATCCTAATTATCATACGAGGGATTATTCTCATGACATTCTGCATTCATGCAAATGTCGTCTATAATACATTTAGTTAGGAGCATTAGATTCATTACGATCATAGCATCCTAGTCATTTAACATAAGCATAAGAAATCAAGTCTACAGGACATGTCCCCCAGAGGACGGGGTAGCAATATCAAAGATTACAGATCTTGTCTCCCTAAGTAGTAGTGGAGCAGATCAAAGACGGCGAATCTCATCTCCATGAAGCAGCAGAGTAGATTTAAGCCACCAACCTCATCTCCTTGAAGATATAGTGGAGCAGGTTGAAATTACCAATTTTTATTCCCTTGAAAGTTTCAGTAGAGAAGATCGAAGCTACAAAGCTCTTCTCCCTGAATTCTTATCCCTTTGAGATTCCAACGGAGTAGGTCGAAGCTACAAATCCCTTCTCCTAGAAATCATCATTTCCTTGAAGTTTCAGTAGAGAAGATCGAAGCTACAAATCTCTTCTCTTTGAATTCTTATTTCCTTAAAAACTTCAGTAGAGTAGGTCGAAGCTACAAATCCCTTCTCCCTGAAATTACATTGAGGATCAATTCTCATCTCCTTGAAGTTCCAGCGGAGTAGGTCGAAGCTACAAATCCTTTCCCCCTGAGATTACATTAGAGCCACAATTCTTACTTCTTTGAAGTTCCAGCGGAGTAGATCGAAGCTACAAATATCTTCTCCCTGAAATTACATTGGAGTGATTAAAGCCACAAACCTTATCTCCCTGAAGTTGCAGTGGAGCAGGTTGAAGATACAAGTCTTATCTCCCTGAAGTGCAAAGTGGAGTAGATCAAGACAATGAGATCTTATTTTTCCGAAGTTGCGATGGGAGCAGATTGAAGCTAATTTATGGATCTTATCTCTCTGAAGTTGCAGTAGAGCAGACCAAAACAAATCTTATCTCCCTGAAGTTACAGTGGAGCAGACTGAAGACAGTTAATCCTATCTCTCTGAAGTTGCAGTGGAGCGGATTAAAACGACGAATCCTATATCTCTGAAGTTGCAGTAGATTGGAACGAAAAAGTCTTATCTCCCTGAAGTTGCAGTGGAATAGATCGAAGATGGCGGATCTTATCTTCCTGAAGTTGCAGTGAAGCAGATTGAAGCCATAAACCTTATCCCCCTGAAGTTGCAGTGGGGCAGGTTGAAGCTATGAATCTTATTTCCCTGAAGTTGTAGTGAAACAGATCGAAGCTATAAATCACAGATCTTACCTCTCTCTAGAGGCGATATCAAAATAAACCTTATCTCCCTGAAGTTGCAGTGGAGCAGGTTGAAGATAAAAGTCTTATCTCCCTGAAGTTGCAGCGGAGCAAACTGAAGATAGCAAGTTTTATCTCTCTGAAGTTGCAGTAGAGTAGATTGAAGCCACAAACCTTATCCCCCTGAGGTTGCAGTGGGGTAGGTTGAAATTACGGTTCTTAAAGTTGCAGTGGACTGAAATGAAGCTACCTGAGGAAGAGCACCAAATAAGTCAAGATTCAGTGAGACCGGGCAAAATTGGTCCTTTTTAAAGTCATTGCTCCATTCCCATTACACGACAATGAGCAAAGAGGGGCAGCTGTAATAGGCCATTTTTGGCCCGGGTCAATGAAACACAATAAGCCCAAAAAAATAAAAAAATAAAACAATCCAAATAAATGTCAAGTTACAACAGACAAACACAGCCCAAATTTAAACAGACTCGAAGCCCAAAAATTAAACCAGCCCAACAAGCCCACTTAGCTGAACTAGGGTTTCAGAAAAGCTGAAACCCTAGCCTACCCTTAGCGCCGCAGCCGCCTCTGCCATTGGCCACCGCACGTCTGCCTCTACCACCCGCGCCTGACACCTACAAGAGCACGAAACCAACACCACAAAACAAGGAAGAAAACAACAAAAATAACAGAAGAAACAAGGAAGAAAAAACAAAGGCTAACAGAAAACAAAAACGAATCAGTAAATTGGTTATATAAACCAAAGCAAACTGATTTTGTATCTTCTTCCTTTTTTTTAAAAAAAAAAACTATCATCAATCGAAAAACAAGAGAAATTTTAGAAGGTTGATTTTCGTCCTTCCATTTGTATTTTCAGTCTTTTAATACTGATACTCTTATTATTTTACTCTTTTTTTTTTCTTTTGAAATCTTTATGAACTAAATCGAAAGGAAAGGGGAGGAGCCTTACCGGAGTCCCCACGGTCGCGGCGTCGAAGCGTTTTCCCTCCGTCGTCGGAGTTCGGCCTGAAAAGGGGGTCGAAGGCCCCTTTTCTTTCGTTCTAAAGGCGCTGAAAGTTGAGGCCTTCAGGGGGTTTTCAACCAGAGCCACAGGGCCCATTTGCGCCCTTCGTCGGCCGCCAGATTTAACGGCATTGCGGCGAATAGAGAAACCCTAGAAGAGAATGGGGGGAGGCTTTGATTTTTTTTTCTCCAGAAACACTCAAAATGAGTGTAAATTTTTTTTTTCTGATTTTAAATTATAACAGGAAACGGCTCCGTTCGAAGAGGAAGTGACCCGCGCATCAACCCGACCCATGCACTGGGTCCGCGTGTTTATGTCCTAAAGGGCAATTTGCGCGCTTGGTCCCTCCAGTTTTCGTTGACATTCGATTAAATCTTATTTTTATTTCTTGTATATTTCTTAATTGGTCCTTAGAATTTGTGCGCCATTTCGATTTGGTCCGAACTTAAACGCAGTGCATAAAGGCCATGGGATATTTTCCCATTCGGTCCTCTTTGTTTTTCCGCGTGTCCAATCGGGCCCTAATTCGTTTTATTTTTTAAAAAATTCAATTTTATTTCCATTCTGTTTTAGTCCCTAATCTATTGGATTTTAACCTTTTTTAGTTTGTTATTTATCTATTCATTTGAATATTTTATACATTATTTATTTTAAAACCTTTTTATTATTTTAAATTGATTCATATATTATTTCCTTTAAAGTTTTTATTATGTATTATTGACTTAAAATTGTTTTGTTACTTATTTTAAGTTGTTTTAGGTATTATCCTTTTTTATATTATTTATTTCATTGTTCTTGGATTATTAATGCTAGTATTTAAATAGTATATATTGCTTGATTATTGCCATTGTGTATTCTTTTAATTCGTTTATTTCATACCTTTTGTATTATTGTCATTCACTCGTATTATATTGTGTTTATATATACTTGTCCCATGCTCATTATCATATTCTTATGTCATCGCATCGTGAATTAAACCCCAATGTATTTATCCAAAATAGATCGTTTTATTTTACCTTGAACAAAAAGAATTTTTTTTCAAAATAAGGTAATATTTCGCGTTTTGGAGATTCGAGAAAATCATGCCCTAACTTGCTGGGTTTCGATTATTCTCGTTCAGACTAAATAACAAAATATCCTTTTAAAACAAAATACAAGTTTAAAATAAAAAGCTTATTCTTGAGAGTTCAAAGTGTTGTGCCTTAACTTATTGGGTGTGACGTTTTGTTACCTCGAGATAAGAATTTCTAAAAAAAAAATACAATATTCCGTATTTAGAAATTCGAGTGATCGTGCCCTAACTTATTGGGTTTCGGTTTTCCTCGTTTAATCTAAATAACCGAGTATTCTTTTAATTAAAATACACGTGCTTTTAAATAAAAGGCAGGCTTATTCTCAAGGATTCAGGGTGCCGTGTCCTAACTTACTGGATGTGGCATTTCGTTGCCTCGAGATGAGACGGTCTTTAATGATTATTCCAACTCATTCAAGTTTTTAGTAAAATTAACACTAATAAAAAGGATCGTATTTTAAACGCGTTCTCGGTTTTCAACTTTCAGCATTAAGATACTAATTAATTAATTCGGTACCAATTTTGGACGTGACGAGGGTGCTAATCCTTCCTCGCACGTAACCGACTCCCAAACCCGTTTTCTCAAATTTCGTAGACCAAAAACACCGTTTTAGTAAACCAAAACGTTTTATTAAAACAAAGGTGATCCGATCAAACCTAATAGAGATCGGTGGCGACTCCCACTTTTTATTTTCGTTTGCAAAACCAAAGTCGATTCCCCTTTTCAAGAAAATGGTTTCGACAATATGCAAGACTAGCTGCAGGCGCAGATGCTAGAACAATTGGCCAAAATTCAACAAGACATGAGAGATCAGATGCTAGAATCCCAAAGAAGTATGATGAGCCAATTAACGCAACTACTAGCCAGAGGGCTTGAAAAGGGGAAAGGACCAGTGGTCAACAGTGGGGATGATAATGAAGACCCCCTCTATCCCCCAGGTTTTACTCCAATAAGCGTTCAGACCCAACCAGACGCGCATCTGCATGGGGTACCCGTCACTATCAGACCCCAAAAATATCAGGCCGGTACCTCGGCACCAATGAACTATCCGACAGGCTCATGTTCAAATACGGGGGACAATCCAACCAATCTTGTAGTTCCTGATCTAGACGAAATGACAAAAATAGAAAAAGCAAGGGTGGAACTACCAAAATAACTCGAAGATCGGTACAGGTGGTTGGATGAATTCCAAGTCGGTCACTGTAGGCCAGTCGAGGGTCGTAACCACTAGCTATCAAGACCCTTCAAGGCAAGAATCCAATTCGAGGCCAAACACAGAAAGACTCCAGTTTACACCCATCCCGATGACATATAGGGAGCTGTATCAGAATCTGTTTGATGCGCATGTGGTATCTTCGTTCTACTCGGAACCAATGCAACCTCCTTTCCCGAAATGGTATGATACGAATGCCCAATACGAGTACCACGCGGGAATAACAGGACACTCAATTGAAAACTGTACTACATTTAAAAAGTTAATCGAAAGACTCATCAAAATGGGTATTATGAAGTTCGATGATCCATCTGGTGCAGAAAATCCGTTACCCAGTCATTCAGACTCAGGGGTAAACGCGATAATTGAGAGTGGAGGAAAGAGAACCAAAAACCAATGTTGCAGAAGTAAAAACCCCACTGAAATGGTTTTGAAACAAATGATAGACATGGGATTAATCAGTCAGAATTTGGAGAAGATACCAGAAGGGATGAGGAGCTACTGTGAGTTCCACGTTGAAGAAGGACATGAAATCTAGGAATGCACTGAATTCAAAGCTTTGGTGCAGAGTCTAATAGATAATAAAGAGTTGGGATTCCTTGAAGAAGTCAAAAGCCCGGAAGGAATATCGGGGAATCTGAACATTAATGCCGTATCTGAAGAGGGAATCGGGGAATAGAATTTTCCAAGCGTCTGCCCTTACATACTTGGGAGTGTTTTGAACAATGGGACTGTGGAAGAGATCCCTGTATTTTTTAGAGCTAATTTAGAGTAATATTCAAAACATGCTTGTTACTTTAAGCCTAGAAGCAATAAGAATCATTTCGTGAAATAGGCTCATGTCCAACACCTTTATTTTCAATAAAAAAATGCATTTTTGTGTCTCACTTTGAGCAAATATTCTTTTATTCCTTCATTTCATTCATGTTCATACCATATAAATAATTATTCTTAGATTCATTTGTTCTTTGAATATTCCTTCGTACCTACAACAGGTCTCCAGATATCAACGACATGAGTAACGTTGTGTAACACCCCCTACCCGTATTTGATATCAGAATAGAGTACGAGGCATTACCGGAGTTTCTGATTTTTTTTTTTAATAATAGATTCATGCATATTATAAGATAACTTTAACACATACCAAAACAAGATTTATTAGCCATACCAATGGCTAACCTTACATTCATTTCATATTAACATCTACTTTATTAGCTTATACATGCCATTGTTTTCCAAAATAAAGTTTCTTTATATACCGAAATCTTGAGGTTGATAGTGTGATATGTCTCCATTGAATCCGACCTCCGAGCTCTTAACACTACAAAAGCAGGGAAAAGAAGCAGGATAAGCACTTCGTGCTTAGTAAGCCCATGTAACAAGAATTATACTTACCTAATATTTTCAATACAATATAATAAACATTCATATATCCATTCAATACGTTATTACCCTATCATGCACAAACTCAACATTCAAGTTAGCCCAATAATTTCCATGAATCAATAATTTATACCATGATTGATGAGCTCATCAATACCATGATTTCCATTTCCTTGTTATTTTTCCATATTTATCCCGTTGGATTCCTCGGAATTTCGATGAATTTTCAGATGTACACTTTTGTGTACAAATCCGGGTCCGTCAATTCACATTCATGTGCGCACATTTCCATTTCGAGAGAGCACACTCCCGCGAACCTCATCTTTACAAAGTGGGATTACAGTCAAAGCTAAATCTGTAATATAAACTCATAGAGTATTGTCGGGATTACAGTCGAGGCTAAATCCCCTGCAACGACAATTACTCTAATGAGCTTGGATCTGAATTACCAATCCAGGCTAAATTCAGACCCTAATTCGGATTACCCGTCCGGGCTAAATCCATTTTCCACATATTCTTCGGGAGGGCTATATCAGGATAGGATCACCCGTCGGGCTAGATCCTTTTACCGTCAATTCCTTTTCAGAGATCCATCGAATTTTCCTTTCATTCAACGGGATTTCTTCCTTTTTATCAAATATATCAATGTTTCGTCAACTTTCATACAATGAACATTCAAATTATATTTATATCAATAACATACATTTCAAACATTTAAGAATATAATTCAAGTTACACGAACTTACCTCGATACTAGTTCGTTTACAAAATCTACTAATCCGGGAATTTTTCCTTTCCTCGATCTAGCTTCGTATTTGAGTTTTCCAGATCTAAATAAATAAATTCAATCATCAATTCAATACATTTCATGTTCTCATGTAGCATTTTCTATAATTCTATTATTATTCTTAGTTTGTTCAAATCTGTCTACTTGAGTCATAGTCACTAAATTATTTATTTCTCGAACTACAGAACTCCAAATGAAGAACCGTTAATTTTCCCTGAAACTAGACTCACATATCTTCTTCCCATAAAAGTTTCAGAATTTTTGGTTTAGCCAATAAGTACAGTTTATTCTTTAAAGTCACCCCTGTTCTGCTGTTTGACAGTTCTGACCCTTCTTTACTAAAAATTAATTATCTCTTCATACAGGATTCAGATGATGTTCTAGTTTATTTCTATTGAAAATATACTCATTCAGTATTCTAAACATATAAATTTAATCCCCTAATTATTTTTCTTCAAATTTTTGATGATTTTCTAAAGTAAAAACAGGGGAACCCGAATTCATTCTGAACCAGTCTTATAAAAATATAAATATCTCAAAATACAGAATTTCTTTTCTTTCCCTATTTCTTTCATATGAAAATAGACTCAATAAGATTTAATTTCATATCTCAATCAACTTCTAATTCCACTTATACGATTTTTGGTGAATTTTCAAACTTACTCTACTGCTGCTGTCCCAAAACTGTTTTCTTATAGCTTGTTTTGCAATTAAGTCCTTTATCAAATTCTAACTTCAAATTCTTTCAATTAAACCACTAATTCATCATTTTGTTCATCATATGCTATATTCAAAAACTCTAAAACTTCAAAAACTTCAACTTAAATTCATCAAAACTTTGTTCTAAAACTTATAAAGCATCAAAATTAAAAGAAAAGGACTAAATTAACTTATCAAATTAAACTCCAAGCTTCAAATTTTCAATTTTCCCTTTTTTCTTTCTTTTCTCTTCTTCTTCCTTTCCTTCACGTTTGCTCTCTGTTCTTCTTTTTGTTTTATGCTTTTGTTTCTTTTCTCCTTTCCTTTTTATAATATATCTTATTATTAATTTATAATAATAATTATCTTTATAAAAATCTCAGATTTTTATACAATACACCGCCTCAACTTTACAAAATGGCATAATTGCCATTTTGGTCCTTTATACTTTCTTTTAATCTATAATTAAACTTTTACACCTTTTTCAATTTAGTCTTTTTTCATTTAATTACCTACCCAAACGTTAAAATTTTCTAACGAAATTTTAATACCACATTACTAACATTTTATAAATATTTATAAAAATATTTCCTATCATATAAATATTTATGCAAATATATTAAAATAAATTTCTCTTTAAATCAGATTTATGGTTGCGAAACCATTGTTCCGATAACCTTGAATTTAGGCCATTACAACTCTCCCCCCCTTTTAAGGATTTTCGTCCTCGAAAATCTTACCAGTAAAGAGGTTTGGATATTGTTTCCTCATTGCCTCCTCCGGTTCCCATGTCGCTTCCTCAATCCCGTGTTTTTGCCACAATACTTTCACCAAATTTATTTTTTTATTTCTAAGCTCCTTTGTTTCTCGTGCCAATATCTTGATCGGTTCTTCACTGTAACTCATATCCGGTTGAATCTCCACTTCTATCGGAGAAATAACATGTGAAGGATCTGACCGATATCGTCGTAGCATAGACACATGAAAAACATTATGGATTCTATCAAGTTCTGGTGGTAATGCCAACCGATAAGCGACCGGTCCAATTCTTTCTATGATCTCATATGGCCCGATAAATCTTGGACTCAATTTACCCTTTCGACCGAACCGGAGAACTTTCTTCCAAGGAGACACTTTTAGAAATACCTTATCACCGACCTGAAATTCAATCTCTTTTCGTTTAAGATCGGCATATGATTTTTTTCGGATCGAAAGTGCTTTTAAACTATCCGAATAACCTTTACCTTTTCTTCTGTTTCTCGGATTAAATCAACCCCATGTATCTTCTTTTCACTGAGCTCTGTCCAATATAACGGTGTTCTACATTTTCTACCATACAAAGCTTCATACGGAGCCATTTTAATACTGGACTGATAACTGTTATTGTAAGCAAATTCAATCAAAGGTAGATACCTCTCCCAATTACCTTCAAACTCTAGTGTACAACATCGGAGCATGTCTTCCAATACTTGAATTACACGCTCAGATTGGCCATCTGTCTGAGGATGAAATGCAGTACTGAAATACAACTGAGTACCCAAAACTTCTTGCAATTTATCCCAGAAACGAGACGTAAATCGGGGATCTCTATCTGATATAATGGAGACAGACACTCCATGTAGCCTGATAATCTCAGATATGTACAGTTCAGCCAGTTTATCTAAAGAATAATCCATACGTACCGGAATAAAGTGTGCTGATTTTGTCAATCGGTCGACAATCACCCAAATAGCATCCTTTTTCCTCAGAGACAACGGTAATCCCGATACAAAATCCATAGTGATTCTTTCCCATTTCCATTCCGGTATAGTAATTGGCTGAAGTAACCCCGAGGGTACCTGATGTTCTGCTTTGACCTGTTGACATATCAAACATCTTGATACAAACTCAGAAATATCACGTTTCATACGCCACCAAGTACATCTTCTTCAAATCATTATACATTTTATTACTTCCGGATGTCTGGACATAGTACCTTTGTGAGCCTCGTGTAAAATCTTACGTATGAGCTCGAATTCTTGGGTACACATACCCTACCTCGAATAATAAACAATCATCTACCCCAACTTGAAATTGAGAATCGATGACGACTCACATTGTGCCCGTTTAACTGTAACTTCTCATCATTCTTCCGAGCTTCACATATTTGATGTAGAAATGTCGGTTTAGCTCTCAATTCAGCTATGATTATACCATCATCAGTCAGTGACAACCGAGTATTCATAACTCATAAAGCAAACAGAGATTTTCGACTCAAAGCATCAGCCACAACATTAGCCTTACCCGGATGATAATCAATAATCAAATCATAGTCCTTTATCAGTTCAAGCCACCTGCGCTGTCTCAAATTCAAATCTTTCTGTGTCATCAAATATTTCAAGCTTTTATGATCAGTATAAATATGACATTTCTCACCGTACAGATAATGCCGCCATATCTTTAGTGCAAATACAATAGCAGCTAATTCAAGATCATGTACCGGGTAATTTCTTTCATGTGGTTTAAGTTGTCTTGAAGCATAGGCTATTACTTTACCTTCTTGCATCAAGACACAACCTAAACCATTTAATGAGGCATCACTGTAAATAACAAATTCCTTACCCGGTTCAGTCTGCACTAATACTGGTGCTTTCGTTAGTAGATCTTTCAATCGGTTGAAACTCACGACATTCATCGATCCACTCGAACTTTACATCTTTCTCGCAATAATCGAGTCATCGGAGAAGCTAAAATAGAGAATCCTGTACAAATCTCCGATAATAACCGGCTAAACCCAAGAAACTTCTAACTTCGAATCTGATCTTGGTGGACTCCAATTGACAATACCGAGATTTTACTTGGATCTACCCCGATGCCTTCAATGGATACAATATGTCCAAGAAAACCCACTTCTCGAAGCCAAAATTCACATTTACTGAATTTAGCATATAACTGCTTTTCTCGTAAAATTTGCAAACACGTTCTCAAATGTTCTCGCATGTTCTTCTTCATCTCGAGAATAAACCAAAATATCATCAATGAAAACTACCACAAACCTATCTAAGTACGGTGCGAATATCCGATTCATCAAATCCATAAATACCGCAGTGCATTAGTCAACCCAAACGGCATAACTAGAAACTCATAATGCCCGTACCTGGTTCTGAAAGCTGTCTTTGGCACATCTCGCTCCTTTACTCATAACTGATAGTAGCCCGATCGGAGATCAATCTTTGAAAATCTGATAGCACCTTTTCGGTGATCAAATAAATCATCAATGGGGCAACGGATACTTATTCTTTATGGTTACCTTATTGAGCTGCCGATAGTCAATACACAATCTCAAAGACCCATCTTTCTTTTTTACAAACAGAACCAGAGCACCCCAAGGTGACTGACTCGGTCGGACAAAACCTCTATCAACAAGTTCCTGTAACTGTGTCTTTAATTCCTTTAATTCTGTAGGAGCCATTTGGTACGGAGCTATGGAAATCGGAGTAGTTCCCGGAATCAAATCTATAGAAAATTCCACTTTCCTTTCTGGTGGCAACCCTGGTAACTCTTCTGGAAACACATCAGAAAATTCGCATACCAATAGCACTGCTTGAATCTTCGACTCAGATACCTTGGTATCTAATACATAAGCAAGAAAAGCATCATACCCCTTTTTGACATACCTCTGAGCAGTAATAACTGAAATCACATCAGATAGTCCCTCTGTCTGATCAGATTTAACCCGAAGTAATTCACCATTCTGACACTTCAATACAATATATTTTTGTTTACAGTTTACTACTGCATCATGCTGAGTTAACCAATCCATACCCAATATCACATCAAACTCATCAAATGGCAGTAACATCAAATCAGCCAGGAAACAATATCCTCTTACCATCAGTGGATAATTTTTACAAATTTTATCCACCAAAATAGATTGGCCAAAGGGGTTCGAGACTTTAACCACAAATTCAGTAGGTTTAACAGATAAATCTTTAACGCATGTAAGTTTTACACATATATATGAATGCGTAGAACCAGGATCAATTAATGCAGTAATATCAGTTTCAAGTAAAGAAAATGTACCAGTAATAACATCGGGTGCTGAGGCATCTTCTCTGGTACGAATGACATATGTCCTAGGAGGCGCTCGTGTCTCAGGCCTACTTGCAGTATCTTTTGTAGCTCCTCGACTACCACTGACATTACCGGATGGTCGAGATAGTCTACCCCTCAAAGATGGATTACTTGGCTTCGATATATATTCAGCTTCTTTTTCACTTCTTTACGGACAATCTACGAGGAAATGGTCAAAAGAACCACATCGGTAACAAGCTCGCTCTTAAATCGACATTCACCAAAATGAGCTTTATTACAATACCGACATCTCGATGTAGGGTACCAACACTACCAACACTGGTCAGCGATGGAGTGGAAGGTCTTGGATTAGTCTTATTTGTGAACCTCGCTCTCTGTCCAAATATCCATGGGTGAGGTAGAACGATCCACAGTACTTCTTCAATTTCTTTGGAGCGGCGAGATTTTCCCATTGGTCTTTTACTAAAAATCCGAGCTTCCTCTCACTGTTTCTTTTCTTTGCTCCATTCTTACGCTTTATAAGCTCGCTCTGCGATGTAGCAAACTCTCGAATTTCAAGAATTCCAATAAGCGACTTAATTTCTTCATTCAACCCTTCTTCGAATCGTTTACACATTTCAGCTTCCGACTGTACCCATTCTCGAGCATATTTACTCAACCGAACAAATTCTCTTTCATACTCAGATACTGATCTATTGCCCTATTTCAGCTCAAGAAATTCTTTTCTTTTCTGATCAAGGAATCTCTGATTGATATATTTCTTTTTGAACTCGGTCTGAAAGAATTCCTATGTAATTTCTTCTTTCGGAACAACTGAAGCTTTAGTATTCCACCAATGGTAAGCTGTGTCTTTTAACAGTGAAACGGCACATTTCAAACATTCTTCTGGCGTGCAAGATAATTCCTCCAAAACCCGAGTAGTATTTTCTAACCAAAATTCAGCTCGTTCGGGATCATCATCAATCGCTTTGCTCAAATTCTTCTACCCCATATTTTGATTTTATCAACCGAGCTTTCCCTTTCTACGACAGATTCGATGCACTGTACCTGTGGAATCTCGGGAACCAGGTGGAGGAACAGGAGGGGAACTTGAGTTTGTTGCCTTTGTAGGGTTAATTCTTATGTCTTTGGGTAAACCATTCATTCATCATTTGAAAGAAGGCTATTTTTGCCTCCTCCCCTTGACCCTCTATACTGGGCCTCATCTGCTAGTTTCTTCTCTTTGTCTTTGAAAGCGGAGCATGACTCCCGACTTCCTCAGTTGAGCTCGGTCGGATGACATTACTATAAGGAAAACACAATTTAAATGGTCAGGAGATATCACACTATCAAAAATAATTTAAATGGCATGTATAACTAATCCGTATTTGCTATATTGGTCCTAGAACCGGCTAAACCGTAGCTCTGATACCAATAAATGTAACACCCCCTACCCGTATTCGATATCAGAATAGAGTACGAGGCATTACCGGAGTTTCTGAATTTTTTTTTTAATAATAGATTCATGCATATTATAAGATAACTTTAATACATACCAAAACAAGATTTATTAGCCATACCAATGGCTAACCTTACATTCATTTCATATTAACATCTACTTTATTAGCTTATACATGCCATTGTTTTCCAAAATAAAGTTTCTTTATATACCGAAATCTTGAGGTTGATAGTGTGATATGTCTCCGATGAATCCGACCTCGAGCTCTTAACACTACAAAGCAGGGGAAAAAGAAGCAGGATAAGCACTTCGTGCTTAGTAAGCCCATGTAACAAGAATTATACTTACCTAATATTTTCAATACAATATAATAAACATTCATATATCCATTCAATACGTTATTACCCTATCATGCACAAACTCAACATTCAAGTTAGCCCAATAATTTCCATGAATCAATAATTTATACCATGATTGATGAGCTCATCAATACCATGATTTCCATTTCCTTGTTATTTTTCCATATTTATCCCGTTGGATTACTCAGAATTTCGATGGATTTTCAGATGTACACTTTTGTGTACAAATCCGGGTCCATCAATTCACATTCATGTGCGCACATTTCCATTTGAGAGAGCACACTCCCGCGAACCTCATCTTTACGGTGGGATTACGGTCGGGCTAAATCACTGTAATATAAACTCATAGAGTATTGTCGGGATTACAGTCCAGGCTAAATCCTGCAGCGACAATTACTCTAATGAGCTTGGATCGAATTACAGTCCAGGCTAAATTGAGGACCTAATTCGGATTACCCGTCGGGCTAAATCCATTTTCCACATATTCTTCGGAGGGCTATATCGAGGATAGGATCACCCGTCCGGGCTAGATCCTTTTTACCGTCAATTCCTTTTCAGAGATCCATCGAATTTTCCTTTCATTCAACCGGGATTTCTTCCCCTTTTTATCAAATATATCAATGTTTCGTCAACTTTCATACAATGAACATTCAAATTATATTTATATCAATAACATACATTTCAAACATTTAAGAATATAATTCAAGTTACACGAACTTACCTCGATACTAGTTCGTTTACAAAATCTACTAATCCGGGACTTTTTCCTTTCCTCGATCTAGCCGTATTTGAGTTTTCCGGATCTAAATAAATAAATTCAATCATCAATTCAATACATTTCATGTTCTCATGTAGCATTTTCTATAATTCTATTATTATTCTTAGTTTGTTCAAATCTGTCTACTTGAGTCATAGTCACTAAATTATTTATTTCTCGAACTACAGAACTCCAAATGAAGAACCGTTAATTTTCCCTGAAACTAGACTCACATATCTTCTTCCCATAAAAGTTTCAGAATTTTTGGTTTAGCCAATAAGTACAGTTTATTCTTTAAAGTCACCCCTGTTCTGCTGTTTGACAGTTCTGACCCTTCTTTACTAAAAATTAATTATCTCTTCATACAGGATTCAGATGATGTTCTAGTTTATTTCTATTGAAAATAGACTCATTCAGGATTCTAAACATATAAATTTAATCCCCTAATTATTTTTCTTCAAATTTTTGATGATTTTCTAAAGTAAAAACAGGGGAACCCAAATTCATTCTGAACCAGTCTTACAAAAATATAAATATCTCAAAATACAGAATTTCTTTTCTTTCCCTATTTCTTTCATATGAAAATAGACTCAATAAGCTTTAATTTAATATCTCAATCAACTTCTAATTCCACTTATAAAATTTTTGGTGAATTTTCAAACTTACTCTACTGCTGCTGTCCCAAAACTGTTTTCTTATAGCTTGTTTTGCAATTAAGTCCTTTATCAAATTCTAACTTCAAATTCTTTCAATTAAACCACTAATTCATCATTTTGTTCATCATATGCTATATTCAAAAACTCTAAAACTTCAAAAACTTCAACTTAAATTCATCAAAACTTTGTTCTAAAACTTATAAAGCATCAAAATTAAAAGAAAATGACTAAATTAACTTACCAAATTAAACTCCAAGCTTCAAATTTTCAATTTTCCCTTTTTTTTTTTCTTTTCTCTTCTTCTTCCTTTCCTTCACGTTTGCTCTCTGTTCTTCTTTTTGTTTTATGCTTTTGTTTCTTTTCTCCTTTCCTTTTTATAATATATCTTATTATTAATTTATAATAATAATTATCTTTATAAAAATCTCAGATTTTTATACAATACACCGCCTCAACTTTACAAAATGGCATAATTTTCATTTTGGTCCTTTATACTTTCTTTTAATCTATAATTAAACTTTTACACCTTTTTCAATTTAGTCTTTTTTCATTTAATTACCTACCCAAACGTTAAAATTTTCTAACGAAATTTTAATACCACATTACTAACATTTTATAAATATTTATAAAAATATTTCCTATCATATAAATATTTATGCAAATATATTAAAATAAATTTCTCTTTAAATCGGATTTATGGTTGCGAAACCATTGTTCCGATAACCTTGAATTTAGGCCATTACACGTTGCTACTGACTCAGAATCTCCTTTTGAGCAAGATATGTGTCTAGAGGGATCTCAGGACTTTGAAGACGACAGAGATTGTAACCTATCTCCTGATTTGTTAAGGATGGTAGAACAAGATGAAAAACAAATCCTACATTACAAAGAGTCATTGGACATTGTGAGCCTAGGAGAAGAGAAAGAGGTGAAGATCGGAGCCTGTATCACCACAGAGACAAAGCGAGATGTCATTGAGTTATTCCAAGAATTCAAAAATGTTGTCGCATGATCGTATCAAGATATGCCTGGGCTACTAAGATGTGTGAATGCTTTTAAGGCTAAGAAAATCTTAGAAGAGGCCCATAAGGGTGTCTGAAGAACACATGCTAATGGTTTTACAATGGCCAGGCAAATCATAAGGTTCGGGTACTACTGGTCCACCATGGAAGGGGATTGCATCAGTTATACCAAGAAATGCCGTAAGTGCCAAATTTATTGAGATAAGATTCATGTGCCTCCTTCATCTCTTCATGTTATGACTTTTCCATGGACTTTTTCTATGTGGGGCATGGATGTTGTTGGATCGATCTCGTCAAAAGCTTCTAGCAGGCATCGATTCACCTTTGTGGTCATCAATTACTTCACTAAGTGGGTGAAAGTTGCTTCATATGCCAATGTCACAAAGTTGACAGTCAGCAAATTCTTGAGAAAAAAAGGAAATCATATGTCGGTATAGAATGCCAAAAAGGATCATATCTGGCAATGCACTAAATTTGAACAACAGCACGATATCAGAAGTTTGCAGTCTGTTCAAGATTAACATCACATCGCCCCAAAATGAACGGTGCAGTGGAGGCAACCTAAAATAATAATAATAATAATAAACAAAAAAAGAGATCGTAAGGAAACTGATTGAGACTCATAAAGATTAGCCTGAGAAATTACCATCTATGCTCATCGAACATCTGTCAGGACCTCCACCGGGGCAACACCTTTCTCATCGAAGTTGAGATTCCTTCCCTTTGAGTCTTGTCAGAGATGAAGTTGGATGAAGCAGAATGGATCCAATCTCAGTATGATCAGCTAAATTTGATCAAAGAGAAGAGGTTGAAAGTTATCCGTCATGGTCAAATATGCCAAAAAAGCGAATGATGCGAGCTTACAACAAAAAGGTTCGTCCCAGAGAATTCCGTGAGGAGCACTTAGTTTTGAAAAATATCCTTCATATACAAAAGGACTTTAGAGGAAGGTGGATGTCGAATTAGGAAAGACCTTATGTGGTAAAGAAGGCCTTCTCTAAAAAAGCGTTGATTTTAACCGAGATGGATGGCAAGAACCTGCCTAATCCCATAAATTCAGATTCAGTCAAGAAGTACTTCACTTAAAAACACAAAAAAAAGGAAAAAAAAGGAAAAGAAAAAGGAAAGGCCAAGGCGAAAACCCGCAAAGGGCGCCTTGAGACCAAAGGGGTTTTGAATTGAAAACCCGTAAAGGACAATTCAAATTTTGATAAAAAATGGGGCATGCGGTAGTCTCGCTTTCTCCGAATTAACAAGAAGGAGAGATGTTACGTCTTGGGGCATCAACAGAGTACTCTAGATTCCCTAAACACATATTGAGCTCAAAAAGGGTCCTCGAGAAGTTTGTGCAGAAAAGCTCATGCTGCAATATTTGGGGCACCTATTTTCCTCACCTATTTTGTATTCCAGTAATGTTTGCTTTGTTTGATTAATCCATTCTTCTCAGATTTTGTTCCTGATAAATTTCAGTTTTGTCCATCATTGTGATCTTTTTCAAGCATTTTGCATTGAAATAACGATTAATGGACTAATAATACCTTCACAAAAGGAGTTCTGCATATTACTCTGAAAGTTTCTAAATAGTACAAGAACCTAAAACAGGATTATTATTTAGAACTCACCAAACCTAAGGGTTGGAAATATTTGAGAAAGAAGAGCCCAAACTGTGATTATTTCTTCGGGTTTCCTGTCGAAGATACCAGCTGAGCAAGAAGGCAGCGTAATACGTAAGTGATAAAACCTCGATGAACAACGAGCAATGTCAACCCAAGCATTAAAAGGGGATCATTCTTGAAAAAAATGGCATTCTGCATTCATGCAAATATCATGCATACACATCTGGTCATGTTACCCAGAGAATGGTGTAACAGATCAATTGATTGAAGAAGTTACAAATCCTATACCCTTGAGTTGCAGTGGGATGGATTGAAGAAGATACAGATCCTATACCCATGAATTGTAGTGGGATGGATTGAAGAAGATACAAATTCTATACCCCTGAGTTGCAGTGGGATAGAATGAAGATGATACAATCCCTATCTCCCTGAAGTTGCAGTGGAGCAGGATAAAAATACACAAACCTTATCTCTCTAAAGTTGCAGTGGAGCAGGTTAAAATTACCAACTCTTAGCTCATTGAAGTTCCAGCGGAGTAGATCGAAGCTACAAATCTCTTCTCCCTGAAATTACATTAGAGCGGATCGAAGCCACAATCCTTATCTCTCTAAAGTTGTAGTGGAGCAGGATAAAAATGCACAAACCTTATCTCCCTGAAGTTGCAGTGGAGCAGGTTGAAATTACCAATTCTTATCTCCTTGAAGTTCCAGCGGAGTAGATCGAAGCTACAAATCTCTTCTCCCTGAAATTACATTGGAGCAGATTGAAGCTACCAGCCTTATCTCATTGAAGGTCCAACGGAGTAGATCGAAGCTACAAATCTCTTCTCCCTAAAATTACAATGGAGCAGATCGAAGATAGCGAATCTTATTTCCCTAACGTTGCAGTGGAACAGATTAAAGCTACAAATTATGGCGAATCTTATCTCCCTAAAGTTGTAGTGGAGCAGGATAAAAATACAAAAACCTTATTTCCCTGAAGTTGCAGTGGAGCAGGTTGAAATTACCAATTCTTATCTCCTCGAAGTTTTAGCGGAGTAGATCGAAGCTACAAGTCTCTTCTCCCTGAAATTACATTGGAGCGGATTGAAATTACCAGTCCTTATCTCCCTAAAGTTGCAGTGAAGTAGGATAAAAATACACAAGTCTTATCTCCCTGAAATTGCAGCGGAGCAGACTGAAGATAGCAAATCTTATTTCCCTGAAGTTATAGCGGAACAGATTGAAGCTACAAGTTGCGAGTCTCATCTCCCTGAAGTTGCAGTAGGAGCAGACTGAAGATAGTAGATCCTATTTCCCTGAAGTTGCAGCGGAACAGATTGAAGCTACAAGTTACGAGCCTTATCTCCCTGAAGTTGCAGTGGAGCAGATTGAAAATAGCGAATCTTATTTCCCTGAAGTTGCAGTGGAACAGATTAAAGCTACAAGTCACAAATCCTATACCTCTGGAGTTGCAGTAGGTCGGATCAAATCTACCAAAACCAAACCTTATCTCCCTGAAGTTGCCGGGGAGCAGATTGAAACTACAAGTCTAATCTCCCTGAAGTAGATTGAAGCACTAATTCCTATTCCCCTGAAGATGCAGTGGGATGGAATGATGCTACTTGAAAGAAAAAGCACCAAAAAGTCGAAACCCGGCAAGACCAGGCAAAATTGGCCCTTTTAAAGTCTTTGCTCCATTCCCGTTACACAACAATGAGTAAAGAGGGGCAACTATAACGGGCCTATTTTGCCCGGGGCCCAAACCAGAAACAATAAGCCAAAATTAAAACAAATAATGTAAACAGTCCAAAGTCCGTTCACATCAAAACCCCAATAAACCCAAATCACATCTAACCCATTTTACAATCCAAGCCTAAATTAAACCAAACCCAAACCAACCCTAGCCCAAAAGGGCCCAAACCTAAACCTATCTTCAGCAAACCAGGAACCCTAGCTGCTAGCCGCCGCTGCTCCCCCTCCGTACCTCCTCTGCCACGTCACAAAAATGTAAAGAAAAAAGAGAACAGACACATGCAATATACACACAAAAAAAAAGCAAATCGGAAAAATTTGAAAAGGTGGTTCTTTTGTCTCCATTTACTCATTTTTCTTCTTTTCTATTTACATTTCTACTAGTTTAAGGGAAATAAAAAAGGAAAGGGATTAAATCTTACCCTATTATTGCGTTTGTGCCGCTATGGATGGCTGCGGCTCGTCGTTTCCAATGAAAAACGATGTCTTTAGGCCCGGGAAGTCGAAAAAACCCAAAAAATGGGACATTTTTATTTTTCGACCACCGTGGACAGCTGCACCATCGTCGGCAGCCGGCGACCGCCACAGTGGTCCGGTGACCGGACCTAGGCCGGACCGGAGAGAAAGAAGAGAGAGGGGGAGAAGATTTTTTCTGTTTTTTTTTTGAAGAGAAAGAAGAAATGGATCTTAACAAAAAAGGTTGACTTATATAGGGAAAGCAAAACGGCGTCGTTTTGCTTAAGGCCTTTAAGTGCCAAAACAGCGTCGTTTTGACACGACCCGCGTCCGACCCGACCCGAGAGCTAAGATTCGCGTGTTTTTTTTAGTGGAAGGGTTATTTGTGCTTTTGGCCCTTCCGCTTTTTCGACCAGTTTCAATTTAATCCCATTCTTCATTTTTCTTTTAATTTTACCCCATAATTTTATTTTTATTTCAATTTGGTCCCCGGACGAACGATGCCGTTTTAAGGACGTGGAAAAATTTCCCATTTAGTCCCTTGTCCCTTAGGCGTGTTTTATTTTAGTCCTAATTTCAACCCTTTTTTTAAATTTATCCAATTAAGTTTATCCTCTTTTAAATTTATTATTTTTAATATTTTTTCTTCTTTATCTTAGTATTTCATTTAGTATTTTATTTAAATTTATATATATATATATATATTAATTTCATTCTAGATTCTAATTTATTCCTCGGTAATTATTTTTAATATTTTTTAATTTTTATTATTTACGTATTTATTTATTCACGTCCTTTTTTACGATTTATGCCTTTAACTTTATTTTAAATTCCAATTTTATCCTTTATTTTTTTATTTCAATTGTTCATTTTTATTATTTTATTTCTTTAAATTATTTCTTTGCCCTTATCTTCTTTTCGTGATGTTCATATTTTCATCGTATTACACATTTTATTATTATTATTATTATTATTATTAATATTTATGTTAATATTATGATGGCATGTAGTACAATTATTGCTGTTATTATTAAATTTTTTATATTATTGTTAGTATTATAATGTATTATCATCATTCAGTAGTATAGTATTTTCGTTTTATTGATTTACCTATCTATTATATCATCTTTTTTGCTCGTCATTATATCGTGCTAATATTTGTGCCAAGTATCGTATTTAAATGTATTTGTCCGTTTTTATATCGTACCCGAATAAACTAAATATATATTATTTTAAGTGTCACACTAATTTTTTTTACCCGATACATAAAAAGGAAAATTTTAAAATTAAGGCAATGTTCCGTACTTAGAAATCCGAGAAGTCGTGCCCTAACTTACGGGGTTCGACTTTCTCTTTGAACCTAGATGGCCGAACATTTCTTTTAAAATTAAAACACATGAGATTTGAATATTAATGAGGAGCAAGCTTATTTTTGAGAATTCGAGATGTCGTATCCTAACTTACGGGACATGACCTTTTGTAACCTCGAGATAAGATAGCCTTTTACATACATTTTTGATTTATTCAGGTGATTTTCAATTGAAAATAACATGATCGTATTTTAAATGCTTCTCAAATTTTTAATTTTCGACACTAAGACATCAAGTAATCAACTAGGTACCAATTTTGGGTGTTACGAGGGTGCTAATCCTTCCTCGTGCGTAACCGACTCCCGAACCCATTTCCTGGATTTTGTAGACCAAAAATCATTGTTTTAATAAATTAAACCTTTTATTAAAACGATCAAATTACGAGGTGATCCGATCACACCTCATAAAAAAAAGGGATTAGGGGCGACTCCCATTTTCAGTTTCAAAATATAAAGTCGACCGTTTTAAAAAAAATAGTTTCGACAGAACCGATTTTTAACTATATAAATAGATAAAATTTTTAATAAAAGAATCAATTTGCTGTTTGATTTAATGATACAAATTTACTTAATTTTTTAAATAAAGAAAGAGAATAAAATCTAACTCTTAATACAAGATCTCTACTATAGCTTTACCGAAACGGGACAAAAATCTCCCACCACAAACTTGCTAAATTATCTCAATCAAGTTCAATGGGTGAGCAAAACAGTCGACAAGGTTTGACCAATTAACTGAAAAACGGATCAAGCAATTCTAATATTCAAGGAGAGGGGCAAACTAGCAGCCGTTTGCTTGGATAATTCCAAAACCAAAACTAATGCAAATAAAAAAGTTTTGAAGATTTATTTATTATAAACTCACAACTGCTTAAAGTTAGAACTCTCTCTCTCTCTCTACTATAGTTCCTTTTTTTCTTCATCCATGGAAAACTAAACTATACAAACAAGGACTATAGCTCCCATTTTTTGCCCATAATTTCAACTACCTAACAAAACTTTTGTTCTATTTTTTCCACTGTTTTCAGCAGGATATCTTTAGTTTTAATCTCCAAAAAAATAGAGAGCTGATGGTGCTCAAGAAGCTCCAACTCCAAGAAAATCAATGAAGCGCATGTTGTGGATCTTCTTCTCATTTCCATCTTCACTTTCTATGGAATGGTTGGTCTTATTTGTGCCCACTGACTCGGCTGCTGTGACTTCTGAGTCTGATGAGTGAGTAGATTGGTCCACACCATTAGCCACTCCCATTGGTCCTTGTTGGTATAACACATTGCCACTGCCATAAAGCTTCCCAAAATCCCCATTTTCTTTGGTACGTGATGGACCTGCAATACAAAAAAGTTACATTCACAACTCTTATTACTGTTTAAGATGAGATAAAAAAAAATCACAACCTACCATGAAAAAGTAAATGATCAGTGTAACTTTTGATAAAAATAGGAAAAAGTAAACATACCCATTTGAAGAACAGGACTGAAACTGGAGAAAAATCCAAGGGGTACTTCAGCTGATGAGGGAGTGAGGCATAGATCAGTGCAAGTAGAGGCAGATTCATCTATGTTGCTGGAAATTGTTGATTGATCACTGCAAGCATTGTTTTGAAAAGTCACATCCAGTCCTTTAGGGACTACTTGAGAAGCAAAAGAAGAAGAACAAGGCTTTCTCCTTCTATTAAAGCTAGATTGCTCTCTATGTTTCCTAGCCATTATAACATGCCAATGGTTCTTTACTGCATTATCAGTCCTGCCAGGGAACAGTCTAGAAATCATTGCCCATTTGTTTCCATACACCCTATGTGCTGATAACAGCCTCTCCTCTTCTTCATCACTAAAAGCTCTCCTGTTAATTCTTGGATCTAGCTGGTTAAACCATCTTAATCTACAGCTCTTCCCTGCCAATCATATATATAAACAAGTTTCAACTTTTTTGCAAAACTAATGATAGCAAAATGGAACTTTAATCGGTTGGATGATTTCATCAATCAGATTCAAAGCATTGTTTAAGACCTTCCCTCACAAATGTAGAAAAAAAAAACCAACAAAAACTTTCCTTCTCGTCTAGTGAAGATCAAGCTAAAAAAAAGGGGGACTTGTTAAAATTGTTGGTAAATTTGTTTGACATAAAAGTTCCGTTGAGTTACCTGATCTTCCTTCAAGATGTTCAGCTATCAAGTTCCAATTTTGAGGACCATATTGAGCTACAAGCTCCTTTAGCTTAGCATCTTCAGCTGGTCTCCAATGGCCTCTAGAACAAAGCTTAGTGTGTCCAATTTTGGTACCACCAACAGCACCTGAGTTCTTATTGCTTACATCATCAACTTCAACCCCTAAATTCAAAGCCAGTCCCTTTTTCCCAACACCCAAAACCCCATCTTTCCCATCACAAGCAGCAGTTCTCATGGTTCCCCTGCTTTCTAATGGCTCAAAGCTCAAACATTTATTGTGTTGTTCCATCAAAGAGCTTGGAATCTGAAACCCCATTTGAGGATTTGTAGAATCTCTCTCCACAGAAGGAGAAAGAATAGGAGGAGGAGCTAAAAAGTTCATCTCTTTAACCACCCCAGAGCAGCAGTCGAAATCATTATTTAGATTTGGTAGACTCATTGTCACCAAAAACCAGGATAAACCGAGAAAAGAAAAGCAAGAAAAACAAGACCAGTTAAAGAGGAAAGAAGAAAGAAGGTAGCTAGCTAGCTGTGACAACCATGGGAGGGAGTAAGGAGAAAGGGGCAGAGAAGAATGAAAGGGAAAAATCAAGGTTAAAAAGAGGCAAGGTTATTAGTTCATTTTATTTAAAATAATAGAAAGAGGACGATGGGGTTGCATGCAACTCGAGACCCGCTCGTGTGGGTGGTGGTGTGTGTCGCAGTGTCTGTGGGAATGGTGTTTTTGGTTTGGAAAAGTGTTGGTATTGATGTTGGCTGTGACTCATTTTCTCTTTCTCATCGGGGTTTGGTCCAAAAGCAGAATCTGTTTGTCTCTTTCTCAGCACCCTTTTGCTTTTCTCCATCAATCAATAAATTTATAAAAACAGAAAAGGGTTACAAGTTACAACAAACTTAAAAAAGAGAGATCACTTAGTTGGTAAAGGATTTTATTAATTCAACTCGATGCATGTGAACAATGAAATCTTAGGTTTATGTTACACTCTTATTTCTTACATCACTTTTAATTCAAATAATAATACTTCAGGTTAAATTAATTGCCTTTGAAAATTAACCACATATAAATCTATAATTCACCTTCAAAACTAAATCTATGATTCATAATTAATAATTTTAAAATTAACATTGTCATATAAATATATATAATTCACATATAATATATTAAAAATTTAGACATTACTGATAAATTTAAAACGATAAACTAAAATATATAAATAATCATAATGTATCAATGTTAAACAAAAATAATATATTCACTCATACAATATTAATTACTCTTATCCAAACTAAAGATTCGATATTGAATCGTTAATTTGTATCCAAAGTATTTGTATCATTTTTCATTTTAATCATTTTCAATTAATTTGGAGTCTGTTAATTATCCATTAATTAATTTGGGGTTTGTTAATTATCCAACACAAACATACAGTGTCCTTTTCAACGAGGTATATTGCTTTACTCTTTGAAAAATTAAACTCATTCAAAACTAGATTACTAGTGTTTCATGTATTTATTCTCTTCAAATTTGCAAAAAGGCACATTAATTTCTCCTTTTTTTAGAGAAATTATACATAATAAAAAAGTGTATGCTCCCCTAGCATGTCTCTGGTCTGCTGTTTCTAGCATGTTCTTGGTTTTTCTAGGTTTTAGTTGTGTTTTTCTTAAATCTTGGTGACGGCGCTTTTGAATCAGGAGTGATTTTGTTTTATTCTCAAATCATATTGGCTGATTTACCATTGGACGATAAGGAAGAAGAGATTTTGCAAGCACAGAAGGTTCTTGATTCTGCGATGGAGGAATATGAGTTTTGCCTGGTAGGATGCTTTCTTATATCAAGTGTTACCCACTTTCCGGCGATGAGAAGTACGATGGCGAATTTATGACATCCTATCAGAGGGGTTTGGATCTCAAATTTGGGGGAGAAAAGGTTTTTGTTCAATTTTTTTCACAAAATGGACATGAAGCGGGTATAAAAAGGGGCTTCATGGACGTTTAATAATCATTTTTTGATGATTCATCGCTTGGAGAAGAGGGATGACCCGATGCAGGTGACACTAATGTTTTTAAATTTTTAGGCACAAGTTCATGATGTACCACTGATGTTTTTTTACTAAATCTTTAGCAAGACAAATATGTCATTTTCTTGGCAAATTTTTAGAGTATGATAGCACAAACTTGGGTAAGGGGCTACGAAATTATTTACATATACGGGTTCATATGGATGTTAGGCGCCCTTTGAAAAGGAAAAAGAAAGTCATGTTTTCACTCGGGAACTATTCATATGTCAATTTTAAATATGAGTGATTGACCTTGTTTTGCTTCTTTTGTGGTTGCTTGGGACACAATGATTCTTTTTGTCAGGCTAAAATGGCATTAGGAGTAGAAGTAGCTAAAATGAGATAGGATTTGTCTTTAAATGCCTAATCCATGAGAGCTCTCGCGATGAACAGTGTGTGGTTGAGAGAAGAATGAGAAGGGGTGAATAGGGGAAATAATCTAGGGAGTTTTGATTCAGGACGACGAATTTGGGAGAGGGGGGAGGGGGAAGGGAGAGACTTCGGGAAGCACATTGATCCTATGTTGGGGTTGAATCTGGAAGGGGACTTAAACCTAACATCGCCTTTGAAAGGGGATTCTTCAAAAATGCAAGGTCATTTGGATATAGATCAAGACTCTAAAGACTGCGCAATAGAAGGAGGTGATGGAAAGAAGAGGCCAAGAAGGGATAATGAAGATTATAGCTTTGGGAATGAACTAGGTTCACTGGTGGTTAGAGAAAGGAGATCGATGAGACAAAGTCACTTTTTATCGGTGACTGCCAAGGGGTAAGCCAACCGGTTACAATAAAAATGATAAGTTGGAATGTTCGTGGGTTGGGGAGCCCACGGGCTATTAGACGACTTTGGTATATGCTGAAGATGTATAATCCCCAGGTGGTCTTCTTTATGGAGACTAAGATCAGTAAGGTGCGAATGGGAAACATGCGACAAAGGTGTGGTTTTTCAAATGGCATTGAAGTTTCGACTGATGGTTTAAGAGGAGGTCTTTGTCTGGCATGTAAGGAGAATGTTAAAATTAATCTCAGAAGTTTCTCGAGTATTCATGTTGACGTTGAGATTCAGGAAAGTGATGAAGGAAAACAATAGAGGTTTACGAGATTTTATGGGACACCTTATGCGCATATCAGAGATGATTCGTTGAATTTGCTAAGAAATTTAGGTTGCTCTCAAGAGCTCCCTTGGTTAGTATGTGGTGATTTTAATCAGATAATGTACTCCTTTGAAAAAGTTGGGAGGTGCCAAGAGATAAAAGGAGAATGAAGGTTTTTAGAAAGGTTTTGGAAGAACGTTAGTTAATGAATGTTGGATATTCTGGGGTTTGGTTTACATGGGAAAGGGAGAATTTACTAGAAATAAATATTAGAGAGTGACTAGATAGAAGAATGGTGAATGCTATATGAATGAGTATGTTCCCAGGTGCAATGGTTCAATATCTTCCATGTAACACACTTAACCCGTATCCATCGCCGGAACCGGGTTACGAAGTATTACCGGAGTATACAGATCAAATATGTAACACCCCTAACCCATATCCATCGCCGGATTAGGGTTACGGGCATTACTAAACCAAACACAAGTTAATACACTTTATAAAAGGTATTACTATGATAAATGTGTACCAATTTATACTATCACGAATAAACATGTATATCCCATCTAATAACAAACATTAACTTATATATCACGAATAATATCATTTACATCAACTAGAAACTAATTATATTCAACTTGTAAATCACTATTCACTTGGTCATTTAAAATGCAAAGGCCGAATAGGTATATGGTGCTTATTCACTTATTTCTTTTCTATTATCATCAATACATTCATACATATATCATTAATGAACATATGCTTCACTTTCGATCATGTACACTCCTCATTACGATACCACATACGATTATATCATTGACTTATCTACTTGTCTCACATTCGAATATACCATAACACTCAATTGAAAATTTAGACTCCAAACTAGATCAAGTCATGGCCAAATCTTTCATTTCATAAACTTGACATATGGTACATACATATAATTGTACATATGTTCATCCAATTACCTTAATGTACTATATGCATTACACAAAATCATATACATGCATTCGTACATACCACATATATATATTCAAGGTATAAAATTACCAAAAAATGCTTGCCACAAAACCGTACATACCTAAGCATTATAATCAGGCTTAATAATTTTAAACCAACCCAACACATAGTAATATGCCATTCATAATCTTAGGAAACATACCTACCCAAATCAAGCTATATTCAAAACCGATATTTCACAAACATATATATATATATACACCAACTCAAACATACTCATTCAATTCAAGGATAGAAGTGAAGCCATTTTCGCATGGCATTATATACATCAAATTCAAAATATAAGCTCAAAAGAGTAGTATAGCCTATACATGCCATAGTTCTCATAGTTTAACTCATCAAAAGAGTACCAAAGATAGTCGATAGTGTGTTTGACTTTGACGATGAATCCCCGAGCTCGAGCTTCGACTTTAAGATCTATAAAATAGTAAAATAAACACATAGAAGAAGCTTATTTAGCTTAGTAAGTTATAAGCAACGGTTTTAAATACAACAATTCATTAGTCAAACTTTAATCATTTCAACTTAATCATAAAAGAGCTCATAACCGCAAATGCATATAACATATTACCATGTAAACCTTACCAAATTCAATAGATCTCAAAACTGCATACTTACATACCAATTATCCATTTCGAGCAAGCTCATAGATTAATGAATACATCTCGTTCCTATAATTTCATAAAACAAGAGCAACTTACCTCATTATATTATGTTGCCAAGATATCATGCATCATTTTCATAAGTAATACTCCTCGGTTATCTCCATTCGTTACTTAATGTTTTGATAGATCCGTAACTCCGCACACTTAGTGCAATTTAAGCAACGTATCGCACACTTAGTGCCGTTACTTGAAAAGAGCACACACACAGTGCCATCTTCTAGTAATGTATCGCACACTTAGTGCCATTACTCAATTTCCGCACACATAGTGCCATTCGACCGATTTCGCACACACAGTGATCGGTATTTTAGCTCGCACACATAGTGCCCTTCAACTCATTTTCTACTCAAATCCAAATACACACATGATTTCATATTCATTCATATATACACATATATTTGAAAGTTCACTAACATTTCATTTCTCTTATCTCATGTCATCATATTCGGCATCATCAAATATATACATACACACATATCCGAATATTCAATTACTATCACTACTCACGTTCCATTTCCATATATATATATATATATATACATCTATCCCTTAACACAAGTGCATATATTAGCCAACTCATTTATTCAATAGTTATACATAAATATACATATTTACTAACCCATATTCAGCAAAACATATAATAATTCCTATGCCTTATTCGGCATCTTAAAAATAAAATCTAATGTTTCACCCGAACATGCATATTTTAATATAGAGATGATTCAAATTAATCCGATTGCTTAAAAACTTACCTCGGAAATCAATGGATTAGGGTTTCCCGGCTATTCGTTCAACTCCGCCTTTCCTTGATCCAATCCCGTTTCTTTTTGTTCTTGATCTAAATAATTCCAAATTAAGCTCATTCAAATATATTTTCATTCCATTTAGTCCAAAGTCACATGATTATGTAATTTACCATTTTACCCCTAACGTTTGCAACTTTTACAATTTAGTCCTATTTGTACAAAACACAAAACACACCAAATTTATCCACATACATGCATAGCCGAATCTTCCTAGGGACTATATAAGTCCCTATTTCTCATAAATTTCACAATTTAACCCTCTAAAATAATATTTTCACAAATTAACCTTAATTAGCTAAATTCATCAAAACTCAAGAACAAAGTATGTTAATCTAGCTCAAATATTTCATTTAACACCATAAATCATCACAAAGCTCAACATATCATCAATGGCATATCCCACAAATATCACCAATGCACAAAATTAATACATGGGCTTGATAGTAGAGTGAACAACAATCTCAAAAATACAAAAATTATCAAAAACCAAAGCTAAATCATACCTTAATTAAGCCTAAGTATTAGAAACCCTTTTGAAGCTTTTTTCTTCTTTTATCTCTTTAGTTTGGCCAAATAGATGAAAAGATGAACATGCAAATTCTTTTCTCCTTTTTGTTTTATTATAATATGCTTATAAAATATATTATATCATTATTATATATTTAACACATAAAACAAACATATAATATATATTATAAAGCCATATTGCCGTCACTATAATTTCAAAAGGTCAATTTGCAACTTAAATACTCATACAAAAGAAGACAAATCAATTTAGCCACTTAATTTAATAAATGGCTACTTTTACCACTTATGCGATTTAGTCCTTTTCTTTAAATTAAACACTCAAACGGTCAAATTAATCTACGATATTTTAACACATGCTCAAACGTATAACATAGATATCAAATAAAATATTAAAATATTTTTCTAACTCAGGTTCGTGGTCCCGAAACCACCGTTCCGATTAGGGTCATAATCGGGCTGTTACAACTCTCCCCCCTTAAGGGATTTTCGTCCCCGAAAATCTTACCAATGAATAAATGCGGGTAGCGTTCTTTCATTGAATCTTCAAGTTCCCATGTTGCTTCCTCAATCCCGTGCTTATGCCACATAACTTTAATCAACGAGATTTTCTTATTTCGTAATTATTTCACTTCACGAGCTAAGATGCGAATCGGTTCTTCCTCATAAGTCAAGTCGGGTTGAATCTCAATCTCTGATGGGCTAATCACAAGAGAAGGATCGGATCGGTATCGTCGAAGCATCGATACATGAAAGACATTGTGAATCTTGTCTAGCTCAGATGGCAACATAAGTCTATACGCAACCGGCCCAATACGCTTAATAACTTCGTACGACCCAATGAATCGCGGACTCAGCTTTCCTTTACGACCAAATCTAAGTATCTTTTTCCACGACGAGACTTTCAAAAATACTCGGTCGCCCACCTAAAACTCTATATCTTTACGTTTCAAGTCCGCATACAACTTCTGACGATCTGACGCGGCTTTCAAACTTTCTCAGATTACTTTAACTTTCTGCTCAGTTTCTTGGATTAAATCAACCCCGTGTATCTTGCTTTCACTTAGCTCAGTCCAATATAGAGGTGTACGACATTTACGACCGTACAAAGCTTCATAAGGTGCCATTTTGATACTTGATTGAAAGCTATTATTGTACGCAAATTCAATCAAAGGCAAGTATCGTTCCCACGTACCCTCAAACTCGAGAACGCAACATCTCAACACATCCTCGAGTATTTGAATAACTCGTTCAGATTGACCATCCGACTGAGGGAGAAAAGCAGTACTAAAATGCAATTTGGTACCTAGAGCATCTTGCAGTTTCTTCCAAAACCGCGATGTGAACCTCGGATCTCTATCCGAAACAATAGAAATAGGGTACTGCAATGCAGTAAACGATCCGAGATATGTACAACTCAGCTAACTTATCAAGTGAGAAATCAGACGCACGGAATAAAATGGGCGATTTCGTCAATCTATCAACAATAACCCAGATTGAGTCTTTCTTACTCGACGTCAACGGCAAACCAGATACGAAATCCATTGTGACTCGATCCCACTTCCACTCAGGTATCATAATCGGTTGGAGTAGTCTCGATGGCACCTGATGCTTGGCTTTCACTTTTTGACATATTAAACACTTCGACACATAGTCTGAAATATCTCGTTTCATACCATGCCACCAGTAATGTTGCCTCAGGTTATTATACATCTTCGTACTACCCGGATGAATCGAAAATCTACTATTATGAGCTTCATCACAAATCATTTGAATCAACTCAGGGTTCTTAGTCACACATATCCGATTCTTAAACCGTAGACATCCCTCAGCATCTAACTGAAAATCTGAATCAGTACTCAAACCACATTGACTTCTTTTTGCTATTAGGTCATTATCAACTTCTTGAGCTTCGCGAATCTGTTTTACGAACAGTGGTCTCGCTTTCAATTCTACAATAATCACACCATCATCAGTCAGAGCTATATCCGCATTCATCGTACGTAAAGCAAATAGTGATTTTTGGCTGAGTGCATCAGCCACCACATTAGCTTTCCCTGGGTGATAATCAATCACAAGCTCGTAATCTTTTAATAGCTTCAACCATCGTCGTTGTCTCAAATTCAGATCCTTCTAAGTCATTAAATATTTTAAACTCTTGTGATCTGAATAGACATGACATCTTTCACCAAATAGATAATGACGCCATATTTTCAAAGAAAAAACTATGGCAGCCAACTCAAGGTCGTGCGTCGGATAGTTCTTCTCGTGCGGCTTCAACTGTCTCGAGGCGTAGGCTACAACTTTACCCTCCTATATCAAAACACAACCCAGCCCATTTAAGGATGCATCGCTGAAAATAACGAACTCCTTACCTGACTCTGGCTGAACAAGCACTGGAGCTTCCGTTAGCAAGGTTTTTAGCTGGTCAAAACTCTTCTGGCACCTTTCTGACCACTCAAATTTTACATCTTTCTGTAATAGCTTTGTCATCGGTGCTGCTATCATAGAAAACCCTTTTACGAAGCGTCTATAATATCCGGCAAGTCCCAGAAAGCTACGAACCTCAAAAACATTTCGCGGAGGTTTCCAATCAAGTATAGCTGAGACTTTACTCGGGTCAACCCGAATGCCCGATGCCGAAACGACATGCCTCAGGAAACTAACTTCATTCAACCAAAACTCACATTTCTTTGAATTTCGCATAACCGCTTATCACACAAAATTTGTAACACAAGTCTCAAATGCTCAGCATGCTCGATTTCGTCACGCGAATAGATCAGTATGTCATCTATGAATACAACTACAAACTGATCTAGATACAGTCTGAATACCCAATTCATCAGATCCATGAAAATAGCAGGGGCATTAGTGAGTCCGAATGGCATCACTAAAAACTCGTAATGGCCGTATCTCGTCCGAAAAGCAGTCTTTGGTACATCTAAGTCTCTAACTCGCAACTAATAATAACCTGACCTTAGATCAATTTTCGAGAATACTGAAGCTCCCTTAAGCTGATCAAATAAATCATCGATACATGGCAACGAATATTTATTCTTTATGGTCACTTTATTGAGTTGTCGATAATCGATGCACATTCTCAAAGTTCCATCCTTCTTTTTCACAAATAGGACTGGCTCACCCCAGGGTGAGAAACTCGGTTGAGCAAAACCTTTATCTGTCAATTCTTGCAATTGAGCTTTCAACTCTTTTAATTCGGTCGGTGCCATTCTATACGGAGCTATCGAAATCGGAGTTGTCCCTGGCACTAGCTCAATACCAAATTCTACCTCCCGAACAGGTGGCAATCCCGGTAATTCCTCCGGGAATACATCCAGATTCTCACAAACAACCGATACAGATTCAATCTTCTTTTCGGTTACTTTACTGTCAATCACAAAAGCTAAGTAAGTTTCGCAACCTTTTCTCAAATACTGACGAGCCAACATCAAAGATATCACTGCTGGTAGCCCATTCAAATCCGCAGATTCAATTCGAATTATCTCATTATTCTGACACCGCAAATCAATAGTCCTTCGTCTGCAATTCACTACTGCATCGTGCACTATTAACCAATCCATACCGAGGATAATATCGAACTCATCAAATGGTAGCAACATCAGATCGGTCGGGAAACATGAGTCTCGAATCATTAAAGGGCAATTCTTGTACACTCTATCAACTAGCACACACTGACCCAGGGGGTTTGAAACCCGAATCACAAACTCAATAGACTCAACAGGTAGAGTCTTGCTGGATACTAATGTTTCACATACATAAGAATGAGTTGAACCAGGATAAATCAGAGCAATTACACTAGTATCAAAGAGAGTAAATATACCGGTAATGACATCTGGAGATGAAGCCTCCTCTTTGGCACGAATGGCATAGGCTCTAGCTGGCACACGAGCCTCTGATCGAATAGCCATATCTAAAGTCCCCCTCTGAGTGCCGCCTCTACCTCCCACATTACGAGATCGTCTACCTCTAGCTGCAGCACTGCTTGGTCTTACACTCTGAGTATTATCTTTTTCAGCTGCCTCCGGGCAATCCCGAATAAAATGATCCTGCGAACCACACTTGTAGCAAGTGTGATTGTTAGATTTACCCCAACATTCACCAAAATGCCGTCTACCGCACTGTTGACACTCGGGCTTATTCAATCAGGTATTGCCAACACTAGCAATCGAGGTAGCCCGTGAACTCATTGGCGGTCGCTCTCGTATAGAGATCCCGATGTTAGCTTTAGATCGACTACTATCATTCTTGAACTTCTTTGTCGATGTTTGAGGAAATTTACTCGATGATCTCTTACGGATGTCTCTAGCTTCAAACTCGGCTTTCCGTTTTTCTTTCCCCAGCTCTTCGGCTTTACAAGCTCGCTCAACAAGTACTACAAACTCATTTATTTCAAGTATGCCAACCATTAGTTTTATATCTTCATTTAGCCCTTCTTCAAATCTTCGGCACATAGCAGCCTCGGACGAAACACACTCGCGAGCATAGCGACTAAGTCTCACAAACTTGCGCTCATACTCAGATACGGTCATACGACCCTGCTTAAGCTCAAGAAATTCCTTGCGTTTAGAGTCTCTAAATCACTGACTGATGTATTTCTTACGAAAATTCGTCTGAAAGAAGTCCCAGGTAACTCGTTCCTTTGGAATAACCGATACGAGAGTATTCCACCAATAGTAGGCAGAATCCCGTAATAAAGATATGGCGCACTTCTGGCACTCATCAGGTGTGCATGATAGCTCATCAAAGACACGAATGGTATTATCGAGCCAAAATTCAGCTCGCTCAGCACCATCATCATCTTCGGCTCTAAACTCTTGAGCCCCGTGTTTTCTAATGCGGTCAACTGGAGGCTTGCTTGCCCTCTCAAGATTAACGATCGGGGGTACCACCGGTACTACAGGGGGAGTGTTCGGATTCAGGGGTTGTTGAACAGCCGGATTGGCTCGAATACACTGACTGAACCAATCATTCATCATGCTATAGAAGGCTTGTTTAGCCCCCTCATCGGGATTACTCGCAGTTGGTCGAGATTCCTCCGGCGCGGTCACTTGCGCGGGAGCAGGCGCCACGCTCTCGACATCGTCAGCTATAGCTCGCTCGGGATCATGATCCATTTACTATATGAAAGAAATAAACACATTTCACTGTCAGAAGTCATCACACTATCACATTATAAAATATGGCATATATAGCTAGACTCACACGTGCTACGTTAGTCCGAGAACCGACTAAATCATAGCTCTGATACCAATCAAATGTAACACCCCTAACCTGTATCTATCGCCAGATTAGGGTTACAGGCATTACTAAACCAAACACAAGTCAATACACTTTATAAAAGCTATTACTAAGATAAATGTGTACCAATTTATACTATCACGAATAAACATGTATATCCCATCTAATATCAAACATTAACTTATATATCACGAATAATATCATTTACATCAACTAGAAACTAATTATATTCAACTTGTAAATCACTATTCACTTGGTCATTTAAAATGCAAAGGCCGAATAGGTATATGGTGCTTATTCACTTATTTCTTTTCTATTATCATCAATACATTCATACATATATCATTAATGAACATATGCTTCACTTTCGATCATGTACACTCCTCATTACGATACCACATACGATTATATCATTGACTTATCTACTTGTCTCACATTCGAATATACCATAGCACTCAATTGAAAATTTAGACTCCAAACTAGATCAAGTCATGGGCAAATCTTTCATTTCATAAACTTGACATACGGTACATACATATAATTGTACATATGTTCATCCAATTACCTTAATGTACTATATGCATTACACAAAATCATATACATGCATTCGTACATACCACATATATATATATTCAAGGTATAAAAGTACCAAAAAATGCTTTCCACAAAACCGTACATACCTAAGCATTATAATCAGGCTTAATAATTTTAAACTAACCCAACACATAGTAATATGCCATTCATAATCTTAGGAAACATACCTACCCAAATAAAGCTATATTCAAAACCGAAATTTCACAAACATATATATATACCAACTCAAACATACTCATTCAATTCAAGAATAGAAGTGAAGCCATTTTCGCATGGCATTATATACATCAAATTCAAAATATAAGCTCAAAAGAGTAGTATAGCCTATACATGCCATAGTTCTCATAGTTTAACTCATCAAAAGAGTACCAAAGATAGTCGATAGTGTTTTTGAATTTGACGATGAATCCCCGAGCTCGAGCTTCGAATTTAAGATCTATAAAATAGTAAAATAAATACATAGAATAAGCTTATTTAGCTTAGTAAGTTATAAGCAACGGTTTTAAATACAACAATTCATTAGTCAAACTTTAATCATTTCAACTTAATCATAAAAGAGCTCATAACCGCAAATGCATATAACATATTACCATGTAAACCTTACCAAATTCCATAGATCTCAAAACCGCATACTTACATAACAATTATCCATTTCGAACAAGCTCATAGATTAATGAATACATCTCGTTCCTATAATTTCATAAAACAAGAGCAACTTACCTCATTAGTATTATGTTGCCAAGATATCATGCATCATTTTCATAAGTAATACTCCTCGGTTATCTCCATTCGTTACTTAATGTTTTGATAGATCCGTAACTCCGCACACTTAGTGCAATTTAAGCAACGTATCGCACACTTAGTGCCGTTACTTGAAAAGAGCACACACACAGTGCCATCTTCTAGTAATGTATCGCACACTTAGTGCCATTACTCAATTTCCGCACACATAGTGCCATTCGACCGATTTCGCACACACAGTGCTCGATATTTTAGCTCGCACACATAGTGCCCTTCAACTCATTTTCTACTCAAATCCAAATACACACATGATTTCATATTCATTCATATATACACATATATTTGAAAGTTCACTAACATTTCATTTCTCTTATCTCATGTCATCATATTCGGCATCATCAAATATATACATACACACATATCCGAATATTCAATTACTATCACTACTCACGTTCCATTTCCATATATATATATATATACATCTATCCCTTAACACAAGTGCATATATTTAGCCAACTCATTTATTCAATAGTTATACATATATATACATATTTACTAACCCATATTCGGCAAAACATATAATAATTCCTATGCCTTATTCGGCATCTTAAAAATAAAATCTAATGTTTCACCTGAACATGCATATTTTAATATAGAGATAATTCAAATTAATCCGATTGCTTAAAAACTTACCTCGAAAATCAACGGATTAGGGTTTCCCGGCTATTCGTTCAACTTTGCCTTTCCCCGATCCAATCCCGTTTCTTTTTGTACTTGATCTAAATAATTCCAAATTAAGCTCATTCAAATATATTTACATTCCATTTAGTCCAAAATCACATAATTATGTAATTTACCATTTTACCCCTGACATTTGCAACTTTTACAATTTAGTCCTATTTGTACAAAACACAAAATACACCAAATTTATCCACATACATGCATAGCCGAATCTTCCTAGGGACTGTATAAGTCCCTATTTCTCATAAATTTCACAATTTAACCCTCCAAAATAAGATTTTCACTAATTAACCTTAATTAGCTAAATTCATCAAAACTTAAGAACAAAGTATGTTCATCTAGCTCAAATATTTCATTTAACACCATAAATCATCACAAAGCTCAACATATCATCAATGGAATATCCCACAAATATCACCAATGCACAAAATTAATACATGGGCTTGATAGTAGGGTGAACAACAATCTCAGAAATACAAAAATTATCAAAAACCAAAGCTAAATCATACCTTAATTAAGCCTAAGTATTGCCGAAACCCTTTTGAAGCTTTTTCTCTTCTTTTATCTCTTTAGTTTCGGCCAAATAGATGAAAAGATGAACATGCAAATTCTTTTCTCCTTTTTGTTTTATTATAATATGCTTATAAAATATATTATATCATTATTATATATTTAACACATAAAACAAACATATAATATATATTATAAAGCCATATTACCGTCCACTATAATTTCAAAAGGTCAATTTGCAACTTAAATACTCATACAGAAGAAGACAAATCAATTTAGCCACTTAATTTAATAAATGGCTACTTTTACCACTTATGAGATTTAGTCCTTTTCTTTAAATTAAACACTCAAACGGTCAAATTAATCTACGATATTTTAACACATGCTCAAACGTATAACATAGATATCAAATAAAATATTAAAATATTTTTCTAACTCGGATTCATGGTCCCAAAACCACCGTTCCGATTAGGGTCATAATCGGGCTGTTACAAAATAGACAAAACTTTCAAACATTTCATGTCATATAATATTCAAGTCATAAACCAATCAAATTGTAGTAGTAAGTGGGATAATGTTGAAATTGCAAAGATATCTGAATACAGCTGTTATAGTTGAGTATTTTATAGCGATCACCTCTGGGTATTCTATATGTTTTTTTATTCTCAATGATATATGTAACTGTTCATTTTCAGATGTGATTCTTATCATATAGAAAGGCTGACTAATTATAATGTTTGATGAAATTATTGTTAGTCTGGTTGATTCATAATCGGCATTGCTCTATATTTCTTTGGTTTTCTAATTTATTATGTTCGATAGAAGACTTGATGATAAAACTCATATGATGCTATTTTCTATTTCTACTGGTTGATGCTCTGAATTGCATATATGCAATTTACATTGTCTCTATCACAACTTTTTCTAGTGCGTATGAGCGATATCACAACTGTTTTTATTTTCGAAAATTTAGTATAGCTTCACATCTTGGATTTCATTATCTCGGTTTTCTTATCATTCTTATGGTCTAATATTATCTATCAAACATGGTTCATCTGTAAAAGATATTCATTGGTCGGAGGTAATTACATTTATTACTGTTATAAATCCTGGTTCGGTCATGGGAGCTCGGTGATATGGATCTCAGGTTATAGAAGTTGTATTACTGCACTGGTTGTTATTGGGACTACTTTCGGTTTTCCTCTTCTATTTTGGAGTGCACTATTGATGTTGAGGTATTGTTCTATCTACATGGTTGAAATGTCGATCCTAGTATAGCACTATGGTTTTTAATCTATCTGATGGTTGTGGCTTCGGTATAGTTCAAAGCTTCGATTTTAATAATTAAAAAAGCATTATCATATATAATCCCTTTCTAGCTTTCGTGAAAGGGTTGACATCGGCAAAAGAGTAGACGGTGGAAGATTGAGCTCAAACTTGTATATTGTTTTCATTCTTCAAGTAATCTTGATTAATGTCAACAAGTTAAAACGAGATGTTATGTTTCATTAAAGTTAATGCAGTTTTTAAGATCTTTGAGTAATATTCTGAGGGAATTGTGATAGATTGTATGTCTGGGTTGTCTTGACAACAAGAAGAATGGATTATTCTGAAATGTTATTATTTGATAGATAAAATTGACTCAATTGTTTTAATCAGAGTGGGTTATTCATTTGAAAAGTTAATTGAGTTATATGCATTTGAGTCTATCCTCAGGTTCAGGAATAAATTTTGCGCATTCATGGGTAAATAGACGGACAGTCAGAATGAGAATTCAGATTCTAGAAGACTTGATACAAAAATATATCTATTAGGTCAGTTCTAATAAGGAAATGTTATTGTTGAAGTTATCGCACTTGTGTAAAATGATATTGCTTGACGCTTTTCTGGAAAAAGGGGAACAAATA
Source organism: Gossypium sturtianum (assembly GCA_025698515.1). NCBI lineage: Eukaryota > Viridiplantae > Streptophyta > Magnoliopsida > Malvales > Malvaceae > Gossypium > Gossypium sturtianum. The sequence continues at coordinate 111,991,108 of CM046953.1, forward strand.
TTAGTTGAAAGTTAAAAATGCAACCAAGTCAGAAGCATCAGTCAGAGTTTGATAATCTAGGTTTCTCGATTATGTTTCGATAGACGATTACTGAGAATTTCTCGGTAGTTATACTATTAATGATAAAGTGATGACAGGAGAACATCAGAGCTACTCAGTTAAGTTCAGGTAAGAAATTTCGAGGACGAAATTTTCGTAAGGGGGAAGAGTTGTAACAACCTTTTTTTAGTGGTGTCAGAAACAGTGGTTTCGGGGCCACCAAATCCGATGATTAAGTTCGTAAAATATTTACTAGACAAGTGTAATTTTTAAAAAGGTTTTTTATTTGATAATTTATGTTATATAAGTGATTTATTAAGTTCAAGTGGTTTTAGAAAATGAGGTATCGGGACCTTGTTTTTATAAACTGAGTCGTAAATATTTTTATAAATATTTACGGAGTGTCATTAAGGTGGTATTAAAGTTTCGTTAAGAAATTTTAAAATTTTGATAGTTAATTAATTAAAAAGGACCAAATTGAAGAAAAAAAGAGAAGTGCATTCACGGGACTCCGTTCCCGTAAATCGGACTCGTAAATATTTTGAATATATGTTTACTTAATTATTAAGTATATATATATATAATATATAATTATAATAAAATAAATTTACACATGTAAGTTACTAATACCGTCCACTTAATGGAATAAGGTATAATTGCTTCTTTAGTCCCTTTAATTATTCTTTAATCTATAATTCAACTTTTGCAATTTAGTCCTTAAATTTAATTACTTTTAATTCAAGTAAATTCACTTAACCGAAACCTAATTTATTACACAACTAGCTTCGTAAATATTTAACGAAACTTTAATACCACCTTAATGACACTCCATAAATATTTTTAAAAATATTTACGGCTCAGTTTATCAAAATAAGGTCCCGAAACCTCATTTTCTAAAACCACTTGAACTTAATAAATCACTTATATAACATAAATCATCAAATCAAAAACCTTTTTAAAAATCACACTTGTCTCGTAAATATTAAATAATAATATTTACGAACTTACTCGTCGAATTTGGTGGCCCTGAATCACTGTTTCCGACACCACTGAAAAACGGGCTGTTATAATACAACTAGCTTCGTAAATATTAATTAAAAATATTTACGAGTCCGATTTACAGGAACGGAGTCCTAGGAATGTACTTTTTTTCTTTTCAATTTGGTCCTTTTTAATTAATTAACTATCAAAACGTTAAAATTTCTTAACGAAACTTTAATACCATCTTAATGACACTCCTTAAATATTTATAAAAATATTTACAGCTCAGTTTATAAAAACAAGGTCCTGATACCTCATTTTCTAAAACCACTTGAACTTAATAAATAACTTATATAACATAAATTATAAAATCAAAAACCTTTTTAAAAATCACACTTGCCTCGTAAATATTATTATTTAATATTTACGAACTTAATCGTCGGATTTGGTGGCCCCAAAACCACTGTTTTCGACACTACTGAAAAATGAACTGTTACATTCCACTTTCTTTTTCTGATCACTGCCCCCTTTTTATTCGAACAGAATAGGGAATGAACAATTTGGTGAGGAGGAGGTTTTGCTTTGAAGCATGGTGGGTTATGGAAAAATCTTTTGAAGAGGAGGTAAAACAGTTATGTAACAGCCCGATTTAGGGGCTAGTCAGAACAGTGGTTCGGAACCACTAATCCGAGGTTAGAGAAAATTATTTTTATGTTATTTTACGAGCTAGAGCATGATTATATGTGTGCATGAAAATTTTGGTGCCTTAATTTTAGAGATTTCTATTTTATAAGCTAAAGGCACCTAATAGCCATAGAATATTAATTTGAGGTCTTTAAAGGGCAATTAGCCCCTTTGCTAATGGTTGGCCGACCATAGGGGACAATAGGAGTCAAAAATTGGTCAAAGTTGATGTAGTAGGTGGATTAAATTGATGATATAGAAATAAAATAAAAAAAGAAAAGATATCATCTTTTCTCTCCATCTTTCTCCACCGAAAATAGCAAGAAAAATAGGGGTTTTGAAAGCTCAAAATTTCAGCAAACTCTTATCCATTCAAGTAAGTGATTTTAATGATTTTTCTTGAAAATAGTTGAAAAGTTTAGAGTTTTGCCATGAGATCTTGTATGTGATTTGCTTCATTTTTATGGAAGAAAATGAGTCTTAGTTGTTAGATGAACAACTTTTGTGAAAGGTGTTGCCATGAAAACACCTAAATGAACCTTTTTGTAATGGTTGTAAAATTGGTAGAAATGTGTGAAATGTTGGGTTTTTATGATAGCCGTAAGAGAAATATATGTTCACCTAGGCTCATTAAAGGTAGAAATTTGATTAGAATTGATTTCTAAGCCTAGGGGTAAAATGGTCATTTTGCCAAAGTCTAAGGGCAAAATAGTAATTTTTCCAAAGCATGATTATTGGAATGCATTTATTAATGTGATGATTAAAATTAGCTAATTTTATATTATAGAGCAAGAAGAACCAAGAATCAACCTCGATCGGGGAAATAATAAAATATCGGACTAGATCGACAATCTAGCCTATTTTGAAATCGAGGTAAGTTTGTATGTGATAAATTCAACATTTATGCTTGTATTGTTTGAGAATGTTTGAGAATGTATTGATGTACGGTATTCTAAGAAATTGAAATGTTGAAGTCCCGGTTGGACTATAATGAATGTGAGTATAATATTATCGAGACATGAGATAGATAAGGTCCCGTGTAAGACCATGTCGGGGACATGGCCTCGGCACCGAATTGAGATTCCGTATAAGACCATATCCGGAATATGACTTCGGTATTGAATATGAGAATCATATAAGACCGTATCTGGGATATGGCATCGATACTTGAGGTGAGGTTCCGTATAAGACCATATCCGGGATATGACATCGAAAATCAAAGGTAATCCCATGTAAGACCGCATCCGAGATGTGGCATCAGCTTCGGGTTCATTGTAACACCCCTAACCCGTATCCGTCGTCGAACTAGGGTTACGAGGCATTATCGAAGAAGATACAACTCAAAACAGGCATATATATATATATTTATTTACAATTCATGTACACATACTTTGCTTACCAATCATAACCAGCAGATATATTTTGAAACATTTAAACAGAGTAATTTGCATATTCTGTTAATACAAATTTCATACCACAATAATAAAACCAAAATCATTCACATCACATCTAACACCTATCTCAAATTTATAACATAATAAATCATTTATAATTAACATCATTAGTCTAAATAAATAAACATCACTTTTAAAACTTATATATGATTTTCGAACATTGCATCATTAAAACCAAATGGCATCAACCACAATATGCATAACATTCGGCCATACTCAATATTTCCCATACAACTAATTCGAATATATTCATCATCACTTTAATTTACAAATTTGAGACCATGACAAATCATAAACAAATCTTTAGATGAACATACCAATATGACATTAAAACACATCCGAATACATACGCAAATACATTTATAATCTCTTAATTAAATTTCTAAGTCAAATGCATAAACACATACTTACATGATTCTTCTATTCGAATGACTAACACCTATAAAACCAATTTAATCATTAACATGTCCATCTTTTCATAACCGCAAATATATATAATTTTACAAATTCATAAACAAATTATAAAACCAAATTCATATGTAATACATGCATTCATCCATTATAATACCACCACATTGCCGAATACATATATATACATCACCGAAACCAATTCTAACTTATTAACAATCATCCTTACCAATACTTAAATACATATACAATTTATTAAACACCATTCAATTAATACCTATATACATATTCAAAGATTCATTTAACCATAGTTCACTTAATAAGTAAATCATCTTTACATAATACATAACAAGCAAACCATTACATATCATCTAATCACAATCAACTTACCCAGGACTTCATCACTTAACATAGACAAAATAACAACATATACATTTAGTTCAAATTCATATATCAACTAAACTATTCCATCAAAATTGACATAACCAAAATATATGTATCAACCACATAACCAGGTTCATTATGCCTAATTTCATAGCATCACACAAACATACTTATTATGAACATATACTCAGCCAAATATGCATATGTAATAACTCATTCACAACAACCATTGCAAACCATCAACAAAGATAGCAAATTATTCAAAAGAGGATAAGCCATTTTCGCATGGCTATTAATTGTATACATAGGTACTCAATTTATATCCACCCTTTTACTATGCTATACATGCCATATATTCGTAATTAACATAGCCAAAATACCAAAGTAAGTTGTCGATAGTGTGATAGTCCTGCTGATGATCCCCGAGCTCGTAACGAATCCAAAATCTATAAAATAGAAACCGACAAAGAAACACAAAGTAAGCTATTTAAGCTTAGTATGTCAATAGCAAAGTAAAGTCAATTTACTTAGCAAAATTATATATACAAAATTTATATCAAGTAACACTTTATACACAATAACAAATAATTACTCAAATCTCAAATCAAAGTCACATAATATACTCTTTGGCCGAATACACATAGTTGAAGCTTATACACCATTCACATGTTTACACATTAACTTATGTACAATGTTATGAACATATAACTTACCTTTCATTTCTCAACACAGATATATATACGTACCTGAGTTCTTTTAATTCACATATCACATTGGCCTTCACTTACACATGCCCATTGAACCATTCAGAATTAAAAAGGATACGTGGATAGTCAGAAGCTCGTACAATGCCAACGTCCCAGACGTGGTCTTACATGTAATTACATATCGATGCCACTGTCCCAGACAGGGTCTTACACGAATCAAATATGATGCCATTGTCCCAGACATGGTCTTACACGATAACACATATCGGATATCCTATTTCATGACATATGTATCCTATCTATTCCTAAGGTTTGTACGGGGCTTACGGACGTCGAACCTCAGTCGAATCAAGCTCGGAAGTTAGCCAAAGTACCATACCCACATTCGGCCATAGCATGAATAAATTCAAATAATTCATTTTCATACTTAACTATTACATATCCATAGTTATTTCAACATTTAAATGCTAATTGACTTACCTCGGATGTCGTCGATCGTTAAATCGACTACTCGACCACTTTCGCCTCTTTCCCGATCCAAATCCGATTTCTTTAATTCTTGATCTAAACATATTCAAATTAAGCTTATTTAAACACCATTACACTCAATTTAGCCTAAAAACACATAAATGGGCAAATTACAATTTTGCCCCTAACATTTCACAATTTTTACAATTTAGCCCTTTTTGCACAAAATAAAAAATACACAAAATTTCACTATATACCTTAAGGGCCGAATATTCCTAGTATTCATACAAGCCCATACATTTCATTTATTTCACATTTTAGTCCCTAAAAAAATTATTTTTGCAATTTAGTCCAAATTACTCCATTTCATCAAAAATTCAAAGACAAAACTTGTTAATCTAACACATATATTTCATATTTCATCATAAAACATCAAAAACCACAAGGTAGCATCAATGGAAAAACACAAAATCATCATCAAAATCACAAATTGAGACATGGGTTTTGAAGTACACAAAGCAACAATCTCAAAAACATAAAAATTATCAAAAATCGAGTTAAAACTCACCTTGAATCAAGCTCAAAATGGCCGAATGAAGCTTAGATTTTCTTTCTTTTTCTTTTGTTAAGTTTCGGCTAGCTAAAAAAAGATGAACATGGCTTATTTTTGTTTTAATTTTAACATATATTAAGTTATAATTAAGTTACCTTTTTAACCTTTTATATTAAATAAACATAACATATAAATTAAGGTCATTATTGGCATATACCGTCCACTATCCTTGAAGATGGGATATTTTCCCTTTAAGGACCTCATATTAAAAAGCCATCAACAAATTAACACTTACACTTTATTTTGTAACTTTTACATTTTACGCGGTTAAGTCCTTTTATTTAATCGGACACCTAAACGACAAAATTAAAACACGAAAATTTAACACAAACAAATTCACACATATTAAACACGAAAAATAATTTTAAAAATATTTTCAGACTCAAATTTGTGGTCTCGAAACCACTATTTCGATTAGGGTCAAAATCGGGCTGTTACAACTCTCCCCACTTAGGGATTTTTGTCCCCGAAAATCTTACCAGTGAATAGGTTTGGATAACGTTCTTTCATCGTATCATCTGACTCCCAAGTTGCTTCTTCAACCCCGTGCTTTTGCCACAATACTTTGACCAACGAAATTTTCTTATTTCTCAATTCTTTTATCTCACGAGCCGGAATACAAATCGGTTCCTCTTCATATGTCATATCAGGCTGTATCTCAACCTCTGTCGGATTGATCACATGTGAAGGATCAGATTGGTATCTACGAAGCATCAAAACATGGAATACATTATGGATCTTTTCTAGCTCAGGTGGCAATTGTAATCTATAAGCAACCAGCCTGATACGTTCTGTAATCTCATACGACCCAATGAATCTCGGACTTAACTCGCCTTTGCGACTGAATCGGAGTACTTTCATCCACGGTGAAACTTTCAAAAACACTTGATCTCCGATCTGAAATTCAATGTCTTTACATTTCAAATCTACATATGATTTTTGACGATTTGATGCAGCTTTCAAGCTATCACGGATCACTGCCACTTTCTGTTCAGTTTCTTTGATCAAGTCAACCCCGTGTATCTTATTTTCACCGAGCTCAGTCCAATACAATGGTGTACGGCATTTACGACCGTACAAAGCCTCGTAGGGTGTCATCTTGATACTAGATTGAAAGCTATTATTATAAGCAAATTCAATCAGGGGTAAGTATCGTTCCCACGTACCTTCGAACTCAAGGATGCAACATCTCAACATATCTTCAAGTATTTGAATGATTCGTTTGGACTAACCATCTGTCTGCGGATGAAAAGTTGTGCTAAAGTGTAGTTTCATACCTAAAGCATCTTGCAATTTCTTCCAAAATCGTGATGTGAATCTCGGGTCTCTGTTCGAAACAATTGAAATAGGCACACCATGTAATCTCACAATCTGTGATACATATAATTCAGCCAGTTTATCAAGTGAATAATCAGTGCGAATCAGAACAAAATGAGCAGTTTTAGTCAATCTATCCATAATAACCCAGATTGCATCTTTCTTGCTCGGTGTCAACGGTAGACCGAATACAAAATCCATCGTGACTCTGTCCCACTTCCACTCATGTATCATAATTGGATGAAGTAACCCAGAAGGTACCTGATGCTCGGCTTTTACTTGCTGACAGACTAGGCATTTCGAAACAAAATCTGATATATCTCGTTTCATACCTGACCACCAATAGAACCGTTTCAGATCATTATACATTTTCGTACTACCTGGATGAACAAATAACCAACTGCTGTGAGCTTCATTCAAAATCATCTGAATCAATTCTAAATTCCTCGGAACACATATTCGATTTTTGAACCTCAAACAACCATTTTCATCAACTCAGAATTCTGATTCAACATTAGTTTCACACTGAGCTCGCTTTACTAACAAATCATTATCAACTTTCTGGGCATCACAAATTTGTTGAACAAACAACAGTCTTGCTTTTAGTTCAGCTATTATCGAACCATCATCAGATATAACCATATGTGAGTTCATTGCACGCAGAGTAAATAATGACTTTCGACTTAAAGCATCAGCAACAACATTATCCTTTCCCGGATGGTAGTCAATCACTAGCTCGTAATCTTTCAACAGCTCTAACCATCGGTGTTGTCTTAAATTCAAATCTTTCTGGGTCATCAAATACTTTAGGCTTTTGTGATTAGAATAAACATGACATTTCTCTTCGAATAGATAGTGACGCCAAATCTTCAACGCAAACACAATGGCTGCTAGTTCCAAATCATGTGTCGGATAGTTCTTTTCATGTGGCTTCAATTGTCTCGAGGCATAAGCTATGAATTTGCCTTCCTTCATCAAAACACAACCCAAACCATTCAAATATGCATCACTATAAATGACAAATTCTTTACCCGATTCAGGCTGAACTAACACTGGAGCTTCGATCAAAAGAGCTTTCAACTGATCGAAACTTTTCTGACACTTCTCTGACCACTAAAACTTAACATCTTTTTGTAATAGCTTTGTCAATGGTGTAGCAATCATAGAGAAACCTTTCACGAACCGTCTGTAGTAACTATCAAGACCTAGAAAGCTTTGAACTTCAAAAACATTTTTCGGTGGTTTCCAGTCAATTATAGCTGAAATTTTACTCGGATCAACCCTGATACCTGATGCTGATACAACATGACCCAGAAAACTGACTTCACGTAACCAGAACTCACATTTACTAAACTTTGCGTACAACTGTTTATCTTGCAAAGTCTGTAACACAAGTCTCAGATGCTCAGCATGCTCGGTTTCATCTCGGGAGTAGATCAAATATCATCTATAAACACTACCACAAACCGATCCAAATACTGTCTGAAAATCTGATTCATCAGATCCATGAAAACTGCAGGTGCATTAGTAAGTCCGAAAGGCATAACTAGAAACTCATAGTGTCCGTACCTCGTCTAGAAAGCAGACTTTGGCACATCAGAGTCTTTAACTCGCAACTGATAATAACTCGATCCCAAATCTATCTTTGAAAACATCAGAGTTCCCTTTTGGTGATCGAGCAGTCATCAATTCTTGGTAACGGATACTTGTTCTTTATGGTCACTTTGTTAAGCTGCCTGTAGTCATACACATTCTCATGGTTCCGTCTTTCTTTTTCACAAATAGAACTGGTGTGCCCCAAGGAGAGAAACTCGGTCGTGCAAATCCCCTATCTGTCAACTCTTGCAACTGTGCTTTCAATTCTTTTAATTCTGTAGGTGCCATCCTGTGCGGAGCTATCGAAATTGTAGTCGTCCTCGGCACTAATTCAATCCCAAACTCAACTTCTTGAATAGGTGGCAAACCCAGCAATTCCTCAGGGAACACATCTGGGTACTCACATACAACAGGTACTGATTCAATTTTCTTTTCTGTCACTTTAGAATCAAAGTACATAAGCAAAAAAAGCTTCACAACCCTTTCTCACAAATTTCTGAGCTGTCATAGAAGATATCACTGCTGGTAAACCATTCAGATCATTAGATTTAATCCGAATAATCTCATCATTCTGGAATCGCAGTTCAATAGTCTTCCATTTACAGTTCACGATAGCATCATACAGAGTTAACCAGTCCATACCCAGGATTATATCAAACTCATCAAATGGCAACAACATCAAATCAGCAGGGAAACATGAATCTCGAATCATCAACGGACAATTATTGCATATTTTATCAACCAAGACACACAGGCCTTAGGGGTTCGATACTTTAATTACAAACTCAGTAGACTCAACAGGTAAAGTCTTACTGAACACCAAAGTCTCACACACATAGGAATGAGTTGAACCAGGATCAATCAAGGCAATAACAGTAGTATCATAAAGAGTAAAAGTACCAGTAATGACATCTGGGGATGAAGCCTCTTTGCGTGCACGTATGGCATAAGCTCTGGATGGTACGCAAGCCTCAGATCTAACAGCTAAATCTTTAGTCCCTCTCTGGCTGCCACTCACAATTCTCGTATTTCTGGGTGGTCTACCTCGAGCTGCAGTATTACCCGATCTAGTATTCTGAGCTGGATTTTGATCAACTATCTCTGGACACTCTCGAATAAAATGATCTCTGGATCTGCATTTAAAACAGGCTCTGTCATGCAATCTACAACTGTCGGGATGTCATTTACCACAATGTTCACATTCGGGTTGATTTGATCTGACATTACCTACACTAGCTACAGAGGTAGCTCTCGAGCTCATAGGTGGTCTATCTCGATCTCGTCTGAAATGACCTGCAATATTCTTTGAACGGCTAGTATCATCTCGAAATTTCTTTGAGGTATACTGAAATGGCTTACTGAATGATCTTTTGCGTGAATCTCTAGCTTCAGAATTAGCTTTTCTTTTCTCTTTCCCGAGCTCTTCAGCTTTGCAGGCCCGCTCAACAAGTACCATGAACTCTTTTATCTCTAATATGCCTACTAATAGTTTAATGTCTTCATTCAGCCCATCTTCAAATCTCTTACACATAATAGCTTCAGATGAAACACACTCTCTAGCATATCTGCTGAGTCTAACAAATTTCCGCTCGTATTTTGTCACTGTCATCCGCCCCTGTTTCAGCTCAAGAAATTCTTTACGTTTCTGATCAATAAACCTCTAGCTGATATATTTCTTACGAAAATATTTCTGAAGGAATTCCCAGGTCACTCGCTCCTTTGGAACCACCGATATTAATGTATTCCACCAATGATATGCAGTGTCCCGTAGCAGAGATATAGCACATTTCAAACACTCATCAGGGGTGCAGGATAATTCATCAAATACTCGGATGGTATTATCAAGCCAGAACTCAGCTCGCTCAACATTATCATCATCAGTGGCTCTGAATTCTTCGGCTCCATGTTTTCTTATTTTATCAACATGTGGCTTTGACAATCTCATCGGATCACTCACTGGAGGCATAATAGGCACTGTAGATGGATTAATCATGGGTGGAGGTTGATGTGCAGCCGGATTAGCCCGGATATACTATGTAAACCAATCACTCATCATTTGATAGAAGGCTTGTCTAGCCTCCCCCTCTGGATTACTCGAAGTAGGTCGAGAATCTATCGGCACTGTCCCTTGCGTGGGAGCAGGCGCTACACTCTCGACATCTTCAGCTACGGCTCGATCGGGATCCATTACTATATGAAAACACATTTTCAAATGTCAGAAGTCATCACACTATCACAGTATAACATATGGCATGTATAGCTAGACTCTTACGCGCTACGTTAGTCCTAGAATCGACTAAACCGTAGCTCTGATACCAATCAAATGTAACACCCCTAACCAGTATCCGTCGCCAGACTAGGGTTACGAGGCATTATCGAAGAAGATACAACTCAAAACAGGCATATATATATATTATTTACAATTCATGTACACACACTTTGCTTACCAATCATAACCAGCAGATATATTTTGAAACATTTAAACAGAGTAATTTGCATATTCTGTTCATACAAATTTCATATCGCAATAATAAAACTAAAATCATTCACATCACATCTAACACCTATCTCAAATTTATAACATAATCAATCATTTATAATTAACATCATTAGTCTAAATAAATAAACATCACTTTTAAAACTTATATATGATTTTCGAACATTGCATCATTAAAACCAAATGGCATCAACCACAATATGCATAACATTCGGCCATACTCAATATTTCCCATACAACTAATTCGAATATATTCATCATCACTTTAATTTACAAATTTGAGACCATGACAAATCATAAACAAATCTTTAGATGAACATACCAATATGACATTAAAACACATCCGAATACATACGCAAATACATTTATAATCTCTTAATTAAATTTCTAAGTCAAATGCATAAACACATACTTACATGTTCTTCTATTCGAATGACTAACACCTATAAAACCAATTTAATCATTAACATGTCCATCTTTTCATAACCGCAAATATATATAATTTTACAAATTCATAAACAAATTATAAAACCAAATTCATATGTAATACATGCATTCATCCATTATAATACCACCACATTACCGAATACATATATATACATCACCGAAACCAATTCTAACTTATTAACAATCATCCTTACCAATACTTAAATACATATACAATTTATTAAACACCATTCAATTAATACCTATATACATATTCAAAGATTCATATAACCATAGTTCACTTAATAAGTAAATCATCTTTACATAATACATAACAAGCAAACCATTACATATCATCTAATCACATTCAACTTACCCAGGACTTCATCACTTAACATAGACAAAATAACAACATATACATTTAGTTCAAATTCATATATCAACTAAACTATTCCATCAAAATTGACATAACCAAAATATATTTATCAACCACATAACCAGGTTCATTATGCCTAATTTCAGAGCATCACACAAACATACTTATTATGAACATATACTCAACCAAATATGCATATGTAATAACTCATTCACAACAACCATTGCAAACCATCAACAAAGATAGCAAATTACTCAAAAGAGGATAAGCCATTTTCGCATGGCTATTAATTGTATACATAGGTACTCAATTCATATCCACCCTTTTACTATGCTATACATGCCATATATTTGTAATTAACATAGCCAAAATACCAAAGTAAGCTGTCGATAGTGTGATAGTCCTGCTGACGATCCCCGAGCTCAGAATCTAATCCAAAATCTATAAAATGTAAAACCGACAAAGAAACACAAAGTAAGCTATTTAAGCTTAGTAAGTCAATAGCAAAGTAAAGTTAATTTACTTAGCAAAATCATATATACAAAATTTATATCAAGTAACACTTTATACACAATAACAAATAATTACTCAAATCTCAAATCAAAGTCACATAATATACTCTTTGGCCGAATATACATAGTTTAAGCTTATACACCATTCACATGTTTACAAATTAACTTCTGTACAATGTTATGAACATATAACTTACCTTTCATTTCTCAACACAGATATATATACTTACCTGAGTTCTTTTAATTCACATATCACATTGGCCTTCACATACACATGCCCGTTGAACCATTCAGAATTAAAAAGGATACGCGGATAGTTAGAAGCTCGTACAATGCAAACGTCCCAGACGTGGTCTTACATGTAATCACATATCAATGCCACTATCCCAGACAGAGTCTTACACGAATCACATACGATGCCAATGTCCCAGACATGGTCTTACACGATAACACATATCGGATATCCTATGTCATGACATATGTCTCCTATCTATTCCTAAGGTTCGTACGTGGCTTACGGGCGTCGAACCTCGGTCAAATCAAGCTCGAAAGTTAGCTAAAGTACCATACCCACATTCGGCCATAGCATGAATAAATTCAAATAATTCATTTTGATACTTAACTATTACATATCCATAGTTATTTCAACATTTAAATGCTAATTGACTTACCTCGGATGTCGTCGACTGTTAAATCGGCTACTCGACCACTTTCGTCTTTCCCCGATCCAAATCCGATTTCTTTAATTCTTGATCTAAACATATTCAAATTAAGCTTATTTAAACACCATTACACTCAATTTAGTCTAAAAACACATAAATGGGCAAATTACAATTTTGCCCCTAACATTTCACACTTTTTACAATTTAGTCCTTTTTGCACAAAATAAAAAATACAAAAAATTTGACTATACACCTTAAGGGCTGAATATTCCTAGTACTCATACAAGCCCATACATTTCATTTATTTCACATTTTATTCCCTAAAAAATTTATTTTTGCAATTTAGTCCAAATTACTCCATTTCATCAAAAATTCAAAGACAAAACTTGTTAAACTAACACATATATTTCATATTTCATCATCAAACATCAAAAACCAAAGGTATCATCAATGGAAAAACACAAAATCATCATCAAAATCACAAATTGAGACATGGGTTTTGAAGTACACAAAGCAACGATCTCAAAAACATAAAAATGATCAAAAATCGAGTTAAAACTCACCTTGAATCAAGCTCAAAATGGCCAAATTAAGCTTAGGTTTTCTTTCTTTTTCTTTTGTTAAGTTTTGGCTAGCTAAAAAAAAAGATGAACATGGCTTAATTTTGTTTTAATTTTAACATATATTAAGTTATAATTAAGTTACCTTTTTAACCTTTTATATTAAATAAACATAACATCTAAATTAAGGTCATTATTGGCATATACCGTCCACTATCCTTGAAAATGGGCTATTTTCCCTTTAAGGACCTCATATTAAAAAGCCATCAACAAATTAACACTTACACTTTATTTTGTAACTTTTACATTTTACGCGGTTAAGTCCTTTTATTTAATCGGACACCTAAACGACAAAATTAAAAAACGAAAATTTAACACAAAAAAATTCACACATATTAAACACGGAAAATAATTTTAAAAATATTTTTCAGACACGGATTTGAGGTCCCAAAACCACTATTCCGATTAGGGTCAAAATCGGGCTGTTACATTCATGTTATGTGATTGAGTGAACACAGGTACCCATAAGTACTTCACGAGGAACATTTACGATATGTTGCATGATATGTGTTAGATAAGGGCAAGTATGCGTAAGTTATAGCAAAGAGCCTATGACATTGTGTGTGGTTATCTAACGCCATGGATGGATATCTTTATAAGTTCATTGTTGCTATTTATTTCCATGCAAACTTACTAAGCTTAATGCTTACCCCTCGCATTTCCCTTTTCCTTGTAGCATTGCCAAGATAACTCAAGAAATTGGGGACGTCGGAGTTTGGAGATCACACTATCGACCACTATTTGGTATAGCCAAATTAGATTCATTTTGAGTATGGCATGTATAGGACTTGGTCTTTTTGTTATGTCATATTTTCAAGCCCAATGTGTAACAGTCCGGTTTGTACCCTAGTCAGAACAGTGGTTTTGGGACCACAAATCTGAGTCCGTATAATATTTTAATATTATTTTTTGTGCCTCTGATAAGTGACTAAGTATGTGCTAAATTTCTGTGAGTTAATTCGTCCGTTTGTGCGCTTAATTTGATAAAAGGATTAAACCGCATAATGTTTAAAAGTGACTTTTCATTTGATTAATGATCAAATTGATGTGGCTTTATTATTGTGAAGTCCTTAAGGGGCAAATAGCCCATTTTTACTTATAGTGGACGGCAACATGCAAAGTTATATTATGCTTTTATATTTTTATTTTATAAATTAGTGTTATATGAAATTTTATATTATAATAAAAGAAAATGCATTAAACAAGGCCACTTCTCATCATCTTGGCAGAAAATATCAAAGAAAAGAAAGAAGAAAACCTAAGTTAGGTTCGGCCTTTGTTCTTCTTAATTAAGGTATGTTTTGGCTTTATAATTTGATGATTTTTATGTTTTAGAGATTGTTGCTTAGTCTACTATCAAGCCCATGGATTAATTTTGTGTTTTGGTAATGTTCTTGAGATATGCCATTGTTGATATGTTGAGCTTTGTGATGAGCTTAGTTGTTAAATGAAAGATTTGAGCTAGATGAACATACTTTGTTCTTGAATTTTTGATGAAATTAGCTAATTAGGGTTAAATTGAGAAAATAGTAATTTGAAAGACTAAATTGCAAATTGATGGAAAATATGGGCTTGTATGAGATGTATGAACATTCGGCTAAGCATGAGTATGTGATGATTTTGTGAATTTGATGTTTTGAGAAAAATGGACTAAATTGATAAATTGTGCAAATGTGAGGGTTAATTTACAAATAGCCTTAAATGTGTGTCCTTGGATTGAATTGAATGAATTAGTGAATAAAAGAGTTAATTCTGAATATGTATAGATCAAGAACCAAGGAAAACAGACTTAGATCGTGGGAAAGCGAAAGTAACCGAGTAGCCGTTTCTATTTCCGATAAATCGAATCCGAGGTAAGTCATATTGCAAATAAATGTAATTGTATTGAGTTGAGCATATTCATATGCCTATCATTGATAATGAATGCTTATGAAGTGTTATACAAATGAATTCTGAGATAAGATCGACTTAGCGACAATGTCCGAGAAGTCCCGTATGAACCTAGGAATACATAGGTATCTGTTCTATTTTATCATGTAAGACCACGTCTGGGACGTTGGCGTTGATTTGAGACTTCGTGTAAGACCACATCTGGGACGTTGGCATCGATATTATCTTTACGTGTAAGACCACGTCAGGGACGTTGGTATCGATATTATCTTTACGTGTAAGACCACGTCAGGGATGTTGGCATCGATATTATCTTTATGTGTAAGACCATGTCTGGGACATCGGCATCGTATTGATTTGTGTATGACCCTGTCTGGGACAGTGGCATCAATATCTGTGTGCATGTAAGACCTCGTCTGGGACGTTGGCATTGTATAACTATTCCGAGCTTTCTGAGTATCCTATTAGGTTCCTATTGGCTCAACGGGCAAGTCTATGATAAGAATGGTTAAGTGATTTGTATATCCTTTTCAGGTACGTTAATTTATACACTAAGTGTGTATATATGGTAAGTACCTATGTGATCTCACTACGATGATTTCGTATATTGGAATAACAATATGATATGTGAAAGTAAGTATGAATGAGCTATGTTTATATAAGACTTTTGAATTGATGAATGTGACAAATATGGCCAAGTACATGGATCAAAGCATATATGTGATAGTTTGCTAAGTCATTAAGTTGTGCCAATGTACCTATGTGCATATATACCTTTCATGCTAAGTTTGTTTGTATTATGACTTACTAAGCTTTTGGAAAGCTTACTCTGTGTGTGTGTTTTCTCTGTTTTATAGGTCGTTAAAGCTACTGAAGGCTCGGGACCGTCAAGGATCGTCATCACACTACTAAACTCATTTTTGGTACACTTTGGAAATGTTTATAGTTAGATATGGCATGTATAGACTAGTATTTGATATGAGTTTGTTATATGAACTTAGCCATGTGATTTGGCTAGTTATGAGTTGAGAATTTGCTTGAATGAATGTGATATGTGAAGTATGTTTTTGGCATAGTTATTTGATACATGAAATGGTCAAGTTTTGATTAAGCAAATGAATGAATTATGTTTGTGATGAGATGAGTTTTAGTCTTGTAATTTGGATGGTTATTTTGGTATGTTCTTGGTTTCCAAATAGGCATGAGATGTCTTAATGATTTTGCTTGTAGGTAAGACCCATTGGGTGGCATTTTGGCCTTGCAAATGGCCTATTTTGCCACGGTTGCCAGGCACACGGGCGTGCCTAGTGACCGTGGGGCTAAGTCGGCCAGCTAGCCTAGGAGCACACGCCAAGACACACAGCGTGTCTAGTAGCCGTCGCGAAAAGTCGAGATATAGCCTTAGGTACACGGCCTTAGCACACGGGCGTGCTTGGTGGCCGTGGATGTAAAGTCAGATTCGACCACGGCCAAGGTACACGGGCGTGCTTGGTGGCCGTGGAGTAAAGTCAGATTCAACCACGGGGAGGACACACGGGGGTGTCCAGCAGCCATGGGAGGCACACGGCCTGCCTACACGGGCGTGTAACCCTTGAAACTTAGAAAAGTTTTAAATTTTCGTGAAATTTTGTATGTGTTTCGGTTTAGTCTCGACCTGGTTTATAAGCATGTTTTAGGCCTCGATGACCTACTAAGGGGACATTATGTTTGAGGTTGATATGCAATTATATGACATTTCTGTAAATATTTCCGATCTATCCGGTAACGCCTTTAGCCCTAGTCCGGCGACGGATACGAGTTAGTGGTGTTACACAATGTGTTGGCTATTATAGTTGTTCAATCTATTTTGTAAAAGGTCATGGGATGTTGGTCTATACTTGATATGTTCATATATTCAATGATGATGGATTTCATGAAGTGTATGCTTTTGTGGATGTCTTGATTCTTTTTGAGTTCTTAGAGGTACCATATGGTCATCTTATATATTGAATTGTTTTGGCATGAGTGTGATTGCTTGTTAGGGTGGCAAATGGCTTGGTAGATAGCCATATAATTGTCCACACGGGTAGACACACAGGCGTGTGTCTAGGCCGTGTGTGACACACGGTTAGCCCCATGGGCGTGGTGATCGGCCGTGTGTCCCTTTGCATGCTAGGGCTGCAAGTCAGTATGCTCAGTAGTAAACACACGGGCAGAGACACGGCCATGTGTCTCAGCCGTGTGGGAGGCACGGCCAGGAACATGGGCTTGTGCCCAGGCCGTGTGAAGTCTGCACCTGAAGTTAGGAATTTAATTCGACACATGGTCTAAGGACACGGGCGTGTGCCTTGGCCGTGTGACCACAGTGAGATGATGATGTCATAAGCAGAATGCTAAGGTTTTGGAACACGGGCTAAGACACAGGCATGTCAAGGCCGTGTGAGGGACACGGGCGTGTGTCTGGCCGTGTGTATTAAATCAGTGTCGACCACGGGTGAGAAGCACGGGCATGTCTCAGGGGCACACAGGCGTGCCACTTGAACAACACGAGCGTGTGGCCCCTGTTTAGGCAAAATTTTTCTAAGTGTGTAAAACTTTCCGATTAATTCCCGAAACCTTCTGGAAGCATGTATAAGGCCTCGTAGGCCTAGGATGAGTAGGTTATGAGTTTGAATGGAAAGTTTTTAAGCCGAAATGAAATTTTATAGCCCGATGTGATATGTTTAAGTAGGTTGAGTTAGGTAATGCCCCGTATCCGGTTCTGGCTTTGAACTAACGTAGCGTAAGTATGAGTCTAGCTATACATGCCATATGTAAGAGTTATTGAGTACTGATAGTGTGATGGCTCCTGACGTTTTAAATTGTGTTTTTATATAGTAAATAGATTCTGATCCAGACCGAACTGCAGCCGATGATGCTGCGAGTAATACGCCGGCTCCCGCTCAAGGGACCGCGCCAGCAGATAGTAGACCCGAGACCTTGGGTTAGGGAGAAGAGGCCCGAGAAGCCTTTCTCCATATGATGAGCAACTGGTACACTGAGTACGTTCGAGCAAATCCTAATGCTCAACCCCCTCCACCCCCACCTATTCCTCAACCCGCTCCGGTGGCTCCTCAAGTGGTTAAGGTAGTGAGAAGAGAAAGGCCTCCGGTCGATAAGATCCAGAAACAAGGAGCCGAGGAATTCTGGGCTAGTAAGGATGATGATCCGGAAAGAGCGGAATTCTAGATCGAGAATACCATCAGGGTATTCGATGAATTGTCATGCACGCCTGATGAGTGCCTAAAGTGTGCGGTATCTCTCTTGAGAGGTTCGACTTATCGGTGGTGGAACACCCTTGTATCGGTGGTACCAAGGGAGAGAGTTATCTGGGAATTCTTCTAAGAGGAATTTCAAAGAAGTATATCAGCCAGAGATTCATCGACCAGAAGAGAAAAGAGTTCTTGGAATTAAAGCAAGGCTGAATGACGGTGATCGAATACGAACCGGAGTTTGTAAGGCTTAGCAAGTATGTCCGGGAGTGCATGTCTACCGAGGCTATCATGTGCAAGAGATTCAAGGACAGGCTAAATGAGGATATCCGTTTATACGTCGGATTTCTCGAACTAAAAGAATTTGTAGTGTTGGTGGATAGAGCCTGTAAGGCTGAAGAGTTGGCTAAAGAGAAAAGAAGAGCTGAGATTGAGTCCCGTGACTCGAGGAAAAGATAGCTGAATAAGTCACTCCAATCTTCATCTAATAAATCGAGGGATTTTTCTACTCGACCAGCCACTTCAGTCGGGTTTTCAAACCGAAGTAAGGGCAAACAGTTCTCGGGGTCTAAGGCTCAGACTACTTCGATTGCTAATGTTGGCAATGCCCGACCGAGTAGACCAGAATGCCCGTAGTGTGGCAGGTGTCATTCTGGTGAGTGCCGAGCAAATGAGAAGGCTTGTTTCAGATGTGGGTCTTTAGACCACTTTATCAGAGATTTCCCCAAGATGGGCGAAAAAGAGAAATCTTAGAATGCAAGACCAGGAAGTACTGCTAGAGGAAGACCGTAGAGAAACCTGGGAAATGAGATGAGTAACAAGAATACATCCAGAGAGCAGACTGCAAGAGTCAAGGGTAGAGCACCGGCGAGAACATATGCCATTTTTACTCGCGAGGAGGCGTCCTACCCTGACATAATCACGGTACATTTTCTCTTTATGATACTCGTGTTATAGCTTTAATTGATCCGGGATTTACCCGCTCATACATATGCATGAAATTAGTCTCTAGCATGAGCATGCCTATAGAGTCTATTGAATTTGTAATAAGAGTGTCTAATCCCCTAGGCAAATATGTGTTGGTTGATAGAGTATGTAAAAGTTGCCCTTTGATGATTAGGGGTCATTACTTTCCAGTTGATCTTATGTTATTACCGTTTGATGAGTTTGATGTCATCCTTGGGATGGACTGGTTAGTTACTCATGACGTGATTGTGAATTGTGGAAAGAAGTTTATTGAGTTGAAATGTGAAAGTGGGGATCTTATTCGTGTTGAATCAGATAAGTAAGACAGATCACCAATAGTGATATCATCCTTGTTGACTCAGAAGTACTTAAGAAAGGGGTACGAAGCATACCTTGCTATTGTGATGAATGCTAAAGAGACTGAGTTGAAAATTGAGTCGGTACCCATAGTATGCGAGTATTCAGATGTTTTCCCAAAATAATTGCCAAGGTTACCTCCGGCTAGAGAGATCGAATTCGGGATTGAGCTAGCTCCGGGTACCGCCCCCATTTCTATTGCTCCATATGGAATGACTCCAACCGAGCTAAAAGAGTTGAAAGCACAGTTGCAAGAACTAATGGATAGAGGTTTCGCAAGACTGAGTTTTTCTCCCTGGGGTGCTCCCATTTTATTCGTGAAGAAGAAAGATGGTTCTATGAGGTTATGCATAGATTATCGACAACTTAACAAGGTAACTGTGAAGAACAAGTACCCATTGCCGAGAATCGATGATTTATTTGATCAATTGAAGGGAGCCACGGTATTTTCTAAGATAGACTTAAGATCCGGGTACTATCAGTTGAGAGTCAAGGACTCAGACGTACCGAAGACTGCATTTAAGACTAGGTATGGCCACTATAATTTTTTTGTCATGCCTTTTGGTCTAACGAATGCCCCTGCCGTTTTCATGGACCTGATGAACCGTATTTTCCGGCCATACTAGGATAAATTTGTCGTGGTCTTCATCGATGATATACTAATCTACTCTCGAGATGAGAACGAACATGCCGAGCATTTGAGTAAGGTTTTACAAATTTTGAGAGATAAACAATTGTATGCCAAGTTTAGCAAGAGTGAATTTTGGTTTAAGGAAGTAGGATTTTTGGGGCACATTGTCTCGGGAGATGGAATTAGAGTCGACCCGAGTAAGATTTCAGCAATCGTGGATTGGAAACCGCCAAGGAGCGTAACTAAAGTAAGGAGTTTTCTAGGCCTAGCCGGCTATTATAGGCGTTTTGTCAAGGGGTTTTCCATGATAGCTACCCCGATGATGAGACTTTTGCAAAAAGATGTAAAGTTTGATTGGACAGAAAAGTGTCAATAGAGTTTTGAGAAACTAAAGGCGTTGTTGACTGAGGCTCCTGTTTTGGTGCAACCTGAGTTGGGGAGAGAATTTGTGGTTTAAAGTGATGTATCCCTGAATGGATTGGGTTGTGTACTTATGTAAGAGGGTAAGGTGATTGCATACGCCTCTAGACAATTAAAGATGCACGAGAAGAATTACCCGACCCATGACTTAGAGTTGGCCGCCACTGTGTTCGCATTGAAGATATGGAGACACCATTTGTATGGTGAAAAGTGTCGGATATTCACCGACCATAAAAGCCTAAAATACCTAATGACTCACAGGGAATTGAATTTGAGGCAACGAAGATGGTTAGTGTAACATCCTGAATTTTTGGGCCTATGCGTTTAATGGGTGGATATGTTTAATGTGTTAATTTAAGTGTTAGGGGTCCAAATTGGGCTCAGGCTTAGGTAGAGGCCTTGATTAAAATTATCTGTTTGGGCATTATAGGGTTTAAAAGGTAGTATCTATGTTTAAAATATGTGGATAATAAGCAGATAAAGGCTATTATTTAGGAATTTATTTTATGTAGATAATAAGCAGATAAAGGCTAAAATTTAGGGATTTTAATGATTAAAATATGTGGATAATATGCTGATAAATGAGGGAGGAGTTAGAGATAATTAAGTCTCTTTTAGATGAGCTAGTAGATTAAGATAAAGGAGAAAAGATAGGACTTATCTGCAAGGTTAGGTAAGTGCCAAAATTTCTATAAATAGGGGGAATATCTCTTCAATTTCGGCATTTGGGTTTTTCTCTCATTCTTTTCTCTTCTTCTCTGAGTAAAAGCCGAAAACTCCTAAAGTTCCATCTTCTTCTTCATTCTCTGCAAAAGCCGAAATCTCTAAGCCTATTCCTCATCTTCACTTTGATTCAAAAGTCAGAAACTCTTTCCATTCTTTTTCTTCCTAGCCGGAAATCTTAATGTCTCTTCCTTGTTTTCTTTTCTTCTTCTCTTTTCCTGTCAGAAACCGAAACTCTTCACTCAAGTATTTTAAAAGCCAAAGACACATCAGCCTTCTCTTGTTCATACTTTTTTCGGGATTTTCCTGAAAGCCAAAATCCCTAGATCTCATCTTCTATGATTGCCGAATTATTTCTGTGGTGCCTACTTGTGCTGAAATCTGAAGGGAACTTTAGTGGAGTCAATCGCATAGATCTCTAAGTTATAGAATCGTGTTACTTTCGGGATTTCAAGGTAAGGGATCTATTAGTTTTAACGTGTAATTTGGGATTTATTAACCTTGGCCGATTGTTGAAGGGGCTAAATCTTTGTGTGTTTTTCCGGCTTTTGAGCAAGGCTTTACATTGAGGATAATAGATCTGTATAGCAAGGACATCGACTAAGAATATTGGATTTCGTGATATCAAGTGTGTAATACTTCCCCACCATCTAGATCTGATTATTAATGTATGCTCATAAGTTTATATGTTGTGATAAATACCGATATCTCGGTCTAATGTTGGAAACCCGAGAAGGGTGAAGCAAATCACCAGGTCAGTGAATGTTTGACTTTATATGATAAAAGCATATTGATTTTATGACTGCATGGGTTGGGTTGATGAAAGGAGGAAGTTATACATTTTATGTGTAGCGGTTTATACTGTGATCTGTTATATGTTGTAGCGGCTAATGCCGTGATCTCATTATAAGGGCTTGCCATAATATGTTGATGAGCGAGCATGACCGCCATCTTGGCGCGTAGCGTGTGGGTCGATTGTAGAAATCCCCAATGGTGTGAATGGTCTGAGTACGGCGCGTAGCGGATGGAAACCTAGGTAAATGGGTTGGGCCTTGCATATTATTTGTTATTTTTTTAAATGGAATTATTAATGCATTTTATGGGCCTAAGGCCAAAATCTAGTGGTGCATGAGGGTTGCACATCGAGTCTCACGACTCACCCTATTAATTAACCTTTCGGGTGATACCTAGTGCTTGGACCAGGGCCGAGAGGAACGCAAGGTGGCCATGCAAAAGACCAACTGGATCCAAGCAAAAAGTCTCAAGTTAATACTTTATATTTTTAATTAATGGATTTTAAATCTCGTTGAAATAAGGCTATGGGCCACTAGTTTATGTTTTGTTTTATTTTGAGCTTTAATTACTTTTAGTTATTTAAATTCTTATTGAACTAATGTATCTATTTAAATCTAGGTTTTTAATTTATAAAGGCATATTTTATTTAAACTATCAACTATTAAATTTCTCTCGAATAAGAAGATAAACTTTAGAAAAATATTTTTTCTAAAAATACGACATGTTCTTCCAAAATTTTTAGTGACATACCAGCTCCAGTCGTGGTGTTTGAGCTGGGTTTGGGGTGTTACAAATTGGTATCAGAGCCCGGTTCAAAACTCGGCTCTGGGGGTTTTTGGGTTCAAAACGTTTTCTAAAGATAGGCTTTTGAAATATGGATGTTTTTAAGTGATATCAGGTCTGTTAGCTCAGCATGGCACCTGCGTCTCCGGCCCAAGTCCGCCAGGTAAGTATTCTGAACCATTGTGTGATATAATATATGTGGGCTTGATGGGCTTTATGGGACGTAGTTTAGTTAGATTAGAACTTGATGGACTTTAGGCCTAGCTGAAACAACTCTTAAAATCTCATAAGACTTAACTTCACTAACAAACCTGTAAACGAGTCGCAAGACTAAGGTGTGGCAACAGGCATATGCATGTCTAGGAATAGATCCGGAAGAGCTTGGTATTTAAGCAGTCCTAGTGACTCACCTCCTCTTCGCTGGAATCCTACCTGGTGTGTAGTGACTGTTCACCCTAGCCACGAGGACTTGTTTGCGGGCCAAAATCTATAATTAAAACCCGAAAGGGACCAAAGCTACCTTATCTTTACAAAATTGCTAGAAACCCTTGTTTTGGAAAAAAAACCCAAGATACCCATGATTTGCAAATATACCCCGATTTACATAGTCAACAAAATTTTTAAAGTAAAAAAAAACACAACACATGACAACAAACAGAAATCCACAACCACACGAACACTACTATTTTCTTTTGAAATCAAATCCTTCAAGATACCCCTGTTTGTTTTAAAAATAAAAAAATTATTTTGAAAATATTCACGATTTGTAAAAATTACAAAATTGCCCCTAATGTGTAAAATGACCAAAGTACCCTTGATTGCAAAATTACTAAAATACCCTTATCTTCGAAAATTACTAAAATACCCTTATATTGTAAAATTACTAAATTACCCTTATATTGTAAGATTACTAAAAAATACCCTGTTTGTAAAATTACCAAGATACCCCTAATTTTCCAAATTACGAAAATACCCCTGTAGGATAAAATTACGAAAAATACCCATGGGTAGTGGAATAACGAAAATACCCCTATGTGTTGAATGTGGGTGCATGGATGTTGTCTGTATGTTGATGGTTGAATGTATGTAGTTCTTAGAACTAGGAAAGGTGAACTTGAGACTGAATTGCGAATTCGAAAGAACTACTCTTAAAACTACTAATCATAAGACTGTTCGTGGATAATCAGTGGAAGAAAACCAATAATTCATAAAAATTTTAATCAGATAAACACGGACCGATAGCATGAGTATAAGGGGACGTGGACGCTTTAGATGCGAATACCGGTGCGTACCCTACCATAGTATACTAAGTGTTTATTTTGACTTTAGAATTAGAGTGCGCAGCGAAAGCATAGTGGTGAGACTTGGGTAGTACGATTAATAGTTAGTTGGAAATTTCGAGGACGAAATTTCTTTATGGGGGGTAGAACTGTAACATCCTGAATTTTTGGGCCTATGCGTTTAATGGGTGGATATGTTTAATGTGTTAATTTAAGTGTTAGGGGTCCAAATTGGGCTCGGGAGCTTAGGTAGAGGCCTTGATTAAAATTATCTGTTTGGGCATTATAGGTTTAAAAGGTAATATCTATGTTTAAAATATGTGGATAATAAGCAGATAAAGGCTATTATTTAGGAATTTATTTTATGTATATAATAAGCAGATAAAGGCTAAAATTTAGGGATTTTAATGATTAAAATATGTGGATAATATGCTGATAAATGAGGGAGGAGTTAGAGATAATTAGGTCTCTTTTAGATGAGCTAGTAGATTAAGATAAAGGAGAAAAGATAGGACTTATCTGCGCAAGGTTAGGTAAGTGTGCCGAAATTTCTATAAATAGGGGAATATCTCTTCAATTTCGGCATTTGGGTTTTTCTCTCATTCTTTTCTCTTCTTCTATGAGTAAAAGCCGAAAACTCCTAAAGTTCCATCTTCTTCTTCATTCTCTGCAAAAGCCGAAATCTCTAAGCCTATTCCCTCATCTTTACTTTGATTCAAAAGCCGAAACTCTTTCCATTCTTTTTCTTTCTAGCCGAAATCTTCATGTCTCTTCCTTGTTTTCTTTTCTTCTTCTCTTTTCCCGCGTAAAACCAAACTCTTCACTCAAGTATTTTAAAAGCCAAAGACACATCAGCCTTCTCTTATTCATACTTTTTTGGGATTTTCCTAAAAGTTGAAATCCCTAGATCTCATCTCTGTGATTGCCGAATTACTTCGTGGTGCCTACTTGTGCCCTAAATCAAGGGAACTTTAGTGGAGTCAATCGCATAGATCTCTAAGTTATAGAATCGTGTTACTTTCGCGATTTCAAGGTAAGGGATCTATTAGTTTTAACGTGTAATTTGGGATTTATTAACCTTGGCCGATTATTGAAGGGGCTAAATCTTTGTGTGTTTTTCCGGCTTTTGAGCAAGGCTTTACATTGAGGATAATAGATCCGGATAGCAAGGACATCGACTAAGAATATTGGATTTCGCGATATCGTGTGTGTAATACTTCCCACCATCTAGATCGATTATTAATGTATGCTCATAAGTTTATATGTTGTGATAAATACCGATATCTCAGTCTAATGTTGGAAACCCGAGAAGGGTGAAGCAAATCACCAGGTCAGTGAATGTTTGACTTTATATGATAAAAGCATATT
Source organism: Gossypium sturtianum (assembly GCA_025698515.1). Taxonomy (NCBI): domain Eukaryota; kingdom Viridiplantae; phylum Streptophyta; class Magnoliopsida; order Malvales; family Malvaceae; genus Gossypium; species Gossypium sturtianum. The sequence goes on from CM046953.1 coordinate 112,017,295, forward strand.
GATTTTATGACTGCATGGGTTGGGTTGATGAAAGGAGGAAGTTATACGTTATATGTGTAGCGGTTTATACCGTGATCTGTTATATGTTGTAGCGGCTAATGCCGTGATCTGTTATAAGGGCTTTGGCCATAATATGTTGATGAGCAGCATGACTGCCATCTTGGCGTGTAGCGGTGTGGGTCGATTGTAGAAATCCCCAATGTTGTGAATGGCTGGTACGGGGGCCTGTAGAGGATGGAAACCTAGGCAAATGGGTTGGGCCTTGCATATTATTTGTTATTTTTTTAAATGGAATTATTAATCTGTTTTATGGGCCTAAGGCCAAAATCTAGTGGTGCATGAGGGTTGCACTGCGAGTCTCGCGACTCACCCTATTAATTAACCTTTCGGGTGATACCTAGTGCTTGGACCTGGCCGAGAGAAACGCAAGGTGGCCATGCAAAAGACCAATTGGATCCAGCAAAAAGTCTCAAGTTAATACTTTATATTTTTAATTAATGGATTTTAAATCTCGTTGTAATAAGGCTATGGGCCACTAGTTTATGTTTTGTTTTATTTTGAGCTTTAATTACTTTTAATTATTTAAATTCTTATTGAACTAATGTATCTATTTAAATCTGGGTTTTTAATTTATAAAGGCATATTTTATTTAAACTATCAACTATTAAATTTCTCTTGAATAAGAAGATAAACTTTAGAAAAATATTTTTTCTGAAAATACGACATGTTCTTCCAAAATTTTTAGTGACATACCAGCTCCGATCGTGGTGTTTGGGCCGGGTTTGGGGTGTTACAGTTAGAGCTGATTAATGATTATGAGTTAGTGATCGACTACCATCAGGGAAAGGCGAACGTGGTCGCCGATGCTTTGAGCAGAAAATCATTGTTTGCACTGAGAGCCATGAATACACAGATGGCTTTGTTGGATGATGGTTCTATTCTAGCCGAGCTAAGGGCTAGACCATTATTTCTTCAAGATATTTGTGAAGTACAGAAAGAGGGCAACAACTTACAAGCCAAAAGAGTTCTATGTGAGTCAAATGTTGAGTCAGACTTTCGGATAAGTCCTGATGGGTGTTTGACGTATCGAGATAACGTCTGTGTACCCAGAAATGATGAACTTATTCGTGTACATGAAGCACATAGCGAGTGTTTAATTGTGCACCCAGGCAGCACGAAGATGTACAATGATTTGAGGAAGTGGTATTGGTGGCTCAGTATGAAGAAAGACATTTCTGAGTTCGTGTCGAGATGCCTAATTTGCCAGCAAGTGAAGGCTGAACACCAAGTACCTTCAGGTCCACTTCAACCCATTATGGTTCCTGAGTGGAAGTGGGACTGTATTACCATAGACTTCGTGACGGGTTTACCGTTGACGCCGAAAAATAAAGATGCCGTGTGGGTCGTAGTTGATAGACTCACAAAGTCGACCCATTTCATACCGGTACGAGTTGATTTTTCTCTTGATAAATTGGCAGATTTGTACGTGTCAGAGATAGTAAGACTTCATGGTGTACCATTGTCGATCATTTCAGATAGAGATCCAAGATTCACGTCACGGTTTTGGAAAAAGCTACAAGAGGCTTTAGGCACGAAATTGAGCTTCAGTACAGCTTTTCATCCATAGACCGACGGTCAGTCAGAAAGGGTAATTCAGATACTCGAAGACATGCTTGATGTTGTGTTTTGGAATTCCAAGGTATCTGGGAAAAATACTTATCATTGGTGGAATTTGCTTACAACAATAGTTTTCAGTCAAGTTTGAAAATGGCACCATATGAAGCATTGTATAGGCGAAAATGCTGAACGCCCTTGTATTAGTCAGAACTCAGAAAGAATCAGATTCACGGGGTTGATTTGGTTAGGGAAACTGAAGAGAAAGTAAGAGTGATACGTGAATGTCTGAAAGCGGCCTCAGATAGACAAAAGTCTTACTCGGATTTAAAACGGAAAGAGATTGAGTTCCAAGTAGGTGATAAAGTGTTTCTGAAAGTATCACCATGGATAAAAGTCCTCAGATTTGGCCGAAAAGGAAAATTGAATCTGCGTTTTATCGGGCCTTATGAAGTTACCGAGAGAATAGGACCGGTAGCTTATCGTTTGGCCTTGCCACCTGAGCTGGAAAAGATTCATGATGTCTTTCACGTATCCATGTTACGCCGATACCGTTCAGACCCTTCACATGTCATAGTACCAATAGAGGTAGAAATTCAACCGGATTTGACTTATGGTGAAGAGCCGTTTAGAATTTTGGCACGGGAGGTTAAACACCTGAGAAACAAAAGTATAGCTCTTGTTAAAGTACTGTGGCAGAGACATGGAATAGAAGAGGCTACATGGGAGCTCGAAGAGTCTATGAGAAACAAATATCCCAACCTTTTCGTCGGTAAGATTTTCGGGGACGAAAATCCTTAAGGGGGGAGAATTGTAACAGCCTGATTTAGGGGCTAGTTAGAACAGTGGTTTAGAACCACTAATTGGAGGATAGAGAAAATTATTTTTATGTTATTTTACGAGCTAGAGCATGATTATATGTGTGCATGAAAATTTTGGTGCCTTAATTTTTAGTGATTTCTTGCTTAATCGCAAAAAAAGACTAAATCGCATAAAGTGCGAAAGTACTATTATATAAGCTAAAGGTACCTAATAGCAATAGAATATTAATTTGGGGTCTTTAAAGGGAAATTAGCCCCTTTGTTAATGGTTGGTCGGCCATAGGGGACAATAGGAGTCAAAAATTGGTCAAAGTTGATGTAGTAGGTGGATTAAATTGATGATATAGAAATAAAATAAAGAAAGAAAAGATATCATCTTTTCTCTCCATCTTCCTCCACTGAAAATAGCAAGCAAAATAGGGGTTTTGAAAGCTCAAAATTTCAACAAAGTCTTCTCCATTCAAGTAAGTGATTTTAATGATTTTTCTTGAAAATAGTTGTACTTTTGGAACCCCTAGAGCTTAAGCTTTCTAATGAGGGGACTATCTTGCAATATGGTGAAATGTTTAGATTTTTTCCATGAGAGCTTGTATGTGATTTGCTACATTTTTATGGAAGATAATGAGTCTTAGTTGTTAGATGAACAACTTTTGTGAAAGGTGTTGCCATGAAAACACCTAAATGAACCTTTTTTTAAAGGTTGTAAAATTGGTAGTAAATGTGTGAAATGTTGGGTTTTTATGATAGCCATAAGAGAAATAAATGTTCACCTAGGCTCATTAAAGGTAGAAATTTGATTAGAATTGATTTCCGAGCCTAGGGGTAAAATGGTCATTTTGCCAAAGTCTAAGGGCAAAATAGTAATTTTTCCAAAGCATGATTATTGAAATGAATTTATTAATGTGATGATTAAAATTAGCTAATTTTATTTTATAGAGCAAGAAGAACCAAGAATCAACATCGATCGGGGAAAGAATAAAATATCGGACTAGATCGATAATCTAGCCTATTTTGAAATCGAGGTAAGTTTGTATGTGATAAATTCAACATTTATGCTCGTATTGTTTGAGAATGTTTGAGAATGTATTGATGTACGGTACTCTAAGAAATTGAAATGTTGAAGTCCCAGTTGAACTATAATGAATGTGAGTATAATATTATCGAGACATGAGATAGATAAGGTCCCGTGTAAGACCATGTCGGGGACATGGCCTCGGCACCAAATTGAGATTCCGTATAAGACCATATTTGGAATATGGCTTCGATATTGAATATGAGAATCGTATAAGACTGTATCTAGGATATGGCATCGATACTTGAGGTGAGGTTCCGTATAAGACCATATCCGAGATATGGCATCGGAAATCTAAAGTAATCCCATGTAAGACCGCATCCGGGATGTGGCATTAGCTTCGGGTTCATGTTATGTGATTGAGTGAACACAGGTACCCGTAAGTACTTCACGAGGAACATTTACGATATGTGGCGTGATATGTGTTAGATAAGGGTAAGTATGAGTAAGTTATAGGAAAGAGCCTATGACATTGTGTGTGGTTATCTAACGCCATGGATGGATATCTTTATAAGTTCATTGTTGCTATTTATTTCCATGTAAACTTACTAAGCTTAATGCTTACCCCTCTCATTTTCCTTTTCCTTGTAGTATTGCCAAGATAACTCAAGAAATTGGGGACGTCGGAGTTTTGAGATCACACTATCGACCATTATTTTGTATAGCCAAATTAGATTCATTTTGAGTATGGCATGTATAGGACTTGGTCTTTTTGTTATGTCATATTTGCAAGCCCAATGTGCTGGCTATTATAGTTGTTCAATCTATTTTGTAAAATGTCATGGGATGTTGGTCTATACTTGATATGTTCATATATTCAATGGTGATGGATTTCATGAAGTGTATGCTTTTGTGGATGTCTTGATTCTTTTTGAGTTCTTAGAGGTACCATATGGTCATCTTATATATTGAATTGTTTTGGTATGAGTTTGTTTGCTTGTTAGGGTGGCAAATGGCTTGGTAGATAGCCATATAATTGTCCACACGGGCGTGTGTCTAGGCCGTGTGTGACACACGGTCAGCCCCATGGGCGTTGTGATTGGCCGTGTGTCCCTTTGCATGCTAGGGCTGTAAGTCAGTATGCTCAGTAGCAAACACACGGGCAGAGACACGACCGTGTGTCTCAGCCGTGTGGGAGGCACGGCCAGGAACATGGGCGTGTGCCCAGGCCGTGTGAAGTCTGCACCTGAAGTCAGGAATTTAATTCGACAAACGGTCCAAGGACACGGGCATGTGCCTTGGCCGTGTGACCATAGTGAGATGATGACGTCATAAGCAGAATGCTAAGGTTTTGGCACACGGGCTAAGACACGGGCATGTCGAGGCCGTGTGAGGGACGCGGGCCAGGGACACGGGCGTGTGTCCGGCCATGTGTATTAAGTCAGTGTCAACCACGGGTGAGGAGCACGGGCATGTCTCAGGGGCACACGGGCGTGTCACTTGAACAACATGGGTGTGTGGCCCCTGTTTAGGCAAAACTTTTCTAAGTGTGTAAAACTTTCCGATTAATTCCCGAAACCTTCCGGAAGCATGTATAAGGCGTCATAGGCCCAGGATGAGTAGGTTATGAGTTTGAATGGAAATTTTTAAGCCAAAACGAAATTTTATAGCCCAATGTGATATGTTTAAGCAGGTTGAGTTAGGTAATGCCTCGTATCCGGTTCCGGCTTCGAACCCGGGTAAGGGGTGTTACAAGTTATGGCTATCCACTTCAGGAGATTTATTGGACAAAATTGGAAGTTTTAACAAAAGGCTTGGTTAGATGGGCAGGATCATTAGAGATAAAAGAGAGGGTCTCAAGAAGGAGTTGACTAAAAAACTGGAGGTGATAATGGTAAAAGAAAGAGATGGTGAGAATCTTATGGAAATCATTGATATTAAGGTTCAACTAAACCTTGAGATCGATAAGGATGAAATGTATTGGGAACAGAGAGTTTGTGTTAACTTGTTGAGGCTAGGGGATAAAAATACAATTTTTTCCCACAATTACACCTTTCATCATAGACGAAAGAATACGATACGGAGTTTGAAACATGAGGATGGGAGGGAAACTAATGACGAGGATGAAATGGAGGAAATCACTTGGAATTATTTTTAGAAGTTGTTCTCATTTGGTGGAGTTGGAGATACGGATCCTGTTCTTTCTGGGATAGAGAACTACATTTTAAATGATGCAAATTTGAGGCTAATGGTAAAATATAAGGAAGAAGAGGTCTTTTTGGCATTAAAAGAAATGGGACCAACCAAGGCGTATAGGGAAGATGGACTTCCGACTTTGTTTTTCCTAAAATGCTGGCACATAGTAGGGAGTGACGTTGCTTCTTTTTGTTTTGGAGTCTTACATGAAAATATGGGAGTCTTGCCTGAGGTTCTTGAACTTCAATTTCCTTCTTAAAGAATTTAACAAAACATTCATTGCACTAATACCCAAAAGGGAACATCATAAGCGGTTATGTGACTTTTGACCAATAAGCAATAAGCCTCTACAACGTGATATATAAGATCAATTCGAAGGCATTCATAAATTGACTCAAACCGGAAATGGTTAAAGTAATCTCTCCATACTAAAATGCCTTCATCCAAAACTACAACTTTATTGATAACATTCACTTGGGTAGTGAATCGACCCATACCATCCGTAGCAAGCGATAGGGTAAAGGCACATTAGCAGTCTTCAAAATAGATATGTGCAAAGCTTATGATCACGTCTGATGGGATTTTCTCCACAGACTTATGGAACATATAGGATTCAGCCCATATAATCGACAACTGATTTCTTAGTGTTTCAATACAGTTTCCTACCATGTCCAAGTCAATGGACGATCAATGGCTCTTCTACAACTAAAGCGAAGTTATGAAAAGGAAACTCGCTTTCCCTACACCTCATTCTACTTAGCTGAAATGTGTTGTCATCAATGCTTCAACTCACTGAATGCAATTCAAAAGGCCCATGCATTCCCCTACATCGCAACTGCCCACCCCTAAGTCTCCTGGAATTTGCTGATGATTCCTATTTGTTCTTCAAGGTCTCAATTCCATCAACTCAATTATTGAAATAAGTTCTCAAGACCAATTACTACTTCTCCAATTTATCGATCAACCAAGCTAAATCAGAAATCTTATTTAGTAAATTAGGGAAATTGAGAAAGACCAGTGGAGGATCGATTTCAAATTGCTAAAAATGTTTAGAATCTGAAATTAAAAAAAAACAATAGGAGATAGATTTTAGCCAATGTTTGATGGATTTTGGAAGGAGAAAAGTCGAATATTATTCTCCCAAAAAGATGAGACCAAATTTGAATTCTTGAACCTAAAATTAAAAGATAAAATAAGTTACAAGCAATTCAAGAATAAAAAAATAAGAATAAATAAAGAGAGATGAAAGATGGAAGAATGATAGCTATGGTGATGGCGAGATGAGGAAGAAAGATATTCAATGGAACTCCTTAAAGAACAAGCTTCAATAAACTCCACTGATGGCTTTAATTGACCCTCCAAGCTAAATAACTTGGCAAACCGAAGGGTGAAGAACTCCCACCAACAATGTAACACCCCTTACCCGTATTCAACGCCGAAACAGGGCTCGAGGCATTACCGGACTTATAACACAAGCATTCACACAATTCCGAGTCATAAATTTGCGTCCAAACTAAAACTGTAACACCCCTAACCCGTATCCGTCGTCGGATTAGGGTTAAAGGTATTACCGGACAGATCGAAAACTTTTACAGACATTTCATGATACAAGTCATCAATTGCAATCACAGTGTCCCTTAGATAGGTCACCGAGACCTTAAACATGCTTTAGAGAAGGGTCGGGACTAAACCAAACACATACAGAAATTCTCGGAAATTTTAAAACTTTTTGAACACTGCAGAGGTCACACGCCCGTGCAGTCAGGCAGTGTGCCTCCCACGACTACTAGACACACCCATGTGTCCTGGCTGTGCCAAAACAGAGCATGTATACTGACTTATCCCCACACTCACCAGGCACACCCGTGTACCATGGCCGTGTACTCTTAGGCTAGATACTGACTTATTCACACGGCTACCAGGCACATCCGTGTACCATGGCCGTGTATACTTAGGCTAGCTACTGACTTAATCCCACGGTCACTAGGCACGCCCGTGTGCCACAACCGTGTATGCATAACAGGCCCTTTGCAAGGCCAATATGCCACCCACATTAGGGTCATACCAACAAGCATAAACAAGCCTATTTCCACAATCAATTGGCAACCAAAAACACACCAAATGGCCATCATATTATTCCATTCAATCTCATTTCCAAACATGCTAATTTGTACAATCAACTCTCATGTAAATCCAAGTTTAATTCAACCATAACCTCATTAAATCACTAAAGCATCAATTCATCCATAAGCTTACCATTCATAAGGCTACTTCATTGCCATCAAGCCATACCAAAACATGCACCAAATACTATACTTACTCATGCACATTACCAACAATAACTAGCCAAATCACATGGCTATTTACATCTCAAACATATACCAATCACTAGCCTATACATGCCATACTTAGTATATACATTTCGAAAAGGTACCAAAATGAGTTTGAGTAGTGTGATGACGATCCTCGACGTTCCCGAGCCTTGATGAGCTTTGACGATCCGTAATGAGTAAACACACACACAATGAGTAAGCTTTCCAAAAGCTTAGTAAGCCATATACAAATAAACTTAACATTTAAGCATTCAAGACATATAATCAATATGATGAATTCACTAAAAGCTCAATTGCATAGCCATAATTCTTCTCGGCACATTTACTTAGCCATTCATCTTTCAATCTTGTATATCATCATATACTTGTTAGCTCATAGCTTTTCCATTCATGTATCACATTTACATTTTCATATTCAAATACACAATTCATCTGGGTAAGTTTATGAGTATACTTACCTTCTTATACACATAAAGTGTATTTATCAGACGTACCTGAAACAGATATGCAAACCATATAATCATTCGTATCTCGGACTTGCCCGTTGAACTGTTCGGAATCTACTAGGATACTCTGAGTGATCAAAATAGTCGTACAATGCCAAAGTCGCAGACGTGGTCTTACATGTAACCAGATATCGATGCCACTATTTCAGACAGGGTCTTACACGAATCAATACGATGCCAATTTCCCTGACATGGTCTTACTCGTAAATCTCATATCGATGCCAACGTCTCAGACGTGGTCTTACACGAAATCTTGAATCAATGCCAACGTCCCAGACGTGGTCTTACATGATATCACATTTCGGACACCTATGTCATGACATATACTATCCTATCTATTCCTAGGTTCAGACGGGACTTCTCGAATGTTGACACTATGTCGATTCTATCTCGGAATTCATGTGTACATCATCTCATGTGCATTCATCCTTATCAATAGTCATATGAATATATATAATTCAATGCAAATAAAATTATTTGTATATCGACTTACCTCGGATTAGGATAGTTGATCGGATTCGGTTATTCGACTACTTTCCCTTTCTCGCGATCTAAATTCGTTTTCTTCGGTTCTTGATCTATACATATTCAAATTTCACCCTTTTATTCACTAACTCATTCATTTCAATCAAAGAACACATATTTAGGGCAATTTGCAAATTAGCCCTCACATTTGGACAATATAGTCCCTAATTCACAAAATCACAAATTACACAAAATTACCATATACCCATGCTTAGCCGAATGTCACCCATGCTCATACAAGTCCAAACATTTCATTTATTTCATAAATTAGTCCCTCAAAATACTATTTTCTCAATTGAGTCCAAAATGCTCAAATTTAACAAAACTTCAAATACAAACTATGATAATCAAACACATATCTTTCATATTTCACTATTAAACATCACAAATCACATGAGTTCATCAAAGTCTCATTTCAAAAACATCATCATTTCCCAAAATTAAGACATGGGTTTTGAAGTATACGAAGCAACGATTGCAAAAACGTAGAAAGCATCAAAAACCGAAGCAAAACATACCTTGAATTTGAATCAAACCTAGCCGAAACTTGAAAGTTCTTATTCTTTCTTTTCTTTTGTATATTCGGTCAAAATGATTGAATAATAGATGAACACTTTCATCTTTTTGTTTTATTATTATCATGATATTAATTTAATTACTAAATTAACCTTATATTAAACATATGTACATGTAAACATCAGGGGCATTTATGACCTTTATCCATCCACTATCTAAATATTGGAATAATTGCCTCATAAGGCCACCACTTTAAAAACCACATCACATAGATGATTTAACAAATAGCATACAAATTTTGCATTTAATACAATTTAACCCTTTTCTCAAATTAAACACACAATTGATCAAATTTTCATACGAGGTTTCCACACATGCTTAGTCACATATCAAAGACACAGAAAATAAAATTAAAATATTTTCTATCTCGGATTTGTGGTTCCGAAATCACTGTTCCGAGTAGGGTCTAAACCAGACTTTTAAAATTCTCTCCCCTTAGGGATTTTTGTCCCAAAAAATCTTACCGTTAAACAGATTTGGATATTGCTGTCTCATTGAATCTTCAGGCTCCCACGTAGCCTCTTCTATTCTGTGTCGTTGCCATAATACTTTCACTAACGGAATTTTCTTATTTCTCAACTCTTTCACTTCACGAGCTAAGATATGGACCGGTTCTTCCTCGTAGGTCATATCTGATCGGATTTCAACTTCAGACGGAGTAATCACGTGTGACGAATCGGATCGGTATCTACGGAGCATCGAAACATGGAATACATTATGTATCATTTCTAGCTCAGGTGGCAACAACAATTTGTATGCAACTGCTCCAATACGTTCGATAATCTCATAAGGCCCGATGAACCTCGGACTTAACTTGCCTTTACATCTGAATCGGAGTACTTTCTTCCACGGAGATAATTTTAAGAATACTTTATCATCGATCTCAAACTCAATGTCTTTCCTTTTCAAATCTACATAAGACTTCTGGCGATCAGACGCTGCTTTTAGACTATCACGGATTACTTTCACTTTCACTTCAGTGTCTTTTATCAGATCAACCCCGTGTAACTTATTTTCACTAAGCTCGGTCCAATACAGAGGTGTACGACATTTACGTCCGTACAAAGCTTCATATGGTGCCATTTTGATGCTCGACTGAAAACTGTTATTATATGCAAATTCAATCAAAGGCAAGTATTGTTCTCACGTACCATTAAATTCAAGAATGCAGCACCTCAACATGTCCTCGAGTATCTGAATAATTCATTTAGATTGACCATTCATTTGCGGATGAAAAGCTGTACTAAAATGCAATTTTGTGCCTAAGGCTTCTTGCAATTTCTTCCAGAATCGTGATGTAAACCTCGGATCTCTATCAGACGCAATAGACAGTGGCACTCCGTGCAATCTCACAATCTCAGAAATATAAAGCTCGGCTAATCTATCAAGTGAGTAATCAGATCGTACCAGAATGAAATGGGCTGATTTCGTTAATCTATCAACCACAACCCAAATTGCATCTTTCTTTCTCGGAGTCAGAGGCAAACCAGAAACAAAGTCCATCTTCACTCTATCCCATTTCCACTCGGGAATCAGAATCAGTTGTAGCAAACCAGATGGAACCTGATGTTTAGCTTTAACTTGCTGACAAACTAAACATTTTGAAACAAAGTCAGAAATGTTTCCTTTCATACCAGACCACCAATAATGTTGATTCAGATCATGGTACATCTTTGTACTACCCAGATGAACAGATAGACGACTGTTATATGCTTTGTTCAAAATCAACTGAATTAACTCAGGGTTTTTCGGAACACAAATTTGATCTCAGAATCTCAAACAATCATTATCATCCACACAAAATTCAAAATCAGAGTTCGAATCACATTGAGCTCGTTTCACTATCATTTCACTATCAATTTTCTGAGCATAACAATTTTGTTGTAAAAACAACGGTTTCACTTTCAATTCAGCTAACACAAAACTATCATTAGACAGATCTAATTGAGCATTCATAGCACGTAATGCACACAATGACTTTCGACTCAATGCATCGACAACTACATTAGCTTTGCCCGGATGATAGTCTATCACAAGTTCATAGTCTTTCAATATTTCTAGCCACCTTCTCTGTCGCAGATCCAAATCTTTCTGAGTCATCAGATATTTTAGACTTTTATGATCTGAAAACACATGACATTTCTCGCCGAACAGATAATGTCGCCAAATCTTTAATGCGAACACAATCGCAGCTAGCTCAAGATCGTGTGTCGGATAATTCTTTTCATGAGGCTTCAACTGTCTTGAAGCATAAGCTATTACTTTGCCTTCCTGCATCAAAACACATCCCAGACCATTCAACGAAGCATCACTATAAATTACAAACTCTTTACCCGATTCGGGTCAGATTTACTAATCGAGCTTGATCCAATGAGTTTTCAACTGATCAAAACTTTTCTGACATTTATCAGACCATTCAAATCTCACATCTTTCTGAAGCAATTTAGTTAACGGAGTAGCTGTCATCGAAAAGCCTTTTACGAATCTGCGGTAATAACCAGCAAGTCCCAGAAAACTACAAACTTCAGACACATTCTTTGGAGGTTTCAAATCCAGAATAGCAGAAATATTGCTCGGATCAACTCGTATTCCAAAAGCCGATACAATATGTCCCAAAAAACTGACTTCACGCAACCAGAATTCACATTTGCTGAATTTCACATACAATTGATTTTCTCGCAAAGTTTGCAACACGATTCTCAGATGTTCAGCGTGTTCAATTTCATTCCGTGAATAAATCAATATATCATCAATGAATACAACAACAAATTGGTCTAGGTACGGTCTGAAAATTCTGTTCATCAGATCCATAAAAACAGCAGGAGCATTCGTTAGTCCAAAAGGCATAACTAAAAAATCATAATGCTCGTACCTCAATCTGAAAGCAGTTTTCAGAATGTCTGAATCTTTTACTCTCAACTGGTAATATCCCGATCTCAGATCTATCTTAGAAAACACAGTGGCTCCTTTTAACTGATCAAACAAATCATCAATCCTGGGCAACGGATATTTGTTCTTTACGGTCACTTTACTCAACTGACGATAATCTATACACATTCTAATCGTGCCATCTTTCTTTTTCACAAGCGTAACGGAGCACCCTACGGAAAAACTCACCGACGAACCTCTGTCTACCAACTCTTGCACCGTGACTTTAACTCTTTCAACTCTGTTGGTGCCATTCTATACAGAGCTATCGAAATAGGTGTCGTACCTGGAAATAGGTCTATACCAAATTCAACTTCACGTATCAGAGGTAATCCCGGTAATTCTTCAGGGAATACATCAGAAAACTCACAAATAACTGGCACTGATTCAACTTTCTTTTCAGACACTTTCGAATCAATTACATAAGTAAAATAAGCTTCGTAACCCTTTTTCATATAATTCTGAGCTTTCAACACAGAAACTACAGCAGGCAATCCATTTAAATCATTCGACTCAATACGAACTATTTCACCATTCTGACGACTCAAATCAATAGTCTTTCTTTTACAGTTCACAACAGCATCATGCAATGTCAACCAATCCATACCCAGAATTATATCAAACTTATCAAACGGTAATAGCATCAGATCAACAGGAAAACAGATATCTCGAAACATTAACAGACAGTTCTTGCATATTTTGTCAACCAGGACACTTTTACCTAAGGGGTTCGATACTTTTATAACAAACTCAGTAGACTCTACCGACAAAGTCTTACTAGATACTAAATTCATGCATACATACGAATGAGTAGAACCAGGGTCTATCAATGCAATCACAGAAGTATCATAAAGTGTAAATGTACCCGTTATAACATCCGGAGATGAAGCTTCCTCACGAGCTCGGATGGCATACGCTCTGGCAGGCACTCTAGCTTCAGATCTCGCAACAGTATCTCTCGTAGTTCTTTGACTACCACTGACATTCCTTGCATTTTGAGAAGATCTACCTCTCGCGAAAACATTATCGGATCTCGGATTGTGGGCAGTCTCTTGCTCAATAGGTTCTAGATAATCAAGGATAAAATGATCTAATGATCCACATCTAAAGCAAGCTCGATCATTCAATCTACAACTTTCCGGATGTCTTTTTCCACAGTGCTTACACTCAAGTCGTCTGGATCGAACATTTCCAACACTTGACATTGATGTTGCCGGAGCTTTGGAACTCAAATGTGATCTAGCTCGATCTCTACTAGAATGTCCCACATTAGTCTTTGAATGGCTATGTTCATATCTAAATTTCTTCGAAGCAGACTGAAATGATTTTCTCGAAAATCTTTTTCTCACATCTTTAACTTCAGATTTAGCTTTTCTTTTATCTTTCTCAAGTGCCTCAGATTTGCACGCTCGATCAACAAGCACATTGAACTCTTTTATCTCCAGAATCCCAACTAGCAAACGGATATTTTCGTTGGGGCCATCTTTAAATCTTTTACACATTATCGCTTCCGATGATACACATTCTCGAGCATACTGACTTAACCTCACGAACTCTCGTTCGTATTCAGTGACAGACATACAACCCTATTTTAAGTCCAGAAATTCCTTTCGTTTCTGATCGATGAATCTCTCACTGATGTATTTCTTCCGGAACTCAATCTGAAAGAAGTCCCATGTCACCCGTTCTTTCAGAACAACGGAAATCAGAGTTTTCCACCACTGATAGGCCGCGTCTCGTAGCAAAGATACAACACATTTTATACATTCTTCAGGTGTCAGTGACATTTCATCGAATACTCAGGTAGTGTTTTCTAACCAGAACTTGGCTTTTTCAGCATCATCATCACTAGTAGCCCTAAACTCTTCAGCCCCATACTTACGGATTTTATCTAACGGAGGCTTGTTCAACATATTCAGATTCATAGTCTGAGCTATAGCAGATGTCTGAGGGGGATTAAGCGGGGGCAGAGGTTGTGAAACAGTTGGATTATTTCTCACAAACTGAGTGAACCACTCACTCATCATCTGGAAGAAAGCTTGTTAAGCTTCTCCCTCATGACCGCTCGTAGCCAGTCTCGAATCAGAGGGCGCTGTCCCTTGAGCGAGACCAGGCGCATTACTTTCTACATCGTCAGCTACGGCTCTTTCGGGATCCATTACTATATGAAAATCACATTTTTCACGTCAGGATTCATCACACTATCACAGTTCAGATATATGGCATGTATAGCTAGACTCTGACATGCTTCGTTAGTCCGAGAATCGACTAAACCGTAGCTCTGATACCAATCAAATGTAACACCCCTAACCTGTATCTGTTGTCGCATTAGGGTTAAAGGTATTACCGGATAGATCGGAAACTTTTACATACATTTCATGATACAAGTCATCAATTGCAATCACAGTGTCCCTAAGATAGGTCACCGAGACCTTAAACATGCTTTAGAGAAAGGTCAGGACTAAACCGAACACATACAGAAATTCTCAGAAATTTTAAAACTTTTTGAACACTGCAGAGGTCACACGCCCGTGTAGTCAGGCCGTGTGCCTCCCACGACTACTAGACACACCAATGTGTCCTGGCCGTGCCAAAACAGAGCATGTATACTGACTTATCCCCACGGCCACCAGGCACGCCCGTGTACAATGGTCGTGTACTCTTAGGCTAGATACTGACTTATTCACACGGATACCAGTCACGTCCGTGTACCATGGCCGTGCACACTTGGGCTAGCTACAGACTTAATCCCACGGTCACTAGGCATGCCCGCGTGCCACAACCGTGTATGCATAACAGGCCCTTTGCAAGGCCAATATGCCACCCACACTAGGGTCATACCAACAAGCATAAACAAGCCTATTTCCACAATCAATTGGCAACCAAAAATACACCAAATGGTCATCATATTATTCCATTCAATCTCATTTCCAAACATGCTAATTTGTACAATCAACTCTCATGTAAATCAAAGTTTAATTCAACCATAACCTCATTAAATCACTAAGGCATCAATTCATCCATAAGCTTACCATTCATAAGGCTACTTCATTACCATCAAGCCATACCAAAACATGCACCAAATACTATATTTACTCATGCACATTACCAACAATAACTAGCCAAACCACATGGTTATTTACATCTCAAACATATACCAATCACTAGCCTATACATGCCATACTTAGTATATACATTTCCAAAAGTTACCAAAATGAGTTTGAGTAGTGTGATGACGATCCTCAACGGTCCCCGAGCCTTCAGTAGCTTTGACAATCTGTAACAGAGTAAACACACATACAGAGTAAGCTTTCCAAAAGCTTAGTAAACCATATACAAATAAACTTAACATTTAAGCATTCAAGACATATAATCAATATGAATTCACTAAAAGCTCAATTGCATAGCCATAATTCTTCTTGGCACATTTACTTAGCCATTCATCTTTCAATCTTGTATATCATCATATACTTGTTAGCTCATAGATTTTCCATTCATGTATCACATTTACATTTTCATATTCAAATACACAATTCATCTAGGTAAGTTTATGAGTATACTTACCTTCTTATACACATAAAGTGTATTTATCAGACGTACCTGAAACATATATGCAAACCATATAATCATTCGTATCTTGGACTTTCCCGTTGAACCGATCAGAATCTAATAGGATACTCAGAGTGATCGGAATAGTCGTACAATGCCAATGTCCCAACGTGGTCTTACATGTAACCAGATATCGATGCCACTGTCCCAGACAGGGTCTTACACAAATCAATACGATGACAATGTCCCTGACATGGTCTTACAGGTAAATCTCATATCGATGCCAACGTCCCAGACGTGGTCTTACACGAAATCTCGAATCAATGCCAACGTCCCGGACGTGGTCTTACATGATATCACATATCGGA
Source organism: Gossypium sturtianum (assembly GCA_025698515.1). Classification (NCBI taxonomy): domain Eukaryota; kingdom Viridiplantae; phylum Streptophyta; class Magnoliopsida; order Malvales; family Malvaceae; genus Gossypium; species Gossypium sturtianum. The sequence goes on from CM046953.1 coordinate 112,033,723, forward strand.
CACCTATGTCATGACATATACTATCCTATCTATTCCTAGGTTCAAACAGGACTTCTCGGATGTTGACACTATGTCGATTCTATCTCGGAATTCATGTGTACATCATCTCATGTAAATTCATCTTTATCAATAGTCATATGAATATATATAATTCAATGCAAATACATTTATTTGTATATCGACTTACCTCAGATTCGGATAGTTGATCGGATTCGGTTATTCGACTACTTTCGCTTTCCCGCGATCTAAATTCGTTTTCTTCGGTTCTTGATCTATACATATTCAAATTTCACCCTTTTATTCACTAACTCATTCATTTCAATCAAAGAACACATATTTAGGGCAATTTGCAAATTAGCCCTCACATTTCACATTTGGACAATTTAGTCCCTAATTCACAAAATCACAAATTACACAAAATTACCATATACCCATGCTTAGCCGAATGTCACCCATGCTCATACAAGTCCAAACATTTCATTTATTTCACAAATTAGTCCCTCAAAATACTATTTACTCAATTGAGTCCAAAATACTCAAATTTAACAAAACTTCAAATACAAACGATGATAATCAAACACATATCTTTCATATTTCACTATTAAACATCACAAATCACATGAGTTCATCAAAGTCTCATTTCTAAGACATAAGTTTTGAAGTATACGAAGCAACGATTGCAAAAACGTAAAAATCATCAAAAATCGAAGCAAAACATACCTTGAATTTGAATCAAACCTAGCCGAAACTTGAAAGTTCTTATTCTTCCTTTTCTTTTGTATATTCGGTCAAAATGAATGAATAATAGATGAACACTTTCATCTTTTTGTTTTATTATTATCATGATATTAATCTAATTACTAAATTAACCTTATATTAAACATATGTACATGTAAACATCAAGGGCATTTATGACCTTTATCCATCCACTATCTAAATACTGGCATAATTTCCTCATAAGGCCACCACTTTAAAAACCACATCACATAGATGCTTTAACAAATAGCATACAAATTTTGCATTTAATACAATTTAACCATTTTCTCAAATTAAACACACAATTGATCAAATTTTCATACGAGGTTTCCACACATGCTTAGTCACATATCAAAGACACAGAAAATAGTATTAAAATATTTTCTAACTCAGATTTGTGGTTCCAAAACCACTGTTCCGACTAGGGTCTAAACCGGACTGTTACAAAAACCATTCACATTCAATGATAAAGTCCCTAAAATGAGCCTACGAGGCCCAAAACATACTTTAGAAGTAGTTCGGGTCTAAACCGAGAACTTTAGAAAATTTTATAAAGCTTAGAAATTTTTAGCTAGAAGTAGGGCTCACACGCCTAGGTGGTCCAAGGGACACGCCCGTGTGACCCAAGGACACGCCCGTGCTTTAGACCGTGTCCAAATTAGGGTGCTCTCTGACTTGTGCCACACGGCCGTGCCACACGCCTGTGTGCTAGGCCGTGTAGCACATACGGCTGAGACAAACGCCTGTGTCTCTACCCGTGTGCTCAATTCTGGATATTTTTTTCCAAAATTAAGGTGCAGGGGACACACGGCCGGAACACATGCCCGTGACACACGGCCTAGACACACGCCCGTGTGGAAAAAAATAAGGCTATTTACCAAGCCATTTTGCCACCCTCACTTGCACACATTTACACAACATCACATGTCACAAATTCAGGCATATAAATGCAACCCAACAACCACAAACAAGACAATACATGTCATTCTTATTGTAACACCCCTAACCCGTGCCCGTCACCGGATAGGGTTACGAGGTGTTACTAAACTAACCATCAAGTTCATTCTGTCACATGGATTGTAATACTTAAGGAATAATATTACGATAAACCAGTCATCACGAATTAATATCAATCACATTATATAAACTAAAATAATTAAGCTAGATCAAAATTATAAGTCATTATTCATTTGGTAAGTAAACCAAAATGGCCGTATAAGCACCCATCTAAATTTCATTCTACAAATTAAGTACCGAACACTTTAGGCAATAAACTCATACCCAAATCAAACATATAATATCCATTCTCATTCAAACTTACATGAACTTTTTAATTTAATATATGTACAACTCGCATACATAACCTATAATATATTATTTATCCATAATTATAAATAATATTTACAAAACACGTGTATATGTCAAAACTAAATATTTCAATATAAAATTTTATCTAAATCATATAAACAACTTATTTTTAATATTCAATAGATGTCATGACTTAGTCTATAGAATGTAATTTCTTGTCCAAACATAATATCACATAAGAAGAATTTTAGAATTCCAACCAAAACAAGCCCTAGCTGAATATCTACAAGTAAATACACTTCAATTTGCTCGTTAATAAATCACCTTTGGTATATAAATACATAAGTGCAAATAATTACATTCATAACTAAAAGCATATTACTATCAAAACATGTTTAAAATCATAATCAACTCAACCAAATACTCGTAAAGCTTACTAGGCACATCTCATATATATACCATGATCAAATATGTACAAACTTAAACTTTATAACGAGCCATTTTAGCATGGCTTGTAATTACAACATCAAAATCTACCAAAATGTAACTAGCTTATACATGCCATAGACTTTAGGTTTATGAACAAAAGAAGTACCAAAAAAAACTTTGATGATAATGTGATGAGCTTCAGCCAAGATCCACGAGCACGAGATGAGCACCCAAAAGAAATCTACAATACGCAAACAACCACATTCGAAGTAAGCTTCCAAAGCTTAGTAAGATTTAAACAATTCTTAATCAAAAAGGCTAATTTAAAATTTCAAGACTAAACCCTTTTTGTCATCCCCTTGCCGAATGGTTAAATATTCAAGAAAGAATTTCATAGTAACATAAAAAAATACAAATACATTTACAACCATACTTATACTTATTTCCCTATATCATCATCATATAATAGATAATTTGCATACAAATCTACGAATTACCAAAACTTATACTACCATTTCAAGTTACCATAAATTTCAATATAATAAGTATATATGTATATCACCTACCTTTAATTTGCATACCTTTCACAACTTAACCATTCATGCATAATATACGTTACATTATCCGATCTTTTCCGCATACATAGTAACATTTGTAATTAAGGTCATTTAACGAACCTCTTACCTGCATCCTTAAATATAAACTTTTGTAACGTATCGCTCACATAGAGCCGTTACTTAACATTTCCGCACACTTAGTACCAACTTCTCGTAACGTATCGCTCACATAGAGCCGTTACTCAACATTTCTGCACACTTAGTGCCAACTTACCGTAACGTATCTCTCACATAGAGCCGTTACTTAACATTTTCGCACACTTAGTGCCAACTTCCCGTAACGTATCGCTCACATAGAGCTGTTACTTTAATAATTCGCACACATAATGCTTTATAACCGATTTCGTACACTTAGTGCTCGGTGCTACGTCCGCACATTCAGTGCCTTTCATAACTTGTTGTTCATTCGATTTGCATACACATATAAATGAAAACCAATCCACTGAATCACATATAATTACATACACCAAGATATGTCCATAATATTTTCTATCCAAATATTATATCACATTCGGCCAAATTTTTATCAAGCATTCAACCAATCCATTTAAAATCAATCACATTCAAGCTTAATATCCCACATAATTTAATTACATTATTTACATTCAAATGCCCTTTTCATGCAATTATGTTCAAGCTATAAACAACATCACATTCGGCCAATTTATATCCAACACCATGACACATTCGGCAATATATATATATTAACATACCTATCTTCTTATAGTAAAAGTTTGTATTGTAAAATAAAATTCAATTTGACTCAATTGCTTAAATCTTACCTCGAAAGTTGTGGAATCACGCTTCCCGGCTATTCGTTTAATTTGGCTTTTCCCGATCCACTCCGGTTTCCTTTTGTTCTTGATCTAATGATTCCAATTTAAACTCATTTAAACTTATACTCATTCAATTTGATCATAAACACAAAATTTAGTAATTTACTAATTTACCCCCTCACTTTTCCAACATATTCGATTTAGTCCCTAAATAAAATCTCACAATTTATACTAAATTGGACATACACCCTTTAAAGCCGAACCATCCTAAGGATCATATAATACCATATAAACTAATTGTTAAGCATATTAATCCCTCAACTTTTTATTTTAATCGTAACTTCTATTGTACTCAATTTCATCAAAAATGTAAAAACAAAACTCACTAATCTATCACCTAACATTATTATTTCACCATTAATCAACAAAAACATTAAGCTTTCATCCATGGCCTCTCATGAAAATCACAATCCTAATACAAATTACTACATGGGTTATGTAAAGCTCTTAATAACCATCTTAAAAATGCAAAAATCATCAAAAATCTAAAACATACATACCTAATTTTTGACTTGAGATGACCGAATATTAGAGAGCTTATTCTCTTCTTCTTCTCTAGTGTTTTCGGCAATGAGACGTAAAAAGATGAACATGCAATGGTGGTTTATTATTTTATGATATTATTCCTCCACTGTCTAATAAAAATTCAATAAACAAATTGCATAGTGGAACATGATGCCGTCCACTCTAAATAGAATTTGTACAATTGCATAATTAATCCCCACAATGAAAAAGACAAGTCAATTTAGCCACCCCAATTAAATAAAAGCTATTTTTATCATCCTTTTGCAATTTAATCCTCTCTCTTAAATTAAGCACACCAAAGAGTAAATAAATTAACGAAATTTTAGCACATACTCAATCATAAATATTTAACACAAAAAATAATATTAGAATATTTTTTTGACTCGGATTCGTGGTCTCGAAACCACCATTCCGATTAGGGTCGTAATTGGGCTGTTACAACTCTCCCCCCTTAAGGAATTTTCGTCCTCGAAAACCTTACTAGCAAATAAGTGTGGGTAACGCTCTTTCATTGATTCTTCGGTTTCCCAGGTTGCTTCCTCAACCCCGTGCTTATGCCACATTACTTTAACCAGCGATATCTTCTTGTTTCGCAACTCTTTTACTTCACGAACTAAGATGCGAATCGGTTCTTCCTCATAACTCAAATCGGGATGAATTTCCACCTCTGATGGACTGATCACATGTGAAGGATCGGATCTATATCGCCAAAGCATTGACACGTGAAAAACATTATGAATCTTGTCTAACTCATGCGGCAACCTCAATCTGTACGCAACCGGCCCGATACGCTCGATAACCTCATACGGCCCAATAAACCTTAGACTCAGTTTTCCTTTACGACCAAATCTAAGTATCATTTTCCATGGCGATACTTTCAAGAACACTCGATCACCCACTTGAAACTATATATCTTTTCATTTTAAACCCGCGTACGACTTCTGACGATCTGATGCGGCTTTCTAACTTTCTCGAATTACTTTAACTTTCTGCTCCATCTCTCTGATTAAGTCAACCCCGTGTATCTTACCTTCACTTAGCTCGGTCCAATATAGCGGTGTACGACATTTTCGACCATACAATGCCTCGTAAGGTGCCATTTTAATACTCGACTGAAAGCTGTTATTATATGCAAATTCAATCAAAGGCAAGTATCGTTCCCACGTACCCTCGAACTCAAAAACATAACATCTCAACATATCCTCGAGTATTTGAATAACACGTTCGGATTGACCATCCGACTGAGGGTGAAAAGCTATACTAAAGTGTAATTTAGTACCCAAAGCATCCTGCAATTTCTTCCAAAACCGCGATGTGAACCTCGGATCTCTATCCGACACAATAGAGACAGGTACTTCGTGTAACCGTACAATCTGCGATAAGTACAACTCAGCTAATTTATCGAGTGAGAAATCTGTACGTACCGGAACAAAGTGAGCCAATTTTGTCAATCTATCAAAAATAACCCAGATTGAATCTTTCCTACTTGGCGTTAAAGGCAAACCCGATACGAAGTCCATAGTGACTCGATCCCACTTCCACTCAGGTATCATAATTGGCCAAAGTAGTCCCGATGGCACCTGATGCTCAGCTTTCACTTGTTGACATATTAAACATTTCAACACATAGTCTGAGATGTCTCGTTTCATGCCATGCCACCAGTAATGCTGTTTCAAGTCGTTATACATTTTCGTGCTACCCGGATGAATCGACAATCTACTACTATGAGCTTCATCACAAATTATTTGAATCAAATCAGGGTTCTTAGGTACACATATCCGATTCTTGAACCGTAGGCACCCTTCAGCATCTATCTGAAAATCTGAATCCATACACGAACCCCAATGATTCCTTTTCGCTTTTAAAACATCATCAAACTCTTGGGCTTCTCGAATCTGCTGCATAAACAATGGTCTAGTTTTCAACTCAGCCATGATCACACCATCATCGATCATAGCTATATCCGCATTCATTGCGCGTAGAGCAAAAAGTGACTTTCGACTAGGTGCATCGGCAACTACATTAGCCTTTCCCGGGTGATAACCAATCACAAGCTCGTAGTCTTTCAATAGTTCTAACCATCGTTGCTGTCTCAAATTCAAATCCTTCTGAGTCATTAAATACTTAAGACTCTTATGATCCGAATAGACATGACATTTTTCACCAAATAACTAATGACGCCATATTTTCAAAGCAAAAACTATAGCGGCCAACTCAAGGTCGTGCATCGGGTAATTTCTCTCGTGTGGTTTCAACTGTCTCGAAGCGTAGGCTACGACTTTACCCTCCTGCATCAATACACAACCCAGCCCATTTAAAGATGCATCACTGAAAATAACAAACTCTTTACCCGATTCTGGCTGAACGAGCACTAGAGCTTCCGTTAGTAAGGTCCTCAGTTGATCAAAACTCTTCTGACACCTTTCTGACCATTCAAATTTAACATCCTTCTGCAATAGCTTTGTCATCGGTGATGCTATCATAGAAAACCCTTTCACGAAGCGTCTATAATATCCGGTAAGTCCTAGAAAGCTACGAACCTCAGAAACATTCTGCGGAGGTTTCCAATCAAGTATAGCCGAGATTTTACTCGGGTCAACCCGAATACCCGATGCTGAAACGACATGCCCCAAAAAGCTGACTTCTTTCAGCCAAAACTCACATTTACTGAATTTTGCGTACAATTGCTTGTCACGCAAAATCTGTAACACTAGCCTCAAATGCTCAGCGTGCTCGGTTTCGTCGCGCGAATAGATCAGTATGTCATCTATGAATACAACCACAAACCGATCTAGATACGATCTGAATACTCGATTCATCAAATCCATGAAAACTGTAGGGGCATTAGTGAGTCCAAACGGCATCACTAAGAACTCGAAATGACCGTATCTCATCTGAAAAGCAGTCTTCGGTATGTTCGACTCCCTAACTCGCATCTGATAATATCCTGATCTCAGATCAATTTTCAAGAACACTGAGGCTCCCTTAAGCTAATCAAATAAATCGTCAATACATGGCAACGGGTATTTGTTCTTAACTGTCACCTTATTGAGCTGCCTATAATCAATGCACATTCTCAAAGTTTCGTCCTTCTTTTTCACAAATAGAACGGGTGCACCCCAGGGAGAGAAACTCGGTCGGGCGAAACCTCTATCCGTCAATTCTTGCAACTGAGCCTTCAAATCTTTTAATTCAGTCGGTGCCATTCTATACAGAGCTATCGAAATCGGAATAGTCCCTGACACTAACTCAATACCAAATTCTACCTCACGAACAGGTGGGAATTCCGGTAATTCCTCCGGAAACACATCTAGATACTCACTGACAACCGGTACAGATTCAATCTTCTTTTCGGTTACCTTGCTATCAATCACATACGCAAGATAAGCTTCGTAACCCTTTCTCAAATACTGTCGAGCCAACATCGAAGATATCACAGCCGGTAATCCATTAAAATCCGCAGACTCAATTCGAATTATCTCATTATTCTGACATCTCAAATCAATAGTCTTTCGTCTGCAATTCACTACCGCGTCGTGAACTGTTAACCAATCCATACCGAGGATAATATCGAACTCATCGAAAGGTAATAGCATCAGATCAGCCGGAAAACATAAATCTCGAACCATCAAAGGGCAGTTCTTGCACACTTTATCAACTAGTACACATCGACCCAGGGGGTTCGAAACCCGAATCACAAACTCAGTAGACTCAACAGGTAGAGTCTTACTAGATACTAATGTTTCGCACACAAATGAATGAGTTGAGCTGGGATCAATCAAAGCAGTTACACTAGTATCAAAAAGAGTGAAAATACCGGTAATGACGTCTGGAGATGAGGCCTCTTCTCTGGCACAGATGGCGTAAGCTCTAGCTGGTACACGGGCATCTGATCGAATAACTGCATCTATCGTCCCCCTCTGTGTACCACTCCTACCTCCCCCAAAATGAGATGGTCTGCCTCTAGCTGCAGTGCTGCTCGGTCTTGCACTCTGAGCAATACCCTTTTCAGCGGTCTCCGGGCAATCCCGAATGAAATGATCCTGCGAGCCACACCTATAACAAGTGCGAGCAATAGATTTACCCCAGCACTCTCCAAAATGCCTTCTGCCACACTGCTGACACTCAGGTTTGCTCGATTTAGTATTGCCAACACTAGCAACTGATGTAGCCCGAGAACTCACTGGTGGTCGTTCTCGTATAGAAATCCCGGTGTTAGGTTTGGATCGGCTACCATCATTCTTAAACTTCTTCGTTGCCATCTATGAAAATTTTCTCGCAGATCTCTTTCGGAAATCTTTAGATTCAAGCTCAACTTTCCGTTTTTGTTTCCCCAGCTCTTCAGCTTTACAAGCTCGTTCAACTAGTACAACAAACTCATTAATTTCAAGAATGCCAACCAGAAGCTTTATATCTTCATTCAGACCATCTTCGAATCTCCGGCACATAGCAGCCTCAGATGAAACACATTCACGAGCGTAGCGACTAAGTCGTAAAAACTTGCGCTCATATTCGGACACAGTCATACGGCCCTGTTCGAGCTCGAGAAATTCTTTACGCTTGGAGTCTATGAAGCGCTAACTTATGTACTTCTTACGAAATTTCATCTGAAAGAAGTCCCAGGTAACTCTCTCCTTCGAAATAACTGACACGAGAGTATTCCACCAATAATAGGTAGAATCCCGTAATAAGGATATGGCACACTTCAGACACTCATCGGGTGTGCAAGACAACTCATCAAAAACTCGAATAGTATTATCGAGCCAAAATTCAGCTCGCTCTGCGTCATCATCATCTTTGGCTCTAAATTCTTGAGCCCCATATTTTCTGATACGATCAACCGGAGGTTTGTTTACTCTTTCAAGATTTATAATCGGGGGTACCATCGGTACTGTAGGGGGAACATTCGGATTCAGGGGTAGTTGAATAGCCGGATTGGTTCGTATATACTGACCAAACTAATCATTCATCATACTATAGAAGGCTTGTCGAGCCCCCTCATCCGGATTACTCGTAGTCGGACGAGATTCCTCTGGCGCGGTCCCTTGCACGGGAGCGGGCGCCACACTCTCGACATCATCAGCTACGTCTCGCTTGGGATCAAGATCCATTACTATATAAGAGAAACGAATACAGTTCACTATCAGAAGTCATCACATTATCATATCACAAAATATGGCATGTATAGCTAGACTCTCACACACTACGTTAGTTCGAGAACCGATTAAATCGTAGCTCTGATACCAATCAAATGTAACAACCTTAACCCGTGTCCGTCGCTGGATAGGGTTACGAGGTGTTACTAAACTAACCACCAAGTTCATTCTGTCACATGGATTATAATACTTAAGGAATAATATTACGATAAACCAGTCATCACGAATTAATATCAATCACATTATATAAACTAAAATAATTAAGCTAGATCAAAATTATAAGTCATTATTCATTTGGTAAGTAAACCAAAATGGCCGTATATGCACCTATCTAAATTTCATTCTACAAATTAAGTACCGAACACTTTAGGCAATAAACTCATACCCAAATCAAACATATAATATCCATTCTCATTCAAACTCACATGAACTTTTTAATTTAATATATGTACAACTCGCATACATAACCTATAATATATTATTTATCCATAATTATAAATAATATTTACAAAACACGTGTATATGTCAAAACTAAATATTTTAATATAAAATTTTATCTAAATCATATAAACAACTTATTTTCAATATTCCATAGATGTAATGACTTAGTCTATAGAATGTAATTTCTTGACCAAACATAATATCACATAAGAAGAATTTTAGAATTCCAACCAAAACAAGCCCTAGCCGAATATCTACAAGTAAATACACTTCAATTTGCTCGTTAATAAATCACCTATGGTATATAAATACATAAGTGCAAATTATTACATTCATAACTAAAAGCATATTACTATCAAAACATGTTTAAAATCATAATCAACTCAACCAAATACTCGTAAAGCTTACTAGGCACATCTCATATATATACCATGATCAAATATGTACAAACTTAAACTTTATAACGAGCCATTTTCGCATGGCTTGTAATTACAACATCAAAATCTACCAAAATGTAACTAGCTTATACATGCCATAGACTTTAGGTTTATGAACAAAAGAAGTACCAAAAAAAACTTTGATGATAATGTGATGAGCTTCACCAAGATCCACGAGCACGAGATGAGCACCCAAAAGAAATCTACAATACACAAACAACCACATTCAAGTAAGCTTCCAAAGCTTAGTAAGATTTAAACAATTCTTAATCAAAAGGCTAATTTAAAATTTCAAGACTAAACCCTTTTGTCATCCCCTTGCCGAATGGTTAAATATTCAAGAATGAATTTCATAGTAACATAAAAAAATACAAATACATTTACAACCATACTTATACTTATTTCCCTATATCATCATCATATAATAGATAATTTGCATACAAATCTATTTAATTACCAAAACTTATACTACCATTTCAAGTTACCATAAATTTCAATATAATAAGTATATATGTATATCACCTACCTTTAATTTGCATACCTTTCACAACTTAACCATTCATGCATAATATACGTTACATTATCCGATCTTTTCTGCATACATAGTAAAATTTGTAATTAAGGTCATTTAACGAACCTCTTACCTGCATCCTTAAATATAAACTTTTGTAACGTATCGCTCACATAAAGCCGTTACTTAACATTTTCGCACACTTAGTGCCAACTTCCCGTAACGTATCGCTCACATAGAGCCGTTACTTAACATTTTCGCACACTTAGTGCCAACTTCCCGTAACGTATCACTCACATAGAGCCGTTACTTAACATTTTCGCACACTTAGTGCCAACTTCCCGTAACGTATCGCTCACATAGAGCCGTTACTCAACATTTCCGCACACTTAGTGCCAACTTCCCGTAACGTATCGCTCACATAGAGCCGTTACTTAACATTTCCGCACACTTAGTGCCAACTTCCCGTAACGTATCGCTCACATAGAGCAGTTACTTTAATAATTCGCACACATAATGCTTTATAACCGATTTCGCACACTTAGTGCTCGGTGCTACGTTCGCACATTCAGTGCCTTTCATAACTTCTTGTTCATTCGATTTGCATACACATATAAATGAAAACCAATCCACTGAATCACATATAATTACATACACCAAGATATGTCCATAATATTTTCTATCCAAATATTATATCACATTCGGCCAAATTTTTATCAAGCATTCAACCAATCCATTTAAAATCAATCACATTCAAGCTTAATATCCCACATAATTTAATTACATTATTAACATTCAAATGCCCTTTTCATGCAATTATGTTCAAGCTATAAACAACATCACATTCGGCCAATTTATATCCAACACCATGACACATTCGGCAATATATATATATTAACATACCTATCTTCTTATAGTAAAAGTTTGTATTGTAAAATAAAATTCAATTTAACTCAATTGCTTAAATCTTACCTCGAAAGTTGTCGAATCACGCTTCTCGGCTATTCGTTTAATTTAGCTTTTCCCCGATCCACTCCGGTTTCCTTTTGTTCTTGATCTAATGATTCCAATTTAAACTCATTTAAACTTATACTCATTCAATTTGATCATAAACACAAAATTTAGTAATTTACTAATTTACCCCTCACTTTTCCAACCTATTCGATTTAGTCCCTAAATAAAATCTCACAATTTATACTAAATTAGACATACACCCTTTAAAGCCGAACCATCCTAAGGATCATATAATACCATACAAACTAATTGTTAAGCATATTAATCCCTCAACTTTTTATTTTAACCGTAACTTCTATTGTACTCAATTTCATCAAAAATGTAAAAACAAAACTCACTAATCTATCACCTAACATTATTATTTCACCATTAATCAACAAAAAAATTAAGCTTTCATCCATGGCCTCTCATGAAAATCACAACCCTAATACAAATTACTACATGGGTTATGTAAAGCTCTTAATAACCATCTTAAAAATGCAAAAATCATCAAAAAATCTAAAACATACATACCTAATTTTTGACTTGAGATGACCGAATATTAGAGAGCTTATTCTCTTCTTCTTCTCTAGTGGTTTCGCAATGAGAGGTAAAAGATGAACATGCAATGGTGGTTTATTATTTTATGATATTATTCCTCCACTATCTAATAAAAATTCAATAAACAAATTGCATAGTGGAACATGATGCCGTCCACTCTAAATAGAATTTGTACAATTGCATAATTAATCCCCACAATGAAAAAGACAAGTCAATTTAGCCACCCCAATTAAATAAAAGCTATCTTTATCATCCTTTTGCAATTTAATCCTCTCTCTTAAATTAAGCACACCAAAGAGCAAATAAATTCACGAAATTTTAGCACATACTCAATCATAAATATTTAACACGAAAAATAATATTAGAATATTTTTCCGACTCGGATTCGTGGTCCCGAAACCACCATTCCGGTTAGGGTCGTAATTGGGCTGTTACACTTATACCATCATGTATCATGCTTAAAACATCATACTTAAAACATCATACTTAGTCCGATAAAAACATACTAATTTCACATTCACAATAGGGCATTAACATATGAATAAACTTATGATCAACATAAGCCATCATTCATGGCTACATATATAAGATGAAATATTAACAATTACAAGCTAACACATATGGCCAAATTAATAATGACACTCATAACACATTGACATAGTCCCTATACATGCCATAGACTTAAAATGCTTGAATTCATTTATACCCAAAATGATAGCTTGATAGGGTGATAGGATCTCCGGCGATCTCCAACCCGAGCTAGCTTAATAACCCTAAAAGACATGGGAAATGAAGGGGGTAAGCTATATAGTTTAGTAAGTTCATATGTAAATAATCATAAACATTATTCATACAAATAACTTAACAAATAACTTAACAATTATTAACATAAATGTCATTAAAAATTCATAAACACAATTACTCAATCCCAGTCTTACCAACAGCTCATCATATGAACTACACAACATATTTCCACATGAATGTCATTAAACTTCATGAGTATAATTTACTCAATCACATTCTTGCCTATAGCTCATCATATGAATAACATAACATATATCAATATAAATGTCATTAAACTTCATAAATGGCATATAAACATAAATGTCATTTGATATCAACATAACACATATCAACATAATTGTCATATATCAATAGTTCATCATATGAATTACATATCACGTATCAACATAAATGTCACTTAAGCTTCATACGCACAACTTATTCAATCACAGTCTTACCAATTGTTCATCATATACTGAGCTCATTTTCTTTGAGTTTTTCGTACATACTTGTACCATCTCATAACATATTCTCATACTTTCTCATCTTTGACATACCCGTTGATTTTCCCTTTGAACCACTTGGAATACTAAAGGATACTCGGGGATCTCGAACACACAATACCATACCAATGCCATATCCCAGATATGGTCTTACATGGGATCTCTTATCGATGCCAATAGCCCAGCTATGGTCTTACACGAAGTCTCACATCGATGCCATATCCCAGATATGATCTTACACGAAGTCTCATATCGATTCCATATCCAAGATATGGTCTTACACGTAATCTCAAATAACCCTAATGTCATGACATTTGTATCCTACCTATTCTTAAGGTTCAACTGGGATTTCTCACTTGCCGAACTTTATCGATTACATCCAAGGAGTCAATCATAATTCATACAATATTAAAGAATTTGAAACATAAATAAAACAATGCATTATTTACATACAAACTTATCTCGGCATAGAAACGGCAAAAAGGACTAAATTGTCAAATACTTATTTTTCCTCCGTTATAGGTCTGAACTTCATTTTTTCTTGATCTATAATATCACATTCATCTCCTTTAATCATTATACTATTCAAATCAGCCCAAAATCACATTATGGCAAAATTTACATTTTTGCCCCTAAAGTTTCACATTTTTACAATTTAGTCCCTAGGCTCGTAAAATGAAATCTATTCAATTCCTTTAATATACAAGCCTAGCCGAACCATTTTCATAACTATAACAGCCCACAATTTCCATTAAAACACACTTTTACTACATATTTTACAACTTTTACAAACAAGTCCTTTTAGGCATTTTCACCAAAAATCACTTAGCAAAAGTCGTTTAACAAAACAACTAACATTCATTTTCTACCATTAAATATCAAAATACACAAATATCCATCATGGGTAAAATTTTATAATTTGATTATGCCTTAATTTAGTGGTAGAAATAGATAGATCATGTTACAAGGATTTCAAAAACGTAAAAATCATTAAAAAACGGGGCTAGAACGGACTTATAATCGAGCTTGGAAGCTTGAAAAACCCTAGACATGTATTCTTCATGTAAAATTCGGCCAAGGGGAAGAAGATGAGCAAAAATTGGCTTTTAATTTGATTATTAATTCATTTTAATAACCAAATTACTAAAATGCCCTTAATGAAAAAACTTTAGAAACATACCAAACCATGTCCATTTTTGTCCACTAACTTAACCAATGGTTTAATTACCATTGAAGGACCTCTAATTTAAAATTTCATAGCAATTGGACACCTTTAGCATATAGAATTCAAGTTTTGCACTTTTTGCAATTTAGTCCTTTTAACTAAATTGAGTGCCCAAACGTCAAAATTTTCAAAGGAGATTTTCACGAAATCATTCCATAAAACTGTAGACCATAAAAATATAATAAAAATGAAATTTTCTTCGTCGGCTTTGTGGTCCCGAAACCACTGTTCCGACTATACCCAAAATCGGGCTGTTACAAACAATCTTGAAGAAGATTGAGTTGAAAACTCTTTTAAAAGAAATAAGAAAAGATTTCTTGCAAAGAAGAAGAACTCAAAGAGTAATTTTATTCAAATCAAAATTGGGTGCTTTCTATGGTTGGTGGCTACCCTTCTTGAGCTGATAAAAAGAGAGACAAATCTCTAAAAAAGCTAATCTAGAAAATGTGGATGGCTAAAAAAAACAAATCACTGAAATGTAGCCTAAAAAGTATAGGTAGCTATGAAAGGTAACTATTTCTTCCTAAGAAACTTAAAGGATGAAATAAAAGACTAAATAAATTTGGCCAACTTTATGGGAGTTGTGCATAAACCAGATTTAGAAGAAAAAAAATTAACTGTGGTTTAAAAAAATAAACTTCTTAATTGGGTCATTAAAAAATTAGGCCAAAAATAAAATAATTAAATCTTTAAGTGATCAAATGGGCTAATCTTCAAGAGGGTGTGCATTCGGTCTGCTCACTTTAATTCCTAGCTTAAAAATATCTGTCAATCAGGTTTACCTTCTCGACTTGCGTCCATAAGCCAAGTTTGTCTCACAATGGAGTCTTGAATGTTTAAGCCTTCAAAACCACTTCCTTGAAGGCATTTTGTCACAAACTCTTGGACCAATACATTCAATTGGGCTCTAATTTGGTTGGGCTTAAAGCGAGTAATTGGGCCTCGAGGATAGCTATGCCCATCACGTTCATGTTCCTGAAATTGGGTCTTAATGTTCACATCATTCCTCCCTTCCTCAAAATGAATCGCCTTCGAATATGAAATATTGAAGGGAGAGAGATTGGTTACAATAAAAGAACTCACATTATACTCACCAGGGAGATCAATCTTATAGGCATTTTTAATGATGTGTTCTACAACTTGGGAAGGCTCATCTCCTCTTAGGTCCAACTTGGATTTGCGTTTATTCAAAAATCGTTCTTTCCTCATATGAACCTAAACTTAATCACAAGTTCAAATATCACTTGCTTGCTCCCCCTATTAGCTTTGTTGGCATTAGACTAATTTATCTTTTCAATACGTTATTGTGCTTTTTCATGAACCGTCTTCACCAACGCTGCTTTCTTTTCCCCATCTATGTTAGTATTCCTATCTTATCATTTCATTGGTTAGTTAGCTTGAACGTTTTTGTTTTCTTTAGCCAGATATGGTTCATTTATTGGTTGGGATTATTGAGGTGTAGTAAATCTAGTGGAGAGTGATAATGATTTTGAATATTGATTTTTATCTCACAAGTATGTGCATAACATTCGGTTTTGAGTGATTGTTATTTACATATTTCTTTTATGTCAAACATTTTTTGCTCCTTTGGATTTGGAACTAGTAGACTTTTGTTTGCCTTTAGTCTGCTATACATATATGGAATGGAAAAACTTTTCATTGGGGAATTTTTTTGTTAAAGAAAGCTATTCTTATGTTTGATTATAATGAATATATATAGGCTTCCTTTTATGATTTCTGGTTTGGTTTGATTTTATTGTAACTTGTTATAACCAAACTGAAATTCGAATTCAATTGCTATAGGTGCCTAACATCATGTCATGGCCAAGATTTTCTAGTAGAATTTATTGTTCAATGTTCATTTCTTTTTTTCTCTTTTGTTGTTGCCTTTGCAATGACACATAGGTGCCTAACATCATGTCATGGTCAAGAATTTCAAGTAGAATTTTTCTCTTGAATCAATCAAAGAATCTACGAATTTTGTTGTACGAATCAAGGTTTCTTCCTGATTCTTTATATTCGAGTTACAAGTTCTTTAAAGCTTTTTATGGATGTGGCACCAATGGTCTGATGCTAAGATGTGAATTTAGCACAAAGCTCTAACACGGTCTTTTGATTTCCATTCTTATGGTTCTCGATGTTTAGTGAGATTATCTTCCTTTAGCAGTCAGAGCCACGATGCTTCTCATTTTTCCTATGCTTCCACTGAGCAAAAATCCAAAAAAGACTCTTTTGTATCTTACTGCATTAGTGTTTCCAATAGTGGGAAGTAGTTACGTTGTCATCCCATTATACCAAAGATTTTGCTAGGCTACTGGGTATGGTTGATAACTCTTGAAAAGAGTTATATTTCATGCCTTTAGACCTAACCATTTTCTTGTACTTAGGTACATTTAGTAGCATTTTAAGACATTTCACTAATAGCAACAAGGCGCGCTTTCTAGGCTTTGGATGTAAAAGCTTATCTTTATCTATATTTTTTTATGATTATCATCATAATGCTCTTCTGGCAGTGGTAGAGATGCTTTTATATACCATTGAAAATTGATGAAGCTATTTACATTTAGTGGTTTGTAGAGCTATTTATTTATTTTTTCATCACGTCCTTTTACTTACGGGATTTTACGAATCTCGCGGCCCGCTGATTTACGATCATGACCTTCGACTTTCTTACGATCCGCTGATTTATGATCATGACCTTCGATTTTCTTATGGTCCCTTGATTTACGATCATGACCTTCGGCCTTCTTACGGTCCGCTGATTTATGATCACAACCTTTTACTTACAAGATTTTACAAATCTCGCAGTCCGCTGATTTACAATCATGACCTTTTACTTACAGGATTTTACAAATCTTGCAGTCTGCTAATTTACTATCACGACCTTCTACTTATGGGATTTTACGAATCTCGCGGCCCACTGATTTATGATCACGACCTTTTACTTATGAGATTTTATGAACCTCGCGGTCTATTGATTTACAATTGCGATCTTCGGCTTTTTTACGGTCCATTGATTTACGGTCACGACCTTCAACTTTCTTACTGCCCGTTGATTTAAGATCACGACTTTTGGCTTTCTTACGGTCCATTTATTTACGATCATGACCTTCAGTTTTCTTATGGTCTACTGATGTACGATCATGGCCTTCGGCTTTCTTATGGTTCGTTGATTTACGATCACGACCTTTTACTTACAGGATTTATTAATCTCGCGGTCCGCCGATTTACGATCATGACCTTCTACTTACGGGCTTTTACGAATCTCGCAGTTCGTTGATTTATGATCACTGCTTATTTACGATCACGACCTTCTGCATACAAGATTTTCAGAATCTTATGGATTACAATACAGTTCGCAGTATTTTTGTAAATACAATTCGTAATATTCTATAATATAGTTTGTGGCATTTCTATAAATACAGTTCATAGCATTTCTACGAATACAGTTCGTAGTATTCTACAACACGGTTCATTTCCTTAAAACCATTTCTCCAATAACCTTTTGACTCCTGTACCATATTGTCAGACAACAAAACTTGCTTAGTAAAGTTTCCAGTTAAAACTTACGTAGTAAGCCCCCAATTACACACTACACGCATGTAAGTTTGTCTCAAAAGAGTCACTTTATAACTTTTCATCAACAAGGTGGGAGACAAATTATTATAGAATTATAATAAAATATATCATAACCCGACCGGAAGTCCGACCAACTCTGGTAACCCAGAATCCAATCCGAAAACCCCCCTTATATATATTTCTAAAGATTTTCTTTACGAGGATCTGTTCTCCAAACACTCTTCTTTTCAACTCCTTCAACATAGAATCCCTTTTTCTCCTGACCAATTAAATATTGTTCCAACATTGTTGATAATAAAACCAAGTGTTTAACTGGTTTTCCAATCAAAACTTTTTTGGGCAAAGAAATAGTTTAATTATCGCTATATATTTTTTTGAAAGATAAAAAGAAATAAATTTTTATGACTCTTCTTTTTCTTTTGATTGATGTAAGTGAGTTCTAATTATTTTTGTCAAACTTTACTAACGCAAACCTACTTTTGACTGTTGAATTTATGTCCCACTTTTATGCTTTCATAAAATGTTTTATATTTTCTGCTTTCCATTAAAAGTTGAGTATTTTTTTTTATTTTCCTTTAAATTATTTTGCAATGTAAACCCCTCAAATTAAGTATTGATTTCATATATTAACTTTGTTTATATATATAAGCAAACATTGAAGCATGCACATGGCAAGTTGTATGCTGACTAACTAATTAACATAGTTTCAACCAAGTAAATAGTTTACATTAATAGATTTGACTTTAGCCAATAAAATAGTGATGAAGAAGAACTTGTGTTTAAAGTATTCAATTAGCATTAATCATTGGACCTTTAATAAAAGAAATACACTTAAATTCTATTATTTGCAATATTTTTTCCTATATCCTTATAATATACTTGTCTAATTTAGTACCAAAATTTGAACTAGCTTCCCGTAAAATATATTTTGCAATGTATGTATTAGTTAGTCACCATACAAGCTTCTATTTAATTAGGAGATATTTTGATGATAAATGAGTAATGTTATTTGTAAAAATAAAACCTTATCGCCATTGCCACCAAAATTGAAGATCAAATTTACCCAAAAATTATGGAAACTTAAAATTAATTCTAACTAAAACAAGTAGTAAATTGTATAGTTTTGAAAGCTATATCACACTTATCATACATGCTATATCACAAGAGAAATGCCTATTCAGAAAAAGGTTGTAACGTATTGAGAGACACTTCTTTTTCCCTTTCAAACGTGTGGTTTTGTTTTTATTTTTTCTTGCTTGCTTGACCATGGAAGACATCTAATGCTAATTTAATTATTACAAAAATTTAAAATCAACACTTCTTATTGTAAAGGCCTTTCATATATATGTACATTTTTAAGAAATAAATAGTTTAAATTATAAAATTTTTAGAAAATTAAAAATAGATGAGGGTTAAGTTGAGGGATTTAAGTTGTTTGTCATTAATGGTAATTCTATCTTAAAAATTTCATAGATGGGTGTCACATCTTCCAATAATACAAAATTATTAAAGATTTAATATTATAAAAAAAGTTATTAATTTCTTAATCTTGTTAAGTAAACTCTATGAAGTAAAATAATAATTAGTATTTTCTTCTTGTTGTAATATTTCCCAAAAGTAAATATTCCTACTTTAAGGAAGAGTCAACCTCTATCACAATTGCAAATCTTATATATTTCAACGTTTGAAAATATTTCTTGATTTTATGAGTGGAAAAATAAAAGCAAAACAAAGGGAATACTAACTATAGTGTTGAAAAGGGCAATATAATGTTTACACCAATTGTTAAAGTTAAATTAGGTTGGAAAGGATTTGAGAAAGGGATGTAAAAAAGAAAGTGCTGCTTTTGTCAGTCTCCAATTAAAATCAATTATTCAATAAATACTTAGTGCCTTTAGGAAGTCAAGCTAATTATAGTGTTTCTGAATTTGAGTTTAGAAAGGTTTTTTTTCCCTTAAAATATTTACGGGAGTGAGCTTAATGATTAATTTTTTACGTTCGGTAGATTTATAAAGGGGTTAGACGCTAGTCACGAGTTTTAAAGCTATTTCATACCCAATGTGAGGATCGAACCCCCAATCACTGATTAAGGTAGGAGAGACCATTGTCATCTCAGCTAACTTCGGTGATTGAGTTTTAAAAAGGTATTTAAGCATCTATTATATGATGGAAAAAATAGATATTTTGGAATCTCTGAGGCATATTCTTGATTAGTAAAGTTAAAGATCTGAATCATAAAACTATGTTTTTATATTTTGCTCCATGAGATTTTTACAACGGTATATCATATGCTCAAAATGGTTGAGTGATGAATGAGAAATTGATGCTCAAAGTAAACTACTTGTGAATTATGTTGAGTAAAATGGTAAGCTTAGTCCCATATTGGTTAGATATTAATAATGGAATATGTTTATATATGTGAACCAACTTAGTAATTATTAATTGACTAAATTAATAATTTCCCTCATGCACAAGGGGGTGCAAATTTAAACTTGTTGGGGTTGGAGGTGTACTTGCATGATGTGGGTGACGTGAAATGTTTATTTAGTGTATTTAATTTTATTATATTTTTTAAATTTGTTTTTATATGAAAAATAATCTAAAATTAGGTAAATACGAGCGAACCGAGCTCGAGTTTTGTAACGCCCCGAATTTGGGCCTAGTAGAATTGGGCCATTGGGCCTTGGGAATGTGAGCGTTTAAAATTTTTAGGAATAAGAGAATGGCACTAATGCAAGTTGGACCTATTAGGTGAGTGATTTTGGAAGGATGGAAGTCCCGGGTTCAAACCTGGGCTTTAGGAAAAAAATTGGTTTTAGGTGAATAAAGCCCTGGGGGTAAGTAAGTAGGCTTTAAGAATAAATTAGGGTAAACACATGACACAAGAGGAGTTGTGGTGAAGTGGCAAAGTGGCGCCACTTAGGGAGCAAGGATGCGACGCCATAGAGGGAGCAAGGGGTCCAAGGTTTAAGTCTTGGCGCTTGCAATTCTTTTTATTTTTCTTTTAAATGAACTTAGACTTTGGCCCACAGGCTTATATTTAGTTGCGCATGTTCTAAGTCACAAAAAGACCTTGTGTTGTGGTGGCATGTAGCGTCTGGAACATAGGAGAGGGCAAAGGTTCGAATCTCATGTCAAGCAAGGGAGTATTTATTTTGCGGATTGGACGACCAGAGTTTGTGTTGGATTTAAACTCTGCTGAAGGAGGGATCCCACATCGGAAAGCTAGCATGAGGATAGGCAAGAAGCTGGCTTTAAATAGAGCAAACCATGAGGGAGTAGGCACACCTTTCTAGGCTTATCCCTTCGCTTCGTGGCGTGCTCGTTTGGGTTAGGCGTTGGATCATTCGTTAATCTTGGGGGTCAAGGGTGCGATCATAGTTGGCTTCTACGCAGAACATTGTTTAGAGCGCGGGTTAACTTCAGCTTCCTATCAGGTGTGTATTTCGCACTACTCTAGCTATAGAGCGGCAAATGTCGAAATGCCGGTCACACGACGATGGCAGCCACACGAGCGTGCGAGCGCACGTGTGGGAGCTTCGACGCGATAGTTAAGGCCACCATGAGTGTTCTTGTGGGTATAGGCTGTTTGGGCCACGATGGGTCGAAAGGGGCCATGTGGGCCCAATGGGCCCGTGGGCCCATATGAATATATTGTATGACTGTGTAGTAAATATTGGACTGGACTATGTGAATCTAATATTGGTGGCTAGATTTGGGCTAAATGGTCCACACGGGCGTGTGGGCCCATTTGGGCCGAGAATGGGCCCTAGCCCATTCGCATCGTTATCTCTGTTTAGAATAGCCTTGGTTTACAAAATTACGCAAACACCCTCGACTTGTAAAATTACCGAAGTATCCCTGATTTGTAAAATTACCGAAATACCCTCAGTTTGCGAAATTACCAAAGTACCCCTAATTTGCAAAATTACCGAAATACCCTTAGTTTGCAAAATTACCGAAATACCCTCGATTTGCAAAATTACCAAAATACCCTCAGTTTGCAAAATTACCAAAGTACCCCTAATTTGCAAAATTACCAAAGTGCCGATTATATTACCGTCGCTGATGGCTATGTGCCAAACATAATACAGTTACCGATGGCTATGTGCCAGTTATGAGACCGTTATTGAAGGCTTAAAGCCGTATAAGTTCTAGCAGCTTGGCTGCATTATTGGTGCGTTTGGCGGGGTGGGTTGACTTGATCCCCACATGGTGCGATTGGTTGGTACGGGTGGTGTGATGGTTGGACTGGGTTGGGTTGTATTTTGTTTGCATTACCATGATTTTGGGGCTCAGGCCCAGCTTGTTACCGAATAGAGCTTAGGCCCAGACCGATACTATATGGGCTCAGGCCCAGATAGTGACCGTTATATGGGATTGCACACTGAGTTCTCGTAACTCACCCCTTTCTTTTAACCGTGCAGGTAATCCCCAGCGTTAGAGGATTTAGAGCTGCGGAGGACTCGGAGGTGGCCATACGTTGGATATGTTATTAAACAGAAGTTAGCAATTTTGAGTTTAACTTACTTTATATCATTTTTGGGTTAATATTTTATGTAATAAGGCCAGTGGGATTTTCTTTTTAACTTTCATTTGGTAATTCTTTTAGTTATGAACTGCTAAGTTTTTAAACAATAACTACCGTTTTCAAAATATCACGTTTCTACAACTTTTAAAGGCAGTCTTCTACAACAAACAGAGTTTTTAAAAATAATTTTATGTTTGCAAGGAAAGTAACTTTAAGGAAATCTTGTTTTGATAAGCAACGAAATGCGAGGTTTTTTAATGGTAAATAGTTTTAAATTGAGGAAGGGTTTTAATGATCGTGTAGTTTTAAACAACCTTTTGATGTGACATGCCAGATCTGGCCATAACGTCTAGGTCGGGTTTGGGATGTTACACTTAATGGTATCAGAGCCTAGTTACAAAACTCGACTGTGGATTGGGTCTTCAAAATTGAATTTCTGAAAGTATTGTTTCAAAAAGGTTTGAAAAGATTTGAAGTTTTCTGAATATGTTCCTGAAAGTGTGGCTTATCGAGTCTCCGGCGCCGAATCCGTAAGTTTCTGAAACTGTTGTTGTTGAAAAGTAGTAGTTAGAAATACTGTGGTTTCTTAGATACTGGACTGTATTTTTGGTATTTATTCTGTGGGTGTTTTTGTTTGGATGTGATGTTTGAATATAGAAATTGTATGCATGTGTGATAAATATCTGTTTGCTTCTGTGGTTAGACGTTTTGTTGTGTGAAGAGGTTTCAAGATTAAGTTAAAAGTGTATTAGTGTTATTGGAATGAGAGTGCGCAGCGGTAGAGTAGTGGGGTAGTTGTTACACGACTACCCTATTAGTTGGAAATTTTGAAGACGAAATTTCTTTAAGGGGGTAGATTTGTAACGCCCCGAATTTGGGCCTAGTAGAATTGGGCCATTGGGCCTTGGGAATGGAAGCGTTTAAAATTTTTGGGAATAAGAGAACGGCACTAATGCAATTTGGGCCTATTAGGTGAGTGATTTTGGAAGGTTAGGGGGCTTCCATGAAGTCCCGGGTTCAAACCTGGGCTTTAGGAAAAATTTTGGTTTTAGGTGAATAAAGCCCTAGGGGTAAGTAAGTAGGCTTTAAGAATAAATTAGGGTAAAAAATGACACAAGAGGAGTTGTGGTGAAGTGGCAAAGTGGCGCCACTTAGGGAGCAAGGAAGTGACGCCATAGAGGGAGCAAGGGGTCCAAGGTTCAAGTCTTGGCGCTTGCAATTCTTTTTGTTTTTTCTTTTAAATGAACTTAGACTTTGGCCCATAGGCTTATATTTAGTTGCGCATGTTCTAAGTCATAAAAAGAGCTTGTGTTGCGGTGGCATGTAGCGTCTGGAGCATAGGAGAGGGCAAAGGTTTGAATCTCATGTCAAGCAAGGGAGTATTTATTTTGCGGATTGGACGACTAGAGTTTGTGTTAGATTTAAACTCTGCTGAAGAAGGGATCCCACATCGGAAAGCTAGCATGAGGATAGGCAAGAAGCTGGCTTTAAATAGAGCAAACCATGAGGAGAGTAGGCACACCTTTCTTGGCTTATCCCTTCGCTTCGTGGCGTGCTCGTTTGGGTTAGGCGTTGGATCATTCGTTGATCTTGGGGGTCAAGGGTGCGGTCATAGTTGGCTTCTGCGCAGAACAGTGTTCAGAGCGCGGGTTAGCTTCAGCTTCCTATCAAGTGTGTATTTCGCACTACTCTAGCTGTAGAGCGGCAAATGCCGAAATGCTGGTCACACGGCGATGGTAGCCACACGAGCGTGCGAGCGCACGTGTGGGAGCTTCGACGCGATAGTTGAGGCCACCATGAGTGTTCTTGTGGGTATAGGCTGTTTGGGCCATGATGGGCCGAAAGGGGCCATGTGGGCCCAATGGGCCTGTGGGCCCATATGAATATATTGTATGACTGTGTAGTAGATATTGGACTGGACTATGTGAATCTAATATCGGTGGCTAGATTTGGGCTAAATGGGCCACACGGGCGTGTGGGCCCATTTGGGCCAAAAATTGGCCCTAGGGCCATTCGCATCGTTCTCTCTTTTTAGAATACCCTTGGTTTACAAAATTACGGAAACACCCTCGACTTATAAAATTACCAAAGTACCCCTGGTTTGTAAAATTACCGAAATACCCTCAATTTGCGAAATTACCAAAGTACCCCTAATTTGTAAAATTATCGAAATACCCTCAGTTTGGAAAATTACCGAAATACCCCCAATTTGCAAAATTACCAAAATACCCTAAGTTTGCGAAATTACCAAAGTACCCCTAATTTACAAAATTACCGAAATACTCTCAGTTTAGAAAATTACCGAAATACCCTCGATTTGCAAAATTACCAAAATACCCTCAGTTTGTGAAATTACCAAAGTACCTCTGATTTGCAAAATTACCGGAATACCCCGATTTATAAAATTATCGAAATACCCCCGATTAATGAAATTACCAAAATACCCTCAGTTTGCAAAATTACCAAAGTACCCCTGATTTGCAAAATTACCAGAATACCCCGATTTGTAAAATTACTGAAATACCCCCGATTAATGAAATTACCAAAATACCCTCAGATTGTGAATTTACCGAAATACCCTTGATTTGTAGACTTACCAAAATACCCTTGATTTGTGAAATACCCCTGTAGGGTAGAATTATCGAAATACCCCTGCAAGGTAGAATTACCGAAATACCCCTGTAAGGTAGAATTATCAAAATACCCCTGTAGGGTAGGATTACCGAAATACCCTTATAGGGTAAAATGGCTATTTCGCCCTTGCGGGTAACTGACTGATTAGGACTATGTGTAACACCCCAAACCCGGCCCAAACATTACGACCGAATTTGGTTTGCTACAGAGAAAACAATTTGAGAACCATTTAAAAACTGATTTAAGTTTTGTCGAAAATCTTTCAACTTCAAGTCTCTTGTTAAAAACCATACTTAGTGTTGTTTAAAAATATTTATTAAGTCGAGTTGTTTATAGTTTTCAAATGTACCCGATGGTACTTTAAAACATTTTTCGTTTGATTTGGAAAAAACATGTGAACTCATTATTAACATAATTAAATAGTTTAAACAAATATTCAAAGCATGTAACAATAATAAAATAATTTTAGGAGGCCTTATTACAACTCAATTAAAACAAAACCAACCATAAAAATAAGATAAAATAAAATCCAAGTTCATCTATTAAAATGTCCACTGCATGGCCACCTCGAGTCCATCCGGCTCCATCTCCGCGATCTACTCATCTGCAAAATGTTAAGGGAAAGGGGTGAGTCACCAAGACTCAGTGTGTAAATCCCCCATCCGGTAAGATAACTCATACACAAGTCATTAATAAACATGCACATGCAACCCAACCTAACCATCCATACTCCTTTTCTACCCCGTGTGGTCAAAACCACTGGTGGTCAAAACCACTGATGACTTAGAGTCACAAATCAGATGATGGGGCCAACCCATCGTGTGGTCAAAACCACTGATGACCATAGGTCACAATATATCAAATGTGGTCAAAACCACTGGTGGTACCAAACCACTTTGGGACTTAGTTGCAAATAATTAATCGTTGTGGTCAAAACCACCGATGACCATAGGTCACAATAATCGATGGGGCCAACCCATCTTGTGGTCAAAACCAGCGACGGCGATCCATAAAATCATCCTCCTCCTCTCATTAATCCCACCATCACATGCTTATATATCAATTATCATATATCATGGCATAACATTTAGCATCATGTGATGGCATGCAAATCATATATCAACAATCGCAAGTTAGGGGACTTACCGGAATCCATGCTTAGCCATAAGCAAACATTACCACAAGAGTGACTAACAATAATGATAATCATGTAAATTAATAAAGTGTGTAATGAGTTTTACACACGATACTATCGTAATTCCTAGGTCCCGAAGAATTAAGTCGTCCACCCTAGATTTCCTTGCCCTATATTCGGCCAAGCACAAGGTTTAGTGTCCTAGGCCATTCGGCCAAACCAAAATATCCAAAGGGTTAGTATTTAACCCGAAAGCCTTACCTAACGTCCTTTGGGTACTAACTCCAACATACGAGATGTGATTCGCTTCACCTTCTACAATCGGCAACCACATGTTAATAGCCTTCGGCTTTTAATCACTAACTAAATAACTTACCAAAATAGATCTTACCATCACTTACCAAAAATTGATTGCCAGACGATGATGGATTCACTTGCTCGCTTCCAAATCCTGAAGACCCTATGACGAAATAATCATCACACAAAAGGTTAATATCCTTCCAAACAAATGCCAAAACCCACTCTTACTCTTAAAGATTATCGATAGAAAGCAGAGGGCTTACCATAAAACATTCAAACCTTACCTTTATACCTTCTCCAAGGCTTGAACCAAACTCCAAAAGCAAACCTCACCACACATAACAATCGGCCAAGAACCAAACTAAAAGGGAAGGGAAAATTCGCCAACACTCTAATCAAAAGGAAGAGAATTCGGCTTTTAGGTGTTTTACCCTCCTATATTCGGGTTTGTGAGAAAAGAAAAAGACAGACAAATAGATGAGAAGAAAACAATTGAAGAATTCGACCTCGATAGACAAGTTTATGTTTCGGCATAAAAAGAAGAAAATAGCACAAGATAGGTGGAGAAGAGAATGGCTATTTCGCTTAACATTCATGAACAAAGAAAAGGAAATACAAGATGAGCATTCGGTCACATAAAGTTTGGGTTTCAAAAATGAAAAGAGAGAGAGTGTTTGCTTTGAGAAAATCGGCTAGAAGTATAAGCTAATTGGGGTTTTCGGTTTCAAGGAAATTATCAAAGGAAAATTCGACTTTTGGGTACACAAACAAAAAGCTGGCCGAAACCTCCCAAAATGCCTAAGGAAATTTTGGCATTCTCCTTCCCAAAATACCTCCAAAACCGGCCACATACACCCAATTGAAGAACCCCATAGTCGGCACCTCCTGGAACCAATTCAAGCCACAAATTTGAATTACATTTGAATTAAACTAATCCCCATTATTCTATCCACATCTTATCTCTTTATCAAGTCAATTTAAACTAATTAAAAAAACTATAATTATCTAAAATAATAAAACAACAAACCATCCACCACCAAATTCTAAATCAAAATAATCACTCAAGCTTATCCTTTACATGTGCCAGTCCATCGCCTTCAATTTCTTTGCCCAAAAAGAATAAAAAAACTAAAACACCCAAATGCCACTCTCCGAGTTCGAACACGGGACCAACTGCCGCACGCCTAACCCCAACGCCTGTGCCACTCGGCCATCTTGATTTTATGACAAAAAGCCACACCAATTAATCTTAACCCTTCCTAGCCCAACCCCATAATCGCATAAAATAAAATCACGCCCAAACATGCCGCTCCAGCGCTCGAAACTGCGCCTCCGCTCCTTCCAACTCCTATGCGCTGCGTGACGAGAACCACTGGACAAGCCGCTTCTTGTGCCCCATTCGCGCCCACTTCTTTTAAGGCCTCCAACCCCATAGCGCCATAATCCAAAAATTAAAACCCTTTTTTCTGCGCTTGGTCTCGAA
The DNA here is from genome assembly GCA_025698515.1 of Gossypium sturtianum. Lineage (NCBI taxonomy): Eukaryota > Viridiplantae > Streptophyta > Magnoliopsida > Malvales > Malvaceae > Gossypium > Gossypium sturtianum. Next base: position 112,062,466 of record CM046953.1, read on the forward strand.
CCCAAGACCTCACAGCGCTCCAAATTTCTAAGTCACTACAAGACACCACCTTGCCAAAGCCTTGCTTGTGCCATAAATTACCAAAAATAATCCTTAAAACCTCCTTTGGCTTTGATCCCTTTTCACACCAAAAATCCAAAATTTTCCAAACTCTTCCCTTTCATCCAAACATTTCTAAAACCCCTAAAACACCTCCAAACATACTTAAAACCTACTAACACTTGAGTTATGCTCCAAACGCATAACCCCTAATCTAGGATGTTACGAGTTCTACCCTCCTAAAAAAATAATTTCGTCCTCGAAATTACTTACTAACGATCATCCGTACATCCTAACTTACCACACTTACTTCATCACTGCTGCGCACTCGATCTTATTAAAGTCGTTATTCCACCTTGACCACGTCCGCGACGACCACGCCCCCTCAAACTCATTTCTACCACGCGATTTAACTCGATTAAAGAGTTTTATGCATTAGTACTTTTGTTCCACTTTGTTAATCCGTGAACAGTTTTATGAAACGAAGTTTTCAGAAGTTGTTCTTTCGATCAATCAAAGTTTCCAGTTCAAATTCACTATTCTAATTCAGAGAATCACATTCACATTCATCCACAACATTCACTTCACTACTTTGGACATTTCTGATCATTCCCTACCCTAAGGGTAGTTTTGTCTTTTTCCTACAGGGGTGTTTTCGTAATTTCCAAAGTCAGGGTATTATTTATTGTGTTTGGCCTATGACCGAGTCCTCTTGGTTAGGGTGAACCAAAGCTACGCACCAGGTAGGAATCCCGCGAAGAGGAGGTGAGTCACGAGGACTGCTTAAATACCAAGCTCTTCCAGATCCAATCCTAGACATGCGCACCAGGGTTACCTCACCCTAACTCGGTGACTTGGTCGTAGGTTTGTTTAATTAGGCACTTAAAGTCTTATGTACTCTGTTTGGGGTAAACTAATCCTAGTGTTCAACCACTTAATCATACTATCTACGTTCCATACCATACCCTTCTACAGATAATAATTCATACAGAAGTTAGAGGTACTTACCTGGGCGGATAGGTGCCGGAGACTCGGTGCCATGCTGTTCAAAACCCAAAATCAATTCAAAAGGCCTACTAAAATATTTTTGGGCCTTGGGCCCCACAAATGAGCTTTGAACTGGGCTCGATACCATTTGTAACACCCCAAACCCGGCCCAAACATTACGACCGAATTTGGTTTGCTACAGAGAAAACAATTTGAGAACCATTTAAAAAGCGATTTAAGTTTTGTGAAAATCTTTCAACTTCAAGTCTCTTGTTAAAAACCATACTTAGTGTTGTTTAAAAATATTTATTAAGTCGAGTTGTTTATAGTTTTCAAATGTACCCGATGGTACTTTAAAACATTTTTCGTTTGATTTGGAAAAAACATGTGAACTCATTATTAACATAATTAAATAGTTTAAACAAATATTCAAAGCATGTAACAATAATAAAATAATTTTAGGAGGCCTTATTACAACTCAATTAAAACAAAACCAACCATAAAAATAAGATAAAATAAAATCCAAGTTCATCTATTAAAATGTCCATGCATGGCCACCTCGAGTCCATCCGGCTCCATCTCCGCGATCTACTCATCCGCAAAATGTTAAGGGAAAGGGGTGAGTCACCAAGACTCCAAGTGTGTAAATCCCCACCCGGTAAGATAACTCATACACAAGTCATTAATAAACATGCACATGCAACCCAACCTAACCATCCATACTCCTTTTCTACCCCGTGTGGTCAAAACCACTTTGGTGGTCAAAACCACCGATGACTTAGAGTCACAAATCGGATGATGGGGCCAACCCATCGCGTGTGGTCAAAACCACCGATGACCATAGGTCACAATATATCAAATGTGGTCAAAACCACTTTGGTGGTACCAAACCACCGGGACTTAGTCGCAAATAATTAATCGTTGTGGTCAAAACCACCGATGACCATAGGTCACAATAATCTGATGGGGCCAACCCATCTTGTGGTCAAAACCACCGACGACGATCCATAAAATCATCCTCCTCTCATTAATCCCACCATCACATGCTTATATATCAATTATCATATATCATGGCATAACATTTAGCATCATGTGATGGCATGCAAATCATATATCAACAATCGCAAGTTAGGGGACTTACCGGAATCCATGCTTAGCCATAAGCAAACATTACCACAAGAGTGACTAACAATATAAGAATCATGTAAATTAATAAAGTGTGTAATGAGTTTTACACACACGATACTATCGTAATTCCTAGGTCCCAAGAATTAAGTCGTCCACCCTAGATTTCCTTGCCCTATATTCGGCCAAGCACAAGGTTTAGTGTCCTAGGCCATTCGGCCAAACCAAAATATCCAAAGGGTTAGTATTTAACCCGAAAGCCTTACCTAACGTCCTTTGGGTACTAACTCCAACATACGAGATGTGATTCTGCTTCACCTTCTACAATCGGCAACCACATGTTAATAGCCTTCGGCTTTTAATCACTAACTAAATAACTTACCAAAATAGATCTTACCATCACTTACCAAAAATTGATTGCCAGACGATGATGGATTCACTTGCTCGCTTCCAAATCCTGAAGACCCTATGACGAAATAATCATCACACAAAAGGTTAATATCCTTCCAAACAAATGCCAAAACCCACTCTTACTCTTAAAGATTATCGATAGAAAACAGAGGGCTTACCATAAAACATTCAGCCTTACCTTTATACCTTCTCCAAGGCTTGAACCAAACTCCAAAAGCAAACCTCACCACACATAACAATCGGCCAAGAACCAAACTAAAAGGGAAGGGAAAATTCGGCCAACACTCTAATCAAAAGGAAGAGAATTCGGCTTTTAGGTGTTTTACCCCTCCTATATTCGGGTTTGTGAGAAAAGAAAAGACAGACAAATAGATGAGAAGAAAACAATTGAAGAATTCGACCTCGATAGACAAGTTTATGTTTCGGCATAAAAAGAAGAAAATAGCACAAGATAGGTGGAGAAGAGAATGGCTATTTCGGCTTAACATTCATGAACAAAGAAAAGGAAATACAAGATGAGCATTCGGTCACATAAAGTTTGGGTTTCAAAAATGAAAAGAGAGAGAGTGTTTGCTTTGAGAAAATCGGCTAGAAGTATAAGCTAATTGGGGTTTTCGGTTTCAAGGAAATTATCAAAGGAAAATTCGACTTTTGGGTACACAAACAAAAGCTGGCTAAACCTCCCAAAATGCCTAAGGAAATTTTGGCATTCTCCTTCCCAAAATACCTCCAAAACAGGCCACATACACCCAATTGAAGAACCCCATAGTCGGCCACCTCCCGGAACCAATTCAAGCCACAAATTTGAATTACATTTGAATTAAACTAATCCCCATTATTCTATCCACATCTTATCTCTTTATCAAGTCAATTTAAACTAATTAAAAAAACTATAATTATCTAAAATAATAAAACAACAAACCATCCACCAGCCAAATTCTAAATCAAAATAATCACTCAAGCTTATCCTTTACATGTGCCGTCCACTGCCTTCAATTGCTGCCCAAAAAGAATAAAAAAAAAACTAAAACACCCAAATGCCACTCTCCAGGTTCGAACCTGGGACCAACTGCCGCACGCCTAACCCCCAACGCCCAGGCCACTCGGCCATCTTGATTTTTATGACAAAAAGCCACACCAATTAATCTTAACCCTTCCTAGCCCAGCCCCATAATCGCATAAAATAAAATCACGCCCAAACATGCTGCTCCAGGCGCTCGAACCTGCGCCTCGCTCCTTCCAACTCCTATGCGCTGTGACGAGAACCACCTGGACAAGCTGCTTCTTGTGCCCCATTCGCGCCCCACTTCTTTTAAGGCCTCCAACCCCATAGCGCCATAATCCAAAAATTAAAACCCTTTTGCTGCCGCTTGGTCTCGAACCCAAGACCCTCACAGCGCTCCAATTTCTAAGTGCTACAAGACGACCACCTTGCCAAAGCCTTGCTTGTGCCATAAATTACCAAAAATAATCCTTAAAACCTCCTTTGGCCTGATCCCCTTTTCACACCAAAAATCCAAAATTTTCCAAACTCTTCCCCTTTCATCCAAACATTTCTAAAACCCCTAAAACACCTCCAAACATACTTAAAACCTACTAACACTTGAGTTATGCTCCAAACGCATAACCCCTAATCTAGGATGTTACACTATGATTGATCTAACTGTGAATGTATGACTGTGTTTTAACTGATGTGGCTGGGATTATATGGCGTATATGTTTTCAATATGTGTGTAAATGACTGTTACTGAGCATGGCCATTTTGCATACACGTGTAATGATTGAGCATGACATACATGACATATTGCATGGGGTTGGGACATGGATATGGAGGAAGTTCTGATAGGGTCGCACGGGTCGCATGACGACTGTGGATCCAGTATTAATATGTTAAGGTCGCACGGGTCGCATGACAACTGTGGACCGATGGGCGGCTTAAAGCCGCGTAATCTGATTATGGCTTTGTGCCAACCTAAACATGGCTCTGTGCCATCTTGATTATGGCTTTGTGCCAATCGTATTTACCCGTGGCTATGTGCCTAACATATATATTGACGACTCTGTGACGATCATATTTACCCGAGGCTGTGTGCCGATTATATTACCATCGCTGATGGCTATGTGCCAAACATAATACAGTTACCGATGGCTATGTGCCAATTATGAGACCGTTATTGAAGGCTTAAAGCCGTATAAATACTAGCAGCTTGGCTGCATTATTGGTGCGTTTGGCGGGGTGGGTTGACTTGATCCCCACATGGTGCGATTGGTTGGTACGGGTGGTGTGCTGGTTGGATTGGGTTGGGCTGCATTTTGTTTGCATTACCATGATTTTGAGGCTCAGGCCCAGTTTGTTACCGAATAGGGCTTAGGCCCAGACCGATACCGTATGGACTCAGGCCCAGATAGTGACCGTTATAGGGGATTGCACACTGAGTTCTCGTAACTCACCCCTTTCTTTTAACCGTGCAGGTAATCCCCAGCGTTAGAGGATTTGGAGTCGCGGAGGACTCGGAGGTGGCCATACGTCGGAAATGTTATTAAACGGAACTTAGCAATTTTGAGTTTAACTTACTTTATATCATTTTTGGGTTAATATTTTATGTAATAAGGCCATTGGGATTTTCTTTTTAACTTTCATTTGGTAATTCTTTTAGTTATGAACTGCTAAGTTTTTAAACAATAACTACCGTTTTTAAAATATCACGTTTCCGCAACTTTTAAAGGCAGTCTTCTACAACAAACAGAGTTTTTGAAAATAATTTTATGTTTGCAAGGAAAGTAACTTTAAGCAAATCTTGTTTTGATAAGCAACGAAATGCGAGGTTTTTTAATGGTAAATAGTTTTAAATTGAGGAAGGGTTTTAATGATCGTGTAGTTTTAAACAACCTTTTGATGTGACATGCCAGATCCGGCCATAACGTCTAAGCCGGGTTTGGGGTGTTACAAGTTTAGTATTTTTAATCTAGGTCTAACTTAAGTAGAATTTTAAGTCTATTTTTTTGGACCGGGCCTAAAATTTTAGGCTAACCCGACTCATAATCATGTCTAATTATAAAAAACTAACAAGAATATAAATATAATAAAAAAGTATAAGAATCTAAATATAATAGGAGAAAGATAATGATTCTTTAAGGATGGAACCTATAATTAATATCCATTTATAATTCAATCCACAGTGGCATGATTATATATAAGTAAGTGAAATAGATATTAGTATAATAGAAATTAAGTGTTTATTACCATCAAATTTGAGTTAAAACCTAGATAATCTTATTTCTTTGATTTAAAAAAAGAAAAAGTAAAACTGGAATTATTAAAAAAGAGTGGTGGTGAGAGTAGGGTAGGAGCAACATGCACACGCGTGATTAGAAACACCGCTTTTTATTTCAGTTTCAACAATGTTTCAGGGGTAGCAAGGTCCGGTTCCCTAAAGTAGAAAAGTTTTTATCTAAATCTTTTAAAATTTTTAAAATTTTAAATTAGTATAGATAAAATTATACTTTAGTCCCCTAAAAATAATAAAATTTTAGTTTGATCCTTTAAAAATTATAAAGATAAAGGTCATATAAAATAGTAAAATTATATTTTTACTATCGTAAAAATTATAATTTAATTTCAACCCTAAAAGAATTTTCTAACAGGATATTGCTTCCTATACTCAATAATAAGTAATTTTATGTTAAATAAATAATTAGTTTTCTACATAACATTGTTAAAGAGAGGAGCTTTTGGTTTAGTTTCCAAATTGCAAAGCATTTTGATTTTAGAATAATTATATATTTCCGTTAGTAAATGTATGAAATTGGTGCTCCAGAGGGTTATGTAAATTAAGATTAAGATGTAATTTTATAATAATTAAATCACACTTTGATTAAAATAATGAAGTTTAAGACTTCAAATTTATGATGTTGTTGATTTAAATTTTATTATTTATATAATTTTTATAAAATATAAATATTTTAATTTGATCTCTAATTACAAGTATCTATCGAATTGGTATCTACCATTACCTTTATCGTCATCATTCCTTTAGCAGTCAAATGGTGACATGTTTCATCAACTCATTGTGACACGTCTGTTTCTTTTTTTAATAAATAAATATAAATTTTGTTATAATTATAATAAGTTTTTTTATTTAAAAGTAATGAAAATTTCTTTAAAATAAGTAATGAAAATTATATATTTGTACTAATTTTACGCATAATGATAAATTTAGTCTTCAATATTTACATCTTTTGTTAATTTACCTCTTATTATTTTTTTGAGTTAAATTTGACTATTAACATTTCAAAAAGTAGTCAATCGTTTTTTTTAATTAAAATGTTGATTCAAACATCAGTTTTTTTTTTAATAATGTTGATGTGATACTTGCGTAGTAATTCATGTGTGATTTATGCTGACATGACATTATTTAATTCGTATGTCAACAATAATTTAATATTATAAAAATATTCAAAATATAAAATAACTCAAAATTCAAAAAGTTATAAAGACAAAAAATTAGCATGAAGCACATATGGATTACCATGTAGACTGTCATGTTTAAAAATTTAAAATCTTAGTCCATATTTTGGGTAAAAATAGCTATTTGACTCTTTTCGGAAGATTAATGATTAAATTTGACTCATTTTAAAAAGTTGAGGGCTAAATTTAACTAAAAAAAAAAGAATAAAGACCTAATTGAAAAAAAATATAAACATTAAAAGCCAAATTCATCGTTATGGCTTAATTTTATACAAATGTTCTTTTTTTTTTTCCTTTTCTTATCTTTTCTCTTTCTATAAAAGAATACTAAAAATAAATTACAATTTAAACTAATATGTTAATAAATTTTAATTTATAAACAATTAAGCTAACTTTTGTAATAATATTTTGTCCTTTCTCTTTTTCGATAAAAAGAAAAATAAAATAAATATTGGATCATAAAATGCTTAAAATGTATATTTTTATTGACATAATGATAAATTTAGCTCTCACTATTTTTGCATCTTTTGTCAATTTGACTTTTATTTTTTGGGGTTAAATTTAGTCATTAAACTTTCAAAAAAAGTCAAGTTACTTTTTTTAACGAGAATACTAACTAAAACATTTACCTTTAGTAATGTAGGTGGACAACTTGCATGGCAATCCACGTGTACTTTGTGCTGATATAAAAATATTTGCTTTGTATGTTATATCAAAAAATAATTTAAAATTAATATATATATATATATATATATATATAAATCCTTAAAAAAATAAAGTACATGTGGATTGGCATGTGGGCTAATATGTTTAAAAATTTAATGTTTTAGCCCGTATTTCCGTTAAAAAAAAAAACAATATGACTCTTTTTTTGAAAGGTTGATGCTCAAATTCGACTTTTTTCAAAAGGTTGAGGGCCAAATTGATAAAAGATGTAAATGTTAAAATGCTAAATTTATCATTATATCATTTTTATTTTCCTTCTTATATTTCTTAGGGCTTTTTTTTCATTTTTAAATAAATAAATACAAAGAAAAATGAGTAATACTTTATATTAATATTTTTTCATTAATTTAATCATAAAATGATAAAAAGGAAAATATAGATTCTTAATAAGTCAATGTAAATGAATTTTATATTTTACTGAATTATTTCATTTACAAAGAAAACAAAGCGATATAGAAAAAATGTTTTCTTATCCTGTTGATCGATTAATTCGATTTTAACCGAAATTTAAACACCACTAATAAAAATTATAATAGAAAGGATCAATCTAATATGATACTTATAATTATTAGGTGCACAAGTGCTTATAGGGAGGCCGGATAGAATTTAAGTTAAGTTATCAATATATTACATAATTATTTAAATTTAATTTGATTCAATTTGAAATATAAACATTAAAATTTGATTAATTTTAGCTACATTTATAAATAATTAATTTATGTCTTTTTGAACCTATTCATATTATTTATTTTAATTTTTGTAAAAATATATTTATTTAATATTTAATAATTATATATTTCTTTTACTATTGATATATATTGTTTTATTAATTTTTAAACATAAATAATTTAATATATTCTTTTAACATATTCATATATGCTAAATAAATAAATAAAAATTATTATAAACTTGAAAATAAGTTGGAGCAGTTTACTATATTGAGGTTTAAGGCTTAGTTTGGATGGGCGGTGTGTTTACCTCCGGTGAGGTTAAAAACAGCAGTGGCGGTGAGATTAGTTACTGTAGCAGTGAGATTGGATACTGTAGCAGTGATATTAGAAACAATGGTGGAGTGTGTGTTTGGATTCAAACGCAGCTGTAGCGGTGAAGTGAGAATAAAAAATGACTATTAAGGACATCATATTAGAATTGATATATAATAGAAGTTTTTTAAATTATTTTACCTTTATAAAATTATTAAAATATGTGAATTTATAAATTTATTTAATAAAATATTAAAATGTATCTTCCAATATTTTATTATAAATATTTTAATGAATTATATAATCAATTTAAATTATTTATTAGATAATATGATAATTATTTTTAATTTTTTTATAGTTAAATATTCTTTTATAACAATGATAAATATTATTTTCACAAATAGTAACATTATACTTGGATCAAATTTTGAAATATCTAAACGGATGATTTTTAATAAAAAAAAATATAGTAAAATAAGACATAACAAGTTTCATTATTACTAGAAATTAGGTTATGATACAAAATATTTTTACAAATATGGATTCATTAAACTAGTTGCAATGGTTTCCCTTAACATTGCGATTTCAATGTCTCTTTCACTGTTAGATGAACTCGAATCACCTCTATCAAAATGGCCTGAAGAGACTGGCATGTCGGGTATATTCTCAAATTTTCGAAAATCCTCATCATTTGACCAAGCATGTCTTCGAATGTAATTATGCAAAACCATTGTTGCAATAACTATTAAAACTTGCTTGTTGAATGAATAACTTGGAATATCTCTTAATATTGACCATTTTTTTTCCACACTCCAAATGTTCGTTCAATCACAGAGCGTAATGAAGAATGGGCATGATTAAAGATTTCTTTTTTTTTTCCAGATACTCGATGATTACCTCGAATAAAATCAGGTAAATGATATCGTTCTCCCCTATATGGACCTAGAAAACTTGCCATTTGTGGATATCTTGAATCCACAAGATAATATTTTCCTACAAAAAAGTAAAACATAATATCAAGTTTAAAAATAAATTAAAAATTTTAATATTTTATGTAAAGATTAATTAAAAAATTAAAGTTCAACCTGGTGGAGGGTGTGGAAACTTTAACTCTTGTTTTCTAAGTGCTTGCAAAAAAGTTCTACTATCATGTGCTGTTCCTTCCCAACCAGGAAATGCAAAAATAAAGCACATGTTGAAGTCACAAACTGCCATAATATTTTGAGTTGGTTCACCTTTCCGTCCGATATAAGGTATTTGACAAGAAGGCGAAATGCATGCTTTTATGTGTGTTCCATCTATGGCCCCAATACAATCTTTTAAAATAAATACAAGTAATGAGATAAAAGTTAGAAATAATTTATATTTTAAAAATATAAAGATTGTTTAAATTTTACCTTAAAGTGAGGCCAATATCTTGTATCATGTCGAATATGGTTCAGTACTTCTTCGAATTGACCTTCAGTGGGTTTAATCGTGTCTATTCCCATTCGAGCAAATATATGCAACATATCAGTAAAAATTTGACTAACAGTTTCCCCAGATCATTGAAATCGCTCTGTTGCATTTGAATTTGATTCTCTATTTCCAAGAATGTACAATGATAATGCTTACTTCTCCATCGCCGATACTTTCCCATGCTTTAAGCTATAATTTGTTTGCAAATCATGCAACAAGCTGTGAAATATATTTTTTGGCATCCTAAAACTATTCATGCAACGATCATCATGCCCATTTAATACTTCGTCCACCCACATTTGACTTGTATAATTTGAATCCATACACGGTTGCATAGTGAAATAAGTTTCATGGTGTACCAATACACTGCTTAACACATATTCTTCCTCTTCATGATAATTGTTGTGCTCAACTTGTGTTACAATTGTGGCTATTCTTTGTTGAGCTTCTTCACTTAATTCAGGGGTATCATAATTCATATCAAAACTATTATAAATATTGTTAAATTCATCCATAACCTGAAAAAGTAATCAAATGAAAATAAATTAATATTTTGTGACATTCTATACAACATAGAAACTTGAATAAAAGCATAGCATAAAAATACCAAACATAAACAATATCATACATTAGTTTTACATATAAAAAAGTAGTGTAACAGCCCGATTTAGGGGCTAGTCAGAACAGTGATCTCGGAATTGCTAACTTGAGGTTAGATAAATTATTTTTATGTTATGATATGTGTTATAGCATGTTTTTAAGGATGCATAAAAATTTTTGGTGCCTTAATTTTAGCGATTTCTAGCTAAATTGTGAAAAATGACTAAATCGCATAAAGTGCAAAAATTCTATTTTATTTGCTAGAGGTGCCAAATAGTTATGGAGAATAATGTGGGGGTCTTTAATGGACAAATAGGCCAAGTTTAAGGTGATGGCCGGCCAAGTAGAAAATAAAAGGTTGAAAAGTCAAAATTTTGGTATGGGTTGGTACATGATGACATAAGCAAAGGCTAATTAAAATATTAAGTGGTCATCTTCCTTCCCCATTTTCCTTTCTCTGCCGAAATTGAAGAAGAAAAACCCCATGGAAGCTGAAATTTTCAGCCACTTCTCATCATCTCAAGTAAGTGATTTTGCTAGCTTCTCTTGATAAAAATTATACTTTTGGAGTCCCCAAAGCTTAAGCTTTCTAAAGAAGAGACTATTATGCAATATGGTTGAAAGTCTAGGGACTTACCATGAGAGAGTTTAGGTTGGTTGTTGAGTTTTTATGGAAGAAAATGACTCCTAGTTGTTTGATAAAAAACTTTTGTGAAAGGATTTTCATGAAAAATACCTAAAATGGCTTATGATGCAAATGTTGTAATTTGTTCATTTAGGCATGAAATAGTTGGAATTTTGGATAGTTGTAAGAGGATTAAATGTTCAGCTAGGCTTTTTTATCGAGAAAATGTGATAAAAAATTATTTACGAGCCTAGGGGCAAAATCATAATTTTGCCAAAGTGTAGGGGCAAAATAGTCATTTTTGCCTAGAGTGTAGATTATGATATATTATTATTTATAAGTGATTAAATCGGTAAATTATGTTGTTTTAGATTAAAGAAATCGAGTTTAGGACCTAGAACGGGTGAAAAGAGGAATGGTGGGTAAAAGTTCCTTTTTAAACTACTTTAGAACATCGAGGTAAGTTCATGTGCTAAATTATGCAACTCTAAGTGAAGTATTTAGTATTCCAATATCGTATGGAATGTATAATTACACTATGGGTGTATTGAATATATTTTAACGAGATGTCAAGAGAATTGTATTTAGGAATATAGGGAAAGCAAATAATAAGATATGATGATAATTAAGGTCCCGTATAAGACCATATTTAGAATATGGCCTCGGTGTGAGATATTGAATAAGGCCATGTCGGTGTGTAAAAGTAAATGATTATTATAGAAATCTATGTAAGAATGTCAGTGTGTGAGGATGTTCCCAGATGAATATTTGAAATAGAGAAATGCATGTGGATATATATGTATATTCGTAAATGTTTAATGATGGTGGGCTGTGTGCGATACCACCTTCCTAATTATTAGTGATGGGCTGTGTGCGATACCATCAACAATGTTATTAATGGTGGGCTAAGTGCGTTACCACCTTATTACTCATTATCGATGGGCTGTGTGCGATACCATCGAGTTTAGTTTCAAATGGTGGGCTAAGTGCGATACCACTCTATTAAAGAACGATGGTGGGCTAAGTGCGATACCACCCTATAAGAGATTCAATGGTGTGCTAAATGCGTAACCACCGAGAGATTGGTAGTATGAGTGGTTTATTGAGAATATGTGATGTGTTGTTTTATATGATCTTGTGATGATCAGTACAGGAATGTATGCTAATTAAACGAGCGAATTGGCTTGTGGCATGGTAAGTTAATGAATGCGAGCATTAAGCCCGAGATATGGTTAGAATGTGGTAATAGACGAAATGAGTAAGCATTATGAATGATTGAATAGGTAACTGTGAGTTCAAGAGTAAAACTCATTCTAATACCTTATGATTGAGCATAATCATATGGATATTAATAGTTAATTTTTATTTGCATATGAACTTACTAAGCATTTTTGCTTACTCATCTTCCTTTCTCATCTCTTATAGGTTATTTTATCTAGCTCGGGTTGGAGGCCGTCGGAGATGTTTTCACACTATCGGATAGACGCTTGGTATGATGTTTCAAGTTCTTATGAGTCATGGCATGTATAGGGGCTAGACAAGTTAGGGAATTATGTTGTAAATGGCTAGGATGTGTTAGCCTATAGTTGAATAATCTATTTTGTATATTGCCATAGTTGTTGGCTGTTATTTTATATGAAAAAGATGTAGTTATCCATGTGAAATTGTGATTTCTTTTAAGTTAATTATGGATGTGTTTGATGAGTGCATGTTGGGTATGTTGTAGGGGTGAGAATAGCTTAGCATATAGCTTTGTTCTTGTCCATGTGGATAGACACACGGGCCATGTGGATAGACACACGGGCGTGTGTCTAGACCTTGTGTGACACACGGTCAACCCACGGGCGTGTGACTTGGCCGTATGTCCCCTGCAAGTTGATCCTTTTAAGTCAGGATAGACCACGGGCTAGTCACACGGGCGTGTGACTAAGCTTTGAGGCCGTGTGGGTAAAGTCTGTGTTCACCACAGTTGGGAGGCACGGACGTGTGCCTTAGCCGTGTGGCATTGGCAGAATGCTTGGGTTTTCAGACACGGGTTGAAGGCATGGGCGTGTGTGTATACACACGGGCGTGTCTCATTCTACACGGGCGTGTGAGCCCTGTATAAAAGAGAAAAAAAAATTGATTCAAAAAAGTTTCGATATAGTCTCGAGAGCTCTTAAGGGTATAAGCGAGGCCTCGTAAGTCGAGAATGAGGTTGTTGAGGTGACTTAAGAGAGTAGTCAAGATGATCCTAAGTGGTGATCATGAGATTTTTTTTTTACGGTGACGCCTCGGGCCCGGTTCCAGCGTAGAACCCGGGTAAGGGGTGTTACATTTAGTGGTATCAGAGCTATGGTTTAGTCGGTTCTCAGACTAACCTAGCATGAGTAAGAGTCTAGCTGTACATGCCATAGGTGGACTGTGATAGTGTGGTATCTCCCGGCTCTAACGAAATTGTTTTGTTGAGATAGGGATGGTTCCCAACCGAGCTAAATCCAATAATATTGTAAGTGATAATGGAAAAACTGAAATGCTCTTATGCAATGATGAGATTCAAAGAGGTATGAGTAGAAGTATATGACATGTGTGTGATAATGCATGAAATGAGAGGCTTATCTGCATTGGCTGGATGTGCATAAGGTGTTATATACTCAACCTATTGGGTTAGGTGCATATAGTGAGTAAATTTACCCAGAGAATGGGGTATATGTGTATGTATGATTGTTTGAACGATGTGTGATCAATGTGTCCACATAGTTGAATCTCATGTGCGACTATTAAAGTAGATGATGTATAATGTTTTATTTCGTGACTCTGTTTAAAACCACGTGTAATATGGTGTGAGAGTTAAACTGGAAAGTTGACTAAGTAGAATGCAGGGATGAGTACGGTCGTTCAATGATAAAATGATGAATAAGACCATGGTTGGACCATGGCGATACATGTGATCCCATATAAGACCATGTCTGGGACATGGCATTGGTGACAAATAACGATCCCGTGTAAGACCACATCTGGGACCTGGCTTCGGTAAGGAATCGTGTAAGATCGTAGCAAGGCTATGGCATCGTGATGACATGTATGATGGGTGATACGAGTAAGACCATAGTAGGACTATGGCAATCAAGTGAACGACGTACTAAAAACCCGTAAGACATTCTTTAAATTGATAAGCAATAGTAAGAGGAAGTAGAATCAAATGTTGAATACTCAAGTAGATTAATGTGGAATTTGAGTAAGTAAAGTCACTGTTCGAAAATATGAGTGATAGAAACAATTGTGGCATGAAAAAAAAAGTGAGAACTCACTTGGGGTGAGTTGTGTGGCTATGATGATATCTCATTGATGATGAATGTTAAATCATATGTATGTGGTCACGAGAGTCAAGTTATGGGACGCTACGACCTCACCCCCTTACCACTGTTGAATTATGATGAGATGTTATGAGAGTTAAGTTGAGTAAGTTTGTATTCGATTAATGCAATAATTATGTTAGCATAATTGAGAATTCTTTGTATCACGTTGATGCATGACACCCTATTAAATAGAGAAATTGTTGTTGAACATGAGGTTGAAGTCCTAGGGGACTACAATGAACACGAGAATTGTATAAGTCCATATCCGGAATATGGCATCGATGCTTGAGGTGGCAGTCCATATAAGACCATATTTTGAATATGGCATTGGCATTGGCATTTAGAAGTGTTTCCATATAAGATCACCTCTAGAGTATGGCATTGGCTTTGAAATTATGTTAATGATAATATATTGCGTTTTTGAGTATTCCTAGTGATCTTTGGGACAGATAGATGAGTCTAGAGGTAGAAAGGAGAATTGCACTAAAGTCATGTGAATGAGTGAATACAGGCACTCGTGAACGAGTCGCAGGGAAATGAGTACGGAGTGTGGCACTGTATGTGCGTAATAAAGGCAATTGTGAGTAAGTATGTCTGAATACTTTGACGATTGTATTGATTATACAATGTTAAGAGCAAAGAAAAAGTTAGCCTAGGCTATTTGATTCAAGTGAATAGGAAGCCTGAGGTGTATGTTTACCGAGATCTTCTTAAGTTGATGTTCATTAACGAAAGAAATTGTTAAAGAGTTGAGGATGAAATGGTTAAAGAAACAATGTTTGAACTGTGAGAGTATTCAGTTATGATAACCATAATTGTATGGATCATAATGATCTCTTTAAGTATTACGTGTTAATATCTTTTGCCTCTCAGGGGCGATGGGGTTGTTTATCTCATGAATCAAGATCGTGTGAGAATGTTAGCCGATTGTGAAATTATATTAAACGGTTGCCAGTTTAGTAGTTGGAATTGACATTCTTTTATCTCTTCGTAACCCTATTCGGGTGCTTTAAGGGGGAAGCTGGAGATAATTCTAGTATAAGGAGTGAAATCCTGAGTTTCACGTCATGTGATGAGTTTTCGGACAGGCCGAATAGAATTATTGACTTGATCAAGATTGTACCTGCTATTGTGAGATGTGACGATGGTAAAGGTTTTAGATTAATATAGCAGAGAAAAACTCAGATGAGAGTGTGCTTGAGATATGTTTTTAGTGTGGAAAAAAGAGTAGATTAATGTATTGAGATATGATTCGAGTTCTATGTATATTTACGTATGAATCAACAAAGAGAGTAAATTTCTGTGTGTTCGTGAGTAGAGAGCATGATACGAAGATATTCTCATTGAAATGTTCAAACCGCGATGGTTGAGCTGAAAGCTATAAAAGGAACTATTAATTGAAAGTTCTAGTATTGAGTTCAGTCTGAATCGAGAAAAAGAGTTGACAGGTTGGTGATCCAGAGACGATTACTTTTGTTTCTGTGTTGTGAGCTAGATGTTTTGTAATGATCCATGGGGAAAATCGATGTGTATTTACTGAAATTTAATGAGTGAGGGTATCCTATACTACAGAAGATTTTGAAGATGAAATAGTGAAACGGCTTGAGCTATTACAGTGGTGAGTATAGTTAGTGTAATACTTCTCAGATAATAGATATAGTACAGATGTCTGGATGATAGATCCATGTTGGATAAGATTCCTGTTGTTGATGCTTCCTCGAGATAGACTTTGAGTGATGATGAATCCAGAACTTATACAGAAGTTTTGGTATGAGATTTAGTAGTAGCATGTCTACTAATGCAAGAATAAGGAAGTACAGTTAGGTGCATAAATGTTTTGACAGTAGAGTACATTTCATGATATGACTGAGTTTAGGTTCAGAAGTAGTTGACCACTAAAAGCTGAGTTTTCAAAGCGTACAAGTCAAGATTATTACAGTCGGTAAATGCTTTAATGAGAAAGTGAGATAAAACCATATAGATTTTGAATTTGGTTTGACAAAATTCCCAAGAAGGGGAAATGTCATTCGAATTGTAGTAAATCAACCGGTAAAGATCTGAATGATCATTTGGATGTGTGCAGAGTTATAAATTAGTGGATTACTGAGTATACGCTCTAGAGGAAGAAATACCTGGGTCGCAAGTGATGCTTCAACCTTGTGTGTGATAGCTTAAAGGTTGATGACAAGAGAAACTTGAGGATAAGTGGATTTGTGATTTTGAAGAGTTTATGGAAACGTTTTAAGAATGTTGGTAGCAACTCCTTCTGATAAGATTTTCGGGGACGAATATCCCTAAGGGGGGAGAGTTGTAACAGCCCGATTTAGGGGCTAGTCGGAACAGTGATCTCGAAATCACTAATTCGAGGTTAGATAAATTATTTTTATGTTATGATATGTGCTATAATATGTTTTTAAGGATGCATGAAAATTTTTGGTGCCTTAATTTTAGCGATTTCTAGCTAAATTGTGAAAAAGGACTAAATCGCATAAAGTGCGAAAATTCTATTTTATTTGCTAGAGGTGCCAAATAGTTATGGAGCATAATGTGGGGGTCTTTAATGGACAAATAGGCCAACTTTAAGGTGATGGCCGGCCAAGTAGAAAATAAAAGGTTGAAAAGTCAAAATTTTGGTATGGGTTGGTACATGATGACATAAGCAAAGGCTAATTAAAATATTAAGTGGTCATCTTCCTTCCCCATTTTCCTTTCTCTGTCGAAATTGAAGAAGAAAACCCCCATGGAAGCTGAAATTTTTAGCCACTTCTCATCGTCTCAATTAAGTGATTTTGCTAGCTTCTCTTGATAAAAATTGTACTTTTGGAGTCCCCAAAGCTTAAGCTTTCTAAAGAAGGGACTATTATGCAATATGGTTGAAAGTCTAGGGACTTACCATGAGAGAGTTTAGGTTGGTTTTTGATTTTTTATGGAAGAAAATGAATCCTAGTTGTTTGATAAATAACTTTTGTGAAAGGATTTTCATGAAAAATACCTAAAATGGCTTATGATGCAAATGTTGTAATTTGTTCATTTAGGCATGAAATAGTTGGAATTTTGGATAGTTGTAAGAGGATTAAATGTTTAGCTAGGCTTGTTTATCGAGAAAATGTGATAAAAATTTATTTACGGAGCCTAGGGGCAAAATTGTAATTTTGCCAAAGTGTAGGGCAAAATAGTCATTTTTGCCTAGAGTGTAGATTATGATATATTATGATTTATAAGTGATTAAATTGGTAAATTACGTTGTTTTAGATTAAAGAAATCGAGTTTCGGACCTAGAACGGGTGAAAAGAGGAATGGTGGGCAAAAGTTCCTTTTTCCGGCCCTTTCGGCATCGAGGTAACTTCATGTGCTAAATTATGCAACTCTAAGTGAAGTATTTAGTATTCCAATATCGTATGGAATGTATAATTACACTATGGGTGTATTGAATATATTTTAACGATATGTCAAGAGAATTATATTTAGGAATATAGGGAAAGCAAATAATAAGATATGATGATAATTAAGGTCCCGTATAAGACCATATTTAGAATATGGCCTCGGTGTGAGATATTGAATAAGGCCATGTCAGGGACATGGCATCAATATGATATTTCATGTGAGACCCTATCAGAGGCATGATGTTGAAGTGAGATTATATGTATGAGATTCAAAAGTGTTATTTAACAATTTGAGTGATTCAACAGGTATGTTGAAAACGAGAATGTATGTAGTTGTATCATGAGAGGTACAAGTATATGTTAGAACTAAATTAAGGTGAATTTGGTATGTGATGAACCCATAGTGGGTCATGTGTGTATGATGCATCTTAACTGCAAATGTTGATTTTATAAATGCAGTGCGTAAAAGTAAATGATTATTGTAGAAATCTATGTAAGAATGTCAGTGTGTGAGGATGTTCCCAGATGAATATTTGAAATAGAGAAATGCATGTGGATATATGTGTATATTCGTAAATGTTTAATGATGGTGAAATTTGTGTGCGATACCACCTTCCTAATTATTAGTGATGGGTGTGTGTGATACCATCAACAATGTTATTAATGGTGGGCTAAGTGCGTTACCACCTTATTACTCATTATCGATGGGCTGTGTGCGATACCATCGAGTTTAGTTTCAAATGGTGGGCTAAGTGCGATACCATCCTATTAAAGAACGATGGTGGGCTAAGTGCGATACCACCCTATAAGAGATTTAATGGTGGGCTAAGTGCGTAACCACCGAGAGATTGGTAGTATGAGTGGTTTATTGAGAATGTGTGATGTGTTGTTTTATATGATCTTGTGATGATCAGTACAGGAATGTATGCTAATTAAACGAGCGAATTGGCTTGTGGCATGGTAAGTTAATGAATGCGAGCATTAAGCCCGAGATATGGTTAGAATGTGGTAAGAGACGAAATGAGTAAGCATTATGAATGATTGAATAGGTAACTGTGAGTTCAAGAGTAAAACTCATTCTAATACCTTATGATTGAGCATAATCATATGGATATTAATAGTTGATTTTTATTTGCATATGAACTTACTAAGCATTATTGCTTACTCATCTTCCTTTCTCATATCTTATAGGTTATTTTATCTAGCTCGGGTTAGAGGCCGTCGGAGATGTTTTCACACTATCGGATAGACGCTTGTTATGATGTTTCAAGTTCTTATGAGTCATGGCATGTATAGGGGCTAGACAAGTTAGGGAATTATGTTGTAAATGGCTAGGATGTGTTAGCCTATAGTTGAATAATCTATTTTGTATAATTCCATAGTTGTTGGCTATTATTTTATATGAAAAATATGTAGTTATCCATGTGAAATTGTGATTTCTTTTAAGTTAATTATGGATGTGTTTGATGAGTGCATGTTGGGTATGTTGTAGGGGTGAAAAGAGCTTAGCATATAGCTTTATTCTTGTCCATGTGGATAGACACACGGGCGTGTGTCTAGACCATGTGTGACACACGGTCAACCCACGGGCGTGTGACTTGGCCGTGTGTCCCCTGCAAGTTGATCCTTTTAAGTCAGGATAGACCACGGGCTAATCACACGGGCGTGTGACTAAGCTTTGAGGCCGTGTGGGTAAAGTCTGTGTTCACCACGGTTGGGAGGCATGGGCGTGTGCCTTAGCCGTGTGGCATTGGCAGAATGCTTGGTTTTCAGACAGGGGTTGAAGGCATGGGCGTGTGTCTATACACACGGGCGTGTCTCATTCTACAAGGGCGTGTGAGCCCTGTATAAAAGAGAAAAAAAAATTGATTCAAAAAAGTTTCGATATAGTCTCGAGAGCTCTTAAGGGTATGAGTGAGGCCTCGTAAGTCGAGAATGAGGTTGTTGAGGTGACTTAAGAGAGTAGTCACGATGATCCTAAGTGGTGATCATGAGATTTTTTTTTTACGGTGACGCCTTGGGCCCGGTTCCGGCGTAGAACCCGGGTAAGGGGTGTTACAAGTAGTATAGTTATATTACAATAATAATTTTAAGGAGCTTATGGTGGAGGTGGTTGATGGTATGGTTGGAAGGGAAATGAGGATGTTGCTACCAATGATGAAACTGATGCAATTGGATTTTGTTCAGCATTCTCACGTCGAAGCCACCAAACCCTAACATCTGGATCTAAGTTCAAAAACAATTCTCGTTTCATCGGTATTTGGAACATTTTGATGGCAAAATAGTACAGTTCATCTTTTTTTGGAGTTTCATCTCCCAAAGCACGCAAAGCATCCATTGCATTTGAAATAGTATATTGAGAGTGAGGAAAAATAATTTCATTCACTGACTTCCTTGGACTAGCCATACTCTCACACAATTTCTCAATCTGAGTAGTTAATGTATTTCTTGATGATTTTCTACTTGAACTTGATTTTTTTCCTTTACCGTGTACAACCCCAAGTGTTTGCTTTTTTCGATTAGGAGTTTCATGAGAAGGGTTTGATGGTACCTCATTAGGAGGAATACCTTCATTCTCATTACTATGTTCATTTGAACCACCAAATCCCTCATTAGGTGTATCATCTCCCATAGGAACCCCTCTTGAAGAACACTAGACGAAGGTGCCCATGCATTCTCTCCAGTGGCTACAATGCCACCAAACATTTGCCACATTAACTCATTCAATCATGGTTCAATTCCTTTCTTCTTAAATCCTTTAAAATTAGGATTTTCCTACATAACATGTTAAATGTTAAATGTTATACTAAGATTTTTATATTTGTAAATTATTAATTTCAATAAACTTTATGCATTAAAATAATGATAAAGTTAACACTAACCTTTATTTTTTCAGCCCACCATTCTTCGGTAGCATCGACCGTCTTTTTAGATGGACACCATCCTATACCTGTAGATTCCATAAGCAACTCCCTCCATAACCTCCATTCCTTTTTTAATGTATCCCACTTATTTTTCAATTGAGGTTTTCCATAATTTTTTTTGTGTTTTTGCTTTAAAAAGAGCAATGAAATTTTCCAATCCTTTTGAGTTTAGATGAGTTGTCGGTCTATTACCAGCATTGACTTCATTCACGCAAAGTTCACAAAATATCAACGTCAGCTCATCATCTCAAACAGCTTTTGTTGCTAAGGTACTATCTCCCTCCACAAAATTTCGTGTCTTTACCATCTATTATTATTATTTTAATTTTAAATGTCAACCGACATAAAACCATAAATATATATATATCATAATAAGCATCATTTAAAGATCACCAGTATAACAAATATAAGCAAACATATATCTTAAGATATCATGGTGTATATACATCCACACATTTGTAAAGCTCATTCAATATTTCTCACAAAAACTCTTTAACAATTTGATGTATTGTACTAAACAAAATAATAGAATATAAGTATTTAATTTTTACTCATATGGGACATGCATACATGTATATCGTGTCTCCACACCAATTTCCAAATATGAACGAAAAAACTAAGGGTGTCCAATATGAATACTTAAAAAAAATGAAGAGCCAATGTGACATAGTCTAGCATTAGCACCAAACCATACAACATTTCATTACTTCTTGGATAATTGTATAACCATGTTAGATAGATTTTCCACACCACCTAAGTTTCATATATCTAGATTTTCTAAAGACGTATAACAATTCGGCCTCTCAAACACAAAGATATGTAAGGGATTGAGAAGGCTAAAATTATTTCAAAAGGGTGATCTTTCAAAGCTGTGTTTCTCAAGATTTGTTGGTCTCAAAAGCACTAATTGAGTAAACTACTTCATTTCTAGGCATAACCCGAATTTTGATAACATTATTTTTTATAACATTCAAAATATATTTCATTTAATTTGTTCATTTTATATAATTAGATATAATAATATAGTTTCATAAAAAAATAAGAATAATACATAACAAATATTAAATACCATCTCATTGTAAATACCAGCCAATTCATCACGAATGGGTAGCCAATTTCTCAATGTGAAATTATTTGGCTTTCTATCCTATCCTCCATTGAAAATAATTAATCACTAATTGCATGATTTACAGTCTTCCTTCATGCTGTCCCTTTAATCAATTTTTTCTTTCTTGTGAAAAATTATTTAAAGCTTAATTAAATTAATCATTTTTATTTATATTTTCTGCATCTAATCCAAATCAAATAAAATGTTAATCCACATCATGATTATGAATTAAGAACACAGCTAAATGGAAAAAGAAAAACACAAAATATCAAGAACTGCTCTGTAGTAAAAAAACAAAGAATGACCTAACTTAAATACTTTTTTCTCGTACAAATACATGGATCTTTCCCTTTTTTTTTATAGCTCAAAATTATTTCAAAATTTAACAACTAGAAACACTATATTCATATTTGGGTTAAGATTCATACCACGATTTTATGGTTTGTTTCATCATTTCAATCTTGTATTAAGAAGAAGAGCACTACACTGTACTAAAAAATTCTTAAAAAATTCCCAACTACAAGCTAAATTTTCGCATTCATTGTAGAAGTGGAAACTACAACTCATGTTTGCAGATACCCCAGACTGATCAATAATCCGATCTAAACTCAAAAAATTTAGAAACGAGATGAAAACATAACATGAACATGATACCATACTCAACACAAATATATAAAAACTAACCTTTAGGCAAAGAAAAAAGTAGCAGCCACAACCAAGAACAAAGCAAAAAAGAGGGGAGAAACCAGCAATAATCACTGTTTTAGTTCTCAAATCTGAGAAACAATTGGTTGTTTTCTTCCCAAATCTGAAAACAAATAAGGTTGGGAAAGACATTAGTTTAACTTTCAAGGTTAAAATGGTAAAATAATAAATAAAAGTATGGGTATTTTTGTCTGTTAAAAATACCTACTGCCCCAATGGGTTTAATTACTGCTGAAATCTCCTGCCACTTTTCAGCATATCAGTATGGTTGAAATCAATTTTGACTGTATTGTGATGCTGAACCAAACAAGCAATCAGTGAGGTTGGTAGCAATTATCTACCCCAACTGCACCACACTGGCATTAAAAGCTAAACCAAAGGAAGCCTAAGTCTAACTAATGTTTTAAACGAGATTAATAATATTTTTTAAGAAAAAAAAGTAGGTATGAGCGAAGATCCTCCTGGTCGGATAGTAAAAAAGTAAGGCGGAGAGAAGAGGACCTTCTCAATGACGGAGGAGGGAGTTAGCAGATGGAGCCAGTGGGTTCTAAACTTTTCTCGTTTAGAGATGCGGTGATGAATTCAAATCAGTTGTATAACTCTCTGAATAACAAGTGAGAAGATGACGATATTGATTTAATGGATGGTGATATATGAAAGGAGATTATTGATGAAGTTCTCCCAATTCATTTTTCTGATAGAATCTATTTAATAATTGAGGAGAGCATGTTAAAAACTGTGGTCATCAAACTTTTAGGGAGGAAGATAGGATACAATGCCTTATGGAACAAAGTCTGATCGTTGTGGAAACCATCTATGCGACTCCATCTTATGGATATTAAAAATGACTATTTTCTAGCTAAGTTTGAATCTTTTGTGGATTATAGTAACATTCTTTTGAATGGTCCATTGGTGATTTACGGTCAGTATTTGACTGTTCAACCTTGGACGAATCAATTTTCTCAATTATAATCATTCCCCATTAGTGTTGTTGCATGGGTCCGTACATTGGGTTTATCAGGATCATTATATAAGAGAATTATTCTCTAGGATATTGGTGAAATGGTGGGGAATGTTATCAAAATTGATTTAATGACGGATAAAGGAGAAAAGGGCCAGTTTGCCCGATTTGCAGTTCAAATTGACTTAAGGAAGCCGCTTGTTTCTAGAATAAGAATTGCTAGCAGGATCCATAGAGTAGATATGGATCTATTTCAATAGTTTGTTTTCGCTGTGGAACTTTTGGACACTTGAAAGGAGACTGTCCTCAATCAAAGATAGTGGAGGATATGGAGAAAGGATAGGGTGAAGCTAAGGATCTTGTTAGATTGGATCAACATAAAACACTACATCAATTCAAGAACGGGTTGAGAATGAAAGGTTCGGTGAGTGGATGATTGTGGATCGTTGGAATCGTAGACAAAATCGAATGAACGATGATGGACAAGAGTGTGGAAATGAAAACAATCTTTTCAGATCTCGATTTAATATTCTTTCCAAAACAGGTGTCTCACAGGATGGAAGTAACGAGAATGGTGCAGGTATTTTTAATTTCAAGAAATAAAAGGAACAAAGAGCTAATTTACTTGCTAAATTTTCGGGTGAGGGTCAAAAAAAGCTCATTGAATCTGTTACAAAGTCTATGAATGGGAGAAAATTTGATGGGAGTAATAAAGGGAAGAATATTAAAGCTATAGGTCATAAAAAGTGGGCTGTGGGTGTTAAAGGGTAGGCTAATAAACAGGCTGTGGGTGGGCATAGAATGGACAATCACGGGGTGGTATTGAGGAGTCTGGGATGAGTTCTGGAACTCTCAAGATTGGGCCGAAAGTGGGGTCTAGGCTACCTAAATTTGGTACCAATAGTAACCAAGGAATATTGGATCGAAAATTTCACACAGTTCACCTTTTCAAAGAAAACTAGAACCTAAATGATCTAATTGGTTCTTCTCCTCTTATGGGAAATGAACTAGAAATAAAAAATGTTATTCCTTATTCTGTACTCCTTTCTTTTTTGAAGGAAAATAGGAGTAATAATACTCTGAACTCTAAGTCTAGAGGAGATGAGGAAACTTTTGATAGCCTGGTTGGCATGGTTCTTATTCGATAGGTTATCCAAGGTATGGTGGATCGTTTGGAGGTGGAGGGTAGAGATGCGGACACGCGAGAGGGGAACACGGAACTGGTGGTGTTGGACTAGGCTGATAGTGGACAGATTTTGGGTCAACCATCGGGAGTGGTCCATGGGGGTGAAAGTGACGCGACACTCATGAACGATTCATTAGATGAATGATGGTGTCCTCAAAGGTTTGGTCATTTTTGTAATTCTGATTTTTATAATGTCAAAATTTTTTATATGGAACTGCCAAGGTGTTTGGCACCCTAATTTTGGCAGAATTATGAAGGAGTGTTTACGCGAAGTAGATCCTTGTATTGTGGTTTTGATGGAAACCCAAATTAGTGGTTTAAAAGCAGATAGAGTGATTAAAATTATTGGTCTGCCTTATTCGCATCGGGTGGAAGCTGTGGGATATTCAGGTGGAATTTAGGTTCTGTGGAAAGATAATATCCGTGTTGAAGTTATGGTTAATCATATGCAGTTTACTCACATGAAAATTAAATTTGATGATGTTATAGATTAGGTGTTCTTTACAGGTGTTTATGGGAGTCCCCATAAAAATTTGAGGAAAGATTTATGGTATGGCCTAAGCTGTATTGCTAAGAATATTATTCTTCCTTGGTTGATTGTTGGGGATTTTAATGCTTTGCTTGATGAGGATGAGAAAAAAAGGTGGCTCGAAAAGGGTTGCTGCTAGTTGTCCAGTTTTCCAGCAGGTATGCTCAGTCTGTAAGTTGAAGGATCTTGGATTTAGAGGTCCCAAATACACTTGGAATAGAAGGAATATATTTGAGCGTCTTGATAGAGCCTTATGCAATTCTCGTTGGGAGCTAATGTTCCTGAATATTGTTGTTTTTCATATGCTGATAATCAAACCTGATCATTGCCCGCTTTCGATTTTGTTTGAAACAAGATAAGAACAAATTCCCCTTGTCCTTTCTGGTTCTTAAGTGGTTGATTGTCTCATAGTAATTTTACTTCTATGGTTAATGAGAATTGGAATAGTGAGAGCTCGTTAGAAGGTTCGGTAAAGAAGTTCATGGTAGCAGCGAAAATATGGAATAAGGATATTTTCGGGCATATTTTAAAGAGGAAGAGAAGTATGATGAACCGACTTGATGGAATCCAAAGAGCGCTAGGGAGGTTTCAATCTAAAAACCTTCTTAATTTGGAGAAATCATTGCAAGTAGAACTTGAAGGAATTATGGACTTAGAATAGTCTTTGGTGACAAAAGGTGCGAAGTGATTGGTTGACTCTTAGAGACAGAAACACCAAATACTTCTATTGTAAGGCTAACTCAATGAGGCATTTTAATGAGATCAAAGCTCTAAGATTGTCTGATGGCGAGTGGTGCTACGATGAGGAAGTGTTAAAATTTGAAACTATTTTTTTCTTTAAAAGGTTGTATACAACAGATGCATCTAGTATGGGTCGGTTTCCTATTCAGAACATGTTCTCCATTCTTGAACCGGAGTTATTGGATTCCATTGGGTGAATTCATTCTCATCAAGAAGTTCATAATGCTCTCTTTGAGATGACACTGCTTAAAGCACCGGGGGTGGATGGACTTCATGCCCAATTTTATCAAAGCCAATGGAATATTGTAGAAGAGTCGCTGGTGTACATGATTAAAAGGGTGTTTGAAGGAGGTAATATTGAGTCTTTTCTTAATAAAACATCGATTGTGCTAATCCCTAATGTAAGTTCTCCGGAATCAATCTCTCAGTTCCGACCCATAAGCTTATGTACAGTGCCTTACAAGGTCCTAACGAAGGTAATTGTGAACCGTCTCAAACCTATCATGTTGTCTCTTATTGCAGCTAATCAGACTAGCTTTTTTAGGGGAATGATTATTATGGATAATGTGTTTATTGCTCAAGAGGTTGTTCATTCGATGCGACACAAAAAGGGGAAGAAAGGATGGATGGCAATCAAAATCAACATGGAGAAGGCTTATGATAGACTAAGATGGGAGTTTATTGAGGATACACTTTTAGATGCCCAAATTTCTGAGGCATTTGTTTGTGCCATTATACGATGTGTCATGTTTGTTGTTTCTATGCAAATTTTATAGAATGGGTGCTACACTGATGAATTTATCCCTTCAAGAGGAGTAAGGCAATGGAATTTTATTTCTCCTTATTCATTTATGCTAACTATGGAGAAGCTTGACCAGACTATTAAGTTGGCTGTCACTGAATCTACCTGAAAGCCTATTCGGCTTGGAAGAGAAGGACCTCATCTATCACATATTTTTTTTTGCGAATGACCTAATATTGTTTGAAGAAGCAAGGAAACTACTGTAGCCATAAAATTTTTCCTTCACCAATTTTGCTTGTATTTGGGTCACAAAATGAATACAGAAAAATAAAAAATTCATTTATCAGCCAACACTGATAAATTTGTTAAGGAGATGCTTAGTGAAGAGTTGGGTTTTCAGGAGGTAGATGAATTGGGGGTCTATTTGGGAATGCCTTTGTTCCATAAGATAGTCACTAAGATTATGTTCCAATTTATTATAGATAAGGTATAGAAGAGGCTTAATAGGTTTGACGCTAAACTCCTTTCTTTGGTTGGTCGTATTACTTTGGCCAAGTCAGTATTATTGGTCATTACAAGTTATTTTATGCAATCGTCCATGATTCTTGTTGGTGTTTGTGGCAAGATTGAAAAAATTGTTAGAAGCTTTATTTGGGGCTTCACGAGATATGCCAAGAAAGTGCACTTAGTTAATTGGGACACATGTTGCCAATCTATGAAGTGTGGGGGTCTTGGATTTAAGAGAATGATCCCCCAAAATCGCTATTTTCTTATGAAGGTAACTTTTCAGTTTACAAACAATGATGATGCTCTTTGGGTACGTTTGTTACGGTATAAATATAAGATAATGGATCGATGCCCCAAATCTATTTGTCGGCCTTATTGTTCTTATGTTTGGCGCTCTTTATCAAATATTTAGGAACAATTTAGGCAGAACATTTCTTGGAGCATAGGTGATGGGAAAGATGTGGATTCTTTTTTATGACATCTGAGTTCCTGAATTGGGAGCGATTCGAAATCACATGCTAGCCAACTCGAATAGAGCGGAACAAATCAAGGTAGCTGATATGGTTAAAATGAATGGTCAGTAGAATTGGTCATCACTTTAGTGGTATATTGGTAGAGATGTCTTGGACTATATAGCAGTGTGCCCTTCCCCTTGTGATATGGTCGGGAGAGACATTTGTATGTAGCAAAATCATAGAGCTGAGAAGTTCTCCGTCAAAGTGGCATATAACAGTTTAGTACATATAGATGACCGGGAAGGGGACAATATTTGGAGTGTAATTTGGAAGACTAATCTACCACCAAGAATCAAGCATTTTCTTTGGTTATACACCGAAAACTCTTAACAAATTTCGAAAAGAATAGAAGGAATCTGTCTCCCTCAAAAGACTGCACCATGTGTGGGTATATTCAAGAAACAATCATTCATACCCTGTGTGATTGCTCTGTTGCGGCTAAGGTATGGGAAAAGGTAATACCCCCAAATTATTTATCTTGCTTCTTTGATTTAGGTCTTTTGGATTGGGTAACTACCAACTTGAATGGCAGTTTTTGGGGGAAACTATGCCCATGCGAGACTCTTTACTGTCTTGTGCTGGCTACTGTGGAAGAATAGAAATAAATATATTTTTCAACAGATTTCAAATAAGCCTGATGAGATTGTATGCAGGGTAGAATACTTTGTTTCTAATATCCATGAATCACTACTGAGTTCTGGGTCTTTGGGAATTAATCAAGGTGTCAGGGTGAAATGGCATCCACCGAGTACTGGATGGGTTAAGGTTAATGTCGATGAGTCTTATAATATGAATGGACACTATTTGATGGTTGGTGGTGTGGTGTGAGATTCTGTTGGGAATTGGTTAAAAGGCTTCAGGAAATACATTGGGAGAGGCTCTGCTCTAAAGTCTGAATTATGGCTGATTTTAATTGGTATTGAAGTGGCTTTCCTACGAAACTATAGTAAAATTATTGTTGAGATCGACTGTTTAGATGCTATTGAGATGAATTGGGAAATTCTGTGAATACTCTTTTGATGATGCTTATACGACATATTATGGAAGCTAAGAGGCAGTTACAAGAAGTTAAATTCTAGTTTGTTCCAAGGGAGGGTAATAAGGTGGCAGATTGGTTAGCTAAATTAGGCTCAAATAATGATGTTGAACTCACTCTTCTTGAGTTCCCTAGCTTTCCTATTAGAAAACTTTTGCTAGAAGATAAATTTGGTGCATCACATGTAAGAAACAATTGATTTTAAGGCAGTCAATTGCCTTCTTTAATAATAATTAAAATGTTTTAAACAAGATTAAATTTGTATTTGTAGGTCCAAACACAATTTTAATTTAGAAGGAAATGCAAATATTTAGAAGTTGATGATGAACATAGACTTAGTCCAAAATTTGGAAATATTTCGTGGGATTAATCCCCTAAATAATATCTTTACGTAGATTATAATTATAAATAAATTAAGGGTAAACTACCAAAATAGTCATTTTTATTTGCTTCAGGTTATATTTTGGTCACTTATGTTTAAAATGTTATGTTTTAGTCACTTGCATTATCATTTTGTTACGAAATGGTCACTCTGCAATTAAGATTTGTTACCTCCCAAACGATAGTCTGATGTGGCAATTAAATGGGTTTTAAATGCCAACATGGATGTCCAACCAAGTAAATTAATTGATTTTTTAATTAATGAAATTAAATTTATTGAGTTTTCTAAATTAATTAAAGAAAAATGTTAATTTGGTTTCCAGAAATAATCAAAACCAATACATCTTATTAATCCTTGAATTGGGAAAAAAAGAACCCTTGGTCTCCTTTTTCTTTTTAGTTTTTGTTTTCATTTTGACTGAAAAACTATCCATTTTCATAGTTATCTTTGTTGAATTGAAACAGTAGAAATCAAATTGAGTGCTCCATCAATCAGTTGGATTTTTTTTAATTCAAAATGAAAGAACAAATGATTGATTCAACGGAGGTTCCAAGCATGGATTACAGTAAGTAATGAGTTTCTTTGTTCTTTACCTGGGTTTTGGGTTCAGATATTATGGTTTTCCTTTCTTTTTTTTTTTGCAAAAAGGTGGTCCATCTTTTCATGTTTTTATGTATATGTATTCTATTTTTAAATTGGAGAAAATTGAGTTTTAGGGTAAAATTTTGTACTCTATTTTCATAAAAAAAATTTAACTTTTCTCATCCTAGCTGGACATCCATGTTGGCATTTAAAACTCATTTTAACTGTCACGTTAAGCTGCTATTTGGGAGGAAACAAATCTTTAACGGTAGAGTGACCATTTCATAACAAAACGATAACATAAGTGACTAAAACGTAACATGTCAAATACAAATAACTAAAATGCAACCTAAGACAAACAAAAATTACTATTTTAATAGTTAACTCATAAATTAATAATTTAACCGGGGAAGGGTATAAATTAGGTTAAAAGGAGAAATGATTATCCAATCCAAAATCATTAACGTCTTATACGAAAATTGGGGGAGTAAAAAGCGTTACAAAGTTCCACTAATTGTCAACCAAAACTCTCAATAACGTAAGAGAGATGGTTAAAAGGTTTTTGTCCCCTTCTGTAATATTTCGGGGTGATGAAATTCAAACCTTCCCAAATCCTTTACACCTCTTAGCTTCTCAAGGTCGGATCATATTCACAATTTTTAATTCAATACTTCAAATTTTAAAGATTAGCCCCAGCTAGACTTAAATAAAGGATTGAAAAAGATTTGGACTACAGTTACAGTTCAATCTTAGTGCACATGCATCATATTATACTAGAAATTTAAAGTCTCTTTAAAAATAATATAAATAAACAATAAAATATATGATTTGAAACTAATTAATTATAGTAACACATGAAATATGTACAATATTAACTCATTTATTAAATAAAAGTTTTGATTTAATCTTAATTTATCAATCTAATTAGTACAGATTTAAATCCCATCGCATGTATATTTTTATTGATTTTTATTAAAATAAAAAATTAAAATATTCTAAAATAATATAATTTAGCCTTGGCTTTTTTGTTATTGTTATTTTTTTTTGCTTTTTTAAGTTCAAATGTGTTATATAATAATAATAATAATAATAATAATAATAATAACTTGACTCAAAATTTAACCCGATTACTTGACTTATATAATAAAATTCTAAGGGACGGGATGTGAGAGAGCCCAATTTTTTATTTTCTACTTCTCCCCTGTTCTTTGGCTGGAAGACCACTTTCTCATTATCAAATTTTACTGTTGATATTGTCCCATGGATGCCTTCGAGAGTTGAATATATATATATATATATATATATATATTTGAATAAAGACTTTATAACTATAAATTCGGTTAAATTTATATATATTATTATTTTAAAAAGTGTTTTTAAGTATTTAAATTCAATCTAACTATTTAAATGGTTATCTAATTAGTCTATGTTCATGTTTTGGTTGCTCAATTTTAAAAAATTTTAGTTCAGGTACTAATGTTTGAATTTGTTCTTGTTTTGATCACCCTGTTAAATTGATAATAGAAAGACTTTTTAAAATTGGTATAACTTAATTTCCTTTTCTTTTTTCATTAGTTTTCTATCAAGGATTAAATTTATTGAATTGTTTAGAATTAAGATCAAATTGATATAATATGTAAGTATTGAGAAGTAAATGTGTTATTACACTAGTTACAAAAAACTTTTCATTATCATTTTAAGGAAGAGTGAAGAAAATAGGAATGAATTTAAACATTAGTATCTAAATTAAAAATTTTTAAAGTTGAACGACCGACACAAGAATATAAATATAATTGGGTGACCTTAGATTGTATTCAAATACTTAAAAACACTTTTCAAAATAATAATAAATATAATATATATATATATATTTATAATTTAACTTGTAAAATCTTTATTCAAATTCATATACAACTCACCCAACTTTGGAAGGCATCTATGGGACATATCTCAAGTTGAGAAAAAAAGAAAACAAAAACAAAAGAAGCCAAGGGTAAGTGATATAATTGAGTTGAAAGTTTCGAGGTAGTGTCGGGAGGAAAATCACCAACATTATCAATCAATCTAATAAAAAAATAAGGTTAAATATAATTAGTGAAGACAATTACCGGTGGTGTTAGAACATGATAACCAAAAATAACGTGGCTTCTTTTGTTTTTGAAACACAGCAACCTTGGTTGAAAAAGGCAAAGCTTAAGATCATTCATAAATTATTGTGCTACAACAAGATTTGACTCCCTCATTTTCTAAATACATAACTGATAACAACAAACTTTGCAATCAAACCAGGAATATGATCATCATTGAAGGCTTTTTTTGGGCTTTTCCTTTGTTTCCAAATTCATTTCTATCGACATATTGTTAAGGTTTATCCTCTCTTAAACTAAGAGTTTTAATTTTTATTTAAATCCATTTTTTTTTATAAATTTATATCTATGATATATATATATATAAATAAAATTATGACTCATGCTATTTATAACTTACTTCTCGAGTTGGGAAATGACAATTGTTATACTTCTACCTCAACGTGGACACGTGGTTACAAGAGAAGCGATTGGAGAGACATCCACGGATTGCCTTCCACCTTATTTTGTCCAGATGACCGCATGCTTCATACCACCCATGGGATGGATCATCCATCCTAGCCACTTGGTTTGACCTTCTGTTAGGCCACACATTATTAACGGGTACATTCTCTTCAAGAGGGGACCATCCAGGCGTATGAAATTTTAGGGGGCAGGATGAAATTTTAATTCTTTATAGTTTATATCTTTATAATTTGTAAAGGATTAAATCAAATTTTTATAATTTTAGGGGGGCCAAAGTGCAATTTTACCTTTACTAATTTAAAAATTTTAAAAAATTTAAAGGGCCTAAATAACAATTTTACATTTTAAGGGGGGCCGGGGCCCATGCCAACCCCCCTGGCTTCGCCCCTGCATCCAGGAACCATTGAGTGGCATAATTGAATAAAATATTGTTGGACAAAACACGTTAGCAAACAAATATAAATATAAATAATTATATAAACAAATAAATCAAATTAATATAAGCAAATATTTATATAAACAAATATTTTATATTTATTTAAAACATCAGACTTGAAAACAATTAAATAAACAAGATTTTGGAAAAACCAAAAATTGAATAAAGGGAATCGAGTTTTACTAGATGTTGAGGCCTGTTTTCATAGTTTCCTTAAGATAGATTCGGCTGCTCCTATGGTACTTGGAGAAACGTTCGTTGACTGTCTCCCAGGATACAATAACAAAATGATCGCGGCAGTAGTACCTTTGCAGTGATCAACAGGCAAACCTTGCCTTCTTCTGTCACCGAAAAGTTTGAAAATTTGGAGAGGAAAAAGAAAAGAATTTTTGAGAGTGAAAAAATTCGTTATTTCTCTGTCTGTAAAGGATTCTGCGTATTCTTTAGGCTTTTATAGGCATTCAATACGGAGAAATTTTGGAAATTTTCATGAATAAAGATACAAATCTACATTAATAAATCAATTTGAATAAAATCAAATCAAATTGATTGAAATTAAATCAAATCAAGATATTTGACCTATTAAATATTTTTCATCATATTACTAAATTGGCATCTTAAAAATAATTTTAATTTTAATTTAATTTAGATTTATATATGTTAATATGTAAAATAATAGTTGTGCTTTTTATCTTTACAAATTGATTTAATTTAGATTTATATTAGTTAAGCCGTAAAATAATAGTTGTACTATTTAATTTATAATAATTATAAGTTGCAAAAGATTTCTACCTCAAATAACAATCCTTGTATATTTATATTTTTAAATTGTGATATAATTACAAAGTGTTATAATTTAATTGTGATAATTACATAATTTTGTGATTCAATTTATAATTATTAGTTGCCAATTTTTTTTCATGTAAAATTACTAATATTTTTTGTTTTCTTTATATTACTAAACTAATTAATTTCCCTTGCGATGTATAGGCTAATTATATTTAATATTAAATATATTTCTTATTAATTATTTTAGTTTAAAAATAAAAAATGATAATATTAAGTTTTTGAAAAATATATTTAGTTTTGTATAATTGTAACACCCCTAACTCGTCTCCGTCGTTGGATTAGGGTCATGGGCTTTACTAACAAATCAAAACATTTAATTACAACACAAGCAAATGTGTAAGCTGACTATTAACATCATATTATACAGAGAGCAGAACATGCTAATTTAATGTTTCCATATTATTATCGAAAACAACCGAATGATGAGATATGCTATGCAATGCTAAACTTGGTCTTCCACTATTTTCACTCTTATCGCTATTTATCCCCTCTTAGAAGCTAGAAGTTGGATACATAACAAGACTATTGCAATTATTAGCGTCAGAGTATTGAACCATACTCTGACTACTACCTTCAATGATATTAGGTTTGCTACTTCATTTAAAATTAGCGTAAAAATACTCTTATAGTCCTTAATATGAGTTTACGGGACCCTAAAAATAATCAGAAAACAAACAGGGACTAATTTAAAACAATTCAAAAGGGTTTGGGAAAAATTTCAAAAAATTTAAAAACAGGGGTCACACGGCCGTGTGGCTAGGCCGTGTGATATGCTCCAAGCCGTGTGGCTTTCGAAGTTGGGACACACGGCCGTGTCCCAGCTCGTCTAACTCACTGACTTGAGACACACGACCATGTCCCAGCCTGTGTCTCTGCCCGTGTAACTCACTGACTTGTGTCACATAGCCTTGTCGTAGGCCGTGTGAAACCTGCACTTAAATTAACAAGACACACGACCGTGTGGTCAGACCGTGTGTGTCACACAGTCGTGTGACAGACCGTGTCTCAGGTTGTGTGTGCCTAAATGTACCTTAAAACTCAAATTTACCAAATCATGCTTACTTGGACACTAGCAACTCAATTACTAGCCAATTGACCTATTCAAAACATAATTAAACATGCTTAAAATATGTCAAATCATCCATCTTAAGTGCCTAACCAATGTACCATCATTGGTACCACATTTTATATCTGCAAACACATCAGTAAGGCATCAATCATCCAAACTCTCATTTATACTAATTTGCCATAGTCGAACTAATGTTTTAGCTATTTAGGCTACCAAGCTTAAAACTAAAACACATGCAAAACATTAGCTTGACTAACATACCAAAACATAGATTTAACCACAACCATATGAACACATAAGTACCATTACACATGGAACTCAAAATAACATCACATTAACAAAACAACATCAACTAAAGACCTCCTAGGTACATGCCATTACAAAATAAAACATCACCACACTTGAGTCTGGGATTATTGGTGGATGCTGAGTTGACGATAAACTGGAAAGTACCTAACCTGCACACGGGAAACAAAACCGTACGTTGAGTATAACTCAGTGGTATTTCTATAATCTGAATATTAAAACAAGATATAAATACATGAAATGCTCAAACTAAAATTAACTATAAGTTTAAATCATGCAATTTTCATGGCAATACTACTTTACTTTACACATTTTGCCACATTAATACACGACATTTTCAATTATACAAATACCCAATTTCCATTTTGGTTTCTAGTATGCATTTCATTTCCCAACTCTTGTTATATCAATAGCCTCTCATAAATCATTCGATATTTAATCATGAAATGGCACCATCCAAACCACATTATTGATCCATATTCCATTTGAACATAGTCAATCTATGTTCACGGCTCAATCTAAAATTTCATTCATTCCAATTCATTTCACATATTACATTTTCATTTCACATATATTTATTTCCCTATTAACACGACTCAGACTCAGACGGATAAGCGGATCCAACCAATACACCAGTTTGGCACCCAGTACCTCATCGGATAATTCCGAAGTAATAACTGCACCCAACGCTATAATACGTTGACACCCAGTGTCTCATCGGTTAAACCGAAGTAAATTCGCACCCAGTGCCTCATCGACTCAAAGTCGAAGTAATCTCTGAACTCTTCCTATCCTATGGCATGCCATCTATATCCAATTTAGCCTGAAACAGTTAAAAAAGTTTCATTTCACTTTTTAACAAAACCAATATCTCAATTTCATATACGTATATTATCACATATAAGCATATATTCAATTTGATAGCAACCACATTTTCTCCATACATATATTCATTTCAACGTTCATAAAAATACGTATATTTTTCAAATATGTACCATGAAATTCTCATGATTTTCCATTAATTTAAATCAACCTAATTTGAATAAGAAATCTCACCTCAACTACTTACCATGAACAATCCAAATAAAATGCAGAAATTTATAACTTAATACAGATTATAGAAACACAAATCGTATATTCCGAGCTACTCGACGTTGACCTTATCTTTCCCCTTCTTACTCGAGGATTCTGGAACGACGTTTGCTACGGAATAAAATAATTAAAATAGATTAATAATACATAACTCAATTTTTATTAAATTTCAAATTTTTTTACCACATTTTGCTTAATCTTCAATTTAGTCCCTAAACCGAGACTAATTTTAATCTCCATATTTAACCTCAATTTTTTATACTAATTTCACTCTAAGCTAAATTTTTCTCTCTATTTTCAATTCTACCTCTTAATTTCAAAATTTCACAATTTAGTCCCTATTGCTCAAAATTAACAATTAACTTCACAATTTAATCCTTTTCCACTTTTAACTTAAAAATCTATCAATAAAATCCCTAAAGCTTTAACTAATCAACAATGGTAACATCACCAATCTTGAATAATGGTAAAAATTGTAACATGGGTCGGCTAATTCTAAATACCGAAATTCCAAAAACGTAAAAATTAAAAAAAAAAAAAAAAGACTATATTGCACTAACCAATTTTGAGCTTGAACTCAAGTTACCTAAGCCGTGCGTTTCTTCTTTCCGTATTCGGTTTGCATGCAAAAATAAAATAGAGGAATGGTTTTTGGTTTTGTTTATTAGTACTAACTACTACTACTACTACTATTATTATTATTTATTATTATTATTATTATACCTTATATTTTATAATTTAACTAATAAAGATTATGGCAATCAATCCCACCACCGTCCATCACATTTAATTAGTGGTATAATTACCACTTTAGTCCCTTTTAATTAATTTTAATTTATAATTTAACTTTTAATCCTTACGCGATTTAATCCCCATACCTTAATAGCTCCTAATTTCATAAAAATTACTAATCCAAAATTTAATTCATCTCTAATATAACTCCGTAAATATTTAATAATAATATTTAAAGGTCTAGTTTGTAGAAACAGAGTCCCGAAAATACTCTTTCTGACACCCCTGACTATTGGGTCGTTACAATAATAATTTTAAAAGTATTTTTTAATAGGTAATTATTTGGTACACAAGCTGTAGAAATTTTTAACTCTACAAATAAATTTAAATTTTTTTCATGTGTCTGTAACTTATATTTAAAATAAATAGAATGTGGCAAAATCTCAACCCGGTTTATAGAGTTAAAAATTTCAAACGACAGTTTACTAAATAATAATCCGACAGAGATGACGGCGTAGGCAACGAATAGGGTTGGAACCATAGGCATAGCTCAAGATAGAAAAGAACATATGTCAAAATTAGACTCATTGGACGGTCTGAACCACAAAATCGAAGTTTGAAGAACCCAAAAGTTTAGGGATTTCTAGAAAAATTTCGATGTTGATTTTGCTATAGAAGAAGAGAAGAAGACTGGGGGCTATTTCCGAAAGGTTCCTGATCATCAGTCTGGCAATGAACAATAGTGGCAAAAAAAAAATCAAGTTAAAGAAACAAAGTAGAAGAGGAAGAGAACGAGACCTGGAGAAGAGTTTTTAATTAAATTAAAATGTAAAATTAATTAATTAATTTTTAATATATTTATTTTATTTATGTTTATTTTTGAGCTTTAAAAAAAGAAAGAAATATTTAATGTAAGTACTTCTTTCATTGCCCGTTTAACTTTTTCCTCCAGCCCACATTGACATGTGGCACTTTATGTGGTCTACATGTCAATTTCTGACAAAAGTTAACATTGTTAAAGGAAAGTACTAAATTGGTATATGGAATAAAAATTTAGATACTAAATTAGACAAATTAAAACTATAAGTACCACATTGAAAATTGTGTTAAAATATAGAGGATTTTTTGTCATTATCCCTAAAAAACTTTTATTTGCTATAATTTTTTTCATTCAACAAAATCGTAACTAAAATTATTATTAAAGTTAGTAGATGGCGTAGCTAATAGAATTTTATAATTAGTGAATGGTAAAATTAAGCATAAAAATAAAATCTAAATCCTTTGTTTACAACATATGAGGGGACAATTTCCTAAGTGATAACCTTGGAATTAGCATTGAAAAAGAGAGAGAGAAAAACGTTGGAATTTAAACCCCCAAAGAACAACGTTGGAATTTAAACCCCAAAATCCGACCAAAAATGTTTTCACCTAATAAACTCTAAAACCAATAAGTTTCTCTATTTTTTTTTTTTTAAGAAAAGGAAACAATACAAACTAAATCCTCAAAGGAGGTCCACAAACAGTCTTAACCTTAGGCTTTTAATAAGAACAATCTTGGCCAGGCTATTTGCAATTAAATTACTTCCTTTGAGAATATGTTAAATTTTTCACTGCTCCATCTTTTTAAGTGCCTGATGAATTCTTCTAATAATGGTAGAATTGGAGATTCCCGTATCATCTTCCATGATAGCTTTAATAGCTTTAATACTATCCGTTTGAATAAGAACCTTTTAGAAACACATATCTGCTGTAAGATTCAGCCCATCCAAAATCCCCTAGAGCTTTACCTCCAAAACTGAACAGTTACCCAAATATCTCGCGAACCCTATAATCCACTCTCCCTTGTAATCTCTCACGCAACCTCCCGCAGTTGCAAAGCCCTCGTTAATCGTAACTGAACCATTAATGTTTACACAAACCCAACTGTTGAATATAGGCCAATTAGGTAGAGTGCTTCGGGCTTAAAATATAACAATATTTAGTGCTTCTCTTGTAGAATTAAAAATCTCTATCATTAATATATCAAATAATTATTCATTATTTTTTATTAAAAATTTTAACCATTTTAGAATGGTTTCAATCCTCATAAAATCTACAATTATAAAATTAATATTATATGATAATAAAAATTAATTAATTAATTATTTTCTAATTTAAAATTTCTTTAATTCTAATATAAGAAATTTATTTTGTAATTGATATGGAAACTTTTTATAATTCTTTGATATAAAAAAAAAGAATAGTAAATTTCTAATTTTGTATATTCGTATTCTATTAATATATTTTCACATATTAGAATCATGGTTAATGTAATGTGTATATCTATATGAATTTTGATATATTAATAAATTATATTATATAAATTTTCACATGTTGGTCGTATTGTGCATGTCATTTTTCGTGCAAGTATATTATTTTATTTCTTTTAATTTTGTGTTAGCACTCATGATAATTTTAACATTTAAAATTGTTTAGTATGGAATCGATTTGAGATTTAATTTCAAATAAAAAAACTTCATAATAATATATTGATTAAGGAGTTACAAAATATTTAATAGCATTTAAGAAATTGTATTGTAAATCATGAACTGCTATTTTAACTCATATATATATATATATATATATATTAAATGTTCTTTTTGTTCAAACATATACTAAATATCGATTAAAATGGGACTAAAATGGTTATAGTTTCAAATAAAATTAAAAAAAATAAAGATATAAAATCTCTGTAAAAATATAAGAGGTACTACTAACTAAGGTTTTAAGTACAATCAACTCATTCTATAATAACCACTCGCTATAACAACATTTCGTTATATGTAACACCCCAAACCCGGCCTAGACGTTATGGCCGAATCCAAAGATGTCACAAAGAATGGGTTTGAAAACGAAGTCAATACGATGAAACCATTTCAGTTTTTTTTCAATTCTTATTTGCTTGTATCCAATGTCAAAACGTTATCTAATTAATTAATTTACCTTTAAACATGTTTTACAGCGGAAGCTTTCGAAAACTGTTCTATTTAAAACAAAATTCAGCTCGCATTTTCAAAAAACCTTTATTTGCATAAAACAGTCGTTTTCATAAAACATTTTTCTAAAATAAATAAATTATCAAACAAACGAAAAGTCAAAAGTTAAAACCAAACAATCCAGAGAGTATCAGAAATTACAAACTCCCAAATAAATCCAAAATTTTAAATAAACTATAAATACTAAGTTTAAACAGTTTTACGGATGAGTGGTCCCCGTTGAGTCTCCGTCGCACCGATCCGCCTAAGTCTAAGGATTACTTGAACAGAACAGACAAATAGATGTGAGTTTTCGCAAACTCAGTGTGTAACCCCAGAATTAAGCATGCAAACATACAGAAATCTCATATATATAATCAGATACAGATTCAGACTCATGTCCATCTCAGATACAAACAACGGATACAGATATACGGATCAAAAAATTAGAATCCTATCCCCATCCTCTACACACCACCTCCGACCATCCCATCACACCATGTGGGGTTAAAAACACCCACCCAACCCTACACACCATATCGTGCCATTACAACATATCAGATAATGTGCAGCCAAGCTGCCAAAAAATAGGCGATGATCGCCATACAGAACACTTCCTCCACATATACAAATCCTACCCCAAAACAGATACAGAAATAACAGATTAAATATGTTCAACATGCTTATATACAGATAACGAAATAATCAGACATGCATAGCATTATCATACTCAGAACAGAATATCAGACTATCAGATCCACAGTTTTAGGGTTTGGTTAGCCCTTACCGACCCTATGGTAGGCCCACAGTCGTTCGGAACGACCCATGTGACCCTAAGAAAATTTCCAGAAATATGGGCCCACATGCTCGTGTGGCCCACACGCCCAAATTGGCCTCACCCGTGTGGCCCACACGGCCTGGCCCAAAACCCACACGCCCGTATGGCATGCCCGTGTGTCCCACACGGCCAAATTGGCCTAGCCCGTGTGGCTCACATGGCCACACTCACACCACTACACGGCTGTGTCTCACACACGGCCAACCACACGGGTGACCACACGCCAATGTGGCGTCGACAGTTGGGTTTTTTCGGCTTTCGCCGAAGCTCATTTTTCTGCGTTCCGGGTACACACCTGGTACGATTTTGACGCTATTGCAATCCTGAGCCCACCAGAACCTAAAAATCGACATTCCAGAACCCGAATTTAGTAACACTTACGATAACTCAACAGCAATTATTTCATAAACGAAGCCCTACAACGCCAATCAAACACGCGAAAACTTACCGTTATCAAACGAAAACCCCAAACACTTAATTTGCTGCAGGAGCCCCAACTGATTCTTGTCCTTCGCCTAAACCGAAAGTAACAAACACAAACCCCCTCATTAAAACTTAGCCAAAAACGTTAAGATTCTAACAAAATAAGACTTACCGAACGAACACAGCCGAAAATCACACAAAAGAGAGCGAATTAAGAAAATCGAGATGGAATGGAAGAGACGAAAATTGTACAGAAAGGGAAAGAAGACAGGACCGTCCAAAAAGAGAAAAGGGGTTTTGGGAAAAAAAGAAATAAACATAAAATAATAATAAAATAAAAATATAATCTATTAACAATCCCACTAAAATCCTAACTCCCCACTAACCATCCAACTACCCTAGAATCCCAACTCCACCGGAACTCTATTAGATAACAGAGCAAAAATATAACACTCTCACTAACACAAGAATTCGAACACAGAACCTCCAACACATCAACACCCTTACCACTCAAACCAGCAAGCTCATTCAAATATGAATTTACAGACAATTTAATATAAGCCCATAGAACAAGGATAAGGCTAGGATTAGAAAAACAACAAAAATTGCCAAGATGAGAATTGAACCCAAGACCTTACACACACACCCAGAATACTTAACCACTAAAGCAGATACTCAATTGTGTTAAATATTTACAGAATCAGGGATAAATTAATCAGGGCGTTACACTATAATAGTCAAGTTTTTAGAAGAACCGATTTTTTATGTTTTATTTTAACCATTTATAATAGTTTTTCACTTATAACAACATTTATAGTTATAAAGTAAGTCCTTTATTAAATTAATTCTCTATAAAAACATATGGTCTAATTTTTTAAGTAAAACTATAGTATTTCATATAATCAAGCCTATTAATTATCATTTATTAAATGATAATGATCTTAATACATTATTTCAATAAAATGATTAAATTTCAGTGAAGAAATCTATTGATCATATTTTATTAAATGAAAATAATCTCCAATGGGTAGAATTAAAGATATCAATTCAAGAAACTATTAAGTTCGCTAATTAAATATTCTACTATGAATTTGAAACATGATAAACTTATAAATTAATTATTTGAATTTAGTAACTCATGATAAATTAAATAATTTCATTTGATAACTCATATTGATTAATTGAACTTGTTAAACTTATGAACTTTATAATTAATCACGTGAAAGAATGTAAAATAAAATATGCACAAAAGTAATAATACATGCACCTCTTATACATCTTTTAATTTTGTTGATTTGGTTCCCACCTTTTTATTTTTGAACATAATTATCAGTTTTTTTATTTAATAGAAATTCACGATATGGATTCTATGGTAAACTTACAATGGTTATCTCTCTATAACAACATATTATTATAGATGTATAACAGACAAAATCTAGACTAACAAATAAAACTATTATAGAGAAGGTCGACTGTATCTTACAATAATTTTTGTCGAAACCATTTTTAAGTTTTGAAAAAAACGAGGATAGACTTTAAAAGGAAACATGGAGTCGCCACCAACTTTTTTTGTTTAGGTGTGAATGGATCACCTTGTAAAAAAATAATTTTGGTCTACGAAATAAAAAAAAACAGGTTCGGAGTCGGTTACGTACGAGGAAGGATTAGCACCCTCGTACGTCCAAAAGTGGTACCAAATTGATTAACTAATGTCCTTTTGTTGAAAATTTGAAAAAAAAATTAAAATGAAATTCCTTTTGAAAAATGTTTGATTAATTTAAGTTAGAATTTAAGATTTTCTCGTTCCGAAGGAATAAAGCACCATATCCAACACGTTAGGATGTGACATCTTAAACCTCGAAACCAAAATCATCTCACAATTTCCAAATAATGCGATTATGGACGACATTTGCATGAATGCAGAATGTCATGAGAATGATTTTTTTTTTACAATGATTAGGATGCAATGATCAGAATGAATCGAATGCTCCTAACTAAATGATATTATGGAGGACATTTGCATGAATGCAGAATGTCATGAGAATGATCCTTTGTTAAAATGTACAAGGATCAGGATGCGATGATCGAAACGCTCCTAATTAGACGTGCTTTGAATGATGATGAATGCAAAATGAAATGATCCCTTTTTTAATGCTTAGGGTTGTCACTGCTCATTGTCCATCAGAGTTTTATTGTTAACGTATTATGCTGCTATCTCATTCGGCTGGTACCTTTGCCAAAAACTCAAAGAAACAATCATATTTTGCTCATATGACTTGCCCCAATGTAACTTCAAGGTCCATTCCATGGTACCTCTGGGACTTTAAGGCTTATACCATCTTCAGACCCTCTCACTGCAATTCAGGGGGTATAGGATCTGTGTCATCTTCAATCCATCCCATTACGACTCAAGGGTATAGAATTTGTATCAACTTCAATCCATTTGGTCTACTACACCTTCCATTCCCTGGGTGTCATGACCAGATGTGTATGCATGATATTTGCATAGATGCAGAATATCATTTTTTCTCGCGAATGATTCCCCTTTTACACATGGGTTAACATTGCCCATTTTTCGTCAAGATTGTATCACTGACGCAATACCTTGTCATTTTGTTCAATCGCCATTTTTGACAAAAAATTCTGAGAGATAGTCTCAGTTTAGACTCTTCCTCCACCAATATTTCTATCCCTCACACTTGGTGAGTTTTAAACAATAGTCCTGTTTCAGTTTCTTGTATTATTTAGAAGCTTCCAGAGTAATATGTGAAACTCCTTTTATGAAAGTATTATTAGTCCACTAATCATTATTTCAATGCAAAATGCTTGAAAAAGATCATAACAATGGACAAGAAAGAAATTAATTAGAAGCATAGCTCGAAACGAATAAGTTAAGCAAAGATAACAAATGCAATCAGAGGAAATTTATTGGAGGCGTATCTTGAAAAGAATAATATAATCACAAATAACAAATTTAAAATGGGTAAAATGGAAACTAGGTGCCCCAGATATCGCGGCCTGAGCTTCTCTGTTCCAACTTTTTGAGGACCCTTTTGAGCTCAATATGTGTTTAGGGGATCCGGAGTACTTTGTCGATGCCCCAAGACGTAACATACTTCTTCACTGTTGATTCAAGTATAGCAAGACTACTGTATGCCCTACTTTCGATCAAAATTTGAGCTGCCCTTTTTCGGGTTTTCAACTCAAATCCCCTTTGGTCTTAAAGCGCCCTTTACGGGTTTTCGCCTTTCTCCTTTTTATTTCTTCTTTTTTGATGAAAATTTTTATTTCCCCCCCCCTTTTTTTTAAAACTCAAGATGCCCTTTGCGGGTTTTCACATTGGCCTCTCCTTTGACTGAATTCATCGGATTGGGCATATCCCCGCCATCCGTTTTGGTCAATGTTTCTAGAACATACTTTTTTTCACTGTATAAAGTCTTTTCTAGTTTGGCCTCCATTTTTCTCTAAAGTCCTTTTGTATATGAAGGATCTTCTTCAATATCAGGTCCCCTTTGGGAATTTTCTAGGATGAACCTCTTTGTCGCAAACCCGC
Source organism: Gossypium sturtianum (assembly GCA_025698515.1). NCBI lineage: Eukaryota > Viridiplantae > Streptophyta > Magnoliopsida > Malvales > Malvaceae > Gossypium > Gossypium sturtianum. The sequence continues at coordinate 112,107,391 of CM046953.1, forward strand.
ATCATCTGACTGTAACGGATAGCTATTAACTTTGCTCTACAAATTCGATTGATCACATCGGGATTGGATCCATTCTGCCTCATCCAACTTTAGTTCTGATAAAACTCAGAAAAAAAGAATTTCGACTTCAATGGCGAAACCAATGAGAAATGTGTTGCCGGTGTGATCCCGCCAACGTTTGATAAACATAGAGGGTAAATAGTAACTTCGTATGCCAATCTTTACAAGTCTCGGTCTTTTTATGATCTTACATTTTTCTTTTGGTTGTCTTTCTTTGCCCGATATTGTAATGATCCGGTTTATACCTTAGTCGAATAAAGTGGTTTGGAACCATAAATCTGAGTCTAAATAATATTTTAATATTATTTTACATTCCGTTGATAAGTGATTAAGCATGTGGTAAATTTCCGTAAGCTAATTTGTCTGTTCGTGTTTAATTTGAGAAAAGGATTGAATTGCATTAAATGTGAAAGTTGTATGTTATTTGTTAAAGCATCAATGTGTGTGGCTTTGTAAAGGTGAAGGTCTTATATGGCAATTAAACCATTTTTTTAAAAGTTAGTGGATGGCATTAGGTAATGAAATGATTATATATATGTGTTTTATATATATAAATTTTATAAGTTAAAATTTATATTTTATATTAAAAGGTTATAATATAATAAAAGAAACAAGTGTAGTGGCTTTATATTTTCATTGTTCTTGCCGAAAAATAAAAAAGAAAAGAAAAGTTTGAAGCTTTGCATATTCGACTACTTGCAAGCCAAATTAAGGTGAGTTTTGACTTCGGTTTTTGATAATTTCTACGTTTTTGTAATCGTTGCTTCAAGAGCTACAAAACCCATGTATTAATTTTGTGAATTGATGATGTTTGTGTGAGATGCCATTGTTGATATGTTGAGTTTTATGATGATTTATGATGTTAAATGAAAGTTTTGAGCTAGATGAACATGTTTTGTTCTTAAAGTTTTGATGAATTTAGCTAAATAGGGCTAAATTGTGAAAATAGCAAATTGAAGGACTAAATTACTAATTTGATGGAAAATATGGGCTTGAATGATATATATGTACATTCGGCTAAGCATGTGTGTGAACAAATTTGGTGAATTTGATGTTTTGAGAAAAATAGACTAAATTGATAAATTATGCAAATATGAGGGCTAATTTGCAAATTGCCCGAAATAAGTAGTTTTGGGTTGAATTGAATGTGTTATTAAATAAAAGGGTTAAATTCTGAATATGTTTAGATCAAGAGCCGAGGAAAACGGACTTAGATCGCGGGAAAGCGAAAATAACCGAGTAGCCGTATCCATTCCGATAAATTGAATTCGAGGTAAGTCATATTGCAAATAAATGTTATTGTATTGAATTGAGTTTATTTCCATGACTATAAATGATAATGAATGCTTATGAGATGCTATGTATATGAATTTTGGGATAAGGTCAATATAGTGATAAGTCTGAAAAATCCCGTGCGAACTTAGGAATACAAAGGTATCTATTACGTGTTAACGAGTAAGACCACATGCGGGACAGTGGCATCAATATCGGATATGAGTAAGACCTCCATGCGGGACGGTGGCATCAATATTCGAATACGAGTAAGACACATGCGGGACGGTGGCATCGATATCGATTACGTGTAAGACTGCATGCGGGAAAGTGGCATCGATATCGATTTCAAGTAAGACCACATGCGGGACGATGGCATCGATATCGATTATGTGTAAGACCACATGCGGGACAAGTGGCATCGATATCGATTTGAGTAAGACCGTGCAGGGACAAATGGCATCGATATCGATTACGTGTAAGAGACCGTCTGCAGGGCGGTGGAATCGATATCGATTACGTGTAAGACCATGCGGGACCGTGGCATCGATATCGATTACGTGTAAGACCACGTGCGGGGCGTTGGCATCGACATAAGCTTTACGTGTAAGACCACGTGCGGGGCGTTGGCATCGATATGAGTTTTACGTGTAAGACCACGTGCGAGGCGTTGGCATCGATATGAGGTTTACGTGTAAGACCATATGCGGGACATCGGCATCATATTGATTCGTGTAAGACCACATGCCGGGACAAAGTGGCATCGATGTCTAAGTGCATGTAAGACCTCGTCTGGGACGTTGGCATTGTACGACCATTTTGAGCTTTCTGAGTATCCTACTAGTTTCTTTACAGTTTAACAGTCAAGTCTGTGGTACGAATTGCAAATTCGAACTTTGATAAAATTAATGAATGAACATCTGTTTCAGGTACGTTGCTTATACACTAATTGTGTATATAAGGTAAGTATCCATGTGATTATATCATGATGTTATGTATATGGGATTTATAATACGATATGTAAAGTCTTGACTATATGAACTATATGTATATATGGTAAGTTATGAATAAGCATATGAGCTTGAGAAAGAATGAAGTGATTTTTTTCATGAGAACCATATTGATCATCTTATTAAATTGGTTATGTGCAATCCATGCTAAGTTTGATTGTATAATTGACTTACTAGGCTTTTGGAAAGCTTATTCTATGTGTGTTTTCTCTGTTTTATAGGTCGTCAAAGCTACTGAAGGCTCGGGACCGTCACGGATCGTCATCACACTACTAAACTTATTTTGGTACACTTTGAAAATGTATATGGCTAGATATGGCATGTATAGGCTAGTCATTAGTATGATTTGTTATGTGAACTTAGCCATGTGATTTGGCTAGTTATGTTTTGGTAATATGATTAAAGGAATGTTATATGTGAAGTTGTTTTGGTAAGATTAGTTAATATATGAAATGGTTATGATATGGTAAGTATATAGATGAATGGTGTTTGGGCATAATTGTGATTTGGTCATGCAAATTGGTATGTTTGGAATTGGTTTTGAATGTAAAGATAGAATGGACATTGAATGTATTATTGTGTGATTTCTTTAGTTGTCAAATATGCATGATTTGGGATGGCTATTTGGTGTATTTTGGTGGTTATATGTGAATGAAATGGGATGATATATGTTGCTTGTAGGTTTGACCCTTATGGGTGGCATTTTGGCCTTGTAAATGGCCTATAATGTTACTGTTGTTTGTAACACACAGGCGTGCCTAAAAGACCGTGGGTGAATTGGCAGAATGTAGCTTAGTAGCACACGGCCTCGACACGGGGGTGTCAGCTAGCCATGGTGTGCAAGTCAGTAGCTAGCTAAGAGCACATGGCCATGGCACACAGGCGTGCTTGGTGGCCGTGGTGGGGAAGTCAGTATATGGCCTAGTAGCACACGGCCATGGCACACAGGCGTGCCTAGTGACCGTGTTGATATAGTCAGTATATAGACACGAATGGACACACGAGGGTGTCTAGAAGCCGTGGAGGGCACACGGTCTCCTCCCACGGGCGTGTCTCCCCTGTATTTTAGAAAAGTTTAAGTTTTTCCATGAGATTCTGTATGTGTTCCGGTTTAGTCCCGACCCTATTTCTGAGCATACTTAAGGTTTCAATGACCTACTTAAGGGACACTATGATTGTAATTGATGTATGATCTTATGAAATTGTCTATTAAAGTTTCCAATCCGTCCAGTAACGCCTTTATTCCCAGTCCGACGTTGGATATGGGTTAGGGGTGTTACAGATATGGTGTCTGATCTTTGAACAGACTATAAACTTTTGACATTGTGCGGTTATGCATTGTTAAACATGATCCCTTCTGGCATTCTTTGTTGGCATCTAATTTTTTTTTTTTGCATTGAGAGTGGGATTTGATAACTGTCGACCTTGTAAGATTGGCATAAGAAGCGACTTTCACTCTTTAAAAGATGAATCGGTGTTGGCTCAGGTGCTTTTGACGATATTGGCTTGATAACATCCATGCCCCACATATAGGAAAATGTAGGAGGCACATAAGTCTTGTATTCCTCAATTTGGCATTTACGGCGTAACTGATGCAATTTCCTTTTCTTGGTAAACCAGTAGCCCAAATCTCTTGATTAGCCTGGCCATTGTAGACCCATTAACTTGGGTTTTTTAAACACCAACCTTAACAGCATACCCATGTTTCAGTAGCCTGGCGTGCTTTGATATGATCGTGCGAAAACATCTTTGAATTCTTGAAAATAGCTCAATGGTGACTCGTCTTATTTTTGTGGTGAGTTAGGCTTCGATCTTTACCCATTTCCTAAGCTTACAACGTCCACCGACCCTTTACAAGGCAGAGTCTACTTTCATCTTGTTCTACCATTCTTAACAACCCAAAAGATAGGCTACAATCTCTGGCATCTTCAAAGTCCTTAGATCCCTTAGACCCATATCTCATTCAAAAAGGGAGTCAGTAACAACGTCGCTCATGTCGTTGGTATCTAGGTACCTAGGTACGAAGGCAACAAATCCAAAAAATAAATGAGTCTAAGGATGATTATTTGTATGATATGGTCATGAATAAAGGATGAAAGAACAAAAAATGTACAGTATGAAATGTAAAGAATGAAAATATTTACTTAAAAGATGCATTTTATTGAAATAAAAATCCTGGACACAAGTCTATTTCACAAAAAGATTCTTGTTGCTTCTAGGCTTAAAGCAACAAGCATGTTTTGAATATTGCTCTAGATTAGCTCTAAAAATACAAAGATCTTTTCCACAGTTCCATTGTTCAAAACATCCCAAGTACGTAAAGGCAGAAGCTTGGAAAAGTCTATTCCCCGATTCACTCTTCAGATTAATGTTCAAATTCCCCAGTATTAGGTTTTGCACTAGAGCCCTGAACTTGATGTACTCCTGATCTCATGCCCCCATTCATCATGGTACTCACAATATTTATCCCTTTAACAGCATGGTTGGGTAACGAATTTTCTGTACCAGAGGGATCATCGAATTTTATAACTCCTATTTTGATGAATCTTTCAACCAGCTTCTTGAAAACAAGGCAATTTTCTATTGAATGTCCCATAATCCCGGCATGGTACTCACATTGAACATTTGAGTCATACCATTCGGGGTATGGGGTTGTATTGGTTTCAGGTAAAAAGGGGCTACAACATGTGCGTCAAATAACATTTGGTACATCTCTCTATACGAGATTGGGATGGGCACGAACCGGGGTTTTTCTGAGTTTGATTTTGGATTGAGTTCTTCTCTTGGGGAGATCAGATAACTGGTAACTGCCTTTTTTGGCTGGTTTACTATAAATGGCTTTGAATGGCCCTTGTTATACCTACTCGTATTATTCACATCCTTGTCCTTCCTCTTCGGGGCCTTTGAAACCCACTCTCCCTTTTTCTTTGCTTCTGCTAGGCCAAGAACAACAGGATTGACTCGGTCATCACCAGGACCCATCGGAAAGTTCAGCAGTACCAATGTATCAGTCTGACATTGAGATCCGATAATGACAGGTACCCCTTGTAGATGTACATCTGGTTGGGTCTGAACACTTATTGGAGTGCAATCGGAGGGATAAACGAAGTCTTTATTATCATCCTCACTGTTGACTACTGGGCCTTTCTTCTTTTCAAGCCATTCAGCTGATAATTGGGTTAATTGGCCCATCACATTCCTTTGGAATTCTAACATTTGATTCCGCATATCCTGTTGAATTCTGAACAATTGCTCTTGCATCTGTATTTGCATTTGCTCTATTCTCTCCAACCTTTGTTCCATCTTTTCTAGGTTAACTGAAATAATTTTTAATTAATTAGAACCTTTCTACAAATTTTAATGCATATAATGCGATGTAATGCAAATGCATGAAATGCAATGCAAATGCATGGAATGAATGCAAAAAGAAAGGGAGGCGTTGATTCTGAGTTCAATTCCACTAGAAGAACTTTTCTAGAAAATAAATTCCTTTACATAAAACGGATTACATATGCGGCTTTGTCCTCATAATCCCGGTGAAGACACCAATCCTTTTCTTCGTGTCCGGATGTTATGGTCGTGTCTTGCGCATTTTCCAAAAGACATCTCTATTATCTCTTTTTTGCTTGATCCGGGCCGTGACCCATTGCTCACTCATCCCCGCGATGCTCGTTAGCTCTTTTAAGAAGGTCGAGACGTGACGGCTCTTGAATAGTCTTTATTGGCTTGAATCCTCGGGCAAAGTCTTGTATTCTTCTGCGGACTATCAGCCTTCTCTCGTTGTTTATTTGGACTATATTCGAACGACCGTATTATAACCCACTTTATCAAGAAATCCATTTTCCTATGACAAACTCTTCTATTTAGCAATCGAATATGAATCAACACCTCCTTTCTATGATGATGAGATGCAATGTAGTCAAAACAAAAGAAACACGTTAGTACAAGAGAAATAAACAACAGAATAAAATACCTAATCGGGTGACCACGAGGGTTGGCTCTTAGGGTTTTCTATATGTGGTTTGGTTCTAAAGAAAGGTACCTGAACCAGCAGATTCCTTGATCCTTACCCATTATAGGCTCATACGGACCGAGTTCGGTTCAGGGGGATACATTTCCCTATGGCTGTACGGAGATGAAAATCTCACGAAGACATAGGTACGAATGTATCCCGAAAGCGATCCACTATCTTGCACAGAGGTGAAAACCTCACGAAAGAGTAGCTTCTCACTCCCACTTAAAAGGGTGTGACCCGACGGTCATGCAATATGATGCAAAAGTATTCTATAAGGCTCAAACCACAACGATCAAATGCGATGACGCAAGCGAATGCAATAAAAAGGGTCGTAATTTTTCAAATCAAATTTTCAATTTTTGGCAAAAGGACAAAAATTAATTAATTTTACGGCTTGACTCTCTCTTGGTCCCCAGTGGAGTCGCCAAGCTGTCGAAACCATTTTTAAGTTTTGAAAAAAACGAGGATCGACTTTAAAAGGAAACATGGAGTCGCCACCAACCTTTTTTGTTTAGGTGTGATTGGATCACCTTGTAAAAAAATAATTTTGGTCTACGAAATAAAAAAAATAGGTTCGGGATTCGGTTACGTACGAAGAAGGATTAGCACCCTCGTACGCCCAAAATTGGTACCAAATTGATTAACTAATATCCTTTTGTTGAAAATTTGAAAAAAAAAATTAAAATGAAATTCCTTTTGAAAAATGTTTGATTAATTTAAGTTGGAATTTAAGATTTTCTCGTTCCGAAGGAATAAAGCACCATATCCAACACGTTAGGATGTAACATCTTAAACCTCGAAACCAAAATCATCTCACAATTTCCAAATCATGCAATTAAAAGGGTATTTAATTATTTGGTCAAATGAAGAACTGAAACCCAGCACGTTAGGGCACTATTATTCGAATTTCCAAACATTAAATATTGCCTTGTTTTAAAAACTTTTAAATAAGCGATTTTAAAATCGACTCAAAGTGCTTTTATTGAATCACTGTTCGATAATGAGAAACAAAAATATAGTATCGAGCATGGAATAATAATATGTGAATACAACATCGTACAAAAAATGACAAAGATAACAATGCTAACATACAATTCGAAATATGCAATTGTGATAATCTTGCAATTCTATTTGAAAAGCTAACATTAATAATCCAATAATGAAATCTTTAAAACAAAAAAAAAAAAAAAAAACAAGTTAAAATAAACAAAATGTAGCAAGCTTTCCAAATGTGGATGAATAAAATTAAAATAATATTGAAAGATGGAAAATTGGCAATCAACACAATGTAAAAACAGCTAAAAATAGATAGAATGTATAAAAATTTAAAATAAACAATACATGAGAGAGTTTGAAATAGATCATATAATAAAAATAAACATAATAATGCATAAAGGATTTTTAAAATAGATATTATGTAAGAAGAAATTTGAAGTGAATACTATACAAAATAATTCAAAACAGAATTTAAATAAAACTGATAATGTACGTGAAATGAAAAACTTAGTATAAATAATATTCAAAAGAGATAATAATATATGAAATGGTTTTAAATAAACAAAAATATATAATAAAAATACATTTTTTAGAAATAAATTATATACATAATAGATTTAGGAGAAAATATATACATAAAGTAATATGAAATCAATAGTATATACATAGAATAGAATAATAACAAAAATAGAACCTAATAGTAAATTAATAAATGAACAAACACTATATACGATAGTTTGAAAAGAGTAAAATAATAATAATAATAATAACAGAGAATACAATAATAAAAAACAATAAAATATGTTAATGAACAAATAATATTAGTAAAAATAAATAAATAAGGTAGTAAATATTAAAATAATAGTAGTCATACTTGATGAATAATAATAATAGTAATAACAATAATAAATACAATAATAATATTAGAAACAATAACAGTAATAAAATAATGACAATAACATTAAAATTAATCAATTTAATAACAAAAATAATAACAAAGGGTTAATTTTAACTTAAAACAATAATCTGGGGGCAAATCCGCAAATAAATAAAAAGAAAAGGGCCATATTGAATGCACGGATAACAGAGAAGGACCAAAAGAGAAATTAATCCCTGCCCTCTAAAACGCTGCGTTTTCTAAGGGACCCAATTGAAATCAAAATAAAATATAGGGCTAAATTAAAAATAAAAAAAACTTGATTATAAATTAGTAAAAAAGCGGAAGGACCAAAGCGGAAAATATCCCCTTTTCACAAAAACACGCGGATCCTCCCCTGGGTAGGGTCAATGCGCGGGCTGAGTGGCTTAAACGACGCCGTTTCAGCGTCTAAGAGTATGGCCTAAAACGACGTCGTCTTCGTTCTTTATATAAAACAATTTTTTTTTTTTAAAAAAAGCCATTCTTCATCAGAGTTAAAAAAAAAAAAACAAAAATGGGAGCCCTTTTTCTCTCTGGGATAACCTAGATTCTGGCCGCAGAGATCACCGGAGGCCCGCCGCAGCTCCGCCGTGGACGGCGGTCGGAAACCCCAGGTATACCTCTTTTCTTTCTTTTCTTTTTTTTTTCCGTATTTTAACAAGTATATATATATAGTTTAAGAATAAGAATAAAACCTCTATGCATATATAACAGTTTTGAATAAAACAAAAAAAAAAAAAGTAAAGAGAAAAAGGAATAAAAGAAAACACAATAGATCTTTGCTGATCTCTTTCTTTGTATTGATTTCGTTCCTAAAAAATTGTAGTCCTTTTTACATCATTTTCGGCCTCTTTTATAGCCGATTTAAAGGATAAAAGAAAAATACAAAAATCTATTTATTTTTCTGTTACATTTTCTTGGCCCTGCTTGCAGAGTGTGAGGAAGTATATGCGGGACGTGGCGTGCGGAGGCGCATGGGGTGTGTCTGAGGTGTCTTGCTGGAGGTCGCTAAAACGGCGCAAGGCTAGGGGCTAGGGTTTGCTGCCTGGTTTAGGTTGTTGGGCCATTTTGGGCTTATGGTTTGGGCTAGTAATTGGGTTTATAAATGGACTGTTATAAACTTTGAATTTTTGGTGTTTTATTTTGTTTTGTGTTTAAGGCCCAGGCAAATTGGGTTGATTACAATTTTCATGACAAAATAGTACAACTTAGAAAACACACTATTAACTTAAAATGATTGATGCATCAACATTTCATTTGTGCTATTTAAATCCAAAATATTGATCAACAATTCACTTAAATAAAAAAGCAAATAAATCTGTAAAATGGTATTTTATACTGTAATGTTTGTTTGTATCATACATTTTACCTAACTATATATATATATATATATATATATATATATATATATTCCTGTTCTCGATGTATACTCAAGGATTATAGAAACAAATAATAAACTTTTAACTATTGATAATATTAGATTTAAAGAAGCATTATAGAAATTGTCATCTTCATGTATACAAATCCTGCAAAGTTCAAAAATAAATAATAAAAAAACGGAACTACAAAATAAAATTTATGCAAATTTGGAGAAAACAAAAAGATAGCAATAAATTATTTAAACTTAAAAAGTTTAATAAGGCCAAAGAACACTATATATACAAAAAAAAAATAAAAAAAAATCAATAACTCCTATAAAAAATAAAAGCAAAAGAATGTAAAATGAAATAAAGAAAATTAATAACAATAAAAGCAATATTAAACACAATTGTAATTACTAAAAGAATTAAAGCATCATAACAAACAAGTAATAAATAATAAAGGAAATAAATTATATTAAAATGATCCTAAAAATTATAATTTTTAGGCATTAATGAAATAAAGTCATGTCATTTATTTTTAAGCACATACAAATTTTATCATACTCTCAATTCTATCTAATCATTATCTTAACTCAATTTTTTTATCGTCTACCCAACTCAATTTAACGTTGATTAAAAAACAAAGATTACAAAAACAAAACAAAAAAAAAGAGTACGTTGAACAACTCTTTTAAGGTTTATTGGAAAAGTCATCACCAGTCAAATTTCAATTCAAAAAAGGTACAATCTTATTTTTATACTATTGATCTATAGCTTTAATCTCTTTTCTCTGATATGATGTTCTTGATATATGATTTATATACAGAAACCTTTAGGCAGTCAACACATTTTCTTTTAGGTCTGTATTGGGAGAAATTGCAAATTCTCACTGCATTTACTCGACCGGAGAAGAATTTTAACTGATTTGGTTGGGTTTCAATAAATCTTTGTATGTTCTCTCTTAAACATCTATAAATTTTCTTTTTCTCTGAATTATTTAATGGCTTCAAATGAAATTGGAGTTCTATTACTCATAATATCTTAATTATTACATTATTATATAAGATATATCTGTTGAGTTAAAGGGTTTTTTTTACCAGTGAGAGTAGTGTAATAGCCAATTTTGGCCCACTCCAGAAACAAAAATTAAAACCCAATAATAACAGCCCAATAAGGGCCCAATTACAAAAATAAACCAACCCAAATTTACTAAATCCTAGCCCAATCTATACCAGCCCATTTCAAAGAAAAAATAGCAGCAGCCACCACCCCCTAGCATCAAGATCAGCCGCCGACCTTTCATCTTCCCCACGTCTCTGCCACGCACGCCACCAGCAGCCCACGCCTCCGCTTCTAACACCTGCAACGACAAGAAAACACGCAAGCAAGAAGAAACAAAGAGCAAAACGACAAACAGAACAAAGAAGACAAAATGAAAAAAACAAAAATGACAGAGAAACAAAACAGAAAAAACAAAAGAGGATCTTTACGAATCGGTTATAAAAATCGAGACAAGTCTTGTATTTTTTTCTTCTTCCGATTTTTATATACTACGAACACAGAAAATAAAAAAGAAATCAGAAAACTGAAGGTTGATTTCGATTTGCTCTTATTATTATTTACTGCTGCTTTCATTTTTTTTTGTTTTGATTTTATTGTTTTAAGACTTTTTACAAACAATAACAAAAACGAAGAAAAGAAAACTTACCAGAATCCAAGGGCCCGTCTGCGCACCTCGTCGGCCGCCGGATTTAATGGCGATGAGGCGTCGAGGTCGGGGCTTCAAGGGATAGGGCTTCGAACAGGGTTAACGTCCCCTCTCCGCACGTTGTCGGCCACCGAATTCGGTGGTGGTGCGACGGACGTTGGTCGGAGAAGCCCGATCGTCGGGACAAAAATGGGAAAAAAGGCTGCCCCTTTTTCGGTTTTGAGAGAAAGAAGGGGGGAGGCTTTTGAATTTTTTTTTTTGAAAACATTGAAAGAATGAGTTTTAATTTTTTTTTTGGGTTTTTAACATTGAACAAAACGACACCGTTTCAAGGGTCTCCCCAGGCGCCAAAACGGCGTCGTTTTGGGGAGACCCGTGCGACCCGACCCGTATAGCAGGGGATCCGCGCGTTTTTACCCTTAATGGGTAAATTGCGCATTTGGTCCTCCCATGTTGCGCCATCATTTTATTGCACCCGATTTCACTTTGTTTTTAAAATTTAAATTTTGCCCCGAACTTTAGGCCCTATTTCAATTCGGTCAAAACAGAAACGCAGCGCATTAGGGGCTGGGTTATTCACCCATTTAGTCCCCGTAAGTTTGCGCGCGTGGCGTTGTGATCCCTGTTCGCCCTTTTTTTGATTTATTGCGTTTTTGGTCCCCATTATTTTATTCTGACTTCAATCTAGTTCCCAATCTGTTTAAACAGTTTATGTATTTATTTTTTCTTCAAAGTTGTATTATTATTTTTATTATTTATTTTGAGTTCTTGTAAATTATCTTTATTAAAACTATATATATATTGTTTATTTTAGATTTTGATATATATATTTTCTATTTTAAGAATTTTCTATGTATTATTTGGTTTGAACCATCTTATATTCCATTCATTTTAAATATTATGTTATTTATTTTAAATCACTCCTATATTTTTATATATTATGTATCTTAAGTTTCCTTTTAGATATTATTTATTTCAAACTTTTGACATTGTTTTAAATTGTTTCATACATTAGTTTATTTTATTTTTTTACTATGTTTCTTTAGTTAAATTGTTTTGCTAATTATTTTAGGTTGATCTATGTATTATTTCTCTTTAAGTTGTTTAATTAATTGGTCTTTGTTTATTAATGTTATTACTTAGATGGTGTATATTGTTTAGTTATTGCTTTTGCATGTGCCATAATTTATTTATTTGTATTGTCATATTATTATAGTTCATTATATAATTTCGTATTCATGTACTATTATTCCATTATTGTTATTATTATTCATGCATGTTAATATTTTAGATTAACGATTCCAATGTCATGTATTATGTGTATTAGGTTATCGTTACGCCAAATTCGTGTCACATTACCATTATTCGTCGAGCATAACCCCATTTCACGCTTTCATTAATGTTTCTTTAAAACATAATCTAAATTTTTTTATAAATTTCATCCAAAAACAAAAGTTTTCAAAATAAGGCAATATTCTATGTTTGGAAACCCGAGAGATCGTGCCCTACGTGCTGGGTTTCGGTTTTTTGTTTGGCCAAATACTCGAATATCCTTTTGATACCTTCAATGCATGAGTCTCGAGAATTATGAGATTATCTTGGATTCGAGGATTTAAATTATCGTGTCCTAATGTACTGGATGTGATATTTTGTTCCTTCGGAGCGAGAAAATCTTGATATTCAATTTGAGAAAATTCAAATATTCTTAAAAGAGATCGTATTTTTAATCTTTTTTTAAATTTTCAACTTTCGACCTTAAGACATTAAATAATCAATTAGATACCAAGTTTGGGCGTGACGAGGGTGCTAACCCTTCCTCGCACGTAACTGACTCCCGAACTCGTTTTCTAAAATTCGCAGACCAAAAAAATCGTCGTTTTAGTAAATTACAAATTTTTTTAAAATGACCAAATTACACGGTGACCCGATCACACCTCATCAAAAAGGATTGGTGGCGACTCCCGTTTTATTTTCGTTTTCAAAACCAAAGTCGATTCCCGTTTTTTCAAAAAAATGGTTACGACAAGTAGTATTCTAGTTCTCTCATTGCTTTGAAGACATAGTAATTTATAGACTGTTAATTTTCTATTCATTCTTTCTCGACCAATTTTTTGAACTATATTTTTATTGAAATTTAATATTTGGGAACTCTTGTTCTAAAATATATTTATATAATAATTAATCAAGGGTATTTCCACCTTGAACTTAGTTTAGCATTGCATGAGAGTTCTGAAATTTTAGTTTGAGAAATTACAATAAAAAATTAGTACCTTTTAAAATCAACTCATATTAAAATTTACAAATAAAATAGATTTTTATGTTGCTTCCATTGAAATTATGTATTTGTTGTGCATACACTGTTATATGTCTAAAGTCCCTTTATTTTGTGTACTAAAATGTTAAGTTGTTTACATGGGTTTGAGGGTCTTAAATCTCAGCAACCACCATTAAGTCCATTGAAATTATGTATTTTTTGTGCATCACTATTATAAATTATGTTACTACCTTTGCCTTTAGCATTTGCCCACTATTTTTTCATTATTACACACTTTGGAAGGTGTTGAAACTTGGAAGCAGGTTTTAATACAATATCAATAGCTTATTTGTGATAAAATTTGGACATGCTGTCCGACTTTGTTTTGAGGAGTTAATGACCTTGGATACTGGTGCATTGCTGGTTCAGATATTGAAAGCTACATGCCTAGACAATGTTCACATTTATGTATACCATAGAACACCATTGGCTAATGATAAGAATGGTTAAGTGATGGATAAAATGGTCAGTCGACTTGAGTTGAGAAACTTGGTGATCAGGCAACATAGTAAACTACTAGGGAGCTGATATTCTCATTTGGGTTTTTGATGTATATTTGTATAGTTGAATAATGTGCAAAATACTTTAACATTTATTGGTTATTTTAATATAGTTGTTGTATATTAACTAATTTAATAATCAAAACTGGACTTCAATTTAGATTTCTCTATGTTTATTGTTATATGTGAAACTATAGATCATGAGGAAGAGACTAACAAATAGAGGAGCATTTAACTCTTGTTTCTACTAAAATCAATCTATTTAAAAAATATATAAATATCAAATTAAGGTCTTTTTAACACATAATAGAATATAATATCAAAAAAATATCTCATTAAAAAATTAACTTGATAAAAAAAATATTTAGTTCTAGCAATATGCATTTAAATGCTACTCCCCTTCTATCCAATTAAAATTTAACTTGACAAGCTCAAATTTAGTCTTGATTGTATGCATTCAAGTGTTGCTCCCTCATCAGTTATTACAGTATAACATAATAGCATGAAAAACTGGTAAAATAACATATTATGAATTTGAAGATCTTTAAAATAAATAAAAAATTTCAATAGTATTTTTACGGTATATGATTGAGGATTGAAATTCTGAGACATGTTGAATGATGGTATCAAATGAGAGAAATTTATTGGGTGAGATTCCCTGTAATATTCATACATAATATATACAAAAAAGAAAGAGTTAATCCCTTAACGTTTTATTCAATCAATACATAAATGCCTAATTAATTTACCTTTAAAGTATTATCTCCTTGATTGAATGGTATTGGATCTGTCATTGTTGATGTTAAAATCATATCCTCCCCTCTAAATAAAAAGAAACATACAAAGAAGTTAATATAATCAAATTAAACAATTCAAATTTGAAATATATATACTCAAAATAAATTCATACATACCTTAATCGTTTGTTAACAATACATGTAGTCCTTGTATGTCCAAGTTGCTTGCACACACTACACCTTTTTTTTTTTTTTCTTGTTGAATGATTTTCTCTTGGATTTTTTTGTCTCATGGATTTTGGTCTTCCTTTAGTCGGGAAATGCAACGGATCTTTTAAAGGAATGATATTTGAAAAAAAATTGTTTATCTTGAAATTGAATTGTGCGTTCTAAATTGCCATCCTCTAAAGTTGTGTCATTTTCACCATCAAACATGGACAAAAGCTCTTCATGAACTTTTTTCAAAACCATAGAAAGGTGTTCATATTTCTTACACAATTTTGATCCAATTTTAACGATTTCCAAAAATTGCACCATTAAACTATTTCACATAGAAATTTTAAAAGGTTGTCTTTCAACTTGTATAACATCTCCAAAATTTCCATCAACTACTCATTTTATAGCTTTCATTGTCCATCTTTCTAAGACATACTCCACCCAAATAAAACTGTACACCCCATACCCGACCTAGACATTATGGCCGAATCTGAGAATGTTACAAAGAAGGGTTTGAAACTAAACTTATCACGTTAAAAACTTCGTATAATATATTGCTAAAAGGGAGTCCATGTTTTATAAAACATATCTGGTAACATATTCATTACTGAAATTGTCAATAGTTTGTTCTTTCAGAAAAACTTAATTTGCAGCGGAAATCTTAAGAGTCATTATATTTTGAAAATCGAGTTTGTATTTTCCAAAACGTTTATTTGCGAGGAACCATTATTTTCGAAAAATTGTTTGTTGTGCGTCGCAGAAAACATAATCAAAACCAATCAAAAAAAAAAAAAAAAAAACTAAAAGAAATCAAAAAGTTCGGAGAGTCCCAAAATTACAAATCTTTCAAGAAAAAAAAACCAAAAATTTAAATTAAACCATTAATTAAAAGACAGTTTCCAGACTAGTGGTCACTGCTGAGCCTACATACAGATATGAGTTATCAAAACTCAGTGTGTAACTTAACAGAGACATATTGTAACACCCCTCACCCGTATTCAACGCCGGAATAGGGTTACAGAGCATTACCGAACTTATCACACATTAAAACATATATTTCTCATACAAATTAATCATTTCAAATACAATTCATTCACAACCAATCATTTTGTCCCTAATACGAGCCTACAAGGCCCTATACATGCATTGGGAGTGGTTCGAGACTAAACCGATAACTTTGGAAACTCTTAGAACACTTAGAAAATTTTCTCAAAAACAAGGGACACACGCCCGTGTGGCCCGGCCGTGTGTCTCACACCGCCAAAGACATGCTCGTGTCACAGGCCGTGTGCACAATCGAAATGGGAGCACATAGTCATGTCCCAGCCCGTGTTCGACCCCGTGTAACTCTTTAACTTGGGTCACGGTCAACACACACGCCCGTGTGCCCTAAAAATTGGCTATACACGCCCGTGTGCCAGGTCGTGTGCTAGGCCGTGCCAAACCTGTAGGGTATACTGACTTATGCCACACGGCCAAGTCATACGCCCGTGTGTGAGGCCGTGTGGAGCATACTGACTTAGTTTCTATTTCAACACCAGGGAACACATAGCCGTGTATCACACACGGCTGAGACACACGTCCGTGTCTCTGCCCGTGTGGACAAAAATAGGCTATTTACCAAGCCAATTTGCCACCCAAACTTTGGTACACCTACATCAAACTCAATGGCACATAAACATAGCATATACGAACACTTAAATTAACTCCAAACAAGCATAATCCATACCATTTCATTTCCAACCAATCTAAAACACACTCATACCATAATATACCACTCAATTCATATCAAATCTAATTAACTCAAATCACCAATATGAACACTTACAAATTTTGCATCATTTAGCCTAATCTCATAAACATGCTAAGTTCATTTCAATCCATTTAGTACTTCTAATTTCCAAATATCAACCAACAACACACATAATAAGAGCCATATGCACAAATATATACACAACCACGTCAACCAAAATGAGCCAACTCTCATGGCTATATACAAACCAAAACATTTAACATTTACAAGCCATTTCAAATAACCAAAAACATTATCAACTCATAACCAAAATGACCAAAGTCCCTATACATGCCATATACCAAAATACCAAAGTTCAAAAGTACCAAGTGATAGTAAGATAGTGTGACATAGTCTCCGACGATCCCTGAATCCGAGCTAGCTTTGAAATCACTATAAAACATGGAAAAATAAACAAGTAAGCTTTATAGCTTTGTAAGATCGTATGTAATAAACTCAATATAATCATAAATACACAATTCAAAAAATTGAATATATCATCATGTACTCATATTAACTAACAAACCTTTCACTTATTCAATCATAAGATTATATGTGATCTTCACAAATCACTTTGATTTAAAGCTTATACTATCTCGTATCAATCTCATACTCAACCACGTCTTTCATTTACCCATTGAACCATTCAGAATACTATCGGATAATCAGGAAACTCGCACCGAAGTGCCACATAAATAGCAAATGCTATCTCAATCTCATATCACAAATATGCTCACTCTCGAGCTATCAACGGGCCTGCTCACACAAGCTATCAAGTAACTGCAACACATGCCGGTATACTCAGCCACCGGTAGGACGTACAGGACCAGCACCCGAATCACATAATCACAATAAGCCCCAATGACATGTCATTCGTATCCTAATCTATTCATAAGGTTAAACCGAGATTTCCAATGTCGAAACATCATCGTATCATTGTCGAATAAGTCCGTAGTCTCGTATTCACAATTTATGCCATATCAAAACATTTAAAATTCATTTATAACGTAATTTATTACATACGAACTTACCTTGGATGTAAAAATGGCTAAACTGGTTGATTAGTCGAGAACTTTGTTTTTCCCCCGTTCTAGATCCGAATTTCATTTTTCTTGATCTATATAATATCAAATTCAGCGTATTTAATCATCACTCTATTCAATTTAATCCAAAATTCACATTAAGGCACTTTTACACATTTGCCCCTAATGTTTCACATCTTTTACAATTTAGTCCTTATTTAATAAAATTACAAATTCATGCAATTTAATACCAACCCATGCTAACTGAATTTCCCTAGTGCACATATCAGCCCATATTTTTTTATTTATTTCACATTTTGACCACAAATTTTTAACATTTCATAATTTAATCCCTAATTTGCATTTTCACTAAAAATCACTTAACAAAACTTGTATAACTATCATCAAACATTCATAATCTATCATTAAACATCAAAATACTCATGTATTCAACAATGGAAAAACTCTAAACCTTTAACAGTTTTGCAAAATAGTCCCTGGGCTAGTTAGACTAAGCTGCAACGATCTCAAAAACATAGAAATCATTAAAAATAGAGTCAAAATACATACCAATGCAAGGAAATAACTTGGCCGAACCCTAGCTATGGCTTCCTTGATAATTTCGGCTATGGATGATGCAAAAAATGAAGAAGATGGACATATTTTACTTAAGTTATTTTAACACTATTTACTAAATTACAATGTTAACCTTAAAAATATTCAATAATTACACCAAATGCCATGCCACTATCATCCACTATGTTATAAATGGGCTAATATCCACACAAGGACCTTTATTTTAAAGTTCTATAGCTATTAGACACCTTTAGCTATTAGAACATCACTTTTGCAATTTCGCGATTTAGTCCTTTCTATCAAATTGACTAATTAAACAATAAAATTTCTTAACGAAATTTTCACACAAACATATTATCATGCTGTAAATATTAAAATGATAATTTTGACCTCGGATTTGTGGTCCCAAAATCACTGTTCCGATTTGACTAAAAACGGGTTGTTACACATACATACACATAAACTCAGATTTCTCATGTAGCAGATCAGATACGGACATAAGTCCTTAGCAGAATCAGATAATAACAGAGTCATACAGATATGAAAATTCCTACCCCCATCCTCAACACACCAACTCTGACCATCCCAACACACCACGTGAGGTATAAAACACCCACCCATCCTTACACACCACATAGTGTCTATACGACACTTATCAGAATAGTTTGCAGCCAAACTGCCAGTATATCGACGAAATGTCGCCTTAGAGAATACTTCCTCCACATATACAAATTCCACCCCATATACAGATATAGATAACAGATAAATAGATATAACAAAATTAACATGTCCCGCATGCTTATATACAAATATCATACATATTTATACAAAATAGTCAAATCATACATGTTTGTTTTCTTAATACTCAAAACAGTCTATCAGAATAGAAAATATCATGCATTAGGGTTTGGTTTGTCCTTACCGACCCTATAGAAGGCCCACAGTCGATCAGAACAACATGTGCGACCCTAGAGAAAATTTCAGAATTTTGGGCCTACATGCCCGTGTGGCCTACACGCCTAATTTGACTCCGCCCGTGTGGCCCACACGGCCCAAATGCCCAAATCAGCCTAGGCTGTGTGACCCACACAGCTACACACTCACCCATCACACGGCTGTGTGTCACACACGCCTGTGTGGCGTCGACAGGCCACTTTTCTGGCTTTCGCCGAACCTTATTTTCTAGCGTTTTTGTTACACACCTGGTTTGATTTTTACGAGAATGCAATCAAAAGACTCCCGAGACCTAAATATGCTAAATAAAACGATTAATTACAATAATTAGGCATGAGATAGCCAAAAATCAAACTCATTAAAACACCAACACTCCTCCATACTCTTATTGATTAAGAAACCACAGTTGCACGAAACTACGATATTGAATGAGAGCTTAATGTCTCACAACCTTCACCTAAATGCAGAACCAATTAATAACGACTACAAATTAATCAACACCACTAGCATCCAATAATTCCAAAATTAAACGAATAAAGAACCATTACCCTTACCTATGACGCACGAAATTGCAGAAGCAAAAAATTAACCACACAATCACCAAAAGTCGAATAGAAATAGAGTAGAAATAAAATAATTCAAAAAAATAATTAACCTAATCTCGAAATTAGTAGTGGCGCAAGAAGTGAGAAAGAAAGAAAGAAAATAATAATGAAATCAAGATAGAAAGAAAATGTAAACGTGGGTTGAGGGAAAGAGTTTTGTTTCTTTTCTTCTTCTTTTTTAAAAATAAATTAAAACTTAAAATTTTAAACCTACACAACTACCCACCTCCGATCCCTATAATCAAGCAACACATGTCCCGCCCATTCCTAGAGTTAAAATTTAACTCAAATTCTACTAAACAACACAACTAAAAATTACTTAGAAATAAAAACTCTCCTTAAGACTCAAACCCATGACCCACCCTTCACAAACAAAGGCCTTAACCACTGAAGCAAGTATTTAACTATGACGAATTTTATCAGAACAAGAATTAAATCTTTGGGGCGTTACAACTCTACCCCTTTTAAAAGAAATTTTGGCCTCGAGACTTGATTCAAATAGATGCGGATACTGTTGACGGATCGAGACCTGAGGTTCCCACGTGGCTTCCTCAGTGCCATGTAACACCCCAAACCCGGCCTAGACGTTATGGCCGGATCTAGCATGTCACATCAAAAGATTGTTTAAAAGCTATGCGTTCGTTAAAAACTTTATATCCTTTTTAAAACTCCGAACTTCATTGTTTGTATAAACATGATTTGCTTAAGGTGTATTCTTGAAAAGATGTTATTATTTTCGAAAAAAAACTTATTTATTGCAAAAATATGACTTAATGAATTGCGGAAACGTGATATTTTGAAAACGATTGTTATTGTTTTAAAAAAAATCCGTGATTAACCGATTAACAATTTATAACTAGCAGAATTACCAAATGAAAGATTAAAAAGAAAAATCCAATGGCCTTATCACACAAAATATTAACCCAAAAATAATAATATAAAATAAATTAAAACCGAATTTACTAAGTTTCGTAAGAAGCAAATCTGACGTATGGCCACCTCCGAGTCCTCCACAGCTCCAAATCCTCTAACGCTGGGGATTACCTACACGGTTAAAAGCAAGGGGGTGAGTTACGAGAACTCAGTGTGTAATCCCCTATAACGGTCACTATCTGGGCCTGAGCCCTTACAGAATCAATCTGGGCCAAAGCCCTATTCGGTAGCAAGTTGGGCCTAAGCCCTAAAATCATGGTAATGCAACAAAAATGCAGCCCAACCCAATCCAACCATCACGCCACCCGTACCAACCCTACACACCATGTGGGGACCAAGTTAACCCACCCAACCTTACACACCAAGAGCGCGGTGAGCCGCCATTATCAACGCAAACAAAGCGCGCCAAGAATAATATACGTGGTTGAGCCACTAAAATCGTGATATCATGGCGAGCTTTGAATCGATATAACGTGGCATAGCCACCCGATCTGATACTTCCTCCAAAATACAAATCCCAACCCCATGCAATATGTCGTGTATGTCATGCGCAATTATTACACGTGTATGCAAAATGGTCATGCTCAATAACAGTCATTTGGACATAAATTAACAGCATAACAGTCACACGACCACAGTCAAGTCAATTAAAATGCAATCATACAATCACAGTCCAAATCAATCAAATTCATAGTCTAGTCAGTCATTTACCTACAAGGGCAAAATAGTCATTTTACCATACAAGGGTATTTCGGTGATTTTACCCACCAAGGGTATTTCAGTAATTTTACCCACCAAGGGTATTTCGGTAATTTTACCCACCGAGGGTATTTTGGTAATTTTACCCACTGAGGGTATTTCGGTAGTTTTACAAACTGAAGGTATTTCGGTAATTTTACCCACTAAGGGTATTTCGATAAATTTCCCACTGAGGGTATTTTGGTAATTTATCACCAAGGGTAATTCGGTGATCTATCCCTCGAGGGTATTTTGGTAATTTACCCATCGAGGGTATTTTAGTAATTTACCCACTGAGGGTATTTCGGCTTTTAGCCGGTTCACAGATCATGGCATTAACAGAACAAATATGAGTGTGAGATTACATACATTGATTACGAGTGTGCCGCCAACCCCTTAGCACCGATCCTTGTTTCACCGGGTTTTGCTAAGTCCTTTCTGAATACCAGTGAAGATTAAGAATCCCTGAAATTATCCTGCGATACAACGCACCCTAACAGAAAGAAACGAGATAACGATGCGATTGGGCCTAGGGCCCATTCTCGGACCAAATAGACCCACACGCTCGTGTGGCCCATTTAGCCCAAATTTAACTACAGATATGAGATTCACATTGACCAGCCCAATATCTACTACACAATCATACAATTTATTCATATGGGCCCACGGGCCCATTAGGCCCACTTGACCCCTTTCGACCCAACGTGGCCCAAATAGCCTAAACCCACAAGAACACTATGATGGCCTCAACTATCGAGTCGAAGCTCCCACACGTGCACTCGCACGCTCGTGTGGCTACCATCGCCGTGTGACCGGCATTTCGGCATTTGCCGCTCTACAGCTAGAGTAGTGCGAAATACATACCTGATAGGAATCTGGGGTTAATCCGCACTCTGACCACTCCTGTGCCCAAACGCCCACCAATGTATGCTTACTCTCCTCATAGATTGCTCTATTTAAAGCCAGCTTCTCGCCTTCCCTCTTGCTAGCTTCCCGATGTGGGATCCCTCCTTGTGAGTTTAATTCCAACACAAACTCGCCGCCGTCCCACTTAGAAAAATAAATATCCCTTTTTGCTTGCAATGGGATTCGAACTCAGGCCCCCCTGTAACATAATCCATGCCGCTAGCCACTTTACCAACTAGCTCCTTGTTGTCTTAAAACATGCGCAACTAAATATAAGCCTATGGCCCAAAGTCTAAGTTCATTTAAAAAGAAATCAAAATGAAATACAAGCGCCAAGACTTGAACCTTGGACCCCTTGCTTCCTTGTGTGCCTCATTCCCTTGTCTCCTATGTGGCGCAATTTGCCACTAGACCACAACTCCTTTTGTGTCATTTTTCTTCACATTTTATTCTTAAAGCTTACTTACTAACTCCCAGGGTTTTATTCACCTAAAACCAAAATTTTCCTAAAGCCCAGGTTTGATCCCGGGAATTCATGGAAGCCCCCTAACCTTCCAAAATCCCTCACCTAATAGGTCCAACTTGCATTAGTGCCGTTCTCTTGTTCTCAAAAATTTTAAACGCTCCCACGCCCAAGGCCCAATGGGCCCAATTCTACTAGGCCCAAATTCGGGGCGTTACAAATCTACCTCCCTTAAAGAAATTTCACCCCCAAAATTTCCAGCTAATATCCCTATCATATTTTAACTACCCCACTACGCTACCGCTGCGTACTCTGATTCTAATATCCCTATCATATTTTAACTAGAATTTGGAACTCCCTACACATACTCAAAACACCTAACCATTAAGGCAGACAAATATCTCATACGCAACCAATTTCTATAGCCAAACATCACATCCAAACCAAACACACACAGAATAAATACCAAAAATACAGTCTAATACCTAAAGAAATCACCGTATTTCTAACTCACTGTATTTAAATTCTAAACAGACAAAAGTATTCAGTATGCTACTACTATCCCTAGTAGTTTCTCAGTACAGTCATGTCAGCATATAACAGAGTATAAGGTCAAGAAACTTACAGATTTGGTGCTGGAGACTCGGTGTGCCATACTTTCAGTAACACTATCATTTCCCAAGTTAAAAATTTAAGCAGATTTGAAAAAGTTTTCAAAACCCATTCCACAGCCGAGTTTTGCAACCTGGCTTTGATACCATTAAATGTAACACCCCAAACCCGGCCTAGACGTTATGGCCGGATCTAGCATGTCACATCAAAAGGTTGTTTAAAAGCTATGCGTTCATTAAAAACTTTGTATCCTTTTTGAAACTCCGAACTTCATTGTTTGTATAAACAGGATTTGCTTAAGGTGTATTCTTGAAAAGATGTTATTATTTTCGAAAAAAACTTGTTTATTGCAGAAATCTAACTTAATGAATTGCGGAAACGTGATATTTTGAAAACAGTTGTTATTATTTTAAAAAAAATCCGTGATTAACCATTTAACAATTTATAACTAGCAGAATTACCAAATGAAAGATTAAATAGAAAAATCCAATGGCCTTATTACACAAAATATTAACCCAAAAATAATAATATAAAATAAATTAAAACCGAATTTACTAAGTTTCGTAAGAAGCAAATCCGACATATGGCCACCTCCGAGTCCTCCGCAGCTTCAAATCCTCTAACGCTGGGGATTACCTGCACGGTTAAAAGAAAGGGGGTGAGTTACGAGAACTCAGTGTGTAATCCCCTATAACGGTCACTATCTGGGCCTAAGCCCTATTCGGTAGCAAGCTGGGCCTAAGCCCCAAAATCATGGTAATGAAACAAAAATGTAGCCCAACCTAATCCAACCATCACACCACCCGTACCAACCCTACACACCATGTGGGGACCAAGCCAACCCACCCAAATTTCACACACCAGAGAGCGCAAAGCAGCCGCCAATATCAACGTAGTAAAGCCGCGCGACAGATATCGTGGTGAGCCACTAAAATCAGTATATCGTGGCGGTGCCACTGAATCAGTATAACGTGGCATAGCCACCAGTACAGTACTTCCTCCAAAATAAAAATCTCAACCCCATGCAATATGTTGTGTATGTCATGCGCAATCATTACACGTGCATGCAAAATGGCCATGCTCAGTAACAGTCATTTGGACATAAATTAACAAAGATAATGATCACACACGACCACAGTCAAGTCAATTAAAATGCAGTCATACAATCACAGTCCAAATCAATCAAATTCATAGTCTAGTCAGTCATTTACCTACAAGGGCAAAATAGTCATTTTACCCTACAAGGGTATTTAGGTAATTTTACCCACCAAGGGTATTTCGGTAATTTTACCCACCGAGGGTATTTCTGTAATTTTACCCACTAAGGGTATTTCGGTAATTTTCCCACTGAGGGTATTTCGGTAATTTATCACCAAGGGTAATTCGGTGATCTACCCCTCGAGGGTATTTCGGTAATTTACCCACTGAGTGTATTTCGGCTTTTAGCCGGTTCACAGATCATGGCATTAATAGAACAAATAGGAGTGTGAGATTACACACCTTGATTACGAGTGTGCCGCCAACCCCTTAGCACCGATCCTTGTTTCACCGGGTTTTGCTAAGTCCTTTCCAAATACCAGTGAAGATTAAGAATCCCTGAAATTATCCTGCGATACAATGCACCCTAACAGGAAGAAACAAGATAACGATGCGATTGGGCCTAGGGCCCATTCTCGGCCCAAATGGACCCACACGCTCGTGTGGCCCTTTAGCCCAAATTTAACTACAGATATGAGATTCACATTGACTACCCCAATATCTACTACACAATCATACAATTTATTCATATGGGCCCACGGGCCCATTAGGCCCACTTGACCCCTTTCGGCCCAACGTGGCCCAAATAGCCTAAACCCACAAGAACACTATGATGGCCTCAACTATCGAGTCGAAGCTCCCACACATGCACTCGCACGCTCGTGTGGCTAAAACCACAACTCCTTTTGTGTCATTTTTCTCCACATTTTATTCTTAAAGCTTACTTACTAACTCCCAGGGTTTTATTCACCTAAAACCAAAATTCTCCTAAAGCCCAGGTTTGATCCTGGGACTTCATGGAAGCCCCCTAACCTTCCAAAATCCCTCACCTAATAGTTCCAACTTACATTAGTGCCGTTTTCTTGTTCTCAAAAATTTTAAACGCTCTCACGCCCAAGGCCCAATGGGCCCAATTCTACTAGGCCCAAATTCGGGGCGTTACATGCCATGATTCCGCGACAGAACCTTAACTAACGGAATAGACTTTTTTCTTAAAATTTTTACATCTCGATCCTGAATCTGAACCGGCTCCTCCTCAAATGTCAAATCTGGTCTAACCTCAATCTCCTCAACAGAAACAATGTGAATGGGTCAGATCGATACCGCCTCAACATAGAGATGTGAAACACATCATGGATACGAGTTAATTCCGAAGGTAACTCTAACTGATAAGCGACCGGTCTCACACGCTTCAGAATTTGATACGGCCCAATGAACCTAGGGCTCAACTTGCCCTTACGTCTGAACCGTTGAACCTTCTTCCACGGAGATACTTTAAGGAACATGTAATCCCCCACAAAGTACTCAATGTCCCTCCTTTTCATATCTGCATAGGACTTTTGTCTATCAGAAGCCGCCTTAAGATGATTACGAATCAGTCTAACTTTGCCTTCAATCTCAGAAACTGACTCAGGATCCAAAACCCGCCGTTCACCCAACTCAGTCCAACATAGCAGAGTACGACCCTTACGACCATACAGAGCCTCGTAAGGTGTCATCTGGATGCTAGACTGAAAACTATTGTTGTAGGTAAACTCAGCTAAAGGTAGGAAATCTTCCTAACTTTATCAGAAATCAATTACACAACTCTGAAGTATATCCTCCAGTACCTGAATCACCTTATCAGATTGACCATCGGTTTGAGGATGGAACGCAGTACTGAAGTCTAATCTCGAACCCAAAGCTTCATGAAGCTTTTTCCAAACCCGAGAACTGAAGCGAGGATCCCTATCAGAAATTATCGAAACCAGAACCCCTTGAAGTCGTACAATATCAAAAATGTAGAGTTTGGCCAACTTTTGCAGTGAATAGTCTGTCTGAACCGGAATGAAATGGGCGGACTTGGTCAACCGATCCACGATGACCCATACAGAATCCTTCTTAGTAGGTGTTAAAGCAACCCACTAATGAAGCCCATAGTTATATGTTCCCATTTCTATAAGGAAATCTTAACGGGTTGGAGCAAACCCGAAGGCAACTAGTGCTCAACCTTAACCTACTGGCACGTCAAACAACGAGAAATAAAAGCTGTTACCTCTCATTTCAAACCTGACCACCAATATAGTTCATGGAGATCCTGATACATCTTATTTCCACCGGGATGCATAGCATAAAGGCTACCATGCGCTTCCCTCAGAATAGACTGTCTCAAATCTGAGTCATCCGGTACACAAACTGATGTGTCTAAAACTAACTACGATCACAATAAAGGCAAGCGCACCTATCAAATAGTAGTATAGTTATGGTAAGACCGGTAATATCGTAACCACAAGGACCAAGAGTACTAGTAGTTACTATCTTTTTATTATCTAGCCTAAAAAATGGAGTGATTCTTTTAAACTAAAAACTAATTAAACACGACAACGAAAGAATTAGGAAAATACTTTTAGACAACTTTATGAGATAGGCAATACCTAAGGAAGAATCCACCTAGACTTCACTTATTACTTTTGATTCATATGATTTATTCACTTGACTTAATCCGTAGAAATCCCTGATTTATGTTAATATCTCTCTCAAGACTAAAAATAACTGACTCTAGGTTGATTAATTGAAATCTCTTTCGAATTAAAACCTCTATTATCGCATTAACTCGATCAATGGATTCCCTTATTAGATTTAACTCTAATCCGGCAGATTTTCGTCGCCCTATGTCTAGGATTGCAATCAACTCCGCTTAATTGTGTTGATCTACTCTTAAACAGGGACTTTTGCTCTACTGAATAAGCACATTCGACTTGAATCAATAACCTGAATTATCAAAACAAGAATAAGAACTCACAATTAAGAATAAGAACAAGTATTTATCTTATAAATCAATTAATAATAAGATTCGTCTTAGGTTTCATCCCCTTAGGTATCTAAGGGATTTAGTTCATACTGATAGAAGGAAACATCATAGAATAAGGAAAATTACAAAACATAAGAAAACCTAAAAACTTCTAAAGAACGTGATGGGAGATCCTCAGTCTTGATGGAGATCCTCCTTCCGAGCTACTTCCGACGGCTTTGGAACGTCTTTCTTTGCCCACAAGT
The DNA here is from genome assembly GCA_025698515.1 of Gossypium sturtianum. NCBI lineage: Eukaryota > Viridiplantae > Streptophyta > Magnoliopsida > Malvales > Malvaceae > Gossypium > Gossypium sturtianum. The sequence goes on from CM046953.1 coordinate 112,135,393, forward strand.
AACCTTTTTCAGATAGAATTAGTCTTTGATACGGCAGGGACACGCCCGTGTGATACGCCCATGCTCAATAGCCTTAGGCCGTGCTCGCTCCTGCTCACCATACACGGCCGTGTGGTCTGCCCGTGGATGATAGTCCAGGCTGTGGTCGATCCTGCTCGTAGCACACGACCATGTCCAATGGCCCAGGCCGTGTTGAATTCTAAGATAGGCCTATTTTGTCCCTTTTTGGCCCGTTTCTCATTCTTTTCGACTCTCTAAGCTCTCCTGAGGGTAAAACATGAAATTAAAGGATTAGGAGCATCGAATTCATCAAATCTAATGAAAACTCATCCAAAAATAAGCTAAGCATGGGGTTAAAATATGTATAAATTATGGTTAATCAAATACCCCACACTTAAGCCTTTACTTGTCCTCAAGCAAAATCCTCAACTCACAATTAAAACTAACTTCCTCAATTCATAATTCTCATCAATAATGTCTCATCATAATTCACAAATAATTCATACATTGATAATTTAACTTAAAGAGTCCGAAAGATTCAAACAACCTAAGTCATAAATTTTTGTAGCCCGAAAACATAGGTGTTTCCCCTCATCTAAATAATTACCTTTGATCCAAAATCAACAAGAATTGACATCCTCACTAAAGATTCACTCAAATCACTCAAAGTGTTTAAGGTTCAAATTAAGCACTCAGAAGTCAAACATGAAAAGTTAATCCCATAGGCTTGCATGAAAATCAAATCTCCACCACTATAAAATGAGATGGTACACAAATCAAAAGGTCTTTTAAAGGGTTGTAATGGGGCTTGGGTTAAAGGTGTGGATAAAGGCTGAATTAGAGGGTTAGAATCGAGATTGAATTGATAAATTACCTAACTAGAAAAGATGGACTAATACTGATAATTACATCAATTGAAAACTTATCACTAATAACACGAGCTTCTTCTCAAAATGTACAATTAACTGCTTAAGCTCAAATAACAAAGAACTAATAATGAATAAAGTGCCAAATTTTTTTTAAAAATAAGTACATAAAATAATAAGATAGAATTTAACAACTGAAATAAAGAAAATAGTTAGGCAACTGATCAAATCAAATCTCGACAAAAGGGTAGTCAAGAAAAATGGGGATAACAAATCAAAATGGGTTTCGGGTTAATATTAATGGGTGAGTCCAGAAATAGTTGATTAAGCTTCAAAGGAGTCACTAGGGGTTAATTAAACGGGTAGGCTTTTTAGTGGAATAAGTGGGTTAAAACCTAGGTACCTTTATCATCTCAGTATATCAAATCAAAGGTGTGGTCTTGACATGTATGATCGAAGCAAGTTCTAGAATAACAAATCAATGTTGACACACTCATAATTAATAAAGTGAGAAAGAAAAGAATATGCTCTAAAAGGCTCAAAATCTCACAAAAATTATGGTTTTTGATGTCAACCTTGCAAATTTCAAACTTCAAAGTAATATTTAAATTTTGGGAAACGACCTAACATAATTTTAATTCTGAAAATAGACTTATCATGCTTGATTTTCTAATATCTTAAAGTTTAAACCATTAACGCACAATTATCTATGAATTAATCCAAAACATATCAATGAAAATCATAAATCAATAGAAGTTTCATTCCAATAGTAATATGAGAAAATTACTTAAGAACAAGGCATAATTCAGTATTGTTGACACCTCCCCACACTTAAGATGTACATTGTCCTCAATGTAAAAAGATAAGTAATGAAAAAGTAGTGAGAAAATCATAAGATAGGGAAAGAAGTGAAACTTTCTGAATTTTGGATGGAGTCAAAAAAAACAAACGGTGTAAAGGTGGGCAGGGGTGGTGGATACTCCGGTGGTGGTGGGGTTATTTCGTAATAGCCCCTTGAACCTAAATTAAAGAAATCAAAATATAATAATATAAGTTAAGGATAAGAAAGGTAAACGGAAAGAATTTAAAAATGAAAATAAAAGAAAAAGAAAAAATAAATAGACTCAAAGGTCCTTGACTTCTTGAATCGATGAAGCGGCCGGCATGAACTTATGTAGAGTGGTCGTGCACGGGGATACCGTGCCAGAGTCCTTTCGCTTCTTTGATATGGAGATGGTGGTTTTGATCTTGCTTCTAGCATGGTGACAAGGATGGTGGTTGGTGTGGTAGTGGTGTGAAGAAAAAAAAATAAGGGAAGGGGGAAAAGGGAATGAAAGAAGAAGATAGTGGGAAAAGAGGGGTTTTTGGGCTGGAGAAGAGGTGGAAAAAATGGAGTAAGTGGAGTGAGGGAGCGGTGGCCGGTGGTGAAAGTGGAGAAAAGCTATGGTGGCTAGGGTTAGGTAGAAGAAGAATTGGAGATGAAGATGAACAGAAGAAGGGGGTTTAAATAGAAGAAGGGGTTAGGTAGGCGCCCACGCGTGTGTACTACTGGGCGTGTTAGGTCGCACGATCGATCTAGTTGCACGGTGCGTGTGATGCTTCGTTCGTTTCTCCTACGGCCGTGTAGAGGTTTCCATGCCGATGTTTGATTAATCAGTGTCGACCACGAGCTAGGGACACGGGCGTGTCGAACACTCGTGTTACTTTCTCAGTGTCGACCATGACCATATCGCACGGCCCTGGCATTTTATCACAGCCCGTGTGTTGGGAAAAGTGTCGTCCTTGGTTCGCACGGTCTCTGCCATGTCGAGGTACATATTCGTGGTGTCCACACGGCCACGGCCACGCTCGTGTGCAAGGCCGTGTGGTAGGGAAACCTGCGCTTTATTAATTTTGTTAGTTTTTAGTTAGGTGCTAAAAATAAAAAAATATGAAAATTAAAGGGGTTAGTGCTCGGGTTGCCTCCCGAGAAGCGCTCGTTTAAAGTATTAAGATAGACTTACCTCTCATCCGTATAATCATGGTGGTTTGAGGAGTTGAAACTCCTCATTCTTGCTATCACTTGTATTAAAATACTATTTTAGACGAGTATGATTTACTTTGAAGGTGCCGAATTGAGAATGAGTTACCTCGACTGTACCGTATGGGAAGGTATTGAGTACCGTGAAAGGAGTTATTTCATTAGGTTCAGAAGTGGCAACACGAGGATCTGTATTATCCATTAGAACTCGGTCTCCAACTTTGAAGTAGTTTGCTTCGTCTTGAGGTTCGTTATGGAGTTGCCTTGGTTTTTCTTCGTGTGTTCTTGGTTTCTCCTTAACATGTGGCTTCCACTCGTCCAGTTCATCGATCTGAAGCCTTCGCTCCTCATGAGTTATTTCTTTGTTGGAACGAGGTCTAGAATATGGCTCAGTTGTGTAATTTCGTGGTGCTTTCTGAAAAGAAGGTTGAACCAAATGGTCATTAATAGAATTTATGTTCTCACCTTTATTACTCGATGTCCTAGCCGAGTCAAGAGCCTGAAGAGTGATCATTTCATCACCTACACGAAGTGTGAGTTCACCTGTACCAACATCAATTCTAGTTTTAGCAGTTGCTAGAAAGGGTCTTCCTAAAATTAAAGGAACAGTATTGTCCTCATCCATGTCTAAGACAATAAAGTCTACTGGGAATATGAATTTATCAATTTTTACTAGTACATCTTCGATTATACCCCTAGGAACTCTAATAGTTTTATCAGCCAATTGAATGCTCATCCTAGTTTGTTTGGGTTTCCTAAGACCTAGTTGCTTAAACATTTTATAAGGCATAACATTTATGCTTGCCCTAAATCTGCTAAAGCATTATTAACAGATAAACCACCAATTAGGCAAGGAATCGTAACACTCCCTGGATCTTTTAATTTGAGGGGTAGTTTATTCTGTAGAATTGCTGAGCACACTGCATTTAGCTCTACATGCGATGCTTCGTCTAATTTCCATTTGTTTGATAAGAGCTCTTTTAGAAATTTTGCTGAATTGGGCATCTGCGAAAGAGCTTGAATAAACGGTAAGTTAATATGTAATTTCTTTTGAAGTTTAAGAAATTTACCGAATTGTTCATCTGTGCGGTCTTTCTTCGTCGCATTGGGGTATGGTACACGAGGTTTGTACTCTGTACATACTGATTTCGGTTTATCATGGCTTACCTCAACCTTACCTTTATCTACCACGTTCTCTTGCCTCTGTTTTGGTTCGTCTAACCCTTTACTATCGTGAACAGTAATGGCATGAATTTGCTCCTTTGGGTTAGTTTCAGTGTTGCTTGGCAAGTTTCCTTGTGGTCGTTCTGAGATTAGCTTAGCAAGCTGACCTATTTGGTTCTCGAGCCCTTGAATTGACGCTTGCTGATTTTTAAGTGCTGATTCGGTGTTTCAAAAATGGGTTTCTGACGCCGCGATGAATTTTGTTAGTATTTCCTCAAGGTTCGGCTTCTTCTCTTGTGGGTAGGGTTGCTGTTGAAAGCTTGGAGGGGGTTGTTGTCTTTGATTTCCTTGACCACCCCATGAGAAATTGGGATGGTTCCTCCAACCTGGATTGTAAGTGTTACTATAAGGATTATTCTGAGGTCTAGAATTATTACCCATATAGTTCATCTGTTCACTTTCTATGCCTGAGTTGTAGGATGGATATTCTGTATTGCTTATTCCTCCTCCATTCGTATCACACTGCATTACTGGATGTACCTGCGAAGAACCACATAAACCATCAATTTTTTTACTTAGAAGCTCTACCTGGTTTGATAGCATTGTCACTATGTCAAGGTTGAAAACTCCGGCGGCTTTTGTTGGCTTCGTCCTCATAACTTGCCACTGATAGTTATTCAGTGACAGCTCCTCTATAAACTTATAAGCCGCTTCAGGGGTCTTGTTATTTAGGGTTCCACCGGCGGCTGAATCAATCAACTGCCTAGTTGAGGGGTTCACACCATTGTAAAAGGTTTGAACTTGTAGCCACAAAGGTAACCCATGGTGAGGGCACCTTCTTAGTAAATCCCTATATCTCTCCCATGCATCGTAAAGTGTCTCTAAATCCATCTGCACAAAAGAAGAGATATCATTCCTCAACTTAGCCGTTTTAGCCGGCGAAAAATATTTAAGTAAAACTTTTTCGGTCATTTGGTCCCATGTAGTGATTGATCCTCGTGGTAACGAGTTCAACCACTGTTTAGCTTTGTTCTTCAACGAAAAGGGAAACAACCGAAGGTGAATGGCATCATCAGAAGCGCCATTAATTTTGAAAGTGTCGCAGAATTCAAGAAAATTTGCCAAGTGATTGTTTGGATCCTCATCCTACAAACCATCAAACTGAATAAATTACTGAATCATCCGTATAGTGTTAGGTTTCAGTTCAAAATTATTTGCAGCAACAGAAGGTCTAACAATACTTGATTCAGTTCCTGTTAAAGTAGCTTTAGCATAATCATACATAGTACGAGGAGCAAGGTTTTGAATCACCGGGTTTGCGGCAACCACAGGAGGTAGCAGATTATTATCAGCCATCTCTTCTGTAGTATTAGTTTCATCTTCTTGCTCTTTTTCTATGTATTGTAGACTTCGCCTTATTTCTCTTCAGTTTCTGCGAGCTGTACTTTCAATCTCACAGTCAAAAAGTAATGGTCCTGACGGGTTCCTTCTAATCATAATCTAAAAGTTCCTGCTAGAAGCAAAGAAAAAATTAGTGAATAGAAATAAATTGCAAATAAAAGTAAATGAAATGGCTAAAGTAATAAAAATTTAGCGTTCCTAATATCTTAGTCCCTGGCAACTGCGCCGAAAACTTGATGTGTCTAAAACTAACTACGATCACAATAAAGGCAAGCGCACCTATCAAACAGTAGTATAGTTACGGTAAGACCGCTAATATCGTATCCACAAGGACCAAGACTACTAGTAGTTACTATCTTTTTATTATCTAGCCTAAAAATTGGAGTGATTCTTTTAAACTAAAAACTAATTAAACACGACAACGAAAGAATTAGGAAAATACTTTTAGACAACTTTATGAGATAGGCAATACCTAAGGAAGAATCCACCTAGACTTCACTTATTACTTTTGATTCATATGATTTATTCACTTGACTTAATCCGTAGAAATCCCTGATTTATGTTAATATCTCTCTCGAGACTAAAAACAATTGACTCTAGGTTGATTAATTAAAATCTCTTTCTAATTAAAACCCCTATTATCGCATTAACTCGATCTATGGATTCCCTTATTAGATTTGACTCTAATCCGGCAGATTTTCGTTTCCCTATGTCTAGGGTTGCAATCAACTCCGCTTAATTATGTTGATCTAATCTTAAACAGGGACTTTTGCTCCACTGAATAAGCACATTCGACTTGAATCAATAACTTGAATTATCAAAACAAGAATAAGAACTCACAATTAAGAATAAGAACAAGTATTTATCTTATAAATCAAATAATAATAAGATTCGTCTTAGGTTTCATCCCCTTAGGTATCTAAGGGATTTAGTTCATACTGATAGAAGGAAACATCATAGAATAAGGAAAACTACAAAACATAAGAAAACCCAAAAACTTCTAAAGAACGTGATGGGAGATCCTCAGTCTTGATGGAGATCCTCCTTCCGAGCTGCTTTCGACGGCTGTCTTCGAGTATTTTCTGTGTTCTATTCAGCGTCCCCTTTAGGTCACCCCCTAGGGTGTTTATATAGGCTTTGGAACGTCTTTCTTTGTCCACAAGTAACCTTTTCCGGATAGAATTAGTCTTTGATACGGCAGGGACACGCCCGTGTGATACGCCCGTGCTCGATAGTCTTAGGCCGTGCTCGCTCCTGCTCACCACACACGGCCGTGTGGTCTGCCCGTGGACGATAGTCCAGGCTGTGGTCGATCCTGCTCGTAGCACACGGCCATGTCCAATGGCCCAGGCCGGGTTGAATTCTAAGATAGGCCCATTTTGTCCCTTTTTGGCCCGTTTCTCGTTCTTTTCGACTCCCTAAGCTCTCCTGAGGGTAAAACATGAAATTAAAGGATTAGGAGCATCGAATTCATCAAATCTAATGAAAACTCATCCAAAAATAAGCTAAGCATGGGGTTAAAATATGTATAAATTATGGTTTATCAAATATCCCCATACTTAAGCCTTTACTTGTCCTCAAGCAAAATCCTCAACTCACAATTAAAACTAACTTCCTCAATTCATAATTCTCATCAATAATGTCTCATCATAATTCACAAATAATTCATACATTGATAATTTAACTTAAAGAGTCCGAAAGATTCAAACAACCTAAGTCATAAATTTTTGTAGCCCGAAAACATAGGTGTTTCCCCTCATCTAAATAATTACCTTTGATCCAAAATCGACAAGAATTGACATCCTCACTAAAGATTCACTCAAATCACTCAAAGTGTTTAAGGTTCAAATTAAGCACTCAGAAGTCAAACATGAAAAGTTAATCCCATAGGCTTGCATGAAAATCAAATCTCCACCACTATAAAATGAGATGGTACACAAATCAAAAGGTGTTTTAAAGGGTTGTAATGAGGCTTGGGTTAAAGGTGTGGATAAAGGCTGAATTAGAGGGTTAGAATCGAGATTGAATTGATAAATTACCTAACTAGAAAAGATGGACTAATACTGATAATTACATCAATTGAAAACTTATCACTAATAACACGAGCTTCTTCTCAAAATGTACAATTAACTACTTAAGCTCAAATAACAAAGAACTAATAATAAATAAAGTGCCAATTTTTTTTAAGAACAAGTACATAAAATAATAAGATAGAATTTAACAACTGAAATAAAGAAAATAGTTAGGCAACTGATCAAATCAAATCTCGACAAAAGGGTAGTCAAGAAAAATGGGGATAACAAATCAAAATGGGTTTTGGGTTAATATTAATGGGTGAGTCCAGAAATGGTTGATTAAGCTTCAAAGGGGTCACTAGGGGTTAATTAAACGGGTAGGCCTTTTAGTGGAATTAGTGGGTTAAAACCTAGGTGCCTTTATCATCTCAGTATATCAAATCAAAGGTGTGGTCTCGACATGTATGATCGAAGCAAGTTCTAGAATAACAAATCAATGTTGACACACTCATAATTAATAAAGTGAGCAAGAAAAGAATAAGCTCTAAAAGGCTCAAAATCTCACAAAAATTATGGTTTTTGATGTCAACCTTGCAAATTTCAAACTTCAAAGTAATATTTAAATTTTGGGAAACGACCTAACAAAATTTTAATTCTGAAAATAAACTTATCATGCTTGATTTTCTAATATCTTAAAGTTTAAACCATCAATGCACAATTATCTATGAATTAATCCAAAACATATCAATGAAAATCATAAATCAATAGAAGTTTCATTCCAATAGTAATATGAGAAAATTACTTAAGAACAAGGCATAATTCAGTATTATTGACACCTCCCCACACTTAAGATGTACATTGTCCTCAATGTAAAAAGATAAGTAATGAAAAAGTAGTGAGAAAATCATAAGATAAGGAAAGAAGTGAAACTTCCTAAATTTTGGATGGAGTCAAAAAAAAAAAATGGTGTAAAGGTGGGCAGGGGTGGTGGATACTCCGGTGGTGGTGGGGTCATTCCATAATAGCCCCTTGAACCTAAATTAAAGAAATCAAAATATAATAATATAAGTTAAGGATAAGAAAGGTAAACGGAAAGAATTTAAAAATGAAAATAAAAGAAAAAGAAAAAATAAATAGACTCAAAGGTCCTTGACATCTCGAGTCGATGAAGAGGCCGACATGAACTTATGTACGGTGGTCGTGCACGGGGATACCGTGCCAGAGTCCTTTCGCTTCTTTGATATGGAGATGGTGGTTTTGATCTTGCTTCTAGCATGGTGGCAAGGATGGTGGTTGGTGTGGTAGTGGTGTGAAGAAAAAAAAATAAGGGAAGGGGGAAAGGGAAATGAAAGAAGAAGATAGTGGGAAAGAGGGGTTTTTGGGCTGGAGAAGAGGTGGAAAAAATGGAGTAAGTGGAGTGAGGGGGCGGTGGCCGGTGGTGAAAGTGGAGAAAAGCTATGGTGGCTAGGGTTAGGTAGAAGAAGAATTGGAGATGAAGATGAACAGAAGAAGGGGGTTTAAATAGAAGAAGGGGGTTAGGTAGCTGCCCACGCCCGTGTGCTCTGGGCGTGTTAGGTCGCACGGTCTAGTTGCACGGTCGTGTGATGCTTCGTTCGTTTCTCCTATGGCCGTGTAGAGGTTTCCATGCCGATGTTTGATTAATCAGTGTCGACCACGGCCTAGGGACACGGGCGTGTCGCACACTCGTGTTACTTTTTCAGTGTCGACCATGACCATATCGCACGGCCCTGGCATTTTGTCACAGCCCGTGTTTTGGGAAAAGTGTCGTCCTTGGTTCGCACGGTCTCTGCCATGCCGAGGTACGTATACGTGGTGTCCACACGGCCACGACCATGCTCGCGTGCAAGGCCGTGTGGTAGGGAAACCTGCGCTTTATTAATTTTGTTAGTTTTTAGTTAGGTGCTAAAAATAAAAAAAATATGAAAATTAAAAGGGTTAGTGCTCGGGTTGCCTCCCGAGAAGCGCTCGTTTAAAGTCTTAAGCTAGACTTACCTCTCATCCGCATAATCATGGTGGTTTGAGGAGTTGAAACTCCTCATTCTTGCTATCACTTGTATTAAAATACTATTTTAGACGAGTACGATTTACTTTGAACGTGCTGAATTGAGAATGAGTTACCTCGACTGTACCGTATGAGAAAGTATTGAGTACTGTGAAAGGAGTTATTTCATTAGGTTCAGAAGTGGCAACACGAGGATCTGTATTATCCATTAGAACTCGGTCTCCAACTTTGAAGTAGTTTGCTTCGTCTTGAGGTTCGTTATGGAGTTGCCTTGGTTTTGCTTCGTGTGTTCTTGGTTTCACCTTAACATGTGGCTTCCACTCGTCTAGTTCATCGATCTGAAGCCTTCGCTCCTCATGAGTTATTTCTTTGTTGGAACGAGGTCTAGAATATGACTCAGTTGTGTAATTTCGTGGTTCTTCCTGAAAATAAGATTGAACCAAATGGTCATTAATAGAATTTATGTTCTCACCTTTATTACTCGATGTCCTAGCCGAGTCAAGAGCCTGAAGAGTGATCATTTCATCACCTACACGAAGTGTGAGTTCACCTGTACCAACATCAATTCTAGTTTTATTAGTTGCTAGAAAGGGTCTTCCTAAAGTTAAAGGAACAATATTGTCCTCATCCATGTCTAAGACAACAAAGTCTATTAGGAATATGAATTTATCAATTTTTACTAGTACATCTTCTTATACCCCTAGGAACTCTAATAGTTTTATCAGCCAATTGAATGCTTATCCTAGTTTGTTTGGGTTTCCCAAGACCTAGCTGCTTAAACATTTTATAAGGCATAACATTTATGCTTGCCCCTAAATATGCTAAAGCATTATTAACAGATAAACCACAAATTAGGCAAGGAATCGTAAAACTCCCTGGATCCTTTAATTTGAGGGGTAGTTTATTTTGTAGAATTGTTGAGCACACTGCATTTAGCTCTACATGCGACGCTTCGTCTAATTTCCGTTTGTTTGATAAGAGCTCTTTTAGAAAATTTGCTAAATTGGTCATCTGCGAAAGAGCTTCAATAAATGGTAAGTTAATATGTAATTTCTTTAGAAGTTTAAGAAATTTACCGAATTGTTCATCTGTGTGGTCTTTCTTCATCGCATTGGGGTATGGTACACGAGGTTTGTACTCTGTACTTACTGATTTCGGTTTATCATGGCTTACCTCAACCTTACCTTTATCCACCATGTTCTCTTGCCTCTGTTTTGGTTCGTCTAACCCTTCACTATCGTGAACAGTAATAACGTGAATTTGCACCTTTGGGTTAGTTTCAGTGTTGCTTGGCAAGTTTCCTTGTGGTCGTTCTGAGATCAGCTTAGCAAGTTGACCTATTTGGTTCTCGAGCCCTTGAATTGACGCTTGCTGATTTTTAAGTGCTGTTTTAGTGTTTTGGAAATGGGTTTCTTACACCGCGATGAATTTTGTTAACATTTCCTCAAGGTTCAGCTTCTTCTCTTGTGGGTAGGGTTGCTGTTGAAAGCCTGGAGGGGGTTGTTGTCTTTGATTTCCTTGACCACCCCATGAGAAATTGGGATGGTTCCTCCAACCTGGATTGTAAGTGTTACTATAAGGATTATTCTAAGGTCTAGAATTATTACCCATATAGTTCATCTGTTCGCTTTCTATGCCCGAGTTGTAGGATAGATATTCTGTATTGCTTATTCCTCCTCCATTCGTATCACAATGCATCACTAGATGTACCTGCGAAGAACCACATAAACCATCAATTTTTTTACTTAGAAGCTCTACCTGGTTTGATATCATTGTCACTGCGTCGAGGTTGAAAACTCCGGCGGCTTTTGTTGGCTTCGTCCTCATAACTTGTCACTGATAGTTATTTACTGACAGCTCCTCTATAAGCTCATAAGCCACTTCAGGGGTCTTGTTATTTAGGGTTCCACCGGCGGCTGAATCAATCAACTGCCTAGTTGATGGGTTCACACCATTGTAAAAGGTTTGAACTTGTAGCCACAAAGGTAACCCATGGTGAGGGCACCTTCTTAGTAAATCCTTATATATCTCCCATGCATCGTAAAGTGTCTCTAAATCCATCTGCACAATAGAAGAGATATCATTCCTCAACTTAGCTGTTTTAGCCGGAGGAAAATATTTAAGTAAAAATTTTTCGGTCATTTGGTCCCATGTAGTGATTGATCATCGTGGTAACGAGTTCAACCACTGTTTAGCTTTGTTCCTCAATGAAAAGGGAAACAACCGAAGGTGAATAGAATCATCAGAAATGCCATTAATTTTGAAAGTGTCACAGAATTCCAGAAAATTTTCCAAGTGATTGTTTGGATCCTCATCCTGCAAACCATCAAACTGAACAAATTGCTGAATCATCTCGTATAGTGTTAGGTTTTGAGTTCAAAATTATTTGCGCAACAAAGCAGTCTAACAATACTTGATTCAGTTCCTGTTAAAGTAGGTTTAGCATAATCATACATAGTACGAGGAGCAGGGTTTTGAATCACCGGGTTTCGGCAACCACAGGAGGTAGCGGATTATTATCAGTCATCTCTTCTGTAGTATTAGTTTCGTCTTCTTGCTCTTCTTCTATGTATTGTAGACTTCGCCTTATTTCTCTTCAGTTTCTGCGAGCTATACTTTCAATCTCACTGTCAAAAAGTAAGTGTAACACCCCTTACCCGGGTTCTACGCCGGAACCAGGCCCGATGCGTTACCATAATAAAATCCTAAAGATCGCCTCTTAGGCTCATTGTGACTACTCTCTTAAGTCACCTCAACAACCTCATTCTTGACTTACGAGGCCTCACTCATGCTCACGAGGGCTCTCGAGACCATATCGAAACTTCTACGATTTTTAAAACTTTTCCATCTATACAGGGCTCACACGCCCGTGTAAGATTTGGCACTCCCGTGGAGGTCACACACGCCCATGGTCACTACCCGTGCATGAAAACTCAAGCATTCTGCCAATGCCCCACGGTTAGGGCACACGCCCGTGCTCTCCACCCGTGGTGCACACTGGCTACCTTAAAACGACCTAGAGTCTAGACACACGCCCGTGTGGCTAGCCCGTGGCCAACACTGATTAACACACACGTTCTAGGCACTCGCCCGTGTGACTAGTCCGTGGTCTATTCTGACTTAAAATACTAACATGCAGGGGACACACGGCCAAGTCACACGCCCATGGGCTGTCCGTGTGTCACACATGGCCTAGACACACGCTCGTGTGTCTACCCACATGGACAAGAACAAAGCTATTTGTCAAGTTCTTTTCACTCCTCAATCATACACAACAAGTACTCATTCAACACATCCATAGCCAACTCATAATCTTACAATCTCACATGGATAACTACATCTTTTCATATAATAAAGTAGCCAACAACTATGGCATTATACAAAATAGATTATCCAACTAAAAGCCAACACGTCTTAGCCATTTACAACAAAAATTCACTAACTCGTCTAGCCCCTATACATGCCATTTACAAAACATTGAGTCTCAAGTACCAGAGTGTGCTGATAATGTGGGCGATCTTCCAATTGATCCACGTATCTCGATTCAACACTTTTGCTCTATAAGACAAGGGAAAAGAAGGGGAGTAAGCTTTGAGCTTAGTAAGTTTACACATAAATAATTAAGCATCATAGTATAAGCTAAACAACAATTAGCATTATACTAACATATAATGTACAACTATGCTTACTCTTTCTATCCTTTACCACTTTTTCAACACATCATGAGTCACATACTCATAACCATTGACATGCATCCCTGCATTCAATATCACATTTACATAATATACAACATATCATTATTTCTCGATAATACATCCACATAGCTAATCCACACAGCTAATCCACACCGCTAATCCACACAGCTAATATTTCGGTGGTTTCGCACTTAGCCCACCACAATCAAAAAATAAGGTAGTATCGCACTTAGCCTACCACAAAGGTAATCATAATGGTTTCGCACATAGCCCACTAGATAATATACTTAACGATAGCATCACACATAGCCAGCTCATCATCGTTATGCCTTATGATGGTATCGCACTTAGCCCACCATTTAGCATTATCACTACACATCCACATATCTACTTACGCAATCATACATCCATTCACAATTTCTACCACATTCATTCCACATAGGTTCTTAATCATTCTCAATCATGCTACACACTAGCTAGCATTAACAAATTGTAAGTATGAATGCATTATTTACGCATAAACTTACCTCGACACTCAAAAGTATAGAGATGTGCAATTTAGTCCACCACCTTGTTCTTGCCTCGGTTTCGATCCGGGCTTCGTCTTTCTTGATCTATAATGAATAAATCAACTTACTCAATACACACTTTGACTAAATTGACCCTTATCTCATACTTTAGCAAAATTACTATTTTCCCCTAAATTTCTCATATTCACACTTTTGCCCCAAGGCTCGTAAAGTGATTTTTATTCAACTTTCTAGCCTTTCTTGCTTAGCCGAACCATTTACTCAACCAAAGCTATCATCAATTCTCACTAAATCATACATGTATGACCAATCTCAAGACTTTCACACACAAGTCCCTACATGCATTTTCATGGAAAATCACTTAGCAAAAGATGTTTCTACTACATCAAGCTTTCATATTCTTCCATAAAACATCAAAATACATGCATGTCATACATGGGTACATTTTTGAACATCCATCTTAGCTCAACATATAGCTAAAAATAGCTTTTTCATGCTACTAGGACTTCAAAAATACGAAGAATATCAAAAACGGGGCTTGGGTGCACTTACAAGCAAGATTGAAAAATTTGAAGAACCCTAACAATGGCTCATTGAATTTTCGGCAGCCTTGGAGAAGAAGATGAATGAATTTCTATCATCTTTTCCCATTTAAAACATTTAATTATCAAATGACCAAAATGCCCTTTTTGACAAACTTTCTATTTTAACTCATCCATGCCCAATTTTGTCCAAAAATTAGAAATTGGGAAAATTGCTTTTTAAGGACCTCTAATTAATATTCTAAAGCTATTTCACACAAATAGCTTCTAGAATCTCACATTTTGCAACTTTTGCAATTTAGTCCTTTTGGACAATTCAACCGCAATTTCATAAAATTGCTTCATGAAACTTTCACACTAGCATGCAAACATAGCATAAACTTCAAAAACTCATTCATAAACCTCAGATTTGTGGTCTCGCACCACTATTCTGACTAGGCCCTAAATCGGGATGTTACAACTCTCCCCCCTTTAGAGATTTTTGCCCCCGAAAATCTTACCAGTAAAGAGGTTTGGATGTTGCTCTCTCATAGCTTCTTCTGTTTCCCACGTAGCCTCTTCAACACCGTGTTTCTGCCATAACACTTTCACAAGTGTTATGCTTTTATTTCTCAACTGTTTCACTTCTCGAGCCAAGATCTTAATCGGCTCCTCTCCATAAGACATATCCGGTCTTATCTCAATTTCCATTGAAGGAATCACATGTGAAGGATCGAAGCGATATCGTCGCAACAGCGACACATGGAACACATTATGTATCTTTTCCAACTCTACCGGCAAAGCCAACCGGTAAGCTACTGGCCCAACTCTGTCTGTAATCTCATACGGTCCTATGAATCTTGGACTCAATTTCCCTTTTCGTCCAAATCTCATAATCTTCTTCCATGGGGACACTTTCAAAAACACTTTGTCATCCACCTTAAACTCAATTTCTTTTCTTTTCAACCGCTGCACGACTTACGCCGGTTCAAGCGACTTCGGACTATTACGGATTACTTTCACTTTCTCCTCAGTCTCTTTCACTAGATCGACTCCATGGATCCATTTTTCACTAAGCTCGATCCAATACAATGGAGTCCGACACTTATGACCATACAAAGCTTCATACGGTGCCATCTCATACTCTGATCGATAGTCGTTGTTGTAGGCAAACTCGACCAAAGGTAGATACCTCTCCCAACTACCTTCGAATTCTAACACATAGCATCGAAGCATATCTTGAGAACTTGAATCACTCTTTCGTGATCGACCATCTGTTTGTGGATGGAACGCAGTACTGAAATTCAACTTTGTTCCCAAAGCCTCTTGCAACTTTTTCCAAAACCTCGAAGTAAACCTCGGATCTCTATCCGATATAATAGATACAGGTACACTATGTAACCTCACTATCTCTGCCACATACAATTCAGCTAACTTATCCAGTGAATAATTAACACGTACTGGAATAAAGTGAGCCGACTTCGTCAATATATCCATAAAAACCCACACAACATCTCTCTTTTTCGGAGTCATAGGCAACCCCGTCACAAAGTCCATGGTAACCCGATCCCACTTCCATTCGGGAACTATCATTGGTTGAAGCAATCTTGAAGGCACTTGATGCTCAGCTTTCACTTGTTGACAAATCAGAAACCTTGCCACAAATTCAGAGATATCTCTCTTCATACCCGGCCACCAATAAGACTTCTTCAAGTCATTGTACATTTAAATCATTGCCGGATGTCTTGACAAATAACCACTATGTGCCTCATGCAAAACCTTTCGGATTAACTCTTCATCTCTGGGTAAACAAATTCTGTTACGGTACAACAAACAACCATTCGAGCCCACTCGAAAATCAAAATCACTTTCTGATCCGCACTTAGCTCTCTTAGTTAGCATCTCACTGTCATTTCTCTGAGCCTCACATATCTGTTGAACAAATAGTGGCTTAGCTCTCAACTCTGCCAAAATAGCACCATCATCAGACAATGCTAAACTCGTCCTCATAACTCTTAGAGCATACAAGGATTTCCTACTCAGGGCATCCGCAACCACATTCGATTTTCCCGGGTGGTAATTAATGACTAACTCATAGTCTTTCAACAACTCAAGCCATCGCCTCTGTCTCAAATTCAGATCCTTCTGATCCATCAAATACTTCAAACTCTTGTGATCCGTAAAGATTCGGCACTTCTCACCATATAAGTAATGTCGCCAAATCTTTAACGCGAGAACAATCGCAGCCAACTCCAAATCATGAGCCAGATAATTCTTCTCGTGCGATTTTAGTTGCCTCGAGGCGTAAATGACTACCTTACCCTCTTGCATCAACACGCAACCGAGACCATTAAACGACGCGTCACTGTAAACCAAAAACTCTTTCCCCGATTCTGGTTGAACCAAAACTGATGCCTCAGTCAACAATGTTTTAAATCTCTCAAAACTCTGTTGACATGCCCCAGTCCAATCAAACTTGACATCCTTATGCAACAATTTCGTCATCGTGGTAGTAATCACAGAGAACCCCTTTACGAAATGTCTGTAATATCCCGCTAATCCCAAGAAGCTTCTAACTTCCGACACATTCCTCGGTTGTTTCCAATCCACAACAGCCGATACCTTACTCGGGTCAACTCTGACACCATCACCTGACACAATGTGTCCTAGGAATCCGACCTCTCGGAGCCAAAACTCACTCTTGCTAAACTTAGCATACAACTGCTTATCTCTTAAAGTTTGTAAGACAATTCTCAAATGTTCTTCATAATTGTTCTCATCCCGAGAATAGATCAATATATCATCAATGAAGACAATCACAAACTTAACCACATACGGTCGGAATACACGGTTCATCAAATCCATAAAAATCACCGGTGCATTCGTCAAACCAAACGGCATAACCAAAAACTCATAATGGCCATACCTTATCCAAAATGCAGTTTTCAACACATCCTGCTCCTTCACTCTCAACTGATAATAACCAGACCTCAAGTCTATCTTGGAGAACACTTTAGCTCCCTTCAGTTGATCAAAAAGATCATCAATCCTTGGTAAAGGATACTTATTCTTAACCGTCACTTTGTTAAGCTGTCTATAGTCTATACACAACCTCATAGACCCATCTTTCTTCTTTACAAATAATACCGAAGCACCCCACGGTGAGTAGCTCGGTCTTGCAAAACCCTTATCTGTTAACTCTTGCAACTAAAGCTTCAGTTCTTTCAACTCTAAAGGTTCCATTCTGTACGGAGCAATCAAAATAGGTACCGTTCCCGGAACTAACTCAATCCCAAACTCAACCTCTCTCACTAGAGGCAATCCGGGTAACTCTTCAGGGAATACATCCGGATACTCACATACCACTGGCACTGTTTCAAACTCTACTCCAACCTCTCGAGTATTCAGCACAAAAGCAAGATAGGACTCACATCCTTTTCTCAAACATCAAAGGACAATTCTTACACATCTTGTCCACTAACACATGCTTTCCTAACGAGTTTGACACCTTAACCACAAAGTTCGTAGGCTCAACGATCATACTCAAACTAAATGCCAGTCTCATGCAGATATAAGAATGAGTAGACCCTGGATCTATTAAAGCAATAACAAAGGTGTCAAAGAGAGAAAACGTACCCGTTATCACATCAGGGGAGGATGCCTCTTCGCGAGCGCGAATGGCATACGTCCTCGTAGGTGCCCGACCCTCCGGTCTCACAACAAAGTCTCTGGATGCACCTCTACCACTAGCCCCACCTCTTGGGTTCCTTGGTGGTCTACCCCTTACAGACACATCACTAGATCTCATCTCTTACTTTTCTTCCTTATCATCTCTCTCGGGGCAATCTCGGATAAAGTGGTCGGGGGAACCACACTTATAACAGTTTCGACTGTTACCCTAACACTCTCCGGTGTGATATCTACCACAACTTGGACACTCCGATTTGTTCTTCGGATTGCCCACACTTTCCATCGAAGTGGCTTGGACTCTCGAACCCGAACGATTGTTGTCCAAGTTTCGATGCGAATAACCCACTGATGCTATCGTCCGAGGATTCACTTCTTTGGATCTTTTCGACTGGGCTTGGTACGACTTACCCATCGGCCTCTTCCTCGCATCTCGGGCTTCACTCATAGCCCTTCTCTTTTATTTACCCAACTCTTTGGCCTTACTTGCCCTCTCGACCAACACAACAAACTCTTTCAACTCTAAAATACCAACTAGGAGTTTGATATCCTCATTTAGTCCATCTTCGAACCTCTTACACAAGATGGTCTCTGTCGACACACATTCTTGAGCGTATTTGCTAAGCCTAACAAACTCGCGCTCATATTCTGCTACTGACATTCTTCCTTGCTTCAACTCAAGGAATTCCTTCCTTTTTCGATCAGTAAACCTCTAGCTTATACACTTCTTCCGGAACTCTTCCAAAAAGAAGTCCCACGTCACCCGCTCTCTCGGGACCACTGATGTCAATGTCTTCCACCAATGGTATGCCGAGTCCCTCATCAAAGGCACGGCACACTTCAAGCTCTCTTCAGCTGTACAAGAGAGTTCATCGAATACTCTCATTGAGTTCTCTAACCAGAACTCTGCCCTCCCGGGGTCATCATCTACCTTAGCTCTAAACTCTTCAGCCCCGTGTTTCCTAATCTTATCCACCGGGGGTTTCGATATCCTCACTACATCAATACCTTGAGGAGCCACTAGAATTGGCTGAGGTATGGGAGGAGGTGGAGGAGTTTGAGCATTAGGGTTCGCTCGAACGTAATCCGAGTACCAATTACTCATCATCTGGAGAAAGGCTTCCCGTGCCTCTTCCCCTTGACCCCTAGCCTCGGGTCCACCTTGAACAGGCACGGTTCCTTACGCAAGAGCCGGCGCATTACTAGCTATTTCATCAGTAGTCAATGGATCGGAATCCATATTCTATATAAAACAAGATTTAAAATCATCAAAAGCCACCACACTATCATTGTACACTTATGGCATGTATAGCTAGACTCTTACACCCGCTACGGTAGTCCTAGAACCGACTAAACCATAGCTCTGATACCACTAAATGTAACACCCCTTACCCAAGTTCTACGCCGGAACTAGGCTCGAGGCGTTACCATAATAAAATTTTCAAGATCGCCACTTAGGCTCATTGTGACTACTCTCTTAAGTCACCTCAACAACCTCATTCTCGACTTACGAGGCCTCACTCATACTCACGAGGGCTCTCGAGACCATATCGAAACTTCTACGATTTTTAAAACTTTTCCATCTATACAGGGTTCACACGTCCGTGTAAGATTTGGCACGCCCGTGGAGGTCACACACGCCCATTCACTACCCGTGCATGAAAACTCAAGCATTCTGCCAATGCCCCACGGTTAGGGCACACGCCCGTGCTCTCCATCCGTGGTGCACACTGACTACCTTAACACGGCCTAGAGTCTGACCTGCGCCCGTGTGGCTAGCCCATGGCCAACACCGATTAACACACACGTTCTAGGCACACGCCGTGTGACTAGTCCGTGGTCTATTCTGACTTAAAATACTAACATGCAGGGGACACACGGCCAAGTCACACGCCCATGGGCTGGCCGTGTGTCACACATGGCCTAGACACAGGCCCATGTGTCTACCCACATGGACAAGAACAAAGCTATTTGCCAAGTTCTTTTCACTCCTCAATCATACACAACAAGTACTCATTCAACACATCCAGAGCCAACTCATAATCTTACAATCTCACATGGATAACTACATCTTTTCATATAATAAAGTAGCCAACAACTATGGCATTATACAAAATAGATTATCCAACTAAAAGCCAACACGTCTTAGCCATTTACAACAAAAATTCACTAACTCGTCTAGCCCCTATACATGCCATTTACAAAACATTGAGTCTCAAGTACCAGAGTGTGCTGATAATGTGGGCAATCTTCCAATTGATCCACTTATCTCGATTCAACACTTTTGCTCTATAAGACAAGGGAAAAGAAGGGAAGTAAGCTTTGAGCTTAGTAAGTTTACACATAAACAATTAAGCATCAGAGTATAAGCTAAACAACAATTAGCATTATACTAACATATAATGTACAACTATGCTTACTCTTTCTATCCCTTACCATTTTTTCAACACATCACGAGTCACATACTCATAACCATTGACATGCATCCCTGCATTCAATATCACATTTACACAATATACAACATATCATTATTTCTCGATAATACATCCACACAGCTAATCCACACAGCTAATCCACACCACTAATCCACACAGCTAATGTCTCGGTGGTTTCGTACTTAGCCCACCACAATCAAATAATAAGGTAGTATCGCACTTAGCCTACCACAAAGGTAATCATAGTGGTTTCACACATAGCCCACTATAGAATATACTTAACGATAGCATCGCACATAGCCAGCTCATCGTCGTTATGCCTTAGGATGGTATCGCACTTAGCCCACCATTTAGCATTATCACTACACATCTACATACCTACTTACTCAATCATACATCCATTCACAATTTCTACCACATTCATTCTACATAGGTTCTTAATCATTCTCAATCATGCTACACACTAGCTAGCATTAACAAATTTTAAGTATGAATGCATTGTTTACGCATAAACTTACCTCGACACTCAAAAGTATAGAGATGTGCAATTTAGTCCACCACCTTGCTCTTGCCTCGGTTTCGATCCGGGATTCATCTTTCTTGATCTATAATGAATAAATCAACTTATTCAATACACACTTTGACTAAATTGACCCTTATCTCATACTTTAGCAAAATTACTATTTTGCCCTTAACTTTCTCATATTCAGACTTTTACCCCAAGGCTCGTAAAGTGATTTTTATTCAACTTTCTAGCCTTTCATGCTTAGCCGAACCATTTACTCAACCAAAGCTATCATCAATTCTCACAAATCATACATGTATGACCAATCTCAAGACTTTCGCACACAAGTCCCTACATGCATTTTCATGGAAAATCACTTAGCAAAAGATGTTTCTACTACATCAAGCTTTCTTATTCTTCCATAAAACATCAAAATACATGCATGTCATACATGGGTACATTTTTGAACATCCATCTTAGCTCAACATATAGCTAAAAATAGCTTTCTCAAGCTACTAGGACTTCAAAAATACGAAGAATATCAAAAACGGGGCTTGGTTGCACTTACAAGCAAGATTGAAATATTTGAAGATCCCTAACAATGGCTCCTTGAATTTTTGGCAACCTTGGAGAAGAAGATGAATGAATTTCTATCATCTTTTCCCATTTAAAACATTTAATTGTCAAATGACCAAAATGCCCTTTTTGACAAACTTTCTATTTTAACTCATCCATGCCCAATTTTGTCCAAAATTTAGAAATTGGGAAAATTGCTATTCAAGGACCTCTAATTAATATTCTAAAGCTATTTCACACAAATAGCTTCTAGAATATCACATTTTGTAACTTTTGCAATTTAGTCCTTTTGGACAATTCAACCACAATTTCATAAAATTGCTTCATGAAACTTTCACACTAGCATGCAAACATAGCATAAACTTCAAAAACTCATTCATAAACCTCAGATTTGTGGTCTCGCACCACTATTCTGACTAGGCCCTAAATCGAGATGTTACAGTAATGGTCCTGACGGGTTCCTTCTAGTCATAAACTAAAAGTTCATGCCAGAAGCAAAGAAAAAAATAGTGAATAGAAATAAAGTGCAAATAAAAGTAAATAAAATGGCTAAAGTAATAAAAATTTAATGTTCCTAAGATCTTAGTCCCCGACAACGGCGCCAAAAACTTGATGTGTCTAAAACTAACTACGATCACAATAAAGGCAAGCGCACCTATCGGACAGTAGTATAGTTATGGTAAGACCGGTAATATCGTATCCATAAGGACCAAGAATACTAGTAGTTACTATCTTTTTATTATCTAGCCTAAAAATTGGAGTGATTCTTTTAAACTAAAAACTAATTAAACACGAAAACGAAAGAATTAGGAAAATAATTTTAGACAACTTTATGAGATAGGCAATACTTAAGGAAGAATCCACCTAGACTTCACTTATTACTTTTGATTCATATGATTTATTCACTTGACTTAATCCGTAGAAATCCCTGATTTATGTTAATATCTCTCTCAAGACTAAAAACAATTGACTCTAGGTTGATTAATTGAAATCTCTTTCTAATTAAAACTCCTATTATCGCATTAACTCGATCTATGGATTCCCTTATTAGATTTGACTCTAATCTGGCAGATTTTCGTCGCCCTATGTCTAGGGTTGCAATCAACTCCGCTTAATTGTGTTGATCTAATCTTAAGCAGGGACTTTTGCTCCCTTTGAATAAGCACATTCGACTTGAATCAATAACTTTGAATTATCAAAACAAGAATAAGAACTCACAATTAAGAATAAGAACAAGTATTTATCTTATAAATCAAATAATAATAAGATTCGTCTTAGGTTTCATCCCCTTAGGTATCTAAGGGATTTAGTTCATACTGATAGAAGGAAACATCATAGAATAAGGAAAACTACAAAACATAAGAAAACCCAAAAACTTCTAAAGAACGTGATGGGAGATCCTTAGTCTTGATGGAGATCCTCCTTAGAAATTTGCTTAGGCATTTGTCTTCGAGTATTTTCTACGTTCTATTCAGCGTCCCCTTTAGGTCACCCCCTAGGGTGTTTATATAGGCTTTGGAACGTCTTTCTTTGCCCACAAGTAACCTTTTTCGGATAGAATTAGTCTTTGATACGGCAGGGACACGCTCGTGTGATACGCCCATGCTCGGTAGCCTTAGGCCGTGCTCACTCCTGCTCACCACACACGGCCGTGTGGTCTGCCCGTGGATGATAGTCCAGGCTATGGTCGATCCTGCTCGTAGCACACGGCCGTGTCCAATGGCCCAGGTCGTTTTGAATTCTAAGATAGGCCCATTTTGTCCCTTTTTGGCCCGTTTCTCGTTCTTTTCGACTCCTTAAGCTCTCCTGAGGGTAAAACATGAAATTAAAGGATTAAGAGCATCGAATTCATCAAATCTAATGAAAACCCATCCAAAAATAAGCTAAGCATGGGGTTAAAATATGTATAAATTATGGTTTATCACAAACCCGTCCTCAAAAACACAGAACCCCATCATTATTCAGCCCAAAATCAGATGTACTACCACTCTCTACTTGACGAAATCGTAGAATCAGAGAATCATCCCCCAACTGCTTATCTTGAATCTAATCAATCCAAGTCGGCTTAACTTGCAACTCGGCTAACAGACTCCCATCCTCAAACAGACTTAGGCGAGCAATCATCACCCTTAAATCAGATATTGCTCTACAACTAAGAGCACCAACCACCACATTGGCCTTGCTGAGATGATACTCTATCGTGCAGTTATAATCTTTGAGTAGCTCAAACCATCTATGCTGCCTAAGGTTCAACTCATTTTGAGTAAGGAGGTACTTAAGGCTCTTGTGATCGGTATAGATGATACACCTCTCACCATACAAATAATGCCTCCAAATCTTTAAGGCCAAAACCACGGCAGCCAACTCAAGATCATGTATCGAATAATTTCCCTCGTATGAATTAAAGCTGTCGGGATGTATAAGCCACAACCTTACCATCTTGCATCAGAACACATCCCAACCTGACATGCGACGCATTACTATAAACCACAAACTCCTTACTAGATTCAAGCTGTATCAGAACAAGAGCCTAAGTCAAAACAGACTTGATCTTCTCAAAGCTCGATTGTTGCGCATCAGTCTAGACAAAAGGAACATTCTTGCATAAAAGCTTAGTCAGATGAGCTGCAATCAACAAGAACCCCTCAACAAACCTCTGATAATAACCCGTAAGACCTAGAAAATTGCATATCTCAAAAACATTCTTAGGCTGTTTCCAATCAAGTACAACCTTAATCTTTATAGGATCAACTCGGATTCTCTCGGCAAAAACCACGTGCCTTAGAAACATTACTTTTTTTAACCAGAATTCGCACTTGCTCAACTTAGCGTAGAGTTGTTTCTCTCGGAGTATCTGAAGAACTATTCTAAGATGCTCATCATGCTCATCTTCGATCTTAGAGTACACTAGAATATATTCGATAAAGACTACGACGAACTAATCCAAATACGGTTGAAAAATCTTGTAACAGCCCGGTTTAGACCCTAGTCAGAATAGTGGTTTTGAGACCACAAATCTGAGGTCAGGAAAATATTTTAATATTATTTTCTGAGCCTACAGCATGTGATTAAGCATGTGTGAAAGTTTCGTGAATTAATTTTATTGATTGGTTGTTTAATTTGAGAAAAAGGCTTAATCGCATAAATTGCAAAAGTCACTTGCTATTTGTTAAAGTGCTTTATTGCCATGTTCTTTTAATGAGGAGGCCTTAAAATGAAATTAGGCCATTGAAGGATAGTATGGACGGTTATGGGCAATTATTCTTAAGCTTTAATATTATTTCATTAAGGATAGTTTAGTAAATATGTTAATAGTGATAATAAAAATAAAACAAAACATAAATTGTTCATCTTTTTCATCACTATTGCCAAAATTACTAAGGAAAAAGAAAAGGAAAAGAGTTCTAGGGTTCGGCACTAAGCTTGGCTAATTGAGGTATGATTTTTGATCGGTTTTTGATAATTTCTACGTTTTTGTGATCGTTGCTTTGTGTTCTATCAAGCCCGTGTCTTAATTTTAGAATTTGATAATGATTTTGAGATGTGCCATTGATGAATATGTGAGCTTTGTCTTGATATTTGGTGAAATATGAAAGTTTAATGTTGGGTTAATATATTTTACCTTTGGATTTTTGATGAAATTGGCTATTTTGGGTTAAATTGTGAAAATAAGGAAATTAGAGGACTATAATGTGAAATAAATGAAATATGTGGGCTTGTATGAACATGAGGAATATTCAGCCAAGCATGGGAATATTGAAATTATGTGTATTTGATGAGTTTATGAAATAAGGATTAAAATGTTAAAATGTGAAAATGTGAGGGCTATTTTGTAAAATGCCCTAAATATGAGTATTTGGATTAAATTGAATGTATTGGTGATTGAATGAGTTGAGTTTAATATTATATAGATCAAGAAAAGAGGGATTCAGATTGAGATCGAGGTAAAGACAAGGTGCTCGATTAATCGATCTGTATCGTGTTTTTACGCCCGAGGTAAGTTCGTGTATAATACGTAATGTTTAAACTATGTTCATTTGTTATGTAATGAATGAAATTATGGTTGATGAATTAGTAATGCTATATTTGGGATTAAGGGATGTGGCACTATGTGTGCGTAAATATGATCGATACAGTGATAAATGGCACTAAGTGTGCGGAATAAAGATAGCTTCGGCTATGTTAGATGGCACTATGTGTGCGATACCGAGATATTATTGGTTTACTGTGATGGCACTAAGTGTGCGATAATATTGTGGCTTCAACTAATCATACGGCACTGAGTGTGAGAATTCATCAAATGTTTAAAGAGAATCGAGTGAGTAAAGGTTTGGAGCATTGAATAGCAAATGTGGTAATTAAATATGTGATGGTACATGTGTGTATAGAACCTATGTGGTTGATGATATAGTATATGGATAAATGGATGACTATGAGAGTGATGGCTATGGATGAGATTGTGTATTATTGTAAAATTGAACTATGTGATAGTATATTTAGTCTATTGAATTCAGATTGTATAGTTAAATGTATTATATGACGAACTTACTAAGCTTTTAAGCTTACTGTGTGAAGTGTTTCTCTATTTTACAGTGTTATTAAAGCTAGCTCGGATTCGGGGATCGTCAGTGACTCAATCACACTATCGGCTATCTATTTTGGTACTTTTGGAAGTTGTATATATTTGGTATATGACATGTATAGGCTAGTAAATATGGCATGTTTTGAAGTGTATAAGTCTTGCCATGTGATATGGCTTGGTAGTTGATGGTTTTGATATATGTTTTGAGTATGTGTAAAGGATGGTTCATATGTGTATATGTGTTTCATGCAAATGGTCATTTTGGCATAAGTTAGTTAAATAGTAATATGGTGATAGTATGTTTCTTGCTATGAAATGGTAAGGATTAAATGATGAATGGATTACATATTTGGTTGTAAAGTTGATACTTTGGATTGGTATATTTGAATTAGATTTCAATATGTAATGGTTGATGATGTTAAGAGGATAAATTGTGCAAGTTTTGGTATGTTTTGGATGTGTTTAGAGTATGAAATTGGAATGGTTTGATGCTTGTAGGTGTGACCCAAAGTGTGGGTGGCAAATTGGCCTTGCAAATGGCCTATATTTGCCTACACAATTGAGCACACGGGGGTGTGGCTCGACCGTGTCTCTTAAGTTTTCAAATTGAAACAAGTCAGACTCACACACGGGCTAGACACACGGGCGTGTGACTGGCCGTGTGAAACAAGTCAGTGTCGACCACGGGTGAAGCACACGGGCGTGTCCTCGGCCATGTGGTCAAGTCAGTATGTATGCCCTGTTTTGCCACGGCTTGGACACACGGGTGTGTCTGAGGCCGTGTGAGGCACACGGCCTACCCACACGGGCGTGTGACCTCTATAGCTTTGAAAAATGTTAAGTTTCAAAAAAATTTCGTATGTGCTCGGTATAGTCCCGACCCCTTTCTAATGCATGTTTAAGGTCTCGTAGACCTTATTAAGGGACTTAGTGATGTTGATTGATTGTGGTTCAATGTTGTATGAACTATGAAGTTAAATATTATGATTTGATCAGTAATACCTTGCAATCCTAGTCCGGCGACGGATACAGGTTAGGGGTGTTATAAATCTGGTTCATCAGATACATGAATACAGCCGGAGCATTCGTCAAACCAAAGGGCATAACTAGGAACTCGTAATGCCCATAACGAATCCTAAAAGTTGTCTTAAAAATATCAGCTTTCTTAACCCTAAGCTGATGATACCCGTAACAGAGATCTATCTTCGAGAACACTGAAACCCTATGAAACTGATCAAACAGATTGTCGGTCCTCGGAAGTGGGTACTTATTCTTCACAGCTAACTTATTCAACTATCGGTAATTGATGCATATCCTCATGGTGCCGTCCTTTTTCTTTACAAACAAAATTGGTGCCCCCCATGGAGACACACTAGGATGAATGAACCCACGATTCAAAAGCTTTTGAAGCTGAGCCTAAGCTCTGTCAGCTCTTTCGGTGCCATTCAATAAGGAGCGATAGACACCGGAGCTATACCCGGTAGAAGCTCAATTCCGAACTTAACTTCTTGATTCAGAGGTAAACCCGGTAACTCTTCGGGAAAAACATTCAGAAATTCTCTCACTATTCTGATGTTTTCAATAGAAAAGTCCTCAAAAGCTGAAACACTTACGTAAGCCAGATATGCTTCACATACTTTTTGAACCAGCTTTTCAGCTAATAGAGCGGAGAT
The DNA here is from genome assembly GCA_025698515.1 of Gossypium sturtianum. NCBI lineage: Eukaryota > Viridiplantae > Streptophyta > Magnoliopsida > Malvales > Malvaceae > Gossypium > Gossypium sturtianum. The sequence continues at coordinate 112,163,086 of CM046953.1, forward strand.
TATGTTAGAAAAGTAATCCCGACGCTCGCCAATCACAATAACTTCCGCATCATCCCCGGTTCTCAGAAATACCCTCTCAGTCGTGCAATCGAAGCTGACTCGGTGCTCTACTAACCAGTCCATCCCCAGAATCAAATCGAACTCCCCAAACGGTAGCTCCATCAGATTTGCTGGAAACACCACCCCTTGTATTTCCAGCGGTACATTTCTATACAATCTGTTTACCCGAACCGACTGACCTAGCGGACTCAATACAGAAATCTCACCCGAAGTACTCTCAATAGTAATCCCCAATTTTCTAAAGATAGAACTAGCTACATACAAGTGTGTTGGCCCTATGTCTCTCAATCTCAACATACAAAACATCAAAAATAAGAAATGTACCCATAATCACATTAGGGGCGTCTCTGTCCTTGCGACGTCATGCATCATATACTAGTGCAGGCTGCCTTGCCTTAGTCTAATTAGCACCTCTGCTGGATGCTCTTTGTCCTCTGCCCAAACCATTACCATCCCTGGCCAAACCATGGCCCCTAGGCGGCTGCTATACTGCCCTCTGAGGCTGAACAAAACCCAGAACCAAATCTTGCATCTGATCTGAACACTGTGAGTGCTATCTAATATAATAATATATCGATCCACAACACAAACATGCCCCCAATCTCCTCCAACACTTACTCGGATGGCGCCTACCATAGTCATTGCATGGCTGAATCCCAATAGGAGCAACTAGAACTCCCACTCTGAAAGGCCCATCAGGTCTGGCCTATTTCTTAGGCTTCTGAGCAGAATTAGAGGGTTCTGAATCCCCTTTATTCTTGCCTCTCTCATGATCACTGTTCTGGTGCTTAACGCACTTAACCTCTTCGGCACTCTTTGCCTTGTCTACTAGAACAACAAACTCCTGCTCCCTCTGCTGAGCAATCAGAACCCTCAAACTGTTCCTCAGACCATCCTCAGAACGTACCCACTTTTTGTATTCTGATGGTACCATCCCTCGAGCGTAGCGGCTCAACCTCAGGAATTTGGCCTCATACTCGACCACAGTTATATCTCCTTACGTGAGATTCATGAACTCGTGCCTACGAGCATCCACATAACTCGCTCCCACATACTTCCCCTAAAAGGCTATTTTCAAATAATCCCAAGTAAGATGATCCGATTGAGTACCTTCCTCAACCGATAACCGCCACTGGTATGCCTCATCGCGAAGCAAAGAAACTGCACCCTTCAGTTTCTACTCAGGTGTGCAGTCAATATCGTTAATTATTCTCTCGGTGGCCTCTGACCAGTACTCAGCCATGGTAGGGGCGACTCCAGTGACGCCCCTAAACAGTTCAGCTCCATTAGACCGAAGTCGTTTAGTTACTAACCCACGACCCCCAAATCCAAAATAGGGTCCAGCGACTCTCTCCAAAACTCTCAGCATAGCTTGGGACAATGCGTCATCCCCAGTCGAGCGGCTTTGAGACTTGATCTCGGCAGTAGGTGTAGTCGGTGTCTCGCTCGTATCCAAATTTGGCATACTGCCCGGTGAGGAAGACTTAGCTCGATTCCCCCTACGGCGCCTGCCACGCCCCCGAATACCACGACCACGCGTTCCATGAATGCTCATCGTAATTACTGTTTTATCTACATTACAAAATTGTATGAATCAGTTCTAATGTTTATTAGCAAGTGTTTTGTGTTCCAAATATTTATCAAAAGTTTCAGAAATCTTTCAGAAGTCTCAGTTTCTAACTAACTCAGTGCAGTTTTAGAAAGTTCAGAGCTTTTTAACTACAGTATTTCTAAGTTTAGAAGTATTTATAGGATCGGCACCGAAGAATTGGTGTACCACATACTTACTAAAAAATGAAACAAATTTTGTTTGAAAACCAGTTCTTTTACAAATAAAATTTTGAACCCAAAATTCACAGCCCGAATTTTGTAACCTGGCTCTGATACCACTAAATGTAACACCCCATACCCAGCCTAGATGTTATGGCCAAATCTGGGAATGTTACGAAGAAGGGTTTGAAACTAAACTTATCACGTTAAAAACCTTGTATAGTATATTACTAAAAAGGAGTCCATATTTTATAAAACATATCTGGTAACATATTCATTACTAAAATTGTCGATAGTTTGTTCTTTCAGAAAAACTTAATTTGCAGCGAAAATATTAAGAGTCATTATATTTTAAAAACTGAGTTTGTATTTTCCAAAACATTTATTTTCGAGGAACCATTATTTCCGAAAAATTATTTGTTGTGCGTAGTAGAAAACATAATCAAAACCAATCACAAAAAAAAATCAAAAAGTCCGGAGAGTCCCAAAATTACAAATCTTTGAAGAAAAAAAACCAAAAATTTAAATTAAATTGTTAATTAAAAGACAGTTTCCAGACTAGTGGTCACCGCTGAGCCTCCGTCGCACCAACCTGCCTATGTATGAGGATTACCTGAATAAAACAGATAAACACGTGTGAGTTTTCAAAACTCGGTGTGTAACTTAACAGAGACATACATACACATAAACTCAGATTTCTCATGTATTAGATCAGATACGGACATAAGTCCTTAGCAGAATCAGATAATAACAGTCATACAGATATGCAAATTCCTACCCCCATCCTTTCCACACCAACTCTGACTATCCCAGCACACCATGTGGGGTATAAAACACCCACCCATCCCTACACACCACATAGTGTCTATACGACACTTATCAGAATAGTTTGCAGCTAAGCTGCCAATATATCGGCGAAATGTCGCCTTAGAGAATACTTCCTCCACATATACAAATCCCACCCCATATACAGATACAGATAAACAAATATAACAGAATTAACATGTCTCGCATGCTCATATACAAATATCATACATATTTATACAAAACAGTCAAATCATACATATCGGTTTTCTTAATACTCAAAACAGTCTATCGGAATAGCAGATCTCATGCATTAGGATTTGGTTTTCTATTACCGACCCCACGCAAGGCCCACAGTCGACCGGAACGACATGTGCGACCCTAGGGAAAATTTCAAAATTTTAGGCCCATATGCCCTTGTGGGCTCACACGTTTGTGTGGCCCACATGCCCAAATTGGCTATTCCCGTGTGGCCCACACGGCCTGGCCCATGACCCAAATGCCCAAATTGTCCTAGGCCGTGTGACCCACACAGCCACACACTCAACCAGCACACGGCCGTGTGTCGCACACGGCTGGGGACACGCTCGTGTGGCGTTGATGGGCATTGAAACCACCAAAAACAATTCTTACAAAATAACTCTAAATAGTAGTAAAGAATGGTAGTAGGGTCGATTCCACAGTGATTGGTATTATAATTAACATTAGCGTTTAACTTGTGATTAGAATTTTTCCCGTGTCGATAGTCATGGTAATAGTTTTACCTACGACTCCAAACGGACCTGCTAAAAAAAATAAACAAATAAATCAGAGGAGTTTGAAATGTTTAGAAATTTAAAAACTGAAACAACATAAATAAATAATTAAATAAAGTGGAAATAAAATTAAATTGGGAAATAAATTCAGATTTTGTAAACAGTGATTATAAGTCTTAGCCCTGGACATAGTGGATTCCGGATTTAGAATCTATCCTTGAATATAAATTTTCTCCTCTAAACAATAAGCTGGTTATAGCAGTTAAGAATGTCCTAACCGCCAATTCTTGCTCTCGTAGCTGGTCTCGGTACGAGCTGCAAGCCAACCCTTACAGGTTATCTAACTGAGATACACACGTTCTCGATTCAAGATTCCAGTAGCCTTGTGCTTTGAAGAACCCAACTCGGATTAACGGCCTCAATCGTGTGGGTCGTTTAAACCTGATCACTTCTCCCTTGATTTGTTCTCAGAGATTCGAATACAGCACGGGAGACTTGTTTCCCGAACTTTCCCCAAACACGATTCCAACCCAACGTGCACTTTTTGACTTGAAATCGAGTTAACTTTAAGGGATAAGTTGTCAATCCCGATACTTAGGAAAAATGTGAATACCGATTGAAAATATTTTTAGTACGGATACGTATCTCACAATTCCTGCCCGGAAAGAATACCGACCTAAAGCTAAGTTAGAATTTAGTGAAGCATGAATTTAATCATGCTTTGGTTGGCTATGGAGTGGATTTGAGTGAAAATGGTGGAAGTTTGGAAGGGAAGGGACTTGGAAAGCAATTAAACAGATTTTTGCAAAAACAAGGAAATGGAAATGGGGTAGCAGTAAGCTACTGACGCATGAAATCGGAAAGAAAGCAATAATTCTTATTTAATTCCAAATGAAAATCAAGTGTAAAACATAATGTGTCTTTTCCAAGCCACCTTAAAGTCCTATTTGTATACTGAACATTTACTAAATTTGGCTTTAACCACTTAACACATAATTAAAATTAAAATAAATAAAATCAGATTGTTTCTAATTTTGGCTTTTACAAAGTCAAAAGAATATGATGAGTTCTTGGCTATTTCCACATTTTTTATTTGGCCTCACTTTATTGACTGTGTTGTAAATTGGTCCTTTTCTGCTCGTTTTTTACTCATAGCATCCCAATTGCATCCCTAACAAGATTAAAACATAAAATCACTTATTCAATAGGGATCAATTCAAAAATTAACCGAATTAAACACAAAATATCATGCAAATTAACTTGTTATCAAATCCCTCTACTTAGCTCATGCTTGTCCTCAAGCATATTGTACTTTCAAACATTAAAAATTATTCTATAATTTATTAAAAATTGAGCCACTTTTTCGCATCCATAATCAATGCAAACAACATAGACAAAAATAAATAAATGCTCAGAATATATAGTTTGATCAACAAGTGTCATAAAACTGAAATATGTGAACTAAATTATTTCACTAAATTGAGTTTGAATCCAAAAATTTCAAGGTATTATTAATTAATCATGCAGTAGTAAAAATTTTAGACATAGTCAAACATTTTTACGCGAACTAGGATGACAACCCAAGCACCCTATCTCAGTTACTCAATTCAAACAATTTTCTATTTTTAGACCCGATTAGCGGAATGTTTGTAAGTTTTCGATCTGTCACTCGAACCTTTTTACGCGAGATAAGATGACAACCCAAGCACCTCACCCGATTACTAAATTTGGTCACGTTTTCGAAATTTTCACTCATAACTTGAGCCTTTATTAATTTTATTAATTAATTTATTAATAAGAAAATATTTTTCAAACAGTCAATTTTCATGAAAAATCTGGTTACATATATCAATTTTAAAACACACATGTCGATTAACCTATATACTTGAGCACTTTAATTCAAAAATTACCCAATTGCCCAAATTGACTAAGTAATGAGATTAGAGGCTCAATGTCAAATAAATTATCGAATAAATCTAGCATAAAATTGAACATATGCAAAAGAGAAACATGCAGCAAAAATCATGCATATTTACCATTTTACTTACCATTTCAACCCCCCACTTAATCTATGCTTATCCTCAAGCATGTTTTATATGCAATAAAAGATAGTAACCCAAATAACAAGTAAAAAGAAAAGTTAAGAATATTCCCTATATGTCTTTTAACAATGTTGCCAGTGTTGGGGGTAACGACTTTACAGGAGGTCGAGGATTGTGGATACTTGGGTTTCAATTGTTTCAGGTCGAGCTTCAATCCGACTTAAACGTGCCTTTACAAATAGAGGTTGTTCCTCTTGTTCCCTAGTAGTGAATTGTGGACGTTGGCGAAAGACCATATTTCCGCGAGTAGTTCGTGTACCTGGAGGAACAAAATAACACGCAGTAGGGGTGCCGGCAAGCAAACCCATAAAATCCAAACAATATTTATCTAGGCTATCCATAGTATATGCACATGTTAAGGATGAGAAATCGAATTTAGAGGGAAAAAGTAGAGAGGTTAAATTTGTAATATATGGCCAAGTATTAGTGGACAATTACATCGCAAAACAGCATGAATGTTTCGTGCAAGCCAATATCCTAAATTAACTTTAAATCCAGAATTCATACACCATAAAAAAAAACAATTTAGTTTTAGTTAAAATAGATGACGAATCATTTTGACCTGAAAAACTAAAGGCTAAAAATCGATGAATATATCTCAAAGTGGGTTCATGCACAAATAAAGTTCTTAAAGGTCTTTGGATTATAAAGTTGATTTCTAGAATGAGTTAAAGCACAATAAACATTTTGAGCATCAAAGTTACTTGGAATATCTAACAGAGTAGTATGATAGGAATCGATTTGAATATTGTTCGGGTCGACAAAACCCATGACAATGTTAAATTTAGAAATTGACATCCTAAAGTCTATACCAAGTAACCGAAAATAGATAATGCTTTGTGTTTCAACCTTTCGTAATGTATTAATATTGAAGCTAAATGTGGTGTAGAATTCATAAATCAATTCTTAATATGCACTACATGAATTATTTGTAATTGAACTCTGTACAACCCCAATTTTGCCCAGGCTTACAAGCCCATTTTGCCCAGCCCAATTACAAACCCAAGTACCCAAATCACCAAGCCCAAACACCAACCTAGCCCAATTTCCAAACCCAAAACAGAAAATCAAAAAAAAAAAAAAAAAAAAAAAAAACCCTAGCCACTTGCTCTGCCTCTGACGCCGCACCTGCCCACTGTTGCCACTTGCTCTGACCGTCCGACCTGCTCCACCGCCCATCAGCCAACCGCCTCACTTGCTCCCCATACCCTACAAAACAAGACAAAACAAACAGCAAAAGCAGAGGAGAATAACAAAAATTAAAAATATATATTTTGTATTTTCGGCTATATAAGGCCGCTATTGAACTGTAAGTCGGGGTCCCTTTTTTACGCATTATCAGAAATCGAAAGCAAAAAACAATAGAAGGTTGAAGTTTAATCCTTTCGTTTTCATTTTTATACCGTTACTTTTGTTTTTTCTTTACTTTTTACACTGATTTCTTTGAAATATTTGTAAATAATAACTAAAAAGAAGGAAGACATACCTAAATCGGGGCCCTCCATCGTGGAACCCCCTTTCCTTCGGTGTGCGAAATCGGGCTAAAGGAGAGGAGGGCTTGTGGCTCGGCCTCCTAGCGAACTTCAAAGCAGGCCCAAGGGTTCATCTCCACGCGTCGTCGCCCACCGGATTTGGTGGTGGTGCGTCGATTGGCCAGAGAAACCCCAATCGTCGGGCTAAAAAAAACAAAAGGGAGAGGAAGAGTTGAGAGAAAAAAGGGAATCGTTGGCTACTGTTTTTTTTAAAAGAATTTTAGGGTTAAAATCTGACTTTGGGGTTTCTTTTACATCAAACAAAACGGCGCCGCTTGGTTCAAGGGAGACTGCGCATATCCCTTCAAGGGGATATTTACGCAAATGGCCCCTCCCTTCAGCGACTCCGTTCAATTGGGCCCCCTTTTCATTTTTTTCTTGCTTTTAAATTCGACCCAAAAATTTCTTTCTGTCCCGATTTAGTCCTGCATCGAAACGCTGCGCATCAGGGTGGGTTATTTACCCATTTGATCCCCGTGAGCTATTGCGCGCGATGTTGTAGTCCCTGTTCGCCTTTTCTTTGATTTATTGCAATTTTAATCCCCTGGCCTTCATTCTGATTTCAATATAATCTTGGATTTGCTTAATAAATTCATTTATTCATTTGTTTTCCTTATAAATTACATTATTATTATTATTATTATTATTATATTTTTGCTATCATTTATTTATTATTGCTATCTATTATTATTATGTTTACTACTATTATTTTTTATCATTTTTGTTATATTACTATTATTATTATTATTATTATTATTCTTATTCTTTCTAACCTTATTATTATTCTTGTTATTATATTATCATCACTATTATTATTTTATTTTCATTATTATTGCTATTACTATTATTTGATATTCTCATTATTCTCATTATTATTATTAGTATTTTATCTATATTTATTTTCTTAGTTTAATATTATTATTTATTTAATTTTTGTTCATATCTATGCTTATATTATTATTATGTATATACCTCTATTTTCACTCCTATATTTGTCATGTCTTATATATTTCTACTTATATCTGTATATCAATATTACTCTCATTATCGTTATTATAATTATTATTTTTCTTTTCTTTTCTTCTCATAAAACTTTCGTTTTGTTATTTATTCTTCTATTATTTTCTTACTTTCATCTTTCATTATCTTCATTTTTGACTCGTTCATTTTATTCTATTTCGTTTTCGTTATTTACGTTATCATTCGTACTAACACATTCATTCCCATTTTTGCTACGCATATCCGTATTATGATCTGTTTTTACATTCCATCATAAACTTGCATTACATCAATTTTCGCCCGACACAAAACAGATTCTTTCACAAAGGTAATATTCCGTATTTAGAAATTCGAGAGGTCGTGCCCTAAAGTATTGGGTTTCGATCCTTCTCGTTTGACCTAAATAACCGAATATCCTTTTAAAACAAATACATTCTTAAACCAAAAGCTTATTCTCGAGAACTCGAGATGTCGTGTCCTAATGCATTGGATGTGATGTTTTGTTATTCCGAGATAATATTTTCTAAAACCAAGGCAATGTTCTGTATTTAGAAGCTCGAGAAAACGTGCCCTAAAGTATTGGGTTTCCATTTCTCGTCCATTCTAAATAACAAAATATCCTTTCAATTAAATCCATAAGTTTTGAATAAAAGGCAAGTTCAACTTTAAAGGTCGAAATGTGGCGTCCTAAAGTATTGGATGTAACACTTCACCTAAAGCGAGACGACCCTTGGCATACACTTCCAATTCATCCAAATTTATTCTTCAACAACAAGAGGATCGTATTTTGAATTCTTAAGTTTTCAACTTTCGACATTAAGGCATAGATGATCAATTAGGTACCAATTTTGGGCGTACGAGGGTGCTAACCCTTCCTCATGACGTAATCGACTCCGAATCCATTTTCTGATTTTGAAGACCAAAATTGTGTTTTTGATAAATTAATCGATTATTAAAAACAAACACTTTTAAGGTGACCCGATCACACCTCATCAAAAAGGATCGGTGGCGACTCCGCTTTTTTTTACATTCGTTTGCAAAACCACGAGTCGATCGCGTCTTTCATCGTTGTATCAAAAATGGTTACGACGACTTGGCGACTCATGGGGACACCAAAAAGAGAGTCAGCCGTAAATTGATTATTTTTGTCCTTTGTCGAAAGTTTGGAAATTTGATTTAAAAAAATTTTTACTATCCTTGTGTTGCATTCATTTGTGTCATTGCATATGATTTCTATTTTCTTGTGCATGATTGCATTGCATGACCGTTGTGGTCGCACCTTTAAGTGGGAGTGAGAAACTATTCCTTCGTGAGGTTTTCACCTCAGTGCGAGGATAGTGGATCGCTTCAGGGATACATCCGTACCTATGTCTTCGTGAGATTTTCATCTCCAGTGCAGACCATAGGGAAATGTATTCCCTGAACCGAACTCGGTCTATATGAGCCTATAATGGGTGAGGATCGAGGAATCTATTTGGTTCAGTACCTCAAACTCTAGAACTAAAACCACATATAGTGAACCCTAAGAGCCCACCTTAGATAGAAGCGCATCAAACCTTAGCGGTTACCGGTAGGTGTTTGTTCATTTTCACTTGTTTTACTTTGCGATCTTGACTCGTTGCATTTTATTTTCGTGCATTCATCTCATTTTCTAAAGAGGTATCGATTCACGGTCGGTTTCGAGTTAGAAAGTCTGGTTATGGAAAAGCGGATTCCTTGATAAAATGGAGGACAATGCGATCGTTCGTATAGTTAGAACCTAGGCGATTAGAAGGGTATGGATCCATTTGAGCAAAAGGAAATGTGGCGGTGCTAAAATCTGGTGGTCATCCTTTAGACGACAAAGGGGTTGGAAGGAAAGTGATTGGCGAGAGGGCAAGAGACACTGTGACATTGAATTGGTGAAAAGAACTTTGCTTACGACAAGGAGAAAAGTTTATTTACTATTGGTACTCCTCCAAATAACAAGCATGAATTTATAGTTGTATTTGAGGATGTTACATCTAATGTAAAACAACGGTAATGCAAGACACGATGTCCATGATGACTCAAATGGGCAAGACAGAAAGAGAGTTAAACGGCCTTATCGGTCAAATCAACTTTGTTGCATAGACACCCATGCGAGCAACTCAAAATGCTTGGCGCGGACAGAATCGAAAACTCTCAAGAAGCATTGAGGCGATAGATGTCGTTTTAAGATAGCATTTGCGAAAGCAGGATGCCTCTTGGTTTGCCAATCTATCAAGATAATCAGAACAACCTCACAGACATTGGAAGAGGTGCCCTTGACAATAGGGGCTTCCATTCAAATTTCATGGCCACTCAAAGAGGCCTTTCCACGAATATTGATATTCGCCCTAGCCCTGTTATGGATCCTCGCCAATCGAGAATGCTATGGATCCCGGATGGACCATAGCTAAGCAAAGCTTTAGGAACCTGAGGACAAAAGTCAGTCCATCCAATCACGAGTACAAGATCACTGGATTGAGCGACCAGTTGCGCAAAGATCCGTTGTTTTCATTGAAGGAGAAAAGTGGAAAAAGTTAATGGTGAAGGCGAGAATCTAGAGATTCTCGTCTATAATCATTTTGTCAACCATCGCAACATACGGTCGCGCTTCTCCGTAAGGCTTGCCATGCTTAAATGTTGGAGAGCCGAAACAACCTACGTACGTTCCTTTGGAGCTCCATTCCTTGATGTATTTGCAATTGACAAAGTGCTAACTAGAGAGCTTCTTGGGTTAAGGCGAAGTCTCGGGAAAGAATGAAAGCCTTATTCTATGCTTCACGAGGAGCAACCATAGTGCCAAGCCAATCTTTGTGTTCTTGTGGTGTTTCTTTCAAGCACTAATTTCACCCAAGTAAATGCTGTCGGGGGCAATGATGGAAATTTCTTTCAGAAGAATGGGCGTTGGAATTTGTGGAACCATCTAGGATGGAAGGATAGGTACATTGCGAACTTCTAGGCTCATCGTGGTGATGCAAACAACATTGCAAGGGATTTGATTCGTGTGAAGAAATGAAAGGAATTTGTATTGACCCGATTAGATAGATCCAAAAGAGACAAACCAGAATAGACGACTTTCACTGTGGTTAGAATCGGAAAAGCTATCGAACGGATACGATCTAAAAAATGTCCGAGCTCATGATTTCTTCTTTGTCTAGAAAAACTCTAATCTTTATGAGCCTTGGAAGCGGAAGAATCCCTCGGGGTATGGCGCTAGCTAGAGTGAATGATCAATACTTTTCTGAAGAATTGATGCTAAGCTTAGACAGCCTCTTCACTACCATCGAAGCTATAATTCTGCAATCGAGTTGAAGTTAAGCCTGAACAAGATTAGGGAAATGAAAGGTGGGATCGAAAAGTTAGAACCAGCATTACACAATTGTGAACCGCGGATCGAGCTTCTCGAAACAAGAGAGGAGTAGAAGACCTTCATCAACAATTTAAAGAGTCGAGATTACCTCGTGAGGGAGGCAATAGTGCAGATTCAAAAGGTAGCTGGTCATTTATAGATTTTGGCATTACAGGTGAATATGTTAAGCATAAAATACGGGCTGCAGCTTAACCATAGTCAAGAGCTAGATCCATTGCTTGGGAAACCAAAAACCTTTAGGACTTAGGACGAAAGCATATAGTAGTCCGTTTTATGTAAAAGAACTTGTTTTCTAATAAAGTTTCCTAAAATGAAGTTGATCAGAATCGATACCTCTTTGCATTCATGCATTCGTACTACATTGCATTCGCATTACATTGCATTCATTTGTATTAGACCTTTTCAAAAGGACCCTAATTAGGTAAAATGTTTGATTAACTGGAAAACATGGAACAAAGGTTGGTGAGGATTGAGCAAATGCAAATGCGGATGCAAGAGCAATTGACCCAAATTCAACAAGAAATGCGAGAGCAAATGCTAGACTTCCAAAAGAACATGATGGGCCAACTAACTCGGTTACTAGTAGGAGGACTTGAAAAAGAAGTGACCTAGCGATCGACAATGTGGATAATGATGAAGACATCGTTTATTCCCAATGAATTTCCCAACTCAACCAGACGCGCACTCGCGTGGTACCCGTCATTATTGGATCTCAATATAGGGGTGATACTTTGGTCTTCTTTGGACTCTCCGATGGGCCCCGGTAATGAGCAAGTCAATCGTGTTGTTTTTGGTCTACCAGAGGCGAGAAAAAAAAGGAGGAGGGGCTTCAAAAGCCCCGAAGAGGAAGGACAAGGATGTGGCTAGCACGCAGTGGGTATACTAAGGGTTATTCAAGCCGTTCTGACAAAGAAACCGACCAAAGAAGGTAGTTACTACCACCTGGTCCCCCCAAAGCAAAAACCCAATCCGATGAGCGTATTCGGAAAAACCTCGAGTTCACTCCTATTCCCATGACGTATATGGAGTTATACCGAACTTATTTGATATGCATGTTGTAGCTCCTTTTTATATAAAACCACCGCAACCTCCATACCCAAAATGGTATAACCTAAATGTCGGTGCGAGTAGTATCATGCGGGGTTCTGAGGCACTCAATAGAAAATTGCACTGACTTTTAAGAAGTTGGTGGAAAAATTCATCAAAATTGGTGTTGTGGAGATAGGCGACGCACCAAAAGCGAAGCATAAACACAGGGGCATTTTGAGCAATGAGACTCATGGAAGAAATTCTGTAGTATTTAGAAGCTTACGGAGTAATGTACGAAATATACTGGTTGCTTTAAGCCTAGAAGCAATGAGAACTCTTTTGTGAAATAGGCTCGTGTTAAAAATTACTATTTCATAAAATGCATCTTTTGAACCAATATTTTTGTTCTTTTTCATGCTTTAAATTCTCTTGAATATTCTTTTGTTCTTCGTTCATAAATAACCATTCTTGGAATCATTTATTCTCTGGAAATTACTTTCATCATCGACAATGGGTCCCGGATATCAATGACATGAGCGACGCTATTCACGGACTCCTTTCTAGTAAGATATGTGTCCGTAAGAATCTAAGGACTTAGAAGATGATAGAGATTGCAACTTATTTCCAACTTGTTAAAAATGGCGGATCCTACCTACATAAATGTCGGTAGACAATGCGAGCCAACGAGGAGATGAAGATGGAAACTTAGCTCACCGCAAGAATAAGGCAAGACATTATCGCAGGATCACGGCCCGGACATGTTGGGGACATCAAAGCGTGGATTCCTATATGTGAGGCATGGGTATTTGTCAAGCTAGACTCCTCATAATCTTTGAACCAACATCGATTCATATTCATAGCCTTTGATTACCTTACGGAGGGTAAAGGTCGCTTCACATGTCAAAATTACAAAATCGCGATCGTCGACTTCAACTTCAAATTCAAATTCGAAAAAAACACAAAAAAACACACAAAAAAAAGGAGGAAAAAAAAAAGAAGAAAAAGAAAAAGAGAGTGGTGATAAAGGATACCAGAAAGGAACGTGTTTAACGTGATAACACGAATTTATAGTCTGCATTCAAAGGTCGGACACCACATCAAGGCAAAGACAAGAGAGCCAAAAACCATCCAAATTCTTTTCGAGGACAAGCGATATTTGTAAAAGTTGGCATCGAGAAGTTACCATTTACTTTCTATGTTGGCTAAAGATCCTCACGTGGCTTACGACAAAAAGGTCCGTTCAAAAGACCTGCATTAAGAAGGATTCTTCATATCCAAAAGGACTCGGAGGAAAAGTAAGTGCCCTATGCAACAAAGAAGGCCTGGGCTTGGAAAACATAGGCACTAATCAAGATGGATGATAAGGACTTGCCTAATCCTATGAGTTGATTTGCAAAAAAAAAAAAAAAAAAAAAAAAAAAAAAAAACACACAAAAAGGAAAGAAAAAGAAGAAAAGGAGAGGCCAAGATGAAAACCCGCAAAGGGCGCCTTGAGACCAAAGGGATTTGGGTTGAAAACCCGAGAAGGGCGACTCAAATTTTGACCGAAAGTAAGGCATGCGGTAGTCTTGCCACGCTTGAGTTAACAATGAAGAAGTATGTTGCGTCTCAAGCATCGACAAAGTACTCGGATCCCCTAAACACATATTGAGCCTAAAATGGTCCTCAAGAAGTTTGAGCAGAGAAGCTCAGTGCGATATCCGGGGCACCTAGTCGCTATTTTACCCATTTTTTGTTATTTATTTCCCTTGCAAAATATCGCCAATAAATTTCCTTCCTAATTACATTTGCTATTTTTGCTTTACCTATTTGTTTCGAGCATTGCTCCTAACTAGCTTCTCTCTTATCCATAGTTATGGTCTCTTTCAGGCATTTTGCATTGAAATAATGATTAAATAACGACACTTTCACAAAAAGAGTTCCGCATATTACTCTAGGAAACTTTTGAGTAGTGCTTGGAACTCAAACAGACCATTGCTTAAAACTCCTCGAGTTTAAAGGATCGGGAATAATGATGGAGGAAAATTTCGAATCGAGGCTATCTCTTCGAATTTGGTTGAAAATAGTGATCGAACAAAATGACGAGGTATTACGTAAGTAGTATCATCTCGATGAAAAATGGCGATGTATGAATGGGCAATCATTCGCGCGAAGAATGATTTTGTATCCATCATGCGTGCACACTGGTCATGAAACTTAGGGAATGGAAGGTGTAGAACACCAAATCATTTGAATGAGTTACAAATTACGCACTCGGAGTCGTAGTGGGATGGATCGAAGATGGCATGGATCCTACACCCCGAAGTTGAAGAGAAGGGATCTCAAGATGGTATAAGCCTTGAAGTTCTATAGGTGCCGTGGAACGGATCTTAAAGTTACATTGGGGCAAGTTATTTGAGCAAAATATGATTGTTTCTTTGAGTTCTTGGCAAAGGTACTAGCAGAGTGAGATAGCGGCGTAACACGTCAATAAGAATAAGACTCGATGGACGACGAGCAGAGACAACCCTAAGCATTAAAAAGGGATAATTTCATTTTACATTCATACATCATCATTAGGGGCGTTTCGATCATCGCATCCTGATCCTTATATGTTTTTTAACAAAGAATCATTATCATGACATTCCGCATTCATGTAAATGTCCTCTATAATATCATTTAGTTAGGAGCATTCGATTTATTACGATCATTGCATCTTAATCATTGAAAAAATCATCATTCTCATGGCATTCTGCATTCACGTAAATGTTATCCATAGCACATGTAGTTAGGAACGTTTGAGTCATCCTGATCATAGCATCCGCATCATTTGCATAAGCATAAGCACATAAAACTAAGTTTACAGGATATGTCCCCAGAGGACGGTGTAGAAACATTGGTGAAGATCATCCTATTACCACTAACCAGTAGTGGAATAGGTTGAAGATTGTTCTATTGCCACTAACCAGTAGTGGAATAGGTTGAAGATTGTCCTATTGCCACTAACCAGTAGTGGAATAGGTTGAAGATTGTTCTATTACCACTAACCAGTAATGGAATAGGTTGAAGATTGTTCTATTGCCACTAACCAGTAGTGGAATAGGTTGAAGATTGTCCTATTGCCACTAACCAGTAGTGGAATAGGTTGAAGATTGTTCTATTGCCACTAACCAGTAGTGGAATGGGTTGAAGATTGTCCTATTGCCACCAACCAAAGAGTGGAATAGGTTGAAGATTGTTCTATTACCACTAACCAGTAGTGGAATAGGTTGAAGATGGTCCTATTGCCACTAACCAAAGAGTGGAATAGGTTGAAGATTGTTCTATTACCACTAACCAAGAGTGGAATAGGTTGAAGATTGTTCTATTGCCACTAACCAAAGAGTGGAATAGGTTGAAGATTGTTCTATTGCCACTAACCAGTAGTGGAATAGGTTGAACATTTTCCTATTGCCACTAACCAGTAGTGGAATAGTTTGAAGATTATCCTATTGCCACTGACCAGCAGTGGAATAGGTCAAATTTGTAGATCTTGTCGCCCCAAACTTGGTGAGTGGGGCAAGATCGAAGGCAAATCTGTCTCCTAAACAAGAGGGAACATGATTTAAGCCATCATCCTATTGTCTTGGCCAAAGAAGTGGAATAAGTGAAGATTACAAACCTTACCCCCCGGAAGCAAAGTGGAGCGATTTAAAATAAACAAGTCCCATCCCCTCAAGTCGCAGCAGGAGCAAATTGAAGCTATAGGTCTCATCTCTCTGAAAAGGCGGTGGAGTGGATCAAAGAAACAAGATGCAATGGGTGAAATGAAGCTACTTGAAGAAGATAAGCACCAAAGAAGTCAAGACTCAGCAAGACCAGGCAAAATTGGACTTTTAAAGTCTTTGCTCCATTCTCGTTACACGACAACGAGCAAAGAGGGGCAAATTGCACAACCCCAATTTTGCCCGGCCACAAGCCCATTTTGCCCACCCCAATTACAAACCCAAGTACCCAAATCACCAAGCCCAAACACCAACCTAGCCCAATTTCCAAACCCAAAACAGAAAATCAAAAAAAAAAAAAAAAAAAACCCTAGCCACTTGCTCGCTCGACGCCGCACTCGCCCACTCTGTTGCCACTTGCTCGACTGGTCCGACTCGCTCCACCGCCCATCACCCAACCGCCTCACTTGCTCCCCATACCCTACAAAACAAGACAAAACAAACAAAGAAAAAGCAGAGGAGAATAACAAAAATTAAAAATATATATTTTGTATTTTCGGCTATATAAGGCCGCTATTGAACTGTAAGTCGGGGTCCCTTTTTTACGCATTATCAGAAATCGAAAGCAAAAAACAATAGAAGGTTGAAGTTTAATCCTTTCGTTTTCATTTTTATACCGTTACTTTTGTTTTTTCTTTACTTTTTACACTGATTTCTTTGAAATATTTGTAAATAATAACTAAAAAGAAGGAAGACATACCTAAATCGGGGCCCCTCCATCGCTGGAACCCCCTTTCCTTTGGTCTTAGAAATCGGGCTAAAGGAGAGGAGGGGCTTGTGGCTCTGGCCTCCTAGCGAACTTCAAACAGGGCCCAAGGGTTCATCTCCACGCGTCGTCGTCCACCGGACTGGTGGTGGTGCGTCGATTGGCCAGAGAAACCCCAATCGTCGGGCTAAAAAAACAAAAGGGAGAGGAAGAGTTGAGAGAAAAAAGGGAATCGTTGGCTCTTTGTTTTTTTAAAAGAATTTTAGGGTTAAAATCGACTTTGGGGTTTCTTTTACATCAAACAAAACGGCGCCGCTTGGTTCAGGGAGATCGCGCATATCCTTCAAGGGGATATTTACGCAAATGGCCCTCCCTTCAATGACTTCGTTCAATTGGGCCCCCTTTTCATTTTTTTCTTGCTTTTAAATTCGACCCAAAAATTTCTTTCTGTCCCGATTTAGTCCTGCATCGAAACGCTGCGCATCAGGGTGGGTTATTTACCCATTTGATCCCCGTGAGCTATTGCGCGCGATGTTGTAGTCCCTGTTCGCCTTTTCTTTGATTTATTGCAATTTTAATCCCCTGGCCTTCATTCTGATTTCAATATAATCTTGGATTTGCTTAATAAATTCATTTATTCATTTGTTTTCCTTATAAATTACATTATTATTATTATTATTATTATTATATTTTTGCTATCATTTATTTATTATTGCTATCTATTATTATTATGTTTACTACTATTATTTTTTATCATTTTTGTTATATTACTATTATTATTATTATTATTATTATTCTTATTCTTTCTAACCTTATTATTATTCTTGTTATTATATTATCATCACTATTATTATTTTATTTTCATTATTATTGCTATTACTATTATTTGATATTCTCATTATTCTCATTATTATTATTAGTATTTTATCTATATTTATTTTCTTAGTTTAATATTATTATTTATTTAATTTTTGTTCATATCTATGCTTATATTATTATTATGTATATACCTCTATTTTCACTCCTATATTTGTCATGTCTTATATATTTCTACTTATATCCAGATATCAATATTACTCTCATTATCGTTATTATAATTATTATTTTTCTTTTCTTTTCTTCTCATAAAACTTTCGTTTTGTTATTTATTCTTCTATTATTTTCTTACTTTCATCTTTCATTATCTTCATTTTTGACTCGTTCATTTTATTCTATTTCGTTTTCGTTATTTACGTTATCATTCGTACTAACACATTCATTCCCATTTTTGCTACGCATATCCGTATTATGATCTGTTTTTACATTCCATCATAAACTTGCATTACATCAATTTTCGCCCGACACAAAACAGATTCTTTCACAAAGGTAATATTCCGTATTTAGAAATTCGAGAGGTCGTGCCCTAAAGTATTGGGTTTCGATCCTTCTCGTTTGACCTAAATAACCGAATATCCTTTTAAAACAAATACATTCTTAAACCAAAAGCTTATTCTCGAGAACTCGAGATGTCGTGGTCCTAATGCATTGGATGTGATGTTTTGTTATTCCGAGATAATATTTTCTAAAACCAAGGCAATGTTCTCAGTATTTAGAAGCTCGAGAAAACGTGCCCTAAAGTATTGGGTTTCCATTTCTCGTCCATTCTAAATAACAAAATATCCTTTCAATTAAATCCATAAGTTTTGAATAAAAGGCAAGTTCAACTTTAAAGGTCGAAATGTGGCGTCCTAAAGTATTGGATGTAACACTTCACCTTAAAACGAGACGGCCCTTGGCATACACTTCCAATTCATCCAAATTTATTCTTCAACAACAAGAGGGATCGTATTTTGAATTCTTAAGTTTTCAACTTTCGACATTAAGGCATAGATGATCAATTAGGTACCAATTTTGGGCGATCGAGGGTGCTAACCCTTCCTAAATCACGTAACCGACTCCCGAATCCATTTTCTGATTTTCGAAGACCAAAATTGTGTTTTTGATAAATTAATCTGATTATTAAAAACAAACACTTTTTAAGGTGACCCGATCACACCTCATCAAAAAAGGATCGGTGGCGACTCCCGTTTTTTTTTTTTACATTCGTTTGCAAAACCACGAGTCGACCGCGTCGTTTACTGTTGTATCAAAAATGGTTACGACAAACTCAAACCAATAGCATCAAAATAGCCAATCAAAGCATCACGAATATTTAACATATCAAGAGTGTAAATATCAATTTGCTTACAGACCAGGTGTGGACGTTGTCGGATGTCGTCGTATCTTGCGCGATGCTTCGAGGTCAAAAAGTTTAGAAACCCTCGTAGTCGTCCTTCGATGGGAATAGTGTTTGCACGGCCTCGTGTATTACGTTGACCGTCTCGTGATGGCCGAACATTTTCGTTGGGCAAGTCGGGTGGTGGACTTGAATTTCCAGCAGCGTCAGTACTGCTGTGTGGAGGTGTCGTTGGCTCATGTGGAGGTGGTCAACGGGCTCGAGTGGTAGACGATCGTGTTCGACACTAAGAAACACACTCGTTTCTAGTCGAGAGACCTTCGACATAGTCGTTAGAAGTCCCAACCTCATTCGAGTGACTTGCATAATATGTTATTAAAGGTAAAATAGGTTGTGGGTTAGGAATCGACCTTTTGGGAGTAGCGAGGCTACTGTTCAAATGTTCTGTTTTGACCGAAGTTGGGCTTCATTAGCAATGATTCCTAATATGCGCGGTTGTTCATCTCGTAGGTGGTGGAGAAGGTTCTGAGTCGTCATCGTCTAAATCTACGACTGGAGGTGCTGAGAATCAGTATCATCTGCGATTGAGCGAGGCCAGAATATTTTATGCCGTTTGGTTCTAAGTTCGAACCATGGTTTTCGTATGGGCAAAGAACAAACGGCTCTGGTTGCTCACGGCGACGGACAGTGGATGGCGGCGGCAGCATGGTTTGGGTCAATTTTTGAAGGGTGGTGGTGGGGGTTTCAGGTATTGCGCCAGTTCAGGTGGTAGGAGGGCTGGTTTGGGGGTTTGGTGATTATGGAGGAAAAAATTAGAAGAGGTAAGGAAGGAGCGACGATGCGATAATGTAGATCGGCGATAGGAGAAACAGCGAGGCTGCGACAACGTGGTGGCATCTAAGTTCGACTACGGTGAATGGAGAGAGGGGAAGAACGATGGTGCTTCGCGAAATAGCGTTCGGTGCCGATAGAAGCGTCAAGACAATGGCGACTCGCGAGGTCCGTGCTCGACGGTGATGGTGGACGACGATGGTGGCGACGATACTCGACGATGGCGGTGAGGTGAAGTGACGGTTTGGGCCGTTTGGGCCTCTTGTCCAATTCTTTTTTTTTCTTTGGGTCAACTAGGCCGTTTGGGCTAGCTAGGCCGTTCGGCCCAATTTTCTTCCTTTTCATTATTTTT
Source organism: Gossypium sturtianum (assembly GCA_025698515.1). Taxonomy (NCBI): domain Eukaryota; kingdom Viridiplantae; phylum Streptophyta; class Magnoliopsida; order Malvales; family Malvaceae; genus Gossypium; species Gossypium sturtianum. The sequence continues at coordinate 112,183,360 of CM046953.1, forward strand.
GGGCCATGTTGGTCTAGTTGGTGTTTTGGGTATTGGGGGTTTTTTGTGTGGGTCATTTGGATTAGTATTTGGGTATGGATGGGTAGGTTAAGTGGATTTGGGTTTTGGTATTATTATTTGGGTTAAGGGTGTTGAGTTTTGTTTGTAGGTAAATAATTGTCAGCATTTAACATGTCGTGCCCACGCCACCATCATTATTCGATTTTTAGAAAATTCACAACCTCCATTCTGTTTCTAAAAACATCAAATTAATTGGATTAAATAAAAATTTATTTATTTATTTACAACCTAAATCTTCAACTCAAAATTAAATAAATGTAAATAAATTTGGGTTGCCTCCCAAAAACGCTTTTATTTAACATCGTTAGCTCGACGACCCGAAAATTTATGCAACCGACTCTTCGAGGACTAATTCCTCAACCATATGGACTTGAAAATTTTCGTACAAAGGCTTTAATCGTTGTCCATTGACCTTGAAATTTTTTCTGGATTATTCGCTTTTAACCTCGACTGAACCATGTGGAAATACATGAGTAACAACAAAAGGCCCTAACCACTTAGTTCGAAGCTTACCTGCAAAGATTCTTAGTGTAGGGTCATAAAGTAATACTTTCTACCCTACCACAAATTGTTTACGGGTTATCTTTTGATCATGGTATGCCTTGATCTTATCCTTATAAATTTGGGCACTTTCATACGCTTTTCGTCGAGTTTCCTCAAGTTCCTAAATATGTAACTTACGATACTTACTTGCAGCTTCTATCTCCATATTGCATTGATTGACCACCCAAAATGCTTTATGTTCTAGTTCGACAGGAAGATGACACGGTTTATAAAAAATTAATCTATAAGGAGACATACCTATAGGTCCTTTATAAGCTGTACGGTATGCCCACAGTGCATCATTTAGTCGCAAACTCCAATCTTTCCTATTCGGCTTAATAATTTTCTCCAAAATCAACTTAATTTCTTGATTCGACACTTTCGCTTGACCGTTTGATTGAATGTGATAAGCCGTAGAGACACGTTGTACTACCTCATACTTTTTCAAAAGTGTGTCGATTACCTTATTACAAAAATGCATTCCCCGATCGTTGATCAATGCTCACGGTGTGCCAAATCTGGAAAAAATATAACTCTTTAGAAAATCGACTATCGTTTTGGCATCAGCATGATGGGTGGCTTTTGCTTCCACCCACTTTGACACATAGTCAACTGCAAGTAAAATATAAACGTTACTGTATGATGAGACAAAAGGTCTCATAAAATTAATGCCCCATATATCAAATATTTCACAGACATGTACAGGAGTTAGAGGCATTTCATTTTTCTGGATCAAGTTTCCTACCCTTTGACACTTTTCGCATGTTTTACAGAACAAATATGCATCACGAAAAATATGTGGCCAATATAGTCCACATTCAAGTACTTTATACGCAGTTCGTTTAGGTCCGAAATGTCCAACACATGCGTAAGAATGACAAAAAGACAGAAGCGATTTTACCTCAGTTTCTGCAACGCAACGTTGAATTACCTGATCGGAACAGTATTTCCAAAGGTAGGGGTCGTCCCAAACATAGTATCGTGATTCACATTTGATCTTATCTTTTTCAGATCATGATAAATTAGAAGAAACTATACCTGTAGCAAGGTAATTCACCATGTCTGCGTCCCAGGGGAAAATTGTCTGAGTAGCAAGCAGACTTTCATCCGGAAAATCATCTTTAAGCGGTGTGACATCCTTCGATGGAGGTATTCGGCTCAGATGGTCAGCTACCAAATTTTTGTGTCCTTTCTTATCTTTTATTTCGAGATCGAACTCTTGCAAAATTAATATCTACCTAATAAGCCTCGGTTTTGCTTCCTTTTTCTCGATCAGATATTTAAGAGCTGCATGATTAGAGAAAACAACAATCTTAGTCCCTAATAAATATGAATGAAACTTTTCCAAAGCAAAGACTATAGTTAAAAACTCTTTTTCAGTGGTCGAGTAATTGCTTTAGGCAGCATCCAAGGTCTTAGACGCATAGGAGATAACGTGTGGTTCTTTCTCGATTCTTTGCCCAAGGACTGCTCCTACGCTATGGTCACTTGCATCGCACATTATTTCGAAAGGATAGTTCCAATTTGGTGGCTGAACAATGGGTTCCGAAATAAGCTTATGTTTGAGCCTGTCAAACGTATCCCTACATGATTGCTCAAACTCGAACTCCTTGTCCTTTTGTAAGAGATTACAAAGCGGTTACGCAATTTTTGAAAAGTCTTTAATGAACCGTCTGTAGAAACCTGCATGACCAAGGAAAGAACGAATCTCCCTCACAGTTGTGGGGTATGGAAGTGAGTTAATAATGTCAATTTTTCCTTTATCAACAGAAATTCCCTCAGCAGAAATGATATGACCTAGAACTAATCCTTTATCCACCATAAAATGACATTTCTCATAATTTAAAACAAGGTTAAATTCTAGGCACATTTCTAGAATTTTTGCAAGATTTGAAAAACACACCTTAAAAGACTCACCATACACAATAAAGTCGTCCATAATACCTCAATTATTTTCTCGATGTAGTCAAAAAATATACTTACCATATACCTTTGAAATGTGGTTGGTGCATTGCAAAGTCTGAACGACATCCGTCTGTAAGCGAACATGCCAAATGGACACGTAAGTGTCGCCTTCTCTCGATCCTCCGATGCTACTGGAATCTGGAAAAAACCTGAGTAACCATCAAGACAACAATAATGAGGTTTCCCAACTAAACGTTCTAACATCTTGTCAATAAAAAGAAGTAGAAAGTGATCTTTTCGAGTTAATGAATTCAACTTCCTGTAATCAATGTAGACTCTCCACCCGTTTTGGACCCGAGTTGGAACCATCTCACCTGCCGAATTCTCAATTACGGTCACGCCAATTTTTTTCGGTACTACATGGACTGGGCTGACCCAATTACTGTCAGAAATGGGATAGATCATCCCAGCATCAAGTAACTTTTGAACTTCTTTCCTTACCACTTCCATCTTGGGCGGATTGAGATGCCTTTGAGCCTCTCTTTTGGGAATAGCATTCTCTTCAACTTGAATTTTGTGCGTGCACGTCGAGGGACTCAAACCCTTAATATCAGCTATCATCCATCCAATTACCTCTTTATAATCTCTAAAAACTCGTACCAAGTTTTCCTCTTCTACCTTCGAGAGTTTACTCGAGATTATTACCGGTAAGGTATTTCCTTTGCCGAGAAAAAGCGTACTTCAAATGCTCCAGAAGTGGTTTGAGTTCCAACTCTAGAGCCTGCAAAATAGATGGTAAAAGCTTAGTTTGTAAATGGGACAATTCAAAAAAATTTACCTGGATTTTTCCGTAATTACGGTGCCTCCATATGAGCCACTGTTTGGCGAAAAAACTCTTCACAGGTTATCCACTCATCTAGTTCTTCAATGGCATCAAAGTTTAGACTTCTACAAAGAACAGTTCTTAATTTATCCTCGTCATGATATTCTAAATGTAATTCAGTTAAAGGATCGTTTATATCAATATTAGAAACATTAGAAATCATGCTAGGATGGTTCATGGCCTCATAGACATTGAATTTCACCACTTCCCCATGGAACTCCATAGTGAATATCCCACTTCATACGTCAAATTTTGTTTGTGCGGTACTCAGGAATGGTCTCCCAAAAAGTATGTCAAACGAATTGGCCGAATTGTCATCCTCCATGTTGATAATATAGAAGTCTGCAAGAAATATTAGGTCGTTTACCTTAACAAGAATGTCCTCCAGCACTCCCTCTGGATGTACTACAGATCTATCTACAAGCTGAATAATTACACCAGTTTCCTTCAAAGGACCCGCATTAAGTAGTTTATAAATTGACAAAGGCATAACATTAATTGATGCGCCTAAGTCACACATTATTTTTTTAATACCGACACTACCTATTTTACAATATATGAAAAAATACATTGGTCATTACATTTTTGTGGTATTTTCCTTTGTTACGGCAGAGACATTTTCTCCAACACTTACCTTTTCATTGCCCAGGAGCTTCCTCTTAATCGTGCATAATTCTTTTAAGAATTTTTCATTGCCCCGGCAACGGTGCCAAATTTTGATGGGCGTCGAAACCACCAAAAATAATTCCTACAAAATAACTCTAAATAGTAGTGAAGAGTGGTAGTAGGGTCAAGTCCACAGGGATTGGTATTATAATCAACTTTTGCGTTTAACTTGTGATCAGAATTTTTGTCGTGTCGATAGTCGTGGCAATAGTCGTACCCACGACTCCAAACAGACATGCTAAAAAAATAAACAAATAAATCAATGGAGTTTGAAATGTTTAGAAATTAAAAAAATGAAACAACATAAATAAACAATTAAATAAATTGGAAATAAAATTAAATTGGGAAATAAATTCGAATTTTGTAAACAGTGATTATAAGTCTTAGCCCTAGACTCGGTGGATTCCAGATTTAGAATCGATTATTGAACATAAATTTTCTCCTCCAAACAATAAGATGGTTATAGCAGTTAAGAACGTCCTAACCAGCAATTCTTCCTCTCATAACTTGTCCTGGTACGACCTGCAAACCAACCTTTACTGGTTATCTAACCGAGATACACGAGTTCCCGATTCAAGATTTCGGCAGCCTTGCGCTTTGAAGAATCCAACTCGAATTAACAGCCTCAACCACGTGGGTCGTTTAAACCCGATCACTTCTCTATTGATTTGTTCTCAGATATCTGAATACAGTAGGGCCGACTTGTTTCCCCAACTGTCTGCAAACACGACTCCAACCCAACATGTACTTTTTGACTTGAAATTGAGTTAACTTTAAGGAATTAGTTGTCAATCCCGATACTTAAGAAAAATGTGAATACCGATTGGAAGGATTTTTTATACGGATACGTATCTCACGATTCTTGCCCGGAAAGAATACCAGCCTAAAGCTAAGTTAGAATTTAGTGAAGCATGAATTTAATCATGCTTTGGTTGGCTATGGAGTGGATTTGAGTGAAAATGGTGGAAGTTTGGAAGGGAATGGAGTTGGAAAGCAATTAAACAGATTTTTGCAAAAACAAGGAAAGGGAAATGGGGTAGCAGTGAGCTACTGATGCATGAAATTGGAAAGAAAGGAATAATTATTCTTTAATTCCAAGTGAAAATCATGTGTAAAACATAATGTTTCTTTTCCAAGCCACCTTAAAGCCCTATTTACATACATAACATTTACTAAATTTGGCCTTAACCACTCAACACATAATTAAATTTTAAAAAAAATATATTTTTTTCTAATTTTGGCTTTTACAAAGTCAAAAGAATCTGATTAGTCCTTGGCTATTTTCATATTTTTTTATTCGGCCTCACTTTATTGACTGTGTTGCAAATTGGTCTTTTTCTGCTTGTTTTTAACTCATAGCATCCCAATTGCATCCCTAACAAGATTAAAACATAAAATCACTGATTTAGCAGGGATCAATTCAAAAATGAACCGAATTAAACACAAAAATTCATGCAAATTAACATGTTACCAGGCGTCGACAGGCCACATTTTTGGCTTTCGCCAAACCTTGTTTTCTCGCGTTTTCGTTACACACCTAGTTCGATTTCATCGAGAATGCAATCACAGGACTCCCGAAACCTAAATATGCCAAATAAAATGATTAATTACAACAATTAGGCATGAGATGGCCAAGAATCAAACTCAGTATAACACCAACACTCCTCCATACTCTTACCGGTTAAGAAACCGTAGTCACACGAAACTATGATGTTGAAGGAGCGCCCAATGTCTCACAACCTTCACCTAAACGCAGAACCAATTAATAACGACTACAAATTAATCAACACCACTAGCATCCCATAATTCCAAAATTAAACGAATAAAGAACCATTACCTTACCTATGACGCACGAAATTGAAGAAGCCAAAAAGTAACCACACAATTTCCAGAAGTCAAATAGCAATAGAGTAGCAAAAGAATAATTAAAATAAAAACAATTTACCCAATCCCCAAATTGGCAGTGGCACAAGAAGTGAGAAGGATAGAAAGAAAGAAAATAATAATGAAATCAAGATAAAAAGAAAATGTTAACATGGGTTGAGGGAAAGAGTTTTGTTTCTTTTGTTTCTTCTTTTCTTTTTTGAAATAAATTAAAACTTAAAATTTTAAACCTACACAACTACCCACCTCCTATCCCTATAATCAAGCAATAGATATCCCCCCACTCCCAGAGTTAAACTTTAACTCAAATTTTACTAAACAACACAACCAAAAATTACTTACCAACAAAAACTCTCTCTAAGACTCGAACACACGACCCACTCTTCACACACCAATGCCTTAACCACTAAAGCAAGTATTTAACTATGAATAATTTTATCAGAACAAGAATTAAATCTTTGGGGCGTTACAATGACTACATAAAATCTCAACAAATTCAAACATGTGGCATGAACATATGGCTTTCTTTTAGATTTTGTGAAAGCTACTTCATTTGCTGAACCTTCTTTCCCAAAAGGCATTACTCTATATATCTTTTCACCCCATTTTCATTAAATTTGACTATCTTTAAACTTTGACTAGAAAAAAAGTTCTCTCTGAAATTTTAGAAACACTTTTCTAGTGTAAGTGTTTGCAACTATAGCCTCAACATTGTAACATGTCTTCAAAATTGCTTTAGAGTTCATTGTTTTCACATCCTTTTATTTCTATTTAACATGTCGTGCATTTAAAGCTTGTTCATACTAATTAATGAAATCACTTACTCATGTGCTAGTACGAACAAAATCTTTAAAAAAGTATTCATACTCTCACTCCGTTGTGTTGTTGAGATTCCGGCACAAAACACTTTTCTCAAATATGCAAGCACTCACTTTTCATGACTATATATAAAACTTCCAACCAATTTTTTTCTGCCAAGCCATACTTACAAATAATCTCATTCCATTCTAGCTCAAACTCTTCAATTGTAACTGTATCATGAATACAATGGTGAAGCTCGTCATGAAAAAAAGAATATTTATTATATATGTGTGCTAAATGTTCTGGAAGTTTTTTTAAAATATGCCAGATGCATGATTTATAAGTAGCATTTGGTAATACCTGTGAAATTGCCTTATCCATAAATTTGTCATCATCGGTGATAATTGAAGTTGGTGCATGACCGAGCATTACCGGTTAGCAACCATATATAATATTCTGCAGTTTCATTAACTAATAAAGCACATCCAAACATTATCGATTGATGATGATGGTTGACACCAATGAATCGTACAAAAGACATACTATACCGATTTGTAATATATGTAGCATCAAAAGTTACAACATCTCCAAAATATTTGTATGCCATTCTCGATCTCCCATCAGCCCAAAAATAATTTCCCATGTGACCACTTTCATCAACTTGAATTGCATAAATGAAACCAAGATCTTTTATTTGACGTTCTTTGAAGTACTTGTACAACTTCTGTGCATCCCTTTTTCAAGAAGTGTAACGCCCCAAAACTCCTATATTTATTTCTGTTAAAATATGACACAACTGTGTATTTGCTTCAATGGTTAAGTGTTCTAGGTGTGTGTGTGAGGTCCCAAGTTCAAGCCTTACTTTTGACAAATTTTGATTGTTTTTGGAATTAAGCCCTATCTCTGTTCAATGGGCTTATATTTAGTTATTTGTAAAACCATATCAGAATAGGTCTGTTGGTCTGGTGGTTAAGATGTGTGTTGGTGTGTTGGGGGTCTAGAGTTCGAATCACTGCGCAGGCGTGGGAGTTTATTTTTGCTCGTTTGATCGAGAGAGTTTCGGTCAAACAAAAATTCTGAGTAGTGGCTTGAGTGGAGAGATTTGAGGGATATGGGGAGTTGGGAATTATCCTGATTAATTTTTTTTTTTCAAAATTTTAGCTTCCCTTTCCCAAAATTCTGACGTTAGTCTTTTGTTATCTGCCTCTCTGCCGTTTTTCTTGTTTCCAATCTCCCTTTCGATTTTATTTGCATTCTATCGACCATCACGCCTGGGTTCTTGTTGTTTTTGCTTTCGCCATTCGATCTTGGTAAGTGGAGGTTTGATATCAAGTAACTTGTGTTTTTCAAAAATGTTGATTGGGGTCCTTTGGTTGTCTTGGGCAGCAGCGTATCAGGAAGATCGTGTTTCTTCTCCTGTGGAATCATAGTCAGTCTGTCTGAGAGTTATGGTAAGCGAAAAGAGTTTATTTGAATTATGGTTGGGTTCAAATTCTTGGTTTAATCGTGTTTTTAAGTCTGATTCTGAGCTTTGGTATTCCGATTATAGGTTCTGGTGGTCTCGGGATTGTTTTTGTAGCGAATCGATACCAGGTGTGTACCCAAAAACACAGAAAATAGGGTTTTAACGAAAGCTAAAAACCTCACTGTCAATGCCACACGGGCATGTGGATGCACGTGTGGTAGGCCGTGTGCCCTAACACGGACGTGTGATCGACGAGGCCAGGCCGTGCGCACAAGACACGGCCGTGTGATGGCTAGGTAGGCCGTGTGCAACACACGGGCTAGACTGATTTGGGCCGTGTGGGCCACACGGGCGTGTGGGCCCACATGGGTAATCCACATTGGCATATGTGAATTTGGGCCAGGCCGTGTGATCCACACGGGCTAAGGCCAACCTGGGCGTGTGGGCCCATTTAACCGAAATGTGTTCTAAGGTTGTACGGGTCGCCCAAGTTGACTATGAACCTACTGTAGGGTCGGTAAGCACTACTTGGACCCCTATATGCGTAAATTGAATACATGATGTATGTACTGAGCATGGTGCTTTTATGCATGTATATTGAACTGTATGTGAACTGTTAATCATGTAATAGCATGTTATTTATTGTATGTTTGCATTGCATTGGGGTGGGATGATGATATATGGGGGAAGTGTACTGAAAGGTTCTTAACCCTAATATCTGGCAGCTCAGCTGCAAATCTACTGATAATGTGCCGCATTTGGTACTACTTGGAGTGTAGGGATTGGTGGGTGTTTTAAACCCCACATAGAGTGTAGAGATGGACAGAGATGGTGTGTAGAGGCTGGTTGGGTAGGATTCTGTTACTGATAAATGCATATCTGATACTGTTACTTTGACGAGCTTAGGCCTTAATGCATATCTATTACTGAAACTGAAACGGGCTAAGGCCCGAATTGCTACTGAAACTGAAATGGGCTTAGGCCCAGACTGTGTTTGACTGTTTGTTGTGATTGACTGTATGCATGTGATTTGTGGGGATTACACACTATGTTTACGGAAACTCACCCTTTTTCTGTCTTATCTGTACAGGTAATCCCCACACTTAGACGGATCGGTACAGTGGAGGACTCAGCAGTGACCACAGTTAATAAAACTTTCAGTTTAATTTCTGGTTATATTTTTATTATTGGGTAAATTTTTGATGTAATTTGGGACTTTCCTTGAACTTTTACTTTATTGAGGTTTTCATGGATTTAATAACTGCACAAACTCAACGAACAAACGGTTTTCTTTAAAACAAAGGGGTTTTCCTAAAATGGACGGATTTACTTAATTAACTCAGTTTTTCAGAAAATAAATGATTTTCTAAAGCTTCCGCAACGAGTTATGTTTTTAAAACAATCGATTAAATAAGTAAGCGATTTTGGAAACAACAAGAGATAAATAGAAGCTAATAAATGGTAAAGGTTTTAACATGGGAAATTCGTTTTCAAATTCCATTCCATGTGACATCGCTAGATTCAGCCATAACGTCTAGGCCGGGTATGGGGTGTTACAAGAAGCTTCTCTCTTTTATTTCCTAAATAATTTTGGATATCAATCGACGTACAACTAATATTGTAATGACCACCAGATCCTTGACTTAAAATTGATATAATTTTTCGAGTTGGTACACCAGCTTCATTCATTGTATTGATCAAATTCTTTTGGCTTGTTATTTTTTGATGCCCACGAAGAAAACTTGTACTTCTGGGTGTAAGAAGTTCGTGATTGTGTTTATCTACAAACTTACTTTCAATCCATTTGCCTTCAACTTTCTTCAAACCCATCATTGCTTTGCAACAAATTCTTGTTTCTACACGTTCCACACATTGTGTCACATCCTAAAAATCGGGTTAGTAGAAATTAGGTTAATGAACCGAAAGTGGTCACGACCGAATTTTTATTTAGATAATATTTTACTCATTTGATAATAAATAAATTTCAATTATAGTGATTGAGTAGTGGTGGAACTGTCCTTGATGATCTGAGTTCAAATCCCTTCCCTCTCATTAATTTCTTTTTGGTGCAAATTTGTTTTAAACCGTTAGCAAAGATCATCCCATGTTTTAATTATTTTCTTGTTAAAATGATCACAACGAAATGAAATGGACTAGTGGTTCAGAGTTTAAAAAGTTTCCTAATGATTCTAGGTTCAAGTCTCCTCGCTTAAAGCTCTTGCCGTCCAACTTAGCTTGCCATAAGAGGGAAAGATTCTTTCCTTTTCTTTTGGTCAACATATCATAATTGTGGAGACCATGATCCCCTTTTCACTCCTTTATCCCCCTAACTTGCAAATTTCTCCATTTTTGCCTTATGAATGGTTTATTAAACCTAGACAAGGTTGGCCACACTTTTTCCATCCATCCTTTCACTCTCCTCCCTTCATTGCCGCACCACCATTTTTTACTCTCCATTTCCTCTCTTTTCTCTCTTTTGTTTATCTCTCAACCTCCTCTTTTCGTTTTTCTTTTCTTCTTTTTTTCCTCCACCATTCCTAGTTTTGCTCGTATGCGGCACACGCCCGTGTGGTTCAAAAACCACCCCAAATCTTGTTGCATATCATGAAAATTAACCACAAAATAACCCCTATTTATGAGTTTTGGAGAAACACACCAGAAATGTACTTCCAAAGCACTAAGAGTCGATCAAAGTACCTCCACAAAACCAATCTGAAACTTGATTACGAAAAACACACAAAACCTATGAGGAAATCAATTATGACAAAATAAAAACAACTAAGAAAAACACCGATCAATACCCAAAACAACACACTTACACTTCTCCTACTTGAATCCTAATTGAACAAAGATGCGACAAGGCATGCAAACCTCCAAAGAGACGAAAATCGGCAACGATATTAAACAACGAAAGTGACACAAAATTACTAGAACTAAGAGTATCCTATTCGACAAAACAAAGGTAAAGAACCCAAGAACAAAGGTGAATTTGAAAAGAAAAATAATGACAAAAAGAATGCAGTAGCAAAAGAATAGTCCAAATCTGAAATTGAGGAAAAAAACAAAATATGGAAGAGGGAGACATAAGGAGAAGTAGGAAACGTGAGAGGGATTTTTGGGATTTCTTTTTCAAAAGTTAAAATAAAGTAAATAATATAAAATTTAACAAAAATCCCATCAGATTTTTCAGAGTTAAAGCCTAAAAATCAACCTCCTCCAAGCTTACACAAGGATTTGAACATAAGACCTAGGGGTAAACTAACACCTTACCATTGAACCAACATGCTCATTTTACTTCTAAAACTCAAAAAATAACTTAAAAGTCCATCCGAACCACTGACCCAACTAGTAGACCTTAATTCTTCTAACCCCAATTTCGGGGGTGTGACAGTATCGATATATTTTTAATGGATATCAATAATTATTTCATTGTTTGAAAATCATGAAAAACATAATGCAAAAGTGGTATTGATATAAAATGATGATATCGATAAAATTCAATAAGTAACGACACTTATTACTTTTATTCAATTTTTGATTCAAGACAGGAAGCAACTTTGGTATCGATAAAAAAATATGGTATCGATAAAAATCATATGGGTATCAATACTTTTTTGAAAATATCGATACTTTCTGTAGGGAGCAATTTTTTAATTGATTTAAAATTGTTTCAATCGATTTCAAGAGTTTAAAACGGTTTTTGAACTTTGTCCAAAATTTTCTAAGTGTTCAAAACATTTCCTAAGATGTTTGGAAGCCTTGAAATGATTTTTATGCTTTGAACTTAATAATTTCTTTGTTCAAAAATAAATTTTATTTAAAAACATTTTTGTTTGTTATATCAAAACAATTTATTAAATAAATCTAGTTTAGCAAAATCAAATCCGAACAATCATGAAATTCAACAATTTACCAACACAAATTTATTATTTAATCTAACAGAACAAGAAAAGAAACACATATTAAATATGTTTTAGGCAAATATATTATTTAATTATAGAACCTACTATAGAGACATAAACAAGTCAATCAATATTCATTTTCATGAACAAATAAGATGCAAAAAAATAAGTAATCCATGGAATTAAAACTAAAAAAAAAAAATCTCAAATATTTCAAACATATATCAAGTTAATTTAATATTTAAACATGCTATTGTTGAGAAAAAGTGTAAAGATAGAGATCTAATTAAGTTGATAATATTGATGATTTTATCAAGAAGTAAGCAAATTAAACTCTAATAGTAGACTTTAAATCCAATCAAAATTTATTAATAGCAAACTTTGAGAGTGGATCTTATTTCTTGAATTCATATTGATAAAAGTTTGAAATCTTTTACCATCCTTAAGAACAAAATATAAAATAAGTTAATCAAAACAATGATAACATATAATGAAAGAAGAATGAAAAAAAAAATCAAATATGAAACATTAAATAAAAGAAACTTTCTGTAAAAACTTTGCATCTTACTCGTCAAAGATCTTGGAAATCATGGAAGATAAATTTGATTGTTGATAAAGAGAACTATCACTTTGAGCAAGGTCGTGCTGATAACGTGTTATAAAATAAATAACAAAGAGAATAAAGAGCAAAATAAGTAGAAGAAGCAAGAGGACTCTGAATTTTACTAATCAATCGAGATGTCTACAATGCTTCACCAAAGTTATATTTATAGACACAAAAAGTATAAATAATATAAAACTCTACTTCTAATGAGTATTAGGTTCCTAATGTATATTAAACTTATTTTAATCTTGATGAATATTCACTTAATAATAAAATATTCATAACAATTTATTATAATTACCAAATTTTGAAATAATAATAATATGTAAACTTTTATATTAAAGTTATTCAAACTCTCTCTAATTACTATGTGTGAAATTTATATTATTATATAGATATATATAATTTCTAAAATTTTAATTGCGATAGCTAGAAGTTAAAATATTTAAATATTGAGATCAATAAAAGAGTAATCATTAATAAGAGTTAGAAAACATTAAAAATGAAAACAAAAAACCTAATTAATCAAGAATTAGTAAAAAGTTTAATTCACCCTTATTTACTGGGTAAATATCCCATATATACCTAAAAATTTAATTATTTACGGAAATGGGCCAGTTTGAAGAATATTTACGGAAAAGGGCGTTTTCCCCAAAAAGCGCGCCCACGTCGGTAGCGTTTTTGGGGAAATAGCAGCAAGCAGCGCTACCGAGGACGCGCTTTGTGCCACCTCAAACAAAGCGCGCCCGCGTAAGCGCTTTTTGGGAAGCAGCAGCAAAGCGCCCTCGTCGGGCGGCGCTTTGTCAACGACTTACCAGAAAACGCTACCGACGTGGACGCCGCTTTTTGCCCTCCCTTTCCGTCCACTTACGGTATGAAAAATTAATTGAATTTTTGGGCTAGGGAAAAATTAATTGAATTTTTGTAACAAAGAGTCTCGGCAAAATTAATTTGAGGAGACGTTTACAACAAACGATACAAAAACGCTTCCGGCCGAGGTGCATCGTCGCGAGAGTCTTCAAAAGAGCTCCCACGTGGGCGCTCTTTTACTACGATGAGTCTCCGGCAAAATTAATTTGAGGAGACGTTTCAACAAGCAAAGGCCAAAAACGCTTCCAACAGGTGCTGCGTCGGCGCCAGAGTACCAAAAGAGCTCCCACGTGGACGCTCTTTTGCTACAGTAGTCTCCGGCTAAATTAATTTGAGGAGACGTTTTCGAACAAACAGTGGCCAAAAATGCTTCCATCGGTGCACTTTGTCAGGAGTATCTTGAAAAGAGCTCCCACGTGGACGCTTTTTGCTACTGATGAGTCTTCGGCAAAATTAATTTGAGGAGACGTTTCAACAAACGATGGCCAAAAACGCTTCCGAGTAGGGTGCCTTTGTCGCGCAGGAGTACCCAAAAGAGCTCCCACGTGGGACGCTCTTTTGCTCTGATAGTCTCCGCAAAATTAATTTGAGAGACATTTCGAACAAACGGTGTACAAAAACGCCAAACAGGTGCACTGTCGCAGGAGTACCGAAAGAGCTCCCACATGGACGCTCTTTTGCTACTCTGAGAGTCTCCGGTAAAATTAATTTGAGGCGACGCTTCAACAAATAGTGGCCAAAAACGCTCAAAGCAGGTGCACTGTCGCCAGAGTATCAAAAGAGCTCCCACGTGGGACGCTCTTTTGCTCTGATGAGTCTCCGGCAAAATTAGGCTATAAATCGGCCAAATTTCATTCTCAAAGTTGCATAAGGGAAATTGAGGCAAAAGAAAAAAAAGCGAAAATGAGTGAACGTATTAATCTTTGTTATTTACTACGATGGTGAAGTTCGTGACACCAAAAATGGTGTTGTTTTTCTTATCGAGAGAACACAGTAGCGATCGAGTTTTAATCGTAACGTCGATTTGGTAGAACTTCGCAAAAGAATTAGGCGTAAAATATTCGAACAACGCCAATGAAAGTTCATCTATTAAGTATAGATTTTGCGCTTGGTTGATCCAGTGAGATATGACTCATTCGACATCAAAGGTCCTCGAGCTTTAAGGCAATGGTGGAGACTCATCTTGCCAGTGGATCACCCTATATCGAGGTATATGTAGAATTTTCATCTCCAAGTGATCTTTCTGCGACCTCAACATCTACTGCTATTCGAGAGGAATACACGACCCTAAGCCGACACTCTGTTAGTGGGAGGCAAAACTCAGAAGTGCCCGTGTGCGGTGGTAGTATGGAAAACATAACCCCTGCACGACACTCGGTTGGTGGATGGGACATACATATCCGTCCTTCGACGTCCGATGATAGAAATACGTATTGGGGGACGTCATCAACTTCTAGTGGTTGGCAATCCACATATGATTGGGATCTTTACGAAAGATGTTTAAGGAGGGATGATGTACTCCCGACGACATCCACCGGTGAGGGGCCCTCGTTTGTTGCAGGTTATGGAGGGTCGGACGATGAATCTGATGTGGATCCACCTCAGGAGCCAGGGCTCGACGGTGCAGAAGTTGGATTATTTTTTGAACCGGAGCCCATTCCAACTGTACCTGAAGACGTTGAGGGCAGTTCAGACAAAGAAGAAGAAGATCCGCTATTTAGGGCGTACTCGCCTCCAGCCTACATGCATAATGTCGATCTATCTCAAGATGATGCATTGGAGTTTCCTGAACTACCACACCGGACGCGTGACCGTACAAATTCTTCGTTGGATTCGGACCAATTAGAAGTTGGTAACCAGTTTTCCAACAAGAATACTTTTCTTGCTGCATTGAAACAATACAGCATCAGGAACGGGGTTAACTACAATATGGTTAAATCCAAGCTCGATAAGCACAAGGCGAAGTGTGTAGTGCAAGACGGCACATGTTCATGGAAAATCATGGCATCGTTAAGGAAAAGGACAGGGTTGTGGGAGATCAAAAAGTACAAAGGTCCACATACATGTCTTGCCGGTATAGTACCACTATGTGTTCAATGATTTCGAATAACACTAATATTATGTAATGTTGCATTATTTAACGTACTTCGTTGACAGGTGTAACACAAGATCATCCGAGGATGGATTCAGACATGTTGGCTGACTTAATAATCCCGACGGTGAAGGTCGATCCCAAGACTACGGTGCCGGCCTTAATTGGCAATATTCGTAGCCAATTGGGGTACACGCCCTCTTACAGAAAGGCTTGGATAGCCAAGCAGAAGGCGTTAGAAAAGTTGCACGGTCGGTGGGACGCTTCATATAATGAAGTGTCGCAGTGGTGTCAGGTGCTAGAGAGATATGTCCCGTGCAAAGACAAATGCACCTTGAAACGAAACCGGCAGATTACAAAGATCCCGCTCGTGGATGCGCGCAGTGTTCAAGCGTCTGTTCTGGACATTTAAGCAATGCCAAGATGCCTTTATATACTGCAAGCCATTGGTACAAATTGACGGTACCTTTATGTATGGTAGATATACGCATCGGCTATTTCTAACTGTGGCACAAGACGGCTGTGGGAGAATCCTTCCGATTACGTTCGCAATAACACCGGGGGAGTCAGCTGATGACTGGGACTTCTTCCTATCTAGGTTAAGGAGGCATGTCTACCCCCAACCTGACATATGCGTTATATCGGATCGGGGCCCTGGAATACTTGCGGCAATAGAACGCCAGGGAAGCATGTGGCATCGCACACACCATCGATATTTCCTGAGGCATGTTTCATCCAACTACTATGGGCAACATCAATCTAAAAGACAGAAACAGCAAGTGACCGATATGGGTATGAAATATCTATTAGTATAATTTCGTTTGTAATATTCAATTTATTCTCAATTGAAGAGTGGTATGTAATATTCGCTATCAACGTATATTGGCAGGGTACGAGATCAATAAAGACCGTTTTCACGAGATGTTGGCCAGTTTGCGCTCAGATAACGCCGAAGGCACAAACTACCTGTGCAATATTCCTTTCGAACAGTGGACACAAGCATACGATGGCGGCCTACGATATGGTCATATGACCACAAACTTGGCCGAATGCATAAATTCTGTTCTAAAAGGAACCCATCATCTGCCAATTACATCGGTTGTGCGAGAGACATATTTTCATTTAGCGGCACTATTTCCGAAGAGAGCAGCGAGTTATAGAGGGCAGATGCAAGGAGGCCATGTATGGAGCCCGAATGTCTTGCAAGAAATAAACCGTGGGAAGGCACGGGCCAACACCATGCACACAGTGTGTCACGATCGCGACAGCATATGGTTTTGTGTCACGGTGTTTGACAGACCGAACCAAGGTATTGTTGGCGGGCATTATCGTGTACACTTGACAAATAGGACCTGCGACTGTGGGATATTTGATGCACTTCGTTACCCATGCGCTCATGTACTTGCGGCTTGTCAGAATCTCCGTCTTGATCCCATGAGCTATGTCGACGAAGTGTATAAATTAGAAAACATGTACAACATGTGGAGACACATATTCCCACCAGTCCCAGATGAACGTAAGTGTCCGTCGGTATCGCTTGCACCGTATAAGCTGTTGTCGGATAGACAATTGAGGCGCAAACCAAAAGGTCGACCTTCCTCGAGTAGAATACGCAACAATATGGATATCCGAGAAACGAGCAACCAAAGTCGGCTGTGCGGATGGTGTAGGAACCCGGGCCATACATCTCGCTCGTGTCCAAATCGGAATAGTTGACCGTGTTCTTAGCTTTTTTGTCTCCTGGTGGCTATGTAATTTCTATTTTTTTGGAGGAAAACGGTGAACTTTTGTACAAGAACTTTTATTTTATTCAAGTTATTAAAATTAAATTACAAAATTACAAAAAAAATTAAACCATTTCTATTTTATCAAAGATATTAAAATTAAATTACAAAAAAAAATTAAATTACAAAAAAATAAAAATTAAACTCAAATTTTATTAAATATATTAAAACTTAATTAGAAAAAAAAATTAAACCATTTCTATTTTATCAAAGATATTAAAATTAAATTACAAAAAAAATAAAAATTAAACTCAAATTTTATTAAATATATTAAAACTTAATTAGAAAAAAAAATTAAACCATTTCTATTTTATCAAAGATATTAAAATTAAATTACAAAAAAATTAAATTACAAAAAAATTAAATTACAAAAAATAAAAATTAAATTACAATAACAAAATAAAATTCGGGGGTTTAGGGTTTAGGGCTGATGCCGGTGGGAACCAGTGCCACACGGGGGCGGTCGGCGGTTACGCGCTGGATTCCTCCTTCTAGCTTCCGGCGGGGGTCGTGGAACCTCGGGCAGGGATTTCGGTTCCTCCGGCAGTGGGTCTGGTTCTGGGTGTTGCGAGGATGACCCACCTTGATAAAATAATGACCCCGGAGGTGTTTGCATAAACCACGGCGGGGGTGACTGCATCCCGTACGGCGAAGGAGCCTGGTAGAAAGAAGTGCTCCCCTACGGCGCCTCCTCTGATCCCACATGTGACGTCGGCCTCACGATCGGCTGGCCAGCGAGAGTAGTCGGGAACAGACTCGAACCCGGCCATGCATTCCAACCTGGGGTGGGACTGGGAAACTGAAACATATATGGGTTAGGAGGATACATATAAGGGGTAGGGTACGCACCTGGCATAAACGGTAGACGCTGTGATGTCGGTATTATCGGCTGAACTGATGGGCTCGGTGGATTGTTAGGCACCTTTATTCGGGGCGGATCGTGTGTCGGCGCTATTGATGGCCCCGTCTCATCACCCCTTCTCTTTGGATTTAAAGGGGCCCGACGTTCCCTTCACTCGCGAAGTTGCCGTCGCCTCTCTTCTTCCGACAACATATACGGCTTGCCATGGATCCTAAACCATGGCATATACTTCGGCACGCACGCTAACTCAGGAACGATGATCGGTTCCCGGATAGGTAAAAAGTCATACCGGTTCTCCCACATCTCGATATGACGACCAAAATCTTGGCCAATCCGCAGCGATCGCCAGTAAGTCCACTTTGTGCTCATCATCGAGCACCTCGGTGGCACGGGAATCGGTTGTCGGAATCCAAATTGCCGTAGAACCCGATCTGACTGGTGCATCTCCACGGTCGCGTAGGTGATCAATGGGACCTTAACGTGCCAACTGTTCGAATTTTGGAAGAACTCCTCCGGAATTACTGCCCGAATTTCTGGATCCTCATACGGTGTCCATTGAAACTATATTAACATTACCAAAATATTAGTTATATACATAATACTAGACACTAAATACGAAATACTAAATTATAATAATGAAATTCGAAACTTACTTGTGATTCCGACCGTTGGTCCAATAGGAGCCGTATATCCTCAAGCGAGTTAGGTATTCCAACATGACTCACGAATGGTTCCACCTAATTAAATAAACTTTTAGCATGCAATTATATTATAAATCTACTGAAATAATTGTAAAATATAATATTAAATTTACCTCGTTATCGTGGGAATGAATATGGTCTGGTCGAGTCAAGGACGTAAAAATGGAAATCGAAACCATGCCCATGATCGCAGAGAGTGATAGGCAACCTCCGATTTTTGCTT
Source organism: Gossypium sturtianum (assembly GCA_025698515.1). NCBI lineage: Eukaryota > Viridiplantae > Streptophyta > Magnoliopsida > Malvales > Malvaceae > Gossypium > Gossypium sturtianum. The sequence goes on from CM046953.1 coordinate 112,202,605, forward strand.
TACTCGGCCGCTACGCCGCGCCCGCACATCTCCCGGCACAACCTCGATAGCACGGCGGACCCCAACTCAATTCACCTACGCTCAAATCCACAAGTTTCGTGGAGCCATCTCGGAGTGTGGACGAGGTTTCTAGAGAGGTCCGGCATCGATAGCCTCCAATTATCTCAAGAATGTATGCTCGAGCATAACGTATTCTTTCTACTTGGTCGAACCTCATTCGGCTCGGGAATGTGTCTCGTAACCGGGCGGATCGATCCAAGCTCCTTGAATTTTATCCGAAATGGCACCTAAGCTCGTAGTATACGGCCATCCAATCGGTAGATGTTGCGGACACCGGTGACTACCGACCCGCCCACCGGTAATCCCAAGCGCAATCGCACATCTTCTAGAGTGATGGTACACTCTCCGCATGGCGGATGGAAAGTGTGCGTCTCGGGTCTCCACCTCTCTATCAACACGATCAAAGGCGGCTCCAACTTGAACCCCTACCTATCTCGGCCATGTGCCAAAAACCCGCTTCCGCAGTAATTTCTCGATCAACGGCGATGGGGACCATGCATGTTGCGAATATAACATTCCAACACCCGATCTACAAGATGTTTAAAAATTATAAAATTAAAAATTAATTAAAATTGCATAATTGAAAAAAATTAATCATATTGAAAATTAAAAATTAAAACTTACCATTTTCATTTGCTCGACGGAGATGTGGTTGTCGCTTCTAGGCGAAGTAATTCCCTACCATTGTAATCCGATAAAAATTTTAATAAATTTTCCAAAAAATATATTACAAAAATTATAAAGGGCTTTTCAGTAAATAGTAAAGGACTATTTTGAATTTTGAGCGTAAATTTCAAGGACTTTGAGAGAAAATTGAGAGAAAATTGAGAGAAAATTGAGAAAGGATTGAAGTGTGAAAAAAATAAAGGGTTGGGGGGGTTTTTATACTCTTTTTTTACCGTTGGGCCCCAACGGTAAAAAAAAAAATTGGGTGTTGGGTTTTGACCGCAGAGTGGTCGAGGACGCGCTTGTCGTTGTTTCCCCAAAAACGCTACCGACGTGGACGCGTTTTTGGGGGAAACGGTCCTTTTTCGTAAATATTCTTCAAACTGGCCCATTTCCGTAAATAATCAATTTTTTTGGTATATATGGGATATTTACCCTTATTTACTCCTATATACACGCTTATGAGCTGGAAATATATAATATACGGATAAATTGTTTTGCTATGCCTAGAATTAAAGAAAGCACCATGAATGTTGAAAATTCTATTTCTTCTACCTTAACAAGAAACTAAAATCCTTTACCTCAAAATAAAAAGGTGATAATGTTACGGGCCGAGATTAAAATCTATGACAAATGTCAACAGAGCGTCTTATAGAGATTAATTAATTAAATAAGCCTTATTTGTTGACTCATGAGATAAGAAAAAAGGATTGATATATTCTATTTTAAATAATAATAATAAAATATGAGTTAATTGAAGAAGATATTTAAAAAAAGAAATAGTAGATTATGCCATAAGTAGAATGACCGAATTCTTAGCATGATGTTTGCCTAGTTATGAACATCACTCAACTAAGCTATGAATTTTTTTAATCTTTTACAATTAAGAAAATGGTCTAATTCAAACCTTCTTAACCTTTTCCTTGTATAAAGGAAATGTATATGGCTTTAATATGATAAATCGATTATTCCATTGATGAATTATATATAATTTCTCGCACTTTAGGTTAGATGATGTTAATAAGTATATTTTACAAAATCAGTTGTCGCTATCATGGAAGTTCTTTGTTAATAGAATCAATCAACATGGATCCACCTTTTTTTTATTTATCATCAAATATTAATTAACATGCATCAATTCCTTAGTGCTTCCATTTTTAATGGAAAGGGATAATGATTTTTCTGCTCTTTTAATTTTATTAAAGAAAAATTATTTTAGTATTTTATTTTATTTTTTTATTTTTTTTGTCAAATTATTTTAAATGGTTTGAAAAGTTAAAATGTGATATACATGCGAATTGCTATGTAAATGACACATCGACATTTAATTAATTTTTTAAAAATTTTAAAATATTTTTTTATAAATTTATAATAATTTTAATAATTTTTATTTTTTAAAAATAGTTTTTATATTTTTTAAATTTTTAAATTTTAAAAAAATAATTAAATGTTGACTTGTCATCCACTTGTATGCAACGTCAGCAAAGTTAAAAAGAACGTTAACTTTTTCATTCATTTTGAGGTAATTTGATAAAAAAAATACAAGTTTAAGGGCTAAAAAGGACAAAAAAATATAAATTAAAGACTAAAATGACTTTTTTTTAAAGTTGAAGGGTCAAATAAATAATTACCCCAAAATTACTTGATGTTAATAAAAAATTATTTCAACAAATGTTTCATGTAAAGCCCCAAAACTCGGCCTAGAAATTTAGATCGAATTTTGGAGGTCACATTGATTACTGAAGTGATCTGAAAACATTTTTAGTTTAACAAATCGCATTACAAAACTGTATTTAAGTCACGTAAAAACGTTCAGAAATAAAATCCCAAAATTACAAAAACATTCAGTCTAAATAACACTTACGTGCATATAACACAAAAATTTGTACCACGGTTTTCAAATCAGTACTTACAGTCCAAAACCATTTATTTAAAACTCCAAATTTAAGAAAACACTTTAATAGCCTGTTTAAAACGGGACGCTTCCGAGACCTTCGCATACCGGGTCCAAGCTTCAGAAAATGCGAGTACTTGAAAAAGGAAAACTAAGGGGGTGAGCTACATGAGCTCAGTGTGAGTCTGAAACCAAACTAACAATAGAATTACAGAACAGAATTTCGGATAGCAGTTCAATAGCGAAACGTACTTACAGAGATATACGAACCAGAAGGTAAACATAGAACCAACGTCCTCACTGTACGTAACAATCAAAGCACACCACATCAAACACAAACACTCAACTGATAAACCCATCAACGAGTCAATACCAAAACACTTATCATCACAGGCACAACGTTCCAAAGTGTCACTATGCTAACACCTCAATACACGCAAGATCAGTCACAAATGTTAAGATATACAAATAGATACGTGTGAATGCAACAAGTATTAAAAACCTACCCATCCAGCCAAACACATCTCCGTCCCCCAATCACACCACAAATGAGCTTTAAGAAGCCCAACCAACCATGCACACCACATAGGACCTCGAAAGGCCCATCCAACCTACACACCACGTATGTGGAACTAAGCCACGTAAATAACAGTATGCAGCTTAGCTACCAGAAGTATCATACTGTGCGGTAAACCGCTATACAGATGTATTGCAGTTGAAACTGCCAAATCAGATTAGACTTCATTCTCTTCATATCCCAAACCCGGAATCATAATGCAAATGTAAAAATGCACACCAAACACTATCAGTCACACAGACACAAAAGCTTGTAAACAGTCAGTTAATTACAGAATCGATGTACACAGTTTCCAGACAATCACACACCAGATAAATAGAATCAGAAGTATGCACGTTCAATCAACCAAATTCAGAAGTTTATATCACAATATTCAAATATTAAGCAACATCACATTAATGAATCACTTAACTAGTGAAACGATTACAAATAAGACATATATTCGAGTCAAAACGGAGTCTCGATTACCCTTACTAAGACCTAGTCAAGGGTCGAAACACACGGAACCACAAATAGGTCATAAATCACCACAATACAAAAATTGGCGAGATAAGGCCACACGGCAGTGTGCCTCGGCCGTGTAGAAGTACCTAGGCTGTGTGGGAGGCCAACACGCCCATGTGAAAGGAGGTACATGGCTGTGTTGCTAAGACACACGCCCGTGTGACCTAGGGACATGGTCGTGTGAACAGGCCGTGTAACTCTCTGTCCATTTGTGCTAAGTTAGGGTGCAGGGCAGACACGACCGTGTGAAAGTCTCACACGTCTGTGTACCCACCAAACACGACCGTGTATCCAGAACACACGTCCGTGTGAGAACGAACAAAATCCCTAAATCCCCAAATTTTCCACACGGTCGTGTGGTACCAAATCACCTAAACCCTAATTCCCAAATGCACACGCTCGTGTGCCCACGAGACATGCCCGTGTGGAAGTTGACTAAAATCCCCAAATTGGCCACACGACCGTGTAGCACCAAAATTTGCCAAGAAACCCTAGTTCCCAAATCTATACGGCCGTGTGAACCGGCACACGCCCGTGTGGCCACCCATGTGGTCATGAAACCACCCTAAAATAGCCCGGGATTACGTTTTTTTTGTAACACCCTGATAATTTATTTCTATTTCTGTAAAATCTGACACAAATGTGTATTTGCTTCAATGGTTATGTAATTTGGTTAGGTGAGAAAGGTCTTGGGTTCAAACCCCATTTCTATTAAATTTTGTTATTTTTTAGATCAAGCCTTATCCCTAATCAGTGGGCTTATATTAATTTGTCTATAAATTTATATCAGAATGAGCCTGCTGGTTTGAGTGGTGAGGAGTTAGCTTACTGGAGGTCCTGTGTTCGAATCCCTGCGTGAGCGTGGGAATTATTTTTGCTCAGTCGTCTGGTAGAGTTTTGGTGGAGCTGAAACACTAAGGTGGTTATGAGTTAGTGGGTTAGTAGGAGGAAAATTAGGAAGGTTATCAGTTCTGTTCAGTTTGAATTCTTTTTCCCAAAAGTTGACGTTTTCTTTTTCTCTGTTGCTCTCCCCTCTGCATTTTCTTCTTTCCTTCGTCTACCTCTCTAATTTTTTTTAAACCGTTTTTCCAATTAATCGGTGGGTCTTGTGGTTTTTGTGGCTCTTTTCTGTTCAATACCGCTCGTGATCTAATTCGGTGAGTTTGGGTAAGGAAATTCTGTTTCGCTTGTTAAAATTCATTGTTAATGGTTATCGTTATGCCGTTAAGGGAGGATTCAGGGACTCGAAATCGCTTGTCGGAGACTTAGTTTTGTGGAAATTATCGTTGTTCGATCGAAGGTAAGGGGTGGTTGCTTAATGGATGAATAGCTCATTTTGGTTTCGGTTTTAGTTCGATTTTGAACGTCTAATTCGATGTTTATGTTGGTTAATTTTAGGTGCTGTGTGGTTCAGGAGTGTCTCCGCATCAACAACATACTAGGTGTGCACTCGAAACGCAGAAAACGAGGTTTCGATAAAAGCTAAAAAATTACACTATCGATGCCACACGAGTGTGTGGTCGCCCGTGTGAAAGGCCGTGTGCGAGACACGGTCGTGTGGTCGACGTAGACATGGCCGTGCGTAAGACACGGTCGTGTGGTGGCTCGAGTGTGGCCGTGTGGGCCACACGGGCTAGGCCAAGTTGTGCGTGTGAGCCCACACGGGTGTGTGGATTTTGTGGCCAGGCCGTGTGGGCCGCACAGGTCATTCCATTCAACTGTGAGCCTACCGTAGGGTCGGTAAGGGCTAACCAAACCCTAAAACTATGTGATCTGATAAGACTAATCTTCTGTTCCAAGTATGACTCTGTTATGCATGTCTGAGTATGTTGCTATTTATTCTGATATCTGTACGTAAGCATGATGAGCATGTCTAGTATGTTATTCTGTAACTGTTACTGTATATATTTGTGGGGTGGGATTTGCATCTGAGGAGGAAATATTTTGTTCAGCGTTAAACGCCTATATTCTGGCAGCTTGGCTACATATATTCTGCTACGTGTCTTAAAGGCACGACACGGTGCGTAGGGATGGGTGGGTGTTTTTAACCCTACATGGTGTGATGGGATGGTCGGAGTTGGTGTGTAGAGGATAGGGGTAGGATTTATGCATATATGTTCTGTAATCTGAATCTGAATCTGATTCTGTATCTGTACCTGACTGTGTATATGATTCCGTGTGATTGCATGCTTATTTTTGTTGGGTTACACACTGAGTTTACGTAAACTCATATCTACTTTTTTGTTCTGTCAGGTAATCCACAGACTTAGGCGAATCGGTGTGGCAGAGACTCAACGGTGACCACTCGCCCGTAAACTATTTAAAGTCTTCAATTTCTGGTTTTATATTAAATTTTGGTTTTATAGAGAGTTTGTAATTTCTGGGACTGTCTGGACTGTTTGGATTTTTAACTGTTGGTTTAGGTTGTTTATTCGATTAATTGCATGCATCGACAATCAGTTTTCCTTAAAAATGACCATTTACACAACAAAAGTTTGTTTTTTCTAAAAAACACGACTGGATTTTTAATTATAACGGTTTAAAGGCTTCCGCTTTAATAAATATTTTGCAAATGAACTAATTAATTGGTGTTTTCAATAATTTTAAAATGCATGCGAATTAGGATATGTTAACAGTTTTTTTGAGTCGGTTCCGTTTTCAAAACCCATTTCTTATGACATCACCAGATTCGGCTATAACGTTTAGGCCGGGTTTGGGGTGTTTCATTTAGTGGTATCAAAGCCAGGTTGTAAAACTCAGCTGTGAATTTTGGGTTCCAAAATTATGTTTTAAAAAGAAGTGGTTTACAAATATTTCTAATAAATTGGGAAGTATGTGGTACACCGAGTCTTCGGTGCCAATCCTATAAGTATTTTTGAAATTTTGATAGAAAACTCTAAAAATACTGTAGTTAGTACTCTCTGAAACTGAACTGAATAGTTAGAGACTGAAACTTTTGGAAATAAAACTGAACTTCTGATAATTTATGCATAAAACATCTGCTAATAAATACTGAAACTGATGCATAAAACTTTTAATGTAAATTAAAACTCGAATTTACGATGAGCGCTCGTGGAACTCACGAACATGGTATTAGAGGTTGTGGTAGAGGCCGTAGGGGGGCTCGAGCTGAGTCTACCTCTCTGGGTAGTATCCTGAACTTGGATACGAGTGAGACATCAGTTTCACCTGCTACTGAGACTGGGTCTCAAAGTCGCTTGGCTGGGGACGACGCACTGTTCCAAGCCATGCTGAGGATCTTGGAGAGGGTCGCTGGACCCCATTCTGGAGCTGAAGATCGAGGGTCAGTAACTGAACGACTCCAGTCTAATGGTGCTGAGTTGTTTATGGGCGTCACTAGAGTCGCCCCTAATGTGGCCAAATATTGGTTGGAGGCCATCGAGAGGATCATGAATGATCTAGACTGCACTCCTGAGTAGAAACTTAAAGGTGCAGTCTCTTTGCTTCGCGATGAGGCTTATCAGTGGTGGTTGATAGTTGAGGAGGGTACCCAGCCTGATCGTCTGAGTTGGGATTTCTTTAAGACTACTTTCCAGAGTAAGTATGTGGGAGCTAGTTATGTGGACGCTCGTAGGTGTGAGTTCATGAATCTCACTAAATGTGATAGATCTATGGCAGAGTATGAGGCCGATTTTCTGAGGTTGAGCCGATGGTGGCGACTGAGTATGAGAGGTGCATCCGTTTTGAGGACGGTCTGAGGGATAACTTGAGAGTTCTGATTGCTCCACAGAGGGAGCGAGAGTTCGCGGTTCTAGTAGAGAAGGCAAAGATCGCTGAGGATGTTAAACGAGTGGAGTGCCAGAATAGGGATCGAGAGAGGGGTAAGAATAAGATGGATTCAGAGCCCTCAAGTTTTGTTCAGAGGCCTAAGAAAAAGGCCAGACCTGATGGGCCTATTAGAGTGGGGGCCCCTGATGCTCCTACTGGGTTGCAGCCATGTAGTGATTATGGCAGGCGCCATCCGGGCAAGTGTTGGAGGAGGATTGGGGCTTGTCTGAGGTGTGGGTCTTTGGAGCACCGTATTTGAGAGTGTCCACAGAGGGCTGATTAGATGCAAGCTTCAGGATCGAGTTCTGCGCAGTCACAAAGGGTAGTTCAGCAGCCACCTAAGGACCGTGGACAGGCTAGAGGTGGTAATGGTATGGGTCGTGGGCAGAGAGCATCGGGCAGAGGTGCTGGTCAGACTAAAGCGAGGCAGCCTGCACTAGTTTATGCTACATGACGTTGAGAGGATAGAGATGCTCCTGATGTCATCACCGGTACATTCTTTATATGTGATGTACTTTATACTGCTCTAATAGACATAGGTTCTACTCACTCCTACGTAGCTAGTACTGTATCTAAAACTCTAGGGATTTCTATTGAGAGCACTTCTAGTAAGGTTACGATACTGAGTCTATTAGGGCAGTCTGTTCGAGTTAGTAAACTTTATAGGGATGTTCCTTTAGTGGTGCAAAGAGTTATTTTTCTGGAAAATTTGATGGAGCTTCCATTTGGAGAGTTCGATCTAATTCTGGGTATGGACTGGTTGGTTGAGCACCAGGTCAGGTTAGATTGTGTGTCGAAGAGGGTCGTTTTGAGGACCAAGGATGATTTGGAGGTGGTTGTGATTGGTGAACATCGAGATTATTTGTCCAATGTGATCTCTGCTCTTATGGCTGAGAAACTGGTTCGGAAAGAGTGTGTGGTGTACTTGGCTTACGTCGGTGTTTTTGATTCTGGGGATTCTTCCCAGTGGTTATGTGTTCTGGTTAGGTGAGAGAGGTCTTGGGTTCAAACCCCACTTCTGTTAAATTTTGTTATTTTTGGATCAAGCTTTATCTCTAATCAATGGGCTTATATTAATTTGTCTGTAAATTTATATCAGAATGAGCCTGCTGGTTTGAGTGGTGAGGAGTTAGCTTACTGGAGGTCTTGTGTTTGAATCCCTGCGTGAGTGTAGGAATTATTTTTGCTCAGTCGTTTGGTAAAGTTTCGGTGGAGCTAAAATACTGAGGTGGTTGTGAGTTAGTGGGTTAGTAGGAGAAAAATTAGGGAGGTTATCAGTTCTGTTCAGTTTGAAATCTTTTTCCCAAAATTTCCCAAAAACTGACGTTTTCTTTTTCTCTGTTGCTCCCCCCTTTGCGTTTTCTTCTTTCCTTCGTCTACCTCTCTAATTTTGTTTCAAATTGTATTTCCAATTAATCGATGGGTCTTGTGGTTTTTGTGGCTCTTTTCTATTCAATACCACTCGTGATCTAATTCGGTGAGTTTGGGTAAGGAAATTTTATTTCGCTTGTTAAAATTCGTTATTAATGTTTGTCGTTATGCCGTTAGGGAGGATTTAGGGACTCAAATCGCCGAGGACTTAGTTTTTGTGGAAATTATCGTTGTTTGATCGAAGGTAAGGGGTGGTTGCTTAATGGATGAATTGCTCGCTTTGGGTTCGATTTTTAGTTCAGTTTTAAACGTCCAATTCTGTGTTTATATTGGTCAATTTTAAGTGTTGTGTGGTTCGGGAGTGTCTCCGCATCAAAAACATACCAGGTGTGTACCTGAAACTCAAAAAATGAGGTTTCGGTAAAAGTAAAAATCAAGATCGCCGATGCCACACACGCGAAGGCCGTGTGGTCGCGTAGACATGGTCGTGCGCAAGACACAGCCGTGTGGTGGCTCGAGTGTGGCCGTGTGGGCTACACAGGTATGTCACACGGACGTGTGGATTTTGGGGCCAGGCCGTGTATGCCACACGGGTAAGGCCAATCTGGGCATGTGGGCCCACACGGACATGTGGGCCCATTATTCTAAAATTTTTTGTAGGGTCACACGGGTCATTCCGTTCGACTGTGAGCCTACCGTAGGGTCGGTAAGGGCTAACCAAACCCTAAAATTATGTGATCTGATAAGACTGATCTTCTGTTTCGAGTATGACTCTGTTATGCATGTCTGAGTATGTTCCTTTAGTGGTGCAAAGAGTTATTTTTCTGGAAAATTTGATGGAGCTTCCATTTGGAGAGTTCGATCTAATTCTGGGTATGGACTGGTTGGTTGAGCACTAGGTCAGGTTAGATTGTGTGTCGAAGAGGGTCGTTTTGAGGACCAAGGATGATTTGGAGGTGGTTGTGATTGGTGAACGTCGAGATTATTTGTCCAATGTGATCTCTGCTCTTATGGCTGAGAAACTGGTTCGGAAAGAGTGTGTGGTGTACTTGGCTTACGTCAGTGTTTTTGATTCTGGGGATTCTTCCCAGTGGTTATGTGTTCTAGTTAGGTGAGAGAGATCTTGGGTTCAAACCCCACTTCTGTTAAATTTTGTTATTTTTGGATCAAGCTTTATCTCTAATCAATGGGCTTATATTAATTTGTCTGTAAATTTATATCAGAATGAGCCTGCTGGTTTGAGTGGTGAGGAGTTAGCTTACTGGAGGTCTTGTGTTTGAATCCCTGCGTGAGTGTGGGAATTATTTTTGCTCAGTCGTTTGGTAAAGTTTCGGTGGAGCTAAAATACTGAGGTGGTTGTGAGTTAGTGGGTTAGTAGGAGGAAAATTAGGGAGGTTATCAGTTCTGTTCAGTTTGAAATCTTTTTCCCAAAATTTCCCAAAAACTGACGTTTTCTTTTTCTCTGTTGCTCTCCCCTCTGCGTTTTCTTCTTTCATTCGTCTACCTCTCTAATTTTGTTTCAAATTGTATTTCCAATTAATCGATGGGTCTTGTGGTTTTTGTGGCTCTTTTCTATTCAATACCACTCGTGATCTAATTCGGTGAGTTTGGGTAAGGAAATTCTATTTCGCTTGTTAAAATTCGTTATTAATGGTTGTCGTTATGCCGTTAGGGGAGGATTTAGGGACTCAAAATCGCTTTTCGAGGACTTAGTTTCGTGGAAATTACTGTTGTTTGATCGAAGGTAAGGGGTGGTTGCTTAATGGATGAATTGCTCGTTTTGGGTTCAGTTTTAGTTCGGTTTTAAACGTCCAATTCTGTGTTTATATTGGTCAATTTTAAGTGTTGTGTGGTTCGGGAGTGTCTCCGCATCAAAAACATACCAGGTGTGTACCTGAAACTCAAAAAATGAGGTTTCGGTAAAAGTCAAAAAACTGCACTGTCGACGCCACACGGGCGAAGGCCGTGTGGTCGACGTAGACATGGTCGTGCGCAAGACACAGCCGTGTGGTGGCTCGAGTGTGGCCGTGTGGGCTACACAGGCATGTCACACGGACGTGTGGATTTTGGGGCCAGGCCGTGTATGCCAGACACGGGTAAGGCCAATCTGGGCATGTGGGCCCACACGGACATGTGGGCCCATTATTCTAAAATTTTTTGTAGGGTCACACGGGTCATTCCGCTCGATCGTGGAGCCTACCGTAGGGTCGGTAAGAGGCTAACCAAACCCTAAAATTATGTGATCCGATAAGACTGATCTTACATCCGAGTATGACTCGTTATGCATGTCCGAGTATGTTGCTATTTATTCGATATCCGCATGCGTAAGCATGATGAGCATGTCTAGTATGTTATTCATGAATCATATCTTGTATATATTTGTGGGGTGGGATTTGCATCCGAGGAGGAAATATTTTGTTCAGCGTTAAACGCCTATATTACGCGCACTTGGCTACATATATTCTCGCGCACGTGTCTTAAAGGCACGACACGGTGCGTAGGGATGGGTGGGTGTTTTTAACCCTACATGGTGTGATGGGATGGTCGGAGTTGGTGTGTAGAGGATAGGGGTAGGATTTATGCATATATGTTCGTAATCGAATGAATCGATTACGTATGCACTGATCGTTGTGTATATGATTCCGTGTGATTGCATGCTTATTTCTGTTGGGTTACACACTAAGTTTACATAAACTCACATCTGTTTGTCTGTTCTGTCAGATAATCCACAAACTTAGGCGGATTGGTACGACAGAGACTCAACGGTGACCACTCACCCGTAAACTATTTAAAGTCTTCAATTTCTGGTTTTATATTGAATATTGGTTTTATTGAGAGTTTGTAATTTCTGGGACTCTCTGGACTGTTTGGATTTTTAACTGTTGGTTTAGGTTGTTTATTCGATTAATTGCATGCATCGACAAGCGTTTTTCCTTAAAAATGACGATTTACACAACAAAAGTGTTTTTTCTAACAAACACGACTACATTTTTAATTATAACGGTTTAAAGGTTTTCGCTTGATTAAATATTTCGCAAATGAACTAATTAATTGGTGTTTTCAATAATTTTAAAATGCATGCAAATTAGGATATGTTAACGGTTTTTTTTAAGTCGATTCCGTTTTCAAAACCCATTTCTTGTGACATCACCAGATTCGGCCATAACGTCTAGGCCGGGGTTGGGGTGTTTCACTTTTGCTCCCGAAGCGCTTCCCAGCCGTCGATAACTTAAAATCATACCAAATCAAACAAGTTTCTATGCATAAGAACCACAGTACAATATCATAAATAACCAATTTTTGAACACACGCATTAATTACCAATTTCACAGAATTGGATCAACAATTCGCTAAAGGAAATGTAAAGTTTTGAAACCCACACCTTAATTTGCGATCAAAATGCCCAGAAATCAATTGACACCCGTCGACGACCTCAACACGAACCCATAGCTTTTGTCGATGAAAAAATATGTAAACGAACTCGAACAAGAAGTATTAAAACAGTAGTGGACGTAACACGAAATTGGTGTCTAGGGAATGAATTTCCCAAAGTAACCATACAATTTCAAAAATTAGAAGAAAGAAAAAGAAGGGGAAGAAAAAAAAAATAACGTGCAGAGAAGATGGGGAAAAACGTGAAACTGTTCAAAAGAATAAAAATAATAACCAATTACAAAAAAATATTTTTAAAACTTAAAACAAATATAAGACTTAATAAAATAATTCTCCAAAACACACACATGACGATTTGAACACGTGACCTAGAGATACACTAGTACACAACCAACCACCAAACCAGTAAGCCCATTCTGACACTAAAACGCGAAAACATGCATAATTGGTCGAGCTATGCATAGACCCTAAACACAACCCCAAAAACTTCTAACCCCAAATTCCGAGGTGTTACATTTCTTGTTTATAAGTATTTTGTTTTAGAAGGAAGTAAGTAATTTTGTAGGGAAGAAATAGGTTTTTAGTATCCTAGATTTATGACACATCTATGTGGGTGAATTTTTTTTTTTTTGTAATAAATATATTTATTAAAAATTCACATAAAAATCAATTGATTCTTTGGTTACAATGATAAAGTTAATTATTTATCATGCATAGCATTTTAGGTTCAAATTTCATTATGATACGACAATATTTCATTATTTTGTTATATAAAAAGACAAAAACACCCTCATAAAAATATATTTAATTTGTATATGGAATGTTATTTTAATAATTTTGTAATCTAGTTGATACTTGATTAACTTATTACACCTATAGGTATTACAACAAAATTGGGAATACATGATGGTATTATTGAATATGATGGTGAAAGGAAATTGCATGATTAATAGAATAGAAGAAATGAGTATAGATGAGATAAGCTTGGTCCTAAACAGGGTTAGGCCCGAACTGTACAAAACCTGATCCAAAGCTTAGACGAAAACCCTTGCCCATTTTCTAAGACTTAGCCTGAAATCCATTTTTGCATTTCAATTGGGTTATTATCATAATTAAGGCCATAAATAGAGTTTTAGCAAATATTATTTTGTGTAAATCATATCTAGATTTTATTATAAATTAAGTTTCATTATTTATGAACTCTGTCCTAATTGATTATAGTTATAATTATTGGGATATATTATTTTGATAGTAGAATGGTAGGAATGTTGTGATTTATGAACTTTGGATCCTACAAGGAAAGTGACATTAGCCGAAGAAAATAAAATAAAATAAAAACCAGTCTTTTGTATTATCTATATATATATATGTGTGTTTATTGAGTGATTATATTGTTTTTGTACAACATCCAATACAAGAATCATGTTTGTTAGCAAAGAAAACCAAAATTTTTCGAGATACTGATATATCTTGTGATTTTGAATATTAAACTTAAACGAGGATAGTATTAAAAATTAAGGTTTTTAGGTACCAATACAAATTTATCACATCATCAAATTTTAAATATATGAAATTATTATTATACATTTATTTATAGAGAAATTATTTTATGGACCTTTCTCACCATATTATTCATGGTTCCTTTTCAATTATTTAATCACATTTCAACAATTTTTTTCCATACCATTGACACATAATTTTGGTAATTATTTTTATCCTGAACCCTGAATATAGAATCCCGAATCTTAAACCCAAAACTTAGAACCCTAACCCCAAAGCCGTAACCCTAAATCTTTAAACCATGGACCCTAAACTCATAACTCATAACCCTAAACTCATAACCCCAAACCCTAAACCTTAGATTCCAACCCCAAACCCTAAACATCAAGGTTCAATGTTTAAAGTTTAGGGTTCGAGTTCAAGATTTGAGATTCTGGGTTTGGGGTTCAGAGTAAAATAATTACCAAAATTATGGGTTAATGACATAGAAAAATTGCACAAAAATTACTAATTTTTTTAAAATTGGTTGCACAAAAATAAAAAAAATTAACTTATGAAAAAGAAAAACAAAATGGTTAAAATTTGTAAAAGAAGAAGAAAATGTTTGTTTATAATTTAAAAAATTAATCATTTTAAGTAATTTAATTAAAATTAAATTAAGTTGGAGAAGATAATAGATATAGAATAGTCTATAACAATATTTTGTTATCTTTAAAATTTAATGACGTGGCACTATTTTATTGGTGCCTAAAAATTATGTTTTTTATGATCATCCTAATATAATTTATTCCCATAATATTTTGTATGAGAATGAAGTTAGCAAGTTTTCTTGTAACCTAATGTTTCTATTTTGCCGTAATAATTTATTTGGCCTTTTAATTTTACAGAAAAAATCATTTTAGTCCTCTATTTAAATTTTTTTATTTTTTAATCTTTGAATTGTTTATCAAATCACTCTAAAATGGATGAAAAAGTTACCTTTTATTAATTTTGTTGGTTTAGCATCCACATGAAAGTTAATTAATTTTTAAAAAATAATTAATATTAAAAATATTTTTATACTTTTAATAATTTTTATATTCTATTTGAAATTTTTATATTTAAAAAATAATTAATTACTAACGTGACAATAAAATTAATAAATGTTAATTTTTTATCTATTTTAAGGTAATTTGATAAATAATATAAATTTAAAGACTATAAAAAACAAAAATTAAATAAATAACTAAAATAATTTTTTTATGAGTGTGATGATTTAACTTTCGAGACGTGGTGGCTTACACGCCAAAATCACCCTAAGAAAAAAGCTTAGCTAATCTATCACCCGTGACATGAATTCATTATTTACAGTATTATATTTGATAATTTCATCTAAACTTTTTTTTTCTAATTCACTCTTTTTTTCTAATTCAGTCTCTCTTTTCTAATTCACTTTCTCATATATATATATATATATATATATATATAAATCTGTCCTTTTTTTAAAATTTAACGCAGTGTATAATAAGTAATAATCTAGTTTTTAAAAATGTGCAATTTTTCAGAATCTGAAAAGGCAATGTAATAATATATATTATAATTAATAAAAAATTTAAAGATTTTTTATTTATTATAAAAACTATTTTAATTGATTAAGTCACATTAAAATTCCTACATTATAAGGACTGAATCAAATCAAATTTTTTATTATTTAATGAATCAATTTAATTCTTTTATTATTAAAAAAAATCAAATTCATAACTTCCTCCTATTTTCCTTTCCAAAAGACATTGGAATTTATTTTAACCCATCTAGTTTTAATAAATATTCCACATGTGATATTGTTTTGTGGACTCAATATTCCACATGTGATCTAGTTTTAATAACTATTTTACTATTTTGCTTAATATTCAACTGTCAAATAAATCTTCCATAAATATATTTTTACTATAATTTTTATCTTTCATCCACATAATAAGTGTGATGTAATCTAATATTATATATATTATAAGGTTTTAGTTAAATAGTGACATTTGCATAATATATGAATGCCACATGTTTGTTTTTAATATACTTAAATTATTTTTAATAGCTTTAAAAATATATTTAAAAATTAAATAGTTTTTAGAAAAAAATAAAAAACCAAATTTGTTGATACACAATATCAACGAAGATGGAGAAGAAGGAGAGGGGTGATGTTGAAGGAGATCGATTCACTCATTCTAGGGTCGAGAGTCGGACATGTAGAGGGATTCAGGATGAATGCTTAGTATTAGGGTTTTCAGTGGAGAGGAGTCCCTCTACTATGTTGCTATATTTGGGTATTTATAGGCAAGTGAGAGTTTATATCTAACTAATCCTTTTAGTGGGTCCCGAGTGGCCCATTGGAGAGCCCAATCGAGTCCAAGTTGAGGTAAGGATATAAAATAGTCTTCCAATCGAGAGGTAGGTTATAAATTGACCGTGCCTCGAGACCATCCGCAAGTTACCCTCGTGGGTGACAATTATTGCAAATAAATTCATAGGACAAAGGGTACAATTTATTGACCGAGTGACCCAGGAATATATGAGGCATTATAAGGCTATTGAATATCATGTGTACCCTTTTTAATAATGCGTTGGCAAATGATGTTTCTACTCGTGGTTGGTTCATATAAATTTCGCTTTGTGATTTAAAGGGTGATATGCCCATTGAAAATTCGAAAATGTATGATGTATACTCAAGTGGTGTAGTTGTTAATTAGAAGATCAAGATTTACATAATGGAGACGTGTCGTATGTATATCGTAGATACAATTATTGTAAATGTAAAATAGAGAATGTTCAAGCCATCTATTGGAAAAAATGTAAGAAATGTGTACCATCCATTCATTGACGATATAAAACATAAGAAACGCATAATGTTCGTTAAAATGTGAGTAGAAGCACTATTCATTATTATAAATAAAGTGCATGTCCTCATAGTTATAAAATTTTCCTATTAACTTATCTCTGATTTTTATGATATGATATACCTAACCTTCGCCGAGAGTGCAAAGGGTTCACATAAAGGGCCCAAAGGTAGAAGATATACCTCACCTCTACCATGAGCCCAAACGATTCACAAAGGGGCCCAAATGTAAAAGATATGGCTTACCTCTGCTGAGAACCCAAAAGGGTTCATGGAGGGGTTAGAATGTAGATGATATGCATCACCTCCGCCGAGAGCCTAAATAGTTTACAAAGGGGCCTAAATAATAAAGATAATTCAGTAACCCTACTCTCAAACGCATGAAGAGAGGCTTATAGAAGGTAATAAAGTGACCCTTCTCCTAGATGTATGGGAGGAGGCTTACAGAATGTAGTAATAAAGGTCCTGCTCCCAAACGTATGGGGGAAGGCTTATAGAAAATTGTAATAAAGTGACCCTGCTCCCAAATGCATGGGGGGAGGCTTACGGAAAGTAATAAGATGACCCTGTTCCCAAATGCATGGGAGGGACTTACGGGAAACATGGTGGTACTGCTTCCGCTTAGAGCAGAAAGCTTACAATAGATTTTGCTCTTAGATATAAGGGGGAGGCTTATGGTAAGAATCAAGGGTCGATTGCACTATCGTAAGCTCTTGAAGCCGGTAATTATGTAGAGGCTAAGGTCTTGTCACGTCTAATCACAACCATTGGCCAAGTCTACTCAACTTGTATTTATGTAATGAAAGTAGAATGTTAGCTCAATTAATCAAACTGAAATTGCCAAGATGGGGGTGAATTGCCTGCTCCACTACCTTAGCTTTCCACAATTAAGGATCTTTCCAAATTCACTAATTTATTCACCTTTGAGGATAAGGTTTACCCTTACAACTCCCTTAAGATTTCTACCTAAATCTTAAGACACTAACCTCTCAAAGAGTAAATACAAATAGCAAACTAAGAAAAATCCTTACAAGATCAGAATGTTTGCCAATTGAGCACAAATAGACAAGAACACACTTGAGCTAAAGAATAACAATGGAAGCTCACAAGGGTATACAAGAAAACTATGAAATAATTGAGCACTAAGGTTGAATTGATTGATCTTTAGACTTGATTATCTCTCTTGTTATTGTAGGACCATCAGAAGCTGGTATTTATACCCTCTAATTCATTTCCAACCGTTGTGGTTGTTGGGAGAATAAATAGAGCCGTTGAGATGAAAATATCAGACCATTAAATTCACCTATAACAAAAAAGTATCGATACTTTTTGAACGAGTATTAATACCAAAGGCATTAATGCCCGATTCAGTGACCGTTAAGGTTAGTTTCCAACTATACCAAAAATGATTTATCGATACCTAGTAAAAGGTATTGATATAATTTTATGGTATCGATACTTGTTGACAATTTTTGAAAGATCATTAAAAACAGAATGCAAAAATGGTATCAATGTAAAGTTTAGGTATCAATAAAATTTAGTGGGTATCGGTATAATTTTCAAGGTATCAATACTTATTGTTTGTGTCCAATTTTTGATTCAAAACAGAAAGTTGATTTGGTATCGATAAAAATTAAAATATCGATATAATTGTACAAGTATCGATACATTTTGGAAAACATCGATACTTCTTGTAGGGAGTAGTTTTAAAACTGATTTGAAATCATTTTAATTAAGTTGAAGAGTTTAAATTCATTTTCAGAACTTTGTCAAAAATATTCTAAGTGTTTAAAGCATTTTCTAAGATGTTTGGAAGTTTTGAAATATTATTTATGCTTTGAATTTTTTTTGTTCAAAAACAAATTTTTATTTAAAGATGTTTTTGTTTGTTATATCAAAATAATTTATCAAATAAAGCTAGTTCAACAATCTTCCCCTTTTTGATATAACAAAATAATTTGGTAAATTTATTTTTGAATTTTTTTTAATATAACAAAGTTCAATTTGAATCGATGACTTAATTTTTGTGAAATTTGGAAACAAGGATTTGACATTAAAAAATTGTCACTTGGTGTTGGCATTAAAAAAAATTAGTCATAAAGAAAATCAGCCAAATACCAATGATTTACCTTTCTCTTCTCCCCCTTTTCGTTATATCAAAAATCAATAAATAAAGCTTAAGAGAGAGACTTTGTTAGTCCAATAAAATAGTAAATAATTGGGGAACCAAATAACTAACATAGATGTATCAAAATAAAGCAACAAGTATCTACAAATAAGATACCAAAATAAACATTAAGTTCTAACATAGAGATAAGAAAATGTGCAAAGAAGATGAGTGAAATGCATGAAAAAATAAAATATATAGATCCTAGTCTTCTTGAGGTAGAGGAGGAGGAGGGAATTGAGACATTAGAAATGCAAGATTTTCCTCTATCCTAGACATCCTAAAGTCTAGACCATTGACATTATTATTAACACGCTCAAAGGCATCATCGACCCGAGTGCTGAAACCCCTAAACTCCTCAATCAAAGAAGTAATGGTGCCAAGGATGTCAGCAGACATGTAATGCCCCAAATTTCTTATGTCTGCTTCTGTAAAATTTTGACACAATTGTGTATTTGCTTCAGTGGTTAAGTGTTCTGGGTGTGTGTGAGAGGTTCCAAGTTCAAGTCCTACCTTTAGCAATTTTGGTTATTTTGGAATTAAGCCTTATCCTTGTTCAGTGGGCTTATATTTAATTGTCTGTAAATTCATATCAGAATGAGCCCGCTGGTTCGAGTGGCAAGGGTGTTGATTAGAGGTCCTGTGTTTGAATCCCTGCGCGAGTGTGGGTATTATTTTTGCTCGGTTTAGTGGTTGAGTTTCAGTTGAATTAGAATTCTGAGTAGTGGGTTGTTTGATGGAGAAAATATTGGGGGGTTGAGTTATGGGGGTTATCTAGATTATTTTTCTTTTGTTTATTTTTTTCTGAAATTTCGGCTTTCCGTCTCTTCCAAAAATCTGACGTTCACTTTGCTCCCTTCTCTTTTTCTCCTTTTCTGTTATTGTCTCCTCAATCGGTATTCCCTTTTTACTCCCCCAAATTGTGGTTTTTGCAATTCACAAGGTTCGTACATGTTGGTAAGTATTAGTTGTATGTTTGTTCGAGTAGGGAGTTTTTCCTCTTTAATCGGGTTAAGTGATGTTGCCTTTTCTGTTAGCATTGAATTTTTATTTTTGATGGCAAAAAATCGTGAAGAACGGGGTTCTTCTTTTGCAGAATCTTAGTCGGTATTCTTTGAGGCTTCGGGGTAAGTGTTGGACGTTCGTTTTGAAATATGGTCAGTTTCTTGATTTTGATTTAGTCATGAATTAAGACTGATTTTGGAGTTTGATTTGTCAACTTTAGGTTTTGAAAGGCTCGAAAGTGTTTTTGCATCGAAACTATACCAGGTGTGTACCCAAAACGCAGAAAAACGAGTTTCGGCGAAAGTTGAAAAACCCCACTATCGACGCCACACGGCCATGTGGTAGGTCGTGTGCGACGACACGGCCGTGTGAGAGATGAAGGCCAGGCCGTGCGCAAGACACGGTCGTCTGATGGTGGGAGTGTGGCTGTGTAAACTACACGGGCTAGGCCAAATTGGGCGTGTGGGCCACACGGGCATGTGAGCCCACACGGGCACGTCACACGGGCGTGTGGTATCTAGGCTAGGCCGTGTGATCTATACGGGCAAGGCCAATCTGAGCGTGTGGGCCCTTTTATCTAAATTTTTCATTAGGGTTGCATGGGTTGTCCCAAACGATTGTGAGCCTACGGTAGGGCCGGTAAGGGCTAACTAAACCCTAAACTGTATGATCTAATTGACTGATATTCTATACCGAGCATAATAGTACTGTGCATGTCTGATTATTAATTTGTATAACTATCTGTGATCTAATTATTAGCATGTTGAGCATGTTGATTTGCATAACTTTTTCTGTATCTGTTACTGTTATTGGGGTGGGATAATGTATATTGGAGGAAGTGTTCTGAAAGACAGTTTAAGCCTATTATCTGGCAGCATGGCTGCATTATATCTGTTATGTGCCGCATTGGTACAACATGGTGTGTAGGGCTGGGTTCATGTTTTAAACTCCACATGGTGTGTAGGGATGGACGGAGACGGTGTGTAGAGGATGGGGGTAGGATATCTGATTTCTGATTCTGATTTGCACATCTGTATCTGTATCTGTAATGGGCTTAAGCCCGAATCTGTATTTGAATGATTCTAATTTTCTGGTTGTGTGCATGCTTAATTCTGCGGGGTTACACACTGAGTTTACGAAACTCACCCTTTTAAGTTTATTCTGTACAGGTAATCCACAGAGTTAGGCGGATCGGTGCTGTGGGGGACTCAATGATGACCATATTTTCATAAATCTGTTTAAGTATTTGATTTATGGTTTTATTTTGTAGTTTGGGTTAAATTTTGAGAGGTTTTAATTTTTAGACTTTATGATTTTTACTTGTGGTTTTGGGTTGTTTGTTATCTGCATGCTCTGACGAAATATTTTATGAGATCACGGTTTCAAAAGCAGAACTGAGTTTTAGAATTAAATGGTTTTTCATAAGCTTCTGCTGTAAAACACGTTTTTAGGGCAGATTAGCTAAGTAAATAACGATTTGTCGATGGTTCTAAGCAAATATGGAACTGAAAACTAAGATGCTTATTCGTGACGACTACGTTTTCAAAACCCATTCCTTGTGACGTCACCAGATTCGGCCATAACGTCTAGGCCGGGTTTGGGGTGTTACATTTAGTGGTATCAGAGTCAGGTTGCAAAATTCAGCTGTAAGTTTTGGGTTCCAAAATATGTTTAAAGAATTTATTTTCAAATGGTTTAAAAATATTTTGGTTACGTATGTGGTACACCGAGTCTCCAGCGCCGATCCTGTTAGTATTCTGAACCTTAGATAGTTTATTTTGAAATACTGTAAATAGCATACTCTGAAAACACTATAGTTAGTATTCTCTGAAACTGTAGTGAAATGAAAAGAGACTGAAACTTTCGAAAACATTACTGAACTTCTGATATTTATTACATAAAATATTTGTTAATAAATATTGAACTGATGCATAAAACTCTTAATGTAGATAAACCTGAATTAGACAATGAGTGCTTGTGGAATTCATGGATGTGGTACTCGAGGCCGTGGTAGAGGCCGTAGAGGGGTTCGAGCTGAGTCCTCATCTCTGGGCAGTATGCAAAATCTTGACACTAGTGAGACACCTATGTCACCTGCTACTGAGACTGGGTCTCAGAGTCATTCAGCTGGGGACGACGCACTGTCCCAAGCCATACTGAGGATATTGGAGAGGGTCGCTGGGCCTAATTCTGGATCTGAGGGTCGAGGGTCGGTAACTGAACGACTCCGGTCTAATGGAGCTGAGTAGTTTTGGGGTGTCACAGGAGTCGCCCCTAATGTGGCTGAGTATTGGTTTGAGGAGTCACCTGACGCAAGGTGACTGATCTGTGGCCTAGTATGAGGCTGAATTTCTAAGGCTGAGTCACTATGCTCGAGGTATGGTGGCATCGAAATATGAGAGGTGTGTTCGTTTTGAGGATGGACTTAGAGATAATTAGAGAGTTTTGATAGCTCCGCAGAGGGAGCGCGAGTTTTCTATTTTGGTCGAGAATGCGAAGATCGCCAAAGATGTTAAGCGCTTGGAGCGCCAGAATAGAGAAAGGGAGAGAGGTAAGAACAAGAGGGATCCGGAGCTTCGAGTTCTATGCAGAGGCCTAAGAAAAAGGCCAGATCTGATGGGCCAGTTAGAGTGGGAGCTCTTGTTACTTTAGCTGGGTTGCAGCCTTGTGGTGATTGTGGTAGGCACCACCCAGGCGAGTGTTGGAGGAGGATTGGGGCCTGTTTGAGATGTGGGTCATCAGAGCACCGCATTCGGGAATGTCCACTGAGGGTTGATCAGATGCAAGCTCCGGCATCAGGTCCCGCGCAGCCGCAGAGAGTAGTTCAGCAGCCACCTAGGGGCCGTGGTCAGGCTAGGGGTGGAAATGGTATGGGCCGAGGGCAGAGAGCACCGGGCAGAGATGCTGGTCAGACAGAGGTGAGAGAGCCTACTTTGGTTTATACTGCACGTTGCCGAGAGGACATAGATGCTCTTGACGTCATCATCGGTATGTTCTTTATATTTGATGTACCTTACTTGGCTTTGATAGACATAGCTAGTTCAATATATGAAACTTTGGGGATTTCTGTGGATAGCACTTCTAGTGAGGTTACGATACTGAGTTCTTTGGGGCAGTCTGTGCGGGTTAGTAAACTCTATAGAGGGGTTCTGTTAGAGGTACAAGGGATTGTTTTTCTGGTAGATCTGATGGAGCTTCTGTTTGGGGAGTTCGACCTAATTCTGGGTATGGACTGGTTGGTGGAGCACCAAGTCAATTTGGACTGCGCATCTAAGAGGGTCGTTCTGAGGACCAAGGATGGTGTGGAGGTGGTTATGATTGGTGAGCGTCGAGACTATCTGTCACATGTAATTTCCACACTAGTAGCTAAGAAACTGGTCCGAAAAGGGTGTGAGGCGTACTTGGCCAACTTAAGTGTTTCAGATTCTGGGGACTCTTCTATTGGGAATATCAGAACAGTAAATGATTTTTCGGACGTCTTTCCTGAAGAGTTACCTGGATTACCTCCTAATCTGAAAATGGAGTTTGGGATTGAGCTTCTTCCGGGTACGACTCCGATGTCCATTGCTCCCTACCATATGGCATCGAAAGAGCTTACTGAGCTTAAGGCTCAACTACAAGAGCTTCTGGACCGTGGTTTCATCCGTCCTAGTGTGTCTCCACGGAGAGCACCAGTTCTGTTTGTTAAGAAGAAGGATGGGACCATGAGGATGTGTATCGATTATCGGCAGTTGAACAAGTTTACTATAAAGAATAAGTATCCGCTTCCAAGGATTGACAACTTGTTTGATCAGTTTAGAGGGGCTTCCATGTTTTCGAAGATTGATCTTCATTCTGGGTATCATCAGTTGAGGGCTAAGGAGGCTGATGTACATAAGACTGCATTTAGGACTCATTATGGACACTACGAGTTCCTAGTTATGCCTTTTGGTCTGACAAATGCTCCAGCTGCATTTATGGATCTGATGAACCGAGTGTTTCAACCTTATCTGGACCGATTTGTTGTAGTCTTTATCGATGATATTCTTGTTTACTCTAAGACTGAGGATGAGTACGATGAGCATTTTAGAGTAGTGCTTTAGATTCTGCATGAGAAGCAGCTTTACGCTAAGTTAAGCAAGTGTGAGTTCTGGTTGTGTGAAGTAACTTTTCTGGGGCACGTAGTTTCTGCTGAGGGGATTTGTGTTGATCCTTAGAAGATTGAGGCTGTACTGGATTGGAAACAACCTAAGAACGTATCTGAGATCCGTAGCTTTCTAGGTTTGGCGGGATATTATCGGCGGTTTGTCGAGGGATTCTCTTTGATTGCAGTTCCTCTTATTAAGCTTTTGCTTAAAGGTGTCCCTTTTTTCTGGACTGATGCACAGTAAGAGAGCTTTGAGAAGCTCAAGTCTGTTCTGCCTCAGGCTCCTATTCTGATACAGGCTGAATCTGGTAAGGAGTTTGTAGTCTACAGTGATGATTCGCATGTTGGGTTGGGTTGCGTTCTGATGCATGATGGTAAGGTTTTGGCTTATACGTCCCATCAGCTTAAGACACACGAAGGGAACTATCCGACGCATGATCTCGAGTTAGCTGCAGTGGTCTTTGCGTTGAAAATCTGGAGACATTATTTGTGTGGTTAGAGGTGTATCATCTACACTGATCACAAGAGTCTCAAGTATCTCCTTACTCAGAAGGATTTAAAACTTAGGCAGCGTCGTTGGATTGAGCTGCTCAAAGATTATGACTTCACCATTGAGTATCATCCTAGTAAGGCTAATGTGGTAGCCGATGCTCTAATGTAACAGCCCGTTTTTAGCTAAATCAGAATAGTAGTTTCGGGACCACAAATATGACATCAAAAAATTTATTTTATTATTATTTTAAAATTTACAGCATGGTATTAGAGTTGTGTGAAATTTTCGTAAAGAAATTTTATTGTTTGAGTGTCTAATTTGATAAAAAGGACTAAATCGCGTAAAGTGAAAAATGTGAGTTCTATAGTTGAAATGCATTAAAAGGCTAAGACATAAAGTAGTTGGGGGATTTATGTTGTAATTAGCCCTTTTATATTGTAAGTGGACGGTTATGTGCATATTTTGGTGAAATTTTAATGTTTATAACAAAGGGCAAAATGGTAATTAGTGTAATAAGTTATATTAAATAAAATAAAGACAATTTCATGCTTATTTCTCATCATCTTCCACCGAAAGTGAAAGAAAAAGAATATCATTGAAGCCTTTGAAAATTCGGCACTTGCATGACTTATTTGGTATGTGTTTTCAACTCGGTTTTTTGTAACGCCCCAAAAATATAGGGTCTTTAGTTTTGGATGTTCTGACACAAATGCATGTTTGGTGTGTTGGTTAAGTGATTTAGGAGTGTTTGGGAGTGTCTGAGAAGTCCTGGGTTCAAGCCCTGGCTTTTGCAAATTTTTTGGTTTTTCTCTTAAATGAACCTTGGCTTTAGTATGTAGGCTTTAAGAATATTTCTATTCAAAATATGACACACAAAGAGCCTGTTGGTACAGTGGAGGTGGCGTTACAAGTGTGGCAATGAGTCTGAGGTTCAAGTCTTGGGATGAGCAATGGTGTATTTTATTTTGCAGCTAGGACAGCTAGAGTTTGTGTTGCACTGGGAGTCTGATGGATGAGAGGTTTGAATTAGTCATGGAGAGATTGTAGGAGTGATATGGGGAGTGATATGGGGAGAGGTTTGTGGAGAAAAGTTAGGAATCTGAAGTGTGAGTGATGTGTAGTACCGAATGGGGAGTGCTAGTACTCAGAATTTCGGCAAAGGTAGCTTTTGAGGGTAATTCTGGTTTTGGTTTTCTCTTTTTTGGGCGTTTTATTCTTTTTCTTTTCCCTTCTAGCCAAATGGCTGTTGTTTCTTGGTAACATAAAATCATTTTGGTTAATTCCTGGTAAGTGGGTTTCTTTCCTCTGCTATTCTCATTTTTGCTGAAAGTGTCAATTACCAAAACCGCTCATTTTCTCTTCTCATTCCCATATTTACCCTTTACCGAAACTATTCTTCTCCTCTTAGTTCTTCTTCATTTGTCTCTTTTAGCCGAATATAGTCTCCTTCTTCCCTAATATTCTACTTTTCATTCGGTCTTCTCTGAGCCGACCATCCCTTCTTCTTCCCTTTCGGGTTCTTGTCTGCAACTCGGTGTTGGTGGATTGTTTCGGTGCGCTGGGGGTGGTGGTTCGGTCTTGTTGGAGTTTTAAAAAATCGGTGGGGTGCATTGGGGTAAGAGATCCTGAGGAACGAAGTAGGGCAAAGATTATTCAAGTCATCAAACTCTGTCTCTCGTTAAGGGTAAGATCGCTACCATACTCTTAGATTAGGCCGAATATTCCTGTGGTTGGTAAGTTAGCATTTGTGGATTAAGGCCACATAATTGATCACTGTTTTGGTTAATAAGATCCGTTTTGATATAGATATTCGGCAAAGGCATGTGATCACTTCTGGATAGTAGTTTTGGAGGACTAAAGTCGCCTCATTCAAGCAAGGTAAGGAAGGTGGTTTGGATTAAGTGCCCATAAGAGGGTGTTTTACCCTATTGATTAAAGAATTAAGATGGGTCATGTTTGAATTTAGGTTGGGTGCTCGTAGATCTTGGAACGACTCCGTAAAAAGGTGTGTAATCACACTATCTCCACTATGAATCGGTAAAAGCTGAAACCTCAGCATTTGAGGCCTCACGAGCGTGCGATCGCTCGTGTGGAAAAACTGAGCCCACAATCGAGGACGGTAGACAGAAGATGCCATTACGAGTGTTCTCGTGCACTTGGTCCGTTATGGGCCTCGTTGGGCCGAAATGGGCCGTGTGGGCCCAATGGGCTCATGGGCCCATGCAGATAAAAGTTACGAAAAGTGGCCGAAAATGGATTGGGCTATGTAGACCACATAGCCTTGATTGAATTTGGGTCAAATGGGCCACACGAGCGTGTGGGCCCATTTGGGCCAAATATTGGGCTTTAAGCCCATTTGCACTGTTTCAACCAAATGGATTATCTGTGTCGCTCGAGGTGAATGTAGGCCTTCGGAAAGGTCATTAACTGTACCGAGACCCCTAATGAGTAAAATGACTGAAATACCCCTAATGAGTAAAATGACTGAAATACCCATAATGAGTAAAATGACTGAATTAACCCTAATGAGTAAAATGACCAAAATACCCCTAAAGGGCAAATTACCGTTTTACCCCCAACAGATGAAAATGACTACTTTACCCCTAGAGATAGATTGACAGATGAAAATATGTACTGTATGATTGTACTGAGTTGGTCATGTTACATACACAAAATATTGATGACATGGCATACTGCATGGGGTTGGGATTCTGTTTGGAGGAAGTACTGTTACTAGTGGCTCTGCCACAATTCATCATATCTTGGTGGCTTTGCCTTATATCTGCATCTTGGTAGCTCTGCAAGCGTTATCGCGCTTATGCTATCGCAATATTGGTGTGAGAAATTTGGGTGGGTCAACTTTGTCCCACATGGTGTGTTGGGTTGGTACGGGTGGTGTCTTTGTTTGGATTGGGGTGGGTTTGCATACTTGCACCATACTGATACTATATCGGGCTTAGGCCCACACTGTTACTGTATTAGGCTAAGGCCCACACTACACTGTTACTGAACAGGGCTCAGGCCCAGACTGTTAATGCATGTATTACTGATTGAGTGATAGGGGATTACACACTGAGTTCTCGTAACTCACCCTTTTCTTTTAACTGTACAGGTAATCCCAAGCCTTAGATGATTTGGAGCTGTGATGGACTTGGAGGTGGCCACATGTTCGCGAGTATTTTAATTTAGACTTAGCTATTTAAATATTTTCTATTGGGTTGATATTTATGTAATAAGACCTCTGGTGATTTGATTTTCTTTTTATTAGGTTTAATTTCTTATTTTGAAACTGCCAAACTACTACAAATAAGTTTTCAAAGATAATAACTATTTTCAACGACAAACAAACATTTTTAAAATTCAAAATAACACTAATTGGAGTAGCTTTCGCGGGTTTTTAAACCAACAGTAACAAACATGGTAACCGTTTTACTAAATGGTGTTTTTATAACTTACCAATTGTTTCCTAAGAAATAAGAACTAAATGGATTTTGCTCAAACAATTTCTCCCATCAGACTCTGATTTCGAAAAACACTTTGATGGGACACGCCAGGTTCAGCAGTAACGTCTAGGCCGAGTTTGGGGTGTTGCATTTTGTTGTATCAGAGTCAGGTTACAAAACTCGGCTGTGGAATGGGTTTGAAAACCTTTTCTGAAAGTAGGTTTTAAAGATTTAAAATGTTTTCGAAAGACGTACAAGTGTGGCACACCGAGTCTCCGGTGCCAAATCTGTAAGTTCTCTAAATCTGATTACTGTTATACAGTGAAACTCTAGATAGAGGAAACTGAGACCGTAGGAGACTGGAAACTGTAGTGAGACCTCGATCTGCGAAAACAAACCCATAATGACTGCTTTTCATAATACATTTGTTAATAATTACTGAAATTATAAGCTGATACTTAAGACTTTTTAAACAGATAAAATGCATATTGAAATGAGCACAAGAAGTACTCGTGGAAGGGGTACACGGGGCCGCGATAGAGGTCGAGGAAGTGCTCGGGCCGGATCGGTGGCATCGGGTCATATGCCTACTAGGGAGGCACCAGCCTCACCAGTAACTGAGACGGGGTATGATGATCGAGCAGCTGGGGATGATGCCCTATCCCAAGCGATGCTTCGCGTTCTAGAGAGGGTGGTTGGAGCTAGTACTGGAACAGTGGGCTGAGGATCAATTTCAGAATGACTTTGGTCTAACAGAGCAGAAATTTTCAGAGGTATTTTTGGAGTAGCCCCAAATGTGGTGGAGTACTGGTTAGAGGCGACTGAATGAATAATGGACGACCTTGACTGTACCACAGAGTAGAAATTAAAAGGGGCAGTGTCCTTACTGCGAGACGAGGCTTACCAATGGTGGCTCACCGTGAGAGAGGGTACGCAGGCTGATTGGGTGACGTGGGATTTCTTTAAGGCAGCATTTCAAGGAAAGTACGTGGGCGCAAGTTATGTGGACGCCCGACGAAAGGAATTTCTGAGCCTGACCTAGGGGAGTAGAAGAGTGGCATAATATGAGACAGAATTCTTGCGGTTGAGTCGGTATGCTCGAGGGATAGTAGCAACTGAGTATGAACATTATGTGCGATTTGAAGATGGCCTTCGGGATGAGTTAAAGGTATTGATTGCTCCACAGAGGGAGCGCGATTTTGTTGCTCTTGTGGAAAAAGCAAAGATTGCTGAAGAGGTGAAGCGCTCGGAGTGCCAGAACTGTGAGAAACATGAGGGCAGGAATAAGAGGGATTTTGGGCCCTCAAGTTCTGCTGGGAGGCCTATTAAGAAGGCCAGGTTTAATGGGCCGATTCGGACTGGAGTTCCTGTTGCTATTGCTAGGCCGCAGCCTTGTGCTGATTGTGGGAGATCTCACCTGAGTGAGTGCTGGAAGAGGACTGGGGTGTGCTTTAAATGTGGGTCCATGGATCATTAGGTTAAGGATTATCCTCAGAGGCCTGTTCAGATGCAAGCTGTAGGATCGGGTCATGCTCAGCCAGTGAGAGGTGGTCAGCAGCCACCGAGAGGCTGTGGGCAGGCTAGAGGTAGAAACAGTATGGGACGAGGTCGTGGAGCCCCTGGCAGAGGTATTGGTAACACTGTAGCGAGGCAGCCAGCTCTGGTATATGTTGCTCATCGTCGAGAGGATGGTGACGCCCCTGACGTCATAACCGATACGTTCCTAATTTATAATGTACCCTACACTGCTTTAATTGATATTGGGTCTACACATTCGTACGTTGTATGCACTGTGTCGAGAACTTTGGGTATTCAGTTCGAAAATACTGATAGTGAGATGACTGTGATAAGTCTACTGGGTCAGTCGATTAGGGTAAATAAGTTATTCAGAGATGTGCACCTTGAGGTCCAAGGAGTAATTTTTCCAGCGGAGTTGATGGAACTGCCGTTTGGTGAATTCGACCTTATTTTGGGTATGGATTGGCTGGTGAAACACCGAGCTAGTTTGGACTGTGCTGTTAAGTGTATGGTGTTGAAGACTACTAAGGATGAGGAGGTGGCTGTGATTGAGGAGCGAAGGAATTATTTGTCTAACGTGATCTCGGCATTAAGGGCCGAGAAACTGATTCACAAGGGTAGTGAGGCATTTTTAGCCTATGTTAGTATTTCTGATTCTGAAGGTCATTCGGTCGGAGATATTAGAACTGTTAAGGATTTTCTGGATGTATTTCCTGATGAGCTCATTGGGTTGCCTCTGAACCGCGAGGTCAAATTTGGTATTGAGCTCTTACCTAGAACAGCCCCAGTGTCCATCGCCCCATATAGGATGGCACCGAAGGAGCTAGTGGAGTTAAAGGCTCAAATTCAAGAGCTTCTAGACTGGGGATTTATTTGACCGAGTGTGTCTCCGTGGGGAGCACCAGGGTTGTTCGTAAAGAAGAAGGATGGGTCCATGCGCATGTGCATCGATTATCGGTAACTTAATACGCTGACTATCAAGAATAAGTACCCATTACCGAGGATCGACGATCTGTTTGATCAACTGAGAGGAGCTTCAGTTTTCTCCAAAATAGATCTCCGTTCTGGGTACCATCAACTAAGGGTTAATGAGGCTGACGTGTATATGACTGCGTTTAGGACTCGGTATGGTCATTACGAGTTCCTAGTGATGCCGTTTGGGCTGGCGAATGCACCAGCTACTTTCATGGACATGATGAATCGAGTATTCCAGCCCTACCTGGATAGGTTCGTGGTGGTATTTATAGACGATATCTTGGTGTATTTGAGAACCTAGGATGATCATGATGCACATCTCCAAATTATTCGGCAGATTTTAAGGGAGAAGCAACTGTACGCTAAGTTCAGCAAGTGTGATTTTTGGTCGCGAAGTGACATTTCTTGGTCACGTGGTGTCTCACGAGGGGACTGTGGTGGATCCTCGAAAAATTGAAGCCCAGATTGGATCGAAACCACCAAAGACCGTATCTGAAATTCGAAGCTTTCTGGGTTTGGCAGGGTATTACAGACGTTTTGTTTATGGGTTTTCCTTAATTGCAGCACCTTTAACTAAGTTGCTGCGTAAAGAGGTACCATTCAATTGGACTGATAAGCAGCAAGAGAGTTTTGAGAAACTGAAGAAAGTCCTGACTGAGGCCCCTGTTTTCATTCAACTAGAGTCTGGGAAGGAATTTACTGTTTACAGTGATGCATCACACATTGGATTGAGTTGTGTACTGATGCAGGAGGGTAAGGTGGTTGCTTTTGCGTCCCGTCAGCTTAAGCCTCACGAGGGGAATTACCCTACTCACGACTTAGAGTTAGCCGCGGTGGTATTTGCGCTAAAAATTTGAAGGCATTACTTATACAGTGAAAAGTGTATTATCTACACCGATCACAAGAGCCTCAAGTACCTCCTCACTCAGAAGGAGTTGAATCTTAGGCAGCAAAGATGGGTAGAGCTGCTTAAGGATTACGACTGCTCGATTGAGTATCACCCGGGTAAGGCTAATGTGGTAGCTGACGCACTGAGCCGTAGGGCTATATCTGATTTAAGAGCAATGTTTGCTCGTCTCAGCTTGTATGACGATGGTAGCTTGTTAGCTGAGCTTCAAGTGAGACCGACATGGACTGAAAAAATTAAGGGGAAACAGTTGGTGGATGAGTCACTGATTTCTCGCTTCCGACAAGTTGAGAGTAGAGAGACTACAGATTTTGGGTTGAATGGTGAGGGAGTACTGTGTTTTCGTGAGAGAATCTGTGTTCCGAAGGATTCTTAGTTAAGGCAGTCTATACTGCGATAGGCACATAATAGTCCATACGCTATGCATCCTGGCGGAAACAAGTTATATCGAGACCTGCGTGAGCTGTACTGGTGGCTAGGGCTGAAACGTGAATTTACCGAATTTGTGAGTAAGTGCTTGACATGCCAGCAAGTTAAAGCTGAGCATCAGCTGCCTTCTGGGTTACTGCAGCCAGTTAAGATTCCACTTTGGAAGTGGGAGAGAGTAACCATGGATTTTGTGAGTGGGCTACCCTTAACGCCTACTAAGAAGGATTCGGTATGGGTTATTGTAGACCGGTTGACTAAATCTGCCTATTTTATACCAGTCCGCACTGAGTACTCGTTGCAGAAGCTGGCAAAGTTGTATGTAGCTGAGATTGTTAGACTGCATGAAGTACCAGTTTCCATTATATCTGACAGAGACCCTCGATTCACGTCTCGATTCTGGAAGAAATTACACGAGGCTTTGGGTACTAGGTTGGACTTCAGTACTGCGTTCCATCCTCAGATTGATGGTCAGCCAGAGAGGGTGATTCAGATACTAGAGGACATGTTAATAAGTTGTGTTATTGATTTCCAAGGAATTTAGGAAGACTATTTGCCATTGGCAGAGTTCGCGTATAATAACAGCTACCAGTCCAGTATTTAAATGGCATCGTACGAGGCGTTGTATGGTCGTAGGTGTCGTACCCCTATCTGTTGGACTGAACTGGGAGAGCGATGAGTTTTGGGGCCAGAGTTAGTTTCTGATACCGAAGAAAAGGTAAAACTGATTCGAGACCGGTTGAAAGAGGCGTCCGATAGGCAGAAGTCCTACGCAGATCTTAAACGCCAAGAGATCGAGTATTCTGTGGGAGACTCCGTATTTCTTAAGGTCTCTCAATGGAAAAAGATACTGAGGTTTGGGCGGAAGGGTAACTTAGCCCTAGGGTCATTGGGCCTTACCGTATACTGAAGCGGGTGGGACCATTCACCTATCAACTTGAGTTGCCTCCAGAATTGGATCGGATTCACGATGTGTTCCATGTCTCCATGCTGAGGCGTAACCGCTCTTATTCCACACATATAATACCAGTCGAGGAGATCGAGGTTAGGCCAGGTCTAACTTTCGAGGAGGAGCCAATGTAGATATTGGACCGTGAGGTTAAGGTGATAAGGAAGAAGTTGATCCCACTGGTTAAAGTGCTTTAGAGGAATCACGGTACCGAGGAAGCCACGTGGGAGCCTGAGGAGGTGATGCAACAATAATACCCTCACCTATTCTGACCGGGTAAATTTCGAGGCCGAAATTTCTCTTAGGGGGTAGAATTGTAACGCCCCAAAAATATAGGGTCTTTGGTTTTGGATGTTCTAACACAAATGCATGTTTGGTATGTTGGTTAAGTGATTTAGGAGTGTTTGGGAGTGTCTGAGAAGTCCTGGGTTCAAGCCCTGGCTTTTGCAAAATTTTTGGTTTTTCTCTTAAATGAACCTTGGCTTTAGTATGTAGGCTTTAAGAATATTTCTGTTCAAAATATGACACACAAAGAGCCTGTTGGTACAGTGGAGGTGGCGTTACAAGTGTGGCAATGAGTCTGAGGTTCAAGTCTTGGGATGAGCAATGGTGTATTTTATTTTGCAGCTAGGACGGCTAGAGTTTGTGTTGCAGTGGGAGTCTGATGGATGAGAGGTTTGAATTGGTCATGGAGAGATTGTAGGAGCGATATGGGGAGTGATATGGGGAGAGGTTTGTGGAGAAAAGTTAGGAATTTGAAGTGTGTGGGATGTGTAGTACTGAATGAGGAGTGCTAGTACTCAGAATTTCGGCAAAAGTAGCTTTTGAGGGTAGTTCTGGTTTAGGTTTTCTCTCTTTTGGGTGTTTTATTCCTTTTGTGTTTCCTTCTGGCCGAATGGCTGTTTTTTCTTGGTAACGTAAAATCATTTTGGTTAATTCCTGGTAAGTGGGTTTCTTTCCTCTGCTATTCTCATTTTTGCCGAAAGTGTCAATTACCAAAACCGCTCCTTTTCTCTTATCATTCCCATATTTTCCCTTTACTGAAACTATTCTTCTCCTCTTAGTTCTTCTTCATTTGTCCCTTTTAGCCGAATATAGTCTCCTTCTTCCCTAATATTCTACTCTTCCTTCGGTCTTCTCTGAGCCGGCATCCCTTCTTCTTCCCTTTCGGGTTCTTGTCTGCTACTCGGTGTTGGTGGATTGTTTCGGTGCACTGGGGGTGGTGGTTCGGTCTTGCTGGAGTTTTAACAAATCGGTGGGGTGCGTTGGGGTAAGAGATCCTGAGGAATGAAGTAGGGCAAAGATTATTCAAGTCATCAAACTCTGTCTCTCGTTAAGGGTAAGATCGCTACCATACTCTTAGATTAGGCCGAATATTCCTGTGGTTGGTAAGTTAGCATTTGTGGATTAAGGCCACATAATTGATCACTGTTTTGGTTAATAAGATCTGTTTTGATATAGATATTCGGCAAAGGCGTGTGATCACTTCTGGATAGTAGTTTTGGAGGACTAAAGTCTCCTCATTCAAGCAAGGTAAGGAAGGTGGTTTGGTTTAAGTGCCCATAAGAGGGTGTTTTACCCTATTGATTAAAGAATTAACATGGGTCATGTTTGAATTTAGGTTGGGTGCTCGTAGATCTTGGAACGACTCCGTAAAAAGGTGTGTAATCACACTATCTCCACTATGAATCGGTAAAAGCTGAAAAGCCGAAACCTCGGCATTTGAGGCCTCACGAGCGTGCGATCGCTCTTGTGGAAAAATCGAGCCTACAACCGAGGGCGGTAGACTGAAGAGGCCATTACGAGTGTTCTCGTGCACTTGGGCCGTTATGGCCCTCGTTGGGCCGAAATGGGCCATGTGAGCCCAATAGGCTCATGGGCCCACGCGAATAAAAGTTACGAAAAGTGGCCGAAAATGGATTGGGCTATGTAGATCACATAGCCTTGATTAAATTTTGGTCAAATGGGCCACACGAGCGTGTGGGCCCATTTGGGCCGAATATTGGGCTTTAAGCCCATTTATACTGTTTCGACCAAATCAATTATCTGTGTCGCTCGAGGCGACTGTAGGCCTTCGGAAAGGTCGTTAACTGTACCGAGACCCCTAATGAGTAAAATGATTGAAATACCCCTAATGAGTAAAATGACTGAATTACCCCTAGTGAGTAAAATGACTGAATTACCCCTAATAAGTAAAATGACTGAAATACCCCTAATGAATAAAATGACTGAAATACCCCTAATGAGTAAAATGACTGAATTACCCCTAATGAGTAAAATGACCAAAATACCCCTAAAGGGAAAAATTACCGTTTTACCCCCAATAGATGAAAATGACTATTTTACCCCTAGAGATAGATTGACAGATGAAAATATGTACTGTATGACTGTACTGAGTAGGTCATGTTGCATACACGAAATATTGATGACATGGCATACTGCATGGGGTTGGGATTTTGTTTGGAGGAAGTATGCGTGCATCGTAGTAGCTCGCCCACACATATCGATCTTGGTGGCTCGCCATAATTATCAGCATCGTGGCTTTGGCACATATATTGTCATCGCGGCTCTCTTCTGCGTTATTACATCGCGGCTATGCGCCGCAATATTGGTGTGAGGGCTGGGTGGGTCGACTTTGTCCCCACATGGTGTGTTTGGTTGGTACGGGTGGTGTGCTGGATGGATTATGGTGGGTTTGCATACTTGCACCATACTGATACTATATCGGGCTTAGGCCCACATTCTGATATTGGGCTAAGGCCCACACTACATCATTCTATCAACAGGGCTCGTGCCCTGCATCATTCATCGCATGTACATCTTGATTGATGATAGGGGATTACACACTAAGTTCTCGTAACTCACCCTTTTCTTTTAATTGTACAGGTAATCCCAAGCCTTAGATGATTTGGAGCTGTGAGGGACTTGGAGGTGGCCACATGTTCGCGAGTATTTTAATTTAGACTTAGTTATTTAAATATTTTCTATTGGGTTGATATTTATGTAATAAGGCCTCTTGATACGATCCGCCTCGAGAAGAGTCGAAACGTATACGAGTTGCCCAATCATCTACGAGGAGGAAACAAGCCTTCGGAGATTTAATCGAAAAATATGGATGAGTTTGCGGAAGCTTTAGGAGAATTTGTTTAGAAAGTGGGTTTAAGTTAGGAATGGAGGTGTTTAAATGAAATAGTTGATTTGGATAATGGAAAGAATAGGTTCGGTTTAAGATGAAGGGAAAGAAGATGGGATTCGTTTTAAGGTTGAACAAACAATGATAAGTTGATGGTAATGGATGAAAGAACTTAAACAAAGAATCGATTTAACACTAATAAAGTGTCACCCTGGGTTCTATACTTGTTTAAGGTGGAAGATGGAAATCGGATATGGACCAAGACCCGTTATCTATAAAGATAAAAACCTATGGTATAAGTTAATGGATGAGAAACAACTTGACACCACAAGCAAAACTTGATAAGTCGGAATCGAAACTCGTACGAAATCGAAGATGAGACAAGCTCACTCGATGAAAAAAAGTTCATAAAATATATTCAAGGTTTTATAATCAAAAAGTCTTCCATAACTAATAAAAATAACAAATATTTATAGGATAATTTAGAGCTAGCTGAATGGACAAGTTTTCTAGTTGAATGGTCAGCCTAAAATTCATTTAATTAGGCTAAAATCTCTTGAAAATTTCAGGTTGCTTCCTTGCGCCTTGGGAATTCCGAAAATCATCTTCTAGATGCTTAGAAATTCGGCTGAAATAAATGGAGGCCTTGGGAGCTGAATGGTGCATGTAGGTTCGGCCTAGGGGCTTGAAATTGGCTTTAATTGTGGCTCATTGATCAGCTGGACAGCCTTAGAGTCCTTAAATTCTTCTTGAGTTCTCCAATAGCCTTTTAGGTGTGGAAACGTGAAATTGGGCAGCCTTGCATGTGGTCTCACAAAATTGAATGGCTTGATGGTGGGAAATGAATTTTCAGCTGAAAGGAGGCTTTAATTTGCATGGAAGAGCTGAACAATCAGCTTGGGGAATAGGAACGTCAGCCATTAATGTTCCTTGCCATTCTCGAAGTGATGCTTGGAGGATAGCAATCAACAACTCATTAAATCCATCCAAGGCATTATTGCCTGCACAAGAAACACTCATTTAATGCCGTCCAAATGCCCTTATACCTGCATATTAATTAAGGCACACCATTAACTCTTAATTTGGAAGCAAACACATTAAATTCGGCAGCCACAAACACAATAAATCCGTTGGTGCTTGCTTCATTTAACACCAGCACATGCATGAAAAGTAAAAGTGTTAGCTGCTGTAAATTTAATGCCGTCTCATGCATGAAAAGTCAGCAGCTCCTTTGTATTTAAAACCGTCCCATGCTTGCTCAACAATGCATTAATTGATGTTCCAAGCTTGCTGCTCATTAAAGGTGCCATCCGTGCTTCCAATAGCTCATTAATTCGGCCATGGGAGAGAGTGAAAGACTCCTTAATTGCTGCTGCAATTCACGAAACAAGTATGTTAAATGTTTCAATAAATTCGGCTGAACCTTTATTAAGCATGAACATTCATTAATTCAAGCCAAATAAGTTGAACATAATTAAAACATGCTAGGGACACAATAATGGACGTTTTAGACATCTTAAAGACTCCATTAGAAGCATTGAATTTTCGGTAGCCCCTATTTTAATGGAAAGAAAAAAAACTGCACATTTAATTTATGTTTTAAACAACTTAAAAACATGTAATAAAATGTGACAAATTAATTTAAGCCTGGACAAACTAATTAGACACCAAATAAATTATTTAGACATATTAATTTGCTGTAGAGAAATTAATTAAATTAATTATTCAATTTATTTAAAGCATTAATTTAACGAATCAGCTCAATGAGCTGGAGCGAGCTCAAGTGAGCTCAAATCGAGTCCAAATAGACTAATCTGGCTCAATTTGGGAATGCACCAAAGTGCATATCAGCTTCACGGCACTTGGGACTTTGGCTTTGAGTTCCATAAGGTCAAAAATCGTGGATGTCCCGGGCGTGCCCGTATCATCCCTCCCCTCTTCAAGACGATTCGTCCTCGAATCGACCTGTTGATTTTCCGAAAAAAATTCCTTTTGACTCGGTTTTCCTCGATCAAACGGGACGGATAATATTCGCAACACCTGAAAAAGGTATCCGTGAATTAGCAAAATCGATTTCAAACAAACTTGCAGTCCAAATATAAGCAAGACCAAACAAATAAATCTCATGCAGACAGGCATAATCACATTATCGTACAAAACGAACAATACCTTATCAAACATTTGAAACTGAATTGAATATACTTCAAGGCATGCATACGATTCGAATGGATTCCACAAGTCAAAAATTTCATGCGAATAACACATCAAATGATAGATATATTCGTCACAAGCAAGTTGTTGAGATAACACATATGGCACATGAAGTTGAACATCCAAACCTTGCTTTGTACGAAATAAGGAACCACTCGCGCATGAATCGAACACAAGAATCTTTTTGTCAATCATTAAAGCAGATAGACCATCAATAGGCAGAACAGAACATTTAGACATATCAAGATCTAAATGCTTTACAGAAATGAATTCAGCATCATGTGTTCTATCAATATCCAAAACAGATAAATCATGAGCTAGCAAATTAGAACAGCTAAGCATATCATGATCTAAATGTTTTGCAAAAATGAAATCATTAACATGATGTTGATCACCATCCGAGGAGAACAAAATTGTTCTAGGAGTTTCAAGGGTCTTACCTTTATGGACAAAATGATAAGGATCAAATTTACCTTTGTCATCTAATACGAACCTTCTCTCCTCGGGATCATAATGTAGTCGATCCTTGGCAGTTGGGTTAGCCTTGACCAAACGATATGTAAAATTCAAGTACAACCACAAGAATCGTTTAAGGAACGAATAAAAATTGAACAAATAGTTGACAAAATTCGTTACCTTATTCAACAACCACGAATCAAAATGATTGAAATTTTTCAAGCACAATTGTCGTTGCTTGGTTTTCCAACAAGACATACCAAATGATACCAAACGTATTCCCGGTTTAAAAACATGCGTTTGATTATTTAAAACAAAATGTGGCAATGGTTTTGAAAAATCAAACTTGTTAAACCAATAGGAATTGTGCAAACTCAAAATCGAACGATCAAAATTCTTAACATGTCTTAAAACCGATTTGAAAAAACTCAAAGATTTTGTATTAGACAATGAATAAATCTCGTAATAACTACAATCAAATAAGTTGGGATTAAAAGAAAATTCATCGTCATACTTACTCGAGTCTTGCATTTGTTGGATACGCAACTCTCCACTTTCATACTTCGCATCACAAAGATTATGAGATAAACTCATCTTACCATCATTTAAATTATCACAGTTAATCAGAGTATGGTAAATGGCGGTATCATCCACATATGTACAATCATTGGAATAAGTTAGTGGAGACGGAATCGCTTCAAAACACTTACCTTCCTTACCTTCATTACCTTTTTCAATCAAATGAAAACGTCGTTCTTCCAGGAGGCAGTGAAGTTGAAGATCTTTGTGCGTTACGTCAGAAATCTGAAATGAAGAAATAGAAGAAAGACAAACATCAAATGAGTTAGTTAAATCAACTCTCTCTTTTTCTCGTTCTTCTTGTTCTCTCGTTTCTTTTTCAACATCTTTTTCTCTTTCTTTTTCAAGATCTTTTTCAATTTCAATTTTCTTTTCTTCTTTTTCCTTTTCTTTCTCAATTTCTTTTTCTTCTTTTTCAATCTCTTTTCCTTTTTTCTCATTTTTATTTTCTTTTCTCTCGAACTCTTTTTCAAGTTCTTTTTCATTACAACAAGGGGATGGTTCAAAAGAATTGAAAAGAGAGGGATTTGACTCAAGGATCGAAGAAATATTTTCATAGATGTCACGATCGCTGCTTCGTGAAAAATCCTTCGTGCTTGACATCTTTGATTCATAAGATGAATAACTCGTACTTTCTTCTTGTTCGTCACCATAGTAGGCTTCGAACTTTGCTATGCTTTGCCTTGAATTCCTTGTCGAATAAGAATCTTGATTTGAACTACTTCGAGAATGATCTTTCGTGAATGAATTCTTCGATGCATATGAACCACGTTCACTTCTTTGCAAAGGTTTCTTCGTAGATAGATATGTTGATGCTTTTGAAGAAGAAATCATACCTTCGCGATGGTAACCTTGAAAAGCCTGAAACTCGCGGTTTGACTCATACCGTCTTGAGCTTCTATATGAACCATAATCTCGATCGAAAACTCATTTTGAATGATCTTCGAAAGCGTTTCTTCGAGACGACCTTGACTCCGTTCTTCGAGTTGGAGAAAGTCGTTCTTGTTGGTCTCGTTCCTCGATTCGATCCAACCGCTTGTGCAACCGCTTGGTGTTCACGATGCTTCGCATTCCATTCAACAAGTATTGATAGAGGGATTCTGACAACACTTCTTGATTCATTTTATTTTCTGAAAAGAAAGTTCGTTAAAAAGAATAAAATAGAAAAATATTAAAACCTCACCACAAAAACTCACAAGTTCACTCACAAAGAAAAATTCACTCACACTCGTGTTTCACTCGTATAAGGCTTTTTCTTTGATGAATACACTCGTGCCTTTTACCACTCAGTCTCGTCTCTCAATTTCGTACTTCGTTTCGAAAAGACCTATTGCGGCTTGAGGGTCGACTTCAAAGGGGTTTCAAGGGTAAACGTTAGGTGTACGGGTTGGCTAAAACAAAAGAAAAGACAAATGGATTAAGGGTGGGTGGCGTTGGGTGAAAAAGGGGAAATACCAAATGATGGTAGAAGCAAAATTTTGAAGGTCGGGGTAGGAAGTTGAGGAGGGTAGAAATGAGAGTCTTGAGATCGGGATCAGAAGAGATGAAAAACAAAGCAAAAACTTTCAAACTTCACACACTTCTTTTTTTTGTTTTTTTTATACTCTATTTTTTTAATTTTTTTTATCTCTTTTTTTTACATCAAATACACTATATGCTGAATAAACGGAAAAAAAAAATTACAAATTTTTTTTGATTTTTTTTATTTCTTCACGAACCTATTCCGGCTTCACGCACGTCGTCAAAAATCCTCATTTGGTAGCTCTGATACCAGATGATACGATCTGCCTCGAGGAGAGTCAAAACGTATACGAGTTGCCCAATCATCTACGAGGAGGAAACAAGCCTTCGGAGATTTAATCGGAAAATATGGATGAGTTTGCGGAAGCTTTAGGAGAATTTGTTTAGAAAGTGGGTTTAAGTTAGGAATGGAGGTGTTTAAATGAAAGAGTTGATTTGGATAATGGAAAGAATAGGTTCAGTTTAAGATGAAGGGAAAGAAGATGGGATTCGTTTTAAGGTTGAACAAACAATGATAAGTTGATGGTAATGGATGAAAGAACTTAAACAAAGAATCGATTCAACACTAATAAAGTGTCACCCCGGGTTCTATACTTGTTTAAGATGGAAGATGGAAATCGGATATGGACCAAGACCCGTTATCTATAAAGATAAGAACCTATGGTATAAGTTAATGGATGAGAAACGACTTGACGCCACAAGCAAAACTTGATAAGTCGGAATCGAAACTCGTACGAAATCGAAGAGGAGACAAGCTCACTCGATGAACAAAAGTTCATAAAATATATTCAAGGTTTTATAATCAAAAAGTCTTCCATAACTAATAAAAATAACAAATATTTATAGGCTAATTTAGAGCTAGCCGAATGGACAAGTTTTCTAGTTGAATGGTCAGCCTAAAATTCATTTAATTAGGCTAAAAGCTCTTGAAAATTCCAAGTTGCTTCCTTGTGGCTTGGGAATTCTGAAAATCATCTTCTAGATGCCTAGAAATTCGGTTGAACTAAATGGAGGCCTTGGGAGCTGAATGGTGCATGTAGGTTCGGCCTAGGGGCTTGAAATTGGCTTTAATTGTGGCTCCTAGATCAGCTGGACAGCCTTAGAGTCCTTAAATTCATCTTGAATTCTCCAACAGCCTTTTAGGTGTGGAAACGTAAAATTGGGCAGCCTTGCATGTGGTCTCACGAAATTGAATGGCCTGATGGTGGGAAATGAATTTTCAGCTGAAAGGAGGCTTTAATTTGTATGGAAGAGCTGAACAATCAGCTTGGGGAATAGGAACGTCAGCCATTATTGTTCCTTGCCATTCTCAAAGTGATGCTTGGAGGATAGCAACCAACAGCTCATTAAATCCATCCAAGGCATTGTTGCCTGCACAAGAAACACTCATTTAATGCCGTCCAAATGCCCTTATACCTGCACATTAATTAAGTCACACCATTAACTCTTAATTTGGAAGCAAACACATTAAATTCGGCAGCCACAAACACAATAAATTTGTTGGTGCTTGCTTCATTTAACACCAGCATATGCATGAAAAGTAAAAGTGTTAGCTGCTGTAAATTTAATGCCGTCTCATGCATGAAAAGTCAGCAGGTCCTTTGCATTTAAAACCGTACCATGCTTGCTCAACAATGCATTAATTGATGTTCCAAGCTTGCTGCGCATTAAAGGTGCCGTCCATGCTTCCAATAGCTCATTAATTCAGCCATGGGGGAGAGTGAAAGACTCCTTAATTGCTGTTGCAATTCACGAAACAAGTATGTTAAATGTTTCAATAAATTTGGCTGAACCTTTATTAAGCATGAACATTCAAAAATTCAAGCCAAATAAGTTGAACATAATTAAAACATGCTAGGGACACAATAAGAACATAATTAAAACATGCTAGGGACACAATAATGGACGCTTTAGACATCTTAAAGACTCCATTAGAAGCATTGAATTTTCGGCAGCCCCTATTTTAATGGAAAGAAAAAAAAATCTGCACATTTAATATATGTTTTAAACAACTTAAAAACATGTAATAAAATGTGACAAATTAATTTAAGCCTAGACAAACTAATTTAGACACCAAATAAATTATTTAGACATATTAATTTGCTGTAGAGAAATTAATTAAATTAATTATTCAATTTATTTAAAGTATTAATTTAACGAATCAGCTCAATGAGCTGGAGCGAGCTCAAGTGAGCTCAAATCGAGTCCAAATAGACTAATCTGGCTCAATTTGGAAATGCACCAAAGTGCATATCAGCTTCACGGCACTTGGGACTTTGGCTTCGAGTTCCATAAGTTCAAAAATCGTGGGTGTCCCGGGCGTGCCCGTATCACCTCTGGTGATTTGATTTTCTTTTTATTGGGTTTAATTCCTTATTTTGAAACTGCTAAACTGATACAAATAAGTTTTCAAAAATAATAATTGTTTTCAACGACAAACAAACGTTTTCAAAATTCAAAATGACACTAATTAGAGTAGCTTCCGTGGGTTTTTAAACCAACAGTAACAAACATTGTAACCGTTTTACTAAATGGTGTTTTTATAACTTACCAATTGTTTCCTTAGAAATAAGAACTAAATGGATTTTGCTCAAATGATTTCTCCCATCAGACTCTGGTTTCGAAAAACACTTCGATGTGACACGCCAGATTGGACCGTAACGTCTAGGCCGGGTTTGGGGTGTTACATTTTTAATAATTTCTACGTTTTTGAGATCGTTGCTTTGTATTCTAGCTAGCACGTATCTCTGATTTCAAAACTGTTAACGTATTTGAATGTTGCCATTGTTGAATGCATGAGTATTTTGTTAGTTAATGATGGAAAATAAATCATTGTTGTTAGATGTACAAGTTTTGTAAAGTGAATTTTGGTAAAAATGTCAATTTTGGAT
Organism: Gossypium sturtianum; assembly: GCA_025698515.1. Classification (NCBI taxonomy): domain Eukaryota; kingdom Viridiplantae; phylum Streptophyta; class Magnoliopsida; order Malvales; family Malvaceae; genus Gossypium; species Gossypium sturtianum. Next base: position 112,246,028 of record CM046953.1, read on the forward strand.
TAAATTTTGAAATATGAAAATTTTGTGGTTAAATTTTAAAATAAATTGAAAATATGGGCTGATAGTAATATATGGAAAATTCGGCTAGCTTGGGTTTGTGTTTAATTTCATGAAATTGTGATTTTATGTGATAAGGACTAAATTGCAAAAATGTGAAATTATGGGGGCAAAAGTATAAAAGTACTTTAAAGTAAATTTTGGATTAAATTGAATAGAGAGATTATTTAATAAGCTAATTTTGATTATAACTAGATTGAGAAAAGCGAAATATGGGTCTAGTATCGGACTAGTTGATCTGTTCCGTCGTTTTAACGATCGATGTAAGTTCGTATGTTAATAAATGCTGTTAAATTGTGCTATAAATTTATTATTATTGTTGAATTGAATTATAATGCTGATTGGAAATGAGTACGAGCACAATCGACAGAGTTATGACGTCCGGAAGTCCCGTACGAACCTTAGGAATAGCTTAGGATCTAAATGTCATGACATTAGGATTTCCGATATGAGATTCGTGTAAGACCATGTCTGGGACATTGGCATCGATATGAGATTTGTGTAAGACCATGTCTGGGACATTGGCATCGATATACTATAACATGTAAGACCATATCTGGGATATGGCATTGTATGAGTTATACGAGATTTCCAAGTATCCTTAGTGGTTTCGAATGGTTTAACGGGCATAGTCAAGACAAGAATGAAAGTACGATCGAAATAAGTAATACAGGTACGTAAAAACCTTATGTGAGAATCGAATGAAAGTGGTGAGTTCATATTGTATCATGTATATGAAATGAGAAAGATTTGTGTATAAATATGTTTTATGCCAAAATGGGTTCATTTGGCTATATGGAGGTATGAATTGGATGTTAAATGAGGCATGAGTTATGTTTGTTTTAACTATATATACATAAGGTATATAACGTGCGAAATATTGTTACTTGATGATAGTTAACACGATTCACCTTGGCTAAAGAAGATGTGAAGAATGTTGGTTTGAATGAAGTTATATAGATAGTTGATTTTGTATATGTAAATGGGATCAAATAGATAAGAATGTTTTTGATCCGTATGAGCATAGAATTAAATAAACTTGTGAAGCTTTGTTAATTATGTGATTGGAATTATGGTATAAAGGTGAAACCAAATGAATTTATATTATAGTATTTGTAAATGCTTAATATGTGTTTATTCAATAAGATAAGTTTAATATCATACGAGCTTACTAAGCTTTATAGCTTACTTTGTGTTATCTTTCTATGTTTTATAGTGATTCAGACGTTCGCTAGGGTTAGAAGTCGACGGAGATCGCATCACACTATCTGATTTTTGATTTCGGTATTTATAGACTTGTGATTTGGTTATATGGCATGTATAGGTTTAAGTTGTGGACATGTGTTTTGGTAATGTTGAATGTGAGTTTGGCTTATGATATGTGCTTATGGTGTATATATATATTTGGTTTTGTGTTTGGCAAGATTATTATAGAAATGGTGATGGTCTGGTGATTGGTTGATTATAAATATATATTGTTTGAGAAATGGTATATTTTGGAGTAATAAATGTGTATTAAATTGGTTGATGTTTTTAGGCTATGAATTGGGCATAATTTGTTGATGTTTTAGGCTACCTTTTGTGTATGAATTGGTGCCACATTTTGAGTTTGCAGGGTAGACCATTATGGGTGGCGAATTGGCCTTGCAAATGGCCTATTTACGTCCACACGGCTGAGCACACGAGCGTGTGGCTCGACCATGTGTGACATATGGCCTTGATGCACGACCGTGTGTTCCCTGGAAATAATTAGAAATTCATGTCAGTCTTGCACACGGCCTAGACACACGGGCGTGTCTGGTGGTCATGTGAGGCACAAAGCCTTGGCACATGGGCGTGTGTGACCATTTCGAATAAGCACACGGGCCAGGCACACAGGCGTGTGGTCGACCGTCTGGCCTTCAGATTTCGCACGGCCAAGGCACACGAGCGTATCTCCGGCCGTGTGATGCAAGTTAGTATGTATGCCCTGTTTCCACACGGCTTGTGTCACAGGCGTGTCTGGTGGCCGTGTGCTTGTTCACGCGGGCGTGTGATCCCTGTATGCATAGAAATTTTCTAAGTTTCCCAAAGTTTTCAAATGTTATCGGTTTAGTCCTGAACCTCTTCCAAGCATGTTTTAAGGTCTCGTAGAGCCTTATACGGGACAATGTAATTATATTTGATTGATGTTTATGTGAAAATGGATTTACGTGTGAGTAATGTATGATGTTATGTTACCAATTTAGTCTCAAATGCATGATTTAAGCTTTATGAATGTAAATGAATGATATTTACTGAAATGAGATGATATTTGATAAATGATTATTCTGAACTGAGTTACAAGTCCGATAATGCCTCTTAACCTATTCTAGCGACGGATACGGGTTAAGGGTGTTACATCTAAGCCGAAGAGCGATGTCTGATTTGAGGGTGATGTTTGCTCGCCTTAGTCTATTTGATGATGGGACTCTGTTAGTGAAGTTGCAGGTTAAGCCGACTTGGATTGAGCAGATTCGAGATAAACAGTTAGTGGATGAGACTCTGGGTGTGCGGTTCTGTGAGGTTGAGAGTGGTACTACTTCTGATTTTGGGTTAAACAGTGATGGTGTGTTATGTTTTCGAGGACGAATCTGTGTGCCGAATGATTCTGATCTGAGGCAGTCTATTCTGAGGGAGGCGCATAGTAGCCCTTATGCTATGCATCCCGGCGGTAATAAGATATACCGTGACCTTCGTGAATTGTATTGGTGGCTGGGGTTGAAGCTTGAGGTTACTGATTACGTTGCTTGTTGTTTGACTTGTCAGCAGGTTAAGGCTGAGCATCAGTTGCCTTCGAGTTTGTTGCAGCCAGTTAAGATTCCTTTGTGGAAATGAGAGCGAGTAACGATAGACTTCGTTAGTAGGTTGCATGTAACACCCACTAAGAAGGATTCTATTTGGGTCATCGTGGATTGATTGACCAAGTCTGCTCACTTCATTCCGATTCGGACGGACTTTTCTCTTCAGAAGTTGGCGAAGCTATATATCTCCGAGATAGTAGACTGCATGGGGTTCCAGTGTCGATTATTTCTGACAGAGATCCTCGTTTTACATCTTGGTTTTGAAAGAAGTTACATGAAGCTCTGGGGTTGAGATTGGACTTCAGTATTGCGTTCTATCCTCAGACCAATGGTCAATCTGAGAGGGTGATTCAGATACTGAAGGATATGCTTCGGAGTTGCATGATTGATTTCCGAGGTAGTTGGGAGGATTATCTACCTTTAGCTGAGTTCGCCTACAATAATAGTTTCCAAGCTAGTATTCAGATGGCACCTTACGAGGCTCTATATGGTCGTAAGTGCCGTACTCCTTTGTGTTGGACTGAGTTGGGCGAACGTCGAGTTTTGGGTCTTGAGTTGGTTTCTGAGACTGAGGATAAGGTTTGACTAATACGGGATCGTCTGAAGGCGGCTTCTGATAGAAAAAAATCTTATGCGGATTTGAAGAGGTGAGAGATTGAGTACTCGGTGGAGGACTTCGTCTTTCTTAAGGTTTCTCCGTGCAAGAAGGTTCTGAGTTTCAGTCGTAAGGGCAAGCTGAGCCCTAGGTTTATTGGGCCGTATAGGATTCTAAAGTGAGTGGGACCAGTTGCTTATCAGTTTGACCTACCCCCTGAACTGGACCATATTCATGATGTGTTTCACGTCTTGATGTTGAGATGGTACCGTTCTGACCCATCCCATGTTGTATCGGTTAAAGAGATCGAGGTTAGGCTAGACTTGACTTTTGAGGAAGAGCCGGTTTAGATTCTATATTGCGATGTTAAGGTTCTGCGAAAAAAGTCTATTCCATTAGTGAAGGTGCTGTGGCGGAATCATAGCACTGAAGAGGCCACATGAGAACCTGAGGATTCGATACGTCAGCAGTATCCTCATCTGTTCTGGCTAGGTAAATTTCGAGGTCAAAATTTCTTTTAGGGGGTTAGAGTTGTAACGCCCCAAATTTCTTATGTCTGCTTTTGTAAAATTTTGACACAATTGTGTATCTGCTTCGGTGGCTAAGTGTTCTGGGTGTGTGTGAGAGGTCCCAAGTTCAAGTCCAACCTTTAGCAATTTTGGTTATTTTGGAATTAAGCCTTATCCTTGTTCACTGGGCTTATATTTAATTGTCTGTAAATTCATATCAGAATGAGCCTGCTGGTTCGAGTGGTAAGGGTGTTGGTGTGTTGGAGGTTCTGTGTTCGAATCCCTGCGCGAGCATGGGTATTATTTTTGCTCGGTTTAGTGGTTGAGTTTTAGTTGAATTAGAATTCTGAGTAGTGGGTTGTTTGATGGAGAAAATATTGGGGGGGTTGAGATATGGGGGTTATCTAGATTATTTTTCTTTTGTTTATTTTTTTCCAAAATTTTGGCTTTCCATCTCTTCCAAAAATCTGACGTTCACTTTGCTCCCTTCTCTTTTTCTCCTTTTCTGTTATTGTCTCCTCAATCGGTATTCCCTTTTTACTCCCCCAAATTATGGTTTTTGCGATTCACGGGGTTCGTACGCGTTGGTAAGTATTAGTCGTATGTTTGTTCGAGTAGGGAGTTTTTCCTCTTTAATCGGGTTAAGTGATGTTGCCTTTTCTGTTAGCATTGAATCTGTGTTTTTGATGGCAGAAAATCCTGAAGAACGGGGTTCTTCTTTTGCTGAATCTTAGTCGGTATTCTTTGGGGCTTCGGGGTAAGTGTTGGACGTTTGTTTTGAAATATGGTCGGTCTCGTGATTTCGATTTAGTCATGAATTAAGATTGATTTTGGAGTTTGGTTTGTCAATTTTAGGTTTTGAAAGGCTCGAAAGTGTTTTTGCATCGAAACAATACTAGGTGTGTACCTGAAACGCAAAAAAACGAGTTTCGTGAAAAGCTGAAAAACCCCACTATCGACGCCACACGGCCGTGTGATAGGCCGTGTGCGACGACACGGTCGTGTGATCGACAAAGGCTAGGCCGTACGCAAGACACAGCCGTGTGATGGCTGGAGTGTGGCCGTGTGAGCCACACGGGCTAGGCCAAATTGGGCGTGTAGGCCACAGGAGCTTGTGGGCCCACACGCCTTTATTTGAATTTTTCCCTAGGGTTGCACGGATCATCCCGAATGACTGTGGGCCTACGGTAGGGCCAATAAGGGCTAACTAAACCCTAAACTGTATGATCTGATTGACTGATATTCTATACCGAGCATGATAGTACTGTGCATGTCTGATTATTAATTTGTATAACTATCTGTGATCTGATTATTAGCATGTTGAGCATGTTGATTTGCATAACTGTTTCTGTATTTGTTACTATTATTGGGGTAGGATGATGTATATTGGAGGAAGTGTTCTAAAAGGCAGTTTAAGCCTATGATCTGGCAGTATGGCTGCATTATATCTGTTATGTGTCGCATCGGTACAACATGGTGTGTAGGGCTGGGTGGGTGTTTTAAATCCCACATGGTGTGTAGGGATGGACGGAGACGGTGTGTAGAGGATGGGGGTAGGATATCTAATTTTTTATTCTGATTTGCACATCTGTATCTATATCTGTAATGGGCGTAAGCTCGAATCTGTATCTGACTGATTCTGATTTTCTGGTTTTGTGCATGCTTAATTTTGCGGGGTTACACACTGAGTTTACGTAAACTCACCCTATTCTGTTTATTCTGTACAGGTAATCCACAGAGTTAGGCGGATCGGTGCTGCAGGGGACTCAACAGTGACCATCTTTCCATAAAATTATTTAAGTTTTCGATTTATGGTTTTATTTTATAGTTTGGGTTAAATTTTGAGAAGTTGTAATTTCTGGACTTTATGATTTCTAACTGTGGTTTTTGGTTGTTTGTTATATGCATGCTCTGACGAAATATTTTATGAGATCACAGTTTCAAAAATAGAATTGAGTTTTAGAATTAAATGGTTTTTCGTAAGCTTCCGCTGTAAAACATGTTTTTAGGGCAGATTAGCTAAGTAAATAACGATTTTTCGATGGTTCTAAGCAAATATGGAACTGAAAACTAAGAGGCTTATTCGTGACGACTACGTTTTCAAAACCCATTCCTTGTGACATCACCAGATTCGGCCATAACGTCTAGGCCGGGTTTGGAGTGTTACAAGACACTTCGTCGGAGAGAGGCTGAGCAGATGGTTGAGCGGAGGAAGAATCCGATGGAAGGTCATGTTGGAGCGGAGGAATGCCATCATGGTCTTCTTTATGTTCTTCATTATCATCGTCTTGAGGGACATGATGAACATCTTTTACCCAAGTGTTGGTAGTAGGATCTAGTTTAAAACCAGCTCTATGAAGGGTAGAAAAAGCTAATAGGTTCATGTTTAACAGCCAAAGGAGGATCGACATTTGTGGGGATGTTAAGACATTGGAAAATGTATGACAAGAATGTACCAAAAGGCAGAGATAGCTTAGTCTCAAGCTTTTGACCAATACGTTTGGTAATGTCATTAAATAAGATTAAAGCCAAATTTGGACGCCTATTTCTATGAAAAGAATCAATCCACCAATAGTCGGTAGATTGGGGAACGACATGTTTTGAAATAGGATGTAATATCCAGGTAATAATAAAATGCAAAATGCGGTTATGGACATCAATGTCAAATTATAAGGGCTTTTCTCATTCGAATCACCCCCGGGAGGGAGTTTCAAAAATTTACCAAGATTTTCTAAATTAAGATGAATAGGAGTATTCATAAGAAAAGAATTGACAACAACCATCGTCTCACCAGATTCATCATGTTCGAGTCTAGCATTTGAATAACATGCTCGAACAATATTAGCATGAGTAATTGAACGAATTTTTTTAAAAATCAATCCACTGCCATTCAGTTAAAGTTTGAAGAAACGGAAAATTGATTTTGGCCAAAAAATCGATATCAACGGTGCGAGAAACATTAACATTTCATTTTAGAAAGTATTGATTAAAACGGTAAGAGTAATAGTTATTTCTAGAACAATCATCAAAAGAATTGGATTGACCACTAGAAGAAGATGAAGGACCATAACGAGGGCGTTTCCTAACTGACATTCTACCTAACTAGACAAGAGTGACCCTAGTAGCACTTAAAATTTTGGTTGGGGAATTTTATTGAACACTTTGTGGGCAATAAGTTTAAAGAAAAATCGTAAGAGTTTGGTTAAAATTAGGCAACCTCTTGCATGAAAACACATATATATATGTTCCAAATAAACCCCAAAAACACAATTTCTAATTAACAATTTAAAAACATTCAAGAATTTTCGCAATAACAAATAAAAAAAGTGCCTCAAAATTGCTTTAAAGGTGTGAAATTGGAGAGCAAACTTTTAGACTCCTTATAGAAAATGATAATGTAGGTTGATTTGTGTCAAAATTTTAAATAAAAGATGAAGAAATTTAAAGTTTTTGAAGATTAGGTTGAGAGGGTTTTGAAAAAGGGAAAAATAAATTTTTTAAGGTTTGTGAATTAGTTGAAAAACATGCTGCAGGCACCTTAAAAGTCTCACAAGTATCGATACTCTTTAAATAGGTATCGATATTTTTCAAAAAGTATCAATAAAATGGTATCGATATAAATACCAAATGCTAAAACTATTTTTCAAAATGCATAAAACTTTACCAACATGAATTTTAAGTTCTAACTAGTTCTATACTGTAACACCCCAAAATAGGGCCTAAGAGTTTTAGGGGTATTTTAGGAATTTCAGCCTTAGAGTGTTCGGAATTTTGGGACATGATGTACTAGTAATGTTTTTTATTATGGTTTTTAGAAAATTAAATCAATTTCTAAAAATGAGTTTTAAATAGCTTTAATTTTGAAAATAGGATTGATTTGCAAAAGAGTCCAAATTAAGAGTTTTTATTAAGCAATTTGACCAAATGTCCAAAATCAACCTAAAAACCCCATTTTCCAAATAGTTTTCACGTTAACTTTTGCTCCCCCATATTGGTATCGTCCTTTTGTTTTCCATTTACTCTCCCAATCAATTTTTACTTCTAATTCCTAATCCTTATTGATTTCTATCATCCTTAAACCTTAAAACCTCCATTTAAACTAAGAAAATCACCCAAAAACTTCATCATCTACATCATCTTCTCCAAACATGGGTTTTTATCAGATTAGCATCAAAGATTGTTTTTTCTTCCATCGAAGGTAACCATTCGACTTTCTATGAGTTTTAAATAATATCTAGTCATTTAAACTGAATTTTTAGCCATTGAAACACATGTTTCAAATGAAAGCCAAAAATTAGGTCTTTAATGGTGAATTTTGGGTTTGTGGATAAAAACATGGTTTCAAAGTGTTTTTCAATTATGTTTAAAATGATTTGAAGGTTTCTAAACTTACTTTAAAGTTTCGTTAAGGATTTTTAAGGATTTAATGAATTTTCGTGAAAATTGCCATAAACATGTCAAAAATTTCGATACAATGAATTGAGTATTTTTTAGCAGTTTAAAGCTTGAGAACCAGTCATAAGTGAATAATTAGATGAATGGAATCCGTTTTAAGAAAAAAGATTAAGTATAGACCGAGATATTTGAGTTTCAAGTTTGTTAGTCGAAATTTCAGTTTCTTGAGAAATATAGCTTAGGCTTGCATTTCTGGTTGGTTTAAATGAGTCTTTAGCTGAATTTTGATTGTGTATTTTGTGTGGTTAACATGTGTGAAGCATCAGAACCGTTGAAACCTTCTACGAGCAAGGTGAAAGACAAGGAAAAGTTAGTTTAAGCTTTCAGCTTTTCGGCAAAAGCGTAATTGGTGAGTGTTTGGAATTGCTACTTGTAGACATGATTCCTAGTGTTGATTGAAAGCTTAGGAATATCCTAAACCTCTATCCTAAGTTCCGAGTGTAAGCTTTCTATTTTCCTTATTTTATTTTTGGCAAATTATGTGAATATGTGAATAACTATGAATTGATTATTATGATGCAATATTGTGAATTGTATTGTATTGTGGGTATATTAAATATGCTAAATGACAGTAATGATGTTGTTTTAGCAATATAAAGATGTGCAGTGAAAGTTTGCAAAAGCCGGTGAGTATGTATGTGTTGCATTGTGGAATATGATGCTAGTGTAACAGGTTTTTGTATGTGATAAACTAATTTTAATACACTCATATGTTGACAGATATATGATGGCTCAATGAGCATTATTGTGGCACTTTAAGTGCAATTAAATATGAATTCAATAAGCATTCATTGTGTACAAGTTTGTGATGTGAATTGACGAATATGAACAGAGTTGATGTGCATCAAATTAGTAATAAAAAAATGTGTAATTATAAGGTGGATATTTTGGCCTTGTGATCTTATGAGACCGTTGGATATAGTTGGCATGTCATAGAATTGTGAGTACTCACCTATATGTGTTATGTGATTTGAGCGTTGAGGCCCTAGGACATGTTGGAGAGATAAGAGAATGTGAGCTAAGCTTCATTCAACGGGACATGTTTGGTGTGTTGGAGAGTGCTAGCTTTATGCTTCACTTTTGGGATATGTTTGACTCTATGAGTCAATTGGTGTATTGGAGATTCATGTATCTAATGAGCGATGATAGAGCTCACTTTATGTTTCAGAGCTTTAAGAGCCAATTTATCATTTAAATATGATCTTATATGTTTTGATAATACGATAAGAGATAGATGCTTTTAATTGCGAATAGTATGTTAAATGAGTTTATTTAAGTTACATGAAAGCATTAGTATGTTCTCATCGTAAATTACGTATGTAATTTTGGATTGGGTTGTTTTGCATATAACTTGTGAATGCCTGCGAATATATAAGTTAAACTTGTGAGTTATTAAAGCATGTATATGTTGTTTTAGTCTTGACGAATTATTGTTAAATGAATTAATGAAACATGAACATATAATTCTGACTCGAATAGAATATGGTTGTGAATGTGTTGTAGTATGCTCTTGATTGACCTTTGATATTGTGTGTACATTGTGGTTACTCTAAGCATTCACAGAGCTTGTTAAGTTCACCCGCTCCCTTCTTAAACTTTGCAAATTAGTTGTGCCGGTGTGACCGATGTGGCTTTCTGAGGGGTGATCCAAGCAAGTCCATTTTCGTTATTTGTAGGTGTTTATTAATTGATTATGTTTTGGGAATAAGGTAATGTGGTAGTCTTTGTTCTAATATTGGATATGATATTTTGAGTTGTCTCCATGATTTAATTGCTCTTAGGATTTTGGGGTTTGTTTTGTAATATGTTGACTATTGCTCGAATTTGCTTTTGATGTTTGAAACTATTATTATGGTCGTTTAGGTGTTTATTTGATAATGATATGATAGCATGTTGAACTGGTACGAGTTGGAATGACTTATATGCTTAAAAATGTTCTATTTTTCGGGTCTGGAGCAGAAGTATCAATATTCGTGTTTTAGAAACGATACCTCTATATTTTCAAATGTGTAGGAAAATAGAATAGAGATTCGTTATTGATACCTTATCTCGAGTGCCGATACTTGGGGAAGAAATATTGATACTTTGGCAGGGGTACTGATAATTTTCGAAGTTTGGGTTTTTAAGTGAAAAACAATAAGCAATTTTGGTACCGATTTTCCATTCGGTATCAATACCTCTTGAGCAAAATATCAATACCATGTCTTTAGTATCGATACGTACGTTGATGTTTTGAGATTTTTCTAAAATGGATCATATTCATGTTTAATTATTATTTTAAGGCTATTTGATGTATTTTAGCATGTAACGATGATAACTAAAACTTAAGATAGACTCTAAACCTGTACGAATGTTAAAATGTAAGACGTTTTGTTGAGAATGAGCTTTTACTTGTTGTATTTGACATGAGACAGTGGTGTGGCACCTTGATATTCGGGCTTGGCGACCAGGTCGGGTATGGGGTGTTACATATGCTTGAATATGCCAAAATTGAGTATGATGCATATGAAACAAAGAGTATTGTGAGGTATGCAAAAATTAAACATTTTCATCAAATAAAGTCTAATTGAGCAATTTCAAAGGTATTCAAAAATTTTATGCTAGAAAATATTAATCAAAATATATTAATCATGCAACAATTAACTCCCTTTAACTAATTTCATATAGGAGCCATAAAAATCATGCATAGACACTTTTGTAATCAATTTGAAGCCATAAAACATTTTGAAAACAACAAGGTGCAAAAATCCATTTGAACACAAAATTAAAGTAAGGTAGTAATACCTAATTCTCTTCTAAGTGTCCAAAATCCTTCTTTTTCTAAAGTTTTTGTAAAAATATTAGCTAATTGATTTAAGGTGTCAACATACTCTAGAACAATCTCTCATTTTTTTAACATGATCTCTAATGAAATGATCCCTGATCTTAATATGCTTAGTTCTAGAATGTTAGATGGGATTTTTGGTGAGACAAATAGCACTAGTATTGTCACACTTGATAAGTATGGTACCTACATCAATTTCATAGTCCATAAGTTGTTGTTCATCCATAAAAATTGAGCACAACAACTACCAATAGAAATATATTCTGATTCGGTGGTGGATAAAGCAACACTATTTTGTTTTTTTTGAAAACCATGATATAAGCATGTTGCCTAGGAATTGACAAGTACTAGAGGTGCTCTTCCTATCTAGTTTGCATCCTCTAAAATTCACATCTGAGAATGCATGCAAACTAAAGGATGAGTCTCTAGGATACCAAATACCTAAATTTGGAGTGTCTTTAAGGTAAAGATTCTCTTAAGGGCATATAAATGTGATTCTTTGGGACATGATTAAAATCTAGCACAAAAGCAAACACTAAACATTATATCGGGTCTACTTGTTGTAAGATAAAGCAAAGAGTCAATTATAGACTTATATAACTTTAAATCAACACATTTACCTTCATCATTTTTTCAAGTTTTGTAGAAGAGCTCATAGGAGTAGTTTGTGGTTTGAGAGTGTCCATCCCAAACTTTTTAAGTATTTCCTTTGTGTATTTACCTTGATTGATGAAGATGTCATCCATTCTTTGCTTAATTTGAAGTCCCAAAAAGAAATTTAGTTTTCTCATCATGCTTATCTCAAATTCACCCTGCATTAGCTTAGAGAATTCTTGACAAAGAAGATCATTAGTAGAAACAAAAATATTGTCATCAACATAAATTTGAACTACTAAAAAATTATCTTTTCATTTGATAAAAAGTATTGTGCCAATCTTCCCTTTAAACCTTTCTCAATGAGAAAATTTGATAATCTTTCATTCCAAGCTCTAGGAGCTTGTTTTAAACCATATAAGGCTTTTGAAAGTTCGAAAACATGATTTGGAAAATTTGAATCTTCAAAATCGGGTGGTTGTTCAACATATACTTCATTTATAAAACATTTAGAAAAACACTTTTAACATCCATTTGGTATAGTTTAAACCCATTAAAACATGCAAAAACTAAAAGCATTCTAATAACTTCCATCCTAGCTACGTGAGCATAAGTTTCATAATAATCTATTCATTCCTGTTAAGTGTATCATTGAGCAACAAGTCTAGCCTTGTTCCTCACTATGTTACCACTCTCATCTAGCTTATTCCTAAAAACTCATTTAGTACCTATAATAGATTTATCAAAAGGTTTTTCAACCAGGTCCATACTTTACTTCTTCCAAATTGATTTAACTCTTTTTGCGTAGCCAATATCCAATATTCATCATTTAATGATTTTTTGATATTTTTAGGCTCAATGCATGAGACAAATGAAGCATAATATCAAGTATTTTTAAGAGAAGATCTAGTAATTACCCCTTTGGATGGACCTCACAAAAATTTACCATCCTTCACATAGTTGAACTCTCTGGGATGAGTGACTTCCCTCTACTCTATTGTAAGCTCCTCTAGATCATCTTGTGTTTGTTCTAGTATTTTCTCACTTGATGATTGATCCACTTTATCATTATTATTAAAATTTTTTGCATAATCATCATCAATACAAGAATCTTTTCTAGGAGGAAGGTTAGAGTCATAAAAAATAACATGTATATACTTTTCTACTACTAAAGTTATTTTGTTAAACACTCGAAAGGCTTTAGAATTTAAAGAGTAACCAAGAAACATTCCTTCATCACTTTTTGCATCAAATTTACCAAGATTGTCTTTTCCATTATTAAAAATAAAACACTTGCATTCAAAAGGATGAAAGTAGCTAATGTTAGGCTTTTTATTTTTGAAAAGTTAATATGGAGTTTTCTTTAAAATAGGCCTAATCATCACTCTATTAATAATGTAACAAGTAGTGTTTGTGGCTTCCGCCCAAAAATATTTTGGTAAATTATTTTCACAAAGCATGGTTCTAGCCATTTCTTTCTATTTTTCCTCTCAACAACTCCATTTTGTTGAAGGGTTCTAGGTGTAGAAAATTTATGGCTAATAACATTTGAGTTGCAAAAATTTTCAAAATCAAGATTTTGAAATTTGTTTACATGGTCACTTCTAACACTAGTGATAGAGTAACCTTTTTCATTTTGATTCATTTTTAAAAATGTGATGAATTTTTCTAAAGCTTCATCTTTACTCTACAGGAAAATAGGCCTTTAGCGGTGTTTTTAGTGGCGTTTGGAGAAAAAACACCACAAATGTTCTACATTAGTGGCGCTAGAAGGAAAACGCCGCAAAAAGTTGATTAGTAGTGACATTTTTAGACAAAACGCCGCTAAAAGTTGAGCAATAGTGGCGTTTTTGGTCCAAACGCCGCAAAAAGTTTAGCAATAGTGGCGTTTTTGGTCCAAACGCCGCAAAAGGTTGAGCAATAGTGGCATTTTTCTCCAAACATCGCTAATATATTAAAAAGATTGAAGAACGTTGTCGTTTTATGTTGCATATTTAGTGGCGTTTTCAACAAAAACGTTGCAAAAAAGTATTAATTGTTTAAACGACCCTGTTTTAGCTTTGTTATTAGTGGCGCTTTTTATAAAACACCGCAAAAGGTATGCATTACCGGCGTTTTCACTGAAAACGCCACAAACATCTATTAAGAGACTGCAAAACGGCGACGTTTATATCCTTGTTATTAGTGGCGTTTCGCCTAAAATGCCGCGAATATGTGTTAAGTGTTCAAACAAACGACGTCGTTTTATGCTTTGTTTTTAGTGGCGTTTTGTGTAAAACGCCGCAAAAGGTTGTCATTAGTGGCGTTTTTGTAAAGCGCCGCAAAATTTTATTACACAACTTTAACGACATCGTTTTTTGGAGCCCCGAATTTCCCCCAATTCAGATTTCCCCGATTTTTTCAACCAAGTTCCCAACTTTTTTTCCCTAATTTCCCCCAAGTTCTTCTTCCCCAAAATTTTTTCCCTAATTTCCTAACTTCCAAAATCAACTTCGACTCTTCTCTCCGCCATTTCAAAAGGTAATTCTTCGCCTCTTCTCTTCGCTGCCGCCGTTGGAAATTTGGTTCCTACAAGTATTTTAGTTTTCTCACTGAGTTGGTTTGCTACTTATCTTCTCAATTCAGATTTGGGATTTTTAGCACCACCATAACAGTTAGAGTTGGCAGAGAAGTAGCAGAGAAGTAGCACCACCATAACACCCTAAGTTACCAGATTATGATGATTTGGCTGCTCACTTTGCAGCAATGAAAGGGAGATAAAGCTTTTAGAGAACCTCTTGAACATTGATAGAACATGTATTGCCTATTGCTTAGTAGTTTGAATATATACCTACTTAGATGTTTATAGCACTAGTATAATTACTATTTTCTGTGACAGCTGATGACCTTAACAAACATTTACAAATTTGCTGATTTTTTTTTATAGTGGTATCTTAAAACGACAAATTGAGAGGAGTTATAGCTGTAATTTATAGTGCTTAGGTTTCGTGGTTAAAATGTATAACTCTGGGATTGAGTGTTGCTAATGGTGAGTTTTCTTTAAACTCCTTTATTATTTCCATGCTTGAAATTCTTATCAATTTTACATGGATGATTCGGTGATAGTTAAATAGGGAAAAAATTGTTCTTTACAAATTTCATGGTTGCTCTTTGTTTTGTAATTGGTTAAACTTGTTTATTTTGATTTAGTTGTTGTCCAATTAGTGAAAAATTTCCTGCTTTGCTCAAGCAAAGTAGATGTTTATTCTTTGCTCGTTTTTGTACATTTTAAGCCCTATTTAAGTAGTGCAATTTGAAGTGTTTAGTTGCTGGAAATTGAGATGTTTTATTGCTGTAATTGAGGTGTATAAATGTTGTTAATTGAGATGTTAAAGTGCTGCAAATTGAAGTGTTTAAATGCTGTAAATTGAAGTGTTTAAATGTTGTAAATTGAAGTGTTTTAAGTATTGCAAATTGAATTGTTTAGTTCATGGAAATTGAGATGTTTATCGCTGTAATTGAGGTGTATAAATGTTGTTAATTGGGATGTTAAAGTGTTGTCAGTTGAGGTGTTTAAGTGCTGTAAATTGAAATGTTTAATTGTTGTAAATTGAGGTGCTCAAATTATGTAAATTGAAGTGTTTAAGTGCTGCAAATTGTGGTGTACAAATGAGTCTAAAATTAGTTATTGCACTGTATTTTTGGTGATTAAATGCAATCGAAAATAAGTTAGAAAACAAAATTGCACTTGATGTTATTTTAAAACATGTTATGTTGTCATTGTAAGCTGTCCGAATATTCGTTTACATTGTCCAAATGATCACGAACATAAGTTGTATTATTGATATAAAATAAGTCATTGTAATGATGCAATTTAAGTTGCTTGAATGTTATAAATGTAGGTTGGCTAAATATGCAATTGGTATATTTGCGATGTTGTGGACGTGGTTGGAGTTGCTAAGAAATGATATGACCATAAATTAAATAGAATGATATGAATTGTTGTAAGGATGATAGTTGGTTGAGAAGCTTGTAATGCTTGATAGTATTGCTTGTGTTATTAGATCTAAATGGTGTCCATTGGTGCCAATTAAGGTAAGGTATGCTTCATTCCATCCATTCCATTTCCTTTTTTGTTTTCATTATTCTCTCTTCCTCCCTTCTCGTACTTTGCGAATTCTCTTTTGGTCTCTTCCCCGGGATGGTTTCGTGGTTTTTGGCTCGGGTTCGTGTTCTTTTTGTTCTGGTCCTACTGGGCCATTGGTTTTTTGCTACTCAGGATAGTGGTCCTAGTTTTTTGGGCTGGGAGAATAGGCATGGTTTTGGGGTTTCTGCTCAGTTACTGTGACTTGTGATAATGGGCATTTTTTCATAGTTTATTCTCTTCTCATTTTATTGACTTGTCTTAGACCTTAATATTTAATCAATATTTAATCATATAATAGTTGGTAATATATTGATTTGTATTATACCCTTTCCTTACAATCAAATTATTAACCCAACTTTATGGAAAACAAACTAGCTTCCTCTCCGTTTTTAAGTTTGTGCTGCTGTTTGTAATTTTTGGATTATTTATTTGTAAATTTTGATTAATTTAATTATATGTTTCAGGTGAAATTTCTTCCGTTATTGAAAAATTGACTTTCTCAACATTTTCTCTTACCAATAACAAGTTAACACGTATAATTTCATCTTTCTCATCTTTTCTTTTTTTCTATTAAATTTATGCATTCCATAATTAAAATAAAAGTTATCTTAAATTTACGTTGAAAGATAATTGTAGTAGTTTCCTTTTAATAGATCAAAATCTTAGAGTCTTTCTTATGCATCTAGAAAATGCAAGATGTTGTGAAGTAAATTAATCTATCATTTTTTGGCTCGCTTCAATAAATATCTTGAAAAACTGCAAAAAATATCATGTTATACATTACATGTGATAATTAAATGATAACAAATTAATTTATTCCATTTTAGTCTATAAATTATTTTCAACTTTATTACTATACATATTTTGAAATTAATTCTTACATTTATTTTATTATTTTCGCTATTATACTCTTATATTTGTCATTTATTTTATTATTTTTGCTGTTAAAGAGATCAATATTTTATTAAAATATTAACATGATTTTTCAATATTTTGACTAAAAATATTAATTTATTACATGATTAAATACTCTCTTTTTGACTAAAAATATATATTTAATACTAATTAATGTATATGTTTAATAATATTGAAAATTATAATGTTTGATTTCAATATTTAATATTTTTAAATGTATGCAAAAACTTAAAAATAATTTTTTTATCAATATAATAATATTTACCATTAATTAAATTTATTTTTATATAAAAATCAAATTACTTATCTTTTTAACAAAAAAAAATGATTTAAAAGCTTTTTAAAATGAAAAGTTATTTTTGTTAACCATCAAATTATAACCCATTTGTAACACCCCTAACCCGTAACCGTCGCCAGACTAGGGTTAAGAGGCATTACAAATCATTTCTGAACATTCCATATCATTATCAACACAAAGTCAATCAACAAAATAAATCACAATCATATAGTCCCTTAAATAGGTCAATGAGACCTTAAACATGTGTTAGAAAGGGGTCAGGACTAAACCGAACACATATGAAAATTTATGAAATTTAAACATTTTTCTAAGTTACAGATGTCACACGCCCGTGTGGGTAGGCCGTGTGCCTCACACGGCCTCGGACACACCCGTGCGTCCAAGCCGTGCCAAAATAGTGCATACATACTGACTTGACTACACGGCCTGAGACACGCCCGTGTGCCTCACCCGTGGTCGAGCCTGACTTGCATCACACGGCCAGTCACATGCCCGTGTGCCCAGCCCATGGTCGAGCCTGACTTGTTTTCAAAATACAAACTCGAAAGACACGGTCGAGCCACACACCCGTGTGCTCAACCGTGTGGGCAATTATAGGCCATTTTCAAGGCCAAATTACCATTCACACTTTGAAATCACCTATAAGCATCATACCAATACCAATTCATGCTTCAAATGCAATTAAAACATACCATTTCAAGCACCAACTAATCATCTATTACATCATTTATTTCCATACTCAATTCCTACTCAAATAAATCTATCTAAAACATCATATTCACAACTCAATTCATATAACTAAGCATCATCTAGTCATACCACAAATTCAGACTTAAAATACCATTCTCATCAACCAATTCAAGCATGAAATATACCATTTCCACTATCACTATTTCATACCACATTCATCATTTCCATAGCTTCACATATAAGCCATCAACATTCAACATCCAAGCCATATCACATGGCAAGGTCCAAACATTATAAAACATACCATAACCACTAGCCTATACATGCCCTATACCAAATATATACATCTTTCAAAATACCAAAATAGATAGCCGATAGTGTGATTAAGTCGCTGACGATCCCCGGATCTCGAGCTAGCTTTACTTCGACAACTGTAAAACAGAGAAACACATCACACAAGAAGCTTAAGAGCTTAGTAAGTTTGTAATATAATACATATTACTCAAAAATACCATATCAATACATAAATAAATCATCACTTAGATAGATTCACAACTAAACACATTATCATACTCAACCAAATACTCATACATCCATCTATTTAACCATAAACATTATCATCAACCACATAGGTTCAAAACATACCTTTGCCAACACTTAGTTAACAAATGTTCTTGCTATTCAATGCTCGATATCATAATTCATTCAACATTCGCTATCTCTTCAATTCAATCGCACACTTAGTGCCCTAATTCATAGCCGAAGCTTAATTAACATCGCACACTTAGTGCTATAATGTAAAACTGAACTTAATTCGGTATCGCACACACAGTGCCAATTAAAAAGCCGAAGCTTCTATTATTTCGCACACACAGTGCTAATCATCTTGGTCTCATTTTCAAATACGCACACTTAGTGCCACCTAACTCGATTCCACACATAGCATTACTAATAAAAAATTACATAACTATTCATTTCATAGCATTTAAACATAATTTAAGAACACGTATTATATCCGAACTTACCTCGGACGTCGAAATACCGAAACTACCCGATCAATTGAGTACTTTGTCTTTGCCTCAATCTCGATCCGAATCTCTCCTTTCTTGGTCTTGATTTTGAGCAACTATGGCCGAATGCTTCAAATCCCTATTTTCTTTCTTTTTCTTTCAAGTTCGGTGGAAGGAAGATGAATATGGCTTGTTTTTCTTATTTGTTTTATTATAAACATATTAATTATGCCATTTACCATATTACCCTTAATTAAAACATTAAAATTTCATTCATTTAATGGCTATATATGTCAACTTCCATTATCAAAGGTCTAATTACCACACAAGGACTCCCCATTTAAAAAACCATGCCAAACAAGCACTTTAGAAATCAGCACACAACTTTTACATTTTATGCGATTAAGTTCTTTTTCATAATTTGGCACACAATCGATAAAATTTTTACACGAAATTTTCACACATGCTTAATCACACACTGTAAACACGAAAAATAATATTAAAATATTTTTCCGATCTTGGATTTGTGGTCTCAAAACCACTGTTCCGACTAGGGTCTAAACCGGGCTATTACACCATTCTTATCCTAAATAAAGAAAAATATAAGCATATAAAATGGATTTATCGTACTAGTATATTTTTTAAAAAATTGATCACTGTATGACTTTCTCCGACAAGATATTAGATGACGAACTCACCTAATTAATCCCCAAAATGAGTAACCACAAATTGAGAGGAGCGCTTTCGGGGTTCAAGCACATGGACAAGTTAAAATTTATAAATTAAATGAGTATAATTAAAGGGTAAAAATTTAAAGTTAAAAATTAAAGATGATAATCATAACTTACATAAACATTTAAAGAAAACATTGGATCATAACTTACATAATACATAAATATATATCATATCTATGGACTTACATAACTTACATAACTTACATAACTTACATAAATATATATCATATCATAACTTACATAACTTACAAAACTTACTTAACTTACGTAATACATAAATATATACTTGAAAATCCCGCAACTTACTTGAATTAGTTTACACCTATTAGATACTTGATACTTGATATGTATTATCTATTTTAGAACAATGACATGATTTAAATCAATTGAGAACATTTAAGTAATCGTAATTTATTGTCAACTTTAGACTTCAAGAACAACGAAATGGATAAGAGTTGGATGAATTTGTCAAGGGTAAGCAACGGCTATCGAAGTGGAGTATAAACTTTTCTAAATTTTGCATTTCAAAATGCAAGCCAAGAAAATATGATTCCTTGCCCGTGTAAGAAATGTGGCAACATCAATTGACATTTTCGCGAAGTTGTATACGAACATCTAATTGTTGATGGATTTATTCGGGGGTATAAAAAATGGATTTTCCATGGAGAGTGTACACCTAGTAGAATCACTTCAACAATTAATCCGGCTTATCCTCATAGTGCTTACCATCAGTCTGTTAGAGAAGATGACATGGAAGGTATGTTGCGGGATGCATTTAATATGCACAGTCATGGTTTGCAATCATTTCCACTTGACTTTATTGCATCCGATGATTGTAATATTGGTGGAAATGTTTTTACCGAAACGGGAAGAAGTGTACGTGATGAAGAGCCAAATAGAGAAGTGGCAAAGTTCTACAAGTTACTTAATGAAATGAATGAAGAACTTTACAAAGGATCAAAATATTCAAAAATGTCCTTCTGCATTCGCCTATTTCACTTAAAATGTTTGGGAGGGTGGACCGGAAACTCTTTTACAATGCTATTAGAGTTTTTGAGAGATATGTTTCCATTTGCAAAAATCTCTCATTCATGCAAAGATATGAAGAAACTGATAAAAGATTTAGGCCTTGGGTACGAGAAAATTTATAGTTTCCCAAATGACTGCATGTTGTATTGGGGTGATCAGAAAAACCAACAGTCTTGTCATGTTTGCGGTAAATCTCGTTGGATACGAGAACATGGCCTTTAGTGGCGTTTGTGATAAAAGCGCCGCTAAAGGCCATGTTCTTTAGCGGCGTTTGTGGGTAAAGCGCCGCTAAAGGTCATGTTCTTTAGCGGCGTTTTTTTTCACATAAACGCCGCAAAATTTAGCGGCACCGTCTATGGCGGCATTTTTTGCGGCGCTTGTAAAAATGCCGCAAATAGTTTTAGCGGCGCTTAAAGGCCTAAAAAAGCGCCGCTAAAAGTCTATTTTGCTGCAGTGTTAGTACTTAAGAAAAGAACCCAAGTAAACCTAGAATAGTCATCAACAAGCACAAATGAATATTGTTTTCCACCAAAGCTAGTTGTCCTAATAAGATAAAATAAATCTATGTGAATTAGTTGAAGAACTCTACTAGGTGATACATCATTAATAAGTTTAAAAGAAACTCTTTTATGTTTACCCCTAACACATACATCACAAACTTTATCTAATTCAAAAATAATTTTAGGCAATCCTCTTACTAAGTCATTTTTAGCTAGTTTATGCAATATGCTCATGCTAACATGTCCTAGTTTTCTATGCCATAATAAAGAACTATTTTCATTTTTAGCAACAAGGCATATGAGTTAATCATGCAAATCATCTAAATGCACGATATTTATATTTATTATCCTATGTCCTACAAGTATAATCTTATTGGACACAATGTCAACTATTTTACATCCATTAGACTAAAAAATGACATTGAGACCACTATCACACCTTTGGCTAATATTAAGTAAATTATGCTTAAGACTGTTGACATTGAGAACATTTTCAATAAGAATTGAAGAGCTTGTACCAATATAGCATATTCCTTCGGCTTGTCCTTTAGAGTTGTCACCAAATGTAACTATTTCATTTTTTGGCTTCAAATTGATAAAGTGGCTCTTGTCACCGGTCATGTGCTTTGAGCATCCACTATCAAGGTACCATGAGTTTTGAATGAATCTTCCACCTTGAAGCAATGCTCCTTTTCCTACAAACATAGAATTAAACTTTGATTTTTGGTACCCAAATTATTTTGGGTCCATAAGCATTAGTTTCTATAATTTTAGTCTATTTAGGTATCCATTTTGAAAGGATGTATTTATCTTGAATATTTATGAGTCTTTTAGGGACCTATATACTTTTAATAATTTTTCCTTTGTAAAAACTTGGGGGACATCTATGTTTATAAAAATTAAAGTTAGTTTTGACAAAGTTTTCTTTTGAACTTTCTCCTTTTAAAAATCGTTTTGGTAAAACTTTGTTAGAGTGTGTTTTTTCACTCTTAAGCAACTCAAGTTACTTTTGATGATCATCATGGATTTTAGAAAGTAAATTATGTAAGTCATAATTCTTTTTCTCAAAATCATTTATACTAACTTGTATATTATTTATTTTACTTTCAAGTTCATTCTTGACTTTAAAGAGTGGATTATTTTCATTTTTTTTTTTAGTTTTGAAATAGTTTATCTATATTTTGAATTCATTAATTCATACTTCAGGCCTAATTCATTAAAAGCATCTTGCAACTCATCAAAAGAATAATAATTAGAAATAGATAAGTTAGAATTTACCCTTGGTTCATCAATGGCCATAAGGCAAATATTGGGTACTTCATCATCATCATTATCAGATGAATCCTCACCACTCCAAGTAGCAACATGAGCCTTGAGTTTTTGCTTGTTTGACCTCTTTTTCTTCCATTGGGAACAATCGAACTTGATGTGTCTCAATTTCTTACATTCATAATATATTATTGGTTCCTTCTCCTTTGAAGATTCAAGTTTGAGTCCTTCTTTCTTTTGAGACTTTTTACCTCTATTGGATCTCATAAATCTTTTGAATCGTCTAACAAACATTTCCATCTCTTGATCCTCATCCACATTGTCACTAGAATTACCTTCTTCTATTGTGGACTTAAAGGCAATACCAACCTTCTTCTTTTTAACTTTTTATTCTCCTTTATTCACTCATTTGAGTCTCATTTCATGAGTGAGAAAAGAACCAATCAGTTGATCTAATGAAAAAGTTTTTTGCTTATTCTATGGCTGTAAATTTGGCATCCCAAGACATTGGCAAGCTTCTAAGCATTTTTCGCACTACTTCTTTATTGGGATAAGTCTTCCCATAGAATTTTAGCTCATTGATGATGATGGTGAATCTATTGGACAAAGCTTTGATGTTTTCCTCGGGCTTTATCATGAACGTCTCATAATTGAGGGTGAGAATTCCCACCTTTGATTTCTTGACTTGATTAGTACCCTCATGAGTTATCTCCAATTTGTCCCAAATTTCCTTAGCATTGGAACAAGATGATACCCTACTATATTATTTTGGACCAAGTGCACAAAAGAAAGTGTACATGGCCTTAACGTTGAGCTGTATGCTTTTTCCTATCTTCCTCGTTTCATTCCTTCTTGCTCTTTGAAACTCAGAGCTCTCCTTCTTGCTTGAGAGGTATGGATGAATCATCCATGATGATGTCCCAAATGGCAAGATTATTAGCTTGTATGAACAACATCATTCTAGTATTCTAATAGGAATAATTGGTACCATTGAAGTAATGAGGTTTAGAAATGGGTTGAGACTCACTAAGAAAAACAGAGTCAGAAGTAGATGTCATCTTGTGTGGTTTGAATAGATGAAATACCTCGAGGATCTTCACTTGGTTGTTAGACCGTCTTTTAGAGACTAGCTCTGATACCAATTGTTAGCTCGATTGATCAAACCGAAATTATCAATGGGGTGAATTGGCTTTTTAAAAATTTAGGAAAGCTAGGAAGAAAAGATAGAATAATGAACACAACAATTTAGAGCGGTTTGACCCCAATTGTCTATTTCACTACCTTGGTTTTCCACAACTAAGGATTTTCCCAAATTCACTAATTTTTTCAACCTTTGAGGATAATGTTTAACCTTACAACTTCCTTAAGATTTCTACCCAAATCTTAAGACACTTAAGAAGAAATTCTTACAAGATCATAATGTTTGCCAATTGAGCACAAATAGACAAGAACACACTCGAGCTAAAGAATAACAATGGAAGCTCACAAGTGTATACAAGCAAAGTATAAAAGAATTGAGCACTAAGGTTGAATTGATTGATCTTTAGACTTGATTATCTCTCTTGTTATTGTAGGACCATCAGAAGCTGGTATTTATACCCTCTAATTTATTTCCAATCATTATGGTTGTTGGGAAAATAAATAGAGTCGTTGAGATGGAAATACCAGACCATTAAATTCACCTATAACAAAAAGTATCGATACTTTTTGAACGAGTATCGATACCAGAGGCATTTAATGTCTTATTCAGTGACCGTTAAGGTTAGTTTCCAACGATACCAAAAATGATTTATCTATACCTGGTAAAAGGTATTGATATAATTTTGTGGGTATCAATATTTGTTGACAATTTTTGAAAGATCATTAAAAACAGAATGCAAAAACGGTATTGATATAAAGTTTAGGCATCGATAAAATTCAATAGGTATCAATATAATTTTCAATATATTGATACTTATTGTTTGTGTTCAATTTTTGATTCAAAACAGAAAGTTGATTTGGTATCTATAAAAATTAAGGTATCGATATAATTGTACAAGTATCAATATATTTTGGAAAGCATCGATACTTCTTGTAGGAAGCAGTATTAAAACTGATTTGAAATAGTTTTAATTAAGTTGAAGAGTTTAAATTCATTTTCAAAACTTTGTTAAAAATATTCGAAGTGTTTAAAGCATTTTTTAAGATGTTTGGAAGTTTTGAAATATTATTCATGCTTTGAATTTTCTTTTTCTTTTTTTTTTGTTCAAAAATATTTTTTTAAAGATGATTTTTTTTTTGTTATATCAAAATAATTTATCAAATAATGCTGTTCAACATAAAATTTATAGATATGAGAAAAACATAAACTGTGGATGTAACTATCCACGGAAGTCCCTCACGAGTTCTTTCTCTAACAACATACATGATATAAATATACATATATGTAAGGGGTACAACTCTCCACTGGTATCCCTCTTAAGTTCTATTTATCAAACTTTTATATATATATATACAGGCAAGTATAGATAAGCATATCGAGTGTTTACCGTTTGCGGGGTGTAACTGCCCGGGAATGTGAAAACAGAGACCTAACTGCTTGTGACGTGTAACTGTCACTACTTTTCTAGAATGTAAGGAGTCTTCTCGGGCGGCATATGAAGATCTGAATAGATGCATTGTGATACCAATGCTGGACAAGAAGATAAATAACATTTTTTAATGCTTTTTATGTTGTGACCATTACTAAAGCAATAGAATCTTTTGTCATAAGTCTAAAATTTTAAAAATATTTACATTAATTTTTTATAAATAATTTAAAAATTGTTTTTTAAAAAATAAGCCTAAAAAGTTTAAATAGTTTTGACAAACCTATTTAAAACAAATTGTTTAAAATACTTTGTTGATTATAGTTGTATATAAATTTAAAACCTTTAAAATATGTGTACAAAGTTCGTTGATATATCCTTTTGAAGATATGTTTAACCATTAAAATATATTTTAATTGATATTAAAAAAATATGCTTTTTACATATTATAATATTTTCATACAAAAATGTCATTAATCTATTTCAATTATTCTATTTTGGGTATTGAACTATTAATTTTTCTAGTTTAGTCATTAAATTTTTCGAAATTAAATATTTTAGTTACTCTCCCTTCAGTTGTTATTAGATGAGTGATAGAAAACTGGCATAAGTTTATTTTTATTAGTTTAATAACAAATTTAGCCCTTCAATGATTACATATTCTATTAATTTAATCCTAAATATAAAATATTTAACAAATTTAACCCTCATTGTTTATAAAACTTGTCATTTTAGTTCAAATTCTAAAAAATTCAATTAATTTAACACTCAGGATTTGTAAGTTTTTTAATTTAGTTCTAATTTTATAAATAAATTATATTTATACAAAATTCCCGATTTATCAACTTGATTTTTAAATAATTCTATCAACATGATTTTTGTTTGATATAAGTATCGTATTTTACAAACATTATAAATCAAATTAACTTATAAATAAGATAAATTAAATTAATTATATTTTAATTAATTCCAAAGAGTTGGATTTTGGATCCCATGATATACTTTGCTCCTATGAGGTCTATGACAACCAAGAATCGTCTAATGGCAACCATGCCAAACCCAACAGCTCCAATAAGGTATAACAGGAATTTTATTATTATTATTATTATTATTATTATTTTCTGGGTAGAGTTTAATATAATTTGGGTTTAATTGGGCATTCTTTTGTGATGAATTTTGGATTTCTTTCCTTTAATCGATTATTTGACCCTAAATTAATAAAGGTTACAACTTTCCATTTTTTTAGATTGTAAATATTTGTACTGTTATAGGAAGATTAGAGTGTATAAAAATGAATTTCGACATTCTAGGTCTGAGTTTTTTTTTTCTTTTTTGGAATGATTGTTGTGCTTTTCATTTGTTTTTGAAATTTGAGCTAAATTGATAAATTTTGTAAATATTAAAGGTAATTTATTGAATTATTTAGAATTTGAACTAAAATAATAATTTTTGTAAATATTAAAATTTTTATATTTAAAATCAAATTGATAAAATATCTAAATATTAGAGGGTTAAATTTGTTATTAGACCAATAAAAATAACCTCACATCAGTTTCTCATCACTCATCTAACGGTAACTAATAAGAGAGTGACCAAAATATTTTGATTTCGAAAAGTTTAATGACTAAACCAAAAAAATTAATAGTTGAATAACCAAAATAAAACGAAGTCAATAGTTTAGTGACCATTTTTATACTTACCATTTAAAAAATGTAATTAACAAATGTGACTTAAAAAATTTTTTTTTTACATATTTAAATAAGAATTAAAAAAAAGGTTAAAATATATCATATTTTAAATTGATACACATAAAATATGTATTAAAAGAATATGTTTTTACATATTTTAATCACTTTTAAATTTTAATTGATACATATGTTTGATATAGGTATTTAAAATATTTTAATTTTAATTGATAAATATTTTTTTACGCTGCTGAAATATATTTAACCATTAAAAATCTTATTTAAATAATCAATTATAAAAATATTAATCTAAACTACATTAACTAAAATACATAAAGCTAATTACTAAATTATCATATATTTCTTCGAAATTTATTTCATGTTTAAAATTAAAACTTTTCTGAAAGTAGATAATAATTTAACATTCCTATAGATATGTAAAAATTTTGTTTTAGAAATTTTCAAATAAAGATTTCTTTAGAAATTTATTATAAAAATTAAAAATAATTAAGCATATTTTAATTAACTTGTGCATAGCAGGGCAATTTTTTAAAATGTCACAACGAGATGGTGATAATTTAGTAGAATTCATACGTTTTAAATTGAAAGAGAAATGGAGAACATGTCTTAGACATCAAGTTTTGGACTAAATTAACATAATCCTTATCAAATTGATATTAACTAATTAAGGTAATTAGTGTGTTTTTGTTTGGAAAGGATATAACTTAATTAGGGCAAAGCATAAATATAAAATCAAACACAAACTCTTTTTATTTGTAGAAAAGCATATACTCTACTTCCAAAGAAAAGAGTTTGAAAGTTTGAATTGGACAATCCACTCCCCTCACCTTACCACAACAAAATTGAAACTAAACAGAAAACTCTTAGGGACGAAATTAAAAACTTTGATAAGAGAAAGAGTAGGATATTTATATAAAATAAATATGTTGACTTATATAAAATTATCTTGATCATCAAAATTTAGGAAAAGTAAAATAAGTTAAATGTCGATTTTGTTATAGAAAAATTAATAAAACAATAATAATAAGTAAAAGGTGGACGGAAAATACGGGAGAATTTTCATTATTTAATTTTCATTTACAATGTGTTTTATTTATAAGCTCCTTCACATTCAATCAATAAATGTAAATTAAGTCTTCTTAATTACTTCATTTAAACATCTCATGGTCAAAAATGAAGTAGAGAGTTTTATCTCATTACTTTAATAAATGTTTAAAGAGGTTATAGACATCCATTATTAATGTATTTACAACTTTGAAATAAAAATATGCCTCATTAAAACTTTTATTAGGAAAAACCCTATGGGATAAAAACCTAATGAAGGAAAAAGAGTACACAATCTCCTATTACAAGTTGCCTTGTTAAAAACCTTTACCACGAAAACCCAGTGGTACAAAGCCTTGGTTAAAGGAAAAGAGTGCAACGTGTTTTTTACTCCCCCTAATGGCAATATCACATTATATCTTTCAGTTGATGCATTCCAATCTGTGTAGTAGTCTTTTAAACGTTGAAGTTGGCAATGCCTTGATAAAAAGATCTGTTAAATTATCACTAGAACGAATTTGTTGAACTTCTATATCACCTTTCTTCTCAAGATCATGAGTGAAGAATAATTTTGGGGAAACATGTTTCGTTCTGTCACATTTGATGTAACCACCCTTCAATTGAGTTATACATGTTGCATTATCTTTGTATAAGATAGTTGACATATTTTCCTGTAAAGGTAAATTACATATCTTTTGGATATGTTGGTTTAATAACCTTAGTCAAACACACTCTCAACTTGTCTCATGCATTGCAATTATTTCAGCATGATTTGAAGAGGCAGGAACTAATGTCTGATTTGTTGAACACCATGATAGGGAAGTACCTCCGCATGTAAATAAATATCCTATTTGAGATCGACCTTTATGTGGATCCGATAAATATCCAGCATCAGCATAGCCAACTAATAGGGACTTAGAATCATTTGAATAAAACAACCCCATATCAATGGTCCCTCTAAGATATCTAAATACATGTTTAATTCCATTCCAATGTCTACGTGTTGGAGAAGAACTAAATATTGCTAATAAGTTTACAGCGAAAGCTATATCAGGTATTATGTTGTTTGCAAGATACATAAATGCCCTTATGGCACTTAGATATGGTACTTCAGGACCAAGAAACTCTTCATCATTCTCATAAGGACAAAATTGATCTTTATTCATATCTAACGATTGTACAACCATCAGGGTACTCAATGGATGTGTTTTATCCATGTAAAATTTCTTTAAGATCTTTTCTGTATAAGTTGACTGATGGACATGAATTCCATCTTTTAAATCCTCGATCTGCAGCCCAAGACAAAACTTTGTTTTTCCAAGATCTTTCATCTCAAATTCTTTCTTTAAATAATTTACTGCATTTTTGAAGCTCTTTAGGAGTTCCAATAATATTTAGATCATCAACATAAATAATAATTATCACAAAGTCTGATCTAGACCTTTTTATAAAAACACATGAACAAATTAGTTTATTTTTATAACCTTCTTTTAACAAATATTCACTAAGATGGTTATACCACATACGTCCAAATTATTTTAATCCATATAAACTTTTCTTTAATCTGATTGAGCAATTTTCCCCAGAAACTCTATATCCTTCAGGGATTGTTTTAAATCCTTCAAGGATTTTCATATAAATTTCACTATCAAGTGTACATTATAAATAGGCTGTAACAACATCCATTAGATGCATGTCAAGTTTTTCACGTACTGCCAGACTAATAAGTTATCTAAACATGATTACATCCACCACAAAAGAATATGTCTATTCATAATCAATGTCGGACCTTTACGAAAATCCTTGTGCTACTAGTCGTGCTTTATATATTATGACTTCATTTTTCTCATTTCATTTTTGCACAAATATACATTTATATCCTACCAGCTTTACATATTTAGGTGTTTGGACTATAGGTCCAAAAACCTCACGTTTAGAAAGTGAATTTAATTCTACTTGAATTGCGTCTTTCCATTTTGACCAACCTTTTCTATTTACTACATTCCTTAATAGATTTAGACTCAGGATCCTCATTTTCTTTTGATATTTCAATAGCAATATTATAAGCAAAATTGTTGTCGACAACTATATTTTTCTGATTCTATCTTTTTCCTGAAGTAATATGACTTATTGAGATCTCTTCGTTATCACCATTTTTAGGTACCTGAACCTCTTTAGGGGTTTTTCGATTAGTTATATCTTTGGTCTCTTCTTGGGCACTTGCCTCCACAATATTACCATCTTAAATATTTGCTCATTTCCTTTTACAAGGATTTTTATCTTTGGAACCGACTAGTCGTTCACGCTTTAGGCGTGGATTACTTTCTTTTGCACTAACAGTTTACCATATTGGGACATCAATTCGTATTGGAGCATTTTAAGCTGGTATGTGAGATTTTGTAATTATTTTTAGGTCAATAAATGAATCTGGCAGTTGATTGGCGATGTTTTGCAAATGTATGATCCTTTGAACTTCTTGTTTACATTGACTTGTACAAGGATCTAATTGAGATAATGATGATCCATTCCATGTAATTTCTTTTACCAGATGTATTTTCTCTTCCCCTAATGTTGGGAATGTTGTTTCATCAAAATGACAATCAATAAATCGTGCAATAAATAAATATTCAGTTAATGGTTCAACATACTTAATTATAGAAAGAGATCCATAACCAACATATATTCCCAACCTCCTTTGAGGACCCATCTTTGTGCATTGTGATGGGGCAATTGAAACATATACTGCACATCCAAAAATTCTAAGATGAGAAATATTTGACTCCTAACCAAAAGCCAATTGTAATGGGGAGTATTTATTATAACTTGTTGGCCTGAAGCGTACAAGTGATGTTGCATGCAAAATAGCATGTCCCCAAGCTATGACAGGGAGTTTTGTTCTTATAAGCAATGACCTAGCTACTAGTTGGAGGCGTTTGATAAACGATTCAATTAAATCGTTTTGTGTGTGAACATGAGCTACAGGATGTTCAACTTTTATCCCAATTGACATACAATAATCATTAAAGCTTGGGACATAAACTCACCAGCATTATTAAGACGAATAGTTTTGATTGCATAATCTATAAATTGTGCTCTTAATCGAATTATTTGAGCAAGTAGTCTCGCAAACGCCAGGTTGCGAGTCGATAATAAACACACATGTGACCACCTACTAGATGCATTTATCAATACCATAAAATATCTGAATGGTCCATATGGTGGATAAATTGGCCCACATATATCACCTTGAATACGTTCCAAAAATGTGGGAGATTCAATCCCAACTTTAGCTGGTGATGGTCTAATAATCAATTTTCCTTGAGAACAAGCAACACAAGATAAATCCTTAAATTCAAAAATCTTCTGGTTCTTTAATGGGTGTCCAATTGAATTCTCAATTATTCTTCGCATCATAATATATCCGGGATGGCCTAACCGGTCATGCCAAATAATAAAAGTATGTGGTTCTACAAACTTCTCGTTTGTAGTAACATGTCTCAATTGCACTAATATGTGTATAATATAAACCCGATGAAAAAGCAGGTAGCCTTTCAAAACATATTTCTTTCCACATTCAACATTTGTAATATATAGATATTCAATATTTTTCTCTTCCATAGTCTCAATATGATATCCATTAAGACGAATATATTTAAAATCCAATAAATTTCTTTGAGACTTCGTCGAATATAAAGTATCATCAATAACAAATTTTGTACCTTTATGTAATAATATAATAGCTTTTTCGGAGCCTTCAATAAGTATTGAACTACCCGATATTATATTAACATGGGCATCACTTATTGTCAATGAGAAAAATATTTTTTACCTTTGAGTATCGTATGTGTTGTAGCACTATCTGCAAGACACATGTCTCTATTTATTTTGGGTCCAACGAAATTTTGTTGAATATTTATATTCTTCATAAAAACAAACAAAATATAATATGAGAAACGTTGCAAATATTTATTAAATATATAAATTATTCTTTATGTAAGAAAATAAAACACTTAAAACAACATAAAAATGTCGAAATAACATCAATTTTTCTAAAGATTCTTAAATGAATCTGCCACAACTAGATGAGTTATATTATTAAGGTCATGAAATTTATCACCCTCGTAGGCATGGTAAGTTTTAGTATCATAGTGAATATATTCATATTTTGCCTCCATTCCATCATTTTAGGATATAAAATTTGTCTCAATATTCTTTCCCTTCTTTTTAATGGATGTTTGATAAAGTTTCACTAAATGCTCAGACGTACGATAGGTACGTGACCAATGCCCCTTCATACCACATCGGTAGATAAATTCTCAACAATCTTTGAAGGATTATTTTGACCACATCTTTCTTGTCCTTCATTGTTATTCTTTTTCTGGTGGTTAAAAGTACCACTGTTATGACCACCATGATAACGATTACTAGTATGCCATCGACCACGTTCCCACTACGTCCACGACCACGGCCGCGACTGCGACCTCTATATTTTCCATTTTCCATATCAGTGTACAGCTACATTCACTTTAAGGAATGGTGTAGAACCAATGGGACGAATTCCATGATTTTTCATCAATAGCTCATTATTTTGTTCAGTCACCAAAAGGCATGAAATCAATTCAGAATACCTTTTAAAACATTTTTCACGGTATTGCTATTGAAGGAGCACATTAGTAGCGTGAAAGGTTGAAAATGTTTTCTCTAACAAGTCCTCATCAGTTATGTTTTCTCCACATAATTTTATGTTTTCTCTAACAAGTCCTCATCAGTTATGTTTTCTCCACATAATTTTAGTTGAGAACTAATTTTGAAAAGTTCCGAATTGTATTCACTTACAGTCTTAAATCTTGCAACCGTAAGTGCATCCAATCATAATGAGCTTTAGGGAATATAACCGTTTTTTTATGGTCAAATCATTCTTTCAAATTATTCCACAATCAAGAGGGTCTTTCACAGTGAGATATTTCACTTTTAATCTTTCATGTAGATGATGACGAATGAAAATCATTACTTTTGCCTTGTTTTGATTAGATGCTTATTCATATGCTAATATAGTATTTCCTAGAGCTTTAGCATCTAGGTGAATTTCAGCATCTAACACCCATGAAAAATAATTCTTGCCTGAGATGTCTAATGCCGCAAATTCAAGTTTGGTAAGATTTGACATTACAATCACTTGAATCAAAATAAAAATAAATATTAAAATAATAAGCATTCTGTAACACCCTAAACTTGGCCTAAATGTGATGGCCGAATCTGGAAGTGTTACGAAGAAAAGTTATAAATCTGACCTTTTCATTTTGAAATCTTCGTATAACTTGTTACTAAAAGAGTCCACTTATTTTAAAACGTGTTGTTATACTTATAAGTTGAAACTGTCAATTGTTTACATTTTCAAATAAATCAAATAATTTACAGCGGAGTTTCTTAAAACATTATATTTTGGTAAATCAATTTTGTTTCCTTGAAAACTGTTAATTTCAGAAGAATTGTCATTTTCATAAAATCATTTTATCAATCGTTATGCTAGAATACCAAAATAAAAATCCGAAACCAAAAACAGTTCCAAAAGTCCTCAGAGTCCAAATTATACAAAACTCTCAAAACAAAAAATTTAAGTAAGCCAAATTAAAGTAAAAGTAGTTTTACGACAACGTGGACACAACCGAGCTCCCGTCACACCAACCCGCCTAAGTATGAGGGCTACCTGAAATTATCAGACAGATAGAGAGTGAGTTTTGATAACTCAGTGTGTAACGCATACATAAACATAAATTCAAATTCAATCTCATTGCAGAATAAATACAGACGTAAATCTTTTGCAGAATCAGAATTATAACAGATTCACACAGCTACAAATATGCAAAATCTTGCCCTCATCCTCTACACACCAGTTCCGACCATCCCAATACTCCACGTGGGGTATAAAACACCCACCCAGCCCTACACACTGCATAGTGTTCATACGACACTTTTCAGAATAATCACAGCATTGCTGCCAGTATATTGGTGAAATATCGCTTTTCACAGAATACTTCATCCTCATAATACATAACCCGCCCCATAACTAGATACAGACAAAACATCAAATAAAATAAAATGATAGATACCAGATTGTATATCACATGCATGCTCGTATAACAAATACTAGCATGCTCATACATAACAGAACAGATCATACATATCATAATACACAATACTCTTGTAGATGTTATTTACATCAATTTCAATCTAACAGAGTGATAGATTTCATGCTTTAAGGCTTATACCACACATACCGACCCTACGGATGGCCCACAGTTGATCGGAACGACATGTATGACCCTAGGGAAAAATTTTAAAATTTGGGCGCACACGCCTATGTGGCCCACGCAGTCTAAAATGGCATAGCCCGGGTGGCCCACACAGCCTACCACACGGCCTGGCACACGACTGTATGGCATCAACAGGCCCCAATTTCAGCTTTCGCTGATCGCCGTTTTTCGAGTTTCTCGCTACACATCTGGTTCGTTTTTGACACATATACCACCACAAGATCTTTCAAACCTAGAAACATCATACAAACGATCAGTTCTACGTATTGAAACACCAAATTACCAAAACCCCAAACGATATACTGGAAAGTATTAGCCTTATAAACCAAAATCAATCCTTCCAAAGTTCAACCACTTACCGAGACAGATACGTCAGTCTAATCACAACTACATGGTTGAAGAAAAATTTTGATCCTCTTGATTAACACCTACCATGAGAGTTCACAACATTAACACACCTGAAGAACAAATCCACTATTGCACGAATTTAAAGAACACTTACCTACCAATCCGAACAGAGAACAAGGAAACCAAAACGCAGCGATTTGAACGAATGATTTGCGAACAGAATCAAAGGAAAGAAAGAAAAAAAGATTTGCAGAGAAAGACAGAAAAGAACATTAGGAAGAAAAGGAGTTTTCGAGAACCAAAATAAAATAAAATTAAAATTAAGAAAAATAATCCCAACTCCCCACTAACAACTGAATCCCACTAAAACCAACACCTGATCCTCATCCAACAACCACAGAATTTCAATTCCACCGAACCTCTACTACACAACCGATACACACACTCAAAAGCAAAAATTATCATCCTTCACTCACACGAAAGTTCGAACACATGACCCTAAAAGCTAACACCTTACCACTTGAACTAGCAGGCTCATTCTAATATGAGTTGACCAAAAATATGATAGAAGTCAAGCCATTAAGGACAAGGCTAGGAACAAAAAATAGCAAAATTTTTAAAAGCGGGACTTGAACCCAATACCTCAAACACATACTCAAATCACTTAACCACTGAAGTAGATACTTATATATGACAGAATTCATAAAAATAGAGTTTAATAACTCAAGGCATTACAACTCCAGCCCCTAAAAGAAATTTTGACCTCAAAATTTACCTAATTCAAATAGATACGGATACTGTTGACGGATCGAGTCTTCAGGTTCCTATGTGGCTTCCTCAGTGCCATGATTCCGCTATAGAACCTTCACTAACGGAATAGATATCCTCCTCAAAACTTTAATGTTTTGATCCAGAATCTGAACCGACTCCTCCTTAAAAGTCAAATCTGGTCTAACCTCAATCTCTTCAACAGAAACATGAGATGGATCAGACTGATACCATCTCAACATGGAGACGTGAAACACATCATGAATACGGTCTAACTTTAGAGGTAGCTCTAATTGATAAGCAATCGATCCCACACGCTTCAGAATCCAATACGGCCCAATGAACCTAGGGCTCAACTTGCCCTGATGCCCAAACCGTAGAACCTTCTTCCACGGAGATACCTTAAGGAACACGTAATCACATACAGAGTACTCAATATCTCTCCTTTTCAAATCTGCATAGGACTTTTGTCTATCAGAAGCCGCCTTAAGACAATCCCAAATCAATTTGACTTTGTCTTTAGTCTTAGAAACCAACTCAGGCCCCAAAACCCGTCGCTCACCCAACTCAATCCAACACAACGAAGTACGACACTTACGACCATACAGAGCTTCGTAAGGTGCCATCTGAATACTGGACTGGAAGCTGTTATTATAGGCGAAGTCGACTAAAGGCAGAAAATCCTCCCAACTACCTTGAAAATCGATCACGCAACTCCGAAGCATATCCTCCAGTATCTAAATCATCCTTTCAGATTGACCATCTGTTTGAGGATAGAACACAGTACTGAAGTCCAATCTCAAACCCAGAGCCTCATGAAGCCTCCTCTAAAATCGAGAAGTAAAGTGAGGATCTCTATATGAAATAATCGAAATCGATACCCCATGAAGTCTCACAATCTCAGAAATATATAGCTTGGCCAATTTTTATAGGGAGTAAT
The DNA here is from genome assembly GCA_025698515.1 of Gossypium sturtianum. Taxonomy (NCBI): domain Eukaryota; kingdom Viridiplantae; phylum Streptophyta; class Magnoliopsida; order Malvales; family Malvaceae; genus Gossypium; species Gossypium sturtianum. The sequence continues at coordinate 112,282,142 of CM046953.1, forward strand.
CTGTCTGAATAGGTATGAAGTGGGCAAACTTGGTCAGCCGATCCATGATAACCCATACAGAATCCTTCTTAGTAGGTGTTGAGGGCAACCCACTAACGAAGTCCATAGTCACACACTCTCATTTCCACATGGGAATCTTAATGGGTTGAAGCAAACCTGAAGGCAACTGATGCTCAGCCTTAACTTGCTAACACGTCAGACAATGAGAAACAAAGTCTATCACTTCCTGTTTCAAATCAGGCCACTAGTTTTGTTCACGAAGATCTCGATACATCTTATTTCCACAGGGATGCATAGCATATGGGCTACTATGTGCTTCCCTCAGAATAGACTGTCTCAAATCAGAATCATTCGGTACACAAAACCGTCCTTAGAAACACAGAACCCCATCACTATTTAGCCTAAAATCAGACGTACTACCATTCTCTACTTGACAGAAAAGCAGAACCAGATAATCATCCTCCAACTATTTATCCCAAATCTGATCAATCCAAGTTAGCTTAACTTGCAACTCGGCTAATAGATTCCTATCATTAAACAAACTTAGGTGAGCAAACATTGCCCTATGCTAAGAGCATCGGCCACCACATTGGCCTTAACAGGATGATACTCAATAGTGCAGTCGTAATCATTAAGCAGCTCAATCTATCTATGCTGCCTAAGATTCAACTCCTTTTAGGTAAGGAGGTACTTAAGGCTCTTGTGTTCGGTGTAGATGATACACCTCTCATCATATAGATAGTGCATCCAAATCTTTAAGGCAAAGACAACGGCAGCTAACTCAAGATCGTGTGTTGGATAATTCCCCTCGTGTGACTTAAGCTATTGGGACGCATAAGCCACGACCTTACCATTTTGCATCAAAACACATCCCAAACTGATATGCGATGCATCAATATATACCACAAACTCCTTACCAGATTTAGGCTGTATCAGAACAGGAGCCTGAGTCAAAATAGATTTGAGCTTATCAAAACTCGTTTGCTGCTCATCAGTCCAGACAAAAGGGGCGTTCTTCCGCAACAGCTTAGTCAGAGGAGCTATAATTAACGAGAATCCCTCGACAAATCTCTGATAATAGCACAACCTCAATATCTGATAATAGAAAACTACAAATCTCAGAAACATTCTTAGGTTGTTTCCAATCAAGCACAACCTCAATCTTTTTAGGATCAACTCAGACTCCCTCAGTAGAAACCACATGTCCTAGAAAAGTCACTTCCCTTAACCAAAATTCACACTTGCTCAACTTAGCGTAAAGCTGTTTCTCTCGTAGAATCTGAAGAACTACTCTAAGATGCTCATCATGATCATCTTCGGTCTTAGAGTATACCAGAATGTCATTGATGAAGACTACGATGAACTAATCCAAATACGGCTGGAAAACTCGATTCATCATATCCATGAATGTAGCCAGAGCATTTGTCAAACCAAAGAGCATGACTAGGAACTCATAGTGCCCATAACGAGTCCTAAAAGCAGTCTTATGAACATCAACTTCCTTAACCTTAACCTGATGATACCCAGAACGAAGATATATTTTAGAAAACACAGAAGCCCCACGAAACTGATCAATCAGATCGTCGATCCTCGTAGGTGGGTACTTGTTCTTCACCGTTAACTTGTTCAAGAAATGGTAGTCAATACACATTCTCATGGTACCATTTTTTTCTTTACAAACAAAACTGGTGCCTCCTCACGGAGACACACTAGGACGGATAAACCCACAATCCAAGAGCTCTTGAAGCTGAGCCTTTAGCTTCATAAGCTCCTTCGGTGCCATGCGATAAGGAGCGATGGACATCGAAATTGTACCCAGTAGAAGTTCATTTCTGAACTCCACTTTTTGATTCGGAGGCAAACCCGGTAATTCCTCGAGAAAAACATCTGAAAATTCCTTAACTGTTTGGGTGTTCCCAACAGAAGAGTCTACAGAAGCGAAATCACTTACAAAAGCTAGATACGTTTCACATCCTTTTCGAACCAATTTTTCAGTCACAATAGCAGGGATCATATTGGATAAGTAATCCCGACACTCGCTGATAATAACCACCTCCACATCATTCTCGGACCATAGAACTACCCTCTTAGCCGCACAATCCAAACTGACTCGATGCTCCACAAGCCAATCCATACCCAAAATTAAATTAAATTCCCCAAACGGTAGCTCCATCAGATTATCCAGAAACACAACCCCTTGTACCTCCAACGATACATTCCTATACAGTCTATTCACTCGAACAAATTGACCCAACGGACATAGTATAGTAATCTCACCGGAGGTGTTCTCAACCGAAACCCCCAAGTTTACAAAAATAGAGCTAGCTACATATGAGTGTGTTTAACCTATGTCTATCAGTGCAAAGTATGGAACATCATAAATAAGGAACGTACCCGTAATCACATCAGTGACGTCCCTATCCTCACGACGTCGAGCAACATAAACCAACGTCGGCTGTCTCACCTTAGTCTGATTAGCATATTTGCTCGGTGCTCTCTATCCTCTACCCTTACCATTACCACCCTAGTCGTACCACGGTTCTTAGATAACTGTTGAACTGCCCTCTAAGGCTGAACAAGACCCGAAGATGGAGTTTACATCTGATCAAAACACTGTGGACAATCTCTGATATAGTGCTCCATCGACCCACATTGTAGACATGCTCCCAACCTTCTCCAACACTTGCTCGGATGGCGTCTACCACAATCACTACATGGCTGAGCCATAGTAGAGCAACTAGAACTCCAACCCTAGGAGGCCCATCAGATCTGGCCTACTTCTTAGGCCTTTGAACAGAACTAGAGGCCTCCAAATCCCTCTTATTCTTGCCTCTCTCACGGTCTCTATTCTGGCGCTCAACGCGCTTAACCTCTTCGGTGATCTTCACCCTGTCCACCAAAATGACGAACTCCTGCTCCCTCTTTGGAGCTATCAGGACTCTCAGATTATCCCTTAGACCATCCTAAAAATGGACACATTTCTCATACTCAGACGCTACCATCCCACGAGCGTAACAACTCAATCTCAGAAATTTAACCTCATACTCGGCCACTGTCCTATCCCCCTGAGTGAGGTTCATGAACTCGCGTCTGCGAGCATCCACATAACTCGCCCCCACATATTTCCTATAGAAGGCAGTCTTAAAATATTCCCAATTAACCTGATCCGGCTGAGTACCCTCCTTAACTATTAACCATAACTGATACACCTCATCCCGAAGCAGAGATACTGCACCCTTCAATTTTTACTTAGGGGTGTAGTCAATATCATTCATTATCCTCTCGATGGCCTCCAACCAGTATTCGGCCACAGTCGGGGCGGCTCTAGTGACGCCCCTAAATAGCTCAGCATCATTAGACCAGAGTCGTTTAGTTACTGACCCATGACTCCCAAAACCAGAATGGGGCCCAGTGACCCTCTCTAACACTCTGAACATAGCTTGGGACAATGCGTCGTCCCCAGACGAGCAACTATGAGACCCAGTCTCAGTAGATGTAATCAATGTCTCGCTCTTATCCAAATTAGGCATACTGCCCATCGAGGATGATCAGCTTGAGTCCTTCTACGGCGACCGTCGCGCCCACGAGTACCATGACCACGTGTTCCACGAGCACTCATCGTATTCAAAGTTTCATATACATTACGAAGTTTTATGAATCAGTTTCAGTATTTATTAGCAGTATATTATGCTTCAAATAATTATGAAGTAGTTTTAGAAAGTTCATAAATTTCAGTCTCTAACTAACTCAATGCAGTTTTAATAATTTCAAAGTTTTCTAACTAAAATATTTCTAAGTTACAAGTACTTACAAGATCGGCGCTGGAGACTCGGTGTGCCACATACTTACTTTTCAGATTTCAAAAATAAACTTTACTCGAAAAAAAGTTTTTACAAATAAAAATTTGAACCCAAAATTTCATAGCCCGAGTTTTGCAACCTGGCCCTAATTTCAGCTTATGCCGATTGTCATTTTTCGAGTTTCTCGCTACAAACCTAGTTCATGTTCGACGCGAATACCACCATGAGACCTATGAAACCTAGAAACATCATACAAATGATCAATTCTACGTATTGAAACACCAAATTACCGAAACCTCAAACGACATACTCAAAAGTATTAGCCTTATAAACTGAAATCAATCCTTCCAAAGTTCAACCACTTACCGAGACAATACATTAGTCCAACCACAACTACACGGTAGAAGAAAAATTTCAATCCCCTTGATTAACATCTACCACGAGAGTTCACAACATTAACACACCCGAAGAAAAATCCACTATTACACGAATTTAAAGAACCCTTACCTACCAATCCGAACAGAGAACAAGGAAACCAAAATGCAACTATTTGAACAAATGATTTTCGAACAGAATCAAAGGAAAGAAGAAAGAAAAAGATTTACAGAGAAAGACAGAAAAGAACGTCAGGAAGAACAGGAGTTTTTGGGAACCAAAATAAAATTAAGAAAAATAATCCCAACTCCCTACTAACAATTGAATCCCACTACAACTGACACCTGATCCTCATCCAACAACCATAGAATTTCAATTCCACTAAACCTCTACTACACAACCGATACACACACTTAAAAGCAAATATTATCATCCTTCGCTCACACGATAGTTCGAACAAAGGACCCTAAGGCAAGCTACCACCTTACCACTTGAACCAACAAGCTCATTCTAATATGAGTTGACCGAAAATATGTTATAAGTCAAGCCATTAAGGACAAGGCTAGGAACAAAAAATAGTAGAATTTCCAAAAGTGGGACTTGAACCTAAGACCTCAAGCACAAACTCAAATCACTTAACTACTGAAGCAGATACTTATTTATGACAATATTCATAAAAATAGAGTTTAATAATTTAGGGCGTTACACATTCTCAATCGTAAAATAATCCAATTATATATACCAAATTTACGAAATAATAATATGTATGTCAAATATTGGCATAAAGAGGAATAGTCATAATAATAACTTAAAACAAACTACATTAATTGGATTTTTTTAGTAAAAAAATATGTATATATAATTATCATTATAACATTTGAGTTGTACAAATAAATGTGCAAATGTTACCCAAAGAAAACATTTCATCTAGAAAAATAAAATAAAAGAATGATGAAAATATGTATACCATATATAGTTTAACGGGAGCTATACGGGCAAATTATATAAATTCGAAATGACGTGAACTTCACTATGAACTTGTAAAAGCTCGTGTTGATAACATGTTATAGAAAAATTAATAAAACAATAATAAGAAGTAAAAGGTGGATGAAAAATACGGGAGAATTTTCATTATTTAATTTTCATTTACAAGGTGATTTATTTATAAGCTCCTTTACATTCAATCAATAAATGTAAATTAAGTCTTCTTAATTACTTCATTTAAACATCTCATGGTCATAAATGAAGTAGAGAGTTTTATCTCATTACTTTAATAAATGTTTAAAGGAGTTATCAATATCCATTATTAATGTATTTACAATAGATTTATATTATTTTAATTGTTTAGGTTTATCTTTTTACCTAATTAAATGTAGATACTATTTATACTTAAATATTGCAAATATTTAATTTTATTTTTACCAATTTGATATGTAAACACTACTTTATATTAATTTACTAAATTAAACTAAAAATATTACTCAGTTTATTATAAAAATAAATTATAAATTATATAAAAAAAATAATTTTGTTATGAATATCTTATTAAGTGGATGTCCATCATGATCAAGATAAAGTTTTGATGTACTTTAAATTCTAATAGTTATTAGAATTAGATATCTACTTCTTTTATATTTTTTATGCCTATAAATAGAGACTCTGATGAAGCATTGTAAATCATCCCTTTAATCAATAAAGTACATTCTTTATTGCGTTAATATTTTCTTTGTTCTTTATTCTCTCCTTCTCTCTTTATTTTATAACACGTTAGCAGCACGATGATTCTCAATTTTTTCAAAATCTTTCGAAGTCATCCCACAAATCAAATTTCTTTTCACCTTAAAATTTCTCCCTTACAACTTCATCTTCAGGATGTTGAAAGATTCAATCTCAGAATGGATTATGATTTTTATTCCCGATCTTTGATTTATAATTGTACAAGCATGGGTAAAGAATAGATTTGTCAAGGTGATGACGATGATGTTAAAGTTCTTCAGGTATATTTTACTATATTTTATTTATTATATCATGTTTATTATAATTGGAGACTAATCATGACAACATGAATAGAAAGATTATGATTTAAAATCCACGCATGTTTGCGATGGTGATTATGAAATAAAGAATCTATTGGGACGTTTATAAGTTCGTCCTAGTAAATCTATTGCATTCCCCAAATTGAATGTAAATATAAATAAAATAAAAGATATACTCATGGACCACTAAAAGTGGGAACATAGTAATAAATAAGAGAACAATGAGAGTTCTCAAGATAACTTTTCAAAGGGTAAAGATAACTTATGTTATTAATGTGATATGAAAGATTATTGGCCACATATGTGGCATATGCCCAAATATTTTGTTTCTGTTAATATTTTTTGAGGAATGATATAAAAATGTAGTAATGAATTCTATCATTACAGATAGAAAATATTTGTCTTATTTGGTATTGAAACAAACAAATATAATTCCAATATTTGATAATACAAGTATTTGATAGTATAAACTTAGTTGAAAGCTCCAGGAGAGCTAATATATCACTATCTAAAAAACACAAAATTTGTGATGGTTAATACATTACTTTTAAAAGTTATTTGTAATGGATATTATATTGAGATTATGAATGAGGAAAATATTATATTTCATATGAATAAAAAAGGGGATTGGGTTATTAATTTATATTTATTTTATAATCTTTGTAATATTCTTTTGTCATTATCCCTATTAAAGGGTTGAAAACAAAATATTTGACTGTGAAAGATATACTTATGAGCAATAGAATATGATAATTCTATCTAAAGCTTATTATGGTTGGATGCACCTAAAATTGCAAGTTTTTTTAAAAACTGTGAGTATAACTCTACAGTATTCAGAATAAGTTCTCAACTAAAATTTCATGGTAAAATATTACTGATGAGAACTTAAAAGAGAGAAAACTTATGTATGAAAAGTCATTGGTTATGTACATGTTGTACATCTAGAAAATAAGATCCACTCTCAAAGTTTGCTATTAATAGATTTTTGGGCATTTGAAGATTTTGGCATATTCCCTGAAGCGAATACTGCATATAATTATTTGAAAATTATATTTATTAACTTGGTGGCATTATAGACTTCACATTGATTTAGACATTTCTAGTAGTAAATGTCACAATAGTACTTATATGTGGATACAAATTAAAAGGAATGATAATAAAATTATCAATTTGTTATAATTTAGTACAATTGAAACACATGTTAAAGTAAACCAGAAGTTTACTAATACAGATGTGTTTACTACTTGGCGTGACCAGTTAGACCATCCTGGATCGTATATGATGCGAAAATTAATTGAGAATTCATACGGACATCCATTAAAGAACCAGAAGATTCTTTAATTTAAAGAATTCTCATTTGTTGCTTGTTCTCAATAAAAATTGGTTCTTAGAAACACACTAGCTAAAGTTGAGATTTAATGTCTTGCATTTCTGAAATGAATATGGCCTCATTCATCCACCATGTGGATGGTTTTGATATTATATTATTTTGGTAGATGCATCCACAAAATAATCACATGCATTATCAACTCATAACCTGTTGTTTGCAAGATTGCTTGTTTAAATGATCAATTTCAGATTATGCAACTAAAATAATTCGTCTTGCTAATGTTGGTTGGTTTACATCCCAAGTTTTCAATGATTATTGCATGTCAATTGGGATAAAAGTTGAACATCCTGTAGCTCATGTTCACACACAAAATGATTTAGCTGAATTGTTTATCAAACGCCTCCAACTAATAGCTAAATCATTACTTATGAGAAAAAAAACTTTCTATTTCAGCATGAGATTGTATTGATTTACATGTTGTACGCATCAAGACAATAAATTATAAATACTCCTCATTACAATTGATTTTTGGTCAATAGCCAAATATTTCCCATCTTACAATTTTTTGGATGTGCGGTATACGTTCCAACTGCTCCACCACAACGCACAAAGATGAGTCATTATAAGAGATTGGGAATCTATATTTATATGAGTCTCCTTATAATATTTTTGAGCTATTAATTCGATATTTAGTTATGACAAGAGTTGTCAATTTTCCCAACATTAGGGAGAGAGAATAAAAAGTTGGATTAATAAAGTATTTGAAATGAATTATCAATGTCTAAGATCCTCGTACAAAGTAATGTGAACCAGAAGTTCAACAGATAATTCATTTTACAAATTAACTGCCAGATTCATTAAATTTCACATACCAACTGAAAATGCTCCAATACAAATTGATGTCCTAATAGGGAAAATTGTTAATGCAAAAAAAAAAGTAATACATGCATGAAGCGTGGAAGACTGGTCAGTTCCAAGGATAAAAATCCTCGTAAAAGTAAAGGAGCAAACATTCAAGATGGTCATATAGTGGAGGAGGGGGGTTCCTGAAGAGACCCATGACATAACTAATTATAAAACCCAAGAACAGATTTAGGTACCTAAAAGTGAAAATGGAAATGATGAAAATAAAGATATCTTGATAAGTTATGCCAATACAAGAAAAAGATGGAACCGAAAAAAAAGTAGTTGTCGACAACAATTTTGCTTATAATATTGCTATTAAAATAATAAAATAAAATGAGGATCTTGAGCCTAAATCTACAAGGAATGTAAAAATAGAAAAGATTGGCCAAAATGGAAAGATGCAATTCAAGCAGAATTGAGTTCACTTTCTAAACGTAAAGTTTTTGGACCTGTAGTCCAAACATCTAAAGGTGTAAAAGCCGGTAGGATATAAATGGGTATTTGTGTGAAAATAAAATGAATTTGATGAAGTCGTAAGATATAAAGCTCGCCTTGTAGCACAAGGATTTTCGCAAAGGCCCGACATTAATTATGAAGAGACATATTCTCCTGTGGTGAATGCAATAACGTTTAGATATCTTATTAGTCTGGCAGTACATGGAAAACTTGACATGCATCTAATGGAAGTTGTTACATCCTATTTATATGGTACACTTGATAGTGAAATTTATATGAAAATCCCTGAATGATTTAAAATCCCGAAAAGATATAAAGTTTCTTGAGAAAATTGCTCGATCAGATTAAAGAAAAGTTTATATGGAATAAAACAATCTAGACGTATGTGGTACAATCTTCTTAATGAATACTTGTTAAAAGAAGGTTACAAAAACGATCCAATTTATCCATGTGTTTTTATAAAAAGGTTTGAATCAGATTTTGTGATAGTTGTTGTTTATGTTGATGGTATAAATATTATTGGAACTCCTAAAGCGCTTCAAAATACAATAAATTGTTTAAAGAAAGAATTTGAGATGAAAGATCTTGGAAAAACAAAGTTTTATCTTGGACTACAAATCAAGCATTTAAAAGATGAAATTCATGTTCATTAATCAACCTATATGGAAAAGATATTAAAGAAATTTTACATGGATAAAACACACCCATTAAGTACTCCAATGGTTGTACGGTCGTTAGATGTGAATAAAGATCAATTTCGTCCTTACGAGAATGATAAAGAGTTTCTTGGTCCTGAAGTGTCATATCTAAGTGCCATAAGGGCATTGATGTATCTTGCAAACAACACAAGACCTGATATAGCTTTCGTTGTAAACTTGTTAGCAAGATTTAGTTCTTCTCCAACATGTAGACATTGGAATGGAATTAAACATGTATTTAGATATTTCAGAGGGACCATTGATATGGGGTTATTTTATTCAAATGATTCAAAATCCTTATTAGTTGACTATGCTGATGCTGGATACTTATTAGATCCACATAAAGGTTGATCTCAAACAGGATATTTATTTACATGTGGGGGTACTGCCATATCATGGTGTCAACAAAGCAAACATTACTTGCTGCTTTTTAAATCATGCATAAATAATTGCAATACATGAGGCAAGTCGAGAGTGTGTTTGGCTAAGGTTATTGACCCAACATATCTAGAAGATATGTAATTTTCCTTTACAAGAAAAGATGTCCACTATTTTATATGAAGATAATGCAACATGTATAGCTCAATTGAATGGTGGTTACATCAAAGGTGATAGAACGAAACATATTTCACCAAAATTATTATTCGCCCATGATCTTGAGAAAAAATAGGTGATATAAATGTTCAACAAATTTGTTCTAGTGATAATTTAGCAGTTCTTTCTACCAAGGCATTGCCAACTTCAACATTTGAAAGACTACTACACAAGATTGGAATGTGTCGACTCAAAGATGTAAAGTAATTTCGCCATCAGGGGGTGTAACGCCCCAAAATTCTTATTTCGGCTTTTGTGAAAATGTGACACAAATGTGTATCTGCTTCAGTGGTTAAGTGTTCTGGGTGTGTGTGTGAGGTCCCAAGTTCAAGCCCTACCTTTGACAAATTTTGATATTTTTCTTATCTAAGCCTTGTGTTTGGGGAGTGGGCTTATATTTAATTATTGGTGGAATCATATCAGAATGGGCCTACTGGTCTGGTGGTTAAGTTGAGTGTTAGAGTGCTAAAGGTCTTGTGTTCGAATCCCTGCGCGAGTGTGGGTTTTATTTTTGCTCGGCTCTGTGATAGAGTTCTAATTGTAGTAGAATTCTGAGTAGTGGGTGGTTATGATTGTGAGGTAGTGGGATTTGGGTAAATCTGTTTCCCAAAAACTTCTCCTGAAAAAAAAACTGACGTCTCTCCCTCTCTTTCACTGCAATCTTTTTCTTTTCTTTCTCGTGTATTCTCTCATCTTTCTTTCTTTCGTTTTGGGAAAAATTGAGTTTTAATCTCGGTGTTCGATTCAAGGTATTGCACGTTGGTAAGTAGGCATAGACTGTTCGGCTTGAATAGGGGTTCCTTTTTAATTGGTTCTTGAATTTTTGATTCTTTTCGTTGGAATCTTATACACTGTTTTGGCAGCAGCAAATCAGGACGTGAGGGGCTCTCCTTGCGCGAAAACGTGATCAAAATCGTTTGGGGGTGAGGGTAAGTGTTTGAAGGTGGTTTGATGTTGTTATCGGTTTTGGAAATTTTGATTCAAATGAGTAATAAGTCTGTTTCTGAGTGTTGGTATACTGATTTTTAGGTTCTGGAGTGTTCGTAGTGGCAGAAGCATCGAAATCGTACCAAGTGTGTACCCAAAATGCAGAAATCAAGCTTTCGGCAAAAGCCGAAAAAGGCCACTGTCGACGTCACACGGGCGTGTGGTTACCCGTGTGGCAGGTTGTGTGCGATAACACGGCCGTGTGATCGATGAAGGCCAGGCCATGTGCAAGACACAGCCGTGTGATGGCCGGGGTGTGGCCGTGTGGGCCACACGGGCACGCCACACAGGCGTGTGATATCTGGGCCAGGCCGTGTGATCTACACAGGCAAGGCCAATCTAGGCGTGTGGGCCCACATGGGCAAACCACATGGGCGTGTGGGCCCATTTAGCTAAAATGTTTCCTAGGGTTGCACGGGTCGCCCAAGTCGACTGTGAACCTACTATAGGGTCGGTAAGCGCTACTTAGACTCTAAATCGTGTGACCTAAATATATAATGTATGTATTGAGCATGTTAAATTTATGCATGTTTACTGATCCGTATGTATGACTGATAACTAGATTTTAGCATGGAAGCATGTATTTTTGTATGTTTGCATTGAGCATGTTTAGTTGCATCTGCATTAGGGTGAGATGATTGATTATTGGAGGAAGTGTACTGAAAGGCTTTCATGCTTATTATCCGCACTCAGTTTTGCAATTAGAGGTGTTCATGGCCGGCGGCGAAAAGACGCACGCACGAAGGCCCGACCAAAATTTGGGAGGGTTTGGGAAAAAATATAAGCCCGAAAAATGGGCTTGGACAAAAATAAGGCCCATTTAAAAATGGGCCGGGCCTCAGTAAGGTATTTTTGGCGGGCCTGCTCTACCCGAATTCATTAAATGACAAAAAAAATCTACTATTTTTTTATTTTTGAATGTTGTTGTTTTCTCCTTATTTTGCTACCATATTACTATTATGTTGCTACTATTTTGTTGCTATTGATTTAATATTGTATAAAACTTATTTTATTTTTAATTTTGTTATTATTTTAAAGGCATTTGTTAATTTTATTATTATTTTAGAGGTATTTGCTTGTTAAGTTACATCTATCTTAGTGTTATTTAAGTCTACATATTTTTTTTAAAAATTTATTTTCAATTTGTTGGGAAATATTTATTTTGATTTTTTTAGTATTTTTGATGTATTATATATATTTAAAAATTATATAAAATAATATAAAAATTTAATACGGGCGGGCTGGGCCCGGGTTTTAGCATTTTTATATGGGTCGGGCTTGGGAAAAAATTTAGGCCCATTTTTTGGGCCAAGCCCGGCCCAAGCCCGATGAATGGGCCTAATTTTTTAGTTGAGCCCGGCCCGGCCCATGAACACCTCTAGCTGCAATATTACTGATATGTGCCGCATTCGGTACGACTTGGTGTGTAGGGCTGGGTGGGTGTTTTAAACCCCACATGGTGTGTAGGGGTGGTCGGAGATGGTGTGTAGAGGCTGGTGGGTAGGATACTGATTTCTGTTACTGTGTGCATACTGTATCTGAGATGGGCTAATGCTCTAATTTATATCTAAAACTGTATCTGAATGGGCTAAGGCCTAAACTGTATCTAAATCTGTAATGGGCTTAGGCCCTAGACTGCATTTGATTGATAACTGTTGTTTGATTGTATGCATGTCTTCTGTGGGGATTACACACTGAGTTTACATAAACTCACCTCTTTTTGTTTTATCCGTACAGGTAATCCCCAAACTTAGACAGATCGGTGCGGCGGAGGACTCAGCGGTGGCCACATGTTTATTGAATTGCTTTAAATTTATTTATGGTTTTCATCTCCTATTTTGTTTGAGGTATTTTTTTATGCAATTTGGGACTTTTGGACTGCTTGCCTTTATTTTGGATTTTAACTGTATTCATGGACTTTTAAACTGCAAACTCAACGAAAACTCGGTTTAATTAAAAACAACGTTTTTCCTAAATGCGAACGGGTTATCTTTAAAATATCTTGGTTTTAAAAGCTTCCGCTACAGAATATGTTTGTAAACGAATCAAATTTTTGAGAAAATACTTTTGAAATTGACGAGAGATAATTAGAAGCTAGTAAACAGAAATGGTTTAGACTTGATAAATTCGATTCCAAAACCTATTCAATGTGACATCGCCAGATTCAGCCATAACGTCTAGGCCGGGTTTGAGGTGTTACATTTAGTGGTATCAGAGTCAGGTTGCAAAACTCGACTGTGGATTTTGGGGTTTAAAACTTGGTTTTTAAGAACTGATTTTCAAATGATTTGAAATGATTTGACTGAGAATGTGGTACACCGAGTCTCCAGCTTCGATCCTGTAGGTGTTCTGATAAACTGTTATGATATTATAGATAGTCTGTTCTGAAAACACTCTAGTTAGTGTATACTGAAATTGTAGTGAAACTGAAATTGATAGAGACTGTACTTGCGAAAAACAAACTCTGAATTTATGATATGGCTTTAAATAAAATATCTGTTAATAAATACTGAAACTGTAACTGATTCATAAAATTCGTAATACAAATAAATCCGAATAGAAATAAGCGCACGAGGCATCCGTGGACGTGGTACTAGAGGCCGAGGTAGAGGTTGTAGGGGGCCTCGAGTTTAGTCCTCTTCTCTGGGCAGATTGCCAAACCTAGATACGAGTGAGACACCGGTGTCACCTGCCACTGAGACTGGGTCTCAAGATCGCATGGTTGGGAACGACACATTGCCCCAGGCTATGTTAAGGATACTGGAGAGGGTCGCTGGGCCCAACACTGGATCTGGGGGCCGAGGGTCGGTTACGAAACGACTCCGGTCCAATAGAGCTGAACTTTTTAGGGGTGCCACTGGAGTCACCCCTAATGTGGCTAAGTACTGGATGGAGGCTACTGAGAGGATAATGGATGATTTAGATTGTACCCCTGAGCAGAAATTGAAGGGTGCAGTCATGTTGGTTCGCGATGAGGCCTATCAGTGGTGGCTGACTGTTAAGGAGGGCACTCAGCTCGATTGTCTGTCTTGGAAGTTCTTTAAGTCTACCTTCCAAGGGAAGTATGTGGGAGCAAGTTACATCGATGCTCGTAGGCGTGAGTTTCTGAACCTCACTCAGGGAGACTAATCAGTGGCCGAGTATGAGACTGAATTTCTGAGACTGAGTCACTATGCGCGAGGTATGGTGGCGTCTGAATATGAGAGATGTGCCTATTTTGAGGACGACCTTAGGGATAATTTAAGGGTATTGATAGCTCCGCAGAGGGAGAAAGAGTTCTCCGTTCTGGCAGAGAAGGCGAAGATCGCCAAGGAGGTTAAGCGCGCTGAGCGCCAAAACAGAGATCGTGAGAGGGGTATGAACAAGAGGGATTCGGAGCCCTCGAGTTTGGTACAGAGGCCTAAAAAAAGCCAGGACTGATGGGCCGGTTAGAGCTGGGCCGGTTAGAGCTGGGCCCCCTGTTGCTCCTACCGGATTGTAGCCGTGTGGAGATTGTGGTAGACGCCATCTGGGCGAGTGTTAGAGGAGGATTGGTGCGTGTTTTAGGTGTGGGTCATTAGAGCACCGCATTCGGGAGTGCGGGAGTGTCTGTTGAGGGCCAATCAGGTACAAGCTCCGGGTTTTGGTACTGCACAGCCACATAGGGTAGTTCAGCAGTCACCGAGGGGCCGTGATCAGGATAAGGGTGGTAACGGTATGGGCCGTGGACAGAGAGCACCAGGCAGAGGTGCTGGACAGACTGAGGTGAGGCAGCCTACTCTTGTTTATGCTGCTCGTCGCCGAGAGGACCGAGATACTCCAGACGTTATTATCGGATCGTTCTTAATTTATGATGTACCTTATTTTGCTCTGATAGACATAGGTTCCACACATCCCTATGTAGCTAGCACTGTATCGGGAAACTTGGGGATTTTGGTTGAGAGTACTTCTAGTGAGGTGACTGTGCTGAGTCCACTGGGGCAATTGATTTGGGTTAGGAAACTGTATAGAGATGTTCCGCTAGAGGTTCAAGGGTCAGTATTTCTGGCTAATCTGATGGATCTTCTGTTTGGGGAGCTCGACCTGATTCTGGGTATGGACTGGTTGGTCAAGCACCGTATCAGTCTGGACTGTACGACCAAGAGGGTCGTCTTGAGAACTGAGGAGGATGATGAGGTAGTCATGATTGGAGAATGTTGAAATTATTTGACTAGTGTGATCTCTGCATTGGTGGCTGAGAAACTGGTTCGTAAGGGAAGTTAGGCGTTCTTGGCCTTTATTTGTGTTTCCATTTCTGGGAACTCTACTGTAAAGGATATCAGGACTGTAAGGGATTTTCTGAACGTCTTTCCTGAGGAGCTACCGAAATTGCCTTCGAATCGGGAGGTTGAGTTTGGGATCGAGCTTCTTCCAGGTATAGCTCCGGTGTCCATCGCTCCCTACCGTATGGCACCGAAGGACCTTACAGAGCTTAAGGCTCAACTGCAGGAACTTTTGGATCATGGTTTCATCCGTCCTAGTGTGTCTCTGTGGAGAGCACCGATTCTGTTTGTTAAGAAGAAGGATGGGACCATGAGGATGTGCATTAACTATCGGCAGTTGAACAAGCTGACCATTAAGAATAAGTATCCGCTTTCGAGAAATGACAACTTGTTTGATCAGTTCAGAGGGGCTTCGGAATTCTCTAAGATCGATCTCCGTTCAGGGTACCATCAGTTGAGGGTTAAGGAGGTAGATGTGCATAAGACAGCATTTAGGACTCGTTATAGACATTACGAGTTCCTAGTTATGCCTTTTGGTTTGACAAATGCTCCAGCTGTATTCATGGATCTGATAAACCGAGTGTTCCAGCCCTATCTGGATCAGTTCTTCGTGGTCTTCATCGACGACATTCTGGTATACTCTAAACCTAAATATGAGCATGATGAGCATCTTAGAGTTGTGCTTCAGATTCTGCGTGAGAAGCAACTGTATGCTAAATTCAGTAAGTGTGAGTTCTGGCTTCATGAAGTGACTTTTCTGGGGCACATAGTGTCTGCTGAGGGGATCCGAGTTGATCCTAGGAAGATTGAGGTCAGATCGATTGGAGCTTGCCCTAAGAACGTGTCCGAGATCCGCAGCTTTCGGGTCCAGCAAAGTTATTATCGGGCAGATTTGTGGAAGGTTTTCACCGATTGCGCCGCTTCTTAACTAAGTTGCTACGTAAGTGTGTTCCGTTTGTCTGGACTGATGTGCAGCAGGAGAGCTTCGAGAAGCTCAAGATCGTTTCGACCGAGGCTCTGCTTACGTCTGACACACCAACTCGGGAAGGAGTTTGTGGTTTACAGTGACGCGTCATATGTGGGTTTGGGTTGTGTTCTGATGCAGGATGGTAAGGTTGTGGCATATGCGTCTCGTTAGCTCAAGATGTATGAGGCAAACTATCCGACGCATGATTTGGAATTGGCCGCCGTAGTCTTTGCTTTGAAAATCTGGAGGCACTATATGTACGGTGAGAGGTGTATTATCTACACTGATCACAAAAGCCTCAAGTACCTCTTGACTCAGAAGGAGTTGAATCTTAGGAAGCATAGATGGATTGAGCTGCTTAAGGACTATGACTGTACTATTAAGTATCATCCTGGCAAGGCCAATATGGTGGCCGATGCGTTGAGCCGTAGGGCGATGACTGATCTGAGAGCGATGTTCGCTCGACTTAGTTTGTTCGATGACAGAAGTTTATTGGCTGAACTGTAACACCCCTTACCCGTGGTCAACACCGGAACCAGGCACGAGGCGTTACCGTATTAAAATCCTCAAGATCGCCACTTAGGCACAACATGACCACTCTCTTTGGCCATAACAACAACCTCAATCCTGACTTACGAGGCCTCTCTCAAACACACGAGGGCTCTCGAAACCATATCAAAAACTCTTACGATCTTAAAATTTTTCCATCTATACAGGGCTCACACGCCCGTGGATGTCACACACGCCCATGGTCACTACCCGTGCATGAAAACTCAAGCATTCTGCCAATGCCCCACGGTTAGTGTACACGCCCGTGCCCTCCACCCGTGGTGCACACTGACTACCTTAACACGGCCTAGAGTCTAGACACACGCCCGTGTGGCTAGCCCGTGGCCAACACTGATTAACACACACATTCTAGGCACACGCCCGTGTGACTAGTCCGTGGTCTATTCTGACTTAAAATACTAACATACAGGGGACATACGGCCAAGTCACACGCCCATGGGCTGACCGTGTGTCACACATGGCCTAGACACATGCTCGTGTGTCTACCCACATGGACAAGAACAAAGCTATTTGCCAATTTCTTTTCACCCTTCTAGCATACACAACCATGCACTCATTCAACACATCCATAATCAACTCAAAATCTTACAATCTCACATAGATAACTACATCTTTTCATATAATAACGTGGCAGCAACTATGGGATTATACAAAATAGATTATCCATCTAAAGGCCAACACATCATAGCCATATACAACAAAAATTCACTAACTTGTCTAGCCCCTACACATGCCATATACAAAACATTGAGTCTCATGTACCAGAATGTGCTGACAGTATGGGCGATCTTTCAATTGATCCTCGTATCTCGATTCAACACTTTTTCTCTATAAGACAAGGGAAAATAAAGGGAGTAAGCTTTGAGCTTAGTAAGTTTACACATAAACAATTAAGCAACATAGTATAAGCTAAACAACAATTATCATTATACTAACATATAATGTACAACTATGCTTACTCTTTCTATCCCTTACCACATTTCCAACACATCATGAGTCAATTACTCATAACTATTGACATGCACCCCTGCATTCAATATTACATTTACACAATATACAACACATCATTATTTCTCAATAATACATCCACACAGCTATGCTACTCACTATCACATCCACAAAGCAAATCTCTCAGTGGTTCCGTACTAAGCCCACCACAATCAATTGATAAGGTAGTATCGCACTTAGCCTACCAACAAGGTATTCATAGTGGTTTTGCACATAGCCCACTAGATAATATACCTAACGATAGCATCGCACATAGCCAGCTCATCGTCAATATGCATTAGGATGGTATCGCACTTAGCCCACCATTTAGCATTATCACAACGCATTCACAAATCTACTTACTTAATCATTCATCCATTCATTTCACTTGAACCACATAGGTTCTCAATCATTCTCAACCATGCTATACACTATCTAGCATTAACAAATTGTAAGTATGAATGCATTATTTATGCATAGACTTACCTCGATACTCAAAGTATAAAAACGTGCAATTTAGTCCACCACTTTGCTCTTGCCTCGGTTTTGATCCGGGCTTTGTCTTTCTTGATCTATAATGAATAAATCATCTTATTCAATACACACATTGACCAAATTGACCCACATCTCATACTTTGGCAAAATTACTCTTTTGCCCCAAATCTTTCTCATAATTACACTATTGCCCCAAGGCTCGTAAAGTGATTTTTATTCAACTTTCTAGCCTTTCATGCTTAGCCGAATCACTTACTCAACTAAAGCAATCATCAATTCTCACTACATCACACATGTATGACCAAACTCAAGATTTTTACAAACTAGTCCCTACATGCATTTTCTATGGAAACTCATTTAGCAAAAGATGTTTCTACTACATCAAGCTTTCATAATCTTCCATAAAACATCAAAATACATGTATGTCATACATGGCCACATTTTTGAACATCCATCATAGCTCATCAAATAGCTAAAAATAGCTTACTCGTGCAACAAGGACTTCAAAAATACAAAGAATATCAAAAACGAGGCTAGATGCACTTACTGGCAAGCTTGAAATTTTTGAAGAACCCTAACAATGGCTCTCTCAAATTTTTGGCAGCCTTGGAGAAGAAGATGAATGAATTTTGTCATCTTTTCTCCTATTTTAATCACTTAATTGTTAAATGACCAAAATACCCTTTTTGATAAACTTTCTATTTTAACTCATCCATGCCCAAATTTGTCCAAAAATTAGAAATTGGGAAAATTGCTATTTAAGGGCCTCTAATTAATATTCTAAAGCTATTTCACACAAATAGCTTCTAGAATCTCACATTTTGTAACTTTTGCAATTTAGTCCTTTTGGACAATTCAACCGTAATTTCACAAAATTGCTTCATGAAACTTTCGCACTAGCATGCATTCATAGCATAAACCTCAAAAAATCATTCATAAACCTCGAATTTGTGGTCTCGCACCACTATTCTGATTAGGCCCTAAATCGGGATGTTACATGAGCTGCAGGTTAAACCGACTTGGATAGAGCAGATTTGGGATAGGCAGTCAGAGGATGGGTCATTGGGTCTTCAATTCCGTCAGATTGAGAGTGGCAGCACTACGGACTTTGGGCTGAATAATGATGGGGTACTCTGTTTCCATGGTCAAATTTGTATACCGAATGATACTGATCTGAGGCAGTCTATTCTGAGAGAGGCGCATATTAGCCTTTATGCTATGCATCCCGGTGGGAATAAGATGTACCTAGATCTTCAAAAACTGTACTGGTGGCTGAGATTGAAACGGGAGGTTACTGATTTTGTGGCACGATGTCTGACATGCCAACCGGTTAAGACTGAGCATCAGTTACCTTTGGGTTTGTTGTAGCCGGTTAAGATTCTGCTATGGAAGTGGGAGTGAGTAACGATGGACTTCGTTAGTGGGTTGCCCCTAACACCCACAAAGAAGGATTCAGTTTGGGTCATCGTGGATCGATTGACCAAGTCTGCGCATTTCATTCTGGTTCGGACCGACTATTCACTTCAGAAGTTAGCGAAGCTCTACATTTCTGAGATAGTGAGACTGTATAGGTTGACAGTCTCAATCATTTCTGATAGGGATCCTCGTTTCACATCTCAGTTATGAAAAAAGTTACATGAGGCTCTGGGTTCGAGATTGGATTTTAGTACTACGTTCCATCCTCAGACCGATGGTCAATCTAAGAGGGTGATTCAGGTACTGAAGGATATGTTGAGGAGTTGTGTTATCGATTTTCGAGGCAGTTGGGAGGATTATCTTTCGTTAGCTGAGTTTGCCTACAATAATAGTTTTCAGTCGAGTATTCAGATGGCACCTTACGAGGCTCTGTATGGTCGTAAGTGTCGTACTCCTTTGTGTTGGACTGAGTTGGGTGAACGTCGAGTTTTGGGTCCTGAGTTGGTTTCTGAAACTGAGGATAAGGTTCGACTGATTTAGGATCGTCTAAAGGTGGCTTCTAATAGACAGAAGTCTTATGCAGATCTGAAGAGGCGTGATATTGATTAATCTGTGGGGGACTTCGTTTTTCTCAAGGTTTCTCTATGGAAGAAAGTTCAGAGATTCGGTCGCAAGGGCAAGTTGAGCCCTAGGTTCATCGGGCCAAATCAGATTTTGAAACGTGTGGGACCGGTCGCTTATTAGTTGGAGTTACCTCCAGAGCTAGAATGCATTCATGAAGTATTCCACGTCTCAATGTTGAGGCGTTACCGCTCTGATCCTACTCATATTATCCCTGTTGAGAAAATTGAGGTTAGGCCAGATTTGACCTTCGAGGAGGAGCCAGTTCAGATTCTGGATCGCGATGTAAAGGTTCTTCGAAAAAAGCCTATCACATTAGTGAAGGTGCTGTGGCGGAATCATAGCACTAAAGAGGCCACGTGGGAGCCTGAGGACTCGATGCGTCAGCAGTATCCTCATCTATTCTGATCAGGTAAATTTCGAGGTCAAAATTTCTTTTAGGGGGTAGAGTTGTAACGCCCCAAAATTCTTATTTCGACTTTTGTGAAAATTTGACACAAATATATATTTGCTTCAGTGGTTAAGTGTTCTGGGTGTGTGTGAGAGGTCCCAAGTTCAAGCCCTACCTTTGACAAATTTTGATATTTTTTTTATCTAAGCCTTGTGTTTGGGGAGTGGGCATATATTTAATTATTGGTGGAATCATATCAGAATGGGCTTGCTGGTCTGGTGGTTAAGTTGAGTGCTAGAGTGCTGAAGGTCTTATATTCGAATCCCTGCGTGAGCGTGGGTGTTATTTTTGCTCGGCTCTGTGGTAGAGTTCCAGTTGTAGTAGAATTCTGAGTAGTGGGTGGTTATGATTGTGAGGTAGTGGGATTTGGGTAAATCTGTTTCCCAAAAACTTCTCTTGGAAAAAAAAACTAACGTCTCTCCCTTTCTTTCTCTGCAATCTTTTTCTTTTCTTTCTCGTGTATTCTCTCATCTTTCTTTTTTTCATTTTGGGCAAAATTGAGTTTAATCTCGGTGTTTGATTCAAGGTATTGCATGTTGGTAAGTAGGCATAGATTGTTCGGCTCGAATAGGGGTTCCTTTTTAATTGGTTCTTGAATTTTTTATTCTTTTCGTTGGAATCTTATACGCTATTTTGGCAGTAGCAAATCAGGACGTGAGGGGCTCTCCTTGCGCGGAAACGTGATCAAAATCGTTCGGGGGTGAGGGTAAATGTTTGAAGGTGGTTTGATGTTGTTATCGATTTTGGAAATTTCGATTCAAATGAGTAATAAGTCTTTTTCTGAGCGTTGGTATACTGATTTTTAGGTTCTGGAGTGTTCGTAGTGGCAGAAGCATCGAAATCATACCAGGTGTGTACCCGAAACGCAGAAATCAAGCTTTCGAAAAAAGCTGAAAAAGGCCATTGTCGATGCCACAAGGGCGTGTGGTCACCCGTGTGGCAGGCCGTGTACGATAACACGGCCGTGTGATCGACGAAGGCCAGGCCGTGCGCAAGACATGGCCGTGTGATGGCCGAGGTGTGGCCGTGTGGGCCACACGGGCTAAACCGAACTGGGCGTATAGGCCACACGAACGTGTGATATCTGGGCTAGGCCGTGTGATCCACACGGGCAAGGCCAATCTGAGTGTGTAGGCCACACGGGCGTGTGGGCCCACAGGGGCAAACCACATGGGCATGTGGGTCCATTTAGCTAAAATGTTTCCTAGGGTTGCACAGGTCGCCCAAGTCGACTGTGAACCTACTGTAGGGTTAGAAAGATCTACCTAGACCCTAAATCGTGTGACCGAATGTATAATGCATATATTGAGCATGTTAAATTTATGCATGTTTACTGATCCGTATGTATGACTGATAACTGGATTTTAGCATGGAAGCATGTATTTCTGTATGTCTACATTGAGCATGTTTAGTTGCACCTGTATTGGGGTGGGATGATTGATTATTGGAGGAAGTGTACTGAAAGGCTTTCATGCCAATTATCTGGCAGATCAGCTGCAATATTACTGATATGTGCCGCATTCGGTACGACTTGGTGTGTATGGCTGGGTGGGTGTTTTAAACCCCACATTGTGTGTAGGGATGGTCGGAGATGGTGTGTAGAGGCTGGTAGGTAGGATACTGATTTTTGTTACTGTGTGCATACTGTATCTGAGATGAGTTAAGGCCCTAATTTATATCTGAAACTGTATCTGGATGGGCTAAGGCCTAAACTGTATTTGAATCTGTAATGGGCTTAGGCCCCAGACTGCATTTGACATATAACTGTTGTTTGACTGTATGCATGTCTTCTGTGGGGATTACACACTAAGTTTATGTAAACTCACCCCTTTCTGTTTTATCTGTACAAGTAGTCCGTAAACTTAGACGGATCGGTGCGGCGGAGGACTCAACGGTGACCACATGTTTATTGAACTACTTTAAATTCATTTATTATTTTCATTTCCTATTTTGTTTGAGGTATTTTTGATGTAATTTGGGACTTTTGGACTGTTTGCCTTTATTTTGGATTTTAACTGTATTCATGGACTTTTAAATTGCAAACTCAACGAAGACTCGGTTTAATTAAAAATAATGTTTTTCCTAAACGCGAACGGGTTTTCTTTAAAATATCATGGTTTTAAAAGCTTCTACTACAGAATATGTTTTTAAACGAATCAAATTTTCGAGAAAATACTTTTGAAATTGACGAGAGATAATTAGAAGCTAGTAAACGGAAACGGTTTAGACTTGATAAATTCTATTTCAAAACCCATTCCATGTGACATCGCTAGATTCGGCCATAACGTCTAGGCCGGGTCTGGGGTGTTACAGGGGGAGTCTAAAACCAAGTTGTACTCTTTTCCTTTAACCATGGTTTTGTCCCATTGGGTTTTTCTGATAAAGGTTTTTAACGAGACAGCTTGTAATAGAAGATTGTGTACTATTTTTCCTTCATTAGATTTTTTATCCCACAGGGTTTTTCCTAATAAGGTTTTAACAAGGCACATTATCTACCAATGGACATCCAAGGGGGAGTGTTATGAATATCTTATTAAGTGGTTGTCCATCATGATCAAGATAAAATTTTGATGTACTTTAAATTTTAATAGTTATTAGAATTAGATATCTACTTCTTTTATACTTCTTATTCCTATAAATAGAGACTCTGATGAAGCATTGTAAATCATCCCTTTGATCAATAAAGTACATTCTTTATTGCTTTTATATTTTTTTTGTTATTTATTCTCTCCGTCTCTCTTTATTTTATAACAAAATTAACTGAATAGATATTTTTTAAAAAAAAAATCAGCTTGGATAAGCGAAATTAATCAAATTACCTATATGAACTAGAATTTGCTATTTAAATGTTGTTTCGATTATAGATTATATTTTATCTTATTAAATTTTTATTGAAAATTTTATTGGTAAAAATATAAGTACAATACATGTACAAATATATATATTTGATCAATTATAACTTAAAATTTAATTCAACTAGTATAATGCACAATGAATAAGAACTAAACGAAACTCACATATGGTATGCACATATAGTAGAAATGAGACTCATAACCCAAGGGGGGCTGGCAAGGGCCTTAGCCCTCTAAAATGGAAATTTTCACTTTTAGTTTTTTTGTAATTTTAAAATTTTTAAATTAATATATGATAAAGTTACACTTTAACTCCTAAACCATAAAAATATATAACTGCATACATAACAATTACAAAAAGGCTTCAATCTTTACCAATTATACCAAGATGTCATTAATTTACAACGTTATTAGATTTTTATATTTTCATTTTAGTTGATTTAAACTTTTAGCATGTTTCAATTTTATACCCTAAAGTTATTAACGTTTTTATTATCTTTGCTTTTAGATGTTGGTTTGCTTTATAAAAAAAAAAAAATTTGAAATGTTAGTTTTATTGGATTAAATGAAATGATAAAATTATTTCAGTTTCATTAATTTGTTCATAACAAAATTGGGTTTAGTTTAATCAACCACTAATATTTTTATAATTTCAGATTGCTCCATTAATGGAAATTGGATGGGATTATTAATTAATCCAACCAAATTAGGGCTTTAAACCTATTATTTGCATTTTTTTTAAAGTTAATTGTATGAACTACGCTAACCTTCAAATTTATTATCCATCATGTGTTAAACATATTACATTTTTTTTCTTTTTTATATTTTGCTTTCATCATATAAATTCCTTGTTCACATTCTCTTCCATGATTGCTCCATTCTACAACATATAAATATATATATATATATATATATATATATATATATAAGGTACTTAAATCCAAGCTAAAGTCTTCAAACCAAATAGATGCCGAATCAAATCACCAGTTCCCTTTCCACGTCTGATTCAACTTTCCTAGGAAAATGGAGAAGAAAATGTGCCAAACACCTCCTCTCAGCTCCCAACTTTGTGGTGTTTTCATATCTTGATTTTCTTGATTCTGTTTTGTGTGTCATATACAAACATCTTGACTTGTTGTTTGAAGGGAAGGCCTCTCCATGTTACTGCACAACCAAAAAGATTGACATCAATGGCCAATTGTCTGATGATAATGAGATATCAGAGACTTTGCAATATGGGAAAAGAAAGAAATTGAAGGAATTGGTTGTTTTACTTCGATTTGTGGAAGATTTGTTGAACAAAAGCAAAGGCTTTGAAGCTGTATATAGTTCGAAGAATCGCAAAAATGGTGATTTTTATAAAGTTGGAAATAGGTGGTCTGATTGTGGGTGTGATTCTTGCATCTCTTGGATGAAGACGGATGATCCCAAGCTTCATGTTGAGGTGAAAAAACTTGATTTTTCACTAAAAACGAAAGGTTTTCGGAATCAGAGATAGTTTACTAAATAAGAAGGACCCTTTTAACTTAACGATGAATTTGCATTTTTTGGACTAAATAAAAGTTAGTAACTGGAACGGTTTTTACTTGATAACTCGTTTTTTTTAAAACACTTTGCATGTGACATTGCCAGATTCGGTCATAACGTCTAGGCTGGGTTTGGGGTGTTACATTTAGTGGTATCAAAGTCATGTTGCAAAACTCGGCTGTGGAATGGGTTTTAAATATTGGTTTTAAAGAAACGATTTTTTTTTAGTGATTTGAAATATTTTTGGACTGGGTAGGTGGTACACCGAGTCTCCGGTGCTGATCCTGTAAGTGTTTTGAAATTCTGTTTAGATTTGTTTAAATATACTACTAGCATGCTTGAAACATCCAATAGGTAGTATACTGTATTGAAAACACTCTAGGTAGGGTAAACTGAAAACTGTAGTGAGACTGAGACTCGCGATAACGAACTCTGAACTTCTGATACTGTTCTGCATAAAATATCTATTAATAAATATCGTAACTGTAACTAATGCATAAAATTGTTAATACAGATAATCTCCAAATTTACGATGAGCGCATGAGGTATCCGCGGACGGGGTACTAGAGGCCGTGGTAGAGGCCGTAGAGGGGCTCAAGTTGGGTCCTCATCATCTGGAAATCTGCCTAATCTGGATACTAGTGAGACATTGGTATCACCTGTGGCAGAGACTGGGTCTCGAGATCGCATGGCTGGGGACGATGCACTGTCCCAGGCCATGCTGAGTGTAACACCCCTTGCCCGTATTCTATGCCGGAACCGGGCACGAGGCGTTACCGTACTTAACTCGCACAATCATACAATTTTGGGCTATCAAACTCATTTCAATTTAAAACTATTCCATTCATAGGTCTATCATTCTTATAATAGGCCTACGAGGCCCTAAGCATGCTTCCAAAAGGTTTCAAAGATAATTTGGAAACTTTTACGCACTTAA
Organism: Gossypium sturtianum; assembly: GCA_025698515.1. NCBI lineage: Eukaryota > Viridiplantae > Streptophyta > Magnoliopsida > Malvales > Malvaceae > Gossypium > Gossypium sturtianum. The sequence continues at coordinate 112,308,388 of CM046953.1, forward strand.
GAAAATTTTACCTAAACAGGGGTCACACGCCCGTAGGGGAGATGACACGCCCGTGTATCATCTCACACGCCCGTGTTCGACGCCCGTGGTCGACACTAACTAATCCACACGGCCTGGGCACACCCGTGGCCCTGGCTCGTGTGCCAAACCATGACATTCTGCCATATCCACACGGCCTATACACACGCCCGTGTGCTTCAGCCGTGTGGCGATTTGAATTCCAAGTGCAAGGTGCAGACTTCACACGTCCTGGGCACACGCCCATGTGCTGGCCGTGCCTCCCACACGGTCTAGACACACGCCCATGTGTCTACCCATATGGACAATTAGCAGGCTATTTACCAAGCCTTTTTCCACTCTTCATTGCATACATGAATACACCATTACTAAATGTTCACATATTGCCAATTATAAATCTTGAATTATCACATTTAATCTATACAATAACGTCTTCATCCCATACACGAGGGAGAACTATTTCTAATATAATTACAACCGACTTAAGCCATCATCTATGGCTATACACAATTGAACCTTAAACTCTCTTAGGCCAACACATTTGGCTATATCAACTATGACTTAATCAACTTTAAATTCTATCCCTATACATGCCATAACTTATAAGGACTAGAAACCTCATACCACGTTTCTACTCGATAGTGTGAAACATCTCCGGCGGCCTCCAACCCGAGCTAGCTAAATTAACCTATAAGAGATGAGAAAGGAAGAGGAGTAAGCGATAATGCTTAGTAAGTTCATATGCATAAAACAATCAACTATTGATATTCATTGATTATACTCAAACGTAAGGTATTATAATGAGTTTTACTCATAAACTCATGGTTACCTACTCAATCATCCTTGAAGCTTACTCGTTCTGTTTCTTACCATATTCTAACCATGTCACAAGCCAAATGCTCATGTTAATTTGCATACATCTCTGCACTTGCCACCACATCATCACATAAAACAACACATCAAACATTTTCAATAAGCCACTCATACTACCAATTACTCGGTGGTTTTGCACTTAGCCCACTAATCATCTATAATTACGTTGGTATCGCACTTAGCCCACCAATCATCTATAATTACGGTGGTATCGCACTTAGCCCACCAATCATCTATAATTACGATGGTATCGCACTTAGCCCACCAATTATCTATAATTACAGTGGTATTGCACTTAGCCCACCAATCATCTATAATTACGGTGGTATCGCACTTAGCCCACCGTTAATATGCATCTCTATTTCAAATGTTCATCCGGGAACATCCTCACACACTACCATTCTTACTTAGCTTTCTACGATAATCGTTCGCATTCACACAATGCATTAATAGTTATAACTTATGCAACCAAGGTGCATTATTTACACATAACCCACTATGGGTTCATCATATACTGAATTCATCTCAATTCAGCCCTAACACATACATGTACCTCTCGTGGTACAACCACATTCATTCTCATTTTCAACATACTTATTGAATCACTCAAATTGTTAAGTAACACCTTTGAGTCTCATACACATAAAGTCACACTGACATCATACCCCCAATAGGGTCATACATGAATTGACATATCGATGCCATGTCCCCGACATGGTCTTATACGAAATCCTATATCGAGGCCATATTCTAAATATGGTCTTACACGAGACCTTAATTACCATCGTATCACACTAATTACATTTCCACTATTCATGGATTAAATCAAGACTTTCATGTCTTGACATCATATCAAAACATATTTAACATACACATAGAGGAAATAACCAATTTATACAACACCTAAATATTGAAAATACTTCACTCAAGGTTGTAAAATTTAACACATGAACTTACCTCGATACCGAAAAGGGTAGAAAGGGACCTTTTTGCCCACATTTCTCTTTTCTCCCGTTCTAGGTTCGAATCTCATTTTCTTCGATCTAGAACAATAGAATTTACTCATTCAATCACTTATGAATTATAATACATCATAATCTATACTTAGGCAAAAAATGACTATTTTGCCCCTATACTTTGGCAAAATTACAATTTTGCCCCTAGGCTCGTAAATCACTTTTCATCACATTTTTTTATTAAACAAGCCTACCTGGACATTTAATCCTCTTACAACTATCCATAATTCCAACTATTTCATGCATAATGAACAAACTACAACATTTGCATCTTAGTCCAAAATTAGGTGTTTTCATGACAACACCTTTCACAAAAGTTATTTCTTATCTTTCTAACATTCATTTTCTTCCATAAAAATTCAGCAAACTACATAAACTCTCTCATGGCAAGTCCCTAGACTTTCAACCATATTGCAAATTAGTCCCCTCATTAGCTAGCTTAAGCTTTAGGGACTCCAAAAGTACAAAATTTATCAATTAAAATCATCAAAATCACTTACTTGAGTGAAGAAAAGCTTGCTAAAATTTTCAGCTTCAAGAACCCCCATTCTTGCTTGTATTTTCGGTGGAAGAAGAGAAGAAAATAAAAAGATGATAGCTTTTTGCTTATTTCATCTTATTTTATTCATTTTTCCACCTAATTTCCACCAATTTTGACCAAAATTAAATGCTCTTGTCCCCTATGTCACATGGCCGGCCAACTCACTTAAAACAAGGCCAAATTGCACATTTGGGACCTCTAATTGATATTCTATAGCTATTTGGCACCTCTAGCAAATAAAATAGAACTTTCGCATTTTATGCGATTTAGTCCTTTTTCGCGTTTAAGCAAGAAACCGCTAAAATTAAAGCACCAAAATCTTCATGCACCCTCATAAACAAGTTATAACACATAAAATAACATGAAAATTTTTTTATCTAACCTCAGATTAGTGATCCCGAGATCACTGTTTCGACTAGCCCCTAAATCGGGCTGTTACACTGAGGATATTGGAGAGGGTTGCTGGGCCCAACACTGGATCTGGGGGCCGAGGGTCGACTATGGAATGACTCCAGTCCAATGGGGATGAGTTATTCAGGGGTGTCACTGGAGTCGCCTCTAATGTGGCCGAATATTGGATGGAGGCCACGGAGAAGATTATGGACGACCTAGACTTTATCGTCGAGCAGAAGCTTAAGGGGGCTATTTCTTTGCTTCGCGATAAAGCTTACCAGTGGTGGCTGACAGTTAAGGAGGGCACTCAGCCCGACCGATTGGCTTGGGATTACTTTAAGACGGCTTTCCAGAGTAAGTATGTGGGAGCCAATTACATTGATGCTAGGAGACGTGAGTTCCTTAATCTCACCCAGGGAGACCGTACAGTGGCTGAGTATGAGGCCGAGTTTCTAAAATTGAGCCGATAAGCGTGTGGAATGGTGGAGACTGAATATGAGAGATGTGTCTGCTTCGAGGATGGCCTCAGGGACAGTTTGCGAGTTCTGATAGCTCCACAGAGGGAGCGTGAGTTTGCTACACTAGTTGAAAAGGTAAAGATCACCGAGGAAGTTAAGTGCGCTGAGCGCCAAAATCGAGAGAGTGGAAAGAATAAGAGGGAATTGGAGCATTCGAGTTCTATAATGAGGCCTAAGAAAAAGGCCAGATCTGATGGGCCAGTGAGAGTTGGGCCTCCTGTTGCACCTATTGGGCTTTTACCGTGTGGGCACTGTGGTAGACACCATCCAGACGAGTGTTGAAGGACGACTGGGGCATGTTTGAGATGTGGGTCGATTGAGCACCGTGTTCGGGATTGTCTGTTGAGAACTGGTCAGATGCAAACTCCAGTTACTGGTGCTACGCAACCACCGAGAGTAGTTTAGCAGCCACCCAGGGGTGGTAACGGCATGGGACGAGGACAGAGAGCACCAGGCAGAGGTGCTGGACCGACTGAGGTGAGACAGTTTGCACTGGTTTATGCTGCCCATCACCGTGAGGACCGAGATGCTTCGGACGTCATAACGGGTATGTTTTTAATTCATAATGTACCTTATTTTGCACTGATAGACATAGGCTCTACACACTCTTACGTAGCTAGTACTGTGTCTGAAACCTTGGGGATTCTGGTTGAGAGTACTTCTAGGGAGGTAACTGTTATGAGTCCGTTGGGGCAGTCTATCCGAGTGAGTAAATTGTTTAGAGACGTCCCGTTAGAGGTTCAAGGAACAGTATTTCTGGTTGATCTGATGGAGCTTCCATTTGGGGAGTTCGATTTGATTCTGGGAATGGACTGGCTGGTTAAACACCGGGTAAGTTTGGATTGTGCGACAAAAAGGGTTTTTTTGAGGGCCGATGAGGACAGCGAGGTAGTTGTGATTGGGGAACGAAGAGACTATCTGATTAATGTGATTTCTGCATTGGTGGCAAAAAAGTTAGTGAGAAAAGGGTGTGAGGCATTCTTAGCCTAAATAAGTATTTCTGACTCTGGGGACTATTTGATTAAGGACATCAGAACCGTGAGAGACTTTCCAGATGTTTTTCCTGAGGAACTATCAGGTCTGGCTCTGAGCCGAGAAGTAGAATTTGGGATTGAGCTTATTTTGGGTACAGTTTCGGTGTCTATCGCGCCCTACCGAATGGCACCGAAAGAGCTTACAGAGCTTAAGGCTCAAATTCAAGAACTGTTAGATCGTGGGTTCATCCGTCCAAGTGTGTCTCCATAGGGAGCACCGGTGCTGTTTGTTAAGAAAAAGGATGGGACAATGCGGATGTGCATCGACTATCGGCAGTTGAACAAACTGACAATTAAGAATAAGTACCAACTTCCAAGGATAGATGATCTATTCGACCAGTTCAGAGGGGCTTCTGTGTTCTCTAAGATTGATCTACACTCAGGATATCATCAATTGAGAGTTAAGGAGGCCGATGTGAATAAGACGGCATTTAGGACTCGTTATGGACATTACGAGTTCTTGGTTATGCCTTTTGGGTTGACCAATGCACCAGCAGCATTTATGGATTTGATGAACCGTGTGTTCCAGCCTTATCTGAACCAGTTTGTGGTGGTATTCATTGATGATATCCTAGTGTATTCTAAGACTGAGGACGAGCATGATGAGCATCTCAGAGTGGTACTACAGACTCTTCGTGAGAAATAGTTGTATGCGAAGTTTAGTAAGTGTGAGTTCTGGCTCCAGGAAGTAACCTTTTTGGGACATGTGGTTTCTGCGGAGGGGATTTGTGTTGATCCTCGTAAGATTGAAGCTGTGTTGGATTGGAAACAACCAAAGAATGTGTCCGAAATTCACAGCTTTCTGGGGCTGGAGGGTTATTATCGACGCTTCGTAGAAGGGTTCTCTTTGATCGCAGCACTGTTGACTAAGCTTCTGCGTAAAGGAGTTCCATTTTTCTGGACTGATGCGCAACAAGGGAGCTTTGAGAAGCTCAAGTCTGTTTTGACTCAGGCTCCTATTCTGATACAACCTGAAGTTGGGAAGAAGTTCATAGTATACAGTGATGCGTCGCATGTGGGTCTGGGTTGCATTCTGATGCAGGATGGTAAGGTGGTATCTTATGCGTCACGTCAGCTTAAGACGCATGAGGTAAACTATCTGAATCATGATTTGGAACTGGCTGCTGTAGTCTTCACTCTGAAAATCTAGAGGCACTATCTGTACGGTGAGAAGTGTATCATCTACACCGATCACAAAAGCCTCAAGTATCTCATCACTCAGAAGGAGTTAAATCTTAGGCAGCGTAGACGGGTTGAGCTGCTTAAGGACTATGATTGTACTATTGAGTACCATCCTGACAAGGCTAATGTGGTGGCCGATGCGTTGAGCCATAGGGCTATGATCGATCTGAGAGCGATGTTCGCTCGACTTAGCATTTTCGACGATGGAAGTCTGTTGGCAGAACTTTAGGTTAAACCGACATGGATTGAACAAATACGAGGTGAATAGTTGGGGGATAAGTCTCTTGAGTTACAGTTTCATCAGGTTGAGAATGGTAGCACTGCTGATTTTGGGGTAAACAGTGATGGGGTACTTTGTTTCCGCGGTCGGATTTGTGTACCGAGTGATAAGGAGTTGCGACAGTCGATTCTGAGGGAGGCGCATAGTAGTCCCTATGCTATGCATCCCGGTGGGAACAAGATGTACCGAGATCTCCGAGAGCTATACTGGTGGCCAGGGTTGAAGCGTGAGGTTATTGACTTCGTTGGTCGCTATCTGACTTGTCAGCAGGTTAAGGCTGAGCATCAGTTGCCTTCGGGGTTGCTGCAGCCGATAAAGATACCGATATAGAAATGGGAACGAGTAACGATGGACTTCGTTAGTGGGTTGCCTTTAACACCCACTAAGAAGGATTCTGTCTGGGTCATCGTGGATCGGTTGACCAAGTCTGCTCACTTCATGCCGGTCAGGACGGACTTTTCTCTCCAGAAATTGGCTAAACTATATATATCTGAAATAGTGAGACTGCATGGGGTTCCTGTCTCGATCATTTTCGATAGGGATCCTCGCTTCACGTCTCGGTTCTAGAATAAATTGCATGAGGCTCTGGGTTCAAGGTTGGACTTCAATATTTCTTTCTATCCTCAGACAGATGGTCATTCGGAGAGGGTGATTCAAGTACTGGAGGATATGTTGAGGAGCTGTGTTATATATTTCCGAGGCAGTTGGAAGGAGTATTTGCCATTGGCAGAGCTCGCCTACAACAATAGCTATCAGTCTCGCATTCAGATGGCACCTTACGAGGCCCTGTATGGTCGTAAGTGTCACACTTCCTTATGTTGGACCGAGTTGGGTGAGCGACGTGTTCTGGGTCCAGAATTGGTTTCTGAAACTGAAGATAAGGTCTGATTGATTCGAGATCGATTGAAAGCGGCATCTGATAGGCAGAAGTCCTATACTGATCTGAAGAGAAAAGATATTGAGTATTCTGTGGGGGACTTAGTTTTTCTCAAAGTCTCGCCATGGAAGAAGGTCTTGAGGTTCAGTCGCAAGGGTAAGCTGAGTCCTCAGTTTATTGGGCCGTACAGTATTCTGAAATAAGTGGGGCCAATCGCATATCAGTTGGAGCTTCCTCCAGAGTTGGATTGCATTCATGATGTGTTCCACGTCTCAATGTTGAGACGCTACCGCTTTGATCCCATGCATGTTGTTCTTATTGAGGAGATAGAGGTGAGGCCGGATCTGACGTTTGAGGAAGAGCCGATTCAGATTTTAGATCGCGGTATTAAGGTTCTACGAAGGAAATCTATCCCCTTAGTGAAAGTGCTGTGCTGGAATCATAGCACTGAGGAGGCCACTTGGGAGCCAGAGGATTCAATGCGTCAGCAGTATCCTCACCTTTTCTGATCAGGTAAAATTTCAAGGACGAAATTTTCTTTTAGTGGGGCAGAGTTGTAACGCCCCAAAATTTTTGTTGATATTGTGTTATAATATGACACAACTGTGTATCTGCTTCAGTGGTTATGTGTTCTGGGTGTGTGTGAGAGGTCCCAAGTTTAAGCCTTACTTGGGCTAAATTTTGGTATTTTTATGAATAAAGCTCTATCACTAGTCAGTAGGCTTTTAAGTTGTTGTTGGTAAGTTGATATCAAAATGGGCCTTCTGGTCTGGTGGTTAAGTGGAGTGTTAATATGCTGGAGATCTTGAGTTCGGATCTATGTGGTGGCAAGGGTAATATTTTTGCTACCAAAATTTCGATTAGAGTTTGTGTTTTACCGAAAATCTGAGTAGTGGGGAGTTAGTGGAGAGAATTAGGGAGAAAAGATTGGGGGTTAACAGTTTCTGTGTAGTACTGCTTTCTGTTTTTGAAAAATTTGGCTAGCCCTTTTCCTTTTCCTCTCTACTTGCTGTCGATTTCCCCTTCCATTATCTCTTTTGCTGTCGAAATTCTACTGCTTTCCCCTCTTATTCCGGTTCTTCTTTCTTCTAATCATTTCTGTTATTTATATTTGGGACGCGCGTTCGGTAAGTTGTGGGTTGGATTGATATTAACTGTGCCTTTTGAATGTTTAAGTTTTTAAAAGGGTTTTTGTTATGCTTAGGAGTTATTGAGAGGCTGGAATCAACGTTGCGTCGATTTGATTCGAAGTAGTGATCGATTTGGTAGCAGTAAGTTGACTTTACGTTATTAGGATTAATTGATTTAGACTCGTTTTTTGGTTTCTAAGAGATAAAATATTCTGATTTTATGTTTCGAGAGGCTCGGGAGTAGTTTTACAGTGAGTTGATACCAGGTGTGTACCCAAAAACACAGAAAACGAGAATCGGGGAAAGCTGAAAAATGATTCTGTCAACGCCACACGGCCGTGTGGTAGGCCGTGTGCAAGGATGTGAGCCACAACACGGCCGTGTGATCGACGAGACAAACCGTGCGTAGGTGACATGGCCGTGTGATGGCCGGGTAAGGCCGTATGCGACACAGGGGCTCGACCTATTGGGCCGTGTGGGCCACACGAGTGTATGGGCCCACACGGGTAAACCACACGGACGTGTGGGATTCTGGGCCAGGCCATGTGATCGACACGGCCAAGGCCAATTTGGGCCGAGTGGGCCACACGGGCAGGCCACATGGGCGTGTGAGCCCATTTTTCTAAAAAGTGCTAAAAGGTTGCACGGGTTGCCAATGTCGACTGTGGACCTACTGTAGGGTCGGTAAGCATTATTAAGACCCCTGTTTATTTGATCTGACTATATGATATCTGTACTGAACTCAATGTATGTTAGGTTATTCGCATGTGTGCATGTCATATTAGTATGTTGCATTGCATCGGGGAAGGGTTGATGTTATTTGGAAGAAGTGTTCTGAAAGGCTCTTAATCCTGATATCTGGCAGCTCAGCTGCATTATTCTGTTTATGTGCCGCATTTTGGTACAATATGGTGTGTAGGGATGGGTGGGTTGATTTTATCCCCACATGGTGTGTAGGGCTGGACGGAGATTGTGTGTAGAGGCTGGTGGGTAGAATTTTATATACTTATCTATATTCTATATCTGATTAGGCTAAGGTCCTTGTATATATCTGAATTTGTATCTGACTGGGCTAAGGCCCTTGTATATATTTGATTCTGCATCTGATTGGGCTAAGGCCCTAATATATATATGATTTTGCATCTGAATGGGATGAGGCCGAACCAGGATTCTCAGAATGGGCCGCCTGCATCGTTATTTCGACTTCGATGAGTGTTTGATATATGATGTCTGTGGGGATTACACACTGAGTTCCAAAACTCACTCTTTTCTGTTTAATCTGCCCAGGTAATCCCCAGCACTAGGTGGATCGATGTAGCGGAGGACTCGACGGTGGCCACACGTAAAACTTTTGTAATGCTTCCGCTAGTTTTCTGTTTGATTTTTAGTTCATGATTTTGGTTGAAATTTTTGGGACGCTGGACTTTTTGGTTTTAATTTAGGAATTTAATTGGTTTATAATTTATGGATATTTAAACTGCAAACTCAACAAAACTTGATTTTTCACTAAAAACGAAAGGTTTTCGGAATCAGAGACAGTTTACTAAATAAGAATGACCCTTTTAACTTAACGATGAATTTGCGTTTTCCGGACTAAATAAAAGTTAATAACTAGAACAGTTTTTACTTGATAACTCATTTTTTTTAAAACACTTTCCATGTGACATCGCCAGATTCGGTCATAACGTCTAGGCCGGGTTATGGGTGTTATACATCAGGTCTTGTGTTGTTTGCAAGATACATTGTTGCCATTTAGATATGGTACTTCAGGTCCAAGAAATTATTCATCATTCTCACAATGACAAAATTCAATCTAACAATCATACAACCATCAAGGTACTGAATGGATGCACTTTATCCATGTAAAATTTCTTTAAAATCTTTTTCGTATAAATTGATTGATGGACATGAATTCCATCTTTTAAATGCTAGATTTGTAAGCCAAGACAAAACTTTATTTTTCAAGATCTTTCATCTCAAATTCTTTCTTTAAACAATTTACTTTATTTTGGAGCTCTTCAGAAGTTCCAATAATATTTAAATCATCAACATAAACATCAATTATCACAAAATTTTATCCAAACTTTTTTATAAAGACACATGGACATATTTGATCATTTATGTAACATTATTTTAACAAGTATTCATTAATACGATTGTACCACACATGTCCAGATTGTTTTAATCCATATAAACTTTTCTTTAATCTGATCGAGCAATTTTCTCGAGAAACTCTATATCCTTCTGGGATTTTCATATAAATTTCACTATCAAGTGTACCATACAAATAGTATGTAACAATATCCATTAGACGCATGTCAAGTTTTTCACGTACTGTCAGACTAATAAGATATCTAAATGTGATTGTATCCACCATAGGAGAATATGTCTTTTCATAATCAATGTCGTGCCTTTACGAAAATCCTTGTGCTCCAAGTCGTGATTTAAATCTTTCAACTTCATTTTTTTCATTTCTTTTTTGCACAAATACCCATTTATATCCTACCGACTTTACACCTTTAGGTGTTTGGACTATAGGTTCAAAAACTTCACGTTTAGAAAGTGAATTCAATTCTGCTTGAATTACATCTTTCCATTTTGGCCAATCTTTTCTATTTTTACATTTCTCAATAGATTTAGGCTTAGGATCCTCATTTTCTTTTGTTATTTCAATAGCAACATTATAAGGAAAATCGTTGTCGACAACTATATTTTTTTTCAGTTCCATCTTTTTCTCGTATTGACATAACTTATTGAGATCTTTTTATTTTCATCAGTTTTATTTTCACTTTTAGGTACCTGAATCTCTTCTTGAGTTTTATAATTAGTTATGTCATGGGTTTCTTCAAGAACCCTTGCCTCCACTATATGACCATCTTGAATGTTTGCTCCTTTTCTTTTACGAGGATTTTATCTTTGGAATAGATCAGTCTTCCACGCTTCAGGCGAAAAATTACTTTCTTTTGCACTAATAGTTTGCCCTATTAGGACATCAATTTGTATTGGAGCATTTTCAACTGGTATGTGGGATTTAATGAATCTGACATTAATAAATTATCTATTGAACTTTTGGTTCACATTTCTCTGTACGAAGATCTTACACATTGACAATTCATTTCAAGTACTTTATTAATCCAACTTTTTATTCTCTTCCCTTAATGTTGGGAAAATTGAAAACTCATGTCATAACTAAATATCAAATTAATAACTTAAAAATATTTAATAATATAAAGAGACTCATATAAGTATACATTCTCAATCTCTTATGATGACCCATCTTTGTGCGTTGTGGTGGAGCAATTAGAATATATACTGTAACACCCCAAACACGGCCTAGACGTTAAGGCCAAATCCGGAGATGTCACAAAGAATGGGTTTTGAAAACAGAGTTGTTACGTTAAATCGTCTCAGTCTATTATCACAAAATATTTTATAACCATAATCGAAAACGTTAATTAATTATTTTCTTTGCCAAAACTTATTTACAGTGGAAGTTTAATAAAACCGATACCTTTCAAAAACCCGATTTGTATTTTTAGAAAAACTTTATTTGCTTAAAATCGTCGTTATCATAAAACATTTTACCGAAGCATGCAAGTTAACAAACAATACAAAACCAAAAACCAACGGTTAAAAGTCCATACAGTCCAAGAATTACAAACTCTCACATAATCTGAAATTTAATATAAAAACCATAAATTATTAAATTAAAACAATTTACGGTCGAGTGGCCACCGCTGAGTCTCCGCCGCACCGATCCGCCTAAGTCTGTGGATCACCTGGACAAAACAGACAAACAGATGTGAGTTTTCGTAAACTCAGTGTGTAACCCAACAGAATTAAGCATGCAAACATACAAAAATCTCATAACAATCAGATACAGATTCGGGCTCATGCCTATTTCATATACAGTCATCGGAATCAGATATACAGATCAGAACATACAAAATCCTGCCCCTATCCTCTACACACCAACTCCGTCCATCCCAACACACCATGTGGGGTTAAAAACACCCACCCATCCCTACACACCATATTGTGCCAATACGACACAAATCAGATAATGTGCAGCCAAACTGCCAGAAAATAGGCAATGGTCGCCATTCAGAACACTTTCTCCTCATATACAAATCCCACCCCAATAAACAGATGCAGAAATCAGATACAGATGTAGCAGATTAAACATGCTCAACATTCTTATGTACAGATAACAGATATGCATCTAGCATAATAATCAGACATGCATAGCATTAACATACTCAGAACAGAATATCAGTATATTAGATCCACAGTTTTAGGGTTTGGTTAGCCCTTACCGACCCTACGGTAGGCCCACAGTCAATCGGAACGACCCGTGTGACCCTAGGATAAATTTCAAAAATAAGGGCCCACATGCCAGCGTGGCTTACCCGTGTGGGCCCACATGCACAGATTGTCCTTGCTCGTTTGGCCCACACGGCCTGGCCTGAAATCCACACGCCTGTGACATGCCCGTGTGGCCCACATGCCCAACTTGGCCTAGCCCGTGTGGCCCACACGGCCACACTCACGCCACCACACGACCGTGTACTGCGCACAGCCATGCCTTCGTCGACCACACAGTCGTGTCTCGCACACAGGCTACCACACGCCCGTGTGGCGTCGACAGTCCAGTTTTTCGGCTTTTGCCAAAGTTTGACTTTCTGTATTTTGGGTACACACTTGGTAACATTTTGATGCGAAAACTATCCCGAGCCTTCCAAGACCTAAAAACAAAGTACGCAACATCGATTTAGTAGATTGGTTAACAAATTCGACACGAGATTTGACAAGAAACCGACTTACCACTAAAGACAAACGCCTCTAACGCGAACTAAACCGTTGAAGTGTAATTCCCTGCTCCACAATCTGCTTCTAAACATAATTTACCAACAATAAATCATTACAGATTGACATTTCTAAAACCCCAACCAAAAGTTAACGGAAAGCCAAGCATACTTACAAACCGAAAGAGTCAGAAAAAGCAGTAGCGATGGTTGAACGAAAGTTTTCCATAGAAACCAGAGGAAACCACGAAAGTTGAAGGTGGAAGACAAAAAGAGAAAGAAAGTCAGAGAAAGGGAATTTTGGGGAAAAAGAAAAAAACTGGAGAAAGGAATTCACATCAGAATTTCTGGAAGAGAGAGAAACAAATTTTGAAAATTAAAAATAAAAATAAAAAATATTTTTATAACTCCTCAAATCCCAACTCCCCACTATCTTCTTAACCCCCATAATCCCACTACATCTCAACCATATCAGAATTTCGGTTCCTAACAACCTCTATCAAATACCCGAAGTAAAAATTAACACCTACGCTCACGCAATGATTCAAACACAAGACCTCCCACATACACCAACTCCTTTACCACTCGAACTAGCAGGCTCATTTTGATATGAACTAACAGACAATTTCATATAAGCCCACTCAACCAGGATAAGGTTTGAATCTAAAAAAATAACCAAAATTAACTAAAGATGGGACTTGAACCCAAGACCTCTCAACACACTCAGCACACTTAACCATTGAAGCAGAGACACATTTGTGTCAAATATTTACAGAAATAGAAATAAATACATCAGGGCGTTACAACTCTACCCCCTAAAAGAAATTTCGACCTCGAAATTTACCTGACCAGAATAGATGAGGATACTGCTGACGCATCGAATCCTCAGGTTCCCACATGGCCTCCTCAGTACCATGATTCCGCCACAGAACCTTTACTAAAGGAATGGACTTCGTCCTCAGAACCTTAATATCACGATCCAGAATCTAAACCGGCTCCTCCTCAAAAGTCAAATCCGGCCTAATCTTGACCTCCTCAACTGAGACAACGTGAGATGGGTCAGACCGATACCGCCTCAACATCGAGACGTGAAACACATCGTGGATACGGTCTAACTCTAGAGGTAGCTCCAACTGATAAGCGACCGGTCCCACACGCTTCAGAATCTGATACGGCCCAATGAACCTAGGCTCAACTTGCCCTTACGACCGAATCTCAGAACTTTCTTCCACGGAGAAACCTTAAGAAACACGAAGTCCCTCACAGAGTACTCAATATCTCTCTTTTTCAGATCCGCATAAGACTTCTGCCTATTAGAAGCCACCTTCAGACGATTCCGAATCAGTCTAACACTGTCTTCGGTCTCAGAAACCAACTCAGGACCCAAAACCCGACGCTCACCCAACTCGGTCCAACATAGTGGAGTACGACACTTACGACCATACAGAGCCTCGTAAGGTGCCATCTGGATGCTAGACTAGAAACTGTTATTGTAGGCGAACTTAGCTAGCGGCAAATAATCCTCCCAACTACCTCAGAAATCTATCACACGGCTCCTAAGCATATCCTCCAATATTTGAATCACCCTCTCAGACTAACCATCGATCTGAGGATGGAACGCAGTACTGAAGTCCAAACTCGAACCCAGAGCTTCGTGCAATTTCTTCCAGAACCGAAAACTGAAGCGAGGATCTCTATCAGAAATAATTGAAACAGGAACCCCATGTAGTCTTACTATCTCGGAGATATACAGCTTTGCTAACTTCTGCAGAGAATAGTCCGTCTGAACCGGAATAAAATGAGTAGACTTGGTCAATCGATCCACGATGACCCAAATAGAATCCTTCTTAATGGGTGTCAAGGGCAACCCACTAACGAAGTCCATCGTCACTCGTTCCCACTTCCATAAGGGAATCTTAACGGGCTATAGCAAACCTGAAGGCAACTGATGCTCAGCCTTAACTTGCTGACATGTCAGACAACGAGCAACGAAATCTGTAACCTCACGGTTCAAACTCGGCCACCAGTACAACTCACGAAGATCGCGATACATCTTATTACCACCGGGATGCATAGCATAAGGGCTACTATGCGCCTCCCTCAGAATCGACTGCCTCAAATCAGTATCATTCAGCACACAGATCTGACCTCAAAAACACAGAACACCATCACTATTCAACCCAAAATCAAAAGTACTACCACTCTCAACCTGACGAAACCGCAAACCCAGAGACTCATCCCTAAACTGCTTATCTCAAATCTGATCAATCCAAGTCGGCTTAACTTGCAACTCGGCTAACAGACTCCCATCATCAAACAAACTAAGTCGAGCGAACATTGCTCTCAAATCAGTCATCGCTCTACGACTTAGAGCATCGGCCACCACATTGGCTTTACCAGAATGATATTCTATCGTGCAGTCATAATCTTTGAGCAGCTCAATCCATCGACGCTGCCTAAGATTCAACTCCTTCTGGGTAAGGATATACTTGAGGCTCTCATGATCAGTGTAGATAATACACCTCTCCACATACAGATAGTGCCTCCAAATTTTTAATGAAAAACCACTGCCGCCAACTCGAGATCATGCGTCGGATAATTCCCCTCGTGTGTCTTAAGCTGACGGGACGCATAAGCCACAACCTTACCATCTTGCATCAATGCACATCCCAAATCGACATGCGATTCATCACTGTAGACCACAAAATCCTTTCCGAATTCAGGCTGTATCAGAACAGGAGCCTAAGTTAGAATAGTATTGATCTCCTCAAAGCTCGATTGTTGCGAATCAGTCCAGACAAAAGAAACTCCCTTGCAAAGAAGTTTAGTCAATGGAGCTGCAATAAGAGAGAACCCCTCGATAAACCACCGATAATAACCCGCCAGACCTAGAAAACTGTGAATTTCAGATACATTTTTAGGTTTTTTCTAATCAAGCACCCTCTCAATCTTTTTAGGATCAACTCGGATCCCCTCAGCAGAAACCACATGCCCCAGAAAAGTTACCTCACACAACCAGAACTCACACTTGCTCAACCTAGCGTAGAGCTACTTCTCTCGGAGTATCTGAAGTACTACTCTAAGATGTTCATCATGCTCATCCTCGGTCTTAGAGTAAACCAGAATTTCATCGATGAAGACCACGACGAACTGATCCAGATATGGCTGAAACACTCGGTTCATCAAATCCATGAATGCCGTCGGAGCATTCGTTAGAACAAAAGGCATAACTAGGAACTTGTAATGTCTATAACGGGTCCTAAATGCAGTCTTATAAACATCCACCTCCTTAACTCTCAACTGATGATACCCAAAACGGAGATCAATCTTTGAAAACATAGAAGCCCATCGAAACTGATCAAATAAATCGTCGATCCTCGGAAGTGGATACTTGTTTTTCACAATCAGTTTATTCAACTGCCGATAATTGATGCACATTCTCATGGTGCCATCTTTTTTCTTCACAAGCAGAACCGGTGCCCCCCACGGAGACACACTAGGGCGGATGAAACCACGATCCAAAAGCTCTTGAAGTTGAGCCTTAAGCTCCGTAACCTTCTTCGGTGCCATGCGGTAGGGAGTGATGGACTCTGGAGCTATTCCCAGTATAAGCTCAATCCCAAACTCAATTTCTCGATTCGGAGGTAATCCCAGTAACTCCCTAGGAAAGACATCCGAAAAATCCCTCATAGTTCTGATATCCCCGATAGTAGAGTCCCCAGAAGTAGAAACACTAACGTAAGCCAAATACGCCTCACACCCTTTTCGAGCCAGTTTCTTAGCCACAAGAGTGGAGATCACATTGGATAAATAATCTCGATGCTCACCGATCATAACCACTTTTTTATTATCCTCAGTCCTCAGAATAATCCTCTTAGATGCGCAGTCCAAGCTAACACGGTGCTCAACCAACCAGTCCATTCCCAGAATTAAGTCGAACTCCCCAAACAGAAACTCCATCGGATTCGCTAGAAAAACAACCCCTTGAACCACTAACGGAACATCCCTATAAAGCTTATTAACCCAAACAGACTGCCCTAACAGACTCAATACAGTAACCTCACTAGAAGTGCTCTCAACAGATATCCCCAGGTTTTTAGAAACAGAATTAGCTACATAGGAATGTGTTGAACCTATGTCTATCAAGACAGTATAAGGTAAATAAGAAATTAAGAACGTACCGGTGATAACATCTGGAGCATATCTATCCTCTCGGCGTCGAGCAGTATAAACTAACGTAAGCTGCCTCGCCTCAGTCTGACCAGCATCTCTACCCGATGCTCTTTGTCCTCGGCCTATACCATTACCACCCCTAGCCGGTCCACGGCCCCTAGGTGGCTACTGAACTGCCCTCTGAGGCTACACAAAACCTGGTCCCGGAGCTTGCATTTGATCTGCCCACTGTGGACACTATCTAATACAGTGCTCCAAAGATCCACACCTCAAACATACCCCAATCCTCCTCCAACACTCGCCCGGATGGCGCCTACCACAATATCCACACAACTGAATCCCAGTAGGAGTAACAGGGGCTCCCACTCTAACCGGCCCATCAGGTCTGGTCTTTTTCTTAGGCCTCTGAATAGAACTAGAGAGCTCTGAATCCCTCTTATTCTTACCCTGCGCTCTATGCATTTAACATCCTCGGCGATCTTCGCTTTCTCAACCAGAACCGTAAACTCTCGCTCCCTCTGTAGAGCAATCAGTACCCTAAAATTATCCCTCAAACCATCCTTAAACCAGACACACCTCTCATACTCAGACGCCACCATGCCTCGAGCGTAGCGGCTCAGCCTCAGAAACTCGGCCTCATACTCAGCCACAGATCTATCACCTTGCGTGAGATTCATGAACTCAAGCCTACGAGCATCCACGTAGCTTACCCCCATGTACTTATTCTGAAATGTGGTCTTAAAGAAATCCCAGTTCAGACGATCAGGCCGAGTACCCTCCTCAACCGTTAACCACCACTAATATGCCTCGTCACGAAGCAAGGAAACTGCACCCTTAAGTTTTTGCTCGGGAGTACAGTCTAAATCATTCATAATTCTCTCAGTGGCCTCCAGCCAATACTCGGCCACAATAAGGGCGACTCCAGTGACAACCCTAAACAACTTAGTACCATTGGACCGGAGTCGTTCAGTTATCAACCCACGGTCCCCAGAACCAGAATGGGATCCAGCGACCCTCTCCAAAATCCTCAACATGTCTTGGGACGGTCGTCATCCCACTGATCGGCTTTGAGACCCGATCTCGATGAAAGTGTGCAAAACGGTGTCTCACTTGTATCTAGATTTGGCATACTGCCCAGAGAAGAAGACTCAGCTCGAGCCCCTTACGGCCTCTGCCACGGCCACGAACACCACGTCTGTAAATTCCACGAGCGCTCATTGTATAATTCAAATTTTATCTACATTATAAAGTTTTATGCATCAGTTCCAGCATTTATTAACGGATATTTTATGCATAGATTATTAAAAGTTCAGAGATGTTTTCAGAAGTTTCAGTCTCTAACTATTTAAGTACAGTTTCAAAAGGTACTATCTACAGTGTTTCAGAATAGATTTATCTAAGTACAAGGATACTTACTGGATCAGCGTAGGAGACTGGGTGTACCACATACTTTTTCAATTTATTCAAATAATTTAAAAACCGATACTTTTTGAAACAAAATTTTTGGAACCCAAAATTTACAGCCCGAGTTTTGCAACCTAACTTTGATACCACTAAATTTAAAACCCCAAAACCGGCCTAAACGTTATGGTTGAATCCGGAGACGTCACAAAGAATGGGTTTTGAAAACGGAGTTGTTACATTAAATCGTCTCAGTCTATTATCACAAAATCTTTTATAACCATAATCGAAAACGTTAATTAATTATTTTATTTGCCAAAACTTATTTACAGTGAAAGTTTAATAAAATCGATACCTTTCAGAAACCCGATTTGTATTTTTAGAAAAACTTTATTTGTTTAAAACTGTCATTATCATAAAATATTTTCTCGAAGCATGCAAGTTAACAAACAATCCAAACCCAAAAACCAACGGTTAAAAGTCCATACAGTCCAGAGAGTCCCAGAAATTACAAACTCTCACATAATCTAAAATTTAAAATAAAAACAATAAATTATTAAATTAAAACAGTTTAAGGTCGAGTGGCCACCGCTGAGTCTCCGCCGCACCGACCCGCCTAAGTCTGTGGATTACCTGGACAGAACAGACAAATAGATGTGAGTTTTCGTAAACTCAGTGTGTGATAAACCGTAATATAAACATATTTTAACCCCACATTTAGCATACTTTTTGGATGATTAATCCCTTGATTTTTGTGGATTTTGATGCTCCTAATCCTTTAATTTCATGTTTTATACTTAGGAGAGCATAGGAAGATGAAAAGAACGAGAAACGGGCCAAAAATGGACCAAATGGGCCAAAGTAGGAAATCAACACGGCCTGGGCCCAAGCCACACGGCCATGCCCCTTTAGTAGGCTCGACCACGGCCTGGATTCGATTCACACGGGCGTGTTGCACGGGCGTGTCCCTGCCGTGACAAAGAGGAATTTCACTCAGAATAGGGTACTTAGAGGCAAAGAAAGACATTCCAAAAGCCTATATAAACACCCTAAAGGCCAACCTAAAGGGGAGGCGACAGAAGCTTTCTGTCAGGGGGGCGTCCAGCTAGACCAAGGAGCCAAGCCAGAGAGGTCAGAATTGAAGGATTTACTCGAAGAAAGCCATTTCATTCATCTCAAGAAGCCGAAATCATACACAAGACAGAGGATCTCTTCTTCAATTCCTTCAGGGGTTTTAGGGTTTTCTTATATTTTGTTTTATATTTTCTTCTGAGATGTATTCTTTTATGATTATGAACTAAACCCCTCAAATACCTGAGGGAGATGAAACCTAAGACGGATCTTGTTATTATTTTCTGAACTATATGATAAATAATTGATTTGTTCTTAATTATATGTTCTTAATTCTTGTTTTGATATTTTAGGTTATTAATTCAAGTATTGATGTGCTTAGGAAGAGAAGGAATAGACCCTGCCTAAGAGTAGATCTAGCATAGTTAAGCGGAGTTGATCGCAACCCTAGAGATAGGATGACGAAAATCTGCCGGATTAGGGTCAAACATAATATAGGAGTCCATATATCGAGTTAATGCAACCATAGGGGTTTTAATTAGAAAGAGATTTCAATTAATCAACCTAGGGTTAGACGTTAGTATCCTCGAGAGAGGTATTAATATAAATTAGGGAATCCTACGGATCAGGTCAAGTGAATAAATAAATGCAGTTCAGAGTTAAATAACAAGTGAAGTCTAGGTGGATTCCTCCTTGGGTATTGTCTTAATCAATTGGTTTTTCCCACAAGTATTTCCCCAATTCATTCTCTTCGTCTTAGAGTCTTTAGCTTAGTAGCTAGTTAATTTTAGAATAAATAACAATTCCCTTAATTCTTAGGCTAAATAATAAAAAGAAACTCAGTATTAGTACTTTTGGTTCCTTTGGGTTCGACAATCCGGTCTTGCCACTAAGCTATACTACTGTCCGATAGGTGCACTTGCCTCAATAATGGTGATAGTTAGTTTCTAGGCTAGATCATTCATTATATAAATTTTAAGACTATCAACAACTCACGATCAAGTTTTTGGCACCGTTGCCCGGGAACTAAAATATTAAGAACGCTCAAGTTTTATTACTTTAGCCATTTTTATTTTTTGCAATTTACTTTTATTTTGTTTTTAACTTTGCTAATATTCTTTCTTTTATTTTTTTCCTAGCAGGTACCCCTAGTTTATGACTAGAAGGAACCTGCCAGGACCCTTGATTTTTGACAGTGAAATAAAACATACTGCTCGCAGAAACCGAAGAGATGTCACTGAATAATTATCAATGGCAAGACATGAGGACAATGCCTAATAAAGCAGCCGGTGTTTTCAACCTTGACGCGGTCACCATGTTATCTAACCAAGTAGAGCTTTTGAATAAAAAAAATTGATGGGTTGTATGGTTCTACGCAGTACATCTGTAATCTGAAGTACGATACAAATGGAGGAGGGGTGAATAAACACGTAATATTTATCCTAAAACCCTAGCACAGGAGAACGAACAAGTCAACTATATGGGTAACTATTCTAGACCTCAAAATAATCTTTATAGTAACACTTATAATGCAAAGTTGGAGGTACCATCCCAATTTCTCGTGGGGTGGTCAAGGTAATCAAAGACCACAACTTCCTCCGTGTTTTCAACAACCACCTTACCAAAGGAGAAAGAAGCCGAACCTTGAGGAGATGCTAACGAAATTTATCTCGGTGTCAGAAACACACTTCCAAAACACTGAAACAGCGCTTAAAAATCAGCAAGCATCAATTCAAGGGATCGAGAATCAAATAGGTCAGCTTGCTAAGCTGATCTCAGAAAGACCACAAGGTATCTTGTCTAGCAACACCGAAACTAACCCAAGAGAGCAACCTCAAGCAATAACTGCTCACGATAGTGAAGGGTTAGATGAACCAAAATTGAAACAAGAGAATGTGGTAGAGGAAGGTAAGGTTGAGGTAAGCCATGATAAACCAAACTCGGTAATTACAAAGTACCAACCTCGTGTGCCATACCCCAATGCGATAAAGAAAGACCACACAGAGGAACAATTCGGTAAATTTCTTAAACTTCCAAAGAAATTACCATTTCTTGGAGCTCTTTCGCAGATGCCAGATTCAAGGAAATTTTTAAAAGAGTTTTTGACAAACAAACGGAAGTTAGACGATACGTCGCATGTGGAGCTAAACGCAGTGTGCCCAGCAATTCTACGAAATAAACTACCACGTGAGCTCACATTTCGTATAAGTGACGAAGCGGTCACTCTTCAGGTTCTTGACACAGTTAGGACATCGAGTATTAAAGGTGGAACCAATCACTTCAAAGTTGGGGACCAGGTACTGTCAGATACAACCGACCCTCGAATAGCCACTTCAGAGCTTAATACAAACAGTGCGACTCCTTTTACGATATTTAAGGTCTTTCCATACAGAAAGATCAAGGTAACTCATTCTAATTTCTGCACTTTTGAGGTAAATATTACCCGACTCAAACCATATGTTGATAGAATTGATAGTAAGAAAAAGGAGTTTCGACTCCGTGAACCACCATGGCCATACAAATAACAGGTAAGTCTAGCTCAAGACTTTAAACGAGCGCTTCTCAGGAGGCAACCCGAGCACTAACCCCATTAATTTTCATATTTTTGATTTTTAGCACATAACTAAAAACTAACCAAATTTTTAGGCGCAGGTTTCCCTACCCACACGGCCTTGCACACGGGCGTGGCCGTGGCCGTGTGGAAACAGGGCAAAATTTTTCCCAAAAACACGGGCTGCGATAAAACACCACGGCCGTGCGATGCGGCCGTGGTCGACACTAACTAAATAACACGGGCATGTGATCCTCTACACGCCCGTGGGACCTTTTAGTCCATTTATTTTTTTCTCTTATTTTCATTTTTAATTTCTTTTCTTTTATCTTTCTCGTCTTTAATTTATATTATTATATTTTGATTTCTTTAAATTTAGGTTCAATGGGCTGTTAACGAACGACCACACCACCACCGGAGTATCCTCCCCACCTTCACCTCTCTCCAACTTTACCGTTTCTTTTCATCCAAAATTCAGGAAGTTTCACTTCTCTCCCTATGTTATGATTTTATTACTATATTGCTATTATGTTTCTTTGTACATTGAGGACAATGTACATCTTAAGTGTGGGGGTAAAAATTATCGTGAAAAGTGCCTAATTTTTTTTCACTATTCTCAAATCCCTGAATTATGTCTTGTTCTTAAGTAATTTTCTCATATTACTATTAGAATGAAATTTCTTTTGATTTATGATTCTCATTGATATGTTTTGGATTAAGTCATTGATAATTATGCAGTGATGATTTAAACTTTAGGAGACTAGAGAATCAAGCATGATGAGTCTATTTTCAAAAAAAATAAAAAATTTGTTAGGTTGTCTACCTGAATCTAATTATTACTTTAAAATTTGAAATTTACAAGGTTGACATCAAAAGCCCATAATTTTTGTGAGATCTTGAGCCTTTTAGAGCATACATTCCTTTTCGTGCTCACTTTATTGATTAGGAGTGTGTCAACGTTGATTTGTTATTCTAGAACTTGCTTCGATTATACATGTCGCAACCACACCTATGATTTTATATACAGAGATGATAAAGGCACCTAGGTTTTAACCCACTTACTCCACTAAAAGCCTACCCATTTAATTAACCCTTAGTGAATCCCTTTGAGACTAATAAACCGTTTATTGACTCACCTATTAATATTAACCCAAGACCCATTCTTTTTGATTCATTGAGAATTTTTCCTTCTTGTTTTAACCCTTTTTGTCGAGATTTGATTTTGAGCAGTTTCCTAACTATGTTCTATATTTCAGTTGCTAAAGTTCTTTCCTATTACTTGATTTGTTCTTAAAAAAAACGTTAGAAAATCTATTCATCATTAGTTCTATGTTCTATGAGCTTAAAACAGTTAAATTCACATCTTTAAAAGAAGCTCGTGTTATTAGTATTACAAGTTTTCAATTGATGTAATTAATCATTATCAGTTCGTTGTTTCTAGTTAGGTAATTTGTCAAGTCAATCTCGATTCTAACCCTCTAATTTAGCCTTTATCCACACCTTTAACCCAAGCCCCATTACAACCCTTTTTAAAGACCTTTTGATTTGTGTATCATCTCATATTATAGTGGTGGAGATTTGATTTTCATGCAAGCCTATGGGATTAACTTTTCATGTTTGACTTACGAGTGCTTTATCCTGAACCTTAAACACATCGAGTGATTTGAGTGAATCTTTAGTGAGGATGTCAACCCTTGTCGATTTTGAATTAGATGTAGTTATTTAGATGAGGGGAAACACCTATGATTTCATGCTACAAAAATGTATGACTTAGATTGTTTGAATCTTTAGGACTCTTTGAGTTGAATTATCCATGAATGAATTATCTATGAATTATGATGAGACATTGTTAATGAGAATCATGAACTGAGGAAAGTTAGTTCTTAATTGTAAGTTAAGAATTTTGCTTGAGGACAAGCAAAAGCTTAAATGCGGGGGTATTTGATAAACCGTAATATATACATATTTTAATCCAACATTTAGCATACTTTTTGGATGATTAATCCCTTGATTTGTGGAATTTGATGCTCCTAATCCTTTAATTTCATGTTTTATACTTAGGAGAGCATAGGAAGATGAAAAGAACGAAACGGGCCAAAAACGGACCAAATGGGCCAAAGTAGGAAATCAACACGGCACAGGCCCAAGCCACACTGGCCGTGCCCCTTTATGTGCTCGACCATGGCCTGGATTCGATTCACACGGGCGTGTTGCACGGGCATGTCCCTGCCGTGACAAAGAGGAATTTCAATCGGAATAGGGTACTTAGAGGCAAAGAATGACATTCCAAAAGCCTATATAAACACCCTAAAGGCCAACCTAAAGGGGAGGCGAAAAAAGCTTTCTGTCAGGAGGGCGTCCAGCTAGGCCAAGGAGCCAAGCCAGAGAGGTCAGAATTGTGGGATTTACTCGAAGAAAGCCAGTTGATTCATTTTAAGAAGCCGAAATCATACTCAAGACAGAGGATCTCTCCTTCAATTCTTTCAGGGGGTTTTAGGGTTTTCTTATGTTTTGTTTTATATTTTCTTCTGAGATGTATTCTTTTATGATTATGAACTAAACCCCTCAAATACCTGAGGGGGATGAAACCTAAGATGGATCTTGTTATTATTTTCTAAACTATATGATAAATACTTGATTTGTTCTTAATTATGTGTTCTTAATTCTTGTTTTGATATTTCAAGATATTGATTCAAGTATTGATGTGCTTAGGCAGAGGAGGAATAGACCCTGCCTAAGAGTAGATCTAGCATAGTTAAGCGGAGTTGATCGCAACCCTAGAGATAGGATGACGACAATCTAACGGATTAGGGTCAAACCTAATATGGGGAGTCCATAGGTCGAGTTAATACAACCTTAGGGGTTTTAATTAGAAAGAGATTTCAATTAATCAACCTAGGGTTAGATGTTAGTAGCCTCAAGAGAGGTATTAATATAAATTAGGGAATCCTACGGATCAGGTCAAGTGAATAAATCGTCTGGTTCAGAGTTAAATAACAAGTGAAGTCCAGGTGGATTCCTCCTTGGGTACTGTCTTAATCAATTGGTTTTTCCCACAAGTATTTCCCCAATTCATTCTCTTCGTCTTAGCGTCTTTAGCTTAGTAGTTAGTTAATTTTAGAATAAATAACAATTCCCTTAATTCTTAGGCTAAATAATAAAAAGAAACTCAGTATTAGTACTTTTGGTTCCTTTGGGTTCGACAATCCGGTCTTGCCACTAAGCTATACTATTGTTCGATAGGTGCACTTGCCTCAGTCGTGGTGATAGTTAGTTTCTAGGCTAGATCATTCATTATATAAATTTTAAGACTATCGACAACTCACGATTAAGTTTTTGGCGCCGTTGCTCAGGATTATACACTCCACTTTGTTATATCTACAATTCCGCGTCAACTACTCCATGGATTTCATCCAAAATTCAGGAAGTTTCACTTATCTCCCTCTCTTGTGATTTTTCTATCATATTGTCATTATATATTTTTGTACATTGAGGACAATGTACATCTTAAGTGTAGGGGGGTTAACTACAGTATTATCTGAAAATCCCTGAATTATGTCTTATTCTTAAGTAATTTTCTCATATTACTGTTAGAATGAAATTTCTTTTGATTTATGATTTTCATTGATATGTTTCGGATTAAGTCATAGTTAATTGTGCAGTGATGATTTAAACTTTAGGAGACTAGAGAATCAAGCATGATAAGTTTATTTTCAAAAATTAAAATTTGTTAGGTTGTTTACCTAAATCTAATTATTACCTTGAAGTTTGAAATTTACAAGGATGACATCAAAAACCATAATTTTTGTGAGATTTTGAGCCTTTAAAGCATATTCCTTTCTTGCTCACTTTATTGATTATGAGTGTGTCAACATTGATCTGTTATTCTAGAACTTGCTTCGATTATACATGTCGAGACCACACTTTTGATTTGATATACTGAGATGATAAAGGCACCTAGGTTTTAACTCACTTACTCCCAAAAAGCCTACCTTCATAATTAACCCCTTGTGAACCCCTTTGAGACTAATAAACCGTTTATTGACTCACCCATTAATATTAACCTAAGACCCATTCTTTTTGATTCATTGAGAATTTTTCCTTCTTGTTTTAACCCTTTTTGTCGAGATTTGATTTGAGTAGTTGCCTAACTATGTTCTTTATTTCAGTTGTTAAAAGTTCTTTATTATTATTTGGATGATTTGTTCTTAAAAAAAAGAAAAAAAAATTGAAATATATGTTACTATTAGTTCCATGTTATCTGAGCTTAAGTGGAGAATCTCTTATTTGAAAAAGAAGCTCGATATTATTGATAAGTTTCATTAATGTAATTCCTCAAGTTTTAGTTTAATTTTCTAGTTAGGTAATTTGTCAATTCAATCTCGATTTCTAACCCTTTAATTCAAGCCTTTATCCACACCTTTAACCCAAGCCCCATTACAACCCATAAAAGACCTTTTGATTTGTGTATCATATCATTTTACAGTGGTGGAGATTTGATTTTCATGCAAGCCTATGGGATTAACTTTTCATGTTCGACTCTTGAGTGCTTATTTTTGAACCTTAAACACCTTGAGTGATTTGAGTGAACCTTTAAGTGAGGATGTCAATTTTTTGTCGATTTTGAATTAAAGGTAATTATTTAGGTAAGGGAAAATACCTATTTTTCGTACTATAAAAACTATGACTTTCATTGTTTGAATCTTTAGGAACCTTCTGGTTAAATTATCAATGTATGAATTACCTATGAATTATGATGAAACATTTTTTATGAGAATTATGAATTGACAGAAGTTAATTCTAATTGTGAGTTGAGAATTTTGCTTTAGGACAAGCAAATGCTTAAGTGTGGGGGTATTTGATAAACCGTAATATAAACATATTTTAATCCCATATTTAGCATACTTTTTGGATGATTAATCCCTTGATTTGTGGAATTTGATGCTCCTAATCCTTTAATTTCATGTTTTATACTTAGGACAGCATAGGAAGATGAAAAGAACAAGAAATGGGCCAAAAACGGACCAAATGGGCCAAAGTAGGAAATCAACACGGCCTGGGCCCAAGCCACACGGCCGTGCCCCTTTAGCAGGCTCAACCACAGCCTGGATTCGATTCACACGAGCGTGTTGCACGGGCGTGTCCCTGCCGTGACAAAGAGGAATTTCACTCGGAATAGGGTACTTAGAGGCAAAGAAAGACATTCCAAAAGCCTATATAAACACCCTAAAGGGGAGGTGACAGAAGCTTTCTATCGGGGGCGTCCAGCTAGGCGAAGGAGCCAAGCCAGAGAGGTCAGAATTGCGGGATTTACTCGAAGAAAGCCAGTTGATTCATCTCAAGAAGCCGAAATCATACTCAAGACGGAGGATCTCTCCTTCAATTCCTTTAGGGGGTTTTAGGGTTTTCTTATGTTTTGTTTTATATTTTCTTCTGAGATGTATTCTTTTATGATTATGAACTAAACCCCTCAAATACCTGAGGGGGATGAAACCTAAGACGGATCTTGTTATTGTTTTCTGAACTATATGATAAATACTTGATTTGTTCTTAATTATTTATTCTTAATTCTTGTTTTGATATTTCAGGATATTGATTCAAGTATTGATGTGCTTAAGCAGAGGAGGAATAGACCCTGCCTAAGAGTAGATCTAGCATAGTTAAGCGGAGTTGATCGCAACCCTAGAGATAGGATGACAAAAATTTGCCGGATTAGGGTCAAACCTAATATGGGAGTCCATAGATCGAGTTAATACAACCTTAGGGGTTTTAATTAGAAAGAGATTTCAATTAATCAACCTAGGGTTAGACGTTAGTAGCCTCGAGAGAGGTATTAATATAAATTAGGGAATCCTACGGATCAGGTCAAGTGAATAAATCATCTGGTTCAGAGTTAAATAACAAGTGAAGTCTAGGTGGATTCCTCCTTGGGTACTATCTTAATTAATTGGTTTTTCCTACAAGTATTTCCCCAATTCATTCTCTTCGTCTTAGCGTCTTTAGCTTAATAGTTAGTTAATTTTAGAATAAATAACAATTCCCTTAATTCTTAGGCTAAATAATAAAAAGAAAGTCAGTATTAGTACTTTTGGTTCCTTTGGGTTTGACAATCTGGTCTTGCCACTAAGCTATACTACTGTTCGATGAATGGACTTGCCTCAATCGTGGTGATAGTTATTTTCTAGGCTAGATCATTCATTATATAAATATTAAGACTATCGATACCAACGATCAGTGTGTAACCCAACAGAATTAAGCATGCAAATAGACAGATATCTCATAACAATCGGATACAGATTCGGGCTCATGCCCATTTCAAATACAGTCATTGGAATCAGATATACAGATCAAAACATACAGAATCCTGCCCCCATCCTCTACACACCAACTCCGTCCATCCCAACACACCATGTGTGGTTAAAAACACCCACCCATCCCTACACACCATATTGTGCTAATACGACACAAATCAGATAATGTGCAACCAAACTGCCAGAAAATTGGCGATGATCGCCATTCAGAACACTTTCTCCTCATTTACAAATCCTACCCCAATAAAAAGATGTAGAAATCAGATACAGATGTAGCAGATTAAACATGCTAAACATGCTTATGTACAGATAACAGATATACATCTAGCATAATAATCAAACATGCATAGCATTAACATACTCAGATCAGAATATCAGTCTATTAGATCCACAATTTTAGGGTTTGGTTAGCCCTTAACGACCTTACGGTAGGCCCACAGTCGATCGGAACGACCCGTGCGACCCTCGGATAAATTTCAAAAATAAGGGCCCACATGCTCGTGTGGCTTACTCGTGTGGGCCCACACACCCGTGTGGCCCACACGCCCAGATTGGCCTTGCCCGTGTGGCCCACATGGTCTGGCCTAAAATCCACACGCTCGTGTGACATGCCCGTGTGGCCCACACGCCCAACTTGGCCTAGCTCGTGTGGCCCACACGGCCGCACTCACGCCACCACATGGCTGTGTGCTGTGCATAGCCATGCCTTCATCGACCACACGGCCGTGTCTCGCGCACGGCCTACCACACGGGTTACCATACACCCGTGTGGCATTGACAGTCCAGTTTTTCGTCTTTTGCTGAAGTTTGACTTTCTGTATTTGGGGTACACACCTGGTAACGTTTTGATTCGAAAACTATCCCGAGCCTTCCAAGGCCTAAAAAAAAAGTACCCAACATCGAGTTAGTAGATTGGTTAACAAATTCGACACGAGATTTGACAAGAAACCGACTTACCACTGAAGACAAACGCCTCTAACGCTAACTAAACTGTTGAAGTGTAATTCTCTGCTCCACAATCTACTTCTAAACACAATTTACCAGCAATCAATCATTACAAATTGACATTTCTAAAACCCCAACCAAAATTTAACGGAAAGCCAAGCATACTTACCAATCTAAAGAGTCAAAAAACGCAGTAGCGATGGTTGAATGAAAGTTTTCCACAGAAACTAGAGGAAACCACGAAAATTGAAGGTGGAAGACAAAAAGAGAAAGAAAGTCAAAGAA
Source organism: Gossypium sturtianum (assembly GCA_025698515.1). Taxonomy (NCBI): domain Eukaryota; kingdom Viridiplantae; phylum Streptophyta; class Magnoliopsida; order Malvales; family Malvaceae; genus Gossypium; species Gossypium sturtianum. Next base: position 112,337,792 of record CM046953.1, read on the forward strand.
AGGAAATTTTGGGAAAAAAGAAAAAAACTGGAGAAAAGAATTCACGTCAGAATTTTCGGAGGAGAGAGAAATAAATTTTGAAAAATAAAAATGAAAATAAAAATATTTTGATAACTCCCCACTATCTTCTCAACCTCCATAATCCCACTACATCTCAACCATCTCAGAATTTCAATTCCTAACAACCTCTATCAGATACCCGAAGCAAAAATTAACACCTACGCTCATGCAGGGATTCGAACACAGGACCTCCCACATACACCCACTCCTTTACCACTTGAACCAGCAGGCTCATTCTGATATGAACTAACAGACAATTTCATATGAGCCCACTCAACCAGGATAAGGCTTGAATCTAAAAAAAACCAAAATTAACTAATGATGGGACTTGAACCCAAGACCTCTCAACACACCCAACACACTTAACCATTAAAGCAGATACACATTTGTGTCAGATATTTATAGAAACAGAAATAAATACATCAGGGCGTTACATATACCACACATCCAAAAATTGTAAGATGGGAAATATTTGGCTCTTAACAAAAAAAAATCAATTGTAATGGGGAGTATTTATAATTTATTGGTTTGGTGGTACACCATGTAAATCAATACAATCTCATTCTGAAATAGGAAGTTTTGTTCTCATAAGTAATGGTTTAGCTATTAGTTGGAGGCATTTGATAAATGATTCAGCTAAATCGTTTTATGTGTGAACATAAGCTACAAGATGTTCAACTTTTATCCCGATTGACATACAATAATTATTGAAAGCTTGGGACATAAACTCACCAATATTTGCAAGATGAATTGTTTTTAATTGCATAATCTAAAATTAATCATTTAAATAAGCAATCTCACAAATGACATATTGCGAGTTGATAACGCATGTGATCATTCTGTAGATGAATCTACCAAAATCATATAATATCAAAATCATCCACATTGTGGATGAATGAGCCCATATTTATTTCAGAAATGTAAGACATTAAATCTCAACTTTAGCCAGTGAGTATGTAATAATCAATTATCATTGAGAACAAGCAACACATAAGAATTCTTTAAATTAAAGAATCTTCTGGTTCTTTAATAAATGTCTATATGAATTCTCAATTAATTTTTGCATCATATATAATCTAGGATAGTTTAATTGGTCACGCCAAATAGTAAATGTATTTGTATCAATAAACTTTTGGTTTACTTTACCATGTTTTTCAATTGTACTAATAATGTCAATATACATTTTGACAATTGATAATTTTATCGTTATTTTTTTTTTGTATCCACATATAAGCAATACTGTGACATTTATTTCTGGAAATGTCTACATCAATGTGAAGTCCATAATGTTATTAACTCAATAAAAGAAATATAATTTGCAAACAATTATTTGCAATATTCACTTCAGGGAATATGTCAAAATCTTCAAATGTTCAAATTGGCATTAATAATCAAAAGTGATTATACAATTTGTTATGTTTATTGCAAACATTCACTTCAAGGAATGTGTAAAAAAATAATTCGAACAATAATATAAGTATATATCATATTCCTTACCAATAAGATTATATAGATATCATTCACTTCAAGGAATGATTAATTAGTATGAATCATTGGTCATTTTGTTCTAAGAATGAACAATTAGCAACATTTCAAATCATCCATCTTCTTTTTATTTATTTGTCAATAATTACAAGAGGTTCCATTTTATAATTGTTATGTATTGCTACATTCACTTCGAGGAATGAAGCAGAATTAGTAGAATAAATAATTCATTATTTTGTTTGGCCTTAAGAAGGCATTTGTAACGCCCTGAATAATTTATTTCTGTTTTTGTGAATATCTGACAAAAATGTGTGTCTACTTCAGTGATTAAGTGTTCTGGGTGTGTGTATGAGGTCTTGGGTTCAAGTCTCACTATTAGCAAATTTTGTTATTTTTCTAAATCCTAGCCTTACCTTTGTTGAGTGGGCTTATAGGAAATTTCATGTTAATCCATATCAGAATGAACTTGCTGGTTCGAGTGGTAAGGGAGTTGGTGTGTTGGAGGTCTTGTATTCGAATCCCTGCGTGAGCGTGGATGTTATTTTTGGCTCGATTGTGTGTTAGTGTTTTGGTGGAGTTGGGATTCTGAGGTGGTTGTAAGTTAGTGGGTTAGCGGGAGAAAATTAAGGGATGTGTTATCATACCTTATTATTATTATTATTATTTTATTATTCTCTTTTTCAAAATTTTAGTTTCTCTCTTCTGTTTTTCCAAATTTCGTATTTCGGTTCACCGTGTTCATCTTGGCAAGCGGTAGTATTGTGTTTTTGCTTGAGTTTGGGGAGAAGTTTCTTTTTAAGCCGTTTAGAATGGGTTGTCTTTTTCGATGGTGTTGAATGTGTGTTTTTGGCAGTAGAGAATCGAGTTGTGCGGGGTGCTTCTCTTGAGGAATCTTAGGTAGGATAGCTCAGGAATTTGGGTAAGTGTTGAACACTCAGATCACCATTTTCGGTTTCGTTATTCCAGTTTAATTGAGAATTTAGATTGATTTTGGAAGTTTGTTATGACGATTTTAGGTTCTGGTGGCCTTGGGAGTGTTTTTGTATCAAAATCGTACCAGGTGTGTACTTGAAATGTAGAAAAACGAGCTTCGGCGAAAGTCAAAAATTACACTGTCGATGCCACACGGGTGTGTGCCTGGTCGTGTGGTTGGTCGTGTGCGAGATACGACCGTGTGTTTGACGAAGGCATGGCCGTGCGCAAGACACGGCCGTGTGGTGGTGTTAGTGTGGCCGTGTGAGCCACACGAGCTAGGCCAAGTAGGGCGTATAGGCCCACACGGGCATGCCACCCGGGCGTGTGGGTTTTGGGCCAGGCCGTATGGGCCACATGGGCAAGGCCAATTTGGGCGTGTGGGCCCACACTGGCAAACCACACGGGCATGTGGGGCCATAATTCTAAAATTTTCCCTAAGGTCGTACGGGTCATTCCGATCGACTGTGGGCCTACCGTAGGGTCAGTAATGACTAACCAAACCCTAAAATTATGTGTTCTGATATTTTTCTCTGAGTTGGACACTATTATTTATGTCTGATTATTCTGTTAATTATATATATGATATTCGTATATGAGCATGTTATGCATGGGATTACTGTGTCTGTATATTTGTATCTGTGACTGGGGTGGGTTTTGTATATGTGGAGGAAGTGTTCTGTATGGCGTCCATCGCCTATATTCTGGTAGCTTGGTTGCATATTATCTGATATGTGTCGTAATGGCACAATGTGGTGTGTAGGGATGGGTGGGTGTTTTTAACCCCACATGGTGTGTTGGAATGGTCAGAATTGGTGTGTAGAGGATGGGGGTAGGATTCTGTATATCTATTCTGCAAATCTGATTCTGTTATTTGTATCTGTAAAGGACTTAAGTCCGAATCTGAATCTGAATCTGACTGTGTTTGTGATATCTGTATGAGTTTCATGTCTAATTCTGTTGGGTTACACACTGAGTTTAAGAAAACTCACATCTGCTTGTCTATTCTGTTCAGGTAATCCACAGACTTAGGCGAATCAGTATGCCGGAGCCTCGCGGTAACCACGAGTTCGTACTGCTTAAGATCATGATATTTACTTATTTAATTAAGGAATTTTTCTTGGGAGTTTTTTAATTTATGGACTCTCCGGACTGTTTGATTTTATTTTGGGATTTGGACTTGGACTTGACTTTTTATTGCGTCGGTAGGCTAAAAACATGGTTTTTACTAAAACAACGGTTTTCTAAAAATACGAACGGGATTATTAAATATAACGATTTTTAAGACTTCCGCCATAAATTATGTTTTGACAATGAATTGCTTAAATGACGTTTTTCAATAATAGTTTTTAACAAATAAATGTTACAAAGCTTTATTGAAATAACTCTGTTTTCAAAACCCTTCTTTGTGACATCTCCAGTTTCGGCCATAACGTCTAGGCTGGGTTGCAACGGCCCCAAATTCTCGAGTCAACGTTCGAGTGTTGACCTGGGCTGGCGATGGATAAATTTATTTTGGGATTAGGTTTTTGTTGGAATTAATTTGGGTGAATTTTGAACCTTTATTTATAAGAAATTAAGGATGTTGGGAAGCTTGTATGAAGTAAGGTGAAGATGGATGACTAATATGGTGATTTTACCATTTTTGAATAAAAATCTTCTCCCAATTAATGAAAAAAGATGGTTTGGTAGATTGAGGTGTGGGATAAATTAGATTTGTCCCTATTTTTCCCTATATTATAATCACCCTATTTTTTTTTCCTTTTACATTTCTTCGTTTTTATTTTCCTTTATCTTCTTTTCTTCATCTAATTTTTTTTCCTTAGCAAGTCTTTTAGAGGGAGAGAGATTTGAGTGAGTTTTCACCATTTTTTTCATCCTCCAAATCTCAAAGAAGGTAAGGGTCTTGATCTTTTTTTTGGTGTTTGGAAGGGTTTGAGTTTGAGGAAGTCTCTATCCATCTTCTCATATTTTATTTATTTATTGATTTAAAGTATGTATTTTTACATCCTATCAAGTCTTATTGTTGTGGGAAATCTTGTGTGTTACATGGTTATTAGTTAAAGAGGGTGGTGAATCTTCTAAAGCTAAGGGTAAAGGCAAAGTGGTGGAGAGCTAGGCAAGAAACTTTGTTGGTGTTCTTCCATCAAGGTGGTACCCTCTAACTCTCCTATACTTCTTGATAAGTCATAAATATGATGCTTGTGTGATAATGGATGCATGTTATATGTCTTTGGGTGGAAATCTTGTTTGGATGATTTAAAATGAAGCTAAAAACTTAGTTGTGAAATCTGCTAAAAATAGATTATTACATGAACAGTAAATTTGAAAATTCACCATAAATTCTGTAAAAATAATTAAGAAGTGATCTATACATAGTTGTAACCGTGAGTCAGTCTAGTTTGGTGGAAATTTTGTTTGGATGATTTAAAATGAAGCTAAAAACTTAGTTGTGAAATCTGCTAAAAACAGATTATTACATGAACAGTAAGTTTGAAAATTCACCATAAATTCTGTAAAAATAATTAAGAAGTGATCTATACGTAGTTGTAACCGTGAGTCAGTCTAGTTTCGTTTAGAACAAATGGAGATCAATTTCAATTTTTATTTTAAAATATATGAATTTTTGAGTGTTGAAAGGTAATAAAAATCTGGCAGCAGAATTCTTTTAAAACAGATTTAGCAGTGACTTTGAAAAATCACCAAAAAATTCATAAGATAAAATAGGAAGAGAACCTTATATCTCCATAATCGTACAGAAGTCTAGTTTCATTTAAAACAAACGGTGCTTGATTTAGAGTTATATATTAAGAGTTATTAATTTTTGAATGAGGAAAGGTCAGAATGTCAAGGTAGCAGACTGTTACATCTCTTTTGTTAATATTTTTGTTGGAATGATAAGCAAGTTGAAACGAGTATGAGACTCGAATGTCATGATTTTATTTTTGTGATTATATGTTTGATGCTTTGTTTGGGCTCAGCCTTCGGGCTTTAACCTAACTAGCGGCCATGAGTGGCGCTCAGGATAACCCTACGGACACCCGGGATTATTTGACTAGTGGCCATGAGTGGCGCGGGACTATCTGGATACCCGATTATTTAAGCAGTATGTGCAATCTAACAAGTTTGACAAGTTTGATATGCAAGCGATTTGGTTATGTAGATTTAATGACTCATGATTTAATTATTCGATACTCATGTCATGTTTCTATGTATACATTTGATTTGCATGCTTATATTTATGAATTGCTTGAAGTATGGTAGATTTGTTGTGTACCACTGGGCTTGTAAAGCTCAGCCTTTGAATTTTCTTATTGTTCAGATTTGTAGACTTTTGTTCGTGTCCAAGGAACATCATCGACGAGAGACTCCTAGCATCACGTATTCAAAGTACAGTACCTTATCTTTTAGTGGGCATTGTATTCCTAAGGCCTTACTTGTATTTTTTTGTAGGTCTGTAACTCATTTATCATTTTTTTTGTTATTTTGACTATTTTGATATACGATGATATTGGAGCTCCACATATTTTGTATAACTACTTTTATTACTATTTTCAGTATAACTATGTATGGTATTTTCTCTTATATAAAATGTATTTCAACGTTTTAAATTTTTTTGAAAATTTAGTTGGGTTACTCCGATGACCTTATGTAGCGCCTTAGTATTTGAGTACTCCGTATTTGGGATTAGGGTGTTACATTTAGTGGTATCAGAGCAAGGTTTAGTCGGTTCTAGGACCAGCTGGTAAGTCGTAGTAAGATGCCGATGAATACATGCCTCTAAGTTTAAGAGTGTACTCTTCAAAGCCTAGAAGTCTGATGATGCTTTCTCTTTTCTATTTCGTCTTCAGATTCAACATGCCCGACGATTCAGATCGTAGCCATGAGGCTAGGGAGGAGAGTCATGCTTCTCTGATGGATGATACAGGAGATGAGTTTGTCCCGAACATTGACAATTTTGACATTCCAATAGGTCTGAGTGTGGATGAGGCAGCTTACTTCCAAAATCTTAATTTTGCACTGCATCGTATCCTTCGAGTGATCCCGAGGGTTCAGCCTACCCCACCTGCTCCACCCCCATCTGTTGTTCCGCAGGAGACTCCGATAGAGAGATTTCGCAGATGTAAGGCGGAGGACTTTTATGGCACCAGTGAGGATGACCCGATAGCTACTGGTCAGTGGCTGAGGGACACACTGAGGACTTTGCGGTCGCTCCATTTTTACCCCTAAGGGTAACTTAGAGGGCATCATCTCATTGTTGAAGGGTGATGCATATGATTGGTGGGAGACAGTCGAGATGGCTTTACAGCCAGAACAGCCGACGTAGGATCAATTCTTGTTTGAGTTCCTAGGAAAGTACATTGGTCAGGCACATATGGATGACTTGAGGACGCAGTTTTCACGACTAGTCCAAGGCAATCGATCGGTGTATGAGTATGAGAGGGACTTTCTGTGATTGAGTCGCTTCGCTCTTAAGTTAATGGCTTCTGAGAGTCTTAGGTACAGAAGATTCCGTGAGGGGCTACACCTTGATATTCACACTTATTTGGTAGCAGACCCGCCTGAGGTATTTTCAAAATTGGTATGGCAAGCTAAAGCTGTAGAGAGGGTTCTAAGTATGAGATTGAGCTCATCAAACGAGTCCAGTATCCGGAGTAAGAGGGCTTCTGACACTGTGAGTCCGTCTCAGATAGCAGCCAAGAGGATTTAGGATTCTGGAGGAAAGCTCCATCGACACAGTCTCAGAGATCAGGTCAAGGGTTAGGACTAGGGGCTCGTAAGAGACCATTGACTTCTTCGTCGCTAGCGAGTTCAGGAGGATCAGTCAGGACCCCGACTTTTTCAGTTTGTAATTTCTGTGGTAGAAGACATCCCGGGGAGTGTTATCGAAGGACTAGAGCCTGTTTTCAGTGTGGGTCCACCGAGCATTTTATTAGAGATTGCCCTAGAGCTAGCGGTTCTTCACCTGTTTAGACTCAGAGATTAGCACCTTCTTTTTAACGTGGTAGAGGGTCAACTCATGGTGGTGATAATGTCGCTTCAGGCCAGCAGAGTAGAGGCACGATCAGATCTGCAACCATATCTGATATTCGAGTTCCATCTAGTAAGCATGCTGTGAAAGCTCGGGAAGACTGCAACGCTGCTGATGTGATTACAGGTATTTTCACATTGTTCTCTATTCCCATTACTGCATTAGTAGACTCCGGCTCCATGCATTCATATATCTGTAGTGAGATTATCCGAGAGAGAGGTATTCCTGTTGAGGAGTTGGATGTTGAGGTTCGAGTATCCAACCCGTTAGGACTTGATGTGTTGGTGAATAAGGTGTATTGGAGATGTCCAGTTGAGATTCAAGGTCAACTATTTCCGGCAGACTTGATGGAGTTTCCCTTTTGAGAGCTTGATGTAATTTTGGGCATAGATTGGTTGACCGAGCATGATGCAAGTTTAAGATGTAGAGCGAGGCAGCTTAAGCTCCGTGGGTTAGACAGAACCAGAGTCCTTGTAACTAATGAGATTAGTAAATGCTCGTCTTATGTCATTTCTGCGACTGTAGCTCGAAGGTTGATTAGTAAAGGCTGTGAAGCCTTCTTAGCTCATGTGGTGGATACAAGGGTCTAAAGTCCGGCATTTGAAGACTTATGGAATGTGAAGGAGTTTCCAGATGTTTTTCCTGAGGAGTTGCCAGGATTACCCCTAGACAGAGAGTTAGAATTTGAGATTGAGGTGTTGCCTGGTACAGCTCTGGTATCCATTGCCCCGTACCGCATGGCACCGGCTGAGTTGAAAGAATTGAAGACTCAATTGCTAGAGTTGCTTGAACGCGGTTTTATATGTCCTAGTGTGTCACCATGGGGAGCACCAATTTTATTCGTTCGAAAGAAGGATGGGTCGATGAGATTATGCATTGATTATCGTCAACTCAATAAGGTGACAGTGAAGAACAAATACCCACTTTCGAGGATTGATGACCTCTTTGACCAATTGAGAGGTGCTTGTGTGTTTTCTAAGATTGATTTAAGATCGGGGTATCATCAGTTGAAAGTTAAGGAGGGGGATATCCCGAAGACAACTTTTAGGACTAGATATGGCCATTATGAGTTCTTGGTGATGTCGTTTGGGCTCACAAATGCTCCTACAGCCTTCATGGATTTAATGAACTGTATTTTCAGCCATACTTAGATCAATTTGTGGTGGTTTTCATTGATGATATATTGGTGTATTCGTAATCTGAGGATGAGCATGATCACCATCTCCGAGTTGTGTTTCAGACCTTTCGAGAGAGACGACTTTTTGCCAAATTTAGTAAATGTAAATTTTGGCTTTCTGAGGTGGCCTTTTTGGGTTACATTGTCGCGGCGGATGGTATCCGAGTGGATCTGCAGAAGATTTAGGCAGTGGTGGATTGGAAGCCACCGTGTAATATTTCTAAAGTTCGTAGTTTTTTTAGGCCTCGCTGGGTATTATAGACGGTTTGTTAAAGGTTTTTCGATGATTGCTACTCCATTGACCAAGTTGCTGCATAAGGGAGTTCCATTTGAGTGGAATGAGAATCACCAATAGAGTTTTGATCAGCTTAAGACAATTTTGACAGAGGCACCAGTTTTAACCCAGCCGGAGTCAGGTAAGGACTATGTAGTGTTCAGTGATGCGTCCTTGAATGGACTTGGTTGCGTTCTCATGCAGGAAGGTAAGGTAGTCGCTTATGCATCTAGGCAGCTTAAGTCGCATGAGCGTAACTACCCTACCCATGATTTGGAGTTAACATCAGTGGTTTTCACATTGAAGATTTGGAGACACTATCTCTTTAGGGAGAAGTGTTATATCTATACCGACCACAAGAGTCTTAAGTATCTACTCACCCAGAAGGAGCTAAATTTGAGGCAACATAGATGGATCGAGCTGCTTAAGGACTATGACTGCGTCATTGACTACCATCCAGGTAAAGCTAATGTGGTAGCAGATGCATTAAGTCGTAAATTAGTGGCAGTGTTGCAAGCGATGTTTGCAAATTTAGGCTTGTTAGAGCACGATGGTTTATTAGCTGAGCTTCAGGTTGAACTGATGTTGGTGCTAGAGGTAAAAGAGGCGCAGAAGTCTGATGATAGTTTGGTTGCCAGAGCAGATAGGGTGAGGCGAGGAGAAGCATCAGGCTTCGAATTACAAGATGGCGATGTATTGTATTTTAGAGGGCGAATTTGCGTTCTAGCAGGTGAACTAAGGGATAAAATCCTTCGTGAGGCACATAGTAGTTCATTTACTATGCACCCAGGTAGTAACAAGATGTATCAGGAGCTTCGTCCATTTTATTGGTGGCCAAGGATGAAGAGAAATGTGTTAGAGTTTGTGACTCGATGTTTAGCTTGTCAGCAGTAAATTCAGAGCATCAAGTTCCTTCAGGTCTTCTTTAGCCTATCCAGATTCTGCAGTGGAAATGGGATAGAGTCACTATGGATTTTGTGACTAGGTTATCTATGTCTCGGTGCAGACACGACATAATTTGGGTAATCGTGGACAGATTGACGAAGACTGCACATTTCCTACCAGTGCGCATGAACTTCACTCTCGAGAAGTTGGCCAAATTTTATATTGGTGAGATAGTGAGGCTTCACGGGGTGCCGGCTTTGATTATTTCAGATAGAGATCCGCGTTTCACTTCAAGATTTTGGAGAGCCCTTCGTGAGGCGTTGGGTACTCGCCTGTACTTCAGTACAGCTTTTCATCCGCAGACTGATGGTCAGTCAGAGCGAGTCATTCAAATTCTCGAGGATATGCTTCGTTGTTGTATCATTTAGTTTCAGGGAGGTTGGGAGTAGCACCTTTCCTTGGTCGAGTTCGCATACAACAATAGTTATCAGTCTAGCATTCAAATGGCTCTTTTTGAAGCATTATATGGTCGTAAGTGTAGGACTCCTTTGTGGTGGACAGAACTTAATGAGAGGAATATGGTTGGTCCGGAGTTGGTCAGAGAGACTAAGGATAAGGTTCGATGATCCAGGATAATCTGGGAGTAGCTTTCAATCGTCAGAAGTCATATGCAGATTTGAAGCGCAAAGAGATAGAGTTTGCAGCGGGAGACAAAGTCTTCCTTAAGGTTTCACCTTGGAAGAAATTTTTACGCTTCGGACGCAAAGGGAAATTGAGTCCCAGGTTTATTGGACCTTATGAAATTCTAGAGAGAGTTGGACCAGTGGCATATCGGTTAGCCTTGCCACTAGAGTTAGAGTGTATTCATAATGTGTTCCACGTGTCCATGCTTAGGAGGTATCGTTCTGATCCTTCCCATATCTTACCGCTTGAGCAAATTGAAGTGAGCCCAGACTTGTCATATGAAGAAGAGTCGATTCAGATTTTGGCCCGAAAAATTAAAGAACTTAGGAACAAGAGGATCCCCTTAGTGAAGGTCTTGTGGAGGAATCACGGAGTTGAGGAGGCGACATGGGAGCCAGAGGAGTCCATGAAATTACAGTATCCGGACCTTTTATTATTTAGGTAAATTTCAAGGAAGAAATATCTTTTAAGGAGGGGAGAGTTGTAACGGCCCCAAATTCTCAAGTCAACGTTCGAGTGTTGACCTGGGTTGGCGATGGATAAATTTATTTTGGGATTGGGTTTTTGTTGGAATTAATTTGGGTGAATTTTGGACCTTTTTTTTTATAAGAAATTAAGGATGTTGGGAAGCTTGTGTGAAGTAGGGGGAAGATGGATGACTAATATGGTGATTTTACCATTTTTGAATAAAAATCTTCTCTCAATTAATGAGAAAAGATGGTTTGGTAGATTGAGGTGTGGGATAAATTAGATTTGTCCCTATTTTTCCCTATATTATAATCACCCTATTGTTTTTTTTTTCCTTTTACATTTCTTCCTTTTTATTTTTCTTTATCTTCTTTTCTTCATCTATTTTTTTTCCTTAGCAAGTCTTTTAGAGGGAGAGAGATTTGAGTGAGTTCTCACCATTTTTTTCATCCTCCAAATCTCAAAGAAGGTAAGGGTCTTGATCTTTTTTTTGGTGATTGGAAGGGTTTGAGTTTGAGGAAGTCTCTACTCATCTTCTCATATTTTATTTATTTATTGATTTAAAGTATGTATTTTTACATCCTATCAAGTCTTATTTTTGTGGGAAATCTTGTGTGTTACATGGTTATTAGTTAAAGAGGGTGGTGAATCTTCTAAAGCTAAGGGTAAAGGCAAAGTGTTGGAGAGCTAGGCAAGAAACTTTGTTGGTGTTCTTCCATCAAGGTGGTACCCTCTAACTCTCCTATACTTCTTGATAAGTCATAAATATGATGCTTGTGTGATAATAAATGCATGTTATATGTCTTTGGGTGGAAATCTTGTTTGGATGATTTAAAATGATGCTAAAAACTTAGTTGTGAAATATGCTAGAAACAGATTATTACATAAACAGTAAGTTTGAAAATTCACCATAAATTCTGTAAAAATAATTAAGAAGTGATCTATACATCGCTGTAACCGTGAGTCAGTCTAGTTTCGTTTAAAACAAACGGAGATCAATTTCGATTTTTATTTTAAAATATATGAATTTTTGAGTGTTGAAAGGTAATAAAAATCTGGCAGCAGAATTCTTATAATGAAAAATCACCAAAAATTTCATAAGATAAAATAGGAAGCGAGCCTTATATCTCTATAACCGTACAGAAGTCTAGTTTCATTTAAAACAAACGGTGCTTGATTTAGAGTTATATATTAAGATTTATTAATTTTTTAATGAGGAAAGGTCAGAATGTCAAGGTAGCAGACTGTTACATCTCTTTAGTTAATATTTTAGCTAGAATGATAAGCAAGTTGAAACGAGTATGAGACTCGAATGTCATGGTTTTATTTTTGTGATTATATGTTTGATTCTTTGTTTGCGCTCAGCCTTCGGGCTCTAACCTAACTAGCGGCCATGAGTGGCGTTCGGGATAACCCTACGGACACCCGGGATTATTTGACTAGTGGCCATGAGTGGCGCGGGACTATCCAGATACCCGATTATTTAAGCAGTATGTGAAATCTAACAAGTTTGACAAGTTTGATATGCAAGCGATTTGGTTATGTAGCTTTAATGACTCATGATTTAATTATTCGATACTCGTGTCATGTTTCTATGTATACATTTGATTTGCATGCTTATATTTATGAATTGCTTGAAGTATGGTAGATTTGTTGTGTACCACTGAGCTTGTAAAGCTCAGCCTTCGAATTTTCTTATTGTTCAGATTTGTAGACTTTTGTTCGTGTCCGAGGAACATCATCGACGAGAGACTCCTAGCATCACGTATTCAAAGTACAGTACCTTATCTATTAGTGGGCATTGTATTCCTAAGGCCTTACTTGTATTTTTTTGTAGGTCTGTAACTCATTTATCATTTTTTTTGTTATTTTGACTATTTTGATATACGATGATATTGGAGCTCCACATATTTTGTATAACTACTTTTATTACTATTTTCAGTAAAACTATGTATGGTATTTTCTCTTATATAAAATGTATTTCAACGTTTTAATTTTTTTTTGAAAATTTTGTTGGGTTACTCTGGTGACCTGATGTAGCGCCTTAGTATTCGAATACTCCGTATTTGGGATTAGGGTGTTACACGAGTTTGGGGTGTTACAGTATTAGATCAATCCAAAATACTTTTAAAGCAATTTTCACTAGTCTTTCATCATCAATTAACTAGAAAGAAATAACCAAGTCATGTATGGAGTTTATTGCAAATCAAATGTACGAATAAAACTGACATTTAAAATATCAAACCTGATATAATGATAGTGCCAACAAAAAAATCATAAACCATTGCAGACATGTATGAAATTTACTTCGAAATCATACATCTCATGTTCACTAAAACTTTTCCATTTATAATTGCTCATATAATTTCCATATAATTAACAAATATAAAGTGTATGAACTACCTTTAACAACTTTACGAAAGTAACAAATTTCCCAGGGTTGTATAGTAAGAAAATATATGGCATTTACAAAATCAAACCACACAAGTTGTTTTAATTCTTCTTATCAAATAGCAATTGATTAATACAAACGAAATTCATAGAAATGCAAATGGTCAAATTAATATAGTAATTCTCTTTTTTAAATTTATGAAAATGTTTTCAACCAAAATAATTCAAGAATTAAAAATGACAACAATTAAACTTGAAATTCAATATTAGAACCAACCCAAAAATCAATCTAGATATTCCTCAAAAAATTGTCTTTAAAACTACGCATGTACGAGTATTGAAAAATTTCAAATTGTATAACCAAAATAATAAGAGACATTAAAGGAACGTAATCTATATTCGAACTAAATCAAATCTGAACAATCATAAATTTCATAGGTTTATCAACACAAATTTACATACTAATATGTTTTTAGCCAAATACATTATTTAATTATAAAACCTACTATAGCAACATAAATAAGTCAATCAATATTCATTTTCATGAACAAATAAGATGTTTGAAACCATAAGTAACCCATGGAACCAAAACTTAAAATAAAATCATCTCAAATATTTAAACCATATATCAAATTAATTTAATATCTAAAGATGCTATTATTGAGAAAAAGTGTAAAGACAGAGATCTAATTAAGTATATGTACATTTCTTGTTCAACAAAGTCTTGATGATTTTATCAACAAGTAAGCAAATTTAAACTCCAATAGTAGACTTTGAATCTAATCAAAATTTGTCAATAGCAAATTTTGAGAATGGATCTTATTTCATAATTTCATATAGATAGAGATATCAAATCCTTAATAACATAAAAATAAAATAAGTTAATTAAAATAATTATAATTGATCATGAATTAGCTAAAAATAATCAAATATGAAACATTAAATAAAAGAAACTTCTTGCAAAAACTTTGCATCTTGTCATCTAAGATCTTGGAAATCATGGAGAATAAATTTGATCGTCGATAAAAGGTTTTATCATTTTGAGCAAGATCGTGCTGATAACGTGTTATAAAATAAAGAGAGATAGAGAGAATAAAGAACAAACAAAATATGGGAAGCAATAGAGAATGTATTTTATTGATCAATGGGATGATTATAATGCTTCTTCAATGTCTCTATTTATAGGCATAAGAATTATAAATGAAATAAAAATCTAATTCTAATGACTATTATAATTTAAAGTATATCAAAACTTATCTTGATCTTTATGAACATCCACTTAATAAGATATTCATAATATTTTTATTTTTATTTTATAATTTTTAATATTTTTTACCTTTTTATATTTTATAATTAATTTCATATTTGGCATGCGACATGTTGCTTTTCAATTGCTTCCTCCTATCATATCACCTTTAATTAACATTCAAATTGGTCAACATCAATTTCTGATGATAAAAGAACTTAATTAATTTTATTTTTAACATTCACTTCATACATTTTTTTTCTAGCTCAATTTTAAAAAAAAAAAAACATTTTTAGTAAGTGCTTACCTTTCAGTCATGGTAACTAATTTTCTTTAATGATTAAATCAATGATGTTTGAATCGGATTAATCTGTCGACCGATTTGGAACTAGTGAGATATCAGTTCGAATAATGACTTTGAACTGGTTAGATCAAGAATTGATATAGACTGGTTGAATTGAATTTTTTTTAAATAATTTTTGAATTTTCAATATTTTTAATTGAATCTATCGAATAGACGAACAAATGACCTAACCGATTCAACCACCACTTTAACTCAACATAAGATTAAATTTGGTCGACATTGTTTTCATGAAATGCAATTATCTTTCAAAGAAAATGTGCAGGCATTGATGTGGACAACGTTGACATTTGAGTATTTATTATATGTGCTATATGTATTCCTTATTTATGTTTTCGACCCCCACCAAAACAATAAAGATGGATATGATTTTCAAAACCCGTATATAATAAGATTTGAACCTAAAGTAACCTGATTTTGGTTTTACCATTTTAACTAACACCTCATTTGTTTTTTTGCAGAAAACATAGCGGGGATCGGGCGACCCTCAGCTGAAGATGTTGATGACTTCCCTGGTTGGTGGTGGGAAAAAAGAGAAAATTCTCAATTAAGTACCACTAGCTACTCTGTCGATCCTCACGATATGAGCAACAACGAATCACATTGGAGATGGTTATGGCATTTTCGGTTCCCCCAACGAATAAGGGTATTCTTGTGGCTTGCTTATAAAGGAAAGTTGCTGACTAATGATGAGAGAGTTAGATGGCACATGGCATCGGATTCACGCTGTGAGTTCTGTGGAGAAGTTGAAACGGTGAGCCATGTGCTTCGTGGTTGTCTTGAAGCTTTGGCTATTTGGGTGCGGTTAGTTAAACGGAATGAACTTGATGAATTTCTAAGTATGGAGCTGCAGCAATGGTTTGTTTTAAATTTGTCTGATGCTAGTCATTTTTCCAATGAGGTAACAGATTGGGACACCCGGTTTGCAATTATATGTTGGTGTCTTTGGGGTCGTAGAATAAGAGACTTTTTTACGAGGAGTTTGCGGAAGGAGAGGGACTATGGGAGCATTGTCTACAACTTTGGCAGAATACTTGTAGATTGGATATGGTGCAGGGGTCTGCAGTAATCGAGAATTGGTGCATGATCCGATGGATACCACTCCCTCAGGGCTGGTACAATGTTAACTCTGATGGGTCGCTTAAGCTGGACACTAGATGAGCTTCTTCGGATACTATTATCCACGACCATAATGGTGCTTGAGAAATATTGGCTTACGTTAACCACTAGAAGCAGGCAGGCTTGGGCATTGGGTTTCAGGCAAATCATTCTTGAAATTGATAGCCAGGCTGTGTGACAAGTGATCGATAACAGGGGTGGGGAGTTGATGGCTAATGCAGTGGCTCAGACAATTTCTCGAATTAGGCTCCTTAATTGGGGGCATCTCAACATGCTAGAGGATTGCATACTCTCAGGACACCGCCAGCTGAAGTTTGCTCACTACTCGATGATGATGCAATGGAAAGAGCTAGTGCAAGATTAGTTAGAGTGTAATCTCCGGTGGATATTCTTTCTTTACCAAAAAATAATCTAGTACTTTATTCACATAATTAAAAGTGTCTATTTATGGGGTTGATGTGAAAACTTTCAACTATTAATTAAATAATCAATGTAACAAAGATAACATATGGATATTTTCTTTGAGAAACAACTTATATCTGCACTTAGAATCATTTTAACCCTTAGAAAAATAACCAAGTCTAAATGGTTGATTCGTTTTTCCCACAGTGAAGGTAGGACAGAGATAGAAAACTCCAACTAGATTGTGAAGGGAAAAAAAACTTTGCTCTTAGGCTCCATTCCTCTTTCATGCAAGACAAGTCCTTTACTGTGACATTCCACAACAAGGTGCCAACAAATAACTAGTGTTATAAGAGAAACCAACCTTTTCAGCCTGTGTATGTGGAACCACCACTTCATCAGATATCATATAAAAGCGAATAGCACCTTTCGATCTACCTTGCCAAAGGGCCTGAACTTGCCTTTTCACAGTGTCTATAACAAGTGCAAACCATAGCTAATGCAGAACTGAGCATAAGTTACTCTACAGCAGACATTCTATGATCTGCAAAATCTAGCATTGAAGCCCCACGGAAACCATGACTCCCGCAGCAGGAGATGCAACAGAATTTCCTGCTGGACCAGAAGCAGCCTCATTAACATTTGTAGTTCAGCCGCTTGGCAGAAGTACAGCAATGGTATGTACCTTGACTGTCTGGACATAGAAGAAATAGCTGCAGATATTGCACGGACTACTGGAGCAGGACTAACTCAGGCAGGCCAGGGTGCAGCAGCAAGAGCAAGCAAACGTCCAGCACTGAGTTGAATGCATTCTAGCATAGATACAACTTCAGCTCCGTCTATGAAATCCTCCAAATATTGTACAAAGTAACCAGAAAAATTAGTGCATTTGCAATATATGAAGTGAACTGGAACCAAGTAAAATTAGATTTGAACCAAAAACAAAGTTCCTGTACCATCAAGATAAGTCAAACTGATCTACAATTTCAAAGTCAAAGAATATCATCAGTGTTTCAGATGAAAAGATTCTGTGGTCCTTATTTGAGCTTAGCTTATTACATATTTATTAAGCCAAATCTCATAAGTAATCACACAGAGTTTGTTCATAAGATGACATAAATTGTCTCATTAATTTATAATACAATTACCAATAATCCTGATATTTGTTACAAGAAAGAGGAGACATAAAAGGAAAGAAAAAGTTTATGTTAATGCAGAACTTTTGGCTATCTATTACTTACCATCCCATATCAGATAATTGAATCCCACTTCAATCAAGGTGAACTGCAGACAGTCTGTATGAAACTACCACCAGGCTTGGTTTCTACCCTCTTTAACTTCATTTTGTTTCTTACCATCTCCACTTGTCGCCATCTTCCAGTAGAAGCATAAACATTTGATAAAGCTATATAATCTTCACTTGTAATAGGCATATGTAAAGAATTCTTCGGTGGCTCTAACCGGAGCAAAATCTTCCCCACTTTTTCAGCCATTGCAAGATCTCCATGAACGGTACATGCACTTAATAAGCTCCGCCATAATACGGCATCAGGTTTGATTGGCATCTCTATGATGAAATCATAGGCTTCATTTAGAAATCCTGCCCTGCCTAGAAGATCAACAATGCAACCATAATGTTGTATCTGAGGCTCAAGACCAAACCTGCTCCTCATATTGTGAAACAAGTGAAGTCCCTCTTCAACAAGCCCTGTATGACAACAAGCTGAAAACAAGCTAGTGAAAGTCACTGGATTAGGTTTAATACCTGAATCCTCCATTGCATCTAGAAGCTCCAATGCTTCTTTTCCTCTCCCATGAACAGCTAAGCCAGTTCCCATGGCAGTCCAAGTCAGAACATTTTTCACACTCATTAGCCTAAAAATGCTTAAAGCACTATCAATGTACCCACATTTTGCATACATGTCAACAAGACCAGTTCCAATAAAAACATCACTTTCAGGCACCCAAATTGTCTTCTCTATAAAACCATGAACACAAGCCCCACTGTAAATCTCTCCCAATTGAGAACAAGCTGAAAGAACACAAACCATGGTAGTGTCAGTAGGAATCTGCCCAGAAACATCATTTAACATATCTCTAAAAAGCACCAAAGCTTCCCTACAACATTTCTTAGATCTCTCCCTTTGTGAAGTATAGCCTTTAATCATGGCATTCCAAGTAGCACTGCTTCTCTCAGTCATTTCATCAAACACACTTCTTGCTAACAAAATATCCTTATTATTTGCATAGAAATGAATCAACGTAGTCTTCACCAAAAGATTTGACATAAGACCAGATTTAAAAGCTTTTACATGAACTTGTCTTCCTAACCATAATGTAGACAATGGTTGCGATCTAGCACAAGCTCCAAGCACAAAAATATAAGTGAAATCATCAAAAACTAAGAGTCCTTTTGAAACCCAATAGGCAAAAGTAAAGATTGAGTCCTTGGGTTGGCTGCATCTTAACAAAGTGTTGAAAAGGAACAAACTTTGAGTGTGAAAGTGTTTGAATATCAATCGTGCATATTTGGTATTTTGTGGAGAGGATAAAAGGCAGTAGTTTTCAATTAGTTTGGCAAAAAAGGAGGGTTCTTTGAGGCCATTGGTGATTAACTGGGCATGGATTTGTTTAAGGTGGTGTGAAGATATTGGTTTTTGGAGGTTTAATAGAGGCAAGAAGCTGAACCTTGATAGAGACTGCATGTGCCCATAAAAGTAAATTGTTGGGATGAAGTCTCTTGTCTTTGATGATATAATATATCTCGATAGAAACTAAAAAGTATGATGGAGGTTACTTCTGTGACTCTCTCTCCCTCAATACTTCCACTAACTACAATCCCATTTTCTTCTTCTGTCCAATTTTATCACGAGCAGCAAAACCATTTCATTGTTGAACTATACTAAATCTCAAAACAAATCTGTTTTATAGTTGTTCAACCATGAGAAAGACAAGAGCTGAACCTGCTTACACGGGTCTTACTTGCAATGCTTTGTATGGTCTTGGTCCGCCTGAACTTGTTGTGAATGCTGGAGCAGCTGCTCTAGTATTTGGACCAAAAAGGTTACCTGAAATTAGGAGTATTGGGAAAAACGTCATGAGTTTTCAACATATGCTCAATCTTAAATTTGGCTTTCATCTCTAATTGTATCTCAAATATCCAATGCTTTGAGAGCTACTGAACTAATTGGATTGTTTTGAAAACACTCATTCCTATTGGATGTCTTGAATCCTTGCTAAAGTTTGCTCTACAAGCTTTGTTTTGTTAGAATCAAGAAGTGGAAGCAGATTACACAAAATACATCACTGAAATTTCATTGAACTTAAAGGACGAATACATCAGTAAACCACAATAACTGGGATGACGAACAAATCCATGAAATCCATTAGCAGCCGACTTATGATGATCAAATGTGTGAAAGACCGACCAGCGGGTACAATAACAAATTCCTTACGATTTCTCCTACAACAACCATTGCAAGCCCATATTACTAACGCGCAAATGTTCTTCCAGTCCAAGGAATAAAAGGAGTTCAAAAAAGTATTCAACCAATGAAAAGAAACGTGTGCTATAAAAAAAGAGAATTGCAATGAAAAAAAGAGAGATAATGGGTTCAGAAAGCTGAAACTAAAACAGCATCCTAAATCTCAAAGTAGAGTCGTAAAGTAGCTTCCTTTGAGTTGGGTATTGGGTTTACCTCTAGCTTGCTCTTTGAACCACGGCCTATCTATTGTTTTGGAGAAAGATGCTGGCATCTTTGGAGAGAAAGGTGAGGTCGCATGGGTGAGAAGGGTTTAAATTTAAAAACCTTTTTATTCGCTTGAAATTAATGCTTAAAATTTCGCAGCTATAGAGGTGGGGGCAAATATCTCAATAATATCAAAAAAAATAAAAATTTATCGGATAGTACAGGGTTTTGGAAAATTGACCGAAAAGTGTAATTTTTCCCAAAAACGCGTCCACGTCAGCGCGTTTTTGGGGGAAAACGGCCTAAAGCGCGTCCCCGGGGAGCGCTTTTGGCCACGTCATCAAAGCGCACTCGTGGGCGTTTTTGACGCGTAAAAAAGCGCTCGGGACGCGCTTTTGGGAAAAGCGAAAAAGATATTAA
Source organism: Gossypium sturtianum (assembly GCA_025698515.1). Taxonomy (NCBI): domain Eukaryota; kingdom Viridiplantae; phylum Streptophyta; class Magnoliopsida; order Malvales; family Malvaceae; genus Gossypium; species Gossypium sturtianum. Next base: position 112,358,457 of record CM046953.1, read on the forward strand.
AACTATAGTAAAAAAATTAAATTACAAAAGAAAGAACATTAAACTCAATTTTATTAAATATAAAAAAATTATATTGCAAAAAACTAAATTATCAATGAAAACTTCTTATTTATTAAATATACTACAACTAAATTAGAAACAAATAAAAATAAAGAAAACTTCTTATTTATTAAATATATTAAAACTAAATTACAATAAAATAAAAAATAAAAATAATTTCTTATTCTATTACATATATTAAAATTAAATTACAATAAAAAAATTAAACAATTTTGATTTTATTAAAGATATTAAAATTAAATTACAATAAAAAAATTAAACAACTATTATTTTATTGAATATATTAAAACTAAATTAAAAAATATAAAATAAAAATAAATTTTTATTTTATTAAAAATCAAATTAAATTACATACAAAAAATACACAACTTCTATTTTAGTGAAGATATTAAAATTAAATTACAATCACAAAAAAAATAACTTTTTTATTCAAAAAATAAATAAATTTATTACAATTTAAAAAAAAGCCCACCCTAATAAATGTTGATGCTGGGTGGGAACCCGATTGCCTGAGGGAGGCGGTCGGCGATTCTGTATTTGGATTCCTCCTTCGTCTAGCTTCCGTGAAGTCGTGGAACCTCTGGCGGGAATCGGGTTCCTCCGGCGGTGGGTGCAGTTACTGGGTACATTGCGATGATGACCCACCTTGATAAAATAATGACCCGGAGGTGTTTGCATAGACCACGTGCGGGGGTGATTTGCATCCGTGCGGTGAAGGAGCATGGTAGAAAGGATCGCTCCCGACGGCGCCTCCTCTAATCCCGGCGTCGGCCTCACGATCGGTGGCTAACGGAGTTGTCGGGAACGGACTCGAACCCGCCATGCATTCCAACACAGGGTGGGACTAGGAAAAGGAAACATATATGGGTTAGGAGGATACATATAAGAGGCGGGAACGCACCTTTGGCATAAAATGTGGACGCTGTGATGTCGGTGTTGTCGGTGAACCGATGGGCCCGGTGATTGTGTAGGCGCTGTTGATGGGCCGGTGGATCGTGTAGGCGCGTTCTTTGGCCCGTCTCATCACCCGTTCTCCTTGAATGTAAAGGGGCCCGACGTTCCCTTCGCTCGCGAATTTGCCGTTGCCTCTCTTCATCCGACAACAGATACGGCTTGCCATGGATTCTAAACCATGGCATGTACTCCGGCACGCACGCTAACTCAGAACTATGATCGGTTCCGATTAGGTAAAAAGTCATACCGGTTCTCCCACGCCTCGATATGTTCGACCAAAATCTTGGCCAATCCAGGTGTCTTCGCAACTGCCAGTAAGTCCACTTTGTGCTCATCATCGAGCACCTCGGGAGGCACGGAATCGGTTGCCGGCATCCAAATTGCCGCAGAACCCGATCTGACTGGTGCATCTCCACGATTGAGTAGGTGATTAGCGGGACCTTAACGTGCCAACTGTTCGGATTTTGGAGGAACTCCTCCGGAATTACTGCCCGAATTTCGGGATCCTCATACGGTGTCCATTGAAACTATATTAACATTACCAAAATATTAGTTATATACATAATACTAGACACTACATACGAAATACTAAATTATAATAACGAAATTCGACACTTACTTATGATTCCGACCGTTGTTCCAATAGGAGCCGTATATCCTCAAGCGAGTTAGGTATTCCAACATGACTTCTCGGATGGTTCCACCTAATTAAATAAACTTTTAGCATGCAATTATACTATAAATCTACGACATAATTGTAAAATATAATATTAAATTTACCTCATTATCGGTGGGAATGAATATGGTTTGGTCGAGTCGAGGGCGTAAAAATGGAAATCGAAACCATGCCCATGATCGTAGTAGTGATAGGCAACCTCCGATTTTTGCTTTACTCGGCGTACGCCCGCACATCTCCGGTATAACCTCGATACGGCGGACCCTTCAACTCAATTCACCGGTGCTCTGAAATCAACAAGTTTCAGGAGCCATCTCGGTGGACGAGGTTTCTAGAGAGGTCGGCATCGGATAGCCTCCAATTATCGAAGTATGTATGCGCGCATACCGTATTCTTTCTTCTTGATCGAACCTTCATTCGGCTCGGGAATGCGTCTCGTAACCAACCCATATCGATCCGAGCTCCTTGAATTTTATCCGGAATGGCACCTAAGCTCGTAGCATGCGCCATCCAATCGAGAGATATTACGGTCCCGGTGACTACCGACCCGTCCACCAGTAATCCCAACTGTAATTGCACATCTTCTAAGGTGATTGTACACTCTCCGCATGGCAGATGGAAAGTGTGCGTCTCGGGTCTCCACCTCTCTATCAATGCGCTGATCAAAGGCGGGTCCAACTTGAACCCCGCCTATCGTGTACACGTGCAAAAACCCGCTTCCCGCAGGTAATTCTCGATCAATGGCGATGGGGGACCAGGCATGTTGCGAATATAACATTGCAACACCCGATCTACAGACTGTTTAAAAAATTATAAAATTCAAAATTAATTAAAATTACATAATTAAAAAAATTTAATAATATTGAAAAATTAACATTCAAACTTACCATTTTCATTTGCTCGACGGCAATGTGCTTGTTGTCTAGGCGACGTAATTCTCCGGCCATTGTACTCCGATAAAGTATTTTCAAAATTTCCAAAAAATTGATATATAAAAAAAATTATAAAGGGCTTTTTCGTAAATAGTAAAGGACTATTTTGAAATTTCAGTGTAAATTTCAAGGACTTTGAGAGAAATTTGAGAGAAAATTGAGAGTAAATTGAGAGAATAATGAGAAAGGATTGAAGTGTGAAAAAAATGAAGGATTGGGGGGGTATTTATAGGTTTTTTTCTTTTTGACCGTTGGTTTAAAGCGCGTCCGGGAAGCGCTTTTGTACGTCAAAAAACGCGTCCTCGTGGAAGCGTTTTTTACGACGTAAAAGCGCTCCTCGGACGCGCTTAGGTCATAAGCTTTCCCAAAACGCGCTACGACGTGGGCGCGTTTTTGGGGAAAATTGCACACTTTAGGTCAATTTTCCAAAACCCTGTACTATCCGGTAATTTTTTAATTTTTTTGGTATTATTGAGATATTTGCCCATAGAGGTGGAGAGATTTACAAAGCTGACAACAGTATTTTTTGTACTCGAACCCCTCGAAATTCTTTTAAAAAATTAATTAAATCCTTCTCAAACTTTTTGCAGCGAATTCAACCTCGATTAACAAAATTGATCAAATCGAATATGTGTTTTTGATTAATATTCACAGTTAGTATTTAATAACAATGCTCAACTCTGTGATACTGTCATGTTAAAAAATAAAAAATAAAAATTTATAATTATTTTTTAAATAAGTATACAATGAAAATGGGGTTAATTTACCAATATATACCGAAAAAAAATTACAGAAATGGGTCGAATTTTACATTATTTACAGAAAAGGGTTATTTCCCGCCAAAACGCGTCCACATCAGCGCGTTTTGAGGGGATGCAGCAGGAAAGCGCGCCCTTGGGGGAGCGCTTTGTGCCACATCAGCACAAAATGCGCTGACGAGGACGCGCTTTGTTGATGTGGCACAAAGCGCTCCCCCAAGGGCGCGCTTTTGCCCTCCTTCCCCCGACTGCCTTTTCAGCTATTTTTAGTGTTAGGGTATGAGGTTTTAGGGTTTTAGGGCTAGGGTTTAGGATTTTTTAGGGTCGTTGTGTTTAGGGTTTTTAGGGAAAAATTAATAGACTAGATTATAGGGTTAATTAGGGTTTAGTAAAAATATGTGTAGGGTTTAGGGGAAAATATATTAGCAAAATAAAAATTATTTGAATTTTCTTGACAGATGTATCTGACAAAATAATTTTGAGAAGACGTTTCTGAACAAATAGTACCGAAAACGCTTCAAGCAGGATGCACTGTCAGCAAGAGTACTGAAAAGAGCTCCCACGTGGACGCTCTTTTGCTACTGATGAGTCTCGGTAAAATAATTTTGAGAAGACGTTTACGAACAAATAGTGCAAAGCGCTCAAGCGAGGATGCACCTTTGTCGGCAAAGTGCGAAAAGAGCTCCCACATGGGCGCTCTTTTACTCTGATGAGTCTTCGGTAAAATAATTTTGAGAAGACGTTTACGAATAAATAGTGCCAAAAACGCTCAAGCAGGATGCATGTCATATAGTCTTGAAAAGAGCTCCCACGTGGGCGCTCTTTTGCTACTGATGAGTCTCCGGTAAAATAATTTTGAGAAGACGTTTCTGAACAAATAGTGCCGAAAACGCTTCAAGCAGGATGCACTGTTAGCAAGAGTACTGAAAAGAGCTCCCACGTGGACGCTCTTTTGCTATAGTAGTCTCTGGCAATCCTTAGACTATAAATCAGCCAAATTTCATTCTCAGGTTGTATAACAGAAATTGAGGCAAAAGAAAAATAGAAACTGAAAATGAGTGAACGTATTAATGCTGTTATTTACTACGATGGTGAGGTTTGTGACACCGAAAATGGTGTTGTTTTTTTATCGGAGAACACAGCGCGACTGGGTTTTAATCGGAACATAGATTTGCTAGAACTTCGCAAAAGAATTAGGTGTAAAATCTTCGGAACAACGCCAATGAAAGTTTAGTCTATTAAGTATAGATTTTGCGCTTCGGTTGATCTGGTGAGATATGACTTATTCGACATCAAAGGTCCTCGGAGCTTTGAGGCAATGGTGCAGACTCATCTTGCCAGTGGATCACCCTATCTTGAGGTATATGTACAATTTTCATCGCCAAGTGATCTTCCTTCGACCTCAACATCTACTGCTGTTCGAGGAGAATACACGACCCCAAGCCGACACTCTGTTAGTGGGAGACAAACTATGTAAGTGCCCATGTTTGGTGGTAGTATGGAAAACATAACCCCTGCACGACACTCGGTTGGTGGATGGGACATGCATATCCTTCCTTCGACGTCCGATTATAGAAATACGTATTGGGGAACGTCATCAACTTCTAGTGGTTGGCAATCCACATATGATTGGGAACATTACGAAAGATGTTTAAGGAGGGATAATGTACTCCCCACGACATCCACCGGCGAGGGACCCTCGTTCGTTGCAGATTATGGTGGGTCAGATGATGAGTCCGATGTGGATTCACCTCGAGAGCCCGGCCCCGATGGTGCAGAAGTTGCATTATTTTCTGAACCGAAGCCTGTTCCAACCGTACCTGAAGATGTTGAGGGCGGTTCAGATGAAGAAGAAGAATATCTGCTATTCAGAGCGTACTCCCCTCCAGCCCACATGCATAATGTCGATCTATCTCAAAACGATGCATTGGAGTTTCCTGAACTACCACACCGGACGCGTGACCGTACAAGTTCATCATTGGATTCGGGCGAATTAAAAGTTGGTAAAGAGTTTTCCAACAAGGATGTTTTTCTTGGTGCATTGAAATAATACAGCATCAAGAACGGGGTTAACTACAACGTGGTTAAATCCAAGCTCGATAAGTACGAGACGAAGTGTGCAGTGCAAGACGGTACATGTTCATGGAAAATTATGGCCTCGTTGAGAAAAGGACGAGCTTGTGGGAGATCAAAAGTACAAAGGTCCACATACATGTCTTGCGATGCAAGTATCACTATGTGTTCAAAGTTTTTGAATAATACTAATATTACGTAATGTTGCATTATTTAACGTACTTCGTTGACAGGTGTTTTACAAGATCATCCGAAGATGGGTTCAAAGATGTTGGCTGACTTAATAATACCGACGGTGAAGGTCGATCCCAAGACTACAGTGCCAGCCTTAATTGGCAATATCCGTAGCCAATTGGGGTACACGCCCTCTTACCGGAAGACTTGGATAGCCAATCAGAAGGCGTTGGAAAAGTTGCATGGTCGGTGGGACGCTTTATATAATGAAGTGTGGCAGTGGTGTCAGGTGCTGGAGAGATATGTCCTAGGCAGCATATCAGACCTCGAAATAGAACCGGCGTACTATAACGATCGATTGCTCTGAGGATGCGCAGTGTTCAAGCGTCTTTTCTGGACATTTAAGCAATGCTGAGACGCATTTATATACTGCAAGCCATTGGTATAAATTGACGGTACCTTTATGTATGGCAGATATACGCATCGGCTATTGCTAGCTGTGGCACAAGATGGCAGTGAGAGTATCCTTCCAATTGCGTTTGCAATAACACCGGGGGAGTCAGCTAATGACTGAGATTTCTTCCTATCTAGGTTAAGGAAGCATGTTTGCCCCCAACCTGATATATGCCTTATATCGGATCGGGGCCCTAGAATACTAGCCGCAATAGATCGACAGGGAAGCATGTGGCATCGCACACACCATCGATATTGTCTAAGGCATATTGCGTCCAACTACCACGGGCAACATCGATCTACAAGTCAAAAACGGCAAGTGACCAACATGGGTATGTAATATCTATTAATATAATTTCGTTTGTAATATTCAATTTATTCTTAATTGAAGAGTGGTATGTAATATTCGCTATCAACTTATATTGGCAGGGTACGAGATCAATAAGGACCGTTTTCACGAGATGTTGGCGAATTTGCGCTCAGTTAACGAAGAAGGCGAAAACTACCTATGCAATATTCCTTTCGAACAGTGGACACAAGCATACGACGGCGGCCTACGATATGGTCATATGACCTCAAACCTGGCCGAATGCATAAATTCTGTTCTCAAAGGAACGTGCTATTTTCCGATAACATCGGTTGTGCGAGAGACATATTTTCATTTAGCGGCACTATTTTCGAAGCGAGCAGCGAGTTATAAAGGCCAAATGCAAGGAGGCCATGTATGGTGCGCGAAAGTCTTGCGAGAAATTAACAATGGGAAGGCACGGGCTAACACCATGCACACAGTGTGTCACGATCGCGACAACCTATGGTTTCGTGTGAGTTTGATGACCGAACCAAGGTATTGTTGGCGGTCAATATCGTGTACACTTGAGAAATAGGACTGCGATCGTGGGGTATTTGATGCGCCGTTACCCATGCGCTCATGTACTTGCGGCTTGTCAGAATCTCCGTCTTGATCCCATGAGCTATGTCGACGAAGTGTATAAAATAGAAAACATGTACAATGTGTGAAGACACGTATTCCCACCAGTCCCAGATGAACGTAAGTGGCCGTCTGTATCGCTTTCACCGTATAAGCTGTTGCCGGATAGACAACTGAGGCGTAAACCAAAAGGTCGACATTGCTCGACTAGAATACGCAACAATATGGATATCCGAGAAACGATCAACCAACGTAGGTTGTGCGGATGGTGTAGGAACCCAGGCCATACATCTCGCTCGTGTCCAAATCGGACTAGTTGACAGTTTTCATAGCTTTTTTGTCTCTTAGTGGCTATGTAAATTCTATTTATTTCTTGATGAAAACGGTAAACTTTTATAGAAGGACTAATTTGCAAAAAAATAAAAATTAAATTACAAAAAAAAAACAAATCTTGGACTTTTATTTTTATTAAAGATATTAAAATTAAATTACAATAAAAAATAAAAAAAAACTTTTATTTTATTAAATATATTAAAACTAAATTAAAAAAAATAAAAAATAACTTTTATTTAATTAAAGATATTAAAATTAAATTACAATAAAAAAATAAACAACTTCTATTTTATTAAAGATATTAAAATTAAATTACAAAAAATAAAAAAAACTTTTATTTTATTAAAGATATTAAAATTAAATTACAAAAAATAAAAAAACAACTTTTATTTTATTAAAGATATTAAAATTAAATTACAAAAAAAATAAACAACTTTTATTTTATTAAAGATATTAAAATTAAATTACAATAAAAAATAAAAAACTTTTATTTTATTAAAGATATTAAAATTAAATTACAATAAAAAAACAACTTTTATTTAATTAAAGATATTAAAATTAAATTACAATAAAAAAATAAGCAACTCTATTTTATTAAAGATATTAAAATTAAATTACAAACAAAATAAAAAACAACTTTTATTTTATTAAAAAAATAAAAAAATTATATTACAATTAAAAATAAAAAAGCGGTCGGAATCAATGTTGGTGCCGGTCGGAATCGATGCCACATGGGGGTGGTGGTGATTCTGTATTTGGATTCCTCCTTCTTCTAGCTTCCGTGGGGTTGTGGAACCTCGGCGGGGATTCTGGTTCCTCCGCGGTGGAGTGCAGGTTGTGGGTGTTGGGAGGATAACCCACCTTGATAAAATAACGATCGCGGAGGTGTTTGCATAAACCATGGCGGGGTGCACGAATCTCATACTGCGAAGGAGGCGGTAAAAGAAAGAGCTCCCGACGGCGCCTCGTGTGATCCCTCATGCGACGGCGGCCTCAAGATCGGCCATTGCCGATTGGAGTAGTCGACAACGGACTCGAGCAAGGCCATGCATTCCAACTGCAGTGGGACCGGGAAAAGGAAACATATATGGGTTAGGATACATATAAGGGCTAGAGTACTTTTTGGCATAAAGGCCAAAGGCTGTGATGTCGGTGTCGTCGGCTAAAATGTTGGTCTCGGTGGATGTGTGGGTATTTGTTGATGGGCCGTGATCGTGTGTCGGCGCTGTTGATGGTCCATCTCATCACCCCTTCTCCTTGGATTTAAAAGGGCCCGTCGTTCCCTTTGTTCACGAAGTTGCCGTCTCCTCTCCTCTTCCGACAACAAATACGGCTTACCATGGATCCTAAACCATGGCATGTATTCCGGCACGCACGCTAACTTAGGAACAACGATAGGTTCTGAATAGGTATATAATCATCTTTGGTTCTCCCACATATGTATATCTGTCGACCAAAATCTTGGCCAATCCGTGTGCAAGCTAGTAAGTCGACTTTGTGCTCATCATCGAGCACCTCGGGTGGCACGGGAATCGGTTGCCGGAATCAAATTGTCATGAACCCGATCCGGTGGTGCATCTCCACGATGGCATAGTTGATCAATGGGACCTTCACATGCCAAATGTTCGGAATTTGCAAGAACTCCTCCGGAATTACTGCCCGAATTGCCGGATCCTCGTATGGTGTCCATTGAAACTATATTAACATGACCAAAATATTAGTTATATACATAATACTAAATACTAAATACGAAATTCGAAACGACAATTTTATTACGAAAATATATTTTATTTAATACTTACTTGTGATTCCGACCGTTGCTCTAATAGAAGCCGTATATCTTCAAGCTCGGTAGGTATTCCAACATAACTCGACGAATGGTTCCACCTAATTAAATAAATTTTTAGCATACAATTATACTTTAAATCTACGTAATAATTGTAAAATATAATATTAAATTTACCTCGTTATGAGTGGAAATGTATATGGGTGGTCGACTCGAGGACGTAAAAATGGAAATCGAAACCGTGCCCATGACTGCAGTAGTGATAGGCAACCTCTGATTTTCGCTTTACTCGGCCGCGTCGCCCCGTACATCTCCTGATACAATTTTGATAGCATGATGGACCCCAACTCATTTCACCTACGGCTGCTCTAAAATCAACGAGTTTCAGCAGACCATCTCAGTGTACGAGGTTTGAGGCAGTCGGCATCGGGTAGCCTCAATCATCTCAAGAATGTATGCCCGAGCATACCGTATTCTTTCTATTTCGGTCGAACCATTATTCGGCTCCGGGATTGTGTCTCATAACCAGCCCATCTCGATCCGACCTCCATGAATGTTATCCGTAATGGCACCCAGAAGCTCGTAGCATACGGCGGTCCAATCGCTAGAAGTTGCGGACCGGTGACTACGGACCCATCCACCGGCAATCCCAAGCGCAATCGCATGTCTTCCGAGTGATAGTACACTCTCCGCATGGAAGATGGAAAGTGTGCGTCTCGGGTCTCCACCTCTCTATCAACGCGACCGATTAACCGGCTCCAACTTGCACCCCGACCTATCGTGGCCACATGCCAAAACCACCTTCCCCGCAGATAATTCTCGATAAGCGGCGATGGCGGACCAGGTATATTGCGAATATAGCATTGCAACACCCGATCTCTGATTGTTTAAAAAATTATAAAATAAAAATTAATTAAAATTGTATAAACTAAAAAATATTAAATAGTATTGAAAAATTAAAATTAAAACTTACCATTTGCATTTGATCGCGGAGATGTGTTTATCGTCGAGACGAATTAATTCCCGACCATTGGAAATACGATCGAATATTTTAAAATTTATCAAAAAATATATTTCAAAAATTTTAAAAAGGGCTTTTGGTAAATATTAAAGGACTATTGTGAAATTTTAGAGGAAGTTTCAAGGAATTTAAGAGAAATTTGAGAAGAATTTGAGAGAAAAAATGAATAAGGACTTTGTTGTGAAAAAATAAAAGGGTGGGGGTTTATAGGTTTTTTCTCGACCGTTGGAGGCCCAACGGTCAAAAATTTGACCGTTGCGAGGAAGCGCGCGCCCTTGGGGAGTGCTTTGTGCCACATCGACAAAGCGCATCATCGTCGGTAGCGTTTTGTCTTTGATGTGGCACAAAGCGCTCCCAAGCGCGCTTTCTCTTGCATCCCAAAACGCTACGACGTGGACGCGTTTTGGGGAGAAATGGCCCTTTTCCGTAAATAATGCAAAATTCGGCCCATTTCCGTAAATTTTTTTTCGGTATATATTGGTAAATTACCCGAAAATGGGTGTCTAATTTAATTTAAATTTGAACAATTCATTCTAAAATTATAAAAACCATTAAATTTTATAATAATTATTAGAAATTAACCATAAAATTTTATAATTAATAAAAATAATTTTTCTCATTTTGAAAAAAATATATTTTACTAATATAACTTATTTTTAAGTATATCAAACATTGAAATAACTTATTTATATATTTAAGGACTTCATCATTACTTTAATAAAATTGAAGAAAATCATTTTTATAAAATTTTATAAAGACAATTTAATTTTTTTATAATTTTTTATGGTTTCAAATAAAAAAAAATTCTAAATTTTATAAAAATTTATGGTTTTTAATTAATTTCTAACAGCTTCTTTTTAAAATCATGTTTTCTAATTTTGTATGGTTTTTAATAAATTATTTTTTTGTTCTAAATTTTATAATATTTTATGGTTTTTAATTTTTAATTAAAATAATACTTTCATAAATAAAATATTTAATAAAATAGTTAAAAATATAATTGATATTCACCATATTTAATAAAATGGAAGAACTTATATAATTTATAAATTATAAACCAATTCATATTAGAATAATTTTTATAATTTCTATTTTAGTAAATAATATTATCAAATTTTAATATTTTAGTCACTCTTCCGTTAAACCATTAATGGTGTCCTTTATTTATTTGCATAATAAAAAACTTAGCCCTTCAATGTTTACAAATTCTATCAATTTAGTCCTAAATTTAAAAATATCCAACAAATTTAGCCCTCAACTTCACACTTTCTATTAATTTAGTTTAAATTCTTAAAAATTCAAAAGTAAAAAGTAAAAAAAACTTTAAAAATAAACAAATTATTTAAAAATTCATTTTTCAATAAAAATATATAAGATTTTATAAAAATGCATACAAAATTATAAATAAATGAATACCCATTTTGTCACACCCCATATTTTTTTTATTAATATGTGCGCAAGAATGAAAACAAGAAAGTGCTGACACTTTCTAATGTCACACCCCTTAGTTATCCTGGTGGTCTAAGATTTAAGTCTTAATGTTCACACTCTCCTATTAATTTATTTATTTTTTTACAATTTTTCCATGTGACTTAAGTGCTTGTCGTCCACCCCCTTTGTTGCCTCAAATAAGTTGATTCCCTTCCCCTTTTATGAGTCAAACTTGCCTTAAGTTGGGAAACATGATCCCTATTTATGTTCTTATGTTCCCTCTCTTTCCTTTCACTTCATTCTTGCCCATTTGCTATGATTCAATGAACCTGGTTACAGTTGACCAAGCTTACCCCACCTTCTCGCTGTCCATACCACTCATTCCTCCCATATTCTCATTTTTTTTTTCATTTCTTCCTTTTTCATTTTCTCTCCTTTTTGACAAAAAACCACCACCTAAAATTCCTCCACCGCAGGCTATAGCTTCACCACCTCCACACCACAACCCAATATTCTATTCTCCTCCTTTTTTCTTTCAAACTACTGCCGAACCACCATCGCCAACGCCGTTTTCCACCGGGATTCGGTTTTTCCCCTATTTCTTTCCCTTTCGATCTCTCCCATCTTCTCTAAGGATTCAATTATCCTATTTTAATTATTTTGTGTTCAAGACTCTTCGATCATATATTTTTGTAGATCATTAAACCTCTCCGCTCCTTCGTCAATACTTATCAATGATCTCGTAGTATTGTTGATTAGTGTAAGTGCATGAAGGGTGTTGGGAACATTCTTTTCTCTCTATTTTTTTCCTCATAGCCGAATGGTGTTAAGACACATTTGTTTTTCATGTTTTAACATTTTGTTCCTATATTCTTTGAAGGACCAAACAACGCCAATCCAAGAGATTCTTAGTGTGATAACGAAGGCATAGAATCTAAGTCTCGATTTAAGGGTAAGTAATTGGTGAGAATTATTTCAATGATTAATCTTTAAGTAATAAGACACATCCGGTAGATCTATAACTAAAATACATGTTTGATGCGATAGATTCATCTATCGGGATTAGATCCAAGCGAAACCTCTTCTAATAGGATTGTGGCAATCGAATCTTCAATATAAGGTGTGGGATCTAAATCTTTGATTTGAGTATAATATGCTACTTATATTTTTAATAAAATGCTATTAAATAATTATTTTGCTATTAAATAATTATTTGAGAATACACTAAGTACTCAAAGCGGAGTTGAAAAACTCATCATAGGGAAATTCCAAGTAAGTGTTCCTAAAATTATTAGTTCATGAAAACTATGATTTGTGATGTGTTGATGTATGTGATGATGACCTGAGTGCAAATCTCATCTCTGTGTTATGTGATACATGGCTTCATTGATACGTGATGATCTAAATATGTGTGATCAGATCCATGATTTAATATGAAAATATATTAAAGCATGCTAAAGTGAATATTATGTGATATATGAAAATGCGAGCATGTTTACATGCAAATGTGTAAAATTGATAAATATGCGACTATGAGCATGACGACATGAGAAATGCGAAAAGTTATTATATGTGTTAAATTTGAAAATGGTCATATCACATGCATGAGGTAGGTTTTGTGAAAGGTGGAAGTTATGTGGCAGTTTATCTACGATTATGTGGCCGTTATCGGCAATTATGTGGTGGCTTGTCCACAAATGATGTGTTATTGGATGGACGGGTTCTGGGGAACTCGATATTGGTGTGTAGCGGAGATGGGTAGGAAATTCTTCAAAATGTGCATTGTTTCATGAGCATGTCTCGATATGTTTATGTATATGTGTTAATGATGATATGATATTTTTGTGAAAATGGTTTACATATATGGAATTGGATGTGTTTATTTGATGTGTGAAACACATGTTATATATATATATTATGTATTGATTTCACACTGAGCCTTTTAAAGCTCACCCACATTTCTTATGCGTTTCAGATAATCTTCATGGTTAGGACTCAGATTCAGTCATCGAAGAGGATCTCAAAAAATGGTTTTATAGTTATGGATTTTTAAGATGATTTAGGACTTTTATGGACTTTATGATTTTTATGGATTTTATTATGGACTTTAATTTGGGTTTGATTTAATAAATTTTTTGGACTTTATTTTAAATTGTAGACTATGGCATGGGAAATTTCTATTTTGATATTTTGGGAAAATATTGCATGGATTGTTTATATCGGATTTTTAAATGACTGTTAAATGTTTTAAGAAAATTATTAGCCGCTACAATTGTGTTTTAAAAACTAAGTTATAATACAAGTATTTTTAAATAAAAAGGAACAAATAAATTGTTTTTTTTTAAAGAACAAGATGTTTTTAAAATAACATGTTTCGAGGACAAATGAAATTTTCTTGTAAAAACATTTTGGCCATTTTCATGGCCCATGTAATTACTCATATTGGGTCGTAACGTCTAGGCCCAGTTTGAGGGATTACGCATTTTTTCTCTTTTTTGACATGATATTTATTTATTAAAATAATACTTCTATAAATAAAATATATATTTTTAAAATATACTCTGTGATAAGCGGACATGGGGTGTTACAGTATCCACATACGGATAGTATCCGCCAATGAATACTTCAAGGGGAAATTTGTACTCCGCCTATAGTGGTGTGTCTTTTAAATAGTCTAAGTAATTTTGTCATACATCATTGGTTGAACCTTGATGCGAGGTTGTACTTTTGCGGAACTCACTAAGTTCTTATGAACTTTGTTTCTTTTTCTTATTTTCAAGTGTTTACGTTGAAAGATTATATCTGGAAAGGGATTCAGCTAGAACTGTGGCCTCTTTCGTGAGCCATCACTTATTTATGCTCGTAACATGTTTTCGTTGGGGATAGGACAAATGTTAAAATATGCCAATTACTAAATCTAAGACTTGTACCTGAACAATTGATTTTGTACTCTTGGGCTCTTAAGAGCAGTATTATCGAGGCACTCCACCAAACTGTGTTAATGGAGACAGCCAGTCAAAAATGAATTTTGAACTTCTAAATGAGAATTAGCATATTTTATCCTTTATTTATATATCAAGGATTTAAGGGCTTTTGCCAAATGTTTGATTAGATTTTGTTTATTTTTACTTAGCGTATTACCGCATAAAATGCACTTTTAAAGCTTATATGTCGTTTGATATTTTGGGTTAACACCACAGTATGTAGAGTAGTTTGCTAAACTCGAGGTGTTAGATTTTTTATTTTGTTCGCTTGCCCATTTTTTCTTGAGTGTAACGCTCCATACCCAAATCAAGCGATCGGGTCGGGTGTAGGGTGTTAAAGTTTTATTGGTATCAAAGCTTTGGTTTAGCTAATTCTTGAAAACCGACATTAGTTAGAAAACCCGCGATGCATGTTACGTAATTTTGGCTTAGTCTCTTATAGTGTTGCTAAACTAAGTTTGTGTTTTATAGCAAAGAAAAGAAAATTTTCGGCGAATTCAAGAAATGCTAAAGGAGAGGAGATTGAAAGCAATGCTCTTCCTCAAGCAAGTAGTCCAAGTCCCACAGCAAGCCTGGGAGCTTTAGAAGCAGAAGCCAGAGAAGCCCTCCTAGAAATGATGGGTCTCTTTATGGGGCAATGGTTTGACCAATATATGGGCGGTTCTCAAAATTCTACTCACCGTTGACTTGATGAGGTAGTGAGACCGAAAGAAACAGTGACAAAAACTGAAGATGCACAACCATTAAATCCCACACCCCTTGTTCCTGTTGCAACAATTTCCCATGGAGATCCAGTGGAGGTAATTTGCAAGCATGGGACGAAATAATTCAAAGGAAGTTAGGAAGATAACCCAATGGTAGCTGAGAACTGGATCTTACGAGTCTTCTATATGACAAAAGAATTGCAATGCTCTCCAGCTGATAGTCTTCTATGTGTAATTTCTCTATTAGAAGAAGAATCTTATCAATGGTGGAATATTATAACCAGTATCGTTCTCAGAGATCAGGTGAACTGAGAATTTTTCTTGAAGAAGTTCAGAGAGAATTTATTAACAAGCTCTTTATTGAAAAGATGAATAAAGAATTCTTAGGGCTCAAATAAGGGAAAATGACAATGTTCGAGTATGAGCAAGAATTCATCCGGTTGAGTAGATACACTAAGGATTTGGTCTCAGATGAAGAATGCCTTTGTATCAAATTTGAAGTATGGTTGAATGAAGAACTCCGTATGCTATTATCTGCATTAGAAGTTCAAGACTTTGCTGCCCTGTCAGCAAAAGCTCAGAGAATGGAGTCCGTGATTTAGGAAAGAAACAAAGGTAGAAACAGGGAGAGGAACAAACGCAGAGCCTCTGGTGCATTTTCAAATGTTAGATTTATAAAGCATAGGGATGTAAAGGTTTATTTAGCCACACCAGTAATGGAGTCTCAAATAGTTGGTTTCCATAGAGATCGAAGTGGACGGCAAGCCACTTCCATGGCTTGTACGAATAGATCAAGAAAGATGAAGGTCCATGAATGCAAAAATTATGGGAAAAACCACGTAGGAACATGTTGGAAAGTCACAGGGGCTTGTTTCATTTTTGGAACACTCGATCATTAGAAACAAGATTGCCCAACCAGGAGAGGAGGGAATACTAAACATTCTTTTCAAGTAGCCCGTGAGTCTCAGTAGAAGGTGAAGACTGGAACTGTTGCAAATTCAAGGTCTGTGTAGGGGACTCCAAGAAGGAACATAAAAAAGCTAAGACTAAAGGCCTCAACCAGAGTTTACGTGATGCAAACAAAGGAGGAGGTTGAGCCCTCGATGTCATCATTGGTAATTTTTATTTATTTAACAAAAATATTTATGCATTAATAGATCCTGAATCTACTCATTCATATATATGTGATAAGTTTGTGGATGGAAAAAGTTTTAAGGTCATCCCTCCTAAGACTAGTGTGATAGTTACTAATCTGCTCGGTCATAGTACCATTGTCAATAAAGTAATAACAAATTGAATTTTGGTGGATGTCTTTTTGGTGGACTTGATGCTGCTGAGTTTCCATGAGTTTGACAATATCTTAAGGTTGGATTAGTTGACCTGGCATAACGCGGTTGTTGAATGTAAATCCAGAGGTGTTAGGCTATTAACTACAGATAGAAAAAATGTGTTTATTTCGGGAGCGAAGCATGATATCAAAAATTATATAATCTCAATTGTTACAGCTCGAAAGATGATTGTGAAAGGTGAATACACTTATTTGGCGTACATCTTGGATTCAACAATGGCGAAAGAAGATTTCAACTGGGTGCCAATTGTGAATGAGTTTCCGTATGTCTTTCCGAAAGAGCTTCTAGGGATATTGTCGAATAGAGATGTAGAGTTTTCAATTGAAGTTGGGTTGGGAACTTGTCCTATTTCGAGTGCACCATACTGAATGGCGCTACTAGAACTGAAGGAGTTAAAGACTCAATCGCAAGATTTGTTAAACAAAGGATATATCCGGCCTAGTGTTTCACTATGGGGTGCGCCAGTCTTATTTGTTAAAAAGAAGGATGGGTCTCTTCGTTTGTGTATAGATTATTGACATCTAAACAACGTGACCATCAAGAATAAGTACTCGTTACCCATAATTGAAGACTTGTTAGCAGAGCCAAAGTGTTTTCGAAGATTGATTATCGTTTGGGGTATTACCAAGTCAAGATAAAGGGTGATGATATTCCTAAAACTGTCTTTCACACTCACTACGGGCATTATGAATTCCTAGTAATGCCCTTCGGTTTGATGAATGCATCATCCTTGTTTATGGATTTGATGAATAAGGTTTTCCAGCCCTATCTTGATTACTCCGTGGTCGTCTTCATTGACGATATTCCGGTTTATTCAAAAAGTGAAGCAGAGCATGCAAAGCACTTGCGAATAGTTTTAAATATCCTTCGTGAAAATAAGTTATTTGGCAAGTTTAGCAAATGTGAATTTTGGCTAAAAGAAGTCCATTTTTTTAGGTCATGTCATTTCAATGGTTGGAATCAAAGTGAATTCCGAAAAGATTAGGGTTGTGTTGGATTGGAATCTGCCAAAGAATGTCACTGAAGTCTGCAGTTTTCTTAGGTTGATGAGTTATTAAAGAAGGTTTGTAAAAGGATTTTCTATGATTGCAACACCTTTGACGTGACTCTTGAGGAAGGATGAAAAGTTTTGCTGGTCTGACGAATGCTAAAAGAGTTTTGACAAGTTAAAAAAGGCATTAACCGAACCCATAGTATTAAGCCAACCAGAATCGAGAGCGGAATATATAGTGTTTACCGATGCGTCCCTAAATGGTCTAGGATGTATGCTTATGAAAAAAGGAAAGGTGATCGCATATGCCTTACGCCAGCTCAAGCCTCATGAGAAGAACTATCCAACACACGGTCTGGAATTGGCTACTGTTGTTTTGCTTTAAAAATTTGGAAACACTATCTTTTTGGAGAAAAGTGTTGTATATTCCCCGATCACAAGATTTTGAAGTATTTGCTCACCCAAAAGGACCTGAATCTATGTTAGTAGCTATGGATGGAGTTGTTGAATGATTATGATCTAACAATCGAGTACCATCCAGGGAAAACAAATGTGGTGGTAAATACGCTGAGCAGAAAGACTGTTACGACCAAATATTGGAATCCTAAGGAAATGATGCACGATGTGGAGAAGTAAAGAAGTGGATAGAATTAGGCAATGCACGAAATTTTAGCCTTGGAAAAGAGGGCGAGCTACGTTTCATGAGAAGATTATATGTTCCCGACGGGGATGATCTAAGGAAAGAAATTATAAGGGAAGCTCATCAAGGACCCTTTTCACTCTATCCAAGAAGTTTGAAAATGTATCCAGATTTGAGAAACTTGTTTTGATGGCTAGGAATGAAAAAGGAAATATAAAAATTCGTGACAAAATGTCTAAATTGTCAAAGAGTTAAGGTGAAACATCAAGTTCCTTCTGGTACGCTATATCCACTGGAGGTTCCTGAATAAAAGTGAGATATAATCACTATGGGTTTTGTTTTAGTTTTACGTCTTAGTATGTCGAAGAAGAATTCCATGTGGGTGATTGTTGACTGGTTAATGAAATCAACTTATTTTGTGGTAGTACATACGAACTATTAGGTGGAATAGCTTGCGTAGCTGTATATTTCACAGATAGTTCATCTTTATGACATTCCCTCGTCAATTATTTCTGATCATGATCCCAGATTCACGTCGAGATTTTTGAAGCAACTACAGATGTCTCTTGGAACTAAGTGTAACACCCATAACTCGTATCCATCGCCGGACTAGGGTTACGAGGTATTATCGATCAAATTATAACATTTATACTATCATAGTTCACACATCCACACATCATAGTAATTAATAGCACAAAGTCCCTTTAGTAGGTCTACGAGACCTTAAACATGCTTTAAAAAAGGTTCGGGACTAAACCGATCTCATTCGGAAGCTTTACAAAACTTAGAGAATTTTTCATCATAAACAAGACACGCGCCCGTGTGGCTAGACCGTGTGCCTCACACGGCCATGCCGCAGACCATGTCTTACCTCGTGTGCAACACTGAATAGGATCACAAGGTCTGTCACACGCCTGTGTGTCTGGCCCGTGTGCAATCCTGACTTGAATCACACGGCCTGTCACACGCCCGTGTGTATGACCCGTGTGCAAGTCTGACCTGCATCGAATAAGGATAGTGTTAAACACAGGCGAGACACACGCTCGTGTACTCACCTGTGTGGACAATTATAGGCCATATACAAGGCCAAGTTGCCACCCAATTTGGGTCAACCTTACATGCTCAATTCTAACATCAATTAACATACAATTCATTCATCATTCTCAACTACCAAAACAAGTATGAAGCATGCCATTTTTATTTCACCAAAACATACCATAATAGTCATTCACACAAGACCATATATACACATCACATACACCATTTTCACATAGTAAAACATGTACAAAAATCATTCCACAACCTCACTAGTCTATACATGCCATATACCATATATACAACTTCCAAAAAGGTACCAAAATAGATGGCCGATAGTGTGATTGAGTCACTGACGATTCCCGGATCCAAGCTAGCTTTAATGACACTGTAAAACAGAGAAAGACTTCACACAGTAAGCTTTAAAGCTTAGTAAGTTCGTAACATAACACAAACAATTCAACATATCAAATTCAATATGCATAGTTAACTATCACATAGATTAAATCACATCACCATTCAATCTCACCCAAGACCATTAATCACTTTCATACCATATCTATAAGTTTATATACAAGCATTTAATATTCTTCTCAATCCAATCCTTTTCTTCATTCATTCACTTGAACATCTATCTATTTCATTCGCGATATCATCAACCACATAGGTTCTGTACATACCTGCACCATTATGTATTTATATATCGCATTTACCACTCAATGCTCTTGCCACAATTCATTCGATTCACTTCCATGGTTCGATGAACTCGCACACTCAGTGCTATTTAATTAGCCGAAGCTTCAATAGTATTGCACACTTAGTGCCATCACATTAAACTGAAGTAATCTCGATATCACACACTTAGTGCCAAATGATATAGCCAAAGCTTTCTTTATCTCGCACACTTGGTGCCATTTATCACTATAACAATTCTATTTACACACACACTTAGTGCCTATTATCTTCAAACTCACATTTCTCATTATCAAACTCCACAATCACAATTCCATTAATTTCATCACATATAAACATTATGTAAATAATGCGTAATATATATATACGAACTTACCTCGGACGTAGAAACAACGATACTAGTCGATCAATCGAGCACTTTGTTCTTGCCTCGATCTAAGTCTGAATTTCTCTTTTATTGATCTATATAATATCAAATTCACTCATTCAATTTCATCATCATCCAAAACAATCCACAAACACATAGTTAAAGCATTTTAAACTTTAGCCCTCACAATTGCACATTTTAACATTTTAGTTCTTATTTCAAAATTACACAAAATACATTTAATTTATTCACACCCAAGCTTGACCGAATATTACTAAACTTCATATAAGCCCACATATTTCATTTATTTCACATTTTATTCCTTCAATTCCTCATTTTCACAATTTAGCCCAAATTATTCAAATTCATCAAAAATCCAAAGACAAAACATATTAATCTCATATCAAGTTTCTATAATTCATGAACTAACATCATTAAACTCATGTAATCATCAATGGCATAACTTGAAATCTTCATCAAATTCAGAAATTGAGACATGGGCTTAAGATGATACGAAGCAACGATCTCAAAAACGTAAAAATTATCAAAAATCAAACAAATAACATACCTTAATCAAGCTTAGTAATGGCCGAATATGAGAAAGCTTCTAAACCCTTATTCTTTCTTCAATTTTTGGCAAACAAGGATGATAATGGCCTATTTTCATGTTTTTTTTATTATAATACATATTATTTCATCAATTACTAAAATATCCTTTAATAAAACATTAATATTTCATAAAATGGATGACAATTTAAGTCAAAATCCACTAACTATGGTCTAATCACTTATTAAGGACCTCTCATTTAATAAGACATGGCAATTAAGCACTTTAACAATTAGCACGCAGTTTTTGCATTTTATGCGATTAAGTCCTTTTTCCCAAGTCGACACACAAACGATAAAATTTTCACACAAAATTTTCACACATGCTTAATCACATACTGTAAACACTAAAAATAATATTAAAATATTTTTCTGACATCGGATTTGTGGTCTTGAAACCACTGTTCCGACTAGGGTCTAAACCGGACTGTTACAACTCTTCCTCTTAGGGATTTTCGTCTCCGAAAATCTTACCAGTGAATAGATTCAGATATTGCTCTCTCATAACATCTTCAGGCTCCCATGTAGCCTCTTCAACTCCGTGTTTGTACCACAACAATTTCACTAAAGAAATTTTCTTATTTCTCAATTCTTTGATCTCACGAGCTAGAATTTGAATCGGTTCTTCATTATACAATAAATCTGACTGAATCTCAACCTCAGTAGGGGCAATCACATACAATGGGTCAGATCTGTTTTGTCGAAGCATCGATACGTGAAACACATTATGAATCTTCTCTAACTCAGGTGGCAATATCAATCTATAAGCAACTGGCCCGTTACGTTCAATTATCTCATACGGCCCGATGTACCTCGGACTCAATTTGCCTTTTTTGCCGAATCGAAGTATTTTCTTCCACGAAGATACTTTCAAAAAAAATTTATCACCGATCTCAAACTCAATATCTTTTCGTTTCACATCTGCGTAAGACTTCTGACTATCTGTTGCCGCTTTCAAATAGTTTCGAATTACTTTCAATTTTTGCTCAGTTTCTTTTATCAAGTCAACCCCGTGAATCTTATTCTCACTAAGCTCAGTCCAATACAATGGAGTTCTGCATTTACATCCGTAAAGAGCCTCATATGGTGCCATTTTAATGCTTGATTGAAAACTATTATTATACGCAAATTCAATCAACGGCAGGTACTTTTCCCACGTACATTCAAACTCAAGAATACAACATCTCAACATATCCTCGAGAATCTGAATGATCTGCTCGGATTGACCATCTGTTTGCAGATGAAGAGCAGTACTGAAGTGCAACTTCATACCTAATGCCTCTTACAGTTTCTTCCAAAACCGCGAAGTAAACCTCGGATCTCTGTCAGACACAATAGATAATGGTACCCCGTGCAATCGTACAATCTCAGAAACATACAATTCAGCTAACTTATTAAGCGAATAATCTGTTCTCACCGAAATAAAATGTGCTGATTTCATTAATCTGTCAACTATCACCCAGATTGCATCTTTCTTTCCTGGAGACAGGGGCGATCCCGACACAAAGTCCAACGTGATTCTCTCCCATTTCCATTTAGGAATTGTCGAAACCATTTTTAAAAAAAGTTTATAAAAATGGGGATCAACTTAAAAAACGAAAATGGGAGTCGCCACCAATCCTTTTTTTACTTAGGTGTGATTGGATCACCTTATAAGACGTTTTATTTCAAAACATTGATTTTTGGTCCACAAAATACCAGAAAACGGGTTCGGGAGTCGGTTACGTATGAGGAAGGGTTAGCACCCTCATAGCGCCCAAAAATTGGTACCTAATTGATAAAATCATGTCCTAATGTTGAAAATTTGAAAAATTTTAAAATATGATCCTTTTATTAGAAAGAAAACCAAGACTCACCTATTTCAAAGAAATAAAATGTTATATCCAGTAAGTTAGGATATAGCATCTCACGACTTCGAAGTTAGGCTTGCTTTTATTTTGTAGAAAATTCTTATCTCGAAATACAAAACATCATATCCAATAAGTTAGTGTATAACGTTTGGAATTTCCAAGAATAAGTTTTAATTTAGAAGTTTATGAATTTCAATTTTAAAAGAAAAGGGATACTTAATATTTTAAGTTCAACGATAAAAATTGAAACCCAGTGAGTTAGGGCACAATTTTTCTCGAAGCCCCCAAATATTAGATATCACCGAATTTTTTTTAAAACTACTTGAATAAAATGTGTTAATTCAAAAGGCGTTTTTATAAGACAATGGTTTGAGTAAGATATTATGACATACATACTTAATAGCAATTCTACATAACTATAAATTATACTAACAATAAATAATAAAAGAATAATATAACATAAATATATAAAGAACTATGTTAAATAATAATAAACGATCAAAAGAACATAAATAAATAAGCATGTGGTATAAAATAAATAGCGATAATTAAGACTTTCACGAAATAACAAAATCAAATGAAAAAAGGAAAAATATATTTAAACGTTGAATTAAAAAATAAAAGAATGTGACCATTTTTAAAAATGATTTAATATATATAAAATTTTAAAAAAGTACTTATAATAAATGTATAAAATTTAATAATTTAATACATATATAAATGATTACATATAATAAAAATGATTAATAAATAATATATAATATTTTTATATAAAAACATATATATATATATATATATATATATATATATATATATAATGTGCTAATCATAAAATTACATATGTAATAAACAATATAAATGAAATATGTTATATAATATAAATAGATTTTATACAAAATAAAATTTTAAAAATAATATATGACATAATATAATACTATACAATATACAAATTAAAAAATATAATATAATAAATAATATACAAATTATAAAATAATATATAAATTATATTAAACCAAGTAAATAATATATAACAAAATATATATATGGATTTTATACTATTAACATAATTAATATATAAATAATAAGAATAATATAACATTTTAATATAATAAAATAATTAAATATAGTATTAGAATAATTTTAAAAAAATAAAATAAAAAAGGTTTTAAGGATTAAATAGCAATAAAATAAATATAAATGGACTAAATTAAAACGCGCTACAGATTTGTAGGGACTTATTAGGCAATTATGTCTTCTTTCCAAAACGACGTCGTTCTGATTTTTAGCCCTTAAAGCAGTTCGAGGAACTAAATTGGAACAAAAACAGACTTTAGGGTTAATTTAATAAAAATAAAAATTCCAATTGGGCTGAATTGAGACTAGTAAAATTGCGGAGGGGCTAAAGCAGCAAATTGCCCTTTTATAAAAATGCGCGGATCCTCCCCGGGTTTTTGGGTCAACGCGCGGATCCCCCTTTTAAAACGACGTCGTTTTGGCCTTTAAAGGTAACCCCCAAAACGACGTCGTTCCCCTAGTCTATATAAATCAAAATTCGCAAAAAAAAAAAACATTTTAACACCGTTTTAAAAAAAAAATTCTGCAAATGCTCTCAAAAGCCCTCCCCTCCTCTGACGGAGTTTATCATCGGGCTCCTGGGCAACGCGCCACATGCTGCGCCGTCATGCAGTACATACAAAGATAAGAATCTCCGCCTTTTTTATTTTTTAACAGTATTTATATATATAAATGTAAAAAAAAGAATGAAATATTGAGAAAATCACCTCTGCCAAAAAAAAATCTTTGTATTTTATTTCTGTATACTTTCGTTTCTGTATGTATTTTTTGTGTGTGTCCATTTTACAGTTTGTTTGGGGTTTTTATAACCCGAAAAAAAATGAAAAAAAAGAAATACATCAATGTTGCTATATTTGCTGTTGTATCTCTTTCCTTTTTGCAGGCGAGAAGCGGAGATCTCGGCGTCGATGGGGCGTGGTTCGCGAGACTTGCGGTGCGAGGGGAAAGGGCTGCTAGGGTGCTTGCGGCGCAATGGAAACCTAGGGTTGCCTGCATCCGCAAGCTGTTTTGGGTATTGGGCCTGTTTAGGATTTTAGATATGGGTCACGGGTTTAGTTTTAGGTTTGGGTCTGAGTCTCTTTAGGGTGTAACGGGTAATGGGTAAATTAAATTTGGGCTTTGGTTTTGTAAAATGGACTGTAAAAATGGACATTTTATTTTTATTTATTTTTTATTTTGTTTTTTAAATAAAATGGGACCGGGCAAAATGGCCTTATTACAGCTGCCCCTCTTTGCTCATTGTTGTGTAACGAGAATAGAGCAAAGATTATAAAAGGACCAATTTTGCCTGGTCTTGGCCGAGCCTCGACTTCTTGGTCCACATCTTCTTCAAATGACTTCCAATTCCACTGCAACTTCAATGGTATTAGAACTTTATCTTGATTTCAATTTTTTTTAAAAATAAGTCTGATGGCTTCAATCTGCTTCCTGCAACTTCAGGAAGGCAGTATCTGCTATCTTTTAATCTGCTCCACTGCAACGTCAGGGAGATCAAACTAGTATCTTCGACCCGTTTCACTACAATCTCAGGAATGCAAGATCTGTTGTCTTTTTTGCCTGCTCTACTGCAAACTCAGAGAGGTAAGGCTGATGTCTTTGATCTGCTTTACTGCAACTTCAGGAACGCTAGATCTGCTATTTTCAATCTGCTCCACTATAAAATCAGGGAGACAAGATTTGATGTCTTTGATCTACTTCCTGCAACTTCAGGAATGCCAAATCTGCTACCTTCAACCTGCTCCACTGCAAACTCAGGGAGACAAGATTTGATGTCTTTGATCTGCTTCCTGCAACTTCAGGAATGCCAAATCTAATGTCTTCGATCTGCTTCACTGCAATCTCAAGAATGCCAGATCTGCTATTTTTAATCTACTCCACTGCAAACTCAGAGATGCCAGACTGATGTCTTCGATCTGCTTCCTCCAACCTCAGGAATGCCAGATCTGCTATCTTTAGCCTGCTCCACTGTAAACTCAGGGAGACAAAATTTGATGTCTTTGATCTGCTTCTTGCAACTTCAGGAATGCCAAATCTAATGTCTTCGATCTGTTTCACTGCAATCTCAGGAATGCCAGATCTGTTATTTTTAATCTGCTCCACTGCAAACTCAGGGATGCCAGACTGATGTCTTCGATCTACTTCCTACAACCTCAAGAATGCCAGATCTGCTATCTTCAGTCTGCTTCCTACAAACTCAGGAATGCCAGACTGACGTTTTTGATCCACTTCCCTGCAAACTCAGGAAGACAAGATCTGATGTCTTCGATTTGCTTCCTGCAAACTCAGGAATGCCAAATCTGCTATTTTCAATCTACCCTACTACATTGTCCTCTAAAGGACATAACCTGTAGAATGAGTATATGCTTATGCCGAATGATTAGGATGCCCTAAATGCTCATATTCAGACATGCTATGATGCAAAAATGATATGGGTATGATTCCTACTTAAGGTGTTATCACTCATTCATTCGTCAAGGTTTCATCTTCATTTTCCTTGAAGCATCATTTTCTTGCTCAAATAATTTGCCCCATGGAAACTTTAGGGTCCATTCCTTTTGAACTTTGGGGACACAAGGTTTATAACACCTTCAAACTGCCTGTCCTTACTTACAATTTAAAGATTTGTTTCAATTCATTCCATCACAATTTAGGGTTTTTTGAATCTTTTCCCGTAAAAAATTAGTCTATCATACCATTCTCCGAATGACTCGATGACATTGTTTATCTCCGTCACAACCACTTAATCGGACAAAAAGTTCAGAGAAATAGTCTCCATCAAGACTCTTCTTTCTCAAATATCTCCAATCTATGTACATGGAAATTCTAAACAATTGTCCTGTTTCGGTTTCTTGTTTTATCTAGAAATTTCCAAAGTAATATGTAGAACTTCTTTTGTGAAATTATTAGTTCATCAATCATTATTTCAATGCAACATGCTTATGAATAATGGGTAACAAATAAATTGATTTCAAAGAGAGTTAAATGAATTATCAATGATACAATGGAAATTAACTGGGAAAATATCTTTGAGAAGAAAAAGAATCCAAAGATAGTAAAATGAATAAGATGAAAATCAGATGCCTAGATATCACAGATTGGGCTTCTATATACAAACTCCACGAAGACTGTTTTGTGCTTAACACGTGTTTAGAAGACCCAAAGTACTTTGTTGATGCCCCGATATGCAACATACTTCATTTCTTGTTGATTTGAGTATAGCAAGAAAACTGCGTGTCTTTAGCCCTTAGCATCTGCCCGTGACGAATAGCCCTTAGCTTCTTTTCTTCAATTAAGTTCAACTGATCATACCGATCCTGGATCCATTCAGCCTCATCTAGCTTTATTTTTGACAAAACTCGAAGAGAAGGTATTTCCACTTCAATAGGTAGAACTGCCTCCATCCCATAGACCAACGAGAAAGGTGTTGCCCCAGTAGAGGTTTTGACGGACGTCCGATAAGCATAGAGTGCAAATGGTAGTTTCTCATGCCAATCCTTATAAGTCTCAGTCATCTTCCCTACTATCTTCTTGATGTTTTTATTGGCCGCTTCCACTGCCCCATTCATTTTTGGACGATACAGAGACAAATTGTGGTGTTTGATCCCAAATTGACTACAAATTTCTGCTATCATGCTATTGTTCAAGTTCAGTGCGTTCTCTGATATGATCCTCTCGGGCTTTCCATATCAACAAATGATCTCTTTCTTTAATAATCGACTTACTGCTGACTTAGTGATGCTAGCATATGAAGCAGCTTCTACCCATTTCGTGAAGTAGTCAATAACCACAAATATGAATCGATGCCCGTTCGAAGCTTTCGGTGAGATTGGTCCAATAACATCCATGCCCCACATGGAAAAAGGCCATGGGGAAGTCATAACGTGCAAAGGTGACGGAGGCACATGAATTTTGTCTCCATAGATTTGGCATTTATGACATCTCTTAGCATAGCTGATACAATCTCCTTTCATGGTGGACCAATATATCCAAACCTCATTATCTGTTTGGCCATTATGAATCCATTAGCGTGTGTCCCACAAACGCCCTCATGGACTTCTTCTAGGATTTTCGTGGCTTCAACAGCATCAACGCATCTCAATAATACTTGATCCTTTCTTTTTTTATACAATATATCCCCGTCTAAAACATAGTCAGAGACCAATCTTCTTAATATCCTTTTCTCATTCTCAGTTGCATGCTCCGGGTATTCACGATTCTTTACGTATCGCAATACATCATGATACCAAGGGTGATCTTCTCTTTCCTCTTCTTCCACATTATAACAATGGGCTGGAACTTCGCAAATACTCATCTGAATAGGTCTCATGTCCTCTAGTCTGTTTACTTTGATCATAGAAGCCAGGGTTGCCAAAGCATTCGCCATCTGGTTTTCATCATGTGGGAGATAATTAAAAGTGATGTCATCGAACTCCTCAATCAATCCCAAAACTATTTTTCGATAATCAATTAGTTTGGGATCTCTTGTCTCCAACTCTCCTTTAAG
This sequence comes from Gossypium sturtianum, assembly GCA_025698515.1. Classification (NCBI taxonomy): domain Eukaryota; kingdom Viridiplantae; phylum Streptophyta; class Magnoliopsida; order Malvales; family Malvaceae; genus Gossypium; species Gossypium sturtianum. Next base: position 112,386,833 of record CM046953.1, read on the forward strand.
CTGGTAGATTACTAAAGCAGAATCTCCATATACTTCTAGCACTCTGATTTTATGCTTTATAGCTGCTCGAATGCCCATGATGCACGCTTCATACTCGGCCATGTTGTTTGTGCAATCAAAATCCAATTTGCATGTGAATGGATAATGATCACCACTAGGGGATACCAAGATTGCTCCAATTCCATTTCCCACAGCATTGGACGCTCCATCAAAATTTAAGTTCCATGGATGCTCTTCAGTAGTTGCCACATACATTAACTCATTATTGGGGAAATCAAAGCTTAATGGTTCATAATCCTCCAAGGCTTGGCTAGCCAAAAATTCTGCTATTGCGCTCCCTTTTATAGCATTTTGGTTTACATAGACTATATCGAACTCAGACAATAAAATCTGCCACCTTGCCATCCTTCCATTCAAAGCAGTGGACTCTATCATATACTTTAACAGATCAAGCTTAGAAATTAACCAGGTTGTATGATATAACATATACTGCCTCAATCTCCGAGTTGTCTAAATCAAGGTGCAACACAATTTTTCAATCGACGAATATCTCATTTCACATTCAGTGAACTTTTTACTGAGATAGTATATCGCCTTTTCTTTCCTTCCTGACTCATCGTGTTGACCAAGCACACATCCCATGGAGCTATTGAACACTGACAAATACAGTATCAACGGTCTATATGGATTAGGCGGAGATAATACTGGGGCATTTGACAGATATTGCTTGACTTTGTCAAAAGCTCTCTGGCATTCCTCGTCCCATACACATTGGTTGTGTTTCTTGAGAAGACGAAATATGGGATCACATTTCTCGGTTAATTGTAAAATAAACCGAGCAATGTAATTTAATCTTCCAAGAAAGCCTCGAACTTCCTTTTGGGTGCGTGGTAGAGGCAACTCTTGTATTGCCTTGACCTTGTTTGAGTCAACTTCAATTCCTCTCTCACTGACCACAAAACCCAGTAATTTCCCTGACCGAGCTCCGAAAGTACACTTTGCCGGGTTGAGCTTCAATTGAAATTTTCTCAACCTCAAAAACAATTTCTTCAAAACCTCAATATGTTCCTTTTCTGTTCGAGATTTGGCGATCATGTCATCAACATATACTTCAATCTCTTTATGCATCATGTCGTGGAACAATGTTACCACGGCTCTTTGATACGTTGCCCCAGCATTCTTTAATCCGAATGGCATTACCTTATAACAAAAGGTACCCTACAATGTTATGAAAGTAGTTTTCTCCATATCCTCAGGGTGCATCTTGATCTGATTGTATCCCGAAAAACCATCCATGAAAGAAAACAATGAATATCCCGCCGTATTATCCACCAACATGTCAATATGAGGCAAAGGGAAATTGTCTTTCGGGCTGGCTTTATTTAGGTTCCTATAGTCTACACACATCCGGACCTTTCCATCCTTCTTAGGAACAGGTACAATATTGGCAACCCACTCTGAGTATTTGACCACATGTAGAAATCCAGCATCAAACTGTTTCTTGACTTCCTCCTTTATTTTCAACACCGCGTCAGGCCTCATTCTTCATAGCTTTTGTTGAACTGGCTTGCACTCCTCTCTTATGGGAAGGCGATGCACTACAGTATCAGTACTTAGACCAGGCATATCTTGGTATGACCATGCAAAGACGTCTTTGAATTCCCGTAGTAACTCAACAAGATCTTGTTTCATCTCCCCGGCTATGCGTGTTCCGATTTTTACAACCTTTCTTTCCTCCAAAGCTATAATCTCTACCTCCTCTTCGTGGGGTAAAATTTGTTTCTCCTCTTGCTTTACCATTCTTAACAAATCTGGAGATAAATCACAGTCTCTGTCACCTTCAAAATCCTGAGATTCCTCTAAACACATGTCTTGCTCAAAATAGACCTCAGAATCTGTAGTATCGTTGCTCATATCATTGATATCTAGGGACCTGTGATGGGCACCAAAGAATGTACAAAGAACAAATGAATTCGAGGATAACTATTCACATGATATGAATGAGAATAAAAAAATTGGAATGAAATTAGAAAATCAAAAGAATAAAAAAATGAAAGAATATTTGCCAGAATAGGTCATTAAAGATGTATTTTATTGAAACAAAAATGTCTGAACATGGGCCTATTTCACAAAAGAAATCTTATTGTTCCTAGGCTTAAAAACAACAAGTGCTTTCTGAATATTACTCTGTATAATCTCTAAAAACTACAGGAAGTTCCTCTGCAGTCCAATTGTCCAAAACGCTTCCAAGTTCATAAGGGCGAATGCCCAACAGGTTTCCTTGCTTAGCTCCTTCCTCGTGTATGGCATTAATGTGATGATTTTCCAATAACCCTTTCACAGGGTGAATTATCCCTCCAGATACAAAGGTCTGGGATATGTGGGGGAATGTCATCGATTCCCACTTGACTTCCTCCCCATTCAACCGTGCTCTTCTTCTTTCTTGCTTTTTCTCTATTTCCCTCTTCCTTTGTCTGGCATCTGGCCTAAAACCCAAGGCAAAGCGGTCTCTTTTCTCTTTCAGCATTGAAACCTGAGTCTCTCCTTGAAGATGTCTACCCAGTCCTTTGCCCGGTAAGGCTCCTCTCCCCATCATCATTTGTAGGCCCATTCTCGTGGTCTTGGATATTTTAGGCACTGGAACTTCATTCCCTTCCAATATGAAAGTTGCATTTACAAACTCTAAAGATCAGAAAGAGCATTCAATTACTTCTTCACTTGCCTCTAAATATGGTGCATCGTTGGTAACAGTGGCTATGATATCCTCCTTTGCGTTTACAGTAACTAGCCGACCTTCTGTCACCAGTTTCAATTTCTGGTGAAGCGATGAGGGCACTGCTCTTGCCGAATGAATCCAGGGTTTTCCCAGTAAGAAATTGTATGAGGGCTTGATATCTATCACCAGAAAATCCACTTCATACGTGTTTGGCCCAATTAGCAATGGTATGTCAATTCTTCCCATCACTCTTCTCTCGGTGCCATCAAATGCTCTCACTATGTTCTGGCATGTCTTCATGTGAGAACTATCTATTGGCAACCTCTTCAGCATGGACAATGGTAAGACATTCAAGGCTGATCCATTATTGATTAACACACTTGGCAGAGTGTATCCCTTGCAACGAGTAGTGATGTGCAGAGCCTTGGTCGATCCCATACCCCTGGTGGAATTTCATCATCACTGAAGTAGATAAAGTTGTCAGCACTTATGTTACTAACCAGACGATCCAGTTTGTTGACGGATATATCCTTAGTAACATAAGTCTCATTCAGCACTTTCATTAATGCTTCACGATGCACTTCTGAACTTAAGAGTAAGGCTAGCACTGATATGTGAGCCGGTTGCTTGCGCAACTGCTCTACCATGCTGTATTCACTGTGCTTCAAGAATTTTAAAATTTTTTTAGCCTCTTCCTCCTTCACAGGTTCATTGATAAGGGCGTCAGGTCCTTTCTCTGGTTCAACTCCCACAGTCTTTGATTTCACTAGTTCGGATCCCGAATTGTAACGTTTCCCACTACGTGTGTAGGACCCTTCATTTTGGACCTTCTCGAAAGTGCCAACTGATCTTTCCACTCCTGGTATTGTCACATTGCAGTCGTAATTCCAAGGTATCATTTTGTTATCCTTGTAAGGAAAGGAAACAGGTTTTTGGGTTATGACTTTAGGTGTGATTTGTGCTCCGCCTTCCGTGTTTCTTGGTCGGGAAATGATGATCCTCGGATAATTGACTTTCTGATTTGTCAACTGTCCTTCAGTTGCATGTATGTTTCCTCCCTCTGAGCCTTCTTCATAAAACTTCAGTTCCTTATTGTCCATAAGGCTTTGTACTAATACTCTGAACTCAGAACATTCCTGAATCTCATGCCCCTCTGCTTTGTGGAACTCACAGTAGTCCGTTGTTCCTTCACATCCTTCCTCAAAATCGGACAATATCAGTACTCTTCTTACCATTTCCCTCCAGATTATTCTCAACGGGGTTTTTACCTCCGAGATATCCCCCTTGATCTTTCTCATGACCTTTTCACAAATCGCATTTATCCCTTTATCCCCATGGTTAGGTAACGGGTTCTCCGCACTAGGTGTATCATCAAATTTTACAATCCCCATCTTGATGAGCCTCTCTACTACCTTTTTGAAGGCAGTACAGTTCTCTATTGAATGCCCTGATATTCCCGCATGGTAATCACAGTGAGCATTTGAGTCATACCATTTAGGATATGGGGACTGCAACGATTTTAGATAAAACGGGGACACCACATGCGCGTCAAATAAACTTTGATATAGCTCTTTATACGTCATTGGGATTGGCGTAAATTGGAGCTTTTCAGAATTTTGCCTTGCGCCAGATTCTTGTTTTGTCGACCCTTGTTGCCCGGCAGTATCTACTTTCGGTTGACTAACAGTGATTGCCTTTGAGTACCCTTTTTGTATGTACTCGTATTATTCACCTCATTGTCCTTTTTCTTAGGAGAAGACCTCCTAGTGGTTTCCCTGGCTTCAATCTTGCCACCCCTATTGCATTTTCTATCATTTCCCCTGCCATCACTATATCCGCGAAGCTTTTAGTGGTGCTTCCTATCATATGGGTGATAAATGGTGCCTTTAAGGTGTTAATAAATAGCATGGTGGTTTCCTTATCTAGGAGAGGTGGTTGAACTTGCATGGCAACTTCCCTCCATCTTTACGCGTATTACCTGAAGCTTTCATTCGATTTCTTTTCCATGTTTTGCAACATGATTCTATCAGGCGTCATGTCTGTGACATGATTGTACTGCTTCATGAAGACTTGAGCTAAGTCTCTCCAGGAGCTAATATTAGCACGGCTAAGTTTATTGTACCACCTGGACGCTGCCCCCACCAAACTATCTTGGAAACAATGAATCAAGAGTTGATCATTGTTAACATAGCCAGTCATCCGCCTACAGAATATAGTGATGTGGGCCTCAGGGCAGCTAGTCCTGTTGTACTTCTCAAATTCTGGCATCTTGAATTTATGATGAAGCACCAAATCTGGAACCAAACTCAAGTCCTTTGCGTCAATACCATGATGATGATCGGCATTTTCCAGAGCCTTGAACTTTTCCTCCAACCATCTACAGCGATCCTCTAACTGCCTCGAGGATTCAGTTCTTATCCCTTCCCTTTCTGCTATATCCAAATCAGGGATAACGGGGTTAGCAAGGTTATCCCCTGGGTTAGATCCTGAGCCGACTTGGAAGTTCATGGGTGGTCTAGTATCAGCTTGCCCCTGTTGAGGCCTAATCGTGACAGAAGGCCTTCGAGGATACTCTTCAGGCTGTGCTGGTGCATGTGGTGGGGTAAAACCAGGAGGAATGCCTTCACTCTCTTCTCCAGTAATAGCCATGGGACCTTTTTCTTTGCCCATTGCCCCGTTCAACATCTGGGCCATTTGAGCCATCATGTTCCTTTGAGCTTCCAACATTTGGTCTCTCATTTCTTGTTAGAGCTTTGCCATTTGCTCTTGCATCTGGTCTTGCATGTCCCTCTGGAATTGTTCAAGTCTTTGATCCATTTTTTTTGTTTTGGTACGTGTACCGTAGTGGTGCTCAATTTCCAAATTTTTCTTCCTTTCTCTCTCTCTCTCTCTCTGTTATAAATTCAACTAATTAGACTCTCTCTATAGACTTAAATGCATATGATGTTATGTAATGCAAATGCATGAATGCAAGGAGGCATCGATTCAGATTCAACTTCATTTTAGAAAACTTTATTAGAAAACAAAATCCTTTACATAAAACGGACTACAAATATGCTTTCGCCTTAAGGCCTAAAGTTTTAATTTTCCCAAACAAAGAGGTTAGCTCTTGACCACGATCCGACTGTAGCTCATACTTCATGCTCAATATATTGGCCTGTGCTGCCAAAGTCTGTAGATGATCAGCTACCTCTCGAATCTGAACTATTGCTTCACCCATGAGGTAATCCCAACTTCTAACTTTGTCATGGGAATGATGGAGCTCTTCCTTCCAATGCCCCTCTCTAGCTTCAAGTTGCTCGATCCGGAGTTCACAATTCTGCAATGTCGATTCTAATCTTTCAATCTTGCCCTTCATTTCCTCAATCTTGCTCAGACTCGACTTCAGCTTATTCGCGGAATTACGGCTTCGGTGGTGGTGAAGAGACCGTCCCAATTCAGCCACTCTAGCTTTTAATCCACTGTAACATCCCAAAATTGGGCCTAGGAGAATTGGGCCTATTGGGCCCCTAGCGTAGAAACATTTTAGAATTTTTTGGGGATTATGAGAACGTCATTATTTCAAGTTGGACCTATTAGGAAGGTGACTTTGGAAGGTTACGGGGTTTCTATGAAGTCCCGGGTTCAAGTTAGGCTATAAGAAAAAAATTTATTTTTTGGGATTTTTAGTGGGGAGAGCTGGTGGAGGCAGGGCATATAGATAATAATGTGTGTTTTATTATAAACAATAGGAGTTGTGGTGAAGTGGCAAAGTGGCGCCACTTAGGGAGCAAGGGAGTGACGCCACAGGGAAGCAAAGGGGATCCAAGGTTCTAGTCGTGGTACTTGCTTTTCTTTTAGATTATTTTCTTTAAATGGAATTAGACTTTGGCCATAGGCTTATCTTTTGTGGTGCATGTTTTAAGACACAAATGGCCACATGGTGGAGTGGTGGTGGTGTCAGTATGATAGTAAGGTGGGAGAGTGTTCGAATCCCACAAGCAGTATATGAGAGTTTTTATTTTATGTCTGGGAGGTGGAAGAAGTAAAGTGGTGTTAGAACTCTATAAGATGGATGGAGACTCAGTCAAATGTTTCAAATGGAAGGAGGAGAGTGATGGGAGGGAGAAAAATGGGGAGTGAATCATGGGATATGGTGGAGTGGAAGAGTTTGGCCGAAAATGGGAAGTGCATGGGGGAATTTCGGTCAAAAGAAGAAAAGGAAGAGAAATGGGTCATTTTTGGTAAGCACATTCGGTCTTGTGTGTGAGGGGTGCCGTTTTTCCTCAAGTGTTCTCTGAGTGATTTTTGTACCTTTTTCATTATTCGAATATAGTATTTCGGGACGTCGGGCTTCAATTTTCTTTGCCGAAATTCCAAGTTGCTATTTTTTTTCTTCTCAGTTCTTCAAACACTATTATTTTCACTTATAGACACCTAAGCCTCTAATGCCGAATTCTGTTCTAACCCTTTTCTTCCAAAGCTGAAACCTCTCTTCTTCTCTATTGCTTTTCTACTATTTTCCTCCTTCGACCGAATCTTTTCTTTTCTCCCATTTGAAGCGGTTCCTCATTTCATTGCTTTAGCCAAATCTACATTGATATTCGGCTCTTCTGTGATCAAGGCCGATTTTATCTGAAATCAACTGCCAAATCTCCTCTCATCCATTTCTCGTGTTGTGATACTCCTCTCTTCAAGGTACTAAGCTAGCATTTTGGGGGTAGGCCGAATCATGTTCTTTTATTCTTTACGTACTCTAACTCTTTCTTCTTCTTCCTTGTAATCGTCATCTTTCAGGGCTGTGAGTGGTTAAACTTCTCTTCTTCAAAGGGGCTGCTGTTGCCGAATCTAAGGGTAGGTAACACTTGTCTTTACTAAATCTCTCCCTAGTGCCGAATGTGATAGATGCTAACACCCCCTTGAACGTCAACCAGTGTAGGTAATCGGTTGCTCTAGCTAAGAGAGAGGCAAAGCCGAACCTTGTCATACTATTGAATGAGATCATTTTGTGGGTAAGTAGTGGTATCGTTTCCTAGTTTTCTTATTGCTGAATCTTTCTCCTTCTTAAGTTTGATGTGGGATGGTGTTAGGGCCACCCGAGGAGTGATAGGAGATTGTTGATCACTAATCAGGAGTTCTTCATGGAGGCTGGTGGTAGCCAATCTAAGGGGGGATCAGGAAAAGGGCCTAATGGAGGTGGATTCGTAGCCCCTGCTCCCAAGTTCAAGCAACGTAGGGTGTCAGCGGTGCGGGACTTTCCGCTTGGATGCGGAAGGGCGTCGTCATCTGATTTAGATAGACAAATCGCGGTTGCTCGTGCTAGTGAGGGTGATGACGATCGTGAGTGTATAGTTCTCTGCGTAGTCAAGTGTGTAATCTCACACCCTTTCGAATGCATATGTGCAATGTTCTGTGATTTGGCCAAAAGCCGGAAAGCCGAAAAAGCCGGAAATCGGCATCTGTGACCACTCGAGCATGCGAATGCTCATAGTGGTAAATCGAAACGCGAATAATGGCGGCAAGTTATTGAGAGTGTCACGAGCACTCTCGACATCGAGGTCATGCGGGCCTAACTGGCCGGGCGAAAACAGCCAAACGGGGCCAATGGGCTATCCGGCCCATTTGGGCCAAACTGTTGGAAAATTAGTAAATGATAAATCCGAATGCGAAATCTGCAAATTCAAAACCGAAACCAAGCATTTTGGGCCACACGAGCGTGTGGGCCCGTTTGGGCCTAAAATGGAATTTAGGCCCAATAGTTTCGTAGAGACCCAAAAAGGGTCCTGTGTCGCTCGAGGCGACAGTAGGCTTTCGGAAAGGCCGTTAGATGATAAATCACCAAAATACCCCTGGTGGGTAAATTCTTTGAAATACCCTCGGTGGGTAAAATTCTCATTATACCCTTGTGGGTTGATTGGTATGATTGTGTATTCTGGTTATCTGGTTATGATGGTAATTCATTTCATACATTATATTTTGATATATGCTTTGCATACATGACATTTTGCATGGGATTGGGATATTGATGATCGGAGGAAGTGTATTCTAGTGGCTCTACCACAATTCTGTCTGGTGGCTATGCCACATATATTCTGTTATTCTGGTGGCTTTGCCACGAATTTTGTGATGAGCAGCTTGACTGCCATCGTGGTGTGTAGCGGATGGATGGGTCGAATTAGAAATCCCCACAGGTGTGTTGGGCTGGTACGGGTGGTGTGTAGCAGATGGATTATTAAGTAGGGCTGCACTCTATATTTGCATGATCATGTTCATAGGGCTAAGGCCCAGATTGTTACTGAATAGGGCTTAGGCCCAGTTTGCTTCTGAATAGGGCTTTGGCCCAGTTTGCTTCTGAATAGGCTTCGGCCCAGTTTTCTTCTAAATAGGCTTCGGCCCAGTCTGCTTTCGTATGGGCTCAGGCCCAGTTAATGTCGGATTAAGGGGTTACACACTGAGTTCTCGTAACTCACCCCTCTGCTTAAACTTGCAGGTGATCCCCAGCACTGAGGATTTAGAGCTGAGGAGTACTTCGTGGTGGCCATACATCGGAGCTTTAGTAATTTTTGTTTTGCTTTAATTTGAGACTTATTTTAATTTGGGTTTAATGTTTTGTAATAAGGCCTTTGGGATTTTATTTTTCTTTTAACTTTCAAATCGATTATTTTTAAAGTGTTAGATGATTGAAATACTGAGTTTTCCAAATTGTTAACGAACGGTTTTCAAAACATCACATTCTCGCAACCCACTGAATCTGATTTCTGTTATAAACTAGTTTTGAAAACAATAATAATGATTTTACAAGAGGACTATAAAAACAAACTTTTGATTTTTCTCGAACAACAAAGCTCAATGTTCCAAAAAGGAATACGAACTTTTTAACAAACGCGCCAATTTTTAAACAACCCTTCTATGTGACATACTAGATCCGGTCATATCGTCTAGGCCGAGTTTGGGGTGTTACATTTTATAGTATCAGAGCCTGATTGCAAAATTCAGCTGTGGAATGGGTTCGAAAATGTTTTCCAAAATTTGTTTAAAAATGATTTAGAAAATATATATCTTTATTGGAAGTATGGCACCTCGAGACTCCGGCACCAAATCCGTAAGTCCTCTTACTGTATGTTTGATTATATGATGAAATGTCTGTAGGAGAGAAAGCTGCTAGAGTTAGTGGTAGTATACCGAGACTGTTAGCTATAGGAAATAAGATTATAGAGACTGAAACAATAGGAAATTCGATCCGCGAAAACAACTTTTATACCTGTTTTTTATAAGACATTTCTTAATAAACATTGGAACTATAGTCTGATACATAAAGCTTTTAATCAGATCAAATTGATTTAGCAATATGAGTACCAGAAGACGTGGACGAGGTACACGCGGCCATGGTAGAGGCCGAGGTGCTAGGGCTGAATCCTCAGCATCGGGGCATACGCCCAAAAGGGAGGCGCCGGCATCGCCAGTGACTGAGACGGGGTCTCATGACCTAGCCGGAGCTGATGAGCTAACTCAGCTAGTTAGGGAGGTACTGAAGGAGGTTAAAAGAATCGGTGAAGCACTCCGAGTTGGGTGCGTGAACTGTAAGAAGAAAAGAGATCGCGATTCTTTAGGGTCGCAGTCTCATTCTGTGAAACATGCTAAGGCGCGTCCAAACTTTTCGGCTTGTGATTATTGCAGAAGGCATCATCTGGGTGAATGCTGGAGGAAGTCAGGAGCATGCTTGAGATGCGGGTCGCAGGAGCATTGGGCTCGGGATTGTTCCATCACCATTAAGTCGGGTATGTTTTGGTTGAATGTAGAAAATTTCATGAATGTGTGATAAGTACCTGTTTGTTTCTGTGGTTGGATATCTGGTTGGGTAAAGAGATTTTCTAGAATAGGTTAGAAGTGTATTAGTGTTATTGGAATTAGAGTGCGCAGCGGTAGCGTGGTAGAGTAGCCTGTGTTAAAACCACTGTTAGATAGTTGGAAATTTTGAGGATGAAATTTCTTTAAGGGGGTAGATTTGTAACATCCCAAAATTGGGCCTAGGAGAATTGGGCCTATTGGGCCCCGAGCGTAGAAACATTTTAGAATTTTTTTGGGATTATGAGAATGGCATTATTTCAAGTTGGACCTATTAGGAAGGTGACTTTGGAAGGTTACAGGGTTTCTATGAAGTCCCAGGTGCAAGTTAGGCTATAAGAAAAATTTTTGTTTTTTGGGCTTTTTAGTGGGGAGAGCTGGTGGAGGCAGGGCATATAGATAATAATGTGTGTTTTATTATCAACAAGAGGAGTTGTGGTGAAGTGGCAAAGTGGTGCCACTTAGGGAGCAAGGGAGTGACGCCACAGGGAAGCAAAGGGGATCCAAGGTTCTAGTCGTGGTACTTGCTTTTCTTTTAGATTATTTTCTTTAAATGGAATTAGAATTTGGCCATAGGCTTATCTTTTGTGGTGCATGTTTTAAGACACAAATGGCCACATGGTGGAGTGGTGGTGGTGTCAGTATGATAGCAAGGTGGGAGAGTGTTCGAATCCTACAAGCAGCATATGAGAGTTTTTATTTTATGTCTGGGAGGTGGAAGAAGTAGAGTGGTGTTAGAACTCTACAAGATGGATGGGGACTCAGTCAAATGTTTCAAATGGAAGGAGGAGAGTGATGGGGGGAGAAAAATGGGGAGTGAATCATGGGATATGGTGGAGTGGAAGAGTTTGGCCGAAAATGGGAAGTGCGTGGGGGAATTTCGGTCAAAAGAAGAAAAGGAAGAGAAAGGGGTCATTTTTGGTAAGCACATTCGGTCTTGTGTGTGAGGGGTGCCGTTTTTCCTCAAGTGTTCCCTGAGTGATTTTTGTACCTTTTTCATTATTTGACTATAGTATTTTGGGACGTCGGGCTTCAAATTTCTTTGCCGAAATTCCAAGTTGCTATTCTTTTTTCTTCTCAGTTCTTCAAACACTATTCTTTTCACTTATAGACACCTAAGCCTCTCTATCATTGAGTCTGTTTCTAACCCTTTTCTTCCCAAAGCTGAAACCTCTCTTCTTCTCCATTGCTTTTCTACTATTTTCCTTCTTCGACCGAATCTTTTCTTTTCTCCCATTTGAAGCGGTTCCTCATTTCATTACTTTAGCCGAATCTACATTGATATTCGTAGCCCCTGCTCCCAAGTTCAAGCAGCGTAGGGTGTCAGCGGTGCAGGACTTTCCGCCTGGATACGGAAGGGCATCGTCATCCGATTTAGATAGACAAATCGCGGTTGCTCGCGCTAGTGAGGGTGACAATTATCGTGAGTGTATAGTTCTCTGCGTAATCAGGTGTGTAATCTCACACCCTTTCGAATGCATATGTGCAATGTTCTGTGATTCGGCCAAAAGCCGAAAAGCCGAAAAAGCCAGAAATTGGCATCTGTGACCACTCGAGCGTGCGAATGCTCGTAGTGGTAAATCAAAATGCGAATAATGGCAGTAAGTCATTGAGAGTGTCACGAGCACTCTCGCGATACTAAGGCTGTAACGGGCCTAACCGGGCCGAAATAGGCCAAACAGGCCCAATGGGCTATCCAGCCCATTTGGGCCAAACTGTTGGAAAATTAGTAAATGATAAATCCGAATGAGAAATCTGCAAATCCAAAACCAAAACCAAGCATTTTGGGCCACACGAGCGTATGGGCCCGTTTGGGCCTAAAATGGAATTTAGGCCCAATAGTTCCATAGAGACCCAAAAAGGGTCCTGTGTCGCTCGATGCGACAGTAGGCCTTTGGAAAGGCCGTTAGATGATAAATCACCAAAATACCCCTGGTGGGTAAATTACTGAAATACCCTCAGTGGGTAAAATTACTGTTATACCCTTGTGGGTTGATTGGTATGATTGTGTATTCTGGTTATCTGGTTATGATGGTAATTCATTTCATACATTATATTTGATATATGCTTTGCATACATGACATTTTGCATGGGATTGGGATATTGATGATTTGAGGAAGTGTATTCTGGTGGCTCTGCCACAATTCTGTCTGGTGGCTTTGCCACGAATATATTCTGCCACATATATTCTGTTATTCTGGTGGCTTTGCCACGAATTCTGTGATGAGCAGCTTGACTGCCATCGAGGTGTGTAGCAGATGGATGGGTCGATTTAGAAATCCCCACATGTGTGTTGGGCTGGTGCGGGTGGTGTGTAGCGGATGGATTATTAAGTTGGGCTGCATTCTATATTTGCATGATCATGTTCATAAGGCTAAGGCCCAGTTTGCTTCTGAATAGGGCTTGGTCGATTTGCTTCGAATAGGCTTCACTTGGGTTTATACGAATAGGGCTTCACCCGGTTTGCTTACGAATAGGCTTGGCCCGGTTGCTTACGAATAGGCGGCCAAGTCTACTTTCGTATGGGCTCAGGCCCAGTTAATGTCCGATTAGGGGCTTATACACTGAGTTCTCGTAACTCACCCCTCTGCTTAATCTTGCAAGTGATCCCCAGCACTGAGTATTTGGAGTTGAGGCGTACTTCGTGGTGGCCATACATTGGAGCTTTAGTAATTTCTGTTTTACTTTAATTTGAGATTTATTTTAATTTGGGTTTAATGTTTTGTAATAAGGCCTTTGGGATTTTATTTTTCTTTTAACTTTCAAATCGGTTATTTTTAAACTGTTAGATGATTGAAATACTGAGTTTTCCAAATTGTTAACAAACGGTTTTGAAAACATCATATTCTCGCAACCCACTGAATCTGATTTCTGTTATAAACTAGTTTTGAAAACAACAATAATGATTTTGCAAGAGGACTATAAAAACAAACTTTTGATTTTTCTCGAACAACAAAGCTCAATGTTCCAAAAAGGAATACGAACTTTTTAACAAACGCGCCAGTTTTTAAACAACCCTTCTATGTGACATGCTAGATCCGGTCATAACGTCTAGGCCCGGTTTGGGGTGTTACATCCACTCTTTTCCTTTTGGCTTTCTGCTAACTTCTTTCTAGGGTCTCATTTTGCATCTGCATCTCTAGGAACTTCTTCTCCCAATGGTCAGCTTTGGCCTTTTCCTCTTGAACCTCACGTTGCCACTGTTCCGAAGTCTTCCCCAATCCAGCATTTTTCGTTAACAGACGCAACTTCTTATATTCTGTCTTTAAATCATTCAGATCTTCCTCGACCCTTTTCTTCCATTTTCTTAGTTTTTCAGCCTCTGACTTCTGAACATCCACGTCTAACCTCAGATACATTTTCTCTTCTTCCAACTTCTCTATCCTCTTTCCAAGCTTTGAACTCATCTTTTCAAAATCTTGTTTCACAATATCTAACTCTGATGGGACCACTTGCAAGCATTCCTCTCTTGATCGGGCGCCTTCTGGATTCAGCTCAGGGATGTTATCATTAATCCTTTTAATCCTCCATCCACTGTATTCTGGGGTCGTCATTGGGCCTGCGGATAACCTCTTCATCCTACGAATCTGATTCCAAGCACCAAAAATCTCTTTAACCCTCTTCTTATAGTTTTCCCCTCTGTATGAGAACTCACACTGAGCCAGTCCATATGTCGTTGGTACGAACTGTCTCGACCCATATTGCCTCAGTACGAGCAAAGGGGCATACCCAACGGCTCCCCAAATTTCAAGTAAAGGAACCCAGTCAAAACTCTCACATCGATAAAGGATTCCTTCGGGAATCATCCAAGGAGCTCTCCACTCGATGTCTTCCTCTTGAAGATTTTGAAGGAGCGCCATCTAGTTTTCCTCGGACACGTCTTCTCTCCTAGGTGTAGCCACTATCTCTTTTAAAGGAGAGTAATCCTCAGAGAAAACTCGATAAGAAACTTTCTCCACTTTCCAAAAATGACTATGGAACCAGGCTAATAACAACTGTACGCATCCAATGAATCTGCCTTCACCTTCTCTCCGATATGCATTCAATGATCTGAACGTTTCGGCTAAGATCGCAGGTACAGGTGTGACCCCTTTTTCAAGTCGGTCGAATAGATCAGTTACTGCTTCATCTACATGTCTCAAAGCTTTAGGAAAGATTACCAAACCGTAGATACACAAGGCAAAGATGTCAATCTTCTTCTTTACGTCTGGATGTGTTAGGATCAGGTCCCTTAAACTCACCCAATGTATGCATTTACCCTCACCTTTCTCCTGAATTCTGGCCAAGACCCACTGCTCACTCATCCTTGTGATATTCATTAACCTCTTCACAAAAGTTGGGACATTAGCAGCCCTAGAATAAGCTTTGTCAACTTGGATCCTCGAACAGTGAAGCAAGGTCGTATACTCCTCCATCGTGGGCACTAAATCTACTTTCCCGAAAGAGAAATAGCTATAAGCAGAATTCCAAAACTGAGTCATTGCTCGGAACAGATACCTATCTACCTTGACGTCAAGTAAGTAAAGTAGATCGCCATAATTACGATAGAACAGTTGCTTTGCCTCATCGTCCCACTGGGTCCATATTCCCTTCAACTCCTGAAGCTCATTTTGCGTGACACTGATACGAGCGAAATCCCGTAGTTCCGACACATACCCCTCAGCTAAGCTATCCCCTTTCTCTAATTGCCTTTGCTCTGACCATATGCGGACAGCTGCATTGTCTTCCACTTTATCAAGGAATTCGTTCTCCATAACCAGCTTTCTAACTTAGAAACTGACCGTGAATCAATACCTCTTAATATATGAAATGACATGCACAAAAATAAAACATAACAAGTTAGTACTGCAGAATGAAATATAAAGCAAGTAAAATAAACCAACACCTATCTAGGTAACCACTAAGGCTTGGTATAGTTCTACTTAGGGTGAGCCCTTAGGTTTCCTACATGTGGTTCAGCTCTAAAGTTGAGGTACCCGAACCAGCAGATTTCTCGATCCTCACCCATTATAGGCTCATATGGACCGAGTTCAGTTCAGGGGAATACATTTCCCTATGGCTATGCGGAAGGGAAAACTTCACGAAGACATAGGTACAGATGTATCCCGGAAGCAATCCACTAGCCCATGCGGAGGTGAAAACCTCACGAAGGCATAGCTTCTCGCTCCCACTTAAGGGTGCGACCACAATGGTCATGCAGTGCAATGCGGAGAGATATATTAAAAATTAGAACCACATGCAATAAAAGGATTATGTTTTTTTATTTAAATCAGAATCTTAAATTCGGACAAAAGGACATGAAATTATCGATTTTACGGCTTGACTCTCTTATTGGTCCCCAGTGGAGTCGCCAAGCTGTCGAAACCATTTTTAAAAAAAAAATTATAACAATGGGGATCGACTTAAAAAACGAAAACGGGAGTCGCCACCAATCCCTTTTTTACTTAGGTGTGATTGGATCACCTTATAAGACGTTTTATTTCAAAACATTGATTTTTGGTCCACAAAATACCAGAAAACGGGTTCGGGAGTCGGTTACGTATGAGGAAGGTTAGCACCCTCATAGCGCCCAAAAATTGGCACCTAATTAATAAAATCATGTCCGAATGTTGAAAATTTGAAAAATTTTAAAATATGATCCTTTTATTAGAAAGAAAACCAAGACTTACCTATTTCAAAGAAATAAAATGTTATATCCAGTAAGTTAGGATATAACATCTCACGACTTCGAAGTTAGGCTCGCTTTTATTTTGTAGAAAATTCTTATCTCGAAATACAAAACATCATATCCAGTAAGTTAGGGTATAACGTTTGGAATTTCCAAGAATAAGTTTTAATTTAGAAGTTTATGAATTTCAATTTTAAAAGAAAAGGGATACTTAATATTTTAAGTTCAACGATAAAAATTGAAACCCAGTGAGTTAGGGCACAATTTTTCTCGAAGCCCCCAAATATTAGATATCACCGATTTTTTTTTAAAACTATTTGAATAAAATGTGTCAATTCAAAAGGCGTTTTTATAAGACAATGGTTTGAGTAAGATATTATGACATACATATTTAATAGCAATTCTACATAACTATAAATTATACTAACAATAAATAATAAAAGAATAATATAATATAAATATATAAAGAACTATGTTAAACAATAATAAACGATCAAAAGAACATAAATAAATAAACATGTGGTATAAAATAAATAGCGATAATTAAGACTTTCACGAAATAAAAAAATCAAATGAAAAAAGGAATAATATATTTAAACGTTGAATAAAAAAATAAAAGAATGTGACAATTTTTAAAAATAATTTAATATATATATATAAATTTAAAAAAGTACTTATAATAAATGTATATAATTTAATAGATATATAAATGATTACATATAATAAAAATGATTAATAAATAATATATAATATTTTTATATAAAAACATATATATATATAATGTACTAATCATAAAATTACATATGTAATAAACAATATAAATGAAATATGTTATATAATATAAATAGATTTTATACAAAATAAAATTTTAAAAATAATATATGACATAATATAATACTATACAATATACAAATTAAAAAAATATAATATAATAAATAAATTATATTAAACCAAGTAAATAATATATAACAAAATATATATATGAATTTTATACTATTAACATAATTAATATATAAATAATAAGAATAATATAACATTTTAATATAATAAAATAATTAAATATAGTATTTGAATAATTTTAAAAAATAAAATAAAAAAGGTTTTAAGGATTAAATAGCAATAAAATAAATATAAATGGACTAAATTAAAACGCGCGCCGCACTGTAGGGACTTATTAGGCAATTATGCCTTCTTTCCAAAACGACGTCGTTCTGATTTTTAGCCCTTAAAGCAGTTCGAGGGACTAAATTGGAACAAAAACAGACTTTAGGGTTAATTTAATAAAAATAAAAATTTCAATTGGGCTGAATTGAGACTAGTAAAATTGCGGAGGGGCTAAAGCAGCAAATTGCCCTTTTATAAAAATGCGCAGATCCTCCCCGGGTTTTCGGGTCAACGCGCAGATCCCCCTTTTAAAACGACGTCGTTTTGGCCTTTAAAGGTAACCCCCAAAACAACGTCGTTCCCCTAGTCTATATAAATCAAAATTCGGCAAAAAAAAAAAACATTTTAACACCGTTTTAAAAAAAAAATTCTGCAAATGCTCTCAAAAGCCCTCCCCTCCTCTGACGGAGTTCATCATCAGGCTCCTGGGCAACGCGCACACACTGTAGCGTCTAATGCAGATACAATGAGAAGAATCTCGCCTTTTTATTTTTTAACAGTATTTATATATATAAATGTAAAAAAAAATAAAAAATAAAAAATAAAAAAGAATGAAATATTGAGAAAATCACCTTTGCCAAAAAAATCTTTGTATTTTATTTCTGTATACTTTCGTTTCTGTATGTATTTTTTGTGTGTGTCCATTTTACAGTTTGTTTGGGGTTTTTATAACCCGAAAAAAAAATGAAAAAAAGGAAATACATCAATGTTGCTATATTTGCTGTTGTATCTCTTTCCTTTTTGCAGGCGATAAGCGGAGATCTCGGCGTCGATGGGGCGTGGTTCGCGAGACTTGCGGTGCGAGGAAAGAAATTTGCTAGGGTGCTTATGGCGCAATGGAAACCTAGGGTTTCTGCGTCGCAAAGCTATTTTTGGGTATTGGGCTGCATTAGGTTTTTAGATATGGGTCACGGGTTTAGTTTTGGGTCTGGGTCTGAGTCTGTTTAGGGTGTAAAGGGTAATGGGTAAATTAAATTTGGGCTTTGGTTTTGTAAAATGGACTGTAAAAATGGACATTTTATATTTAATTATTTATTATTTTGTTTTTTTGAATAAAATGGGCCCGGGCAAAATGGCCTTATTACAGGAATCATGATAGGTTGTAATAAACCCGAAGGTACTTGATGTTCAGCTTTGACTTGCTGACAGACTAAACATCTCGAAACAAACTCTAAGATAACCCGTTTCATACCAGGCCACCAATAAAACTGTTTCAGATCATTGTACATTTTCGTACTTCCCGGATGAACAGACAAATGACTACTATGAGCCTCGTTCAAAATCAGCTGAACCAACTCTAAATTTCTCGAAACACAAATCTGATCTCAGAATCTCAGACAATCATCATTATCAACTCGAAATTCTGAATCAGAATTCAAACCACACTGAAATCATTTAGCTAGCATTTCATTGTCAACTTTTTGAGCATCACAAACCTGTTGTAAAAACAATTTTCATGCTTTCAATTTGGCTAAAACCGAACCATCATCACACAATTTTATCTGAGTACTCATTGCTCGTAAAGCGAATAAAGACTTTCGACTCAAAGCGTCAGCAACAACATTAGCTTTTCCCGGATAATAATCTATAACTAGCTCATAGTCTTTTAACAGTTCTAACCATCTTCTTTGTTGCAGATTCAAATCTTTCTGAGTCATCAGATATTTTAAACTTTTATGATCTTAAAACACATGACATTTTTCACCAAATAAATAGTGACACCAAATCTTCAAAGCGAACACAATCGCAGCCAGCTCAAGGTCGTGCGTCGGATAATTCTTTTCATGCGGTTTCAATTGTCTCGAGGCATAAGCTATAACTTTGCCCTCCTGCATCAAAACACATCCCAAACCGTTCAACGAAGCATCACTATATATCACAAATTCTTTACCGGATTCTGGTTGTACTAGCACTGGAGCTTCAGTCAATAGGGCTTTCAACTGATCAAAACTTTACTGACACTTTTCAGACCATTCGAATTTCACATCTTTCAGAAGCAATCTCGTCAACGGAGTTGCAATCATCGAAAATCCTTTTACAAACCGTCAGTAATAACCAGCAAGTCCCAGAAAACTACGGACTTCAGACACATTTTTCGGAGGCTTCCACTCTAAAATAGCTGAAATCTTGCTCGGATCAACTCGTATACCGGATGCTGACACAATATGCCCCCAAAAACCAACTTCATGCAACCAGAACTCACATTTACTAAACTTTGCATACAATTGCTTATCACGCAGAGTTTGTAGCACAATTCTCAAATGTTCGGCATGCTCAATTTCATTATACAGATAAATCAAAATGTCGTCAATGAATACAACAACAAATCGATCTAAATACAGTCTGAAAATTCTGTTCATCAAGTCCATAAAAACAGAAGGAGCATTTGTTAATACGAAATGCATACTAAGAACTCATAGTTTCCGTACCTCGTTCGGAAGGCAGTTTTTGGAATGTCTGAATCTTTAACTCGCAATTGATAATATCCCGATCTCAAATCTATCTTTGAAAACACAGAAGCTCCTTTTAGTTGATCAAACAAATCATCTATTCTGGGCAGAGGATACTTATTCTTAATGGTCACTTTGTTTAACTGACGATAATCAATACACATTCTCATCGTGCCATCTTTATTTTTCACAAACAGAACAGGAGTACCCCAAGGAGAAAAGCTCGGTCGTGCAAATCCTCTATCGGTCAACTCTTGTAACACCCCTAACCCGTTTCCGTCGTCGGATTAGGGTTACGAGGCATTACTTGACCCCAACACAAAACAATGCACTTTTATAAATGTTACTACTTAAATAAGGTAGACCAGTTCATACTATCAAAAGTAAACGCGTATCTCTCGTCTAATATCAAAACATTAACTTACATTTCACAATTAAAAATCATTAGCAACTAGTAACTCATTATTCTTTGGATCATTCAAAATCAAAGATTTAATAGGCATATGGTAATTGTCATTTTACTTCATTTCTATAATCAACATTGCATTCAATCTTATACCCTTTTTGGAACGTATACATCACTATTGATTTCAGAAATTTCCCATCTCATTGTTACCTAAGATTTCACAATTTGCCAATATAATTATTCCGCATTAGGGCATATCATAAACATAAATATCAACCAACTCATATATTCACATAATTACTCATCCCATTCGGCAATGACCATTGCATACTATATAACATCTTAATCACACCTTAGCACTCATTTTTCCATAACCGAATATACTTTAGCATTCAATATAAACTTAGACTTCGAACAAGATCAACTCATATCCAAGTATTTTATTATATCAAGGTATAAAATTTCTCTAAATGTTTACCACAAAACCATACATATTTAGGCATTATCATCAAGACCTAATAAGCATAAACATATACATTTTATCATGCATAAACAAGTCAACCCAAAACAAAATAAGATAGCCATTTTCGCATGGCATCATTATACATTCACATTTACTCCATTTAAAACATTTCAATAAGTAGCTAAGCCTATACATGCCATAGACCTTGGTTCAGAAAACAAAAAGGTACCAAAAGAGTTGATAATGTAATCGACTTCGACTACGATCCCCGAGCTCAAGCTTCAACATCAAAATCTAATGAACAATACATCAAACACACCAAGTAAGCTATTATAGCTTAGTAAGTTTTAAGCAACTTATTTTCATATACATATATAAAATATTCTTCAAGACTTTGAAACCTACTTATTGATAACATCCATGCCGAATATCCCAACCCATTTAAAAGTTGAATTTATAATAACATAATATGCTTATAAATACAATTCCGTATACCATCATCACATAAGAAATAACTAACATACATGTCATATATTTACCAACTCATCTACTTACATTTCAAGCTACCTAAAGTCTCAATTTAATAGGTATAACACTTACCTCTATTTTACTTACCCTTCCCAACTTAACCGTTTGTGTATAAAATATGATAATACACTCGCACATTTCCATATACATAATATCATTAATAATAGAAATCCTTTAACGAACCTCATACCTACCCGATTGTTAATAAGATTTAGTAACGTATCACTCACATAGAGCCGTTACTTAACACTTCTCGTAACGTATTGCTCACATAGAGCCGTTACTTGCAATGTATCGCACACTTAGTGCCATTGCTTATTTTCCGCACGTTTCGTGCCAATCGACCGATTTCGCACACACAGTGCTCGGTAATTAAATTCGCACACATAGTGCCCTTAGTCGATCCTTTTCTTCAATCACATAGACACATAATTTCACTATCATTATCATCTATACACCATTTAAAACACATGTTGATCATAAATCATTCCTCCATTTAAACATCATCACTTTCGGCAATCACTAATACATATAAAAAAAATACATATTCAAACCAAACCATTCTTCTTATGACTTACCATCAATTCGGCCACACACATACATACACAAAGTTGTTCATTCGATTATAACCATCACCTATTCAAGGTCCACCTTTGTCTACTACTTAATATATGTAAGTATTCATCGAATTCAAATATATAAAATTTGATGCATAAATCAACCACATATTCGGCCACATATATCTTGCCCAAATGTCACATTCGGCCTTACATAGTTTGATAAGCTTTATTCTATTCAACATATATACATTAATATTACTTAGAATAAGAATTCAATTCAACCAAATTGCTTATAAACTTACTTCGGAGGTCGATGAATTAGAGCTTCCCGACTATTCGTGCAACTTCGTTTTTCCCGTATCCAATCCCGTTTCCTTTTGTTCTTGATCTAAATAATCCCAAATTGAACTTATTCAAATACAATTTTGTTCAATTTAATCCAAACTCCTAATTACGAAATTTACCATTTTACCCCTAGAATTTACAATTTTTTACAAATTAGTCCTTCAAGCATAAAACACAATTTACATGAAATTTGAACTCATTTCACAAGGGTCGAATATCCTTCTAACTTATTTGAGTCCATACAAACTACTTAATTAACATTTTAATCCCTCAACAAATTACTTTAACATTTAAATTCTAATTTACTGAATTTTTCTCAAAGTTCAAGAGCAAAAATTACCACTCTATCACCTATCATCAATATTTTACCATTAATCATCAAGAACATAAATTTTCCTTCAATGGCATCTCATGAAAAATTCAACCAAATTTCAAATTACCACATGGGCTAGTTAAAGCTCATAACAACATGCTCAAAAATACAAAAAATATTTCAATTTAAACTAAATGGTTACCTTAATTAAGCTCCAAGTGACCGAAATTTGGAAGCAAAAAATATCTTTTCTTCTTTGTGGTTTCGGCAAGAGGAAGGAGATGGTGATAAAAACAAAGCCACCCACTCTCTCTTTATTTTATTCTATGTTTTATTCCACCATACTAATTAAATATAATATAACATTAATTTATTCATATTTTTAACTCATAAAACAAACAAATATATAATATTATCCCATCTTGCCGTCCACTACAAGAGAAAAAGGGAATAATTGTAACATAAAATCCCCTAATTAAAAGACATATTAATTTAACCCCCCCAATTGAGTAAATAGCTAATTCTTACCACTCATGCAATTTAATCCTTTTCCTTAAATTGAACATACATGTAATCAAATTATCTCACAATATTTCAACACATGCTCAAACACATAACATAGATATCAAATAAATAATTAAAACATTTTTTTCAAACTCGGATTCGTGGTCTCGAAACCACCGTTCCGATTAGGGTCGTATATGGGCTGTTACAACTCTCCCCCCTATTGAGATTTTCATCCCTGAAAATCTTACCAGTGAATAAGTGTGGGTAACGATCTTTCATTGATTCTTCGGTTTCCCAAGTTGCTTCCTCAACCCCGTGCTTATACCACATTACTTTAACCAATGATATTTTCTTATTTCGTAACTCTTTCACTTCACGAGCTAAGATGCGGATCGGTTCTTCCTTATAAGTTAAATCGGGCTGAATTTCAATCTCTAATGGACTGATCACATGAGAAGGATCGGATCTGTATCGTTGAAGCATCGACACGTGGAAAACATTATGAATCTTGTCTAACTCAGATGGCAACTTCAATCATGCACGCAACCCTACCGACACTCGATAACCTCATACGGCCCAATAAATCTCGGACTCAGCTTTCCCTTATGACCAAATCTAAGTATCTTTTTTCCATGGCGATACTTTCAAGAACACTTGATCACCCACTTGAAACTCTATATCTTTTCATTTCAAATCCGTGTACGACTTCTGTCGATCCGCTGCAGCTTTCCAATTTTCCCAAATTACTTTAACTTTCTGCTCTGTCTCTCTGATCAAGTCAACCCCGTGTATCTTGCCTTCACTTAGTTCCGTCCAATACAAAGGTGTACGGCATTTCCGACCGTACAATGCTTCATAGGGTGCCATTTTGATACTTGATTGAAAACTGTTATTATACGCAAATTCAATCAAAGGCAAGTATCGTTCCCATGTACCCTCAAACTCAAGAACACAACATCTCAACATATCCTCGAGTATTTGAATAACACGCTCGGATTGACCATTCGACTGAGGGTGAAAAGCTGTACTAAAGTGTAACTTGGTACCCAAAGCATCCTGCATTTTCTTCCAAAATCGCGATGTGAACCTCGGATCCCTATCCGAAACAATAGAAATAGGTACCCCGTGCAATCGTATAATTTGCGATACATACAACTCAGCTAATTTATCAAGTGAGAAATCAGTACGTACCAGAATAAAATGAGCCGATTTCGTCAATCTATCAACAATAACCCAGATTGAATCTTTCTTGCTCGACGTCAAAGGCAAACCCGATACGAAATCCATAGTGACTCGGTCCCACTTCCACTCAGGTATCATAATCGGCTGAAGAAGTCCCGATGGCACTTGATGCCCAGCTTTCACTTGTTGGCACACCAAACACTTCGACACATAGTCTGAGATGTCTCGTTTCATACCGTGCCACCAATAATGCTGTTTCAGATCATTATACATTTTCGTGCTACCCGGATGGATCGACAGTCTACTACTATGAGCTTCATCACAAATCATTCGAATCAATTCAGGGTTCTTCGGTACACAGATCCGATTCTTAAATCGTAAACATCCTTCAGCATCAATCTGAAAGTCTGAATCTGCACACGATTCACAGTGACTTTTCTTTGCTCTCAAATCATCATCAACCTCTTGGGCTTCTCGAATCTGCCGTTCGAACAATGGTCTTACCTTCAACTCAGCAACGATCGCACCATCCTCAATCAAAGCTATATCCGCATTCATTGTGCGTAGAGCAAACAAGGACTTTCTGTTAAGTGCATCTGCAACCACATTAGCCTTTCCTGGGTGATAATCAATCACGAGCTCATAGTCTTTCAACAATTCTAACCATCGTCTTTGTCTCAAGTTCAGATCTTTTTGAGTCATTAAGTACTTTAGACTCTTATGATCCGAATAGACGTGGCATTTCTCACCAAAAAGATAGTGACGTCAAATCTTCAAAGCAAAGACTATAGCTGCCAACTCGAGGTCGTGCGTCGGATAATTCCTCTCGTGCAGTTTCAACTGTCTCTTGCATCAACACACAACCCAGCCCATTTAAGGATGCAACGCTGAAAATAACAAATTCTTTACCCGATTCTGGCTAAACGAGTACTGGAGCTTCCGTTAACAAAGCTTTCAACTGATCAAAACTCTTTTGACACCTTTCTGACCACTCGAATTTAACGTCTTTTTGTAGCAATTTTGTCATCGGAGCCGCTATCATAGAAAACCCTTTCACGAAGCGTTTATAATATCCGGCAAGTCCTAGAAAGCTACGAACCTCAGAAATATTACGTGGAGGTTTCCAATCAAGTATGGCCAAAACTTTACTCAGGTCAACCCAAATGCCCGATGCTGAAACAACATGCCCCAGAAAGCTAACTTCATTCAACCAAAACTCACATTTGTTGAATTTTGCGTATAATTGTTTCTCACGCAAAATCTGTAACACTAGCCTCAGATGCTCAGCATGCTTGATTTCATCTCGAGAATAGATCAGTATATCATCTATAAATACAACTACAAATCGATCTAGATACGGTCTGAATACCCGATTCATCAAATCCATGAACACTGTAGGGGCATTAGTGAGCCCAAACGGCATCACTAAGAACTCATAGTGACCATATCTCGTTCGAAAAGTAGTCTTCAGTATGTCCGATTCTCTAACTCGCAGCTGATAATATCCTGACCTCAGATCAATTTTTGAGAACACCGAGGCTCCCTTAAGCTGATCGAATAAATCGTCAATACGTGGCAATGGGTATTTGTTCTTTACGATCACCTTATTGAGCTGTCGATAGTCAATGCACATTCTCAAAGTTCCGTCTTTCTTCTTCACAAACAGAACAGGCGCACCCCAGGGAGAGAAGCTCGGTCTGGCGAACCCTCTATCTGTCAATTATTGCAACTGAGCCTTCAATTCTTTCAATTCTGTCAGTGCCATTCTATACGGAGCTATTAAAATCGGGGTGGTCCCTGGTACTAGCTCAATCTCAAACTCTACCTCACAGACGGGCTGCAATCCCAGTAATTCCTCCGGAAACAGATCTGGATACTCTCTAACAATTGGTATTGATTCAATCTTCTTTTCAGTTACCTTGTCGTCAATCACGTATGCAAGGTAGGCTTTGCAACCCTTCCTCAAATACCGCCGAGCCAACATAGAAGATATCACAGTAGGTAGTCCATTCAAATCCGCAGACTCAATTCAGATTATCTCGTTATTCTGGCATCTTAAGTCAATAGTCTTTCGTCTGCAATTTACTACCGCATCATGAACTGTCAACCAATCCATACCAAGAATAATGTCGAACTCGTCAAAAGGTAATAGCATCAGATCCACCGGAAAACACATGTCTCGAATCATCAATGGGTAGTTATTACACACTTTGTCAACTAATACACATCGACCCAGGGGGTTTGAAACCCGAATCACAAACTCAGTAGACTCAACAGGTAGAGTCTTACTGGACACTAATGTTTTGCACACATACGAATGAGTTGAGCCGAGATCAATCAAAGCAGTTACAATAGAATCAAAGAGGGTGAAAATACCGGTAATGACATCCGAGGATGAGGCCTCCTCTCTAGCACGAATGGCGTAAGCTCTAGCCGGTACACGAGTATCTGATCGAACAACCGTATCTGTAGTCCCTCTCTGTGCACCACTCCTACCTCCCCCAAAACGAGACGATCTGGCTCTAGCTGTAGTGCCGCTCGGTCTCGCACTTTGAGCGATAGCACTTTCCGCGATCTCGGGCAATCCTGAATGAAATGGTCCTGCGAGCCACACTTGTAACAAGTACGAGAAATGGATTTACCCCAACACTCTCCGAAATGCCGTCTGCCACACTGTTGACACTCAGGTCTACTCGATCTCTCATTGTCAACACTAGCAACTGATGTAGCCCGAGAACTCACTGGGGGTCATTCTCGTATAGAAATCCTGGTGTTGGGTTTGGATCGGCTACCATCATTTTTGAACTTCTTTGTTACTATTTGTGAATGTTTACCCGCCGATCTCTTCCAGAAATCTCTAGTTTCAAGCTCAACTTTTCTTTTTTCTTTCCCCGGTTCTTCCGCTTTACAAGCTCTTTCAACTAGCACGACGAACTCGTTAATTTCAAGAATACCAACCAGAAGCTTTATGTCTTCATTTAAACCATCTTCAAATCTCTGGCACATAACAACCTCTGACGAAACACACTCGCGAGCGTAGCGACTGAGTCGCACAAATTTGTGCTCGTATTCGGATACGGTCATACGACCCTGTTTGAGCTCGAGAAATTCTTTACGCTTAGAGTCAATAAAGCGCTGGCTTATATACTTCTTACGGAATTCTATCTGGAAGAAGTCCCAAGTAACCCTTTCTTTCGAGACAACTGACACGAGCGTATTCCACCAATAATAGGCAGAATCCCGTAATAATGAGATGGCACACTTTAAACACTCATCGGGGGTGCAAGACAACTCGTCAAAAACACGAACAGTATTGTCGAGCCAAAATTCGGCTCGCTCTGCATCACCATCATCCTCGGCTCTAAATTCTTGAGCTCCGTGTTTTCTGATACGATCAACCGGAGGCTTGCTTACTCTCTCAGGATTTATGATCGAGGGTACCACCGGTACTACAGGGGGATTATTCGGATTCAGGGGTGGTTGAACAGCCGGATTGGTTCGTACGTACTGACTGAACCAATCATTCATCATGCTATAGAAGGCTTGTTTAGCCCCCTCAACAGGGTTACTCGTAGTCGGTTGAGATTCCTCTGGCGTGGTCCCTTGCGCGGGAGCAGGCGCCACGCTCTCAACATCATCCACTACAGCTCGCTCGGGATTAGGATCCATTACTATATAAAAGAAACGGATACATTTCACTGTCAGAAGTCAATCACATTATCATATCACAAAATGTGGCATGTATAGCTATACTCTCACGCGCTACGTTAGTCCGAGAACCGACTAAACCGTAGCTCTGAAACCAATCAAATGTAACACCCCTAACCTGTTTCTATCGCCAGATTAGGGTTACGAGGCATTACTCGACCCCAACACAAAATAATGCACTTTTATAAAGGTTACTACTTAAATAAGGTAGACCAATTCATACTATCAAAAGTAAACACGTATCTCTCGTCTAATATCAAAACATTAACTTACATTTCACAATTAAAAATCGTTAGCAACTAGTAACTCATTATTCTTTGGATCATTCAAAATCAAAGATTTAATAGGCATATGGTAATTGTCATTTTACTTCATTTCTATAATCAACCTTGCATTCAATCTTATACCCTTTTTGGAACGTATACATCACTATTGATTTCAGAAATTTCCCATCTCATTGTTACCTAAGATTTCACAATTTGCCAATATAATTATTCCGCATTAGGGCATATCATAAACATAAATATCAACCAACTCATATATTCACATAATTACTCATCCCATTCGGCAATGACCATTGCATACATATATATAGATATATATAACATCTTAATCACACCTTAGCACTCATTTTCCCATAACCAAATATACTTTAGCATTCAATATAAACTTAGACTTCAAACAAGATCAACTCATATCCAAGTATTTTATTATATCAAGGTATAAAATTTCTCTAAATGCTTACCACAAAACCATACATATTTAGGCATTATCATCAAGACCTAATAAGCATAAACATATACATTTTATCATGCATAAACAAGTCAACCCAAAACAAAATAAGATAGCCATTTTCGCATGGCATCATTATACATTCACATTTACTCCATTTAAAACATTTCAATAAGTAGCTAAGCCTATACATGCCATAGACCTTGGTTCGGAAAACAAAAAGGTACCAAAAGAGTTGATAATGTAATCGACTTCGACTACTATCCCCGAGCTCAAGCTTCAACTTCAAAATCTAATGAACAATACATCAAACACACCAAGTAAGCTATTATAGCTTAGTAAGTTTTAAGCAACTTATTTTCATATACATATATAAAATATTCTTCAAGACTTTGAAACCTACTTATTGATAACATCCATGCCTAATATCCCAACCCATTTAAAAGTTGAATTTATAATAACATCATATGCTTATAAATACAATTCCGTATACCATCATCACATAAGAAATAACTAACATACATGTCATATATTTACCAACTCATCTACTTACATTTCAAGCTACCGAAAGTCTCAATTTAATAGGTTTAACACTTACCTCTATTTTATTTACCCTTCCCAACTTAACCGTTTGTGTATAACATATGATAATACACTCGCACATTTCCATATACATAATATCATTAATAATAGAAATCCTTTAACGAACCTCATACCTACCCGATTGTTAATAAGATTTAGTAACGTATCGCTCACATAGAGCCGTTACTTAACACGTCTCGTAACGTATCGCTCACATAGAGCCATTACTTAACACTTCTCGTAACGTATCGCTCACATAGAGCCGTTACTTAACACTTCTCGTAACGTATTGCTCACATAGAGCCGTTACTTGCAATGTATCGCACACTTAGTGCCATTGCTTATTTTCTCTGCGTTTCGTGCCAATCGACCGATTTCGCGCACACGATTGTTTCAGTAATTAAATTCGCGCGCACATAGTGCCCTTAGTCGATCCTTTTCTTCAATCACATAGACACATAATTTCACTATCATTATCATCTATACACCATTTAAAACACATGTTGATCATAAATCATTCCTCCATTTAAACATCATCACTTTCGGCAATCACTAATACATATAAAAAAAATACATATTCAAACCAAACCATTCTTCTTATGACTTACCATCAATTCGGCCACACACATACATACACAAAGTTGTTCATTCGATTATAACCATCACCTATTCAAGGTCCACCTTTGTCTACTACTTAATATATGTAAGTATTCATCGAATTCAAATATATAAAATTTGATGCATAAATCAACCACACATTCGGCCACATATATCTTTCCCAAATGTCACATTCGGCCTTACATAGTTTGACAAGCATCATTCTATTCAACATATATACATTAATATTACTTAGAATAAGAATTCAATTCAAGCAAATTGCTTATAAACTTACTTCAGAGGTCGATGAATTAGAGCTTCCCGACTATTCGTGCAACTTCATTTTTCCCCGATCCAATCCCGTTTCCTTTTGTTCTTGATCTAAATAATCCCAAATTGAACTTATTCAAATACAATTTTGTTCAATTTAATCCAAAACTACTAATTACAAAATTTACCATTTTACCCCTAGAATTTATAAATTTTTACAAATTAGTCCTTCAAGCATAAAACACAATTTACATGAAATTTGAACTCATTTCACAAGGGCTGAATATCCTTCTAACTTATTTCAGTCCATACAAACTATTTAATTAACATTTTAATCCCTCAACAAATTACTTTAACATTTAAATTCTAATTTACTCAATTTTACTCAATTACCACTCTATCACCTATCATCAATATTTTACCATTAATCATCAAGAACATAAATTTTCCTTCAATGGCATCTCATGAAAAATTCAACCAAATTTCAAATTACCACATGGGCTAGTTAAAGCTCATAACAACATGCTCAAAAATACAAAAAATATTTCAATTTAAACTAAATGGTTACCTTAATTAAGCTCCAAGTGACCGAAATTTGGAAGCAAAAATTCTCTTTTCTTCTTTGTGGTTTCGGCAAGAGGAAGGAGATGGTGATAAAAACAAAGCCACCCACTATCTCTTTATTTTATTCTATGTTTTATTCCACCATACTAATTAAACATAATATAACATTAATATATTTATATTTTTAACTCATAAAACAAACAAATATATAATATTATCCCATCTTGCCGTCCACTACAAGAGAAAAAGGGAATAATTGTAACATAAAATCCCCTAATTAAAATACATATTAATTTAACCCCCCAATTGAGTAAATAGCTAATTTTTACCACTCATGCAATTTAATCATTTTCCTTAAATTGAACATACATGTAATCAAATTATCTCACAATATTTCAACACATGCTCAAACACATAACATAGATATCAAATAAATAATTAAAACATTTTTTTCAAACTCGGATTCGTGGTCTCGAAACAACCGTTCCAATTAGGGTCGTATATGGGCTGTTACAACTCTTGCAATTAAGGCTTTAATTCTTTCAATTCTGTCGGAGCCATTCTATATGGAGCTATTGAGATAGGGGTTGTCCCTGGCACTAACTCAATGTCAAACTCAACTTCTCGTATTAGAGGTAATCCCGGTAATTCTTCAGGAAACACATTAGGGAACTCACAAACAGCTGGCACAGATTCAACTTTCTTTTCTGTCACTTTCGTATCAATCACATACGCAAGATAAGCTTCACAACTTTTTTTCACATAATTTAGAACTTTCATCGAAGATATCACTGCCGGTAGCCCATTCAAATCACTAGACTCAATCTGTATTATTTCATCATTCTTACATCTCAAATCAATAGTCTTCCGTTTACAATTTACAACAGCATCATGCAATGTTAGCCAATCCATACCCAGAATTATATCAAACTCATCAAAAGGTAATAACATTAGATCAGCCAAAAACAGATATTTCGAAACATCAATGGACAATTCTTGCACACTTTGTCAACCAGAACACATTTGCCTAAGGGGTTCGGTACTCTAATTACAAATTTAGTAGACTCTACAGGCAAAGTCTTACTGGATACTAAATTCATGCATACATACGAATGAGTTGATCCTGGATCTATCAATGCAATCATAGAAGTATCATAAAGAGTAAAAGTATTGGTAATGATGTCTGGAGACGAAGCTTCCTCACGAGCTCGAATAGCGTAGGCTCGAGCAGGTGCTCTCGCCTCAGATCTCATAGCTGTATCCGTTGTTCCTCTCTGACTACCACTCACATTTTTGGTGTTTCTGGGTGGTCTACCCTTAGTTGCCGTGTTACTCGACCTCGCACTCTGAGCATTATCTTTCTCAGCCATCTTCGGGCAATCCCGAATGAAGTGATCTCGTGATCCACTTTTATAACAAACTCTATTATTATACTTGCCCCAGCATTCACCAATATGATGTCTCCCACACTGTCTACACTCAGGCTTATTGCTTCTGACACTACCAATACTTAATTCCATTTGGAACTTGAGCTTTAGAACTCGTATATTGTTTCACACGATCTCTACTCAAATGTCTAATCAAAGCATTTGGGCGATTAGTTGCATCTTTGAATCTATTTGACGAAGAGTAATACGACTTACTTATCGACCTTTTTCTCTCATCTCTAGCTTCTGAATCTGCTTTCTTCTTTTCTTTACTAAGCTCCTCGGCTTTACAAGCTCTTTGAACCAATACCACAAATTCATTCAAGTCAAGAATTCCGACCAAAAGTTTAATATCTTCATTCAACCCTTCAGTAAATCATTTACACATAGTAGTTTCTATCGAAACACATTTTCGTGCATACTGGCTCAATCTCACAAACTCTCGTTCGTATTCCGTAACAGACATACGGCCCTGTTTCAGCTCAAGAAACTCTTTACGTTTCTGATCTATAAATCGTTGACTGATATATTTCTTCCAAAATTCAGTTTGGAAGAAATCCCAGGTGATTCGTTCTCTCGGAACCACAGATATCAATGTTTTCCACCAAAGATACGCTGTATCTCTCAACAGTGAAACAACACACTTAAGACATTCATCAGGGGTGCATGATAATTCATCAAACACTCTAATGGTATTCTTAAGCTAGAATTCAGCTCGCTCAGCATCATCATCAACTGTGGCCCTGAACTCTTCGACCCCGTACTTTCGGATGTTATCAACTGGAGGTTTACTCAATCATATCGGGTCTAATACTTGTGGCGCTATAGGAACTTGCGGGGGTGGAGGTTGTTGAGCAGTTGGATTCATCCGAACGAACTCCGTAAACCATTCACTCATCATTTGGAAGAAGGCTTGCTTAGCCTCTCCCTCGTGACTACTAGTAATCGGCCTAGGTTCAGCCGGTGCTGTCCCTTAAGCGGGAGCAGGCGTATTACTCTCAACATCATCAGCAACTGCTCGATCGAGATCCATTTACTATACGAAAATACATTTTTAACTGTCAGGAATCATCACACTATCGCAAGTATATATATGGCATGTATAGCTAGACTCTCACACGCTACGTTAGTCCTAGAATCGACTAAACTGTGGCTTTGACACCAATTAAAATGTAACACCCATAACCCGTATCCATCACCAGACTAGGGTTACGAGGTATTACCGATCAAATTATAACATTTATACTATCATAGTTCACACATCCACACATGTAACATCCCAAACCCGGCCTAGACGTTATGACCGGATCTAGCATGTCACATAGAAGGGTTGTTTAAAAGCTGGCGCATTTGCTAAAAAGATCGTATTCATTTTTGGAACATTGAGCTTTGTTGTTTGAGAAAAATCAAAAGTTTGTTTTTATAGTCCTCTTGTAAAATAATTATTGTTGTTTTCAAAACTAGTTTATAACAGAAATCAGATTCAGTGGGTTGCGAGAATGTGATGTTTTGAAAACCGTTCGTTAACAATTTGGAAAACTCAGTATTTCAATCATCTAACAGTTTAAAAATAACCGATTTGAAAGTTAAAAGAAAAATAAAATCCCAAAGGCCTTATTACAAAACATTAAACCCAAATTAAAATAAATCTCAAATTAAAGTAAAACAGAAATTACTAAAGCTCCGATGTATGGCCACCACGAAGTACTCCTCAACTCCAAACCCTCAGTGCTGGGGATCACCTGCAAGATTAAGCAGAGGGGTGAGTTACAAGAACTCAGTGTGTAACCCCCTAATCAGACATTAAGCGGGCACGAGCCCAAACGAAGCGCATCGGGCGAAGCCTATTCGTAATAAACCGGGCCGAAGCCTATTCAGAAGCAAACTGGGCCGAAGCCCTATTCAGTAACAATCTGGGCCTTAGCCCTATGAACATGATCATGCAAATATAGAATGCAGCCCAACTTAATAATCCATCCGCTACACACCACCCGTACCAGCCCAACACACCTGTGGGGATTTCTAAATCGACCCATCCATCTGCTACACACCTTGATGGCAGTCAAGCTACTCATCACAGAATTCGTGGCAAAGCCACCAGAGTAACAGAATATATGTGGCATAGCCACCAGACAGAATTGTGGCAGAGCCACCAGAATACACTTCCTCCGATCATCAATATCCCAATCCCATGCAAAATGTCATGTATGCAAAGCATATATCAAATATAATGTATGAAATGAATTACCATCATAACCAGATAACCAGAATACACAATCATACCAATCAACCCACAAGGGTATAATAGTAATTTTACCCACCGAGGGTATTTCAGTAATTTACCCACCAGGGGTATTTTGGTGATTTATCATCTAACGGCCTTTCCGAAGGCCTACTGTCACCTCGAGCGACACAGGACCCTTTTTGGGTCTCTACGGAACTATTGGGCCTAAATTTCATTTTAGGCCCAAACGGGCCCACACGCTCGTGTGGCCCAAAACGCTTGGTTTGGGTTTCAGATTTACAGATATCACATTCGGATTTATCATTTACTAATTTTCCAACAGTTTGGCCCAAATGGGCCGAATAGCCCATTGGGCCCGTATGGCCCGTTTCGACCCGGTTAGGCCCGTTACAGCCTCAGTATCGCGAGAGTGCTCGTGACACTCTCAATGACTTACCGCCATTATTCGCGTTTTGATTTACCACTAGGAGCATTCGCACGCTCGAGTGGTCACAGATGCCGATTTTCGACTTTTCGGCTTTTGGCCGAATCACAGAACATTGCATACATGCATTCGAAAGGGTGTGAGATTGCACACGTGATTACGCAGAGAACTATACACTCACGATCGTTGTCACCCTCACTAGCGTGAGCAACCGCGATTTGTCTATCTAAATCGGATGATGACGCCCTTCCGCATCTAGGCGGAAAGTCCCGCACCGCTGACACCCTACACTGCTTGAACTTGGGAGCAAGGGCTACGAATCCACCTCCATTAGGCCCTTTTCCTGATCCCCCCTTAGATTGGCTACCACCAGCCTCCATGAAGAACTCCTGATTAGTGAGCAACAATCTCCTAACGCTCCTCGAGTGGCCCTAACACCATCCCACATCAAACTTAAGAAGGAGAAAGATTCAGCAATAAGAAAACTAGGAAACGATACCACTTCTTACCCACAAAATGATCTCCTTCAATAGTATGACAAGATTCAGCTTTGCCTCTCTCTTGGCTAGAGCAAGATTACCTACACTGGTTGACGCACAAGGGGGTGTTAGCATCTATCACATTCGACACTAGGGAGAGATTTAGTAAAGACAAGTGTTACCTACCCTTAGATTCGGCAACAATAGCCCCTTTGAAGAAGAGAATTTTAACCACTCACAGCCTCAGAGACGACGATTACTAGGAAGAAGAAGAAAGAGTTAGAGTACGTAAAGAATAAAAGAACATGATTCGGCCTACCCCCAAAATGTTGGCTTAGTACCTTGAAGAGAGGAGTATCACAACACGAGAAATGGATGAGAGGAGATTCGGCAGTTGATTTCAGATAAAATCGGCATTGATCACAGAAGAGCCGAATATCAATGTAGATTCGGCTAAAGCAATGAAATGAGGAACCGCTTCAAATGGGAGAAAAGAAAAGATTCGGTCGAAAGAGGAAAATAGTAGAAAAGCAATGGAGAAGAAGAGAGGTTTCAGCTTTGGAAGAAAATGGTTAGAATAGAATTCGGCAATAGAGGCTTAGGTGTCTATAAGTGAAAAGAATAGTGTTTGAAAAACTGAGAAGAAAAAAAAAATAGCAACTTGGAATTTCGCAAAGAAAATTGAAGCCCGACGTCCCGAAATACTATAGTCGAATAATGAAAAAGGTACAAAAATCACTCAGAGAACACTTGAGGGAAAACGGCACCCCTCACACACAAGACCGAATGTGCTTACCAAAAAAAGGACCCCTTTCTCTTCCTTTTCTTCTTTTGACCAAAATTCCCCCCATGCACTTCCCATTTTCGGCCAAACTCTTCCACTCCACCATATCCCATGATTCACTCCCCATTTTTCTCCCCCAATCACTCTCCTCCTTCCATTTGAAACATTTGACTGAGTCTCCATAAATCTTGTAGAGTTCTAACACCACTTTATTTCTTCCACCTCCCAGACATAAAATAAAAACTCCCATATGCTGCTTGTGGGGTTCGAACACTCTCCCACCTTGCTATCATACTGACACCACCACCACTCGATGTGGCCATTTGTGTCTTAAAACATGCACCACAAAAGATAAGCCTATGGCCAAAGTCTAATTCCATTTAAAGAAAATAATCTAAAAGAAAAGCAAGTACCACGACTAGAACCTTGGATCCCCTTTGCTTCCCTGTGGCGTCACTCCCTTGCTCCCTAAGTGGCGCCACTTTGCCACTTCACCACAACTCCTCTTGTTGTTAATAAAACACAGATTATTATCTATATGCCCTGCCTCCACCAGCTCTCCCCACTAAAAAGCCCAAAAAACAAAAATTTTTCTTATAGTCTAACTTGAACCCGGGACTTCATAGAAACCCCGTAACCTTCCAAAGTCACCATCCTAACAGGTCCAACTTGAAATAATGCCGTTCTCATAATCCCAAAAAAAAATTCTAAAATGTTTCTACGCTCGGGGCCCAATAGGCCCAATTCTCCTAGGCCCAATTTTGGGATGTTACAACACACCATAGTAATTAATAGCACAAAGTCCCTTTAGTAAGTCTACGAGACCTTAAACATGTTTCAAAGAAGGTTCGGGGTCTAAACTAATCTCCTTCGAAAACTTTACAAAACTTAGAGAATTTTTCATCTTAAACAGGGCACACGCCCGTGTGGCTAGACCGTGTGCCTCACACGGCCATGCCTCAGACCATGTCTTACCCCGTGTGCAACACTGAATAGGATCACACTGTCTGTCACACGCCTGTGTGTTTGGCCCGTGTGCAATCCTGACTTGAATCACACGGCTTGTCACACGCCCGTGTGTATGGCCCGTGTGCAAGTTTGACCTGCATCGAATAAAGACAGTGTTAAACACAGGCGAGACACACGCCCGTGTACTCACCCGTGTGGACAATTATAGGCCATATACAAGGCCAAGTTGCCACCCAATTTGGGTCAACCTTACATGCTCAATTCTAACATCAATTAACATACAATTCATTCATCGTTCTCAACTACCAAAACAAGTATGAAGCATGCCATTTTTATTTCTCCAAAACATACCATAATGGTTATTCACACAAGACCATATATACACATCACATACACCATTTTCACATAGTAAAACATGTACAAAAATCATTCCACAACCTCACTAGTCTATACATGCCATATACCATATATACAACTTCCAAAAAGGTACCAAAATAGATGGTCGATAGTGTG
The DNA here is from genome assembly GCA_025698515.1 of Gossypium sturtianum. Classification (NCBI taxonomy): domain Eukaryota; kingdom Viridiplantae; phylum Streptophyta; class Magnoliopsida; order Malvales; family Malvaceae; genus Gossypium; species Gossypium sturtianum. The sequence continues at coordinate 112,424,253 of CM046953.1, forward strand.
ATTGAGTCGCTGACGATTCCCGGATCCAAGCTAGCTTTAATGACACTGTAAAACAGAGAAAGACTTCACACAGTAAGCTTTAAAGCTTAGTAAGTTCGTAACATAACACAAACAATTCAACATTTCAAATTCAATATGCAAAGTTAACTATCACATAGATTAAATCACATCACCATTCAATCTCACCCAAGACCATTAATCACTTTCATACCATATCTATAAGTTTATATACAAGCATTTAATATTCTTCTCAATCCAATCCTTTTTTTCATTCATTCACTTGAACATCTATCTATTTCATTCGCGATATCATCAACCACATAGGTTCTGTACATACCTGTACCATTATGTATTTATATATCACATTTACCACTCAATACTCATGCCACAATTCGTTCGATTCACTTCCATGGTTCGATGAACTCGCACACTCAGTGCTGTTTAATTAGCCGAAGCTTCAATAGTATTGCACACTTAGTGCCATCACATTAAACTGAAGTAATCTTGATATCGCACACTTAGTGCCAAATGATATAGCCAAAGCTTTCTTTATCTCTCACACTTAGTGCCATTTATCACTATAACAATTCTATTTACACACACACTTAGTGCCTATTATCTTCAAACTCACATTTCTCATTATCAAACTCCACAATCACAATTCCATTCATTTCATCACATATAAACATTTTGTAAATAATGCGTAATATATATATACGAACTTGCCTCGGACGTAGAAACAACGATACTAGTCGATCAATCGAGCACTTTGTTCTTGCCTCAATCTATGTTCGAATTTCTCTTTTCTTGATCTATATAATATCAAATTCACTCATTCAATTTCATCATCATCCAAAACAATCCATAAACACATTGTTAAAGCATTTTACACTTTAGCCCTCACAATTGCACATTTTAACATTTTAGTCCTTATTTCAAAATTACACAAAATACATTTAATTTATTCACACCCAAGCTTGACTGAATATTACTACACTTCATATAAGCCCATATATTTCATTTATTTCACATTTTAGTCCTTTAATTCCTCATTTTCACAATTTAACCCAAATTATTCAAATTCATCAAAAATCCAAAGACAAAACATATTAATCTCATATCAAGTTTCTATAATTCATCAACTAACATCATTAAACTCATGTAATCATCAATGGCATAACTTGAAATCTTCATCAAATTCAGAAATTGAGACATGGGCTTAAGATAACACGAAGCAACGATCTCAAAAACATAAAAATTATCAAAAATCAAACAAATAACATACCTTAATCAAGCTTAGTAATGGCCGAATATGAGAAAGCTTCTAAACCCTTATTCTTTCTTCAATTTTCGGCAAACAAGGATGATAATGGCCTATTTTCATGTTTGTTTTATTATAATACATATTATTTCATCAATTACTAAACTATCCTTTAATAAAACATTAATATTTCATATAATGGATGACCATTTAAGTTAAAATCCACTAACTATTGTCTAATAACTTATTAAGGACCTCTCATTTAATAAGCCATGGCAATTAAGCACTTTAACAATTAGCACACAACTTTTGCATTTTATGCGATTAAGTCCTTTTTTCCCAAGTCGACACACAAACGATAAAATTTTCACACAGAATTTTCTCACATGCTTAATCACATACTGTAAACACTAAAAATAATATTAAAATATTTTTTTGACCTCAGATTTGTGGTCCCGAAACCACTATTCCGATTAGGGTCTAAACCGGACTGTTACACTAAGTTTCGGTTCAACACTACCTTTCATCCTCAAACTAATGGTTAGTCAAAAAGAGTAATTCAAGTGTTAGAATATCTACTTAGATGCTACGTGATTGACTTTAGAATGAATTGGGAGAAGTTCTTGCCTTTAGCAGAGTTCGCCAATAAAAGAAGTTTCCACGTCAGTTTGGGCATGTCTGCCTTCGAGGTGTTATATGGAACGAAATGTAGGTTTCTAGTCTATTGGTTATAGCTTAATGAAAAGAAGCTTGTTGGTCTAGAATTGGTTCGCGCAGCAAAAGAGAAATTGTTAATCATTAAGAATTATTTGAAGACTACTTAGGATCGCCAAAAAGTGTATGCAGATCAAAAAAGGAAAGATGTATCCTATGAAGTTCCCAACAATGTATTTCTCAAGGTCTCCCCCTGGAAGAAAATCATTCGTTTTGGGTTAAAAGGGAAACTTTGCCCAAGTTTTGTTGGACCTTATGAGGTATTCGAGCGCATAGGACCAGTGGTGTATCGTTTAGCACTCCCTCCAGAATTATCTAAGATCCACAACGTATTCCACATGTCAATGCTAAGAAGATACTGTTCCAATCCAAATCATGTGGTACAACTAGAGACATTAGAATTGGAGTCAAACCTGTCATACAAAGAAGAGCCTGTTTTCATTTTGGATAATGAGATAAAGATACTAAGGAATAAATAAATTCCCTTAGTGAAAGTTCTGTGGAGGAACCATAAGGTTGAAGAAGCTACGTAGGAGTGAGAAAGCACCATGAAAGAGTAGTACCCTCACCTCTTCTTAGGTAAGAAATTTCGAGGACAAAATTTTCTTTAAGGGTGGGAGAGTTGTCACACCCTCACTATAACACCCCCTAACCCGAAACTGTCTCCGGAATAGGGTTAAGAGGCGTTACCAATCAATCGAATCATTACACATCCATTTCACGACACTAAGTCATTCATCCATCAAATATACTCATTATCAACCATATGGTCCCTTATTGAGGTCTATGAGACCTTAAACACATGCTAGAATAGGGTCGGGACTAAACCAAACACTTACGAAATTTCTCAGAAATTTAAAACTTTTCAAAGTTTCAGAGGTCACACGCCCGTGTGGGCAGACCGTGTGCTTCCTACGGCTGCTAGACACACCTGTGTGTCTTGGCCATGCCAAAACAAAGCTTGTATACTGACTTATCTCCACGGCCACTAGGCACGCCCGTGTGCCATGGCCGTGTGCTCTTAGGCTGGATACTGGCTAATTCACACGGCTACCAGGCACGCCCGTGTACCCTAGCCATGTACTCTTATGCTATATACTGACTTAATCACACGGCCATTAGACACGCCCGTGTTCCATGACCGTGTAGGCAAAACAGGCCCTTTGCAAAGCCAATATGCCACCCATGCTAGGGTCAATCCTACAAGCAAAGAACCAATTCATTTCATGCACATTTGACAACCAAAGACATGTCAAACAAAAAACATAATATTTCATTCAATCTCATTTCCATTCATGCCAACTCATATACCAAATTTCATAACTAAAACTCATACATTACTAAGCATGTTTCATCCACAAAATCACTAGTTTATAATAGCATCAATCCATCACTAATCTTACCATTCATAAGACATTTTCATTGCCATCAAAACAAACATAATATGCAAAATATACCAAATCCATACATGCATATTGCCAACATTTATCTAGCCACATCACTTGGCTATTTACACATCTCAAACATGTTTCAAAACTACTAGCCTATACATGGCATAATTCAACTATATACATCTTTCCAAAAGTACCAAAATAGATTGCCGATAGTGTGATAGAGAATGCTGACGATCCCCAGATCCAAGCTAGCTTTACTGACACTGTAAAGCAGAGAAACAAATCACACGGTAAGCTTTCCAAAGCTTAGTAAGTTCGTAATATAACACAAACTACTCAATAATACATTCATCAAGTACAAATATAATCCATCACATAGATCATCATACAAATACACATATACCATGTTATCCATAACTAATATGCTTACTCATCTATCCAATAGTCCGTTCACAATTTCATCAACCACATAGGTTCTGTACGTACCTTAGCCAACAATTCGATATCGATCACACATGCTATTCAAAGCTCAATACTTCATTTGATCAAACTTCATTAACTCTTCGATTCAAACGTACACTTAGTGCCTAACCATAGCCGAAGGTTAATTAACATCACACACTTAGTGCCTAGATAAAAAACCAAACTTAATTCGGCATCGCACACACAATGCCAATCGATAAAGCCAAAGCTTCTATTTCTTCGCACACACAGTGCTACTCATCTCAGTCTCGATTTCAATTACGCACACTTAGTGCCACATTTCTCAACCTCATATTCAACATTTCTAATTCAAAAATTTGCACATTCATTCGATCCTCATCACATAGATATAATTTAACAACTAGTATTATATCCAAACTTACCTCGAACGTCGAACTACCGAAACGGTCGACTAATCAAGCACTTTGTCTTTGCCTCGATCTCGATCCGAACCTCTCCTCTCTTGGTTTATACATATTCAAATTCAATCCATTCAATCACCAAATCATTCATTTTAGTCCAAACACATATATTTAGGGCATTTTACATAATAGCCCTTGCATTTTCACATTTCGACACTTTAGTCCCTAATTCACAAAATCATCAAATTCACATAATTTTTCCTAGCATAAGCCTAGCCGAATTTTCCATTTGTTCATACCAACCCACACACTTCATTTATTTCATATTTTAGTCCTTCAATTTACACTTTTCTCAATTTAGCCCAAATTACTCAATTTCACTAAAAATTCAAAGACAAAACATGTTCATCTTTCCCATATCTTTCATATCTCACTATCAACTAACACATAGCTCAAGCATTCATTAATGGCATATCTCAAAATCACCATTAATTTCTAAAATTTAGGCATGGGTTTGAAAGAGCAAGAAGCAACGATTACAAAAACGTAGAAATTATCAAAAATCGAGTCAAAAACTTACCTCAATCAAGCTTCAAACTAGCCGAACCCTAGTGTTCTTTTTTTCTTTTATTTTCTTTGCTATTTTCGGCACCAAGATGAATAAAAGATGACTACTTTCATGCTTTTGTTTCATTAAATTATCATTTTAATTGTTCATTTCCATAATTGCCCTTAGTAAACATTAATAATAACACTAAAACCATGCTATCATCTTCCACTAACTAACAAATGGTTTATTAACCTCATAAAGACTCCTCATTTAGAAAGCCATAAAAAATAGACATTTAAACAATCAGCACAGAGCTTTTACTTTTTATGCGATTAAGTCATTTTCGCAAATTAAACACACAATCGATAAAACCTTCACACGAAACTTTCACACAGGCTAAATCACATATAATAAACACAAAATTTAATATTAAAATATTATTCTGACCTTAGATTTGTGGTCTCAAAACCACTGTTCCGACTAGGGTCTAAACCGGGCTGTTACACTCACCTGGCGAACCAGTATTTTTGGAAGCGTGTGCTGGCAAAACCACCTAAGTCACGAGATTTAGATTGGTTGGCGGTTGCGAATTCTCTGGCGAAGTATTTCGCTAAGCTTTTCCGAACGTTTAAACTCTCATTCTATAGTTGACAAGTTCTTTGTTTGGCGAGATCCTTGTTGGACGGATCCTCCCGCCAATAAGTCAGCCACTCGTATTTTGTGTTACTGTAAATGTATTATTTGTGTTAGAAAACATGGTTAGAGGGACACGTTTAAGTCATGTGGCATCCTAATATAAATAACGTTCCAATAACCAAGATTTCTGGAGAACCTCGTAGGATGTGATTAATTAGTGGAAGCGTGTGTGCATGGATACTGATTAGAGAACCTACCTAGAGTGGGATTAAGATTAGAGTTTTCTATAAATAGGACAACCTGATAGTGGAGAGAAGACTTTTACTTTCATTGTCTCTACTCAATTTCGTTATCCTCGAAGAAACCTCAAAAGTGTTTTTCATTGTTAACAGAAGAACTGATCATTAAGCTTGTAGAAACTACATTCTCTAAGTTGGCTACTGGTAAACTCTTAAATCCTTCTTTAAATTCTACCAGATAAGAAGAGGTAGTCGTAGGAGCTATTCATTATGGTTTTCATCTGAAATACTGGATAGAAAGAAAACTTCCCTCTGGAAACTGTTTTCATGTTTACAAATTCTTACTATTATGTTGAATTTTTGTTGTTTTTGTACTTAAAAAATTTATTTGATTGTTTTTAGCCAAATAAATGGGATAAAGTCCCATTGCAAAGGGAAAAGAACCCGTCGAGTAGATAAAACCCTGTGTGAAGGTTTCTGGTGAGTTCCTTTATACTTTGTGCTTGGTAACTGTATCATCATGTTTAACTATCCTACTGTTTACTTAGGTGAGTTGTCCTTACCTTTGGTTTTGGTGTGTCTTCCAAAGGAATGTGGAAGTGAGAAGTTGCATGTACTGGTAATGTCGGTAAATCATGGATATGAGTCTTGCATGTGTATTGGTATGAATACTCTTTCCTTGGGGCATAAGCTTCATATCTGGATCAATGAAAAGAGGTATCAAAGGGTTGGTATGTATGATGGTGAAAAGAAGAAAGGAGAATCGTTACTATATTATTTTGCCTCCGGTATGGTACACTGATGAAAACCATGACTAGTGAATAGTTGGCCTTGCGGGGGAACACTTAGGTGTTCAAATTAACAAGGAGTATTTGTGGAGGTTCGATTGTTATAATTGGTCTACTAGATCCACGAAGTAGCATGATGGAAATGTAATCTTGGCTCTTCGGAGCAAGGATCAGAAGCTAGCACAATAAAAGGCTGCATTAGAATAAAAGTACATAACTGTGTTTAGACAGTGTGTGGATATGTGCATGAAGTATAAATAGTATGTGGCAGTGGTCATAAAAGTTAGTTTAAAATGACGACATGCTAATAGAGTCTTCATGGCATGTGTCCGCTAAATATTGGTATCTAGTAGCAGATGGTATCTACCAATTGACTATATCCACCTGTGGATGGTATCCGCCAGCGGATACTTCGAAAAGGGGAAATTTTTACTTTGCCTGCGGTGGTGTGTCTTTTAAATACTCTAAGTAATTTGGTCATACAGTGTTAGTTGAACCTCGATACAAGGTTTTACTTCTGAGGAACTCACTAAGTTCTTATGAACTTAATTAGTTTCTTTTTCTTATTTTCAGGTGTCTAGGTTTAAAGATTATATCTAAAAGGGGATTCAGCCAGAACCCCTGCCTATTTCATGATTCATCTCTTATTTACGCTCGTACCTTTTATTCGCTTGGGATAGGACAGATGGAGGATTCCACCAGTTACTAAATCTAAGACTTGTACCTAAACAATTGGTTTTGTACTTTTGGGTTCTTAAGAGTAGTATCACTGGGGCATTCTACCAAACTGTGTTAATGGAGATAGTCAGTCAAAAATGAATCTTGAACTTCTGAATGAGAATTAGCATATTTTATCCTTTATTTATATATCAAATATTAAAGGGCTTCTGCCAAATGTTTGATTAGACGTTGTTTATTTGTACTTAGCATATTACCGCATAAAGTGTGCTTTTAAAGCTTATGTGTCATTTGATATTTTGGGTTAACACCACGGTATGTAGAGTAGTTTGCCAAACTTTGAGGTGTTAGATATTTTATTTGGTTCAGTTGCTCGATTTGTTCTAAAGTGTGACGCTCCATACCCGAATTTAGCGATCAGGTTGGGTGTAGGGTGTTACATTTTTATACTTGAATTATCGTATGTAGCTAAAAATAACGTCGGGTTGTCCCAAGATAGAGGAAAGGCGAGAATCATAGAAGAATTACTAATCCCTGATTTATGTTTTTATGATTTGAATTTAATAGATCTATATATGTCTTGTTACAAACTAGATTGATTAAGGCAACAACCCTACTTGTCTCATGATTTGGTATATATATGATGATATGAAATGGTATGTATCGAATTAAGCTTGATATAATAGGTTATATATATGAAACTATGATATGAGGATCATATATATATTTATATGTTAGATAACATTGGTTACCCTATTAATAGTCTCGGGAAGAGTGTAACACCCTTAACCCGTATTCATCGCCGGAATAGGGTTATGAAGCATTACTGGAAACTTTTAACTTAAAACATTCGATTACAATCATTTATAAAACATATCATATTCCATTCAAACACATGCATAACGTCCCTTTTTCTTGCCCTCGAAGCCTTAGAAACACTTTAGAAATGACTTGGGACTAAATTGAAAACATTTAGAACTTTATGGGAAAAGATAGGAAAATTCTTACTACAGGGGTCACACGGCTGAGACACACGCCTGTGTCTTAGACCGTGTGGGCATTCGAAGTAAGGACACATGGCCGTGTCCCAGCCCGTGTCCGTACCCGTGTAACTCTCTGACTTGTTTCACATGGCCAAGCCACACGCCCGTGTGCCAAGCCGTGTAACTCTCAAAATGCAACCTTTAAAAACCTACAGGGGACACATGGCCATGTCGTGTGACCATGTGCCACACGTGGCTGAGACACACACCCGTGTCTTAGGCTGTGTGGACAAGAAATAGGCCATTTCCTAGCCGTTTCCTTCACCCTAAACTTGCTCACACATACCTACCATTTGTACCAATTTCAAGCATTCAAAAATGTACCTAAAACATGCATAATGGAGCTAAATCAATATGGTATCTATCCATACAACCAATATGCCCAAAGGCACCTAAATCACAAATACCAAACATGTTTAAACATTTGCATAATTTTAGCCATTAACCAACAATACATTTCTCATCTAATTTCCTCACCAAATTTACCACCATGTCCACATGTCAAAATCATATACAAATATACCAAAATGGTTGCCAAAACATACATCAATTTGACCATTCTAACATCAACCATGAAAGCACCAAAGTGCCAAAAGCACACCAACCATCAAGGCATCAAAATAACATAAGTTTCACAAGTTCATAGTAACATTACATGCTAATATCACACAAGCATACCAATTTGACCATTTAAAATGTATCATCTCTAAACCATTTCAACATTTTCCATCAAGCTAAAAAATGTTAAAATGTCATCAATAATAGAACCATATTTACAAGCCAAACATAATGGTCATATCATCAAGCACAAAACACATATACATGCCATTATAACCGCGACCAAAGAATAAAAATCTACCGATAAAAATCGATGGACAGTGTGATGGATCTCTAACTAGCTTCTAACTCGATCGAGCTTCCGATAATCTGTAAGGTAAAAGAAAAACTACGTAAGCAATGAATGCTTAGTAAGCTCGTATAAACTTTAAACATAATATTCTATTTCAATAATAAACTTTATAGAATAAACATAAATCTATTCTAATACTATAAGATTCATAAATCGATATGATCATCAACTCACAAATGAGTAAGTTCATTAACATCGTATATTTATTGACCATTCATAACATGATAGGATTTCATGAGACATAATATATAATCATCAACCTTTTATAAGATTATATATCTTTCTATTTACTTACTTTCCATTCCATCCCCAATGCTTATCATAAGCCTAAACAACATTATTAACTCTTGCTTCAGTGTAGTTATGCATAGCATAAGAAATTTGCTCACATATAATACATCATAATACATCCCAACTATGTACTTACCATTTCATTTCCTTTTCTTACTCGTTTCGTATGTATTGTACAAGCATAATCATAAACATCAATCATATCCACAAGCTTGGCATAAGCCCTAGCACATCAACAACTCATGTTAGTTTATCTCAAGATGATTATGAATTTTGTAACACCCCAAACCTGGCCTAGAAGTTAGGCCCGAATCTGGCATGTCACATTGAAGTGTTTTTCGAAAACCATGTTTTCATTGAAAACCCTTCTTGTTTAAAGGCTTAAGTGAAATCCCCGTTACGTTAGTTTATTTAAAAAATGTGGTACATTGAAAAATTATTAGTTTTATTCCCAAAACATCTTTTTAGTTGTGGAAGCTAATTTTGAGAGTAATTGATTTACGAAAAAGATTAAGTCGCGAAACCAGTTCGAAAATGTTGCGAAAACGCAGTATTGTTTTAAAAATAGTTAGCGTTTTGGAAAAATCGTGATTTACTCCTAACAGATATAATTCAAAGTAAAGAAAGACCCATAGTTAAAATCCAGAAACTTAAAGAGGCCTTATTACAACCCGAATCAAAATACTTGAATGTAAATAATCAAAACGAAAATCATAAGCAGTGTGTGGCCTTCTCCGAGTCCCTCGCAGCACCAATCCTCCTAAAGATGGGGATTACCTGCACAGTTAAAAATGGGGTGAGTTTGCGAAACTCAGTGTGTAATCCCCTTACTGAGTAACGATCATTATCTGAAAAGCGAAGCACGAGCAGTCTAGGTCAAAGCCCTTTTAACAGAATAGTACAGATCAGAGCATACGTGGGCCAAAGCCCACTACAATATCATTTGGGTCACAGCCTATAACAGAATCAATTGGGCCTAGCCCAAACCAATAACAGAACAAGTGGGCCTAAGCCCAGTACAGTTTCACTTGGGCCTCAGCCCTTATTAGAATGAATTCCATATGCATAATGTGTGATGCATGCTAACCCATCCCATCTAACCCTGCACTTGCCTCCGTCTAACCCTGCACTACCTGCGGGGAATAAACCACCCACGCCATCCCTACACTCCCAATGTTAGCACCGGTTGCGACCCTAACCGAAATCGCAGCAAAGCTGCTAGTATATATATACGGCTCTAAGCCTTCAGTAGCGGTATTATAATTGGCACAAATCCATCAGTAACTATATTATGTTTGGCACATAGCCATCGTGGTTGTAATATAATCGGCACACGACCTTGGGTAAATATGATCGACACAAAGTCATCAGTATATATGTTAGGCACATAGCCACAGGTAAATACGATTGGCACAAAGCCATAATCAAGATGGCACAGAGCCATGTTTAGGTTGGTACAGAGCCATAATCAGATTACGCGGCTTTAAGCCGTCCGTCGGTCCACGATGCCGCGTCATGCGACCGTGCGCGACTTAACATATCAATATCTGGATCCACAGTCGTTATGCGCGACCTATCGTAACTTCCTCCGTATCAAAGTCCCAACCCCATGCAATATGCCGTGTATGTCATGCTCAATCATTACACGTGTATGCAAAATGGCCATGCTCAAGAATGATCATTTACACACATATTGAAAACATATCACCATATAATCCCGATCCAAATCGGTTAAAACACGATCATACATTCCGCAGTTAGATCAATCATAGTCCTAATCGATCGATTTACCCGCAAGGGCAAAATAGTCATTTTACCCTATAAGGGTATTTCGGTAATCTTACCCTACAGAGGTATTTTAGTAATTCTACCCTACAAGGGTATTTCGGTAATTCTACAAATCAAGGGTATTTCGATAATTTTGCAAATTGAGGGTATTTCAGTAATTTCATAAATTAGGGGTATTTCAGTAATTTTACGAATCGAGGGTGTTCCGATAATTTTGCAAATCAGGGGTACTTTGGTAATTTCACAAACTGAGGGTATTTTGGTAATTTTGCAAATCGGGGGTATTTCGGTAATTTTCCAAACTGAGGGTATTTCGGTAATTTTGCAAATTAGGGGTACTTAGGTAATTTCGCAAACCGAGGGTATTTCGGTAATTTTACAAACCGGGGTACTTTGGTAATTTTACAAGTCGAGGGTGTTTCAATAATTTTGTAAACTAAGGGTATTTCAGTAATTTTGTAAACCAAGGTATTTTAAACAGAGATAACGATGCGAATGGGCCTAGGGCCCATTTTCGGCCCAAAGGGGCCCACACGCTCGTGTGGCCTATTTAGCCCAAATCTAGCCACAGATATGAGATTCAAATAGTCCAGTCCAATATTTACTACACAATCATACAACTTATCCGATTGGGCCCATGGGCCCATTGGCCTCACATGGCCCCTTTCGGCCCATCGTGGCCCAAACAGCCTAAACCCACAAGAACACTCATGATGGCCTCAACTATCACGTTGAAGCTCCCACACGTGCACTCGCACGCTCGTGTGGCTACCATCGCCGTGTGACCGGCATTTCGACATTTGCCGCTCTACAGCTAGAGTAGTGCGAAATACACACCTGATAGGAATCTGGAGTTAATCCGCGCTCCGAACACTCCTATGCCCAAACGCCAACCAAGGTATGCTTACTCTCCTCATAGATCGCTCTATTAAAAGCCAGCTTCTCGCCTACTCTCATGCTAGCTTCCCACTGTGGGATCCCTCCATCAATCCTCCAAAACCGTCCCAACTGAAAAATAAATATCCTTTTTTGCTTGCTATGGGATTCGAACCCTTGCCCTCTCCTATGCTCCAGACGCTACATGCCACAATAACACAAGCTCTTTTTGTGACTTAAAACATGCGCAAATATTTATAAAACCTATGTGCCAGTGTCCAGATTCTTATAAGAGCCAAAAATTAAAGAAGTTCTGCAAGAGCCAAGATTTGAACCCAAGCTCCCTTACACCCTTAATGACGCCACAACCACTAGGCCACATGCTTCCTTGTATCAGTTTTTTATCAAAATAATTTAAAAGACCTACATCCAAGCATCCAGGGTTTTATTCACTTAAAACCAAAATTTTTGCTAAAGCCCAGGTTTGAACCCAGGACTTTTCCAACACTTCTCAGGACCCTTAACCACTTAAGCAGACATTTAATTGTGTTATATCCTTGCACAATTAAATACCTATTTGCAGCCTCCTTACGGACCCATACTCAAGGCCCAATACTTCTATGCCAAAATTCAGGGCGTTACAAATTTGACATGGATAACCATTATTCTTGAGTGTGATTCAATTGGATTTATCATCCATCACAACATATCATGTTTTTCCATGTATCACCATTCCATTGAGTTTCATATAAACATGTCTTAGTTCTTATTGAACACTTACCATTTCATTTGTATACACATAAGACATAAATATAACATTAACCATAGCCACAAGTTAGTGATTAAACACATAACTTAGCAATATCATCACATGGTAAGATATGGGTACATAACATAGCATCACTTATATCATACCTTTCATAAACATGAATATTCATACTTTGATCATTGGTACATCATATCTTTCCATATTTTTCGTAGTGAAGTCAATCGAAACCCTTACCGGAGCTCACACAAAGTGTGTTGAACAATGGTCGTAATCATCCCTTTTCATATTCAATGGTCGAAACCATCCTTTTTCATTAATCTATGGTCGTCACCATCCCTTTTCATAGTTGATGGTCGCCACCATCCCTTTTCATAATTGATATACGAAACTATCCCTTTTAAATCGATAGCCAAAACTATCTCTTTTCATATTCGATGGTCGTCACCATCCCTTTTCATTGTTGATGGTCGTCACCATCCCTTTTCATAATCGATAGGCGAAGCTATCCATTTTCATATTCAATAGCCGAAGCTATCCCATTTCATAATCGATAGCCAAAGCTATCCCTTTTCATAATCGATAGCCAAAGCTATACCTTTTCATAATCGATAGCCGAAGCTATCCCTTTTCATTGGTCGATGATCACTGATACGCCGTTGGATTTACGTCGTCTCACAACATGATAAATTGTATAATAACATATATATATTGATTCATTTTCAATAAAGTCATATATTAACATTCAATTTAATCAACATTATACATAATACAGTTCATACGAACTTACATGGCTAAATTGTAGAAATGTCACAGTACAAGGGCATTGGTAATTTTCCATTCTCCTCGATCACCCGATCTTGACCTAAATTAATAATTTTATTCAATATATTAATTTAGACAGTAAAAAAATTATTTTATGCAATTTAGTCCTTTTTGACCTTTTTACAAAATTACCCCTAAAGTTTTACTTTTGTTCAATTTAGTCCCTGAGCCTAAAACATGAATTTAACCATTTTTTCCCAAATTCAAGCTTAGTTGAATGCTCATGGCATAAAATACAGCCCAAATTTGTAATAATTTCACAATAAATCCTTGTATTTTTACTATTTTAACAATTTAGTCCCTAATAGGCAAATTCATCAAAATTTACTTAACAAAATACTTTTAAATAACAACTAATATTTCAAATTCATCATTTAACATAAAAAATCACTAAATTCTCAATGGAAACATTCAAAATCTTTAACAATTTCAAAATCGAAGGTACGGGCTAGCTGAACCTAGTTGCAACGATTTCAAAAACATAAATATTATTAAAAATAGGGCTAAATCGGACTTACATGCATCATCCAAAGCATGGCCGAAGCTTGAAGGTATAACCATGGTTTCTTTCTTCTTTCAATTCGTGAAGAAGACATGAAAATGATGATATAACATTTTGGTTTTTATTTTATTTTATTTAATTATCAAATTACCATTTTGTCCATTTAATAATCATCAAATTTTCATGCTTTTAGTTGCTCAAAACCGTCCACTACATTCTTTAAGTTCCTTTTTCTTTATTCAAATAACCATTTAATCACTCAAATCAAATAGTGATCAAATTTTACATCTTTTATGATTTAGTCCATTTTAATTAATTAACTATCAAAACGTTAAAATTTTTCAACGAAACTTTAATACCACCTTAATGAAATTCCGTAAATATTTATAAAAATATTTACGGCTTGGTTTGTAGAAACAAGGTCCCGATGCCTCATTTTCTAAAACCACTTGACCTTAAGGTCTTACCACTCGAACTTAATAAATCGTTTAAATAACATAAATTATCAAATGAAAAACCTTTTCAAAGTCACATCTGACTCGTAAATATTAAATGATAATATTTACGAACTTACTCGTCGGATTCGGTGGCCCCAAAGCCACTATTTCCAACACCACTGAAAAACTGGCTGTTACATAGAGTCGGGTATAGTTGGCATGCCATAGGATTAGAGTACGAAATTATACTTCAGTTTATACCGATGAGGCACAGAGAACATATTGTACTTCGGACATACAATGAGGTACTGGGTGCTAGTTATATTGGTGTGTTGGTTGGATGATCCGTGTATCCGTCTTGAGTCCATGTCCGGTTAATAGGGATAATAAAACATATACCTTGGTAAATGAAATTTGATTTGAAAAGCTAGTACCAAATTATGTATCTTTTATATTAATGTTAAATTAATAGAAGGTGTCATGTGAAAGAACATTTGAATCGATTAAAATGAACCCTAAGGACCGATATAGATATAAAGCGAATATAAGGATTCGAGATAGAAATGAAAAAAGAAGAAGGTCTTTTTAATATGCAATGCCACATATGTAGTTAACATATGATGATAAAAGAGATTAGGTATTTATGAATGAAATGTCAAATGAAAATTTGGTATTATAACATCCTGAAAATTTTAGGAGTTCAGAATAGTGATAAATACACAATAAATTAGTCGAAATTTTGAAAAAGTCAGAAATTGGAAATTTACAGTATTATGAGACAGTGAAAATTGGTGTAGAAGGTATTTGGAAAGGTATGTATGTTGAGAGAAATTAATCTGGGGAATCGACTAAATTATAAGAATGTGGAAAGTAATGGGGACAAAATGAGAAAATTGAAAGTTATATGATTAAGTTGAATTAATGGAAAAGGATGAGGGACTAGAGGTGAAATTTTACCAGAAGAAAAGACGAATCATCTATGGAATTATAGGAAAACATGAGGGGGAAAATAGTAATTTGTAACATCCCAAAAATTGGGGGTTAGTAGAATCGGGTTTGTGAATCGAAAGAGAGTGGTCATGCCCTAATTTTTTTTAGATTTATATATGTGATTTTAAGAATAAATGAGATATTGGTTTGTTGGATAAGTGTTAGTAAAATGTTCCTTGAAACCCAAGTTCAAATCCCTTCTATCACACCATTTTTTATAATGTTGTGAATTTTTCCTAAACCCTAGTATGTGACACATTGGTTTTTAAAATAAATATTGAAAAATTATTTCAAAAATAAGGAAATAGCCTAGTGGTTAATTGATAAATGAAAAAACATGAAAATTTAATTAAGGTCCCAAGTTCAAATCCTTTCTTATGTAAAATAATTAAATTTTGCAAAAATCCCTTGTTTTTAATGTGTGTCGTTCATACCCTTGTAACCCTGGGTATAAATTTTAATTTTACACAAAATAATCAGCTTTTATTCCATTTTTACTCAACCTAGCCATTCCTCCCCTCTCCTCTCTTCCTTTCACTCTCTTTGGTTTTAATTTTTTTCCCTTTCTCCATTGTTGTCGTCGCCTACACCTAGTTTTATCATCTCTTTCTTTTTATTTTTGCCTCAAGATTTGTTAACATATTCTCCACCATATTGCTGTTATTTTTTCTCATTGAACTCAGCCCCAAATCTAAAATCTTGAACTCCAAGATCGATCCTGAACATTGCCAAGAAAGTGCCATTGTCGTTTCTCTCAACTAGCTTGTGTAAGATCTCTTCTTTCTTCAATTTCTTGATTAATTTTGTCAATTAAAAACCTAAATTTCTAGATCTATAATTTATGGTAATTTTAAATATTTTAAATTTATTTTTTCCATATTTTTAATGGATCTCAAAACCGATTTTAAATCAGCCCCAATTTGGCCACCATGGGTAGTGGTGCGTGCCCCTATGTGCAAGAAAGTGGGCTATTTTGTTTCTTAATTCTTGGCCATCTTTTTCCAACATTAATTTGAGTTCTTGAACCCTCATAAGCAGCCTTTAATCACATGTCAATTAGGGAAAAACGTCTTTGATCAATTAACCATTCGGATCTCACAATTCGGGAAGCGTAAGTGCGATTAATTGTTAACTAGTTTGTTGTGTCGACATAGTTTTTGGGAAAAGGATATGGATTGATTAAATGTTGGATTTTTATCAATATTGGCTACTGATTTTCCAATATTTGAATCTATTAGGTGCTGACCCAAACGCCCCAAATCAACTGTAAAGCTGAAAAACGTTTGCGTATTTGATTCACATCAAAGCAATGTAAGAAATCTAACTAGCTTGGATTCATAAAATAGTAGGAATTGTGACAATTGGTTTGAACCCATAAGTGGGGTTTTAGGGTATTTTTTGGAGGTGAATTAATTTAATTTATAATGGTTTTTAATTTAGGTTCAATTTAAAGCTTATTAAAGAAATCAGAAGATTAGCTAGTGTGCTACGAAAGAGCATAAAATAAGGTGTGGGTCCTAAACTCAAAAATTTGATTGAATTTATCATTTTTATGATATATTTGATGTTTTTATTGCTGATTGGATTGACTTATTAGCCCAATAATTAATTTTGTAAGTGGCTAAACCAGATACGTTTCGAGCCCTAAAAGATTGTTGTGTTAGCATAGTTGCTAGTTTGACAGTGTGATTATGTGATTGATTTTGCGACACATGATTGTGTTATTTGGTATGAGATTGGTTGTATGTTTAGCATGATTTTCTGAAATTTGAATTTATGCATGACATACTTGCATGAAAGATTTGCTATGTTAAACTAAAAAGGACGCTATACATGCTGTAACAGCCCGATTTTTAGTAGTGACAGAATAGTGGTTTTGAGACCACAAATTTCCATCATGTCGAATCGTAAATATTATTTTTTGAATATTTATAGTCATTAGAGTCGTATTAAAATTTGGTTTAGAAATATTAACGTTTAGATAGTTAAATTAAAAAAAAAAGGATTAAATTTAAAAAGGTGTAAAAGTTAGTAATTAGTTTAAGTAAATGACTAATTAGCCTATTAACCATATCAGGAGGGACCAATATAGCAATTAGACCCTAGTAGCTAAGGTTGGACGGCTAAGTAAATGAAATTAATAAATTAAGGTGTTTTGAATGGCAAAATTGTAATTAAAATGAAATTAAAATAAAATTTAGTAAAACAAAATGCTTTCTTCCTCATTTCAATTCTCCATTGCCGAAACACCATAGAAAGAACTTGGGAGAATCGACTAAGCATCTAGGCCTTGCATGTGAGTTCAATTCTTACCCGTTTCTTGTAATTTTTATATTTTTGAGATCGTTGCAACTAGGTCCAGCTAGCCCGTACCTTCGTTTTTGATTTTGTTAAAATTTTTGGAAGTTTACATTTATAAATATTGAATGTTTTTTATGAATACTATGTATTTGGATCCTTTATTATGCTATTTGATGAATTTGTAAAGAGATTTTTGTTAAATATTGATTTTAGGATTAAATTGTGAAAATGTCAAAATATTAGGGTTTGATAGTGAATTTGATGTTTATTAGGGGCTTTTTAAGGGCCTAGAATATTTGGATAAATTATTGATTTGAGAAAATTAGTTAATTTGATGAATTTCGAGTTAAGGGACTAAATCGTAAAAATTATAAAAGTTTAGGATGATTATGTAAATTTAAAAAAATAAAAGGGTATTAATTTTAAAATTGATTTGAAATGAAGTATATGCCAATAATTGAAGAATTTTACATTATAGATCAAGAATCCGTCGATATTCGAGGAAAAGGCAAAATAGCGTAATAGTCCCTGAACTTCTACAATTTTTACGATTCAGTCCAGGTAAGTTCTTTATATGGTTACTATTAATCTTATTGAATATTCCATACTATTTCATTATTGGTTGAATTATGGATTCTATTGAGTTATGCTTAACGAAATAGAAATACGGTGATTATTCAGGCATGTGCCTAGCAAGCTGTGTGCCGGTGATTATTCGGGCTATGTGCCTAGCAGGCTCTGTGTCGGTGATTACTCGGGCTATGTGCTTAGCAGGCTGTGTGCCGGTGATTATTCGGTCTTTGTGCCTAGCAGGTTGTGTGTCGGTGATTATTAGGGCTATGTGCCTAGCAGGCTGTGTGCCGGTGTATTGAAAATTTGCATTAATTGGATAGTCTTCGGTTAATTATTAAAGGGAACTTATATCGAACTTACTAAGCTTGTTGATGCTTATTAGTTTGATTTATTCTTGTAGGACCTTTGGGATCGTTGCTTTGATTGGATCGACTCGGAAGCTCGCACACTATCATCAACATCTCGATAGTCATTTTGGTTCTTACTAGTTGGTTTAAATGGCATGTATTAGGAAAGGATCTAAAGTACTTGAATATTTTGTATGGATGTAGATATTGGAAGTAACTTGTTATGTTTGTTTCTAGTAAAGATAGTTGAACTTGTATGCTTAATTAGGTAAACCTTTTGGAACATATATAAGAAGAAGTTGTATAAATCTTTTGGTGTCAAATGATGATGATTGAATACTTCAAGTATGCTATGTGAATTAGCTTGGTTATAAGTAGTTATGATGCTTAATTTTTGGTAAGTGTTTGGCATTGTAACGCCCTAAAATTGGCCCAGAAGTTTTGGCCGAATTTTGGAGGTCACATTGATCACTGAAGTGATCGTAGAAAAATTAAAAATTTACTACTGAAAAATATTACAGTATTTAAGTTCTATAAAATACTCAGTTATAAAATCCTGATATTTCAAAAGAAAATACAGTCACAATGACACTTACGTGCGTAGAACACAAAATTCCGTACCACAGTTTTCAAAACAGTACTTACAATTCAAAATGTTTAATTATAAACTCAGAAATTATTAAAAATACTATTAAAGACTGTTTTTAACCGTGACTGTCCGAGACCTTCGCATACCGAGTCCAGCATCAGAATTCGGAAATGTACCTGCAAGGGGACACACTAAGGGGTGAGCTACACGAGCTCAGTGTGAGTTCAAAATGTTTTTAAAAATGGAATTACAGAACAGAAACCAAACAGTAGTTCGATAACGAAAAGTACTTATAGAGATACGCATAAACAGAAAGCAAACTTGGAACCAACGTCCCAAACAAACGTAACAGTCAAAGCACACCAAATCACACACAAAATACTTAACAGATAAACCCATCAATGGGTCGATACAATAATACTTATCATCACAATCCAAAATGTCACTACGCTAACACCTCAATGTGCGCAGAATCAGTCATAAATGTTATGATGAACAGACAGATTATAGACAACTAGCTCACATCCCGATGCATATGAATGCAGTCAAGTATTAAAAACCCACCCATCCAGCCAAAACACCTCTCCATCCCTCGATCACACCCCAAAAGAGCTGTTTAAAATCATCTAACCAAACACACCTCAAGGACCTCAAAAGGCCCATCCAACCCTACACACCATGTATGTGGACTAAGCCACTCAGATAATAATACGAAGAAAGCCTGGCGTATATGTAGTGCAGTGCATTGCGGTAAACCGTTGTACAGACATGTTGCAGTTTAAACTGCCAGATCATATAATAGTACGCAGCAAAGCTGACGTACATGCGGTACAGTGTGATAAACCACTGTACCAATAAGTTGTAGTTAAACTGCCAGATCAAATCAGAATCAATCTTTCTTCTCTTCGCAACCAACCCAAAAATTACTTTATCCAAGTGCATGTATGCTTACAACCTCAGAGAAACAATGAACACATCGACAGACAGTCAGACAGAAACAAACATGCACACACCCAGCTAACCGGGTTCAGAATCAGATATCTCGCACAAAAGTCACAAATAACATATAAGCCGAAGCCCAAATCAAAGTCTTAACTACCCTCACTTAAATCTAGTCAAGGGTCGGAACACACAGACACATTTTTAGATAAAAAAATATACACAGAACTAAAATTAGTGGCTTAGGGCCACACGCCTTGTGGAAAAGCCTAGGCCATGTGGGGGTCAACACACCCGTATGGGAGGAGGCACACGGCCGTGTGGCTGAGGCACACGCCCGTGTGAGCCAGGGACATGGTCGTGTGAACAGGCTGTGTAACTTTTTATCCATTTGTGCTAAAATAGAGTACAGGGCAGACACGGCCGTGTGTCCAAAACACATGCCCGTGTGGGATCCCTAAATCCTTAAATTAGCTACACGACCATGTGGCACCAATTCACCCAAACACTAATTCCCAATCATACACGCTCATGTGCCCAAGGGGCACGATTGTGTGAATATCGACTAAAAATCTCCAAATCAGCCACACAGCCGTGTGGCACCAAATTTTTCCCGAAAACCCTAATTCCTAATTGTACACGGCCATGTAAACTACCCGTGTGGGGGCACACGCCCGTGCGGCCACCTGCGTGGTCACAAAACCACACCGAAAATAGCTCAGAAAATTGTGCTTTCGCACTCAAAACACTTCCCATCCTTCAATAACCCAAAATCACACCAAATTGAACAAGTTCTAAGCATAAAACAACAATGTAGTTAACTGGTTACAACACACACACGCGTGAAACACCGACTTTCACAAAATTAACTCAAGAATTCGCAAACAAAATAGAAAAGATTCAGAACCCACACCTGATTCACGATAAATGACGTCCAGACACTAACTCGACAACAAATGAGCGAAGCTCTCTGAAATCCGCAAGTGAAACCATTTCCCAAAAGAAGAAAAATAAAAATAAAAATAAAAGCCAACCAATGAGAGGGAGAGGGAGAGGAGAGCGTGAGAAGAAAGAAAACAGTAACAATAAAAAATAATAATAATAAAACTAATAATTATTTTTAAACTTAAAACAAGTCTACTATTTAACAAAATAAAAATATTTCTCCAAAATGCACATACAAAGATTCAAACACGTGAGTTAGAGATACAATAACACACAACTAACAATCAGACTAGCAGACCTATTCTGACATCAAAACGTTCAACTAAACACAATAGCTCAACCTACTCACTGACCCTAACCACAAAGCTCAAAACTTCTAACCCCAAAATCCAGGGTGTTACAAGCATGTTTGGAAATATGGTGAATTGATACTTCGTTGTGAATGACATTTATGAATGTTAATGCTAGTAGTTGAATGGCATGTTTTGCACCATTTGGTATGTTTTGGTAAGTAAATTCAATGATATGTATTGATGCAATTATGCTTAGAAATTATTTGATTATTTTGGCCAAATTGGGTAACATGGTTATACATGTTTTCATGTTGTCATTTAAGGTGCCTAAGGGCATATTGGTTGTATGATCTTATACCATGTTTGAATATCTAGAATATGCATGATTTTGGTGCCTTGTTATGGCTTGTATATATGTGAAATTTTGGATGTAGGTACATGCCAAGATGGGTGAGAAAAATGGCTTGTAAGGCCTATTTTTGTCCACACGGGTAAAGACATGGGCGTGTGTCTCAGCAGTGTATGACACACGGCCAGGTGACACGGCCATGTGTCCCCTATAGCTTTCAAAGGGTTGCAAGTCAGGTTGTTACACGGCCTAGCACATAGGCGTGTGGGGTTATTTCGAAGGGTATAAGGCTTGGCACACTGGCGTGTGGCTTGGCCGTGTGACCCAAGTCAGTGAGTTACACGGGCATGTAAATGGGCTGGGACACGGCCGTGTGTCCCTATTTTGAATGCCCACATGGCCTAGCCATACGGCCGTGTGACCCCTACAGTTTTAAAAAATTTTCTTATTTTCTGAAAACTTCTCTGAGTTTCCGATTTAGTCTCGACTTGTTTCTAACATGTTTTTAGGGCCTCGAAGGCTCATATAGGGGACAATATGTATGATTTGGATTGGATTTAATATGATTATTTATATTATTTTGAAATGTTTGAAATTTATGTTTGTTTGATTTGAAAACTTTGATAATGCTCTATAACCCTATTTCGGTGACGTATACGAGTTAGGAGTGTTACACATACGCATTGGAAATTTGTAAAAGTATGTGAAATTGAGTAATGTTGAATGATACCATCTTAATGGTAAGTTGAATGTTGAATTATTGATTCCATATTATGAAATTATGTGATAATTGAGGGCATATATTGAAAATGCCAATTAAATGTGAAAGTATTGAATTGTGGCTATGTATGAGATAGTATGACATATTGCATGTGCATTGGGATGGGATATTTGTGGTTGACGGAGGAGTTCAGTAGAGTACTGGTGGCATATTAAGTCTGCATTTATTCATAGTCAGTGCACTACATTTGGAGTACTGAGGGGATTGGCGATTATATCGCATTATTTGTTCTTCGGCAGTTTTACTGCATTATTGTTATTCGATGGTTTTACCACATCGAGATATGCTCGCATTCGTTGGATTTTGGCAGACGAGTTTTGGGGAACTCGTGGTGTGTAGCAGATGGTATGGGTAGGAACCTTTTTGCATTGCATCATGTGCACGACATATTCGAATGTTATTGATTTATGCTACGTATTGTATTTTTTTGTATTGAATGGTATCAAAATTAATGATTTTTACTCGAATGAATGATGACCCATGCTCATACACTGTTTGACATCGATATTGATAATGGCTATGTAATGATATGAAATTCCTATGATGGTTCTATGTTCTTCTCTTAATGCTAATATTTCACTATATTTGATATTTATGTTCGTTTAAATAACTGTTCGACTCACACTGAGCTTTCATGAGCTCTCCCCACATAGTGTTTAACTTTTTGGGTAAACCTCAAAATTAGGACTGGACTCGGCATTCGGAGAATCACCTTGGACCTTGGACTATTTTTAATAAGTATTAATCAGTTTCTTTTGGTTTTGGTTTATAATTTTTAATTAGTTATGTCTATGGCTTGGTAAGTTTTCATTTGAGGATTTTTGTATGCATGGATTACTCAAGCATAATAACCGGATAATGCATGATATCGGGCTTAAGTAAAATTTGACATTGTTCCCTAATTTTTGCTGCATTGCAAAGGAACCATTTTTGTAAAACAAATCGATAAGGCAACTAGGTTTCCAAAATAACTTGAAAAAGGGTTTTTCCGTCGCATCAGTTTAACATCGAGTTTTTACAAAGAAGAGTGACAAGCAAAAGATTTTTCTAAAACAACACTATCAACAATAAAATGAATCTTCAGTATAGTTGACCTAAGAAATGAATGTTTTAAACTGACTCAAAGTACTACGATTTTTCCCTAAAGTGAGCTTATTTAAAGTCTTCAAAAGTAACGTAAGTTACCTTAGCCATTTCGGTGGCTAAGGTAGCCTTCTGAATCTAGTCATAACATCTAGGCCGGGTTTGGGAGGTTACATAATTATTGGAAAACATAATTATGAAGTCTAATGATTATAAGCTTCAATTGTAATAAAACATAAATGATAGGGTAAAATGGTAAATAACATAAATAGATATTTTTATAGATATTTTGTAACACCCCAAAAATTTGAACTTTTATTTGTTGAATCTTATCATAATGAAGTATATGCTTTAGTGGTTTAGGGCCTTGATTGTATGTTTGAGATTAGGGGTTCAAGTTCCACTCTTGAAAATTTTGTTAACTTTTGACCCAACCTTTATCTTTGAGCTTTCGACTTAAATTTAATTCTGCGCGAACTTGTGTTAATGATGAGCCTAGTGGTTCAATGGTTAAGCTTCAGTGGTTAAGCTTTTGTTTACTCTTTGGTCTTGTGTTTGAGTCCCTATGTAGGACGTAGGAAAATATTTTTATGCTATTTTTTAAAATTTTTTCTATTTTTAATTAAATATTTTTCCCCAAAAATCCTTTCTTTCTCATGCCCTTATTTTTTTTCTTCTTCTTTCCATTACTGACGTTTCCTTTTTTCTTCTTTTTTCTCTTCGTTCTTGTGTTTCTTCACTCTGTTCTACTATCGTCTTCAATTATTCTAGATCATATTATTTGTGTTTGTTGGTTTCAGTCCTTAAAAGTGAGTTTCGTCATTTTTACTTCGTTCGTTTATTGAATTGCTCGTTGTGAGTTTTGGGGGTTTTTCTTCAAGTTTTAAGGTTGTGGTATTAAAATCTATGTTTTATGTTGTCTATTTAATTCGTTATGTTTTAGGGGAAGATTGCGAAGCTTGTGGTGCCCCTCCAACGACTTAAGCTTTGTGTAATTACTACTCGTTCAACGATAAGCGTATAGTTTTGATTCGGGGAGTTGTGTCGAAGTTCTTCGACGTAGGTTCAGTTTTGTATGCTAGTTTTAGTGAATTGGTTCGTTAAATTGTCTTATTGGTCAATTGATTGTTGTTTTTAGGTTTCGAAATCATCATTGTTGCTTCTAAGTTTAAATCATATATGGTGTCTAACGGAAACTCGAGAAATTAGCGAACGATGAAAGCTAAAATTAGGGTTGTCGATGCCGCATGGCTGTGTGCTAAGCCCTGTGAGACACTGACTTGAGTCACACGACTATGTGTCAGGCTGTGTGTCAGGCCGTGTAACTCATTAACTTGAGTCACACAATCATGTGTCAGGCCGTGTGACAGGCCGTTTTGAGGCACTGATATGAGCCACATGACCATGTGGGCCACACGGGTCAGCCAAGTAGGCCGTGTGGATCCACACGAGCGTGTAGGCCAAAATTTCAATTTTTTTCCTAGGGTCGTCAATGTCGTTAGGATCGAATGTAGGCCTTCCGTAGGGTCTAAATGATCTGGATTAAGCTATAAAACTTGATATCTAATGATTTGTTGGCGTATAATTTGTTTCTGCACATATGTTTGATATGATATCTGCTAAGTATGATCTGAATTATTTGAATATGTTCTGAGTCTGCATCACTGCATACATATCTCTGATATTTGTTAGTTTTGCATCTACATTGGGATGAGATTTGTGTTAAAGGAGGAAGTGTGGGCAGTTTAATTATCTGTTGATTCTAGTGGCTAAGCCACATACATATCTGATTTTAGCGATTTATCACACATTGATCTGGCAGCTAGTCTACAAATATTCTGAAATGTGACATACAGTCACTATGCGATGTGTAGGGATGGATGGGTACTTGATACCCTATGTGGTCTGTAGGGATGGTCGGAGACGGTGTGTAGTGGATGGGGGTTGGACTTTGAATCTGTATCTGATATGCTCTGCATCTGTTTCTGTTATGCTCTGTTTCATTTTCTAATTCTGAAATCTTTCTGAATAAAGATCCGAAAGCATGTCTAAGATCGTTTCTGTTTAATTGTTTAAATACGTTACACAATGAGCTTGGAAGCTCATTTTGCTTGTCTGTTGATTTCAGGTAACGCTTAGACCTAAGCGGGTTAGTGCAATGGGAGCTCGGTGAATTAGATCTCTGTAAACTTATTATTTCACCTGTATTCATATTATTGCAAACTTTTTGGATTGTTGTTTTTTTTAGATTAATTTTTTTTTATGTTTTGGATGGTTTGAATTTTAATTACATAAAGTTGGACTTTCTAAAATGGGTCATTGTAACTCTCCAGATTTGGCCATAATGTCTAGGCTGGGTTTGGGGTGTTACATATTTTAAATGAAAAAAGTGTAGAAACTTGGAGAAAAAGATGCAAGAAGGTTATAAAAACCATCATCCATCTTTGTCTCTCACGTTAGACACCAAAACCATCCATCCCAAGTTTTTCTTTTCTTTCAATTAAGTCCTTTTCATTATTAACAAACCAATTAAGCTAGTCTCTTCCAAATTTCTTCATAATTAGTAAGTGAAATCAATAGAGAAGTGTAGTAGCTACCTAAATTCCATCAGAGGTGCATCCATGAATGTCTTGAACGAGAGAGAAAATAGGAGTTAATGTTGAATATAAGTGTTTGAGGTAAGAACCATCAACTTAACTTGTAACACCCCAAAACCCGACTTAGAAGTTTAGACTGAATCCCGAAGGTCACATTGATCACTGAAGTGATCTAAAAACCATTTCACAAAAAAAGTTGTTAAAATCTCATACGAGCACAGTTTGCTAAAATCGAATCAAACCATTTACCCCTTAAGGATTCAAAACAGAGAATTTAAAAAATTTTCGTCAAAAGCATTCAGAAATAAAGTTCCACAGGTTCTAGATTTCAGTCCAAAGGAAACAATTTACGAAAACCCAAATTAGAATTGTACCACAGTCCCTATAGATCTTTACAGTCCAAAAAAATTCACAACTTAAATTATTCGAAGAAACATTTTATTAGCCTGAGTTAAAATGCATCACTCCGAGACCTCCGGCATGCCAAGTCCAACTGTGAAAAACGAGAGTACCTGAAAAGGGGAAAACTAAGGAGTGAGCTACACAAGCTCAGTGTGAGTCTGAAAACCAAAAGAAACTAGCGAGAAACAAAGAAACTAACCAAATACCGACAAAAACGACTACTCGAACAACTGATCATATATGCGAACGCATTTCATCAATCATCCAAAAATGTGAATACATTATTAAGGTCCATACTTTATTTAATTACACAAGACCTTTCAGAAAGCCCAACATCCAGACAAACAGACATATAATCTATTGCAGAATGTATGCAACAAAATAAAGAATAATCCCACCCATCCAGCCAAACACCACTCTAATCCTCGTTCACACAACAAATAAGCTAAAGGAAGCCCAACCAACCATGCACACCACATAGGACCTCAAAAGGCCCGTCCAACTGTAACATCCTGAATTTTTGGGCCTATGCGTTTAATGGGTGGACACGTTTAATATGTTAATTTGAGAATTTGAGGTGCAAATTGGGTTCAGGTTTGGCTGAGGCCTTGATTAAATATTCCGTTTAGTCACTTTAGGGCTTAAAATAAATTCCTGGTAGTTTAAATGGCATACTGGGTTGTGGCCCAGCAGTATGGGACGCAGAAGAAAGGAGTTCTAGGTGGCGTCAATATGCAAGGGGAGAAGCCCAATTTGTGGTCACTTGGAGCCCAAGTTTTGGGGCCAAATTCGGCACTTAGGGAGAAGCAAGGGAGGGGACGGCATCAAGGCTAGAAAATAGGGATTTTTAATGTTTTAATATGTGGATAATAAGCTGATAAAGGAAGGAGGTAGTGGTGGAATGTAGGGCACTTTTGGGTAGGTGTTCTGATAGGGATAAGGGAAAAGATGAGGAGCTAATCCAGGAGGCTAGTGTTGGCCGAATGTAGGATGCCTATTAAGGTGGGAAATTTTGGCTGAGTGTTTAAGTGTGGGAGTGCCGAAATTTTGAGGGTTTTCTTTTCGGGAAACTCTCTTTTGATTATTTTATTTTCTCTCCTCTCTTTTCTATTTTCTTTTGAGTGCCAGCCGAATTCTCCCTACCCATTTGTTCATCTTTTCTTTCATTCACTAAAAGCCGAAACTACCACCCTATTCCCTTCCATAGCCAAAATCTCCAAAAGTTCAGTCTCTATTTCCCGAAGTCTCATCATAGCTGAATCTTCATCCCTAGAAGCAGAATCCTCTCTGTGATATCTGCTTGTGCTAAATCTCGAAGGAAACTGAAGAGGAGTCAATCGCATAGATCTCTAAGTCAGAGTTCAGTAACACACGAATCGTGTTACTTTTGGGATTTCAAAGTAAGGTGATCGATTAATTTTTAAACGTGTAAATTCGAGTATTTATTAACCCTTGGTCGAATGTAGGGGAGCCCAAATCTTCGTGTTCTTCCGGCTTTTGAGCAAGGTTTCAGACTAAGGGTTGTAGATCTAGATAGTAAGGATATTGACTAAGGATGTAAAACTACGCGATATCAGGTGTGTAACACTTCCACACCATTTAGATTGCCTGTTTAAAAATATATGTTTATTAATCTGAAATATTACGTAAAATGTGAAATCTCAAGATAACGATTGAAACCCAAGGAGGGTAAAAGCGAATCACCAGGTTAGTGATCTCTGTCATTCCTAAGTGAATGTTCCTATTAAGATGACATATGTGGTAAGTATGTCGATTTCTGTGATTGCATGGGGTTGGGTTTGAAGAAAATGGGAAGTGTTCTGTTGTAGCGGTTTTTGCCGTGACCTGTTGTAGCGGCTTTTGCCGTGATCTGTTGTAGTGGCTTTTGCCATGATCTGTTGTAGTGGCTAATGCCATGATCTGTTGTAGTGGCTATTTCCATGATCTGACGATGAGCAGCTATCTGCAGCATGACTGCCATCGATGGTGTGTAGCGGTGTGGGTTGATTGTAGAAATCCCCAATGGTGTGATTGGCAGGTAAGGGTGGTGTGTAGCGGATGGAAGCCTAGGATTGGGTTGGGCTTTGCATATCTTCTGATATATTATACTCTGCTATTTGTTCTGTGGGGCTAAGGCCCAATTTGATGGTGCACGAGGGTTGCACACTGAGTCTCGCGACTCACCCCATTAGATAACATCTTTCAGGTAGCACCTAGTGCATCGGACCGGGTTGGAGAAGAGCGCAAGGTGGCCATGCGAGGGATTATTTTGATTCAGCAAAAGACTTTACTAGTTTATTTATTTTTAATATTTTTAATTAGTGGGTTTAAATTTCATTGTAATAAGGCCATGGGCCACTAGCTTCATATTTTCGTTTGTTTTGGGCTTTTATTATTATTAGACATTTACATTTTACGTTTTAATTAAGTTAAAGCATGTATCAAATTTCAGTTTTTAATCCACTAAGGCATAAATATAAAATGTATATCTTTTACAAATCATCCAACCATTTAGTTTTCTCGAATAAAGTGTTAAACTCAAGAAAAATATTTTTCAAAATTGTGACATCTTTTAAAATCTCCCTCAGTGACATGCCAGATCCGGTCATGGTGTATGGGCCGGGTTTGGGGTGTTACAAATTGGTATCAGAGCCCGGTTCAAAACTAGGCTTTGGGGGTTTTGGGCTCAAAACGTTTTCTAAAAATAGGTTTTTTTAAAAAAAAACATGTATATTTATAAATCATACAGGAGGGTTTTCTCGGCATGGCACCTGCGTCTCCGGCCCAAGTCCGCCAGGTAAGTATTCTGAACTCGTTGTGTGATATATATATATGTGGGCTTGATGGGCTTTATGGGACGTAGACTATCTAGATTAGAACTTGATGGACTCTAGGCTTAGCTGAAACAACTCCTTCAATCTCATAAGACTTAATTTCACTAAACAAACCCGTGAACGAAGTCCAAGGACTAGGGTGTGGCAACAGGCATGCGCATGTCTAGGATTGGATTCGGAAGAGCCTGGTACTTAAGCAGTCCTAGTGACTCACCTCCTCTTCGCTGGAATCCTACCTGGTGCGTAGTGACTGTTCACCCTAGCCATGAGGATTTGTTGACGGGCCAAAATCTATAACTAAAACCCGAAAGGGACCAGCCACCTGATTTTCACAAAATTACTGAGATGTCCCTAGTTTAAAAAAAATTCGAAACACCCCGATTGGAAAAATTACCAAAATACCCCCGGATTTTCAAATTACCAAAATACCCCCAAAATGCAAAATTACCTTATTTCACAAAGGAACCCTATTTTGGAAAATTACGAAAATACCCCTATAGGATAAATTATGAAAATACCCCTGGGTAGTGAAACGATGAAGACACCCCTACATGATGAATGTAAGTTCGTGCATGCTACTTGTATGTGGATGGTTGATGATTGAACGTATGTGCTTCTTAGGACTAGAAGATGTGAACTTGAGACTGAAACTTGTGGATGTGATTCCGAATTCGAAAGAACTACTCTTAAACTACTGTTCATAAGACTGTTCGTGGTTAATCAGTGGAAGAAAACTATTAATTCATAAAAATTTCTAATCAGATAAACGTCAATTGGAAGAATGAGTACAAGGGGTCGAGGACGCCCAGATCACGAATAGGCGCACTCTATCATATTATCCTAAGTGTTTCTTTTGGCTTTAGAATTAGAGTTCGCAATGGAAGCATAGTGGTGAGACTTGGGTAGTATGATTGATAGTTAGTTGGAAATTTTGAGGACGAAATTTGTTTAAGGGGGGTAGAACTGTAACATCTTGAATTTTTGGGCCTATGCGTTTAATGGGTGGATAAGTTTAATATGTTAATTTGAGAATTTGAGGTGCAAATTGGGTTGGAGTTTAATGAGGCCTTGATTAAATATTCCGTTTAGTCACTTTAGGGCTTAAAATAAATTCTGGTAGTTTAAATGGCATCTTGGGTTGTGGCCCAAAGAAACATGGGACGCAGAAGAAAGGAGTTCTAGGTGGCGTCAATATGCAAGGGAGAAGCCCAATTTGTGGTCGCTTGGAGCCCAAGTTTTGGGGCCAAATTCAAGCACTTAGCGCGAGAAGCAAGGAGGGACGACATCAAGGCTAGAAAATAGGGATTTTTAATGTTTTAATATGTGGATAATAAGTGATAAAGGAAGGAGGTAGTGGTGGAATGTAGGGCACTTTTGGGTAGGTGTTCTGATAGGGATAAGGGAAAAGATGAGGAGCTAATCCGGAGGCTAGTGTTGGCCGAATGTAGGATGCCTATTGAGGTGGGAAATTTTGGCTGAGTGTTTAAGTGTGGGAATGCCGAAATTTTGAGGGTTTTCTTTTTGGGAAACTCTCTTTTGATTATTTTATTTTCTCTCCTCTCTTTTCTATTTTCTTTTGAGTGCCAGCCGAATTCTCCCTACCCATTTGTTCATCTTTTCTTTCATTCACTAAAAGCCGAAACTACACCCCTATTCCCTTCCATAGCCGAAATCTCTAAAAGTTCAGTCTCTATTTCTCGAAGTCTCATCATAGCCGAATCTTCATTCCTAGAAGCCGAATCCTCTCTGTGGTATCTGCTTGTGCTAAATCTTGAAGGAAACTGAAGAGGAGTCAATCGCATAGATCTCTAAGTCAGAGTTCAGTAACACACGAATCGTGTTACTTTCGGGATTTCAAAGTAAGGTGATCGATTAATTTTTAAACGTGTAAATTCGAGTATTTATTAACCCTTGGCCGAATGTAGGGGAGCCCAAATCTTCGTGTTCTTCCGGCTTTTGAGCAAGGTTTCAGACTAAGGGTTGTAGATCCAGATAGTAAGGATATTGACTAAGGGTGTAAAACTACGCGATATCAGGTGTGTAACACTTCCACACCATTTAGATTGCCTGTTTAAAAATATATGTTTATTAATCTGAAATATTCTGTAAAATGCCGAAATCTCGGCATAACGGTTGAAACCCAAGGAGGGTAAAAGCGAATCACCAGGTTAGTGATCTCTGTCATTCCTAAGTGAATGTGCCTATTAAGATGACATATGTGGTAAGTATGCCGATTTCTGTGATTGCATGGGGTTGGGTTTGAAGAAAATGGAAAGTGTTCTGTTGTAGCGGTTTTTGCCATGACCTATTGTAGCGGCTTTTGCCGTGATCTTTGTAGTGGCTTTTGCCATGATCTGTTGTAGTGGCTAATGCCATGATCTGTTGTAGTGGCTTTTGCCATGATCTGACGATGAGCAGCTATCTGCAGCATGACTACCATCGATGGTGTGTAGCGGTGTGGGTTGATTGTAGAAATCCCCAATGGTGTGATTGGCAGGTAAGGGTGGTGTGTAGCGGATGGAAACCTAGGATTGGGTTAGGCTTTGCATATCTTCTGATATATTATACTCTGCTATTTGTTCTGTGGGGCTAAGGCCCAATCTGATGGTGCACGAGGGTTGCACACTGAGTCTCGCGACTCACCCCATTATTTAACATCTTTCAGGTAGCACCTAGTGCATCGGACCGGGTTGGAGAAGAGCGCAAGGTAGCCATGCGAGGATTATTTTGATTCAAAGAAAAGACTTTACTAGTTTATTTATTTTTAATATTTTTAATTAGTGGGTTTAAATTTCATTGTAATAAGGCCATGGGCCACTAGCTTCATATTTTCGTTTGTTTTGGGCTTTTATTATTATTAGACATTTACATTTTACATTTTCATTAAGTTAAGGCATGTATCAAATTTCGGTTTTTAATCCACTAAGGCATAAATATAAAATGTATATCTTTTACAAATCATCCAACCATTTAGTTTTCTCGAATAAAGTGTTAAACTCAAGAAAAATATTTTCTGAAATTGCGACATCTTTTAAAATCTCCCTAAGTGACATGCCAGATCCGGTCATGGTGTTTGGGCCGAATTTGTGGTGTTACACCAACCCTACACACCACATATGTGGAACTAAGCCACATAAATGACAAAATACAACTGAGTTGACATATGTGACGTACTGTGCGGTAAACCACTATACAGGTGTAATGCAGTTGAAACTGTCGAATCAGATCAGACTTCCTTCCCTCGCAACCAATCCAAGAAATCTTATGCAAATGCATGTATGCAAACAGGCTTACAGAAATAGCGTACACAACTTACAGACAGTCAAACAGAATCAGAGGTGCACATATCCAATCGACCAGGTTAAGAATCAGATATCCCGATACTTAATTATTAGGCAACATCACATTAACAAAACATTAAACTAGTGCAATGATTATAGATAATGCATAAGTTTGAGCCAAAATAGAGTCAGAACCAAAATTTGTGAAATAGGGCCATACGGCTGTGTGCCCCGGCCGTGTGGAAGTGTCTAGGCCATGTGGGGGTCTATACGCCTATGTGAAGGGTGCACACGCCCGTGTGAAAAAGCACACACCCGTGTGACCCAGGAACATGGCCGTGTGAACAGCCCGTGTAACTTTCTGTCTATTTGTGCTTAATTAAGGTGCAGAGCAGACACGGCCGTGTGAAAGTCTCACACGCCCGTGTGCCCACGTGACACGGGCGTGTGTTCATCGATAAAAAAATCCCCAAATTAGCCACACGGCCGTGTGGCACCACAAATCACCTAAAACCCAAATTTCTCAATTGTACACAGCTGTGTGGACCGCCCGTGTGGCCACCCATATGGTCACAAAACCACCCCAAAATAGATCAAAACTCATGAATTTGCAGCAATAAATCAATCCCCAATTACTAAGGGTTCAGAAACACACCTTAAAACGAAGCCCCAACCACCACGAACTGAATGTTTCACCTCCCCAAAACTGATCGGAAACCTCAATTGCATACACAAACTGTACTTTAAGAATTTGATTACTCAACGCAACAAAACTAAAACAATTCCTCCATTAAAACAAAAAGAAACACTTACCTGATCTCGACACCAGACAAACAAAACACACGAGTTCAATCAATCAACTAAGACGACGACAAGACCCAAAATTGATTCGAAGAAGGAAAAAAAACGTATAATAATCCAGCAAAATCAACCCAAAAATCATAAACAGAAAAGAAAAAAATAAAATAAAAAGAAACGTATGAGGGAGAAAGGGAAAAACCACCAACGTGAGTAGAGAGAAGAATGTGTGAAAATAGAAAGAAGAGAACGTGAAAAAAAAAGAATTGACTTCCTTGAAAATAAATTTTAAAATTAGAAATAAATAAATATTTTTAAACTTAAAACAAATTGAAGATCCAAAAAATCATTCCTCAAAACACACATGAGGAATCGAACCCAAAACCTCAAGGTAAATTAACACACAACCAACCACTAGACCAGCAGGTCCATTCTAACATCAAAACGCGAAAAAACGCATAATTTGTCGAGCTACGCACTGACCCTAAACACATACCTTAAAACTTCTAACCCCAAAATCCAGGGCGTTACATAACTTGAAATACATTTTGATTTTAATGTGAAATATTATATGTTTTGATATGGAAAATGAAGCAATAGTAAAGGAAAGTAAGAAACAAGTGGAGAAATAAGACAAAGCAGTGGCCAAAGGAAGAAGAAAGCTTGATTTCAAGCCTAAAGTTGTAAGTACATCTAGAAACTTACTTTTTTTACTTATAATGTTAATTATTAGGATGAATATAAATTTAATATGATATTTAATTACAAGCTTACATGATTAATAAGTGAAGAATAAGATATGGTAATGACTAAGTGAAAAGAAATAATAAATTGATTGTGTTTATTAAGTAATATATGAATAATGTGGAATGATGTAGTAATGTTATGAAAGTGTAGAATGAAATATGAGGGAGAGACAAAGACTAAATTGTTAAATGTGTAAAAGTAACATGAGTTAGATATGATAAAAACTAATGAAGAATTATGGAAATTATATTAGATAGAGAAACATATTGCATGTATTAAAAAGAGATGAAAGTTCTATTTATTGAATTGATGTCCTAAGGACTAAATTGATAAGATATGTAAAAATAATATGCAAATGTGATTATAAGAAATTTTTGTGAAATACAGAAATTAAACTAAGAAATAAAATATGTTATATGTGTTATTGAAAATTAAAGGTACTATTATATGAAATGTTGCGATGAAGACTAAAATTACAAAGTAAGTAAAAGTGATATGTGAAATGTATAATAAGAATTATTAGCGAATTATGGAAGATTATTAAATATGGAGACAAGTTACATGTGTTAATGAAAGTGGAAGATATAATTATACTAAATATTAGTACAAGAAATAAATTGTGAAAAGTGTAAAAGTGATATAATGATGATATTATGTGCATTTGATCTAAAGTGAAATACAAGTTATATTGTATGGTGAAGAAGAGAAATCAATTGAGAAAATTGTAAATTTATAGTATTTTTCTTGACTGAATAAATGCTATAGTTTGTTGAAAATGAAGCATATGTAGATGAGATAAGAACTATTAGGATATAGATGGCATGCCATTAAGGAAATTTTAGCATGCTTACTGTATTGCGCTTTAGCGCTTACTGTTCTATACTTCGGTGCTTAGTGATTTACACTTCGATGTTTACTATTCTATTAGTGCACTTTAGTGCATCTCTATACCAATTCTGTATATCCTAAGTGTTCTATTTAGTCTATCGCCTCTGTTGAAAATGACATTCTCTGTTGAAAGGTAAAAAGGGTTTTCTCTATTGAATGCTAAAGTACCATACATGTTAAAAGGAGAAATGGGAAAATAAAGTGTATTGAAAATGGACTAAAATGTAATATGATAAATTAATAGTAAATAATGAAGATACGTGAAAATTAAATGCCACGCTTTGAGTTAATTATGAGTATAAGTTCTGAATAACATTAGAAAAATAATTGAAATATTGTATCAGTTAAATGAAGCAGTAAAGAATTAAATGTGTTAAAGGGACCAATTAGAATATTGGCGGTAGATGAGAAGGAATGCTAATAAAATTGTGAATTATGAAGTAATGGAAAAATACAAGTGATTAAATGATTCTGCGTAATATTAATAATTAATTAAGTTTATGATAGATAGAAACATAATATTAACAATGATTCTGCGTAACGCCCTGAATAATTTATTTCTATTTCTGTAAATATTTAACACAACTAAGTATCTGCTTTAGTGGTTAAGTGATATGGGTGTGTGTGTGAGGTCTTGGGTTCAAGTTTCCCTTTTTCCAATTTTGTTATTTTTCTAATTCAAGCCTTACCCTTGTCGAGTGGGCTTATAAAAAATTGTCTGTTAATTCATATTAGAATGAGCATGCTGGTTCGAGTGGTAAGGGAGTTAGTGTATAAAAGGTCCTGTGTTCGAATTCCTGCGTTGGTGTGGGTGTTAATTTTTGCTCAGTTGACTGATAAAGTTTCGATTGAGTTTAAATTCTAAGAAAGTGGTTGTTAGTGGGATAGTGAGGAGGAATTTGAGGGATTCCTTATAACATATCTAATTTTTCTTTTCTTTTCTTTTTCAAAATTTCCTTTCCCTTCCAAAATTCCCAAAAGAAACTTACGTTAATTTCTTCTTTCTGTTCTCTGTCATTTTCTCCTTCCCTTCCTTGCCGCCGATTTTATTTTTGTTTTTCTATCTGCGGTCAAATTTCCGTATCTCGTTATTTAGGTGCTCTTTTTACGTTACTGGTAAGTTTGGTAGGTGCGTTTTTTTTTTTGGTTAATGACTCATTGGTTAATGGGGTTCGTTTGGTGTTTAGGAGAAGATCAAGGGGCTGGGGGTTTCCAATCGACGCCTTAATTGTGTGAAATCTCCGTTACTCGTTCGAAGGTAAGGGTTCTGGTGGAATAGAAGGGTTGTTTATTTCAATGTAGTTCGGTTTAGTGTCGATTAAAGCGACTAATTTGATGGTTTGTTGGTCAACTTTAGGTGTTATGTGACTCGAGAGTGTTTTCGCATCAAAACCGTACCAGGTGTGTACCTGAAATGTAGAAAAACGAACTTCGACAAAAGCTAAAAAACCATTCTGTCGACTCCAGATTGACGTGTGGCTGACCATGTGGGGGGGTGTGTGCGAAACACGATCGTGTGGTCGACGAAGGCATGGTCGTATGGTGGTGTGAGTGTGGCCGTGTGGGCCACACAGGCCAGGCCAGGTTAGGCGTGTGGGCCCACACGGGTATGACACATGGGCATGTGGGTTTTGGGCCAGGCCATGTGGGCCACACGGGCAAGGCTAATCTGGGCGTGTGGTCCCACACGGGCATGTGGGCCCGTAATTCTAAAATTTTCCCTAGGGTCACACGGGTCGTTTCGATCGACTGTGGGCCTACTGTAGGGTCGATAAGGGCTAACCAAACCCTAGATTATGTGATCTGATATTCTGATAGTATGCTCTTATTAGGATTGTATATATGAAGGAAGTGTTCTGTAAGGCGACCTTCGCCTATATTCTGGCAGCTTGGCAGCACTTTATCTGATATGTGTCGTAAATGACACGATATTGTTTGTAGGGATGGTTGGGTGTTTTTAACCCCACATGGTGTAATGGGATGGTCGGAGTTGGTGTGTAGAGGATGGGGGTAGGATTCTGTATATCTGATCTGCATATCTGTAACTGTTATCTGTATCTGAAATGGTCATGAGTCTGAATCTGACTGTAATTGGAATTTCTGTATGTTTTGCATATCTATTTCTATGGGTTACAAATTGAGTTTACGTAAACTCACTACTGTTTGTCTGTTCCGTTCAGGTAATCCACAGACTTAGGCGGATTGGAACGGCAGAGTCTCGCGGTGACCACTCGTCTAAGAATCGACTTTATAATTATGGTTTAAGTTTAAATTAAGGATTAATTTGGGAGTTTTGTAAATTTGGACTCTTCGGACTTTTGGTTTTATTTTGGATTTGAGTTTTTGATTTAAATATTTTATTTGAGACGAATAGCATAAAACATGGTTTTATCAAAACAAAGGGTTTCTGAGAACACAAATGAGATTTCCTAATTAAACATTTTATGACTTACGCTGTAACTTACGTTTTGGCAAATAAATAAGTTAAGCAAACGCTTTCAAATATAGATATAAACGAATATGAGTTTTGAAACTTGAATGGTTTGACGAAATGACTCCGTTTTTAAAACCCTACCTTGTGACATCTCCGGATTCGGCCATAACGTCTAGGTCGGGTTTGGGGTGTTACAATTAGTAGTATCAGAGCCAGGTTGCAAAACTCAGGCTATGAATTTTGGGTTTCAAAATTTTGTTTCAAAAGAATTGGTTTTCAAATAATTTTAATAATTTGAGAAAGTATGTGGTACACCGAGTCTCCGGCGCTGATCTTATAAGTATTTCTGAACTTTAGATATAAAACTCTGAAAATACTGTAGTTAGTATTTTCTGAAACTGGACTGAAATAGTTAGAGACTAAAACCTCTGAAAACATCTCTGAACTTCTATTTGTAACAACCCAATTTTGGTGAAATCGGAACAGTGGTTTCGGGACCACAAATCCAAGTCAAAAATAAATTTTATTTTTATTTTATTATATGGACCGTATTATTTTAGTAAAGTCATGTGAAAATTTTGATACAAAAATGTTACCGATTATGTGTTTAATTACGGGAAGGACTAAATCGCATAAAATGCAAAAGTTGAATTTTAGTAGCTATAAGGATTAAATAGCTATGGAGTTCAAAACTAGAGGTCCTTCTATGGTAATTAGACCATTAAAGAGAAGTATGTAGATATTTTGGTATGACTTATCCATGGAAAAATGAAAAAAGGCTAAGGACTAAATTGGAAAGATGAAAAGTTATTAAATGTCAATTTAATTAAATGAAAAAGAAAACAATTTCATATCATCTTCCCCAAATATTTCCATTGAAACCCTAGGAGAGAGGAAGAAGACTTATCAAGCTTATTTGGGTAAGTAATCAAGCCCCGTTTTTAATAATTTTGATATTTTTTAAATCGGGACAGCTTAATCTATCTATTCGGGGGGATTAATTTGAAAAGTTATCAAGGTATGAAATTTGGGTCATGGATGAATATGCTGAAAATTAGAAATTTATGGTAGAAAATGAAAGGTTGTTGATAGATAAACAACTTTTACAAAGTGATTTTTGATGAAAATATGATTTAGGGGCTAAAATGTAAAGTTGTGAATTTTGATGAAAAATTCTGAATTTTTATGAATACATGTGCTGTAAATTTTGTAATGGGATTTTGGTTAGGCTTGGAATAGGGAGTAAATTGCACTAGTTTCATTTTCCAAGCCTAAGGACGAAATGAGAATTTATGGAAAAGTTAGGGGCAAAATGGTAATTTTGCCTAGGATTAAAATTGAGTCCACTTGAATAAGAAATATGATAAATTGATGTTAAATTTACTCGTATATTTCTGGATAGACCAAATTCGGAGTTAGAACGAGGAAAGAGGAAAATGTCAGATTAGTAGATTTTACGTACACGAACATTGTCGAGATAAGTTCGTG
Source organism: Gossypium sturtianum (assembly GCA_025698515.1). Lineage (NCBI taxonomy): Eukaryota > Viridiplantae > Streptophyta > Magnoliopsida > Malvales > Malvaceae > Gossypium > Gossypium sturtianum. Next base: position 112,463,455 of record CM046953.1, read on the forward strand.
TAACTAAATTGTGTTTATTTACATGCTTGCATTGATTGTGTTTATGTAAATTGTATAAATGCCATAAATATGTGAAATGATTACATATCCAATCAAGCCCGATAAATGAAAATGTTTAAATTAAATGATAGTGCCCGATAAAGGATAAACGATAAAAATGTTACTTATATGCTTGAAATGAATGTGGAATGTGTTTATTTGAATTATATGAATGTTGTGGATGTATGAAATAACCACATGCCCAATAATGCCTGAGAAAAATGTTTAAATCTCGGTTGAATAAAATGGAAAATCGATGGATATGTGATTTCTCGAAATGAATGAGGTCCTGCATTTGTTGCGGATAGGATTTAGCTCGGATGAGTAATCCTTCGACCTCAATTCTAATAGGATTTAGCCCGGACGGGTAATCCTGATATAAGTCCTCTCGAGTATATGTTATGGATTGGATTTAGCCCAGACGGGTAATCCAAATCAAGCTCCTTAGAGCATATGTCATAAAAAGGATTTAGCCTAGACTGGTAATCCTGTTGTATACATGTGTGGCTTGAGAGCGTACTCCTTGAAATAGTACCTTATGGGTACCATGGAATACGAGTTGACGAATCTTGGTTTGTACACCACGAGTGTACTACCTGTGTATCCATCAATATTTCAGATAAATTCAACAGGTAAAAGTTCTTGACATGAGAAGATATGAATAAGAAATGAGTTATTACACATATCGGCCTGAAATACATAAAAATGACGATACGTGATAATTGATATATGGAAATATGAAATGATGATATTGTACATGGAACTTATTTGATGAGTATGTACATCCTTGATTATAGACTTATACACCTTGAGTGTACTAATTGTGATCTTGATATTTCGAGTAATATGAGTAAAGTTCTGAACTAGTATGAAATTATACTTGTAATAATGAGATGAATTATGCATGTTGAATGCATACATGTTGTGGAAAGCATATGTGCTTGGAAACTTGATTGTTGTTGAGCCCATATATATGTTTTGATGTTATTATAGAATGTATGACTAACAAGGGCAATGAGTATGCGTGTAGGGCTTGAGGTCAAATGGATTGAATATGCCTTACATAGTTACCTCAAAATAGAAAGAACGGTAAGTTAAGTACAATGTTATACGAACTTACTAAGCATTTTATGCTTACTTATTTTTATTTCCCTGTTTTAGAGTAAATTGGAAGCTCGTCGGATTGGAAGCTTAGCGGAGATCACTTACACTATCTATCGGCCCATGTCGGTACAATATGGTAAAGCAGTTATGGTTACAATGGCATGTATAGGTTATATTGGCCCTATTGGCATGTAAATGTAAATGATGCTTGTAATCTAGCCATTGGAATGGCTAGTAATGGTTTGTTTTGATATATTCGTAATGTCATACTATGGTAGCTACATATGTGTTATGTAGTTGATCAAATTATGTCTAACATATGGACTAAACCAAAGTAAGATTATAAACATGAATGCATGTAATGATATGCCATGTTGAACAATGGAGTTTGCTTAACTTGAATGCTTGAAATGGTTGGTATTTGGATGTGAGTTTAAGTGCAGGTCATTGGTGTGATTTTGGGTGAGAAATGAAGCTAGAGATGGCTTTATTTCGTCTACACGAACAGACACACGGGTGTGTGTCTAGACCGTGTGTGACACATAACCTGGTACATGGGCATGTGGTTATGCAGTGTGTCCAATGCACCTTAAATTTGAGAAACAGAATACTTAGAGTTGAGCACACAGACAGAGACACAGGCGTGTGTCTCAGCCGTGTGTGCTACACGACCTAGAACACGAGCGTGTGTCTTGGTCGTGTGAAACCTGCATCTAGTTTTATGAAAATTGAATTAACCACACGGCCTAGCACACTAGCATGTGGCATGGTTGTGTGCACAAGTCAGAGAGTTACACGGGGTCGAACACGGCTGTAGCACGGGTGTGTCCCAGGGTCACACCGGTGTGTCCCAGGGTCACACGGGTGTGTCCCCTGGACCACACGGGCGTGTAAGCCCTGCACCTTGGAAAAATTTTGTAAGTTCGCGAAAAATTCTTAGAGGTTCCGATTAAGTCCCGACTCGATTCTGATGCTCGTATTGGGCCTCGAGGGTCCATTTAAGGGACGTTACGAATGATTTTGGAATTTGAATAGTAACTTGCATGAATTATCTGGAAATGTTCCAAAAATCTCCAGTAACGCTCCGTAACCTTGTTCCGACGACGGATACAGGTTAAAGGTGTTACACTAATAATTTATGCATAAAATATCTGCTAATAAATACTGGAATTGATACATAAAATTTTATAATGTAGATAAAAATTTGAAATTCACAATGAGCGCTCGTGGAACTCGCAGACGTGGTATTCGTGGTCGTGGTAGAGGCCGTAGGGGTGTAACACCCCAAACCCGGCCCACAAGCCCTGACCGGATCTGGTATGCCACTGCGGAAAAACGTTTGAGAAGATTCGACCTAAAGATAAAATCATGACAACTTGTTGAGTTTGTAAAACGGTGACCATTTAAAATCTTAAGTAAAGTGTGGTGTTTATAAAAATGTCCTGGTTAAAACTTTATGATACATTTTAGGATATAGTTTTGCCGAAAATAAACCGGTTTCAAAATAATAATTCAATCGTCACTTTGCTTTAACATAATAAAAATACTCAAATAGAAATACTTAAATACTTTAACTGGGCCTTATTACAACAAATAATTAAACAAAAGTTCTTAGTAATAAACTGAATAAAATAAAGAAGATGTCTTCTGCATGGGCCATCTCGTATCCACTCCAACCCGGTCTAATCACCACAAATCATCTGCGATGTTTAATAAAAATTGGGTGAGTCATACAGACTCAGTGTGTAATTAGTCCACTGAATTCCACCCACATGTTAACCACATATTAACTCATATATCAGATATCAATTATCAAATTCACATGTTATCACATTAGGCTTGGCCCATATTCATATCACATTCATCTAATAGGGTAGTTAACCACATAATTTCCACATACCGGGCTTAGCCCATTTCCACACCGATCCACATTCATATACTCGGCTTTGCCTATTTCCACATTAATCCACATATCATATTGGGCTTGGCCCATTTCACATATGTTCACATACGAAATCATGCAATTATGAAGCCCAACCCAAACCTAGGGTCCATCCGCTACACACCCCCTTATCCAACCTACCACACACCAGTGGGATTATCAAATCACCCTCTCCTTTTCACTCCAAAGGCAATCATGCCGCCCACGTGCAATTAAGCACAATAGTCCACAACGCGACCTCGATCGGGCGCCAATCCACGATGTAGCCGTAGCTAACACCAAGACCACGATGGGACACATAGTCACTCATCAACCACGATATGGCACATAGCCGATATCAACCACGATGAGGCACATAGCTACTCATTAAGCCACGCAAACTAAATCGCAATTAATCCACAACGTGACCTCAATCAACGTCAATCCACGATGTAGCTCAAGGCTAACATCAAAAACCACGATGGGACACATAGTCACTCATCAACCACGATATGGCACATAGCCGATATCAACCACGATGAGGCACATAGCCACTCATCAAGCCACGCGAACTAAATCGCAATTAATCCACAACGTGACCTCAGTCAACGTCAATCCATGATGTAGCTCAAGGCTAACATCAAACCACGTACTCGAAGTACACCCGTACCTTCTTTCCTATCCCAACCCATGCACATGCCACATAAAATAATGATACAATGTAATGATGCATGAGCATGTTCATCAAGCATATTATCACATATTCATATTAATAATCACATATCATCAGGTTTGGTACTTTACGGATTATCGACATACCCTTGAGGGTATCCTTATCACAATTTCCATCGCACTATTTAGCACATTCATAATACATACACAGTTCACATACATTTCATACACCGTAAAACGGTGGGTTAATCACACACTTGATCACTTGGAGAACTATGCTTTCGACATCGATGCTATCACTAGGCGATACTACGGCTATTTGCCTACTTTCTTGTTCTCGATTTGGTCCACACCCTCGTGGCCAATCCCTAACCGCCGAGACAGATCTCTTCTTAAACTTCGGGATAGGACCTTCCCTTTCCCTTCTTGAATGGTATTCGCCTCCATCAACACACTTAAATCAGAACAATCGATTTAATCATCAATATACGAATTCTTAACCAAATATCCACAACTTATCATACTTACCGAAAGGGTCTTGAAATCCCAAAAGCTTGATCTAATGCTTAGATCCTTAATCCCTACATTTGATTAATCACCTACTACTTTAATAAAAAGCCATTCGCCATAAATCCAAATCCTAGTAGGATTAGTACACTTAAACTTACCTTGTTGCCGTTTGACTTAAGAATCAAGTCTTGAAATCTCTCGCTATACTCTTCTTGCATTCGCCAAGCATTGAATCAATTAACTTGGTTAGTTTTCGGCTTTTGAATAATTAATGAACACATATATTTACCAAACATGGCCTTGGCCGAATACTATAGACACTTACCTTGTGGATTTTAAATCCCGAAACTCATCGAATAACTAGGGAACACGTGGCCTATGGTGTACCTTCGGGAAAAGAACTTCTCCTTCCTTGTAGTCGACACTTAGTAAATCCCGAAAGATCTCTTCAAAGTTTCAGCAACAAGATATTAATGGGGTTAGTCCTAGATTTCAAAAAATCTTAAGAAAAAAGGATGAAATCGAATGAGATCTTACCCTTACTTGAAGAAATCGATTGCACCTTCACTTCAACCTTCAGAGATTCGGCTATGGCTAGATGATGATCTCACAACTTTCAGCTTTTGGAGGGATTAGAAAGAAAAGAGAAGGAAGAATAAAGATGGAGGATTCGGCTAGATCACAAGGTATTTCGGCTTGGCAAAAATAAAAGAAGAAGAAGATTTGGTGAAGAGAATTCGGCAGAGGCTTTCAAAGAACAGAAAATAATGCAGAATGGCCTCTCTTTTCCTTTTATAGCCGAAATTATCATCTAAGGAGTCCCTTACTTGGCCACCACTCCTCTATCTGATAACTTTATCCTTTAATTATCATAAATAAAAGAGTTTAAATCCAACATTTATCTCTTCAAAATAATCCAATTTAAAAAAAAAGCCTCAATTTAAAAAAAAAATCCTTTATTTATCACCCTTTTTAATCGAATATTTATGAAAATAAAACACCTCCTTTCTAGAAGCATGTGCCGTCCACCTCAGTCTTCTGGAAGCCAAAATAAAACCTCCTTTATTTGCTTCCCAAGTGACTCGAACTCAGGCCCATTCCTCTTGCATATGACGCCATTTCCATAGGCCCTAAGTGGCATCTTCAGACCACTTTTCCAAGCCTGTTTGTGTGTCAAATTTCACAAACTTTTTCTTTTAAGGCCACCTTGCCTTAATTTCCCCTTTTAAACCTTAAAACTCGTCATTTCTAGGTCATTTCTAAGTTTCCAAAACTTTTCGATCGGCTCTGTAAACATGACATTTCCTTACATTTCCAAGTTTCCAAAAATGTTCACTTTCCATTTTCCTTACATTTCCTAGTTTCCAAAAATGTTCACCTTTCATTTTTAAACTTAACATTTCCATACATTTTCAGGTTTCCAAAAATGTTCAAAATATATTCATAACACATAAGATATGTCATTTCGTACAATTAAACCAAAAATGCATAGGCCCTTTTCAGGATGTTACAAGGGGGCTCGAGCTGAGTCTTTTTCTCTGGGTAGTATGCCAAATTTAGATACGAGTGAGACACCAGTTTCGCCTACCAATGAGACTGGGTCTCAAAGTCGCTCGGTTGGGGACGACGCACTGTTCCAAGCCATGTTGAGGGTATTGGAGAGGGTCGCTAGACCCCATTCTGGATCTGGGGGCCGTGAGTCGATAACTGAATGACTCTGGTCCAATGGTGCTGAACTATTTAAAGGTGTCACTGGAGTCGCCCCTACTGTGGTCGAGTATTGGTTTGAGGTCACCGAGAGGATCATGAATGATATAGACCGTACTCCAAAGCAGAAACTTAAGGGTATAATCTCCTTGCTTCGCGACGAGGCATATTAGTAGTGGCTATCAATTGAGGAGGGTACTCAGCCTGATTGTCTAAACTGGGACTTCTTCAAGGCTACCTTTCAGGGAAGTATGTGGGCGCAAGCTATGTGGATGCTCGTAGGCGTGAGTTCATGAATCTCACGCAAGGTGATAGATCTGTGGCCGAGTATGAGGCCGAGTTTTTGAGGTTGAGCCGCTACGCTCGAGGCACGGTGGTGTCTAAGTACAAGAATATGTCCACTTTGAGGATGGTCTGATGGATAATTTGAGGGTATTGATTGCTCTACAGAGAGAGCGAGAGTTCGCGGTTCTGGTAGATAAGGCGAAAATCACCGAAGAGGTTAAGCGCGTGGAGCACCAGAATAGGGACCGAGAGAGAGGCAAGAATAAGAGGGAGTCGGAGCCCTCTAGTTTTATTCAGAGGCCTAAGAAACAAGCCAGACCTGATGGGCTGGTTAGAGTGGGGGTTCCTGTTGCTCCTACTGGGATTCAGCCATGCAGTGATTGTGGTAGGCGCCATCCCGGCGAGTGTTGGAGGAGGTTAGGGGCTTGCTTGAGGTGTGGATCTTTGGAGCACCGTATTTGAGAGTGTCCACAGTGGGCTGATCAAATTCAAACTTCAAGGTCGGGTTCTGTACATCCTCAGAGGGCAGTTCAGCAGCCACCTAGGGGCCCTGGATCGGTTAGGGGTGGTAATGACATGGGTCGTAGACAGAGAGCACCAGGCAAAGGTGCTAGTCAGACTGAGGCGAGACAGCCTACATTGGTTTATGCTGCTCGACGTCGAGAGGATAGAGACACTCCTGATGTTATCACGGGTACGTTCTTTATTTTTGATGTACCCTATACTACTTTGATAGACATAGGTTCTACACACTCCTATGTAGCTAGTATTGTTTTTGAAAACCTGGGGATTTCTGTTGAGAGCACTTCTAGTGAGATTAATGTACTGAGTCTGTTTGGGCAGTCTGTCTGGGTTAGTAAACTTTATAGGGATCTTCCGTTAGAGGTGCAAGAGGCTATATTTCTGGCGAATCTGATGGAGTTACCGTTTGGGGAGTTCGATTTAATTCTGGGTATGGATTGGTTAGTTGAGTACCGAGCCAGTTTGGATTGCTCAACTAAGAGGGTCATTCTGAGGACTAAGAATGATAATGAGGTGGTTATGATTGGTGAGCGTCGAGATTATCTGTCCAATGTGATCTCCGCTCTTATGGCTAAGAAACTGGTTCGAAAAGGGTGTGAGGCGTATTTGGCTTACGTTAGTATTTCTATTTCTGGGGACTCTTCTATCGGGGATACCAGAACAGTGAGGGATTTTTTAGATGTCTTTCCTGAGGAGTTACCGGGTTTACCTCTGAATTGAAAAGTTGAGTTCGGTATTGAGCTTCTACCTGGTACAGCTCCGGTGTCTATCGCTCCATACCGTATGGCACCGAAGGAGCTTACAGAGCTTCAGGCTCAACTTCAAGAGCTTCCGGATCGTGGTTTCATCTGTCCTAGTGTGTCTCTGTGGAGGGCACCAATTTTGTTTGTTAAGAAAAAGGATGGGACCATGAGGATGTGTATTGATTATCGGCAACTGAATAAACTAACGGTGAAGAATAAGTACCCACTTCCGAGGATCAACGATCTATTTGATTAGTTTCGAGGGGCTTTAGTGTTCTCGAAAATAGATCTCCACTCTGGGTACCATCAGCTTAGAGTTAAGGAAGCTGATGTTCATAAGACTGCATTTAGGACTCGTTATGGACATTACGAGTTCCTAGTTATACCTTTTGGTCTGACGAATGCGCCTGTGGCATTCATGGATTTGATGAACTAAGTGTGTTAGCCATATTTGGATCAATTCGTCGTGGTTTTCATCGATGATATTCTGGTTTACTCTAAGACCGAGGATGATCATTATGAGCATCTTAGAGTAGTGCTTACGATATTCTGGTCTTCATCTGATTTTTCTTTTCTTTTCTTTTTCAAAATTTCCTCTCTTCTAAAATTCCCAAAAGAATCTGACGTTAATTTCTTCTTTCTACTCTCTGTCATTTTCTCTTTCTCTTCCTTGCCGCCGATTTTGTTTTTGTTTTTCTATCTGCGGTCGAATTTCTATATCTCGTTATTTCGGTGCTCTTTTTGTGTTACTGGTAAGTTTGGTAGGTGCGTTTTTTATTTTTGGTTAATGAATCATTGGTTAATGGGGTTCGTTTGGTGTTTAGGAGAATATCAAGGGGCTGGGGGTTTCCAATCGGTGCCTTAATTGTGCGAAATCTCCGTTACTCGTTCGAAGGTAAGGGTTCTGGTGGAATAGAAGGGTTGTTTATTTCGATGTAGTTCGGTTTAGTGTCGATAAAAGCGACTAATTCGGTGGTTTGTTAGTCAACTTTAGGTGTTGTGTGACTCAGGAGTGTTTCCGCATAAAAAACGTACCAGGTGTGTACTTGAAATGTAGAAAAACAAAATTCGACAAAAGCTGAAAAACCATTCTGTCGACACCAGACAGGCATGTGGCCGACCGTGCGGGGGGGCGTGTGCGAGACACGACCGTGTGGTCGACGAAGGCATGGCCGTGCACAAGACACGGCCGTGTGGTGGTGTGATTGTGGCCGTGTGGGCCACATGAGCCAAGCCAGGTCAAGCGTGTGGGCGCACACGCGCATGACTCACGGGCATGTAGGTTTTGGGCTAGGCCGTGTGGTTTTGGGCCAGGCCGTGTGGGCCACACAGGCAAGGCCAATCTAGGCGTGTGGGCCACACGGGCGTGTGGTCCCACACGGGCATGTGGGCCCATAATTCTGAAATTTTCCCTAGGGTCGCACGGGTCGTTCCGATCGACTGTGGGCCTACCGTAGGGTCGGTAAGGCTTAACCAAACCCTAGATTATGTGATTTGATATTCTAATAATATGCTCTTAGTAGGACACTATTATGCATGTCTGACTATTCTGCTATATGTATATCTAATATCTGTACACAAGCATGATAAGCATGTTATATCTTTATTTTGTATCTGTTTTTGGGGTGGGATTGTATATATAGAGGAAGTGTTTTGTAAGGCGACCTTCGCCAAGCTGCACTTTATCTGATATGTTTCGTAAATGGCACGATATGGTGTGTAGGGATGGGTGGGTGTTTTTAACCTCGCATGGTGTGATGGGATGGTCGGAGTTGGTGTGTAGAGGATGGGGGTAGGATTCTATATATCCGATCTGCATATCTGTAACTGTTATCTATATCTGAAATGGACATGAGTCCGAATCTAAATATGACTATATTTGGGATTTCTGTATGTTTTGCATATCTATTTCTATGGGTTACACACTGAGTTTACGTAGACTCACTACTGTTTGTTTGTTCCATTCAGGTAATCCACAGACTTAGGCGGATCGGAGCGGCGGAGTCTCGCGGTGACCACTCGTCTAAGAACTGACTTTATGATTATGGTTTAAGTTTAAATTAAGGATTAATTTGGGAGTTTTGTAAAATTGGACTCTTCGGACTTTTGGTTTTATTGTGGATTTGAGTTTTTGATTTAAATATTTTATTTGAGACGAATAGCATAAAACATGGTTTTATCAAAACAAAGGGTTTCTGAGAACACAAACGAGATTTCCTAATTAAATGTTTTATGACTTTCGCTGTAACTTATGTTTTGGAAAATAAATAAGTTAAGCAAACGCTTTCAAATATAGATATAAACGAATATGAGTTTTGAAACTTGAATGGTTTGACGAAACGACTCCATTTTTAAAACCCTACCTTGTGAGATCTCCAGATTTGGCCATAACGTCTAGGCCGGGTTTGGGGTGTTACAACGTGTTTTATACGCGTAGGTAAAGAGAAACAATTAAAAGACTCCGAGGATAGGTCGCATCTCATCACATCAGCACATCAACAAGCCTAAGAAAAGAGTAAAGTATTTTCACTGTTCTATTGGTAAATGGCATGTACCTAGGTACGTTTTAAGGTTGAAGTGTTTAAGAGACTAAATCATAAAAAGGTTATACTTGATTGAAATTATATGAAATACGTTACATGTTTATATATTATGTTTAAGATAACGAGGAATAGGTTTTTAAAATACATAGATTAAAGGTGAATTGGATTTATTTAAAATGTAAATTAAACATGGGCTAAAATAGGTAAAATATGAATGGTCATTTGGGAAATTAACCCTAGTTTAAAATTAAAAAAAAAACATAATGGCATTTTGGTATCGATACCAAAGGCAAAGTATCGATACTTTGAATAAAGTATAGATACTTTGAGCAAAGTATCGATACTTTGAGTAAAGTATTGGTACTTAGGGTATTTTTCCTAAATATTTCAACATTGAAGCTCAAAACGGTATCGATACCTAATCAAAAGTATTGACACCTTAGTGAAAGTACTAATACTTGGTCCTCATTTTGTACAAAATGTGATTTCAAAACAAATTTTTACTGAAAGTTTTACCCGAATTTGTTTGGTACAACTCTAATATGAGAAAAACATATGAATAAGACTAAAATATGATCATAAATAGGATTAGTGTCTGAAGTTAGCCATGAATACTCTGGAACCAAATGTGATAATCTAATATGAGAAAAACATATGAATAAGACTAAAATATGATCATAAATAGATTTACAGACTATGCACTTGAGACATGAAATGGAAATTTGATTTAATTGATAGTTGAATTACCTATTGATTGTATTTGATATCTTATTTCTATTTTATTATTGATTCAAATCATGATAGCACCACTAAGCCCTATTACTCAGAGTATGGTTTGTTTATTTCAATACGTAGTTATTGTAGATCTTGAAATGTCAAAGTGATTGATAACATCCAATTTCAGCTCTCAACTCAGTAAAGCTTGTATATATTTTCTTTTGTAATTAGCATATGCCATGTACCTAAGGTCAAGAAGTGGTAATTAGGTCCATTTTGGGATGTTTTGGTCTTTTTGATAGAAAATGCTTATATGGTGAGTATGACCATTATGTTGGTAACATATATATGCATTAATCTAGCAAGTTGATGTTTTATTTGTCCATTTGGCCACATTTGGCCATGTTATGTTATGATCGAGTTATTTCTTGTATACCAAGTAAATGAACATGTACGTGCACTTATAATTATGATTTGGTAGATATTTGATATGCCAATAATGTTAATTTGGCATATGTTGTAAATTCCTATAATATATTGAGTTGAGTTTTTGGGTCACATTGTAACACCCCATACCCGACCCAGTTGCCGAGTCCAAGCTACGAGATGGCACATCTATTACCGGAGCAACTATGATCAATTATATACATGATGTAACCATTTATACATGTAGATAAGTATATTACACATTCATAATATATTATATAATCATTTTTGGGTCTCATAAGAGCTTACGAAAGTTCTTTTGCTAACTCAAGGTCGAATTAGGACCAAATTGTAAAGTTTTCAAAATATCAGGTTGACTGACTTCAGAGGTTCCTTGTCGCAATGCAACTCACTAATGAACTCTCAGCACGACGTTAAGGGCTCGATGTCGCAACATGACCATCTGTTTGCAAAAGGTTCAATTGATACCTATTCAAATCATTCAAACACATAAACCAGTCCTTCCATTCAATCATTTAAACAAAAAAAATACCATATTCATATGTTCATTTCTATCAATCTAACATCACTAATACATAAACATTTCATAAAAAAATCATTTCTACTTTGTTACTAATGACATTGTCCACATTTTTAACTATTTGGCCATTTGGTACCAGTTCATTACATCCAACCTATAGCCTAATATGCATATCAAGTTCAATTCAACCTTAACAATCTCAAAATATAACATATATATACCATTTGGCCATATCAAGTTAACCATTACTAGCCTAAACATTACAAGATTATATTCTATATAAACTGACTCAAAACCTAGTTACATGCAATATATCAAAATGAAAAAGGACTATACAAACATTGTTGAGTCAAGGACTGCTTAATAGATGCTGAATCATGTCTCGGGACTTTGAGATCCACCTAAACCTGCACATGTAATAAACAAACCGTACGTTGAGCGATAAAGTTTAATGGTACTTTCATGATTCAAGTCAATGCAACATTAGCATTAGCATATAAACACAATGAATTCAAGTTCAATATTTAATCAATTTTCATTCCATTATGCCAAGAGTTTCCATTATCATATATATATATATACATATAGCAAATTCGCATACCAATTCAACAAATGCAAATTTATGTACCATTTCATTATATGACCATTTAAAACATTCAATATCATGCCTTATCTTAGTATGTATACAAACGAATCCATTTAAGTTGCAAACACATATACATTTAACAATATGATACACAATTTCCATTTTCAATCAATGTAATTTGATCTTTCAACTTACGGTTCTATTCTCTTTCTGGAGTCTATTGACTTATTCATACTCAATTCGGACCCTAGGGCTCGTTTCCAACCGGTTCACATAATCTTTTATATGTTTTCTCTATCATGCATTTCATATATGCACATATGGTTCCATATCAACATATCATTTCAATTCAATATCATTTATCAAGCTTGTGTTTAATAATCCCTATTAACCTGATTCGATCTCGAACGAATACACAAATCATCCAACCAACACACCAATATGGCACCGAAGTACATCATCGGATAAATCAAAGTAGGGGAAATTGACAGACATTGTGCATACTAGTGCATGAAGCGCATCCTAGCACACGAAGTGCATATTAGCACACAAAGCGCATCCTAACCATGAAGTGCATCCTGGCACACGAAGTGCATAAATCCTTACACAATCTAATCCTATGGCATGCCAACTCTATCCGACTTTGCCCGAACAATAAATAGGGTACCAATGATCCAATTTTCATTATACAATCTAATCCATATATCATTTCACATTCAATTTCATATTTTCATTTCAATTCATCATCAATTCACAATTATCTCATATCACATAACATGTTTTATTCCATTTTCATATCACATATCAATTATCAATTAGATCATGCTACTTTCTATTTTGTTCAATTCAGTCCAATTCTCGGTATTCAATATCATTCACAATGAATCAACTCATACTAAAATTATATACTTACCACGATACTCAAACATGCAATTAACATCAATATGGAAACAAATAAATTGATCTCTAATCATAAAAGTACAAATCGAATCTTCGCGTCACTAGTCTACGACTCTCGCTTTTCCTTTCCCTCTCGACGGTCCGGTGTCGCCTTTAGCTACGTACAATAATACAAAAAATAAACAATATCAATTTCCATCCAATTCAAATTCAAATACAAAGCCAAAAATATTTTTAATTTTATTCAATTTAGTCCCTGAACTTGGGATACACTTATCTTTTGATATTTAGCATCAAATCAAAATCTGATTTCATATTCTTTCATTAAGGACCCTATACTTTCTATTCCTAGCATAATTTCATGATAGGTTTTCAATTTATTCAATTTGGCTCCTAATGTTACAAAGTTAACTATCAAACTTGTTTGTCTTTACAATTTAGTCCTTATCATGATCTAAGCTTAATTTCTATCAAATTTAAGCTTAATTCATCTATTTCGTAACAATGGAAACTTGCTAAAAATCCAAAAATTGAACAAATTGATACATAGGCTAACTAAAATCAAGCTTACATGATCATAAATATATAAAAATTACATAAAAAGGGGCTTAGTTACCTTGGAATTTAGCTTGGCTGAATGCTTAAACTTCAACTATGTTTTTTATTCTTTTCTAACCTCGGATGGTGGAAGAAGATGATATTATCATCTTTCTTTCCACTAATATACTATTTATATGTAATTAACCTTTAATTAATCATAATTAATTAAATTAATTATGTTTTATTATATTAATTTATCTTTTAATCTAAAATAAATGAGTATCATCATTACCATCCACTATCTATTATTTATTATTTTTTTATTTACCATTTTGGTCCAGTGGATAATTATCATCTAGGTCCCCAAGCCTTTTCTTAATTAAAACTCAATAGCGGTTGGACTTTTACAATTTAGTCATTGAGTTTTAATTAACTACTTTTTTGGCTAAATTACTTGACTGATATTTATTATAATATCATAATAACTCTGTAAATATTCCTATTTTATATTTATGGACTCGATTTACAGAAATGAGATTTTGAAACCGTATTTTCTAACACCACTAGATATCGAGTTGTTACACACATAGACCATTCGGTAATAATGTTTGGTAGGTTTGAGGCATATGATGCAAAATTTGGGGAAACTACCTTCATAGTCGCTATTCTCCCCTATCAGTTTCATGACATTGAGCATCTATTCTCATAGTCGTGACTCTCCCCTGCTGAGGTCGTGACATTGAGTTCATCTTGCCTTTAAGGTTGCGACGTTCCCTTATTGAAGTCGCGATGTCAATATCCTGTTTTCAAGGTCACGATACTGTAACACCCCAAACCCGGCCTAGAAGTTAGGACCGAATCTGGCGTGTCACATTGAAGTGTTTTTCGAAAACCATGTTTTCATTGAAAACCCTTCTTGATTAAAGGCTTAAGTAAAATCCCAGTTACGCTAGTTTATTTTTAAAACGTGGTACATTGAAAAATTATTAGTTTTATTCCCAAAACATCTTTTCAGTTGCGAAAAATAATTTTGAAAGTAATTGATTTACGAAAAAGATTAAGTCGCGAAACCATTTCGAAAATGTTGCGAAAATGCAGTGTTGTTTTAAAAATAGTTAGCATTTTGGAAAAACCATGATTTACTCCTAAATGATATAATTCAAAGTAAAGAAAGACCCATAGTTAAAATCCAGAAACTTAAAGAGGCCTTATTACAACCCAAATCAAAATAATTGAATGTAACTAATCAAAACGAAAAACACAAGCAGTGTGTGGCCTTCTCCGAGTCCCTCGCAGCACCAATCCTCCTAAAGATGGGGATTACCTGCACAGTTAAAAACGGGGTGAGTTTGCAAAAACTCAGTGTGTAATCCCCTTACCAGAGTAACAGTCAGTATACAGAAACAGAAACCTAAACAGTCTAGGCCAAAGCCCTTTTAACAGTAACAGTACAGTACAGATCAGAGCATACGTGGGTCAAAGCCCACTACAATATCATTTGGGTCACAGCCCATAATAGAATCAATTGGGCTTAGCCCAAACCAATAACAGAACAAGTGGGCCTCAGCCCAGTACAGTTTCACTTGGGCCTCAGCCCTTATCAGAATGAATTCCATATGCATAATGTGTGATGCATGCTAACCCATCCCATCCAACCCTGCACTTGCCTCCGTCCAACCCTGCACTACCTGCGGGGAATAAACCACCCACGCCGTCCCTACACTTCCAATGTTAGCACCGGTTGCGGCCCTAACCAAAACCGCAACAAAGCTGCTAGTATATATATACGGCTCTAAGCCTTCAGTAGCGGTATCATAATTGGCACAAAGCCATCAGTAACTGTATTATGTTTGGCACATAGCCATCAGCGACAGTAATATAATCGGCACACAGCCTTAGGTAAATATGATCGACACAAAGTCATCGGTATATATGTTACGCACATAGCCACGGGTAAATACGATTGGCACAGAGCCATGTTTAGGTTGGCACAGAGCCATGTTTAGGTTGGCACAGAGCCATAATCAGATTACGCTGCTTTAAGCCGTCCATCGGCCCACAGTCTTCATGCGACCCGTGCGACCTTAACATATCAATACTGGATCCACAGTGGTCATGCGACCCGTGCGACCCTATCAGAACTTCCTCCATACCAAAGTCCCAACCCCATGCAATATGCCGTGTATGTCATGCTCAATCATTACACGTGTATGCAAAATGGCCATGCTCAGTAACAGCCATTTACACACATATTGAAAACATATCAGCCATATAATCCCAGTCAAATCAGTTAAAACATATCGCAAACTGAGGGTATTTTGGTAATTTTACAAATCGGGGGTATTTCGATAATTTTGCAAATTGGGGGTATTTCGGTGATTTTCCAAACTGAGGGTATTTTCATAATTTTGCAAATTAGGGATACTTTGGTAATTTCGTAAACCGAAGGTATTTCGGTAATTTTACAAACCGGGGGGTACTTCGATAATTTTACAAGTCGAGGGTGTTTCAGTAATTTTGTAAACCAAGGGTATTTTAGTAATTTTGTAAACCAAGGTATTCTAAACAGAGATAACGATGTGAATGGGCCTAGGGCCCATTCTCAGCCCAAATGGGCTCACACGCTCGTGTGGCCCATTTAGCCTAAATCTAGCCACAGATATAAGATTCACATAGTCCAGTCCAATATTTACTACACAATCATACATTCACAGTTAGATCAATCATAGTCCTAATCAGTCAGTTACTCGCAAGGGCAAAATAGTCATTTTACCCTATAAGGGTATTTCAGTAATCCTACCCTACAGAGGTATTTTAGTAATTTTACCTTACAGGGGTATTTCGGTAATTCTACAAATCAATGGTATTTTTGTAATTTCGTAAATTGAGGGTATTTCGATAATTTTGTAAATTAAGGGTATTTCGGTAATTTCGTAAATTGAGGGTATTTCGGTAATTTTACAAATCATGGGTGTTCCGATAATTTTGCAAATCAGGGGTACTTTGGTAATTTCACAAACTAAGGGTATTTTGGTAATTTTGCAAATCGGGGGTATTTCGGTAATTTTGCAAATTGGGGGTATTTCGATAATTTTCCAAACTGAGGGTATTTCAGTAATTTTGCAAATTAGGGGTACTTTGGTAATTTTGCAAACCGAGGGTATTTCGGTAATTTTACAAACCTGGGGTACTTCGGTAATTTTACAAGTCGAGGGTGTTTCAGTAATTTTGTAAACCAAGGGTATTTCAGTAATTTTGTAAACCAAGGTATTCTAAACAGAGATAACGATGCGAATGGGCCTAGGGCCCATTCTCGGCCTAAATGGGCCCACACGCTCGTGTGGCCCAAACCCACAAGAACACTCATGATGGCCTCAACTATTGCGTCGAAGCTTCCACACGTGCGCTCGCACACTCGTGTGGCTACCATCGCCGTGTGACCGACATTTCGGCATTTGCCGCTCTACAGCTAGAGTAGTGCGAAATACACACCTGATAGGAATCTGTGGAGTTAATCCGCGCTCCGAACACTCCTATGCCCAAACGCCAACCAAGGTATGCTTACTCTCCTCATAGATCGCTCTATTTAAAGCCAGCTTCTCGCCTACTCTCATGCTAGCTTCCCGATGTGGGATCCCTCCATCAATCCTCCAAAACAGTCCCAACTTCAAAATAAATATCCCTTTTTGCTTGCAATGGGATTCGAACCTTTGCCCTCTCCTATGCTCCAGACGCTACATGCCACCACAACACAAGCTCCTTTTGTGACTTAAAACATGTGCAAATATTTATAAAACCTATGTGCCAGTGTCCAGATTCTTATAAGAGCCAAAAATTAAAGAAATTCTACAAGAGCTAAGATTTGAACCCAAGCTCCCTTACACCCTTAATGACGCCACAACCACTAGGCCACATGCTTCCTTGTATCATTTTTTTATCAAAATAATTTAAAAGGCCTATATCCAAGCATCCAGGGTTTTATTCACTTAAAACCAAAATTTTTGCTAAAGACGAGGTTTGAACCCAGGACTTTTCCAACACTTCTCAGGACCCTTAACCACTAAAGCAGACATTTAATTGTGTCATTTCCTTGCAAAATTAAATACCTATTTACAGCTTTTTTTATGGACCCATACTCAAGGTCGAATACTTCTAAGCCCAAATTCGGGGCGTTACAGATACATTCTATATGATGTCGCGACATCACGCTTCTACATTCAAATTCGTGACATTATTCCTTAATGTCGCGACATCACATATAACAGCCCGACTTAGGGCCTAGTCGGAATAATGGTGCGAGGCCACGAATTCGAGGTGAATTTATGAGTTTTTAAGATTTATGTCACGTTTGCATGTTAGTGTGAAAGTTTCATGAAGCAATTTTGCTAAATTGAGGTTGAATGGTCCAAAAAGGACTAAATTGCAAAAGTTGCAAATTATGAGTTTCTAGAAGCATTTTGTATGAAATAGCTCTAGAATAGCAATTATGAGTCCTTAAATAGCAATTTGCCCAAATTATAATTTTTGGACAAAATTGGACATGAGTTAGTAAATGGTGATATTTTTAAGAGAAGGGCATTTTGGTCATTTACCTATTAAATGATTAATAAAGGAAAAAGATGACAAAAATCATTATCATATTCTTCCTCATTGCCGAAATTTTCAAAGAAACCATAGCTAGGGTTTGCTCATCTTTCAAGCTTGCTAGTAAGTTCATCTTAGTCCCGTTTCTAGTATTCTTCGTGTTTTTGAAGTTCTCGTATTATGAATTAGCTATTTTTAGCTATAAAATGAGCTAAGATGCATGTTCAAAAATCTACCCATGTATGACATGCTTGTTAAATGATGTTTCATGGAAGATTATGAGAGTTTGATGTTAGATAAACATCTTTTCCTTAATGAATTTCATGAAAAATGAATATAGGGACTAGTTTGTAAAAGTTTTGAGATTTCTCATACATAGTAGAAATAGTGACAATTGATGGTTGTCATAGCAGAGAAAATGAATCAGCTAAGCATGAAGTTTAAGAAAGTTGAATGAGAATCATTTTACGAGTCTTAGGGTAAAAGTGCAAATATGAGAAAGTTTAGGGGCAAAATAGTAATTTTGCCAAAGTATGATTTAAGAGTCAATTTAGTCAATGTGAGTATTAAATGATCTATTTATGACTATAGATCAAGAAAAACGAAGCCCAGATCGAAACCGAGGCAAGGACAAAATCGAGGACTAAATTGCATATCTACATACATTTTGTATATTGAGGTAAGTTTGTATGATTTCTAAGCTTTATGATTTTTATCATTGAATTGCTTAGTATAATGTACAATATTATTATGAAATTTTTTAATGTTATGTTAAACAAAGAAATTCATGAGATCAAGCATGAGAAAGCCCCGATTGAAATTGAATAGCTTAGGATACTCGATCTACCACATGAAATGAGAAAGTCCGTATAAGACCAAGCCGAGGCATGGCATCGGTAATCAAGTAAGTTATCATGTAAGTCCAAGGCAAGCTTGGCATTGACAAGTTATCATGTAAGTCCAAGGCAAGCTTGGCATTAACAAGTTATCATGTAAGTCCAAGGCAAGCTTGGCATTGAAAAGCTATCAAGAGAAAGAGATTTCATGTAAGTCCAAGCCAAGGCTCGGCATTGACAGTCCATGAGTAAAGATACCAAGTAAGACCATGTCAATACATGGCAATGGTAAGTTCCCGAAGGAACTCACGAGAAAGACTTCGTATAAGCCCATGTCAAGACATGGCCTCGAAACCAAGATGAGATATTCCACGTAAGACCGTATCTAGGATATGGCTTTCGCATAGAGTAATGTGAGAAGAGATTTAGTATCCTCGGTTATTCATATAAATTCATCGGGCAAACGAGCTAAGCTCAAATGAGATAACAAGAAAGCTAAGTAAGTAAAGTTATTATCAAGTGAAAATGAGTATTATTCATGTTATGAATGATGAATCAGAGATTATGATTATTATGATAAAGTATGCTGATCAATGTGATCAAGTGATATAGGTACCTTGTTTACCTCTCAAGTATGAGACTAGTAAGTTTCATGATATATGTAAGAATCAAGTATGAGCAAGTAAGCTTTATAGCTGAAATTTATGATACCATTGTTTATGTCAAATGGTTTATATTAAGCAAGTATGTTGCTATGTGCATTATGCAAACTTACTAAGCTAAATGCTTACGTCTTTTATTATTTCTTTCTATGTAGTCCCACCAAGCTAGCTTGTGGATCGTTGAAGTCGGAGCTCGAATCACACTATCAACCGCTATTTTGGTATAGCCAAGTTGTTTTTATTAAGTATGGCATGTATAGGAAACATTTCATTTTGAGTATATGTCTTAGAAAGGGCAAAAGCATGGGCTATCAAGTTTATTATTATTCTTTTGTAAATGGCTAAATGATTGGCCAAGATTGACTAAGTATGTATGTTATTGATATAAATGGAGTATGTTATATTGTTCATCAAAGTTGTAGTGATTTGAGTTGTTGAGATAGTATCAATTTGCTCTTGATTTCAGGGTGGCAATTGGCTTGGTAAATAGCCTCTAAGTGCCCACACGGTCAGACACACGGGCGTGTGTCTAAGCCGTGTGTACCCTGGACCATTGCACCTTAAGTCAGAATATCAAGTTGTAGTACACGGTCTAAGTCCACGGGCGTGCCATGGCCGTGTGTTATAAGTCAGAATGCTAAGGTTTCTCACACGGGCCAGGACCACGGGCATGCCATGGCCGTGTGAAGTTTGGCAGTAAGCTCGAGTTTTAAGCACGGTTAGGAGACATGGGCGTGTCTTAGGTTTACACGGGCGTGTCCCAACTCACATGGGCGTGTGACCCCTGTTTCAATAAAAAGTTTTCGATTGAGTTCCGAAAGTTTACGGACATGAGTTTAAGGCCTCGTAGGCCCATGAAAAGTACAAGTTGATTAAGAAAGAGAAGTTCTTAATTCGAAACAAAATTTTATAGCCCGTAAGTACTTGATTAAGCAAGTTCAAGCATAGTAACTTCTCGTATCCGGTCTAAGCCTCGGACTCGGGTATGGGGTGTTACATTTAGTGGTATCAGAGCTACAGTTTAGTCGGTTCTAGGACTAACGTAGCATGAGCACGAGTCTAGCTATACATGCCATAGGTAAGAATGTTTTTATAATGATAGTGTGACGACTCCTGATGACTTAAATTATGTTTATATATATAGTAAATGGATCCTGAAAGAGATATGGCGGATGACGTAGAAAGTAACGCGCCGGCTCCCGTGAAGGGACGGTCTTAGAATGAGAGCGAGAATAGACCCACTACGGTGAGTCAAGGAGGAGGAGAAGAGGCTAGAGAAGCCTTCCTCCATATGATGAACACATGGTACACGGAGTTCGTTCGTACGAACCCGAATGCATAACCCCCTCCACCCCCGCCTATTCCTCAACCTATCCCAGTAGCCCATCAAGTAATAGAGGTGGCAAGAGGAGTTAAGCCTCCAGTTGATAGGATCAGAAAACATGGGGCTGAAGAATTTCGGGCTAGAAAAGATGACAATACGAAAAGAGCTGAATTCTGGTTAGAAAATACCATCAGGGTATTTAATGAGCTGTCATATACACCTGAAGAGTGCATGAAGTACGTAGTTTCTCTTTTAAGAGATTCTGCCTATCAATGGTGGAACACCTTGGTATCAGTAGTCCCTAGAGAGAAGATCACGTGGGAATTTTTCAAAGAAGAGTTTAAGAAAAAATATATCAGTCAAAGGTTTGTGGACCAGAAAAGGAAGGAATTCCTAGAAGCTGAAACAAGGCAAGATGTCTCAGAATCGACTACGAGCGTGAGTTTGTAAGACTCAAGCAAATACGCTCGAGAATGCGTGTCCACCGAAGCCATAATGAGTAAAAGATTTGAAGATGGGCTAAATGAGGATATCAAACTGTTTGTTGCTGTCCTAGAATTGAAGGAATTTATTGTGCTGGTCGAGAGGGCTTGTAAAGCCGAAGAACTAGTAAAAGAGAAGAAGAGAAAGTCTGAAATTGAGTCTCGTGACTCTAGAAAGAGACAGTGGAATAAGTCATTCCAATCCTCATCCAAGAAGTCAAGAGATTTCCCTACCCGATCAGCTACTTCCATTGGGTTTTCAAAGAAAGACAAGAGTAAAACAGATTCGGGAAATAAAGCCTGGACTACTTGGCCGCTAGTGTGGGGAACTTTCAACTGAAAGACCCGAATGCCCACAGTGTGGCAGACATCATCTTGGAGAATGTCGAGCGCACGAAAATGCATGTTTTAGATGTGATTCCCAAGACCACTACATAAAAGATTGTCCAGAGACAATGAAAGAAGAGAGAGCTCAGAACCCGAGATCCGGGAGTATGGTTAGAGGAAGACCGCAGAGAAACCCAGGAAGTGGGGCAAGAGGAAGAGGTAACCCTAGAGAGCAGCCGCGAGACCCGAGGGTAGGGCGGCGCTGACGGACTTATGCCATTCAAGCGCTCGCAAGAGAGGCATCTTCTCATGATGTTATCACGGGTACCTTTTCTCTTTATGATATCAAAGTTATTGCTTTAATAGATCCGGATCCACACACTCTTACATTTGCACGAAATTAATATCCGATATGAGCATGCTCAGAGAGTCTGAGAATTTGTGATTAAAGTGTCTAATCCTTTAGGCAAGAGTGTGTTAATTGATGAAGTATGTAAAGATTTCCGTTAATGATTAAAGGTCACTATTTTAAAGCAAACCTTATGTTATTACCATTTGATGAGTTTGACATCATTCTTGGTATGGATGGTTGACAACCCATGATGTAATAGTAAATTATGGGAAAAAGTACATTGAAATGAGATGTGAGAATGGGGATATTCTCCATATAGAATCAGATGAACAAAATGGATTACCGGTATTGATTTCTCATATGACGGCACAGAGATTTATAAGAAAGGGGTATGAGGTATATTTTGCCTTTGTGATGAATGATAAAGAAACAGAGTTAAAGATTGAGTCTGTACCGATAGTATGTGAGCACATGGATGTTTTTTCGAAGAATTATCGGGATTACCTCCAATCAGAGAAGTTGAGTTGACATTGAGCTAGCTCCCGCATTGTACTAATATCTATTACTCCTTACAGAATGGCTCCAACGGAGTTGAAAGAGTTGAAGATACAGTTGCAAGAGTTAACAGACAAAGGCTTTGCAAGGTCAATTTGTTCTCCCTGAGGTGCTCCAGTTTTATTTGTGAAAAAGAAGGATGGCATTATGAGATTATGCATAGATTACCGTCAGCTTAATAAAGTGACAGTAAAGAACAAGTACCCATTGCCAAGGATCGATGATTTGTTCGATCAATTGAAAGGAGCCACCGTGTTCTCTAAGATAGACTTAAGATCGGGGCATTACCAGTTAAGAGTAAAGGAGTCAGATGTATCCAAGACGGATTTTCGAACAAGGTATGGGCATTATGAATTTTTAGTCATGCCTTTTGGTTTCACCAATGCTCCTGCGGTATTCATGGACTTAATGAACCGCATCTTCATACCATACCTCGACAAGTTTGTAGTCGTTTTTATTGACGAATACTAATTTATTCCCGAGATGAGAATGAGCATGATGAGCACCTACGGATAGTTTTACAGATTCTTCGAGAAAATCAGTTGTATGCCAAGTTCAGTAAAAGTGAGTTTTGGCTCAATGAAGTAGGATTTACAGGGCATATTGTCTCGGGAGAAGGGGTTCGAGTAGACCCAAGTAAGATCTTGGCTATTACGGATTGGAAACCATCGAGGAATATCTCACGAGGTTAGAAGTTTCCTAGGCCTAGTGGCTATTATAGACGATTCGTCAAGGGTTTTTTGTTATTGCAACCCCGATGACTAAATTATTCTGAGAAAAATGTGAAATTTGAGTGGGTGAAAGATGCCAACAAAGTTTCAAGAAAGCTGAAAGTGATGTTAATGAAGCCCAGATTTTGGTTCAACCTGAGATAGGGAAAGAATTTGTGATTTACAGCGATGCATCCTTAAATGGATTAGGCTGTGTACTTATGCAAGAAGGCAAAGTTATTGCTTATGCCTCCAGACAGTTGAAGCCTCATGAGAAGAATTATCCGACGCATGATTTAGAGTTGGCTGCCATAGTCTTCGCATTGAAGATATGGAGACATCACCTATATGGTGAGAAATGTCGAATTTTCACTAATCATAAAAGTTTGAAGTACTTGATGACGCAGAAAGAGTTGAACTTAAGACAACGGAGATGGTTAGAGTTGACAAAAGATTATGAGATGGTCATTGATTACCATCCGGGAAGCGAATGTGGTCGCCGATGCTTTGAGTGAGAAAATCCTTATTTGCATTAAGGGCAATGAATTCACGGATGACTTTTTCCGACGACGGTTCTATTCTAAGTGAGTTGAGAGCTAGACCAATATTCCTCAAGAGATCATTGAAGCTCAAAAGGAGGATAGTGAATTTCAAGTTCGAGAGAGAGCTCGGTCATGAGTCGGATGTTGAATCCGACTTTCAGATTAGTTACGAAGGATATTTGATGTTTAAAGGTAGAATTTGTGTGCAGAAAAGAGGAGCTTATTGAGAGAATTTTGCATGAGGCACATAACGGGTGTTTGTCTGTACATCCGGGTAGTACTAAAATGTATAATGATTTGAAGCAACGATATTGGTGGCGAAAATGAGGAGAGACATTTGAATTTGTTTCAAATGTATGATTTTTAGCAAGTAAATTTGAACACCAAGTACCTTGGGTTTGCTTCAACCCATTTTAGTTCGGAGTGGAAATGGGACCGTATTACTATGGACTTTGTAACGGGTTTACCATTATCTCCGAGCAAGAAAGATGTTGTATGGGTCGTAGTTGATAGACTCACTAAATTAGCTCATTTTATACCTGTACGAGTGGATTACTCACTTGACAAGTTGGCAGACTTACGCGTTTGTAAATAGTAAGACTTCACGGAGTTCCTGTGTCAATCATATCGGATAGAGATCCGAAATTCACATCCAGATTTTGGAAGAAGTTGTAAGAGGCCCTAGGTACAAACTTGAACTTTAGTACGGCCTTTCACCCTCAAACTGAAGGTCAGTCAGAGAGGTTAATACAAGTACTAGAGGATATGCTTTGGTGTTGTGTTCTAGAGTTCCGAGGCAATTGGGAAAAGTTTTTCCCATTGGTAGAATTTTCCTACAATAATAGTTTTCAGTCGAGCTTGAGGATGGCGCCTTATGAGGCTTTATATGGGCGTAAGTGCAGAACGCCTTTATTTTGGACTGAACTAAAAGAAAACCAAATTCACGGGGTTGATTTGATTAGAGAAGCTGAAGAGAAAGTGAAAGTGATACGAGAAAGTTTAAAAGCTGCATCAGACAGACAGAAGTCCTATTCGGACTTAAAGAGGAAAGGGATATAGTATCAAGTCGGAGATAAAGTTTTCTTGAAAGTGTCACCTTGGAGAAAAGTTCTCAGATTTGGCCGGAAAGGCAAGTTGAGTCCACGTTTTATTGGACCGTATGAGATTACCAAGAAAGTTGGGCCTATAGCTTACAGATTGGCTTTGCCGTCAGAGTTAGAAAAGATACATGATGTGTTTCACGTATCAATGTTGAGACGCTACCGATCAGACCCTTCACATGTAATTCCCCAGTCAGAGATAGAGATTCATCCCGACATGACTTATGGTGAAGAACCAGTTAAGATTTTAGCTCGGGAAGTCAAGCAGCTAAGGAATAAAAGTATCGCCGTAGTAAAGGTATTGTGGCAAAGACATGGAATAGAAGAAGCTACGTGGGAACCAGAAGAGAGCTTGAGAAACCAATACCCAAACCTATTTGCTGGTAAGATTTTCGAGGACGAAAATCCCTAAGGAGGGGAGAATTGTAACAGCCCGACTTAGGGCCTAGTCGGAATAGTGGTGCAAGGCCACGAATTCGAGGTGAATTTATTAGTTTTTAAGATTTATGTCACGTTTGCATGTTAGTATGAAAGTTTCATGAAGCAATTTTGCTAAATTGAGGTTGAATGGTCCAAAAAGGACTAAATTGCAAAAGTTGCAAATTATGAGTTTCTAGAAGCATTTTGTATGAAATAGCTCTAGAATAGCAATTATGAGTCCTTAAATAGCAATTTGCCCAAATTATAATTTTTGGACAAAATTGGACATGAGTTAGTAAATGGTGATATTTTTAAGAGAAAGGCATTTTGGTCATTTACCTATTAAATGATTAATAAAGAACAAAGATGACAAAAATCATTATCATCTTCTTCCTCATTGCCGAAATTTTCAAAGAAACCATAGCTAGGGTTTGCTCATCTTTCAAGCTTGCTAGTAAGTTCATCTTAGTCCCGTTTTTAGTATTCTTCGTGTTTTTGAAGTTCTCGTATTATGAATTAGCTATTTTTAGCTATAAAATGAGCTAAGATGCATGTTCAAAAATCTACCCATGTATGACATGCTTGTTAAATGATGTTTCATGGAAGATTATGAGAGTTTGATGTTAGATAAACATCATTTCCTTAATGAATTTCATGAAAAATGAATATAGGGACTAGTTTGTAAAAGTTTTGAGATTTCTCATACATAGTAGAAATAGTGACAATTGATGTTTGTCATAGCAGAGAAAATGAATCAGCTAAGCATGAATTTTAAGAAAGTTGAATGAGAATCATTTTACGAGCCTTGGGGCAAAAGTGCAAATATGAGAAAGTTTAGGGGCAAAATAGTAATTTTGCCAAAGTATGATTTAAGAGTCAATTTAGTCAATGTGAGTATTAAATGATCTATTTATGACTATAGATCAAGAAAAATGAAGCCCGGATTAAAACCGAGGCAAGGACAAAATCGAGGACTAAATTGCATATCTACATACATTTTGTATATTGAGGTAAGTTTGTATGATTTCTAAGCTTTATGATTTTTATCATTGAATTGCTTAGTATAATGTACAATATTATTATGAAATTGTTTAATGTTATGTTAAACAAAGAAATTCATGAGATCAAGCATGAGAAAGCCCTAATTGAAGTTGAATAGCTTAGGATACTCGATCTACCACATGAAATGAGAAAGTATGTATAAGACAAAGCCGAGGCATGGCATCGGCAATCAAGTAAATTATCATGTAAGTCCAAGGCAAGCTTGGCATTTACAAGTTATCATGTAAGTACAAGGCAAGCTTGGCATTGACAAGTTATCATGTAAGTCCAAGGCAAGCTTGGCATTGACAAGTTATCATGTAAGTCCAAGGCAAGCTTGGCATTGAAAAGCTATCAAGAGAAAGAGATTTCATGTAAGTCTAAGCCAAGGCTCGGCATTGACAGTCCATGAGTAAAGATACCAAGTAAGACCATGTCAAGACATGGCAATGGTAAGTTCCCGAAGGAACTCACGAGAAAGACTTCGTATAAGCCCATGTCAAGACATGGCCTCGAAACCAAGATGAGATATTCCATGTAAGACCGTATCTAGGATATGGCTTTCGCATAGAGTAATGTGAGAAGAGATTTAGTATCCTCGGTTATTCATATAAATTCATCGGGCAAACGAGCTAAGCTCAAATGAGATAACAAGAAAGCTAAGTAAGCAAAGTTATTATCAAGTGAAAATGAGTATTATTCATGTTATGAATGATGAATCAGAGATTATGATTATTATGTTAAAGTATGCTGAACAATGTGATCAAGTGATATAGGTACCTTGTTTACCTCTCAAGTATGAGACTAGTAAGTTTCATGAGATATGTAAGAATCAAGTATGAGCAAGTAAGCTTTATAGCTGAAATTTATGATACCATTTTTATGTCAAATGGTTTATATTAAGCAAGTATGTTGCTATGTGCATTATGCAAACTTACTAAGCTAAATGCTTACGTCTTTTATTATTTCTTTCTATGTAGTCCCGCCAAGCTAGCTTGTGGATCGTTGAAGTCGGAGCTCGAATCACACTATCAACCGCTATTTTGGTATAGCCAAGTTGTTTTTATTAAGTATGGCATGTATAGGAAACATTTCATTTTGAGTATATGTCTTAGAAAGGGCAAAAGCATGGCCTATCAAGTTTATTATTATTCTTTTGTAAATGGCTAAATGATTGACCAAGATTGACTAAGTATGTATGTTATTGATATAAATGGAGTATGTTATATTGTTCATCAAAGTTGTAGTGATTTGAGTTGTTGAGATAGTATCAATTTGCTATTGATTTCAGGGTGGCAATTGGCTTGGTAAATAGCCTCTAAGTGCCCACACGGTCGGACACACGGGCGTGTGTCTATGCCGTGTGTACCCTGCACCATTGCACCTTAAGTCAGAATATCAAGTTGTAGTACACGGTCTAAGTCCACGGGCGTGCCATGGCCGTGTGTTATAAGTCGAATGCTAAGGTTTTCACGGGCCGGGACCACGGGCGTGCCATGGGCGTGTGAAGTTTGGCGAAGCTCGAGTTTTAAGCACGGTTAGGAGACATGGGCGTGTCTCAGGTTTACACGGGCGTGTCCCAACTCACATGGGCGTGTGACCCCTGTTTCAATGAAAAGTTTTCGATTGAGTTCCGAAAGTTTACGGACATGAGTTTAAGGCCTCGTAAGGCCCATGAAAAGTACAAGTTGATTAAGAAAGAGAAGTTCTTAATTGGAACGAAATTTTATAGCCCGTAAGTACTTGATTAAGCAAGTTCAAGCATAGTAACTTCTCGTATCCGGTCTAAGCCTCGGACTCGGGTATGGGGTGTTACATCACACCCCTATTTTGATTATTTTACATTTTAGTCCCTCATTCGTCATTGGATGAATATGAGAGCTTTCATAGGCTCCCTCAAGACTTAAGTTAGATTAAATAATATGTTTTATTTAAGTTTGAAAACTAAATGCAGGTATTACTTATCTATTAGATATAAAAATTGTAACATCCTGAAGTAGGGGTTGTTTGAAAATTTAATTATTTGTTCCCATGTGTGTGTGTGCTTGAAGAAATAAATTTATGATTTATTTGGCGTGTTTTGGGGTCTAGAATTAAACCCAGAGCTAGGCTCGACTTAGTATTAAAATTTATTTTTAAGTGTGTAAAAGGAAGGAGCTAGGTTAGTTAGGGCTTTAATAAAATTTTGGGCGAGCTAAGGCACAAAGGATGGGCTTGGTATAAGTGGCGTGGTGCGCCTAAGAGCTTGCTAGGGGTCTTAGGTTCGATTCGTGGAAGAACAAGGGGGAAATGTTTTTTTTTTCCTTGTGGGCTTTTAGGGCGTTAGGCCTAGGAAGGCCTTATAATTAAATTAGGGGGGCTTATTGACATGAAAGGCAGGTGGGCGGAGTGGCTTGGGGCGCCACTTAGGGGTGTTGGCACGAAGGTCTCGGGTTCGAAATGCAAGGGACGCAAGGAGTGTTATTTTTGGGCTTTGGCGCTAAAAGAGAAAAACGCTCAGGTAGAAGGCTTTATAAATAAATGGTGGGAATATTTAACATGAAAGTCTAATGGGAGAGGTGGCTAGGGCGCTGGAAGAAGGGCTGATGCGTGAGGTCTTTAGTTCGAATCTAAGGTGCAGCATTTTATTTTTTTAAGGCTGGCGTGAATTGGCTGCACATGGCCTTTGTTTTTGCATTCGGTGGAGTTTGGAAGCACATGGATTCTTTGTCTTTTTTATTTATTTGATGGGATAATAAGGGATAACGATGATAATATAAGGATTTTCTTTTTTATTTAAGTAGATTTAATTGATTAAATCCTTAGTAGTTGACAGAGGAAAAATAGGTAGGTGAGTAATTCAAATTATTATGAATATCTTCAAAGGTGTGGTCAAGAGCAATTCAAGGTAATTGCCGAATTTTAAACTCCTTGTTGGAGTAGAGTGGACGGCATGGAGATTATGTGAAGGGGGGAGCCGAATTCTTTTCTAGTCTTTTACCTGACAAATTCGGCTAACATTTTTTTTCCTTTTTATTCTCTCTCAAAATCAAAAACCCCTTTTGCTTTCACCTTTCCTCTCTTAATTCTTGGCCGAACCACTTATCCCCTCATCCCTCTCTTTCTTTTATTTTTCTTTCATAAAACTCTTTGCCGAATCCCTCTCCTTTTCTTCTCTTTTCCACACTAGCCGAACTCTTTTCGTCCCCTTTGTTAAACTATAGCCGAATCTACTTTTCACTTGTGTGCCGAATCTCTCTTCCTTCCTTGAACCCATCTTGGCGAATATTGGAGTAGGATAGATCTCTTTGAATCTTCCTTGGCAAACGATTTAAGAAGGTACGTAGGGAACGTAAAGCGATCGATTGTGCCCCGATCTCTAATATTTGATTTTGGTAAGTAATGGTAAGATCTAATTTAAGCAAGTTATTTAGTTAGTGTTTAAGCCGAAGATTACTAACATAAGGTTGCCGATTAATAGGAAAGCAGAACGCTTGGAGTAGTTATTTAAAGACACTCGGGTAAGGACTCGGGTTCAAAAAGAGAACCCTTTTAAATGCTTGGTTTGGCCGAATAGGCCTAAGTCCCTAACCATGCTTTTTGGTCGATTATAGGACAAGAGATCTAGCGACGTAGATCGGATCTTCGGGATCTAGGAATTCAGGTAGAAGCAGGTGTGTAAACTCTTTACACACTTTATTAATAAACTTGCTATATTATTGTCTTGAGTATAAATTTTGGTAGTGATCTATGGTATGCTTGTGGGCTTAATCATGGATTTGAGTAAGTCCCCTAACTTGTAATTTTTATATGTTTGCATGCCATCACATGATGTTTAATACTATGACATGATATACGAAATTTGATGTGTAAGCATGTGATGGTGGGATTGATGAGAGGAGGGGATGAATTATGGGTGTCGTCGGTGGTTTTGACCACAAGATGGGTTGGCCCCATCAGATTATTGTGACCTATGGTCATCGGTGGTTTTGACCACAACGATTGATTATTTGCGACTAAGTCCCGGTGGTTTGGTACCACCAAGTGGTTTTGACCACATTTGATATATTGTGACCTATGGTCATCAGTGGTTTTGACCACACGATGGGTTGGCCCCATCATCTGATTTGTGACTTTAAGTCATCAGTGGTTTTGACCACACGGGGTAGAAAAGGAGTATGGATGGCTAGTTGGGTTGCATGAGCATGTTTATTAATGAATTGTGTATGAGATATATTTTCCGGGTGGGGATTTACACACTTGAGTCTTGGTGACTCACCCTTCCCTTAACATTTTGCAGATGGGTAGATCGCGGAGATGAAATTTGGATGGACTCGAGGTGGCCATGCGGTGGAAATTTTAATTAGACGAACTTGGACTTTGTTTTAATTTTAATGTTGGTTTTATTTTTAATTAAGTTGTAATAAGGCCTCCTAGAATTATTTTATTATTGTTACATGCTTTGAATATTTGTTTAAACTATTTAATTATGTTTAAAATGAATTCACATGTTTTTCCCAATCAAACGTAAAATGTTTTAAAAATGCCATCGGGCACATTTGCAATCTATAAACAACCCGACTTAATAAATATTAAGCAACACTAAGTATGGTTTTTAACAAGAGACTTGAAAACACAAGGTTTTCGACAAAACTTAAATCGGTTTTAAAATGGTTCTCAAATTGTTTTCTCTGTAGCAAACCAAATTCGGTCGTAGCGTTTGGGCCGGGTTTGGGGTGTTACAAAATGGTATCAGAGCCCAGTTCAAAGCTCGGCTGTGGGGGCCCAAGGCCCAAAAATGTTTTGGTAGGCCTTATGGTATGATTTTTGGGTTTTTAAGCAGCATGGCCCGAGTCTCCGGCACCAATCCGCCCAGGTAAGTATATCTAAACCTCTTGGTGAATTATATTCTGTAGAAGGGTAGGAAGCATGGAACGTAGATAGACTTATAGGACTTGGACCCTAAGGTTAGAATACTCAAACACAAACGAAGCATAAGACTTAAAGGACTAAACCAACCTATGACTTAGTCAATGAGCTAGGGTGTGGTAACCCCACAGACGCATGTCTAGGATTGGATCCGGAAGAGCACGGTATTTAAGTCCTCGTGACTCACCTCCTCTTCGCAGGTATCCTACCTGGTGCGTAGCTTCGGTTCACCCTAACTCAGAAGGCCCAGTGGTGTGGTAACCTCTGTGCGCATGTCTAGAAAGGTTCAGTGAGAGCTTGGTATTTAAGCGGTCCGCGTGACCCACCTCCTCTTCACTCGAATTCTGCCTGGTGCGTAGCTTTGGTTCACCCTGACCAGGAGGGCTCGGTCATAGGCTAAACACAATGATTAAAACCCGAAAAAGGGAATTAGCCTTGTTTTCCGAAATAGAATGAAACAACAAACCCTAATGTTTTCAAAACTTGTGCAATAACTTTCTCAAATCCTAGAACATTACTTTTACAACGTTTTTTTTTCTCGAAAAACTTGACTTGTGAAAAATTACAGAAATACCCTTAGGAGTAAAATTACCAAAATGCCCCTGACCCATAAAATATTAATTCAATGGTTTTGCCCAAAAATTTTAACTATTTTACTAATATTCAACAACTTAGCTTTGGAAATCATCAACAAAATATTGCAGTTACGAAAAATTACGAAAAATTAAAAAAAAAAAAAAACCTCAGAGGAAAAAGACGAGAATACCCCTAGGATAGAAATGGGCAAAAATGTCCGATGAGCGAATAGGTATGGAAAGTATTAAGGAATGGATGCATGAACTTCTTTGTGTGAACTAGGAAAGAAGTGCGGAACATTGCTTGCTCGAAAGAATCTACGATTAAACCTTATCCATAAAATTTCTTCATGAGTAATAAAGTGAAACAAATGCTAACGCATAAAATTTTTCTTAATCAGTTAAAAGCGCGGTAGATAGAATGAGTTCTAGAGGACGTGGACGCCGTGGACGTGGTAGGGTAGGATGACGGTGTGCGAACCCGTCAGTCGGGACAAGGTTCGAAAATGAGGTACCACCGCCACCACCACCTCCTACTTTTAGAGTGAGGAGCCGGATCGGGCCGGTGGCGGCGGTATCGCAAGTCGTGTTGCGAGTCTTGGAGATGGTGGTGAGGCTGGTGGAAATGTGGGAGCTCGAAATCTGTTCCCGGCGACTCGATCTAACGGAGCGGAGGTATTCCGAGGTGTGTCGGGAGTGGCACCTAGTGCGTGAGAATCATGGCTAGAGTCAACCTGAAAGGATCATGGATGATCTTGACCGACCGAGGAAGAAAAGGCGAAAGGGCGATGTCGCTTCTAAAGGATGAGGCGTATCAGTGGTGGCTTACGGTTCGAGATGGGGCTACAGCAGATGATTTGACTTGGGAGTATTTCAGAACCACCTATCAGAAGAAGTATGTGGGTACTAGCTACGTCGATGCACAACGAAAGGCTTTCTTGAACCTGGTCCAAGGCAATAAGACAGTGGCGGAGTATGAGGCCGAATTCCTTCGATTGAGTAGGTATGCTCGTGGTATTGTGGGTACCGAGCATGAACGCTGTGTTAGATTCGAGGATGGGCTGAGAGATGAGCTGAGGATGATGATAGCTCCACAACAGAGAACGAGTTTCTTTGTTCTTGTGGAGAAGTCTAAAGTTGCTGAGGGAGTAAGACAGTCCGTAAAGCGGAACCAAGAACGGAATTGGAATAAGAGGAGCTCGGAACCTTCAAGGTTCTCAGGTAATGAACAGAAGAGGACGAGGTTTGATGGGTCGGATCAAGCTGCTAGGCCTGCTGCTGCCAATACCCAATGGCCGCCACAATGTGCTCGGTGTGGCAAGCCTCACAAAGGTGAGTGTTGGAGTGGTAATCGAGGGTGCTTTGAGTGTGGATCGCACGATCACCGTAAGGGATTGTCCTCGGAAGTTAGCTAGGAATCAACCGAGAGGGTCGAACCGTGCTCGGGTTAGAAATGAAGGACCACCACAGAGAGGGTCGATGTGCGGCTAGAGGTAATGATAATGGCAGGCGTGGTCGAGGTCTTTGAAGGTGCAGAGGCGAGGCAACCAAGGTGGTTTATGCGGTTGGTCGTCGCGAGGAGGAGGATGTGCGGACATAACAACGGGTAAGTTTCTTATTTCGGAATACCCTCAATTGTCTTGGTTATGGTTACGTTAGTTCATTCTTATGATTGCCGAGAAAGAGTATGGAACTGGATTATGAGCGTAGGGAATGTGTAGAAAGTATGATAGTTCTTTAAGATCAGAGTGCGCAAAGATAACGAGGTGGTGGCGAGTTAAGGATGCACGATTGAGCGATAGTAAGTAATTTCGAGGACGAAATTATTTTTAAGGGGTAGAATTGTAACATCTCAAGTAGGGGTTGTTTGAAAATTTAATTATTTGTTCCCATGTGTGTGTGTGCTTGAAGAAATAAATTTATGATTTATTTGGCGTGTTTTGGGGTCTAGAATTAAACCCGAGCTAGGCGACTTAGTATTAAAATTTATTTTTAAGTGTGTAAAAGGAAGGAGCTAGGTTAGTTAGGGCTTTAATAAAATTTTGGGCGAGCTAAGGCACAAAGGATGGGCTTGGTATAAGTGGCGTGGTGCGCCTAAGAGCTTGCTAGGGTCTTAGGTTCGATTAGGTGGAATAACAAGGGGGAAATGTTTTTTTTTTCCTTGTGGGCTTTTAGGGCGTTAGGCCTAGGAAGGCCTTATAATTAAATTAGGGGGCTTATTGACATGAAAGGCGGTGGGCGGAGTGGCTTGGGGCGCCACTTAGGGTGTTGGCACGAAGGTCTCGGGTTCGAAATGCAAGGGACGCAAGGAGTGATATTTTTGGGTTTTGGCGCTAAAAGAAAAAAGCTCAGTAGAAGGCTTTATAAATAAATGGTGGGAATATTTAACATGAAAGTCTAATGGGA
Source organism: Gossypium sturtianum (assembly GCA_025698515.1). Lineage (NCBI taxonomy): Eukaryota > Viridiplantae > Streptophyta > Magnoliopsida > Malvales > Malvaceae > Gossypium > Gossypium sturtianum. Next base: position 112,498,035 of record CM046953.1, read on the forward strand.
GAGGTGGCTAGGGCGCTGGAAGAAGGGCTGATGCGTGAGGTCTTTAGTTCGAATCTAAGGTGCAGCATTTTGTTTTTTTAAGGCTGGCGTGAATTGGCTGCACATGGCCTTTGTTTTTGCATTCGGTGGAGTTTGGAAGCACATGGATTCTTTGTCTTTTTTATTTATTTGATGGGATAATAAGGGATAACGATGATAATATAAGGATTTTCTTTTTATTTAAGTAGATTTAATTGATTAAATCCTTAGTAGTTGACAGAGGAAAAATAGGTAGGTGAGTAATTCAAATTATTATGAATATCTTCAAAGGTGTGGTCAAGAGCAATTCAAGGTAATTGCCGAATTTTAAACTCCTTGTTGGAGTAGAGTGGACGGCATGGAGATTATGTGAAGGGGGGAGCCGAATTCTTTTCTAGTCTTTTACCTGACAAATTCGGCTAACATTTTTTTTTTCCTTTTTATTCTCTCTCAAAATCAAAAACCCCTTTTGCTTTCACCTTTCCTCTCTTAATTCTTGGCCGAACCACTTATCCCCTCATCCCTCTCTTTCTTTTATTTTTTCTTTCATAAAACTCTTTGCCGAATCCCTCTCCTTTTCTTCTCTTTTCCACACTAGCCGAACTCTTTTCGTCCCCTTTTGTTAAACTATAGCCGAATCTACTTTTCACTTGTGTGCCGAATCTCTCTTCCTTCCTTGAACCCATCTTGGCCGAATATTGGAGTAGGATAGATCTCTTTGAATCTTCCTTGGCAAACGATTTAAGAAGGTACGTAGGAAACGTAAAGCAGTCGATTCAGGCCCTGATCTCTAATATTTGATTTTGGTAAGTAATGGTAAGATCTAATTTAAGCAAGTTATTTAGTTAGTGTTTAAGCCGAAGATTACTAACATAAGGTTGCCGATTAATAGGAAAGCAGAACGCTTGGAGTAGTTATTTAAAGACACTCGGGTAAGGACTCGGGTTCAAAAAGAGAACCCTTTTAAATGCTTGGTTTGGCCGAATAGGCCTAAGTCCCTAACCATGCTTTTTGGTCGATTATAGGACAAGAGATCTAGCGACGTAGATCGGATCTTCGGGATCTAGGAATTCCGGTAGAAGCAGGTGTGTAAACTCTTTACACACTTTATTAATAAACTTGCTATATTATTGTCTTGAGTATAAATTTTGGTAGTGATCTATGGTATGCTTGTGGGCTTAATCATGGATTTCAGGTAAGTCCCCTAACTTGTAATTTTTATATGTTTGCATGCCATCACATGATGTTTAATACTATGACATGATATACGAAATTTGATGTGTAAGCATGTGATGGTGGGATTGATGAGAGGAGGGGGATGAATTATGGACTGTCGTCAGTGGTTTTGACCACAAGATGGGTTGGCCCCATCAGATTATTGTGACCTATGGTCATCAGTGGTTTTGACCACAACGATTGATTATTTGCGACTAAGTCCCAGTGGTTTGGTACCACCAGTGGTTTTGACCACATTTGATATATTGTGACCTATGGTCATCAGTGGTTTTGACCACACGATGGGTTGGCCCCATCATCTGATTTGTGACTTTAAGTCATCAGTGGTTTTGACCACACGGGGTAGAAAAGGAGTATGGATGGCTAGTTGGGTTGCATGAGCATGTTTATTAATGAATTGTGTATGAGATATATTTTTAAGGGTGGGGATTTACACATCGAGTCTTGGTGACTCACCCCTTCCCTTAACATTTTGCGATGGGTAGATCGCGGAGATGGGTGGATGGACTCGAGGTGGCCATGCAAAGTGGAAATTTTAATTAGACGAACTTGGACTTTGTTTTAATTTTAATGTTGGTTTTATTTTTAATTAAGTTGTAATAAGGCCTCCTAGAATTATTTTATTATTGTTACATGCTTTGAATATTTGTTTAAACTATTTAATTATGTTTAAAATGAATTCACATGTTTTTCCCAATCAAACGTAAAATGTTTTAAAAATGCCATCGGGCACATTTGCAATCTATAAACAACCCGACTTAATAAATATTAAGCAACACTAAGTATGGTTTTTAACAAGAGACTTGAAAACACAAGGTTTTCGACAAAACTTAAATCGGTTTTAAAATGGTTCTCAAATTGTTTTCTCTGTAGCAAACCAAATTCGGTCGTAGCGTTTGGGCCGAGTTTGGGGTGTTACAAAAATGAAATTGTAGTAGCTTCGATAATGAGTGTGACATCTCACATCTCAGATTCGACGATTGGGTCCGATGTGGGGTGTTGCGATTGAACTAGGATTTGGTTGTTGAACTACCGACATGATATTCCACCTACTGGGTCTCAAAAACTTTATCCTCACCTATATATCCACAACCATGCATGCCCTCAAGCACAACCTCAAATACAACAAGTCGTTCTAGGCAACAATCTAAAGGCATCTATTCTCACCCCTTTCAACCTCACTTATATTTCCTTATGCTTTCTCCTACAATAACCATTGCAATCCCATATTACTAACCCACAAATGATCTTTCAGTCCAGTGAGTTCAAAAAAGTATTCAACCAATGAAAAGACCATGGCTAACGAAAAAAGAGAATGTGTGTGTGTGAGAGAGAGAGATAGAGGGTTCATAAAACTAAAACTAAAACAGCATCCTAACGGCTGGCTAATTCTTCATTTCTGTTGTGGTTGAAAAGTGCTTTTAGAAAAAAAATGCTTTTAGAAAATGTGTGGTAGAAAAGTGTTATTAAAAACTGTAGTTTGTGAATTTTTAGTGTTCTCCATTGCTGTCAAAATTTATGGTTGAAGGTTAAAATATTTTCTTTGGACATGATACTAGAAAGATAAAAATTATTTAAGTTATATGATATTTAAATAATTTAATATAATGGTACATGAAATATAAATTTTAAACCTTTTAATTAATTAATATAAATTATTTATAAAATTAATGATACATAAATTGTTTTAAAAAATTAACTATAATAATAAATTATATTTAAATAATTTATTATAATGATACATGAAATACTTAAATATAATAATGCATAAAATATAAATTAATCTAATTTTTTTATATCTTTTAAATATTTAATATAAATAAAAGTATTTTGATAATTTTCATTTTTAAACATAAAAGCCAGAAGCCAAAAAAAACTGCTTTTAGATTTGAGTGAAAAAACTCTTTTCCAAAAATCAATTGTTCTCATTAAATATGTAATAAAAAAGCACTTTTAAAACCCCTACCATAATGAAAAATTGTGCGTAAATCTAAAAGTAGAGTTGTAAAGTAGCTTCCTTTGAGTCGGGTTTACGGTTTACCTCTAGGTTTTGAGTATACTGCTTTATGAACCACTGTCAATCTATTGATTTGGTAAAAGATGCTGGCACATTTGGAGAGAAAGGTGAGATCGCATGGGAGAGAAGAGAACGATTAATTTTTAAAATTTTTTAATAATTTCATTATAGATGATATCATATTTACACTTTTTAACTCAATGCCTAGACCTACATATAATTCCTCACTAGTTCATAAATGGGAGAATAATGCGCTTTAGCGCACTTGAACCCACTTCATCTTATATTAACAACAATACCTATACCAATCAAATTAAAAATTAATTGACACTTTTAAAATTTTTTTATTCACTTGAAAATAATGCTTAAAATTTCGCAACTATATAGGTGGAGAGATTTACAAAGTTGAGGTTCATTATTTTGTGTTTTTATTTAGGCTTAATGTTATTATAAGCTTTGAGTAATTTTTAAAAAAAAAAATTAATTAAGTTTATCTAAAGTTTTTATTTGCACAAATTGAGCTTAAACTAGAGGTGTACATGGGTCGGGCGGCCCGGCCCGGCCCGAAGGCCCGTCCGAAATGTGGGAGGATTTAGGCAAAAATATAGGCCCGAAAAATGGGCTTGGACAAAAAAATAAGGCCCGTTTAAAAAATGGGCCAGGCTCGGGTAAGGCATTTTTTGCCCGGGCCCGGCCCGGCCCGGCCCGAATTCACTAAAGGAAAAAAAAACTTTTTTTAATATTATTTTCTTATTATTTTTCTCCTTATTTTGCTACCATTTTACTATTATGTTTCTATTATTTTGTTGTTATTGTTTAGATATTATATAAAACTTATTTTATTGTTAATTTTGTTATTATTTTAAAGACATTTGTTAATTTTGTTATTATTTTAGAGGCATTTTCTTGTTAAGTTACATCTATTTTAGTGTTATTTAAGTCTACATATTTTTTAAAATTTATTTTCAATTTGTTGAAAATTTTTTATTTTGATTTTTTAGTATTTTTGATGTATTATATATATTTAAAAATTATATAAAATAATATAAAAAATTAATACGGGCGGGCCGGGCCGGGCCCGAGTTTTAGTATTTTTATATGGTCTGGGCTTGGGCAAAATTTTAGGCCCATTTTTTGGGCCTGGCCCGAACCCGGCCCGGCCCGGCCCATGTACACCTCTAGCTTAAACTAATAAAATTGGTCGAATAGATCTTTTGACTAATGTTGACCGTTAGTTTTTAATGATAATGTTGATGTAACCGTTAATAGACTTCACGTCAGCACCAAAAGTTGATGTGGCAGTGCCACATCAAAAAATAAAAAAAAATAGAATTGTTTTTTTAAATAAGTATACAATGAATAAAAATCAAAACATAAAATATAGGAAAAAAAGTTTTTGATAATTATAATTATAATTTACCATTATTAGTTAAAAAAATTTGACATCAACAAAAGTTGTGCTAATTTTATCGATGTAAAATAGAGTTATTATTTGAATAGAATTCTAAGCATAATAATTATCACTTAATTAATATTAGAGTTAATTACGTTAATTAGTTATTATTTTGAATAATGTTACTTTTCATTAATTACATAAAGTAAAAGTATATTGTATGTTGAATATTTTAAAAATACTTTAATTATTTGAAAATTTTTATTATAATATTTGATTTGATAAGTTAATATATTTTAATTATATTTAATAATTAAAAAATAAATAACATTTTATGCTAATTAATGTAATTAAAAATATAATATTTTAAAAAATAATTAAATATTACACGTAAAATCACATGCAATACATGTGACATTAGAAGCTAATTTTATAAAAGGAATGAATTTTCGATAATTTCTTAACTGAATTGAGACCTGGTTGATGGGTGAAACTAACTCAATCAACCTTTCATATAATAGTAAATATCTTTACGATTATAAAAGTTAAAATAACTGGTTAATCAACCGTTAAAACATTAAAAATCCAAATTTCTAAAAAAATAATAATTTTTTATGAAATTTTATAGTTTTTATATAATCTATCAATGGTATTATTAAATTTTTGACCAAGTTTTGTGTATTTGAGTTAGTGACACTAATTCAAAAATAAACATATATAATAAAAAAAACCCCAAATTTATACGAAGCCAGGAGAAGTAAACTCATTTGAATTTAAGTTTAGAACATCATCCAATTTACAATGCATTTTTTATGGGATTCATGCATTTCTGAATTGAGTTGTTTTATTATGGATCAAATAGCTCTCCCGTAACTTCGCAATACATTTTGAAATGCATCAATTTGAGTTCAATAACTCAATTTAATACCATTTTAATGTAGACGATGCAAGGAAAAATTCACTATGAATTAATATGGGTTTTTCTTTTAGTTGAAAGCTTCAAAAGTCTCTTTAATCATCAATTGATATTCTTTGAGCCTAAGGTTATATTTGTTAAATTGAAAATGTAACACCCCAAACTTAGTCTAGACGTTATGGTTGAATTATGAAGGTTACAATAAAACCAAAAACTTTCATCACTTCGATTTCAATAAAAAATGTTTGTCACAATAATGTATGAGTGTATTTTGAAATATTTGCTTAAAGAATTAGTTTATCTAAACCATTTTGCCTTAATTCCTTATTTCGAAAAAAACAATGTTCCGATTAAATATTTGTAGCGGAAAAATCCCTTGAAGTTAATGTTTTTTTGAAAAACATTAAGTTTCATAGATTATGCTGACTTGTCGAAAATACCAATTAAAAATATATACTTGCAAAAAACAAAAAAAAACAATAATTAATGTCCTGAAAACAAAATATTTAATTTGAAAGTTCGTAAAATCTGTAATAAAGATCAAACATACTTAAAGTCCAACTAACTGAAACGAGCTTCGAAATTGCCGCCAAATCCTAAGCCTGAGGATTATCTGAAAAGTAGTAAAACAATAAAGTGAGCTAGAAGCCCAATGTGTTTCTTGGCCTACATACAAAATTTATCTTAAAACATACTCATATGCATTTATTAGAACAGGCAGAACAAAATTTCATATGTTCAAAAGCATATATCATAACAAAATAAATCCTACATCCATCCACTACACACCAACTCTGTTAAACCAATCACACCAAATAGGACTACTAGAGCCCATCCATCCAATCACACTAATATGTGGTGGTATACCACATAGAAAGTTTGCAGCTGAGCTGCCAGACTGATATCGCGGTTAAACCGCCAAAAATGCAGTAATACTGCCAAAATATGCTTCCACCAACACAAATCAAATCCTCCCCCGATGCATATGCATAATCATGCTAACATATATTCATAAAAAATAGGAAATATGACATGCATAGGTAAATGTCAACATCACAAATCATATCAAATAGCTTACATAGAGTTTATTATCGGGTCATGCTTTCTAACATATTAACACTTAAACTTACAGACTTTATAATTTTACATGTTCACAAAATAATTACGAATCTGATTTCAGAGTCTCATATCTGACCCGAAATTGGGCCCAACAAACTTACCAAAATGGCCCACATGCTCGTGTGGCCCACATGCTCATGTGGCCCACACGGCCCAACAGGCCAGACAGTGTGGCCCATATGCCCTACATGTTTTGCCCGTGTAATCGCACACGCCCATGTGCTCCACATGCCCATGTGGTGCATGGCCAACCATACGGTCATGTGACGCAAACTGCAGTTCGAAAACAACTTGTTTTTTTTTCAGAATTTCCAAGTTCAATTCGATGTTTTCGGGTTAGAATTACACACCTTAATGCTGCTGAAATATCGACACTGAAACAACAACAAAATCCTATACAACATCCACACCAACTTGATTAACAACCAATCGTTAAAACCAAAACTTGAATTCAGAAATTTACACTTAACAAAAGCAATCTCCATAACGGACATTCATCACTTACCCCGTAAGAATTAGTGACCAAACAACAGCTAGGTCGCCGATGGGTCACGTATCTCACACTCTTCACCTAGAAGAACCCAAAACAATTAACATCGAACGTTAAAAACATCTAAAACTCGTAACACCTGCACGTATCAAAACTAATTTCCCCTTACCACCAAAGTATTTACATTGGAAACTTACACTTAGAATGGAAATGCGAATCCTCGCTCAACACACAACACCAAAGGATTGAAAAAACGTAGAGAACGGACGAAACAAAGGGTGATGACAAAAAGAAAATTGGCAAAGCAAGAAAGAAGAAAGAAGAAGAAAAGGAAAATAACAGAAACATAAATAAAGAAAAGAAAAATGTACAAAAGGGAGTGGGGAATTTTGATGATAAATGGGGAGAAAAATTAGGGAGAATAATAAAAGTAAAAATAAAATATTAACTACCTAAATCCTAACAAATCTGAACAAATTCTATCCTATCCAGCCACTAAGAGTTTGAATTTCACCAACATCCTACTACCATGGGCAGCACAGTAGGAGAATCAACAAAAATAATTTCGTTTGGCACAAAAATTCGAACACGGGACCTATGGGTAAACTGACGCCTTACTACTAAACCAGCACGCTCATTCTTGTCAACAAACTCATCAAATCAAAAGACAAGCCCTATGACTCAAGTTTGACGTAATTCAAAATTGATGGGAAACTTCCAATAACAAGGGAATTGAACTTAGTAGTAACAGCCCAATTTCAGTGAAATCAGAACAGTGATTTCGGGACCACAAATCCGAGCTGAAAAATAAAATTTATTTTTATTTTTTTATATGATCCATATTATACTAGAAATGTCGTGTGAAAATTTTGAAAAGAAAATTTTACCGATTATGTGCTTAATTACGAGGACTAAATCGCATAAAATGCAAAAGTTGAATTCTAGTAGCTATAAGGATCAAATAGCTATGGAATTCAAAACTAGAGGTCCTTATATGGTAATTATACCATTAAGAAAAATTATGTAGATATTTTTGGATGATTCATCCATGGAAATTGAGAAAAAGGCTGGGGACTAAATTGGAAATAACAAAATACTTATTAATTAAAAAGATGATAAAAGATATCATCTTATTTTATGTCATCTTCTTCCTCAAAATAAACATGGAAACCCTAGGAGAGAGAGAAGAGACTTTCATGGCCAAATTGGGTAAGTTTCCTAGTCTCGTTTTTAGTAATTTTGATATTTTTAGAATCGGGATAACTTAATCTCTCTATTTAGGGGATTAATTTGAAAAGTTATCAAAGTATAAAAATTGGGTCAAGGATGTATATGCTGAAAATTTGAAATTGATTGTAGAAAATGAAAGATTGATGATAGATAAACAACTTTTACAAAGTGATTTTTCATGAAAACTTAATTTAGGGACTAAAATGAAAATTGGTAAAAATCCATGGAAAATGCTGAAATTTGTGAAATGTATGTGTTGTAAAAGTTGTATGTATATTTTAGCTAGGATTGGGTAGAGGTTCGGATTTCATGAATTTCATTTTCCGAGCCTAGGGATAAAATGGTAATTTATGGAAAAGTTAGGGGTAAAATGATAATTTTGCCTACGATAAAAATTGAGTCCAAATAAGTGTAAAATGTGATAAATTGATGTTAAATTTACTCTTATAGATCTGGATTGACCAAATTCAGAGTTAGAACGAGGAATGAGGAAAATGTCGGATTAGTCGATTTTACGTACACGAACCTTTTTCGAGGTAAGTTCGTGTAACTAAATTGTATATGTTTTTATGCTTCATATAAATGTTGTGTTTCTGAATTTTATCAATGTCATAAATATGTGAAATGATCACCTACTCGATATAGCCCGATAAATGAAAATGCCCGATAAAATGGTAAATGAATAAAATGTTACTCGTATGGTTGACATGAATATGGAATGTGTTTTACTCAAATTACATAAATGTTACGGAGGTATGAAATAATAAAATGCCCGATAGTGCTTGAAAAGTGTTTAAATCCCAGTTGAATAAATGGAAAATCAATGGATATGTGATTTCCCGAAATGAAAGAGGTCCTGCATTTGTTGCGGATAAGATTTAGCTCGGATGAGTAATCCTTCGACCTCAATTCTAATAGGATTTAGCCCAGACGGGTAATCCAAATCAAGCTCTTTAGAGCATATGACATGAAAATGATTTAGCCTGGACTGGTAATCCTGTTGTATACATGTGTAGCTCGAGAGTGTACTCTCTGAAAATTATACCTTAAGGGTATTATTGGACGTGAATTGACGGATTCTAATTTGTACACCTTGGGTGTACTACCTGTGTATCCATCGATATTTTGAAAAAATTCAACGGGTAAAGTTCCAACAAGAGCAAAGATGAATTGAAAACAAATTGACATGGAATGATACATATGATATGGGAATATGACATGAAAGAATATTACATGAAATAAAAGAAAATGATGATACATGACAAGTGATATATGAAATATGAGATGATGATATTTGTACATGGAAACTATTTGATGAGAATGTTCATTCTTGATTATGGACTTGTACACCTAGAGTGTACTAATCGTGACTTTGATATTCCGAGTAATATGTGTAAAGTTTTGATGCGAAATGATCTGAATTTGAAATGAACTATTATGAAATTATACTTGAAATAATGAGATGAATTATGTATGTTGAATGAATACATGATGTGGAAAGCATATGTGCTTGGAAATTTGATTATTGTTGAGCCCATACATGTCTTGATATTACTATGGAATATATGACTAACAAGGGCAATGAGGATGTGTGTAGGGCTTGAATCAAAGTGGTTGAATATGCCTTACTTAGTTACCTCAAATAGGATGTATGGTAAGTTAAGTACCATGTTATACGAACTTACTAAGCATTTTATGCTTACCCTGTTTTATTTTCCCCTATTTTAGAGTAAATCGGAAGCTCGTTGGATTGGAAGCTTGGTGGAGATCACTCACACTATCCATCGGCCATATTGGTAATTCAATTACGATTGTAATGGCATGTATAAGATATGTTAGCCATATTGGCATGTAAATGTAAATGATGCTTGTAATCTAGCCATTGGAATGGCTAGTGATGATTATGTTTTGGTATATGTATATATGTATTTAAGTTCATGTTATGGTGATAACATAGGTACTATATATTGTTTGATTAAGAAAGGGGAAATAAGTATGTTTATTAAAGAGTAAGATTGTAAACATGAATGCTTGTGATGATATATCATGTTGAATGATAGAGTTTGCTCATCTTGAATGCTTGAAATGGTTGGTATTTGCATGTGTGATTCAAGTGCAGGTCATGGGTGAAATTTTGGGTGAGAAATAAAGCTAGAAATGGCTTTATTTTGTCCACACGGGCTGACACACGGGCGTGTGTCTAGACCGTGTGTGACACACGGCCTGGTAACACGTGCATGTGGTTAGGCCGTGTGTCCACTGCACCTTAAATTTGAGAAAAAAGAATGCTCAGAATTGAGCACACAGGCAGAGACACGGGCGTGTGTCTCAGCCGTGTGGGTGACACGGCCATGAACATGGGCGTGTGTTTTGGCCATGTGAAACCTGTACCTAATTCGAATTGAATTAATTAACCACACGGCCTAGCACATGGGCGTGTGGCATGGCCGTGTGGCACAAGTCAGAGAGCTACCTAGTTTTGAACACTGCCTGCAGCACGGGCGTGTCCCAGGGTCACACGGGCGTGTCCCTTGGACCACACGGGCGTGTGAGCCCTTTACCTTGGAAAATTTTTGGAATTTCGCGAAAAATTCCTTGAGTTCCTGATTTAGTCCCGACTTGATTCTAATGCTCGTATAGGGCCTCGAGGGTCCATTTAAGGGACATTTTGAATGACCTCGGTGAATAAATAGTAACTTGCCTGAATTAATTGATAAATGTTCTGAATGTTTCGGTAACGCTCAGAAACTCTGTTCTAGTGACGGATACGGGTTAGGGGTGTTACATTAGTACCTAAAGTTGACATTCAAAGCACTAAACCACCAAACTAAATCAAATTATTTGACATAATTTTAAAAATTCAACTTAAGAAAATTGGGGAATTATAGAAAAATTAAGTGCTGAAAAAATATGTAACCTCCTCAACCCGTCTTAAAAGTTAGACCCAAGTTTGGAAGACTACATCAGAGTTTTTGACAAGAGTTGATTTAAAACATTCATTTAATTTTAGTAGAAAACTTAGTTTTGATGCTGATTTATTATCTCTCAATGTTTTAATTATCTTCTAGCAGTGAAAAAGATGGTATTTACTTAATTTTTAATAAAAATTGGGGTTCATGCATAATCAATTAATAGTGAAAATTTAATGTCCTAATTAAAATCATAATTAAATTTCATACAACAATAAAAACATCGTAAGTCCTAAATCCCTTGTCACTGATAAAATAAAACATCACAATATTTGAATAATGAAATAAATAAAAAGATTAAGCCTAAAATAACTGAAAATAAAATGGATTGTGTCGAGACCGATATCGTGCCTACATCCTAACCTGGTGGGTTATTTGTAAGGATGAAAATTAAAGGGGGTGAGATTTGACGCTTAGTGTGAGTCCATTTGCAACACAATCAATGTGACATTTGTTAAGACACATTAATTAACATTGAATAGAATAATCAAAGATAACAATTCAGTTCATAATATCGATTTTTCAAATGCAACCATTATTGATATATCAGAAATCACAATAACAGTTTTTTAGGATAATCAAATCATTAGAATTGCCACAATAATCATATTCCATGCACATATAGATATATATATTCTCACATATATCATAACATAATTTTCCAGATTTGTATGCACATGATTTAAATGATGCCATACAGATTCAGGTTTTAAAAAAAATAAATCATACCCCACCGCTACACACCACAGTAGGAGTTCCCCAGAACTCCTCTACCTTTACGCCATGTTATGGATAAACCACTACTAATTCATAGATAATAACTGCCATTTGGCTGTGGACACACAACAAGTCGTCGCGGTTGGAACCCACATTTGGCTATGGGTTCACAACAAAAGTCCTGCAAATGAAACTTGCTTTTCTTTGGCTGTAGACTTTACAGCATAAACTCGTTGTTGGAATCAACCTTTGGCTGTAGATTCATAGAAGTACCCCACAATTGGAATCCGCCTTTGACTATGGGTACACATCAATTTGCATATAAGAACTGTCGCATGACTATGCTCAGCACTTGCCATTTTTCTTGCAGATATACTGCTTGATCGTCCTTTGTTCATGAAAACCCAACCCATGCAATGCATTATGGCATATTAAGTAATCTAGCACATGGCTAATCAGTAGCAGTTCAAGTTTTTCATGTATTCAGTATTGATAATAATATAGGGCATGTCGCAAGTATATAGATACAAAGGTAACATATAATATTCATAATTCATGAAAATATTTATAACTATAAATAGATACCATATTAAATTGATCAATCATGGATTCTAGCATATCTCATATCACCAGGGACCTATTTGCATAATTTAATTCACTAAAAATAGTTTGGAACCTATTTAGGGACTAATCTGATAAAAACATAAAATCCTGGGTCAAAATTATAAATTCATTGTTCCAGGGGACACACGGTCATGTGACTAGACCGTGTGGGAAATCCTGGGCCATGTGGAAGGGGTACACGGCTGTGTGGCTAGGCCGTGTGAGAGACAGTGGCCGTGTGACATTAAAAAATTCAACCTACAAGGTTGACACGGTTGTGTGGTAGGTCGTGTGGGGGGTCCTAGGCCATGTGAGAAGTGTAATCCTAGGGTTTCAAGGGTGGCATGGCCATCTATGGGGCCGTGTAGTCCACACGGGTAGCCTACACGATCGTGTGGTCTGTGCTAGGTTCGATTTTGTCTTTATTTTCAAGATTTATCAAAATTATCAAGACTTTTGTAAAATATTTGGAAAAAAATAGTAGCCAATTTGAAAGATTGTCAAGAACGCTATTATTTCAAAATTTCAAGATTCTACGAAATTAGAAATAAGAATTGTAATACCCCTAACCCGTATCCGTTGCCAGAATAGGGTTACAGAGTATTATCGGAGTTTACAGAATACTTACATATAATTTTTGTCATTTATTATTTATAATCGAGACTAATCATGTTATCCCTTAAATGAACTCTCGAGGCTCAATTTAAGTATTATAAACATGTCGGGACTAAATTGAAAACTCAGAAAATTTTTCGCAAAATTTTAAATGTTTTCCTAGGTACAGGGGTCACACGCCCATGAGGCCAAGGGACACGCCCGTGTGGTTCCATGACATGCCCATGCTTTAGGCCATGTCTTACCCCGTGTAACTCCCTGACTTGGGTCACACGGGCAATTCACAAGCCCGTGTGCTTGGCCATGTGCCTCACACAGCAGAGACACACGCCAGTGTCTCTGACCGTGTGCTCAATTCTGAGCATTCTGTTTCTAAATTTTAATATGCAGGGGACACACGGCCAGACTACACGCCCATGTGCATGGCCGTGTGTCACACACGACTGAGACACACGCCTGTGTCTCTGCCCATGTGGACGAAAATAGGCCATTTAAAGGTCACTTTTTTCACCCTTTTCACAATCAACCTGCATACAACAATTTCATATACCAATATAATCCAACCAAGCAACCAATACAAGCCAAAAATCATGTTTTAAACTTATTAAGTCATCACAAAACTCATTTGCATAAATTACCAAGATAACTTCATTCATTGTTTTCTAAAGACTACTATTAAACATATGCTTATAATCATATCTATATGTATCATTCACAACCATCTTTCAAAGTTTAACTCATTTCTAGTCCAATCTTATACATGCCATATAAGTCATAAGTTTTTTTACAAAATCTACCGTAGAAATCTGGATAGTGTGGCCCGATGTGTTGATCCGATCCTCTGAACTTCTTGAAAATCTACAAAGAACATTAAAAAACTAAAGTAAGCTTAATGAAGCTTAGTAAGTTCGTTGGCTTTAAACATAAATCTTACCGAACATACTAAAATAACTCATTTAAATAAATCAATCATTACACATTTCCTGCCAACCACAATTCCAGTTGATGAATTCACTTATTTCGTCTCAAAATCAACTTTATCATTGAATCTTTAACCATTAGTATCAAATATCACTTACCGAATTATCAATCTTTTTCAGAATGATGAACGTCTTACGGATATGAGTACATCGTAAACGGAAGCCCAAGGGCTGAACAGAAGCACATAAATGCTAACGGAAACCCATAAGGGTTGAACAGAAGCTCATAAGAGCTGAACGGGAACTCATATGAGTTAACTGAAGCTCATGAGAGCTAAACGGAAAGCAAACACGAGTGTTAGCAGCAAATGCTGAACCTCGGTTTACTTGGGTAATTTTGCCGTCAATTCCCCTTTTGCACTGAACGATTGTACTCAATTCTGCGTTTCGTTCACTTCGAACACTTGATTCAATTTTGTAAATTTAATAATAATTTTATTTTCAAAAAATGCTACAAATAAATACAAAGTACCATTTATCAATTAACATATAACATTAAAATTTAACCATACGAACTTACCTGGACTAGTTTGTAAAATTTGTTGTAGCTTAGGAACTATTCGGATAATTTCTCTTTTCCTCGATTTTCTTTGGACTCTTGATCTATAATATAAAATTATTTATTCATTAGAACATAAATTTCAGCCTCATTTCACTTCACAATTTATACCCTTCAAAATTTGAAATTACACATTTACCCTAAATTTTACAATTTTTACACATTAGTCCCTAATCAATTACTCTATCAACTGAACTTACTTTTTCTCAATTAACAATTTATTCCATCATTTTAAACTACTACACATTCTTTGAAAAGTATAATTTCAACACTAAACCCTAATTCTTAACTTTTTCACAATTAAGTCATAAAAATCAATTTCTATTGAAATTACTTAATAAAATCATCACATAACAAAATTAGAACTTCAAATCCATGCCTATTCATCATAAAATTCCAGCACTCATTCATGGAAACTTTAAAAATCACTCATAGAATAAAAAACTAATGAATTCAATAGTTGGACCTAGTTGTAAAAGTCCCAAAAACATAAAAATTTCAAGAAAAGAACAAGAATTGAACTTACATGTAGCAAAAATACAAAAAACCAGCTTAGAAGAACTCTTCAATGGCTATTTTTGGCTGGAGAAATGTGAAGATTTGTCCAGAATTCAATTTAGTCATTATTTTATTTAGTTAATTTGCAAAATTTCCAATTTTGCCCTTAGTTCACATTACTTCCTTACTAATTTTCATATCTCTACCGTCCAGCCTATGTAATTTAGGCCCAATTGCCCTTTAAATCCCTCTTATTTCTTATTTGAGCTATTTAGTCACTATTTCTTTAATTAACAAGTTTTGCACATTTTGTAATTTAGTCCTTTTTAATTAATTAACTATCGAAAAATTAAAATTTTCTAACGAAACTTTAATACTAACCTAAAAGCAATCCATAAATATTTATAAAAATATTTACGACTCGGTTTATGAAATCGATGTCTCGTGTCCTTGTTTTCAACCCAATTTACCTAATAATTTCTTTTAAATGAAAAAAATTACTAATTCAAAAATATTTCTAAAATCACACTTGACTCATAAATATTAATTTATTTAATTTTCAAACTCACTCGTCGGATTTAGTGATCTCGAATCATTGTTTCCGACACTACTGAAAATTAGGCTGTTCCAAGAATGCTTACCGATCTTGGCACATTAGAAACGAAATTTGATGGTGTTACGCTAATTTAATTAGAAAACCATTTGAACAAGACTCATTTCGAACTCGGGATCAAAATAAAATTTTCAACAATATCAAAAAATAATTGCCAAGGGAAAGATGTAGAAGAATAAGAGAAGAAATGGGGAAAGCAGTTCTTGTTTAGGTTGAAAAGGAAAACCAAAATTCTAATATGATTAGAAAGGGAATTAAATGGCTAGGTTAAGCAAATTTTAAAGGGTTGTACAGGTAAATTACCCATCTTTCCAAAAATGGAAAAAATATGGAAGAGTGGCATGAATAGAACTTGGGACACTATAGGGAATGAAGTGATGTTTAACTTTTGGGCTACTACCCATTCTTAGTCATTTTCTACCACATTTAATACTTATACTAGCTTGATTTTGTTCCTTAGTTGTTGAAAAAATTAGGAGAAAATGAAAAGAGTGGGGCTTGATTCTTGGCTCTCTAAGAAGTTTGCTAAGCACTTTAGCACCTAAACTAAAGCTTGCTTCTTAATGATTTTATTAATTCTAACCCTATGGTTTTTGGGTGTTACAAAATAAATGTTGAAAAAATAAGTTTTGAAAAATTAAGTGTTGAATTTAAATTGTAAAATATTTTTGGTATATTACTTAAAATTAAATACTGAATATAATCAAATGAATATAATTAAATTGTTTGATAAAGGATAATATAATCTTAAATGAAATAAAATAAATTAAATTAAATTATTTCTATAGTAAGTGATAAGTAGGTCCCTATCTACTTATCATTTTCCACACTTTTTTTTGAAAAAAAAAAATCTATCTAGTAGTTTTCACTTTGGATTATCAAACACGTTTAGAAAATTAAATTGTTGAAAATATTAATTTTCAGTTGATTAGATTTTTTTCAACACTTTATTAAACAGAGCCTAAGCCGTAAAGTTTTCTTTTAAATGTGCCTTGTTTAATTGCTTTTGGATTATTAGGTTAAGTTTCAAAATCTTCTCCATAAATATTTTAAAAAAAATTTCAAGTAAACAAAAAATAATCAAGAACTTTTATATAGTGTTTTTTTTTTAATTATTTTTATATAAAAATTTTAAATTATTTTTACTATTTTAAATTTAAAATATTTATTTTGACATCATAAAAAATTAAATTAAATAAAAATAGATTTCAACTATTGTTCCACGTAGCTAAAGATTCAATACTTTATGTTTCCTTTGGCTGGAAAGCGAAAAAAAAATCAGTCTCGTAGTTATGAATATCTTATCGTTAAGTGCATGTCCATCAAGCTTAAGATAAGTTTAATATATTTAAGACTCTAATATTCATTAGAAGTAGAGTTTCATATCCTTTATAGTTTTTATATCTATAAATATATATTTTGAAGAAGTATCTATTTGATTAATAAAATCAGATACTTCTTTTGCTCTCTCGTTTTATTTGTTCTTTCTCTTTATTTCCGAAAAAAAAATCCTTGCCTTTTGCCTTAGTCAACTCTCAAACTCGCGCCTCACCAAAATTTCCTTAATTTTCAGCCTTAGCCACTCATAAGAAACCAAAATTTTTATAGAAATAGGATTTAAACTCACAACCTTTTAACTATTTTAGGTGCTTTCTTACCACTCAGTTGCCTTGAAGTTCTTAAAAATATATGTCAAGGAATATATTTAACTAGTTTGCTATATTTGGTATGCTTTTGTCACCAATCTTTTTAAAGTTTCTTTTAATTTTATTTTATTAAATATATTGGTTTATTTTTATTTTTTATATCTTATAAATATTCTTTTAAATTTGTTTTGTTTTGGTGATAATTATTTCAAACATTACAAAACTCGAGTTTACGACTCTTGATATAACTGGGAAAAACTATTTATCATGGATACTTGATGCTGAAATTCATCTACATGCTAAAGATCTTCTAAGTATGATTGTGCAAGGCAATCAAGAATCTAACCAAGACAAAGCAAAGCTATGATTTTCCTTCATTATCATCTTAATGAAGGAATGAAAGTAGAATATTTGACCATAAATGATACACTTGAATTGTGGAATAATTTGAAAGAAAGATACGACCATTAAAAAAAGGTGATCCTTCCTAAAACTCGTTATGATTGGATACGCCTCAGTCAAATCAATGAGTATAACTCTGCATTATTCAAGATAAGCTCTCAACTAAAGTTGCGTGGAGAGAAAATTAATAATATCGTGAAAAGGGTTTTGAGAAATACTCTGAATTAATCTCATGCCTTTTGGTGGCTGAGCAAAATAATGAACTATTAATGAAAAACCATGAAAGTCATCCCACTGGTTCTACTACATCTCCAGAAGTGAATGTGGCAGTACACAATACTTCTAAAAGTGAAAGAAATTATGGTTGTGGTCGCGGTCGTAGCCATAATATGGATGTGGTCGAGGACGTAATAATTACTGTTATCATAGTGGTAATATTGACCATCAAAAGAAGAATAACATTGAAAAGAAATAAAAAGATGGTCCAATCAATCTTTCAAAAAGTACATAAAATTTGTGCTATTGATGTGGTATGAAAGGACACTGGTGCATACTTTTCGTACACCTGAACATCTTAAAAAACTATATTAAGCCTCCATTAAAAAGAAGGGAAAGAATGTTGAAATAAATTTGATATATCAAAATGATGATGTAGAGTCTAATTTTGAACACAAAGATGATGATCTCGATTATAATGCTGAAGCAAAATATGCTTACAATGATGATGACTTCAAAAACCTTGCCAATTTTACTCACTTGGATGTGAAAGATTTTTTTAAGAATGATGGTGGAAAAGTTGGAGATGAAAAGAACATTTGAATTATGATTTAAAAATTTGATTTATTAGTTTTAGGAAAAATGTTATATTTTCATATTATCCAATTCTAGAACATTTGATTTATTGTTTTTAGGAAAAAGTTATATTTTCGTGTTATTGAATTTTAATATTTTCTTTTGAATAAAGTGCTTTTCCAGAACATCACTTATGGTGTACTTTTTTATGAAGAAAATGAATTTCTCTAAGTCTTTGGTTGGTCCCAAGATCAAGAATGAAGATATATGTCTCATAGACTCTACTACAACACATACAATACTTAAAGTTAGGGAATATTTTTCTCAATTAATAGCAAGTGGCGCAAATGTTAATGTCATATCTGGTAGTGCAAATCTAATTGAAGGCTTTGGAAGAGCTATAATATTATTACCCCGAGGGAAATATTTTGTTATAGATGATGCACTATTTTTATCCAAGTCTCAAAGAAATTTATTAAGCTTTAAAGATATTCGTCGAGATGGATATCATATTGAGACTACTAGTGAGAAAAATATAAAGTATCTGCAAATCATTAAAGTTGTATCTAGAAAGAAATATATCTTGGAAAAATTACTTGCCTTGTCTTTTGGTTTGTACTATACAACTATTAGTACAATTGAAGCACATGTTATAGATCCAATTTCATTTATTATTTAGTACGACGGATTAGGTCATCCTAGATCATTGATGATGTGAAAAATAATTGAGAATTCACATGGTCATCCATTGAAAATGTAACACCCCTCACTCGGTCTGGCCGCCAGACCCGAGTTACAGGATGCTACATCAACCAACGGAACTTAATCACATGCATATAGGTTTCGAATAAAAGCACCGGCTACTAAAATTAACATTTAAAGAAAAGTTCATGGCTAATTTAAACATTTAAATGAGAATAGAAATAGTTTTAACCATAATTAAGGTTCTTTTTTAATAAATCTCAAAAAACCACGTAGGTATCGATATTTTTATCACGAGTATCGTTACTCGTATATGGATATCGATACTAAAGTTGGATTCTATCAAATTTTGAAAACATCCCAACTTCGAGGTATTGGTATTCGTATCCCGAGTATTGATACATTTACCCAAAATACCAAAAATTCACAAGTTAAAATGTTATTCATACTCAAAACAATGTTCTACTCAACACACAATTATAGTCTAATTTAACTGAACTTATTAGCATCCTTTAAACATTCATCATGCCACATCCATATATTTAAATAAGAGTATCTAACATACATTATCAACTATAATCACAAACGTCAATTTAGTCGCAAATGAAGTCCAAAACAAAATCCATATTCTGTCAATCCAATACCAAAATAGAATTAATAAAATAATGTTAATAATCAAAACTAAAAATGTAACCCATATTGCCTTTATTCAATGAGTTCAAAAGAATCGCAAAAACCACCTACTCAAAATTTATGTCTTGCTTAGATCACTTCCTTGGTCACTCCACTCACACTGAAAGAGCTACTTATATGCAAGATTTTAATGTGGAGTGTGTGAGTTTAAATAAGCTCAATGAATGTTCGAAATTACCCAAAAGCATACATAACATCATAAGTTAAGCAAGAACATACTAAAGCACATTCACTATCATATTTTCATCAAGTCAAATCACGCTTCATTAAATCATAAAACTAGCATATGATCTCACATGCAATTACACTGGACTTGTAACAGCCTGATTTTCAGTGGTGTTGGAAACAGTGATTCGGGATCACCAAATCCGACAAGTGAGTTCAAAAATTTAATAAATTAATATATTAGTCAAGTGTGATTTTAGAAGTATTTTTGAATTAGTGAATTTTGTTATTTAAAAGAATTTATTAGGTAAATTGGGTTAAAAATGAGGTATCGAGACCTCGAATTTATAAACTGAGACATAAATATTTTTAGAAATATTTATGGAGTGTCATTGAGTTAGTATTAAAGTTCCGTTAGAAAATTTTAACGTTTTGATAGTTAATTAATTAAAAAGGACTAAATTGTAAAAGGTACAAAAACTTGTTAGAGTGATTAAATAGCTTAAGTGTATAATAAGGAAGGATTTAAAAGGAAATTAGACCCAAAATATATGGGCTGGACGGTATGGACAAAGAAAATAAGCAAGGAAACAATGTGAACAAGGGGCAAAATTGGAAAACAAGTAAAATTAATAGTTAAAATTGAATTTTCATGAGAAATCTAGATATTTTCTTCATTTTTCTTCAGTAAAACGCCATGTCAGGTCTCCAAGAAGCTGGTTTCTCATACTTTTGGCACCATGTGAGTTTATTTCTTGCTCTTTTCTTGTAATTTTTGTGTTTTTAAGACTTTTGCAATTAGGTCCAACTATCTAATTCATTAGTTTTTTATTTTATGGGTAATCTTGGAAGTTACCATTGATGAGTTCTGGATGCTTATGATGAATTAACATGGAATTGAAGTTTTAATTTTGTTATATGATGATTTTATCAAGTAATTTCAATAGAAATTGATTTTAGGACCTAATTGTGAAAAAGTTAAGAATTAGGGTTTGGTATTAAAATTCTGAATATTAATGGCTTTATGGTGGCCTAAAATAATTAGTTAAATTTTCAATTAAGGAAAATTAGCTCAATTGATAGGATAATTGCACAGGGACTAAATTGTAAAAACTATAAAAATTTGGGGTAAAAGTATAATTTCAAAAATTAAAGGGTATAAATTGTAAAGTGAATTAGAAATGGAATAGATGCTAATGAATGAGTAATTTTATATTATAGATCAAGAAACCGAAGATAAACTGGAAAAAGAGAAATTAACAGACTATCCCTGAATTTCTACAAATTTTACAAATAGGCCCAGGTAAGTTCGTATGATCGAAATTTGATATTTATATTGAATTGATGTATGATATTATGTATTTATTAATATTATATGTTAAAAACATGGAAAATTTATAAATATGAATAGTTAACGAAATAAATACATACGAAATTCATGAGAACAATGGTACAGAGAATATTGATTATTATTGAATTGAATGTATGTGGAATAAAGATATTTGAATATTGGATATATTGAAAAGGATAGATTTAATAAGTGATGAATTTATTGAAATTATATTGATTGAGTTGGTATATATATATTGATTATATTGACTGACTGAATTGAAATAAATATTGATTGTTATCGAAATATGAATTGAATTGTATTGAATTATGAATATATTTGATTAATTGAAATGTGTATTGATTGGAAATTTAAAAGTGATTTGGAAACCCTATTAACTAGTCAGGCTAAGTCGGATATAGTTGGCAGGCCATAGGATTGGAAGTGTTCAAGGTTACTTTGACTTCGAGTCGATGAGACACTGGGTGTCATTATATTACTTCGGATAGATTTGATGAGGTACTGGGTACCAACTTACTTCGGCATGGCCGATGAGACACTGGGTGTCAACTTATTGCTTCGAACTATCCGATGAGGCACTGAGTGTCGTTCTGGTGTGTTTTGGTTAGATCCGTGTATTCGTCCGAGTCCGAGTCAGGTTAATAGGGGTGTAACGCCCCAAATTTTATAATTCTGTTTCTGTAAATTCTAGACACAACTGTGTATCTGCTTCAGTGGTTAAGTGTTCTGGGTGTGTGTGGAAGGTCCCAAGTTCAAGCCTTAGCTTTCGCAAATTTTGGTATTTTTCTGATATAAGCCCTATCTCTGTTCAGTGGGCTTATATTAAATTATTTGTAAAACCATATTAGAATGGGTCTGCTGGTCTGGTGGTTAAGCTGAGTGTCAGATTGCTGAAGATCTTGTTCTCGAATCCCTGCGCGAGCATTGGAGTATATTTTTGCTCGTTTGACTGAGAGAGTTTCGGTCAAACAGGAATTCTGTGTAGTGGGTTAGTGGGAGTCATTTGAGGGATTTGGGGAAATAATGACTGTTTTAGTTTTATTTTATTTTTCTTTTTTACCTAATTCCCCAAAATTCTTTCAAGCTTCTGACGTCTGTTTCCTTTCTCCTCTGCCGATTTTCCCCCTCTTTTCGGTTTACCAGAATCTCCTCCATTTTGTCCAACGCTTTGATTGCACTCGTTCGGTAAGTAATCGTTTTGCTGCTACTTTATTGTTTCGTGATTAGTATCCTAAAAGGGGGTTGTTTTGGTTCTTTCGTTTAGGCGAAGGTCAGGATTCTGTTCGGCCCTTGTAACGATTCAGGCGTTAAGGGTTCTGTTTCGTTACCGGTAAGTATACGAATACATTGTTGGATGTAGTGAGTTCCGTTCGTAGAATTTTTCCGTTAAGTTTTCGAAGGTGTTACTGAAATGGGTGTTGTTATATTGACTTTTAGGTTTTTGAAGGCTCGGGAGTGGTTTTGCACCAAATCGATACCAGATGTGCACTCGAAATGCAAAAAACGGGGCTCAGCAAAAAGCCAAAAAACCTCATTGTCGATGCCACACGGGCGTGTGGTCGCCCGTGTGGTAGGCCGTGTGCCCTAACACGAGCGTGTGATTGATAAGGCCAGGCCGTGCGCGCAAGACACGGCCGTGTGATGGCCAGGTAGGTCATGTGCGACACACGGGCTAGACTGATTTGGGCCGTGTGGGCCACAAGGGCGTGTGGGCCCATACAGGCAAGCCACATGGGCGTGTAAGCCGATTTATATGAAATGATTCCTAGGTATGCACGGGTCACCCAAGTCGACTGTGAACCTACTGTAGGGTCGATAAGCATTACTTAGACCCCTAAATGTATGATCTGAGTGTATGTGATGCATGATAAATTATGCATGGTTACTGATGTATATATGTATATGTATGACTGATGGTTGGTTAAAAGCATGACATATTGTATGTTTGCATTGCATTGGGTTGGGATGATGATATTTGGAGGAAGTGTACTGAAAGGCTTTAAGCCTATTATCTGGCAGCTCAGCTGAAAACTACTGTTTTGTGCCGCATTCGGTACTACATAGAGTGTAGGGATGGGTGGGTTGATTTAATCCCCATATGGAGTGTAGGGTTGGACGGAGATGGTGTGTAGAGGCTGGTTGGGTAAGACTTTGTTATCAACATCGTATATCTCATTCATCGACATCGTGATGGGCTAAGGCCCTTATGCATACCGACATCGAGCATCGAGTTGGGCTAAGGCCAAACCGCTATCGACATCTTTGAAAGGGGGCTTAGGCCCAAGATCGCTTTTTTGATTGTGGTAATCGTGTTTAATGTTGTTCGTTTTCTGTGGGATTACACACTGAGTTTACATAAACTCACCCCTCTCTGTTTAATGTGCACAGGTAATCCCAGACCTAGATGGATCGGTACGGCGGAAGACTCGATGGTGACCATAGTTTTTGGACTTTTACGATTTATAATTTATGATTTGTGGTTTATTTGGATGTAGTTTGGGGAATTTTTCTTAAATTTGGTTTTTATTTATTTTTATGGATTTATAACTGCTATACGTAGGAAAACTCAATTTTCAAAAAGGTAAAGTTTTCTCTAAACACACGATTTACTCAAAATGGTTTTAAAAGCTTCCGCAACGAATTATGTTTAAAACAACCGACTAAACGAGTAAGGATTTTAGAATTAAGAAGAGATAAGAAAAGTAAGTAAATAGAAATGGTTTTATCGTAGAAACTTAGTTTTCAACACGTTATCATGTGCCTTTGCCAGATTCGACCATAACGTCTAGGCCGAGTTTGGGGTGTTACATTTAGTGGTATCAGAACCAGGTTACAAAACTCGGCTGTGGATTTTGGGTTTTAAAACATAGTTTTTAAGAACTGATTTTCAAATGATTTGACTGAGAATGTGGTACACCGAGTCTCCGGCACTGATCCTGTAAGTATTCTGATAAACTGTTAAGCTATTCTGTTCTGCAAACACTTTAGTAGTGTATACTGAAACAGTAGTAAAACTGATATGGTAGGAAAACTGATAGAGACTGCGATTCGCGAAAATCACTCTGAATTACTGAAATTGATTACATAAAACATCTGCTAATAAATACTGAAACCGTAACTAGTTCATAAAAATTATAATACAGATAAATACGATTAGACATGAGCGCATGAGGTATCCGCGGACGAGGTACTAGAGGCCGATAGAGGCCGTAGAGGGGCTCGAGCTGAGTCCTTTTCACTAGGTAGTATGCCAAATCTGGACACGAGTGAGATGCCAGTGTCTCTTGCTACTGAGACTGGGTCTCAAGATCTCATGGCGGGGGACGACGCATTGTCTCAGGCTATGCTAAGGATATTGGAGAGGATCGTTAGACCCAATGCTGGATCTGGGGGCCGAGGGTCGGTTACGGAATGACTCCGATCTAATGGAGGTGAGCTCTTTAGGGGTGTCACTGGGTGATATGAATCGCCTCGGGTTTGAAACGAGTCGTAGATGTTGCCCGATCGTAAATTAGGTAGCTTTCCTTTTAAGTTGAACAAAGGGAGAATTTTGGTATTGAATGGTAACGGTTTGAAACAAAACAATTAGATGGATAAGGTGGAGAGAAGGGTGAAATAAGAAAGAACCTCTAATAGTTATTAAAGACCCGAATCTTATGTGTTTCAGATGGATGAAGAAATTTGGATAAAACCGAGACCCACTATCTAGCAAGATAGGAACCAACGGTATAAGGGTTGAACGCCACACCCGGGAAAGATGATAAGTTTGAAACAAAGTCGATTGACGCCACTAGGAGCTAGATAAGTTAATTGAACCTTGAAGAATTAAGAGAGTGAATAACTCACTGTATGATATTTCAACAAGCATCAAAAGTTGTTTTTCAAACCAAAAGTAACAAATATTTATAGCCTAAAAGCTAGTAGCCGAATGGCCATAAACAAGGTTTAATGGCTAAGTAAAACTAATCTAGAAATAGCTAGAATTTTCCAGAATTTAATCCTTAAAGTGTCCATCAAAATTCGGCTGAATAGAGACTCCTTAAAGCTTAAGCAAATGAATCTTCAAGAAGGTGAATGCATGGGAAGCCCACCAGCCACGCCTAGGTTCGGCTAAGGCCTTAATTGGCTCATTGAATTGGCAACTATTCTTTGAATAAGTAGGAGCAATTAAAGAGGACGTTGAACAGCCATTTAGGTGTGAAAATGAAGTTTGAATGGCCACTTGAATGTGAACAAAGGCAACCGAATAGCCCCTCTTGTGTGAACAGCAAGTGTAAATGGAAGGATGCTCTTTGGGAAGGTAATCGACCAAACATGAGGTCTTTAATGTGCTGGTATCTCTTGACCGAATGGTAACCTTAGGGAAGCAAAAATGTGCAGCATACATGCATTGATAAGGTTCATTCATGAACCGTCTCATGCATGAATCTACATGCATGAATCTGCCCAAATGTATCTCCAAATTTGGCTGAACCTACAAAACAATAAAAAAATCCATTTAATTAAGCCAAATTCGGCTGGACACATTAAAAACATAATTTAGGCATGTTAATTGACTTTTAAACAACTTAAATAAAAACTATTTAAGACATATTAAAATTCGGCTAAGTCTTGGACAATATTAATTTATGTAATAACTAAGACAAATTAAATTAAGTTCAAGACAAACTTAATCAACTAATTATGTTGTAGTAAACTAAATAATAATGCATAATAAAGTATTTAATAAGCTAGCAGCCGAGCTATCTAGCTGAAGGAATTTCAGCCTCCATTAAGTTGTAAATTTTCGGTTCACTCTTGAACTCCTTTCGGTCATCCTTCCAAGCTTGTTCCACCAAAGTGAAATGGTATTTGCAAATTGTTTAGCACGTGCACGCGTAATTGGCCCAATGGGCAGCTTGATGGTGTCATGAATAACATCCTCTGTAGGCGAGTTCGTATCATCCCCCTCCTCTTCAAGTCGATTCGTCCTCGAATCGTCACCTACGTTAAAAGGAGACAGATAAGAAACATTAAAACTCGCACTAACAATATACTCACCTGGTAAATCCAACTTGTAAGAATTATCGTTTATTCGTTCAAGGACTTGAAATGGGCCATCTCCCCTCGGAAGAAGTTTGGGTCGCCTTTGCACGGGAAACCTCTCTTTGCACATGTGAACCCAAACCCAGTCTCCCTGTTCAAAGATAATGCGCCTTCGACCTTTGTTGGCCCGTCGCTCGTATTCCTTAGTTCTTGCTTCGATGTTGTCCCTAACCTTTTGGTGCAATTGCTTAATATATTCGGCCTTGCGTTTTCCATCTACATGCACAAGTTGATTAGAAGACAAAGGTATTAAATCGAGTGGTGTTAATGGATTAAAACCATAAAGAACTTCAAATGGAGAAAACTTTGTAGCAGAATGAATAGAACGATTATATGCAAACTCCACATGCGGTAAACAGTCCTCCTATGTTTTTAAGTTCTTCCAAATGATTGCTCGAAGCAATGTAGAAAGAACTCGATTGACGACTTCGATTTGGCCGTCCGTTTGCGGATAGAAAGTGGTAGAAAATAGTAACTTGGTTCCCAATCGCCCCCACAACGTCCTCCAAAAATGACTAAGGAATTTCGCGTCCCAATCAGACACGACGAAAATAGTAACTTGGTTCCCAATCACCCCCACAACGTCCTCCAAAAATGACTAAGGAATTTTGCGTCCCGATCAAACACGATCATCTTAGGCATGCCATGCAACCTGACCACTTCTTTGAAAAATAGGTTAGCAATATTCACGGCATCATCAGTTTTATGGCAGGCTATAAAGTGAGCCATTTTAGAGAATCTATCCACAACCACAAATATTGAATCTCGACCATTCTTACTTCTTGGTAGGCCGAGTATAAAATCCATAGAAACATCAGTCCAAGGAGTTTCAGAAATGGGTAAAGGCTTATACAAACCGTGGGGTTTGATTCGAGATTTAGCTTTTTTGCACGTAACGCATCTTCCACAATACCGTACTACATCACGTCGCATTTTAGGCCAAAAGAAGTGTTCTTGGAGTGTAGCCACGGTTTTAGTAACTCCGAAGTGACCCATCAATCCGCCACTATGAGCCTCGTCTATCAACACCTCTCGAACGGACCCTTGCAGAATGCAAAGTTTCCCTTCTCAAAATAAATACCCATTATGATGGTAATATTTCTCGTAGGCTCCTTTCTCGCACAACCTGTAAAATTCACCGAAATCAGCATCGCTGGCATACAGATCCTTAAGAAATACAAACCCCATCAATTTGGAATCCAACACATTTAACAAAGCATACCTTCGAGAAAGTGCATCAGCCATTATATTTTTTTTACCTTTTTTATACTTAATGACGTAAGGAAATGATTCGAGAAATTCTACCCATTTGGCGTGTCGCTTGTTGAGTTTATGCTGCCCCTTTAAGTACTTCAAAGACTCGTGGTCGGTATGGATCACGAACTCTTTGGGAAGTAGATAGTGCTGCCAAGTTTCCAAGGCTCGAATGAGGGCATATAACTCTTTTTCATATGTCGGGTAGTTTAGGATGACACCATTGAGCTTCTCGCTGAAGTACGCAATAGGGCGTCCATCTTGCATAAGTACAGCTCCAATACCTACACCTGAGGCATCACATTCTAACTCGAAAGGTTTGTCAAAGTTAGGTAAAACCAATAATGGAGCATGAGTCAAATAGTCTTTAAGTTTTAAGAATGCTTTCTCTTGTTCTTCTTTCCACACAAAGTTAGAATTCTTACGGATTACCCCAGCTTAATGGTAATGGTTAACGATCAAGTTCGCACAAACCGTCGATAAAAACTAGCTAATCTGTGAAAGCTTGAACTTGGGAAATGTTCGTTGGACAGGGCCATTCTTGGATCGCCTTGACCTTTTCTTGATCGACTTCAAGGCCCTCCGAGCTGACGACAAAACCTAGAAACACAATTTTGTTAGTACAAAAATCACATTTTTTAAATTGGCATATAAGGTCTCTTTTCGTAAAACTTCAAGAACAGACTTTAAATGTTTCACATGCTCTTCTAAAGTTTTACTGTAGACAAGTATGTCGTCAAAGTATACGACACAAAATCTACCGATGAACGATCGCAACACGTGGTTCATGAGTCGCATGAACGTGCTTGGGGCATTTGTTAGCCCGAATGGCATAACGAGCCATTCATAGAGTCCTTGCTTCGTCTTGAAAGTAGTCTTCCACTCGTCGCCCTCGCGCATACGTATTTGATGATATCTGCTCCTAAGGTCAATTTTTGAGAATAGGCTCGCTCCGCTCAATTCATCGAGCATATCATCCAACTGCGAAATAGGGTGTCGATACTTGATCGTGATCTTGTTGATGGCGCGGAAATCTACACACATCCTCCACGTTCTATCTTTCTTAGGGACTAACAAGACTGGCACGGCACAAGGACTTAAACTCTCTCGCACATAGCCCTTTTCAAGGAGTTCATTCACTTTTCTTTGAAGTTCTTTTGTTTCCTCGGGATTGCTCTGATAGGCTGGTCGATTTGGAATTGCGACTCCTGGCACAAAGTCTATCTGATGCTCGATTCTACGAATAGGTGGCAGTCCACTAGGAATCTCTTCTGAAAATATGTCTCGGAATTCCTGCAACAAAGACAAAACATGATAGGGAAATTTGTCATCAAAATCGTTAGTTCCAAGCAAACTTTCCTTGTATCGAAGTACCAACAGGGGTTGTTTCAACAACATAGACTTTTGGACGTCCCTTTCTTTTATATAAAAATTTCTTTTCTCACTCTCATCTTTTGTTTTCTTTTTCTTTTTCTTTTTGTTCGAACTCTCTTTTTTTATCACTCATTTTTTTGTCTTTCTTTTTTTCTAAATTCTTTTCTTTTACTTTTTCATTTTTTTCGCTCACTCTCTTTTGACTTTTCAATAGATGTTTTCAATTTCAATTGATCCTCGTATACTTGTTTGGGAGTTAGCGGCGCTAACGTCACGTTTCGGCCCAAATGCTTGAAGGTGTACCTATTGGAGTAACCATCGTGAATTGCTCGTTTGTTAAATTGCCAAGGCCGTCCAAGAAGGAGATGCCCCGAACGCATCTGTACAACGTCTCACAGAACTTCATCTTGGTACTTTCTGATCGCAAAGGACACCAACACTTACTTTGTGACCTTTAGTTCTCCCCCGTCGTTAAGCCATTGCAACTTATACGGATGGGGATGTTTGGTGGTAACTAAGCCGAGTTTTTCCACCATCATGGTGCTGGCCACGTTAGTACAGCTTCCTCCAATAATGGTGACGCAACAAATCTTCCCTTGCACTTGACAACACGTATGGAAGATGTTTTCGCGTTGCTACTCGTTTTCAACGCCTTGCAAGCTTAGACTTCTTTTCACGACTAGAATCTCACCATTTTCGGCTTCTTCTATCTCATCCTCGTCATTAGTGGTTTCATTGACATCGTCCTCCATTTCATTTTTAGATTCGATCTCGCCATCATCTCGGATAAACATCGTGTTCCGGTTCAGACATTGACTTGCAATGTGACCTCGTCCCAAACATTTGAAACATTTGATGTCACGAGACCGATTTGGAGCGGCTTCCGTCTTGCCTTTACTTGACTCGCCACTTGGTTTGTTAAACTTGGGCGAGCCACTCATTTCTTTGGGTCGGTTCGGCATGTCTCGCTTGATGGTTCTTTGTCCCCATTTAGAAGATGAAGAATTATTAGGGATTATACGAGACGTACCTTTTCGTTTGAGTTGCTTCTCAACCTTTATGGCCATAAGGACCATATCGATGACCTCTACATAGTGATGTAATTCCACAATATTTGCGATGTCACGGTTGAGACCAGCGATAAAGCGTGCCATGGTGGCTTCTCGATCTTCCTCCACATTGGCTTGGATCATGGCCACTTCCATTTCTTTGTAATAATCCTCCACGCTACGATGGCCTTGAGTTAGACTTTGCAACTTTTGATGCAACTCACGGTGATAATAAGTGGGAATGAATCTTTTTTCGCATTAGGGCCTTCATTTCAGCCCATGTTGATACCGGACATTCTCCGTTTCGTCGTCGGCTTGTCGTTAGCTGATCCCACCAAATGATGGCGTAATCAGAGAACTCGATGGCAGAAAGCTTTACCTTTTTACTTTTCGAGTAGTTATGACACTTAAAAATGAGCTCCACCTTCTTCTCCCACTCTAGATAGGAGTCTGGATTGGATCGCCCTTGGAAAGCAGGAATCGCCATTTTAATGTTTTTCAAGTCATCATCAGCCCACTCTCGCTCCCTTCGACCTCGTGCCCGTGGTCCTCTTCTTTGTTCACTTTGCCTGGAAGCTTGATCGCTGTCTACTTCACTTGGCTCATACAAGTCATTTTCATGCTGCTAAGGTCGTTCTTGTTCCCTCTTCAGAATTGGAGGAGTGTTTGCTCGTTGACTCTGTTCATCCTATTGGTCCAAACGCTCGTTAATGGAATCCAGTTGTGGTTAGAGCAATCGTGT
Organism: Gossypium sturtianum; assembly: GCA_025698515.1. Classification (NCBI taxonomy): domain Eukaryota; kingdom Viridiplantae; phylum Streptophyta; class Magnoliopsida; order Malvales; family Malvaceae; genus Gossypium; species Gossypium sturtianum. Next base: position 112,529,263 of record CM046953.1, read on the forward strand.
GACTTCTCGTATTATGGCTTGCACTTGTAAGTCGGGAACTCCACCTCTGGGAACATTCCTTCGAGGAAGTTGACCTCCTCCTCCACCGGCGGCATTAGATGCTCCTTCGCTTGTTACTCTTCGTTCTAGACTTCTAGACATGTTAAATAAATTAAGGAAAACCTCACCACAAACCTCACTAGATCACTCACAAAGAAAAGTAATTGTCGAACACTTGCACTCGTGTTTTCTCTCAAATTTAGTTTTTTCTTAATGAGTCTCTCTCACCTTTTACCTCTCGAATCCAACTCTCGAAATTCTAAAAGGGTGTCTTAGACTTATTTGCCACTTGTGGTTTGGCCTCAAAGGGGTTAACAAAGGAAGATGGTCTTCGGTAAGGGTAGGCTGAAGGAAAAGGAAGGTTGGCATGTGGTGTTAGAGTATAAGAATTTCGTAGAAGGAAGATGAATATGAAGATCGGGGATTGGAAAGTGAGCACAGGACTTGTAATACGTCCACTTTCTTCTTCTTTTTTTTATACTCGTATAATTTTTTTTAAATTTCGTAATTCTTTTTTTTTAATTTCGTAGTTCATTTTTTTAATATATATACCTCAAATACAATTTTTGGAAACAAAATAAATTTTTTTTGGTACTTGGAAGCTCAGAATTAACGCAAAAAAATGTGCCTAATTTAATTGGCTCTGATACCATCTGATATGAATCACCTCGGGTCTGAAACGAGTCGTAGATGTTGCCCGATCGTAAATTAGGTAGCTTTTGTTTTAAGTTGAACAAAGGGAGAATTTTGGTATTGAATGGTAACGGTTTGAAACAAAACAATTAGATGGATAAGGTGGAGAGAAGGGTGAAACAAGAAAGAACCTCTAATAGTAATTAAAGACCCGAATCTTATGTGTTTCAGATGGATGAAGAAATTTGGATAAAACCGAGACCCACTATCTAGCAAGATAGGAACCAACGGTATAAGGGTTAAACGCCACACCCGGGAAGGATGATAAGTTTGAAACAAAGTCGATTGACGCCACTAGGAGCTAGATAAGTCAATTGAACCTTGAAGAATTAAGAGAGTGAATAACTCACTATATGATATTTCAACAAGCATCAAAAGTTTTTTTTCAAACCAAAAGTAACAAATATTTATAGCCTAAAAGCTAGTAGCCGAATGGCCATAAACAAGGTTTAATGGCTAAGTAAAACTAACCTAGAAATAGCTAAAATTTTCCAGAATTTAATCCTTAAAGTGTCCATCAAAATTCGGCTGAATGGAGACTCTTTAAAGCTTAAGCAAATGAATCTTCAAGAAGGTGAATGCATGGGAAGCCCACTAGCCACGTCTAGGTTCGGCTAAGGCCTTAATTGGCTCATTGAATTGGCAACTATTGCTGAATAAGTAGGAGCAATTAAAGAGGGCATTGAACAGCCATTTAGGTGTGAAAATAAAGTTTGAATGGCCACTTGAGTGTGAACAAAGGCAACCGAATAGTCCCCCTTGTGTGAACAGCAAGTGTAAACGCAAGGATGCTCTTTGGGAAGGTAATCGGCCAAACATGAGGTCTTTAATGTGCTGGTATCTCTTGACCGAATGGTCACATTGGGGAAGCAAAAATGTGCAGCATACATGCATTGATAAGTTTCATTCATGAACCGTCCCATGCATGAATCTACATGCATGAATCTGCCCAAATGTATCTCCAAATTCGGCTGAACCTACAAAACCAAAAAAAAATCCATTTAATTAAGCCAAATTTGGCTGGACACATTAAAAACATAATTTAGGCATGTTAATTGACTTTTAAACAACTTAAATAAAAACTATTTAAGACATATTAAAATTCGGCTAAGTCTTGGACAATATTAATTTATGTAATAACTAAGACAAATTAAATTAAGTTCAAGACAAACTTAATCAACTAATTATGCTGTAGTAAACTAAATAATAATGCATAATAATGTATTTAATGAGCTAGCAGCCGAGCTATCTAGCTGAAAGAATTTTGGCCTCCATTAAGTTGTAAATTTTTGGTTCACTCTTGAACTCCTTTTGGTCATCCTTCCAAGCTTGTTCCACCAAAGCTGAAATGGTATTTGCAAATTGTTTAGCACGTGCAGGTGTAATTGGCCCAATGGGCAGCTTGATCGTGTCATGAATAACATCCTCTGTAGGCGAGTTCGTATCACTGGGGTCACCCCTAATGTGGCCGAATATTGGATTGATGCCACGGAGAGGATCATGGATGATCTAGATTGCACCCCCGAGCAGAAATTAAAGGGTGCAGTCTTACTGCTGCTGGATGAAGCTTACCAGTGGTGGCTGACTATTAAAGAGGGCACTTAGCCCGAACGTTTAACCTAGGATTTCTTTAAGACTGCCTTCCAAGGGAAATATGTGGGGGCGAGCTACGTGGATGCCCGTAGGGGGAGTTCCTAAACCTTACTCAGAGAGATCGATCTGTGCCCGAGTATGAGGCCGAATTCCTACGACTGAGCCGTTATGCGCGAGGTATGGTGGCGACTGAGTATGAGCAATGTGTCCGTTTTGAGTATGGTCTCAGGGATAATTTGAGAGTCCTAATAGCTCCACAGAGGGAGCGTGATTTTTTTCACTGATTGAGAAGGCGAAGATCACCGAGGAGGTTAAGCGCGCTGAGCGCCAAAACCGTGACAGAGAGAGAGGTAGGAACAAGAGGGATTCGGAGCCCTTGAGTTCTGTTCAGATGCCTGAGAAAAAGGCCAGACCTGATGGGCCAGTTAGAGCTGGACCCCCTATTACTGCTACTGGACTGCACCATGTGTCAATTGTGGTAGACGCCATCAGGGCGAGTCTTGGAGGACGACTGGGGTGTGCTTGAGGTGTGGATCATAAGATCATCGCATTAGAGAGTGTCCATTGAGGGCCGATCAGATGTAAGCTCAGGGTACTGGTACTGCGCAGCCACAGAGAGTAGCACAGTAACCACCGAGAGGCCGTGGTTAGGCTAGAGGTGGTAACGGTATGGCTGTGGTCAGAGAGCACCGGGCAGAGGTGCTGGACAGACTGAAGTGAGGCAGCCTGCTCTTGTTTATACTGCACATCACCGAGAGGACAGAGATGCTCCGGACGTCATCACGCGTACGTTTCTTATTTATGATGTGCCTTACACTGCATTGATAGATATAGGATCTACGCATTCCTATGTAGCTTGTTCTATTTCTGAAAATCTGGGGATTTCGGTTGAGAGTACTTCTAGCGAGGTGACAGTGCTAAGCCCGCTGGGGCAATCTGTTAGAGTTAGCAAACTGTATAGGAATGTTTCTTTAGAGGTACAATGGGCTGTATTTCTGGCTGACTTGATGGAGCTTCCGTTTGGGGAGTTCGATATGATATTGGGGATGGACTGGTTGGTCAAGCATCGTGTAAACTTGGATTGAGTGACTAAGAGGGTCGTATTGAGAACTGAGAAGAATGGTGAGGTAGTTGTGATTGGATAACGTCGGAACTACTTGGCTAACGTGATCTCTACACTGGTAGCTGAGAAACTAGTTTGCAAAGGATGCGAGGTGTACTCTGCTTCTAAGGACTCTACTGTAAAGGATATCCTTATTGTAAGGGATTTTTTGGACGTTTTTCCTGAGGAGTTACCAGGTTTACCTCCGAATCGGAAAGTGGAGTTTGGGATTAAGCTTTTCCCTGGTACAGCTCCGGTGTCTATCGCTCCCTATCGAATGGCACCAAAAAAGCTTACGGAGCTTAAGGCTCAGATTCAAAAGTTGTTGAGTCGTGGGTTTATCCGCCCTAGTGTGTCTCCGTGGGGAGCACCGGTATTGTTTGTTAAGAAGAATGATGGATCCATGAGGATGTGTATTGACTACCGACAACTGAATAAGCTGACCATTAAGAACAAGTATACGTTACTGTGGATTGATGACCTATTTGACCAGTTTCGAGGAGCTTCGGTATTCTCTAAGATTGATCTCTGGTCTGGGTACCATCAATTGAGGGTTAAGGAGGTTGATGTGCATAAGACGACATTTAGGACTCGTTATGGTCACTACAAGTTTCTAGTGATGCCATTTGGACTGACTAATGCACCGGCAGCTTTCATGGATTTGATGAACCGAGTATTTCAGCCCTATCTAGATCGGTTTGTGATGGTGTTCATCGACGACATATTGGTTTATTCGAGGACTGAGGATGAGCATGGCGAGCACCTTAGGATTGTTCTTCAGATTTTGAGGGAAAAGCAGCTTTATGCTAAGTTCAGTAAATACGAGTTCTGGTTACGTGGAGTAACATTTCTGGGTTATGTGGTGTTGCTGAGGGGATTCGAGTCGATCCTCGAAAGATTGAGGCTGTAGTGGATTGGAAATAGCCTAAGAATGTGTCTGAGATTCGCAGCTTTCTAGGTTTGGCAGGTTATTACCGATGGTTTGTGGAAGGTTTCTCACTGATTGCAGCACCCTTAACTAAGCTTCTACGTAAAGGTGTACTGTTTATCTGGTCTGATGCACAGTAGGAGAGCTTCGAGAAGCTCAAGACTGTACTGTCTGAGGCTCATATCCTAATACAGCCTGAACCTGGAAAGGAGTTCACGGTTTATAGTGATGCATCATATGTCGGTTTGGGATGTGTGTTGATGTAGGATGGTAAGGTGGTAGCATATGCATCACGTCAGCTTAAGACGCATGAGGCAAACTACCCGATGCACGATTTGGAATTGGCCGCCGCAGTCTTTGCACTGAAAATCTTGAGGCACTATCTGTATGGTGAGAAGTGTGTCATCTACACTGATCACAAGAGCCTCAAGTACCTCCTTACTCAGAAGGAGCTGAATCTTAGGCAACGTAGATGGGTTGAGCTGCTTAAGGATTATGACTCTACCATTGAGTACTATCCTGGCAAGGCCAATGTGGTGGCCGATGCATTGAGTCGTATGGATATGACTGATCTGAGAGCGATGTTCGCTCGACTTAGCTTGTTCGACGATGGGAGTTTGTTGGTTGAACTGCAAGTCAAACCAACTTGGATCGAGCAGATTAAGGGTAAACAGCTAGAGGATGAGTCTCTGAGCTTGAGGTTTCGACAAATTGAGAGTGGTACTACTACCGACTTTGGGTTAAACGGTGATGGTGTGTTCTATTTTTGAGGACGGATCTGTGTACCAAATGATATGGATCTGAGACAGTCGATTTTGACGGAGGCGCATAGTAGCCCTTATGCTATGCATCTCGACAGTAATAAGATGTACCGAGATCTTCGAGAACTATACTGGTGGCTGGGATTGAAACGGGAAGTTACTAATTTTGTGGCATGATTTCTGACATGCCAGCAGGTTAAGGCTGAGCATCAGTTACCTTCGGGTCTGCTGCAGTTGGTTAAGATCCCGCTATGGAAGTGGGAACGAGTAACGATGGACTTTGTTAGTGGGTTGCCTCTAACACCCACTAAGAAGGATTCTGTCTGGGTTATCGTAGATCGATTGACCAAGTCTGCGCACTTCATTCTGGTCATGACCGACTATTCACTGCAGAAGTTGGCGAAGCTCTACATTTCTGAGATAGTTTCGGTCAAACAGGAATTCTGTGTAGTGGGTTAGTGGGAGTAATTTGAGGGATTTAGGGAAATAATGACTATTTTAGTTTTATTTTATTTTATTCTTTCCTAATTCCCTAAAATTCTTTCAAGCTTTTGACGTCTGTTTTCCTTCTCCTCTGTCAATTTTCCCCCTCTTTTCGGTTTACCAAAATCTCTTTCGTTTTGTCCAACGCTTTTATTGCACTCATTCGGTAAGTAATCATTTTGCTGCTACTTTATTGTTTCGTGATTAGTATCCTAAAAGGGGGTTGTTTTGGTTCTTTCGTTTAGGAAAAAGTCAGGATTCTGTTGGGCCCCTGTAGCGATTCAAGCGTTAAGGGTTCCGTTTCGTTACCGGTAAGTATACAAGTACATTGTTGGATGTAGTGAGTTTCGTTCGTAGAATTTTTCCGTTAAGTTTTCGAAGGTGTTACTGAAATGGGTGTTGTTATATCGAGTTTTAGGTTTTGGAAGGCTCGGGAGTGGTTTTGCACCAAATCGATACCAGGTGTGTACCCAAAACGTAGAAAACGGGGTTCGACGAAAAGCCAAAAAACCTCACTATCGATGCGACACGGGCATGTGGTCGTCCGTGTGGTACGCCGTGTGCCCTAACATGGGCGTGTGATCGATGAGGCCGGGCCGTGCACGCAAGACACGACCGTGTGATGGCCAGGTAGGCTATGTGCGACACACGGGCTAGACTAATTTGGGCCGTGTGCGACACACGAGCTAGACTAATTTGGGCCGTGTGGGCCACAAGAGCTTGTGGGAATTTGGGCCAGGCCATGTGATCCACACTGGCCAAGGCCAATCTGGGCGTGTGAGCCACACGGGCGTGTGAGCCCATTTATATGAAATGATTCCTAGGGATGTACCGGTCACCCAAGTCGACTGTGAACCTACTGTAGGGTCGGTAAGCGTTACATAGACCCCTAAATGTATGATCTGAGTGTATGTGATGCATGATAAATTATGCATGGTTACTGATGTATATATGTATATGTATGACTGATGGTTGCTTAAAAGCATGACATATTGTATGTTTGCATTGCATTGGGTTGGGATGATAATATTTGGAGGAAGTGTACTGAAAGGCCTTAAGCCTATTATCTAGCAGCTCAGCTGCAAACTATTGTTTTGTGCCTCATTCGGTACTACCTGGAGTGTAGGGATGGGTGGGTTGATTTAATCCCCACATGGAGTGTACGGTTGGACGGAGATGGTGTGTAGAGGCTGGTTGGGTAGGACTTTGTTACTGAATACTATATATCTGTTACTGATACTGTAATAGGCTAAGGCCCTTGTGCATACTGATACTGATACTGAGTTGGGTTAAGGCCAAACCGTTACTGATACTGAAAGGGGGCTTAGGCCCAAGACTATTTTTGACTGTGCACTGTGTTTACTATTGTTTGTTTTCTGTGGAATTACACATTGAGTTTACGTAAACTCACCCTTCTCTGTTTAATGTGCACAGGTAATCCCCAGAACTAGACAGATCGGTGCGGTGGAGGACTCGATGGTGACCACAGTTTTTGGACTTTCACGATTTATAATTTATGATTTGTGGTTTATTTGGATGTAATTTGAGGACTTTTGCTTAAATTTGGTTTTTATTTATTTTTATGGATTTATAACTGCTAGATGTAGGAAAACTCAGTTTTTAAAAAGGCAAAGTTTTCTCTAAACACACGATTTACTCAAAACGGTTTTAAAAGCTTTCGCAACGAATTATGTTTAAAACAACCGGCTAAATGAGTAAGGATTTTGGAATTAAGAAGAGATAAGAAAAGTAAGTAAATGGAAATGGTTTTATCGTAGAATCTTAGTTTTCAATACGTTATCATGTGACTTCGCCAGAGTCGGCCATAACGTCTAGACTGGGTTTGGGGTGTTACAAGGGGTAAACAAATGATATGGCCAATTGATTGATATTGAGTGATATTGAATATGGATTGGAATGGACAACGAAATGAAATATGCAATTGAAATGCATGAAATTGCATGAATCATGGATTCATGAAATGGATATTGATATTGAAATTGAATTGTGTATCCTAATGAGAAAAGCTATTGAATAGCAATTATGAGATTGAAATAGTACGATATGAGAATTAAAAGTGTTATGGATGGTATATTTATGAAATTATATCTAAAATACTCGGTATTGATATATAATTGATATATATTGAAAAGTGTCTTGGAAAATGATATTTACTTGATATATATATTGAAATGTGAATGGGAAAGATATTTATTTAATATATATTAAAAAGTGACATATAAATATGTGTTTGATGTGTCTCTAACTAACTATGATCACAATAAAGGCAAGCGCACCTATCGTTTAATAGTATAGTTATGGTAAGACCGGAAATATCGTATCCACAAGGACCAAGAGTAATAGTAATTACTATCTTTTTATTATCTAGCCTAAGAATTGGAGTGATTTCTTTTAAACTAAAATTAATTAAAAGCACGACAGAGAATGAATTGGGAAAATACTTTTAGACAACTTTATGAGAGAGACAATACCCAAGGAAGAATCCACCTAGACTTCACTTATTACTTTTGATTCATACGATTTATTCACTTGACTTAATCCGTAGAAATCCCTAAATTATGTTAATATCTCTTTCAAGACTAAAAACAACTGACTCTAGGTTGATTAATTGAAATCTCTTTCTAATTAAAACCCCTATCATCGTATTAACTCGATCTATGGATTCCCTTATTAGATTTGACTCTAATCCGGCAGATTTATGTCGCCCTATTTCTAGGGTTGTAATCAACTCCGCTTAATTGTGTTGATCTACTCTTAAACAGGGACTTTTGCTCCTCTGAATAAGCACATTCGACTTGAATCAATAACTTGAATTATTAAAACAAGAATAAGAACTCACAAGTAAGAATAAGAACAAGTATTTATCTTATAAATCAAATAGTAATAAGACCCGTCTTAGGTTTCATCCCCTTAGGTATTTAAGGGATTTAGTTCATACTTATAGAGGGAAACATCATAGAATAAGGAAAACTACAAAACATAAGAAAACCCAAAAACTTTAAGAGAAATTGATAGGAGATCTTTAGTCTTGATGGATATCCTTCTTCCGAGCTACTCCCGATGGCTGTCTTCGAGTATTTTCTGCCTTCTACTCTGCGTCCCCTTTTAAGTCCTCCCCTAGGGTGTTTATATAGGCTTTGGAGCACATTTCTTAGCCCACAATTAGTCTTTTCCGAATAGAATTAAACTTGGGTTCGGCAGGGACACGCCCATGTGACACGCCTGTGTACGATATTCCAGGCCGTGTTCGCTGCCGTCACACACACTGCAGTGGTCCGCCTGTGAGATAGTCCAGGCCGTGTTGATTTCTGAGGTAGGCCCATTTTGTCCCTTTTTGGCCCGTTTCTCATTCTTTTTGACTCCTTAAGCTCTCCTGAGTGTAAAACATGAAATTAAAGGATTAGGAGCATCGAATTCATCAAATCTAATGAAAATTCATCCAAAAATAAGCCAAGCATGGGGTCAAAATATGTATAATTTATGGTTTATCAAATATCCCCACACTTAAGCCTTTGCTTGTCCTCAAGCAAAATCCTCAACTCACAATTAAAATTAACTTCCTCAATTCATAATTCTCATCAATAATGTTTCATCATAATTCACAGCTAATTCATACATTGATAATTTAACTCAAAGAATGCTAAAGATTCAAACAATCCAAGTCACGGATTTTTATAGCACGAAAACATAGGTGTTTTCCCTTACCTAAATAATCACCTTTAATTCAAAATCGACAAGAATTGACATCATCACTACAGATTCACTCAAACCACTCAATGTGTTTAAGGTTCAAATCAAGCACTCAAAAGTCAAACATGAAAAGTTATTACCATAGGCTTGCATGAAAATCAAATCTCCACCACTATAAAATGAATACACAAATCAAAAGGTCTTAAAAGGGTTGTAACGGGGCTTAGGTTTAAGGTGTGGATAAAGGCTGAATTAGAGGGTTAGAATCGAGATCGATTTGACAATTTACCTAACTAGAAAAATGGACTAATACTGAATAATTAATAATAACACGAGCTTCTTCTCAAAGTGTGAAATTAACCGCTTAAGCTCAATATAACATAGCACTAATGAATATATTTCCAAGATTTTTTTTTTGTAAGAATAAGAACAAATAAGAAAGAATTTAACAACTGAAATAAAGAACATAGTTAGGTAACTGCTCAAATCAAATCTCGACAAAAAGGAGATAAAACAATAGGAAAAAATCTCAATGAATCAAAAAGAATGGGTCTTGGGTTAATATTAATGGTAAATCAATAAACGGTTATTAGGATCAAAGGGGTTCACTAGGAGTTAATTATGAAGGTAGGCTTTTTGTGGTAAGTGGGTTAAAACCTAGGTGCCTTTATCATCTCAGTGTATCAAATCAAGGGTGTGGTCTCGACATGCATAATCGAAGCAAGTTCTAGAACAACAAATCAATATTGACACACTCATAACCAACAATAAAGTGAGCAAGAAAATAATATGCTCTAAAAGGCTCAAAATCTCACAACAATTATAGTTTTTGATGTCAACCTTGCAAATTTCAAACTTCAAAGTAATATTTAGATTTAGGGAAACAACCTAACAAATTTTTAATTCTGAAAATAGACTTATCATGCTTGATTCTCTAATGTCTTAAAGTTTAAACCATCACTGCACAATTACCTATGACTTAATCCAAAACATATCAATAAAAATCATAAGTCAGTAGAAATTTTATTCTAATAGCAATATGAGAAAATTACTTAAGAACAAGACATAATTCAAGGATTTTCTGATAATGATATAATTAAATAACCTCCCCACACTTAAGATGTACATTATCCTCAATGTACAAAGATAGATAATTGACAATGTAGTAAGAAAATCAAAAGATAGGGAGAGAAGTGAAACTTCCTGAATTTTGGATGGAATCCGTGAAAAGAAGCCTGATGAACTAGGTAGAGGTGAATGTGGGGGAGAATTATAACAGCTCGATTTAGGGCCTAGTCAGAATAGTGGTACGAGACCACAAATTCGAGTTAGTAAAATTGATTTTTTAAGGTTTAAGAGATGTTTGCATGATAGTATGAAAGTTCTATGTAGAAATTTTGTGAAAATTTCTATTAAAGGGTTCACTAGGACTAAATTGCAAAAGTTGCAAAGTATGAGATTCTAGAAGCTTTTTTGTATAAAATAGCTTTGGATTATTAATTAGAAGTCCTTAAATAGTAAATTGCCCAAATTATAAATTTTGGACAAAAATGGACATGAGTTAGTAAATTGTGAATTTTTAAAGAGAAGGGCATTTTGGTCATTTATCAATTAAATGATTAAAATGGGAAAAGATGATAAAAATCTTATTCATCTTCTTCTTCCTTGTGCCGAAAATTTGAGAGACTCCATAGCTAGGGTTCTTCAATTTTTGAAGCTTGCTAGTAAGTGCATCCTAGCCCCGTTTTTAATATTCTTCGTATTTTTGGAGTCCTCGTATTATGAGTTAGCTATTTATAGCTATAAGTTGAGCTAGAATTCATGTTCATAAATCTACCTATGTATGACATGCTTGTAAAATGATGTTTTATGAAAGATTATAAGATTTTGATGTTAGATAAACATCTTTTCGTAAACGAATTTCATGAAAAATGCTAATAAGGACTAGTTTGTAAAAGTTGTGAAATTTGTCATACATGATAGAAATAGTGAGAATTGATTGTTGCTATAGTTAAGAGAATGAATCAGCTAAGCATGAAGTTCACGAAAATTGAATGAAAATCACATTACGAGCCTTGGGGCAAAAGTGTAATTATGAGAAAGTTTAGGGGCAAAATGGTAATTTTGTCAAAGTATGTGTTAAGATTCAATTTAGTCAATGTGTGTATTAAATGAGCTAAATTATTATTATAGATCAAGAAAAATGAAGCCCGGATTGAAACCGAGGCAAGAACAAAGTCGAAGACTAAATTGCATTTCTACATACATTTTGTACATTGAGGTAAGTTTGTATGATTTCTAAGCTTTATGATTAATATCATTGAATTGCTTAGTATGATGTAGAATATATCTTAATTCCATGAGATTTTTGATGCTATGTTAAACAAAGAAATCAATGAGATTAAGCATGAGAAAGTCCCGATTGAAGTTGAATTACTTAGGATACTCGATCTATCACATGAGACAAGTAAGTCCGTATAAGACTAAGCCAAGGCATGGCATCGGCAATCAAGCAAGTTATCATGTAAGACCAAGACAAGTCTTGGCATTGAAGAGTTATCATGAGATGAAGACCCACATAAGCCCAAGCCAAGGCATGGCATTGGTGAGTCTCCAAGTAAAGATGTCATGTAAGTCCAAGACAAGTCTTGGCATTGAAAAGCTATCATGAGATAGAGATCCCATGTAAGTCCAAGCCAAGGCATGGCATTGGTGAGTAACAAGGAAGATTTCATGTAAGTCCAATCCAAGGCTTGGCATTGACCCGTTCATGAGTAATGATACCAAGTAAGACCATGTCAAGACATGGAAATGGTAAGTTCCCAATGGAACACACAAGGAAGACTTCGTGTAAGTCCATGTCAAGACATGGCATCGATACCAAGGTGAGATATCCCATGTAAGACCATATCTAGGATATGGCTTTGGCATCGAGATATATGTGAGATGAGATTCAGTATCCTCGGTTATTCATAGTAATTCATCGGGCAAAAGAGTAAAGAATAAATGAGAAAGCAAGAAAGTTAAGCAAGTAAAGCTATCATCAAAATATGCTAGTCAAAGTTAACTAAGAGTATTATTCATGTTATGATTGATGAAGTTAAGGTTATGCTTACCTTAACAAAGTATGCTAATCTATAAGATTAAGTGATACAGGTACCTTGTTTACCTTACAAGCACGAGACTAGTAAGTACCATGATAAGTGTAAGAATCATTAAGAGTAAGTAAGCTCAAGCATGTGAACTTAGCAATGCCTTTGCTTATGATGAACGAGTATGTTAAGTATATATATATATATATATATATATATATATACGTTGTTATATGCATTACATGCAAACTTACTAAGCGAAATGCTTACGTCTTTAATTCTTTCTTTCCATGTAGTCCCGTAAAGCTAATCTCGTGGATCATCGTCATCGGAGCTCGGAGCACACTATCAATCGCTATTTTGGTATAACCAAGTTGTTTATATTAAGTATGGCATGTATAGGAAGCATTTCATTTTGTGTTATGTTTTAGAATTAGCCAAAGTGTTGGCTATCAAGCTTAGTATTCTTTTTATATATGGCCAAAGAGATGGGTCATGAATGATTAAGTATGTATGTTTTTATTTATCAATGAAGTATGCATCCTTGTTCATGTTAGATGTAATACTTGAGTTATTGAATTGAGTATTGGATTGATCTTGATCTCAGGGTGGCAATTGGCTTGGAAAATAGCCTCTAGGTCCCCACACGGATAGACACACGGGCGTGTGTCTAGGCCGTGTGTCCCATGCACATTAGTGTTTTAAGTCAGAATAGACCACGGGCTAATCACACGGCCGTATGTTTAGGCCGTGTGTGACACACGGTTAGCACATGGGTGTGTGCCCTGGCCGTGTGAAGTCTACACCTTACACTTGTAATTTGAATTGCCACACGGCTGAAGTACACGGGCGTGTGTATGGACCGTGTGGATAAGTCAGAATGCCAAAGTTTAGCACACGGGCCAAAGCCACGGGCATGTCAAGGCCGTGTGAAATTAGTCAGTGTCGACCACGGGTGGAAGACACGGGCATGTCTTAGGGGTACACGGGCGTGTCCCAAGTCATATGGGCGTGTGACCCCTGTTTCGAGGAAAAGTTCCGAATTGAGTTCCGAAAGTTTCCGGATAGGTGTTTAAGGCCTCGTAGGCCCATGAAACGTATGTTTTGATTAAGAAAGAGATGTTTCTATTTCAAAACAAAATTTTACAGCCCGTAAGTACATGTTTACTTAAGTTCAAGTATGGTAATGTCTCGTATCCAGTCTTAGTCTAGGACTTGGGTATGAGGTGTTACATTTAGTGGTATCAGAGCCACAGTTTAGTCAGTTCTAGGACTAACGTAGCACGAGCACGAGTCTAGCTATACATGCCATACGTAAGAATGTTTTTATAATGATAGTGTGACGACTCCTGACGACTTATATTACGTTTATACATATAGTAAATGGATCCCGAAAGAGTGTAGCGGATGACGAAAGTAACGCGCCGGCTCGGTGCCGAAGGGACGGTGCCTAACGAGAATGAGAATAGACCCACTACGGTGAGTCGAGAGAGGAGGAGAAGAGGCTAGAGAAGCCTTCCTTCATATGATGAACACGTGGTATACGGTTCGCTCGCATTTAACCCGAATTCTCAAACCCCTCCACCCCCGCCTATTCCTCAACCTATCCCGGTAGCCCCTCAAGTACTGGAGGTGGTTAGAGGACAGAAGCCTCCGGTTGATAGGATCAGAAAACATGGGGCAGAAGAATTACGGGCTAAAAAGGATGATGATCCAGAAAAGGCCGAGTTCTGGTTAGAGAATACCATCAGGGTATTCAATGAGTTGTCATGCACGTCTGAGGAATGCATGAAGTGTGTAGTCTCTCTTTTAAGAGATTTTGCTTACCAATGGTGGAACACCTTAGAGTCAGTGGTACCATGAGAAAAGATCACTTGGGAGTTCTTTCAAGAAGAGCTCAGAAAGAAGTATACCAGTCAAAGATTTGTCGATCAGAATAGAAAGGAATTTCTATAACTGAAGCAAGGCAAGATGTCTGTGACTGATTATGAGCGTGAGTTTGTATGACTCAGTAAATACGCTCGAGAGTGTGTATCCACCGAGGCTATCATGAGCAAGATATTCGAAGATGGACTAAATGAGGACATTAAGTTGTTTGTTGCTGTCATAGAATTAAAAGAATTTGTTGTGCTAGTAGAGCGGGCTTGTAAAGCCGAAGAACTAGTAAAAGAGAAAAGAAAATCTGAAATGGAGTCTCATGACTCTAGAAAGAGACAGTGGGGTAAGTCATTCCAATCCTCATCAAGAAGTCAAGAGATTTTTCCACTAGATCGGCTACTTCCACTGGGTTTTCGAGGAAAGACAAGAATAAGCAGTATCTGGGAAATAAGGCGCAGACTACTTCAGTTGGTAGTGTGGGGAACATTCGATCAGATAGACCTGAATGCCCATAGTGCGGCAGACGTCATCTCGGAGAATGCTGAGCACATGAAAATGCCTGTTTCAGATGTGGTTCCCAAGACCACTTTATAAAAGATTGCCCTGAGACGATGAAGGAAGAGGAGCTCAAAACTCGAGATCTAGGAGTATGGTCAGAGGAAGACCGCATAGGAACCCAGGAAGTGGGGCGAGTGGGAGAGGTAACCCTAGAGAGCAGGCCGTGAGACCCGAGGGTAGGGCACCTGCGAGGACTTATGCCATTCGTGCTCGCGAAGAGGCATCTTCTCCAGATGTTATTACGGGTACCTTTTCCCTTCATGATATTAAAGTTATTGCTTTAATAGATCCCGGATCCACACACTCTTACATTTGTATGAAACTAGTATCTGGTATGAGTATGCCTATAGATTCTACAGAATTTGTGATTAAGGTGTCTAATCCCTTAGGTAAGAGTGTTTTAGTTAATGAAGTATGTAAAGACTGGTCCATTGATGATTAGAGGTCACATTTTAAAGCAAACCTTATGTTGTTACCATTTGATGAGTTTGACCTCATTCTTGGTATAGACTGGTTGACCACCCATGATGTAATAGTAAATTGTGGGAAGAAATACATTAAGATGAGATGTGAGAATGGGGACACTCTCCATGTAGAATTAGATGAACAAGGTAGATCGCATGTAATGATTTCTCATATGACGGCACAGAAATACATAAAAAAAGGGTATGAGGCATATCTGGCCTTTGTGATGAATGATAGAGAAACAGAGTTAAAAATTGAGTCAGTACCGATAGTATGTGAGTACTTAGATGTTTTTCCCGAGGAATTACCAGGACTACCACCAGTTAGAGAGGTTGAGTTCAGCATTGAGCTAGCTCCTAGTACTGTACCAATATCTATTACTCCTTACAGAATGGCTCCAACGGAGTTGAGAGAGTTGAAGTCACAGTTGCAAGACTTGACAGATAAAGGTTTTCCAAGATCAAGTTGTTCTCCATGGGGTGCTCCAGTTTTATTTGTGAAAAAGAAAGATGGCACCATGAGATTGTGCATAGATTACCGTCAGCTTAATAAAGTGACAGTAAAGAACAAGTACCCATTGCCAAGGATCAATGACTTTTTCTATCAATTGAAGGGGGCTACTGTGTTCTCTAAGATAGACTTGAGATCTGGGTACTACCAGTTGAGAGTAAAGGATTCAGATGTATCCAAGACCACTTTTCGAATGAGGTATGGGCATTATGAATTTTTAGTCATGCCCTTTGGATTGACCAATGCTCCTGCGGTATTTATGGACTTAATGAACCGCATCTTCAGGCCGTACCTCGACAAGTTTGTAGTCATTTTTATCGACGACATATTGATTTATTCCCGAGATGAGGATGAGCATGCTGAGCATCTACGAACGGTTTTGCAGACTCTACGAGAAAATCAGCTTTATGCCAAGTTCAGTAAAAGTGAATTTTGGCTCAATGAAGTAGGATTTCTGGGACATATTGTCTCGGGAGATGGAGTCCGAGTAGATCCAAGTAAGATTTCAGCCATAATGGGCTGGAATCCACCGAGGAATATCTCTGAGATTAGAAGTTTTCTAGGCCTAGTTGGCTATTATAGATGATTCGTCAAGGGGTTTTCCATGATTGCAACTCCGGTGACGAAATTGTTATAGAAAAATGTGAAGTTTGAGTGGACAGAAAGATGCCAACAAAGTTTCGAGAAACTAAAGGTATTATTGACAGAAGCTCCGATTTTAGTACAACCCGAGACAGGGAAAGAGTTTGTGATATACAACAATGCATCCTTAAATGGATTAGGCTGTGTACTTATGCAAGAAGGCAAAGTGATTGCTTATGCCTCAAGTCAGCTAAAGCCCCATGAGAAGAATTATCCGACGCACGATTTAGAGTTGGCTGCCATAGTCTTCGCATTAAAGATTTGGAGACACCATCTATATGGTGAAAGATGTCGGATTTTCACCGATCACAAAAGTTTGAAGTACTTGATGATGCAGAAAGAGTTGAACTTAAGGCAACGGAGATGGTTAGAGTTGATAAAAGACTATGAGTTAGTCATTGACTACCATCCCGGAAAGGCGAATGTGGTTGCCGACGCTTTGAGTAGAAAGTCCCTATTTGCATTAAGGGAAATGAATTCGCGGATGACTTTATCCAACGATAGTTCTATTCTAGCTGAGTTGAGAGCTAGACCAATGTTTCTCCAAGAGATCATTGAAGCTCAAAAAGAAGATAGTGAATTGCAAGCCAAGAGAGCTCAGTGCGAGACAGATGTTGAGTCCGATTTTCAGATTAGTCCCAATGGAAGTTTGATGTTCAAAGATAGAACTTGTGTACCGAGAAAGGAGGAGCTTATTCAGAGAATTTTGCATGAGGCACATAACGGATGTTTATCTGTACATCCGGGTAGTACCAAGATGTATAATGACTTGAAGCAATGAGATTGGTGGCCAAGAAAGAAGAAAGATATTTGAGTTTGTTTCAAATGCATGATTTGTCGGCAATTAAAGGCTGCACACCAAGTACCTTCGGGTTTGCTTCAACCTATTTCAGTTCCCGAGTGGAAATGGGACCGTATCACCATGGATTTTGTAACGGGTTTACCGTTGTCACCAAGCAAGAAAGATGCTGTATGGGTTGTGGTTGACAGACTTATGAAGTCGGCCCATTTCATACATGTACGAGTGGATTACTCACTCGACAAGTTGGAAAACTTATATGTTTTAGAAATAGTAAGGCTACATGGAGTTCCTTTGTCAATCATATCGGATAGAGATCCGAGATTCACCTCCAGATTTTGGAAGAAGTTACAAGAGGCCTTGGGTACAAAGTTGAAATTTAGTACATCTTTTCATCCTCAAACCGATGGTCAATCGGAGAGGTTAATACAAGTACTCGAAGATATGCTCCGGTGTTGTATTCTTGAATTCCAAGGTAGTTGGGAAAAGTTTCTCCCATTAGTAGAATTTGCCTACAATAATAGCTTTCAGTCAAGCTTAAAGATGGTGCCTTATGAGGCTTTATACAGGCGTAAGTGCCGAACGCCTTTGTATTGGACTGAACTCAAGGAAAACCGAATTCACGGGGTTGATTTGGTTAGAGAAACTGAAGAGAAAGTGAAAGCGATCCGAGAATGTTTAAAAGTTGCCTCAGACAGACAGAAATCCTACTCGGATTTACGAAGAAAAGAGATAGAGTATCAAGTCGGGGATAAAGTTTTCTTGAAAGTGTCACCATAGAGAAAGGTTATCAGATTTGGCCGTAAAGGCAAGTTGAGTCCACGTTTTATCAGACCATACGAGATTACTGAGAGATTGGGCCGGTAGCTTATCGATTGGCTTTGCCATCAGAGTTAGAAAAGATACATGATGTGTTTCACGTGTCCGTGTTGCGACGCTACCGATCAGACCCTTCACATATAATTGCCCCATCAGAGATAGAGATTCATCCCGACATGACTTATGGTGAAGAACCAGTTAAGGTTTTAGCTCGGGAAGTCAAGCAGCTAAGAATTAAAAGTATTGCCCTAGTGAAAGTATTGTGGCAAAGACATGGGATAGAGGAAGCTACGTGGGAACAAGAAGAGAGCATGAGAAACCAGTGCCCAAACCTATTTGCTGGTAAGATTTTCGAGGACGAAAATCCCTAAGAGGGGGAGAATTGTAACAGCCCGATTTAGGGCCTAGTCGGAATAGTGGTGCAAGACCACAAATCTGAGTTAGTAAAATTGAGTTTTTAAGGTTTAAGAGATGTTTGCATGATAGTATGAAAGTTCTATGTAGAAATTTTGTGAAAATTTCTATTAAAGGGTTCATTAGGACTAAATTGCAAAAGTTTCAAAATATGAGATTCTAAAAGCTTTTCTATATAAAATAGCTTTGGATTATTAATTAGAAGTCCTTAAATAGCAAATTTCCAAAATTATAAATTTTGGAAAAAAATGGACATGAGTTAGTAAATTGTGAATTTTTAAAGAGAAGGGCATTTTGGTCATTTATTAATTAAATGATTAAAATGGGAAAAGATGATAAAAATCTTATTCATCTTCTTCTTCCTTGTGCCGAAAATTTGAGAGACTCCATAGCTAGGGTTCTTCAATTTTTGAAGCTTGCTAGTAAGTGCATCCTCACCCTGTTTTTAATATTCTTCGTATTTTTGGAGTCCTCGTATTATGAATTAGCTATTTATAGCTATAAGTTGAGCTAGAATTCATGTTCATAAATCTACCCATGTATGACATGCTTGTAAAATGATGTTTTATGAAATATTATGAGAGTTTGATGTTAGATAAACATCTTTTCCTAAATGAATTTCATGAAAAATGCTATAAGGACTAGTTTGTAAAAGTTGTGAAATTTGTCATACATGATAGAAATAGTGAGAATTGATTGTTGCTATAGTTAAGAGAATGAATTAGCTAAGCATGAAGTTCACGAAAATTGAATGAAAATCACTTTACGAGCCTTAGGGAAAAAGTGTAATTATGAGAAAGTTTAGGGGCAAAATGGTAATTTTGCCGAAGTATGTGTTAAGATTCAATTTAGTCAATGTGTGTATTAAATGAGCTAAATTATTATTATAGATCAAGAAAAACGAAGCCCGGATCGAAACCGAGACAAGAACAAAGTCGAGGACTAAATTGCATTTCTACATACATTTTGTACATTGAGGTAAGTTTGTATGATTTCTAAGCTTTATGATTAATATCATTGAATTTCTTAGTATGATGTAGAATATATCTTAATTCCATGAGATTTTTGATGCTATGTTAAACAAAGAAATCAATGAGATTAAGCATGAGAAAGTCCCGATTGAAGTTGAATTACTTAGGATACTCGATCTATCACATGAGACAAGGAAGTCCGTATAAGACCAACCCAAGGCATGGCATCGGCAATCAAGAAAGTTATCATGTAAGACCAAGACAAGTCTTGGCATTGAAGAGTTATCATGAGATGAAGACCCACATAAGCCCAAGCCAAGGCATGGCATTGGTGAGTCTCCAAGTAAAGATGTCATGTAAGTCCAAGACAAGTCTTGGCATTGAAAAGCTATCATGTGATAGAGATCCCATGTAAGTCCAAGCCAAGGCATGACATTGGTGAGTAACAAGGAAGATTTCATGTAAGTCCAAGCCAAGGCTCGGCATTGACCCGTTCATGAGTAAAGATACCAAGTAAGACCATGTCAAGACATGGAAATGGTAAGTTCCCAATGGAACACACAAGGAAGACTTCATGTAAGTCCATGTCAAGACATGGCATCGATACCAAGTTGAGAGATCCCATGTAAGACCATATCTAGGATATGGCTTTGGCATCGAGATATATGTGAGATGAGATTCAGTATCCTCGGTTATTCATAGTAATTTATCGAGCAAAAGAGTAAAGAATAAATGAGAAAGCAAGAAAGTTAAGCAAGTAAAGCTATCATCAAAGTATGCTAGTCAAAGTTAACTAAGAGTATTATTCATGTTATGAATGATGAAGTTAAGATTATGCTTACCTTAACAAAGTATGCTAATCTATATGATTAAGTGATACAGGTACCTTGTTTACCTTATAAGCACGAGACTAGTAAGTACCATGATAAGTGTAAGAATCATTAAGAGTAAGTAAGCTCAAGCATGTGAACTTAGCAATGCCTTTGCTTATGATGAATGAGTATGTTAAGTATATATATATATACACTGTTATATGCATTACATGCAAACTTACTAAGCGAAATGCTTACGTCTTTAATTCTTTCTTTCCATGTAGTCCTGCCAAGCTAATCTCGTGGATCATCGTCATCGGAGCTCGGAGCACACTATCAATCGCTATTTTGGTATAGCCAAGTTT
Source organism: Gossypium sturtianum (assembly GCA_025698515.1). Taxonomy (NCBI): domain Eukaryota; kingdom Viridiplantae; phylum Streptophyta; class Magnoliopsida; order Malvales; family Malvaceae; genus Gossypium; species Gossypium sturtianum. The sequence continues at coordinate 112,549,898 of CM046953.1, forward strand.
TTTATATTAAGTATGGCATGTATAGGAAGCATTTTATTTTGAGTTATTTTTAGAATTAGCCAAAGTGTTGGCTATCAAGCTTAGTATTCTTTTTGTATATGGCCAAAGAGATGGGTCGTGAATGATTAAGTATGTATGTTTTTATTTATCAATGAAGTATGCATCCTTGTTCTTGTTAGATGTAATACTTGAGTTATTGAATTGAGTATTGGGTTGATCTTGATCTCAGGGTGGCAATTGGCTTGGAAAATAGCCTCTAGGTTCCCACACGGATAGACACACGGGCGTGTGTCTAGGCCGTGTGTCCCCTGCACATTAGTGTTTTAAGTCAGAATAAACCATGGGCTAATCACATGGCCGTATGTTTAGGCCGTGTGTGACACACGGTTAGCACATGGGCGTGTGCCCTGGCCATGTGAAGTCTGCACCTTACACTTGTAATTTGAATTGCCACACGGCTGAAGTACACGGGCGTGTGTATGGACCGTGTGGATAAGTCAGAATGCCAAAGTTTAGCACACGGTCCAAAGCCACGGGCGTGTCAAGGCCGTGTGAAATTAGTCAGTGTCGACCACGGGTGGAAGTCACGGGCATGTCTTAGGGGTACACGGGCGTGTCCCAAGTCACATGGGCGTGTGACCCCTATTTCGAGGAAAAGTTCCCGATTGAGTTCTGAAAGTTTTCGGATAGGTGTTTAAGGCCTCGTAGGAACATGAAACGTATGTTTTGATTAAGAAAGAGAAGTTTCTGTTTTGAAACAAAATTTTACAGCCCGTAAGTACATGTTTACTTAAGTTCAAGTATGGTAATGTATCGTATCCAGTCTCAGTCTAGGACTTGGTTATGGGGTGTTACAAGAAAACTCTGGTAGCACCTTGAACCTTTTGAAATTGAGTTAATGAAACAGCCGTCATGAACTGGTCTAGGAGGAAGTGGTGGCATATCTGCTGTAAAATGGTCGCGCACGAGGAGATCGTGTCGGGATCCTTCCGCTTTTTTGAATCGGGGATGGCGGCCTTGGTCTTGCCTCGAGTATTAGTCATTGTGTACCTAAAAACAATTTGCACTAAATCACCACAAGTAAAATAGTCCTAAATAACAGGATATTCCTACATAGTGAATTTAAAGCAGTATTAGCAATACTAACTTATGGTACCCTATTCTAAATTTAAATTGAATGAATAATAAGAACCAAATAATAAAGAAAATAAATATAATAAAAATAAATAATAGAAAATAAATATGAATTCAAAATAAAGGGGAAAAAGATTGACCAACGGTGGTGAGAATGGTGGCCGGAGTGGAGCGGCTAGGGTTTGGGGAGGGGGAAATTTCGGGAAGAAAGTGAACAGAAGAAGGGGGTTTAAATTGGAATTGGGGCACACGGCCGTGTGCGGCTTCGTTTGTTTCTCTCACGCCCGTGTAAAGGTTCACACGCCCGTGTTAACTAATCAGTATCGACCACGGCCTAAAGGCACGGGTGTGTCGCACGCCCGAGTTAATTACTCAGATTCAACCACGGCTTCTGGGCATGGGCATGTCGCACGCCCGTGTGACTTACTCAGTATCGACCACGGCTGCATCGCACGGCCGTGGCATTTTATCGTAGCCCGTGTTAAGGGGAAATTTTCATCCTGTTCCCGTACGGTCTCTACCATGCCGATGTGCCTCCTCGTGGTGTCCACACGGCCACGGCCATGCCCGTGTGCAAGGCCGTGTGGTAGGGAACCTGCACCTATTAATTTGGTTAGTTTTTAGTTAGGCTAAAAATAAAAAAATATGGACATTAATGGGGTTAGTGCTCGGGTTGCCTCCCGAGAAGCGCTTGTTTAAAGTCTTGAGCTAGACTTACCTTTCATTCGTATAATCATGGTGGTTCGAGGAGTTGAAACTCCTCATTCCTGCTATCAATTTTGTGAAAATAAGGTTTTAGACGAGTACTATTTACCTTGAATGTGCCAAATTTGGAATGAGTTACCTCGGCTATACCGTATGGGAAAATATTAAGTACCGTGAAAGGGGTTGTTCCATTAGGTTCAGAAGTGGCAACACGAGGATCTGCATTATCCATTAGAACTCGGTCTCCAACCTTAATTTGACTCGTTTTATTTCTAGGCTCGTCATGGCTCTGCTTCAGTTCATCGTGTACTTTTAATCTCTCCTTAGATTGTGTTCACCATTCATCTAGTTCCTCGATCTGAAGCCTTCGTTCCTCATGAACAGTTCTGTTCTCAATATGAGAGCTAGACCATGGCTCTGTCATCTTTTTCCGAGGAATTTCCTGCAAAGAAGATTTAACATTAAGTTCACTTATATTAACAGGACTTGTATCATCTTTATCACTAGATATTCTGACAGAATCACGTGCTTGGAGTTTAATCATGTCATCACCTACACGAAATATCAATTCCCCTGTACCAACATCAATAATGGTCCTAGCCGTTGCTAAAAATGGTCGTCCTAAAATTAAAGGGACGTCACTATCCTCATCCATGTCTAAAACAACAAAGTCTACTGGGAATATGAATTTATCAAATTTGACTAGCGCATCTTCAATTATACCCCTAGGAAATCTAATGGTTTTATCAGCCAATTGAATGCTCATCCTAGTTTGTTTGGGTTTCCCAAGACCTAACTGTTTAAACATTTTATAAGGCATAACATTGATACTTTCCCCTAAATCAGCTAAAGCGTTATTAATAGATAAACCACCAATTAAGCAAGGAATCGTAAAACTCTCTGGATCTTTTAATTTGCGGGGTAGTTTATTCTATAAAATTGCTGAGCACACTGCATTTAGCTCCACATGCGACGCCTCGTCTAACTTCCATTTGTTTGCCAAAAGCTCTTTTAAAAATTTTACTGAATTGGGCATCTGCGAAAGAGCTTCAATAAACGGTAAGTTAATATGTATTTTTTTTAAAGTTTAAGAAATTTACCGAATTGTTCATCTATGCGGTCTTTCTTCGTCGTATTGGGGTATGGCTCACGAGGTTTGTACTCTGTACTTACCAGTTTTGGTTTATTATGGCTTACCTCAACCTTACCTTTTTCTACCACATTTTCTTGCCTCGGTTTTGGTTCGTCTAACCCTTCACTATTGTGAGCAGTAATGGCATGGAGTTGCTCCTTTGGGTTAGTTTCGGTGTTGCTCGGCAGGCTGGCTTGTGGTCATTCAGAGATCAGCTTAGCAAGCTGACCTATTTGATTTTCAAGCCCTTAAATTGATGCCTGCTGGTTTTTGAGTGTTATTTCAGTGTTTTGAAAACGAGTTTCTAACACCGAGATGAATTTTGTTAGCATCTTTTCAAGGTTCAGCTTCTTCTCCTGTGGGTAGGGTTGCTGTTGAAAGCCTGGAGAGGGTTGTTTTCTCTGATTTCCTTGACCACCTCATGAGAAGTTTGGGTGGTTCCTCCAACCTGGATTATAAGTGTTACTATAGGGATTATTCTGAGGTCTAGAATTATTACCCATATAGTTCATCTGTTCGCTTTCTATGCCAGGGTTGTGGGATGGATATTCAGATTGCCCATTCCTCCTCCATTCGTTTAAGACCTTTGCATTCTTTGGATGTACTGCAAAGAACCATACAAACCATCAATCTTTTTATTTAAAATCTCTACCTGGTTTGATAGCATGGTCACTGCGTCGAGGTTGAAAACACCGGCTGCCTTTGTTGGCTTTGTCCTCATAACTTGCCACATATAGTTATTCAGTGACATCTCTTTAATGAATTCGTAAGCAGCCTCAGGTGTTTTGTTGTTTAGTGTACCGGCGGCGACTGCGTCAATCAATTGCCTAGTTGAGGGGTTCACACCATTGTAAAAGGGTTGGACCTGTAGCCATAATGGTAACCCATGGTGAGGGAATCTTCTCAGTAGATCCTTATATCTCTCCCATGCATCGTAAAGTGTTTCTAAATCCATCTGCACAAAAGAAGAGATATCATTCCTCAACTTAGCCGTTTTAGACGGCGGAAAATTTTTAAGCAAAAAATTTTCAGTCATTTGTTCCCATGTAGTGATTGATCCTCGTGGTAACGAGTTCAACCACTGTTTATCTTTGTTCCTCAACGAGAAAGGGAACAACCGAAGGCGATTGGCATCATCAGAAATGCCATTGATTTTGAAAGTGTCGCAGAATTCTAAGAAATTGGCCAAATGAGTATTTGGGTCCTCATCCTGCAAACCATCAAACTGAACAAACTGTTGAATCATTTGAAGAGTGTTAGGTTTCAGTTCAAAATTATTTGCAGCAATAGCAGGTCTAACAATACTCGATTCAGCCCCAGTTAAATTGGGCTTAGCATAATCATACATAGTTTGAGGAGCATGATTCTAATTTACTGGATCTGCAGCAACCACAGGAGGTAGAGGATTATTCTGGGGATCAGCCATCTCTTCGGTATTAGTGATATCGTTCTCTTGCTCTTCTTGTATGTATTGAAGGCTTCGCCTTATCTCCCTGCAATTTCTCCGGGCGGTACCTTCTATATCACTATCAAAAAGTAATGGTCCTGACGGGTTCGTTCTAGTCATAAACTAAAAATACCTGCCAGAAGCAAATAAAAGAAAAGTTAGTAAATAAAATAAAATAAATTGTAATAAAAAAAATAATGGCTAAAGTAATAAAGATTTAGCGTTCCTAATATCTTAGTCCCCGGCAACGGCGCCAAAAAAACTTGATGTGTCTCTAACTAACTATGATCACAATAAAGGCAAGCGCACCTATCGTTTAATAGTATAGTTATGGTAAGACCGGAAATATCGTATCCACAAGGACTAAGAGTACTAGTAATTACTATCTTTTTATTATCTAGCCTAAGAATTGGAGTGATTTCTTTTAAACTAAAATTAATTAAAAGCACGACAGTGAATGAATTGGGAAAATACTTTTAGACAACTTTATGAGAGAGACAATACCCAAGGAAGAATTCACCTAGACTTCACTTATTACTTTTGATTCATACGATTTATTCACTTGACTTAATCCATAGAAATCCCTAAATTATGTTAATATCTCTTTCAAGACTAAAAACAACTGACTCTAGGTTGATTAATTGAAATCTCTTTCTAATTAAAACCCATATCGTCGCATTAACTCAATCTATGGATTCCCTTATTAGATTTGACTCTAATCCGGCAAATTTATGTCGCCCTATTTCTAGGGTTGCAATCAACTCCGTTTAATTATGTTAATCTACTCTTAAACAGGGACTTTTGCTCCTCTGAATAAGCACATTCGACTTGAATCAATAACCTGAATTATTAAAACAAGAATAAGAACTCACAATTAAGAATAAGAACAAGTATTTATCTTATAAATCAAATAGTAATAAGATCCGTCTTAGGTTTCACTCCCTTAGGTATTTAAGGGATTTAGTTCATACTTATAGAGGGAAACATCATAGAATAAGGAAAACTACAAAACATAAGAAAACCCAAAAACTTCAAGAGAAATTGATAGGAGATCTTCAGTCTTGATGGAGATCCTTCTTCCGAGCTGCTCCCGATGGCTGTCTTCGAGTATTTTCTTCCTTCTACTCTGCGTCCCCTTTTAGGTCCTCCCCTAGGGTGTTTATATAGGCTTTGGAGCACATTTCTTAGCCCACAAGTAGTCTTTTCCGAATAGAATTAAACTTGGGTTCGGCAGGGACACGCCCGTGTGACACGCCTGTGTACGATATTCCAGGCCGTGTTCGCTTCTGCTCGTCACACACGGTCGTGTGGTCTGCCCGTGTGAGATAGTCCAGGCCATGTTAATTTCTGAGGTAGGCCTATTTTGTCCCTTTTTTGCCCGTTTCTCGTTCTTTTTGACTCTCTAAGCTCTCCTGAGTGTAAAACATGAAATTAAAGGATTAGGAGCATCAAATTCATCAAATCTAATGAAAATTCATCCAAAAATAAGCCAAGCATGGGGTCAAAATATGTATAAATTATGGTTTATCAGTGTTTAACTTTAATATGTTGTTATAAGAAGATTATGTATATAATGATGAGTATTAAACCAAGTGTGATATGTCGAGAAAATAAGTTTATCAATATTGAATTTATATGTAAGATGTGTAAGTACGCTAACTATTGTTATTGCTTGATGATTAGGCAAGTGCTAAGCTATTGATTGAATAGTAGTATATTTATTTATTTGAAGCACTGAAAAGATAAGTATTTAAGTGAAAGTAAGTTAGTGCTCATGAAAGAATGATAAGGATTAAATTATGAAATTTCTTATGAAATGACTTATTATGTGTCCAATATGAAAAAGGCTTGGTTAAATGCACTAACTTGTAACTATGGTTGAATGACATGCATATGAAATAAGTGTAGAAGAGTTAAAGTTATAAAAAAATTTACTAAGCTTGAGGGTGTATGTCTATGAGTGATACTATGGATTAGTTCACCTTGTGAATTAGTGAGAACAGTTTATAAGTATTACAGTAACAATAATGGGTTATTTTTTATATGTAAAGTTTTATAATTGAAATAAATTAGTATGATTAAAGATTATACGAGCTTACTAGGCATTCATTGCTTACATGTTTGTTTTATTTATCTATCTTACAGATTATCAGAAGCTCAAACGGGTTGGAAGCTCAAACGGGTTGGAAGCTTATCGAAGCCATATTACACTATCCATCAGTTCTATCGGTAATTATGGATAACTTGATTCTGGTTATAATGTCATGTATAGGTTATTTTGATTAAATGTTAGTCTATAGGTGCTATGTAGATATTAGTCATTTATTTGGTTTGCGTTTTGGTATTGTGGTATTTGTATGATTTGCCTTATAATGTTGATGTGATTGAATGATGAGAGGTAAAATTGTAGTTGAATATGCATAAGAGGTGCCTAAAAGTGTAATGATTATGTATGTCTAAATAAAAGTTAATACAAAGAATCATGAAAGAGTAAAATTAGCATTAAAATAATTTCTGGACAGCAGCAATGGTTCAAATTTGAAAAATCACCAAAAATTATGGAAATCGAATTATAGGTTTAATAAAATATTAAATTAAATTTTATTGAGTCTAGTTTTTCATAGAAGAAACGGTGTAAGCAACGGAATTGTAAATTATGAGATATAATAAATTTTTTGAGACAAGTCAGGATGATTTCGGGTTCCCCTGTTCTGACTTTGGAAAATAATAAAAAAATTTAAAAAGATAATTAGAGGTCTAAATTTATATGCTTAAATTCTTAATGAGTCTATTTTCAATAGAAACAAACAGAAACATCATCCAAATCTCGTACTAAGAGATAATTAATTTTTAGTGAAGAAAGGTCGAAGCTGTCAAACAGCAGAATAGGGATAAATTTGAAGATTTTACTGTACTTATTAGCTAAATTATAAATTCTGAAATTTTTTATGGTAGAAAGATATTTGAGTCTATTTTCAAAAACATTAAGCAGATCTTAAATTAGAATTTTGTAGCTCTAGATATAAATAATTTAGTGACTATGACTCAAGTGGACATCTTTGATATGAACATAAGTAAATAGTAGAATTATCTGTAATTTTTCTGTGAACTCCGGTAACATCCCGTAACCCTATTCCGGCGACGGATGTGGGTTAGGGGTGTTACACAACTCATATATATAATTCATTTAACGATAATTCATCAAGATAAAACAATGTATTCATGCTTTAATGACTCACAAGTCTAGCTTATATATTCACATGCATTTACACACAACATTTTCATATATTAATCAATTTTTGATAATTTGGTAACTTGGAAACATGAAACATAAAAGTGGACTCTATCATCACACATTGAATACACGGATCTCCATCACACCAATGACTCAAAGAGTCTAACATACCCCATAAGTGTAGCATAAAGCTAAACACTCTCCAACACACCAACATATCCCGGTGAATGGAGCTTAGCTCGACATTCCCTTATCCCTTCAATTTGTGCCAGGGCCTCAATGCCCAAATCAAAAAACACAAGGGTAAGTACTCACAATCTTATGACATGCCAACTATATCCAACGGTTTCAAGAGATCACAAGGCCAAAATGTCTGCAAATACACACATTTAATCACTGTTTTAATGCACATAAATCTATTGATAATCATCAATTCATATCACAAATTTGTCCACAACGCATGTATATCGGATTCAAATTTATTTGCACTTTAAGTGCCACAACTATGCTCATTGAGCCATCACATATTCGACCAAATATGTGTGCATTAAAATCAGTTTATCATATACAAGTATTCACACACACTACTTGTTATATCAACATCTCAATCCATAACTTGACATTCATTAAACATAATTTCACAACAAAGCAATAGTATAAGAAATGCTTACACTCGGAACTTAGTATATGGGTTTAGGTTATTCCTAAGCTCCCGTTTAATGCTATGAATCGCGCATACCAGCAGCGACTCTGGACACTCACCAATCACGCTTCCGTTTACAAGCCGAAAGCTCAAACAAGTTTTTCCTTGCCTTTAGACTTACTCGTAGTGGCTCTCAATTGATCTGAAACTTTACACACATAACAAACACATTCCAAAATCATCAAAAATCAGCCTTGAACACAACCAAACAACAAGAAATACACAATTCAAGCCTCTCCTATTTCACTACAAAAAACTAGCTAAATTTGCCAAAATTGAAGTTTCAACACCCTAACCTCGTTTCTAATCCTCCCTTTCGATTTCAAACATCCTAAATATCACTTAATTTCATATTTAAACCATTAATTTTACCTAAATCTGTAATACTAAATTTTCCAAAAAATTAAAGCTTTCAAGAATATGAAAATGAGGAAAATGTTTGATTCTTAAAAATTCGGTTATAAACTATCAAATTGAAGTGGAAAACCTTCTAATTAAGTTATAATGAATAAAAATAACTTTGAAAACATGGGTTTACTCTAGATTACGAGATTTTCTATTTTTGAATCCAAACATACTTTAAAAACATTAAATCCAAATATACTCGTTTAAAACTCGATTTGATTTAACAACACTTCTTATTTAATCATAGAAAGTCAAAATATTATCTTGATTTGATGAAAACGACAATCTACAACTCTAATTCGGGATTTGAACTCAAGAAGAACAATGACGGATTTGGGGAAGAAAACATGTTTTTCGTTTGAAATTGGGGGTTGTCTTGGTGTTTGGGAGGTTAATAAATATGAAGAAATGAATTAATTTTGAAAGAAGTCTCTAATTTTAGGTTTTAGAAAACTTTTAAATGGTTTGGTGTTTTTGAGAAGAAGGGATAGACGGTGGTATACTCCATGTAGAAGACTAATTTCAAAAATTAGGCAATTTGCCCTTTAGGTCACTCATAATTCTTCCCTTTTTCAAAAAGGTCCTAAAATCATTTTTTTTCAAATTATACCTCAAAATTAATTTTTTTGAGCTAAATAATAAAATAAAAATATGATTATGACACTCACATATTTAAATTACTCATTTACAACCCTATTTTTTGATATTTGACTCAACCACCAGTTAAAAAAAAACCCAATTCTACTAACCTAAAACTATTAGGCCGATTTTTTGGACGTGAAAGAAAAACCAAAAGATTCCCAAATCTAAATAATTCTCATGTGATACTTGTTTTCAAGGTAAAATAATTATTAGACCATCATCGGTTAAAATTGGGTTAGAACCACCCACATTTCTACAACACATTCAAGGAGATATATGTGGGCCTATTCACCCACCATGTGGGTGATTTAAGTATTTCATGGTTTTGATAAATGCATCTACAAGATGGTCACATGTGTGTTTATTATTAACTTGCAACTTGACATTTGTGAGACTCATTGCGCAAGTAATTAAATTAAGAGCACAATTTTTAGATTATGCAATTAAGACAAATTGTCTTGATAATGATAGTGAGTTCGTCTATGGCTTTCAATATTATTGCATGTCAATTAAAAGTCTTGTTTGCTCACGTTCATACAAAAAATGGTTTAGAAGAATCATTTATTAAGTTTCTCCAATTAATTGCTAGACCATACTTATGAAAATAAAGCTCTCTGTTTTAGCATGGGGATATGTTGTTTTACATGCTATAGCACTTGCACGCATCAAGCTAACAAGTTATCATTCATTCTCTCCATTGCAATGTGATTTTGGTCAGGAGCTAAACATTTCTCGTATTAGGATATTTAGATGTGTGGTATATGTCCCAATTGCTCCACCGCAACGCACAAAGATGGGCTCTCAAAGAAGATTGGGAATATATGTTGGCTATGAAGCTCCTTCTATAATTAAATATCTTGAACTATTGACAGGAAATATATTTACGACACGATTTGTCGATTGATATTTTGATGAAACAATGTTCCCAACATTTGGGGGAAATAAACTGGTAAGGGAAATTACATGGAATGCTTCATCATTATCTCATATAGATCCTTGAAAAAAATCAATGTGAACTAGAAGTTCAGAAGATAATATATTTGCAAAATTTTGTAAATCAACTACTAGATGCATTTACTGACCTAAAAAGAGTTACTAAATCTCATATACCAACTGAAAATGCTCCAATAAGAATTGATGTCTTTGTAGGACAATTTGCTAGTGCAAATGAAAATAAGCCCCGCTTGAAGCGTGGTAGACCAATCGGTTAAAAGGATATAAATCCTCACAAAAAAAAAGGAGCAAACACTCAAGATGATTGTATTGTAGAGGGAAGTACTAATGAAGAAGACTAAAACATAACTAATCATAACACCCTAGAAAAGGTTTAGGTACCCGACACTAATGAAAATGAAGAAATCTCCATAAGTGATGTCTTTACGAGAAAAAGAAGGAACTGAAATAAAACAATTATCGACAAATTTTTTGCATATAATACTGCAGTTGAAGTAATGAATGAAAACGAAGATCTTGAACCTAAATCTATTGAAGAGTGTAGATACAGAGATGATTAGCCAAAATGGAAAGACATAATTCAAGCATAATTAAGTTCACTTTCAAAACGTTATGTTTTTGGTCCAATAGTTTGAACTCCTGAAGGAGTAAAACCCATTGAGGATAAATGGGTGTTTGTGCAAAAACGAAATGAGAAAAATGAAGTTTTACGATATGAAGCACGATTAGTAGCATATGGCTTTTCACAAAGGCTTGGAATTGATTATGAGGAGACATATTCTCCAGTGATGAATACAATTACTTTTAGATATCTCATTAACCTGGCAGTGCATGAAAAGTTAAATTTGCGTCTAATGGATGTTATTACAACTTATTTATATGCTTCACTTGATAATGATATTTATATGAAAATCCCTAGAGGATTTAAAATGCCATAAGCATGTAAAAATTCTCAAGAAAATTATTCGATACATTTGGATAAATCTTTATATGGATTGAAACAAACTGGGCGTATGTGGTATAATCGACTCAGTAAGTATCTGTTGAAGGAAGGTTATAAAAATTATCCAACATGCCCATGTGTTTTTATAAAAATATCAAAATTGGAGTTTTTTTTATAATTGTTGTATATGTTAATGACTTGAATAGTATTGGAACTCCGAAAGAGCTTCAAAAGGCAATTGATTATTTGAAGAAAGAATTTGAGATGAAAGATCTTGGGAAGACTAAGTTTTTTTCTTGGCTTACAGATCGAGCACTTATCAAATGGAATTCTTCTTCATCAATCAACTTACATAGAAAAGATCTTAAAGCGATTTTATATGGATAAGGCACATCCTTAAGTACCTCAGTGGTTGTAATATCATTAAATATGAAGAAAGATCCTTTTCGTCCTTGTGAGAATGATGAAAAACTTCCAGGTCTCGAAGTACTATATCTTAGTGCTATAAGAGCATTAATGTATCTTGCTAATAGTAGACGTCCTAATATATCATTTATTGTAAGTTTATTAGCAAGATTTAGTTATTCCCCAACATGTAGACACTGGAATGGAGTTAAACAAAATTTTTGATATCTTAAAGGATTGATCGATATGGGGTTATTCTATCTAAATGGTTCAAAGCCACAACAGATCAACTATGTAGATGCAAGATACATATATGATCCACATAGAGCTCGTTCTCAAACGAGTTATATATTTACATGTGGAGGGACAACTATATCATAGTGCTGAACAAAGTAAACCTTAGTTGCTACTTCAAACCATGCAGAAATAATAGCAATGCATAAATCAAGTCGAGAATGTGTTTTGGTTAAGAATGATGATTCAACATATCCAGTAGATGTGTGGTATATCATCCGGAAAAATGGTTCCAACTATTTTGTACGAAGACAATGCAATATGCATAACTCAATTAAAAGGAGGGTACATTAAAGGAGACAAAATGAAACATATTTTGTCAAAATTCTTCTTCACTCATGACCTTTATAAGAATGGTGATATAGATGTTCAACAAATTCATTCATGAGAGAATTTGGCAGATTTGTTCACTAAGGCACTACTGACTAGCACATTTGAGAAGGTTGTCAATGGAATTGGAATGCGTCAACTTAAAGATATTATGTGATGTTGTCATGAGGGGGAGTAAATACGCGCAATATTCTTTTTTCCTTAACTGAGGTTTTGTCCGATTGGATTTTCTTAGTAAGGATTTTAATGAGGCAGCATGATATGCGTATTATAAATAAGTGTACTTTTTTTCCTTCACTAAGTTTTTTTTTCCCATGGGGTTTTTCTCTTAGTAACATTTTAACGAGTCATATTATCTACCAACGGGCATCCAAGGGGGAGTGTTATGAATATCTTATCATTAAGTAGATGTCCATCAATATCAAGATAAGTTTGATATATTTTAGAACTCTAATATTCATTAGAAGTAGAGTTTCATTTCCTTTGTAGTTCGTATGTCTATAAATATAGATTTTAGAAAAGTATTGTATACATCCCTATTTGATTAATAAAATCTCATACTTCTATTCCTTTCTCATTTTATTTGTTCTTTCTCTTTATTTCATAACATCTATGATATTTTTATTACTTTTAAGTTGCTTAAGTTTTTTTCTATATCATTTTCTATATTAATAAATTTACAATCAAACGTAAAACGAAAAAAGAGTACACACTTTATTCACTAAAAAGATCAAAGATATTTGTGCCAAAAAAAAAAAAGAGAGAGAGAGTTAAATCTTACTAATTCAACAAAAAGAAAATTTAATTAAATTTACTGGTAACTATTCAATGGAATTGAAATTTTGAAATGTAGAATTCAAAAATCATATTAATCTCCTTAAATTGGAGATATTTATTTTATTTTAAAGTTAAACTACAAAATTGACTCTTAGTAATGTTTGATATTTTTTATGTTATGATTTTAATAGAATGTGATTTTTTGGAATGTGGTTGTTGGGAATGTGATTGCTTGAAAATTTACTTTACAATGTTTTGTATATATTGGAAGATATTGATTAAAATATCAAGAAAGTTACATGATCACATTTGATTTAGTAAGTACATTCCTAGGAATGTAATGATAATTTATGAATTTACCCTTATTAATAAAAGATAATATTCATGTATTTAATTTTATAATAAACTTTATTCTTAACAAAGATTTGAATTAAATATTTAACAATATATTTTAATATGTTTTTTAATTTTTTTAAATTTATAATATTAATTGAAAGCTAAATTGTTCAAATTTGTCCATATATTATCTAAATATAATAATGCACATATAAAATCATGTATGTATAACACTTGTTTTGGAATAAATTTAAAATTTTATGTATATATACTACTTGAAAAAAGTTCCGTTGCAAGTGATAGAGAATATCAAGTAGTAGGACAAAAGAAGAAAGTAATAACTTCTTCTTCTTTTTATGTTTATTAATAGACTAATAGCCTAAACCAATATAAGGCTCTGTTTGTTTGCCAGTAGAATGTTTTCCGAAAAATGATTTCTGGAAAATGATTTACTTTTCTGGAAATGATTTTATTTTTTTGGTGTTTGGATGAATCTGTGTAAAATATTTTTCATTTTGTTTGTGATTTCAAAATATTTTAAAAAAAATGTTTTTACATATATATTAATAAATTTATATATATAATAATAAATTTATATTTTAAATTATTTTTACATATATTGCAATGATTTATGGATAAATAAATAAATCAAATTAAATATATAATAATACTCAATTATTAAGCTAGAATATTAACTGTCATAAATTGAAAACATCTAAAGTCAAATAAATTATTTGTAATTGTGTTATAAAAAAATAAAAAAACAAGGATTGAATAATTATAAATTAGCTTCCAAACCATAATTAATACTAGAAATTAATAATATTATCCAAATACGTAATTAGCAATACACCATAATATTATCCAAATACATAATTAGTAGTATGATATAATTAGTTATTATAATAAAACAAATCTATTATTTCTCCAAACATGCACTTATAATCGATCTATCAATTATATTAGTTAGGTAATGATATGATATAATTAGTTATTAATTAAAAGTTTTTGGAATAATTAAGTAGCTATGTATATCGCTTATATTTGGCATATGTGGGAAATGTTTCTTTTATGAAAAATAAAAACATAAAATTAGGAAAAGACAAAAATATCATACAAAATCATCTTAAGCACGTAAATAGAACTCTTTTCATATTTGTTTAAATATTCTATTTAGTAGCATATACTATTGCCACGAGGACATGTAACGCATTCCAATTGAACCTACCCATTAGTAATCCAAAACATTTCATAAAACTTTTTTGATATATATATATATATATATTAAAATTTCAAACATAAAATTGCTAGATATTATGGAGTCTCCAAATTTATAATTACTTAACTTCTTCATAAAGTTTGTCCCCTGATTCAATTAACTAATTTCTGCCTAACACAACCATCAATCATGTAATGACCGCGAATTATTGCTTAATACATGATTTCTTTGTCCTTAATTAGCAAACACATGATTCAGACAACAAATGTTAATTCTTCATTAAACAAAACAAAGCTGTTATTATTCTCAATCATTGAACAAATAAAGTAAACTATTACATTCTTTATTTTTTTCTTTTCCCAAATTACTAATTACAATTCACAAGAATTCAAAAAATCTGTATGAAAACAATAAGACAAAAAATCGATCACTGACAAATATACCCTAAGAAACTGCACATTAAAACATGAACCTCTAAACCATACTGCAAACGATTAAAAGAGGAAGCAGTACTTCATTACAAACAAAAAAAATTGATGACTAACTTATATAGCAACCCTCTTGGGCACCCACCAAACTCTTACTGTCTTGTCAAGGCCTCCACTATAGAGCAAGAAACCATTGCCAACATTACAGGGTGATGCCTGCAAACATTTGATTGGTCCATGATGACCATTAATGACCCCAATTTTACAAAGTTTACCATAAGCCTCTTGCTTCCAAATACCTATGGTTTTATCAGCTGAACCACTGCACAAAACCTCTCCCATCAGGCACTAAAATTGGCATTCCCTTCCCACCCCATAATATACCCATGTGAACCACCTCCATAGACCCATTTTCCATCATCTGAAATAGTGACTGAATTCAATGAAACATCTTTATGACCCTCTAAAATCCCTTGCAATGAATGAGAGGTGTTCCCATGTTTTCCCCAAGCTTTATTTTCCCATCTGCAGATGCTGAATACACAATTCCTTTACAAGCTACTAAGCTATTGATAGCATCATCATGTGCTTTAATGGATTCTAAACATTTCAAATCAGACCTGAATAAACTAACCCATTATACACTGCTAAACAAGAAATAGTGTCTGCGTGTTCAATCTATAATCGCTTGTGATGCCGACGAGTTTGAACTGTATGGATCGACATGGAGAATAAAAGAAACCAGATACAATTGTAGCTTTGAAGAAAAACATGTCTACACAAACAATCAAACAGGAGGCAATATGCGAAAAAGAAGTCAAAACTCTATCAATCTAAAGCAGATAAGTCAATACAACCAACAACACCGAGAACAAAGCGCAAACCTGACTCCGGCTTGCTGTACAAACAAACTCAGTCGAGCCCTCAAAAACTAAAGGCCAAAATAGAGTCCCCACAAAGCTCCTAGTGCACAAGCGAGATCGAATCGGAAAAACGCGCTACCCACGAGGCCATGACACAAATATCGGCGCCCTCAGACCAACCAACAAAAAACGAGACCCACTGAACCTCCTGAATTGGAGCAGAAAATGGAACCGATGAGAAGCCGGAACAAGCCTCCGAAACCAACAACGAACTGAATTCCAAAAGCCCAAGACAAGCCAAACACCAGAGGCTACAAAACGCTAACAAATATGAGTAGAAATCTACCTTCGATGAACAAAAATAATAGACAGAAAAGGAGAAAAGAACCTGTTGATAACCCAAAAAGAAGAAGCACACCGATGAGGAGGAGAGGCTGACGTTGATGGATGGAGAGGAAATAAGGAGGAAATGAAATGAGAAGGAACTGAGCGGCTGAGGGTGTGTTTTTCGGAAAATGTCTTACAGAAAAAAAATCTGTAAGATATTTTACACAAAGAAGGGGAAATTTTCCCGTGTTTCTGTAATTGGTTTTCCGGAAAATCAATTCCTTTGATCAAACAAACATAGTAAAAGACGGAAAATGTTTTTCGGAAAATGAAATACCGCAAACAAACAAACCCTAAGATAGGGTTATTTTTATCTTAATATTATTTTGAACTTTCCAATCTACATAGGAAAGTAACTTTCCCACATTTTATCATGCGAATCACATTGCCATGTTAATGGGAAAATAACTTCCAAAGAAAAGTTAAATTCCATGAAAAATAAATAAATTTTGATATACTGAACATTTGAATCACTTTCTAACTGATTAAATTCCCAAGAAAGTAACTACTTTTCATCATACCAAACGCTACTTAAAGTATAACAATTTTTTAACTTTAAATACCTAATTTTTTTAAAATAAAAAGTGAAATTTAAATTATCAATTTTGTCTCATTTTATCCCAAAATACAATAACCAGTAATAAGAACAAGAAATTGACATGTGATACTTTTTTATTTGACGTTGTACACTTTTTAATAAAATGAGACAAAATTTATAACTAAGATACCACTTTGCACCAAAAAAAAAAGTTTATCTATAATATATATAATTATAATATTTAATTTAGAATTATTAATTAAAGAAATTGATATAAAATATAATTTATAATAATTATATATTTAAAAATAATTATAATTAAAATTAAAATTAGTTAAAAAAGTTGAGCTAAAATAATTATAATAGAAGTAGAAATTGGCGTAAATTTGTTTTTACAATTATAATCATTTTAAAAAAAGT
Organism: Gossypium sturtianum; assembly: GCA_025698515.1. Taxonomy (NCBI): domain Eukaryota; kingdom Viridiplantae; phylum Streptophyta; class Magnoliopsida; order Malvales; family Malvaceae; genus Gossypium; species Gossypium sturtianum. The sequence continues at coordinate 112,567,195 of CM046953.1, forward strand.
TTAATATTTTTTTTTTTACTTGATGTTATTTTTTGTTACATATTAATTATATATTATTAAAAATTGCTATGATCAATTTATTGAATATTAAGAAAATGAAGAGTTTATTTTATAATATATCAAATTTTTATGGTTTATACAAATGCTTTAATAATATAGTATTATATTTGAATCATCAAAATAACTAATATATTTTAATAATGTTTATTAGTTATTATTTTAAATAATAATTGCATGCAATAAAATTATATTGTATGTTAAAAATAGTAAAAATGTTTTAGTTATGATTTAAGTTTTTTTTTTAATATTACTAAAAAAACTTATTGATCTACGTAATGTTTTAATATGATATTTGAAAATTTATGTTTTATTATATTTGAATTATAAAATAAGTTAATATATTTTAATTATATTTAAAAATACATTATTTAAAATTAATTTAAACATTAAATGTGGAAAGTAGTAAAGGTAAATGAGATTAAAGCCTTATTATTTATTTATTTCTCCAGAGTTTGTTCCGCAATAAAAAAAAAAAGGAAGCATCAAATTCTGGTAATTCGAAATTGGTCAAAATTTTGCCACTGAAAAGATTCCTGCTTCTTGACCGGACTTTTTAAAATTCTGGGCATGTGAAATTATGCTTCTTCTTTAGATTTATGAAAAAGGGCGAAGTGGTGGGGGTTTGATATCACATATTAGAGATATTTATATAAATCAACGGATTAAACCTGGGTTTATTCTCTAAGCTGTATGTAAGAATTACAGGAAATTACTTATTTTTGGCTTGAAGCAATTTCAATGGTGTCTTTTTAAGATTTATATTTCTTTTTCCTTCATAAATCCCTTTGATGATTATTTAAGGGATATGAATATAGTTCTTGGAAAAACAAAAGGGATATTAGAAGAACTCAAGCTTTTTAAATTATAGGTAACAACACAAGTTATTTTTCATTCAAAAAAAGGGGAAACAAAGAAACACAAATTTATATTTGTATTGGTTCATTATAAGTAGAATAAAAAATGAATTAATCTATGGTCTACACTGCCTCTTACTGAAACTCCTTGCTGAAGCAATTTTAGTCAACAAAGATTTTAACCTCCTAGACCCAGCTCCAGGTTTCAAAACACCATAATTCTCACCCTCTAAACTAGAGCATGCCCTTTGTTTCTTCCCATTTTCAGCACACCAACCCCCATATGTAAACTTTCCATGCCTCCTCTTGAGAAGCTCCCTGTCGATTTTGTCAAGAACTGGGTCATTTCCCTTGAATTTTCTGGCAAATGGGCGGCTGCTCTGAACCATTCTTCTATAATCTTTGAGTCCTAGGGACCTTGGGTGCTGTTTTGGAGGCGTGTCCCATGTGATGTAGTGAAGGTCATGGTTCACTGTTGTGTTTTTGTAGTCTACTGAGTTGCATATCAATGTCTGAAAGTAACCTTCTGGAGAAGACACAAAGTTGGTATAGTAAAGCAACAAAGTCCTAGGCAGGTTGTCCCACCCAACAATGGAGTACTCAGCAAAGGATCTTGAGATCACAGTCCAAGCTGAACCTGTTGGATTTTGAACCAAATTAATGATGAGTTGATAATTAACATTGGTTTAAATGGTGATTTCTGATGGATAATCATTCAACTTTATGAAAAAGAATCTGTCAAACCCAGGACAAATTTATTGAATAAAGGATATATGAAACATTCTAAGTTATTAAGGGATTCACAGAGATTAAGTCTTAATTAAATGTTTATACTAAGTACAAGATAGGATAGCATGTGTATTCCAAATGGAACAAGTCAGGCAAAGATGCATGTGATGCTGTACAGTTTCTTGGTGAATGTGATATAGTTTTAAATCTAAAAGTCCTTAACTCTTTTGAATCAAGGAAAATACAATACCTAAACAAAAGAAGTCAATCCATGAAAATGTAAAGGACAATCTCCAAAGAGCACATACTGTATCAAACTCATACCTTGCCTCAAATCGAACAGTAAACAAAAAAAAAAAAAAAGCTTATGATTTGATTTGCTAACAACATTGTTTGGTGATTGATGAAAATGGTAACCCCCAACATATAGGTTACAAGGCTAGTTTGGTAGAACGATGGAAAGCCACGCAACATTGATTAGAAACACTATTAGGTGGGGGGATTATATCATCAATTTCCCAGCAAGCAACAACTCAGTAACCTTGCCTACCATCACCAGCGCACTAATAGAAAACTATAGGTCAACTTCACACTAAAAACCTCTTCAATCTTCAAAGAAATCACCCCCTTTTGGTTTTGTCGTATCTTTAACTTGCAATTCAAACCTCTAGTACTTTTCATTCATATAATTTTGTATTAAATTTGATACTTAAGTTCAAGTGGCGTAGTTAGGGGCTTGTAGGCATCGATCCCCGTAAAATAGAAAATTTTTTATTTAGACTTAAAATTTTAAATTAATAAAAGTAAAATTGCACTTCGACCCCCCTAAAAATGGTAAAAATTTAATTTAATCCTTTAAAAATTATAAAGATATAGACTATTAAAATGATGAAATTGCATTTTTACTTTGTAAGAATTATAATTTAATTTCGACCCCCTAAAAAAAATTTCTAACTTCACCCCTGCTTGAGTTTAACATTTTTCTATAATGTAGTATCTATATTTTTTTTTGTCTAATGTGGTACTTATATTTGACAAAAGTTATTAATTTTGATATTTGAAGGTAACGATGTTAACTTTTTAGTGTTTAATTCTTTTAGAGTTGATTTTATGAAAGTTAACATCAAAGCAACCATAAAACCCAAATTAAATCACATTCATCGAACTATATTTGACAAATTAAATGCAAAATTAAACAAATTCATTCTATTATCAAAATCATGACAAATTCAAACATACTAATATCAGCAATTAACTTTCAGCAAATCAATCCTAAAACCCGAATTAACCACTAAAAAAGTTAACATTGCTATCTTTGGGTATCAAAATATATAACTTTGGTCAAATACAAGTACCACATTAGACAAAAAAATAACATAGGTACTATATTAAAAAAATGTCAAACTCGAGTACCAAATTATGCATTAAACCTATAATTTTCAATAAATTTATCAACTTTATTGATATATTCACAGCATTAATATTTTTTTTTCGTTTTAAGAAAAATCTTAATGATTTTTATTTATATTGAAAATAAAAGGCAATGACTGGATGTACATATAATTTTGGTACTACTGATTGAAAAATATGTTAAGACTAAAAGGCAAACTTCCCTTTAATCCCTTATAACATCAAATCTCAAAAAGAGAGAGAGATTGTAAATGTTAGAATCCAAGTCTCAAATATGTTTAATATCACTATGTAAGAGTCATTGCATGAATCAGGTACATGTGCAATTTGAGAATTCCCATATAAAAAAGGTTCAGATTTTTATTTGTTTATCCAGATTATTGGAGTTTTCAACCAAGTAACAAGTTGACCTCACTTATTCCAACTAATTAGGGGTAGGGCCTTCGTCTATATTTGAAGCAAGATACTTGAACAACAAAAAGATTAACAAGTCCAAGTTAAGGAAACCCTTAAAACTGAAGTGTACCCACATCACAAAAGAAAAAAGAAGAAGGGGGCACAGCCCTAATTTTAGGAGTTTTGGAACTAGGACCTTGAGCTTTCAGGATTTATATTTTAAGCAAATAAGTAAATGATCATTTTGTCGGCAGTGGGTTATCCGAAAACAATCACAGACCAAAAGGCAATAAACAAACAACGAATCAAAATATGCCAAAAACACAGGGACCCACTTTTACAAAACCCCAAAAATCTTTTAGTTTTCTGAGTTCCTAATGAATTCGGATGCATGAACCGTGTGCGTGGACTATGGTACTTTTCAATGTAATGTCTCTTCACTTTGTTCAGGACCTCACACTATGGTAGAGATCTAGTGAATTATCTTTTAGATGAATTTGAAAGGCAAACTAGGGAAGGAGGAGGACAAAATGGAGAAATAATCAAGGAGTATGGGGGAAAAACCTGAATAAAGCTTGAAAGCCGTTGGTAGTGTCCTTTGTTTGATAACCCACCAGATTTCTGACTTGTTCCTGCTGTAAAGCCCCGGATCTATTATTATGGGTTTCCCTCTCTTATTCCTGCAGTATTTTTATCATAAGATTCATATTGAAATCTAATTTTTTTTTTTTTAAGGGCAAAACAAGATTGAAACAACAATTTCTTACAGTTTCCAGCCCAGCTGACTGCTATGTTGAATGAAATTGAGATCTTTTGGCAAACCAGAAAAGGCATGAATCAGATCTGAAAAAACCCACCAACATAAATGAAGTCATAACTCCATTAATGCAATTATACAAACAGATGGAAAACAAAAAACAACAAAGAAACAAGGCCACTCACCATACCATCTTGAGTTACTAAAGGATAATCGGAAGCACTGAGGTTAATAAACCAATCCCATTTGCAGCATCTCAAAAGCATTGACATAGCATGAAGAGTTGTAGCAAGCATAGTTGGACCTCTATAAGTAACCAAGTTGGGTTTCCCAACAATATAAACATTACCAACCAAGCTAAAGACTGGGTGATTGGATACAAACTCTGCAATTTGCTTGTGCTCCGAGGCAGGCGCCTCGTAATCCAGATGGATCAGATACTGATTTCCAGGGTGATACAGAGCATGTAGGGTACGTTTTAGCTTGATTATATCCCCTTTGGATGCTGAGATTAAGTAGGCAAAGGTAACCGGGTATGTCCTGTTGGACGGGTGTACAATGTTTAAGGTTGCCATAGGATTAAACCTTGTAATGGGGATGCTTAGTTTAGTGGGGAGGTACAAAACAGACAACAGAATAGTGGTAAACATGAAGGAAACCATGAAAACTTTGATCCCCATCTTAGTTTAGAAACTAAAAAGTGAGAGACAGTTGGGAAGAACAAAACAGAACTGGGTAGTTTTAAATGGTTTATATTATTGGAAGGGATGGCATATGTGAAAGATGGGGGAGAACCATGTAAAAAGGTTAAGTGGAAGTGTGTGGATTAAATTATTGCAGGGGTTCCTTACTTTGAAGTGAAGGCCTCCACCTGTCCCTGCAATCAAAACTGTTAATTAGGTAATGTAATTACTACTTTGCCTATGGTTTCATTAGGTTTGAATAGGATATTTGTGGAATTTTGGGGGAAATCCCCACGATAAATAGTCAACATCATTACTCCTTACCAAACACAAAAAAACAACCCAACCTTAAAAAGCATTCTAAATATTCTCGAGGAAGGTTTATCTTCTTTACTTTCATATTTCTTTAATCTCCACTCCAGTTTAACATTTAATTACGTTTAGTTCATTATAATAGAATAAGATTATAATTAAATAGAGTTATAATAGAATAAAGTTATAATGAAATAGAATTGTAATCAATAATTCTATTGTTTATTTGAATGGAATAGAATAGAGCTATAATAGCATTTTTGTATTTAGTTGAATGGAATAGATATTGTAATAGTATTAAGAAAAAGACTTAAATGACCAAAGTACTATTAACAGAATTTGTTAGGTAGATGATTATTGTTATTAATTTTTAATTAAATTATTATTAAATATATTTTAATAAAAATAAAAATAAATAATTTAATCATATTTTAACATAATTATTATTAAATACAATTTAATAAAATAATATATAATTTAATAAAATTCTTAATATAATTATTATTATATGAATTAAAAAATTATAATATATAATATTATAAAAATAATATATAACCTACTATATTATTTTTAAACTACAATACATGTTCTAAAATATCATTAGTGAAACAAATAATTTAATTATTCTACAATAAAAAACAAAATATTAGAAGTAATAAATAGCTTGAGAATTATATTTCACATCCAAACATAATATTCATATATTAACAAAAAGTTACATGATTTTATTAGCTTATATGTCATAATCCATAAGCTAAATTTTACAACATAAAAAAGTTACAACATTGTAATGACATTCTATCATGTTATTATACCATCCAAATATTACAAACACAAAAAGTTACCAAAATATCATCAACACAACCATGATTTTTAATGGTCAGCAAGAAATCTTCTGATCCATTCCAACCACACCGAAGAAGGTAAACTAAAGAAAATGAGCATTTACGTTGGATGGTATGGAATTTTGTTCAACACGCGATAGCGCTCATCCTTAGTTAAACCTTCTACTTCACATAAGGTTGGATATAATTTTAGAGCACTTTCTTGAATGGTCATTTCTGACTTTTGTTGAATTAACACTTCGGAGGCAATACTCCTACTGATTTCAAGGCCAATGGTCCGTATGTTTTCCGCCAATAAAGTGGCAGCATCAATAAATGAAGTATAAGAAATATGATCACTTGCATCAGAAATCTTCTTTTTTTCTTCTTTGGAAATATGGAATCACCTTGGTTTCTAGGTGGTTGTGGTTATGTAGCTGAAAGATCCATGTCATCCAAAGAAACATCAGCTTCGCATCCATGGAAATTGTTTCTTTCTTCTTGAGTATTTGTAGTAGCTACATCCTCAACATCTATTGCTTCAATAATATTAGCGGCTATTTGAGCATCTTTCCCAGTGGCTCGATCTTTTTGCGTAGATGGCAGTAAGTTGGTCATAATAAGGGAAACTACGATGTTTGAATTGATCGACTTATTTATAACTTATAAAAAATGAGGAATCCATATTAGTTATAGGTTTGGTCAAAACAAGATAATAAAGACTTGAAATAATTCTTATATTTATATCTGAGGTTCCATACAGCATCTTTAGCAACAACAAGCTGCCTATGCTCGTCCCAACCAAAGCCGCTATTGTTTTTTTCCACTAAACATGTCATAAATGATTATCCAATCCATTTTCAATGTCCTAATCCTCGATCCAAGATTAGGTTTAGCCTTCAACATAGCATGGGGTAAAACTTTTTTCTAACATTTTTTCCAGCTCATTTAAATAATCGGCTTTGAATCCCGTATCTGCATTAAAGGTTCCAACATTGTGCAAGTCGACCATACAGGCACCCAACGCAGCATCTTCTTTTGGAATCAATTTCCTTTTGGTTCCTCGAGAATTTTGGGAAGAAACACTTGATTGTGAAAAACCCGACATAACTATCTTAAGAAAAACGCAAATTAAAATTAAGTTCAATATTATGAATCAGAAGGTCAATACTTTATAAAATTATGACACATGATGAATCAAAAGAAAATAAATTATAATCAATATTATGAATCAGAAGGTCAATACTTTATAAAATTATGACACATGATGAATCAAAAGAAAATAAATTATAATTCAACAAGTCTAGTACAATACAAAAAACAATTCAAACACCACCAAAGTTTCATAAACTAGATACATGAAATAACATAAACAAATTAATATTTACTATTTTTACCCTAAACCTAACTAATTTCTAGATGCTTGCCATTCATCGAACATTTGATTGGCTAATTCCATCCTCCAAGTAGCCCGTGCATCCGATGGATGAATATTTACAATATTCAGTTCATCGTCATCTATTACATTAGTAGGTAATATTTCTCCCAACTCCACTTCAATAGGATCAGGACTCATATAGGTTCGAATAAAATTATGAAGCAAACAACATGCAATAATGATTCTATTGTGCACCCTCACAGGATAGAATGATGGACTCTTAAGTATTCCCCATTTAAGTTTTAATAACCCAAAGCATCTTTCAATAACATTACGCGCTGAAGCATGTTTCATATTAAAAAATTCTTCCGGAGTACTTGGCTGGTAACCCTGACACCACTCATTCAAATATTTTCTTTGTCCTTTAAAAGGCGCAAGAAATCTCTCACAATTTGTGTATCCAGCATAAACTAGATAATAACAACCTATAAAAAAACTATTTATCATGGTTAATTTCACAAAAAAGTATGATCTTAAAAATTAATTCAAATTCATCTAATTTTGCACTTTACCATGAGGAACTTTTAGTCCATGTCTCCTACTAATGGCATCTCGAAGAACCCGTCCATCAGTAACAGAACCTTCCCAACCAAGAAGAACATAAACAAAACGCATACCAAGTGTACAAACACCTAGCATATTTGTTGCTATGTCACCTTTTCGCATTCGATATCTAGGTTTATCAACTATTAGAACCCTAATCTTGATGTGGGTTCCATCTAAAGCACCTAAGAAATTCTACATCACATGTATAAAACATTGGGTTAAGATACTATATTTAAATCTAAATCAACTAAATTATGTACGAGCTATATATGGAACTCACTCCAATACCTTGAATCATTTTCACATTGGGTCTGTAGAATCAGTTGTAATTGGCTCTACCTTTTTAAATAACACATCTTGTAAGCGTATCACAGTATTTAAAACATTGTGAAATGATTTGCTAACGGTTTTCCCAAACCTATTAAAGTGATGCTTGATAACTCAATTTTTAAGGTGATGAGAAATGATATGTAAAAACATTGTCACTTACTCATCAACAAGCATATTCCTTGATGACTTCAATCCCCCTAAAGTTTGTAATATCTCACATAGTTTAAAAAAGGTAATTCTATTCATCCTAACTTGTTCAATACAGGTCTCACCACTAGCATATACAAGTCTTTTCACATAATCTCGTTTTACATAAAAATCTAAAATATATGATCTAATCTTTGGTCTATAAGTATGTAGGCTATGGATGACACCCAATGGAACTAAGAACCAACTCGCAATTGTACACATTTGCAACCATACTGTCAATGCAAGACCAATTCTTTTACGCCTCTCACTTTGTACTATTAAAGGCAGATGAGCCATTACTACAAGATATTAAAGTGTTACATATCTTCAAATCATAGTAAAAAGGTCACATTTCTTCAATACTAATTTCAATAACAGTAAAAAAAAATCAAAGAATTTAATTGCCAAAGAACTTACAGCGATTCAGTGAACACAAGAAGTTCAATTGTGGGTGGAGGAAGCAATCAAGCAAGCCAAAGAAGAAGAGGAAGCAATAACACACTGTCAAAGAAAAATGAACAATACATATTAAGAATTTTTGCAAAGCACAAAATATAAATTGCAACTATCTTTGCAAGTAAAAAACTTGAAATTTATTTCTTTATCAAATTTCATTAAAAAAATCAACTCTTTGTTTGGCAAATAATAATGTCTTGAACAAAAATTATAGTTGTTTTAAAAGAGAATTTTAGATACAGCTTGTGATTAAAAAATTTTAGACACTGAAATAGAAATGATTATATAATTTAAGTGTTAATTTACGAGTTAAGTAATACTTTTAATCGATACTTTATTACATATAAAAAACATTATAATGTTACATTTCACATTCTCATTTCATTTAAATTATGACAGAAAAATGTTAAACACCACATACGTATAAACTATTCTACTTTAATTCATCAAATCAATGGGAATATGTGTGATCATTTCGATTAATAAGGCAAGGCATAAATTTAGAATGGAAGTAATTGTTATTAATTTAATAAAAAATATTACATTTAAATTTAATTATAAAAAATATAAATATCAATATAGAAAGAAGATGAATGAATGATTAACAACAATCTGACTTTAGGAAAGCCCCTAGAGAGGCAAATTATGAGGCATGTAGGTTTGGAACTTAGACTCGGTTGTGTCAAACATAGATTTCATGCATTTGGACCATGTCTGGAGTTGTGTTAGATATAAGTGATCACCATAAATGCTTGAAGAAAAATGGTACAACATAAATTTTAACATAGAGTGTTACCAACATCTTTATCTTTGTAGTATGGCAGCAAGTCAGCTGCATACAAGACATTTGCAGTCCCTCAATGCTGCTCACAAGCTAAGCAACAACAACTTGTAAAAACAAAGAATTTAGATAGATGCACAACAAATGATGCGAGTCTCAAGGCACAATTTCAGACCCATGAATGTGATGGAGTCACACTACCTTAAGGCCTAACAACAGTGTCAAAGGCTAAGCAAATCAAATCAAGATTTGATCAAAGAAAAGATTTGAGGAAGAATCTTTTTGAGGAAAGGGAGAATGAACCATGCACAGATGGAGTGAAAATTATTAAATTCCAATCACCAAAACTGCCAATTTTCAAGCTTGGGAAATCAACATACTTGTGACGTCTTTTTGGATGGGATCTTGGCATTTCTGGGTTGAGATGTCTCATGGAATTTGAAGATCTATCTCTTAGCTTCAAAACACATTTCGAATCACTCAGTTTTGAGTTTGGGAGCTCAAGTTATGACCGTTTTAGTGAAGACTACGTGAGCAGAATTCTGAACGAGATTATGACAGGAATTACGAATTTCGGGCTTTTAATTTGAGTTTAAATCATATTGGGTTCAGGTTTTAGGCTTAATTTTTATTATATATGAGCCCGATATTGTATTTATCAGCTCTTATTATTTTATTCCAAATTTTTAATAATTATTAAGTATTTTAAGTTATTTAGGAGTTTGATGTTAACAAGAAAGTTTAGTTTAAAACTACTTCTTGTTTAGATTAAATTAGAATTCTAGTATACTTAAAAGTTTTATTTAGATTTATTTAGCTAGCCTATATATAGGCCTTTGCATTGTACACAATTCATACAATTCATTATTATTCTATTTCTCTTTTGAGTTAATAAATTCTTTTTGAGTTTTTCTTTCAAGAATTTCTCTTTAGTTTCTTTTGAAAGAGTTTTAACAATCTTTTTATATTGTGGGGATCATCTTCAAACTTTTTCTTGCCAAGGTTTCTATCTTGGAGCGAAAATTAGAGCCATTTGAAGGGGGTGTGGATTCTTCGTGTTTCAAAAGCTTCTTAGGACTTCTACATGCCACGTTCCATCTTTCCATCTATCTTCTTTATTTTTTTCCCTATTTTTTTAATAGTAGGTTTATTATTCTATTATAATTATCTTAGTTATTTATTTTAATTGTTTTATCTAACTTGGATTTGATTGCGTTTCAGGTTGTGTAAAAAATCCAAGTTTCTTTCCAAACGTCTAGAGACCTAAGTCAAATTTGCGAATTTGACAAACTTACGATCCGCTTCTGCATTCAACAACAAAGCTCTGGACTTACTGGTTAAAAGTTACCATGTGGCTCACACATAATCTTTATCGAATTTCGGGTATCATCAACACTGAAATGTCTAGTGAAACACATTTCTTTACATACAAGATGTGATAAGATAATCAATAAATATTAACACAACTAGCCAGTACCATAACTATTGATCATCAAAAATAGGGAAAGTAAGAAAGATCAATGCAAGATCTGTTGTCTACTGTCTATAGCAGCTGAAAGCAACCACCTACAAAAACAAACTAGATGGTAACCATTGGGATATTGAGATGTCCAACTACATCTTATGCATCTAATATGCAATTAACACCTTACAACAATTTTCAGCACACCATCCTCTTATATGAAATTCTTAAATGTTTTAATTCCCCTTATCTGACTCTCACTACAACCGAGAACCCCATAATTTATGTACTGTCCCCCAAAAGAAAGAAATGGGAACTACTGTTAAATGTTCAGCTCACATGTCATATTCTCAATACATAAGATTGTACCTGATACCAATATAAATGAACAGTCTTAACAATTAAATTCAATGATAAAACATAATAAACAACCATGTTTTGATACCCTTTTACATGTTAATAACATAGAATACCATCATCTTTCATTGTTAAAATGCTATTAATGTACAAAGAGCTAAATAGTGGAAAATAATCAACAAAGGGATGTATTGCTTATCATATCATATCCATGTTAGTGATGGTTTCCAATGTAGGATTAAGCCTTGAAGTCTACAACTCACGACTGCTGCACATTTACTTCAAATCAAATTCCAGGACTTTTATAGCTAATCTAAATAATTTCCTTTCAATTTCTTTTCTTGAAAGCTAGGCTATTAAGCTATAAGCTTTTCATAACTAATCTATTAAGCAATTAACTTTTCACCAACATAACTAAGTTCGTTAGAGTTAGAACAAAAAATATGGAAGCTAGACTGTTAGAATACTAGCTTTTCACACATAAAAATACCAACTAAATCTAGTAAAGACTCCTCGATAACATTAGCATTTTTGCTTTCATTAACCATACCATATATAAGACGGTCCAGAAATTGATCCACCTTACAGATTCGAACTTGTGACATTAATTAGATGATGAAACATGATCGTGCAATGTAGCACCACATGAACTATGAAGTAGTGGATCCTAATGAACACAATCTCCTTGAAAATCATCCATTGAGATCTCAAACACATAGTGCATGTGAATCCTTCTAAAGCAATCTTGGTACCTTGAGTAACAATAAGCTCCAAAGAAATAAACTATCGAGTAGATAAAGAACAAAAGAAAATAATTCAAGAGTTACTCTGATCCAAGACAATAGATTCCACAGCAGATCGAATCCATTTACCAAACTGAATTTACTCAAGAGCATCAATAGTTAACAGATCAAGCTATTTTACTAATCCACGAGCAGCAAAGAAATAACTAACCACATTCACATCACCTCAAACTAAGATTAACAGAGTTAATGTATTGAACCTAGAAGTAGCAAAAATGAACAGATTGAAACTCATTCATCAGACTAGATCATCAAAGTGCACCAACTAGACCCAATAAATTTCAAGAATAATGGAAATAAATGAAAATCCTCCAAACAGAGCATAAAAGACAAAGAAAATTATCAACTATAGATGTCACCAGATTTAGCAAATACCTTCAAATGATGAGGCTGTCCAGCTGAGCTACCTTTAATTGAATCCTTTTTGCTAGTTCTTTCACACTGCCCCTACCATTACTTCCTTCCTTGTTCGATGATCCAAAACAAGGAAAACACCCACCCAGAATTAAAAAAAAAAACCTAAATTTTAATACAAAATGAATTTTAAGGCAGATGAACAAAATAGAGGTTTTGATTTACATGAAAAACAAGATCAAAGGAGAGGTAGAAAGGGTAAACTCACTGAAAGCTTGGTAGGATAAAAATTCATATCCAAGAAGGGAAGAAGACTAACAATAGGGACTGAAATGGTGAAGGAAGTAGTAACAAAAAAAGGTAGAAAAATTTTGTGGGTAAGAAAAAATGGTAGAGTAGAAAATGAAAGGAACAGCGGAAGGGAGAAATATTTACCTGAAGGACGCTAGATGAAGGGGAGGAGTGCTGGAGTCGAAGGAAGAAAGGAATGACTGTCGTTTGAGTGTTTTTGATGTGAGAATTTGATGAGGGTAAGATAGGGTTCTTCAAGCAACGAATCAGTAATCGGTGGAGAGGGGAGGGAATAGAAATCACCAAATTTCCCTACATAAGCCTGAAATGGAATACACCCGTAATAGGGTATTCCATTGGACCAAACAACTATTTGTGTGGGCCTGCATAATAACTTGTAATAGACTATGCCATTACATTGAACCAAATACTAAGGTATTTGGTTCAAATATGTCTCTCTTTTTTTTCTTTAATTTCTAAATATTTACTTTTTTACTATATTCTAAATTAAACATGTTTAATATTTAAAACAACTGAAGCTACTATTTGAATTTATTTTTAATTTTTTTTTGAATGATCTCATTATAAGTTCTAGTGACGAAGTTTGAAATTTTGTTTGAGGCGGAATTAAATGGTATATTTTACAATAGTAAAAATACAATTTCATCATTTTAATAGCCTATATTTTTATAATTTTTAAAGGGTTAAATCAAATTTTTTATCATTTTGGGGGGCAAAGTACAATTTTACCATTACTAATTTAAAATTTTATAAATTATAAAGTGCCTAAATTAAAATTTTGCCATTTTAGGGGGACCATGGCCCCCCTAGGCTAGGGGTGTGCAAAATTCGGGTAAAACCAAAAAAATTCGGTTAACCGATCGAATTCGGTTAATCGGTCGGTTAATCGAATTTTTTCGGTCAGGGGTCGGTTAATAATTTTTTGAGTTTTCGGTTAACGGTTAATTCGGTTCGAAACCGGTCGGTTAACCGAATTTTTTTGGTTTAACCGAAAAAATTAATAAATAAAATTATTATATATAAATAGCCCACTATTCACTCAAACCCAATCCAACATAAACCCAATCAAACTAAAACTAATTACCCAACCCAATCATAAAAATTACAAATAATTTAATAAATAAAAATAAAAATAAAAATAATTCGGTTAATTCGGTTAATTCGGGTAAATCGAGTAACTCGGTTAATTCCGTAAATCGGTTAATTCGGTTAATTTGATACTTATTTTAACCAAAAATAAAATATATATATATATATAATTTTTGGTTAATTCGGTTAACCGACGTAATTAACCGAAAAAATTTCGGTTCGGTTAATAGTTAAAATTTTTGAAGGGTCGGTTAATGGTATTTTGGGTTGGTTAATCGACTGAACACCCCTACCTTAGGCCTCCACTACGCTCCACCATTGATAGGTTCTGATCATATTTTCTCTTTTTGGCACAATACCTAGGATTACCCATAACACCTCCCCAACCCATAAATAGGAGGATAATGTGCTTCAGCAGACTCGAACACACGTTCTCCTGTATTGACAACAATACCCATGTCGATCGAGTCTTACTTTAAAAGATAACAATAAAAACATTTTATATTTGAAATTTCACATCTTTATGTCCTTTTTTAATTGTAAGCTTCGACTTTTTTTACTTATACATTGATTATCAAACCTCATTTTAGTCCTCATTATTTATATTTTCTATTAAATTGGTTCTTTTTTTCAATTAAATTCAACCATTAACCTTTCAAAAAGAGTCAAATTATTTTTTTAATAAATTTTTTAACTAAAACATTAATTTTTTAACGATTTTGGCATGGTAACCTGCATGGCAGTCAACTTGCACTTCATACTAACATTGTAACACCCCAAACCTGGCCTAGACGTTACGACCAAATCTGACATGTCACGTCGAAGTGATTTTTGAAATTTGGACTTGTTGATAAAACTCCGTATTTAGGTTAAAACCCATTTAGTTTTTATTGCTTGAGAAAATTCGGCAAATTAAGTTATTACAATCTGAAACCAGCTTATCAAAACGATTGCCATATTTATTAATGTTGATTTCTTTAAACTGAATAAAACCGCGGAAGCTTCTCTAATTAAAACCTTGAAGTTTAAAATGCGTGTTTTTCTTAAAAATCATTGTTATTTTGAAAACCTCTTTTGTATCCGTTTGGCAGTTTAAAACAAGAAATCAAAGCCCAATTAAAAATTAAACCCACTAATGGTCTTATTACATAATCAATAGCCCAATATGAAAATTGAAATTGAATAACTAAGTCTAAAACAGAATATCAGCGATCGTGTGGCTACCTCCGAGCCCCTCGCAGCGCCAAATCGTCTAAGGTTGGGGATTACCTGTACAGTTTAAAAAGAAAGGGTGAGTTTATGAAAACTCAGTGTGTAATCCCCTATCAGTCAGTCAGTAACAATATGCAATAACTGTCTGGGCTTGAGCCCTATTCAGTAATAGTGCAGTATGGGCCTTAGCCCATTACAGTAACAGTGTGGCCTAAGCCCAATACAGTATCAGTACGGTGCAAATATGCAACCCACCCCAATCCAACCATACAAGCTCAGTCCACGCCGGTCTCACTTGAAGCTCAGCTAACAAGCTACCATCATCATACAAGCTGAGACGAGCAAACATTGCTCTCAAATCAGATATAGCCCTACGACTCAGCGCGTCAGCTACCACGTTAGCCTTACCAGGGTGATACTCAATCGAGCAGTCATAATCCTTAAGCAGCTCTATCCATCTTTGCTGCCTAAGATTCAGCTCCTTCTGAGTAAGGAGGTATTTGAGGCTTTTGTGATCTATGTAAATAATACACTTCTCACCGTATAAGTGATGCCTCCAAATTTTTAGTGCGAATATCACCGCGGCTAGCTCCAAGTCATGAGTAGGGTAATTCGCCTCGTGAGGCTTAAGCTGACGAGACACATAAGCAACCACCTTACCCTCCTGTATCAGCACACAACCCAATCCAATGTGTGATGCGTCACTGTAGATAGTGAGTTCCTTCCCAGACTCTTGTTGTATCAAGACAGGAGCCTTAGTCAAAACTTTCTTCAATTTCTCAAAACTTTATTGCTGCTTATCAGTCCAATTAAACGGTACCCCTTTACGCAGTAACTTAGTCAGAGGTGCAGTAATCACAGAAAACCCCTCAACAAAACGTCTATAATATCCAGCTAGATCCAGAAAGCTTCAAATCTCAGATACGGTCTTAGGTGGTTTCCAATCCAGTATGGATTTAATTTTTTGAGGATAGACCCTAATCCCCTCGGTAGATACCATGTGACCAAGAAATGTCACTTCTAGCAGCCAGAACTCACATTTGCTGAACTTAGCGTACAGTTGTTTCTCCCTTAAAATCTGCAGAACAATTCGAAGATGTGCATCATGTTCATCCTCGGTTCGCGAATACACCAAGATATCGTCTATAAACACTACTACAAACCGATCCAGATAGGGCTGAAACACTCGGTTCATCAGATCCATGAAAGCAGCGGGTGCATTCGTCGGCCTAAACGGCATCACTAGGAACTCGTAATGACCATAACGAGTCCTAAATGTAGTCTTATACACATCAGCCTCTTTAACCCTCAGCTGATGGTACCCAGAATGGAGATCTTTTTGGAGAAAATTGAAGCTCCTCGCAGCTGATCAAACAGATCTTCAATCCCCGGTAAGGGATACTTATTTTTGATAGTCAGTTTATTCAACTGTCGATAATCGATGCACATGCGCATGGATCCATCCTTCTTCTTCACAAACAAAATTGGTGCTCCCCATGGAGACACACTCGGTCGAATGAATCCTCGGTCCAGCAACTCTTGAATTTTATCCTTTAACTCCACCAGCTCCTTCGGTGCCATTCTATAAGGGGCGATGGACACCGGAGCTATTCCAGGCAGGAGTTCAATACGAAACTCAACTTCGCGGTTCAGGGGCAACCCAGGGAGCTCATCCGAAAATACATCGGATAAATCCTTAATTGTTCTGATATCTCCAACAGAAGGACCCTCAGAACCAGATACGCCAGTATAGGCTAGAAACGCCTCACAACCCTTGCGAACCAGTTTTTCGGCCCTTAGTGCAAAGATCACATTAGACAGAAAGTCCCTTCGCTCCCCAATCACCGCCACCTCCTCATCATCAGTAGTCCTCAATACCATACGCTTAGCAGCACAATCCAAACTTGCATGGTGTTTTACCAACCAATCCATCCCCAAGATTAGGTCGAATTCACCAAACGGTAGCTCCATCAAATCCGCTGGAAATATAACTCCTTGAACTTCTAGGGCACATCTACGAACAACTTGTCTACTCTTATCGATTGTCCCGATGGACTTAACACAGTCATCTCATTAACAGTACTCTCACACATGATACCTAAGGTGCCAGACACAGTGCATGCCATATATGAATGCGTAGACCCTATATCAATCAGAGCAGTGTATGGTACATTATGAATCAGGAACGTACCGGTTATAACATCTTGAGCGTCACCATCCTCTCGGCAGCAACGAAGCATAGGCCAGTGTTTGCCGGGCCGCCTCGATGTTACCAGTACCTCTACCTGGTGCTCCACGACCTCGTCCCATATCGTTTCCACCTCTGGCCCGCCCCTGGCCTCTCGGTGGCTGCTGACCACCTCTCACTGGCTGAACATGACCCTGTCCTGCAGCTTGTATCTGAGCAGGCCTCTGAGGACAATTCTTAACCTGATGATCCATGGACCCGCATCTGAAGCACGCCCCAATCCTCTTCCAGCACTCACCCTGGTGAGCTCTCCCACAATCAGCGCAAGGGTGCGGTCTAGCAACAGCAACAGGAACTCTAGCCCGAACTGGCCCATCAAACCTGGCCTTCTTTACATGCCTTCTAGAAGAACCTGAGGGCCCAGAATCCCTCTTATTTCTGCCCCTATCTTTCTCACGGTTCTGACGCTCATAGCGCTTTACATCCTCAGCAGTTTTTGCCTTTTCTACAAGGGCAGCAAAGTCTTGCTCCCTCTGTGGAGCTATCAATACTCGTAACTCATCTCGAAGGCCATCCCCAAAACGCACACAGTGTTCATACTCAGTTGCTACTACCCCTCGAGCATATCGACTAAACTGCAAGAACTCTGCCTCATATTCCGCCACTGTCTTATTCCCCTGGTCAAGCTCAGAAATTCCCTTCTTCAGGCGTCTACATACTTCCCTTGAAAGGCCGCCTTAAAGAAATCCCATGTCAACCGATCGGCCTGTAACACCTTAACCCGTGTCCGTCGCCGGATTGGGGTTAAGAGCGTTACCGAACAAATTGGAAACTTTTAGAGAAAATTTCATACAATTATACATCAATTACAACCATATTGTCCCTTAAGTAGGTCATCGAAACCTAAAGCATGCTCAGAATAGGGTCGGGACTAAACCGGAACACATACAAAAATTCTCAGAAATTTAAAACTTTTCTAAGATTCAGGGGTTACACGCCCTTGGGGGTAGGCCGTGTGCCTCCCACGGCTGCTAGACACACCCTTGTGTCCTCCCCGTGGTCGAAACTGACTTTGCTCCACGACCACCAAGCACGCCTGTGTGCCTTTTCCATGTACTCTTAGACCATATACTGACTTTCTCACACGGCTATTAGACACGCCCGTGTGTCTTGGCCGTGGGCTATTAGACTAGCTACTGACTTTGTCCACGGTCACTAGGCACGCCCGTGTGCCACAACCGTGTGGCAAAATAGGCCATTTGCTAGGCCAAAATGCCACCCACATGGGTCATATCTACAAGCAATGTTTACCAATTCATTTCATACTCATATGACAAACAAAAACATACCAAATTAACCATTCAATCTATACATCCAAAACCAATTCCAAACATGCTAAATTACAAGGTTAATACTCATCTCATCACATACATATTTCATTCATTCACTTAATCAAAAATTGACCATTGCATGCATCAACTAACCATACCAAAACATACCTCATATATGATATTCTTTCAAGCAAATTCTCAACATCATAACTAGCCAAATCACATGGCTAAATTCATATAACAAACTTATATCAAATACTAGCCTATACATGCCATATCTAGCTATATACATTTCCAAAATGTACCAAACACAAGTTGAGTAGTGCGATGACGATCCTTGACGGTCCCGAGCCTTTGAGAGCTTTGACGACCTATAAAACAGAGAAAAACACACACCTGAGTAAGCTTTCCAAAAGCTTAGTAAGTCATAATACAAACAAACTTAACATGAAAGGCATATATACTCATAAATACATTGGCACATTTAACTCACTTAACAATTTATCACATATATACTTTGATCCATGTACTTGGCCATATTTGCCACATTCACCAATTCAAAAGTCTCTTATAAATACAAAGTTCTTTCATGCTTACTACCACATCTCATATTGTTATTCAAATATACATAATCATTATAGTAAGATTACATAGGAACTTTCCTTATATACACACTTAGTGTATAAATTAACGTACCTGAAACGGATATACATTCACGTAATAGTGTATAGCTCGGATTTGCCCGTTGAACCGTTCGGAATCTAATAGGATACTCGAAAACTCAGAATGTTCACACAATGCCAACGTCCCAGACGAGGTCTTACATGCACTCAAATATCGATGCCACTGTCCCAGACGTGGTCTTACACGAATTTCAAATCAACGCCAACGTCCTGGACGTGGTCTTACATGATAAATAGAACAGATACCTATGTATTCCTAGGTTCATACGGGACTTCTCGGACATCGTCGCTAAGTCGATATTATCTCAGAATTCATTTGCATTACAACTCATAAGCATTCAAAATCAACAATAGACATATGAATATGCTCAACTCAATACAATTACATTTATTTGCAATATGACTTACCTCGGATTCGATTTATCTGAAATGGAAACGGCTACTCGGTAACTTTCGCCTTCCCTCGGTCAAGGTCCATTTTCCTCGGTTCTTGATCTAAACATATTCAGAATTAATCCTTTTTATTCACTAATTCATTCAATTCAACTCAATACTCATATTTAGGACTATTTGCAACTTAGCCCTCACATTTGCACAATTTATCAATTTAGTCCATTTTTCTCAAAACATCAAATTCACAAAAATCATTACACATCTAAGCTTAGCCGAATGTATATACATCTCATACAAGCCCATATTTTGCATCAAATTTGTAATTTAGTCCTCAAAAATAATATTTTCTCAATTTAGCCCTAAGTAGCTAAATTCATCAAAAATTCAAGAACAAAGTTTGTTCATCTAGCTTAAATCTTTCATTTAACACCATAAATCATCACAAAGCTCAACATATCATCAATGGCACATTTCATGAACAACATCAATTCATTAAATTGAGACATGGGCTTGATAGTAGACTAAGCAACGATTGTAAAAACGTAAAAATTATCAAAAACCATATCAAAATCATACCTTAAATTGAGCTTATTATTGCCGAAACCTAGCTCAACTTTCTTCTTTTTCTTTCTTTCAATTTCGGCTAGAATGGTTGAACACATCCACTATCATATTCATTTGTTTTACTTAAATTAACATAATTATTCAATTACTATTTTACCCATTTATTAAACATATATGACAAAATAATACTATGGCCTTTATGTCATTTAAACTCCCACTAACTTATAATTGTCTTAATTGCCATACAAGGCCTCCACCTTTACAAAGCCACAACACATTGGTATTTTAACAAATAACATACAACTTTCACATTTAATGCAATTCAATCCTTTGCTCAAATTAAACACACAGACAGACAAATTAGCTCACGAAAATTTACCACATACTTAGTCACATATCAATGGCACAGAATATAATATTAAAATATTATACGGACTCGGATTTGTGGTCCCAAAACCACTATTCTGACTAGGGTATAAACCGGACTGTTACAATTCTCCCCCCAGGGATTTTCGTCCCCGAAAATCTTACCGTTAAATAGATTCGGATATTGCTGTCTTATTAAATCTTCGGGTTCCCACGTGGCCTCTTCTACACCGTGTCGATGCCACAACACTTTTACTAACGAAATTTTCTTGTTTCTCAATTCTTTCACTTCACGAGCTAAGATACGAATCGGTTCTTCTTCATATGTCATATCAGATCGGATTTTAATTTCAGATGGGGCAATCACATGTGACGGATCAGATCGATATCTACGGAGCATTGAGACATGAAATACATTGTGGATCTTTTCTAATTTAGAAGGCAACCTTAATCTATATGCAACAAGCCCGACACGCTCAATGATCTCATACGGTCCGATGAATCTTGGACTCAACTTGCCTTTACGTCCGAATCGGAGTACCTTTTTTCCATGAAGACACTTTCAAAAATACTTTGTCGCCGATCTCAAATTCTATATCTTTTCGTTTTAAGTTTGCATAAGACTTCTGACGATCAGATGCTACTTTCAAACAATCTCGGATCAGTTTCACTTTCTGTTCTGAGTCTTTTATCAAATCAACTCCATGTAGCTTATTTTCACTGAGCTCGGTCTAATACAGAGGTGTACAACATTTACGTCCGTACAGAGCTTCATATGGTGCCATTCTGATGCTCGACTTAAAACTATTATTGTATGCAAATTCAATCAATGGCAAATACTGTTCCCACGTACCGTCAAATTCAAGAATGCAGCACCTTAACATGTCTTCGAGAATCTGAATGATCCGCTCGGATTGACCTTCTGTTTGCGGATGAAAAGCTGTACTGAAATGCAGTTTCGTGCCTAAAGCTTCTTGCAATTTCTTCCAAAACCTCGATGTAAATCTAGGATCTCTATCTGACACAATGGATAGTGGCACTCTGTGCAATCTCACAATCTCAGAAATATAAAGCTCGGCTAATCTATCAAGTGAATAGTCAGATCTTACCGGAATGAAATGGGCAGATTTTGTCAATCGATCAACTATGACCCAAATCGCATCTTTCTTTCTCGGAGTCTGAGGCAATCCAGAAACAAAGTCCATCGTTACTCTATCCCATTTCCACTCAGGAATCAGAACCGGTTGTAGCAACCCAGACGGAACTTGATGTTTAGCTTTCACTTGCTGACAGGTTAAACATTTCGAAACATAGTCAGAAATGTCTCGTTTCATACCAGACCACCAATAGAGTTGCTTCAAATCATGATACATTTTAGTACTCCCCGGATGAACAGAAAAACGAGTATCATGTGCTTCACTCAAAATCAACTGAATCAACTCCGAATTCCTTGGAACACAGATACGACCTCGAAATCTCAAACAATCATCAACAACTCGAAATTCAGATTCAGAATTCGAATCACACAGAACCTGTTTCGCTAATAACTCATTATCAAAATTTTGAGCATCACATATCTGCTGTATAAACAACGGTTTCACTTTTAGTTCAGCTATCACAGAACTATCATCAGATAAATCTATCTGAGCATTCAAAGCACAAAGTGCATACAATGATTTTCTACTCAATGCATCAGCAACAGCGTTTGCTTTACCCGGATGATAATCTATCACAAGCTCATAATATTTTAACAGCTCTAGCCATCTTCTTTGACGCAGGTTCAAATCTTTCTAAGTCATCAGATATTTCAAACTTTTATGATATGAAAACACGTGACATTTCTCACCATACAAATAATGGCGCCAAATCTTAAGTGCAAACACAATCGCAACTAACTCAAGGTCGTGCGTCGGATAGTTCTTTTCATGAGGTTTCAATTGTCTTGAGGCATAAGCTACAACTTTGCCTTCCTGCATCAAAACACATTCTAAACCGTTTAATGAAGCATCACTGTAAATTACAAAATTCTTTGCCCGATTCTCGTTGTACTAACACCTGAGCTTCATATGAGTTTTCAATCGATCAAAACTTCTTTGACATTTATCCGACCATTCAAATCTAACATCTTTCAAGTAGTTTTGTCAACGAGTAGCTATCGTCGAAAAGCCTTTTACAAATCTGCGGTAATAACCAGCTAAGCCCAGAAAACTACGGACTTCAGATACATTTCTCGGAGGTTTCCAATCCAGAATAGTAGAAATCTTGCCCGGATCAACTCGAATCCCGAAGTCGACACAATATGCCCTAAAACTAACTCGATGCAACGAGAATTCACATTTAATCGAATTTCGTGATACAATTACTTTTCTCACAGAGTTTGTAACACAATCCTCAGATGTTCAGCATGCTCCGTTTCATCCCGTGAATAGATCAAAATATCGTCTATGAACACCACAACAAATTGATCTAAGTACGGTCTAAAAATTCTATTAATCAGATCCATAAAAACAGCAGGAGCATTGGTTAGTCCAAATGGCATAACTAAAAACTCATAATGCCCGTACCTCGTTCTGAAAGCAGTCTTTGAAATGTCTGAATCTTTAACTCTCAACTGGTAGTATCCCGATCTCAGATCAATCTTAGAAAATACAGTAGCTCCTTTTAACTGATCAAATAAATCATCAATTCTGGGCAACGGATATTTATTCTTTATGGTCACCTTATTCAACTGACGATAATCAATGCACATTCTCATCGTGCCATCTTTCTTTTTCATGAATCGAACAGGAGCACCCCAAGGCGAGAAACTCGATCTAGCAAACCCTCTATCAGTTAATTCTTGCAACTGTGACTTTAACTCTTTCAACTCTGTTGGTGCCATTCTATACAGAGCTATCGATATAGGTGTAGTACCAGGCAATAAATCAATACCAAACTCAACTTCACGAATCGGAGGCAAACCCGGTAATTCTTCAGGGAATACATCAGAAAACTCACAGACAACAGGCACTGATTCAATTTTCTTCTCAGACACTTTCAAATCAATCACATAAGCAAAATATGCCTCATAACCCTTTTTCACATAACTTTGAGATTTCAAAACAGATATCATAGCAGGCAATCCATTCAAATCATTAGACTCCACTCGTACAATCTCATCATTCGAACATCTCAAATCAATAGTCTTTCTTTTACAGTTCACAACAGCATAATGCAAAAACAACCAATCCATACCCAGAATAATATCGAACTCATCAAATGGCAAAAGTATTAGATCAGCAGGGAAACAGATATCTCGAAACATTAACGGATAGTTCTTAAATACTTTGTCAACAAGAACACTTTTACCTAAGGGGTTCGATACTTTTATAGCAAACTCAGTAGACTCTACAGGCAAAGTCTTACTGAATACTAAATTTATGCATATATATGAATGCGTAGAACCAGGGTCTATCAATGCAATCATATAAGTATCATAAAGTGTAAAAGTACCCATTATAACATCAGGAGATGAAGCTTCCTCACGAGCTCGGATAGCATACGCTCTAGCAGACGCTATAGCTTCAGATCTTGCAACATTGTCTCTCGTAGTTCTCTGACTATCACTGAGATTTCTTACATTCTTCGAAGGTCTACCTCTCACAGGGGCATTATCGATCTCGATTCTACGAGCAGGTCTACCGCTTGACAGATTCAGGGCAATCACGGATAAAATGATCAAGTGATCCACATCTGAAACAAGCTCTGTCATTTAATCTATAGCTTCCCGGATGCCTTTTTCCATAATATTTATATTCAGGTCTCTCAGATTGTACATTTCCAACACTTGCCACTGAAGTTGCTAGAGCTTTGGAGCTCATTTGTGATCTATCTCGATTTCTATTCGAATATCCTGTATTAACTCTTGAACGGCTTTGATCATCTCTAAATTTCTTTGGAGCAGACTGAAATGATCTACTCTGAGATCTCTTTCTCACTTCTCGAGCTTCTGACTCAGCTTTTCTTTTATCTTTCCTGAGTGCCTCAGCTTTGCACGCTCGGTCAATGAGTACAATAAACTCTTTTATCTCTAAAATCTCTACTAGTAAACGGATGTATTCATTTAGCCCATCTTCGAACCTTTTGCACATTATAGCTTCAGATGATACACATTCTCGAGCATACTGACTCAGTCTCACGAACTCTCATTCATATTCTGAAACAGTCATTCGGCCTTGTTTTAGTTCCAAAAAATTCCTTTCGTTTCTGATCTACGAATCTCTCACTGATATATTTCTTCCGGAACTCGCTCTGAAAGAAGTCCCATGTCACCCGTTCTTTCGGAATAACAGATATCAGAGTTTTCTACCATTGATACGCCGCATCTCAGAGTAATGATACAACACACTTTATGCATTCTTCCGGAGTAAGAGACATTTCGTCAAATACTCGGATAGTATTTTCTAACCAGAATTTGGCCTTTTCAACATCATCGTCATTGGTGGCTCGGAACTCTTCAGCCCCATACTTGCGAATCTTGCCAACCGGAGGCTTATTCAACAGATTTATACCCATCACCGGAGGCACAACCGAGGTTTGAGGGGGATTAACCGGGGGCGAGGGTTGTGAAACAGTCAGGTTATTCTTTACGAATTGAGTGAACCATTCACTCATCATTTGGAAGAAAACTTGTTTAGCTTATTCCCCTTGACCGCTAGTAACCGGTCTCGGATCAGAGGGCGTTGTCCCTTACGCGGGAGTAGGCGCATTACTTTCTACGTCATCAGCTACGGCTCTTTCGGGATCCATTACTATACAGAAATCACATTTTATACGTTAGGATTCATCACACTATCACAATTCAGAATTATGACATGTATAGCTAGACTCTGACATGCTACGTTAGTCCGAGAATCGGCTAAACCGTAGCTCTGATACCAACCAAATGTAACACCCCTAACCCGTGTCCGTCGCCAGATTAGGGTTAAGAGCGTTACCGGATAGATCGGAAACTTTTACAGAAAATTTCATACAATTGTACATCAATTACAACCATATTGTCCCTTAAGTAGGTCATCGAAACCTAAAGCATGCTCAGAATAGGGTCGGGACTAAACCAGAACACATACAGAAATACTCAGAAATTTAAAACTTTTCTAAGATTCGGGGTTACACGCGGTGGGGTAGGCCAGTGTGCCTCCCACGGCCGCTAGACACACCCGTGTGTCCTCCCGTGGTCAAAATCGACTTTGCTCCACGGCCACCAAGCACGCCGTGTGCCTTGGCCGTGTACTCTTAGACCATATATCGACTTTCTCACACACGGCTACTAGACACGCCGTGTGTCTTGGCCGTGTGCTATTAGACTAGCTACTGACTTTGGCCCACGGTCACTAGGCACGCCCGTGTGCCACAACCGTGTGGCAAAATAGGCCATTTGCTAAGCCAAAATGCCACCAACATGGGTCATATCTACAAGCAATGTTTACCAATTCATTTCATACTCATATGACAAACAAAAACATACCAAATTAACCATTCAATCTATACATCCAAAACCAATTCCAAACATGCTAAATTACAAGGTTAATACTCATCTCATCACATACATATTTCATTCATTCACTTAATCAAAAATTGACCATTGCATACATCAACTAACCATACCAAAACATACCTCATATATGATATTCTTTCAAGCAAATTCTCAACATCATAACTAGCCAAATCACATGGCTAAATTCATATAACAAACTTATATCAAATACTAGCCTATACATGCCATATCTAGCTATATACATTTCCAAAATGTACCAAACACAAGTTGAGTAGTGCGATGACGATCCTTGACGGTCCCGAGCCTTCAGTAGCTTTGACGACCTATAAAACAGAGAAAACACACACACAGAGTAAGCTTTCCAAAAGCTTAGTAAGTCATAATACAAACAAACTTAACATGAAAGGCATATATACTCATAAATACATTGGCACATTTAACTCACTTAACAATTTATCACATATATACTTTGATCCATGTACTTGGCCATATTTGCCACATTCACCAATTCAAAAGTCTCTTATAAATACAAAGTTCTTTCATGCTTACTACCACATCTCATATTGTTATTCAAATATACATAATCATTATAGTCAGATTACATAGGAACTTACCTTATATACACACTTAGTGTATAAATTAACGTACCTGAAACGGATATACATTCACGTAATAGTGTATAGCTCGGATTTGCCCATTGAACCGTTCGAAATCTAATAGGATGCTCAGAAACTCAGAATGTTCGCACAATGCCAACGTCCCAGACGAGGTCTTACATGCACTCAAATATCGATGCCACTGTCCCGGACAGGGTCTTTTACAAATCGATACGATGTCGATGTCCCAGACATGGTATTACACGTAAAGCTCAAATCGATGCCAACGTCCTAGACGTGGTCTTACACATAAAGATAATATCGATGCCAACATCCCAGACGTGGTCTTACACAAATTTCAAATCAACCCCAACGTCCCGGACGTGGTCTTACATGATAAACAGAACAAATACTTATGTATTCCTAGGTTCATACGGGACTTCTCGGACATCATCGCTAAGTCGATCTTATCTCGGAATTCATTTGCATTACAACTCATAAGCATTCAAAATCAACAATAGACATATGAATATGCTCAACTCAATACAATTACATTTTATTTGCAATATGACTTACCTCGGATTCGATTTATCTGAAATAGAAACGGCTACTCGGTTACTTTCGCCTTCCCTCGGTCAAGGTCCATTTTCCTCGGTTCTTGATCTAAACATATTCAGAATTAATCCTTTTTATTCACTAATTCATTCAATTCAACTCAATACTCATATTTAATGCTATTTGCAACTTAGCCCTCACATTTGCATAATTTATCAATTTGGTCCATTTTTCTCAAAACATCAAATTCACAAAAATCATTACACATCTAAGCTTTGCCGAATGTATATACATCTCATACAAGCCCATATTTTCCATCAAATTTGCAATTTAGTCCTAAAAAATAATATTTTCTCAATTTAGCCCTAAGTAGCTAAATTCATCAAAAATTCAAGAACAAAGTTTGTTCATCTAGCTTAAATCTTTCATTTAACACCATAAATCATCACAAAGCTCAACATATCATCGATGGCACATTTCATGAACAACATCAATTCATTAAATTGGGACATGGGCTTGATAGTAGACTAAGCAACGATTGTAAAAACGTAAAAATTATCAAAAACCATATCAAAATCATACCTTAAATTGAGCTTATTATTGCCGAAACCTAGCTCAACTTTCTTCTTTTTCTTTCTTTCAATTTCGGCTAGAATGGATGAACACATCCACTATCATATTCATTTGTTTTACTTAAAATAACATAATTATTCAATTACTATTTTACCCATTTATTAAACATATATGACAAAATAATACTATGGCCTTTATGTCATTTAAACTCCCACTAACTTATAATTGTCTTAATTGCCATACAAGGCCTCCACCTTTACAAAGCCACAACACATTGGTATTTTAACAAATAACATACAACTTTCACATTTAATGCAATTCAATCCTTTGCTCAAATTAAACACACAGATGCACAAATTAGCTCACGGAAATTTACCACATACTTAGTCACATATCAACAGCACAGAATATAATATTAAAATATTATACGGACTCGGATTTGTGGTCCTGAAACCACTGTTTTGACTAGGGTATAAACCGGACTATTACACAGCCTGCGTACCCTCTCTCACAGTGAGCCACCACTGGTAGGCCTCGTCTCGCAGTAAGGACACTGCTCCTTTTAACTTTTGTTCCGCAGTACAGTCGAGGTTGTCCATTATTCTTTCAGTGGCCTCTAGCCAGTATTCGGCCACATTTAGGGCTACTCCAGAAAGACCCTCGAAAATTTCCACTCCATTTGATCGGAGTCGTTTTGAAATTGACCTCGCCCATCGCACTGCAAAGATTAGATCCAAAGAACCTCTCTAAAATACGGAGCATAGCTTGGGACAGGGTATCATCCCCAGCTGCTCGATCGTAAGACCCCGTCCCGATCACCTGTGAAGTTGGTACTTCCCTAGCAGGCATGTGGCCCGATGCCGAAGACCTAGCTCGAGCATTTCCTCGGCCTCTACCGCGGCCTCGTGTACCCCTTCTGCGAGTACCTCTTATGCTCATTTCGATATATGCTTTATCTGTTTTAAAATTCTTATGTATCAAATTATAATTTCAGTAATTATTAACAAAATGTGTTATGAAAGACAGTCATTAGGGGTTTATTTTCGCAGATCGAGATCTCACTACAATTTTCAATCTTCTACGGTCTCAATTTCCTCTATCTAGAGTTTTACAGTATAGTCCTACTATCCACAGTAGTTTTTCAATATAACGTCTCAGTCTATAACAGTAAACAGTATTCGAGAACTTACAGATTTGGCGCCGGAGATTCGGTGTGCCACACTTGTGAATCTTCCAAAACGTTTCAAATCTTTAAAATCCACTTTCAGAAAAACTTTTCAAAAACCCATTCCACAGCCGAGCTTTGCAACATGGCTCTGATACCACTAAATGTAACACCCCAAACCCGGCCTAGACGTTACGACTGAATCTGACGTGTCATATCGAAGTGATTTTCAAAATTTGGACTTGTTAATAAAACTCCGTATTTAGGTTAAAACCCATTTAGTTTTTATTACTTGAGAAAACTCGGCAAATTAAGTTATTACAATCTGAAACCAGCTTATCAAAACGATTGTCATATTTATTAATGTTGATTTCTTTAAACTAAATAAAACTGCGGAAGCTTCTCTAATTAAAACCTTGAAGTTTAAAATGCGTGTTTTTCTTGAAAACTGTTGTTATTTTGAAAACCTCTTTTGTATCCGTTTGGCAGTTTAAAACAAGAAATCAAAGCCCAATTAAAAATTAAACCCACCAATGGCCTTATTACATAATCAATAGCCCAATATGAAAATTGAAATTAAATAACTAAGTCTAAAACAAAATATCAGCGATCGTGTGGCCACCTCTGAATCCCTCGCAGCACCAAATCGTCTAAGGCTGGGGATTACCTGTACAGTTTAAAAAGAAAGGGTGACTTTACGAAAACTCAGTGTGTAATCTCCTATTAGTCATCAAGAACAATATGCAAGAATGATGCGGGCTTGAGCCCTATTCAAGAATGCTGATGCAAGATGGGCCTTAGCCCATTACAAGAATAAATGTGGCCTAAGCCCAATACTGATGATCAAGACGGTGCAAATTTGCAACCCACTTGTAACACCGCAAACCCGGCCTAGACGCTACGACTGAATCTGACGTGTCACATCGAAGTGTTTTTCGAAATTAGGCTTGTTGAGAGAAAACCGTTTTTAAACGATCGCCATGTTTGTTACTGTTGGTTTCTTAGTTGGTTAAAAACCCGCGGAAGCTACTCTAATTAATGTCATTTTAAAGTTTGAAGATGTGTGTTTGTCTTTTAAAACAGTTATTATTTTTGAAAACTTATTTGTATCAGTTTGGCAGTTTCAAAATAAGAAATTAAACCCAATTAAAAGAAATTAAAATCACTAGAGGCCTTATTACATAAATATCAACCCAATATAAAAATTTAAATAACTAGGTCTTAAAATAAAATATTAGCGAACGTGTGGCCACCTCCGAGTCCCTCGCAGCTCCAAATCGTCTAAGGCTAGGGATTACTTGTACAGTTAAAAGACAAGAGTGAGTTTCGAGAACTCAGTGTGTAATCCCCTATCATGCAAGAATGACCGGGGCTCGAGCCCTATACATGAATGATCTTGTGTGGGCCTTAGCCCATTACAGTAATCAATGTGGGCCTAAGCCCAATACAGTATCATTATGGTACAAATATGTAACCCACCCCAATCCAACCAACACACCACCCGTACCAACCAACACACCATGTGGGGATAAAATCGACCCACTCAGCCAACATACCAATATTGCAAAAGATAGCCGCAAGACAATAACGCAGCAGAGCCGCCGGTATGGTATATGTGGCAAAGCCACGAATGATGATTACAAACAGAGCCGCCAAGATCGATATTGCAAAAAAGTCGCCAAGAATGCAGATTTGTGGCAAAGCCACCGATGAATGAGACACTTCCTCCATAACAAAAGATCCCAACCCCATGCAAAGTATGCCATGTCACAAATATCCCGTGTAAGCGTGATGTGTAACACCCCAAACCTACCCATTCGTTACTTAACCGAATTTGAAATGCCACTGCATGAAAAACGTTTGAAGACTCGATTTCACTTTTGGGAAAAACATTAAAAATTTTGTCATTTGAAAACCATGTCCAATTAAAAATTCTAAATAATATAAGCTTGATAAAAATATCCAAATTAAAACTTTATTATAAGCTTTTAAAATATAAGTTGCCAAAATTAAAAGCACTTCCCAATAATAATTTAATGGTCGCGTCTAGCTTAAACATAATAAAAATGTTCAATCACTTTAATGGGCCTTATTACAATAAACACTTAATCAAAATACTGAAAATATAACTACTTAATTAATTAAAATATCTTTTCGCATGGAAATCGTCTGCATGGCCACCTTTGTATCCACTCCAACCCGGTCCAAAAATCACGATCACCGCGATGTTTAATAAAAATTGGGTGAGTCATATGCACTCGAGTGTGTAATTAGTCCACCGAATTCCACCCACATGTTAACCACATATTAACTCATATATCGATATCAATTATCAAATTCACATGTTATCACATTTCGGGCTTGGCCCATATTCATATCACATTCATCTAATAGGGTAGTTAACCACATAATTTCCACATATCGGGCTTAGCCCATTTCCACATCGATCCACATTCATATACCGGGCTTTGCCCATTTCCACATTAATCCACATATCATATTGGGCTTGGCCCATTTCCACATATGTTCACATACGAAATCATGCAATTATGAAGCCCAATCCAAACCTAGGGTCCATCTGCTACACACCCCTTATCCAAATTTACCACACACCGGGGGATTATCAAATCACCCTCTCCTTTTCACTCCAAAGGCAATCATCGCCGCCCACGTGCAATTAAGCACAATAGTCCACAACGCGACCTCGATCGGCGCCAATCCACGATGTAGCCGTAGCTAACACTAAAACCACGATGGGACACATAGTCACTCATCAACCACGATATGGCACATAGCCGATATCAACCACAATGAGGCACATAGCCACTCATCAAGCCATGCGAACTAAATCGCAATTAATCCACAACGTGACCTCACCAACGCCAATCCACGATGTAGCTCAAGGCTAACATCAAACCACGCACTCTCGAAGTACACCCGCATCTTCTTTCATATCATATCCCACCCATGCACATGCCACATAAAATAATGATACAATGTAATGATGCATGAGCATGTTCATCAAGCATATTATCACATATTCATATTAATAATCACATATCATCAGGTTTGGTACTTACCGGATTATCGACATACCCCTTGAGGGTATCCTTATCACAATTTCCACTGCACTAGTTAGCACATTCATAACACATACACATTTCACATACATATCATATACCCGGAAAACGGTGGGTTAATCACATACCTGTCTATTTAGCGAAATCCCGAACTACTCGAATCTAACACGATCTAGAATCCCGAAACTCTTCTTATTCCCGTCGATTTGCTCTTAAGAACCAAAGTCAGAAATCGATCATCACCTAAGCTCATAAAATGGCCTATGGCCGAATATCAATACTTCCTTACCTTGCTTACCAAATCCCAAAACTACTCCTTGCTCTTGAACCGTCAAATCCCTAAGTGAAACCACATCAAAATCGGCTTAAGCATAAATTCATAGAAAAATAACCCTTGGCCGAATACCATACTTGCTTACCTTAATTGCTTCAGATCCAAAAACTCCTCTAATACTCCTCTTGTCGGCTATATACAAAAGACACAATGGTAAGGCACTATGAATATTCTATTATCCATAGAAATCAAGACCACCCTTGATTTCGACATACCAAAGAGATAGAAGAACGGTTAGGAGAGAACTCTTACTTACTATAGAGAATCGATTGGAGCAACCTTCAACCAATGACACCTCCGACTTCTATCACTTGCGACAAAGAAGAGAGAATATGGCCACTGAAGATTCGGCTAAGCCCTTAAAAAGGTGATTCAATATTCGGTTATCTCTTAAAAGTAGATGTAGATGGAAGAAAAGAGGTATAAAAGTGGCTAAGAGATTTCGGCAATGGCTCTCAATGGAGATGAAACATTCGGCTAAGGTCTTGAATGATAAAGGGTCATTCGGCCATTCAAGCAAAGGTGTAAAATTGGGGTTGAAAGAAAATAAAGATAAAGAAGAGTATGTAGAGGAATTTCGGCACACACTAAAAGGAAGAAAAAGAACCTGAAAAACACCTATAACCCCTTTAAATAGTTTCGGCCCTATCTCCTCTTCATGGCTGAATTTGCTTACCCAAAAGAGCCCCATGCTTGGCCACCACGTCAACTCATTATCATATCCCAATTTAATCTCCTACTATGTCTCTTCAACACCCATTCAAATTAAATTGAATTTAATCTACAATTATCTTACCTATTTAAAATAATAAATCACATAAGTATCCCCTGTATCCACCAACTTAAAATAAAATAAACAATAATATCCCTTACTAATATCCCATTTAATCTCTTATCCTATCTCCTAAAATAAATAAAATAAAATCTCATTTGATCTAAATAAAGCCATAATTATCCTATATTAAAATAAATAAAACTACACTTATCCTACTCTTAGCCAGAAATTTAAGAGGAGAAACAAGCTTAATCCTCACCCAAGTAGAAGTCCATTTGCCGTCCAACCTCTCCCTTCCTCGCCTTTGACGCATCAAGCAAAAATAAAACCACCCTCCTTGCTACTCACAAGCCTCGAACCCAGAGACTGCTGGAGCCCTTGGGCGCAAGCCGCAGATAACGCCTGTGCCACTTTGCCAAGGCGTTTTTGTGACATAAACTCGCCCCAATTCATTTTAAGACCTCCTTGCCTAGCTCCCTCTTGCCTTAATGCCGAAACAAAATAAAAACACGCCCATGCTTTGTCAACAAGGCTCGAACTCGAGCCCTCTTGAAGCTCCCTTTGCCATAGCGCCCAAGCCACTTTACTGTGCTCACTTTCATGTCCAAAAGTCCTTACAATTTTTCTTAAGGCCTCCTTAGCCCAACTCCCTTTAACGCCAAAAATAAAAGTCCATTGCTTCCTACGTTGCTCGAACCCAAGACCAAAGGCCACGGCGTCATTTCAGAGCCCTTAAGTGGCGCCTTGCGACCATTTTTACCAAGGCCTGTTTTATGCCAAACACGCCTAAGATTTTTCCCTTAAGGCCTCCCCGGCCTTGCTCCCTTTAACGACAAAAATAAAAACTCCCAAGTGCGATTCCTGCAGCTCGAACTTCCTTCCCTTGGCACTCCACTTGACGCAAACTCCCCAGCACCCAGGTGGCGTCCCTTGCCACTTTACCACACGGCTACTTGTGTCCTAAACTCCCCCCAAAACTTTTCTTAAGGACTCCTTCACCCAGCTCCCCCTTTTATACTTAAAATCCAATATTTTCCCAAAACTTTCACCTACACCCTAGGGTTCTCAAAACCCCTAAAACACCTCCAAATACACTTAAAGCCTACTACACTTGAGTTATGCTCCAAACGCACAACCCCTAATCTAGGATGTTACAGTATGTCCTACTCAGTACAGTCATACAATAATATGCATTCATCAGTCGACTTACCTCTAGGAGTAAAATGGTAATTTCCATCTATTAGGGGTAAAATAGTAATTTTACCCTTTAGGGGTTTTTTGGTCATTTTACCCACTTTAGGGTCTCAGTGCAGTTAACGACATTTTTGAAGGTCTACACTCGCCTCGAGCGGCACATGTAACATATATGGTCAAAACGGTGTAAATGGGCCCAAAGCCCAATACTCGGCCCAAGTGGGCCCACACGCTCGTGTGGCCCATCCAGCCCAAATTTCATCGCGGCTATGCGAACTATGTGGCCCAATCCAGTATCTGCCACTTTCATGGATTTTATCCGTGTAGGGCCACGAGCCCATTGGGCCCACACGGCCCATTGTAGCCAAACGAGGCCCATAACGGCCCAAGAGCACGAGAACGCTCGTGGCGGCCTCTACAGTCTATCACCCATAATGATGGGCTCGATTTACCACACGAGCGATTGCACGCTCGTGAGGCTTCATATGTCGAGGTTTCGGCTTTTTGGCTTTTGCCGATTTGTAGAAGAGATAGTGTGATTACACACCTGTTTACAAAATTGTTTCAAGATCCACGAGCATCGAACCTTGACCGAATGATAAGCGATCTATCTCCCCAAGATTTCTGATTGAAATGGATCGATTAAAACTGTGGCTTACAACCATAAATAATGATCTTACAGACAAGGAGATAATCGACCTAGATACAAAAGATAAGGTAACGCTTTTACCTAGATTGGTTAACGAGGGAAAAGGTTTCGATCGCTCCCCAAATAGTTTGTACTCCCTAGAGTCCCCTGAACACCATAACGCAACGAAAGTATGAAACCCGCAGTCAACACATGTATAGACAAGAACATTCAGCTTTTAGAAAGGTTTAGAGGAACCAGATTTGAATGAAAAGAGGGAATACAACCACTTATCGGCTTGTCGTAAATACTTGCGTAACCAAAAGCAGAGGGGACAGTGTTGAGTTTCGGCTAAAGTAAGAACCACCCAGAGAAGAGAAGAACCCGAATCAAAAAGGGAGGGGAGAACTTTCGGTCACAAGCCGAAAAGGAGAAAGAGTCACAAGGGGGCAAGGGTGATAGGTTCGGCCGAAAAAAGTCAATATGTAAGAAGGGATAAACAGGCAGTTGGCCGAAACTTGAAAGGAATAGAGAAGAAGGGGTGGTTTCGGCAGATGTTGGTGCAAAAGAAGAGAGAGAAACGGACTTGAAAAGAATAGTTTAATTTACCAGAATGGTAGGAGTCGAACATTCAAAATGCACAAATGGCCACTTGCAAAACCGGTACAAGAGAGCAGAGAAAGAAAAAACCATTAACAGTTTCAGAAACCCCTCAACCAAAATTCCCTATACCAATTCGGCACCAACACTCCCCACACACTTCAACCTCATTGATTCTCTCCACAACACTCTCCTTAATCCTCTCCACAATTTGCTCCTACAATCTCTCCATAACCGATTCAAACACCTCTTCAATAGTGTTTCAGTCCAACTCAACTTCTCTTGCTGTAAGGAAATAAAATAAATACTCCCTTACGAATCATGAGACTAGAACTCGAGCTCCCTTGCAGCCTTAAACACGCCACTTACCACTGGACTACAAGTTCTTTTGTGTCAAATTTTCGCCACAATTATTCTTAAAGCCTACTCTCCAGAACCAAGGGCCTTATTCACTTAAAAATTAAAAATTTTACTAAAGCCTAGGTTTGAACCCAGGACTTCCCAAACATTCCCAAACACTCCAAACTCACTTAACCATTAAGGCAAGCATTCAATTGTGCCATTTTCTTGCACAACTAAATACCTATGTGCAGTATCCTAATTGTTCCCTTGTTTCCAAAACCTATTTCTCCTAGGCCCAAAATTCGGGGTGTTACACTACCCCAATCCAGCCAACATACCACCCGTACCAACCAACACACCATGTGGGGATAAAATCGACCCACCTAGCCAGTACACTAATATCGCAGCATAGCTGCCAGTAATAATAACGTAGCAGAGCTACCAGTAACAGTAACGCAGCAAAGCTTCCAGTAGTAGTATATGTGGCAGAGCCACCAGTACAGTATACTTCCTCCATAACAGTATCCCAACCCCATGCAATTTGTCATGTCATAAATCATACGTATATGCAGAATGTCATACTCAGTAACAATCATATACAAATCATGAACACATCAGTCAACCTACCCTTAGGGGTACAACGGTCATTTTATCCTATGAGGGTATTTCGGTCATTTTACCCTATGGGGGTATTTCGGTCATTTTATCCTATGGGGGTATTTCGGTCATTTTACTCTTTAGGGGTATTTCAGTCATTTTACTCTTTCGGGGTATTTCAGTACAGATAACAATCTTTCTGAAGGTCTACAGTCACCTCGAGCAACACAGATAACCTAAATGGTCATAACGGTGTAAATGGGCCCAAGGCCCAATATTCGGCCCAAGTGGGCCCACATGCTCGTGTGGCCCATGTAGCCCAAATTCAGTCACGGCTATGTGAACTACATAGTCCAATCCCGTATTTGCCAATTATCGAGGATTTTTTCTGTGTGGGGCCCACGAGCCTAATGGGCCCACACGGCCCATTTCAGCCAAACGAGGCCCATATCGGCCCAAGAGCACGAGAACGCTCGTGGTGGCCTCTATAGTCTATTGCATATGGTTTGTGGGCTCGGTTCACCCCTCGAGCGATTGCAAGCTCGTGGGGCCACAAATGCCAGAGTTTCGGCATTTCGGCTTTCGTCGATTCACAGTAAAGAGGGGTGTGACTACACACCTATTTGCTCAACGAACAGATTACCCCACGCACAATCAACCTACAATCAACCCAACACAACCAGTCTCTCATCCTTTAGATCATTAACACTAAAACCCCAAACCGATATCACCACTTACCTTGACCGAAAGTTACGTGATTTCTACTCTTAGATCGCTGGTTGGAAACGATCACACCCTTCTTCTCGATTTACTGCGCATAAGACAGATTTCATTAGCAATACTTGTGTAATACAAGGCTTGAATTGATGCCCATAGTCCAAAGAGTTAGAGTAGATTGGGTATCCGACCCATACTACAAAACAATCTACTTACCCCACAGTATTCGACCAAAGAGATATTCGAAGCAGAAGGTAGAGATGTGCAGAGAAATAAGGTAGTTGATGCTCCACCGCTTGTCAGAGACTAACCTCCAAAAGGTACCAAGACAAGATAGATATTCAGTCACTATTGAATGAGAAGAGAAAAAAAAGAGAGGGAAAAAGAAGATGAGATATTCGGCTTACTAAAATGTTATGAGGATTCGGCTATTTCTTTAGGAAAAGAGAAAGAGAGGCAAAAGCACAAATGATCCCGAGATGGTATATTCGGCCAAAAAGGGGACAGCTTGAGGAAGAGAGGAAACAGAAGAAAAGAGAGGAAGGATTGCTCACAAAATTCACCTATTGACCGACAGGAAAAAGACAAATGAACCAAAAGCCAGAGAATGGAGGGAAGGAAAGGAGACTCGGCAGGGAGAAGAAAGAAAAAAAATGCAAAAGTGTTCAGAGAAAAAGTGTCAGAGCCTACCAAATTCGGCAGAGGCTAACTCAAATACCGAAATGACCCATAACCCTCCCCCTAGCCGAAATCTCAAGGCACAAGATCCCCCAAACGGCACAACTCTCCTTTCACTCAAACTCATTGATTCTCTCCCATTATCCCTCCTTGAATCTCTCCATGACCAGTTCAAACACCATTCAAATCATTTCAAACTTCCCTTAGCTGTGTTTCAGTCCAACTCTACTACCTACACAGCTCAAGCAGCAAAATAAATACCCATTGCGCAACCCAGGACTTGAACATCAGACCTTGCAGTTACACTACACGCCACCTTGCCACTAGGCCACAAACTCTTCTTGTGTCATAAACAAGCACTATTATTAATAAAGCCTATATGCTAGTGTCCAGATTCATTTAAGAGAAAAACTAAAAATTTTGCAAGAGCCAAGACTTGAACCCAGGCTTCTCACACACCCCCATACACACCCAAATCACTTAGCCATTAAAGCAAACAAGCTTTTTGTGCCAGAACATGCAAAATTAAAGACCATATATTTTTGGGGTGTTACAAACATGATACTATTTGTCTTATATACCACATCAAAAAATAATTTAAAATTATAAAAAAAATCAAAATTAATAAAAATTATAAAAAGTTCATAAAATTTCAAAAAAAAAGTTAGCATGAAGTACATGTGGATTGAGGGTTAAATTTAGTTCAAAAAAGATAAGAGCCAAATTGACCAAAGATGTAAACGTTAAGGGTTAAATTTGATATTATGCCTTAAATAAAGTCCTTAAAATATTGGGTAAACTACACCCATGGCCACTTTTGTTTAGCTTAGGTAACATTTTAGTCACTTCTGTTTGAAATGTTACGTTTTAGTCACTTACGTTATCGTGTTGTAACATTTTAGTCACTAAGTCGTTAATTGTCGTTAATGGTGTAACGATAAGCTGACGTGGCACATTAAATCATCATTTCAAACAAAAATTTTAGGTTAAATTATACAATTGGTCCCCATATTTTTTCGTTTTGAGCAATTTATATTTTTCTTTTATGTTCTTTGAACTTTTCTTTTTTTTCTATTTTTCCATTCTCTTTTGCTTCTCCCTCTATTTTCCTACCTTCTCTATTTCTTTTAACATATCAGGAAGTCAAATTGGCAATGAATAAAGAAGCAGGAAGTCGAAGACCATCAAAACCCACAAACCCATACCATCTGTTAACTATCAAAATCCTCCATCACCACCCATCATCTTCATTTCATCCACTAACACCTCCACCACTACCATTACCTCATTCATGACAATTCCAACAATATCATCCCCTCACCAAATAAACTCATGTTCAAACCAATCAAGAATCCAAGTAAACAACAATTAGTAAGTCCCGAAAAATCACATAAAGCCAAATATTAGACAATGACCGGTGACGAAGGAGCACATATCAGAAAATCGAGTTGAACAAATGGCCATTGATAGAGATTCAATCTTGGGTAGTCCAAAAGTTGGGGATTTTTTGAGATGTTTTCGAAAGTAGATCATGGCAGTGGTGAATGTGTTAATGGATGAAATGAAGATGATGGGTGGTGGTGGAGGGTTTTGATGGTTAGCAGATGGTATGGGTTTATGGGTTTTGGTTATAGGTAATGATGGCTTTCGACTTCCTGCTTTTTTCTTCAGTTCTAATTTGACTTCCTAATATGTTAAAAAAAATGGAGAAGTAGAAAAATAGAGGGAGAAGCAAAAGAGAATAGAAAAAAAAAGAAAAAAAAGAGTAAAGTTTAAAGAACATAAAAAAAAAATTTAAATTACTCAAAACAAAAAAATATAGGGACCAATTGTATAATTTAACCTAAATTTTTTTTTTTTTTTGAAATGATGATTTAACATGGCACTTCATTGACCCAAAATTCACGGGCATTCAAAAAGTACATTATCGGGCCTCCGTCTTAGCGAAATGGGTTTGTAAAAATTTATTAGAAATATTTAAGAGACTAGTTGTGTGTTTAATTAGGTTTTAGATAGGTGAATTTAACTTAATTAGGAGTAATTAAGAAAAAGGACTAAATTGAATAAAGGGGTAAAAGTCTAATTATAGATTAATAGAAAGAAAGGGGGACCAAAATGGAAAATATGCCATTTAAGGTAATTGAGGCGGCAAGTTGAAAGAAAAATCTTGATTTTTCTTTAGATTTTATAATATAATGTAATTTAGAATTAAATAATTAAATAAATAAAGCCAAATGTATGATAAAAATTATATACATGTGTAGTTAAAATATGTAAACAATTGTAATTTATATATTTAATTTACTTATTAATTAAGTATAAGATATTTATTGTTATTATTATTATTATTATTATTATTATTTTATTAAATTATAATCTATAATAATTATATTATAAGATTTTTATATGATAAATAAAGTATGATTTTGACAAGTAGATGGTGATAAAAATATACAAATGTAATAATAATATGTATACAATTGTAATATAAATATTTAATTACTTTTTATTTAAGTATAGATATTTATTATTTATTATTATTAAGTAAAACATATTTATTAGATAAATAATTAAATTATAAGATTTTTTATATGATAAATAAATTAAATAGTGACAATTGTAAGGTGATGATTATATACACTTGTAATATATATATATTGTTTATTTAATAGATATTTGTTATATTAATTATTAATTACTATTAAGCTAATTAAATAAAATAAGTAAATAAGTAAATGAAATAAAAAGAAATAAAAGTATAAAAGAAAGAAACAAAGGCAAAAGTAAAAGAGAACCATTCGAGACAGAGCAGGAAAAAAGAAAGAAAGAAAAGAAAAAGGAAAAACTCAGGGTTTAAGGTTTAAAGCTTTGATTGGTAAGTCAATTAAGCCTTTTTTACTTAATTTTGATGTTTTAGAAGCTTTAAAACAAAGTTTTGTTGAAATTAAGTTGAAGTCTTGGAAGTTCATAGGTTTTTAAGCATGGTTCGTGTTGGATAAATTGTTGAATTAGGGATTTAATTGAATGAATTTCAAGTTAGGATTGATAAATGGATTAAATTGTAAATGAAGCTATAAGTTTTGTGATTGAGGGATTAAATAGAAATAAATTTTAAATTAGGGTTTTATTATGAACACTTGATAGTTAGGTTGAATTTGATAGGAATTTGAATAAGAATAAAGTATGAATTAAGTTAGTAAGGTGAATGAGTTAATTAGGACCTAATTGAAAATAAAGTGTAAATTGAATAGAAATTCAATTATTTGTTATAATTAGTGATGTAATTAATGGTATAATTATTTTAATTTTAGTAGCTAGCAAAGAACCCGAAGCATCGGCATCGAAAGGAAAGGGAAAAGTTATCGAGGAGTAATCGAACAAATCCGGGTTTGTATTACTATAATTCAAATTACTTTTTATTAAATATTTTATATAAATTATATTTAATAAATGAGTATAAGGTAAGTATTAATATTTGAGTTGAATGGGAATTGGGTTGGATGGTGAATGTGTATGTATAATTGAATTGTATATTGATTTGAATGTGAAATTGA
The DNA here is from genome assembly GCA_025698515.1 of Gossypium sturtianum. NCBI lineage: Eukaryota > Viridiplantae > Streptophyta > Magnoliopsida > Malvales > Malvaceae > Gossypium > Gossypium sturtianum. Next base: position 112,608,998 of record CM046953.1, read on the forward strand.
AATTGAATAGTGATCTTAAATTTGGTATGAAAGTGAAAATTTAATTGAGAATTGGAATACCCTATTAACTGGTCGGGCTAAGTCGGATATAGTTGGCATGCCATAGGATTTGGAAGAGTACAGGATTTATCGGCTTTGCAGATCAGGCACTTTCTGTGTCGTATTTCAGGCACCTCGTGTGTCGTATCAGGCACCTCATGTGTCGTTTCAGGCACTTATGTGTCGTATACTGATCAGGTACTATGAACCATTTTAGGCACAATGTGTCGTACTGGTGTGTGTGGGCTGGAATTCGTGTATCCGTCAAAGTTCGGGTTCGTTAATAGGGTGAGTAACCGAAATGGGAAAAAAATATTAAATGAATTTGATCGATTGTACTATTGAAAATGTGAGAAAGTTGAATTGTGGATTGAAATTGAGATTGGAAATGAAAGGCATGAACTTAATGTTCATGTAATGATTGAAATTGAGACATATGATATGTGAATGAAATTGAAGAATAGCTTAAAAAAAATATTGTTATTGTTAATTAATGAAAGTTTAAGAATGAATTGATATTTGAGAAATTGGATAGTTATATGCTTGATAATTATATTCCATTATTATTATTATAATTTGAATTATGGTAATACCACTGAGTATGAAGTACTCGGCAGACGGTTGTTTCGGTGCGCAGTCAATAGAGTCGAGTCCCGGTCCAAAGATCCGAACGATCCCGACTCCAGCACAAAAATTTTGGTGATGTTTTCTTCCTTAAATGAAAGTGGCATGTACATAGGTGTTGTAATGGTCACTTTAAAATGTTATATAATTTTTGGTTGTAATGAATGATATTTGGTGTTTTGATACTAAGTTTAATAAAATGGTATGACAAATTTGGTAAGTTTGGGTAATAAACTTGGAAAGAAAAATGAATAAAGCTAATTAGTAAAATTTTATATGATTTTATAGTTAAGTCAAAGTTATAGACATAATTTAGGTATATTAAGTGTGCAAATGTATTGGTTGAAAGATTGGTTTTGGATTGTATTCGGTTTGAAAATTACAGGTAAGGTTAGATGTTTATAAAGGGGTTATATTGAGTTTTTTTAAAAAAAAATTACGAAAAATTTCTGGAGTACTCGAACAAGTTTCGTTCCACTTCTAATACGTGTTTTGGGCCTCGAGGGTCCATCTAAGGGACTTTTTGATTATTTAATAATATGTTCGATAATTATTTGTATTGTAACACCCCAAACCCGGCCCATTCACTACGACCGAATTTGAAATGCCACTACGGAACACGTTCGAAAATATTCTTACTTAAGAGTAAAAACCGTTAAAAATTTGTTGCCTTTAATAAAACATTTTTTGTGACTTAAAATATTCTAAGTAAAAATTAAATTGTTATAAAAATACCGGATTCAAAACTTTATTATACATACTTAAGAAAATAAAATCATTTGCAATTAATATTTAAATTGTCAATCCATAATAGAACATAATAATAAAAATACTTAAACACACTTTAAATACTTTTAGGGGCCTTATTACAATAATTGAATAATCAAAGTACTGAAAATATAAATGCTTAATTAATTAAAAATATCTTTCTGCATGAAAATCTGCTTCTACATGGCCACCTTTGTATCCACTCCAACCCGGTCCAAGCTTTATGCATCACCTGAAATGTTGGTAAAAATTTGGGTGAGTCAAACAGACTCAGTGCATAGTCATTACACATGTCTCCATACATATGGGCTCGGCCCATATCCACACAGTCCATACACATAAATATGCAATTATGACCCAACCCAACCTAGGGTCCATCCATTGCTCCTACCTTAGCAGACTCCCTGCCCAAGGCCGTGGCTAATCCACCGATCACATAATGATCCACATATCTTACCTTGGCAGACTTACTGCTCAAAGCCGTGGCTGAGCCACCGATCACCTAAGTGATCCCACATATTAATCAGTCTACGGTGATGTACACAGCTATCAACCGCCGAGATGTGGCACCTAGCCATCACCTCCCTTGATGAAGCACATAGCTAACATCAAGTGCTAATGTAGCACAAGGCTAACATTAGACCACGTACATAATGTACACCCTTTCCTCCAATAGTCACATCCCAAGTCCCATGCATATATATATATATATGTACCATGGCAACATATTACTTGAAACAAATATACATCACATGCCATCACATTTTCATACATTCATCAATAATCATTTATTATCGTAAATCACTGACCTGATGATTCAGTCACCCACCATGGGTATTCACAATCTTAGCCCTTATTTCGGCTATCATTCACTTTATACACATACATAAAATAACACATATAAACATTCAAGAGACAGTGCGATAACTACGCACCTGATTATTTAGCGAAATCTCGATCTATTTTGGATCTAACACAATCTAGAATCCCGAAACTCTTTATTTCTGTCGATTTTCCTTGAATGCTTTAAATCCCGAGAGTCTCCTTATCCTTGTCGATTAGCCCCTAAACCATCATGGACAGAATCGATCACCATTTAAAACTCATAAAATGGCCTATGGCCAAATGTTACCAATCACTTACCTTAATGTTCCAAGACCCAATAGATCTCTTTTAAGGCTCCTTAGCGTCGACTACACACAAAAGAATACATAATCATGGCTTAAAGAATATTTGGCTATCCCTAGGCCTATCCTCATGATTTCGGCACACTAGCAAAAAGAGCACAAAACCGAATGATAATGAAAGAACTTACCACTACACGTTGAAGAGAATAGAAAATCACAAGCACGTAGTCGACAGCCCCTCCAAAAAAGATTCGACTATGGTGTTTCGGCACTTTTAATAATAGAGAAATAGAGTAGAACAATGAGGCTTTAAGGTTCAGCTATGATTCTAATTGCAAATGAGGTATTCGGCCATATAGGAAAAAGTTGTAGAATTTGGAATTGAAAGAAAATAATGAAGAAAAGAAAAGAATAAGAAGAGAATGCAAAAGGGATTCTAGCAATGGAGACTAAAAACAAATAAAAAGATGGACACACTCCTAAAGCAAAATTCGGCACTTATTTGCTCCCTAATGTGATAAGTTTTATCCTTTAATTATCCCCCCATAACATTATCTTCAATCCTATCTTTCAGCCACCTCTTCAAATAAATAAATTAAAATAATAACAATACTTACCCTTCCAAATTGAATTTAGAAACAACCATTACACTTATCCCCATCTATTTAAAATTAAAACAATACCTATTTCCATCTTATCCCTTATCACCTCTTCAAAAAAACAATAAAAGGAATAAAACAATATTTATTCCATACTTCCAGCCGAATTCAAAGACAAGCCTCCAGCTTATCTTCATCCAATTTAGAGCCCACATGCTGTCCACCACCTTTCCAATCTGCCACAAAATAAAAATAAAAATAAAACACCACCTTGTGCCGCCATTAAGCCTCGAACCCAAGACCTTGGCACCCATGCTGTAGGTAGCACCCTCCCACGCCCACTGCCATCTGTTCTCTTTTGTCATAAACTCCCCCATATTCTTTTAAAGCCTCCTTCCTAGCTCCCTTGTCTCAATGCCAAAACCAAAAATAAAATGCACCCTTTGCGTACCCCATGATTCGAACCCCATGCTCAAGGCGTCCCCAAAGCCCTTAAGTGGCGCATGGAAGCCACTCTACCAAGGCGTTTCTTGTGCCCAAAAATGCCGAAAATTATTCTTAAGGCCTCATTAGCCCAATTCCCTTTTACACTTAAAAAAATAAAATTTCTCCTACACATTTCGGGCCTTCCCTTAACTTATCACTAGCACCTAAAATACCTCAATTAACACCATGATGACCACACTTATGCAAAATAATTTAATAAAATTTTACCCCTATTTCAGGATATTACAATTCTACCCCCTTAAAATAATTTCGTCCTCGAAATTACTTACTATCGCTCAATCGTGCATCCTTAACTCATCATACTACGCTACTTTGCCGCGCACTCGATCTTAAAGAGCTATCATGCTTTCTAGACACATTCTCTAAGTTCATAATCAAAGTTCCATACACTTCACTAGCAACATAAGAACGAACTAACTTAACCACAAACAAGACAATAGGAGTATTCCGAAATAAGAAACTTACCCGTTGTCACCTCCGCACATCTTCCCCTCGCGACGGCCGACTGCGTAAACCAACCTTGGCTGCCTTGCATCTGCACCTTCAGCCTCTCTGTTTGGTGCTCCACGACCTCGGCCTGAACCATTTCCTCCATGGTTCGGACCACGACCCCTTGTCGCCATCGGCCATCTCTACCCTACGTTGCACATAACTTTGGCTTTGTTGTCCGAGCCCTATTCGAGATCCCGAGGCGGCCCTTAATCAGGTGAGACTTAGACTTACACCTAAAACATTCCCGTTCCCGGTTCCAGCACTTGCCAACATGATACCTTCCACACTGAGCACACGGACGATCCAGATTTTCTCAGAGTGGCTTAGCAAGCAACACGAATGAATTTTCAACCTCGGTCTTTCAAGACCCTCGGATGATTCAGATGATCCAAAATTCCTCCTATCCCGGTTCCTATCCTTATCTCTGTTCTGCCTCACAGAGTTCTTAATTCCCTCAGCTACCTTAGCTTTTTCGACTAACACAGCGAACTCTCGTTCCTGGTGAGGAGCTATCAACAGTCTCAGGTCGTCCCTTAATCCGTCCTCAAACCGGACACATCGTTCATGTTCCGTAGCAACTACTCCTCGAGCATATCGGCTTAACCTTAGGAATTCAGCCTCGTATTCTGTTACGGACTTGTTCCCTTGAACCAGCCCCAGAAACGCCTTCCTCTGCGCATCAATATAATAAGTTCCAACATACTTCTTCTGGTACGCCGCCTTAACGTACTCCCAGGTGAGATCCTCCGCTGTAGCACCATCCCGAACTGTTAGCCACCATTGATATGCCTCGTCGCGAAGCAGCGCCACCATTCCTTTCACTTTCTCCTCAGGGCTCAGATCGAGCTTATCCATAATTCGCTCGGTTGCTTCCAACCAATATTCAGCAGTACTGGGTGCCACCCCAGATACTCCACGAAACATTTCGGCTCCATTAGCTCGAAGCCGCTCCGGCACAGACTTACGTGTTCCCGAATTTCCTCCTGCACCAGCCACCAATTCCAACACTCGCAAACACCTGACTGCGACATAGCATCTTCCCCGTCTCGAGCTCTTTGCTTTCAAAGACACGGTAGGGGTGGTGGTGGCGGTGGTACTTCATTATCTGATCCTTGACCCGATCTAACGGGTTCCGACCTAGTCATTCTTCCTCTGCCTCTTCCACGACGACCACGTCCTCTAGAGCTCATTGTCTAACGTCGAGATCGATTAAGAAGTTTTATGAATTAGTCATTGTTCCACTTGTTTATCCGCGAAGAAATTTTTATGATGAGTTTTAGGAGTGGTTCTTTCGATCAATCGAGTTTTGATTCGAGTTCACAACTCTAATTCAAAGAATCACCTTCACAATCACATTCATAATGGAGGTATCTTCATTTCTTAACAAGGCCACATTCTTTCAGTGGTATCCACCACCCACATTCCCTATTCGAACATTTCTGCCCGTTTCTATCCCAGGGGTATTTTCGTCATTTTGCAAATAAGAAATATTTTGGAAAAATTTTCACAATAATCTTTTACTATGATTAAAAGGGTAATTTAGGAACTTTAAAACTAGGAATTTTATAAAACTGCACGGCTAGTCCCTTTCGGGTTTTAATTATCGGGTTTAGCCCGTGAATAAGTCCTCTTGGTTAGGGTGAACCGTAGCTACGCACCAGGTAGGATTCGAGTGGAGAGGAGGTGAGTCACGCGGACTGCTTAAATACCAAGCTCCCACCGAATACCAATCCTAGACATGCGCACACAGGTTGCCACACCTTAACTCGGCGACTTACTTCACAGGTTTGTTTGATTGTATTTAAGTCTTATGCATGTGTTTGAGTAGAATAGTCCTAGGGTTCAACAGATCTTAGTTCACTAATCTAGGTTCCCATAAAAGCCCATAACATTCACATATAAATCACTTCAACAAATAGGGGTACTTACCTGGTGGACTGCGGGTCGGAGATACAGGTGCCATGCCAGAATAACCTGAAAAATTTTATGAAAGCCCAAATCTTTGAAAAGCCCATATTTGAAAACGTTTTTGGACCCAAAATCTACAAAGCCGAGTTTTGAACCGGGCTCTGATACCAATTTGTAACACCCTAAACCCGGCCCATTCACTACGACCGAATTTGAAATGCCACTACGGAACACGTTCGAAAATATTCTTACTTAAGAGTAAAAACCGTTAAAAATTTGTTGCCTTTAATAAAACATTTTTTGTGACTTAAAATATTCTAAGTAAAAATTAAATTGTTATAAAAATACCGGATTCAAAACTTTATTATACATACTTAAGAAAATAAAATCATTTGCAATTAATATTTAAATTGTCAATCCATAATAGAACATAATAATAAAAATACTTAAACACACTTTAAATACTTTTAGGGGCCTTATTACAATAATTGAATAATCAAAGTACTGAAAATATAAATGCTTAATTAATTAAAAATATCTTTCTCGCATGAAAATGCTTCGTGCATGGCCACCTTTGTATCCACTCCAACCCGGTCCAAGCTTTATGCATCACCTGAAATGTTGGTAAAAATTTGGGTGAGTCAAACAGACTCAGTGCATAGTCATTACACATGTCTCCATACATATGGGCTCGGCCCATATCCACATAGTCCATACACATAAATATGCAATTATGACCCAACCCGACCTAGGGTCCATCCATTGCTCCTACCTTAGCAGACTCCCTGCCCAAGGCCGTGGCTAATCCACCGATCACATAATGATCCACATAATTACCTTGGCAGACTTACTGCTCAAAGCCGTGGCTGAGCCACCGATCACCTAAGTGATCCCACATATTAATCGATCCACGGTGATGCACACACTATCAACCACGAGATGTGGCACCTAGCCATCACCTCCCTTGATGAAGCACATAGCTAACATCAAGCGCTAATGTAGCACAAGGCTAACATTAGACCACGTACATAATGTACACCCTTTCTCCAATAGTCACATCCCAAGTCCCATGCATATATATATATATGTACCATGGCAACATATTACTTGAAACAAATATACATCACATGCCATCACATTTTCATACATTCATCAATAATCATTTATTATCGTAAATCAACGACATGATGATTGGTCACCCACCATGTATTCACAATCTTAGCCCTTATTTGGCTATCATTCACTTTATACACATACATAAAATAACACATATAAACATTCAAGAGACAGTGCGATAACTACGCACCTGATTATTTAGCGAAATCTCGATCTATTTTGGATCTAACACAATCTAAAATCCCGAAACTATTTATTTCTGTCGATTTTCCTTGAATGCTTTAAACCCCGAGAGTCTCCTTATCCTTGTCGATTAGCCCCTAAACCATCATGGACAGAATCGATCACCATTTAAAACTCATAAAATGGCCTATGGCCAAATGTTACCAATCACTTACCTTAATGTTCCAAGACCCGATAGATCTCTTTTAAGGCTCCTTAGCGTAGACTACACACAAAAGAATACATAATCATGGCTTAAAGAATATTCGGCTATCCCTAGGCCTATCCTCATGATTTCGGTACACTAGCAAAAAGAGCACAAAACCGAATGATAATGAAAGAACTTACCACTACACGTTGAAGAGAACAGAAAATCACAAGCACGTAGTCGACAGCCCCTCCAAAAAAGATTCGACTATGGTGTTTCGACACTTTTAATAATAGAGAAATAGAGTAGAACAATGAGGCTTTAAGGTTCAGCTATGATTCTAATTGCAAATGAGGCATTCGTCCATATAGGAAAAAGTTGTAGAATTTGGAATTGAAAGAAAATAATGAAGAAAAGAAAAAGAATAAGAAGAGAATGCAAAAGGGATTCGGCAATGGAGACTAAAAACAAATAAAAAGATGGACACACTCCTCAAGCAAAATTCGGCACTTATTTGCTCCCTAATGTGATAAGTTTTATCCTTTAATTATCCCCCCATAACATTATCTTCCATCCTATCTTTCAGCCACCTCTTCAAATAAATAAATTAAAATAATAACAATACTTACCCTTCTAGCCGAATTTAGAAACAACCATTACACTTATCCCCATCCATTTAAAATTAAAACAATACCTATTTCCATCTTATCCCTTATCACCTCTTCAAAAAAAAAAAAGGAATAAAACAATATTTATTCCATACTTCCAAATTGAATTCAAAGACAAGCCTCCAGCTTATCTTCATCCAATTTAGAGCCCACATGCTGTCCACCACCTTTCCAATCTGTCACAAAATAAAAATAAAAATAAAACACCACCTTGTGCTGCCATTAAGCCTCAAACCCAAGACACCGCTAGCACCCATGCTATGTGTAGCGCCTCCCACGCCACTCTGCTTCTTTGTTCTCTTTTGTCATAAACTCCCCATATTCTTTTAAAGCCTCCTTCCCTAGCTCCCTTGTCTCAATGCCAAAACCAAAAATAAAATGCACCCTTTGCAGCCCCCATGATTCGAACCCCCATGCTCAAGGTGTCCCCCAAAGCCCTTAAGTGGCGCATGGAAGCCACTCTACCAAGGCGTTTCTTGTGCCCAAAAATGCCGAAAATTATTCTTAAGGCCTCCTTAGCCCAATTCCCTTTTACACTTAAAAAAATAAAATTTCTCCTACTGACTCGGGCCTTCCCTTAACTTATCACTAGCACCTAAAATACCTCAATTAACACCATGATGACCACACTTATGCAAAATAATTTAATAAAATTTTACCCCTATTTCAGGATATTACATGTATATTATTTGTAAATTGTCTGATATGTCCTGTAATGCCTCGTAACCCTGTTCCGGCGACGGTGTAGGGTTAGGAGGTGTTACACGTCAGCTTATCATTACACCGTTAATGACAATTAACGGCTCAGTAACTAAAATGTTACAACACAATAACATAAGTGACTAAAACGTAATATTTCAAACATAAGTGACTACAATGTAACCTGAGGTAAACAAAAGTGACCATGGGTGTACTTTACCCTAAAATATTATACTTTGTTTAAACAATCCTTTATGCTATTTTTGTAGTTAAATAAATCCCCAACCTATCAATTTTACCCATGAAAACATTTGATTTTATATTATAGTAAAAATATTTTGAAATTTTAAACTAATTTTCATTTTATGATGATTTGATAAGAATAGTTTATTAAATAAAAATAAAATAATATTTTTTGAAAGTAAAACAAAACAAAAATTTAAAATTTTTGAAAGTGCTTATATACTTAACATAACCACTCTTTTGAAAATTTTGATTACTCTTTTAAATCTTATGTTGATGTTAAAAGTGTAAATAATTTCTATTGCATCAACAAGAAATTAAGATAAAATCTGAATTTCAAAATAATTTTATTTTAATAATAAAATCAAGGGCTTTTATGGGTAAAAATAACAAGATATGAGCTTATTTAACTACAAAAATAGTTAAGTGTTTGTTAAACAAAGTGTAGTAGTTTAACGAGTTTTTTAACATATTGCCTTTTAAAATTTATTAAAGTTTCATATATAAATTTTTATATTGTAATAATAAAAAAAGGTTTAAATATGTCAAAGGTCCATGTACTCTTTTGAAATTGAAATTTTAGTCTTTATATTTTAATTTTGAGATATCAAGTCCCTATACTTCTTTTGATTTAAAAATCTTAGCCTGTAACGCCCTCAACCCGACCTGATTTACTAAGTTCGGATATTGGGTGATACTAGGAAGTGCAAAATATTTAGTAAAATAGTTTATTAATTTCTTCTTTAAGTCTATTATTTGAAGTCCAAAAGAAAATCTCAACATCTTTAAAATTTTGAAATGGAGTACGTGTTAAACATCTTATTACAACACATTTGATTCAAAATTTTACAAGTTACAAAATTATTTAAGAAAGACTTAAAAGACAAATTTTGAAGTTGTGCCACCAATCCTCTATATGCATAATAGCCCAATCCGCCACTAGCTTGGCGTGCTTCTAGGGTTGTCCCTCCAGGCGAAGCTGCTTCTCAACAAACCTGAAAAGAAATAATAACCTTGTAACTAAAGAAGTACTTAGTGAGCTCATTGATAGTACCTTGGTGTAGTATTGTTATACTTTGGGACTTTCCATGGTTCCACTTATAGTCTGCGCCATTTACTACGGCTGATATCGTATGGTTTTATCCTTCTCGTACACACCATTTATCACATCCCTATTGTACTAAATCTTTCGTACTTAATTAGCAGGAGGACTCTTCTCATTATTACATGATTCTCTTGCCCCAATATACTTTGTAATAGAATACTCTTAGAAACCACTTCCATCAATCCACAACTCAACTCATGCTCTTCTTTCAATTAATTTCATACTATCATTGTCTTGGGCGAACACATACATATGGCGGATACTTATATAGTTTTTCATACTATCGATTCTTACTTAGACATGCATTGATTCATTTAAGTTCTTATACCCATACTGATAATTCACTGCGAGCAACATCCAAATGAACTCCATATCATGCTATAACATAATATCCTAATTCAAATCAACTTAGAAGAATATGTGATAACCCTTACTTTTCATACTTACAGATCATCATAACGACACCCTTCTTGACTTACAGATATGCATATCTTTTTCATGTAAATCCCTTGAGACTTCATTCCACTCTTATTCCAAAGCATATAAATACCTTATCTAGGTTATACATGTTACAGAACTACTAGAACTTACTCATATCTTTCCACAGAGACAGACATCCAGATTCATAGCTTACCAAATATTCTTGACAGTTCACGCCACATAAACTTAGCAAAATACACCATACATGCAATTAAATACAACACGCCACTAAGGTGATCCATTCAGAGTTTTCCACAAAGGTTATTCTTACATATTATATCACAAAGGCCTTTCTTTTATACTATGCCACCAAGGCTTTTCTATCCTAATGTGCTTACGATATGGATTTGTCTAAACTTTCATTATATGAAGTTTGCCCATCATCGTCATGGGACACACAGAAAACCCCATTGGGTAATCACCGTCCTTTAGTTTCTTTCAGAAAATACCATGGCCATGGACTTTTTCCTTTCACAAATCGTGTTTAAAGTCCCAACGGACCCTTTTAGACTCCACTCTGGTGAACAAATACAAACTCACTTGACCGACTCTTTATGCATTGACATCATTTAAGACTTCACACTTTTATCCATTAACAACACTCGACTAACTCACATCTCATCACATACATTCCATTTGTGCTCATACAATCATACTTCATCATCAGAATACTTATCACATACTTAACTTGTCAAATTCCATGCGGACTACACATGCAAGACCCAACAAACATCCATACAATAATATAACCTTCATATTATACTTTTCTTATGTTGATTTTATAGTTCATTAGATTTCCACAGAAATATATAACATAAACGGTATACATGCAGGAGTCAGTTTAGGGACTCATCTGACAACCATTGATAACAATTAGGACTCTGGATTCATCATCTAACCAGAAATCGCAACAATCACTACTTATAAAACATATGAACACCGTTAAAACTCTTTCGTATAACTTTTACCATCATTTGAAACCCAGATAACCACTATGCAAAGCCTTAGTTCTTCATCTTACTATTCACGCACATAAAAACAAACTTACTCTTTAGAAGTCAACATGCAAAACCATAATACTTACCTAGGATTTTAAACCACCCTCTACATGCACTCTAATCATTTGTTTCAGCTCAATCAAAAAAGATATATGCATATCTTCAAGGCAAATCATCAATGGTGTTTTAAATGGAAGAAAAAAGATAACTCTTTTTTCTTCTCATGCCTTATTAATATATATAAAAACCTATGTTCTCTTAGTGGAACTTGACACGTGTCACAAGCTTTCAAGGCTACCTTAATTAATGGTTTACAGCTAGATTTATATATACTTGGTTCATCCCTTCCTTCCTTTCTAACTACCTAGTTAAAATGTAACCATCATAATAACTCAATAAAATGGCACACATTACCTTTGGAGACAACTCAAATTACCTATAAATCCTCAATACTCTTACCCATTTCTTATTGTTTACAACTTAACAAATTCAGAGAACTATTCTTGCATAAAACTCTAACATCAACTATGTGCCCGATGTATACGCCAAGAGCATCAATTGGGCAAATAAGTTTACGCCACTCAGATTTCTTTCGGTTTACTCTCCAAACTCAGGACCCACTATAGTTGGGTGTTAAAACTCTCCCCCCACTTAGGAAATTTTGTCCCAGAAATAATATAATCTTGGCGAATTTATTTACTCAATTAATAATTGGCTGCCTATTCGGCGTATCACTAGGATTCCATACTTGCTTAGAATACGAACAGGTTAGCCCACTCACTAAAACTTGGCGATTACGTAAAAGTATCAAATTTTCACAACTTACCCTATGACAGATGTCACCATCACATTGGAGAACTTAAACAGTCATCTTCAACTTGACTTTTCCGCAAGATTACCTCTATTTATATCCGTCGTTTTAAGACCCCCTTTTCTTTTTCACTTTATTGAAACATCTGAATCCCTAATTTATTATTTGTTCAATATGTTCTTTGCTTTATTCGACTTCATCTACTCAAAGGTACTAATCATTCTTCCTTTCTTATCTTTTTCTTACACTTATCACCAAAATAGTTCGAATCATAACCCAGAGAAGGGGCCGAAGCCATACTAGTTGAAACGTCACTCATACTAATCCTATTCCATTTGGGCCTCAAGTTCTCGAGAATACCCTTTCGAGTGTAAGGACTCAATTAACCACCTGTAGCACCACCGATGACGAGATGGGTCGATATTTAGAGGTTCGAAGTATACTGAACCCAAACTTCACTTACACTTTCTGTCTGCACGAGCGATGTCGTTTAAGCGATATCACCGTAGGTTTCATTTTACCACTGATTCTATTGGAGGCTGGTTTCCATTTACCATTGAATCCTTTCTTCTGTGCTATTTTGAATGAGTAAGAAATTGCACTGGGGCAATTATCAGCTCTATCTTGGTGGAATTTGGTAGCTTATTACATTGACTACTGCATGCACAACGTGTGACACCCCTTACCCATATTCAACGTCGGAACAAGGCACGAGGCATTACCGGACTTATAACACAAGCATTCACACAATTTCGAGTCATAAATTTGTGTCCAAATTAAAACCATTCATATTCAATCATAAAGTCCCTTATACGAGCCTACGAGGCCCAAAATATGCTTTGGAAGTGGTTCGGGACTAAACCGAGAACTCAAGAAATTTTTACAAAACTTAGAAAAAACTTTTGCTAGAAGCAGGGCTCACACACCCGTGTGGCACAAGGGACACGCCCGTGTGACCCTGGGACATGCCCGTGCTTCAGACCGTGTTCAAATTTGGGTGCTCTCTGACTTGTGGCACACGATCGTGCCACACGCCCGTGTACTAGGCCGTGTAGCACAAACTGCTGAGACTGTAACACCTCAAACCCGACCTAGAAGTTATGGCCATATCTGGCAATGTCACACGATAGTGTTTTTGAAACCTCGTTGTTACGATGAAAATATTCCATGTTATTATCTTTAGTAAACCTTTGTTAGAACTTAGGAATTCGTCTTTATTCATTTAAAACATTTGTTTTGAAACATCCCTCGTTGCAGAAGCTTTAAAAAAATAGTTTAGGTGATCATGCATTTAGAAATTACTTTAACTTTTTGAAAATCGAATTTCCTACGACCAGCAGGTATAAATCTATAAAGTAAAATAAATAAATAAAAACCCAAATTTAAAACCAAAGTCCCAGAGGGTCCTTATATTACAACCCAAATAATCAATAATAATCAAATCATAAATCGTAAATTGAAAACCATGAAGTCCAAAAAATATTGTGTTCACCGTTGAGTCCTCCGTTGCACCAATCCTTCTAAGTCTGGGGATTACCTATGCACATTAAACAAAAAGGGTGAGTTTACGTAAACTCAGTGTGTAATACCGCAGAAACAAACAAACAATCAGTATTCACATTGCGCAGCACGCTGTCTTGGGCCTAAGCCCTTTTTAGTATCGATGATGATTTGAGCCTTAGCCCATCTCAAGACAAATGTCAAAAATGCAAAGAGGCCTTAGCCCATCATAGTATCGTGAGCAATAATAGATTATGCAAGAGCAAAATCCTACCCAACCAGCCTCTACACACCATCTCCGTCCAACCCTACACTCCATGTGGGGATATAATCAACCCACCCATCCCTACACTCCAAGTAGTACTAAATGCGGCACAATACAGTAGTTTGCAGCTGAGCTGCCAGTAAATTAGGCTTAAAGCCTTTCAGTACACTTCCTCCAAATAACAACCCCCAACCCAATGCAATGCAACACACAATGGATGACATGCTATTATGCAATTTCAGTACATATATTCAGTTCAGATATTAACATGCCCAGTACAGATATCACACAGTCAATTTCACACATTTAGGGGTCTAAGTAGCACTTACCGACCCTACAGTAGGTTCACAGTCGACTTGGGCGACCCATGCAACCTTAAAAAAATTTCGGTAAAAATGGTCCCACACGCCCATGTGATCTGCCCGTGTGGGCCCACACACCCGTGTGGCCCACTCGGCCCAAATTGGCCTTGGCCGTGTGATCCATTTTCAAAGTAACCCATGCTAACTCAATACTTATATATGTTTTCACTATTTACTTATATGTTCATTCAAAGCTGTCTACTTGAGTCATTATCACTAAATTATTTACATCTTGAGCTACAGAATTCAAAATTAAGATCCGCTTGATGTTTTTGAAACTAAACTCAAATAACTTTCTACCATAAAATTTTCAGAATTTATAGTTTATCAAATAAGTACAGTAAAATCTTTAAAATTATCCCTATTCTGCTGTTTGACAGCTTCATCCTTTCCTTACTAAAAATTATTTATCTCTTAGTACGGAATTTAGATGATATTTCCGTTTGTTTCCCTTGAAAATAGACTCATTAAGGATTTAAACATATAAATTTAAGCACCTAATTATTTTTTTAAATTTTTTGATGATTTTCCTAAGTCAAAACAGGGGAACCCGAAATCATTCTGACCTTGTCTCACAAAATTTATTATATCTCATGATTTACAATTCCATTGCTTACACTTTTTCTTCCATGAAAAACTAGACTCAATAAAATTTAATTTCATATTTTATTCAACCTCTAACTCAATTCCAACTATTTTTTTATGATTTTTCAAAGTTAGACTACTGCTACTGTCCAAAACTATTTTAGTGTAAAATGTTGATTTCCAAGTTTATAACACCCTTATTTCCTTTCTCTACAATTTTTTGCATCATTTTCTCTTATTTCTCTTATTTCTTGACAGCAAGCAACTTCGGCTTTTTGCCGGATCCCGTTTTCTACGTTTCGAGTACAAACCTGGTATCGTTTCTGATGCGTAAGCACTCCTAAGCCTCCAGAACCTAAAAATCGACCAACATATCTCTAGATTAATCACTTAATTTGTCTTTAATCAACCAATTTCAGAAGGAACTCGACTAGAAACCTAACAAAACCCTTACCTCACTTGAGTAATCATGACTTCGCACAATCACAGCGTCGGTTCAAAACCACCAGCCAATTGATTAACTCCTAAACACCAAAAACGAATCCCCCTTTTAGAGATTAACCAAGAACGATTAACAATAGACAAAACCGTTACTTTCCGAACACGCGTAACCAACGATGAACAACCGGATCAATTGGAAAAAAAAAGAAAGAAACGGAAGGGGAAAAATAATGGAAATTTTGGTAGCACCTAGGGGAAAGAATCGGCAGAGGAGGGAAAAAAAGAAGAAGAAGAAAACGTAAGAAAAAGTTTGGGGAATTGGAGAGAAAATCGAAACTCTACTTTTTTTTGTGCAACAAAAAGATAATCAGATTATTTTCTGATAACCTCTCCCCAATTATCTCCTAAAATCACTCCCTATTAACCAACTAAAACAAAACTACTTAGAATTTTGCCCCAACACAACTCTTAGCCGAAATTGGAGCAAAAATACTGTCTCCATGCCATCACAGAGAATTGAACACAGGACCTCCAACACTCCAACACTCCACTTAACCACTAGACCAGCAGGCCCATTCTGATATAAACTTACCAACAATTAAACTTAAGCCCTTTGCACAAGGTTAAGGCTTTATTTATAAAAAAATACCAAAATTTGCCCAAGTAAGGCTTGAACTTGGGACCTCTCACACACACCCAGAACACATAACCACTGAAGCAGATAGATATTGTGTGTCACACATACACGAAATCAAAAATTAAACTTTTGGGCGTTACAATTCTACCCCCTAAAAGAAAATTTCGTCCTCGAAATTTACCCAGTCAAAAAAGATGAGGATATTACTGACGCATCGTATCCTCGGGCTCCCACATAGCCTCCTCAGTGCTATTATTATGCCAAAGAACCTTAACCAGTGGAATAGATTTCCTCCTTAGTACTTTTACATCTCGATCCAGAATCTGAACCGGCTCCTCCTCAAAGGTAAGGTCTGGCCTAACCTCAATCTCCTCAATGGAAACGATGTGGGTAGGATCAGAGTAGTAGCACCTCAATATAGAGATGTTGAACCCATCATGGATACGATCCAACTCTGGAGGTAGCTCCAACTGATAAGCGACTGGTCCCACTTGCTTCAAAATACGGTAAGGTCCAATAAACCTAGGGCTCAACTTGCCCTTACGACCAAAACTCAGTACCTTCTTCCATGGCGAGACCTTAAGGAATACAAAGTCCCCCACCAAATACTCAATCTCACGTCGCTTGTAATAGCCCGATTTTGGGGCTAGTCGGAACAGTGGTTTCAGGACCACTAATCCAAGGTTGAAGAAAATTATTTTTGATATTATTTTATGTGTTATAGCATGTTTATAAGGATGCATGAGAATTTTGGTGCTTTAATTTTAGCGATTGAATGCTTAATTGCGAAAAAGGACTAAATCGCATAAAGTGCGAAAGTTCTATTTTACAAGCTAGAAGCATTAAATAGTTATGGAACTTTAAATTGAAGGTCTTGAATGTTCAATTAGACCTTTTTAATTTTTTTAGCCGGCTATAGGGGACAATAGACTCAAATTGGTCAAAATTGGGTGGGTTAGGTGGATTAAATTGAAGGAAATAAATAAAATAAGAAAAGATGATATCACCCATTTTATTCATCATCTTCCCACCGAAAATATCAGCTAAGGAAGGGTTTTGGAAGCCAAAAATTTTCAGCAACTTCTCACCCTTGAAAGTAAGTGATTTTGGTGGTTTTATTTGATAATTTTTGTACTTTTGGAACCCCCAAAGCTTAAGCTAGCTAATGAGGGGACTATTTTGCTAAATGGTTGAAAGCTTTGGGGCTTGCCATGAGAGTGTTGATGTTGTTTACTGAGTTTTTATGGAAGAAAATGAATGTTAGTGAGTTAAGAAATAACTTTTGTGAAGGGTGTTCTCATGAAAACACCTAAATAGGACTTATTTGTAAAGGTAGTAATTGTGTAATAAATGCATGAAATAATTGATTTTGTTAGTTTTTGTAAGAGGAATAAATGTTCATCTAGGCTTTCTTAATGAGAAAATGTGATGAAAAACGATTTACGAGCTTAGGGGCAAAATCGTAATTTTGCCAAAGTATAAGGGCAAAATGGTCATTTTTGCCTAAGTAGAAATTTTGGTGTATCATGCATTATAAAGTGATTAAATAAGTGAATTTCATTATTATAGATAAACAAGAGCGTGGAAACAACCTTGACCGGGGAAAAGGCAAGGTTACGGATTAAGTCGTCGACTTATACATTTTGCACCGAGGTAAGTTTATGTGTAAACGATACGTCTTTAATACATATGTTGCTACTTATTGGTGCATTGTATGAATGAGATCATTTATGATGGAAATTGATAGATAGTGAGTAATTTCCGTATGAACCTCGAAATAGATAGGTAAGTGTGAAAAAATATTCGTAATTATTCTTTTGGTGGGCTGTGTGCGATACCACCTTATTACTTATTCACGATGGGCTGAGTGCGATACCATCATTTATACTATCATTTGTTGGGCTATGTGCAAAACCACCATAAATATTCTTGTTGGTGGGCTAAGTGCGATACCACCCTATTATTGATTAATGGTGGGCTGTGTGCGAAACCACCGGGTACATAGTATTATTTCGAGAGGTTCATCAAGAATTTGTATAAGTGAATGTTTCATGTTGCCTTGTGGTGTTGAGTGCAGGGAATGTGTACAAGTGAATGTGAGCAATATAATTGTTTTGTGGTTGGATTGTGGTAAGAAATGAAATGAGTAAGCATGATTGTGGAATTGTGAATTGTTCTTGCTTAGTATATGATGTTATTGATTGTTTAGCATATGTTATGATGCTTATTATTTACATGTAAACTTACTAAGCTTAAAGCTTACTCCCTTTCTTTTCCGTTGTTTTATAGTGTCAAAAAGCTAGTTCAGGATTCGAAGATAATCGGAAGATCACCCACACTATCGACTTATCTCGGTATATTTAGACTTAGCATTTTGAGTATGGCATGTATAGGGGCTAGGCTTAATGAAATGTTTTGTTGTTTTGGCCAAGTGTGTTGGCTCTTTTAGAGATGAACTCTTTTGTATATTGCCATAGTTGACGGCTCATTAGTGCTAATTTATGAAAAGAAGAGGTTATTCATGAATGTGTTAGATGCTTGATTGGGTTGTTTGGTAAATGGTTGAATGGGATTTTATGTTATGTGAATTAGGGTGATAAAAGAGCTTGGCAAATAGCCTTTTTCTTGTCCACACGGGTAGGCACACGAGCGTGTGTCTAGGCCGTGTGTGACACACGGTCAGTCTCATGGGCGTGTGACTAGGCCGTACGTCCCCTGCATGCTAGTGTTTCAAGTCAGTGTCGACCACGGGCTAGACATACAGGCGTGTGCCTAGGCTGTGTGCCCCTTATGAGGTTGCTGACGTCATAAATAGAATACCCAAGTTTTCACACACGGGTGTGTCTAGGCCACCTAAAGGACACGGGCCAAAGAAACGGGCATGTGTTCGGCCATGTGAAAACCCCTATAGGTTTGAAATGAAAAATAAATCCCACATGGGCTAGGGACATGGGCGTGTGTGACCACACGGTCTGCCCACACGGGCGTGTCCCATTTCACACGGGCGTGTGGCCCTTATAAGGCAAAATTTTTCTAAGTATATCAAAGTTCTCGGTTTAATTTTGATATCCTCTGTTTGCATGTTTAAGGCCTCGTAGGCCCATAATAAGGATGTTATAAATTTGAATTGGAAAGCTTTAATTTGGAATGAAATTCTGTAGCTTGAAGTTGTATGTTTAAGTGTGTTATGTCCGGTAATGCCTCGTACTCAGATTCTGGCGATGAATACGGATAAGGGGTGTTACATCGCTTCAGGTCCGCATAGGATTTCTGTCTGTCAAAAGTCACTTTCAGTCGATCCTGAATCAATCTAACCTTATCCTCTGTCTCAGAAACCAACTCAGGACCCAGAACACGTCGCTCGCCCAACTCAGTCCAACATAAAGGATTGCGACACTTACGACCATACAGTGCCTTGTAAGGTGCTATCTGGATGCTAGACTAGAAACTGTTATTATAGGCGAACTCCGCTAGCGGTAGATAATCCTCCCAACTACCTCGAAAATCAATAGCACAACTCTTGAATATGAGCCTTAAGCTCCACAAGCTCCTTCAGTGCCATTCGTTAGGGAGCGATGGACACCGGAGCTGTACCTAGAAGTAGCTCAATCCCAAATTCCAACTCGCGATTCGAATGTAACCCCAGTAGCTCCTCAGGAAAGACATCCAAAAAATCCTTTACCGTTCTGATATCCTTAACTACAAAATCCCCAGAATCCGAAACACTTACATAGGCCAAGAATGCCTCACATCCCTTACGAACCATCTTCTCTGCCACCAGTGCAGAGATCACATTAGATAAGTAATTCTGGCGTTCTCCAATCATGACTACCTCCTTATCCTCCTCAGTCCTTAGTACGACCCTCTTAGTCGCACAGTCCAAGCTAACACGATGCTTGACCAACCAGTCCATCCCCAGAATTAGGTCGAACTCCCCAAATGAAAGCTCCATCAAATCAGCCAGGAATATTGCCCTTTATACCTCTAAAGGAACGTCTCTATACAGTTTGCTAACTCTAACAGATTTCCCTAACGGGCTCAGTACCGTAACCTCACTCGTAGTGCTATCAACTAAAATCCCTAAGTTTCCAGACACAGTTCAGGCTTTTAGGGCTACCGTAGTATGTGTAAGAGTCTAGCTATACATGCCATAGAATACAATGATAGTGTGGTGGCTTCTGACTATATTTAACTATGGTTTTGTATAGTAAATGGATCCCGATCGAGCAAAAGCTGATGACGCTACTAGTAACGCGTCGGCCCCTGTGCAAGGGACCGCGCCTGTAGAGAGTAAACCCGAGACTATGGGTCAAGGTGAAGAGGCTCAGGACGCCTTTCTTCACATGATGAGTAATTGGTACATAGAGTATGTACAAGCAAATCCTAATGCTCAACCTCCTCCACCCCCTCCTATACCTCAGCCAGTCCCCGTGGCTCCGCAAGGTATAGATTTGGTGAGAACCACCAAACCCCCGGTAGATAAGCTTCGGAAGCAAGAGGCTGAGGATTTTAGGGCTAACATAGACGATGACCCTAAGAGGGCAGAGTTCTGGCTTGAGAACTCGATGAGGGTATTTGATGAACTATCCTGCACACCTGAAGAGAGCTTAAAATACGTCGTGTCGTTGCTGAAAGACTCGGCATATCGTTGGTGGAAAATGTTAACGTCGGTAGTTCCAAGGGAGAGAGTGATGTGGGATTTCTTTTTGGAAGAGTTTCGAAAGAAGTATATAAGTTAGTGATTTGTAGATCAGAAACGGAAAGAATTCTTTCAGTTGAAGCAAGGCAAAATGACAGTGGCAGAGTATGAGCGCGAGTTTGTTTGGCTCAGCAAGTATGCACAAGAGTGTGTGTCCACAGAAGCCATCTTGTGCAAGAGGTTTGAAGATGGGCTGAATGAGGATATCAGACTCCTAGTTGGGATCTTGGAATTGAAAGAATTTGTGGTGTTGGTTGATAGGGCATGCAAGGCCGAGGAGCTGAATAAAGAAAAGAGAAAGGCCATGAGTGAGGCCCGAGATGCAAGAAAGAGGCTAATGAGTAAATCGTACCAAGCTCAATCAAAGAGATCCAATGAAATGAACCCTCAGACGACTGCTTCAGTGGGGTATTCACACCGAGATCGGGACAATATATACTCAGGCTCGAGAGTTCAAGCCACCTCGATGGCGAGCGTGGGTAATTCGATGTCTAATAAACCGGAGTGCCCAAATTATGGCAGACAACATACTGAGGAGTGTTGGGGAAACAACCGTAATTGTTACAAGTGCGGTTCACCCGACCATTTCATCCGGAATTGTCCAGAGAGGGATGAGAAGGAAAGAAAGCAGGACATAAGATCAAGCAATGTATCTTCGAGGGGTAGATTACAAAAGAACCCGGGAGGTGGGACTAGTAGTAGAGGTGCACCCAGAGACTCTGCTGTGAGGTCAGAGGGACGAGCACCTGCAAGGACTTATGCCATTCACGCTAGCGAAGAGGCATCATCTCCAGATGTGATAACGGGTACTTTTTCTCTTCATGATATCTCTGTAGTTGCTTTGATTGACCCGAGGTCTACTCATTCTTACATTTGCATGAAATTGGCATCTAGCATGAGTATGATTGTTGAGTCTACGGAATTTGTAATAAAAGTGTCAAACCCATTAGGCAAGCATGTGCTAGTGATAAACCGAAATAGTAACATATTTTAAACCCACATTTAGCATGCTTTTGGGTGATTTAAGCCTTGAATTGTGTAATTTGGTGCTCTTAATCCTTTGTTTTCATGTTTTATACTCAGGAAAGCACCGGAGGATGAAAAGAACGAGAAACGGGCTTAAAACGGACCAAATGGGCCAAATCACGAAATCGACACGGCCTGGGCCCAAGCAACACGGTTGTGCCTCCCTAATCAGACCTGAACACAGCCTGGCCACGATTTACACGGGCGTGTGCCAAGGGCGTGTCCCTGCCGTGGAGAAGAGGAATTTCACTCGGATTTGGATACTTAGGGGTAAAGAAACACATTCCAAAAGCCTATATAAATACCCTAGAGGCCAACTTTCAAGGGCATACAGCTAAGCCAAGGAGCCGAGCTAGAAAGATCAGAATTGTGAAAATTACTCGAAGAAAGCCAGTTGATTCATCTCAAGAAGCCAGAGTTATACTCAAGACGGAGGATCTCTCTTCAATTCCTTCAGGGGGTTTTAGAGTTTTTCTTATGTTTTGTTTTATCTTTTCTTTTGAGATGTATTCTATTATCATTATGAACAAAACCCTCAAATACCTGAGGGGGATGAAACCTAAGATGAATCTTGTTATCGTTTGCTGAACTATATGATAAATATTTGATTTGTTCTTAATTATGTGTTCTTAATTCTTGTGTTGATATTTCCAGGATATTAATTCAAGTTTGATGTGCTTAGGTGGAGGAGCAAAAGTCCCTGCCTAAGAGTAGATCTAGCATAATTAAGCGGAGTTGATCGCACGCCTAGAGATAGGGTGACGAGATTTTGCCGGATTAGGGTGAAACCTAATATGGGAGTCCATAGATCGAGTTAATGTGATTCTAGGGGTTTTAATTAGAAAGAGATTTCAATTAATAAACCTAGGGTTAGACGTTAGTCGCCTCGAGAGAGGGTTTAATATACATTAGGCAATCTTACGTTTCAAGTCAAATGAATAAATCGTCTGGTTCAGAGTTAGATAACAAGTGAAGTCTAGGTGGATTCTTCCTTGGGTATTGTTTTAATCAATTGGTTTTTCCCACAAGTATTTCCCTAATTTCATTCTTTTTTTCTCATCGTCTTTAGCTTAGTAGTTAGTTAATTTTCTAGACTAAACCGATTCACTTCAATTTTAAGGCTAAATAATAAAAAGAAAGTTAGTATTAGTACTTTCGATTCCTTTGGGTTCGACAATCTGGTCTTACCACTAAGCTATACTACTGTTTGATAGGTACACTTGCCTCAATCATTGTCATAGTTAGTTTTTAGGCTCGATCATTCTCATTATAAATTTTAAGACTGTGACACACCGATCAGCTAGTTGACAAGGTGTGTAAGAAGTGTCCTTTGACAATTAGAGGTCATTGTTTTCCAGCAAATCTCATGTTGTTTCCATTTGATGAATTTGACTTGATTCTTGGTATGGATTGGTTGACTGCTCATAATGTTTTAGTAAACTGCAGTAGTAAGTTTATTGAATTGAGATGTGTAAATGGAAATGTCATTCGGGTTGAATCAGGTAAATCGGATAGTTTGCCTGTCATCTATAGTAGCTGAGAAATACTTGAGAAAAACGGTATGAATCTCGCCTTTATACTGAATACCCAAGAATCAGAGATAAAGATTAAATTAGTGCCAGTGGTATGCGAGTATCTAGATGTGTTCCTAGAAGAGTTACCCGGATTTCCTCCAGTTAGAGAGGTCGAGTTTGGGATTGAGTTAGTTCCGGGTACAACACCTATTTCGGTTGCCTCGTATAGGATGGCACAATTGGAGTTGAAAGAATTGAAAGTTCAGTTGCAAGAGTTAATAGACAAGGGTTTTGCAAGACCGAGCTATTCACCGTGGGGTGCTCTGGTACTTTTTGTGAAGAAGAAAGATGGGTCGATGAGATTGTGCATAGACTACAGACAACTCAACAAGGTGACAGTGAAGAATAAGTATCCTTTGCCAAGGATAGATGATTTATCTGACCAATTGAAGGGAGCTACGGTGTTCTCTAAGATAGACCTAAGGTCTGGCTATTACCAGTTAAGGGTTAAGGAGCAAGATGTGCCGAAAACTGCATTTCGGACAAGGTATGGGCATTTTGAGTTTCTTGTCATGCCATTTGGCTTAACGAATGCTCCTGCGATTTTTATGGATTTAATGAATCGTATCTTCCGGCAGTATTTGGATAAATTTGTGGTTGTTTTTATTGACGACTAATAAATTTATTCTTGGGGTGAGGATTAGCATGCCGAGCATCTGAGAATTATTTTGCAGACTTTAAGAGACAATCAGTTGTATGCTAAATTCAACAAGAGTGAGTTTTGGCTCCGTGAAGTCAGATTCTTAGGACACATTGTATCAGGTGATGGCATAACGGTTGATCCGAGTAAGATCTCGGCTATTGTGGAGTGGAAACCACCGAGGAATGTGTCAAAAATTAAGAGCTTTCTGGGTTTAGAGGGGTACTACAGATGTTTCGTAAAGGGGTTCTCCGTGATTGCTACCCCGATGACAAAACTGTTGCACAAGGATGTTAAATTTGAATAGACTGAGAAATGCCAATAGAGGTTCAAGAGATTAAAAGCATTATTAACTGAGGCGCCGATTTTAATACAACCTGAGTTGGGGAAAGAGTTTGTGGTCTACAGCGATGCGTCATTAAATGATCTCAGCTGTGTGTTGATGCAAGAAGGTAAGGTAGTATCTTACGCCTCGAGACAGTTAAAACCGTACGAGAAGAATTATCTGACTCATGATTTGGAGTTGGCTGCGATCATATTCGCTTTGAAGATTTGGCGTCATTATTTATATGGTGAGAAGTGTCGAATCTTCACCGATCACAAGAGTTTGAGGTACTTGATGGACCAAAAGGATTTATATTTGCGACAACGGCGGTGGCTTGAATTATTGAAGGATTATGAGTTAGTAATCGATTACCATCTAGGGAATGCCTTGAGTAGAAAATCCTTGTATGCTTTGAGAGCTATGAGTACGAGCTTAGCGTTGTCTGATGATGATGCTATATCAGCCGAGTTGAGGGCTAGACCATTATTTATTCAACAGATATGTGAAGCTCAAAAGAATGATAGTGAGATACAAGTTAATAGAGCTTAGTGCAAATTGGGGAATAACTCTGATTTTCGGGTTAGTTTCGAGGATTGCTTGATGTTTCATGATAGAATTTGTGTACCAAAGGATGATGAGTTAATCTTGAAAATTTTACATGAAGCACACAGTAGTTGTTTGTCAGTACATCCGGGCAGTACAAAAATGTACAATGATTTGAAGAAGTTGTATTGATGGCCAGGTATGAAAAGAGACATCTCTAAGTTTGTCACAAAGTGCTTGATCTGTCAACAAGTGAAAGCCGAGCACCAAGTGCCCTCGGGATTACTTCAGCCGGTGATGGTTCCCGAGTGGAAATGGGATCGAATCACGATGGATTTCGTAACGGGGTTACCTATGACTCCGAAAAACAAAGATGTTGTGTGGGTTATTGTTGATAGATTAATAAAGTCGGCTCACTTTATACCGGTGCGTGTGGATTACTCACTTGATAAGTTGGCCGAGTTGTATATTACTGAGGTGGTGAGATTGCATGGGGTGCCTATATCTATTATCTCGGATAGAGATCCGAGGTTTACTTCAAGGTTTTGGAAGAAGTTGCAAGAAGCCTTGGGTACAAAGTTGAATTTTAGTACTACTTTCCATCCTCAAAATGATGGCCAATCCGAAAGAGTGATTCAAGTCCTTGAGGATATGCTCCGATGCTGTATGTTAGAATTCGAAGGTAGTTGGGAAAAATATCTACCTTTAGTTGAGTTTGCCTATAACAACAGTTATCAGTCGAGTATACAGATAGCACCGTACGAAGCTTTATATGGTAGCAAGTGTCGGACTCCCTTGTATTGTACCGAGCTTAGTGAGAAGCAAATTCAAGGGGTCGACCTAGTTAAAGAGACTGAGGAGAAAGTGAAAGTAATCTGAGATAGTCTGAAAGCTTCTTCGGATCGACAAAAGTCATACGCAGATTTAAAAAGGAAAGAAATCGAGTTTCAAGTGGGTGACAAAGTATTCCTGAAAGTATCTTCGTGGAAGAAAATATTGAGATTCGGTCGAAAGGGCAAATTGAGTCCACGATTCATAGGACCGTATGAGGTTATTGAGAGGATTAGGCCAGTAGCATACCGATTGGCTTTTCCGGCAGAGTTAGAGAGAATACACAACGTGTTTCATGTGTCGATGTTGCGGCGATATCATTCTGATCCTTCGCATGTGATCCCTCCAGCAGAAATTGAGATACGACCGGATATGACTTATGAAGAGGAACCAATTAAGATAATGGCTCGAGAGGTTAAACAATTGAGGAATAAGAGCATAGCCTTAGTGAAAGTGTTATGGCAAAAAAACGGTGTGGAAGAGGCTACGTGGGAACCGGAAGAAGCCATGAGGGAACAATACCCAAACCTCTTTACCGGTAAGATTTTCGGGGACGAAAATCTCTAAAGGGGGGAGAGTTGTAATAGCCCGATTTTGGGGCTAGTCGAAATAGTGGTTTTGGGACCACTAATTCGAGGTTGAAGAAAATTATTTTTGATATTATTTTATGTGTTATAGCATGTTTATAAGGATGCATGAGAATTTTGGTGCTTTAATTTTAGCGATTGAATGCTTAATTGCGAAAAAGGACTAAATCGCATAAAGTGCGAAAGTTCTATTTTACAAGCTAGAAGCATTAAATAGTTATGGAACTTTAAATTGAAGGTCTTGAATGTGCAATTAGACCGTCCTAATGTTGTTAGCTGGCCATAGGGACAATAGACTCAAATTGGTCAAAATTGGGTGGGTTAGGTGGATTAAATTGAAGGAAATAAATAAAATAAGAAAAGATGATATTCACCATTTTATTCATCATCTTCCCACCGAAAATATCAGCTAAGGAAATGTTTTGGAAGCCAAAAATTTTCAGCAACTTCTCACCGTTGAAAGTAAGTGATTTTGGTGGTTTTATTTGATAATTTTTGTACTTTTGGAACCCCCAAAGCTTAAGCTAGCTAATGAGGGGACTATTTTGCTAAATAGTTGAAAGTTTGGGGACTTGACATGAGAGTGTTCATGTTGTTTGCTGAGTTTTTATGGAAGAAAATGAATGTTAGTGAGTTAAGAAACAACTTTTGTGAAGGGTGTTATCATGAAAACACCTAAATAGGACTTATTTGTAAATGTAGTAATTGTGTAATAAATGTATGAAATAATTGATTTTGTGAGTTGTTGTAAAAGGAATAAATGTTCAGATAGGCTTTCTTAATGAGAAAATGTGATGAAAAATAATTTTCGAGCCTAGGGGCAAAATCATAATTTTCCCCAAGTATAAGGGCAAAATGGTCATTTTTGCCTAAGTAGAAATTTTGGTGTACCATGCATTGTAAAGTGATTAAATGAGTGAATTTCATTATTATAGATCAAGAAGAGCGTGGAAACAACCTTGACAGGGGAAAGGGCAAGGTTACGGATTAAGTCATCGACTTATACATTTTGCACCAAGGTAAGTTTATGTGTAAACGATACGTCTTTAATACATATGTTGCTACTTATTGGTGCATTTTATGAATGAGATCATTTATGATGGAATTTGATAGATAGTGAGTAATTTCCGTATGAACCTCGGAATAGATAAGTAAGTGCGAAAAATTATCCGTAATTATTTTTTTGCTGGGCTGTGTGCGATACCACCTTATTACTTATTCACGATGGGCTGAGTGTGATACCATCGTTTATACTATCATTTGGTGGGCTATGTGCGAAACCACCATAAATATTCTTGTTGGTGGGCTAAGTGCGATACCACCCTATTATTGATTAATGGTGGGCTGTGCGCAAAACCACCGGGTACTTAGAATTATTCCGAGAGGTTCATCAAGAATTTGTATAAGTGAATGTTTCATGTTGCCTTGTGGTGTTGAGTGCAGGGAATGTGTACAAGTGAATGTGAGCAATATAATTGTTATGTGGTTGGATTGTGGTAAGAAATGAAATGAGTAAGCATGATTGTGGAATTGTGAATTGTTCTTGTTTAGTATATGATGTTATTGATTATTTAGCATATGTTATGATGCTTATTGTTTACATGTAAACTTACTAAGCTTAAAGCTTACTCCCTTTCTTTTCCCTTGTTTTATAGTGTCAAAGAGCTAGTTCGGGATTCAAAGATAATCGGAAGATAACCCACACTATCTACTCATCTCGGTATATTTAGACTTAGCATTTTGAGTATGGCATGTATAGGGGCTAGGCTTAATGAAATGTTTTGTTGTTTTGGCCAAGTGTGTTGGCTCTTTTAGAGATGAATTCTTTTGTATATTGCCATAGTTGATGGCTCATTAGTGCTAATTTATGAAAAGAAGAGGTTATTCATGAATGTGTTAGATGCTTGATTGGGTTGTTTGGTAAATGGTTGAATAGGATTTTATGTTATGTGAATTAGGGTGATAAAAGAGCTTGGCATATAGCCTTGTTCTTGTCCACACGGGTCGGCACACGGGCGTGTGTCTAGGCCGTGTGTGACACACGGTCAGTCTCATGGGCGTGTGACCAGGCCGTGCGTCCCCTGCATGCTAGTGTTACAAGTCAGTGTCGACCACGGGCTAGACACACGGGCGTGTGCCTAGGCCGTGTGCCCCTTAAGAGGTTGCTGATGTCATAAACAGAATACCCAAGTTTTCACACACGGGTGAGGGCACGAGCGTGTCTAGGCCATGTAAAAGACACGGGCCAAAGGAACGGGCATGTGTCCGGCTGTGTGAAAAATCCTGTAGGTTTGAAATGAAAAATAAATCCCCTATAGCAGTTTCAGAATATACTATCCATAACAGTTTTAGTTTAAAACAAATCACAGTTCAAAATACTTACAGGATCGGCGTTGGAGACTCAGTGTACCACTGTAACACCCTATCTCGAGTCCGTCATCGGATTAGGGTTAGGAGCGTTACCAGACAGATCGAAAAACATTTACAGAAATTCATACATTCAAATATCATTTACAAGCATAATGTCCCTTAATACGGTCAACGAGACCTTAAACATGCATACAAATTAAGTCAGGACTAAACCGAAACACATATAAACTTTCACGGAAATTTAAAACTTTTCTAAAATATAGAGGAGACATGCCCGTGGGAGGGGACCGTGTGCCCTCCACGGCTTCTAGACACCCCCGTGTGTCCTTCCGTGTCTATATACTGACTTGGTCACCACGGCCACCAGGCACGCCCGTGTGACCTGGCCGTGTACTCTTAGGCCATATACTGACTTCCCCACCACAGCCATCAAACACGCCCGTGTGACATGGTCGTGTGCTCTTAACTAGCTACTGACTTGCACACCACGGCCAACTGACACGCCCATGTCGAGGCCGTGTGCTAATGGGTTAAATCCAGCCAAACACCCACGGTCATTAGGCATGCCCGTGTGCCACAACCGTGTGACATTATAGGCCATTTACAAAGCTAAATTGCCACCCACTTGTGTCACACCTACAAGCAACATATACCAAGACATATTATGCATATATGGCAACCAAAAACATACTAACTTAACCATTCAAACCATGCATTCAATGCCACTTCCAACCATGAAAATTTTCAAAGACTAAAACTCATATCAACACAAGCATAATTCATTCATGTGCTTACTCAAAACTTGACCATAACAAATACTTCAACCTTACCAAGATATGCATCATATTTCACATTCATTTTAGCAGAGTCTCAACTCATAAATAGCCAAATCACATGGCTAAGTTCACATAACAACTTAGACCAAAATACTAGCCTATACATGCCATATCTAGCTTTATACATATCCAAAGTGTACCAAAATGATTTTAGTAGTGTGATGACGATCCTTGACAGTCCCGAGCCTTTAGTAGCTTTGACGACCTATAAAATAGAGAAAACACACACACAGAGTAAGCTTTCCAAAAGCTTAGTAAGTCATATACAATTAAACTTAATATAAAAGGCATATACATATACAAATAAATACATTAGCACATGTCAGTCACTTAGCAAACCTTCACTTATTTTCTTTGTTTATTACACTTTTAACCACATTAGCCAATTTTACCATTCAAGAATTGTATCAACACATAGCTCATCTAGCCAAAAAAATTCTTATCATATCATAAATTCCATATACATTTTATCATAGTAAGATCATTTAGATGCTTACCTTATATACACATATAGTGTATAACCAACGTACCTGAATCAGATTTAATATCACATATTCATTCATAGCTCGGATTTGTAACTCGTATCACAGATTTGCATGTTGAACCGTAAGGAATCTAGTAGGATACTCAAAAAGCTCGGAATGGTCGTACAATGCCAACGTCCCAGACGAGGTCTTACATGCACTCAAACATCGATGCCACTGTTCCAGACAGGGTCTTACACGAATCAATACGATGCCGATGTCCCAGACATGGTCTTACACGTAAACCTCATATCGATGCCAATGTCTCAGACGTGGTCTTACACGTAAACCTCATATCGATGCCAACATCCCAGACGTGGTCTTACACGTAAACCTCATATCGATCCCAACGTCCCAGACGTGGTCTTACACGTAAACCTCATATCGATGCCAACGTCCCAGATGTGGTCTTACACGTAATCAGATATCGATGCCACTGTCCCAGACAGGGTCTTACACGTAATCAGATATCGATGCCACTATCCCAGATAGGGTCTTACACGAAATCAGATACCGATCCCACTATCCCAGACAGGGTCTTACACGTAATCAGATATCGATACCACTGTCCCAGACAGGGTCTTACACGTAATAAGATATCGATGCCAATGTCCCAGACAATGTCTTACACGTAATCAGATATCGATGCCACTGTCCCAGAAAGGGTCTTACACATAATCAGATATCGATGCCACTGTCCCAGACAGGGTCTTACACGATAAAACAGAACAGATACCTTTGTATTCCTAAGTTCATACGGACTTCTCAGACTTATCACTATATCGACCTTATCCCAGAATTCATATACATAGCATCTCATAAACAGCCATTATCATTGATAGTCATGTAAATAAACTCAATTCAATACAATTACATTTATTTGCAATATGACTTACCTCGGATTCGATTCTACGGAAATGGAAACGGCTACTCGGTTACTTTCGCTTTCCCGTGATCTAAGCCTGTTTTCTTCAGTTCTTGATCTAAACATATTCAGACTTTTCCTTTTTATTCACTAATTCATTCAATTCAATCCAAAGACACACATTTAGGGCTATTTGCAAATTAACCCTCATATTTGTACATTTTATCAATCTAGTCCATTTTTCACAAAACATCAAATTCACAAAATCCACCCATGCTCATGCTTAGCCGAATATCCCTAGGGACTATATAAGTCCAAATATTTCATCAAATTCACAAATTAGTCCTCCAAAATAATATTTTCTCGATTTAGCCCTATTTAGCTAAATTCATCAAAATTTCAAGAACAAAGTATGTTCATCTAGCTCATATCTTTCATTTAACACCAAAAATCATCAAAAAGTTGACATATCATCCATGGCATGTCACACAAACATCAACAATTCTCAAAATTGAGAAATGGGTTTTAAAGCTCTCGAAGCAACGATTGCAAAAACATAGAAATTATCAAAAACTGACTTAAAACATACCTTAATTCAAGCTTTCAAATGGCCGAATCCTTGCTTGGTTTTTTTCTTTCTTTTTCTTTTACAGTTTCGGCAAGAAGATGGTAAAATGAAAACCATCCACTCATGTTTCTTTTATTATAAACTAATGGCTTATAAAATACATATAATATAAAATATCATATACATTATCAAAAAAATAATAACCATTATTATAACATATAAAACTCATTCATTTAATAGCTTGCCGTCTACTAACCATATTTTTAGCTAAATTGCCACATAAGGCCCTCACTTTAAAAAGCCACAACACTTTAATACCTTGCCAAATAGCAAGCAACTTTCACACTTAATGCAATTTCATCCTTTTGTCAAATTAAACACACAGACAAACAAATTAGCTCACGGAAAGTTACCACGTGCTTAATCACATATCAACGGCACAGAAAATAATATTAAAATATTATTTAGACTCGGATTCGCGGTCCCAAAACCACTGTTCCGACTAGGGTTTAAACCGGACTGTTACAATTCTCCCCCCTTAGGGATTTTCGTCCCCGAAAATCTTACCGTTAAACAGAGTCGGATACTATTGTCTCATTGAATCTTCAGGCTCCCACGTTGCCTCTTCAATTCTGTGTTGATTCTACAATACTTTCTCTAACGAAATTTTCTTATTTCTTAACTCTTTCACTTCACGAGCAAGAATACGGATCGGTTCTTCTTCATATGACATATCAGATCGGATCTCAATCTCAGACGGAGCAATTACATGTGACGGATCGGATCGATATCTACGGAGTATCGAGACATGAATTACATTATGGATCTTTTCTAGCTCAGAAGGCAAACTTAATCTATAAGCAACAGGCCCAACTCGTTCAATGATCTCATACGGTCCGATGAACCTCGGACTTAGCTTGCTCTTACATCTGAATAGAAGTGCTTTCTTCCACGGAGACACTTTCAGAAATACTTTGTCACCGATCCCAAATTCTATATCGTTACGTTTCTAGTCTGCATAAGACTTCTGACGATCAAATGCTGTTTTCAAATAATCTCGGATCAGTTTCACTTTCTGTTCTGAATCTTTTATCAAATCAACCCCGTGTAGCTTATTTTCACTGAGTTCAGTCCAATACAGAGGTGTACGACATTTACGTCCGTATAAAGTTTCATAAGGTGCCATTTTGAGGCTTGACTAAAAACTGTTATTGTATGCAAATTCAGTCAAAGGCAGATATTGTTCCCACGTACCATTAAACTCAAGTATACAACATCTTAACATATCTTCGAAAATCTAGATGGTCCGTTCAGAGTGACCATCTGTTTGCGGATGAAAAGTTGTACTGAAATGTAGTTTCGTGCCTAAAGCTTATTGCAATTTCTTCCAGAACCTCGATGTAAACCTCGGATCTCTATCTGACACAATAGATAGTGGCACCCCGTGCAATCTAACAATCTCAGAAATATAAAGCTCAGATAATCTGTCAAGTGAATAATCAAACCTTACCGGAACAAAATGGGCAGATTTCGTCAATCGGTCAACTACAACCCAAATCGCATCCTTCTTTCTCGGAGTCTGAGGCAAACCAGAAACAAAGTCCATCGTTACTCTATCCCATTTCCATTCGAGAATCAGAATCGGTTGTAGCAAACCAGACGGAACCTGATGTTCAGCTTTCACTTGTTGACAGATTAAGCATTTCGAAACAAAGTCAGAAATGTCTCGTTTCATACCAGACCACCAATAGTGTTGTTTCAAATCATGGTACATCTTTGTACTTCTCGGATGAACAGATAGACGACTGTTATGTGCTTCACTCAAAATCAGCTGAATCAACTTTGGATTTCTCAGAACACAAATACGACCTCGAAATCTCAAGCAATCATCAATAACTCAAAATTCAGATTCAGAATTCAAATCATACTGAGCTCGTTTTGTTAATAACTCATTATCAAATTTCTGAGCATCACATATCTGTTGTATAAACAATGGTTTTATTTTTAACTCAGCTAACACAGAACTGTCATCAGATAAATCTAACTGAGCATTCAACGCACGTAGTGCAAATAATGATTTTTGACTCAATGTATCAGCAACCACATTTGCTTTACCCGGGTGATAATCTATTACAAGCTCGTAGTCTTTCAATAACTCTAACCATCTTCTCTATCGCAGATTCAAATCTTTCTTTTTCACAAATAGAATAGGAGTACCCCAAGGTGAAAAACTCGGTCTAGCAAACCCTCTATCGGTTAATTCTTGCAACTGCAACTTTAACTCCTTCAACTCTGTTGGTGCCATTCTATACGGAGCTATTGAAATAGGTGTAGTACCGGGCAACAACTCAATACCAAATTCAACTTTATGAATCGGAGGCAAACCCGGTAATTCTTCCATAAACACATCAGAAAACTCACAAACAACAGGCACTGACTCAACTTTCTTTTCAGACATCTTCAAATAAATCACATAAGCAAAATATGCCTCATAACCCTTTTTCATATAACTCCGAGCTTTCAAAACTGATATCACGGCAGACAATCCATTTAAATCATTAGACTCAACCCGTACAATTTCATTATTCGAATGTCTCAAATCAACGGTCTTTCTTTTACAATTCACAACAGCATCGTGCAATGTCAACCAGTACATTCCCAGAATTATATCAAACTCATCAAATCAGTAATAGTATCGATCAAAGGGAAACAGATATCTCGAAACATTAACGGGCAGTTCTTACCTACTTTGTCAACCAGAATATTTTTACCTAAGGGGTTCGATACTTTTATAACAAACTCAGTAGACTCTACAGGCAAAGTCTTACTAAATACTAAATTCATACATATATACGAATGCGTAGAACCAGGGTCTACCAAAGCAATCATAGAAGTATCATAAAGTGTAAAAGTACCAGTTATAACATCAGGTGATGAAGCTTCCTCACGAGCTCGGATAGCATATGCTCTGGCAGGCGCTCTAGCTTCGGATCTCGCAATAGTCTCTCTCGTAGTTCTCTGACTACCACTGACATTTCTTACATTCTTCGGAGGTCTACCTCTCATAGGTGCATTATCTGATCTCAGATTTTGAACAGTCTCTGGCTCGACAGGCTCAGGACAATCACGAATAAAATGGTCAAGTGATCCACATCTAAAGCAAGCTCTGTCATTTAATCTACAGCTTCCTGGATGCCTTTTTCCATAATGTTTACATTCAGGTCTCTCGGATCGAACATTACCAACACTAGCCACTGAAGTTGCTGGGGTTTTAGAACCCAACTATGGTCTAGCTCAATCTCTACTCGAATGCCTCACTTTAATCTTTGAACGACTATGTTCATCTCAAAATTTCTTCGAGGCAGACTGAAATGTTTTGCTCAAAAATCTCTTTTTCATGTCTCTGACTTCAGACTCAGCTTTGCATGCTCAATCAACTAACACTACGAACTCTTTTATCTCTAGAGTACCAACTAGCAATTGAATATCTTCATTTAGGCTATCTTCAAATCTTTTACACATTATTGCTTCATTTGAAACACATTCCAGAGCATACTGACTTAATCTCACAAACTCTCGTTTGTAATCAGTGACAGACATGTGACCTTGTTTCAATTCCAAAAATTCTTTTCGTTTCTAATCAATGAATCTCTGAATAATGTATTTCTTTCTGAACTCAATCTGAAAGAAGTCCCATGTTACCCGTTCTTTCGAAATAACAGAAATTAAAGTTTTCCACCATTGGTAAGCTGCATCTCGTAGTAATGATACAACACACTTTATGCATTCTCCCGGAGTTAGAGACATTTCGTCGAATACCCAGATAGTATTCTCTAACCAGAACTCAGTCTTTTCAGCATCATCATCATTGGAAGCCCGGAACTCTTCGGCCCTATACTTGCGGATCTTATCAACCGGAGGCTTATTCAACATATTTATACCCATCATCGGAGGCACAACTGATATCTGAGGGGGAATAACTAGGGGCGGAGGTTGTGCAACAGTCGGGTTATTCTTTACAAACTGAGTGAACCACTCACTCATCATCTGGAAGAAAGCTTGTTTAGCTTCATCCCCTTGACCGCTAGTAGCCGGTCTCGATTCAGAAGGCGCTATCCCTTGCACGAGATCAGGCGCATTGCTTTCTACGTCGTCAGCTACGGCTCTTTCGGGATCCATTACTATACAGAAATCACATTTATACGTCAGGATTCATCACACTATCGCAATTCAGAAATATGGCATGTATAGCTAGACTCTGACACGCTATGTTAGTCCGAGAATCAGCTAAACCGTAGCTCTAATACCAACCAAATGTAACACCCCTATCCCGAGTCCGTCGTCAAATTAGGGTTAGGAGCGTTACCAGACAGATCGGAAAACGTTTACAGAAATTTATACATTCAAATATCATTTACAAGCATAATGTCCCTTAATACGATCAACGAGACCTTAAACATGCATACAAATTAAGTCGGGACTAAACCGAAACACATTTAAAATTTCATGAAAATTTAAAACTTTTCTAAAATACAGAGGAGACACGCCTGTGGGAGGGGACCGTGTGCCCTCCACGGCTTCTAGACACCCCTGTATGTCCTTCCGTGTCTATATACTGAATTGGTCACCACGGCCACCAGGCACGCCCGTGTGACCTGGCCGTGTACTCTTAAGCCATATACTGACTTCCCCACCACAGCCATCAAACACGCCCGTGTGACATGGCCGTGTGCTCTTAACTAGCTACTGACTTGCACACCACGGCCAACTGACACGCCCATGTCTAGGCCGTGTGCTAATGGGTTAAATCCAGCCAAACACCCACGGTCATTAGGCACGCCCGTATGCCACAACTGTGTGACATTATAGGCCATTTACAAAGCTAAATTGCCACCCACTTGGGTCACACCTACAAGCAACATATACCAAGACATATTATGCATATATGGCAACCAAAAACATACTAACTTAACCATTCAAACCAAGCATTCAATGCCACTTCCAACCATGAAAATTTTCAAAGACTAAAACTCATATCAACACAAGCATAATTCATTCATGTGCTTACTCAAAATTTGACCGTATCAAATACTTCAACCTTACCAAGATATGCAACATATATCACATTCATTTTAGCAAAGTCTCAACTCGTAAATAGTCAAATCACATGGCTAAGTTCACATAACAACTTAGACCAAAATACTAGCCTATACATGCCATATCTAGCTTTATACATTTCCAAAGTGTACCAAAATGATTTTAGTAGTGTGATGACGATCCTTGACGGTCTCGAGCCTTCAGTAGCTTTGACGACCTATAAAACAGAGAAAACACACACAAAGAGTAAGCTTTCCAAAAGCTTAGTAAGTCATATACAATTAAACTTAATATAGAAGGCATATATATATACAAATAAATACATTAGCACATATCAATCACTTAGCAAACATTCACTTATTTGATTTGTTTTTTACACTTTTAACCACATTAGCCAATTTTACCATTCAAGAATTGTATCAACACATAGCTCATCTAGCCAAAACAATTCTTATCATATCATAAATTCCATATACATTTTATCATAGTAAGATCATTTAAATGCTTACCTTATATACACATATAGTGTATAACCAACGTACCTGAATCGGATTTAATATCACATATTCGTTCATAGCTCGGATTTGTAACTCGTATCACAGATTTGCATGTTGAACCGTAAGGAATCTAGTAGGATACTCAGAAAGCTCAGAATGGTCGTATAATCCCAACGTCCCAGACGAGGTCTTACATGCACTCAAACATTGATGCCTTCGTCCCGCATGTGGTCTTACACGAATCAATACGATGTCGATGTCCCGCACATGGTCTTACACGTAAACCTCATATCGATGCCAACGCCCCGCACGTGGTCTTACACGTAAACCTCATATCGATGCCAACGCCTCGGATGTGGTCTTACACGTAATCGATATCGATGCCATCGCCCCGCATGTGGTCTTACACGCAATCGATATCGATGCCATCGTCCCGCATGCGGTCTTACACGAAATCGATACCGATGCCACTATCCGCACGGTCTTACATGTAATCGATATCGATACCACCGTCCCGCATGGTCTTACACGCAATCGATATCGATGCCAATGTCCTGCATGCGGTCTTACACGTAATCGATATCGATGCCACCGTCCCGTAAAGGGTCTTACACGTAATCGATATTGATGCCATCGCCCCTGCATGTGGTCTTACACGATAAGCGAGCATGATACCTTTGTATTCCTAAGTTCATACGGACTTCTCGGACTTATCACTATATCGACCTTATCCCGTAATTCATATACATAACATCTCATAAACAAATCATTATCATTGATAGTCATGTAAATAAACTCAATTCAATACAATTACATTTATTTGCAATATGACTTACCTCGGATTCGATTCTACGGAAATGGAAACGGCTACTCGGTTACTTTTCGCTTTCCCCGCGATCTAAGCCCGTTTTCTTGGTTCTTGATCTAAACATATTCAGAATTAACCCTTTTATTCACTAATTCATTCAATTCAATCCAAAGACACACATTTAGGGCTATTTGCAAATTAACCCTCATATTTGTACATTTTATCAATCTAGTCTATTTTTCACAAAACATCAAATTCACAAAATCCACCCATGCTCATGCTTAGCCGAATATCCCTAGGGACTATATAAGTCCAAATATTTCATTAATTCATAAATTAGTCCTCCAAAATAATATTTTCTCGATTTAGCCCTATTTAGCTAAATTCATCAAAATTTCAAGAACAAAGTATGTTCATCTAGCTCATATCTTTCATTTAACACCAAAAATCATCAAAAAGCTTGACATATCATCCATGGCATGTCACACAAACATCAAAAATTCTCAAAATTGAGACATGGGTTTTAAAGCTCTCGAAGCAACGATTGCAAAAACATAGAAATTATCAAAAACCGACTCAAAACATACCTTAATTCAAGATTTCAAATAGCCGAACCCTTGCTTGGTTTTTTTCTTTCTTTTTCTTTTACGGTTTCGGCAAGAAGATGGTAAAATGAAAACCATCCACTCATGTTTCTTTTATTATAAACTAATGGCTTATAAAATACATATAATATAAAATATCATATACATTATCATAAAAATAATAACCATTATTATAACATATAAAACTCATTCATTTAATAGCTTGCCGTCTACTAACCATATTTTTGGCTAAATTGCTACATAAGACCCTCACTTTAAAAAGCCACAACACTTTAATACCTTGACAAATAGCAAGCAACTTTCACACTTAATGTAATTTCATCCTTTTGTCAAATTAAACACACAGACAAATAAATTAGCTCACGGAAATTTACCACGTGCTTAATCACATATCAACGGCACAGAAAATAATATTAAAATATTATTCAGACTCGGATTTACGGTCCCGAAACCATTGCTCCGACTAGTGTGTAATCCAGACTGTTAACACCACTTACTAAGTAAAAACATTTCAAATCATATAGAAATCAATCAATTTTTCGAAAGCCCTTTTTTTTATAAAACCCATAATCCACAGCCGAGTTTTGTAACCTGGCTCTAATCCCACTAAATGTAACACACCAAACTCGGCCTAGACGTTATGGCCGTATCTAGCAATGTCGTCTTTATTCATTTAAAACATTTGTTTTGAAACATCCCTCGTTGCGGAAGCTTTAATAAAACAGTCTAGGTGATCATGCTTTTAGAAATTACTTTAACTTTTTGAAAATCGAATTTCCTACGACCA
Organism: Gossypium sturtianum; assembly: GCA_025698515.1. NCBI lineage: Eukaryota > Viridiplantae > Streptophyta > Magnoliopsida > Malvales > Malvaceae > Gossypium > Gossypium sturtianum. The sequence continues at coordinate 112,648,524 of CM046953.1, forward strand.
GCAGGTATAAATCCATAAACTAAAATAAATAAATAAAAACCCAAATTTAAAACCAAAGTCCCAGAGAGTCCTTAAATGACAACCCAAATAATCAATAATAATCAAATCATAAATCGTAAATTGAAAACCATGAAGTCCAAAAATTACTGTGGTCACCGCTGAGTCCTCTGTCGCACCAATTCGCCTAAGTCTAGGGATTACCTGTGCGCATTAAACAAAAAGGGTGAGTTTACATAAACTCATTGTGTAATCCCGCAGAAACAAACAAACAATCAATATTCACAGTGCACAGTTGAACAGTCTTGGGCCTTATCCTTTTCGAAGATCGATGTGATTTGGCCTTAGCCCATCTCAGTATAATGTCAAAAATGCAGTAGGGCCTTAGCCCATCATAGTATCAGTAGCAGTAACAGTTATGCAGTAGCAAAATCCTACCCAACCAGCCTTTACACACCATCTCCGTCCAACCCTACACTCCATGTGGGGATATAATCAACCCACCCCTCCCTACACACCAAGTAGTAGTACCGAATGCGGCTGTCAAGAGTTTGTAGTCGAGTGCCAAGAAATTAGGCTTAAAGCCCTTCAGTACACTTCCTCCGAATAACAACCCCCAACCCAATGCAATGCAACACACAATGGATGACATGCTATTATGCAATTTTAGTACATATATTCAGTTCAAATATTAACATGTCCAGTACAGATATCATGCAGTCAATTTCACTCATTTAGGGGTCTAAGTAGCGCTTACCGACCCTACAGTAGGTTCACAGTTGACTTGGGCGACCCGTGCAACCTTAAAAACATCTCAGTAAAAATGGGCCCACAGGCCCATGTGATCTGCCCATGTGGGCCCACACGCCCGTGTGGCCCACTCGGTCCAAATTGGCCTTGGATGTGTGATCCATTTTTACAGTAACCCATGCTAGCTCAATACTCATATATGTTTTCACTATTTACTTATATGTTCATTCAAAGCTGTCTACTTGAGTCATTATCACTAAATTATTTATATCTTAAGCTACAGAATTCCAAATTAAGATCCGCTTGATGTTTTTTGAAACTAAACTCAAATAACTTTCTACCATAAAATTTTTAGAATTTATAGTATATCAAATCAGTACAGTAAAATCTTTAAAGTTATCCCTATTCTGCTATTTGACAGCTTCATCCTTTCCTTACTAAAAATTATTTATCTCTTAGTACGGAATTTAGATGATGTTTCCGTTTGTTTCTCTTGAAAATAGACTCATTAAGGATTTAAACATATAAATTTAAGCCCCTAATTATTTTTTTACATTTTTTGATGATTTTCCTAAGTCAGAATAGGGGAACCCGAAATCATTCTGACCTTGTGTCACAAAATTTATTATATCTCATGATTTACAATTCCATTGCTTACACTGTTTCTTCCATGAAAAACTAGACTAAATAAAATTTAATTTCATATTTTATTCAACCTCTAAATCAATTCCTACTATTTTTGATGATTTTTCAAAGTTAGACTACTGCTGCTGTCCAAAACTTTTTTAGTGCAAAATGTTGATTTCCAAGTTTATAACACCCTTATTTCCTTTCTTTACAACTTTTCGCACCATTTTCTCTTATTTCTCGACAGCAAGCAATTTCAAATTTTTTCTGAATCCTGTTTTCTACTTTGGGTACACACCTGGTATCGTTTCTGATGCGTAAACACTCATAAGCCTCCAAAACCTAAAAATCGACCAACATATCTCCAGACTAATCACTTAATTCGTCTTTAATCAACAAATTTTGGAAGGAACTCGACTAAAAACCTAACAAAACCCTTACCTCGCTTGAGTAACCACGACTTCGCACAATCATAGCGTTGGTTCAAAACCACCAGCCCTTTGATTAACTCTTAAACACCAAAAAGGAATCCCCCTTTTAGAGATTAACCAAGAACGATTAACAATAGACAAAACCGTTACTTACCGAACACGCGCAACCAACGATGAACAACCGAATCAACTGGAAAAAAAAAGAAAGAAATGGAAGGGAAAAGATAATGGAAATTTCGACAGCAACTAGGGGAAAGAATCGTCAGAGGAGGGAAAAAAAGAAGAAGAAGAAAACGTCAGAAAAAGTTTGGGGAATTGGAGAGAAAACCGAAACTCTACTCTCTTTTTTTTTTGCAACAAAAAGATAATCAGATTATTTTCTGATAACCTCTCCCCAATTATCTCCTAAAATCACTCCCTATTAACCCACTAAAACATAACTACTCAGAATTTTGCCCCAACACAACTCTTAGCCAAAATTGGAGCAAAAATACTGTCTCCACGCCATCACAGAGAATTGAACACAAGACCTCCAACACTCCAACACTCCACTTAACCACCAGACCAGCAGGCCCATTCTGATATTGATCGCTGTGAAGTCAGAGTTTTAAAATTTATAAAGATAATGATCGAACCTGGAAACTAACTATGACAACGATTGAGGCAAGTGCACCTATCGAACAGTAGTATAGCTTAGGCAAGACCGGATTGTCGAACCCAAAGGAACTAAAAGTACTAATACTAACTTTCTTTCTATTATTTAGCCTAAAATAAGTGAAGTTGTTTATTAATCTAAACTAACTCATTACTAAGCTAAAGACGCAAAGACAAAAAGAATGAATTGGGGAAATACTTGGGAAAAACTCAGTTGATTAAGACGATACCCTTAGGAATAATCCACCTAGACTTCACTTGCTATTTAACACTGAACCAGACGATTTATTCACTTGACTTGATCCGTAGGACTCCCTAATTTATATTAAACCCTCTTTCGAGGCGAATAACGTCTAACCCTAGGTTAATTAATTGAAATCTCTTTCCCATTAATAACCCCCTAGAATAGCAGTAAATCGATCTATGGACTCCCATATTAGGTTTCACCCTAATCCGAAAAAATCTCGTTACCTTATCTCTAGGCGCGCGATCAACTCCGCTTAATTATGCTAGATCTACTCTTAAGTAGGGACTTTTGCTCCACCACCTAAGCACATCATACTTGAATTAATATCCGTGAAATATCAACACAAGAATTAAGCACACATAATTAAGAAAAAATCAAGTATTTATCATATAGTTTAGAAAACAATAACAAGATTCATCTTGTAACACCCCAAACCCGGCCTAAACGTTACGACCGAATCTGGCATGTCACATGAAAGGAACGTCTAAAAACTGTGCATTCGTTAAAAAGCTCATATTCTTTATAGTTGTGGTGAGAAATCGAGTTTAAGTAATTTTGAATAAGAAATGGTTTATTATCATTTTAGGAAAATCCCATATTGATCATTTAATAACAAGCAATAAACAAATTGAAAAGTGAAACCAAATAAAATACCCAAGGCCTTATTACATAACAAAAACTCAAATAAAAATAAGTCCAAATAAAAGAAACGAATTTACGAGTAAACATATGTATGGCCTCCACGAGTCCACCTCGGCTCCCAAATCCGCGATCTAATGATTACCGCAAAATTTAACTAAGGGTGAGTCATCGAGACTCGGTGTGTAAATCCCCATCCAATGTGCCCTTACACAATTTCATATGAAAATATGCATACCATGCACCCAAACCTAGCCATCCGCAACTCCTTTTTCTACCCGTGTGGTACCAAACCACCGGTGGTGCCAAACCACGGTGTCCAAAGACACGATATCCATCAATATTGTGGTGCCAAACCACCTGGTGGTGCCAAACCACTGGTGACTCGAAGTCACGAATAGTAGTGATGGGGCCAACCCATCATGTGATACCAAATCACCGGCGCCAATCCCGTTGTATTATCGTGGGGCCAACCCATCGTGGTACCAAACCACCGGGACGAGACGCTATGAGGTGCCAAACCTCCGTGTCCGGAGACACGAATGTGATACCAAATCACTTTGGTGACTCAAAGTCACTAATAATCCATCGTGGGGCCAACCCACGTGTGATACCAAATCGCGGCGGCGATCCCATATCTCAAAAGTGGGGCCAACCCACGGTGGTGTTAACCACGAGGACGAGTCGCTATGAGGTACCAAACCTCGGAGGTACCAAACCTCTGGTGACCGTAGTCAGCGGTGTGTTACCAAAACACGGTGCTCACAAGCACAAAATATCTTTGCCCCTCCACTCATATCACCCATCATCATACCAACTCATGTATAGTATTCAAATCATGCAAACATGTTTAACGTTGCATCTCATAGCACATACATCATAAATCATGACATCATGTATCAATAACAATACTCATAATGAAACGGACTTACGAATCCGTGCACATACCCCATAGGGTATCATATCACTCAACCATACTATTTCGGTTTTACCAATCAATCGGTTTATCAAACATATACAAAGCAAGAAGTGTGTTAGTTTACACACGATTACTAATGCGACTATCAAATCCGTAGATCAAGATCTAACGCACTAGATCCCCATTCCTTAACACTTTTCGAGCACTAGCCACAACCCGAGATATGCGAGATCAAGCCTTCCCCTACAATCGGCCAAAACTAAACAACATAATCATGCTAATCAACCTTTAAGGGTATAATCGTAATTTTACCTACCAATGGCATTTTCGTAATTTACCCACCAAGGGTATATCGGTAATTTACCCACCAAGGGCATTTTAAGTAATTTACCCACCAAGGGTATATCGGTAATTTACCCACCAAGGGCATTTTCGTAATTTACCCACCAAGGGCATATCGGTAATTTACCCACCAAGGGCATATCGATAATTTACCCTTCGAGGATATTTTGGTAATTTACCCACTAAGGGTATTTCGGTAATTTCGTACTGGAATGGCCTTTCCAAAGGCTTGATGTCGCCCGAGTGACCCAACTACCATTTTCGGTCGAATAGACTATTGGGCCTAAAGCCCAATTTCGGCCCATTCGGGCCCACACGCTCGTGTGGCCCACCTAACACAAATCTAGCCACGTTTATGAGATTCACCTAGTCTAGTTCACTATATACTACACCATCATACATTTTACTATATTGGGCCCACGGCCCATTGGGCCCCTTCGCCCATCGCGCCCAAGCAAACCCCAACCCACAAGAATACTACTGATGGCCTCAACTATCGCGTCGAAGCCCCACACGTGCGTTCGAACACTTTTGTGGCTACTATTGCCGTGACCGGCACTTCGGCATTTGCCGCTCTACAACTAGAGTAGAGAGAGTTACACACCGATAGGACTCGTGTTAATCCGTGCTCGACCACTCCTGCCCAAACGCCTTCCAAGGTGTGTCAACCCTCCTCTGGAATGCTCTTTATATAGCTAGCTCTTCACCTTCCTTCTTTGTATCTTTCCGATGTGGGATCCATTCGTCGATGAGAGTTTAAATTCAATCTGAAACTCTTCTCGCCCGCACCATAAAATAAATACTCCTTGCTTCTCATGAGATTCGAACCTGTGCTCCCTTGCAACATAATCCACGCCTGCTAGCCACTTGGCCACAAGCTCCTCTTGTGTCTTAAACCATGCGCAACTAAATATAAATCTATAGCCAAATTCTGAGGTCCAAGTAAAAAGAAAACCAAAATGCAAAAGCCAAGACTTGAACCTTGGACCTCCTTCCTTCCTTGTGGCGTCACCCCATTGTCTCTTAAGTGGCGTCACTTTGCCACTACACCACACACTCCACTTGTGTCATTTTTCCCCACATTTTATTCTTAAGGCCTACCTGCCAACTTCCAGGGTTTTTTTTTTCACCTAAAACCAAAATTTCCCTAAAGCTAATATTTGATCCCGGGACTTCATAGAAGCCCTCTAACCTTCCAAAATAACTTACCTAATAAGTCTAACTTGCATTAATGCCGTTCTCAAAAATTTTAAATCAAGGCCCATTGGGCCCAAGCCTACTAGGCCCAATTTCGGGATGTTACAAATCTACCCCCTTAAAGAAATTTCGTCCTCGAAATTTCCAACTACTGAGAACATTCGCACCACCTAACCTACAATGTGTGCTCACGCTGCGCACTCTGATTCCAATAACCCTAATATACTTTTAACTAGAATTTAGAAATCCTACACATACTAAAAAAAACCTAACCATTAAAGCGGACAAATATTTAAGACATAATCAACTCTATATCAGAACATCACATCCAACCCAAACACACAGAATAGATATTCAAAATACATCATATAACAAAGCAAAGTATCAGAAACTTACACATGGATTGGTGCCTAGGAGACTCGGGTGCCATATTTAAAAAAAAAACAGATATATATTTTTCTAAACCATTTTCCAAACCATCTTTTGAAAACATTTTTTTGAACCCAAACCCACAGCCGAGTTTTTGAACCTAGGCTCTGATACCATAATTGTAACACCCCAAACCCGGCCTAAGCGTTACTTAATTTAATCGGCATGTCACATGAAAGGAACGTCTAAAAAGCGTGCATTCGTTAAAAGCTCATATTCTTTATAGTTGTGGTGAGAAATCGAGTTTAAGTAATTTTGAATAAGAAATGGTTTATTATCATTTTAGGAAAATCCCATATTGATCATTTAATAACAAGCAATAAACAAATTGAAAGCTGAAACCAAATAAAATACCCAAGGCCTTATTACATAACAAAAACTCAAATAAAAATAAGTCCAAATAAAAGAAACGAATTTACGAGTAAACATATGTATGGCCTCCACGAGTCCACCTCGGCTCCCAAATCCGCGATCTAATGATTACCGCAAAATTTAACTAAGGGGTGAGTCATCGAGACTCGGTGTGTAAATCCCCATCCAACGAGCCCTTACACAATTTCATATGAAAATATGCATACCATGCACCCAAACCTAGCCATCCGCAACTCCTTTTTCTACCCGTGTGGTACCAAAAACCACCGGTGGTGCTAAAACCACCGGTGTCCAAAGACACGATATCCATCAATATTGTGGTGCCAAACCACTTTGGTGGTGCCAAACCACCTTTGGTGACTCGAAGTCACGAATAGTAGTGATGGGGCCAACCCATCATGTGATACCAAATCACCTGGCGTCAATCCCGTTGTATTATCGTGGGGCCAACCCATCGTGGTACCAAAACCACCGGGGACGAGACGCTATGAGGTGCCAAACCTCGGTGTCCGGAGACACGAATGTGATACCAAATCACTTTGGTGACTCAAAGTCACTAATAATCCATCTGTGGGGCCAACCCACGTGTGATACCAAATCACCGGCGGCGATCCCATATCTCAAAAGTGGGGCCAACCCACGGTGGTGTTAACCATGGGACGAGTCGCTATGAGGTACCAAACCTCGGAGGTACCAAACCTCTGGTGACCGTAGTCACGAGTGTGTTACCAAAACACTCTTGGTGCTCGTCGGCACAAAATATCACCGCTCCCTCCACTCATATCACCCATCATCATACCAACTCATGTATAGTATTCAAATCATGCAAACATGTTTAACGTTGCATCTCATAGCACATACATCATAAATCATGACATCATGTATCAATAACAATACTCATAATGAAACGGACTTTACGAATCCGTGCACATACCCCATAGGGTATCATATCACTCAACCATACTATTTCGGTTTTACCAATCAATCGATTTATCAAACATATACAAAGCGGGGAAGTGTGTTAGTTTACACACACGATTACTAATGCGACTATCAAATCCCGTAGATCAAGATCTAACGCACTAGATCCCCCATTCCTTAACACTTTTCGAGCACTAGCCACAACCCGAGATATGCGAGATCAAGCCTTCCCCTACAATCGGCCAGAACTAAACAACATAATCATGCTAATCAACCTTTAAGGGTATAATCGTAATTTTACCTACCAATGGCATTTTCGTAATTTACCCACCAAGGGTATATCGGTAATTTACCCACCAAGGGCATTTTCGTAATTTACCCACCAAGGGTATATCGGTAATTTACCCACCAAGGGCATTTTCGTAATTTACCCACCAAGGGCATATCGGTAATTTACCCACCAAGGGCATATCAGTAATTTACCCTTGAGGATATTTTGGTAATTTACCCACTAAGGGTATTTCGGTAATTTCAGACTGGAATGGCCTTTCCAAAGGCCCAGATGTCGCCCGAGTGACCCAACTACCATTTACGGTGAAATAGACTATTGGGCCTAAAGCCCAATTTTCGCCCATCGGGCCCTGCGCTCGTGTGGCCCACCTAACACAAATCTAGCCACGTTTATGAGATTCACCTAGTCTAGTTCACTATATACTACACCATCATACATTTTACTATATTGGGCCCACGGCCCATTGGGCCCCACTCGGCCCATCGCGCCCAAGCAAAACCCCAACCCACAAGAATACTCATCGATGGCCTCAACTATCGCGCCGAAGCCCCACGCGTGCGTTCGAACACTTTTGTGGCTACTATTGCCGTGGACCGCGACCGGCATTTACCGCTCTACAACTAGAGTAGAGAGAGTTACACACCGATAGGACTCGGTGTTAATCCGTGTTCGACCACTCCTCGTGCCCAAACGCCTTCCAAGGTGTGTCAACCCCTCCTCTGGAATGCTCTTTATATAGCTAGCTCTTCACCTTCCTTCTTTGTATCTTTCCGATGTGGGATCCATTCGTCGAGTAGAGTTTAAATTCAATGAAACTCTTCTCGTCTGCATCGCAAAATAAATACTCCTTGCTTCTCATGAGATTCGAACCTGTGCTCCCTTGCAACATAATCCACGCTGCTAGCCACTTGGCCACAAGCTCCTCTTGTGTCTTAAACCATGCGCAACTAAATATAAATCTATAGCCAAATTCGAGGTCCAAGTAAAAGAAAACCAAAATGCAAAAGCCAAGACTTGAACCTTGGACCTCCTTCCTTCCTTGTGGCGTCACCCCATTGTCTCTTAAGTGGCGTCACTTTGCCACTACACCACACACTCCACTTGTGTCATTTTTCCCACATTTTATTCTTAAGGCCTACTCGCCAACTTCCGTTTTTTTTTTTTCACCTAAAACCAAAATTTCCCTAAAGCTAATATTTGATCCAGGACTTCATGAAGCCCTCTAACCTTCCAAAATAACTTACCTAATAAGTCTAACTTGCATTAATGCCGTTCTCAAAAATTTTAAATCAAGGCCCATTGGGCCCAAGCCTACTAGGCCCAATTTCGGGATGTTACACATCTAGGTTTCATCCCCCTTCAAGTATCTGAAGGATTTAGTTCATAATAATAAAGAAAAACATCTCAAAAGAAAAGATAAAACAAAACATAAGAAATCCCTAAAACCCCCTGAAGGAATTGAAGAGAAGATCCTCCGTCTTGGGTAGAATTCTGGCTTCTTGAGATGGATCAACTGGCTATTCCTTGAGAGTTTCCCACAAATCTGACCTTTTTGGCTCGGCTCCTTGGCCTAGCTGACCGCCCGTCGACTCCTTTCGACTCGCCCTTCTAGGTCATGCTTAGGGTGTATTTATAGGCTTTTCGAATGTGTTTCTTTGCCCCTAAGTATCCTTTTCTGAGTAAAATTACTCTACTCCACGGCAGGGGCACGGCCATGGTACACGCCCGTGTGAATCGTGGCCAGGCCGTGTTGGACTCTGTTAGTGAGGCACGGCCGTGTAGATCGACATCAGGCCGTGTTCTAGTATATTTGAGGAGGCACGGCCGTGTGGGATTTAGTCCAGGCCGTGTCGACTTCTTCTTCGACCCATTTTGGTCTGTTTTGAGCCCGTTTCTCGTTCTTTTTATCCTTAGGTGCTTTCCGGAGTATAAGACATGAAAAGAAAGGATTAAGAGCACCTTTTTACATAAATCAAGGGATAAATCATCCAAAAGTATGCTAAATGTGGACCTAAAATATGTTACTATTTCGGTTTATCAAATACCCCCACACTTAAGCTTTTGCTTGTCGTCAAGCAAAATTCTCAACTTACAATTAAAACGAACTTTCTATAATTCATAATTCCTATCAACAATGTTTCATCATAATTCATAGATAATTTATACATGGATAATTCAATTCAAAGAGTCCTAAGGATTCAAACAATCTAAGTCATAGATTTGTAGCTCGAAAATATAGGCGTCTCCCCTTATCTAAATAATTACCTTTAATTTAAAATCGAAAAGGATTGACATCCTCACTAGAGATTCACTCAAATCACTCAAAGTGTTTAAGGTTCAGGAAAAAGCGCTCAAAAGTCGAACATGAAAAGTTAATCCCATAGGCTTGCCAAAAAATCAAATCTCCACCACTATAATATGAAATGATGCACAAATCAAAAGGTCTTTAATTAAGGTTGTAACGGGGATAGGGTTAAGGTGTGGATAGAGGTTGAATTAGAAGGTTAGAATCGAGATCGAATTGATAAAATACCTAACTAGAGACAATAAACTAAATAAAGGTAATTACATCATCTGAAAGCTAATAATATGAGCTTCTTCTTCAATATTTGGAATTTAAATGTGTAAGCTCAATTAATCACATAACTAATAATGAATCTACTTTATTTTTTTTTAAGAACAAATCATAAATACATAACAAAGGATAAATTACTGAAATAAAAATAAAAAAATAAAAAAACATAGTTAGGCTATTAATCAAATCAAATCTCGATATAAGGGAAGTCGAAAAAGAATGGTGATAACAAAAACAAAGGGTTTCTGGGTTAATATTAGTGGTTATGTCAATAAAAGGGTTGTTAGGATTAAAAGGGGTTCACTAGGGGTTAATTGTGAAGGTAGGCTTTTAGTGGAGTAAGTGGGTTAAATCCTAGGTGCCTTTATCGTCTCTGTATATCAAATCATAGGTGTGGTCTCGATATGTATAAACGAGGCAAGTTCTAGAATAACAAATCAATGTTGACATACTCATAATCAATAAAGTGAGCATGAAAAAGAATATATGCTCTATAAGGCTCAAAAACTCACAAAAATTATGGGTATTTTGACATCAACCTCGTAAATTTCAAACTTCAAGGTAATATTTAAACTCAGTTCGACAACCTAGAAAATTTTTAATTTCTAAAAAATAGACTTATCATACTTGATTCTCTAGTATTCTTAGAATTTAATTATCAATGCACAATTACCAATGACTTAATCTAAAATATATCAATAAAAATCATAAATCATTGGAAATTTCATCCTAATTAGTAATATGAGGACTTTTCTTGAAAACAAGATTAAATTCAGGATTTTGAGAACAATGCAAAAAGTTTGGCACCTAATTTCAGAAATTTGAGAATAATGAAAAAGTTAGGCACCTTTTTAGGTTGTTCACCCCCCCACACTTAAGATGTACATTGCCCTCAATGTACAAATTTAGATATATCGACAATAATCCTAAAATCATAAGATATGGAGAGAAGTGAAACTCCCTGAATTTTGGATGGATTCCTTGAGTCGGAGGTGAAAGATAAGTTGGAGGGGCCGGTCTGGATGACGATCCTGCGCTAGATGAAGAAATTGGGTAGCTCATGGAGGATTAGCCAGGATATACTAATAATAATTAAAACTATACTAATTAAATAATTAAAGAAAAGCAAGAAAAATAAAGATGAAACTAAAATTAAAAGAAAAGATAAATGGACCGTAGGGTCCTTATTGTTGGATGGTTCGCGAGGTGGGTGTGACCTCTAAGGCTGCGGAGGTGCTGGTGGTGGCAGAATTGGTGTGATTCCCTAGCAGCCTTTAGAACCTAAAATTAAGAAACTAAGATAAAATAAACTAGATTAAGTATAAGAACGTTAAAGAGAAGGAAAATAAAGGAGAAGATAAAAATAAAAGAACAGATAATTGGTCTCAAAAACCCTTGGCTTGGCGAGTGATTGAAGCGGCCGGCATGAACTTATGTAGATCGGTCTCTGTGAGGGAGACTGTGCTTGGCTTCTTCCGCTTCTTTGGCATTGTTTTGGTGTAGCTCAAGGGTATAGAGAAAAGGGGTAGGAAATAAAATGAAAAGTTGAAGGTTGAAAGTTAGTAGGAGAAGAGGGAAGGGAAGTGTAGGTTAAATAGATTTTCAAACCTGGTACCATCCCACGCCCGTGCTCCTTAGGCTTGTCGATTCACACAGCTGCCTCGCACGGCCATGTGGCTAGGTGTGTTGATTCACCTACACCCATTTTACAGATTGCCACGCCCGTTCGTGATAAGTCAGTGTCGTCCACGGCCGTGTCGCACGGTCGTGGCATTCTATCGGTGCCCGTGGGGCAGTGGTTGGAGTCTGTGACTTCAAAAATTTGATTCTCTCTGACTCGTACCACCTCTGCCATGTCAGTACGGTGATCTGGGGCATCCACACGGCCACGGTCACAGCCGTGTGCTAGGCCGTGTGGCCTGGAAATCTACACTTTTTGGTTAGTTTAAAGCTAGATACTATAAAGAAAGGATAAAATAGAATAAATACGAAAAAAAATGTAAAAGTTAATGGGGTTAGTGCTCGGGTTACCTCCCGAGAAGCACTCGTTTATAGTCTTAAGCTAGACTTTCCTCTCGTTTGCATCATCATGGTGGTTTGAGGAGTTGGAAGTCCCTCCTCATGCTATCAGTTTTATCCTCATGAAAAAGTTTAAGTCGAGATTCGTTTATAGTAAAAGTACCAAAAATAGGATTACTTTCCTCGACTGTTCTGTATGGGAAAACACTGGTTACCCTAAAAGGTATTTCTTTGTTTGTGTTAGGGTCCAGAGGAGATATTCGAGGATCTACCTTATCTAACAATACATGATCTCCTATTTTGAAGTGGTTTGTTGTTCCTATGAGCTCTTCTGGGGGCTCCTTCGGTTTTACCTTCTGTGGTTCCGGTTCTTTGTCATGTATCCCTAATTTTTCCTTGAAGTGTGTCCTCCATTCGTCTAGCTCATCGATCTGAATCCTTCGATCTTCATAAACTACTTCATTGTTGGCATGGGGTTTATGATCGGGTTCAGTTGTATTCTTTTGTGGTGCTTCCTGAAAATAAGGGTTAATCGAATGGTTATTAGTAGAATTTACGTTCTCACCTTGATTACTCGATGTTCTGGCCGAGTTGAGAGCCTTGAGGGTGACTGTCTCGTTACTTACACGAAGTACGAGTTCTCCTGCATCAATATCAATTTTAGTCCTGGCAGTTGCTAAAAAGGGTCTTCCTAAAATTAAGGGAATCGAATTATCCTCATCCATGTCTAAGACAACAAAATCTACTGGGAAAACGAATTTGTCAATTTTTACAAGAACATCTTCGATAATACCCCTAGGAATTCTAACAGTTTTATCAGCTAATTGAATGCTCATCCTAGTTTGTTTGGGTTTCCCTAGACCTAATTGTTTAAACAATTTATAAGGCATGCATTTATGCTTGCCCCTAAATCAGCTAACGCATTATCAATAGTTAGTCTACTAATTAAACATGGAATTGTAAAACTCCCTGGATCTTTTAGCTTTTGTGGTAGTCTATTCTGTAACATTGCTGAGCATACTGCGTTTAATTCCACATGTGGATCCTCGTCTAATTTGCATTTGTTCGTCAAGAGATGTTTTAAAAATTTCCTCGAATCTGGCATCTGTGAAAGAGCTTCAAGTAGCGGTAAGTTAATATGTAATTTCTTTAAAAGTTTAAGAAACTTACCGAACTGTTCCTCTGTGTCGTCTCTTGTTAATGCTTCGGGATATGGTATGCGAGGTTGGTACTCCTTGATTACTGGTTTTGGTTTTTCTTTTGTTACCTCAACCTTACCTTTTTCTACCTTGTTTCCTTGTATTAGACTGGGTTCGTCTAATCCTTCACTTTCTTGAGCTGTTATGGCTTAGATTTGCTCCTTTGGATTAATCTCAGTTTTGCTTGGTAGACGCCCTTGCGATCGTTCAGACATCAGCTTTGCGAGTTGTCCAACTGACTTAGAAACTTCCTCAACTAACTTAGTGACTTCCCTAACTTGGCTATCGATCCCTTTGATCGATGCTTGTTGGGTCTTAAGGTTGGTTTCATTGTCTTGGAGACGATTTTCTATGGATGCCATGAATCTTGTTAGCATCTCTTCAAGATTCGGCTTCTTCTCCTGTGGATAGGGCTGATTTTGGAAATTTTAAGGAGGTTGTTGTCTTTGATTTCCTTGATTTCCTTGACCTCCCCTACGAAAAATTTGGGTGGTTCCTCCAACCAGGTTATAATTATTACTATATGGATTATTATTGGATCCTGAAATTGCTACCTATATAGTTCATCCGCTCGCTCTCGCGCTGGTTGGTAGGGTGGGTACTCGTGGATTCGCCACGGCTCCACTTACGTCGCATGCAGACATGGATGTACTGCGAAGAACACAAACTATCAAGCTTTTTATTCATCATCTCTACCTGTGTTGATAGCATGGTTACTGCATCTATGTTGAAAACTCCGGCTGATTTTGTTGGTTTGGTCCTTGTAACCTGCCACTGATAGTTATTTAGTGGCATCTCTTCAATAAAATCGTAAGCTGCTTCAGGAGTTCTATTGTTCAGGGTTCCACCGGCGACTGAATCAATTAGTTGCCTCGTTGAGGGGTTTACACTGTTATAGAAAGTTTGGACTTGGAGCCACAAGGGTAAACCATGGTGCGGACACCTTCTCAAGAGATCCTTATATATCTCTCATGCGTCATATAATGTCTCTAAATCCATCTGCACAAAAGAAGAGATATCATTCCGTAATTTGGCCGTTTTGGCCGGTGAGAAATATTTTAATAAAAAAATTTCGGTCATTTGATCCCATGTAGTGATTGACCCTCGTGGTAACGAGTTTAACCACTGTTTGGCTTTATTCCTTAATGAAAAGGAAATAACCAAGCCTTATGGCATCATCGAAACGCCATTTATTTTGAAGGTATCACGTAACTCTAAAAATTAGCTATATGAGTGTTTGGATCTTCGATCCCGCAAACCATCAAATTGAACAAATTGTTGAATCATTTGTATAGTGTTAGGCTTTAATTCAAAATTATTAGCGGCTATAGCAGAGCCTAACAATACTAGATTCTCGCTCTGTTAAATGAGGTTTAGTATAATCATACATAGTACACTTGAGCATAATTTTTCGCCACATCCGTGGTGGTGGATTATTTTCGCCCATCCCTTCAAAGAGGATTGGATCTGTCTTCTCGCTCTTCTTCTGTAATTTAGGGCTCGCCTAATTTTCTCTGCGATTTCTACTAGCGGTAGCTTCAATATCACTGTCGTATACTAGTGGTCCTCTCGGGTTTCTTCTAGTCATAAACTAGAGGTACCTGCTAGGAAAAGAAAGAAAGAAAAATTTAGCAAAGTTAAAATTTAAACTTAAAAATAAAAATAAATTGCAGAAAATAAAAAAAATAATGGCTAAAGTAATAAAAATGGAGCTTTCTTAATATTTTAGTTCCAAACAACGCACGCCAAAAACTTGATCATTTGTGAAGTCGAGTTTTAAAATTTATAAAGATAATGATCGAACTCGAAACTAACTATGACAACGATTGAGGCAAGTGCACCTATCGAACAAAGAGTATAGCTTAGGCAAGAACGGATTGTCGAACCCAAAGGAACTAAAAGTACTAATACTAACTTTCTTTCTATTATTTAGCCTAAAATAAGTGAAGTTGTTTATTAATCTAAATTAACTAATTACTAAGTTAAAGACGCAAAGACAAAAAGAATGAATTGGGAAATACTTGGGAAAAACTCGGTTGATTAAGACGATACCCTTAGGAAGAATCCACCTAGACTTCACTTGTTATCTAACACCGAACTGCACGATTTATTCACTTGACTTGATCCGTAGGACTCCCTAATTTATATTAAACCCTCTCTCGAGGCGAATAACGTCTAACCCTAGGTTAATTAATTGAAATCTCTTTCCCATTAATAACCCCTTAGAATAGCAGTAAATCGATCTATGGACT
Source organism: Gossypium sturtianum (assembly GCA_025698515.1). Lineage (NCBI taxonomy): Eukaryota > Viridiplantae > Streptophyta > Magnoliopsida > Malvales > Malvaceae > Gossypium > Gossypium sturtianum. Next base: position 112,664,386 of record CM046953.1, read on the forward strand.
CCCATATTAGGTTTCACCCTAATCCGGCAAAATCTCGTCACCCTATCTCTAGGCGCGCGATCAACTCCGCTTAATTATGCTAGATCTACTCTTAAGCAGGGACTTTTTCTCCACCACCTAAGCACATCATACTTGAATTAATATCCGCGAAATATCAACACAAGAATTAAGCACACATAATTAAGAACAAATCAAGTATTTATCATATAGTTCAGAAAACAATAACAAGATTCATCTAGGTTTCATCCCCCTTCAGGTATCTAAAGGGTTTAGTTCATAATAATAAAGAAAAACATCTCAGAAGAAAAGATAAAACAAAACATAAGAAATCCCTAAAACCCCCTGAAGGAATTGAAGAGGAGATCCTCCGTCTTGGGTAGAATTCCGACTTCTTGAGATGGATCAACTGACTATTCCTTGAGAGTTTCCCACAAATCTGACCTTTTCGGCTCGGCTCCTTAGCCTAGCTGACCGCCCGTCGACTCCTTTCGACTCCCCCTTCTAGGTCATGCTTAGGGTGTATTTATAGGCTTTTGGAATGTGTTTCTTTACCCCTAAGTATCCTTTTCCGAGTAAAATTACTCTACTCCACGGCAGGGGCACGGCCATGGCACACGCCCGTGTGAATCGTGGCCAGGCCGTGTTGGACTCCGTTAGTGAGGCACGGCCGTGTAGATTGACATCAGGCCGTGTTCTAGTATATTTGAGGAGGCACGGCCGTGTGGGATTTAGTCCAGGCCGTGTCGACTTCTTCTTTGGCCCATTTTGGTCCGTTTTGAGTCCGTTTCTCGTTCTTTTTATCCTTGGTCGCTTTCCTGAGTATAAGACATGAAAAGAAAGGATTAAGAGCACCTTTTTACATAAATCAAGGGATAAATCATCCAAAAGTATGCTAAATGTGGGCCTAAAATATGTTACTATTTTGGTTTATCAGATATAAACTTACCAACAATTAAACTTAAGCCCTTTTCACAAGGTTAAGGCTTTATTTATAAAAAATACCAAAATTTGCCCAAGTAAGGCTTGAACTTGGGACCCCTCACACACACCCAGAACACATAACCACTAAAGCAGATAGACATTATGTGTCACACATACACGAAATCAAAAATTAAAATTTTGGGGCGTTACAGAGACACACGCCCGTGTCTCTACCCGTGTGCTCAATTCTGGACATTCTCTTTTTCAAATTTAAGGTGCAGGGGACACACGGCCAGAACACATGCCCGTGGGGCAAACCGTGTGTCACACACAGCCTAGACACACACCTATGTGCTTGCCCGTGTGGACAAAAACAAGGCTATTTACCAATCCATTTTGCCACCCTCACTTGCACACATCTACACAACATCATATGGCACAAATTCAACAATATCAATGTAACCAAACAACCACAAACAGGACAATAACATGTCATTCTTATACCATCATTTATCATGCTTAAAACAACATACTTAACCCATTAAAAACATACTAATTTCACATTCACAAGAGGGCATTAACATATGAATAAACTTATAATCAACATAAGCCATCATTCATAGCTATATACAAGATAAAGCATTAACAATTACAAGCCAACACATATGGCCAAATTAATAATGACACATATAACAATTGACATAGTCCCTATACATGCCATATACTCAAAATGCTTAAATTCATTATACCCAAAGTGATAGCTTGATAGTGTGATAGGATCTCCAGCAATCTCCAACTCGAGCTATCTTAATAACCCTAAAAGACATGGGAAAGGAAGGGAGGTAAGCTATATAGCTTAGTAAGTCCGTACAAAAATAATAAGCAACTCTTACCAATCTTTTATCAAGTCCAACAATTTAAACACAAGATAATACAAATTGCTATGAATCTCACAGTTATAATTTTTATTCAGTCATAATGTTTACTCTATCACCTTATAAGCATAACTTAACATATCTTGGCATTAGCCTCGCAAACATAATTTCTCCTTTGTAACATATTACAGCAATAACAAATCATTTCAAACCTCACAATAAACATGCACATAAAATTAGGTGTACTCATATTTCCAAGCATATGACTTAATATCTTTTAATTGCCTAAACTTTTTATCTTCCCGTACTTCCATAACCGTTTTAATAAGCAATTATGCCAATCTTTCCTTTTTCTCATATCCGATAAATCACAATTTGTGTAAATAAAACATGCTATATCATAACTCAATTCGGCCCGAAATCCAATCACCTAATTGTCAATCGAATTTACCATGTATTTCATACATCGCAAGTATTGACCAATAATCACAAGGTTTTCACAGAAACATTCTCATGGAAATCATGAACTCACAATTTCATGAAGTCAATGCTTATAAACTTTACATACATACCTATACCAATTCGTAATACTTATATACTATTTCTCTTCTTTGACATACTCGTTGAATTTCTCGTTGAACCATTTGGAATACTAAAGGATACTCGGGAATCTCGTACACACAGTACCGTACCAATGTCATATCCCAGATATGGTCTTACATGTAATCTCGTATCGATGCCAATAGCCCATCTATGGTCTTACACGAAGTCTCATATCGATGCCATATCCTAGATATGGTCTTAAACGTAATCTCAATAACCCTAATGTCATGACCTTTGTATCCTATCTATTCCTAATGTTCAACCGGGACTTTCGCTGTATCGAATCCCTGTCGGTCATTTCTGAAGTATCGTACTCAATAGCATTCACATTTCATTTCAAAAATATAGCATTTACCACAATTATATCAATTAAGCATCTATACACACATAATTTAATGCTTATTAAACATACAAACTTACCTCGGCATAAAAATGGCGAAAAGGACCTAACTGTCAAATACTTATTTTTCCCCCGTTCTAATTCTGAAACCTCGTTTTTCTCGATCTATAATATCACATTTAACTTATTTAATTATTATACTATTCAAATCAGCCCAAAATCACATTATGACAAAAATTACATTTTTACCCCTAAAGTTTGACATTTTTATAATTTAGTCCCTAGGCTCGTAAAATGAATTCCATTCAATTTCTTAAATACCCATGCCTAGCCGAACCTTATACATGCTTATAGCAGCAAACATTTTTCTTTTATTTGCATTTTAACACCCATTTTACAACTTTTTTTACAAATAGGTACTTTTAGGGATTTTCATCGAAAATCACTTAGCAAAAGTCGTTTATCATACACCAAACATACATTTTCTACCATCAGACATCAAAATACACAAATATCAATCATGGGTAAAATTTTAGACCTTGATTATTTCTTAAATTAGTGGTAGAAATAGATAGATCATGTTACAAGGATTTCAAAAACATAAAAATCATTAAAAACGGGGTTAGAACGGACTTACAATCGAGCTTGGAAGCTTGAAAAACCCTAGCCATGGTTTCTTCTTGGTACATTCGACCATGGGGTAGAAGATGAGCAAAAATTTTCTTTTAATTTGGCTTTTTAATTCATTTAATTACCAAATTACTAAAATTCCCTTAATGAAAAATTTTAGAAACATACCAAACCATGTCCATTTTTGTCCACCAACTTAACCAATGGTCTAATTACCATCTAAGTACCTCTAATTTAAATTTTCATCGCAATTGGACTCCTTTAACTTGTAGAATTCAAGTTTTGCACTTTTTACAATTTAGTCTTTTCAACTAAATTGACTGCCCAAACGTCAAAATTTTTGAACGAAATTTTCACAAAATCATTCCATAAAACTGTAGACCATAAAAATATAATAAAAATAATTTTTTCTACGTCGAATTCGTGGTCCCGAAACCACTGTTCCAACTAGACCCAAAATCAGGCTGTTACACAACGAACCACCTCTACTGGGGGTTTTTCAAAAGTTCTATTAGTTGAAAGTGATTAGACAATGAGTATCTGCTAGCAACGCCCATTTTAGTGCGTACAAGATTTGAGCCTATTATACAGAACATCATTTCTAACCTTTATCAATGGAAAGATAAATACATATGAGTTATATGTAAACTTGAGTTTGGTTTTTGTTTTCTAACTAGATGGTTTATTCCCAAGAAGAGTACTTGCACTCAATGTCAGCCAATGGATTCTGAGCTTTCTGATATACAATACAAACAATTGAGTAAGGAGCGCGTTCTTAACTTGGTGGAACTTGTTTTAGTTAGAAATGTATTCTAATATTGTCTTAAGGAATTTAACCCTAATGTTTATTGAGCAAATGATTCCATCAAGTGGCTAAATGGTCTTAAGGTGCCTCCTGCTTTTGAAGATTGGTCATATAATTCAGATGGTGACTTAGCAAACATTCTACTAGAACGCATAAGAGAGCCACCTTTCTACTTTTACAGCATATGTGGCCTTTCTCCACGAAACTAGAATCTTATTACTAACCCTGTTACTACTTCTGCTTCTAATGCAAGTCAGGCTAATTCTACTATTGATGGTGCAGGACCTTCATCCCATTCCTAAGACATGGAAATTTCATCTATCCTTAAGGGAGCTCATACCCAAGGGAAAGTTACTACTGCTTCATCAATTAAGACAACAGTAAGGAAAATAGAGAAAAGGATTAGAGCAAAAGAGAGTATTCAGGAGTCTAAAAGCAGTGAGTGCCCTCCACTTATAAGGCATAGACCAAGCAGGGAACCTATCGCTGTAGTTACCCTTACCCCATCAGTTCCTGCTCTTCCCAAAAATCCATCATTACCTGAAGAGTCCGCCCTTCATCCAAGTTTTCCCATACTTTCTTCTGATCCTACAATTTCAAAAAGTCTTTTATAGGCAGTTCCTGTGGTTCAATCAACGGTTCCTCCTCCTCAAGTACCAGATGTTACCCCTACTGGAATAAGAAATGTCTTTCCTTGGTGAGCTCTTTTGGAGTCAGTGCCATCATCCCCATCTCTCAGCTCTATCTCTCAACAATAAAAGAGCTTACTACCTCTTGAATTAAGGAAAGCTTTCTCCTCTTACTTCACATCAGCTTCCATTAAGTGCCTTCTAACTCTTATGTTCCAAGTTACAAATGTAACAACCCATTTTTCAGTAGTATAAAAAAAGTAGTTTCGAGGCCACCGAATCTGACAAGTAAGTTCGTAAATATTATTATTAATATTTATGAGTCAAACATGGTTTTAAAAAGGTTTTTGATATAGTGATTTTTTTATATAAGCGATTTATTAAGTTCAAGTGGTAAGACCCTAAGGTTAAGTGGTTTTAGAAAATGAGGTATCGAGACCTCGTTTCTATAAATTGAGCCGTAAATATTTTTATAAATATTTATGGAGTGTCATTAAGGTTGTATTAAAGTTTCGTTGGAAAATTTTAACTTTTTGATGGTTAATTAATTAAAAAGGACTAAATTGTAAAAGATGTAAAATTTGATCACTATTTGATTTGAGTGATTAAATGGTTAATTAAATAAAGGAAAAGGGACTTAAATGGTAATTAAATCATGTTCAAAGTTTCCAAGCGGGGGTGTTATGATTGAATCCACTAGCTTTTTGATTAATTGTTCTTTTAGTCCTAATTAGTTTAGCATTAAATTGTAAATAAGTTTATTCAGTTAGAATTTAATTTAATTGAAGGATCAATTGTGAAATTAAACCTTCCTTTGATGGTAATTATGCCATATATTCATGTGATGGACAATTATGGTCATGAAATTGGTGTTTTATTTGTTTATTAACCAAGGTTAAAATGGTAATTTGATAAATTAAATTAAATTAAATTAAAAACAAAAGGTTAATTTGATATCATCTTTTTCGTTTCTTCTTCAACAACTGAAAACACCATGGATGTTGAGATGAAGCTTTCGTCCATGTTTCATTTGATGCATGTAAGTCTGTTTTAGCCCCGTTTCTAATAATTTTTTATGTTTTTGAGATCGTTGCAACTAGGTCCAGCTAGCCTGTACCTTCGATTTTCAAACTGTTAAAGATTTTGAATGTTTCCATTGATAAACCTTGTGATTTTAGATGTTAAATGATAAATTTGAAATATTAGTTGTTATTTAAAAGTAATTTATTATGTGATTTTTGATGAATTTTTCGATTAGCAACTAAATTGTTAAAATAGTAAAAATGCAAGGATTAAATGTGAAATTGTTGCATGAATGGCTGTTTTGGATACCATGAACATTCGGCTAAGCTCAATTTTGGGTAAAAATGGTTAATTTGCATGTTTTGGGCTCAAGGATTAGATTGAATAAAAGTAAAACTTTAGGGGTAATTTTGTAAAAATGTCAAAAATGATCAAATTGCATAAAATGAATTTTTTTATTGTCTAAATTAATATATTTAATGAAATTATTAATTTAGATCAAGATCGGGCGAAAAATCGAGGAAAATGGAAAATTACCAAAATGCTCTTGAACTTTGGTATTTTTGCAATTTAGCCAGGTAAGTTCGTATGAACTGTATTCTGAATAATTTTGTTTAAATTGAATGTTAATATGTGATTAAATCAATATATATATATATGTTACTATGTAATGTACCATTTTATCAAATGACATAAATCCAACAACGTACGACGATTACCGAGCCCCGTTTGAACCTTAAGAATTCATAGGATACAAATGACATGTCATTAGGGTTTACATGATTCGGGTGCTGGTCTTGAATTTCCTACCGATGGTTGAGGTCTAGCATGTGTTGCAGATACTCCACAGCTCGTATGAGCAGCATCGTGTAGCTACGTTCCGACCCATAGCTCGTGTGAGCAGGCCCATTTTCACAGCTCTTGTGAGCATTTTGATTCACAACTCATATAACCATACATGTATAGGAATTGACGGATTACAGTTATATGAGTTAGCACACTATGTGTGAGCTATCTTGGGTATCCAACGGTATTCTAAATGGTTCAACGGGCATTATTCGGATAAGAAATGGTAAGAGAACGATATGTTTTATGACATGTACATATATAAACATCATTGATATGATGATACATGAAAATTATTTAGGTTGAGATGAGTTATAAACTTATGAGATACATGTTTTGGCTAAATGGCTATTAATGTTAATGTGCCTACGATTTATATCATGTATGCTAACATGTTTGGTGTAAATGCTTAGGCTTTGGCCAAGTTGTGGTTGGATTATGCCATGTTAAACTTATAAGTTATGCATTGATATGGTAAGTGCCTAAATGGAAATATGCTGGTGATCATGAAAGAGTGGTAAGGTTTAAATTATGTAATTTCTATTGAAATGGTTATCATGTGATTAATTCCAAAAGAACTATGTTAAATGCACTAGCTTGTGGCTATGGTTGAATGATATGGTTATGTCTTGTGTGATATGCATATGAAACGGGTGTGGAAAGGTAATGAAATAGTAAGTTCATACTTATAGAGTAAAATGATGAAAAATGGAATGATGAGTTGAATTGATGTTGTTATTTAAGTTAAATAAAGTAAATGCAATGGAAAGTAATGAAATACAAATGAAAATAAGAAAATTTGAAAGGGTTTAAAGTTTTATAAATCCTACTATGCTAGGGATGATATGTATATGTGATGCGGTGAATTTACTCACTTTGTGAGTTATTGAATATGGTTTCATGATCTTACGGTATTGGTAAAAGATTAGTTTTGATAAGTATCAATTTCATATTTGAAATGGATTGATATGACTAAAATTTTTACGAGCTTACTAAGCATTCATTGCTTACGTAGTTATCTTTCTCTTACTTTACAGATTATCAGAAGCTCGATCGGGTTGGAAGCTCGTCAGAGATCTATCACACTATCCAGCGATTATATCGATATATTTTGATGTCTTGGTTAAGGTTATAATGTCATGTATAGGTGGACTTATGATTGATGATTAGTTGAATGTTGGTTGATGAGTTTGGCATGTATATGTCATTTTGGGTGATGTAGCCTTGGTACATTTGGTGCCTTGATATGTGTTAATTTGATAATGTGTTAAAGCGTGTTTGAATGGCCAAAGTGATATATGATGAATTGACCTCAACATGGTCAAGATATGGTATGCTTTGGAAAGGTTTTGAACACATGTGCATGATTGAAATATGGTTTGTATACATGTTGATTGTTGGAACCATCTGGGTATGGTTAGATTTGTGTCATTTAGATGGCCTTGATGGTTGGAGTTGATATGGTCATTTGAAGTTGTGTTTTGAATAACCAAATTGGTATATTTGAATGTAATTTTGGCATGTGGTCAATTATGGTATAACTTGGTATGGAATTAAACTATATATATATGGATGAGTGATAGTACTAGAAAGAACATATGTTTTCTCCCTACTTATTGGTTAATTTGTCCCCATTTAGTTATCTTTAGCACATATTTTAGCATTTTCAGTTCAGTAAATTGCATTTTATAACTCAGTGGATCTTAGCCTATTTATCCTTAATTTTGTCATGTTTTGGTACTGATGTCGCTGCATGAGTACTTCCAGATTGTGCCCAGAATTGTCGCCGCACCTGACAGCTGTCTGGATAAGAATAAAAATGTGTGAGCTGTCCAGTCTGGTACAACCAACTTGTACGTACAGAGGCAGCATGATTCTGATGAAAGGACACCTGTGCTATTTGGATAAATATTAATATTCACATGAAAAGGAAAAATAATAAGAGGCTTTTTGGGGGGTATTATCTTCTTCAACCTATCTTTTGAAGCTTTTCGGCTATGGCGGCTTAAGTCTCCTATGGGTGAACCGACATGAAAAGGATGCAGATCAGCTCCTGACGAGGAGCCCTGAGTGCGACACAAGAGAGAATGAAGAGATTCAAGTCGAGATTGTCTAGGAATAGTATTATCCACTTGTTTCTTTTATATTTCTTTTCTAAACGATGGTGATTACTTTCTATTTCATGTTTGTACGGAAGTACACATGATTTCTAGGTTAAATGTTATTTTATTCAATCTTGCTTCTACTGTTTAATCTTTGGGTTTGAATGTTTTTAGCATGGAAGTGTTATTGCGGCCACTGACACTGGAAAGTGCAGCGATAGTTCAAGCTAACAAGCATGACAACGGAAGTTTCTTGAGGATTAGAGGAATTTAATCCACTTGTTCTTAATAGTGTTTTATTGCCATCATCATAAGGTGTGATTAATGTGTATGCTTAAGTCTTAGATTAAATATAGAAGTTAAGCTTGGTAAGATATTTATTGCAATTTAATGCATCGACAATCACCTATCCTTTTATACCTTGTGAGCACTTAGTATTCTGTTGAATATTCACGTTGGGAATCCCAGTTTATCATTATCATATTTTATCTTATTGTTTTCAAGTTATTGCTTCGACAACTACTCTCACAATTTATCTCGTTTATATCTATTTATTGCACTGACATTGCTAGACAAAAGACAACCATCCTCGTGGGATCGATATCCGATAGACTCATATCTATCTACTATACTTGCATCGACAATGTACGCTTACACATTATTGCTGTGATGTTAAACAGACGATCAATGAGTTATGGTCAAATATGTATAAGTTAGATATATGTATATTTGGGATGCATGATAACTATATGATGGAAGTTCAAATGGTAGATAAAAATGTATATTATAAATGGCCTTTTGATATGTTTGAATGTGGTGAATTGGTATAATTGTTATAGATGACATGTATAGCTATTGGTGCTAGATGTAAAATGACATATTTGGTACTTTTGGTGTGAAATTTGATAAATAAACAAAGTGGTAAGTTATGGCATAAGTTTAGTTATAAGTTAGTTGAACTTTTGGCCAATTTATGTGTATGGATATACATGTTTAATGGTTGTGATTGAGGTGCCTTTTGGGCACATTGGTTGTATGCTTATGTACCTTAATTGGATAGCTTGTGATAGCATGGTTTGGTGCACTTTGGAGAGCTTGATTATATATGGAAAATTGGTTGTAGGTGGATGCATGTTTGGGTGAGAAAAATGGCTTGAAAGTGGCCTATTTTTCGTCCACATAGGCAAAGACACGGGTGTGTGTCTCAGTCGTGTGTGACACACGACCAGGTGTCACGGTCGTGTATCCCCTGTAGCTTTCAAAGGGTTGGAGGTCAGGTTGTTACATGGCCTCACGGGCGTGTGAGGCCAATTCGAAGGGTACACGGCCTAGTACACAGGCATCTGGCTTGGCCGTGTGACTCAAGTTAGTGAGTTACACGGGCACGGACATAGGCTGGGACACGAGCGTGTCTATCGGCCGTGTGACCCCTACAGTTTGAAAATTTTCATCTTTTCCTGGAAAGTTCTAAATGTTTTCGATTTAGTCTCGATTTAGTTATTGATGGAATTTACTATGATTGATGTTGTGGAGTAAATGATTTATATTTTTGATAGTTTTCAAATGTAAACTCTGGTAATGCTCCATAACCCTATTCCGGCGATAGATAGGGGTTAAGGGTGTTACAACAAAAATCATGTCCATTGAACATAGCCTTTGGAGTGGGGATCTTAGAGATGGTAGTTAGCGTTACAGAAATAAAATATTTGATTTAGAGAAGGCTGCAAAATCTGGTGAAGAGGCTTTGGCTGAACTACGCCAGAAATTTTAAGAGTCTGCCCATTTAGTTGGAAAACTAGATGCACGACTCACAACTTTAACGGGTAAACACAGAGATGCTTAGACCTAAAATGAGCAGCTAAAAGAGGAAGCCAATTTATTTAAGGATGAGAAATTAGCCTTAGAAGAGAAACTCAGAGCCCTAGAAGAGAGCCACAAGGCAGAACTAGAGAACCAACGTTATTCCCATGATAAGACCTTCAAGAAGTATCAAGAGGACACTCGAAATAATCTGATCGGGGCCTTACCTAAATGGAAGTCAAATTTGATTTTACACGCCTAGGTGACTGCAGGTCCTCTTGATATCATAAACCTAGATTTCGACTGTCTCAAAGATATTTCCACTGGTTCACTTAACTTTGATGTTTACCATCTATAAGGTGAAGAGTGGGAAACTTGTCAAAGGGAGTGGAAGCAAATCGAAGGATTTATCATTCCACCCATGCCCATTGTTGAAGATGATAGGGAAGGCTCAACATCAAATGATCAAGTTCTAGAGGACATCTCTTCTACTAAAGAGGTCATTACCGAGCCTACTAATCAGCCTGATGAAGGGAAGGACTAAGATCGAATTTCTTTAGTCATGCACTTTGTCTCATTTTTATCTTTATTTTTGCCAGTCTTTTGAACCGTGTAATGTTTTCTTATTAATGCATCATTCATTTACCTTCTCTACTATCTCACTTATTATTTCATTACATAATTTTTACTTTACACATAAACATAGTTATCTTCACATACGTGAGAGACTAAGCCAGGCTCGGCATATTATGCATACAAGGCTTCTTCATCTCTATGGTCCAAGAACCTACTAAACCTGACTTTGATACCCAAAACTTATAACGCCCTCAACCCAACCCAATTTACCAAGTCTGAATCTCGAGTGTTACTAGGCAATGCAAAACATTTAGTAAAACAGTTTATTAATTTCTTTTTTAAGTCCGTTATTCATAGTCTAAAAGAAAATCTCAACATCTTTAAAATTTTGAAATGGAGTACATGTTAAACATCATATTACAACTCATCTGATTCAAATCTCTACAAGTTAGAAAATTATTTTAAAATAGACTTAAAAGACAAATTTCAAAGTTGTGCCACCAGTTCTCTATATGCATAATAGCCCAATCCACCACTAGTTTGGCGTACTTCTGGTGTTGTCCCTCCAAGTGAAGCCACTTCTCAACAAACCTGAAAAGAAGTAATAACCTCGTGAGTACAAAAGTACTTAGTGAGCTCATTGATAGTACCTTGGCGTAGTTTTGTAATACTTTAGGAATTTCCATGGTTCAATTTCTACTCCACCCCATTTGCTATAGATAATATCATACGGTCTTATCCTTCTCGTACACACCAATTATCACATCCCTGTTGTACTTAATTCGCAGGAGGACCCTTCTCATTATTACATGATTCTCTTGCCCCAACATACTTTGTAATAGAATACCCTTAGAAACAACTTCCATCAATCCACAACTTAACTCATGCTCTTCTTTCAATTAATTTATTACTGCTATTGTCTTGGGCGAACACATACATATTGTGGATACTTGCATAGTTTTTTATACTATTGACTCTTACTCATACATACCCTAATTCATTTTAGTTCTTATACCCATACTGGTAATTCACTGCGGGCAACATCCAGATGAACTCCATATCATGCTATAACACAATCTTCTAATTCAAAATAGCATAGACTCAAATTCAGAATAAATTTAGAAGAAGAAATGATAACCTTTACTTTTCATACTTACAGATAATCATAATAGACACCCTTCTTGACATACAGATATTCATCTCTATTTTATGTAAATCCCTTAAGATTTCATTCAACTCTTATTCGAAAGCATATAAATACCTTATCTAGGTTATACATTTACAGAACTACTAGATTTTACTCATATCTTTCCATAGAGATACACATTCAAGTTTGTAGCTTACTAGATATTCTTGACAATTCACGCCTCATAAACTTAGCAAAATACACCATACATGCAACCAAATAGAACACACCACTAAGGCGATCCATTCAGAGTTTGCCACAAAGGTTATTCTTTCATATTACGCCATAAAGGTGTTTCTTTTATATTACAGCACAAAGGCTTTTCTATCCTGACGTGTTTACGATATGGATTTGCTTTAACTCACGTTATGTGAGCTTTTCCCATCATCGTCTTGGGACACGCAGAGAACCCTATTGGGTAATCACCGTCCTTTAGTTTCTTTCAAAAAATGACACGGACATAGACTTTTTCTTTTCAGAGATCGTGTTTACAGTCCCAACGAACCCCTTTAGACTCTACCATAGTGAACAGACACATACTCACTTGACCGACTCTTCATGCATTGACACCATTTAAGACTTTACACTTTTATCCATCAACAACACCCAACTAACTCACATCTTATCACATACACCAATTTGTGCTCATACAATCATACTTCATCATCAGAATACTTATCACATACTTAACTTGTCAGATTCCATACGGACTACACTTACAAAACCCAACAAACATTCATACAATAATATAACCTTCATATTATTCTTTTCTGATATCAGCTTCATAGTTCATTCAATTTCCATAGAAATATCTAGCATAAACGAAATACATGTAGGATTCAATTTAGGGATTCACCTGACAACCATCGATAACAGCTAGGACTCTAGATTCATCATCCAACGAGAAACGGCAACAACCACTACTTATAAAACATATGAACACCATTAGAACTTATTCGTTTAACTTTTACCATCATTTGAAACCCAGATAACCACCATGCAAAGCCTTAGTTCTTAATTTTACTATTCACGCACATAAAAATAGATTTACTCTTTTAGAAGTCAACATGCAAGACCATAATACTTACCTAGGATGTTAAACAACCCTCTACATGCACTCAGATTCTTTGTTTCAGCTCAATCAAGAAAAATTTATGCTCAGCTCCAAGGCAAATCATCAATGGTGTTTTAAATGGAAGAAAGAAGATAACTCTCTTTTTTTCTCAAGCCCTTATCAATATATATAAAAGACCGTATTCTCTTAGTGGAACTTGACACGTGTCATAAGCTTTCAAGGCTGCCTTAATTAATGATCTACAACTATAAATGGAATTCCAGTATATTTATATATACTTAGTTCATCCCTTCGTTCCTTCCTAACTACCTAGTTAAAATGTAACCATCATAATAACTTAATAAACTAGCATGCATTACCTTTACCGACAACTCAAAATATCCACAAATCCTCAATACACTTACCCATTTCTTCTAGTTTACAACTCAACAAATTCGGAGAACTATTCTTGCATAAAACTCTAACATTAACTATGCGTCTGATGTATACGCCAAGAGCATCAATTGGGCGAATAGGTCTGGGCCACTCAAATTTCTTTCGGTTTATTCGCCAAACTCAGGACTCACCAAAGTTGGGTGTTACATGCCCCACTAATCTAATTTTGTCATTAGTGATTGTTATAAGAAAAGGAAAATAACTTTTTAGCCCTCAATATTTATAATTTTTTGACAATTTGGTCATTACCCTTTAAAAGTAAATAATTTTTTTTTAAAATATTATATTTCCTTATTTTAAATGAAAAACATAAAAATAAAAAATATATTTTTCAAAAAATCTAAAATTATGAAAAGAATAAAAACTATTAGTCGGGTGGGAGGTAAAAACCTGATGACTTGCGAACTAGTACAAATTGGTTGAATTGAGTTAAAAAAATTAGTTGAACCAAAAATAGAACCGATTTTTATATTTCTATAATTTTTTATGCATAGTATCAACAAGGTTGAAGGAGGAGAAGGGGCGATGTCGAAAAAAATTGTTCACCCATTCTAAGGTTGAAAGTTGGAAACGTAGAGGGACTTAAGATGAATGTTTAGTGTATTAGGGTTTTGATTGGAGAAAATCCCCCTACAAAGTGGTGTCTTGGGGTACTTATAGGAGGGGTAAGGGCGCAAGCGCAACCGAGTCCAAATTGAGGTAGATATATAACAATAGTATCCCCCTAATTGAGAGGTAGGTTATACAATGATCGTTCCTTGAGACCATTCATAGAGTGTCTCTTCGTCTAATAGTCATTGAAAATAAAATAAGAGGTGGTCAATTGGAACAGTTCACCCTTATAAGGAGAAGATTTGTCCTTGATGAAGAGAAAGTATGAGGAAGTGCTTCTATTTTGAAATTCCCAGAAAATTTGATTTGTAGTTCAATGGGAGGTATAGTGATTCCCGAGTGGTGTCATCCTCAAGGAGAGCGTACCCATTAATAGTGGATGGCTCAATGGAGGACCCATTCGGGTGGTTAAGGATAGACGGTCACTTCTCACGGGTGATATGAGGCACGCGATTTGTAACAGCCTGATTTAGGGGCTAGTCGGAGCAGTGGTCTCGGGATCACTAATCCGAGATCAGAGAAAATTATTTTTATATTATTATATGAGTTATAGTATGATTATATAGGTGCATGAAAATTTTGGTACTTTAATTTTAGCGATTTCATGCTTAATCGCGAAAAAGGACTAAATCGCATAAAGTGCGAAAGTTCTATTTTACAAGCTAGAGGTACCAAATAGCTGTAGAATTTTTAATTGGAGGCCCTTAATGTGAAATTAGGCATTTCTTAAAGCCATATCCAGCCATAGGGGGGACAAGAGGATTAATTTAGTCAAAGTTTTGGTGGTGTTAGGTGATTAATGAATAAAATAAGAGAAAATAAGGAAAGAAAAGATATCATCTTTTCTCCTCTCCTACACCACCAAAAATTTACAGCATACTACGGTGTTTGAGAGCTCAAAATTTCAGCAAGCTTCTCTCCTTGCAAGTAAGTGTTCTAGTGATCCTTTCTTGATAAAAATTGTACTTTTGGAACCCCTAAGGCTTAAGCTTTCTAAAGAGGGGACTATTTTGTAAGATGGTGAAGAGTTTAGAGTTTTTCCATGAGAGCTTTTAAGTAGTTTTCTGCATTTTTATGGAAGAAGATGAGTCTTAGTTGTTAGATAAACAACTTTTGTGAAAGGTGTTATCATGAAAACACCTAAAAGGACCTTTTTGTAAAGGTTGTAAAATATGTAGTAAATGTGTGAAATGTTGAGTTTTGATGGTAGCCATAAGAGAAATAAATGTTCACCTAGGCTCGATAAAGGTAGAAATTTGATTAGAATTGATTTCCGAGCCTAGGGGTAAAATGGTCATTTTGCAAAAGTCTAAGGGCAAAATAGTAATTTTCCCAAAGCATGGTTATTGAAATGCATTTATTAATGTGATTGTTAAATAAGCTAATTTGCTATTATAGATCAAGAAGATCCAAGAATTTACCTCGACCGGGGAAAGAACAAAGTATCGGACTAGATCGATGATCTAGCTCATTTTGAAATCGAGGTAAGTTTGTATGTGATAAATTCAACATTTATGCTAGTATGTTTGAGAATGTTTGATATTCTATGAAATTGAGTATTGGTGTTGAATGAGAAAGATGATAAAAGTTGAGATGTTGAAGTCCCGGTTGGACTATAATAAATGTGAGAATACTATCATTGAGACATGAGATGGATACGGTCCCGTGTAAGACCATGTCGAGGACATGGCCTCGGCGCCAAATTGAGATTCCATATAAGACCTTATCTGGGATATGGCTTCGGTATTGAATATGAGAATTGTATAAGACCATATCCGGGATATGGCATCGATACTTAAAGTGAGACTCCGTATAAGACCATATCCGGGATATGGCATCGGCATTAAGAGGTGACCACATATAAGACCACATCTGGGATGTGGCATTGGTTTTGTGTTTATGTTAATGACGATGAATATGCGTCTTTGAGTATCCCTAGTGAATTAGTGGGATAAATAGATAAGCTTGGAAATGGAAATGAGATTAGTACTAAATTCATGTGATTGAGTGAATACAGGTACCCGTGAATAATTCACGAGGAATGTTTACGATATGTGGCATGGTATATGCTAGATAAGAACAAGTACGAGTAAGTTATGGCAAAGTGCTTATGACTTTGTGTGGTTATCTAATGCCATGGATTGATGTCATTATGAACTTATTGTTGCTATTTATTTTCATGCAAACTTACTAAGCTTTATGCTTGCCCCTCTCATTTCCCTTTTTCCTTGTAGTATTGCCTAGATAATTCAAGAATCGTGGGACGTCGGAGTTCGAAAATCACACTATCGACATCTCTTTGGTATAACAAGTTAGACTTATTTTGAGTATGGCATGTATAGGACTTGGGTATTTTGTTATGTCATTTTGATAGCCAAAGTGTTGGCTATTTATGTTATCAAAGTCATTTTGTAAATGATCAATGGAATTGGGCCAATACTTGACAAGTTTATATGTATAATCAATGATGATAAATTTCATAAAGTGTATGCTTGTGTGGATACTTTGATTTTGAGTCGTTAGAAGTGCTTTATAGTCATGAAATGTGTTGGATTGAATGGGTGCAAGTATGGTTGCTATTCAGGGTGGCATTTGGCTTAATAGATAGCCCTTTAAATGTCCACACGAGTAGACACACGGGCATGTGTCTAGGTCGTGTGTGACACACGGTCAGCCCCATGGGCGTGTTAATTGGCCGTGTGTCCCCATGCATGCTAGGTTTACAAGTCAGTATGCTCAGTAGTAAACACACGGGCAGAGACACGACCGTGTGTCTCTGCCGTGTGGGAGGCACGGCCATGGACATGGGCGTGTGCCCAGGCCGTGTGAAGTCTGCACCTAAAATTTGGAATTTAATTCGACACACGGTCTAAGGACACGAGTGTGTGCCTTGGCCGTGTGACCTTAGTAATATGGTGATGTCATAAACAGAATGCCAAGGTTTTGGCACACGGGTTTAGGGCACGGGCATGTCGAGACCGTGTGAGGGACACAGGCCAGGGACACGGGCATGTGTCCGGCCGTGTGAAATAAGTCAGTGTCGACCACGGGTGAAGAACACGGGCATGTCCCAGGGGCACACGGGCGTGTCCCTTAGACAACATAGGCGTGTGGCCCCTGTTTAAGCAAAAATCTTCTAGGAGCGTAAAAGTTTCCAGTTTAATCCTGAAACCTTCCGTAAGTTTGTTTAAGTCCTCGTAGGCCTAAGATAAGGATGTTATGAGTATGAATGAGAAGTTTTAAGTTGGGATGAAATTTTATAGCCCAAAGTTGTATGTTCAAGTGAGATAAGTCTGGTAACGCCTCGTACCCGGTTCTGACGTTGAATACGGGTAAGGGGTGTTACACGATTAGTTAATCACTGAGGAACTATCCAAGTTGTAAGGACGAATGGCCGCTTGCGAGTGCCTTTTCGATTTATTTCTCATGTTTCCTTGTGTCCCAGTTGGGGGTGGTATAACAATATTTTTCTTAATTTTTTTTATTTTTTAATAATTTATTTGATTTGAGTCAGTTTGGCCGTTCAAATTGGGAACCTTGGGCCACTTCAGCTTGGCCCATTTTAATGTTAAAATAATAATAAAATAAAACTTATATTAATATTTAATTATAAAAATAATACAAATTTTATATCAATTAATATAAATCAATATACAATTAATATTAATTTTTTAATCATCTATATTTAAAATGGGTCGATCGAAATGGCTGGTTTACACGACCAATGAACACATCTTATTACCATTCAAGGAGTACATAACATTTTGTTTTTTGAAATTTTGGAAATGTTTTTGGAACCAGACTAATGGTCGAACTGGTCAAACCAACCAGTTCCTAGTTCAAATGGTCTGATTGGTTCAAATTTAATAAATTGTTAAAAAATAAAAAATATTAATATATTAATATAAAAATTGGTTCAATTGTCGGTTCAATTGTTTATAAATTGATTCAACCACTTTGTATCAGTTTGTGGGTCAATTGATTTTTTATCCCTCATCGAACCGAAAGTCTAGTTGATTCTCAATACAACCGGTACCAATTTAGACAACATTGAATTTTGGAAAAAAATTTATATATTTAAAATGATATTTTTAATTTTTCGAATTTTAAAGTTTTTATTTTTTCTTATAAATTTGGATTTTTTAAAAATTATATTTTTATGCTTTTTATTTAAAACATGGGGAAAAAAATAAATTTTAGGTTTTTTTTTTTTTTTACTTTTAAAGGGTAAAGACCAAATTGACAAAAAAAATAAAAATATTGAGTGTTAAAATATTATTTTATCTTTTTATAACAGCCACTAATGACAAAATTAAACGGAGGGACCAAAGCCTTTAAATCAGAAAAATATAACAACTCAATGTCTCAAAATAAAAATCTAAAAATTAAATTTTAAATTAAAAAAATATAATCACAAAATATAAATACAGACCCATTATCGTGTCCTCTAAAGGGATTTGGGTTATCCAAAATGAAGGATAAGGCCTATGAAGTTGACTGGTCCATTAGAAGTTGGACAAACTTCTTTGATATGCTAATGGCTTAACTAGAAACCCATTAAAACTTTGAGTTAGGCATAAGCTCAAACACGGTTTCTTCTTCATATTAACAAGTAGAAATATCTTAGTTGAGTTCAAATCACTTAGTAGCGATTGGTAATTTCTCGTGTTATAATTTCAACAAAATGTGATTTTTTAGAAGATAATAATTAGGAATATAATTGATGAAAAAGTTATTTTATAATGTTTGGTGAATATTGAAAAGTATTAATTAAAATTATTAAAAAAAATAGCATTATCATGTTGGTTCATTAAATACTTTACTAAAAATATAAAGATAATTACCGATTAAGTCTTAGCTCGATTGGTATGAGCATTGTTGTCAATGCAGGAGGACGTAGGTTCAAGTGCGCTAAAGTGCATTATCCTCCTATTTATGGGTTGGGGAGGAACAAATATGATCAGAACATATAACGAGATTGTTTCAAAAAAAAAATAATGTAATGATAATTTATAAACTTACCCTTATTAAATAAAAATAATATCCATGCGCGTAATATTTTACAATAAACAATAAACTTTATTAGTAATAAATCTTTGAATTAAATATTTAATAATATTTTAATTGATAATTTTGATTGAAAAAAAAAGTATTTCAAAATTATCTTGCATATATTTTCTAAATATAACAATGCATACATAAAATTCTTCATATATAAAACTTGTTTTAGAATGATAACTATAATGAATTGAAACTCAAGTCAATATATTGAAAGGGAAAGATAAGAAAGCAACATAAAATAAATATAACATGTAAATGGTTAAATATTTTTATCGAAAATAAAGTTAAAAAAAATTACTTTTAAAGAATCAATTGAAATTTAAAAAAAATTACTTTTAAAGAATCAATTGAAATAACAAGAAAATTGGTAGTGAAAACGATGTGATATCTTATTTTTTTTTTATGTTCAATTAATATCCTAAATCAAAATAAAATGAGAGTTAATCTTATCTTTAATATATTTTTAACTTTTCAACATATACGAGAATGTAATTCTTTTACCATTTATCATGAGAGTCATATTGACATGTTTATGAAGAAGTAATTTTCGAAGGAAAATTAAATTTTAAAGAAAGTAAAATTTTTATATATCAAACATTGAATCACTTTTCAACTGAATAAATACATACCTTATATATTAATTATTTGCAAAATAAAAATTTAAGATAAAAAGGTGGGAATGGCAGGCACCTATGCTTTTTGGTGGAAACTTCAAGCATTGCCCATGAGGAAATTAATGACCCAATGTGCTAAATCACATGTCTTTTGGTTTGGGCACATGATCCACGCCACTCTACCTCAACCTAACCATTTACTCCTCGCTTTTATACTTATTTTAAATTTTAAAAGTATGAAAAATAATTAAAATACGAAGCGATAATAACTTAATATAAGTACATACGTACTAAACTTTATGTAACATTAATTAGCACGTTTCAAGCTTTATATAATTAATACAGAGTCAAATAGGGGGATTGATAGCATTGGGGAATTCAAAAATTCTGAAAATTAAATATAAATTTTATCATTTATCATTTTATTAATTTTAAAGAGATTAAATAGAATATTTTTTAGTTTTTGGGCAAAACATAATTTTTTCATATATTTATTTATAATTTGATTGTTTAGAGAGGGTTAGAATTGTAATTTTAAAATTTTGAGTCAAAACCCTTACTTAGGGATGGCAAAAAAAACCCCAAATTCGTGGGGTTCTAACTAGACCTAATCTGTTAGGATCGGATTTAAAGAAAACTGGGTTCAAGACAAGTCAAGTGAAATTAAAAAATTAATCGGGTCGGAATCGAGATCGGATTTGAGATAAATCCACTCCATACTGCTCCAAGATATTTACAAAAATATCCCTAACATATACATATACTAAATTTTTAGATTCAATAAATAAATATATAAATAAAAGATCAAATATATTAACATTTAAATTTAAACTCTTAATCTCTGATTCAAAATAAAAAATAAAACAATTAAAAGATTCAACACCTTCTGTATGATCAAATTGCCCTAAAGAACAAAGTAATTTTTGCGTCATTTAGATTTGTCCTATTATTACTATCAACATTTGAAAGTTTATCTAATATTTAAAAAAAGTTGAAAAAGGTTTAGATTTAGATTTTTCTTTTCAAAAATACTCAATTAAAGTTGGGTAAAATAACCAAATATACAAAAAAAAAAAAATTACGGAAAATGACCGGTTTCTTGAAAATTTACGGAAAAGGGTCATTTCCCCACAAAACGCGTCCACGTCAGCGCGTTTTGTGGGGATAAACCAGGAAATTGCTGATGTGGCACAAAGCGTGTCCCCAGGGGCGCGCTTTAGCCCTGCAACAGTCAAAAAAAATTTGACCGTTGGGCCTGCAACAGTCAAAAAAAATTTTGACCGTTGGGCCTCCAACGGTCAAAAAATAAACCTATAAAAACCCCCCCAACCCTTTTATTTTTTTCACACTTTAGTCCTTACTCATTCTTCTCTCAAATTCCTCTCAAATTTCTCTTTAAGTCCTTGAAACTTCCTCTGAAATTTCGAAATAGTCCTTTAATATTTACAAAAAAGCCCTTTTTTAATTTTTTTAATATATTTTTTTTGAAACTTTTAAAATTTTCGATCGTATTACCAATGGCCGGGGAATTAATTCGTCTAGACAACAAGCACATCTCCGTCGATCAAATGCAAATGGTAAGTTTTAATTTTAATTTTTCAATATTATTTAATATTTTTTAGGTTTATGCAATTTTAATTAATTTTTATTTTAGAAATTTTTTAAACGAACGTAGATCGGGTGTTGCAATGTTATATTCGCAATATGCATGGTCCCCATCGCCGTTGATCGAGAATTACCTGTGGGAAGCGGGTTTTTTGCACGTGGCCACGATAGGCCGGGGGTTCAAGTTGGAGCTGACTTTGATCAGTGCGTTGATAGAGAGGTGGAGACCCGAGACGCACACTTTCCATCTTCCATGCGGAGAGTGTACCATCACTCGGAAGATGTGCGATTCTGCGATTGGGATTGCCGGTGGGACGGGTCGGTAGTCACCGGGTCCGCAACTTCTACCGATTAGATGGTCGTATGCTACGAGCTCGGGTGCCATTCCGGATAACATTCATGGAGGTCGGATCGAGATGGCTCGTTACGAGACACATTCCCGAGCCGAATGATGGTTCAACCGAAATAGAAAGAATACGGTATGCTCGGGCATACATTCTTGAGATAATTGGAGGTTATCGATGCTGGGACTGTCTAGAAACCTCGTGACACTTGAGATGGCTCTTTGAAACTTGTTGATTTTAAAGCAATCGGTGAATTGAGTTGGGGTCCATTGTATATCGAAGTTGTATCGGGAGATGTGCGGGGCGACGCGGCCGAGTAAAGCGAAAATCGGAGGTTGTCTATCACTACTAAAGTCATGGGCACGGTTTCGATTTCCATTTTTACGTCCTCGACTCGACCACCCATATTCATTCCCACTGATAACGAGGTAAATTTAATGTTATATTTTAGAATTATTACATAGATTTATAGTATAATTGTATGCTAAAAATTTATTTAATTAGGTGGAACCATTCGGCGAGTTATGCTGGAATACCTACCTCGCTTGAAGATATACGACTTCTATTGGACCAACGGTCAGAATCACAAGTAAGTTTCGAATTTTGTATTTATAATTTAGTATTTCGTATTTAGTGTTTAGTATTATGTATATAACTAATATTTTGGTAATGTTAATATAGTTTCAATGGACACCGCACGAGGATCCGACAATTCGAGGCAATAATTCCGAGGAGTTCTTGCAAAATTCAAACATTTGGCACGTGAAGGTCCCATTGATCAACTATGCGACCGTGGAGATGCACCCGGTCGGATCGGGTCTCTGCGACAATTTGGATTACGGCAACCGATTCCCGTACACCACGAGGTGCTCGATGATGAGCACAAAGTGGACTTACTGGCGATTGCACACGGATTGGCCAAGATTTTGGTCGGCATATATCGAGATGTGGGAGAACCGGTATGACTATTTACCTATCCGGGAATCGATCATCGTTCCTGAGTTAGCGTGCGTGCCGGAATACATACCATGGTTTAGGATCCATGGTAAGCCGTATTTGTTGTCGGAAGAAGAGAGGCGACGGCAACTTCGTCAACAAAGGGAACGTTGGGGCCCTTTAAATCCAAGGAGAAGGGGTGATGAGACAGGGCCATCAACAGCGCCGACACAGTCACCGGGCCCATCAGCAGCTCCCACACAGTCACCAGGCCCATTAGTTCAGCCGACGACACCGACATCATAGCCTTTAGCCTTTATGCCAGGTGCGTACCCTAGCCCTTATATGTATCCTAACCCATATATGTTTCCTTTTCCCAGTCCCACCCCAGGTTGGAATGCATGGCCGGGTTCGAGTCCGTTCCCGACTACTCCGACTGGCCAGCCGATCTTGAGGCCATTGTCGCGTGAGGGATCACAGGAGGCGCCGTCGGGGAGCACTTCTTTTTACCAGTCTCCTTCGCCATACGGGATTCAGACACCCCGCCGTGGTTTATGCAAACACCTCCGGGGTCGTTATTTTATCAAGGTGGGTCATCCTCGCAACACCCACAACCAGACCCACTGCCGGAGGAACCGGAATCCCCGCCCGAGGTTCCACGACCCACGGAAACTAGAAGAATGAGGAATCCGGTACAGAATCGACGACCACCCCGTGTGGCACTGATTCCGACCGGCATCAACATTGATTCGGATGGGCTTTTTTATTTTTTAAATTGTAATAATTTTTTTATTTTTTTAATAAAATAAAAGTTGTTTTTTATTTGTGTTTGTAATTTAATTTTAATATCTTCACTAAAATAGAAGTTGTTTATTTTTTTTGTATGTAATTTAATTTGAATTTTTTAATAAAATAAAAAGTTATTTTTTATTTTTATTTTTTGTAATTTAGTTTTAATATATTTAATAAAATAATAGTTGTTTAATTTTTTTATTGTAATTTAATTTTAATATCTTTAATAAAATAGAAATTGTTTAATTTTTTTATTGTAATTTAATTTTAATATATGTAATAAAATAAGAAGTTTTTTATTTTTTATTTTATTGTAATTTAGTTTTAATATATTTAATAAATAAGATGTTGTTTTTTATTTTTTATTTTTTGTAATTTAGTTTTAATATATTTAATAAAATAAGAAGTTTTTATTTATTTATTTATTGTCATAATTAGTAAAATAGTTGCATTTGGACCCACTTAAATTAATTTGTGATCTAGAATAATGTTGAAAATTAATATTAAATAAATGGGACCTATTTGTTAGAATTTTAAGATCTGGTAGAACTTTCTGGATTTTAGCAAATTTAAATTCATTATTTTATATTAGAGATGGTGATGGATCGTGTTGGATGTAATCGCAACTTAAATTAAAACTATTTAAATAGTACATTTTATTATTTAAAAATAACAAAATATTAAAAAGATATTTTTACGCTAATGTTTATATATTTTAAAAATATTTAAATTTAGGCTGGTTCAAAGAAAAAAAAATTATTCTCTAAATTTAACCCATGAATATGTAGATTTTAAATTAAATTGAATATTCAATGGATTGATCAGACGTGGTTAATAATTGTAAAATTCATACTCGAATTAATATATATATATATATTTTAAAATTTAGATCCACTAATTATTTGTATTAAACACGAGAGTTGTTATAAGGATTCGAGCCCGATTGCTTAAATTATTTATATGATATTCAAATGTGATTAATAATTGTAAAAATTTTGACCGTTGCAGGGCTAAAGCGCGCCCCTGAGGTCGCGCTTTCCTGGTTTATCCCCACAAAACGCGCTGACGTGGACGCATTTTGTGGGGAAATGTCCCTCTTCTGTAAATTTTCAAGAAACCGGCCCTTTTCCGTAAATTTTGTTTTTTTTTGTATATTTGGGTATTTTACCCATTAAAGTTGACTCAGCCTTAATTTCAATATTGAAAATTCAAATCTCTTTTTTTTTTTCATTTTTCCAATCATATAATTATTGTTTTAGAAGGAGCTTAGTCTTGACCCGAAGTATGCTTAGATGTCTTAAAAAAAGGTAAAATATAAAATTGGTACTTGAATTTAATATAAAATTGTACTTAAATTTGTTCACTTCTCTTAGATTGGTATTTAATATTTTTTTATCCTAAATTGGTACTTGAACTTTTTTCGTCAACTAAATTAGTACCCGAGTTTGACGCCGTTAGTTTTTTGATAATGTGACATCGCTGGCCAATCATGCGGCGCCATGTAGCATTTTATTTGGCAATTTGACCAGACCATTCGTGGGAAAAAGACGATTAAAATAATTTCATAAAATTGTGAACTTCATTTTTTAAGTTATTGAATTCATTAAATAAAAATCGATTAAAATCTTTTCCATCGATTACTGAAGAGTTTCCTTCGATTAAAATCCATCGATTATTGAAGAAACCTTTCTTCATCTCAATTGAATCTTCATTTTTATTTATCTTGAATCCTTTCACCAAAAACGTTTCCATCCTTCAATTACTGGAAAAACCTTTCATTATCTCAGCCATCTAAAAAAATTGTTCATCATCTCACTAAAAGATTACTGATTTCATCATCAATTACCCTAGTTTCATCATCGATTACTGGTATTTGACATCTTCATTCTTCTTCAATCTTCTTCAATCTTTATTTAGGGGGTTTTTTTTTTCTGTTTCCATTTAAAAAGCATAAGGTTTTTATGTTCACATGTTACTATTTATGGGTTTCTCATTTGATGTGCTTTTTATTGTGTGTTTTTTTCATTAAAAAAGCTTTTTTTTCCCTTGCTTTGATTTTGACTCCTTTTCAGAAAGTGACTTTTTTTTTTCTTGGGACCATCTGTTTTCTGGTTTAAAAAATTTATTTATTTCATATGTTTAACAATTTCTAATGGTTTCTTAGAGCCTCGATTTATGGTTTAGAGTTAATCAAAAATCTGGTTTAATGTTGAACAATTTTTTACATTGCTTAGGGTTTTCGTTGTTTAGATATTGGATTCGTATTATATACTATATTATAATATTTTTTGTTGACTTTTATGTGTATGTAGACAACTCCATATAGAAGGAATGTTTTTGGAGGGTTAAATTGATCGAGCTTGAATGGTCAATCAATTGATATATTCTTATGTATATTTTGTATGTCATGATATATTAGTATGTATATTATGTTTGTTATGATATATTAGTGTGTATGTTATGATATGTTAGTATGTATAGTATGATATTTTTTTGTTGGTTGTCATGTGTATATTATGTTGTTGGATCTGGTGCCCTAAGTGTAGTATATTCGTCTGCAAACTTATAATTTTCAAACAGATTGATTAATAAAATAAATTCATTGATTATATTTGTACAGGCCCAATTTAGCCTGGGCCCGTATAAAATAAAAACCAATAAACAAAAAATCCAGATTTTAAAATCCAAATTACAAATTAAAACCCCACATTAAAATAACCTAAACACATTAACCCAAACCCAAATCATTACAAAACCAATTACAAACCAGCCCAACAAGCCCAAAAGTCTAGAAACCCTAGCCCATTTAGCCTAAAACATTTCAGCAAACAAACCTAACCCTAGCCCCCAATGTTGTCGCCGCATGCCTCTCCCACCACTGTCTTCAACCGCCGCTACTCTACACGCACATCTGACACGCTTCTGTCACCTGCAACAACAAGGGAAACACGCAACGACAGAAGAAACAATGGCAAAACGACAAAATAATAGGAAATCAACAGTTTGTAGTTCGTTAATAAAAGGCACAACAACCATATTGTATCTTTTTCTTCTTCCTCCGGGAATTTAAAAAAAAAGAAGAAAGAAATCAAAAAAAGATTGAACCCCTTTTTTAAGGTGATTTGCGTTTTATATATATATATATATATATATATATATTTACTCTTAAGTTTTATTTTCTTATTTTCTTATTTTTGCACACGAAAATAAAGAATAAAGGAAGGAAAGGTACCTGAATTGTCCCCCGATCGTCGGAACTCCCCGCTCCAGTGTCGAAATCGGACTAAAAGGGATCGATGGACCTTTTTCATTCGGGTTTTTAGCCAAGAAGGCTAGGCCTTCAAACCGACTCGAAACGAGGCTGAAAAGCCCATGTTCGCGCACCATCGGCCACCGCGTACGGTGGCCCGACGATGGAACCTTGGCCGGATTTGGGTGTGAGGCCGGATCCAAGGGGAAAGGGAGAGAGTGTTCTTTTTTTTAAGTTTTTAGTTTTTTTTTTTTGAAAGAAGAAAGAAATGAAGTTTTTTTTTTAAAAAATTGGGTTTTTATAGTGAATGAAAACGGCGCCGTTTTGGGTTAGGAGCTCTGGCACCAAAACGATGCCGTTTAGGCTCCAACCCGCGCAGGCGACCCGACCCAGAGGAGGATCCGCGTGTTTTGCAAAAATGGGTTATTTACAACCCTGGTCCCTCCGCTTTTTTGGGCTGTTATGATTTAGTCCTCTTTCTTTTTTTTTTTTCTTTTTTAAATTTGGCCATGGAATTTGTTGCGCGTTTCAATCAGGTACCCAACCCACTGATACTCTGGGAAGCAGACACGTGTCCAGGGTTGGGGTTATTTTCCGAATGGCCCCTCGGTAGTTTAAACGTGTTTTATTTTGGTCCTATTTTTGTATAGTTATTTATTACGATTTAGGCCCTAAATTGTATTTTTATTCGGATTTAGTCCTTAACTTGTTTAATTTCGACCTTTCAATTCGTTATTTATTTATTCTGTTTTAATTTTCTTTATATATTATTTATTTACTTATTAATTTTTTAGGTTTATATATTATTTTAAGTTCTTTTTATGTTATTTGTATCAAATCATATTTTTAATTTATTTATTTTAAATTGTTTTAGATATTGCTTATTTTAACTTATTTCGTATACTATTATTTTGAATCATTTTATATATTGTTCTATTTTAAACTATTTTATATATATTATTTATTTTGGATTTTTCCTTACACATTATTTCTTTTAAAACTGTTTTATATTGTTTATTTTAAATCTTTTAAATTATTTATTCCCAAACCGTTTTCTATTTTATTAAATTTTTTACGTATTGTTTATTTTTGAATCATTTTTTATTACTTATTTTAATTTTCATTTATTTATTTTAAATCTCTTTATATTATTCACTTTTAAGTTGTTTTGTATATTTTTTTATTTCGTTTGTCTCCGATCATTAATTAGAATTCGAAATGATGTACATTGTGTGATTATTGCCATCATGAGTTCTATAATTTGTTTTCATATATTTGTTATTCATTTATGTAGTATTTCACTCATAAATCATTATACCATGTTCGATATTTTCATTTCATCTCATTTCACCAAAATCACCTCAAAAGTCACGTTTTATATATCTAATAAGCCATTTTATTATATATTTCAACTAAATATCACGCATCGTTAGGTTTTGTAATCGATTATTCAAAAAAGAAATTTTTAAACAAGGTAATATTTCGCGTTTTAGGAAATTCGAGGAACCGTGCCCTAACTTACGGGGTTCCGGTTTTCTCGTTAAACCTAGATTGCCAAATATCCTTTTAAATTTCAAAATACATAAAACTTTTATTAAAATTAAAGACAAACTTGCGCTTGAGTGTTCTAGGTATCGCGTCCTAACTTACGGGATGCGATACTCCGATATCTCGAGACGAGGAAATCTTTAGCAATCGTTCTGATTCAATTCAAGCACTTTTTTAAAAATTAATAAAAAGGATCGCATTTTAAAATCTTATTCAAATTTTCAACTTTCGACATTAAGATATTAATTAATCATTTAGGTACCAATTTTTGGCGTGACGATGGTGCTAACCCTTCCTCGCACGTAACCGACTCCTGAACCCGTTTTCTTGTATTTCGTAGACCAAAAATCATCGTTTTAGTAAATTTAAATTTTATTAAAATGATTGAATAAAGAGGTGACCCGATCACACCTCATCAAAAAGGATTGGTGGCGACTCCCGTTTTTTCATTTTCATTTTCAAAACCAAAGTCGATCCCCTTTTACAAAGAATGGTTTCGACAGCTTGGCGACTCCACTGGGGAGCAATAAGAGAGTCAAGCAAAAAATTGATTAATTTTTGTCTTTTTGTCGAAATTTGAAAATCTGGTTTAAAATTACGATTGTTTTATTGCATGTTATTCTTTACTTTCATGGTTTTCTTCAAAATATGCTTGCTCTAGTGGTTTAAATCTTTTGATGTATCTTTGCATATCGCATCATATCAATTGGTCAATTTTACCCTCTTAAGTGGGAGTGAGAAACTATTCCTTCGTGAGGTCTTCACCTCCGTATAGGATAGTGGATTGCTTTCGGGATACATCCGTACCTGAGTCTTCGTGAGATTTTCATCTCAGAGTATAGTAGTAGGAAATGTATTCCCCTAAACCAACTCGGTCCACATGAGCCTATAATGGGTGAGGATCGAGGAATCTGCCGGTTTGGGTACCCTTACTTTAGAACTAAACTGCATATAGCGAACCTTAGGAGCCCACCTTAAGTAGAGTCGTGCCAAACCCTAGTGGTCACCCATTTAGGTAATCTATTTTGTTGTTTATTTTTCTTGTGCTAACATGTTTTGCTTTGTTTATGATTGCATTGCATTGCATTGTATTGCATTGCATCATCTTAGAAAGGAGGTGTTGATTCATATTCAATTGCTAAATAGAAGAGCTTGTCATAGGAAAACGAACTTCTTGATATAGTGAAATATAGTACGGCCGTCCGAATAGGGTCCAAGTAAACACAACGAAAGAAGACTGATAGTCCGCGGAGGAAAACAAGACCTTGCTTCATTGCCCGAGGATTCAAGCCAACAAGGATTATTCGAGAGCCGTCTTGTCTCAACTCTTTTAAAAGGAGTTAATGAGCATTGCGGGGATAAGTGAGCAATGGGTTGCGACACGGATCAAGCAAAAAAGGAGACAATAGAGACATCTTTGGAAAATTAGCAAGATTCGACCATAGCGTCCGGATATGAAGGAGAAGATCGATGTTTTCACCAAGAGTACGAGAGCAAGGCCGCATATGTAATCCATTTTATGTAAAGAACTTTGTTTTCTAGAAAAGTTGTTCTAATGGAATTGAATTCAGAATCAACGCCTTTCTTTCTTTTGCATTCATTCCATGCATCTACATTGCCTTGCATCATTTGCATTTGATTTTCACAAAAGGACCCTAATTAGGTAAAATTATTTCAGTTAACCTGGAAAACATGGAACAAAGTTTGGAGAGAATAGAGCAAATGCAAATACATATGCAGGAGCAATTAGCCAGAATTCAAAAAGATATGCAGAATCAAATGTTAAAATTCCAAAGGAACGTGATGGGACAATTAACCCAGTTACTAGCTGGAGGGCCTGAAACAAGGAAAGGCCCAGTAGTCAACAGTGGGAATGATAATGAAGACTTCATCTATCCCCTAAGTTTTACTCCAATAAGCATTCAGGCTCAACCAGACGCGCGTCCGCAAGGGGTACCCATTACTATCAGACCCCGGCAACATCAGGATGATATATCGGCACCAACGAACTACTCGATAGGCTCAGGTTCCAATCTGGACGGTAATCTAACCTATCCCACTATCATTGATCTAAATGGTCTAGCAGAAATAAAGAAGGCAAGGGTGGAGCTCCCAAAACAATTTGAAGATCGTTCCAAACGGAAAGAGTGAGAGTGGAGCTCCCAGCTCAATACTCTAAAGACCTCGAGGAAGAGGGAAAATGTGGTGAATAATACGAGTATGTATAATAAGGGCTATTCAAGATCGATTACCGTAAACCAGCCAAGGATGTCAAATACTAGCCATCAGGTCCCCCCAAGGCAAGATTCTAATCCAAGGCCAAATTCAAAAAAACTCCGGTTCACTCCCATCCCGATTACATATGAGGAATTGTACCAAAGTTTGTTTGATGCACATATAGTATCCCCTTTCTATCTAAAACCTATACAGCCCCCCTTTCCCAAATGGTACGACGCGAACGCCCAATGCGAATACCATGCGGGAATCACAGGACACTCGATTGAGAACTGCACCGCTTTCAAAAATATAATCGAAAGACTCATCAACATTGGTATTGTGAAATTCGATGATCCATCTGATGCAAAAAATCCGTTACCCAACCATTCTGACAAAGGGGTAAACGCGATAATCGAGAATGCGGGGAAGAGAATCAAGAAGAGTACTGCAGAAGTAAAAACCCCTTTGAAGTGGGTTTTAAAACAAATAATAGACATGGGATTAATCATTCAGACTTCGGAGGAGGTACCCAAAGGGATGATGGGCCACTTTGAATTCCACGCAAAAGAAGGCCATGAAATCTAAGAGTGCGCTGAATTCAAAGCCTTGGTGCAGAGCCTGATGGATAATAAAGAGTTGGAATTCCTTGAAGAGGTTAAAAGCCCGGAAGGAATATCGGGGAATCTAAACATTAACATCGTATCTGAAGAGGGAACCGGGGAATAGACTTTTCCAAGCTTCTGCCTTTACATACTTAGGAGTGTTTTGAACAATGGGACTGTGGAAGAAATCCCTGTATTTTTAGAGCTAATTCGGAGTAATGTCCAAAACACGCTTATTGCTCTAAGCCTAGGAGCAATAAGAACCTTTTTGTGAAATAGGCTTATGTTCAAAATCTATATTTTCAATAAAAATGCATTTTTGTGTCTCACTTTGAGCAAATATTATTTTATTCCTTTATTTCATTCATGTTCATACCACACAAATAATTATTCTTAGATTCATTTGTTCTTTGAATATTTCTTCATACCTACAACAGGTCCCTAGATATCAATGACATGAGCGACGCTGCTACTGACTTAGAATCTACTTTTGAGCAAGATATGTGTCTAGAGGGATCTCAGGACTTTGAAGACGATAGAGACTGTAACTTATCTCCTGATTTGTTAAGGATGTTAGAAAAAGATGAAAAATAGATCCTACCTTACAAAAGGTCAGTGGACATTGCGAGCCTAGGAAAGAGAGCCTAGCTCACCATAAAAATAAGGTGAGACATCATTTCAAAGATGTTTTCGCATGATCATATCAAGACACGCCTGGGCTACTGAGACGTTGGTATGCTGTTAAGGCTAAGGAAATCCTAGAAGAGGTCCATAAGGGTATTTGAAGATCACATGCTAATGATTTTACGATAGCCAAGCTAATCATGAGATTCAGATTCTGCTGGTCCATCATAGAAAGGGATTGCATCAGTTCTGCCGTAAATGTCGAATTTATGAAGACAAGATTCATGTGCCTCATTCATTTCTTCGTAGACCTTATCTATGTGGGGCATGAAGTTTATTGGAACGATCTCGTCAGCTTCTAGCAGGCATTGATTATTTCGCTAAGAGGGTGGAAGTAGCTTCGTAGGCCAATATTACAAAGTAAATAGTCATCAGAACAAAAAAGAGAAAAATAAAGAAAGAATACCGATAAAAAAAAAGAATCCAAAAGATCACATTTAATCACACAATTTCAAAAGTTTGCGGTCTGTTCAAAGATCAGGTGCCGCATCACAGTGCAGCAAAGGCAGCCAGAGAAAAAAAAATAAGCAACAAAACAAGGATCCTTAGGAAGATGACCTAGACTTGTAAAGATTGGCATAAAGAAGTTACATTTACCCTCTATGCTTATCAAACATTGGCCAAGACCTTGGCTGGGGCAATGCCTTAGTTTGTGGAATAAAAGTGTTTTGTCCATTGAAGTCGACATTCTTCTTTTCGAGTCTTGTCAGAACTGAAGTTGGAAGAGGTAGAATGGATTTAATCCCGATATGATCAGTTGAATTGGAAAAGAAAATGTTAAAAGCTATCTGTCACGGTCAGATGATGCAGGCTTACAACAAAAAAGGTTTGCCCTAGAAAATTTCATGATAAGGGCTTTGAAGAAGATTTTTCCCATGCAAAAGGGACTTCAGAAGAAAGTGGATGCCAAACTGGGAAGGACCTTATGCAGCAAAGAAGGCTTATTCTAGGGAAGCATTGATATTGACCGAGATGAATGGCAATGACCTGCCCAATCCGGTAAATTCAAATTCAATAAAATTTTTTCCAAAAAAAAAATAAAAAAACAAAAAAACCCGAAAAAGGAAAATATGAGAAAAGAAAAGAAAAGGAAAAGGAGAGGCCAAGGTGAAAACCCAAAAAGGGCGCATTGAGACCAAATGGGTTTTGAATTGAAAACCTGTAAAGGGCAATTCAAACAAAAGCGGGGCATACAGTAGTCTTGTTATTCCTGAATTAACAATGAAGAAGTATGCTACGTCTTGGGGCATCGACAAAGTATTCCGGATCCCTTAAACACATATTGAGCTCAAAATGGTCCTCAAGAGGTTCGTACAGAGAAGCTCAGGCTGTGATATCTGGGGCACCTAGTTTTCATCTTACCCATATTGAATTTGCTATCTTTGATTACTTTATTCTTTTCAAGATACGTTCCCAATAAATTTCATTTGTTATCTTGATCAATTCATTCTCATTTTGTGGTTTTTCAAAATTTGTTATCTTGATTAATTTATTCATTTCGAGCTTTGCTCAATAAATTTCCGTTTTGTCCATCATTATGATTTTTTTCAAGCATTTTGCATTGAAATAATGATTAGTGGACTAGTAATACTTTCATAAAAGGAGTTTCGCATATTACTTTGGAAGCTTCTAAATAATACAAGAACCTAAAACAAGATTTTTGTTTAGAACTCACCAAGCCTAAGGTTTGGAAATATTGGAGAAAGATGATTATCTTTTTGGACTTTTTATTGGTTGAACAAAAAGACGAGACATTTCATCGGTGATACAACCTCGACAAATAACGAGCAATGTCAACCCAAGTGTACAAGGGGATCATTCTCGGGAAAAGGAAAATGATATTCTGCATCCATGCAAATATCATGCATACACATTTGGTTAGGTCACCCGGGGAGTGATCAGTTGATTGAACAAGTTACAGATCCTATACCCTTGAGTTGCAGTGGGATGGGTTGAAGTTGATACAGATCCTATAGCCATAAATCGCAGTAGGATGGTTTAAAGATGGCACAAATCTTATGTCCCCAAGGTACAGTGGAAGGGATGCTAAAGTTACAGTGGGGCAAACCGATTGAGCAAAATACGATTGTTTCTTCGGGTTTTCGGTCAAAATACCACCCAAGCAAGAAGACAGCGTAATATGTCAGTGATAAAGATGAACAATGATCAATGACGCCTTAAATATTAAAAAGGGATCATTCTTATTCATGCAAAACACATTTAGTTAGGAGCATTTGATTCATTTCGATCATTGCATCCTAATCATTGTACATAAAAAAAAAAAGATCATTCTCAGAATGCCATTCATAATATCATTTAGTTATGAGTATTTGATTCATTCCGATCATTGCATCCTAATCATTAAAGGGATCATTTCATTCTGCATTCATACATCATCATTCAAAGCACGTCTAATTAGGAACATTTCGATCATGGCATCCTAACCATTCGGCATAAGCTCGAGATCCGCCTTCACGAGGTTCTGATGAAAGCGGATCGAAGATACCGGCCTCGCCTCCACGAGTTTTGCGCGGAGCGGCATCAAGAGTGAGATCTTGTCTCCCTAGCGGTGAGTGGAGCGGATCGAAGGCAGTGAATCTTATCTCCATGAAGCGGCGGAGTAGATTTAAGCCATCAGTCTTATCTCCTTGAAGCGGCAGTGGAGTCGACTGAAGATTACAAATCTTGTCTCCCTAAGCAGTAGTGGAGCAGATCAAAAACAACGAATCTTATCTCCATGAAGCAGCAGAGTAGATTTAAGCCACCAACCTCGTCTCCTTGAAGATACAGCGGAGCAGGTTGAAATTACCAGTTTTCATTCCCTTAAAGTTTCAGTAGAGAAGATCGAAGCTACAAATCTCTTCTCCCTGAATTCTTATCCCTTTGAGGTTCCAACGGAGTAGGTCGAAGCTACAAATCCCTTCTCCTTGAAATCCTCATTTCCTTGAAGTTTCAGTAGAGAAGATCGAAGCTACAAATCTCTTCTCTCTGAATTCTTATATCCTTGAAGTTTCATAGAGAAGATCGAAGCTACAAATCTCTTCTCCCAGAATTCTTATCCCTTTGAGGTTTCAACAGAGTAGGTTGAAGCTACAAAACCCTTCTCCCTGAAATCCTCATTTCCTTGAAGTTTCAGTAGAGAAGATCAAAGCTACAAATCTCTTCTCTCTGAATTCTTATATCCTTGAAGTTCCAATAGAGAAGATCGAAGCTACGAATCTCTTCTCCATGAATTCTTGTCTCGTTGAAACTTCAGTGGAGTAGGTCGAAGCTACAAATCCCTTCTCCCTGAAATTACATTGAGGATCAATTCTCATCTCCTTGAAGTTCCAGCGGAGTAGGTCGAAGCTACAAATCCCTTCCCCCTGAGATTACATAGGAGCCACAATTCTTACTTCTTTAAAGTTCCAGTGGAGTAGATCGAAGCTACAAATCTCTTCTCCCTGAAATTACATTCAAGCGGATCGAAGCACTATTTCCTATACTTTTGAAGTTGCAATGGGTCAAAGCGAGGTCACTTAAAGAAGAAGAAAAGAAGCGCCGAGACTCAGCAAGACCCGGCAAAATCAGTCTTTTTAAAATCTTTGCTCCATTCTCGTTACACGACAATGAGCAAAGAGGGGCAGCTATACAGGCCCAATTTAGCTCGGGCCCGTATAAAATAAAAACCAATAAATAAAAAGTCCAGATTTTAAAATCCAAATTACAAATTAAAACCCCACATTAAAATAACCTAAACACATTAACCCAAACCCAAATCATTACAAACCCAATTACAAACCAGCCCAACAAGACCAAAAGTCTAGAAACCCTAGCCCATTTAGCCTAAAACATTTCAGCAAACAAACCTAACCCTAGCCCCCAATGTTGCCGCCGCATGCCTCTACCACCACTGTCTTCAGCCGCCGCTACTCTACACACGCATCTAACACGCTTCTGTCACCTGCAACAATAAGGGAAACACGCATCTAACACGCATCTAACTCCCCGCTCCAGTGTCGAAATCGGACTAAAAGGGATCGATTGACCTTTTTCTTTCGGGTTTTTAGCCAAGAAGGCTAGGCTTTCAAACCGACTCGAAACGGGGCTAAAAAGCCCATGTTCGCGCACCACCGGCCACCGCGTACAGTGGCCCAACGACGGAACCTTGGCCGGATTTGGGTGTGAGGCCGGATCCAAGGGGAGAGGGAGAGAGTGTTTTTTTTTTTTTAAGTTTTTAGTTTTTTTTTTTTTGAAAGAAGAAAGAAATGAAGTTTTTAAAAAAAAAAATTGGGTTTTTATAGTGAATGAAAACGGCGCCGTTTTGGGTTAGGAGCCCTGGCGCCAAAATGATGCCGTTTAGGCTCCAACCCACGCAAGCGACCCGACCCAGAGGAGGATCCGCGTGTTTTGTGAAAATGGGTTATTTACAACTCTGGTCCCTCCGCTTTTTTGGGCTGTTATGATTTAGTCATCTTTCTTCTTTTTTTTTTCTCTTTTAAATTTGGCCATGGAATTTGTTGCGCGTTTCAATCAGGTCCCCAACCCACTGATACTCTGGGAAGCAGACACGTGTCCAGGGTTGGGGTTATTTTTCGAATGGCCCCTCGGTAATTTAAACATGTTTTATTTTGGTCTTATTTTTGTATAGTTATTTATTACGATTTAGGCCCTAAATTTTATTTTTATTTTGATTTAGTCTTTAACTTGTTTAATTTCGACCTTTCAATTCGTTATTTATTTATTCATTTTAATTTTCTTTATATATTATTTATTTACTTATTAATTTTTAGGTTTATATATTTTTTAAGTTCTTTTTATGTTATTTGTATCAAATCATATTTTTAATTTATTTATTTTAAATTGTTTTAGATATTGCTTATTTTAACTTATTTCGTATACTATTATTTTGAATCATTTTATATATTGTTCTATTTTAAACTATTTTATATATATTATTTATTTTAGATTTTTCCTTACACATTATTTATTTTAAAACTGTTTTATATTGTTTATTTTAAATCTTTTAAATTATTTATTCCCAAACCGTTTTCTATTTTATTAAATTTTTTACGTATTGTTTATTTTTGAATCATTTTTGTATTACTTATTTTAATTTTTATTTATTTATTTATTTTAAATCTCTTTATATTATTCACTTTTAAGTTGTTTTGTATATTATTTTATTTCGTTTGTCTCCGATCATTAATTAGAATTCGAAATGATGTACATTGTGTGATTATTGCCATCATGAGTTCTATAATTTGTTTTCATATATTTGTTATTCATTTATGTAGTATTTCACTCATAAATCATTATGCCATGTTCGATATTTTCATTTCATCTCATTTCACCAAAATCACCTCAAAAGTCACGTTTTATATATCTAATAAGCCATTTTATTATATATTTCAACTAAATAGCACGCATCGTTAGGTTTTGTAATCGATTATTCAAAAAAGAATTTTTTAAACAAGGCAATATTTCGCGTTTTAAGAAATTCGAGGAACCCTGCCCTAACTTACGGAGTTCCGGTTTTCTCGTTAAACCTAGACTGTCAAATATCCTTTTAAATTTCAAAATACATAAAACTTTTATTAAAATTAAAGACAAACTTGCGCTCGAGTGTTCTAGGTATCGCGTCCTAACTTACGGGATGCGATACTCCGATATCTCGAGACGAGGAAATATTTAGCAATCGTTCTAATTCAATTCAAGCACTTTTTTAAAAATTAATAAAAATTATCGCATTTTAAAATCTTCTTCAAATTTTCAACTTTCGACATTAAGATATTAATTAATCATTTAGGTACCAATTTTGGGCGTGACGAGGGTGCTAATCCTTCCTCGCACGTAACCGACTCCCAAACCCATTTTCTTGTATTTCGTAGACCAAAAATCATCGTTTTAGTACATTTAAATTTTATTAAAATGATTGAATAAAGAGGTGACCCAATCACACCTCATCAAAAAGGATTGGTGGCGACTCCCTTTTTTTCGTTTTCATTTTCAAAACCAAAGTCGATCCCCTTTTACAAAGAATGGTTTTGACAATATTAATAGACTTTATGTGATTGTCCTCAAATAGTTTTTGCACGCAAAGTAAAATGGAAGAAAATGTTGCTCATTGGTTGTCTAATGTTTAACTAATACTGAGTGGTATCACATGGTCGGATCGTGATATGGTTAGACAACTTGTATTAGTAGACGAGCCTAAACACATCCTTATTTTAATAAAAAATGAGCAAACCGGTTGAAAGACTAATATGTCGTCTATCAAGTCCAATTGGCGAGATTCTTTGTCTTAGGCATCGGAGCGAATGACTCCCAGAAGATAAAGACATAGATGTAACTGACTAGACTGACAATACATCAAACTAGACCCAAAAATAATGAATCTTGAATCTGTTTATGAATTTATTCATTTGTGACGTTCATAGTGTGGCATACCTAAATCCTTAGTGGATAACAGACTATGTATGCGTGACTCATACACTTCAATGTAAGTAAAAGCCTGAGTTCGAATATATATGTAACACCCCAAACCCGGCTTAGACGTTATGGCCGAATCTGGCGATGTCACACGGAATGGAATTTGAAATCGAATTTATCAAGTTAAAACCGTTTCCGTTTATTAGCTTTCATTTATCTTTCATCAATCTCAAAACTATTTTCTCGTTAATTTGATTCGTTTAAAAACATATTCTGTAGCGGAAGCTTTTAAAACCGTGATATTTAAGAAAACCACTCACGTTTAGGAAAAACGTTGTGTTTAGTAAAACCGTGTTTTCGTCGCAGTGCAGAAATTCATAAAAAACAGTTAAAAATCCCAAAACAAAAGCAAACAGTCCAAAAGTCCAAAAGTCCAAATTACATCAAAAACTACTCCAAAAATAATAGGAATTAAAAACCTTAAATGGAATTAAATCATTTCAATAGCCATGTGGTCACCGTTGAGTCCTCCGCCGCACCGATCCGTCTAAGTCTGGGGATTACCTATACAGATAAAACAGAAAAGGGGCGAGTTTACGTAAACTCGGTGTGTAATCCCCACAGAAGACATGCATCTGATTAAAGAACGATTATCGAGTCAAATCTGATGCAGGCCTAAGCCCATTCTGGTCTGTTCGGATATAAATTAGGGTCTTAGCCCATCAATATGCATACAGTAATAGAAATCAGTATCCTACCCACCAACCTCTACACACCATCTCCGACCATCCCTACACACCATATGGGGTTTAAAACACCCACCCCGACCTACACACCAAGTCGTACCGAATACGGCACATATCAGTAAGATTGCAGCCGAGCTGTCAGATAATAGGCATGAAAGCCTTTCAGTACACTTCCTCCAATAATCAAACATCCCGCCCCAATGCAGATGCAACTAAACATGCTCAATGCAGATATATAGAAATACATGCTTACATGCTAATGTTCCGTTATCAGCCATACATACATATCAGTAAACATGCATAAATTTAACATGCTCAATGCATACATTGTATATTCAAATCACATGATTTAGGGTCTAAGTAGCGCTTACCGACCCTACAATAGGTTCAAAGTCGACTTGGGCGACCCATGCAACCCTAAGAAACATTTTAGCTAAATGGGCCCATACGCCCATGTGGTTTGCCCGTGTGGGCCCACACGCCTAGATTGGCCTTGCCCGTGTAGATCAAACGGTCTGGCCCAAATATCACACGCCCGTCTGGCGTGTCTGTGTGGGCCTACATGCCCGTGTTGCCCACACGCCATATTTGGCGTAGCCCGTGTGGATCACACGGTCACACATTGGCCATCACACGGCAGTGTCTTGCGCACGGCCTGGCCTTCGTCGATCACATGGCCGTGTTGTCGCACACGGCCTACCACACGGGTGACCAGACGCCCGCGTGGCATCAACATATTTATTTTTTGACTTTTGCCGAACCTTGTTTTTCTACGATTCGGGTACACACCTGGTATCGATTCACTACAAAAACAATCTCAAGAGCACCAAAACCTATAATCGGAATACCAAAGCTCAGAATCAGAATTAAAAACACGATTAAACCGAGAATTTTAACCCAAGCACAATTCAAATCGACTCTTTTCGCTTACCCCAACTCTCCGAGCAACTGACTACGATTCTACAGGAGAAGAAACACGATCTTCCTGATATGCTGCTGCCTAAAACAACCAAAGGACCCTAATCAACGTTTTTGAAAAACATAAGTTACTTGATATCAAACCTCCATTTACAAAGATTAACGGCAAAAGCAAAAACAACGAGAACCCAGGCGTGACGGTCGACAAAATGAAAATAAAATCGAAATAGATTGGAAACAAAAAAATGGTAGAGAGGCAGATAACAGAAGACTAACGTCAGTTTTTTTCCTTTGGAGGCGGGAAGAAAATTTGCAAAAAGATAAGAATGCTGATTCTGATAACCCCCAAATCCCATATTCCTCTCCCACTAACCCCACTAACACAACTACATCAGAATCTTAGTTGAACCGACACTCTCTCTGTCAAACGAGCAAAAAAAATATCCCACGCTCGCACAGGGATTTGAACACAAAACCTTCAGCAAACTAACACTCAACTTAACCACTAGACCAGCAGGCCCATTCTGATATTGTTTCACAAGTAATTAAATATAAGCCCACTAGGCAAGTGTAAGGCTTACATCAGAAAAACACTAAAATTTACCAAAGGCAGGGCTTGAACTTGGGACCTCTCACACACACTTAGAACACTTAACCACTGAAGCAGATACAGATTTGTGTCAAATTTTCACAAAAGCCAAAATAAGAATTTTGGGGCGTTACAACTCTACCCCCTAAAAGAAAATTTCGGCCTCGAAATTTAACTGATCAGAATAGATGAGGATGCTACTGACGCATCGTATCCTCAAGCTCCCACGTGGCCTCCTCAGTGCTATGATTCCGCCACATCACCTTCACTAATGGGATAGACTTCTTCCGAAGAACATTTACATCGCGATCCAGAATCTAAACCAGCTCCTCCTCGAATGTCAAATCTGGCCTAACCTCAATCTCCTCAACAAGAACTATATGAGTAGGATCAGAGCGGTAACGCCTCAACATTGAGACGTGAAAAACATCATGGATGCGGTCTAAATCTGGAGATAGCTCTAACTTATATGCGACCGGTCCCACTCGCTTCAGAATTTGGTAAGGCCCAATAAACCTAGGGCTCAACTTGCCCTTGCGACCGAACCTCAGAACCTTCTTCCATGGTGAGACCTTAAGAAACACAAAGTCCTCCACAGAATACTCAATCTCACGTCTCTTCAGATCAGCATAAGACTTCTGTCTGTCAGAAGCCGCCTTCAGACGATCCCTAATCAGTCGAACCTTATCATCAGTATCGGAAACCAACTTAGGACCCAACACTCGACGTTCACCCAAATCAGTCCAACACAAAGGAGTACGACACTTACGACCATACAGAGCCTTGTAAGGTGCCATCTGAATACTCGACTAGAAACTGTTATTATAAGTGAACTCGGCTAACGACAAATAATCCTCCCAACTACCTCAGTCTGAGGAGATGGAACGCAGTACTAAAGTCCAATCTCGAACCCAGAGCCTCATGTAACTTTTTCTAGAAACGAGATGTGAAGCGAGGATCCCTATCAGAAATGATTGAGACTGGTACCCCATGCAGTCTCACTATCTCAAAAATGTAGAGCTTCGCCAACTTCTGCAGTGAAATCAGCTCGAACCGAAATGAAGTGTGCAGACTTGGTCAATCAATCCACGATGACCCATACAGAATCCTTCTTAGTGGGTGTTAGAGGCAACCCACTAACGAAGTCCATCGTTACTCGTTCCCACTTCCATAGTGGAATCTTAACTGGCTGCAGCAACCCCAAAGGTAACTGATGCTCAGCTTTAACATGCTAGCATGTCAGACATCGTGCCACAAAATCAGTAACCTCCCGTTTCAATCCCGACCACCAGTACAGTTCTCGAAGATCTTGGTACATCTTATTCCTACCGGGATGCATAGCATAATGGCTACTATGCGCCTCCCTCAGAATAGACTGTCTCAGATCAGTATTATTCGGTACACAAATCCGACCACGGAAACAGAGTACCCCATCATTATTCAACCCAAAGTCAGTAGTGCTACCACTCTCAATCTGACGGAACCGAAAACCCAATAATTCATC
Organism: Gossypium sturtianum; assembly: GCA_025698515.1. Classification (NCBI taxonomy): domain Eukaryota; kingdom Viridiplantae; phylum Streptophyta; class Magnoliopsida; order Malvales; family Malvaceae; genus Gossypium; species Gossypium sturtianum. The sequence goes on from CM046953.1 coordinate 112,706,665, forward strand.
CTCTAGCTGCCTATCCCGAATCTGTTCTATCTAAGTCGGCTTAATTGTAACTCGGCCAACAGACTCCCATCATCAAACAGACTAAGGCGAGCAAACATCACCCTCAAATAAGACATCGCCCTACGACTTAAAGCATCGGCCACCACATTGGCCTTACCAGGATGGTACTCTATCGTGCAGTCGTAATCCTTGAGTAGCTCAATCCATCGACGCTGTCTAAGGTTCAACTCCTTCTGAGTAAGGAGGTACTTGAGGCTTTTGTGATCGGTGTAAATAATACACCTTTCACCGTACAGATAGTGCCTCTAGATTTTTAAAGCAAAGACTACGGCGGCCAATTCCAAATCATGCGCCAGATAGTTTACCTCATGCGTCTTGAGCTGACGAGACGCATATGCCACAACCTTACCTTCCTGCATCAGAACACATCCCAAACCGACATGTGACGCATCTCTGTATACTACAAACTCCTTGCCGGATTCAGGTTGTATCAGAACAGGGGCCTGAGTCAGAACAGACTTGAGCTTTTCAAAGCTCTCTTGCTGAGCATCAGTCCAGACAAATGGCACACCCTTATGCAGAAGCTTAGTCAACGGTGCAGCAATCAACGAGAATCCCTCAATAAACCGACGATAATAACCCGTCAGACCCAGAAAACTGCAGATCTTAGACATATTCTTAGGCTGTTTCCAATCCAGTACAGCTTCAATCTTCCTAAGATCAACTCGGATCCCCTCAGCTGACACCACGTGTCCCAGAAAAGTGACTTCATGAAGCCAGAATTCACACTTACTAAATTTGGCGTACAGTTGCTTCTCACGCAGAATCTAAAGTACTACTCTAAGATGCTCATCATGCTCATCTTCAGTCTTAGAGTGAACCAGGATGTCGTCGATAAAAACCACGACGAATTGATCTAGATAAGACTGAAACACTCGGTTCATCAGATCCATAAATGCGGCTGGTGTATTCGTCAACCCGAAAGGCATAACTAGGAATTCGTAATGCCCATAACGAGTCCTAAAAGCAGTCTTATGAATATCCACATCCTTAACTCTGAGCTGATGGTACCCAGAACGAAGATCTATCTTTGAAAACATGGAAGCCCCTCGAAACTTATCAAATAGGTCGTCGATCCTCGGAAGCGGATACTTATTCTTAATGGTCAACTTGTTTAACTGCCGATAGTCTATGCACATCCTCATGGTCCCATCCTTTTTCTTAACAAACAGCATCGGTGCTCCCCATGGTGACACTCGGACGGATGAAACCACGATCCAACAACTCCTGAAGTTGAGCCTTAAGCTCCATATGCTCCTTCGGTGCCATTCGATAGGGGGCGATAGACACCAGAGCTGTACCAGAAAGAAGTTCAATCCCAAATTCCATTTCCCGATTCGGAGGTAAACCCGGTAGCTCCTCAAGAAAGACGTCCGAAAAATCCCTTACAGTTCTGATATCCTTTACAGTAGAATCCCCAGAAATGGAAACACTAATATAGGCCAAGAACGCCTTACATCCCTTACGAACCAGTTTCTCAGCCACCAGTGCAGAGATCATATTAGCAAAATAATTCTGACGTTCTCCAATCATGACTACCTCATTATCCTCCTCAGTTCTCAAAACGACCCTCTTAGTCGCACAGTCCAGACTGACACGGTGCTTGATCAACCAGTCTATACCCAGAATTAGGTCGAACTCCCCAAACGAAAGCTCCATCAAATTAGCCAGAAATATCGACCCTTGAACCTCTAGCGGAACATCTCTATACAGTTTGCTAACCCGAACCCATTGCCCCAGTGGGCTCAGTACAGTCACCTCACTAGAAGTACTCTCAACCAAAATCCCTAAGTTTTCAGACATAGTGCTAGCTACATAGGAATGTATGGAACCTATGTCTATCAAAGCCAAGTAAGGTACTTTATAAATAAAGAACATACCGGTAATGGCGTCTAGAGTATCTCTGTCCTCTCGGCGACGAGCAGCATAAACAAGAGCAGACTGTCTTGCCTCAGTCTGTCCAGCACCTCTGCCTAGTGCTCTCTGACCACAGCCATACCGTTACCACCCCTAGCTTGACCAAGACCCCTCGATGGCTGCTGAGCTACCCTTTGTGGCTGTACAGTACCAGTACCCGGAGTTTGCACCTGATCGGCCCTCAGCAGACACTCTTGAATACGGTGCTCTAATGACCTACACCTCAAACACGCCTCAGTCCTCCTCCAACACTCGTCCTAATGGCATCTACCACAATCTCCACACGGCTGCAATCTGATAGGAGCAACAGGGGGCCTAGCTCTAACAGGCCCATTAATCTTGGCCTTTTTCTTACGCCTTTGTACCGAACTCGAGGGCTCCGAATCCCTCTTGTTCTTACCCCTCTCACGACCTCTATTTTAGCGCTCAGCGCGCTTAACTTTTTTAGTGATTTTCGCCTTCTCTACCAAAACGGAGAACTCCCGCTCCCTCTGCAGAGCTATTAGTACCCTTAGATTATCCCTAAGGCCATCCTCAAATCGGACACATCTCTCATATTCAGTCGCCACCATACCTTGCGCATAGCGGTTCAGTCTCAAAAATTCAGCCTCATACTCGGCCACTGATCAGTTTCCCTAAGTGGGGTTCAGAAACTCACGTCTACGAGCATTGATGTAACTTGCTCCCACATACTTCCCTTAGAAGGCAGACTTAAAGAACTCCCAAAATAGACAATCGGGCTGAGTGCCCTCATTAACGGTCAACCACCACTGATACGCTTCATCGCAAAGCAATGAAACTGCACCCTTCAATTTCTGCTCAGGGATACAGTCTAAATCATCCATTATCCTCTCGATAGCCTCCATCTAGTACTCAGCCACATTAGGGGTGACTCTAGTGACACCCCTAAAAAGTTCAGCTCCATTGGATTAGAGTCGTTCCGTAACCGATCCTTGGCCCCCAGATCCAGTGTGGGGCCCAGCGACCCTCTCCAGTATCCTCAACATGGCTTAGGACAGTGCGTCATCCCCAGCCGAGTGACTCTGAGACCCAGTCTCAGTAGCAGGTGACACGGGTGTCTCACTCGTGTCCAGATTCGGCATGCTACCTAGAGATGAGGACTCAGCTCGAGCCACCCTATGGCCTCTACCACGGCCTCTATTACCACGTCCACAGATACCTCGTGCGCTCATGTCTATTCAGATTTATCTGTATTACGAATTTATGAATCAGTTACAGTTTCAGTATTTATTAACAGATATTTTATGTAAAGCAGTATCATAACTTCGAAGTTTGTTTTTTGCAAGTACAATCTCTACTAGTTTCAGTTTCACTATAGTATCAGTATACACTAACTAGAGTGTTTCAGAATAGACTATCTATCATAACAGTTTATCAGAATACTTACAGAATCGGCGCCGGAGACTCTGTGTACCATATTCTCAGTCAAATCATTTCAAATCATTTAAAAATCAGTCCTTAAAAAAACCAAGTTTTAAAAACCCAAAATCCAAAACTGAGTTTTGAAAACCTAGCTCTGATACCACTAAATGTAACACCCTAAACCCGGCCTAGACGTTATGGCTGAATCTGGCGATGTCACACGGAATGGAATTTGAAATCGTATTTATCAAGTTAAAACCGTTTCCGTTTATTAGCTTTTATTTATATTTCGTCAATCTCAAAACTATTTTCTCGTTAATTTGATTCGTTTAAAAACATATTCTGTAGTGGAAGCTTTTATTTAGCTTTTAGGAAAAACATTGTGTTTAGTAAAATCGTGTTTTCGTCGCAGTTCAGAAATTCATGAAAACAGTTAAAAATCTCAAAACAAAAGCAAACAGTCTAAAAGTCCAAAAGTCCAAATTACATAAAAATTACTCTAAAAATAATAGGAATTAAAAACCTTAAATGGAATTAAATCAGTTCAATAGTCATGTGGTTACCGTTGAGTCCTCCGTCGCACCAATCCGTCTAAGTCTGGGGATTACCTGTACAGATAAAACAAAAAAGGGGTGAGTTTGTGTAAACTCAGTGTGTAATCCCCATAGAAGACATGCATACAGTCAAAGAACAGTTATCAGTTAAATGCAGTCTGGGACTAAGCCCATTACAGATTCCGTTCCAAATATAAATTAGGGCCTTAGCCCATCAGTATGCATACAGTAATAGAAATCAGTATCCTACCCACCAGCTTCTACACACCATCTCTGACCATCTCTACACACCATGTGGGGTTTAAAACACCCACCCGAATTTACACACCAAGTCGCGTGCGAATACGGTACATATCGAGAAGATTGCGGTGCTGTTAGATAATAGGCATGAAAGCCTTTCAGTACACTTCTTCCAATAATCAAACATCCCGCCCCAATGCAAATGCAACTAAACATGCTCAATGCAGATATACAGAAATACATACTTACATGCTAATGTTACGTTATCAGTCATACATACAGATTAGTAAACATGCATAAATTTAACATGCTCAATGCATACATTGTATATTCAGATCACACGATTTAGGGTCTAAGTAGCGCTTATCGACCCTACAGTAGGTTCACAGTCGACTTGGGCGACCCGTGCAACCCTAGGAAACATTTTAGCTAAATGGGCCCATATGCCCATGTGGTTTGCTCGTGTATGCCCACACGCCCAGATTGGCCTTGCCCGTGTGGATCACATAGCCTGGCCCAGATATCACACGCTCGTGTGGCGTGTCCGTGTGGGCTTACACGCCCGTGTGGCCCACACGCCATATTTGGCATAGCCCATGTGGATCACACAGTCACACCCTGACCATCACACGATCGTGTCTTGTGCACGGCCTGGCCTTATTTGATCACACAGCCGTGTTGTCGCACACGGCCTACCACACGGGTGACCACACGCCCGTGTGGCGTCGACAGATTCATTTTTTGGCTTTTGTCGAACCTCATTTTTCTGCAATTCGAGTACACACCTGGTATCGATTCGCTGCAAAAACAATCCCGAGACCACCAGAACCTATAATCAGAATGCCAAAGCTTAGAATCAGATTTAAAAACACGGTTAAACTGAGAATTCAAACCAACCACAATTCAAATCAACTCTTTTCGCTTACCCCAACTCTTCGAGTGACTGACTACGATTCCACATGAGAAGAAACACGATCTTCCTGATATGCTGCTGCCCAAAACAACCAAAGGACCCCAATCAATGTTTTTGAAAAACACAAGTTACTTGATATCAAACCTCCACTTACAAAGATCAACGGCGAAAGCAAAAACAACGAAAACCCAGGCGTGACGGTCGACAAAATGCAAATAAAATCTAAAGAGATTGGAAACAAGAAAAGTGATAGAGAGGCAGATAACAGAAGACTAACGTCAGTTTTTTTTCCTTGGGAGGCGGGGAGAAAATTTGCAAAAAGATAAAAATGCTAATTTTGATAACCCCTAAATCTATTATTTCTCTCCCACTAACCCCACTAACACAACTACATCAAAATGTCAGTTGAATCGAAACTCTCTCTGTCAAACGAGCAAAATTAACTATCCCATGCTCACACAGGGATTTGAACACAAGACCTTCAGCAAACTAACACTCAAGTTAACCACCAGACCAGCAAGCCCATTCTGATATGGTTTCACAAGTAATTAAATATAAGCCCACTAGGCAAGTGTAAGGCTTACATCAGAAAAACTCCAAAATTTGCCAAAGGCAGGGCTTGAACTTGGGACCTCACACACACACCCAAAACACTTAACCACTGAAGTAGATACAGATTTGTGTCAAATTTTCACAAAAGCCAAAACAAGAATTTTAGGGCGTTACAATATAAGAAACCGAAAGCTGGTGCATTAGGTGTATGACTTCTACAATATGTAGCGTCATTTACAACAGTGGAATTCATAGCTCAAGACATGGGTAAATGATATCCTCTCATTGGCATTACATGGTTGATGAAAAGTAAACGTGGTCGCGGGTCGTTCATCTTTGTGATAAATGACTTGATTACTATTTGATAGTAATTGACTTTTCATGAAAGAAGATGTAATGGTTACCATGAGATAAAATAGGATAATATTGGGAGAACATATATTATCCCAAAGAGATTAAGGATATCCTATGAGGGTAACACGCTTATGACAAAGTCATTAGACGATCACTAATCGAGTTGCTTTCATAATGGTATGCTGTTGAGGAGAGCTTAGTCACAATACTATAGTGGAATGACTTCGTGACTAAATGAGTTTATAATTAATAGGTGAAAAGATGGAACTTAATTATAAATCATTTGAGCCTCAATTGCATATGTTGAATCGGTCCTTTTGCTAGCTCGTTGAAACCAAAAATGAATTGTGTGTTTGAATAGTGTAAGAAATCTAACTAGTTTAGATTCGTAAAATGGTAGTAATTTTGACGATTGGTTGGAACTCATAAGTAGGTGTTTAAGGTCTGGTTAAGAGATGAATTGATGGAATTTATACTAATTTTTTACTTAGGTTTGTTTTAAGGTTTATTAAGGAAAAATTGAAAGATTCGCTAGTGTGTTGTGAGAAAGCAAAAAATAAGATGCGGGTCCTAAACTCAAAAATTTAATTAAAATTGATAATTTTTTTGATATATTTGATGATTTAGCTTGCTGATTGGATTGATTTAATAGCAAAAAATAATTAATTTTGTAAGTAGCCAAACTAGGTATGTTTCAAGCCCTAAATGATTGATATGTTAGCAAAGTTGCTAGTTTAACAGTGTGACTGTGTGAATGGTATTGTGATGCATGATTGTGATGTGATTGATTGTATATATAGCATGATTAGCTGATATATGAGTTTATGCATGATATAATTGCATTGATAGTTTGCTAAGTTATATTGGAAAGGTTGTTACACATGCACATTGGAAAATCGTAGAAGTATGTGAAATTGTGTAATGTTGAATGATATCATCTTAATGGTAATTTGAAAGTTGGAACATTGGTTCCATTTATTGAAAGTATGTGATTACTGAAGGCATGTTGAATATGTCAAATAAATGTGAAAGGTATTGAGATATGATTATGTATGAGTTTGTGTGATATATTGCATTTGCATTAGGATGAGATATCTTGTGGTTGACAGAGGAGTTCCTTGAAGTTCTGGCGGCATATTAAGTCCGTATTTATATGTAGTCAGTGCACTGCACCTGGAGTACCGAGGGGATTAGCGATTTTATCGCATATTATATGTTATTGACGATTGATATCTACTAGATTTTCTGCATTATTGATTATACGATGGTTTTACCACATCGAGCTATGCTCACATTTGTTGGAGTTTGGCAGACAGGTTCTGGGGAACTAGTGGTGTGTAGCAGATGGTATGGGTAGGAACCTTTTTGCATTGCATCATGCTCACGACATATTCAAATGTTATTGATTTATGCTATGTATTGTATTGTGTTGTATTGATTGGTATCAAAATTAATGATTGTTACTCGAATGACTGATGACCCATGCTCATACACCGTTTAACATCCATTTGATAATGGCTATGTAATGATATGAAATTCTAATGATGGTTTTGTACTCTTCTGTTAAAGCTAATATGTTTCACTATATTTGATATTTATGTCTGTTTAAATAACTGTTCCACTCACACTGAGTTTTCATAAGCTGACCCCTAATAGTGTTTAACTTTTCAGGTAAACCTTGAAATTAGGACCGTACTCGACATTTGGAGAATCACCTTGGACCTTGGACAATTCTTAATAAGTATTATTAATCTTTATTGGTTTTGGTTTGTAATTTGGCTTGGTAACTTTTCTTTTGGGAATTTTTGCATGCATGAATGACTCAAGCATAATAACCGAAAAATGCATGATATCCAGCTTAAGTAAAATTTGACATTGTTCCCTAATTTTCGTTGCATTGCAAATGAACCGTTTTTGAAAAACAAATTGGTAAGGCAACTAAGTTTCCAAAATAACTTGAAAAATGGTTTTTTCATTGCATTAGTTTAACATTGAGTTTTTACAAAGAAAATTGACAAGCAAACGATTTTTTTTTTCTTAAACAACACTATCAATAATAAAATGAGTCTTAAGTATAGATTATCTAATAAATGAACACTTTTAAACTAACTCAAAGTGCAAATATGGTTTTTTCTCTAAAATGAGTTTATTTAAAGTGTTCAAAAGTAATGTAAGTTAGCTTAGCCATTTCGGTGGCTAATGTAGTCGTCTCAATCTGGCATAATATCTAGGTCGAGTTAGGGAAGTTACACGTTCGGTCTGTTTAAATAAATTTAATAAAACACAGCTTTCATCAAAATACATGCATAATTTTCGGAATCCCTACGTTTTCGATAATCTAATCTGTTTTGTTCACCCTTGAATTAAAAAAATGAGTTTTTCACAAAAACTAAGCGACAATGATTTTACGTAACGATGTAACCTTCACAATACAACTGTAATGTCTAGACCGGGTTTGGGGTGTTACAAATTTAGTTGATGAAAAAAAAATCGAGTACCAATCTAGGACAAAAAAAAAACTTTTCTAAGAGAAGTGGACAAGTTCAGGTACCAATTTTATATTTTGCCCAAAAAATTAAAAATTTATGCTTTAATTTTTAACAAAGTATTGAAAAAATTTTCTATAAAAAAATTTGAAATTTTTTATTCATTTAAATGTGTTTGATAATTATATTAAAATTTTATTTAATAAAAAATTGTAACAAAAAAATTTCAATAAGGTAAGCAGGTAAACAACACTTGCAAAAAAATGGGCAAAACTCCAGAAAATACCAAAAAATAACAAAAATTACCGGAAAGTATAGGGTTGAAAATTAAGACTAATATTATGTAATGTTGCATTATTTAACGTACTTCATTGACAGGTGTAACAGAAGATCATCCAAGGATGGATTCAGACATGTTGGCTGATTTAATAATCCCGACGGTGAAGGCCGATCCCGTAACTACTGATCTGCCTTAATTGGCAATATTCGTAGCCAAATGGGGTACACGCCCTCTTACAGAAAGGCTTGGATAGCCAAGCAGAAGGCGTTGGAAAAATTGCATGGTCGGTCCACTTTGTGCTGCTGCCGTAAGTCCACTTTGTGCTCATCATCGAGCACCTCAGGAGGCACGGGAATCGGTTGCCGGCATCCAAATTGCCGCAGAACCCGATCTGACTGGTGCATCTCGACGGTTGAGTAGGTGATTAGCGGGACCTTAACGTGCCAAGCTGCTCGGATTTTGGAGATACTCCTCCGGATTACTGCCCGAATTTCGGGATCCTCGTACGGTGTCCATTGAAACTATATTAACATTACCAACTTATTAGTTATATACATAATATTAGACACTACCTACGAAATACTAAATTATAATAACGAAATTCGACACTTACTTGTGATTCCGACCTTTGGTCCAACAGAGCCGTGATATCCTCAAGCGCGTTAGGTATTCCAACATGATCGCTCCTCGGATGGTTCCACCTAATTAAATAAACTTTTAGCATGCAATTATACTATAAATATACGACATAATTGTAAAATATAATATTAAATTTACCTCGTTATCGGTGGGAATGAATATGGTCGGTCGACTCGAGGGACGTAAAAATGGAAATCGAAACCATGCCCATGATTTGCAGTAGTGATAGGCAACCTCCGATTTTTGTTTACTCGCGGCGCGCCCTACACATCTCGGTATAATATCGATAGCAAGCAGCAGACCCCAACTCAATTCACCTGCTGCTCTGAAATCAACAAGTTTGAGGAGCCATCTCGGTGTGGACGAGGTTTCTAGAGAGGTCCGGCATCGAGATAGCCTCCAATTATCTGAAGTATGTATGCCGCAAGATACCGTATTCTTTCTTCTTGATCGAACCTTCATTCGGCTGCGGGATTGCGTCTCGTAACCAAGCCAAATCGATCCGAGCTCCTTGAATTTTATCAGGAATGGCACCCTAAGCTCGTAGCATACGGCCATCCAATCGAGAGATGTTACGGACCGGTGACTACCGAACCCGCCCACCGGTAATCCCAATCAGAATCGCACATCTTCCAAGGTGATGGTACACTCTCCGCATGGCAAATGGAAAGTGTGCGTCTCACGGTCTCCACCTCTCTATCAACGCTACCGATCAAAAGCGGCTCCAACTTGAACCCCGGGCTATCGTGGCCACGTGCCAAAAACCCGCTTCCGCGCAGTAATTTCGATCAATGGCGATGGGGACCGGGCATGTTGCGAATATAACATTGCAACACCCGATCTACAGATCGTTTAAAAATTATAAAATTATAAAATTCTAAATTAATTAAAATTGCATAATTAAAAATTTAATAATATTGAAAAATTAACATTCAAACTTACCATTTTCTTTTTCTTTGACGGCAATGTGGTTCTCGCCTAGGCGACATAATTCCCGACCATTGTACTCCGATAAATAATTTAAAAATTTTCCAAAAATAGGTTTAAAAAAATTATAAAGGGCTTTTTATAAATAGTAAAGGACTATTTTGAAATTTAAGCGTAAATTTGAGAGAAATTTGAGAGCAAATTGATAGCAAATTGAGAGAAAAATGAGAGAGGATTGAATTGTGAAAAAATGAAGGGTTGGGGGTATTTATAGGTTTTTTTTTTTTTGACCGTTCAGCCCAACGGTCAAAAAAATTTTGATCGTTGCGGCCTAAAAAGCGCGTCGGGAGCGCTTTAGGCCACGTCGGCTAAAAAGCGCGCCCACGGGCGCGTTTTGTTGACGTGGCCTAAAGCGCTCCCGGGACGCCGCTTTAAGTCGCCTTCCCAAAAACGCGCCGGGGGACGCGATTTTGGGGAAATTGCCCTTTCCGGTCATTAATTTTCAACCCTATACTTTCCGGTAATTTTTGTTATTTTTGGTATTTTCGGAGTTTTGCCCCAAAAAATAGTTAAAAATGATTTTTCTAGTTCCTTTCAATTTTTAAATTGAGCAAATTAATTCCTCTAAAAAAATTGGAATAATTTAACCCCTCTCAAATTTGAAAGTGAGCAGTTGAAGACAATAAGTCACAACGTTAATATCTTTCATCAATTATGCATAATTTTGATTGGTATAATAACAAATTTAGCCCTTGATATTTATATATTTTGTTTATTTGGTCTTGATTCTAATAAAGTCAACAAATTTAGCCCCAACATTTACACACTTTCAAAAATGTTGTGGGCTAAATTTGTTAAATCGTGACCTAATTGATAGAATATGTAAATTATAAGAGTTATTTTTTTATCATACCAAACAAATGTATGTAACATTGATGAAATAAATTAATATTGTGATTAATTGTCCTCAGCTACTTACTTTCAAAATTGGCAGAGATTAAATTGCTCTGATTTTTTTTAAAGGAACCAATTTGTCCAATATCTAAATTGAGAACAACTGGAAAGTTCTTTTTACCCAAAAAATTTAATTTGATTTTATTTTTTAAAAAAACTTAAAATTAAAATAAACTATCTTTTTATTTAAAAAATAAAAAATAAAAAATAATATTATATTTAACTTTTATCAAACGCTGTCCAAAAACAAGATAAAATATCATATTAACATTATTAAAATTATCATATAAATAATTTTCAAAAATTTATGATGTACTATCAATAAAAAAAACATAATTATATTTCATACTTTATTTTATTAATATAATAATTAACGTTTAGAATAAATTTAATAATTGTTGACTGAGTCTTAATTCGACCTACATCAGTATTGTTATAAGTACAGGAGGACATGAATTCAAACGCACAGAAACACATTTATCCTCCTATTTAAGGACTAAGGAAAATTATAGATAATTTGTATAAAAAAATAATTTAATACTTAAAAACTTCAGCCAACCTTAAAATTTTCAATTTACCAAAACTTCATTTATATATGTAAAATAGATAAATTTTAATTAGAATCTGAAAAAATGTAGACAAAAGTTTTCTCAAACTTAGAAGTGTTTATGGTGAGTAGAGGTGTGCATGGGCCGGGCCGGGTTGGGCTCAACTAAAAATCCAGGCCTGTTTGTTAGGCCCGGGCCCGACTCGGCCCGAAAAATGGGCCTAAAATTTTGTCCAAGCCCGACCCGAATAAAAATGCTAAAACTCGGGCCCGACCATATTAATTTTTATATTATTTTTATATAATTTTAAAAAATATATAATACATCAAAAATACTAAAACATCAAAATAAATATTTCCCAACAAATTGAAAATAAATTTTTAAAAATATGTATACTTAATTAACACTAAGATAGATGCAACTTAACAAGCAAATGTCTCTAAAATAATAACAAAATTAACAAATGTTTTTAAAATAATAACAAAATTAACAACAAAATAAGTTTTATACAATATCCAAACAATAACAACAAAATAGTAGCAACATAATAGTAAGATGGTAGCAAAATAGGGAGAAAACAACAAGAAAATAATATTAAAAAAAGTAGATTTTTTTGTCCTTTAGTGAATTCGGGTCGAGCTAGGCCCGGGCCAAAAATACCTTAGCCGAGGCTCGGCCCATTTTTAAATGGATCTTTTTTTTGTCCAACTCCATTTTTCGGGCCTATATTTTTGCCCAAACCCTCCCACATTTTAGGCGGGCCTTTGGGCCAGGCCAGGTAGCCCGACCCATGAGCAGGTCTAATGGTGAGGCTATATTTAAGAATGATATTGATACATTTTATACTTGTTGAAGCTTGGCCCAGCCTGAAATATAAGCCTAAAATTTTGCCTAAACTTGCCTGTATTTGTAAATGATTGACCCCAAGCCTATTTTAGGTTTGTTTATTTTTATTTTTAAATGTTTTTAAAAATAATTATACTATTCTTAATTTAATATTTAATGATATAAATTACATAATATATGTCTATGTAACATGATATAATATATTGCAAACTTAGAAAATAGGTTGGGCCGGGCCTAAAATGTTTAAGCTTGAGTCTAACCTATATTTTAAACGGGCTTTTTTTTCTTTGGCTCAAACTCATTTTTTCATATATAATATTTTTGTCCAAACCCTTTTAAATTTTGAGACGATAACCCAATGATTAAGCAAGTCTACTCAAACCTTCACTTATAGCTCCTCAAGCCTTGACCTTCACTTATTTTAATATAATACAAATTGGAGAAAAAGATGTTCGTAGTTGTTGATACACATTATCAATGGAGATAGAGAAGGGGGAGAGAGGGTGGTGACGAAGAAAGTTGGTTCACCCATTTTAGGGTTGAGAGTCGGAAATGTAAAGGGGCTCAGGTAGAAATGGTTGAGAGCTTAGTGTATTAGGGTTTTGAGTGGAGAGGAGCCTCCTACTATGTTGCCTTTTGGGGCATTTAAAGGTAAGTGAGGGTTGGTACCTGATTATGCTACTTAGTGGGCCCTGGGTGGCACAATACAGGGTCTAATCGGGTCTAAATTGAGGTAGGTATATAACAATACTCGCTTCTGATTAATGAGATGAGCATCCACTTTTAGGTTTGAACACTCATCAAGTGTGAACACATTATCAATATAATAAGGGGCCCATTTAGGTTTACCAACCTCATATTGATTAAATTCATAACAGAATGGGTCCCATGGTGCATGTCCATGTCCATGAATATCATTTGCGCATTTGTTGTAACTGAATATTTATCCTGTCATGTCACACTAATGAACAAGAGAACCTCTTCTATAAATACTATCCCAACAATGAAGAAGGGATCGACTTTTCAACCCTAAAATTACCCTGAGCAAATCCTCCTCTTTAGATGAACTAGCCTCCATAGAACCACTACTATTTCTTCCTTAGTCTCCTTTGGATCGTGTATCAATAATAATATAATAGCAATTTATTATTTTTTTTTTTTTTGTGAAAGAAACATTAGTATCATAGTTTATCATTCTATCTTCAGTCAAAATTGAAGACTCCGTTTTGTCCATAAAACCCAATTAGTATCATTAAATTCATTCATGGATCCAACTTATCGAGTTATAACATCCATATTATTTGAAATATCATTTATAAATAAAAAAATCGATATTATTTTATATAATAATTGAGAAATAAAAAAGAAAAGGAATCAGTTGGAAATATTAATAAAATCCAATCCTTCATCACGCAATTATTATCCTAATCAAAGTTTTAAAGCATGTAAATTGGAAAATAATAATATGGAGAAGATATTTTATGGTGATGGGAATGATTACCAACCAATCCCCCTAATTTCTCTAGAACTACCTTTACTATCCCTTTTTCTTTTTGCCCTTTTCTCTTTTCTTTTGTTTTAAGAAACATCCAATGAAATTATGAACCTTGCGGGGAAGTTGATACAACTCCATAATTCACTAATTGCTTATGGATTTTGTAGTTTTGACTTGCTCCATTTTTAATCTAATAAATCTAGTAATTCATTTAAAATATTAATTTTTTAAATCGCTTTATAGGAAAATCTTAAATAAAAAAAAATTAGGTAGTCCAACGAGGCAAGACAAAAATAAATGATACAAACATAATACATTTAATAAAAATGAGAATGGAAGAAAGGAAATTAGTTAGTGGTTGAACCAAACAAGTTATGTTTGCTTTGAAAAGGAAATTCTTGTTTAAAAAAACAAGACCCCAAAAGCTTAAAAAAGAAGAGAAAATGAGATTCTTAAGTAATAAATAAGGCCAAAAGTTTGAAAAAGTTGATAGTAATACCAACAGAGCTCAGACACTTGTCATACAAGACACGACACTAGATTTAAGATCCGGTCATCGGACCGGGTTTTCAGTAAGATCTTTTTGTTTTTTTATCCGAAGTTTTTTCTTTAATTTTCTAAATTCAAAAGAACCAGCTTAAATCATTATTTAATTATTGAAATATTTTATTTAAACTAAATTGTTTTTCTTTTGTTCCCCCATGTCGTATTGGATTCCAATTTGATAGAGTGATGAAATTTGTCTGTCAACGAAAAGGAAAAAAAGAAGCCTTATAAATTTATAGAAGGGCACGTAACATTTAAAACCATAGTAAATCCTTGAATTTAAAATATAGTCAAAGTTCATTTTTTTAGAGAAAACAAAAACAATTGTTCTCTATGTTTTACCCTAAACCTTAACTAAATTACAATTTCCAAGCATATTGTAATCGTTGCCCACCTATTGGGATCCAACGGGGGATATGTTTCGAGAATGCATCGATATTAGAGTATTCACTTCTAGCTCGGCCTAATGGTATGTGTTGAAACCCCTTTTTATGAAATTGACCTTTATTTTAAAAAATAAAGAATGAGAGTCGTCATCAATCTTTTTTATATGAGGTGTGATCGGATCACCTCGAGATTCGATAGTTTTAATAAAATGTTTGATTTATTAAAACAATATTTTTCGGTCTACAAAAATCCGGAAATAGGTTTAGGAGTTGGTTACGTACGAGGAAGGATTAGCACTCTCGTAACGCCCAAAATTGGTACCTAATTGATTAATTAATGTCTTAATGTCGAAAGTTGAAAACTTGAAAAGAATTTAAAATACAATCCCTCTTTGTATTATGTTATTTTTAATTAAACTTACTCGAATAAATCAAAATGTGTATAAAATGCCTTCTTATCTCGAAGTAACAAAATGTTACATCCCATAAGTTAGGACACGACACCTCGAATCCTTGAGAATAAGCTTGCCTTTTATTATTTTTTACTTAAATCTCATGTATTTTAATTTTAAAAGGATATTCGGTCATCTAAGTCTAACGAGAAAATCGAAACCCCGTAAGTTAAGTTATGACTTCTCAAATCTCCAAATACGGAATATTGCCTTAATTTTAAAATTTTCTTTTATCGGGTAATAACAAATGTAACAACGGGCATTTATCTTATTTGGGTGTAGTCCAACGATGAATAAATATGCCTAAACACAATTCAAGACATGACTATAGTGAAATAAAATAAAATAGTAGTGTATGAAATTGGAACAATGACATACGAAAAATAAAATGACATGCTAGTCAATTGACAATAATATAAATATAGTAATAAAAACAATTCATAATGATAAATGACAATAATTATATTACATTTACTACTTTAATATTAATATAAAAAATCAAGGAATAATAATAATAATAATAATAATAATATCTAAATTTTGTAATATATTGAAAGTAGTAAATAAACAAATAAATAAATAAAAGGCACAATAAAAGAAAATATAAAAAAAACAATTGTAAAAATAAAATAAATAAATAAGTGAATATCAATAAAACATTTGATTAAAAATTAAGACTAAATAATTAAATAATAAAATAACAAGTAAAACAGTTTGTAGAAAAAAAAAGTTAAATAACCTAGGATCGAATTGAAATTTAAATAAAAATAAGGGGCGTAAATTGTAAATAACAAAGTAAACTATTAAGGATTAAAATGTAACTCGCTAAAAATGACAGAGACCGAATGGGAAAATAACCCTCATCCATATGCGCACCGTTTCACAGAGGACTGAAATGAAACAATGCAAAAACTACAGGGTAAAATTAAAAACAAAAAAAAGGAACAGGATTAAATTGAAAATTGGCGAAAAAGCGGAAGGACTGACCGTGTAAATATCCCTCTGGGGGAAAAACACGCGGATCCTAGTTTAAAATCGGGTCGGGTTTCGGGACTTAAGCAAAATGGCGTCGTTTTGGCAACTGATGCTTAAGTCCAAAACGGCGCCATATAGATCCCTCTATAAATAGCAAAAAGTAGAAAAAAAAAAAACACTTCCCCCTTCATTTTTTCAAAAAAATTCTGAGGACTCTCTCAGACTCTCTCTCGCTCTCCCTTTCTCCGGTCATGGCTCCGGCCATCAGCCACCATGACGACCGCCGATTGCCGGCGACAGCGCCACCGTCCACGGTGGCTGGAAAGCAAAAATGACCATTTTTCTTGGCCTTTTGATTTTTCGAACCTGAAAAATGTCATCTTTCATCGGAGATGACGGTCCTCGGCCACTCACGGCGGCGGAATGTGAAAATTCGATAAGATTTCGGCTTCTTTTTTATTTTATTTTATGTTTATTTTTATTTTTTAAGAATACAAGTAAAAAAATAGCAGAAAATAAAAAGGATGAAAAAGAACACCTTTTTTTAATTTCAATTTTCGATTGCTTCTTTTTTTTGTATTCAATTTTCTCTCCAAAATATTACATCGATGGGGCTTTTATAGCTGATTTTACAGTATTTTTTATTTTCTTTCGCGTGTTCTTTCTGCTGCTGTTTCTCTGCCATTGTCTTGTTATTTCTGTGTTTTTTTTTTGCAGGTTTGGCGAGGTCAACTGTGGTGGATTTTGCCATTCTGGTGCAAAGCGGCCAAGGCGCCAGGCCTCGGACGGCGTGCGCACTGCGGAGGCACGAGGAGGGGGTGCGGCGCATTAGGGTTTCTAATTTTACTGAAAATAGTTTAGATTCTGGGCCATTTGGGCTTTAGGGTTTTGTATTATTTTGGGCTTGTAAAAAAATTGGATTTGGACTTTAATATTTTATTTAATATTATTTTATTTTGGTTACTGTTCTAGGGCCCGAGCGAAAATGGGCTATCACAGTATGTCTATGAGAAAATCATTCCTAGATTAACAAATGCCATTTTCTACCAAGCAAGCTAAATTGGGAGAGTTACTTACATTTCGTCATTCCTATCCACTCTAGGTGAATGATGAAAGCTCAAGACCTATATGTTTCATCTCTCATGTGGCCAAGCGACAATAACGCTAGAAGATATAGTGTTGCTGTCGGGGCTTGCAATAGAAGAGCATTTTGTAACTAGAAGATTTGGGTACAATCGAAGGTAGATCCTTTATGAAGCATTTAGAACAAGTACCAACCTTCCGTCTAGGGTGAAGTTAAACTAGTTGAAGAGGCAATTTAGGCATCCTAAAGAATCCAACACTCGTTGACATTGATTTTCATTCTCAAGTGTACATTCTTCATTTGATCTGAAGTGCGTTGATGCCAGAAAAGTGTAGCAATTTAGTTCATACCATGAAGAGTGGGGAATGAGGAAGTAAATGGTTGCCTTGTAATTTTACAACCATATGGGCAATATTGAATTTTGTTCACTTTGCCTATACCCTTTCAACCTCTAAATTCTCCATTTACTAAAAGGTAAAAATAAAATCCTAAACCTTAAAAACCATTACTTTCTAAATGTTTTATATTTGTGCTGACATTTTGTAATTTAATAGCTGGTTTAGGTATCCTAACCACACAACATATTGAAATGACAATTTGCTATTGATACGAGGAGCAATTGATAATGAATCCAATGTTTCAGTAAATTGTGTTCTATGTGGTCAAGTTTGTTTACTTTAAGTAATATCACCTAATAATGGAATTTAAATTCAATATTTTTGCAATTTTTGCAATTTTTTTGGATGTCGTACCAAGCGGAAGATATTGTAACCATACTACCACTAAGGGCATGTGTGCACAACCATGTTTTTACCATCCACATGCCCCTTATATGATTTTCCTACATCGGGTGGCATCAGCCGAGTTAGGTATTATGATAGTTTTGGATGTTCCAAGGGATTTTAACTGATCTAGAGAACATGGATGACTATCATCCATAGATTTGCACTCGAGGCATAAGCGTAATTGGGCCATTAGATTTGTACAACATGTGGCACATTGGATCAATCATCTTTAGTGTAAGTCACATGTTACATTGATTGAGGACAACCAATTTTCAACTTCCAAGATATATATGGAATGGTTTAAGGCCAAAGATAAACCATACATGTATCCACAGAAACATGCTCCATTTTCTCGGATCAATTGTATAACTTTCAAACATCAAAGAACGAACATGAAAGCATGGGCCCAACCTACTATTGGATGCCAAGTTAGAAGAGGGAGAAATCAACAATTTTGTTGTTGCAAAGGTGTTCAAGTAAATAAATGTGTTGAGGGTAGGCCAAATTGCCCTGGGTGAGGCAGAGGTTAAGCCCGAGATAAAGGTTAAGGTCAATATGAGGTAGAGGCATTTCTATTAAAGATACACTAGCTATTGCACCTATCAGTCCTGACAACAAACCTAACTTTGTAGATGTAGTGTTCGGTCTTAGATTTTCTTAGATCATGGATGAAAATTTGATGCATTTAAAAGACCAATGATGAGTTTTTAATTGTATTACCCTTTTCTTAATTGTTAAATGTATTTAAGGATTTGGATTAAATAAAAATAAGAATTTCCAATAATTCTTTTTCATTGATTTTGTTTAGGGTTCATTGTTTTAATCATTTATACCATATGTATATTAGACAACTCATTCAGGAAAATTTTGACAAGAATAAGAAAAATTAACCTTAGATAATATGTCAACCTAATATTTACTTAATACAAACATAATTATTCATTTAGGAGAAAAATGAATTAAACCATTTCCTTAGCTCCACAGAAAAGATTCATCCCAATGATGGATTCGAAGAACTAATATAAACCATCTATGTATTGTTCGTACGTTATTCATGCCACTATGGTTAAAAAGGTTGCAACACATGTGCATATAAACATTACCCCTTTTTCCTGACCCATAATGCTTGACTGCTCGGTGACATTTATTGGTCCTAATAACCATGTGAACCCACTAAATGCAATAACCCGTGACTATTTGATGCCATTTTTTGGTGACAGCGGCCATATGAACCTACCAACACTTGTGGTTAGTGACCAATTTGGTTAAGCCACTAGGTTTCATATTTTCCAAAAGTAAGTCACTTCTGTAATAGTGCTCTTGTATTGAAACAAACTTATTCAAATGGTTTGCTCAGTAGAAAACCTTATCATGAGTTGCTGTTGTCAAGCAACGATATGTTGTAAAAAATTAATTTTTCCCACTCAGTTGTCATTTCAAAGTAGCAAAAATTGTTGTCTTACACCCAAACCCAAAACCCTAACTTTTGATAAGACTGCATAATGAATGAGCTATTTATAGGTTAAAAATTAAATAAGTCACTAGCCATAGGTGGTGATCTAACAATACCTACCTCAACACCACTAAAATCAGTTTTCTTCTTAAACAATAGTCATTTGGAATCTTTGCAAAAAGGGAATCTGATAATAAAATAGTATTGGACTCAACATCGAAGGGTGTAGAGTTCAATTTAGACTACATAGTTGACATCCAAGGTTGTCGTCTTCTTTTGCTATAATTGACACTCAAGGTTGTTGACTTCAAAGCTTGAGAAATATAAAAATATGATCCGTGACACTTCCTCCTCTTACATTCCATGTCCATTTCCTAGCCTTAAACCTATCCTTTTTTCTTGTTCTTCAAATCCTAAATCGTATTAATTTAGGGTTTGAGAGATAATATTTAAGGATCAAGGATTCAAGTTCAAATTTAGTGTTCAAACCTCGAAAAACCAATGGTTTATGGTTTAGGTCTTAATCAAATTTTGCAAATGAAAGAGATTCAAAATGAGAAGAGATGGTTATAGAGTTTGGGGAATAGGAAAATTAGATAGTAAGTTTACATTTAAAGGCTTTATAACCATTGTAATGTTGGCTTAGGCAATTAATTGAGAATTTTCAGATTTTAAGATACCAAATTGTCACATGCACCATTTGTGTTGCCATTAGTGGGTGGATTTGGGCTCTCTAAAATTAATTTGTAACTAATTTGTTGTCAACCTATTCTATAGTACACTACTCTCTTTTTAATCTCAAATTAGTAACAAGCTCAAGGGTTTTCACATTATCTCAAGACAAAGGAGATACCTCATCTGACGTGCCATTACAGATGATGCACATTTGATGTGAGTGTATTGCTCGTGGCCAAACTTAGATTAACACCATTTCAAAGATACATTAGTTAATAGGTAGGACTAAGACTCTGGGGGTTCTATTACCGAAATTCTAATTATGACCACAATCTATTAGTGATATATGTGACATATGTAAACACTTATGAAACTATATGATTAAATGATAGAAATGGATAATGAATTTAATTAATTGATTTATTGATTGAATGGTGAATTGCATGAATTAAGTAAGATAATGTTATTAGATGGTATGAGTAACTTATTAATTTATTTTAGTTTAAATTATTTAATTATGTTTAAATAAATGAATGGTAAGATACTAAAATCCAATTAGGTACTTACTAAGCTTTTTACGTAGTTTAACGCATTTGTTTCTAAATGTGTAATGTGTAGGTGAAAGATAAGTTCTGAGAAGAATCATGAAAGCAAAAATATGTTTAAGTGGTGAGTTTAGTTTTTAAATATAGCATCTCTTACTCGGATTAGGTGAGGGGTGCTACAGATAATCTCAATGAGTATCATATATGACTAGTTGTCCTCTTAAAGGAAATCTTTTAATAAAATCCACATGATAATACTTACCGTGGGGTGCGACCAAGATAAAACCGACTCGAAGTATTATCATGCCATCATATAAAGATCATTGATGGAGGTATCATGCCATCATATAAAGATCATTGATGGAGGCCGTAAGTCTTGTTTTGGGACCTTCTCCCACTCAATATTGAAAAAAAAACTATGCAATGTTTTTATTTCAATTTCAATCATGAATGATTAAATATGTAATGATAAGTACAAGTGACATTCTTTTCCTAAACTACATGACATGCTTATTTTATATGCATGAACATAATTTGTCAATTTTAATTTCACATAATCTCATATAGCATGGTATAAAATTGCAAAAAATTAAAATCACTCTAACCGGCCAAAAATTTTCATGGTTCCATCCTAAACATTCTTTAGGTCTTCTCGGTAAAAGTCAAATATCCTGTGGGTTCTGCCAAAAAGATCGCAAAATATGAAATTAATCTGTTCGCCAAAATTTAATCCCATAACCCGAAAATTTGAGCAATTAATCGAAAATGGGTTCCACCATTGGGCCACCATCATAGGCCACCTCGACCATCGCTGACAGGCCACTGTTGGCCTTCGTTGTCGGTTCCTGTAGAGTTCATGCCTCCTCGATGATTGGCATGCTAATAGTAAAGTGACATCTTCAAACATGATGCTAACTTCCTTGCATGGGAAATGGAATGTAAACATTTTTTGCCTCTATCTTTTCACCATGACAACAACCAAATCTGAAATGATTTCAACTTTGCCATTGTAGATGCCATATATGAACCGGCATAGTATATGCCATATAGTATTAAAATTTGAAAATCATAATATCTTTTGCAAAATTAAAATAATTAAAATGAATTGAGTTGGAGATTTCACCATATTGACGGCGTAATTGGCAAATTCTGCCATCTCCCATAAAATAAGGAAAAAAAAACAAGTTTTTTTTGGAAAGTTGGAGAGGTTTGGAAGATTTTTGGTGGGAAGAGATGATGAATGGATGAGTTTTTATAGGGCAGAAGTCGACAACCATGAGAGTAACTTCCATTGTATTAAATTCAATTGGTTGGGCTAATTACTAGATAACCTCTTGATCCTGAACTTGATATCCACAAGTATCGAATTTCTTTGCATGTGCTTTTCACAATATTGCTTCCTAACATGCATAGTATGGATTAAAGTAACTTGACACCTATAGTATTGGGGTACTCTTAAAAATAATTCGTATTCTAAAAAATAATTTTCTCATAAACATATAATGAATGATATTAAAATTTAATATAAATGTAAAAGAAAGGGAAAAAAAATTATTTTACTATTTACAATAATATTAAAATATTATTTTTTAATAGTTATATTTAAATAAAAATATTTATAAATTATAAAAAAAGTACTGGTAGGATGGATGGATAAGTTGATAACCTGACTTCCAGGTTAGTCTAAATCTTTAAATAGAAAAAGGTAAAAGGAAGGAAAAGGGGTTGGTCAACTCATGAAAATGCGTGAACCATGATTAGTATTAGAAGACTTCAACAAGTAACTGAGTCTTGGTTTCAACAATAACAAATAAAAATGTTCTTGAAATCTGGGAAGAGTAGTTCAAGTTTAATCAACTCTTGCTTATAATCGTGGCTGCTAAGGAAGACGAAGACCAACAATGGAAAGATCTACGGGCTCTAATATGCAGATTCAAGGACAAAGAACTCAATCCACAGCCATTGTTAAGGTCTCTTTCAACCCCATTTCTTGTTTCTTCTTAGAAAATCTTCCCCAAGCTTATCTTTTCATTTCATTTAATCAATTCTTGTATCTTGACCTTCCATCTTTAATTTTTGGTTTTAACTGGCTGACTGACAGGTACAACAAGAACCAAGCATCAAGATAGAACCAACTGTGGGGGGGCAGCTCCTCAGGAAGCTCTTTCAAATAATTTTCTTCGTTCAATTGTTCCTCATCTCCATCTTAGTTATCGTCTTAACTATCCGTGGCCTCATCTACGCCGGCAGTACCGATCGTTTCCACCCCAAGCAATGGTACCCTCCACTTCTTGTTTCAACGGCTTCTGCTGGCATCGTTTCTTTTATATGGCAATCCATCACTTTCCACTGTCCATCAAAGGCCATCAAAGCTGTCTTCTGGTTTACGCCCCTGCTAACATGTGCTGTCGGTGTGCTCCATATACTGATTGGATCTCCTCTAAGTTTGGCAGCAGGTACAATTGCAATCCTTTCAGGCGTCATCCAATCCCTCTATGCCTGTTGGGTGAATTCCAGATTTGACTATGCATCCAAGATCCTCACAGTTTCCACATCTGCTCCACCTTATAACACCACTACATTTGTCATTGTTTCCATCATAACCTGTTTAGTCTACTCCTCTTTCTCGGTGACCGGAATCGGAGGAGCAACTGCCACCGGAACCAGCTTAGACATCGTGTTCATCGTAGTCATCCTGCTTTCCTTCTTATGGAGTATGCAAGTGATCAAGAACATGCTGTATGTCACAATCTCACGAATCAGATACATGAATTTTGCTTGCGGAGTCGATATCAACACTCGGGCGGCTTTCCATGACACGGTCAAGCATTTGGTAGGAAGTGTATGCATAGGTTCAGCCATTGTTCCGGTTATCGGAACAATTCGCGGTTCAGCCCGTGCCATAAACTTGGTTGCAGAGGACAACGACGAGTTTTTGTTCTCATGTGCTGACTGTTACTCGGGATTTGCCTCAACGCTGATCACATATGGGAATCGTTGGGGATTTGTTCATGTAGGTGTTTATAACAAAGGCTTCATACAGGCATCGGCTGATACATGGGAAATGTTCAAAAGGGTAGAACTGATATCATTGATCGATTCCGACCTAACCGGGGTGTTCTGTTTTCTCTCCGGGGTTGCGGTGGGTTCAATATGCGGCATCGTGGGAGGAACATGGGAGCTCATAATCCACAAGGGCTATGCCACTGAAGTGTCCATCTATGCTTTCTTGATCGGCTATTTCATGGTAAAAAAAGATTATAACCTTTGAATGATTTGATAGCAATGAAAACTTATAAAATCGTAATGATTTTTGGCAGTGTCGGATAGCATTGGCCTGGCAACAAGCGAGTATTTCAGCATACTATGTTTCTTATGCGGAGAACCCTCAAAGCCTTCGGTTTGATGCAACAATCCCAGTTCGCATTGAACAGCTTCATAGGTTTCAAGTTTAACCGTGACTGACTAAAAGATACATAACATCATTCGTATGTAAAATGTTTACAATTTTGGGGAGCCTGTATAGTTTAGTTGCACTTCTTCTCTGTAAATTCCGTACATTACTGTTTCAGGCTTTAAAAAAGATGAGGTAAATATCAAGTGGAATATATTCTCATTAGAGACCCAAAAGAAAGCAGATTGTTCTGCCAAGTTTGCAGCATATCATTTTCACTGTAATAAAAGTATATGCCTAATAAAGTTAGTTTCCATTGCTACCTTGTTGACTCATTTCTTTCTTTTCTATGCAAAAGAGTTCAGGATGAGGGGTAGGTTATTGATGTTGAGATTCCATCTCCAAATCTATTGAATGTTATCTGTTAATAGTTGCTATGGCAGGGGTACTATACTACTATTGTGCCATGGCAGGGTACTACTATTCTAACACTACACCACTGGTTCTACATATTGTATTCCATGCAAATTACAACTCCAATTACTTCTACAACCTCTGATTAAATACACAAAAGATGGTTTGTGACAGGTTAAAAAATGCTATAATTCTCTCTACTATCTACTATTTATGAATTTGGAATTTAATCTTTATACTATTTTTTAGATTTCAAAATTTAGGTTTAAATTGGTAATGCTGTTAATTTCTTTTTGTTAAATTTTTTTGGTGTGACATTTTCAATTAAAAAATTATTTACTTGATGGCCATGTAACAAAAAAATGATAGTGTAATGAACTCGAATTTAATAAAATAAATTTAATAGTGTTAACAGTTGATCTTGAATTTTGCAATTTGAAAAATAAAAAGACTGAATTCCTATACATAAAAATATAGAGATTAAATTTAAAAAACTTATAACATATTTTAACAAAGGAAATACTTTAATTCATTTTCCTGTTGGGTTACGAAACTGGAAAATGATAATGAAGAATGGCCCTAACAAATTTGGACCACTCAACATTATCAACGCAGATTGGAAATGGGCTTAGGTTGAATCGTGAATCCATGAACAATTTTTTCTTAAAGTTTGTATTTACTTTTGCAAGAGATTCTTTTTTAAGACATAATTATTAGCATATTTTATTCGATTCCTGATGGTTTTTAATAATAATATTTTTTTCTTTGTCGTCAATTTAAATTGGAAAATTGCAAATTAATGAAGGTGGGTGTGGTGTGCATATTAATGTACAAAAGGAAATGGTTCACATAGTAAGGCCCAGGGCTTAAGAGGTTCACTCAATGATGATGATATATTTGTTTGTTCATGCACCACTTATAACTTTCACGAGTATGTGAACTCTTTTAACTCTCAACGCGGTTATGTAAATTTTCTCCCATTTCTAACTCTTGATATAAATATTCCTTTTAGAGGTGATCGTTCGACCGAATCGAGTTAAATTGAGTAAAAATAATTTGAATCAATATCATCCTAATTCGATTTGAAATTTTTTTGAATCGAGTTAAATTGTTCGAGTTAAATTAAAAAATTAAACATGTCAAATTAAAATCTAGTTACAGGATAACCAATTTCATGTTGGAGCATATAAATTTGAAACCATATATATTTGAAAACTTTTTTAAAGTAAAAAACGAAAAAGAAGATATTTTAGTATGATAAACTTGAATCATTAATTAACTTATTTAGGTCCCAAAATTATTGTTTTAGAAAATTTTTAAATGTTTAACTTTCTTTATATATATTCTTTAGAATTTTTTTTAAATTATTATAATTTTTTAAAAATATAAATTTTAGAATTTTTATAAATATTTTGAATTTTAAAAATTATTTTGATTTTTTTTGTAATTTTTGTTGAGAAAGAGACAAATTTACTCATTTTCAAAATTGACAGGGACCAAAAGGGTATTTACACCAATCTGTTATTTGAATTATTTGAGTTATTCAAATTGTAAAATTTAACTTGATTCAAACTCGAAACTCGAAACTCGAATTACTTATTCGAGTTGACTCGAATAACTTGAATAACTTGATTCGATTAACTCGAAATTCGATTTTTTTTTTCAATTTTTTTAAAATTGAATCGAGTTTTGCTCACCCCTAATTCCCTTTCCATCGGATGCCTCTCTTAAAATATTTTAATATAATTTCTTTTTCATGAATGGTAAAGGAAATTTTGAAATCAAACCTTTATGAAGTTATGTTTTATTAACTTACATCTACTTTAATTTCATGTAGCTTACAAATATTAAATACTTGAAACTTGCTTTGGTCTCTTACTATAAATAGTGAAAATATATTCACTATCTATCCCATTAAAAAAAAAAAAATTCATTCTTAATTTGACTTTGGCCAATTTCAAAGTTTCTGTGTAAGTCTTTTTCGAGAATGCTAATTAATTGGATGAAGAAAGTGTTTCTGGTGGAGTTTCTACTTTTTAACTAGGACAGGCTAGCAAGATTGTACTGTGAGCGATGTATTCTAAGAGATTATGTAATAAAACCTCTTTGTATTGGTTATTTGTTATTGAGTAGGTATATATTGTCTCAAGAGAGCAACTTGATTCATACTTCAATCTTTCTTACCTTAATTTAATTATTAGATTTGTGATAGTAACAAATTTATCCTATACTCCTATTTAGAGATGTTTATGGGCCGGGCTGGAGTCGGGCCTAACTAAAATTTTAGGCCTGTTTGCTAGGCTCAACCTAAAAAATGGGCCTAAAATTTTGCTCAAGTTTGCTCCGGATAAAAATTTTAAAACCTGGGCCTAGACTGGCCCGTATTAATTTTTTATATTATTTTTTATATAATTTTTTTAAAAATATAATACATCAAAAATATTAAAAACATTAAAATAAATATTTCCCAACAAATTGAAAATAAATTTTTTAAAAAATATGCATGCTTAAATAACACTAAGATTAGTGCAACTTAACCAGCAAATGCCTTTAAAATAGTAACAAAATTAACAATAAAACAAGACTTATACAATAACAACAAAATAGTAGCAACATAATAGTGAAATGGTAGCAAAATAGTGAAAAAAAAAAAGAGAGAGAGAAGAAAATGGGAAAAAAAAATAGCAGTTTTTTTTATATTTGGGTCAGGCCCGAGCCAAAAAAGCCTTACTTGAGGCTCGACCCGTTCTCTAAACGGGCCTTATTTTTTGCCCAAGCTCATTTTTCGGGCCTATATTTTTACCCAAACCCTCTCATTTTTCGAGCGAGTCTTCGGACGGATCGGGTGGCCCGACCCATGAGCAGGTCTACTCCTATCTAGAAGAATTATTGTTTGACATTCTCCAATAATTTGAGATGATATTCCTTATGTAGAATGTTGTTGAAAGCTTGCCCAAAATTACTTAAGCTAATAATTTTCTTTTTTTTTTTTCCTTCATAGTGCAAATTATAAGAGATGGAAGCAAAATACAATTTTCTACTTGACTCTTTTGAATGTATCATACATTTTGGAAGAAAAAAAAATTAAAATTATGACTAATGGAGAAAAACCAGAGCATGAAAAATATATAAAGAAATGGGATAAGAATCACTATAAAATTAATTACTTAATTATCATTTTGATGATTTATGTGCTTATTATGATCAAACATACTCTTTAGCAAATAAAAATTGAAAGGCATTGCAACAAAAATGGTAGAAAATAAGTTAATGATAGAACAAACCCATGAACTTCATATCATTTCACGTGATATTGATGTGAAGCTATACCTGTTGTAACACCCCAAACCCGGCCTAAACATTATGCCCGAATCTGGCGATGTCACGTAATAGCATGTTGAAACTAATTTGTTACGATAAAACCGTTTTCATTTATTTACTCTTGTTGACTCCAAAATCGCTTACTTATTTAATCGATTGTTTTAAAACACAATTCGTTGCGGAAGCTTTAGAAATCATTTATTTTATGAAAAACTGAGTTAATTAGGTAAATCCGTCCATCTTAGAAAACCCCTTTGTTTTAGAGAAAACTGTTTGTTTGTTGAGTTTATGCAGTTTTTAAATCCACGAAAACAGTCTAAAATCCAAAATAAAAGCAAACAATCCAAAAAGTTCAATTTACAAAAAAATATAACCTAGAAAATAATTAAGAAATAAATACCAAAACTGAAATTAAAACAGTTTAAAATACGTGTGGCCACCGTCGAGTCCTCCGCTGCACCGATTCGTCAAGTCTGGGGATTACCTGTGCACATTAAACAAAAAGGGTGAGTTTATGTAAACTCAGTGTGTAATCCCGCAGAAACAAACAAACAATCAGTGTTCACATTACTGCGATTGAGCGATGATTGGGCCTAAGCCCTTTTCAAGATCTCGATGTGATTTGGGCCTTAGCCCATCTCAATCTGATGTCAAAATGCAAGTAAGGCCTTAGCCCATCACAGTATCAGTACCAGTAACAATTATGCAGTAGCAAAATCCTACCCAACCAGCCTCTACACACCATCTCCGTCCAGCCCTACACTCCATGTGGGGATATAATCAACCCACCCATCCCTACACTCCAAGTAGTACCGAATGCGGCTGTCTGAAGAGGTTTGCAAATGAAGCCGCCAAGAAATTAGGCTTAAAGCCTTTCAGTACACTTCCTCCGAATAACAACCCCCAACCCAATGCAATGCAACACACAATGGATGACATGCTATTATGCAATTTCAGTACATATATTCAGTTCAAATATTACCATGCCCAGTACAGATACCATTCAGTCAATTTCACACATTTAGGGGTCTAAGTAGCGCTTATCGACCCTACAAGATGGGTTCACTGATCGACTTGGGCGACCCGTGCAACCTTAAAAACATTTCGATAAAAATGGGCCCACATGCCCATGTGATCTACCCATGTGGGCCCACACGCATTGGCCTTGGCCGTGTGATCCATTTTTAAAGTAACCCATGCTAGCTCAATACTCATATGTGTTTTCACTATTTACTTATATGTTCATTCAAAGCTGTCTACTTGAGTCATTATCACTAAATTATTTATACCTTGAGCTACAGAATTCCAAATTAAGATCCGCTTGATTTTTTTGAAACTAGACTCAAATACCTTTCTACCATAAAATTTTCAGAATTTATAGTTTATCAAATAAGTACAGTAAAATCTTTAAAGTTATCCATATTCTGCTGTTTGACAGCTTCATCCTTTCCGTACTAAAAATTATTTATCTCTTAGTACGAAATTTAGATGATGTTTCCATTTGTTTCTCTTGAAAATATACTCATTAAGGATTTGAAAATATAAATTTAAGCCCCTAATTATTGTTTTACAATTTTTGATGATTTTCCAAAGTCAGAACAGGGGAACCCAAAATCATTCTGACCTTGTCTCACAAAATTTATTATAACTCATGATTTACAATTCCATTGCTTACACTGTTTATTTCATGAAAGGATATACTCAATAAAATTTAATTTCATATTTTATTCAACCTCTAACTCAATTTACATTATTTTTTATGATTTTTCAAAGTTAGACTACTGCTGTTGTCCAAAACTGTTTTAGTGCAAAATGTTGATTTCCTAGTTTTTAACACCCTTATTTCCTTTCTCTACAATTTTTCGCATCATTTTCTCTTATTTCTCTTATTTCTCGACAGCAAGTAATTTTGGCTTTTTGCCGAACCCCTTTTTCTGCGTTTCGGGTACACACCTGGTATCGTTTTGATGCCTAATCACTCCCGAGCACTTCAAGGCCTAAAATCAAGATACTCAACATCAATTTAACGGATTTACAAGCGAATTGACAACCAAGAACAAACAGAAACCCAACTTACCGCCAACGATAACCCTCCGTTTAACTATTGTTAAGACGAGAACACTGAATTCACCAGTTCGAGCCTCCCCCTACGCCCAAATCGCAGAGAAAAAAACATTACCACTTCAGTCGCTAAGACATTCATGACAGAAATGAAGAGAAACACTTACCGAAACTAAGCGAGCACTAACCGCGTGTGAAAAGGAAGGAAAATAAATGGATTAGGGAAAAACCAATAAGAAGAAAAAGAAGAGAAATATAGAAAAACTCAGAGAATTTTGGCAAGAGGAGAGGGAGAAGAATAGACGGCAGAAATTTTGGAAAAGGGAGCCAAAATTCGGTAATGGGAAATGTTGAAACCATTTTAAAATCGGGTTTTGAAAATGACGATCGACTTTTAAAAAACGAAAATGGGAGTCGCCACCAATCCTTTTAGGTGTGATTGGATCACCTTGTAAAACGTTTTATTTTAAAACATTTAATTTTGGTCCACAAAAAACAAAAACGGGTTCGGGAGTCGGTTACGTATGAGGAAGGGTTAGCACCCTCATAACACCCACAAATTGGTACCTAATCAATAGAATCATGTCCAAATGTTTGAAGTTTAAAAGTATTTAAAAATATGATTTCTTAAAGAAACTTCGAGCAATTTAAGTTAAAATTTGAGACTTTCTTGTTCGAAGGAATATAAATATCACATCCGATGACGTTAGGACACGATATTTAAGAACCTTCGTAATCAAAATCATCTCAAGATTTACAAAACTTGAAAAAGGGTATTTAGTTATTTAGCCAAACGGAAAATCGCAACCCAGTACGTTAGGGCACTATTTTTCGAATTTCTAAATACCAAAACATTGCCTTATTTTAAAAACTTTAAATAAAATATAGTAATCTTGTAAAAATGTATTCATAAAACAATAAATAAATAACAATACAATGGCAATCATAAATAAATAATGAAAGAATATAGGCAAGTAAAATATATACATAAAACCCTAAATATCAAAATAGAAATTACTAAATAAATATGAAAATTTTCATGCAAGATTAATAATAAACAAATAAAATAAATAAATAAAATTACATACTTATATGATATAAACAATATAAAAAATGTGTTTAAAAAAATAGTATATAATGATTTTAAATAAATAAAATATAATATAAACAATATAAATGAAACATGTTTTTCAATATAAATAAAAATAAAAATATGATATAATATAATGCTATACAATGTATAAAAATTTTAAACATAAAATATGATATAATATAATGATATAATATAAATGAAACATGTTTTTCAATATAAATAAAAATAAAAATATGATATAATATAATAACTAATATATGAAAATAATATGTAATTAAAATAATATTAAACAAAATAAATAATATATATATTACCCTAATCATAAAATTATATACATAATATAAACAATATAAATAAAATATATTAAATAAATTTTATATAAAACAAAGTTTTAGAAATAATACCTAATATAATATAATACTATATAATATACAAATTTTAAAAATATAATATAATAAATAATATACCAATTATAAAATAATAGTATTAAACCACATAAAATAATAATACATATAAGGTTAACACATAAATATATATATATATATATATATATAAATTTTATACTATAAACAAACTAATATATAAATAATAATATAACATTTTAATTCAATATAATATTAGAATAAAACAAATAAAAAAAAGGATTAAAATGAAATAAAATCAAAATTGCGCGGTAAAATTAAAAGCAGAAAAACAAAGAAAGAATTTAATTGAAAACAGTTAAAAAGGCGGAAGGGTTAAAAACGCAAATAACCCTTCCGCTTAAAAACACGCAGATCCCTGGAGCGGGTCGGGTCAATGCGCGGATCCCCTGCTTAAAACGGCGTCGTTTTGGTCATTATCTGGCCACACCAAAACGGCGTCGTTTCTTAAGCCTTATATAAAGTGAAAATTAATGGAAAAAAACTCATTTTATCAGCCCCTTTAAAAAAAATAGAAACCGAGCTTTAGAAAGCTCTCCCCTTCCTCTGCTTCCGTCCAGATTCCGGCGTGGGTTCAGGCGATAGGCCACCGCGCGTGCACCCTACGCGCCACCGCTAGCGCCGTCACATACGGCGGCCGAAAATCCAAAAGTTTCCTCTTTTCAGCGCGAGTCAAAAGGTAGTTTTTTATGTATTTTTGAAACAGTTTTTTTTTATAAAAATGCGTAGATCGAAAAGAAAAAATAAAAAAAAAGTCGAAATAGAATAAAGAATCACCTTTATAAGCAAATTTTTATTTTTATTTCTCTGTGTATGTGCCAATATCTCCCCCCCCCTTTTACAAGTTGATTCTGGGTTTTTATAACCCGTAAAAACGAAAAAAAAAGGAAACGTATTTGTCCAAATTTGTTTCTTTTTCTTTGCTGTATTTTCCTTGTTTGCAGATCAGTGACGAGGATTCTGGCGATGAATGGGTGCGACTTTCGGCGCGATTAGGGGCTTCTGTGCGAAGTTGCGTCGATCGGGGCTCCTGTTTGTTCTTGCGGCGCGAACGGCGTGATGATCGGGCTTCTGCTGGGTTGCGAGAGTAACCCTAGTGTCGAGGCTTGTGGCGTAAAGCAAAAACCCTAGTTTCGGGGTTTCCAAATTCTGAAACAATATTTGGGCCGTTGGGCCATGTAAATTTGGGTTTTAGGTATTGGGTAGTCTGTTGTTGGGCTTTTGGGCTAAGGGTTTTGTAATCGGTTTAGTGGGCCATTTGTTTGGACTCGGTTGGGTTTTTGTAAAAGGGTTGTATAAATGGACTGTTTAAAGACATTATTTTTATTTTCTGTTTTCTGGTTTATTCAAATGGGGTCGGGCAAAAATGGGCCATTACAGGAAAAAAAAAAACTAAAATCCCGATAACCCCAAAAATCCATTAATCTTCTCCCCTAATTCCCACTTCACATCCACTACTCAGAATCCCCCTATTAACAACTCTATCCCGAAATCTGAGCAAAAAAAATATAATACCTTTGCCTACGCAAAGATTCAAACACAAGACCTCCACCATAATAACACAACACTTAACCACTAGACCAACATGCCCATTCTGTTGTAATTTACCCAACATTTAAACTTAAGCCCTTTGCACAAGGTTAAGGCTTTATTTATAAAAATACCAAAATTTGCCCAAGTAAGGCTTGAACTTGGGACCTCTCACACACACCTAGAACACATAACCACTGAAACAAATAAACATTATGTGCCACACATACACAAAATCAAAAATTAAAATTTTGGGGCGTTATACCCGTTGATGAGCAAATGGATTTTTTGTCATTGTTGACAAAGTGCTAGACTTTTAGAAAGAAGGTCTTACGCTACAAAAAAAAAAAAGTTATCCACTCTTGGGCATCTACAAATTTTTATTTTGTGTCTTTATTTACAAATAACCATAACTATTGAATCTTTAATCCCGCGTCTTAGAGTAGAAGAAGAGCACAAAAAAGTCAATACATTCTACTTGATTTCAATGGTATACGTAATGCAAATGCAAATCTTATCTCTTTTAGTAACAACATGCATATGATTTATAATAATACAGAATTGATGTAGAAATAAGTTTTACGAGAAACAACTTAAGGATCTACTTAATTAGAGAGAAAACTAAGGACTTCCTTCTATAGAAGCAACAAATAATGAAAGATATGATAGGTGCTAAGTATGTGCAAAATCTAGACATATAGTAAGAGTACGTAATTTTTGAAAACATGGACCTTTTAATTAGGTTAATTTAATCGAATAGTCACTTATGGCTAAAATAGCTGAGATCAACACTCTTAATTCCTCTGAAAGATAGTGAATAGAGAGACTCTAAGCATGTCTACTACGGCAAAACTTGATTTAAAAATATTCTCTATTTAAGACAGAATAAAATCTTGATCAATCTCACACCTCTAATGTGATGACTTAAGGTGACATTGACCTTAATTTCACTTATGGTAAAAAGATGATTTTTAAGGATGCTTGACATGTTATTAAGATCAGAAAAAATCTGTTTTTTTTTTTAAAATAAAGTTGGGTTGAAATAAGTTTTTGAATCATATCAATTTAATTTTACGAAAAAAGATTATGCAATTTAAAATAAATGTTGAGATAAATGAAATATTATTTATTGTGTAAAAGTGTGGTATGCTAGATTATGTGATATTAATAAAAAAGATGAGTAGTTTAGATTTAATTCTGAAACTAGTTAATGAAATTGAAAGTTTTGAAACATGGAGGGTGATAAAAATCACAAGAAAACCTTTTAGAAGTGCGGTAAGAAATTATTAAATTTGTGAATTTGAAGGGTGTTAGCTTTAATTTTCATAGTATTTAATTTGATATAACAAACTATTTTAAATTTCCTTAATCAAATTTGATAATCTATAAAATATTTTTAAGTACTCCCAAGACTGTTTCTAAATATTCTCCAATCATTTTTAAAGTTAAGTATGGATATCAAAATACAGTGTATGAATATTAATTTTCAATCATTTGCAAAATATATTTCTAAATCATTTTCAACAAGGTCTTAATTGGGCTTTGAACTCATTGAAGAGTTTCCTAAGTAGAAGCATTTTAGTTTTAATTCTATTGGGCTTTGAACTCATTGAAGAGAATCATTTTAATTTTAATTGGAATATTAAATTAATATTAGTTTAGTTTTGAGGTTGCAATAAGAATTGGATCCAATTCCCTTCATAAAATTTTAAAGATTTTTAACTTGAATTTTTGTTGAGAAATTAAATTAGGTTAGAATCTTATTTATTTGAAACTAATTTAATATTTTTCAAATTTGGCATGAAAAGAGTGGATATTTGGATATCAAGAAAATCATAATTTTTGTTTTAAATAAAATTATTTTTTTTTACAAAATAAAATAGGGTTAATATATATAGAGGTACTTGAATTTGGCAACTTGGTATCTACATTTTTTTTTAAACCTAACTGGTACTTGAAGATAGAAATTGTAAGCCAACTTAGTACCTTTTTTAAGTACCTCATTAATACCGTTTACTTTTATCAATCTGACCAATAAAACTATGCTACATGCCAAAATTTGAATTTAATGCTTACAATTTAAATAATTTTAGTCGTACAAACAATTTATTTTAGTTAAAATTAGAAAAGATTTTTTATTATTAAAAGAATATATTTAAATTTTTCTAACCTAAAAACCCACGTTTTTTTGTCATATATATGAAGTAAAAAAAAATTATTTAGCAAAATATATGGGATTGAAAATTAATTAGGAAAATAGTTGAAATCTGAACCCATTTTTGGGCTCAAATGAACAATGGACAAATATCATAAATAGTCCCCATATCTTATCAAACATTTATAATAACTCATTTTAGTTACTTTCAATTATTTTCTTTCTAGTTTCAATACAATTAATAGGTTTCAAGCCAAAGCTTTGACGAGACCTACAAGTAAATATAACATTTATTTTATTAATTTCTTCTATTTCTAAAAATTTATCTTGAAAATTTGATAAAATTATGATGGACCATTCATGATGTTATCATTTTTTTGAGTTTCTAAATGTATTCAAAAGATAAAAAATATGAATGTTGAGTTACCCACGTTCACGACTTATTTATGCTAATCTGCATTCTTAAAGTGCCTGTGAAAGTTAACCGTAATGTGGCGGATGCAATACATGGATTTCCACAAAACTTCGGAGCACCTAATCTCTGCAATTAGCCATTTTGATTGATCGAAAATAATGCAAATATTGACTTGTCTAACAACATGCCTCCGCAAGGTCATCAACAAAAATTGCCACGATTCCATGTTCTCACTCTCCACAACGACAAAGGCTATCAGTAGTACATTCTGGTTACCGTCTTGTGTAACCATGATAAGGAGGATTTGCATATATTTCCCATACAACCAAATTTCATCAACCTACACAAGCGTGCATGCACCGAGGCAGAAAATCAATACAAATTTATCAGAATTAAGCGACTATCTGCAAGTGTGACAAGTCAGTTGTAATATTTATAATGTTACAATGGAACACTTCGGAGTATTCTAAGATCAAACCCAACGAATTATCAAATTGGTAAATGTGTTTATCAAATTAATTACGAGTTAAGCATTTACTAATCTATCAATTCGAAAATTATTAGTGCAAATTCACATATAAATTTTTTATAAACTAAATTTAAAATATCAATTAAACAAACTAAGCTAAATTTCTTCCTATTGTTTTAGACAATGTAAATGATTAAAACGATGGCCGATTAATTCGTTAATCACTAATTAAGCTAATAAAGTTATATCGATTATATTGTTTATCACTCTTAGCTACGAATCTCCTCTTGGTCTCATCTTAGAATAAAAAATACCACCTAAGTTCTCCTCTCGGTCTCACTTAGGCATATAGATCTCCTTTTGGTCTCACTATTTGGCACAATTATATTGAACTATCTAATGATAAACTCTCCATTCGGTCTCGTTTATCTAGATTATCCACTAGAGGCGTCAATTCTAGTGTATTAAGCATTTCGATATGAAAGAACAACCACACAATCAAGCATAGACATTAACTTGATCTAACAATCAATTCATCAATTAACCAACAAGCAATATCAACATACAGTAAAGCTTAACACCCAAATAGAAGTTTCATTGAACATTGATATGCACAATATAAATGTAAGGGTAAGAAATGCTCATTTATATATGGAACCAATGACACCCAAAAGCTTGATACATCTTGATTTACAAAAGTTTCTAACAAGAAAACATAAACAAAACAACAAAAAGAAAATTTATTCTAAAAAGAAAAAGGAAAAACCTAATTTAAAAATGAAAAGATAAGAAAAGACAAGAGAAAGAAAAGAAAAGAAACCTAATCGACATATATGGAAGGTAAGAAAATGTTTAGCCACCAAAAATCTACTCCTACAAACTTATAAAGTAGTATTTATAGTCTATTAACATTTACCCTAACATTGACAATTATGCCCTTAAATGAAAGTGACTTAAGCTTGTTTAAACACAAAATTGCCCCTACAGTTTTTTCACCCTCAGACTTCAATGTTGCGACACCCAGGCTTCGGTGTCACGACGCAACTGTTGTGTCACGACACCTTCAAAAATGGCCTTGCTCTTTTGCTTCAACCGTTAGCAATGGTATCGCAACCTTGAAAGTTGAGAGTCGTGACTTCGGGCTTGGTGCCGCGACATCCTCGGCAGACTGCTCCAAGTTGGTTCCTCAGAAAACATTAGTGTCGCGACACCCACGTCAGGTGGAGTTTTCCTCAAGGTTTGACGAATTGTCCCCTACACAAACTCAGGTACACCGTTAGGCTCCCAATGACACCATTTTTCCATTTTGGGTTTCAAAAGTATCAAAACTAAATAAAAACGATCATTGGTGATAAAAACTAAAAATCAACAAAAAACATAGAAAAGACTCATAAATTGCCTGAGAATAAACTCATCAATTGTTCCAGAGAGCCTAATTTGACGTATCAAATTACGAGAGATCACTTGTACAAGTGGCTTACAGTAAGAAAAGGTCCAAATGTATGGATACAATATCCAGAACAAGCGATGAAAAATTCTTTAACTTGGATCTAGTTGGTCATCCGAGCCATAAGAAGGAAGTGTTTGCAAGTCAACAACAATCCCTGGCATGTACTATTGTATCATTGCTAACCACCCCTGAAGTTCAATCATCGTACAACTATTCCATCGCCATTTGTTTAGCCCACTATGCTTTCATGTATGAAACTTTGTACTAAAACTGAGATTGCATGTCGACAATCAAGACCGATACAAGAATGGTGGGCATGTCTTTCACTAGTGACATGATGCAGTTACATATTAATTTCGTAATAAGTTTCCCATGATCTTGTGTCATCCTTGCAGCAGTGCATGTATGTGGCCTTACATATTTCTAAATCTCCCACAATTGTGACCTTTAAATCAATGCAGCTTGTACCCACCAGTTGGAACCTACTCTAAACCTCCAACACTCCTCAATAAATAATGTCAATTTAGATAAATAAACTTTTTAGTTCACCGACACTTTCATTTTATACTTATTGATGGCCGCTACACATTCCTCCTTATTTGGGAATTATTAACCTATAACCAACACTTTTGATTTAGAGTTTGGTGCCAACCTATGGGAAGGTATTATATCTGAGTATTTTAGGAACTCAGATTGTAACAGCCTGATTTTGGGTCTAGTCGGAACAGTGGTTTCGGGACCACAAATCCAATGTAATAAAATTTATTTTTATTATATTTTTATGGTCTATAATTTTACGGAATAGTTTTGTGAAAATTTCGTTAAAAATTTTTGACGTTTGAGCACTCAATTTAGCAAAAAGGACTAAATTGTAAAAAGTGCAAAAGTTGAGTTCTACATGCTAGAGGTGTCTAATTGCTATGAAATTTTAAATTGAAGGTCCTTAGATGGAAATTAGACCATTTGTTAATATAATGGACAAAAATGGACATGGTGAGATAAAATTTCAAAGTTTTAAGTGAATGACATTTTGGTCATTTGGTAAATGAAAGAATAAAAAGGGAAAATCAAGCTAAAATCTTGTCCATCTTCTCCCCCTTGTGTCGAAAATTAGAAGGAAGACATAGCTAGGGTTTGGCCAACTTTTAAGCTCGATTGTAAGTCCGTTCTTGCTCCGTTTTTAATGCTCTTTACATTTTTGAAGTCGTTATCACTCGATCTATCTATTTCTACCATTAATTTAAGGAATAATCAAGGTTTAGGGTTTGACCCATGTTATACATTTGTGTATTTTGATGTCTAATGGTAGAAAATGAATGTTTGGTGTTAGATAAACAACTTTTACTAAGTGATTTTTGATGAAAATACTTAAAATGACCTATTTGTAAAAGTTATAAAATATGTAGTAAAAGTGTTTTAATGGAAATTGGGGGCTGTTATAGTTATAAAAATGGTTTTTCTAGGCTTGTACATTAAAGAAATTGAATAGATTTCATTTTACGAGCCTAGGGACCAATTTGTAAAAAAGTGAAACTTTTGGGGCAAAAAGGTAATTTTTCCATAATGTAATGTTTGGACTAATTTGAGTAATGTGAATATTAAATAAGCTAAATTTTCTATTATAGATCAAGAAAAATGAAGTTCGGACCTTGACCGGGAAAAGAATAAGGTGTTTGACGATTAAATCCTTTTCTACTATTTTGTACCGAGGTAAGTTTGTGTGTAAATAAAGGCAATGTTATATTTTTATTTTTATGTGTTTTATTATGCATGAATTTTATGAATGACAATGTGGATACGTTCAACTACGAATTGACAAGTGAGAAATCCCGTTTGAACCTTAGGAATAGATTAGGATACGAGTGACATGTCACTAGGAAACCATGTGATATATGTGATCCGGGTGCTAGTCTCGTACGCCTACCAGTGGCTGGGTATTTGGCATGTGTTGCGGATACCTGACAGCTTGTGTGAGCAGCACTGCATAGTTACGTCTTGACTGACAGCTTGTGTGAGCAGGCCTATGATTAGCTCGAGAGCGAGCCCCTCTGTGTTATGAGATATGATGATGCTTTTCATGGATGTGGGAAATTGCATGGTTTGAGTTGATAAGTATGTGATGGTTGTATGTGATAGATGGTAACATATGAATGAGTGTTGATGTCTTGGTTGTGGCTAATTTGGTTGAATTTATATGCTTAAATTGGTGCTATGTTTTGTTGTGTAGGTATGTGCATGGAAGGGTGACAAAATGGCTTGGTAAATAGCCTTATTTTGTCCACACAGGTAGACACACGGGTGTGTGTCTAGGCCGTGTGTGACACACAGCTTGCCCCATGGGCATGTGCTCCGGTCTTGTGTCCCCTGCACCTTAATTGTTACAAAATAGAATGTCCAGAATATAGCACATGGGCAGAGACACGGGCGTGTGTCTCGACCGTGTGTGCTACACGGCCTTGGACACGGGCGTGTGCCCTGGCCGTGTGAAGTCTGCACCTATTTTATGAAAAAATTATGAAAATTAAATCGACCACACAGCCTAGCACACGGGCGTGCGGCACGGCCGTGTGGCACAAGTCAGAGAGCTCCCTATTTTGAACACGGCCTGTAGCACGGGCGTGTCCCTTGGACCACACGGGCGTGTGGCCCTGTTTCCATGAAAATTTTTCTAAGTATTGTATGATTTTTAAAAGTTATCAATTTAGTCCCGAACTACTTCCAATGTATGTTTTGGGCCTCGTAGGCTCGTTTTAGGGACGATATGAATGTACGTGAAAAGTTTTAAATTTGGATGGAAATTACATCTCGGTTTTGTATGTTTGCTTGTGTTTATGTCTGGTAATGCCTCATACCCTGTGTAACGCCTCATACCCTGTGTAACGCCCCTTACCCGTGTTCTACGCCGGAACCAGGCTCAAGGCGTTACCTTAATAAAGTCCTCATAATCGCCACTTAGACCTGTCATGACTACTCTCTCTAGTCGCCCTAACAACCTCGTTCTCGACTTACGAGACCTCACTCGTAAGCACGAAGACTCTCGAGACTATACCGAAACTTTTTCAACCTTTTCAAATTTTCTCTTTTATACAGGGCTCACGCGCCGTGTAAAATGTGACACGCCCGTGTGTAGACACACACGCCCATGCTCCTCAACCGTGGTAAATCGACTACACACACACGGTCTCAAAGCCTAGTCACACGCCCGTGTTGAAACCCATGGATGACGCGACTTGGGTCACACACGACTGGACACACGCGCCCATATGGCTGGTCCGTGGTCGCCTCGACTATTTCCCCATGGTCTAGGCACGCCCCGTGTGCTTTAACCGTGTAACCATTCAAATTTCAAATTTCAAGGTGCGGACTTCACACGGCTGGGCACACGCCCATGGTTTGGTCGTGTGTGTCACACACGCCTAGACACACGCCTTGCGTGTGTCTACCCATGTGGACAAGAACAAATTTGTTTGCCAAGCTCTTTGTACCCTATAGCTTACACTACATGAATCCATTCAACATACTAGTAAACATCTCATAACTTCAACATGAACTCCCATAGATAACTTGTAATTTCATAAATGGTAAAATGAGCCATCATGCATGGCAATTTACAAATTAAATGTCTTAACAAGAGCCATTACACCTTTGGCCAAAATAACAAAATAATTTTACTAGTCTAGCCCCTATACATGCCATTTACAAAATCATTAAGTCTAGGTATACCGAGATGAGTGATAGTGCGGGCGGTCTTACAGTTATCGACGTATCCCGGCTCAGCTCTTAAGCTCTATAAAACAAGCGAAAGTAAGAGGAGTAAGCTTTAAGCTTAGTAAGTTTACATGTAAACAATATAACATTTTAACATGAAATAAACACTTCCATAGCATTATTTACTAAGCAAGAAACAATCTACATTCAAGATCAGGCTTACTCATTTCTTCCATTCACACATTCCAACCACATCTCAAGCATGATGCATACATTCATTAACAGTTTCCCTGCACTTAGCATCACAAGGTCACATAATACAACGTATCACTATATCGAAATACATTACTCATGTTCACGTTACTCGGTGGTATCGCACACAACCCACCAAAGGATTAATTACGGTGGTATCGCACACAGCCCACCAAATGATTAATTACGGTGGTATCGCACACAGCCCACCAAAGGATTAATTACGGTGGTATCGCACACAGCCCACCAAAAGATTAATAGACGATGGTATCGCACATAGCCCATCGTAATTTAGCGACAAGGTGGTATCGCACTTAGCCCACCATCAAATATTGATATAACACACTCACATATCCATTCCATCATTCATATCAGAGTTATTCAATAACTACCACTTTTTATCTACTTGAATCATATATATTCCCAATTGTGTCATGCGCTAATTAACAACAATAATGTGCATATAAAATGCATCGTTTACACGTAAACTTACCTCGGTGCAAAACGTGTTGATTTGCGGTTTATTCTGTAACCTTGCCTTTTCCCCGGTCAAGGTTAATCCCGCGTTCTTCTTGATCTATAACAATAAAATTCATTCATTTAAAACATTTTACGATCATGATGCACCAAAATCTATACTTAGGCAAAAATGACCATTTTGCCCTCATACCATGGCAAAATTTACGATTTTGCCCCTAGGCTCGTGAATCATTTTTCACCACATTCTCTAAATAAACAAGCATAGATGAACATTTATTTCTCTTGCAACTACTCACCATTCCAACTATTCCATGCATTTATGACACAAATTAAATCTTTGCATTCAAGCCCTATTTAGGTGTTTTCATGCTAACACCATTCATAAAAGTTATCTCTCACCTCCC
This sequence comes from Gossypium sturtianum, assembly GCA_025698515.1. Lineage (NCBI taxonomy): Eukaryota > Viridiplantae > Streptophyta > Magnoliopsida > Malvales > Malvaceae > Gossypium > Gossypium sturtianum. The sequence goes on from CM046953.1 coordinate 112,749,282, forward strand.
TAACATTCATTTTCTTCCATAAAAACTCAGCTATCAACATAATTTCTCTCATGGTAAGTCCCTAGACTTTCAACCATATCACAAATTAGTCCCCTCAATAGCTAGCTTATGCTTTGGGGACTCCAAAAACACAAAAATTATCAATTAACACCACAAAAAATTACTTACTAGAGTGAGGACAAGTTGCTAAAATTTCAAAGCTTTCAAAACCCTTATTTTGAGTGTAAAAATCGGTGGAAGAAGAAGAGAAGGGAAAAAGATGATAGCCTTCCCTTATTTTATCATATTTTAGTCAACTAGTCAACAACTATCACCAAATTTGACTAAAAATTAATGCTCTTGTCCGGTATGCACCCTATGGCCAGCCATCACTAAATAAATGGCCTAATTGCACTTTAAAATCCTCCAAATTACATTCTATAGCCATTAGGTACCTTTATCCTATAAAATAGAACTTTCGCACTTTATGCGATTTAGTCCTTTTTCGAAATTAAGCATGCTATCACTCAAATTAGAACACCAAAATTTTCATGCATCCATAAAGTTATGCTACAGCACATAAAATGACATCAAAATAATTTTCCTCGACCTCGGTTTAGTGTTCTCGTAACCACTGTTCCGACTAGCCCCAAAACCGAGCTGTTACATCCTGTTCCGGCGATGAATACGGGTAAGGGATGTTACACAGATGCATGCGCAACATTGGGATCTATATTCAACATGTGAGATGAATGATTATTTTATATACCAATGCCATGAGTCAGATTCCTGAGTAGAGAGACATCTGCATTATCATCATCGTCTGCGCCTGAATATTATCCGAATCCTCATCGAGATCAAGGTCACTAAATTCCTCCCCCTAGTGGTTGGAATTATCACCATTAACAGGTACTTCTTTACTATGTGTATTAGTACCAATCAATAATGGATGTATCTATAAATGGGGACTCGAATTAGGGTTATTATACACAATAGGAGCATTGTGTGGATTGTCACCGTTGTTGTGTTGGAAAAAAATCAGGTTTGAAAATGGTTTTCTTTCACAGTGAAAAAAATAAAAATTTTAAGAACAAAGCTGGTTTGTGATATTTATAGCAATATTTTTTTTCTCGAAGTAATACTTGTGCATTGAGCGAGACGGATCCTAGGATGTTTTCGGCTTTCAATCGAACGGTCTTCTCCTCTATTCTCATACCATGAACGGCTTCGAGTGTGGGCTTGAGTAATTTCGAATCAAACACAGAACCAAAAAAAAAAATTTCTTTACTTTCAGTAGGAAAGTAGTTCTATCTCTTTTATAGAAACTGGTAGAATTGTTATTCCCGAAAAATAGATTTTTATACTTGGAAATAAATTCTCATTATTTTTGGGTAGAATAACATCTCAAATTTGCATATAACATCTATTTTTAGCCATACTGGTGCAATCTATTTATAGGGAGAGGAAACGAAACCCTAGTTGAATTAGTAGAATGCATTTAATGCTTATTTAATATAAAAAAACAATCCCCTAGTTGAACTAGGAGAAAGAGGGGCTAATAGGGTGTGCATCCCCTCATATGTATTATAATGGGGATTCGAGCATCTCTTCTATTGGGTTAAATTATATGTGCTTCCTGAACTTTTAACCTAACACTTTATAATTTAATCCAACCCAATACATGTTTTTCTATTTCCTAAAATAGACATTATTTATTAAATTAATTTAAACTAATTAATTTTCCAATTAAATAATTTTCTTAACCCAATTTTAATTTCGTTAAAATCATGACAACTTTACCGTAAAAAAATTTATTAGAAAATATATTTAATTTCTACATTCGACGAATTCACAATGATCAATTAATTTAATTCCATTTTGAACTTCAATTAATTAAATAATAATTTGAAGAATTTAAATTAATTCTCAAGTCATTTTCATATTAAGTGAGAAACCACATTCATTTTGTAACACCCCTAACCCGTATCCGTCGCCGGATTAGGGTTAAAGGCGTTACCGGACAGATCAGAAACATTTTCAGAAGTTCATACATTCATCCATCAATCTCAAACATAATGTCCCTTAATACGGTCAACGAGACCCAAAACATGCTTATAAACCAGGTCGGGACTAAACCGGAACACATACGAAATTTCACGGAAATTTAAAACTTTTCTAAGCTTCAGGGGTTACACGCCCGTGTAGGCAAGCCGTGTGTCTCCCACGACTGCTGGACACCCCCGTGTGTCCTCCCCTTGGTTGAATCTGACCTCACATCCACGGCTACCAAACACGCCCATGTGCCTTGGACGTGGTCGAATCTGACTTTACACCCATGGCCACCCAGCACCCGTGTGCTAAGGCCGTGTACTCTTAGGCCATATACTGGCTTTCTCACATGACTACTAGACACGCCCATGTGTCTTGGCTGTGCTATTAGGCTAGCTACTGACTTAGCCCCACGGTCACTAGGCACGCCCATGTGCCACAACCGTGTGACATTATAGGCCATTTGCAAGGTCAAAATGTCACCCAATGGGTCATACCTACTAGTAAAATCATCAAGACATCTCATGCCTATTTGACAACCAAAATCATACCAAAATAACCATCCAAATTACAAGGCTAAAACTCATCTCATCACAAGAATAATTCATTCCTTTGCTTAATCAAAACTTGACCATTCCATGCATCAACTAACCATGCCAAAAACATACTTCATATATCACATACATTATCAAGCATGACTCATCCACAAAATCATTATATTATTATTATGGCATCAATTCTTCACTAATCTTACCATACTTAAAAACATATCATTATCACCAAGCCATACCAAAATGTACTTCACATATCATAAACATAACTCATTCATAAGTTAACATCATTTCACTTCCAAGCTAACTCACATGGCAACGATTAAACATTCCCAAAACATACCATAACTTCTAGCCTATACATGCCATATTTCATCTATTTACATCTTTCCAAAAGTACCAAATTAGATTGCCGATAGTGTGATAAAGATGCTGACGATTCTCGAATCTGAGCTAGCTTTACTGACACTGCAAAATAGAGAACAAATCACACAGTAAGCTTTCAAAGCTTAGTAAGTTCGAGATACAATACAATTAATTCGTTGAATCAAATCAATGTATAAATTGAACCATCACATAGATGATTTACCAATGATACACAAATTCAACTATATCCAATACTCACATAACATTTCATTCATTTACTTCCAAATTCACCAACCACATAGGTATCATACCTACTATCATTCATAGCCAATAATCCTACTCAACCATTCACAAAAACATACACAATCTCATCAACCACAAAGGTTAAATACATACCTTTTTGTCAACACATAGTTACTCACCAACCATGCTTCTCAACCACTCTGTTTTACATTCCGATCAATCATTGCTACTCTTTTGTTTTATTCGCACACTTAGTGCTAATTTCGTAATCAAAGCATAATTGTCAACGTACACTTAGTGCCAATTCAATAAACCGAACTTATAATGGTATCGCACACACAGTGCCAATTCGGTAAGCCGAAATTATATCGGTGTCGCACACACAGTGCCAATTCGGTAAGCCAAACTTATATTGGTATCGCACACACAGTGCCAATTTGGTAAGCCGAAGCTTCAATCTTTTCGCACACACAGTGCTATTCATTTCTGTATCTTTTCTAATTTCGCACACTTAGTGCGCAATACTCGATCTCATATGTAATACAGTATTAATACAACTCTATACATTTATTCATTTCTCATCACATAGATATAAATTTAATGACTAGTATTATATCCGAACTTACCTCAGACGTCGAAATACCGAAACGATCGATTAATCGAGTACTTTGTCTTTGCCTCGATCTCGATCCGAACCTCTCCTTTCTTGGTCTATACACATTCAAATTCAATCTATTCAATTACCAATTCATTCAATTTCATCCAAACACACATATTTAGGGCTATTTGCAAATTAACCCTCACATTTGCACAATTTATCAATTTAGTCCATTTTTCTCAAAACATCAAATTCACAAAATCATCATACATCCAAGCTTAGCCGAATGCATATATATAACATACAAGCCCATATTTTCCATCAAATTTGCAATTTAGTCCTTCAAATTGCTATTTTCTCAATTTAGCCCTATTTAGCTAATTTCATTAAAAATTCAAGAACAAAGTATGTTCATCTAACTCAAATCTTTCATTTAACACCATAAATCATCACAAAGCTCAACATAACATCAATGGCATTTCTTATGAACAACATCAATTCATCAAATTGAGACATGGGCTTGATAGTAAACTAAGCAAAAATCTCAAAAACATAAAAATCATCAAAATCCAACTCAAAATCATACCTTAATTTAAGCTTGAAAGCCAACCGAAACCCTTAAGCTTTTGTTCTTTCTTTTTCTTTAAGACATTCGGCCAAAAGATGATAGAAATGTCTAATTTCATGCTTTTATTATATCATAATATACTTAATACATGAATGACATAATTAACCTTATAATATAAACTTATAAAACATATTTTCAAAGGTTAATATGGACCATAACCGTCCACTATCTATAGAAATGGCTAATTTGCCATATAAATCCTCCACCTTTACAAAGCCACAACACATTAGTACTTTAACAAATAGCATACAACTTTCACATTTAATGCAAATCAATCCTTTGCCCAAATTAAACACACAGATGAGCAAATTAACTTACAGAGATTTAGCACATGCTTAATCACTTATCAACGGCATAGAAAATAATATTAAAATATTATACGAACTCGGATTTGTGGTCCCGAAACCACTGTTCTGACTAGGGTACAAACCGGGCTGTTACAACTCTCCCCCCTTAGGGATTTTCGTCCCCGAAAATCTTACCCGATAAAAAGGTGTGGATATTGCTATCTCATAATGTTTTGGGCTCCCACTTAGCCTCCTCAACTCCGTGTTTGTGCCACAACACTTTCATTTTCTGTTGAGTCTCTTTTATCAACTTAATCCGTGAATCTTATTTTCACGCAAACTCGATCCAATATAATGGAGCTCAGCATTTTCGACCTTAAAGAGCCTCATATTGCATCTTTCTTTCCCAGAGATAAAGGTAATCCCGACACAAAGTCCATCGTAATCCTTTCCCATTTCCACTCAGGAATCATTATCGGTTATAACAATCCGGACGGAATCTGATGTTCAGCTTTAACTTTCTGACAAACTAAACATTTTGACACAAAGTCAAAGATGTCCCGTTTCATGCCATGCCACCAATAATACTGTTTCAAATCATTGTACATTTTTGTATTCCCAGGGTGAACAGTCAAACGACTATTATGACCTTCATTCAAAAATCATCAGAATCAACTCTGAATTTCTCGGAACACAAATCCGATCTCTAAATATCAGACAATCATCATTATCAACTCGAAATTCTGAATCAACATTCGATTCACACTGAGTTCGTTTAGCCATCATTTCAACATCACTTTTCTGGGCATCACAAATCTGGCTTACAAATATCGACTTTACTTTCGACTCGGCCAAAACCGTACTATCATCACACAGATCTATCTGAGTACTCATAGCTTGCAAGGCACATAATGATTTCTGACTCAAGGCATCAGCTACAACATTAGCTTTACCCGGATGGTAATCTATCACAAGTTCGTAATCTTTCAACAACTCTAACCATCTTCTCTGTCGCAAATTCAATTCTTTCTGAGTCATCAAGTACTTCAAACTCTTGTGATCTGTAAAGATATGACACTTCTCACCAAATAAATAATGCCGCCATATTTTCAATGCAAACACAATCGCGGCCAATTCAAGGTCGTGCGTTGGGTAGTTCTTTTCATGCGGCTTTAGTTGCCTCGAAGGATAGGCAATGACTTTACCTTCTTGCATCAGCACACAGCCCAAACCATTCAACGAAGCATCACTGTAAACTATGAATTCTTTGCCCGATTCAGGTTGAACCAACACTGGTGCTTCTGTCAGCAACACTTTCAATTGTTCAAAACTCTGTTGGCACTTTTCTGACCACTCAAATTTAACATTTTTCTATAGCAACTTTGTCAACAGAGTCGCAATAATCAAAAAGCCTTTCACAAATCGTCTATAATATCACGTTTGTAACACCCTTAATCCGTATCCGTCGCCGGAATAGGGTTACAAGGCATTAACATGCAAAACACAGGTCATATCAATTATTTACTGTTTATATGGTCATATCCGAATGCGTTATGAGTAATGCATTTTCATGGTATGCTAAAACAATAATGTACATATCTGAAATCCATTTAGCTAATTTCACACATAAGCATTTGTCAACAAATACAAAGGTTACTATTCATTTGGTCATTCAAGTCACATAGACCCAATATGCACATGTTCATAATTACTTTACTAAACAAATTATCAATTACCAAAACTAAACATACATATATGTTTTTGCATAAACTTTGTTTAACCTAATTCAAAATAGGCCAATTACAAACATCCAAACAAAATATAGATCAATTCATTTATAAGATCAAAACCAAATCAACAAGACCAAGTAAACTTACATAATTCAAAACACATAAATATAAAACTTTATACACATGTACATACTAGACTTAACTACTAATTCGGGGCATAAAAATTGAAACTGTCCATCTGCGTCATGTTGACTAAATTGACTATAACTCGAGTTACGAAACTTGAAATTTAGATCCGTAAATTTTTCTTGAAACTAGACTCATATATCTTCTTACTATAATTTTTCCAGAATTTTTCATGCGGCCAATTAGTACAGTTTAATCATTAAATTTTCCCCTATTTCACTGTTTGATGGTTCTGACCTATCTTTACAAAAACTCAGTTATCTCATTGTACAGAATTTAAATAATGTTCTTGTTTATTCCAATCAAAAATAGACTCATTAAGGATTCCAAGAATATAAACTATGCTCCATTATAATTTTTGTACAATTTTTAATAATTTTTCCAAGACAGAATAGGGGATCACGAAGTCATTCAAAACCAGTCTCACTAAAATTTAAATATCTCATAATATAAAATTCCTTTGCCTAATATGTTTCTTTCATATAAAAATAGACACAATAAGATTTAATTCTATATCTTAGTCACTTTCTAATTCTGTTTCTCCTATTTTTGGTGATTTTGCAAAATCACGTCACTGCTGCTAACCAAAAACTGTTTCATTGCAAAATATGGTTAACTAGATTATAACATCTTTACTCCATTTCATTTAAACTCTATACATTAACCATACTTATATATACTAAAACCAAATCAACCAAAACCACAACCAAACATAATCATCAAGCCAAAATATAAATTCCAAGATTAACAAGATGGACAAGCCATTTTCGCATGGCTTATATTTACAACATCAAAACATCATCCAAGTATTAGGCTAGCCTATACATGCCTTAAATTCAAAATCCCAACTTTTAAAGTACCAAAATAAGTCGATAGTGTGGATGACTTCGTTGACGGTCCCCCCCCCGAGCTCATAGCTTGTAACCAAAATCTATAAAACAGAATAACAAAACACACAGAGTAAGCTAACTTAGCTTAGTAAGTCTTAAGCAAATATAACTACTCAATTAAATATTCAAATATCTTTAAACCAATTATTTTATGATATTAATATAATAACATATCACAACTGGACTATCATGGCCGAATACTACTATCCTTATATAGCATTACATTTATCACTTATCAAATCCAAAACATCACTATCTTGCTTTAAAAATACAAACTTACCATTTACATATAGTTTAATATGTTTCCAAATACAACCGAATTAGTAAGTACCATGTACAATTTAATCACATATAATCGAATGTATATGTATATATATATATACATCCATTAAACATCACATGTATACTAGTATATAATAACGGTACAATATCATTTACTCACATATGTAGAAAACTGAATATACAAGAGCATCTTTTAGTCAACTTACTTGTTCAATAAACATCACATATAAACATGTCAATATATAAACACATACCTTATGGCCGAGTATAATCTACATCATTTTACTAAGCTTTAACTTGCTCAATTTTCACCTTAACTTGATCATTTCATAAGCATAAGCTTGTAATATAAATCACCGGTATAAAACCTGCTAGGCATAAGCCTGAATCACACACCTGCACTAAGCCTGCTAGACCCGAGGTCTGATATTCAATCACCGGCAATAAGCCTGCTAGGCATAAGCCCGATTAAGTTCACCAGCCCAAGGCTTGCTAGGCTCAAAGCCTGAATCATGATACTTTTAATCTGTCTCACACAATTCGTTCCATATATCGATTCACTTATACACATTTCGAACTCATTGTACGAACATTCAAATAACATATATCAATCGAATAATTTAAACAAGTCAAATCTTATACTTACCACATTCGGCTATTCAATAATATAGCTCCAAAATTTCCAAAAATCAGCATATACTAGGTTACGTACATAATTTTCGATGTTTTATTGCTTAAAGACTTACATCGGATATCGACGGACGACGAAAACCGACTATTCGACTATTTTTGCTTTTCCCCGACCCAAATCCGTTTTCTTTGGTTCTTGATCTAAACATGTTCAATTTAAGCTCATTCAAAAATATTTACATTCAATTTAATCCAAAAACACATAAATGGGCAAATTACCATTTTGCCCCTAATATTTCACACTTTTTACAATTTAGTCCTATTTGCACAAAACACAAAATACACAAAATTTGAATGAACACCTTAAGGGCCGAATATCCATAGTACTCATACAAGTCCGTCCATTTCATTTATTTCACATTTTAATCCCTCTAAATTTTATTTTTGCAATTTAGTCCAACATACTCAATTTCATCAAAAATTCAAAGACAAAACTTGTTAATCTAACACACATTTATCATAATTCATCCTCAAACAACATAAACAACAAGCTATCATCAATGACTCAACTCAAAATATTCATCAAACTCAAAAATTAAAGCATGGGTCTTGTACATTACATAGCAACGATCTCAAAAACGTAGAAATTATCAAAAACCGAACAAATTATATACCTCAATCAAGCAAAACCAAGGCCGAATGTAACTTGTTCTTCTTTCTTTCTTTTTCTTTTAGTTTCGGCAATAACAATAAAATGAACATGCATGTTTCTTTATTTTATGTTTTATTATAATAAGTTAATATAATATAATAATAATAATAATAACTTTTATAATATAAAAATTCATATATTAAAGTCATTTAAACAAAAACATGTCGTCCACTAAGTATAGAAAGGACTAATTACAATACAAATCCTCCATATTAATAAGACATCAACAATTAAGCACTTTAACAACTAACCATCAAATTTTCATGTTACGCGATTAAGTCCTTTTATTAAATCGGACACCTAAACGATAAAATTAAGTCACGAAAATTTAACACAAGCAAATTCACACATAATAAATAAGGAAAATAGTTTTAAAATATTTTTAAGACTCGGATTTGTGGTCCCGAAATCACTATTCCGATCAGGGTCAAAGTTGGGCTGTTACAACGTTAGTCCCAGAGAACTACGTACTTCAGACACATTTCTCGGAGGCTTCCATTCTAATATAGCAGAGATTTTACTAGGATCAACTCGTACCCCGGCAGCTGACACAATATGCCCCAGAAAACCAACTTCACGCAACCAAAATTCACATTTACTAAACTTAGCAAACAAGCTGTTTCTCACGCAGAGTTTGTGTACTGCGGTTCTCAAATCTCGGCATCTTTGCGTCTCATCACGAATAGATCAAAATATCATCAATGAACACCACTACAAAGCGATCCAAATACGGTCTGAATATCCGATTCATCAGATCCATAAACACTGCAGGAGCATTTGTTAGTCCGAAAGGCATCACTAAGAATTCGTAATGTCCGTACCTCGTTCTGAAAGCAGTTTTCGACACATCGGATTCTTTAACTCTTAACTGATAGTAACCTGATCACAAATCTATCTTTGAAAACACTGTAGCTCCTCTCAGCTGATCAAACAAATCATTAATACGAGACAACGGATATTTGTTCTTTATCGTTACTTTGTTCAACTGTCGATAATCAATACACATTCTCATAGTTCCATATTTCTTTTTCACAAATAACACAGGAGCTCCCCAGGGTGAGAAACTCGGTCGTGCAAATCCTCTGTCAGTCAACTCCTGCAACTCAGACTTTAACTCTTTCAATTCTTTTGGTGCCATTCTATACTGAGCTATCGAAATGGAAGTGGTCCCCGGCACTAATTCAATACCAAATTCGACTTCCCGAATTGGAGGTAATCCCGGTAACTCTTCAGGAAACACATCTGGAAACTCACATACCACAGGCACAGATTCAACTTTCTTTTCCAACACTTTTGTATCAATCACGTATGCAAAATAAGCTTCACAACCCTTTTTCACATAGTTCATAGCTTTCATCGCAGATACAACAGCTGGTAATCCTTTCATATCATTGGATTCTATTCGAACTAGCTCACCATTCTGAGTTTTCAACTCAATACTCTTTCTTTTACAATTCACGATGGCATTATGCAAAGTAAGCCAATCCATACCCAGAATTATGTCAAACTCATCAAATGGTAGCATCATCAAATTAGCCGGAAAGCATATATCCCGAAACATCAAAGAGCAATTCTTGCACACTTTATCTATCAACACACACTTATCTAAGGGTTCAATACTCTAATTACCAATTCAGTAGACTCAATAGGTAGAGTCTTACTTGATACTAAATTCACACACACATAGAAATGAGTTGAACCCGGATCTATTAATGCAATCACATCAGTATCAAATAGAGTAAAAGTACCAGTAATGACGTCTGGAGATGATGTTTCCTCTCGTGCATGTATAGCATAAGCTCGGTCCCGCCTCTGACCTCACAGCTGTATCAGTAGTCCCTTTTTAACTTCCACTCACATTCCCGACATTTCTGGATGGTCTACCCCTAGCCATCACATTACTCGATCTCACATTCTGAACATTTTCTTCCTCAACTAACTTTGGGCAATCTCGAATGAAATGTTCTCGTGATCCACATTTATAGCAAACTCTATTGTTGTATTTGCCCCAGCATTCTCCCACATGTCGTCTTCCACACTGTCTACACTCAGGTTTGTTGCTTTTAGCATTTTCAACATTTGATTCAATTTGAGCTTGAGTTCTCGGACCAACACTTGGTCTTGCGTGGTCTTTATACGGATGTTCAAATGAAGTATTTGATCGGTTGCTTGCATTTCTAAATTTCTTTGTCGAAGGTTGAGACAACTTACTCATCGATCTTTTTCTTTCATCTCGAGCTTCAGAATCAGCTTTCTTCTTTTCTTTACTGAGCTCCTCGGCTTTGCAAGCTCTTTCAACTAACACAACAAATTCGTTGATATCAAGTATCCCAACCAATAGCTTAATGTCCTCATTCAGCCCTTCTATAAAGCGTTTACACATAGTAGCTTCGGTCGAAATACATTCTCGTGCAAACTGGCTCAATCTCACAAATTCCCGCTCATACTCAGTAACGGACATACAACCCTGCTTCAGCTCTAGAAACTCTTTACGTTTCTGATCAATGAATCGTTGACTAATATACTTCTTTCTGAACTCAACTTGAAAGAAATCCCAGGTGATTCTCTCTTTCGGAACCACAGATATCAATGTTTTCCACCAGTTATATGCAGTATGCCTCAACAACGAAACAACACATTTTATACATTCATTAGGAGTCAACGACATCTCATCAAATACTCGAAGGGTATTCTCGAGCCAAAACTCAACTCTCTCGGCATCATCATCAGCTGTGGCCCTGAACTCTTCGGCCCCATACTTTCGGATCTTATCCACAGGAGGTTTATTCATTCTGATCGGATCTACAACTTGTGGCACAACAGGTACTTGTGGGGGTGGAGGTTGTGGAGCAGTCGAACTCAATCGAACGAACTCCGAAAACCACTCACTCATCATTCGAAGGAAGGCTTGTTTAGCCTCTCCTCCCTCACTATTATCATTCGGCCTAGATGTGGCTGGCGCTGTCCCTTGAGCGGGAGCAGGCGCATTACTCTCTACGTCATCAGCAACTGCTCGATTGGGATCCATTTTCTATACGAAAACACATTTATAACTATCAGGCTTCATCACACTATCGTAATTTCATATATGGCATGTATAGCTAGACTCACACGCGCTACGTTAGTCTGAGAATCGACTAAATCGTAGCTCTGATACCAACCAAATGTAACACCCCTAACCCGTATCCATCACTGGATTAGGGTTAAAGGCGTTACCGGACAGATCGGAAACATTTTCAGAAGTTCATACATTCATCCATCAATCTCAAACATAATGTCCCTTAATACGGTCAAAGAGACCTAAAACATGCTTATAAACCAGGTCGGGACTAAATCGAAACACATACGAAATTTCACGGAAATTTAAAACTTTTCTAAGCTTCAGGGGTTACACGCCCGTGTAGGCAACCAGTGTGTCTCCCACGGCTGCTGGACACCCCCGTGTGTCCTCCCCGTGGTCGAATCTAACCTCACATCCACGGCTACCAAGCACGCCCATGTGCCTTGGACGTGGTCGAATCTGACTTTACACCCACGGCCACCCAGCACCCGTGTGCTAAGGCCGTGTACTCTTAGGCCATATACTGACTTTCTCACACGACTACTAGACAAGCCCGTGTGTCTTGGCCGTGTGCTAGTAGGCTAGCTACTGACTTAGCCTCACGGTCACTACGCACGCCCGTGTGCCATAACCGTGTGACATTATAGGCCATTTGCAAGGCCAAAATGTCACCCAATGGGTCATACCTACAAGTAAAATCATCAAGACATCTCATGCCTATTTGACAACCAAAATCATACCAAAATAACCATCCAAATTACAAGGCTAAAACTCATCTCATCACAAGCATAATTCATTCCTTTGCTTAACCAAAACTTGAATATTTCATGCATCAACTAACCATGCCAAAAACATACTTCATATATCACATACATTATCAAGCATGACTCATCCATAAAATCATTATATTATTATTATGGCATCAATTCTTCACTAATCTTACCATACTTAAAAACATATCATTATCACCAAGCCATACCAAAATGTACTTCACATATCATAAACATAACTCATTCATAAGTTAACATCATTTCACTTGCAAGCCAACTCACATGGCAACGATTAAACATTCCCAAAACATACGATAACTTCTAGCCTATACATGCCATATTTCATCTATTTACATCTTTCCAAAAGTACCAAATTAGATTGCCGATAATGTGATAAAGATGCTGACGATTCCCGAATCTGAGCTAGCTTTATCGATTAATCGCAAAAGCAGAGAACAAATCACACAGTAAGCTTTCAAAGCTTAGTAAGTTCGAGATACAATACAATTAATTCGTTGAATCAAATCAATGTATAAATTGAACCATCACATAGATGATTTACCAATGATACACAAATTCAACTATATCCAATACTCACATAACATTCCATTCATTTACTTCCAAATTCACCAACCACATAGGTATCATACCTACTATCATTCATAGCCAATAATCCTACTCAACCATTCACAAAAACATACACAATCTCATCAACCACAAAGGTTAAATACATACCTTTTTGTCAACACATAGTTACTCACCAACAATGCCTCTCAACCACTCGGTTTTACATTCCGGTCAATCATTGCTACTCTTTTGTTTTATTCACACACTTAGTGCTAATTTCATAATCAAAGCATAATTGTCAACGTACACTTAGTGCCAATTCAATAAACTGAACTTATAACGGTATCGCACACATAGTGCCAATTCGGTAAGCCGAACTTATATCGGTGTCGCACACACTGTGTCAATTCGGTAAGCCGAACTTATATTGGTATCGCACACACAGTGCCAATTTGGTAAGCCGAAGCTTCAATCTTTTCGCACACACAGTGCTATTCATTTATGTATCTTTTCTAATTTCGCACACTTAGTGCCTCAATACTCGATCTCATATGTAATACAGTATTAATACAACTCTATACATTTATTCATTTCTCATCATATAGATATAAATTTAATGACTAGTATTATATCCGAACTTACCTCGGACGTCGAAATACCGAAACGGTCGATTAATCGAGTACTTTGTCTTTGCCTCAATCTCGATCCGAACCTCTCCTTTCTTGGTCTATACACATTCAAATTCAATCTATTCAATTACAAATTCATTCAATTTCATCCAAACACACATATTTAGGGCTATTTGTAAATTAACCCTCACATTTGCATAATTTATCAATTTAGTCCATTTTTCTCAAAACATCAAATTCACAAAATCATCATACATCCAAGCTTAGCCGAATGCATATATATAACATACAAGCCCATATTTTCCATCAAATTTGCAATTTAGTCCTTCAAATTACTATTTTCTCAATTTAGCCCTATTTAGCTAATTTCATCAAAAATTCAAGAACAAAGTATGTTCATCTAACTCAAATCTTTCATTTAACACCATAAATCATCACAAAGCTCAACATAACATCAATGGCATTTCTTATGAACAACATCAATTCATCAAATTGAGACATGGGCTTGATAGTAAACTAAGCAAAAATCTCAAAAACATAAAAATCATCAAAATCCAACTCAAAATCATACCTTAATTTAAGCTTGAAAGCCAACCGAAACACTTAAGCTTTTGTTCTTTCTTTTTCTTTAAGACATTCGGCCAAAAGATGATAGAAATGTCTAATTTCATGCTTTTATTATATCATAATATACTTAATACATGGATGACATAATTAACCTTATAATATAAACTTATAAAACATATTTTCAAAGGTTAATATGGACCATAACCGTCTACTATCTATAGAAATGGCTAATTTGCCATATAAATCCTCCACATTTACAAAGCCACAACACATTGGTACTTTAACAAATAGCATACAACTTTCACATTTAATGCAAATCAATCCTTTGCTCAAATTAAACACACAGATGAGCAAATTAACTTACAGAGATTTAGCACATGCTTAATCACTTATCAACGGCACAGAAAATAATATTAAAATATTATACAGACTCAGTTTTGTGGTCCCGAAACCACTGTTCCGACTAGGGTACAAACTGAGCTGTTACACATTTTTTAATGTAACCCATTTCTCTAAATTTATCATTTTATCTATTTCTATTCATTTGATTCATCATGCAATTCATTTATGGTTTCAATGAGTTAACTGTGGGACCAATTGGACATATGTGATTAGGGCTCAAATTATTTATAATTAAGTTTAGCTTTTCTCCTATTAATTATAAACTTATTTAGTTACGAAGTCATTCCACTATAGTATTGTGACTAAGCTCTGCCTAATTACATACCATTACCAAAGCTACTCAATCAATGCTCGTCTAATGACCTTGTCATAAATGTGTTACCCTATAGAATATTCTTAATCTCTTTAGGATAAATCTATTCTCCCAATATGATTCTATTTTATCTTATGGTAACCATTACATCTTTTTTCATGAAAAGTCAATTACTATCAAATAGTAATTTAATAATTCATCACAAAGACAAATGACCCGAGACCACATTTACTTTTCATCTATCATGTAATGCCAATGATAGGTATCATTTACCCATATCTTGGGCTATGAATTCCACTATTGTGAATGATGCTACATATCGCAGAAGTCGTATACCCAATGCACCAACTTTCGGTTCCTTATTTATTTGAACTTAGGATTTTACTTACATTAAAATATATGAGTCATGCATACATAGTCCATCATTCACTCAAGATTAAGTTATGCCACACTATGAATGTCACAAGTGAATAAATCCATAAACGGATTCAGGATTTATTCTACTTGGGTCTTGTCCGATGTACTATCAGTCCAATCAGTCACATCTATGTCTCTCTTTTCTGGGAGTCATCTGCTCCGATCCCCAAGATAAAGGATCTCCCCAACTGTACTTGATAGACATTATATTAGTCTATCAATCAGTTTTCTCATTTCTGATTAGACTAAAGGCATGTTTAGATTCGTCTACTAATATAAGTTTTCTTTTCGTATTACGATCTGACCACATTACCGCTTAGTATTAGTTAAACATTGGACAACTAGTGAGCTAATATTTGCTTCTATTTTGTTTTACATGCAAAAGCCATGTGAGGAAAATATAAAAAATGGTATTAATGTAATTCATAATAATTTTTTATCTGCAATAATTTGATTTGGCAAATTAGGCTTTCCTGGTATACTTAAGGAGTTTATTCTCAAGCAAAGTAGTGTATTTTTATTTTTTTTTTGTAATTTTTAGATTTTAAGTTAAGTCTAAATGTCTCATTTATACTTATTTTTGTAACTCAATTTGGCCAATAGTGTCATTGGGGGCCCTAATGTGTGGTTGAAGGGTATAAGGACATGTTGGATATAACAACTTGTTTTTCAGTGGTGCCGGAAACAGTGGTTTCAAGACCACAAATCCGACGAGTAAGTTCGTATAATTAGTATTTAAACTATATGATTCAATAATAATTTTTATATTGAATTTTGATTTGATGAATTGAACTAATTGAATTAAAAGTTAGTATAAGTGGTACATTTCAAAAATCAAGTGGTTATTAAAAACGAAGTATTAGGATCCCGTTTTCATAATTTAGGGTCGTAAATATTTTTATTAAAAATTTACAGAGTCATATTATAGGTGAATTAAAATTTGGTTCGGTAATTTTGATGATTGATTGCTTAATTAAGGTAAAAGGATTAAATTGTAAAAGAAGTAAAAGTTAATAGCTATAA
This sequence comes from Gossypium sturtianum, assembly GCA_025698515.1. NCBI lineage: Eukaryota > Viridiplantae > Streptophyta > Magnoliopsida > Malvales > Malvaceae > Gossypium > Gossypium sturtianum. The sequence continues at coordinate 112,766,162 of CM046953.1, forward strand.
TTTAAAATGCTAAAAGGACCAAAATGGTAATTAAACCATGGTCAAAAAGTCCAAGCGGTGGTGACATGATTAAATCCACTAGCTTTTGGGCTATTAGCTCTTTTAGTCCTAATTAGTTTAGGATTAAATTGTAATTAAGTTTATTTAGTTGGAATTTAATTTAATTGAAGGACCAATTGTGCAATTAAACCTTTCTTAAATGGTAATTATACCATGTTTATATATATTGCATATTTTTGGATATGTTTTAGTTATTTATACGTTATAAATTAAAGGTTAATTTTATAAATAATTAAAGAATAAGAGTCCGTTTGTTTACATGTAAAAGGTTTTACGGAAAATGTTTTCTGCATTTTCCTGTGTTTGTTTCACAGAAAATAGTTTGGTCAATGGAAAATGACTTACAAGTCAAGGTAAAATAAACCATTTTTCTTGTAAAATGACTTACCCTTTTGAAAAGCGTAAGTCATTTTTCGGAAAATAGCTCATCTATAGATAATTTTATTTTTATATAAAAATTAACTTAAATCAAGCTTAATATTATTATATTGATAATAAATTTTATTTTTATTTTTGAAAATATTTAAAATATTATATTTTTCAATATTATTAAACATACATATTTAATTATTTATATTTAGTCATATAATAAATGTAATTTATTAGTTTAATAAATTATTTAATATTTCAATTTTATTTTAAAAATAATAATTTTAAATAATATTATTCACATATTATTGAAAATATTCAATATTAATATTTTAATAATAAATATTTATTACAATTATAAATATATTAATAATAATTTTTTTTGTAGTATAAAGGTTAAAATATGTCATAAGTCTATGTACACTTCACAGATTTGTAATTTAGTCTTTGTACTTTTATTTTCAAGAATTTAGGCCCTTTACTTTTCAAATTTGAAAATCAAGTCCAATTGTTGACATCGTTAATTTTTTTTGTCAATTTTGTTGATTTCACATTTTTAAATAAAAAATACTCACTTAGTAGTCATGTAATTAAAAAATGACGTTGCAATGAATCTAATTTTAACATAATATTTTTAATATATGCAAAAACAATGTAAAATATAAAATTATAGATAAAAATAAATTCAATTAAATAATGAAAAAATAAGAAAATCTCAAATGTATGTTTGTTTAATTGAAAACAACTTTTATAAAATATTTTTAAGAAATCTACCAAACAATAGAAAATATTTTACACAGATTCATCCAAACACAAGAAAATATTAGCTTTTCCAGAAAAGTAAATCATTTTCCATAAATCATTTTCCGGAAGTCATTTTCAATGAAATAAACGGAGCCTAAGTTAAATTAAAAGACTTAAAAATGTGATATTATCAAATTTTCTTTCTTTTTGTTGGACAAACCGAATAGCCATGGAAGACATGGGGAAAGCTTCGGGCAAGCTTGTGTTCTTCGATTGGGTGAGTAAATCTTGCCCCGTTTTAGTGATTTTTATGTTTTTGAGCTCGTATTAACTTAATCTAGCTAAATCGGGGACTAATTTGTAAAACTATCAAAATTTATGGAATGTGCCATTGATGAATTTGAGATGTTCTTGAAAGTTTATGGTAGAATCTTAAGCTTGGTTGCTAGATAGGACTATTTTGTAAAGTAATTTTTGGTAATTTTAATGTTTAAGGACTAAAATGTAAAATTAGTAAAAGTACAAGGACTTGATGTGAAATAATAGAAAATATGGGCTGTAATAGGGTTCCAAAATATTCGGCTAAACTTGAAATTGAATAAAAATGGTTAAATTTCATGTTTTGGGCTTAGGGACTAAATTGTATAAAAGTAAAATGTTGGGGGTAATTTGGTAAAATGTCAAAAAGGACTTAATCTTATTCTTTCTTCATCAAATTATTTCTTTCATCATATATAAATTTTGTACGTACTAATCTCACGTAATACCTTCTAACTTGTTAATAAGGTAGGCGAGGAAAGAAGAAATAAGGAGGTGAGCTTAAAAATAAATTAGGGATAAGTAGGAAACATTGTCATGTGCTTAACCGTTTCTAGTGCTTGGACCCGTTTTGAGTACCCATTGTGTCTAGTGTGTAACTGTATTGTTGCTCATGGTGATATTGTTGTTAGCAAATTTAGTACTCATGATAATCCTGCAGATATGATGGCTAAGTCACTTCCTATAACCAAGTTCTAGCATTGCTTGGACATGGTTGGTGTTCATTGTTGAAGAATATCCTAAAGAGGTTTCATGGAAGAGGTTGAGAACTTGTTCGTTGAGAATTCGTGTCAAAGTGGAGATTGTTAGAGTTGTGTGACCCAAATTCTAAGAGATTACTTGCAAGTCGAGTTAAAAAAAATATATTTTCTTTCTAGAAGATTTACTATTTATTAGCATAATATATTTAGCATTTATTAGTATAATATATTTGACATTGATTAGAATTAGGCTTTTTCAACCTATGAATAGATGTATTCGAAACTCCTCTTGTATCATTCGAATTCGACATTAGTGAATCTTCTTCTCCTCTACTCGTGGTTTTTTCCCTGAAAGGGTTTTCACGTAAAATCTGTGTGTTCTATTTTTCTTTTTTTTTGCAATCTTTCTACATTTCCATTATCGACGTTCAATTTTTAACACATGCAGTAAAACTACACTTTAAATTCGCTTTATAAAATCGTTTGTTTTATGCGCAAGCGCGCATGCGGTCAATTTTATTAACCAATCTGTTTGAAAAAATTACAAGTGTACATAGATGAAAATATTACACTTAGGGCACTAGATCCAACATGTCGATGTTGCTCCATAATTGCACGATTCTACTCACCCAAAATCTAGATCAAAGTCAAAACTGTGTACAGAAGACTGACTATCTACAGACGCTCTTAGAACCTCTGTATACGGGTCATGAACTCTATATTGTTTATTTAATGTAGTGACATATTCTAATGGCTCAACAACTGCTAACTTAGTGAATAACTCAACTAATTTAGTGTTACTAGGCAAACAATATAGTGCGATCAGAGTCTCTACGTTATCATCCTCTACAAGTTGCATTTCCCTATATTCTACATTTATCATCCTCTACAAGTTGCATTCTCAAGCAATTAAAACCATTTAATTTATCACCTGTAGATATGTCCTCTTAGAGGGTGTGCTTTATAAAAAAAGTTACTCTCAACCACTTTTGTGATGAGTGAAATACATAAGGGAATATGCAACAATTATCTTGGTGGGAGATTGTTAGCACAAAAGGTCCTCAGGCAGGGATACTACTGGCCAATTGTACAGAAGAATGCACACCATATGGTTCACACTTGTGATTCCTGTAAAAAACATGCTTAAGTACAACGGTCACCAATTGAGCCTCTACAAGTAATGTCTTTCCCTTGGCCATTTTCAACTTAGGGAATAGATATTTTGGGTCAATTTTCAATAGCCACAACTTAAAAGAAAATCATAGCTGTAGCTGTAGGCTATTTTACTAAGTGGATTGAAGCTGAAGCTCTGGCTACAATCATAGAGAGAAAAATGGAGTCTTTTCTTTGGAAATCCATTGTTTCTAGGTTCAGTATCCTACGCCTAATTATAATAGACAATGGAAACCAATTTTAAGGAAAATTTAAAAACTTCTGCAAGGACCTACAGATTGCTCTCGCTCAAAGCTCTGTAAAAACTCCTCAAACAAATGGTTAAGTAGAGGTAATGAATAAGAAGATTCTAACGGCTTTGAAGAAAAAAATTGATGAGGCCAAAGGTGCTTGGTTAGTGGAGCTACCGGTAATTATATGGGCCCTATGAACCTCACCTCATATAGTAATTGGAGAGACAACATTCTCACTCGTATATGGGGCAGAGGCAATAGTTCTTATTGAGATAGGTCTGCGATCTCACTGAACAACTCATGATGAAAGTGCCAACCAGGAGATCATTCGACTTAACTTAGACCTCATCGATGAAGTTAGGGAGACAACAGAGATTAGAAATGTTGCACAAGCCTGACAAGTTGCTCGATACTATAATTCCAAAGTGAAGAACAAACAGTTTCAAGTGGGTGATCTTGTTTTAATAAATACTGAAGCAAGTTTTCCAGCATCACAATAAGGAAAAATGGCCGCTAATTGGGAGAGACCTTACAAAGTTATAGAAAAAAATAGGTTATGGAGTTTATATAATAGTAAAAATGGATAGCCTTGTTCTACCTCGCACATTGAATGCACGCCATCTCAAAAAATATTATGTGTGAATGATCCATCCCCTTTTTTCAATACAGACACTATTTTCAAATATTGTTTACTTTAGATATCATGAATAATCTTATTTAGCTAGTTAATTTAATATCACTACTCCAAATAGCTTGCTGATTTAAGATCGCAGCTGATATCATTAAGGTTTGCTAATTTAAAATTGCAACCTAAATTCATTCAATTTAATATCATGAAAAAGCTTATTTGAGTTAGTTGATTTAATATCGCTACTCCAAACAGCTCATTGATTTAAGATCGTAGTTGATATCGTTAAGGTTCGTTAATTTAATATCGCAACCTAAGTTCATTCGATTTAATATCGTGAACTATCTTATTTGAGTTAGCTAATTTAATATTGCTACTCCAAATAGTTTGCTTATTTAAGATCGCAGTTGATAACGTTAAGGTTCGTTGATCTAAAATCCCAATCTAAGTTCATTTGATTCAATATCATGAACAATCTCAATTGTGTTAGCTAATTTCCTAATCACTAGTTAAATTTTATTCGTTAACTCATTTGTGGTGACAACTTGGTTATGTAGTTTGCTCAAATAAATTCAAAGTCAAACACCACACCATTTCAATACAAAATAAACATAGTTTTTTCATTCCAAATTAGAAAGAAACAAGTACAATGAAAATAATGAAACTATGAATTAGCGTTAGTATCCTAGGGGTCGACGAGCTCTTCGTCCTCTCCTTCGTCTTCTCTTTCATTTCCATCCCCTCATGCCCAACAGTGGGGGTTACACTTGTCTTAGCAGGATTCTTAGTAAAGTAAAGCCTATTAGAATTTTTTCATTCTTCTACAAATTCTTCTCAAGCTGCTCCAAAAGGGAAGTGAACATCGAAATCCAACTGAGCCCCAATGAGCTGACAAAGAACATCAAAGTTTACCCTACAAGCATTAAAGGGACCGCCAACTACTTGAGTGTGCAACAAGAAGTTAGACTTTAAATCTGGCAAGTAGTCTTGAAAGCTTTGCATGGTACTTTTCCAAAGCCTCTTTATGACTCTTAACTAGATTAGCCATGGCACATTTGTGTTAGTCATCCATGCTTTTCATGATTGCTTCTTTATTAGCTTACTCACCTATGATCTCTCAATGTAATTTTACAATATCTTTTTCAGCAAGGGTGAGATGCTCTTGTATCCTCCTGTTCTGCTCCACCAATTTCTTGTTTTCTTCATCCAATCCCTTATGTACTTCGCGAGCCCTTTCTAGTGCCCCATGGTAGATTGGTAAGCATTTTCAGTCTTTCTTTTCTTTGCTTCTGCTTCACTAATACCCTTAGTAAGCCCTACACTGACCATGCCAGCTTCAACTAAGGTTATTTGGAAGGATAATATAAGCTCCTATAACGAAGGTTTCCTTATACAACTAGACGATGAAGGTGGACAGATATACTTTTTTGCTTTCTTGGGTATGGAATTTTTCCACTATTTGCTTACCTCACTAGGACTGTAAGGAAAATTTTGCATGTTGAGGTGCTCGCACCACAAAAATAATGTTCCTATCTCACCACTAGAAGCAGCAAACTTCATAGAACCATCAGGAGAGCCATAATCAATAATTACCCGAATGTATCTTCAGTTGGTGGTCTTGGTGGTGGTTGAAGATCAGTAGGAGAGTTAGGGGGAGAAGGAATCGCAGTAGGGACTATAGCAATAGGGGCCACATCACCAAATGTTGTAGCACGATCTTTTCCTTTCTTTCGGTAAAGCTCCCTTATAGGACTACCCTCGTCTTTGTTACTCAGAATGATATTGATAGCCCTAGTAGCAGTTTTCCGCTTCTTCTTACTACTTGCACTTCCTTCTCCAACAGAAGTACCAAAGGGATTGCCTCACACATTTTGCATGAACGATCGAACATCCATATATCCATCGATCTCCTTGGACAAACTTGTGGATTCCTCTGAATTCTTTTCAACAGTGCGAACTGTGCCTGCATCATCAATAATTCTATTATCAGCACTAGTTATCATAATGGGGTTCGCATCACTCTATGCATCTGTAAACTCGAAATTATATAAGATTTTTCTATATATTTTTACCACATTTTAACTTAATAAATATGTTAATCTTGAGTAATTATTATTAAGATAAGTGAATTTTACTTAATTATTAATATTGGACATGAATTTATAAAGTATGTGAAATTATGCTTAATTACATTATTTTTGTACATGATTTATATTATTTTCATGATAAATATTAATATCTGAATTTTCACTATGCAGGAGGATCATGGAAGATGTGATTAACATAAATGATTCATGGACAGGCACACATCCACTTCAATTGGATGACAAGACCATGCAAAACTGGGTTATAAATGTGTTAATTTGACCTAGTAAAAGATGTGCTAAAAGATGGACATGTCTGATTAATTATTAGACTGAAAAATCGTCCAACAAGGAGGAATTAAAACCCAATTTTGGCACAAGAAAATGGTTTCCCAAGAATAAGCTTTGGGATGTTTTGTTGAAGGTCCCTACAGTTGGAAAGATGTCAGAAATCAGCACACAAGTTTACCCTTTGAAACCGTCCACCTTCTGGCTATTAATAGCAAAGATTGAATTCAAAATGAAGCAACCAAGTCATCCCCTTTTCCAAAATTTGTGGCCGGCCAAGTGTGAGAGAAGAATAAGGGATTTCAAACTCTATTTTTAGTAAACTTCACCCTTACCTTCACCTATAAATACCACACACCTTTCACCTTTCAAATCATCCCTCATCCCTTCATTCATAACACATCCCTCAACACTCATCACTCATTCATTCTCTCATTCATCATTTTCTCTTCTATTTCCCTATTCTTTTCCCTTGCATACCCATCCATTTTCCTTCCATTCTTTAGCCAACAAAGGCTTTGTCAGGACCTTTCTTTGTCGGCCACCTTAGGAAACCCTTAGCAAAAAGAGCATCGAGCAGAACGGATGAACACATTAGTCAGAAAAAATATGAAAGGCTGTTGAACTGAATTAGAGTTTACTCTTTCCTCTTGTTATTTAATTCACTTATGTTTGCTATGTGTTTATCGTTTTTGACATCAACGATGATATTTTAAATCCTATTTTCTAGGATGATGATGGACCTTAAAAATAACTATTATTTCGACAAAGGCAAGCGCACCTATCGAACAGTAATATAGTTGTGGTGAGTCCGGAATATCGTATCCTCAAGGACCAAGAGTACTAGTATTAACTATCTTTTTATTATCTAGCCTAATAATTAAGTGGATTTATTTTTAAATCTAAAATTAACTAACTAATTTAACTAACTATGAACACGACAGAGAGTAAATTGGGGAAAATACCTTTGGACAACTTACATGAGATAGACAATACCTAAAAAAGAATCCACCTAGACTTCACTTATTACTTTTGATTCATGCGATTTATTCACTTGGCTTAATCCGTAGAAATCCCTAAATTATATTAATACCTCTCTCGAGGCTACTAACAATTGACTCTAGGTTGATTAATTGAAATCTCTTTCTAATTAAAACCCCTATTGTCACATTAACTCGATCTATGGATTCCCTTATTAGGTTTGACCCTAATCTGGTAGATTTTCGTCGCCCTATCTCTAGGGTTGCGATCAACTCCACTTAATTGTGTTGATCTACTCTTAGACAGAGACTTTTGCTCCACTGAATAAGCACATTTCAACTTGAATCAATAACCTGAATTATCAAAACAAGAATAAGAACTCACAATTAAGAATAAGCACAAGTATTTATCTCATAAATCAAATAATAATAAGATTCATCTAGGTTTCACCCTCTTAGGTATTTAAGGGGTTTAGTTCATACTAGAAGAGGGAAACATCATAAAAGAGGAAAAACAACAAAACATAAGAAAACCCAAAAACTTCTAAAGAACTTGATGGGAGATCCTCAGTCTTGATGGAAATCCTTCTCTTAAGCTGTTCCCGACGGCTGTCTTGGAGTATTTTCTCCTTCTACTCGGCGTCTATTCGATGTCCTGTCGAGCTCTCCTTTTTGGTTGCCCCCTAGGGTGTTTATATAGGCTTCGATATGCCTTTCTTGGCCCAAAAGTATCCTATTCCGAATGAAACTCATCTTGATTTCGGCATGGACACGCCCGTGTGACATGCCCGTGGTGGATTCCCTTGGCCGTGGTCGATTCTGCTCGCCACACACGGCCGTGTGATCTGCCCGTGGTCGATAGTCCAGGCCGTGTCTAGGTTGTTTCTCGAAACACACGGCCGTGGGTGATAGCCCAGGCCGTGTGAGTCTCTAAGGTAGGCCTATTTTGTCCCTTTTTGGCCCGTTTCTCGTTCTTTTTGATTTCCTAAGCTCTCCTGAGTATAAAACATGAAATCAAGAGATTAGGAGCATCGAATTCATCAAATCTAATGAATATTCATTCAAAATTAAACCAAGCATGGGGTTAAAATATGTGTAAATTATGGTTTATCAAATACCCCCACACTTAAGCTTTTGCTTGTCCTCAAGAAAAATTCTCAACTCACAATTAAATATAACTTCCTCAATCCTTAATCCTCATCAATAATGTCTCATCATAATTCATAGATAATTCATACATTGATAAATTGACTAGAAGAGTCCTAGAGATTCAACCAATCTAAGTCATAAATTTTTATAGCATGAAAATATAGGTTTCTCCCCTTACCTAAATAATTACCTCTGATTCAAAACTGACAATGATTGACATCCTCACTAAGGATTCACTCAAATCACTCAAATTGTTTAAGGTTAAAATTAAGCACTCAGAAGTCAAACATGAAAAGTTAATCCCATAGGCTTGCATGAAAATCATATCTCCACCACTATAAAATGAGATGATACACAAATCAAAAGGTCTTTAAAAAGGGTTGTAACGGGGCTTGGGTTTATGGTGTGGATAAAGGCTAAATTAGAGGGTTAAAAATTGAGATTGAATTGACAAATTACCTAACTAGAAAAATAAACTAAAACTTGAATAATTACATCAATTAAGAATTCATCTCTAATAGCACGAGCTTCTTCTCAAAATGTAAAATTAAACGTAAGCTCAAATAACATAGAACTAATAATGAATATACTTCGTTTTTTTTAAGAATAAGCACAAACAATAATAATAAGATAGAATTTAACAACTGAAATAAAGAAAACAGTTAAGCAACCGATCAAATCAAATCTCGATATAAGGGTAGTCAAGAGAAATGGTGATAACAAATACAAAGTGGGTTTTGGGTTAATATTAATGGGTGAGTCAAAAAATGGTTTATTAGTCTCAAATGGGTCACTAGGGGTTAATTATGAAAGTAGGCTTTTTATGGAGTAAGTGGGTTAGATCCTAGGTGCTTTTATCATCTCTGTATATCAAATCAAAAGTGTGGTCTCGACATGTATGATCGAAGCAAGTTCTAGAATAACAAATCAATGTTGACACACTCATAAGTAATAAATTGAGCAAGAAAAGAATATGCTCTAAAAGGTTCAAAATCTCACAAAAATTATGGTTTTTGATGTCAATCTTGCAAATTTAAAACTTCAAAGTAATATTTAAATTTAGGAAAACAACCTATAAATTTTAATTACGGAAAATAGACTTATCATACTTGATTCTCTAATATCTTAAAGTTTAAATCATCAATGCACAATTAACTATGAATTAATCCAAAACATATAAATGAAAATCATAAATCAAAAGAAATTTCATTCTAACAGTGATATGAGAAAGTGGCTTGAGAAAAAGACAAAATTCAGGGATTTGAGAATAATGCAAAAAGTTAGGAACTTGAATAAAATTCACCCCCCACACTTAAGATGTACATTGTCTTCAATGTACAAAAATAGATATCCATAATATAGTAAGAAAATCATAAGAGGGAGAGAAGTGAAACTTCCTGAAGTTTGGATGGGGTAAAAGAAAAGAAACGAGGGAAATTCAGGCCGAGTTGGAGGAGGATGTGCCGGTGGTGGTGGATACTGGGGTCGTGGCGTGGTGATTCCCTAGCAGCCTTTAGAACCTAAATTAGAGAAATCAAAATATAATAATATAGATTTAGCACAAGAAAGATAAAGGGAAGGAAAATAAATGAGAAGAAAAAAGAAATAGGAAAAATAAATGGACTCAAATGTCATTGGCTTGTGAAGTCGATGAAGCGGCCGACATGAACTTATGTAGATTGGTCTCGCACGGGGAGACTGTGCTCGAGTCCTTTCGCTTCTTCGACATGGAGATGGTGGTGAGGATGGTGAAAGAAAAAGAATGAGGGGAAATGGAAAGGAAAATGAAGGGAGAAAGATAATAGAAAAGGAGAGGGGTGTGGTGGCTGGGGTGGCTGAAGAAAGAGTGAGGAAGGAAGTGAACAGAAGAAGAGGGTTTAAATAGAAATTGTGGCCTCTGGCTGCTTCCCACGCCCGTGTGCCTTGGGCGTGTTATAACACACGGCCATATCGTACGGCCGTGTGGTGACTTGTTCGTTTCTCCCACGTTTGTGTAGAGGTTTCCACGCCCGTGTATCTTTCTCAGTGTCGGCCACGGGCTCAAAGCACAGGCGTGTTTTATACCCGTGTCTCTTTCTCAGTGTCGGCCATGGCCTTATCGCACGGCCGTGGCTTTTATCGCCATCCGTGATTTAGGGATTTTTCATCCTTGGGTCGTACGATCTCTGCCACGCCAGTGTACAAATCCGTGATGTCCACACGGCCACGGCCACGCCCGTGTGCAAGGCCGTGTGGTACGGAAACCTACACTTTATTAACTTGGTTAGTTTTTAGTTAGGTGCTAAAAATCAAAGATATGAAAATTAAAGGGGTTAGTGCTCGGGTTACCTCCCGAGAAGCGCTCGTTTAAAGTCTTAAGCTAGACTTACCTCTCATTCGCACAGTCATGGTGGTTTGAAGAGTTGAAGCTCCTCATTCTTGCTATCAATTCAGTTATCGATATATAGTTTAAGTCGAGTGGTGTTTACCTTAAAAGTGCTGAATGTAGGATTAGTTACCTCGACTGTTCCGTATGGGAAGGTATTCAGTACCGTGAAAGGGATCTCTTCGTTTGCATTATGGTTCGAAGTGGTGATTTAAGGGTCTTTCTTATCCAACAGAACCTGATCTCCGATCTGAAATTGGTATGCCTCATCTTTAAGTTTGACATGGAGTTTCCTTGGTTTTACTTCGTGTGTTCTTGGTTTCTCCTTGACACGTGGCTTCCACTCGTCTAGTTCATCGATTTGAAGCCTTCGTTCCTCATGAGTTATTTCCTTGTTTGCACGAGGTCTAGGATCTGGCTCGGTTGTGTAGTTTTGTGGTGCTTCCTGTAAAGAAGGTTGAACCAAATGGTTATTAATGGAATTTATGTTTTCACCTTGATTACTCGATGTCCTAGCCGAGTCAAGAGCCTGAAGAGTGATCGTTTCGTCACCTACACGAAGTGTGAGTTCACCTGTATCAATATCAATTTTAGTTCTGGCGGTTGCTAAAAAGGGTCTTCCTAAAATTAAAGGAACATTACTATCCTCATCCATGTCTAAAATGAAAAAGTCTATCGGGAATATGAATTTATCAATTTTTACTAGTACATCTTCGATTATACCCCTAGGAATTCTAATAGTTTTATCAACTAATTGAATTCTCATCCTAGTTTGTTTGGGTTTCCCGAGACCTAGTTGTTTAAACATTTTATAAGGCATAACATTGATGCTTGCCCCTAAATCAGCTAAGGCATTATTAATAGATAAACTACCAATTAAACATGGAATTGTAAAACTCCCTGGATCTTTTAATTTTTGTAGTAGTTTATTTTGCAAAATTACTGAGCACACTGCGTTTAGCTCCACATGTGACACCTCGTCTAATCTCCGTTTGTTCGTCAACAGCTCTTTTAAAAATTTCCTTGAATCTGGCATCTGCGAAAGAGCTTCAAGGAACGGTAAGTTAATATGTAATTTCTTTAGAAGTTTAAGAAACTTACCAAATTGCTCATCTGTGTTATCTTTCTTCATCGCATTGGGGTATGGCACTCGAGGTTGGTACTCTTTAAGTACTGGTGTGACATTTTCGTTTACCTCCTCACCCTTTTCCTTATTAGTTTCTTGTGGCATTTTCTTTTTAGCTTCAACCAACTCCTTCCCACTCCTTAGCGTAACTACTTTCACATGCTCTTTTGGTTTAGGTTTGGTGTTACTAGGTAAACTACTTGGTTGCCTTTCAGAAACTAACTTAACCAGTTATCCAATTTGACTCTCAAGCCCTTGAATCGATGCTTGCTGATTTTTCAACTCCGTTTCGATATTCTAAAAACGAGTCTCTAACATTGAAATAAACTTTGCTAGCACATCTTCAAGGCTCGGTTTTTTCTCCTGCTGGTAGGTTTGTTGTTGGAAGCCTGGAAGGGATTGTTGTTTCTGATTTCCTTGACCACCCCATGAAGAATTGAGTTGGTTCCTCCAACCTGGATTATAAGTTTTATCATAGGGATTAGTCTGAGGTCTAGAATTATTACCCATATAGTTTATCTGTTCGTTTTCTATGCCAGGGTTGCAGGATGGATATTTTGTATTGCCCATTCCTCCTCTATTCGTATCATAATGCATCACTGAATGTACCTGCAAAGAACCACACAAACCATCAATTTTCTTATTAAGGAGTTCTACCTAGTTTGATAGCATGGTCACTGTGTCGAGGTTGAAAATACTGGCAGCTTTTGTCGGCCTTGTCCTTGTAACTTGCCACTGATAGTTATTCAGTGACATCTCATCTATAAACTCATAAGCCGCCTCAGGAGTCTTGTTATTTAGGGTTCCACCGGCAGCTGAATCAATCAATTGCCTAGCTAAGGGGTTCACACCGTTGTAAAAGGTTTGAACCTGTAGCCATAAAGGTAACCCATGGTGAGGGCACCTCCTTAGTAGATCCTTATATCTCTCCCATGCATCGTAGAGTATTTCTAGATCCATCTGCACAAAAGAAAAAATATCATTCCTCAACTTAGCCATTTTAGCCGGCGGAAAATATTTTAACAAAAATTTTTTGGTCATTTGTTCCCATGTAGTGATTGATCCTCATGGTAACGAGTTTAACCACTGTTTAGCTTTGTTTCTCAGCGAAAAGGGAAACAACCTAAGGCGAATGGCATCATCAGAAACGCCATTAATCTTGAAAGTGTCGCAAAACTCAAGAAAATTTGCCAAGTGATTGTTTGGATCCTCATCCTGCAAACCATCAAACTGAACAAATTGCTGGATCATCTGTATAGTGTTAGGTTTCAGTTCAAAATTATTTGCAGCAATAGTAGGTCTAACAATACTTGATTCGATTTCTGTTAAACTAGGTTTAGCATAATCATACATAGTTCGAGGAACAGGATTTTGATTCACTGGGTTTGCGGCAACCACAGGAGGTAGCTGATTATTATCACCATCTCTTCGATGAGTGTTGGTATCGTCCTCTTGCCCTTCTTCTATGTACTGTAGGCTTCGCCTTATTTCCCTACGATTTTTGCGAACGGTACCTTCTATATCACTGTCAAAAATCAAGGGTCCTGACGGGTTCCTCCTAGTCATAAACTAGAATTACCTGCTAGAAGCAAATTGAAAAAAATTTAGCAAAGTTAAAAATAAAATAAATATAAATTGCAAATAAATAAAATAGCTAAAGTAATAAAACTTTAGTTTTCCTAATATCTTAGTCCCCGGCAACGGCGCCAAAAACTTGATGGACCTCGAAACTAACTATTATTTCGACAAAGGCAAGCGCACCTATCGAACAGTAGTATAGCTGTGGTGAGTCCAGAATATCGTATCCTCAAGGACCAAGAGTACTAGTATTAACTATCTTTTTATTATCTAGCCTAATAATTAAGGGGATTTATTTTTAATCTAAAATTAACTAACTAATTTAACTAACTATGAACGCGATAGAGAGTGAATTGGGGAAAATACCTTTGGACAACTTATATGAGATAGAAAATACCTAAGAAAGAATCCACCTAGACTTCACTTATTAATTTTGATTCATGCGGTTTATTCACTTGGCTTAATCCGTAGAAATCCCTAAATTATATTAATACCTCTCTCGAGGCTACTAACAACTGACTCTAGGTTGATTAATTGAAATCTCTTTCTAATTAAAACCCCTATTGTCGCATTAACTCGATCTATGGATTCCCTTATTAGGTTTGACCCTAATCTGGTAGATTTTCGTCGCCCTATCTCTAGGGTTGTGATCAAATCCGCTTAATTGTGTTGATCTACTCTTAGACAGAGACTTTTGATCCACTGAATAAGCACATTCAACTTGAATCAATAACCTGAATTATCACAACAAGAATAAGAACTCACAATTAAGAATAAGCACAAGTATTTATCTAATAAATCAAATAATAATAAGATTCATCTAGGTTTCATCCCCTTAGGTATTTAAGGGGTTTAGTTCATAATAGAAGAGGGAAACATCATAAAAGAGGGAAAAAAACAAAACATAAGAAAACCCAAAAACTTCTAAAGAACTTGATGGGAGATCCTCAGTCTTGATGGAGATCCTTCTCCTAAGTTGTTCCCGACGGCTGTCTTGGAGTATTTTCTCCTTCTACTCAGCATCTATTCGACGTCCTGTCGAGCTCTCCTTTTAGGTTGGCCCCTAGGGTGTTTATATAGGCTTCGAGATGCCTTTCTTGGCCCACAAGTATCCTATTCCGAATGAAACTCATCTTGATTTCGGCATGGACACGCCCGTGTGACATGCCCGTGGTGGACTCCCTTGGCCGTGGTCGATCCTGCTCGCCACACACGGCCGTGTGATCTACCCGTGGTCGATAGCCCAGGCCGTGTCTAGGTTGTTGCTCGAAACAAACGGCCGTGGGTGATAGCCCAGGCCGTGTGAGTCTCTAAGGTAGGCCTATTTTGTCCCTTTTTGGCCCGTTTCTCATTCTTTTCGATTTCCTAAGCTCTTCTGAGTATAAAACATGAAATCAAGAGATTAGGAGCATCGAATTCATCAAATATAATGAATATTCATCCAAAATTAAACCAAGCGTGGGGTTAAAATATGTGTAAATTATGGTTTATCAGATGATTATGTTAATTCAATAATATTTATTTATTCATGTTTAACATGTTTTTGCCTCAATTGATCATGTTTTCAATTAAAATCAAGATGTATTTCATTCATACATGATTGGATGCATTCAGATTAGCTGAGTGATTCTAACCAGATTACGGCTAGTAGACGCATAATTGAAAACTGCAATACTTAATTTAGATCATTAAACCAGGCTAAATTAAATGTTCATAATATCTTTAGTTAGCTTTATTATCTTGCAGAGTTTTTAGGTTTATGTGATTAAACTGTTGCAAATGTAAATGTCTCTGTGACCTCGCATAAATACTAAGAAACCCTTAGTTTAATATGATTAATAAAATGCATATTTCACTAAGTAAAAGATTCTGAGAGGACTTAATTTGGTTTCCAAGCTCATGAAAGATCGAGTTGTCATGGAATGTTTTCCGAACATTGTTAAGCATGATGAAAATGAATTGAGTTGATTAATATAATTATCCTAGCCTATTTTAGGTTGATTGTTTTTGTTGCTAAAGCCATTCATTCATAGATTTAGATCATTTGCATTTAGATTTAATTGCATAGGGATTATATTGCATTTAGATAATTTAATTTAACCATCCACCATTCAAAATATTCTATTTTTACCACCAAATTGTGAATTTATAATTTTGCAAATAATCGATTAACATACACAGTCTCTGTAGAGACGATAACTCATTTTTACTTATTTATTACTTGGACGACTGTGTACACTTGCACAAATACCATTACAGCATCCCCTACAGGTTTATAGAATCATGGACAAGACTTTAATTTACAAAAGATATTGAAATAATTCTTAGGTTCCTCTTTCTTCCCTAAGAGTATAAGCCCCAAATCATTAGTGGCTTCTTGTGGCCATGCGAACAGCGTAGGCAATATGCTCACGGTGTCCGCACCATTACCTTCATCAATAGACTGTCATCCATTAGGACTCAAATTTAAAAGGCAATGCTGAAACAAATTCCTAACAGTTAGCACTTCCTCCAAATCTAGTACGTGACCCTAACGAAGTCTATAATGCTGACCCCACCCAAATTTAGGCATCATCTCTCATTTTTTCAAGCACATACTCTTGCTAGGTATCGACCATTCAGTTGGAAAATCAAAACCACATTTAAGCTTGTATTTAACCCATATGTACTTACAGCGGTTTAGGTGAAGGTTCGAAGACCAGTTCGAGATGATTGATTCTACATCTTTGCAACAAGAGAAATAAAACAAACCCACCGAACCTCCTCGATTGCACGCTTTCAGTTGGTACAAATTCTGGAAAATGGCGATCAATGGCACTTCCTCCCGCCGACTACATTCAATGAAATATGTCATTGCGACCAACCACGAAAAGCCAGATAACTATCCCGTAGCTATCCTCTATTTATTGAGAAGATGGCAAAAGAAGGGGTGGTGTGGTAAATAGAAACCTGCCTCTATCACGTGCAGTGGAAGTAGGAAACTTCCATTGGTGGTGTCGATTAATTGGTTTAATCCTTCGACGATTGAGAAATCGTAAGTGAAATTGGGTAGTTGAATTCCCCAAGCAACCAAAACACGACTCATTTCTTCCTTATTGGTGGTGCAAACATAAACTTTTGTCTCTACCAGAGTACTCACTTCACGACGTTGCGAAGAGATGCCCTTAATAATATGGTTGCTTCCTCTCATCCTAACCATTTTATTCTAATAAACCCAAAAAAATCACAAGAACGATGGGAATTTTAAAAAAAATTTACCTCTGAAGTTGTTTTTCTCAACAATGGCTTCTTCTCCAAAATTTCGAATTCAAATAGTTTAATTTTTAGGGCTTAAGAAACCTCCTTTTAAAGGGGTTTTGCACTTTAACGATTCATGTATCTAAGAATAGAGGCACAATCAGTTGTGTACAGTTGTACCACTCCTTAACATGTGGTGAAGTGTACGTAACAAGTTAAAACACAAGGCGTATGTAATAAGCTTTTCCTTATGTGACCTCTCATATCGTAAAATTAGGTTCTAAGAAGAGTCTTCTTTGAACCAAGCGGAGGACAAATTGTTATGATACTCACTATTACCGACCCGCAAACCGAGTACTCGATTGGGTCCTGACATGTACTCTATGTGGTTCACACTTTAGGTTTGCATGTAAGGTGCTTGCACCCTTCTATGAGACCGCACGATGTGGGCTCACACCATCATATAGGGGAACCCGTATCGTGTAAACACATGTTAACCCTAGAATAGGCTACGTGTCGACATGCATGGCAAACTACCTACAATATCACATCCATGAACAGTAATCATATCATATAAATACACAGTTTAACCCATCTAAAGAGGACACACTCTAAAATACTCAATAATATTTAATTAATTTTACTCCATTCCAAATCATTAACACTACAACAAAACAGGTTTTTAGCGGCATTTTTTGGGGCCTATAGCGGTGCTTATAAGCGCCGCTAAAAATATTTGTGGTGTTTTTAATAGCGCCGCAAAAAACGCCGCTATAGACAATGCCGCTAAATTTTGCGTAAAACACCGCTGTAGAACATGACCTTTAGCGGCGCTTTTCCCACAAACGACGCTATAGAACATGACCTTTAGCAGCGCTTCTCTCGCAAACGCCATTATAGAACATGACCTTTAGCGGCGCTTTTACTGCAAACGCCGCTATAGAACATGACCTTTAGCGGCACTTCTACCACAAACGCCACTATAGAACATGACCTTTAGCGGCGCTTCTCCCACAAACGCCGCTCTAGAACGTGACCTTTAGCGACGCTTTTAATAAAAACGCCGCTAAATGTCATGTTCTTTAGCGGCGTTTTTAGTTAAAGTGCCGCTAAAAGTCTTGTTCTTTAGCGACGTTTGTGAAAGAAACGCCACTAACTTTGGCAGATTTCTTACATCCATTTTCATTCATATAAAACCCTTCCTGTAACAACTAAAAATAGCAAATACAACTCCAGCCAAAAACAGCAAATACAAATCCAACCAAAAACAACAAATCTAAATTATACTTCAAATCCAACGAAAGATATATGATCTAAATTAATAAATGAAATAACAAAATATTCTTACAATAATGTTAATAGTTATAATGTTAAAATATTCTTACAATAAGAAAAAAAACATTTAAGATTGCGAATTCTGCGACTGCTGAAACATCTTCATCATATTTTGAAATTATTGCTGGAGTTCGTCGTATTTTCTGCTTTACTTTGCTTCCCTCACTGCTGCCTCCGCTTTAAGTTGAGCAATTTTCTCAATTGTGCTCGCTTGCATCTGAGCCAGCTGGTCTTTTAACCTCTGAACTTCAACTTGAGTTTGACTCCCCGAAGGCATGTATTGCTGCGAACTGGATCCAAAATATTGGGTTGGGTTTACAAAATATCCTTGAAATCGAACACGACCATACCTTTCTAGACCCAAAACTTCAGTAATAACTCGGTTATCAATGTCATCAAGATTAACAGAGCTATCACTCAAAACGATCGCTTCATACTCCGCCCTTTTATCCTTTAGTTTCTCCAAATAAATCAATCAAAGAGTTAGAAACGAAATATATAATCAAAACAAATGCAACATAACTTAACATTATTTGCATTACAAACAATGAATTAAACCATTATAATTAAACATGATAAATATTTAAAATAATTCAAATTTTATTAAGTAAATGTACCATAATTTCTGCAGCTTCAGTAGTCATAGGAGATCTATCTTTCTTTCTATGTGTATTGTCAAAAAGTTGAAGGCGTCCAACTTTTTGACCAAATGATTGTTCTTACAATATAGTAGTAAAAATATTATTTAATATAAATTAATTAATATTTGACACAATTAATAAATTCAAAATACCTCGTCATCAGCTACACAAGCAAAACTTTTCGACCCAGCCGTGTGCGTGAATTTTTGTTTTTGCCTACTTGTAGTGCCAATGCGCTCACGATCCTACATTATGAAATTATTATTACGTATATAGTAAATACTATAAACCGAAATAATTATACGAGTTTCGAAGTACGTAACACCTCTCCTTTCTTTGAATTCCACAATCTAACTGCATATTTCCATTGGTACCTCAGCATTCTCGGTGGGACATTTTGCAATTTCTCTTCGAGGCTTATATTTTTCTTAAAATATTCCTTCTTTAAAGCACTTTTATGGTCTCTCCATTTTTTTCCTAATGCCTTCTTGACATAATTATCCGAGACCTCTAAAACAAATCTCTCCTGCAAAAAACACAAGTTTAGAGAGTAAATATAAATGAAACTTAAACAAAAGTATTATAAATTACATTCAAGTTATTACCTTAATATTATCGAGAGCCTGATTTTTGTTACTATCAGGCATATGATGCCATGACTCGAAATTGATAGGCAACAGATTGGCATTTCATGCTATAATGCCTAAGTATCCTGCTAAAAGTCGAGCTTCTGGTCCAACAGGCTGACCAAGACTGTTTCTGGCTACTTTGACACGCTCGGCAGAATTTAACTCGTATAAATCTTTTAGTAGCATACGTCCTTGAAATCTGCGCGTCTCACCGCTTTCAGCTGAAAAATGGTATATTATAATATAAGAATTTTAAACAGAAATCAATAATAAAAGTCAACACGCATGTAAATTAAAGTTCAACATTACTTTGAATTTCTACAGGTTCGTAATCTGTGTTTGGAACATTCGAAGATCCAATACCAGTTTGTTTTTCACTATTTGTTTCTTCCGAATTTGGAGGATTTTGAACAATACTTAGACCTCGCAATCTTCTTCTGGGCATTTTATCTGCAATACACATAAAATAGTTGAAATTTTAGTAACTAATTACAACAATAATAGTACATATAAAATAGTTGAAATATTTAACAAGATCAAGATTTAAATTATAATATTACATATAATTAAAAAATTGTAAAATCTTACTACATCATAATTCGTAAATATCTTCATCCACATCCTGGTGAACCCATTGAAATTGTGTACTAGTACTAGGGATATTTTCATTTAAGTTTTGTTCTGGAAAAGGCAAAGTTTCTGATCTTTCGTCGATGTCATCTCTACTTCCATTGCCCATGTCAAACAAGTCTCTAGGGGTGTTACGAAGTACAACGTACCAACCCTCATCAGTTGGATCTTTCGAGTAAAAAACTTGTTTCACTTGAGAAGAAAATACATACGGCTCGTCTATCAATTGTTGTCCAGTGTTAATTAATCGAGAGAAGTTCACCATTGTAAAACCAAATTGATCTTTTTTAATTCCGCGAGTAGTATTAACATCAGCCCAATCACATCGAAATAAGACAACCTTCCGTTTGCCATAGTAATCCAACTCAATAATGTCAGTAAGAAGTTCGCAATACTTCACATTTCCCTCAACAGGATTACTATCCCTAGCACTAGCATAACTTGTAATTGAAGAATTAACAACTATTCCACAATTTTGAGTCCTCCTCAATCTTTCGCGAGATTTTGTATGAAACCTAAATCCATTGATGAGGAAGGCACTATATCTTTTTACTACTCTATTCGGACCTTGGGAAAGCCATTTAACTTCGTCATTGAAGTCCTTTCCACTCCAAACCTATTGAATTGAAAGTAAATTGATTAATTATAAATGTTATGAGAAAACATTATTATTTGTTGATGAAAGCTTCAGTTGCATACCGTTTGCCCTAACCATTTATGAAAAGATTCTGTGAATAACTTATGAATCTCTCGATGTTGTAATCTTCGGAAGCGTGAACGAGATCTCAAGACTTGTTTGTACTCGCTATGTTAAAAAGTGGATTACTTGGTTAGAAGATAAACAAATTAAAAAGATGAATATTTATCAAATTCTAAAACTTACTTGCGTAATGGTTCAATTGAATCGTGGTGAAAAAGAACATATCGATGTGCTTGTACCCAAGATCTATCATCTAAGTGTGCAATTTCAACTTTACCGGTTGGTTCTCCATAACTTCGAAATAAATAAATTTCGGTTAAGTTATGATCAGTGAGCCCAGCATTTCTACTTGGTCTATTAAGTATTGTTTCAACATCTTCTAAATATCTAGAACAGAAAGTCATACACTCCTCTGCCAAGTATCCTTCAGCTATTGATCCTTCTAGATAACGCTTATTACGACAATAAGACTTTAATTTGAATAGGAACTTAAACACGATATACAACATTATCAAAAGTTGTAACTAAAGGTATATTCATGAATGAATGAAAAACTTTACAAATATATTAGCACCTCTCTATAGGATACATCCATCGATAGAAAACCGTTCCACCAAGTTTTGCTTCATGAGGGAGATGGATTACCAAGTGCACCATAATAGTGAAGAAGGAAGGTGGAAAGATCTTTTCCAAATTGCATAAAGTCAAGGCGGCTTGATCTTGTACTTTCTCAAGTTCTTCAA
This sequence comes from Gossypium sturtianum, assembly GCA_025698515.1. NCBI lineage: Eukaryota > Viridiplantae > Streptophyta > Magnoliopsida > Malvales > Malvaceae > Gossypium > Gossypium sturtianum. The sequence continues at coordinate 112,787,873 of CM046953.1, forward strand.
CATTCAAAACTTTGCCACAAATAGCTTTCATTATATTGGAAAGTTCAATTATACAAGACGTCACCTTTTTTGACATACAACACCGTAAAGCAACTGGCAGTAAATCTTGCATCAAGATGTGATAATCATGTGATTTTAAGGAATATGGTCTTCGATCTTTAAGACTCATACATCGAGATATATTTGATGCATACACATCTGGGACCTTTATGTCCTTCAACACTGTGAAGAACACTTCTTTTTCTTTCTTCGACATTGCAAAAATAGAAGGCGACAACCTATATTTCCCATTCGAAAGTACTTGGGGATGAAGTTCACACCGAATTCCCATGTCAACTAGATCAAGTCAACTCTGAAGATTGTCTTTCGATTTTCTATCGACATTCATAATTGTCCCAATGATGTTCTCACAAACATTCTTTTCAATATGCATGACATCAAGATTGTGTCACAAAATGAGATGCTCCTAATAAGGAAACTCAAAAAATACTTCTTTTTTTCCACAAGTCCGCCTCATTAGGATCATCATCTTCATCAGATTCATCATCAATTTACCCGTCAACATCGCCAACATACGCCTCCCTCGATCTTCTCTTTGTTTGCGTGTTGTGTGGTTGATTCATCTTCCCATAACTGAAATTGATATCTTTTAACATGAATAAGATTTCAGTTCCAATGGTCTGCTCAGGAGCTTCTCTGAACTCTTCAGTACCATCAAATAGAGTCCTCTAAAATCTAAATCTACAATTTCCATCTAACCACCGACGATGCCCCATATAAGAGAACTTCTTCCCATTATATAACCACTTCGAACATGTTTCCGCCGCACAACAAGGACAAGCATTGTAACACCCCTAACCCGTATCCGTCACCGGAACAGGGTTATGGAGCATTACCGAAGATTTCAGAACAATCACAGATAATTGTGATATTTACTGTTCATAACAAAACTGTCCACTTGAGTCATAGTCACTAAATTATTTATATCTTGAGCTATAGAATTCTAAATTAAGATCCGCTTGATTTTTCCAAAACTAGACTCAAATATCTTCCTACCATAAAATTTTTAGAATTTATGGTTTAGCCAATAAGTACAGTTAATTTTTCAAATTCATCTCTGTTCTGTTGTTTGACAGTTTCGACCTTTCTTCACTAAAACTTAATTATCTCTTAGTACGGGATTCAGATGATGTTCCCGTTTGTTTATCTTGAAATTAGAATCATTAAGAAATTAAAAATATAAATTTAAACCACCAAGTATTTTTATACAATTTTTAATGATTTTTCAAAGTTAGAACAGGGGAACCCGAAATCATTTTGACATTGTCTCACAAAAATTCAAATATCTCATAAAATGAAATTCTTTTGCTTACACCGTTTTTTCTATGTAAAACTAGACTCAATAGGATTTAATTTAATATTTTATTAAACCTTTAATTCGATTTCCACAATTTTTGGTGATTTTTTCAAAGTTATACTACTGATGCCGTCCAAAACTGTTTTAATGCTAATTTTACTCTTTCATGATTTCTTTGTATTAACTTTCATTTAGACATACATAACACCAAAGCATATCCATAAATAGCCATTCCAATAGCTAGTCATTATCAAATATTTACATGCCATTCATTGGCCAATTTAACCTATACATCAACAATAAAGACTTAAACATATCATTTCCTTACCTTCATATACATGCTCATAACATCATACTTTATCAAGTCCACACATACCCAATCACATTCAACATAACAACTTCCCACATGTATCATCTAGTCTAATTTAATTAACATACCATTATAAACCACATCACACAATGAAATTGGCATAGGCATATGAGTAATTAATATGCTTGCAACCCATTAGCCAATATAAGCCAATTTATATGGCTACATACCAAATCAAATCCTTAATCATTACAAGCCAATACATTTGGCCATATCATAATGACACATACACAAAATGACTAAGTCCTTATACATGTCATAGCCTCAAAGGTTTGCATTCATTTACCCAACATGATAGCTTGATAGTGTGATAGCATCTCCGGCGATCTCCAACCCGAGCTAGTTTGGTGACACTATGAGGCATAGGAAAGGAAGGGGAGTAAGCTATATAGCTTAGTAAGTTCACATGCAAATAAATAGCAACATAATCATGAATATCATACAATTAACATAACATAATTTACATATATGTCATCAGAGTTTCATAGGCATAACTTACTCATTTTCAATCTTACCAAAAGTTCATCACATACCGAGCTCATTCATATGAATTTTTCGTACATACCTGTACCAACTCGTAACATATCATTCTCTTTCTCATCTTTGGCATAATCTTTGAATTACCCGTTGAACCACTTGGAATACTAAAGGATACTCGGGAATCTCATACACAATGTACCATACCAACGCCATATCCCAGACATGGTCTTACATGGAAATCTCATATCGATGCCAATAGCCCAGCTATGGTCTTACACGAAGTCTCATATAGACGCCATATCGCAGATATGGTCTTATAAGAAATCTAATAACGATGCCATATCCCAGATATGGTCTTATACGTAATCTCAGTGACCCTAATGTCATGACATTTGTATCCTATTTATTCCTAAGGTTCAAACGGGGTTTTCTCATTTGTCATATCATCGTCGATTGTATCCACATTGTCATTTATACAATTCATATATTAATAAAAAATTTAAAATAAAATTGTAACATTGCATTATTTACACATGAACTTACCTCGACACAAGAATGACGAAATGGGCCTAATCATCACAAACTTTGTTTTTTCCCTCGTTCTAGGTTCGAACATCGATTTTATTGATCTATAATATCACATTTGACTTATTTAATCATTATACTATTCAATTTAGCCCAAAATCACATTTTGGAAAAATTTACATTTTTGCCCCTAAACTTTATCATATTTACATTTTAGTCCCTAGGCTCGTAAAATGATTTTCATTCAATTTATTTGTACTTTAAGCCTAGCCGAACCATTTTCATGCTTATAGCAGCCCACATTTTCCATTAAAATAGATTTTTACAACACTTTTTATACTATTTTACAAATAGGTCCTTTTTATGCATTTTCATCAAAAATCACTTAGCAAAAGTTGTTTATCTAACATTAAACTTGCATAATCTACCATTAAACATCAAAATACACAAATTTCTAACATGGGTCAAACCCTAAACCTTCATCATATCTCAAATTAATGGTAGAAATAGATAGATCATATTACAAGGATTTCAAAAACATGAAAATCATTAAAAACGGGGCTGGAACGGGCTTACAATCGAGCTTGAAAGCTTGAAAAACCCTAGCCATGGTTTCCTCTTGAAAATTTTGGCCAAGGAGGAATATGGAAAAAACTTTGGGTTTTTATTTTGTTTATTAAATCATTTAATTACTAAATGATCAAAATGCCCCTAACTTAAAAATATTCTATTTTACCTATTTCATGTCCATTTTTGTCCAAAAAATTATCCAATGGTCTAATTACCTTTTAAGGACCTCCAATTTAAAATTTCATAGCAATTAGACACCTCTAGCTTCTAGAACTCAAGTTTTGCACTTTTTACGATTTAGTCCTTTTGACTAAATTGAGTGCCCAAACATCAAAATTTTCGAACGAAATTTTCACGAAATTGTTCCGTAAAATTGTAGATCATAAAAATATAATAATATTAATTTTTTTCTTGTCAGATTTGTGGCCCCGAAACCACTGTTCCAACTAGACCCAAAATCGAGCTGTTACAAGCATAACGTCCTTTGGTACTCCAACCAGATAAATTGGCATAAGCTAGGAAATCATTAATAGTCCACAACAAAGCTGCACGTAAATAAAAGTTTTCATTTCTCAAGACATCATATGTTTCAACACCCGCCCATAATTGTTTCAACTCTTCAATAAGTGGCTGTATATAAATGTCAATATCATTTCTGGGACCTTTCTCTCCAAGGATAATCATAGATAAGATAAAAGAAGATTGCTTCATGCAAATCCACGGAGGCAAATTGTAAGGAACAAGCACTATAGGCCAAGTACTTTAAGAAGTACTCATGATTTTATAAGGATTAAATATATCCGATGCTAGCCCAAGCCTCACATTCCGAGGATTAATTGCAAAGCTTGGAAATTTACTGTCAAATGATTTCCAAGCTAAAGAATCCGCAGGATACCTTAATAATCCATCATCGGTTCGTTGATCATGATTCCACCTCATAGACTCGGCTGTCTTTGACGACATGAAAAGCCTTTGAAGCCTTGCTATTAGCGGAAAATATCGCAAAATCTTTACTAGCTTCTTTCTTGATTGTGCCTCACCTTCATCCTCATTCACATCTTCTGTATTCATATTCATCCAACGAGATTTACCGCAAACATGACAAGATTGTTGGTTTTTCCGATCACCCCAATACAACATGCAATCATTTGGGCAACTATGAATTTTGTCGTACCCAAGGCCTAAATCTTTTATCAGTTTATTCATATCTTTGCATGAATGAGGGATTTTTGCAAACGGAAACATATCTCTCAAAAACTCTAACAGCATTGTAAAAGAGTTTCTGGTCCACCCTCCCAAACATTTTAAGTGAAATAGACGAATGCAGAAGGACATTTTTGAATATTTTGATCCCTCGTAAAGTTCTTCATTCATTTCATTAAGTAACTTGTAGAACTTCGCCGCTTCTCTATTTGGCTCTTCATCAGGTACACTTCTTCCCGTTTCGGTAAAAGCATTTCCACCAATATTACAATCATCGAATGCAATAAAGTCAGGTGGAAACAATTGCACACCATGACTGTGCATATTAAATGCATCTCGCAACATACCTTCCATGTCATCTTCTCTAATAGATTGATGGTAAGCACTATGATGATAAGCTGGATTAATCGTTGAAGAGGTTCTACTAGGTGTGCACTCTCCATGGAAAATCCATTTTTTATACCCCCAAATAAAGCCATCAACAATTAGATGTTCGCAGACAACTTCACGAAAATGCCAATTGATGTTGCCACACTTCTTACACGGGCAAAGAATCATATTCTCTTGGCTTGCGTTTTGAAATGCAAAATTTAGAAAAGTTTGTACTCCATTTCGATAGTCGTTGCTTACCCTTGACAAATTTATCCAACTCTTATCCATTTCGTTGTTCTTGAAGTCTAAAGTTGAGAATAAATTGTGGTTACTTAAATGTTCTCAATTGATTTGAATCATGTCATTGTACTAAAATAGATAATACATATCAAGTATCAAGTATCTAATGGGTGTAAACTAATTTAGGTAAGTTGCGGGATTTTCAAGTATATATTTATGTATTACGTAAGTTAAGTAAGTTTTGTAAGTTATGTAAGTTATGATATGATATATATTTATGTAAGTTATGATATATGATATCTATCAAAAGAAGCTTAACCATTAATAATTGCATTATACAAAAATGTATAATACAAAATATATTTATTCAATATATGATATTTTATTCAAGTTTTTCAAAAAAAAATACGATGAATTGATATTTTTTGGAAAAAGTATTTCTTTTTGAACCCGTTGAAGGTTTTTTTATATTTTTAAATCTTTGATGACGATGTTTTATTTCTTGTGCAGCATGAAAAGGATCCTTGAACGATATGAAATATACTCGTATACTGAGATCTAATGTGCGATAGATGAAATTCAACAAAATGTAAACTCAATTTACAATTTTTTAAGTTTTTTTAAAACATGCTTTTTTGGTTTCATTTTGAAAGGGGATGTTCATGGATCAAACCATGAAAAATTTGAAGACACCAAATCTGTTCTACTTGTTGACGTTGGGATGATTTCAATATGTTCCTTTATAGGGAAACTGGACCTGGGAACATGCAAAACTTAAAGCTAGAATGGAGACTTTACAAAGAAACCTGAGGTACCCCCAATGGCTTCAAATTTCAGATACATTCAAGGCATGCATCTTCTCTTTTACTAAAATAATTAATTATATTTCTAGGCATTACGAAGGAGAAGATATCTAGAATTTGAGTCTTAGAAAGCTTCAAAATTTGGAGCAACAACTTGATTCTGCCCTTAAACGCATAAGATCTAAAAAGGTTTAAAGCACTCCAACAATATATATACTAAAACATTATTTTCCTTAGTGTAAAAGATTTTCATGATTTATATTTTAAATCAGTCCAATTATATTATGGTATTGATTGAAAGTAGTGTCTCCACCACATAAACAATTAGGGGTGAAATAAAAAATCTTTTAAATAGACTATTTTTCATTTTTGAAAAGTCAGAATCCCTTTAAATTCGCCCCCTCAAAATTCGAATAATAAATGTATCATATATTAAATAAATATATTTAGTATCAAAAGAAGCTTAACCATTAATAAATGTATTATACGGGTTTTTATAAAAACATGATTTCTTAATTTAGTTGTACTTTGGATTCATTTTAATCCAATTAAATAGATATCAATAGTGGCTAAATTAACCCCAAACCAAACTAATCATTAAACTAAGAAAACACATATTTCTCCAATGAGTAAATTCAATGAATCACTTCTCCTTGTTCGATTATTTACAATTCCATACAAGTATTCATATTAAATGTAATCTTTAAGAGTTATATTAAGCTAGCGGAGGGATCAATTGGACATATATAATTAGGGCTTAAGTGTCGACTCTATGTCTATTAATTACACAGTTATTTAGTCATGGAATTAATCCACCAAAAGTACCATGACCGAACTCCCCATTATATACCATTACGAAAACTACTTGTTTCAAGCTATAGCCTAATGATATTGTCATATCTATGTTTTCCTCATAGGATATCCATGATCCCTCTAGGTTAAATCCATTTAGCTAATTCAATACATTTTATCTTATGGTCGCCATTGTATCTTCCTCGATGAAAATAATCATTATTCAAATCAATAATGATAAATTTATTTGTCTCATACAAAAAACCCATGGCCATGTTCCATTTCATAATTCATACAATTTCATTGAGAGGATACCATTTACTCTTATTGTCGAGCTATGATTCCACTATTGTGAGTGAAGTCATATCATGCACAAATCATATACCGATTATTATCACCGAAAAAGTATATATAATTTCAAGAGAGCGACTTGATTAGTGTCTCGATCTGTTACACTAACTTTAACTATCATATTTTTGTAATTTGTTTATTTCATTTTCAGATTTATTTAATAAATTTGAAAAAAATATGTATTTAATAAAAGTAATATGTCAAATATAAAAAAATACTTACAAACACTCATTAATCAGTCTAATTTATTTGTTTATTTCATTTTCAGATTTATTTAAGAAATTTGAAAAGAAAAAGTACTCAAATGTGTATGATTTTTGTTAGAAACAATTTATAAAAATAAAATTTAAGATATCTAATTAATTTTTAAATCACAAAATGAAACTTAAATTATATCATTTTAATTAGTCGATATCTTTTTTTTATTGTTGTTATAAGTGGTACGTAAACTATATTTCATTATTCAAATTACCCAACCATTAAGAAAAATTTATTAATCAATCATTTGTGACACTTGAATATTTTTAACTAACAAAGTTAAATATTATTTCCTTAGACTTTTTTAAAAAATTATAAATATATTCATCTCTTTTGTTCATCACCAAAGAACTTCGATGATAGAAAATTCAAGAATCTGTCAAAAAACTCATCTAAACCTTGTTTTCAACAACAAAATTTAGATTTTGACGAGCTTCTTTTTCCTTTTTAATTTTTTAATATGGGTGAGTATTTGGTACATTGGTAGTGTACTTTTTTTTTATTTCACAAGTAGCCTTAAAATTTGACTTGTGTCTTTTTTTAAATATTTATTTTTTTTAATATTTTACTATACACCTATAGGACATTCTTTGCTTGTGTAGTCTAAAAAATTCACTGACAGTATACCAAATAATTTCCCTTTTAATATACATTACGAGATACATGTAACACTTTCAACCCACTTATGAAATCTAAAAAACTCCACAAGTGGTGTACGAGATAAATTTTCTTTAATTAATGATTTGTTTGATAAACTGAAAATTTAAGTGTTGAAAAAAAAATTAAATATTGAATTTTTACTACTAAATTTTATAAGTGCTGAATTTATATTAGAAAAGTGTCTGGTAAATTAGTAAATATAATTGTGTTGTTTCATAAATGTAAATACAGATTTTTAAAAGATGGCTTATTTTTTTTAATTTTAATCTTATTAATATAATATTTTATATTATGTTGGATAGTTTAGGAAAAAGATAAATATGATAATTTCAATATCTCATTTTTTTTAAAAAAATATTTTTATTTAATTTTTTAATAAAATAAAATTACCTTAATATTTCTAACATTAATGGCACGTTTAGTTCACTAGAATGGAATAGGACTATAATAGAATAGAGTTGTAATCAGTAATTCAATTGTTTGGTTGAATGTAATGGAATAGAACTGTAATAGTATTCTTATATTTGGTTGAATGGAATAGATTTGTAATAGCATAAGTAAAAAAGCTAAAATGACCAGAGTACCCTTAGCAGAAAGTTTTTTAGGTAGATGATTATTGTTATTAAATTTTAATAAGATTATTATTACATATAATTTAATAAAAATAATATATAATTTAATAAAATAATTATTTTTATATTAAATTATTTAAAATATTTTATTTACTATATTTTAAAATAATACATTATTATTTGAATCCACTGCTTCTTCCGTTATCTCCATTATAGTTGACACACAACAAACACATGGTTAGAGTAGTGCATTTGCAAGGTTTATTATGATATTTAAACCTTCAAATCACAACCACTTGCACTATATCTGCTAGAATAGGAGGTCAAGTTTATGGCATAAAATGTTATTTCATTAGAAAAAAAATTCAAATTTAACAATACATAGATTGTGGTTTATCAACAAGCGATATGAACAATGTAACACCCCAAACCCGGTCTATGCGTTAAGACCAGATTTGACATGTCACACAAAATGAATATACATCAAGTTTTTTTTAAAGAAATCGAAATAAAACATTTTGACATGGACTTATTTAAAACTAAGGTTGATTACTAAATCTAATAATTTGAGTCGTATAATTTGAAACTTAGGAAAAATTGGATTTAATATTTTGAGAAAATTTAAAGATGTTCGAAAGTAATTTGAAAACAAAGATTTAAAATATTGTTACAGAAAAATTTCCGAGTTAAAAATATATAAGAATAAAATCATTTTCGTACGTTTATTTAAGAAAAACGTTTATTTTTATTTTTAGAAAAGAAATCCCACTTAAGTATTTTAAGCGTATTATAAAATCCATCCACAAGTAAAACATCCATAAAAATATAACCAGAGGCCTTATTACAACTTAGCTTAAATAGCAAAAATTAATAAAGAGTACTTAAAAAGAATTCTGAAATGTAAATAACCCATTATTCGTAGTATGGCCTCCACTGAGTCGCCCCCGGCCCAAGCCTCCATCATTGATCATTACCTGAGAAAGGTAAGGAAAACGGGGGTAAGTTACTTAGAACTCGGTGTGTAAACCACTTACCATAAATCTCTCTTGGGCCAAAATCCAATTTAGCATTTATTGGGCCAAAGCCCAATACAAATATAACATAATAACATGTATTAAATGAATGTAATATGCAATTCCCAAACCAAACCTAATTTCCATCCGCTACACACCACCCCGTACCAACCAGCACACACACTGTGGGAGCTTTAGTCACCCACCCCGCTAACACACCAAAATAGGCATTAAGCCATTTATCAATTTGCGGACAAGCCACCATATTTACAGAGTTTTCATGGCATTTGCCATTTTTCAAATTTGTGGCAGAGCCACCAAAATTTTGTAGCAAAGCTACCAGAACTTCTCTTCGTCAATATCCCAACCCATGCAAATCATGTATATATTATGCATATTCATTTACAACAATCCATTCATATAATTATGAAGAACAATATGGCTCATTATAAAAATTTCCATAATCTGGCCCATATCACTCTTTTTGGCCCATATACCAAATATCACATTTGACCCATATATCAATTATCACATTTGGCCCATATATCGAATCTCACATTTGGCCCATATATCAAATATCACATTTGGCCCATATATCAAATATCACATTTGGCCCATTAAGGGTAATCTCGTAATTTTTACAGTCTTAATACCGATTTCATAGTCTTTACCATTTTAGTAATAATTATGCCATATTACCCAATATCACTAACATGCGATTTAATCAAACGATTAACACGATATAATTATGTAACCCATGGAATACGGTGTGAGATTACACACTTGATTACGGTGAGCACTACACTTTCTTGATCGTCAACACCTAGAATATTTTTAACGCTCGATTAGATCATTAACACTTATAATAATTTATTCTAAGATAAACGGTCTAGGATTTTTACCCTCGGAATCGCGAATAACTACTATTTGCCGGTTCTCCCCGGTTGACGGTTCATAACCCGTTGGAAAATCCCGAATAGCTAATGGCTCAGAACTGCGAACAACCTCGAATAGTTGATTCTCACCGGATGAGAGTCCACAACCCGGTGGAAAATCCCGGATTACCGAAACAGCCCTTCGTTTGATTCTAGAGGGGATCGCGAATTCGCTCCTTTTTCGATCACTATTCACCACTCCTTTTGATTCAATCTTGTTTGCCTCCATTGACAAATGAATATTAGTCCAAACTAATACTTCGTAATTAAAATGATTGGTCGTAATGAGTGAAGTCGAAACACCACAAAATCCTTTTCGTTCAAAGGATGAGAATCGAGTGATAGAGTCCCTAAGATAAAAATCGGTTAATCACCCTATCTTCAATAATAAGTAATATGAAATCCTAGAAAGTAATCCTTACCTTAGGTTTTTGAACTGAATCCTAATGATAACACGATGACCGGACACTCCAAGTTTCGGCCTTCCACTAAGTTTCAATTGATCAAAGTGTGAGTAGAAGAAAAACGGTTGAGAAGGAATTATGTGTGAAGTAAAAGGTTTGGCTATAGTGAAAAAATTGGAGAGGATGATGCTTAATGATATTCGGCCATGGTGATTATTAAAGAGGGAATGATGTTGAGAGTTTTTGCAAGAAACAAAAGAAGAAGAAAATAAGGTGTTTAGATTTCGGTTCTTTTCAAGAATAGAAGATGAATAAAGAAAAGGTTTTGAGACTAGTGTGCATTCGGCAAAGAAGAAAAGAGAAGAAAAGAATAATGGCCCTTTAAGGTTATGTGGTTTCGGCACAAAGAGGAAATGGTTTGAAGAGAATGAACAAATAAGACCGAAATGGTCAAAAATGAAATGGCCAAAAGAAAGCAAAGGTTTACCTATTGTTCATGATACATTCGGCTAGGGAGAGAAAATTAGAAAAAAAAAACTTTAAAGAGAAACACCAAAATGCCAAAATGTCAAAGTGACCAACTAGCACCTAATCCTTACCAAAAGCCATCAAAAATTCGGCCACCCCCTAGCCCCTAAAACCGTCCAAGTGCATGGCCACAAGGTTAAAGTTTGGCCACCCCAAACTTTCCATAACATTTTCCTTGTTATAAGCCTTGTGTTCCCCCTTCATGCCTTTTCCATTTGATTCCCTTCCTTAAAAATAAAACTTGCCTTTTCTCTTAGCCACCTTACCATAAAAATAAAAGTCCAACTTACCATATGTACTAGGCTTGGCGACACTATGAGGAAGGAAAGCAAAAAAATAACATTCTCGTATGTACATCAAGGATTCGAACTCCTTCCTCAAGGAACACATATGGCGCCATCTCCTCTTTACTACTAGCTCACTTATGCTAACTTTTACCACTTAATTACCTTAAGCTTTAAGGTCACTTGTTCCATTTCATTAAAGTACTAATTACCAAAATTTATTCCAAATCCAAATAAATCCCGAGCCTTCTCGAGACTATAAAAACACACACATTGGATAGTTTAACTAGCTGAGCACCAAAATAATGCAACATATAAAAATTCAATTTTTTTTTAGGATGTTACAATTCTACCCCCTTAAAGAAAATTTCGTCCTCGAAATTTACCTGGTTAAAAGAGGTGAGGATATTGCTGCCGAATGGTGACCTCAGGCTCTCACGTAGCTTCCTCCGCTCCGTGATTACGCCATAGAACCTTAACCAATGGTACTAACTTCTTCCTTAGCACCTTAACATCTCGATCTAAAATTTTCACTGGTTCTTCCTCGAACGACAAGTCAGGCCTTAATTCAACTTCCTCTATCGGTACTATGTGAGGCGGATCCGAACGATAACGCCTCAACATAGAGACATGGAAAACACTATGTGTCGACTCAACTCGGAGGTAATTCAAGGCGATAAGCCACTTTGGTCCTACACGCTTCAACTGCAGTGCGGTCCAATGAACCTAGGGCTCAACTTGCCCTTCCTTCCAAATCGAAGATCTTCTTCCAAGGTGAGACCTTTAGAAAGACACGATCTCCCACTGCAAACTCAATATCCTTACGCTTGGATCCGCATACGACTTTTGTCTATCCGAAGCTTCCTTTAACCATGCTCAAAGCACCCTTACTTTTCTTCCGTCTCGATAACAATTCGGGACCCAATAAGCTGTCGTTCCCCAATTCGGTCCAACAAGTAGGGAGTACGACACCTACGATTCATATAATGCTTCATAAGGTGCCATTTGGATCTTTGGGTGATAACTATTGTTATACGCAAACTCCGCCAAGCGGTAGAAAATCCTCCCAACTACCCCACGAAGTCAATCACACAACCCCTTAACATGTCTTCCAAAATCGAATTACTCTTTCCAACCGACCATCATTTGGGGATGAAAAGTCGTCTTTGAATTTTAACTTTGTTCCCGAGCCTCATGTAAAGCTTTCCAAAACCGTGATGTAAACCTAGGGTCCACATGCGATATAATAGAATCACGGTACCCCATGCAACCTCACGATCTCGATACATACAACCTAGCCAACTTCGTAGTGAGTAATGCATTTGACCCGGTAGAAAATGGGCGATCTTCGTCAATCGATCCACTATTACCCAGACGGAATCTTTCTTAGTAGGTGTTAAGGGTAACTCACTAACAAAGTCCATCGATATCCGTTCCCATTTCTATAATGGAATCTTTATCGATTGCAACAATCCCGACGGTAATTGATGTTCCGCCTTCACTTGTTGACAAGTCAAGCACTTACCCACAAAATCAGTAACCTCCCGCTTCAACCTTGGCCACCAATCATCATTCACGGAGGCCCCATTCCATTTTATTCCTCCGGGGTACATAGCATAGGGGCTACTATGCGCCTCTCGCAGAATCATTAGTCTCAAATCCGAATCCTTGGGCATACAAATTCTTCCGCGAAAACACAGTACTCCATCCTTATTCAATCCAAAATCCCCTATTACACCACTTTCAACTCGTTGAATTAGACCACTTTTCCACCTTGCATCAACACACATCCCAAGCTCGTGTGTGACGCATCGCAGTAAACAATAAACTCTTTTCCAGCCTTAGGTTAAATTAGTACTGGCGCTTCCGTCAAAATCTTCTTCAATTTCTCAAAACTTTCTTGTTGTTTATATGCCCACACAAGCGGTACTCCCTTCGCAACAATTTAGTTAGAGTGCGAGAAATCAATGAAAACCCTCAACAAAACGTCTATAATAACGACCAATCCTAGGAAACTCCAAATTTCAGCTCATCGACTTGGTGGTTTCCAATCCAACATGACCTCTACCTTCCGAGGATCAACTCGATTCCTTGGTGACACAACATGTCCCAAGAAAGTCACTTCTTTCACCAAAATTCACACTTACTGAATTTGGCATAAAGTTGCTTTTCTCGCAATATTTGCAATACTATGCGTGAGATGTGAGTCATGCTCTTCTTCATTCCTCGAGTATACTAAGATATCATCTATGAACACCACCACGAACCGGTCTAAGTAGGGTTGAAAGACTCGGTTCATCATGTCCATAAATGCAAATTTGGTGCATTGGTCAATCCAAACGGCATCACCAAAAACTCATAATGTCCATAACCGATTCGAATGCCGTCTTATAAATATCGCCTCCTTAACCTTGAGTTGATGATAACCCGATCTCAAATCTATCTTGGAGAAAAGCTGAAGCTCCTCTCAAGCCCGATCAAACAGGTCATCAATTCTCGGCAATGGATACCTATTCTTGATCGTCAATTTATTCAGCGCCTATAATCAATGCACATACGCATCGACCCATCCTTCTTCTTGACGAACAAGACCGGTGCTCCCACGGAGACACACTCGGTCGAATAAATCCCGATCCAACAATTCTTGAATTTGAGCTTTAAGCTCGGTAACTCCTTGGCGCCATCCTATAAGGAGCAATGGACACCGGAGTACATTCCGGCAAAAGCTTAATGCCAAACTCTACTTCGATGCGGAGGTAAACCGGAAGTTCCTCGAGAAAGACATCGGAAATTTTTTCACCGTTCTAACACTTTCCACCGATAAATCCTTGGCATCCAAAGCACTAATGAAGGCTAGGAATGCTCCACACCCTTTTCGCACCAACTTTTACGCCTTTAAGCGGATACCACATTTGCTAAATAGTTTCTCTGTTCGCCCATCATCACCACTCCCTTATCTTCCAAAGTCCTTATCGACATCCGCTGCGGCACAATCCAAGTGCGCGATTGCTTCACCAACCAGTCCATGCCCAAAATAAGGTCGAACTCTCAGAAAGGTAGTTCCATCAAATCCGCCAAAAATATTTCTCTTTGAATTTCTAAGGGCACGTCTCTAAACAATTTATCCACTATCACGCATGTCCTAAAGGACTAATTACCGTCATCTTTCTATCGGTAATCTCGGATCTAATGTTTGGGTTTCGGATATAGCGCTAGCAACATACGAATGGGTAGATCCGATATCTATCAAAGCGAGAATGGTACATCAAAGATGAAGAACGTAGCAGTTATCACATCAGGTGCATCACCATCCTCACAGCGTCTGACCGCATAAACTAACCCTGGCTGCCTTGCTTCCGCGTTACCCCTGAAGCCATTACCTCTACCCGGTGCACCTTGACCTCGTCTGCGCCATTACCACCATGACTGGCCCACGGCCTCTCGGTGGTGTTGGCGCCTCTGGCCAGGTGTGTATCAGGGTTACGAGCTTCTTGAGTTGGAGCAGTCCATCGAGGACAATTCTTAAGCTGATGGTCCTTAGAACCACATTTGAAACACCCACCGGTTCTTTTCAAGCACTCACCCGGGTGTCGTCTTCCACAGTTAGCACATGGTTGAATCTGATGGGTAGCCGCAGGTGCTCTAGCTTGAGCTGGCTCATCATTCTTGGGTCTCTTCTGAAACCTTTTAGCGGAACCCGAGTACTTAAAGTCCCTCTTGCCTCTGCTTCTTTCTCGGTTCTGACGTTCTGAGTTCTTAGCCTCTTCAGCTATTTTGGCTTTCTCCACTAGCGTGGCAAAAGTCCTTTCTTGTTGCGGGGCTATCAGTACCCGCAACTCATCATTCAGTCCATCCTCAAAACGTACACAGCGCTCATGGTCAGTTGGCACTATAGTCCGAGCATAACGACTCAAACATAGAAATTTGGCCTCGTAAGCTGCCACCGTCTTATTTTCTTGAACCAGATTCAGGAATTCCTTCCTCCGGGCATCCACATAACTTGCCCCCGACATACTTTCCTTGGAATACAGTTTTGAAGAAATCCCAAGTAACTCGTTCGGCCTGAGTGCCTTCTCGAACAGTAAGCCACCATTGATACCCCTCGTCCCTCAACAAGGACACAGCTCCTCTTAGTTTCTGCTCGGTAGTACACTCCAGATCGTCTATAATCCGCTCCACAGCCTCGAGCCAATATTTTACGACTTTTGGGGCTACTCCAGAGATACCCCTAAAAGTCTCAGCACCATTTGATCTGAGCCGCTCCGATATTGAACCACGAGCTACTGGCCCCAATCTAGCCCCAGCGACCCTTTCCAAAACTCGTAACATTGCTTGGGACAGAGCAATGTCTTCCCTCATACGATCGTGGGATCCATTATCCGACACAGGTGACGTCGGTGCGTCCATTTCCGGTATATGTCCCGATGCCTCAGACACAACTCTAGCACCTCGGCCTCTACCACAGCCACGTCTACCACGTCCACGTCCTCTAGCGTTCATTTTGACTAATTCGATTTAATCTGATTACAAGTTTTATGAATCAGTATACTATTTCAGTGTTTCTTAACGATATTTATGAGATATAAGAGATAGAGTTGTTTTCGTAAACGCATCCTATAGTCACAATCTTTATAGCTTCAACACCTAAAACTAGATGTTCTAGAGTGTTCCTATAGTCATATCACAATAATAAGAATTATTCAATTCACTTACTTGACTTGGTGTCGGATACTCGTGGTGCCATACTACCTTTAAAAACATAAGTTCTATAATTCAAAACAGTTTTGGACCATAATTGTTTTTGAACCCAAACCACAACCGAGTTTTGAACCGGGCTCTAATACCATAAAATGTAACACCCCAATCCCGGTCTATGCGTTAAGACCAGATTTGACATGTCACACAAAATGAATATACATCTAGTTTTTTTAAAGAAATCGAAATAAAACATTTTGACATGGACTTATTTAAAACTAAGGTTGATTACTAAATCTAATAATTTGAGTCGTATAATTTGAAACTTAGGAAAAATTGGATTTAATATTTTGAGAAAATTTAAAGATGTTCGAAAGTAATTTGAAAACAAAGATTTAAAATATTGTTACAGAAAAATTTTCGAGTTAAAAATATATAAGAATAAAATCCTTTTCGTACGTTTATTAAAGAAAGACGTTTATTTTTTTTTTTAGAAAAAAAATCCCACTTAAGTATTTTAAGCGTATTATAAAATCCATCTACAAGTAAAACATCCATAAAAATATAACCAGAGGCCTTATTACAACTTAGCTTAAATAGCAAAAATTAATAAAAAGTACTTAAAAAGAATTCCGAAATATAAATAACCCATTATTCGTAGTATGGCCTCCACTGAGTCGTCCCCGGCCCAAGCCTCCATCATTGATCATTACCTGAGAAAGGTAAGGAAAACGGGAGTGAGTTACTTAGAACTCAGTGTGTAAACCACTTACCATCGTCCACTGGGCCAAAATCCAATTTAGCATTTATTAGGCCAAAGCCCAATACAAATATAACATAATAACATGTATTAAATGAATGTAATATGCAATTCCCAAACCAAACCTAATTTCCATCCGCTACACACCACGGTACCAACCAAAGACACACTGTAGGGAGCTTTAGTCACCCACCCCGCCAACACACCAAAATAGGCATTAAGCCATTTATCAATTTGTGGACAAGCCACAAGATTTACAGAGTTTTCATGGCATTTGCCATTTTTCAGATTTGAGGCAGAGCCACCAAAATTTTGTAGCAAAGCTACCAGAACTTCTCTTCGTCAATATCCCAACCCATGCAAATCATGTATATATTATGCATATTCATTTACAACTATCCATTCATATAATTATTACGAACAATATGGCCCATTATAAAAATTTCCACAATCTGGCCCATATCACTCTTTTTGGCCCATATACCAAATATCACATTTGGCCCATATATCAATTATCACATTTGGCCCATATATCGAATCTCACATTTGGCCCATATATCAAATATCACATTTGGCCCATATATCAAATATCACATTTGGCCCATATATCAAATATCACCTTTGGCCCATATATCAAATATCACATTTGGCCCATTAAGGGTAATCTCGTAATTTTTACAGTCTTAATACCGATTTCATAGTCTTTACCATTTTAGTAATAATTATGCCATATTACCCAATATCACTAACATGCGATTTAATCAAACGATTAACACGATATAATTATCTAACCCATGGAATACGGTGTGAGATTACACACCTGATTACGGTGAGCACTACACTTTCTTGATCGTCAACACCTAGAATATTTTTAACGCTCGATTAGATCATTAACATTTATAATAATTTATTCTAAGATAAACGGTCTAGGATTTTTACCCTCGGAATTGCGAATAACTACTATTTGCCGGTTCTCCCCGATTGACGGTTCACAACCCGTTGGAAAATCCCGAATAGCTAATGGCTCAAAACTGCGAACAACCTCGAATAGTTGATTCTCACCGGATGAGGGTCCACAACCCGGTGGAAAATCCCGGATTGCCGAAACAGCCCTTTGTTTGAATCTAGAGGGGATCGCGAATCCACTCCTTTTCTGATCACTATTCACCACTCCTTTTGATTCAATCTTGTTTGCCTCCATTGAAAAATGAATATTAGTCCAAACTAATACATCGTAATTAAAATGATTGGTCGTAATGAGTGAAGTCGGCTTACCACAAAATCCTTTCGTTCAAAGGATGAGAATCGAGTGATAGAGTTCCTAAGATAAAAATCGGTTAATCGCCCTATCTTCAATAATAAGTAATATGAAATCCTAGAAAGTAATCCTTACCTTAGGTTTTTGAACCGAATCCTAATGGTAACACGATGACTTCGGACACTCCAAGTTTCGGCCTTCCACTAAGTTTCAATTGATCAAAGTGTGAGTAGAAGAAAAACGGTTGAGAAGGAATTATGTGTGAACTAAAAGGTTCGGGTATAGTGAAAAAATTGGAGAGGATGATGCTTAATGATATTCGGCCATGGTGATTATTAAAGAGGGAATGATGTTGAGAGTTTTTGCAAGAAACAAAAGAAGAAGAAAATAAGGTGTTTAGATTTCGGTTCTTTTCAAGAATAGAATATGAATAAAGAAAAGGTTTTGAGACTAGTGTGCATTCGGCAAAGAAGAAAAGAGAAGAAAAGAATAATGGCCCTTCAAGGTTATGTGGTTTCGGTACAAAGAGGAAATGGTTTGAAGAGAATGAACAAATAAGACCGAAATGGTCAAAAATGAAATGGCCAAAAGAAAGCAAAGGTTTACCTATTGTTCATGATACATTCGGCTAGGGAGAGAAAATTAGAGAAAAAAAAACTTTGAAGAGAAACACCAAAATGCCAAAGTGACCAACTAGCACCTAATCCTTACCAAAAGCCATCAAAAATTCGGACACCCCTAGCCCCTAAAACCGTCCAAGTGCATGGCCACAAGGTCAAAGTTTGGCCACCTTAAACTTTCCATAACATTTTCCTTGTTATAAGCCTTGTGTTCCCCCTTCATGCCTTTTCCATTTGATTCCCTTCCTTAAAAATAAAACTTGCCTTTTCTCTTAGCCACCTTACCATAAAAATAAAAGTCCAACTTACCATATGTACTAGGCTTGGCCGACACTATGAGGAAGGAAAGCAAAAAAAATAACATTCTCATATGTACATCAAGGGATTCGAACTCCTTCCCTCAAGGAACACATATGGCGCCATCTCCTCTTTACTACTAGCTCACTTATGCTAACTTTTACCACTTAATTACCTTAAGCTTAAAGGTCACTTGTTCCATTTCATTAAAGTACTAATTACCAAAATTTATTCCAAATCCAAATAAATCCCGAGCCTTCTCGAGACTATAAAAACACACACATTGGATAGTTTAACTAGCTGAGCACCAAAATAATGCAACATATAAAAATTTAATTTTTTTTTAGGATGTTACAAACAACCTTGAATTTTACTTTTCTTCCTCATTATTGTCCGAATCAAGGAGATAACAAGAAATGCAAAAAAAAACAAATTCTATGTTACTTACTCTGATTCGTGTAAAGAAGAGGCTTGGTTACAAGGAAATGTGAACGAATAAGTTTAAAAGAAATATATAAGGAAAATTTGTTCTGTGCGTCATCGAATTTCGCCATTTATGCGTGATATGCATCATTATGTTTAGCTGTCATTCAGCTACTCAACTATGCCATGCGGAAGATACCTCCAATTCAGCGTCCTCTTCCCACCAAGTAGAAGTCTACAATAATTCATGATTTAGTTTGTTGGTTAGCTGATTAGATTTTCACGATGCTTAATCTCTACCATGTAATATATGTGTATATATATGTATATAAACCGAATTTCCCATCTTGTTTCCCTAAGTTCCATGTATCCGCACTACGATGCCAAATTATGTGTACTTTTGAATAATCCAATGCAGAATGCCCTCTTAATTTCTAAGTATACTAAGCTGAAGTGTTATCATATAGCCAAAACATGTAAAATCGAAAGGAATAAATTAGGATACACAAGTCAAGCAACATAAATTCCTTGTTGCAGTGCTAATTGTAAGAAAATATAATATCGTATGTAAGATTAATATGTCAGTAACAATGATAATGCAATACAATGCGGTAGCAATAACACAACAGAATACCTGTAATCGGACAGAGTTGAGAATTAGAAGAATTTTGTTGAGGCTTGTATGAACAGTTTCCTTAAGACAAATTCTACCTCTCCTCGATGCTTTGAGTAACGTTAGACGTCTATCTCCCAGGATACAACAACAAACGATCACAGCAGTAGCATAATAATAGTGATCAATCGAACACAATTTTGCCTTTCTCTATTACCAGGAGAAATGAATTTAGAAGGAATTTTTGATATTGTTGGTTTTTTATGATGTGTTCTTGAAATCTCCTAACGTGGCTTTATATAGAGGACAGGAAATCAATGAAGAGATTTAGATCGAATCATGAAGAGCTTTATTAAAAAATTAATAGATATAAGTGAATAGAGACAACGAATGAAAAAAATGCAAGACTAAACCAAGAGATACAATTGTTCAAAAGATACAACTCTATGAAAAAAATGTAATATTAAACCAAGAGATACAATTGTTTAATCAGTTTATCATTCATTACTCAACAATTATTTTCCAACAATTCCCCATATGAATGAAATTGATGGATCAACGAGACTCAAAGGCTTAAAGAGGTGATAGATTCTACGTTTGATATTCTTATAGGATAGGTAGGCATCAACCCTTGAACCTTCTCTTATAAAAGTATATTTACTTTACTAGCTAACCAGTAGACGCGATGTCCTTGAACTATTCTACCGTTTGTGTAAACAATGATATTCCTCACGCAAATACCTCCCTGGCAAGATTTTTGGTTCTCATAGGTATGTTCATATGGACGTGAACATCCTCCTGGTTCTACAAGAGCTTAGAGAACAATGCCCCAATAATCTTCTTGAAGTGGCCCCACTTCACTCTCACATAGGTGACTTATGTTATTCATTTCACTGAAACAGACAATGGTCATTAAAAGTATTGCTTAACCTTTTCCACATTTTAATCACTGTTTTCATCAAAGGAATGGACATGAGATAAAAACCCCCCACAGTGACCTCACAAATTCTATGCAAGTAGGTTGTCCCATTGAACCTAGATCTTGAGATCACTAGTCAACTAGGTTGGGTTTTCCTTCACATAGCGCCTTAAATATTCATGGGCTTAAGTCTCATTCCTTTCGATGTTTTATCAACTAGATCTCGGTTTAACCCTTTGGTTAGCAAATCCACAGTGTTACCTTTTGGTCTTACAAAATCAATAAAGATAACTCCAGTTGAGATCAGTTGTCTAACGGTATTGTGTCGACGACGCATGTATCTCGACTTACCATTATACATTACGTTTTATGCTAAACCAATTGTTGCTTGATTATCATAACATATGCATATTGTGGGCACAGGCTTTGGCCATTTAAGAATATCCTCTAAAAAGTTTCGTAGTCATTCTACCTCTTCTCCAAATTTGTTTAGAGCTACAAACTCAAATTCCATTGTGGATCTGGTTATAATCATTTGCCTTGAGGATTTCCATGACACAACTCCTCCTCCCAATGTGAAAATATAACCACTTGTGCCTTTGGTATCTTGAATATCAGATATTCAACTGGCATCGAAGAATCCTTCTAACACAACAAGATCTCTAGAATAATGTAATCCGTAGTTCCGAGTATATTTGAGATATCTCAGTACCCTCACAATCAATTTCCAGTGGTTCTCCCCTGGATTGCTTGTGAATCTGCTTAAACTTCTTACAGTGAAAGCAATATCAGGTCTAGTGCAACTCATAAGGTACATTAGACTGCCTATGACTCTTGCATATTCCACTTGGTCAATACTTTCACCTTTGTTTTTGGACATATGTTGATTTATATCTATTGGAGTTCTGGCTACACCAAAATCATCCTTGCCAAATTTCTCAAAAATCTTGTCTACGTAGTGTGATTAAGTCAATACGAGACTTTCAGATGACCTTTTTGATTTGGATGCCCAAAATCATGTCAACAAGTCCCATATCTTTCATGTCAAATCTTGAATTTAACAAGTTTTTGGTACGTTTTACCATTTCATTGTTACTTCCAACAATGAGTATGTCATCAACATATAAACATAGAATTACATATCCACCAATAGTGGTTTTGACATAAACACATTTGTCACACTCATTAATTTTAAATCCATTTGATATCATGACACTGTCAAACTTTTCATGCCACTGCTTTGGTGTTTTCTTACAAAGACTTCACCAATCTAAAGACTTTTCTTTCTTGCCCTAGAGCTACATGACCCTCAGGTTGTTCTATGTAAATCTTCTCATCAAGATCTCCATTTAGAAAAGATCTCTTAACATCCATTTGATGAACTTCTAGATTCCGCAAAGCGGCAATAGCAAGTATCATCCTTATAGAATCAATTCTTGGTACAATAGAAAATATATCAAAGTAATCAATGCATTCCTTTTGTCTATAACCTTTTATAACCAATCTAGCCTTATACTTATCAATTGTTCCATTTGCTTCATTTTTCATTTGAAAAACCATTTAGAGTTTGGTGGTTTAATTCCCTGAGGTAGATCCACTAGTTCCCACTTATGATTTTTCATGATGGAATCAATTTCACTCTTGATAGCATATTTCCAAAAAAATGCTTTCAGATGAGCATATAACTTCACTATAAGTTTGAGGTTCAGTCTCTAGCATATAGGTTAGAAAATCTGATCCAAAGGACTTTTCCACTCTTACCCTTTTACTTCTTCTTGGTTCTGCCTCGACTTCAACTTATTGTTGAAAGTCTTGACTATCAATAATCTCTGAAGTTCATTTTGTTGAACTTGACCCATTTTCCCTAGTTTTACAAGGGAATATATTTTCAAAGAATGAGGCATTTTTAGATTCCAATATTGTATTCTTGTAAATTTTAGGATTCTTTGATTCATGTACAAGAAAGCGATATGCAATGTTGTGGCGTGCATAACCAATGAAAATACAATCTACCATTTTATGACCTATTTTCATTTGCTTCGGCAAAGGAACCATTACCTTGCAAGACACCCCCACACTTTCAAGTAGTTGTAGAAAGGTTTCTTGCCCTTTCATAACTCATATGGTGTCTTGTTCTTTTTCTTACAGGGCACCTTATTTAAAAGGTAATTCGCTGATAAAACAACTTCCCCCCATATGTTATATGACAACCCAGAACTTCCTAGCATTGCATTTATCATTTCCTTTATGGTTCAATTTTTATGCTCTGCTACTCCATTGGATTGATGAGAGTATAGTGGTGTCACTTCATGAATAATACTATGTTGTGCACAAAATTTACCAAATGGTTCAACATATTCACCACCACGGTCACTTCTCACCCTCTTAATTCTTTTATTAAGTTGGGTTTCAACTTCTTGCTTATAGAGAACAAATTTCTCTATAACTTCATCTTTGCTTTTAAGCAAATATACATATCAATATTTTGTGCTATCGTCAATGAAGGTAATAAAATATTTTTTTCCTCCTCTAGTTTGAATAAACTTTTTCACAAATATCACTATGTATTAGGTCAAGTGATTCAGTATTTCTTTCAACAGATTGAAATGAGGACCTTATTAATTTTGCCTCAACACACGTTTCACATTTATGATTATAATTAATGTGAAATAAAGGAATGTGCTCTAAGTTAATTAATCTATGCAAAGTATTAAAATTAACATGTCCAAGCTAACCATACCATAAATCAAATGACTCAAGCATATAAATAGAAGAAGAATCATCATTCTTATTCATAGTATTAGCTTTTACAAAGATAGCATTGAGTTTCCACATATCATTTAATACATATCCCTTTCCTACATATGTTCCCCCTTTTGAAAAAACTAACTTTTGGGATTAAACTACCATCCTAAAGCCATGCATACTTAGGAGGGTCCTAAAGACAAGATTCTTGCATATGTCAGGAACATACAACACATTTTGAAGTTTCAACTCTTTGCCAGAAGTCACCTTCAAAATCACAATGGCTTTCCCCTTGATCTTGAAAGTTGCAGCGTTGCCCATATAGAGTTTCTCCCCTTTCTCACAAGGAACCAACTCAACAAAGGAGTCCTTGTCACAGCAAATATGACATGTGGCACCAGTATCAAGCCACCATTCACTTGGATTTGAATCAACCAAGTTGACTTTAGAAATCACAGCGTAGAGGTCAAGATCATATACTTCCTTAGAAATATTTTCCACAACATTGGCCTCATTTGTTTTGACCCTCTTTGAAAGCCTACAATCAGATGACTTGT
The DNA here is from genome assembly GCA_025698515.1 of Gossypium sturtianum. Taxonomy (NCBI): domain Eukaryota; kingdom Viridiplantae; phylum Streptophyta; class Magnoliopsida; order Malvales; family Malvaceae; genus Gossypium; species Gossypium sturtianum. Next base: position 112,812,477 of record CM046953.1, read on the forward strand.
GCCCCATCTTATTGTAATTAAAACATTTTCATTCGAATTTTGGCTTCTTGAAGACACTGCCTTTTGGTCTTAGTTTAGACCTAGTCTGAGAATGTTTTTTTTTCTTGGAGTCTTTGACTTCCACTACGTTTGCCTTGGAAAAGTTAGGATTGGTTTCTTTGTTTAGCCTTTTAGCCGCACCTCGATTGTCTACTTCAATTCAAAGTCTGACAATTAGATCTTCCGTTGTTATTTCCTTTCTCTTATGTTTAAGATAGTTCTTGAAGTCATTCCGAGCAGGGGGAAGTTTTTCAATAATGGCTGCCACCTAAAAGGATTCACTTATATCCATCCCTTCTACGAGAATACCATCAATGATAAGTTGGAATTCCTGCACCTGATTTACAACAGCTTTAGAATCAATCATTACAAAGTTTAAGAACTTGGCAACTAAAACTTTCTTACCACCAGCATCTTCAGTCTTGTATTTATGGTCCAGCGATTCCCATAATTCCTTAGTCGTTTTCTTGATACTGTATACTTTACAAAGTTCATCAGATAAATTGTTCAAAATGTAGTTACGGCATAGGAAATCATAGTTGTTCCATGCTTCGGCAATGTTGAAAGCGGTAATAGCATCTTCCTCATCCTCTCTAAAAATAGGAGGATCATCCTTCAAAAAATTTTCCATATTCAACATGGTCAAATAGAATAATATTTTCTGTCGCCATGTTTTAAAATTCTCTCCAGTGAATTTCGCAGGATTTTCATTGTGACTCATAGTCATAAGTAACGTTTGGCTTGCATCTTGAGCCTGAGCAGCGACAATAGCCTCAACCTTTGAATTGGATAAGTTGTTTGACGTATGAGACATTTTTCTGTATTCAGAATGAAGAACTAGAATCTATAAATAAATTAAAATCCAAAACAGAAGTATAAACCAATCTTAAATAAGTTATGATGGTAATTTCTACGCCTTAGATTAAAACTACAACAATTATTTTGTCTTAAGATTGTAGAAAATATAATATCGTATGTAATATTAATATGTCAGTAACAATGATAATGCAATACAATGCAGTAGCAATAATACAACAGAATACCTGTAATCTAACAGAGTTGAAAATTAGAAGAAGAATTTTGTTGAGGCATGTATGAACAGTTTCCTTAAGATAGATTCGACCTCTCCTTAGTGCTTTGAGTAACGTTGGACATCTGTCTCCCAAGATACAACAACAAACTATCACAGTAATAACACAACAGCAATGATCAATCGAACATAATCTTGCCATTCTCTATTACCAAGAGAAATGAATTTAGAAGGAATTTTTTATATTGATGGTTTTTTAATGATGTGTTCTTGAAATCTCCTAACTTGGCTTTATATAGAGGAAAGGAAATGAATGAAGAGATATAGACCGATTCATGAAGAGTTTTGTTGAAAAATTAATAGATATAAGTGAATAGAGACAATGAATGAAAAAAATGCAATATTAAACCAAGAGATACAATTGTTCAAAAGATACAACTATATGAAAAAATGCAATATTAAACCAAAAGATACAATTGTTTAATCAATTTATCATTCATCACTCAACAATTATTTTCCAACACCAATACAACCAAAATAGTAGAAAATAGAATCACACCTACTCCAATAAATAAATATAAAAACCTAAAAAATTAGAAATTGAAAGGTCAAAACTCGTAAGAACATGCAAAAAATTCTACTCAAATAAGGACTTGAAAACAAGCATAAAAATAAATAAATAAATAAATCATCACTATATCCTTTAATAATACACATGAACATGAGAAATCAGAGAACAAATAATTGATAGGAAGTAAAAGAAAGAAAATAGTAAATGAAACTTAAGGAGGAGAAGAAAAAGAGTTCACAGTGTTAATAAGAATTAAAAATATAAAATTCAATCTAACACATGGACCAATTAGATTAGTGGGGCATGAATAAGAGCAAGCAGAAGGGACAGAGGATTTCAATTCACCTCATACACCATTGACTTCCTTGGCATCTCGAATCTAAAATTTATTGCTTATCAATGGGTAAAACCATAACGATAAGCCATGAGAATAAGAATTTTCACTTTGACACTGTAAAAACCCAACTACCTGATGTTATTAGCATCATTGGTAATGTGTATTTTGCTCTTTTGAAAAGCCCTTTGTAGTTAAAGCAGTTTTAGGGGGGAGCATACAAAATTAAGATCATGGTTGAGGAATAGGTTCACTTGACATGAGCATTGTGTAAATAATCCAAAACTACTGGATATATAATCTATTTGTGTTCCACAACGGAACAAAACAAAATAATGAACAAAAACATATTTCATCCCTGTCAAGACAATAAAATCCTGGTTACATTTAAATATTATTAATTTTCTACTACCTAAAAATAAAATTGTAAAAGGTTCTTTCCAGATTACTAGTCATACTTTGAACTTCAAAATCTAGTGCTTACTGATTTCTATTCCATGCAAAAATTGAAAAGGAACATGAAAATGGATAGATATTACAAGTAGGATAAAGGTCCTTCATAGTATAAAATTATGGAAAAGAGTAAAACTTCCTTGTTCATATGCATTGAGCCACCACACTTTGCATTGTGAGCCAAACTTGCAACCAATACAAAAAAAAAAAAAAGAACCAGGCTTTGCATAAAAAACCAGATAAAAGCCACATCTTAGTGCCACAATAAAGTCCCTAAAGGTATAACACAAGAAATGGTTAAGTTAAAATAAGAGGGATAAAAATCAAACATATAGCATGAATTGCTCATACATTAACAAATAGAGAAATATGGTACAAATATACAACCTTTGGACATATCAGTTGTAAGAGCTGTAAGAAAACACTAATAATCTTGGACTATTAGATCCAAAACTTATACACTACTACATAAACACCATAAACAAAATCATAAGAATACCTTCAAATCAACTGCAACATTCCAAACAAGCCATCCGAAAGACATCTGAAATATAACATACAACATCAGATGCTTGTAAAAATATAGAACAAAAATGACAGAAGAATACAAGTTGTCTTACCTAAAAACGAAGAGATGTTGTACAAAATTGGTTAGCATAATTGTAACACCCTCTAACCCTTATCCGTCGTCAGAACAGAGTTACGGAGCATTACCAGACTTTCCAGATCAAATACGAACATAATACAAATCAATTGGAATACACTTCATAAATTAATCATATCGTCCCTTCTATGGGCCTTCGAGACCTTAAATATGTATTAGAAACAAATCGGGACTAATTCTGGTTCTCTGAGAATTTTTTTGCAAAACCTCAAAATTTTCCTAGGTGCAGGGCACACATGCCCGTGTGGCCAAGGGACACGCTCGTGTGACCCTATAACATGCCCGTGCTTCAGGCCGTGTCCTACCCCGTGTAACTCTCTGACTTACCTCACATGGCCAAGTCACACGCCCGTGTGCTAGGCCATGTGGTCAATTTATTTTTCGAAAATTTTGTGCAGTTTTCACACAGTCGGAGCACATTCCTGTGTGCTAGCCGTGTGTCTCACACAGTCCAGTCACATGACCGTGTGACTCACACGGTCCAGTCACATGACCATGTGTCTGGCTGTGTGGACTCAAAATGAACCTTAAACATCAAGTATACCAACCCTGCAAACTTAAACAACAAGCAACTCAAAAACCAATCGTTCAACCACTTCAAAACACAATCAAACATCTTTAAAACATGTCAAAAATATCAACCTAATGACCTATTCAATGTATACTCATAGGTACTTTACATATATTGTCCAAACAAACCATTAAAACATCATTCAAGCTAACTCAAATTTTCATACCATTTCAACCTTAATTTTTTTCCTATTTCATATCCACTTAGGCATCAACTTAAACATACCACATCTTTAACTCAACATAACATATATATTTGTATATAACCAACCAATAACATCTTATAATATCATTTACAAACATTTTTTTTTTCAAAATGACCAACATAAAACATCCTAGGTACATGCCATTACCAAAAAGAAATAAACTTCACCATGTTTTGGGATCGGGATCATTGTGGATGCTGATTCAACGATCAACTTTAAGTACCTAACCTACGCACAGAAAACAAACCGTACGCTGAGTATAAACTCAGTGGTATTTCTATAATCCGAATACTTTTTAAGCAAGAATTTATAATATTTATATAACTAATCACACATAACAAAGATCATTCAAATAAATAATCAATTTCATAAACACATCATTCATAACACTTTCAATTCTCATCTCTTGCTATTTCAATCTCATAATTGCTATTCAAATAGCTTTTCTCAATAGGATACACAATTCATTTTCAATATCAATATCCATTCCATGAATCCATGATTCATGCTTTTCATTTGAATAATTCAATTCCATATCCCATCCCAATTTCATATTCAAAATCATTCAAAATCACTCAAATTGCCAATTCATTTATTTACCCCTATTAACACGACTCGGACTCGGACGGATACACGGATCCAACCAAAATAGACCAGTTTGGCACCCAGTGCCTCATAGGATAATTCGAAGTAATAGATTGACACCCAGTGTCTCATCGGCCATGCCGATGTAAATTGGTACCCAGTACCTTATCAAATTTATCCAAAGTAATAGTTTGACACCCAGTGTCTTATCGACTCGAAGTTGAAGTATCCCTTAACTCTTCCAATCCTATGGCATGCCAACTATATCCGACTCAGCCCGATACAGTTAATAGGGTTTCAATTCACTTTTCAATTTCAAACAATATTCATTCTAATTCAAATATTCACATATGATCATAAATCAATTCAATTCAATTCAATATCACAATACCAATTACTCACCTCAATCCACTTACCATACACATCAAGTAATAAATTCAACAATTAATTATTAAGTTTGGATTATAGTAATACAAACCGTAATTTCTGAATCACTTCTCGTCGACTTTCTCTTTTCCTTTCTTAGCCGAGGTCTTCGGCACAACGTTAGCTACAGAAATTAAAACAATTTAAAATCATTAATACACACAATTTCATATTGAATATTTCAATTTATATTCAACTTTTGCATAAATTCTAATTTAGTCCCTAACCAAAACTAACTCTATTTCTTCCAAAAATATTTCCATATATTATTCAATTTCCACTTTAGACTAATTTCAACTCTCTAATTTCAACATAAGACCCTAATTTTGAAATTTTACAATTTAGTCCCTATTACTTCAAAACTTATAATTTGTTTTACAATTCAATCCCTTTTTCACTTCTAACTTGAAATTCTATCAATTTAACCCCTAACACTTCAATTTATTCAACATGAACAACTTTTAAAAATCCACTAACTTCTAAAATTTCAACATAAATCAAGTAGTATTTTGTTCTAGGATTCTAAAAACATCAAAATTACAAGAAAATGGGCTAAATTGACTTACCAATTAAACCTTTGAACTTGAAACCCTAAATTTTCTTTTTTCTTTTTTCCTTCCCCTTTTTCCTTCTCTGTTTCATCCCCCCTATTCATTCTTTTTCTATCTTTTATTTCTTTTTACTTAATTAATGTAATATAATAATATAATAATATTTACTTAAATTATAAGTAAATATATAATAATTACTAATATATGTATATAAATATTACACATGTCATGTTTATTACCAAACACTTGTCAACTTTTGTTTAATTGCTTATTTAGTCCTTTAAATTTTCTCTATTCTATAATTCAACTTTTATTCTATTTGCAATCTAGTCCTTATACCTAATTACTCTTAATTTAGACAAATTCACCTCACGAAAACCTAATTAACCACACAACTAACTTCGAAAATATTTTAATAAATATTTACGAATCCGTTTTATGAAAATGGAGATCCAAAAATGCACTTTTTGATAATCGTAAATTTTGGGTTGTTACAATAATTGTTCACCAGGTGTCCATGAGATTGTTCATTCAAGTGGGAGCGTTGTGAAAATGACATTAGTGAATTGAATAACTACATTTATGTCTCAAATATGAGCAGCAACTCCTTAAACCCATACGTGTTGATAGCTTTACATGGTAGCATGCTGTCGAGTATAAAATTCAATGAAATCTAACTGGAAAAGAAGGAATTTCAAATCTACATGTTGCTGAACAGGCAACTGAGTTAAGAAACCCTCAAGCAATGATTTATACTCCGTAGCTAATGCATCTAGTTCTTGTCCCATATTTTGAAAGAATTCACTAGCATGCTGTGTTAGAGCTTTCCTGTCTTCCCTAATCCAAGACCCTGGCTTTGGAGATTTATCCTTGGTTTTCCTCGGTTTGTTTTTGTCTCAAGAATTTAAAGAGGATTCTGCAGTTTTACACAACATAACAAAAAAAAAGTGTGAGGGAACATCTAAACAAGACACTTCACTTAAGATAACTAAAAAAATGTGCTAATAGTATGATATCAGTAAATACCTCGATTGTAACTCATGAATTCCTTCATATGACTGATCTGCATTTGGTCCCAATACCAAAATCTACAATTTCTAACCCTATCCCCAAACTATAGTCTTTGCAACTAAAAAAATTTCATTTTTCTTCAAAATTCAAGAAAATTATGGAAAAATAATTGCTTAATGTGAACTAGATTTCTCAATGTTCTTTTGGGTCATTCTTATAACAATCATAATTGAAAAAAATTTGAAAGGAAAGAGGAAAAAAAAACCAATAATACAAATATAGTTAAAATTATAAAACAAGAATGGGAAGAAAAAAGGGGAACTTACAGAGGTTCTCACAAAGGAGAGGTAGCTTTGCGGAGGCGGGGAACGAGTCAGAGATGAATCAACGGTTCTCAATGACAGAATCGAGGGAGGCACCACTTTTACAACAACAATAGAATTGACGAAATCGATGGGTGAACAAATAGATGGTAAAATTGTCTGGGGGAATTTTGCTATTACACTCGTTGTTGAATAGGCTATTCTTAGCCCCCTTCAATAAATTAGACGAATAGGAGAGGAATAGCCATTTGCCGAATGAAGAAAACAATGAACCAAACTATAGCTTAACTGTTCATCCAAGAATAAGGAGGGAATGGCTACTATTCCCTCCAACCAAACGTGGCCTAGGTGATAAGTAGCTACCCACCTACTTATCTTATTCAACACTTATTTGTTGAAAATTTTATTAAGTAAAAAAATTAAAAATGATTATCAAACACATTTAAAATATTAAATGTTGAAATTTTTCATTTTCAATGAAATGTTTTATTAAACACACCCTAAATTAAAACTTTTCCATTTTTTACACTCAGCCCCTCCCCACGATTCTTTCTTCTCTTTTAATACACTTTTTAGTTGTTAGATTTCTTTTTGCAACCTTCCTACCAATTTTTTTTTCTACTCAGCTTCTTTGTATTTCAATTTCATGCTTTATTTATTTATTTTTTCATTATAGAAGTTCACCAAGCATTAAATAATTTATGCAAAGTATACAGAAAGAACAAAAAAAAAGTTATTTTCAAGAAAGAATATATAGATTTTGAATTGGGGTGAAAAAAGAATTGAAACCGAGCTTTTAAAGGAAAGAAAAAGCTTACTAGAATATGGGTTTTGTCACTGAAATTAGATTTGGATGAGTTTTTTTACGGGTTGAATTTTTTGTCATTGTTGTTCTTTGGTGAAAAACAAAAAAAGATGAATAGATTTATAAGGTTTTTTAAAAAAAAACATAAGGAAATAATATTTAACCCTTTATTTTGGATTTTTTTTAGTTAAAATTTGCCACGTGCTACAAAAATAATTACTAAGAAATTTTTTCTTAGCGGCTGGAGTAATTTGGATAACAGGGTATAGTTTAAATACTATTTTAGGTAATAAAGCATAGCTTAAGTACCACTAATGGTAAAAAAATGTTTAGGCCAACTTGAAAAAATAAATATAGTTTAAGTATGATTTTTGTTATAGAAAAATTAATAAAACAATAAATAAAAGAGGATGGAAAATACGAGAGAATTTCATTGTTTTATTTTCACTTACAAGGTGCTATTTATAAGCTCCTTTACATTCAATTAATAAAGGTATTACATTTAATGAATTAAAGTTTCTTAATTACTCTATTTAATAATCTCCTGATTATAAATTAAGTAAAGAGTTTTATCTCATTACTTTAATATGCTTAAAGGGGGGTTATGACATCCATTTAATTTATAAAACTCCCCCTTGGATGTCTTTTAAACAAGAATGTGTCTCATTAAAACATTTATTAGGAAAAACCCTGTGGGATAAAAACCTAATGAAGGAAAAAGAGTACACAATCTCCTATTACAAGTTGCCTCGTTAAAAACCTTTACCAGGAAAACCCAGTGGGACAAAACCTTGGTTAAAGGAAAAGAGTACAACATGTTTTAGACTCCCCCTAATGGCGACATCACATTATATCTTTGAGTCGACGCATTCCAATCTTGTTTCGTAGTCTTTAAAATGTTGAAGTTGGCAATGCCTTGGTAAAAAGATCTGCTAAATTATCACTAGAACGAATTTGTTGAACTTCTATGTCACTTTTCTTCTCAAGATCATGAGTAAAGAATAATTTTGGTGAAATATGTTTCGTTCTGTCACCTTTGATATAACCACCCTTTAATTGAGCTATACATGCTGCATTATCTTCGTAGAAGATAGTTGGCATATTTTCCTGTAAAGGCAAATTACATATCTTCTGGATATGTTGAGTTAATAACCTTAGCCAAAAACACTCTCGGCTTGCCTCATGCATTGCAATTATTTTAGCATGATTTGAAGAGGCGTGACTAATGTTTGCTTTGTCGAACGCCATGATATGGCGGTACCTCCACATGTAAATAAATATCCGTTTGAGATCGACCTTTATGTGGATCCGATAAATATCCAAAGATCGAAGATAACCAACTAATAGGGATTTTGAATCATTTGAATAAAATAACCCCATATCAATGGTCCTCTAAGGTATCTAAATACATGTTTAATTCCATTCCAATGTCTACGTGTTGGAGAGGAACTAAATCTTGCTAACAAGTTTACAGCAAAAGCTATATCAGGTCTTGTGTTATTTGCAAGATACATCAATGCTCCTATGGCACTTAGATTTGGTACTTCAGAACCAAGAAACTCTTCATCATTCTCACAAGGACGAAATTGATCTTTATTCACATCTAACGATCGTACAACCATCGGGGTACTCAATGGATGTGTTTTATCCATATAAAATTTATTTAAGATCTTTTCAGTATAAGTTGACTGATGGACATGAATTCCATCTTTTAAATGCTCGATCTGCAGACCAAGAAAAATTTTGTTTTTCCGAGATCTTTCATCTCAAATTCTTTCTTTAAATAATTTACTGCATTTTGAAGCTCTTCAGAGTTCCAATAATATTTAGATCATCAACATAAATAGCAATTATCACAAAGTTTGATTCGGACCTTTTATAAAAACACATGGGTGATTGGATCATTTTATAACCTTCTTTTAACAAATATTCACTAAGACGATTGTACCACATACGCCCGCAGTTGTTTTAATCCATATAAACTTTTCTTTAACTGATTGAGCAATTTTCTCGGGAAACACTATATCCTTCAGGGATTTTAAATCCTTCTGAGATTTTCATATAAATTTCACTATCAAGTGTACCATACAAATAGGCTATAACAACATCCATTAGACGCATGTCAAGATTTTCAAATACTGCCAGACTAATAAGGTATCTAAACGTGATTGCATCCACCACAGGAGAATATGTCTCTTCATAATCAATGCCGGGTCTTTGCGAAAATCCTTGTGCTACAAGTCGTGATTTATATGTTACTACTTCATTTTTCTCATTTCGTTTTCGCACAAATATCCATTTATATCCTACCGGCTTTACATATTTAGGTGTTTGGACTATAGGTCCAAAAACCTCGCGTTTAGAAAGTGAATTTAATTCTGCTTGAATTGCGTCTTTCTATTTTGGCCAATCTTTTCTATTTCTACATTCCTCAATAGATTTAGGCTCAGGATCCTCATTTTCTTTTACTATTTCAATAGCAACATTATAAGCAAAATTGTTGTCGGCAACTATATTTTTTAGGTTCCATCTTTTTCCTGAAGTAACATAACTTATTGAGATTTCTTCGTTATCACCATTTTCAGGTACCTGAACCTCTTCTGGGGTTTTTTGATTAGTTATATCTTTGGCCTCTTCTGGGGCACTTGCCTCCACAACATTACCATCTTGAATAATTGATCCTTTCTTTTTACGAGGATTTTTATCTTTGGAACCGATTGGTCTTCCACGCTTCAGGCGTGGATTACTTTCTTTTGCACTAACAATTTGCTTTATTGGGATATCAATTCGTATTGGAGCATTTTCAGCTGGTATGTGAGATTTTGTAATTCTCTTTAGGTCAGTAAATGAATCTGGCAGTTGATTGGCAATATTTTGCAAATGTATAATCCTTTGAACTTCTTGTTCACATTGACTTGTACGAGGATCTAATTGAGATAATGATGATCCATTCCATGTAATTTCTTTTACCACTTGTATTTTCTCTCCCCTAATGTTCGGAATGTTGTTTCATCAAAATGACAATCAATAAATCGTCTGATAAATAAATCTCTGTTAATGGTTCAACATATTTAATTATAGAAGGAGATTCATAACCAACATATATTCCCAACCTCCTTTGAGGACCCATCTTTGTGCGTTGTGGTGGAGCAATTGGAACATATATCGCACATCCAAAAATTCTAAGATGGAAAATATTTGGCTCTCGACCAAAAGCCAATTGTAATGGGAGTACTTATTATAACTTGTTGGCCTTAAGCGCAAAAAGTCTTGCTTTGCATGCAAAATAGCATATCCCCAAGTCAGTAGCAGGAGATTTGTTCTCATAAGCAATGGTCGAGCTATTAGTTGGAGGCGTTTGATAAATGATTCAGCTAAACCATTTTCTGTATGAACATGAGCTACAGGATGTTCAACTTTTATCCCAATTGACATACAATAATCATTAAAAGCTTGGGATGTAAACTCACCAGCATTATCAAGACGAATATTTTTGATTGCATAATCTAGAAATTGTGCTCTTAATTGAATTATTTGAGCAAGTAGTCTCGCAAACGCCAGGTTGCGAGTCTATAATAAGCACACATGTGACCACCTACTAGATGCATCTATTAATACCATAAAATATTTGAATGGTCCACATAGTGGATGAATGGGCCCACATATATCACCTTAAATACGTTCCAGAAATACTGGAGATTCAATCCCAACTTTAGCTGGTGATGGTCTAATAATCAATTTTCCTTGAGAACAAGTGACACAAGATAAATCCTTGAATTCAAGAATCTTTTGTTTCTTTAATGGGTGTCCAATTGAATTCTCGATGATTCTTCGCATCATAATAGATCCGGGATGGTCTAATCGGTCATGCCAAATAGTAAAAGTATGTGGTTCTACAAACTTCTGGTTTGTAGTAACATGTGACTCAATTGCATTAATATGTGTATAATATAAACCTGATGAAAAAGCAGGTAACCTTTCCAAAATATATTTCTTTCCATATTCAACATTTGTAATATATATATATATATATTCAACATTTTTCTCATTCATAGTCTCAATATGATATCCATTAAGACGAATATCTTTAAAACTCAATAAATTTCTTTGAGACTTGGTGGAATATAAAGCATCATCAATGATAAATTTTGTACCTTTAGGTAATAATATAATAGCTCTTCCAGAGCCTTCAATAAGTTTTGAACTACCCGATATTGTATTAACATGGGCATTACTCATTGTCAAATGAGAAAAATATTTTTTATCTTTGAGTATCGTATGTGTTGTAGCACTATCTGCAAGACACATGTCTTCATTGATTTTGGGTCCATCGAAATTTTGTTGAATATTCATATTTGTATATAGTTTAACGGGAGTTATACGGGCAAATTATATAAAGTCGAAATGACGTGAACTTCACTATGAACTCGTAGAAGCTCGTTCTGATAACGTGTTATAGAAAAATTAATAAAACAATAAATAAAAGAGGATGGAAAATACGAGAGAATTTCATTGTTTTATTTTCATTTACAATGTGCTATTTATAAGCTCGTTTACATTCAATTAATAAATGTATTACATTTAATGAATTAAAGTTTCTTAATTACTCTATTTAATAATCTCCTGATTATAAATTAAGTAAAGAGTTTTATCTCATTACTTTAATATGCTTAAAGGGGGGTTATGATATCCATTTAATTTACAACAATTTTGATTTTAAGCCTTTAAGTAATAAAAAATTTATTATATGAATTACTTGAATGTTAATTATTAAAAAAATAAAAATTACATAATATAAAATAATAAACTTAATTATTATTATGTGAAAGGCAGCCCCACCCCACCTCTGTATGCCATTTCAACTTCAGCTATTAATTGTTAGCTTCTTCTATGGTTAAAAAAAAAAAAATTATTGGCTTCTTCCAAGAGGCTTAATACTTATTTTAGTCCCTGTATTATGATAAAACTTTCAGTTTGATATTTTAAAAATCGTTTTGGTTAGTTTGCTTGAAGGAATGAAGGTTCATGCACCAAACTGGATAAAAAATTCTCAATATATCAAATTGCAATAATTTCAAAATAAATTCTCAATTTTTATATATTTTTTGAAATTTTAAGAATTTAAGGATATTTTTAGAAATTTATTTTCAAAATATTTTAAATTTTTTTAGTTTTAGTTTTTTTTTATGATTTTATAAAATAAACTATGAAATTTTCAGGGGTTTTTTTTATAGATTTTTTGAACTTTTAAATTTTTGGGATTTAATTTTTAAAATTTTCTGTTAATTTTTAAAAATATTAAAAAAAATCTGCTTTTTACATGTGTTAGCGTTTCACAAACGTTTTCTAAAAAAAAAAAAAAAACTATGAGGTATGAAAGTATTTGAGGAAATTTTAAATTGAATTACAAAACTTACTAAAAATATTCTCAAATATATCAAATTGAGTTTCAAGCTTCTTCTTTTCACAACCAAGTTAATATTTGCGAATGTGTATACTCCAAGTACTCGAATGTTATCATAAAATGATACTTATTTTTCAATTCGGTATTTAAATTTTTTTGTCACAAGTAGTACCTAAACACTTTATTACCTCAATTATCACAACCGTTTAAAAAAATTCTCTTGTCTAATTATTTTGTGACACTTCGATATGTTTAACTAAAAAAAGTTAAATATTATTTCTTTAATTTTTTTTAAAAAAACTTATAAACATATTCATCTCTTTTTGTTCTTCACCAAAGAATTCCGGTGATTGAAAATTCAAGAACTCATCGAAAAATTCATCTAGACCTTGTTTTCAGCAACAAAACTTAAATTTTCGCGAGCTCTTTTTCCTTTTTGAATTTTTTAATATAGGTGAATATTTTGTACATTTTTAGTGTATTTTTTATACCACGAGTAACCTTAAAAAATTGATGTGTCTTTTTCTTTTAAATATTTATTTATCTTAATGTTCTACTATACCCCTATAGAATATTTGTCAATTTCTTGACCTTACTTGTGGAGTTTAAAAATAATATACTAAATAATTTTCCTTTTAATATACACTTTCAACTTACTTGTTAACGTACCATTTTGATGTTTGAGCCTTTAATTAATAAAGAAATTGTTTTATCAAGAATGTTAATTATTAATATGTGGAAGGCAGCCCGGCCGGACCTCAATATGCCCTTATAACTTCATCTATTAATTATTAGCTTCTTCTATGATAAAAAGGCAAAAAAAGTTGATTGGCTTCTTCCGCCCCCTGTATTATAAAGAATATTTTCAGTTTGATATTTTAAAAATCATTTTGGTAAGTTTGGTACATGGATTTTCGTCCCATGGAGCATTTTAGTCCCTAATCTTTTTGGTAAAGAAATAGATCAACCAATCAAACGCTGCTGTGGTAGTAAAGTAAAATACACCTTAAAATTTTAAGAAAATTAGAAACTAAAAAACTACTTTTTATTATTTTTTGAATTTATAAAAATTATAAAAATATACGTATAGAACGAACCTGATGAATTTGGATAAATGCATGTCTAAATTCATCCTAAAATCAACTTGGACAAATGCATGTCTAGATTCATCCTTCCAGATTGACTTTGGTTTATGATTCGAAGATTCTTTTGTGATTCTTTTTAACGGTGTATATTTTAATATTAATTTATATTTTTTAATTTTAAAATAAATTCTCAATTTATATATATTTGGAATTTTAGGTTTTTAATTTTTTTCACCATTTTTAGAAGTTTACGCATGGTTATAATATTTAAATTTATTTTATAATTTCATAAGATAAATTATGAATTTTTGTTTCTTTTTGGAATTCTCTAAAATTTTAGATTTTTGTATTTTTTATTTTTTGGGATTTAAAAAATATATGGAATTTTTACTGTTTTTTACCTGTGGCGTCTTCTTGGCTGATGTAACATTTTCTGAATCAAAAATGACGAGGCACCAAAGTGCTTGAAGGAATAAAGGTTCACCTACCAAACTGGTTAAAAAAATTATCAAGATATCAAATCGTAATAATTTCAAAAATAAATTTCTAATTTTTATATTTAGAATTTTTTGAATAATTTTAATTTTAATTTTTTATAATTTTATAAAATAAATGAAAATTTCAGCTTTTGTTAGAATTTTCGAACTTTTAAATTTTTGGATTTAAGTTTTTAAATTTATGTTAATTTTTAAAAGTACTAAAAAAAATTGTCGCTTTTTACATGTGTTAGCGTTTCACTATTTGAAGTATCAAAGTGTCTAACAAAATTTAAAATTTAGAAAAAAGTATATCAGTAGTCACTAAATTTTAATAAAAATAATATTTTAGTCATTAAATTTTTAAAAGTGACAAATCAATCATGCAAGTCCATTTTCTGTTACAGACCTAATGGGATAACTGATGTGGCCCGTTAAGGTGCCACGTTGGACATGATTGGATGTCCATTTAATGGGTAATTAATTTTCATGATGTGACATGAAAAAAATTAACTTAATTTGCTAAAAAATCACAATTAAAACATGAGAAAATATTGAAGAGGCAAAAACAATTTGGTTAAAGAAAAAAATTCATTCAGGAGAAAAGGGAAAACAATTAAAAATTTTAGGGAATCATTGGAAAAGAGATTGAAAATATTTGAAACTGGGGAATTATTGTGCAAATTTTCCACATTGTTAGAATAGTTAATAGAAGAGAATCAGTCGAAGGTGTTCCATTGATTGTAACGAGTAAGTTTTTTTCGAATTTGAGTTATTTTTGGGTTTAAGAATGACATGATTCGGGTTTGGTATATGATTTAATAATGTTTCTAATTTGGGTTCATCATTTTTCGGTTTTAGAGGGATTTAGGTTTAGGATTTTTTGGATTTGTTAGTTCAAATATGTTGCATTCAACTGGCCTGACATGGGGTTATGCTTTTATGCTATCAATTGTTTAAATTCCTAGGAACTGCCATAGGTTTATGTTTTTTTGGTGTAAGCTATTCGGATTGGAATTTGTTTAAAAAACTGTTTAGGGTTGTAAGCTATTTGAATTTAATGGGAGTGAAAAATGTTGTCTTGATGTCCTTTGTTTTGTGTGATGAAACAAGTTGTGGATGCATGAAAAAATTAGATAGTGCATGTCGAAACCATTTTAAAATCGGGTTTTGAAAATGGGGATCGACTTTAAAAATAAAATGGGAGTCGCCACCAATCCCTTTTTACTTAGGTGTGATTGGATCACCTTGTAAAACGTTTTATTTTAAAACATTTAATTTTGGTCTACGAAAAACAAGAAAACGGGTTCGGGAGTCGGTT
This sequence comes from Gossypium sturtianum, assembly GCA_025698515.1. Classification (NCBI taxonomy): domain Eukaryota; kingdom Viridiplantae; phylum Streptophyta; class Magnoliopsida; order Malvales; family Malvaceae; genus Gossypium; species Gossypium sturtianum. The sequence continues at coordinate 112,828,331 of CM046953.1, forward strand.
ACGTACGAGGAAGGGTTAGCACCCTCGTAACGCCCAAAAAATTGGTACCTAATCGATAAAATCATGTCCAAATGTTTGAAGTTTAAAAGTATTCAAAAATATGATTTCTTAAAAAAAAAAACTTCGAGCAATTTAGGTTAAAATTTGAGACTTTCTTGTTTCGAAGGGATATAAACATCACATCCAGTACGTTAGGACACGATATTTAAGAACCTTCGTAATCAAAATCATCTCATGATTTACAAAACTTGAAAAGGGTGTTTAGTTATTTAGCCAAACGAAAAATCGCAACCCAGTACGTTAGGGCACTATTTCCCGAATTTCTAAATACCAAAACATTGTCTTATTTAAAAAACCTTCTTAAAAAAAATATAATGGTTTTGCAAAAATGGATTTTCTATTTAAATAACAACCATGTAACAACATTGTGTTTATATACTATCAACATGCATATTAAAGGCAATTACAATGCATTAACATTTAATATAAACAATAATATATTATACAAAATACAGGAAATAATAATTCCTATACTAAAGCCATTTACAAATATTTAATGAGGATTAGACAAATATAATGAACAATACAATTAACTATGAACACATTTCATACAAATTTAAATAGATAAAAAGAACAACAATATAAACAATGTGTTAAAGAAATATATAATGATTTTAAAAAAATTTAAAAAAAATTAAAAAATGAACACATTATAAATAATTATAATATTATATAATATGTAGCACTAAAAAAATAACATAATATTTATATATATATACTAAAATAATATGTAATAATAAGACAAAATAATAGATATTTACAATTTAATAAATTAATATAGATAATTATTATAAAATATTTAATATAATACATAAATTAATATCAAAAATTTAAAAAAATTTAAAAGAGGAAAAAAAAGGATTAAATTGAAATATAAACAGATTTCCAGGGTTAATTTAAAAAAATTGAATTAGTTAATAGGACGTAATTTAATTAAATAAAATAGCGGAGGGATCAAAAGAGTAATTTTTCCATTTAAAAAAAACACGTGGACCCTTGTTCGGATCCGGGTCGACGCGCGGATCCTGCTTCGCCAAAACGGCGTCGTTTGCTTTCACCTATAAATATTAGTTTTCTAAAAAAAAATCATTAGTTTTAACAGTTTTTAAAAAAAAAAAAGGTTAGAAAATCCTCTAAGAGAAGAGGGAAAGCTGCGTCCTTTCGCCTGTGTTCGTCTGGGCCACTCGCACACGCGCCTCCGTGGCCGGTGGCCGGAGGTCTAGGTCGACGGTTTCCGCGTTTTCGAGAAGGTAAACTCCTTCCTTTTTACTTTTTCAACAGTGGTTATTCATGCAATAGATAGAGAAATAAAAAATAATAAAATAAACAGAATGAAACTTAAGAAAATCACCTCGGTGAACTCGGTTTTTTATTTCTCTAAGTTTTTGACAATGCTTTCGACCTACTCTTTGTACTGATTCGTGTTTTTTTTGTGTAGGTATTTCTCTCTGTGTTTTGTGATAATATTTGTATCTATAACTGTGTTTTTTTCTCCTTTTTACAGATTTTACAAGGGTTTTATACCCAAAAACAAAATAAAAAAAGGAAAAGATATCTTTCCATATATTTCTATATCTGTGCCTTTTCTTCGCTGCGATTTGTTTCCTTTTCTGCTTCGGTGTTTTCCTCTTTTGCGGGTTGAAGATCTCACGACGATGGGCATGAATCATGGCATGATCGAAGGGGCGCTGCGAAGGTGCGATGATCGGACTCCAGCTGCAACGATCTGGCTTCAGATATTGCGGCGTGACTGTTGGGATAGCCTTTGCTTGCGGCGCGAGGAGACCTAGGGTTCCAGAAACCCTTGGTTTCTGATTTGGAGTTGGGCCTTTTGGGCCACAAATGTTTGGGTTTAGGTAGTTTGAGTCAGGGTCTGTTTTTAGGGTATTGGGCCACGGGTGTAAATGGGTTAGGGTGTAGCTGTTTGGGTAGGCTATTTTGGGCTTTGGTTGTAAATGGACTGTAAGGACATTTATTATTTATTTATTTTGTTTTTTTCTGAATAAAAATGGGCCCGAGCAAAATGGGTTATTACAGTGCACTATGTATGTTTGTATTGTATAGTTTGCAAATGTTGCTTGGTTATTGTCTGCCATGTGCATGACAGAACTGAATATGTTTGTATTAAATTGTCTGGCATGTGGACCTAGGTTGTGGATGTTTGCGAAATATTAGCTAGTGACTAAATATTGTTTTCCATTAGTGTGTAAGAAAACGGAGTCCGAAGACCACATTTTCTGATATCACTTATTTTAGGGTCATTACATAGACTGATCAGGATCACAGGCATGTGCAATTTCAAGTTGGTGATTCAGTCCTTGCAAAAATACACTTGATTTTGTGCCACAATGGCTTGCACAAGGGGCTTGTGTGATGGTATGAGGGACCTTTGTGAGTTTTGAAGAGAGTAGGTAATGTGGCCAACAAACTTGAGTTGGCAACAAAACTCAAGGTTCATCCGGTGTTCCATGTTAGTATGCTTAAGTCATTCCATGAGGATCAAAAGGATCTAGATCGAGGCAAGTCTAAATGAGTGCCAATGAGGGTAAAGTTCTCATATGATCGTGAAGTTGAATGCATCATGGCAGACCGAGTGATTCGACAGAAGTACTATAGGACAAGGCATGAATACTTAGTTTGATAGAAAAGACTTCCCAATAGTAAAGCTAGTTGGAAACTTGCTAAGGCCTTATGGAAGTTCCAAGATAAGATAGACCAGTTCCATTCTGGGGATGCGACGAGGGCATCGCCATAATAGGTGGGGGAGAATGTCACGAACTACGCAAGGGAGCCCGTAACCAAGGCACACTTGGATGACCCATCTTAGTCTCAAGGGGTTATGTGGCCCAACTGGACTGGCCCATTGTTCAGAGAGATTGAAGGCCCATCTACATAGCTTGGCAAACATGGGAAGTAATCTTAGAAGATTTGCAACCTTTGAAGATTTGATTTTTTAATATTAAGAGATTTGATTTGTAGATTGTCTTTAATCTTGGCCATTGATGTATTTTAATTTGTACCATTGGATTTGGAGGAGCTCAACTATAAATAGAGGTCTTTCCTATCGTTTGTAATCACTTCATTCTTGAGTAATAGAATTCTTTGAGAGCATTCACTCAAATTATTTGTTCTTTTACTTTTCGGTGACTTTTCTATTCTTTCGAGCTCTTTTCTCTTTTGAGTTGCTTCCACTTCACTTTGGTGTCCTAGAGAATTTTCAAAAGAATTCTCAATTTTGAGAGTTAGGCTGACTTAGGTAGATTTGAATAGAAGAAATTGCCTAAGGTTGCGAGAATTGCAAGACGAAAGTTCTAGCTCCATGACACAAGCTCAATGCATAAGAACACACAAAACCCCTAACACTCTAATATAATGCACATAAGTTCCATGAATAAGTATGTGCACAAGTGCTCGATGGTTGCACACAAGTGTCAAGCTTCCACTAATCACACAACACATCTTGTGGCATGTCAACTATATCCAAACCTTTCCGAATTTGTTTAATAGGGCTTTAAATAGCATAATTTTACACATTTCTTCAGTATAGTCAACATACATCCACATTAACAGTAAAACATTGACATGGGCAATTACTTTAACTATTCCATCCATTATACATTACCATCACAAAACTTATCTCAATCATATCATCATTTAATTCAAGTTTAATTTAAAATAAACACTTAACAAACTTGTATAATAGAACAAATTTAATTAGCACAAATCAAAGGTTGCTACTCTTTAACGACTTTCTCATTCACTCTTGCCTTCGACGATTCAACGACTTCCTTAGCTACAATTAATATTTGAATGTTTAAACTAGGTTACACATATGCTCTCAAGAATAGTTTCCTTCAAAAGCGAAACATGAGATGCACTCAGTTGAAACACAACTATATAAGGATCTACTAAGCGAAATTCTCATAACTCCAAATTTACTTAATCGAATTCAATTTTTTTTATTAAAAATATATTCTACGGATTCTAAACTATCTAAAATTCATTTAAAACCCAAAGCCTAACATCATCTTCTTCCTCAAGTTCCTAAACATCCAAAATGACAATATTCTCAATCAAAACCGAAGCTCCATCCTAACTCATTTTTTGTACCCAATACATACTAAACTCAGTTTTATAAAAAAAAATTATAGTCTAAAAATGATTAAAAACATACAAATTAGAGTTCTTTTCCCTAAGAACAAAAATCACACATAAGTATGGTAAAATAGAAAATCTTTTTAGAAATCATGTTTAATGATTGAAAAATAACGATTTAATTATAGAAACCACTCACTGATATTGAAATCTTGTTTGGAGAATTGAAAGTTTGCTGAAAAACATTTTGAGGAAAATCTAGGGAAGAATCAATGATATATTGTTAGAAAGGGGAAGAGGAACCATTCCCCCTTTAATTTAAGAAATTGGGAAATATGATAAAATGACCTCGAAAAAATCCACAACCCCACAAATTTTCTGAGCCTCACAATTTAGTCCTAAAGTCCCAATTACTAATTCTATAAAATTAAACTCTCTATAATTTTAACTAATGGCAAATTACCTACTAATAATCTCTAATTCACAGCCACTGGTAATCCCGAAAATACTCATTTTAAATATCCAACTCAAAATCAAAATTTTTGACTTGAATAAGATTTGGGTTGTTACACTTACAAGCTTTAAGTTTGAGTATTCCTCTCATAGTGCATAAACTTGATTCGAAATATCACAAAGCTTTGCATAGAATTCTATTAGGGTCTCAGTCTTTTTTGCATCTTTAATGTCTCAAAACTTGTAGTCCGAATATAAAGTTTGGATTTCTTCACAGTGTTGGTTCCTTTGTAAGCAATTCCAAGAGTTGCCCAGCTTCTCTGGCAAAGGTGCATTTTGAGGTTTACTTGAATTCCTGAGAGACAACTCCATAGAAGATTGCATTAAAAGCTTTCGAATTACCATTGCCCAATTTTTCCTCATTGATTCAAGTAACTTTAGGTTTGGGAGTCATTACAACAGATACATTAGCTGTCGGTGGTTCCTAACTAGAGAAAATTGAGTGGCAAGCTTTTTCATTTATGGAGTTTATAAAAGCCCTCATCCTAGCCTTCCAATGTTCATAATTCAAGCCATCTAAAATAGGGGGTTTGGTAACTGATGAACCTTCAATCTTGATTGCAAATCAACAACATGATCTCCACTTAGTATGCCATGTGTTTAGGTCTAATACCAATTGAAAGGTCGTTCATTTTTTCTAGTTAGATATTTGTTCGGGTTGCAACTAGATGAAGTAACTAGTAGTAGTAAAAACATAGATGAACACTAGAAAATTATTCACACAATTCCAAAACTTCCTACAATTGTAGGGCCCTGTCTAGAGGGAAATCTACTATAAACAACAAGTACAAGTTGTGATTTAACTTCAACTCACTCACCAAGTTGCAACCTCTCCTTTTAAGACTTTACCCCTGAAAGCTTAGATGTAAAATGAAGAACAAAATTTAATTTACTTACAATTTTTGCACTAAAAACTTGTCTCTAATTGAACAAATAAAGTGCTTTCACTTTTTCATACTTACTAACCTAAACAAGCCATCAATATATAAGCATAAAATGCTTGTTTAATAACAATTAATATCAATCTTTAATTCCACTAAAATAGTCACAAAAAATCTTCAATAAAGTGTACATTCGGCAAAGATCTTATTATCATCAAATTTTTTAAAGATTCAATCTCCTACAAGATTGAATCTAATTTTAGATTGGCTTTATTTCTTGCTCGAAAAATCTTCATTGATGAGCTGCTAGAAATCTTCAAAGATCATCTCTTAAAAGTCCAAATAGATTTGTTCAAAACATGTCAATCAAATAAGACATGCTATAATTCTTTATAATATATTCATTAGGTTGCAATTCGAGTTGCATCTTGCAATTACAACCATCACCAATATTTATTAGTTATTGCTAGAATAAGATGCAAAAATGGTTAATTCATAATTAAAAAAAACTCATTTAAATTTATCAAATTAAAAAATTAACTAACAAAAAAATGTATCAATTAAATCAAAATTTTAACATGGAGTTTTTTATTTAGAATAATTGTTTTGGTTTTATTAATGGGATAATGACCAGACAACAAAATAAAATACAAAGAGAAACAAAGGAAAGACACACGGCAAACTCTAAACCTAAAAAGTAAAGTAAAACTGGAGAGCCAACGGAAACAACTTTGAAAATCCCAAATTCCAAAATCAACATAGCTTGAAACCCTAAAATTAGCAGAAACAAATAGTCATATCCTTGCAAACAGACCAAAATGATGGATCTCCCCACAAAACACACCGAAGGGGTTAAGATAGGGAGGGAGATTGAGGGAACCCTTTTTCCAAATAATGAAACCCCAATCCCAAAACCTAACAGAGCAACTAACTCACAGTGGATCAAGCCAATGTCGATCTTCCACTGCAACTTCTCCAACATCTGAAGGGGCATCTTTCACTCAGAACTGGTCACTTGAATCTCTCCGACCCAGCGTCGCCATTGTATGCACGACAGAATTACATCCTCGGGGCGCGAATTTGAAATAACAAAACTCAAAATTTCTCGAAAGAGCTTTCACATCTTAGGTAATCAGCCGAAGAGTTAAGTAATCTTCATCATTTGTTTGCAATTTCAATATTACAATTTTTAAATCACTCTCTAGGATGACTCGTCGGAATCCCATTTCTTGGACAAACTATAAACCATGTAGGATCGCCATTGCCTTCGCTATACAAATTATAGAAGCCCAAGTATGGATATGATACCCTAATCCTAAAATTTGCCCCATATCATCTCGTACAATAAACCCTGAACTCGCTTTATTTCTTGGTCTGGAGTAACATGTATCGACATTAATCTTGACCCACAATGACAGTGGGGGGACCAATGGACTACCGCAAGAGGAGGAGGGTGTCTCAACACAGAGCTTAGTCCCCGATATTTACTTCCATAGTTGCGAATAAAGGTAAGAACTTCGTTTATACTCTGCAAAATTCCTTCATGGAAATATTTGTTCCGCGCATACCATAACATCCAAACTGTAATAGCAACAATTTCTTTATTATCTGTGGTTGAATGTTCAAAAATCCAGCATAACCAATCCAAAAAACCTGCCTCGACCACCACTTTAGGCCACTGGAAACCCAACTTTCCCTAAACCTACTTTGCAAAATAGCAATCACGACTAGCATGAGTGGTTGATTCAGCCTCCAGTTGATATCGTGGACATAACTGTCCTACTGCAATTCTATTACAGTATAAAATTTGCATGGTTGGAACATAAATTTTAACAAATTGCCAAAGAAGAATTTTAATCTTCGACGCACAGTTTAGGAGCCATAATTGCTTAAAGATAAAACGCTCAGTAATACTTACAACACACGGACTTAATAAAGTTGTATAACCACTACTTATTGAATATTAGCCTGTATGCTCGCCAAAACAAATACGTTTATCATTTTGGTTGTTCATTGATAATGAGATGCTCATAATGGTGTCCGCCTCTTCTTCTGTGAATAGAGATCTAATGAGTCTAGTATACCAGCTTTTTTACTATTGTAGAATTAAATCACTTACTCAATCCATCCCTGCAACTCGTTCCGTGGTGATTTTCCCCATATCCTTACCTAGCAACCAATAATTTTCCCATATTTCTGCGGCAGAGCGTGCAAAGAAATATCCCACCGAAAAACAATATCATGCTTCGGTGTTGTAGTCTGCAATGGACAGAAACTTTACCCATGGCCTAACTTCCCACACAAAAAACAAAATAAAGATAGTTTCTCATAAGCGAAACGAGCGTATGCACATGTACCATTTAGAAGCATGAATCTCCTCCTCCTGCATAGTGGCTTACGCACATCTAATCTCACCCTGATACGCATGGCTTTCTTATTCCCTGCTTGAGGCGTTATAACATCATACTCAAGAAACGTCCCAATTAACTTTCCTAAATGTATTGCAACAATTTTTGACATAAAACAATGTGACATATCATGAACCAAAACCCAAAAATTAACCATATTTAACTCAACACCCAAAGGGTTCTCTCCCTCCACCAAGCAGTGAAGAATTAGCAGTTGGGAGTTAAAACTCAAAGGTCCATCCTTCTCAATTCTATCCTCATTTGCTTCGAGGTAGAAACGAAATAACGAGTGATCCTCTCCTAGATCTGAAATGGAAAACCCTCCTATTGAATGCCAAACATTTGCAAGAGTCGTCCGCATTGCCTAGAAGTTTACAACGCTAGAAGTCAAGAAAATTCCCACAAAACAATTTTCATATGTAAGATCTTTCTCCACTGAATCCACTCCTAGCTGGAGTGTATCTTCCTCCTCATCTTCTAACGACAGATCCACTATCGCTTTGTCCATTCAAAGTACGCACACTTTACCTAAAAACAGACAACCTAAAGAAATCAAAATCACAAAGACATGCAAAAAAGCAGAGACCATGCTAAAAAGCAAAAAAATACGTGCCAAAGTAGCAGATAAAATATTTTAACTGCAGAAAACATGGAGTTATTAAACAATCTAATAGTAATATATTTATATAATTTTTTTTAAAATAATGGTGATTCATTAAAAAAATACTACCCCAAAGAAAAAAGTGAAAAAAAAGAAAGAAAGAAAGAATGCACCATGCTATTTATTCATCGAAAGAATATCGATACAGACACATCTGTAATACAATTTGGAGGTTGATGCAACCAAACCATATTTTACGTCAAACTCACATGAGCGACCACAACACATGTAGGAATCCACATTACATAAATTTTAACTCGTCGGTCTATTATTATTATTGTTATTATTATATTCATTTCATAATTTAAAGTTTTTATTTCGAAATCATATCACATAATTTAAATATATATTTTTATAAAAAATAATTTATAATATTCAAAAGTTAATTATTTATACACGAGTGTCATTTATTAAAATTTAAAAATAGATGTTGTCTATAATTAATATCAAACGTGCAAAAATGATTGTTCACGCACCTTGAGCCTAGGTTTTAAATTCACATATACCTTTTTTGTCTATTAATTGTATTCAGAATCGATGGCACGTTTGATATGATACATTCTCGAGAACCATAATAATTTAATTCATCCACCTAAATGATCCCAAAAGTTACACCAATCCAATTTTCGGACCCATTTTTTATTCATTTCTTTTTTGTTAAAATTTTCTATTAATCCCTGTACTTTGCAAAAGTTATGGGTTTAGTCCTTATAATTTAATTTGATCATTCTTAGCTCATATATTGTTCAAAATTTGAAATTTTAATCCTTACCAAACAATAACTGTTAAGTTCATTTTGTTAAGTTCTGTTATTTCCAAAATTTGATGTTACAAACATATCATCATATGTGCAATACTATATGAGTTTGTTATTTCCACATGTTACTTACTAAAAAATTAGTTAATGGATTAGCAACTTTCATTTGCGTCTAGATTGAAATTTCAAATTTTGAAAAATATAGGGACTTAGAATGATTAAATTAGCGAATATAGACTAAATCCATAATTGTACACATAGTACAAAAATAGTAATTGAATTTAAACAAACTGATTTAACTATTTCTGTTTCGATCAGGACTAAAATTTCAAATTTTGAAAAGTATAGGGACTAAAATTGACCAGTTCAAAAAGTACAAGGACTAAAATGATCAAATAAAAGTATATGGACTAAATCTATAAATTTCACAAAGTGCAGACACTAATAGCAAAATTTAACCTTTCCCTTTTCCTTAACCCCCTCACCTTCCAAATCCTTTTAAAATAAATACTCTCCCAAAACTCACAAACTATAGTGTAAGTCCTGCACCAAGTGGAATGTACCTCAGAAAACTGCTTGTATTTACTTCTCTTCCAAGTTTAGCACAGCTGATCCCAACTCAATCTTACATTGCTTGATTCGTATAGTCCATTTGAGTTCCTTAACCATGATTTAGTATAATCTTTTATACTATTTCTGTTATGGATACTTCAGTTTCCATCTCTAAAGAATAGAAGTGCAAGAGGTACATCATTATTTTCATCAACATTTCATTTCTCTTGGTTGCATCTATTTTCTTGATGATATGTTTCAGGTCTTCAAGATCCCTTGTTTTAAGCACCTATAATTCCAATTTTGGGAGTAGTCAGCAGATCTGTAAGGGCCTAGTGGACTTAGATGATTACAAAGCCAAATGCTGTTTACTTAAGTCCAATAACCCATGTGTTTCTCAAGGTTATGTTGATTATCTTCACCTTTTTTATTGCAATTTTGGGAAGTTACACTTCTTGGGCCATTCCCTTCTGATTCTTTGGCTCCTTGTGTTGTTTTATCTTTTGGGAAATACAGCCTCCGAAATGGATCAGTAGAAATCAAGAAATGTTGGTGTTGTTCAAGTATGTTATTTTGGATCTTACAGATGCCTCTTTATTTACCAATGAGATTTACAATTCCAATAGCTTGTAAAGATAGATGGTCTAAGCCAGTGGCGATTGTTTCAGTAACATTGGCACCAATTCTCATATCTGTACTTTGGGACTTTCAAGATGACAACACAGGTCTGATGGTCTACGGGATTGGGTGCCTATTTGGGCTCGCTTTTGGGGTTCTTGCATACTTGAAAACTGAAAAATCTGCCCTCCAGACAAATGCTTGTTCTCATGGCTAGCAGGAGGGTTCATAATAAGTGTGATTTGGAGTTACATCACAGCTCAAGAATTGGTTGGATTATTAATTTCACTTGGCTACATACTTGGAATCAGTCACTCAATCCTAGGTCTCACAGCCCTTGCTTGGGGCAACTCACTTGGAGATCTAATAACCAACTTGATAATGGCATTGAATGGTGGTCCACAAGGAGCACAAGTGGCTCTATCAGGCTGCTATGCTGGTCCCATCTTCAACACACTCTTTGGTTTAGGTCTGTCTCTTGTTAGCTCAACTTGGTGCAGTTACCCTTCACCTGTTAAGATCCCAAAAGACCCTTACCTCCTGGAACCACTGGGCTTCCTCATTGCTACCTTGATATGGACACTTTTGGTTCTGACAATGAAAGACATGAGGCTTGATGGGGTTCTGGGTGGAGGACTTTTTCTGATTTACTTCACTTCCACGTCTTTAAGACTGGTTCAAGTTGTTCAACCCCTCCAACTTCATACCTTTACTTAGTACTTTTGCATAATTTGTAAACTACTGTGTAACTATTAGATGTTTATATTGATAGCAATCAATTTCTTCATATAATTTCGTGTATACTAACCAATTATATTATCTAGATTCAGGAGTGTTGAATATGGTTTTCTCACAAAATTTTTTAATTTTTTTCATATATTTGAATATGCTAATTAAATTTATGGAATAATTTTTTTAAAGTTATTAATACAATCACAATTGAAATTAAATTAAAATTAATTATGACGAAACTCATATTAATAATTGAAATATATCTAACTTTAAATTTAAATAAATTTAGGCAACTTCCACATATGATACGATTTAAACTAGATTATATCCAAAGATACCCATAAATATTTTATAACAAATATCAACATTTATAACCCAAATAAAATTTATATTGTACAAACATTTTCCAATTATTTTGTGGGAGGAAACAAAACCAATAATTGTACCTCTTTTACAAAAATGAATTAAAATGAAAATCTCAAACTTAAAATTTATGAAAGAAACTAGTTCCATTTACTGATTCTAAATTCAAAATCGGAATTGCATATATATTGTCATCTGTATAACGACTGATTTATGAATATATGCCTTTCTTTTTAATATTTATGATTTTAGTTTTTTTTTTTTATATATTTATGAAAATAGATCGTTTTTAATAAAGGAAGTGAAAACGCGTTCGGTAGGGATCATTTTCATTAAAAATTGACAATTTAGTTTCTTTGGTTAGATGATTAAACATTAGTGTTTTTGTCCTGGGTTTGATTCATCTCCTACTCACATTTGTATTTTTTATTTTATGTTATTTCAAGCTTGTTATATTTTTAATTGATATTTTTTTACACATTAGCTCTTTTGGTTCAATGATTAGATAATTGTGATTTTAGTTTTGAGTCTCAAGTTTAATTCCTCTTATAAGCATTTTAATATATATATTTTTTATTTCATATTGTTTAAAGTTTTTTTTAATTAATAACTCTTTTATTTATAAAATCAAATAATAATTATGTAATTATTTTTTAAAAACATCAACTAATTCTTTTGATATATAATTTTTGTATGTCAAATATTTATTTTATCCACCTATATTGTAAAAATCAAATAATTATTTCAAATATCATTACTTTTCATCTACATTGTGGGTATGATATTTCAAATATTTGAAATATTTCAATTAATTATTTCAAATATCATTATGTTTATATGTGAAATATTTCAAATAATTATTTCAAATACACATAAAAAGTATATAATACTAAAATTTACTACACTCATATAAAAATAAATATTACATATATAAAAACTATATTTACTAAAAATAATGATATTTGCAATAATTATTTGATTTTATAAATAAAAGAGTTTTTAGTTAAAAAGATTAATTAAAAAAACTTGAAAACAATATATTTATTCATTATAAAAATTTATAATTTAGAAACAAAAATATTATGTTGTGAGGTAAGAAAATTTGAGTTTAATCTCAAGTAACTTTATATTATTAATAATATTGTGTTAATCGCTTTTATTTGTATTTAAGTATCTCTCGTCATGTTTATAATATTAATATTTTCTTATCTATTAAATGTGTACTGTGTTTGTATCAATTTTTTTATTTTATTCAAAATTATTGGATCTACTTTCAAATTCTACTATTTGGGATTAAAAAAAAAATCAAGGAATATGTTAATTACAACATTTTAAAAATCTTAGAAAAATGTTTCCTTTCCCCCTTTGAATCTTGTCATAACTTTAACACTCATTAGTTTTTTTGATAGAGAAAATTAGCAAGCAGTTATAGTCGATAATGTTTAATTCTAGTGTTGGATGGACGATTGAAAAAATTCATCGAAAGGAGGAGGACCCCCCTGATGGCAATATTGATCCCATGGATTGGGAGATTGAACAACCAAGATCTTTCAAGGATATGGAGGAGGATCCCCCTAATGGTAATACTGATCCCATGGAACGGGGGATTGAGCAATCGAAATCTTTCAAGGATATGCTTCTTGGAATGGGTAGAGAATTGCAGCAAAATTGTGGCAAGATGCAAGGAGAAGAGAATTTTAAATTACTTGATGGTGATATTCAAACGAGCGTTATTGATGGTATACCTTCAATAAATTTCTTTAATCGTGTTCACTAGTTAACCTGGAAAGTATGGAGAAATAGTGGTTCTTAAGCTCTTAAGAAGGAAGATTGGTTTCAACATTTTATGCTCTGTGGAAACCCAAGTTCTCTTTTCAATTTATGGACTTAGAAAATTATTGTAACACCCCGAATTTTGGGCTTAGAAGAAATAGGCCTTGAGCGTAGAAACATATAAAAGTTTATGTGTGCAAGGAAATAACACAACTGTGTATCTGCTTCAGTGGTTAAGTGTACTAAGAGTGTAGGCGAAGTCTTGGGTTCCAGCCCTGGCTTTTGCAAAATTTTGGTTTTCTCTTAAGTGAACCTTGGTGTTAGCATGTAGGCTTTAAAAGAAATTGTGTTGTAATTATGACATAAGAATAGCTTGTGGTCTAGTGGCAAGGTGGCGTTAGGAGTATGCATGTGGTCTGAGGTTCAAGTCAGGGCGTGTGCAGAATTTTTGGTTGTTCCTTGAATAAACCTGGATATTGGCGTGAAGGCTTTATAAAATATTGAGGATAAGTTACGACAGAAAGAGCCTATTGGCTTGATGGTAAGTGGCGTGATAAAGCTTCAAAGGGGGATGGTGTTCGAGTCACGCCTGGACGAAGAAATATTTATTTTGCTAACATGGGACGGCAAGTGTTAGAAGTAGATTCGAACTCTGCAAAGTTAGAATTTGAATTGGTCAAGGAGAATTTTGTGGAGAAGATTATGGAGGAATTTGAATGAAGTTCAAATTGGATGGTTGAGTGATTTGTGGAGGGATGTTGGGAGAGATTAAAGGAGGAAAAAGATGAGTTTGAAGGGGAGTAGAATTGTGCTGAATGGGTAATTGGAGGCTCATGAATTCGGCTATGATTGCCTCTTTTTTTCATTTTTACCTATTTGGTTTCGGTTTTGTCTGCTTGAAGGCCGATTATGGTAAAGGTGCGTTCGGGTTTTTGCATTTTGGGACCCTTTTTGTTTATTCTTTGGTAACCGATTTCTTTTTCCTTTGTACCGAAGTTTGTGAGAGATTTCAAGTGTCGATCGATTTTGGAAATTCTCTTCCTCTCCTTGCATCTAGAGTTTCTTTTGGGCCGATTCTCTCTTCTTTTCTCCCCCACTCTTGAATTTTGGTGACTTCGTTTTTCCCTCTCACTCAAACACTTTGCTTTGGCCGATTATTTCCTCTCCTCCTCTTTTTCATTTCTTTCGGCTTTGGCCCTGGTACATGACCGATTCTTTCCTTCTTCAGCCTTTACTTCTTCATTTTGGTTTTCGATTTGACATCTATTCTCTGGCAACCGGTGAGTATTCTCGACTCTTTCTTGTATTTGTTTTATCAATCTTTTTCAAGCCATCTCTCTCTACACTGTTGAAAGCCGAATAATTCTTTCTCCTCTTGATTCTCTTATTGCCGAATGTGTTCTTCGGGTTCTAGAATTCCGCGAGGAGTGAAGGAGTACTCAAGAAATACTGAAGCATTTCGAAACGCTCCTATCGTCATTCGTCTGAAGGTAACCCTGTTGCTATTATTGTGCTCAATCTAGAGTGTGTTGGTTGTATATTTTGTTGTGGCCGAATATTACTTTCCTTTACCTAGGGGTTTTGTGAGTATGATCAACCTTTGGGTTTAGGCAATCGTGTCTAATAGGAGTGCACTTGTAACGCAGATATTCGGCAAGCAACGAGTGATTAATCCTAACCAGCGATCTAAGTGGGCTAAGCCACATCTGTCGATCAAGGGAAGTATTAAATCATTTTGGATAGTGGTATTGAAAGGGATTATCTAAATCCTATTGATTAAGAGACTGATGGTGTATCGTGGTTGATTAGGCTTGGAGTTCTCGTGGATCTTAGCACATTTTCGGAAACAGGTGTGTAATCACACTATCTCTGCTGTGAATCGGCAAAAGCCGAAAAGCCGAAAAGTCGAAACTTCGGCATTCGAGGCCTCACGAGCGTGCGATCGCTCGTGTGGTAAACCGAGCCCACAAATCATAGGCGATAGATTGTAGAGGCCACTACGAGCGTTCTAGTGATCTTGGGCCTCGTTTGGCTGAAATGGGTCGTGTGGGCCCAATGGGCTCGTGGGTCCCACACGGACAAAATTCTCGATAATTGGAAAATACTAGACTGGGCTATGTAGTTCACATAGCTGTGACTGAATTTGGGCTACACGGGCCACACGAGCGTGTGGGCCCACTTGGGCCGAATATTAGGCCTTGGGCCCATTTACATCGTTATGACCGTAATACCCCTGTAGGGTAAAATGACCGTAATACCCCCGTAGGGTAAAATGACCGTAATGCCCCTGTAGGGTAAAATGACCGTAATGCCCCTGTAGGGTAAATGACTATTTTGCCCCTCGAGGGTAAATGACTGACTTGTGCTATGATTCGACTGATTTGATTGTGATTGTATGACTATGATTTGATTGACTTAACTGTGAATGATATGATGATTTGTGGGCCAGGCATTCTGCATACATGACATACTGCATGGGGTTGGGATATTGGTTATGGAGGAAGCATCGTTTCGATAGTGGTCGCACGAGACGCATCGTGGACTCGATAATGATCTCGTTAAGGTCGCACGGGTCACCGAGACGCATCGTGGACTCTACCGATGGCTTTAAGCCAGTTAATCTGATTATGACTCTGTGCCAACCTAATTATGGCTCTGTGCCATCTTGATTATGACTTTGTGTTGATCATATTTATCCATGGCTGTGTGCCGATCGTAATTATTGATGACTTTGTGTCGATCATACTTACCCATGGCTGTGTGCCGGTTATATTACCGTAGCTGATGGCTATGTGCCAATCTTATTACAGTTATCGATAACTATGTGCCAATTATGAGACCGTTACTGAAGGCTTAAAGCCGCATACATACTATCAGCTTTGCTACGATTTCAGTTAGTGCTGTAATCGGTGCTAACACTGTAAGTGTAGGGATGGCGTGGGTGATTTATTCCCCACAGGTAGTGCAGGGTTGGACGAAGGGAGTGCAGGGTTGGATGGGTTTGCATGCATCATGCATCATTCATATTGAGATCGGCACATTGTGATGGGCTAGGCCTAATTGATTCTGTTATTATGGGTCGTGACCCAAATGATATTGTTTTGGGCTTTGGGCCACATATACTCTGACCCGAATCGAATCTGCATCGTTATTAAAGCGGCTCGAGACCAGATCGATTCTCGCTTTCAGATGCCGATTGTTTCTTTAATAAGGGGATTACACACTGAGTTTTCGTAAACTCACCCCGTTTTTAACCTTTCAGGTAATCCCCAGCGTTAGACGGTTCGGAGCTGCGAGGGACTCGGAGAGGGACACCCAACTGCACATGTTTTATTCTGTTTTGCTCATTTACGTAAGCAGTTTGATTTTGATTCGGGTTGTAATAAGGCCTCTATAATTTCTGGATTTTAAATTTGGGATTTTATTGATTGTGATTTATATCTGCTAGAAGTAGAACACGGTTTCCAAAACAATAACATTTTCAAACACTACGTTTTCGCAACTCAATTTTTAAATATTACGTTTTCGTAAATCATTTGTTTTAAATTAAGCTTCCGCAACAATAAGGTTTTAAAGGTAATAACGTTTTAAAAGGGAATAACTTTTTAATAAACCACGATTGAAAATAAACAAACGCAAACTGAGGTTTTGTACAAGTTTTAAATTTCAAGAAGGGTTTTCAATGAAAACATGGTTTTCGAAAAACACTTCAATGTGACACGCCAGATTCGGCCATAATGTCTAGGCCGGATTTGGGGTGTTACAATTATTATTATATTGTTAAGTTTCAAGACTTTGATGATTTTATGTACGCTTTAATAAAAGGACCATGGGTGATTTTTTGTTAGTATTTGACTGTACAACCATGGTCGCTAGATTTTTCTACATTTCAAGAATACCCTCATCAAGTGATAGTATAGACCAAACTTTTTAGTCTTTATAATGGGTTATACAAGAGTGACATCATCAAGGCTATATGCAACATTGTTGGTTAGGTAATGGATCTAGAGGGTGATTTGCAAGTATCATCATTGTCTTTGGATGTTGGGGTGGTACCAGGTGGTGGTAGTACGATGATGGATATATCCGTCTTGTGCATGAAAGTGACAGAGATGGCCCATTAGACAATGCAACTCTCATCGATAGAGAGAGAAATAAGGGTGTTGTAGTACAAAAAGAAGATAAATAACAAAAGGAAAAAAATTAAGTGTTTCCAACTAATCATAAAGAGATCCCTAAGCTTTACAAAAAAGTGTCGCATGTTTCCATTTAATGGACTAACGTGGCATGTTAGCAATCCATTAGTTGAAAACGGACTATTTTAAGGAGTAATTAGTTTGAACAATTATTTTAACAAAAGTGACTAAATTAAGAAAAAAATAGAGTAACCAATGTAAGACAAATCATATTTTAGAGTAACATTGAGTGTAGTTTACCCTAAATTAAAAGTAATGTTTGATCCATATTTAATTTTCTAAATTAGATTTTTAGTTTTTTTTTTTTTTTGTATTTCTAATATGATAGGTATGACCGAATTGGACCCTTATAGGTACCAATTTTTAATTTTATTTTACTAAAATATAAATTCAAACTCACACAAGCACAAACACTACATAAGACACAGGTGAATTTATGAATCAAATTTAATCTCAACCTTAGCTGAATTCACTTTACCCAATAGGTCTTCTGCTCGAATTCGTATATGTAATATGTACCAATTTGAATATAGCGTAAAGCTAGGTTTCCAAAACTCCAATATTCCACATTTCATCAATTGGTATAAATACCTAGAAGTTTGATGTGGGATGTTTCCTCCACAAAGTTACTTAAATTTTAAAAGTTTTTAAAAATTAATAAAACAAAAAGGTAAACATTATTTTGATAAGTAGTAATTAATTTTTTTATGAAGCATCCGTTTAATATAAATTTAAACCGAGTTACTCCATCAGAGCTCAATCTTATATAAAGAAAATAAGTCAACACAATATTATTCGCATCGTCAATTGGGTGAAATATCCACATAATTGCTTTTTTGTTGGCTTTTAAAGCGGACTACAGTGTTTCAACCAATCAACTGGAATGGTGGTCCGAATGGATAATTATTGGCTGTTTGCTGCAATCTTCGAGCCTCTAAGGACACAATATAAACATTTTTGCAGACAGAATTCATGGATTGGTACATAGGTTGCAAGCTCAATGTTTGATGATGTGTGGCATTTTTATAAAATTATACTAAATTTTTTATTAATTACGAAAATGAATCACTTTTCTGATTAAACACGAAAATGACCTAAAAGTTACAGTAAAATTTGGTGACCAACATGTCACGTCAGCAAACGGAATAAAAAATTTATTTTTTTGGTGGAGTCATGTAGAATAGCGCCATCTGTATAAATATCAAGAAAATACTGCTATTTCTAAAAACTTGGGAGCTTTAAAAAAATAATTCTTTTTTGGTAAAGCCGAATAATTTGATGCCACCATTTTTCAATGCTTGCCAGTGTTCTAAATTATGCCACACTTTATTACCCGGTTTTTTTAATTGTGGTTATTCTAATTTAAAAATTTTAAAAATTAATATTTTATTTGGTGGAGTCATTTTCTTTGGCGTGACCAAATTGTTATATATAACCCCCAATGACAAATCAATCTGAGCTGAAGGAATTTTTATTTTTATTTTTTGCTTATATTTTGTTAGAGGATGAATGGGAGGGAGATGATGAGTGTTTTTATTTATTTATTTATGTATTTGTGTTTTCGTTTATTTAGTAAATTTTTTAATTTGAAGGTATGTTTTGTTTAACGATAATCCAATGGAGCCCCGACACTGGTAATTTTAATGGTTATTTTCGGTTGCCGGTAATTTATTCGATAACTGGTTTAAATTGATTATGTAAGTCTTTTTGTTGGTTGTGGTAGGACAGTAACGGGTTCAAATTAGTTATGCAATCAATGAGTGGATTATTTGGGATTCCCTGGGTCAATGAGATGTTTGAAGGTTTCAAGGAATCCCAAATCGAACCGCACGAGTGAGATCATTAATATTAACCGCACGGTTAAACAATTTATTTTTCAACTTGTAAGACACAATGATATCGGTCTTGAACAAAATCGTCTAATTATGTTATGTTTGTAAGACACAATGTTGTCGGCAGAGGCGTAGGTAGGGGGCTGGCAGGGGCCCTGGCCCCCCGTAAAATGAAAAATTATTATTTAAGCCCTTTAAAAATTTTTAAAATTTTAAATTAGTAAAGATAAAATTGCACTTTGGCCCCCTAAAATTATAAAAATTCGATTTAATCCTTTAAATTATAAAGATATAGACTATAAAAAGTTAAAATTTCATTCGGCCCCCCTAAAAAATTGTTCTGGCTTCGCCCCTGGTTGTTGGTCTTGAACAAAATCGTTTAATTTTTTTTTTTAGTATTGAGAAAGTTGCTCGTATTGTAAAACTATATATTGTAACTTAAGGGAAACTATTTTAGAATGTTTGAAATGTAAAATTATATTTTGTAAAATATAATTTTTGAATTATGTACATTGATAGTTATTTTGTAAAATATAATTTTCATTAAATCATTTATGTAATGTGAAATCAAGAAGACGTTTTTAAAGAAAGATTGATAAGGGACATTTTTAATAGAAATCAAGAAAAAGAGGGCCAAAAAATAAATAAAGTTTAGAAAAAAATGAAAAAAAAAGGAAAGTGGGAAATTGAATTGGCAAGAAAAAAATGGTAAAGGGTTTATTTGTAAAAAAAAGATAAACTAGGTCATTTTTAAAAGAAAAAAAATGAAAAGGTTAAAAAATAAATGTTAGAGTTGTGTGACCCAAATTCTAAGATATTGCTTGCAAGTCAAGTTAAACAAAATATATCTTCTTTCTAGAAGATTTAGTATTTATGAGTATAATATATTTAGCATTTATTAGCATAATATATTTTTACTTTGATTAGAATTAGGTTTTACAAGCCTATAAATAGACATAGTCTATTCCTCTTGTAATTGGTTCGAATTCGACATAGTGAATTTTTTTTCTCCTCTGCCCGTGGTTTTTTCCCGAAAAGGTTTCCACGTAAAATATGTGTGTTCTTTATTTTATTTCTCTTTTCTTTGCGATATATATTGTCATTACCGACATTTATATTTTTCACAAATTGGTATTCGAGCTTCCGGGTTTTTCATCTCGATCACGGTAATGGCGTCTTTGAAGTATGAAATTCCGCTATTGGATCGCAACACTAGATTCGCGTTGTGGCAGATAAAGATGCAGACAGTTCTTGCACAGATGGATTTAGAGGAAGCCCTGCTAGGGGTAGATAAGATGCCTTCGACATTGACGGATGAAGAGAAGAAGCGTAAGGATCGAAAGGCATTAACACAGTTACATTTGCATTTGTCTAACGAAATTTTGCAGGATGTGATGAAGGAGAAGACCGCCGCTGCATTATGGAAGAGGCTAGAACAAATATGTATGTCGAAAACTCTAACCAAGCAAGTTGCATATGAAGCAACGTCTTTATGCTCATCGCTTGGAGGAAGGTGTGTATGCAGGCACGAACACTTAATAGTGTTTAAAGAAATTCTCTCAAACTTGGAGGCCATGGAGGTTCAAGATGATAAGGAAGATCTAGGGTTGATTTTACTTTGTTCGTTGCCCCGCCTTATTCAACCTTCAGAGACACGATTTTATATAGCCGTGAGTCTCTCACAGTTGATGAGGTTTATGATTCTTTGACCTCGTATGATAAGATGAAGCATCTTGTGGTTAAACCCGACTCTCAAGGAGAGGGTCTCATTGTTCGTGGGAGACAAGATCGGAATGCTGATGATGATCGTGGAAATCTAAGGGTAGATCGAAGTCTTCAAACAGAGGTAAAACTTGTAACTTCTGCAAGAAGAAAGGGCACATTAAATCTGAGTGCTATAAACTACAGAACAAGATTAAAAGGGAGGTTGCGAATCAAAAGGGAAAACAACCAGAAAATTTCGGTGAAGCTGATGTTGTAGAAGACTACAGCGATGGTGAACTTCTAGTTGCTTCTGTCAACAATTCTAAAGTGAGCGAGGAGTGGATACTTGATTCAGGCTGCACCTTCCACATGAGTCCCAATCGGGATTGGTTTACAACTTATGAAACAGTGTCTGAAGGTGTTGTTTTGATGGGAAATAATGCTTCGTGTAAAATCGCAGGTGTTGGAACAATTAAAGTTAAGATGTTTGATGGAGTTGTCAGAATACTTAGCGACGTACGACATGTTCCAGAATTGAAGAGAAATTTAATTTTGTTAAGTACTCTTGATTCAAAAGGTACAAATACACAACCGAAAGTGGGATTTTGAAGATTTCAAAGGTTCCTCGTTGTGATGAAAGGGCGAGAAAGACCGCCAAGTTATATGTTTTGGTGGTTCTACTGTTATTGGTGATGTAGCCGCCGCTTCTCTCTTCCTTGTCGATGATGATATTACTAAACTTTGGCATATGCGCCTAGGGCATATGAGTGAGAATGGCATGGCGAATTGAACAAAAGAGGACTTCTTGATGGGCAAGGAATTTGCAAACCGAAGTTCTGCGTGAGCACCGCGTTTTTGGGAAGCAAAAGAGAGTTCGATTCACCAGAGGAATCCATAACACGAAGGGAACGTCAGAGAATATTCATTCTCGATGCTGGGGGCCATCAAGAGTGCCTTCAAGAGGTGGAGCTAATTATATGCTAACTTTTATTGATGATTTTTCCGAGAAAAGTTTGGGCATTCTTCTGAAGCGAGAAAAAACGATGTGTTTTTTCATTTAAGTCTTGGAAAACTATGATTGAAAAACAGACGGAAAACAAATAAAATACCTCCGCATGCACAATGGCTTAGAGTTTTGTTCAAATGAGTTTAATAAACTATGCAAGTCGAGAAGGGATCGTGAGACACTTGACGATTCGTCATACTCCTCCACGACAAAGCGGTGTTGCGAACGAATGAACAGAGCGATCATGGAGAAGGTTCGATGTATGTTGTCAAATGCCAACTTACCAAAGTCGTTTTGGGGGCGGCAGCCTTCATCGCATGTTTTTTATCAACCGATCTCCATCCGTTGACATTGAGAAAAAGACTCCACAAGAGGTATGGTCCGTAATCCTGCTAATTATTCTAATTTAAAAATCTTTGGGTGTCTGCGTATGCTCATGTTGATAATGGAAAATTGGAACCGAGATCCATTAAATGTGTTTTTCTTGGTTATAAAGCTGGTGTAAAAGGGTATAAGTTATGGTGTCTCGAAAATAGAAAAGTTATGATTAGCAGAGATGTTACTTTTGATGAAACTACTATGCTACCTAACTTATCTCTTAAAGACTCTTCCAATAAAGAAAATCAAAAGCAGGTGGAGCATCAGATTAATACAGAGTCGATTCCTCAAGCCAGTACAAAAATTGAGAATAGATTTGCTTCTTCACCACAATACTCTATCGCCAAAAACAGAACTAGAAGAGAAATTAAGCCTCCAAAGAAGTATGCTGAGGCTGATCTAGTTGCTTATGCTTTAAATGTGGCTGAAGATATAGATGCAAACCAAGAGCCGTCTAATTATTCGAGGCTAAGTTAGTTGTGAACTCGAGTAAAATTGGATGTTTGCTATACAAGAGGAGATGGAATCACTCCACAAAAACATAACATGGGATCTTGTGAAACTTCTTAAAGGTAAAAAGGCTGTTCGCTGTAAATGGGTGTTTAAAAAGAAAGAAGGGACTCTAGGAGTTGAAGAACCCAGATATAAAGCAAGGCTTGTTGCAAAGGGTTACAGTCAAATTCCAGGAGTGGACTTCACAGATGTGTTCTCCCCAGTTGTGAAGCATAGTTTGGTTCGTGATATTATTGCTCGTGGTGATATTGTTGTGAGCAAAATTAGTACTCATGAAAATCCTGCAGATATGATGACTAAGTCACTTCCTATAACCAAGTTTGAGCATTGCTTAGATTTGGTTGGTGTTCATTGTTGAAGTTAAACCCTTAAGAGGTTTTATGGAAGAGGTGGAGAACTTGTTCGTTGAGAGTTCGCGATGAAGAACTTGTTTGTTGAGAATTCGTGTCAAGGTGGAGATTGTTAGAGTTGTGTGACCCAAATTCTAAGATATTGCTTGCAAGTCAAGTTAAACAAAATATATCTTTTTTCTAGAAGATTTAGTATTTATGAGTATAATATATTTAGCATTTATTAGCATAATATATTTTTACTTTGATTAGAGTTAGGTTTTACAAGCCTATAAATAGACATAGTCTATTCCTCTTGTAATTGGTTCGAATTCGACATAGTGAATTTTTCTTCTCCTCTGCCCGTGGTTTTTTTCCCGAAAGGGTTTCCACGTAAAATCTGTGTGTTCTTTATTTTATTTCTCTTTTCTTTGCGATATATATTGTCATTACCGACATTTATATTTTTTTACAATAAATATTATGACCGATCACATCGCGTCAGCGACGTCAACGATGTGATTGGTCTGGTCATCTTAATAATTAATGGCTTGGGGTTCTCAAAAATAAAAATTAGAAGGGGAGATGAGAGATGAGACGATCAGCGGCCATTTAAAAGGAATGGTGTGTAACAACCCGTTTTCAGTGAAACCGGAATAGTGGTTTCGGGACCACAAATCTGAGGTCAGAAGAATATTTATTTTAATATTATTTTATATTCTATGGTATGATAGGAATGTCATATGAAAATTTCGTTAAGAAATTTTATCGATTACACGTCTAATTTATTAAAAAGGACTAAATTGAAAAAGGTGCAAAACTTGTTAATTAAAAGAAATAGTGATTAAATAGCTTAACCAATAAATAAGGAGGGACTTAAGGTATAAATATGCCAAAAGCAAATGGCTGAGGAGGCATAAACCTTAAAAATATGATAAAATGGTGTGAACTAAGGGCTAAATTGGAAATTTCGCCAAATTTAATGAAATAAATGAGAAATTAAAGAATTCTAGACATTTCATCATCATTTTCAGTTATAAAAATAGACATTGAAGAGGGTTTAATATGGTTTTTCAATTCTTTCTCCATGTAAGTTAAATTCTTACCCGTTTCTTGAAATTTTTATGCTTCTGTGATTTTTACAATTAGGTCCAATTAACCTTTTCTTTGGTTTTTAATTTTATTAAAAATCTTGGAAGTTACCATTGATGAGTTCATATGATTTTAGTTATTAGATGATGAATTTGAGGTGTTGATGGGTATTTAAAAGTGTTTTATTAAAGAATTTTGATGAAATCATAATTTAGGGATTAAATTGAAAAGATGTTGAATTCATGGAAAATTATGAATTTTATGGAATTCATGGGTTTCTATTAATATGTATGAAAATTAATAGGCTTGGAATGAAGATTAAATTTCATGAATTTCATTTTCCGAGCCTAGGGACAAAATTGTAATCAATCAAAAGCATAGGGGCAAAATGGTAATTTTGCCTAAGATGTGAAATGAATGGAATTGAATGTGAATTGTATTAAATTGAGTTAAATTTACTCATATAGATCCGGATAGACCAAGTTTGGAATTGGATCGAGGAAAACAAAAAGTATCGGATTAGTAGCCTACAAACGCAAACATTGTCAAGGTAAGTTCGTGTAACTAAATTGTGTATATTTATATGTTTGAATTAAATGTTGTATATGTGAATTGTATAATTGCCATGTATATGAAATTGATTGAATATCCGATAATGCCCGATAAATGTTAAGTCCCGTTTGAACAAATGAAAATCGATGGATACAAGTTCCCGTATTGGTTGTAGTCTTCCATATGTTGCGGATACACCACAACTCGAAAGAGCGTCCCGTTATTAGCCCTCTCGAGCTTCCCGTTATATGGTTCTTGCGAGCTTCCCGTTAATAGCTCTTTGGAGTATCCCGATTGGTTGTGATCCTACTTGTGTTGTGGACACACCGCAGCTCTTATGAGCTTCCCGATTATGGCTCTTTGTGAACTTCCTGTTAATTGGCTCTTTGTGAGCTTCCCGATATGGCTCGCTTGAACTTTTCGATATTAAGCTATCCAGAGCTTCCCGTTTTTGGCTCTTCGGAGCTACCCAATATTGGCTCGCATGAGCTTCCTGAATATGGCTCTTATGAGCTTCTCGTTATAAAGCCCGAATAAGCTTCCCGTTACATGGCTCACATGAGCTTCCCGTTATATGGCTCGAGAGAGTGCTTCCCGTTTAAGTGTTCTTATGAGCACTCCCGAATATGAATTGACAGATTACAAATTTGTACACTTCATTGTGTACTACCCGATGTCCATCGATATTTCATAAGGTTCAATGGGCAAAGTTCTGATATAAGTTAAGATAAGTTCTGAATGAATCAATAATTGTATCTACCTGAAAATACATGGAAAGGTTTATTCGATGAGCTCATCTCTATTACTTGAAATGCACATGAAATACATGACTAACATGCTTGATGTGTATACGTGTTTAGGCAATTGGCCAAATTGCTTTGGATGCATGTTTATTTGTATGCTTACAATT
Organism: Gossypium sturtianum; assembly: GCA_025698515.1. NCBI lineage: Eukaryota > Viridiplantae > Streptophyta > Magnoliopsida > Malvales > Malvaceae > Gossypium > Gossypium sturtianum. The sequence goes on from CM046953.1 coordinate 112,854,256, forward strand.
ATGAAATAAAGGTAAGTTAAATTACATGTTATACGAACTTACAAAGCTTAAAAGCTTACTCTATTTTATTTCCTCTGTTTTATAGTACTCGGAAGCTCGTGTGTAACACCCCCTTACCCATGTTCGATCCCGAAACAGGGTACGAGGCATTACCGAAACAAAACATATACAGTCGTACTAAACCGAGACATAAAATTTACATCCAAATTGAAAACTTTTCAATTTTCATCACACACTCATTCAACCTAGTCATGCCTCTCATAAATTGCATCATCATAAACATATAACTTGATCAATAATAGCCAACATCAATGGCCTTATACAAAATGAACTATCAAATAACATAGGCTAACATTTTAGGCCAAATCAATTATGACACATAACAAAATAACCATGTCCTCTATACATGCCATAATTCAAAATATTGATTTCAAAATACCAAAAGAGTGTTGATAGTGTGGATGGATCTCCGACGATCTCCGAATCCCGAGCTAGCTTGGTGACACTATAAAACAAGGGAAAAGAGAGGGGAGTAAGCATATAGATTAGTAAGTAAGTATGTAAATAATAAGTGATTTATTAACAGGCTTTTATAAATCTTCACAATATGTTCTCAAGATAATACAATCATAATTACACATAGTTCCACCATTTACTCAGGTTCATCTCAAGCTGTCTACACGAGTCACAGTCACTAAATTATTTATATCTAGAGCTACAGAACTCCAAATTAAGATCCGTTAATTTTCCCTGAAACTAGGCTCACATATATTCTTACAATAAAATTTTCAGAATTTTTGGTTTAGCCAATAAGTACAGTTTATTCATTAAAGTCACCCTTGTTCCGCTGTCTGATAGTTCCGACCCCTCTATACTAAAAATTAATTATCTCATCGTACAGAATTTGGATAATGTTCCCGTTTGTTTCTCTTGAAAGTAGACTCATTAATAAATTTAATAATATAAATTATAAACCATAATTATTTTTTAAAATTTTTTAATGATTTTCCAAAGTCGGAACAGGGGATTCCGAAATCATTCTGACCTTGTCTCACAAAAATTCAAATATCTCATAATATAAAATTCTTTCGCTTACACCGTTTCTTTTATGTGAAAATAGACTCATTCAGATTTAATTTCATATCTTATTCAACTTCTAATTTGATTTCCACCATTTTTTGGTGATTTTTCAAATTCACACAACTGCTACTGTCCAAAACTGTTTTGTTGCTAAATTTACTCTTTCATAATTTCACTTACTCCATTTCATCTTACCAAAGGTTCGCTCAAATATCGAGCACATTATTCATAAATTTTCACACTTATACCTGCACTTATCCATCACATAGTCATATTCAATTACACTTAGTCGTTACATGATCACATGTATTTTCAGGGGCGAAGCCAAGACAATTTTTTAGGGGGGCCGGATGAAATTTTAATTTTTTATAGTTTATATCTTTCTAATTTGTAAAGGATTAAATCGAATTTTTATAATTTTAGGGGGGGCCAAAGTGCAATTTTACCTTTACTAATTTAAAATTTTAAAAAAATTTCAAGGGCCTAAATAGTAATTTTACCTTTTAGGGGGGCCGGGGCCCATGCCAGCCCCCCTGGCTTCGCCCCTGTGTATTTTCACTTAGTCAATTTCCCGTTGAACTCATCGGAATAATAACAGATACACAGTGGCCTGCACATAGTATCACCCTTGTAGCCGAAGCTATCTGGTGCACATAGTAGCCTACACTTAGTACTACACATGTGACTAAAACCATCACTTACACATAGTGGCATGCACTTAGTACCATACATGTGATCGAAACTATCGGGTACGCATAGTAGCCTCCACTTAGTACTACACATGCGACCTATTCGTCCGGTACACGTAGTAGCCTGCACTTAGTACTACACACGTGACCTAAAACCATCTCGTAGCTCTGTTGTACACATAGTGGCCTACACTTAGTACCACACAAGTGACCTATCTACCTCATTCGTATATTTTCTATTCCGAAGGTTCAACCGGAAATTCTCACTTTTCAACATTTTACCAATTCATCTATAATCAATCACAATTCATAATTTACATCAAATAATTACTCCATATTCAACCATATCTCATATAATATAATAAAATATTAAAACGTAAATAAAAACGATGTATTATTTACATACAAACTTACCTCGGTGCAAAATATAATAATTTTGCAATTTAGTCCACAATCTTTTCCTTTCCCCGATCAACGTCGATTCCACGTCTTTCTTGATCTATAATAACACATTTGACTTATTCAATGCTTACATTATTCAAATCAGCCCAAAAACATCCTATGGAAAAAATTACAATTTTGCCCATAAAGTTTCACAAAATTATGATTTTGCCCCTAGGCTCGTAAAATAATTTTTATTCAATTTCCTTGCATTTTAGGCCTAGCCAAACCATTTTCATAACTATAACAGTCCATAATTTGCACTTATTCACACACTTACACACATTTTACAACTTTTTACAAACTAGTCCTTTTTGACAATTTCACCGAAAATCACTTAGTAAAAGTCGCTTATTACACACTGAGCATTCATATTCTACCACTAAACATCAAAACACAAGAATTTCTCATATGGGTAAATTTTCAAACATCAACCCTAGCTCAAATAAATGGTAGACATAGAGAGATCGTGTTACGAGGATTTCAAAAACGTAAAAATCATTAAAAACGGGGCTAGAACGGACTTACAATCGAGCTTGAAAGCTTGAAAAACCCTAGACATGGTTTCCCCTTGTGAAATTCGGCCATAGCTTGAAGATGTACAAAAATTGGCTTTTAATTTTGTTTATTTAATCATTTAATCACTAAATGACCAAAATGCCCCTAACTTAAAAATATTCTATTTCACCTATTTCATGTCCATTTTTGTCCAAAAAATTAACCAATGGTCTAATTACCATTTAAGGACCTCCAATTTAAAATTTCATAACAATTGGACACCTCTAACATGTAGAACTCAACTTTTGCACTTTTTACAATTTAGTCCTTTTGACTAAATTGAGTGCCCAAACGTCGAAATTTTTGAACAAAATTTTCAAAAAATCATTCCATGAAATTTTAGACCATAAAAATATAATAAAAATAATATTTTTCTTGTCGGATTTGTGGCCCCGAAACCACTGTTCCGACTAGGCCCAAAATCGGGCTATTACATCGTGAAGGTTGAAACTTGGTCGGAGTCACATCACACTATCCCTCGGACTTCTTGGTATATAAAGCAAGTTAATTTTTGGTTATAATGGCATGTATAGGTTAAATTGGCCAAATGATGGCATATAAATACTTGGTTGGAACTAGCCATTGGAATGGCTTGTAATAGTTATATTTTGAAGTATAAGTATATATATTTGTGTGTAGCTTTATCATGCTTGGTATGTGTTGAAATGGTTAAGTGTTGAAAAGCATATAGATATATTGATGGTTAGGTTGAGTTAGCATATTTAGTCCAATATGCATATATGTGAAATGGGTTAATTTAGTAAGTTTGAATACTTAGTTATATGTGATATTACGTCATACTTAATATATGAATTTGGCTTGATTTGAATGGTTTGAATTGGTTGGTGAACATGTTTAAGCGTTTATGTAGGTGAAAGGCAATTTGGGTGAGAAATAAGGCTTGTGAATGGCCTTATTTTGTCCACACAGGTAGAGACACGGGCGTGTGTCTCAGCCGTGTGTGACACACGGCCATGCGCATGGACATGTGGTTTGGTCATGTGTCCCCTGCATCTTGAAAATTAAGAAACAAAATGCTCTGAATTGCCCACATGGGCTTGTGTCTCAGCCGTGTGTGACATATGGCCTAGCACACGGGCGTGTGTCTTGGCCGTGTGACCCCTGCACCTAATTATTGTAAATTAAATTGTTCACACGGCCTAGCACATGGGCGTGTGGCTTGAGCATGTGACTCGAGTTAGAGAGTTACACGAGTATGGAAACGGGCTGGGACACGGCCATGTGCCTCACAGCGAATGCCCACACGGCCTGGGACATAGGCGTGTCACTTGGTCGTGTGAGCCAAACGGCCTAACCACACGGGCCTGTGTCCCCTGCACCTAAGGAAAATTTTGAAATTTTGCGAAAAATTCTCTAAGTTTTCGGTTTAGTCCTTACTTGTTTCTAATGTATATTTTGGGCCTCGAGGGCTCATGTAAGGGACAATGTGAGTGAATTATGATTGATTTATGATATGTGTATTAAATGATATGAAATGTTCGTAATTGATCTGAAAAGCCTGGTAATGTTTCGTAACCTGTTTCAGCGATGGATAAGGGTTAGGGGTGTTACAAGGTGGGGCTTTAGTCCCCCTTAAAATTTTGAAGTAGAAGAAGAGGAAGAAGAGAAAAGAAGAAAAAGAAGAAGAAGAAGAGTTGTATTTATTTTGAAGTTAATAAATACAAGATAAATACAATTAAGGTATGTATAACTATTTTGATGTGCATGTATTATATTAGAAGTAGTTATTGTATTGTAATAATTAATTTTATTTAATTTATGTATTCTTTTTAAAATTATGTAGATATCAGAATGTCTTATTGAGTAAACACGGATCACACTTCATCGAGGATTAACAAAACAGTAAAATTAATTATAAATTAAATAAAAAAGATTTCGTTTTGGTTTCTCGATTTTTCTTGCTCAGCGCTATTTTACCCTACGTGTTTTGGTTGCATGAAATTGATCTCTATTCGGTTGTTTTTAAATTATTATTTTTTTGCATGTATTAAGACATTAAAATTTTATGTTAAAATAGTTATTATATTTTGGTTAAATAGTTATTATACGCAAATATTTAATTTATTTAATTATACGCATATATATTATCATACATTTGAAAAATTTTATGTTAAAATTAAATAAAATAAATAAAAACTACTTTATTATACGCAATTCATGGTAAAGTTAAAGTAAATAATGAAACCAAATTTAGATTAAGGGTCCCCTCTCAAAATCAGGTTTGGAAAGTCATGCACTTTTCTGTTTGATTGTTGGAATTATTCATTTCTACTCTATTTTATTTGATTTAAATTTAATATAAGTTCTAACTGTGGCAGTATTAAAGAAGTTGCATGGAATCTATATATATTTGTAAGTATGAGTTATTGAGGGATCAAATTTAAAATTGGTGGTACAAAGATAAAATTTTTGATAGCGGGGTAAGATAATTTTTTTTGAAAAAATATCAAGAAGTCAAAGCTACAAATTTTGTATTGAATTACTAATTTTTAGAAGGGCTTAATTTTTTTTTTTATTTCATTTAAGGAAGGACCTAAAAGGAGTTAAATTAATTTTTTTTTTTTGCGATCTTATTTGAATTATTTTTTTTATTAGCAAAATCCAATTTCTTTAATGAGTTAAACAAATATATATATATATATAGTATATAGTAGTTACAGAGAAGCAAATAGATTTGAGAATTAATTGAAAACATTGACAATTTTATTTTTAAATTATATAGATACTTGATTTATCATATTTTTTATAGAAAATTTACCATACAGGATAGGTATCGGGTTTTGAGGTCATGGTTTCATTTTCCCAAGTACGATCCAAACGTGTAGATCATGCCATACTTACAGTTGGCGGGATTTGGGGACGTCACATTGATCCAGAGGTTCGACTTGAGGGCGAACCTAATATTCGCCTTGGTTGAGTGGTGGTGACCAGAGACCCACACCTTCATTATGTCATGCAGGGAGTGCAAGATCACATTAGAGGACGTCGCTATGCAACTTGGGTTACAAGTTGACGGTGAAGTGGTCACGAGCTGAAGCAAAGTGTTGGAACCTTCAGTAGTATGCCACAGATTGCTTGGATGGTCCCCTGGTGATGGTGAACGAAACTTCACCTGCTTGACATTAGCATGGTTGAGAGCAAATTTAAAGGAGTTATCGAGCACCGCCACTGAGCACGAGGTAATTGCGCTACTCAAGCCTATATTATGCAGCTAATCCAGGGGTACTTATGCCGGACAACACGTCCAATAGGGTCCACTTAAAGTACTTGCCTCTATTAGAGGATTTCCATCATGCCAGTACTTATAGCTAGGGATCAGCAATGTTGGCCATATTGTACCGTGAGCTTTATCAAGCAACAAAACACAGGATAAGTAACATGGCCGGTTGTGTGGGGCTGTTGCAATCTTGGGCTTTGTACAGGATGCCATTTCTGGTGGCTGTTAGGCACCAGCCATATATGTGGCCACTTGTAAATAGGTAAAGAAAAAATTATACTTAACATTTAATGACTCATAAGTGTGGATAATATTTTCCCAAGTTTAAGTGCTAACATGTTTGTACCAGGCTAATCTTTGACTTCCCTACGTAGTGACCTATCTGGCAACATCTCGAACGCAAGCGGTTGCACTTCCCATGCTGATACATCCCTCAATATGGGGAACTCGTTACCCCAAATATGCAACATACGTTCAAACGCACACACATCGTCAATATATTATTCGACGTTGAAATTAAAGGTTGCACACGCTGCAACCACATACGCACACGAGTACCGTAGTATTTGGAACCTCCCACACTCACATCGCCTATTTCAGAGATCAACTCCGTAGGACCATGGCGGGATCCCCAACTGACAACCGATGTACTCTGTCACTCGAAAAGTTTCCAATTTCGAGGAATATAGTTCTGCATTCATCGACATCGCCCTTTGAGCGTTCTCTTTCATGGCATTCTTGACATCTACGACATGCATGTAACCTACCTCCAACTGTTTTTCTTGTCTCAACCTCATTTTTGGCATCAAGGTTGCCAGTGGGTAAAACGTGGCTGAGAAAACTGATAAAATTGGCAAGTGACGTGTACGCCTCAAGAAGGAATTAACGGCTTTAACGAGGTTGGTCGTCATATGACCATATCGATACCCCTTATCAAAATATTGAGCTCACTGCCACAGCTCAATGCTACCCAACCACTGCTTGAGAGAAGAATAATACCCCGCTGTATCAGTCTCTAACCTCGCCAACTTATGTCTGAATCAGTGTGGTTCTAGCTCATTCCCTACGTATGTATTTCGATAAAACATGTTACCATCACTTTTAGTAAATGGACTCAAAATATTTACAGATACAAATTTAAATACGATTTTTTTACCCATGTTCACGATTTTTTTCACCAGTTTTTGTTCTTGTATTCCTCGTGGAAGTTGACAGTGATGTGGCGAATGTAGTAGACAGACCTCCACGGGACCTCGGATTGCCGAATCCCAACAATAAGACCATTCAATTTGTCGGGAACAATGCAAATGTTGTATTCTTGACAACATGCCTTCGCAAGTTCCTAATGAAAATTTTCCATGATTCGGTATTTTCTAACTCCACGATGGCAAAAGTGATCTGTAGTACATTTTGTTTACCATCTTGTGCAACCACAATCAAAAGTATCTGCGTGTATTTTCTATAAAGCCACATTTCATCAACCTGTACAAATAGCTCTCAGTAGGAAAAGGCCCTAACATATGGATCAAAAGTCCAGAAGAATCGACGAAAAACTCTTCTCCCTGATTACAGTTGTCCATTCGGGCCTCTATAAGGTAATGTCTGCAAGTCCACAAGAGTTCCTGGGATGTACTCCACCATCACTGAAATCTACCCTTAAAGTTTATTGTATGACTTATCCTAGTCGCCATACAATTGCTGTATGACCATTTGTTTCGCCTACCATGCTTTCCTGTACGACACTCTGTACTAGAATCGGGCTTGCATGTCCGCATTCAATGTTGACACAGGAATGATTGAATTATCTTTCACTAGTGGCATGATGCAGTTGCAGATAATTTTAACATCTAATTTCCGATGGTCTTGAGCCATACGTGCGACAGTGTATGTATGACGCCCTTTTAATTTTAGTATTTGCCACTGTTGAATCCTCTGTATAAATGCAACCTGAACCTGCCAGCCACACCCATCGTCGCCTCTCCAACATTCACCAACATATAATGTCGGTGTAGACTTGGCAACCTTGTAATCAATTGAAACCTTCATGTTGTACTGTTTTATGGAAAATACATAGTCCGCCTTACTCTCGAACCATTACCCAACGAACAACTCTTCCAACTGCGAATTTGACGTCAATTTGTGAGTAGGGACTATATTGACGTACTCAGGGAACTTGGATGCATACACTGCATCTAGATCTACGTTCAACATGTCGCCCCCATGGTCATTCAGTAAAATAATGCCACGACTCGGGTTACTGGAAGAATGGGCATGAGCATCTTCAACCTCTTCTAGGCCTTCATTATCAATATCGTCCAGAACCTTATCAATATTGGGGTTACTAAAATCTTCAACATCCTGATCCAAATATTCACCATTATTGGTCCCTTCTCCGACGTCTGCCTCGGTGCCTATCACTTCCGAATGTATTTGTAAACGGAGATCCCGGGCAAGGTTGTTATACAAACTCCCACCATAATTTGGATTTTCAGGCATCTGCAGTTTCCCTCTGCAGTCTAACTGATCTATCCATCCAACATTAAGATCAAAGTCAAACCCGCGATGTTGACTTATTGGACTAACATTCTCAACGGGCTCTAAGTCCGCTAACTCAGTAAATAACTCAACTGGTTAGGGGTTCTCACTCCCAGTCGACCACCATATTTCTATCATAGTGCCCAAGTCATCATCATCTAATAGTTGCATCTCACAAAATTTCAATAAATCTATAGAGATTAGAAACTTGTACAATAATCTAGACATCACCTTTCCACAACGGATAACTATTTCCGTACTGGTCTTTCTTTTCATTTCTTCCAACTTCATAGTTTTATTGAATCGCAACCCTACTCTCTACCGACCTTGAAATACACAACCAACATCACCTTCTACAATTTCACCAAAAAAAAAGAACTTACACCAAAAACACCGAGTTATTCATCTTCACCAAAATTTTTGAGCTCTCCTACTAAACACAACAATTTCTCTCTTTTCTTCTCTTCCAGTTCAACTGTTACAAAAGAGTCTCAACAATATCTATATATGTAGGACAACCAAGGTGGTGGAGCCATAAAAAATGACTCCACCAAAATAAAATATCATTTTTTAAATTTTTAGATTAAAAAAAACACATTTAAAAAAAAACATACAATACACTAATACACTGGTGGCGCCATTCTATATGGCTCCACCAAATAAAATATTAATTTTAAAAAAAATTTAAATTAATAAAAACCACATTTAAAAAAATCTTGGTAATAAAGTGGTGGTGCCATTTAGAATGGCTCCACCAATAAGAAATAGTTTTAAAATAAAAAAAAAACAAAAAAATACTAATAAGAAAAAAAAATTATATTTTTAAAATTTAAAAAAATGACACTGGCATTGGAAACTGGTGGCGCCAAATTATTTGGCTCCACCAAAAAAGGATATTTTTTTAAAGCTCCCCCCAATTTTCAGAAATAGTAGTATTTCCCTGGTATTTTTACAGGTGACATCATTATATATGGCTCCACCAAAAAATAATTTTTTTATTTCGTTTGTTGACGTGGCATATTGGTGGCGCCAAACACTTTGACTCCACCAAAAAATATTGTAGCTTTCAGGTTATTTTCGTGTTTAATCAGAAAAGTGAGTCATTTTCATAATTAATCAAATTTTTAGAGTCATTTTAAAAAAAAAAAAACCATGATGTGTCGATGCCCACAGAGTTGTTTGGTTCTTTGGCTTGTTTGGTTAAAATATGATGTTAGTCCATGTACTTGTAAAAAGTTTAAGATTTAATCTATGTACTTTAAAAGTTAAAAATTAAATTTTTCTATGTTATTGGTTTAAAAGATTAATTAAAATTTTAAATATTTCATGTCAAATTTATTAATTTGAAATTTTGATTAACATGTCATTACATGGCATGGTATATGATTGACAAAAAAATAAATATTAAATTAATAAATTTTGACAGAAACTATTAAACTATGATTTTAAATTAAAAATAAAAAAATTGAATAAGTATCTAAATCTCAAATTCTTATAACTACATATGTTAAGCTTTGAATTATTTTGTTTCCCAAATCTCAATCAAGTTAAATCTAGGGTGAAAATATATGTGCTAAAATTTTGGGATTTGGAAAAGTTTTTATTGCATAAAAGCAGATTTGGGCCAACTCCATTTTTAAAGCAAAATTTTGGACTTATTTTGTTTTATTATAAAGTAGCACCTAAAACTTGTCTGCCTAACAATAATATTAGACTATATGTTTTGTTAAAATAACTATTTAAGAATATTTAAAGATATAAGCAATTTTCTCATATAACGATCACTTGGCATGTAGAATGTATACCTCAGATTATAGCTTTGTTTGTGAGTAACTTCGACCTCCAAGGTTTTGGGGATTCATTCACTCTCATTGTTTAGTATGGAGTAGCTCATCATATATATAATCTAAAGTAAGGTTTTAAATTAATTTAGTTATTTAATATATGTGTATTTATATTCGTAATTTAATTGCCTATAAAAATGTTTTGATCAGGGTTCGACTATACTAAGAATGAGGGTGATAATGATTCCATTCCCAACTTTTTGTTGACAATTTAATACAAATTAGAAAAATATAAATGGATTAAAACATTTGAGTAGATATATTACAAGGTTTTTAGGTCACATATATTTTTTTTTTGGTGAATGAAAAACAAAATTACTATAAACTCAAAAGATCAAGAGCACCACAAGCTTTATCTTGTTGAAGGACCTCCATTATCTCATATGGAGGCACATCGAAAATTTGTAGGCTTGACTTCCATGTAAGGCAAACCTTAGCCAATCGATCTACAAGTAAGTTTGTTTCCCTAGACACAACTTTGATCCGCCACTTTCCTTCAGAACGAAAAATCCTTTTAACCCTTCTAAGAACTATGATGCATAAATCTTCCAACCCTTTATCGGACAATGCCTTTGCCACGTCTGAATTGTCAGTCTAAATTGTGACCTGTTTGTAACATTTATTTAATAGAATGAGGATCCCATCAAGAATACCCCAAAGTTTTGCCTCAAAAGGATTACATTTACCCAAGAATCAATTGTAACCCAAGATCCAATTACCGATCTGATCACGTACACTCCTCCAATAGAAGCATTTTTGTGGCTCACTCCACTGCCCCATCAGAGAAAAGATGAACCCACAATTCTTCAGAATGCTTTTGGTACTCTGGTTTTGGGATATTGGGCTTATGAATGTTCTGACATGATTCGAACTGTTGCACCCAACTGATAGAAGATTTAACAATTTCAACAGCTGACCAAGTAACATTTTGAAAGATGAATAGATTTCTATTCTTCTAAATTCACTAGATGATGAGACCAAAAAAGCATGACCAAAGAACTCCACTTTTCTGTAATCTCATGGGCAGAAAAGATTAGAAGATAACCAAATATAAAAAGGATCAGAAAAGAACTTGGTTTTTTGATCGATTGGGACCACATGCTTCCACACTTCTTTTGCAGCCGAACAATCTCGAAGTACATGAAGAATGTCTTCAATTTCGTGACCACATAAGGACCAGGAGCTGTTATGACCCATTCCCCTCCTAGAACATTCTGAATTAGTTAGCAATCTCTATTTATGAACTAGCCAAAGGAAAAAACGAACTCGCTGAGGCCCTTGATACTTCCATATATTCTTCCAGAAGATATCTCTAGAATTTCATGAATCTTGTTTTAAGGACTAGAAAGCGCTACAAACAGAAAAACAACTTGATGGCGAGGAAGCCCAAATCACCTTATCCAATCCCGATGAAAGATGTGGAGGAGGGATACTTATAATTCGTTGAATCACCTCTTCAGGCAGCCATATACGAAATAGGTCAATATTCCAAGTCCCATTGGAAGTAACCAAATCACTAAGGGTACATTCCAAATCTAAATTAGCATGCGCGGGAATATGCAGAAGTAAAGGGGAAACTCTCGAGATCCACAAATCCTTCTAGCATCTAATACTTGTACCATTCCCCACTGACCAAGCTAAGTTCTCACATAAGAAGGGCCATATCTTAGATAGGGACCTCCACAAATGCGAATATTGGCTTTTAGCAAATGACTCTGGGAGCTGTTCTTTCAGTCTGTATTTCGTGCGGAGGACTCGTACCCATAAGGCATTATCCTTCGTGACTAAGTTGAATCCAATCTTCATGAGAAAAGGATTGTTCTGATAATGTAAATGACGAAATCCCAACCCATCGCAAAATCTTGGCTGACAAATGGAGTCCCACCCAACCAAAGCAAGTTTTGGATGACCACTAGTGCAACCCCAAATAAACCATCTAACAATTTTCTCAATCTCTTCACAAACTCCCTTCAAAATCAACATGGTTTGCATAAAGTAATTGGGGATAGTAAGGAGAATAGATTGGGCCAGGGTAACTCTTCTGGCCATGGATAACTTCCTTACTTCTCAACTTTGCAGTTTACACCTCACCTTTTCCACAACAAAACTCAGGGTACTTTTAGTGACCCTATCATGAAGAAGAGGCACACTTAGGTAAATGCCAAGGTTTTAAACCACTTGAAAGCCAAATAATTGGCAGATTTTTGAGTAAGTACCATCTTCAGCTCCTTTGGAAAAATAAATATTGCTTTTCTGAGTACTGACTTTGTGTCCAGAGAAAGCACAGAAGTGATTCAAGATATCTGCTAATAATTGAGCTTGATCCAACTCCGCTTTACAAAAAATGACCAAATCATCTGTGAAAAAAAATGAGATAAATTAGGACCCGATCTTGAAAGACGAATTGGACACCGCTTGCCTTCATCGATCTTCGCATGCATAATGTGCCCTAACCATTCCATACAAAGCATAAAAAGGTACGGTGACAATGGACAACCCTGTCTGATCCATTTGGATGGCTTGAATTTCTGAGTGGGAGTTCCATTCCAGAGAATTTGCATAGTCGAATATGAGATGGCCACCATGATTACTGAATTGAGAAAAATCGGGACCTTCGTAACCTGTAATGAAGCACCGATAGATTCCCAACTCACTCTATCATAAGCCTTCTCTAAATCCAACTTGATTGCCATCCATTTTTTGCCATCATGTTTTTTCTGCATAGGATGTATGACTTCTTGTGTTATGATAAAATTATCCAAAATATAATGTCCTACAATGAAACTGGGTTGTTCCTTCCTACGAGATAAAGTTAGGAAAAACCAACATTATCGAGCACAAACTAATAGGGCGGAATTGACCGAAGTCCTCTAGCTTGTCATTCTTTGGAATAAGCACTAACAATGAGGTATTCAATTTTGGGTCAATACTGTTACCAACGAATACTCCTTGCAGCCAATCACAAACTGAATTTCCTAAAATATCCCATCGACTCCAGAAAAAATACGCATGAAATCTGTCGCTTCCCGAAGCTTTTAGGGGATCCATGTCGAATAAGGCTTTCTTAATTTCTTCATTTGAAATTGAATTTTCCAAAAACTCAATGTCCTAGGTCTTGAGACAAGGAAAAATGTTGGATGGTAGATCCTTTATGGGCTCTGGTCTTTCCCCATAAAACTTCTTGAAAAAACCAACTTCCCCATTTTTAAGAACACTCTGATCTGAACACCACTCACCATTATCCATGCGTAAGGCTATGATATGGTTAAATTTCCTTCTTTGGATCGTTCGGCTATGAAAAAATTTGGTGTTACGATCCCCAAACTGGAGCCAGTCACACCTAGCTTTTTGCCTCCAAAGAAGCTTCTCATGGTTCAGCAAATTTTCCAACCCATCTCGCACATTAATCTCTAATTGAATTAACCGAGAAGAGGTAGAATGATCTAGGGCCTTTTAGATATTAGAGAGCGATCTTATAAGACATCTTTTGCGAGAGCCTATAAAACCATAAACAAACCTGTTCCATTCTTTAACATGTGAAGCAAAACTAGATAGAGAACTATGCATATTACCCGAGAACTGCCACTTACCTTTCACAAAAGATGAAAAATTTGCATGTTTCGTCCATCTTACTAAGAACCTAAAAGGTCTCCCTATAGCCAAGCTAATATTTAGATTGGTCCTTAGAAGAATGGGCCTATGATCAGACTTAATCCTCGACAAATGGGAAATAATGCATTGTGGAAAAGCTGAAATCCATGAATCATTATCCAATGCACGATCTAATCTCTCAAATGTGCCAACTTTTTGCCAAGTAAAGGATGGACCGATGAATCCCAAATCCTCTAAATTACAAGAATCTACAAAATTTCCAGAAAGATTACATCTCTTCCCTATGGCGTAAATACTTTTTTTTATCTTCAGGCGATAAAATAACATTAAAGTCACCCACAATTAAACATAGTAAAGAATCATAAGGTAAAGCAAATTTCAAATCTTCCCAAAGTGCTTTTCGTTTCCTCTTGTCTAGACTACCATAAACAAAGGATATTAAAATGGGATTAAGATAAACATTACCAAATACGCATAGGAGAATGAACTATGGGTGATTTTGGAAAATTCAAATCTTAACAGATTCCTTCTAACCCACCCAAATTCCTTCTAAAAATCCAACAGCTTCAACACGATGAGAATTAAAAAACCCAATTTTTCAATGATAAAATTAATCTTTTTACCACTTACTCTCGGCTCTAACAAGCATAAAATATCTAGACTATATTCGATATTATATTCACAAAACAACATGAATAAGTTTATTGCTAGCGTATCCTTGGCAATTCCACAAAAAATGGTCAGATTTAAATCCATATAAATTAATATAGACAAATAATAAAATAAAAATAAAACCACCAAAGCCTTACTGTTTAGGGAATTCTCCCTTATCCTGTTGCCCAATCTTTAAATTTGGGCCACCTAAGCCCAAAGCTTCCACGGCTTGAGAAGAAATTGCTTTGCCCAAATGTGCCATTGATTCCCATGACAAAACCTTGGAATTTCCCACAGTTTTGAATCTACTACCCTTTTAAATATTAATTTTTTTGAGGGATTTTGAAAGACGCGAACCTCCATGCTTCTCCCCTGAAAAATTCCCAGCAACTTTATCTTTCCCTTTCCCCGACTTCATATCGGAGTTCCTTTCCCTTTAGTTTTCGACGAGTGCTTCATGGGGTTATTTAAAGGTGACACCAAATGCCTTCGGGAGTCGAGACCATCACCTGTTTTGTAATCTGTGATGTCAACAACTCTCTCCAATGATGACCTCGCCTGTGCCATATTCACCGATTTATTTCCATCACCAGCAAAGTGCGAGTGAGAGCCCGAACCAGCATTCCCACCTTCTGTATCTCTGCCCTAATTTCCAATAGCAACCAGGTTTGTGAAAAGCTGACCTGATTTTTCCATAACCCGATCCGATTCAACCATTATTTTGTTTTCACTCGGCCCACAATTAGACCCATTTCCTTGGCCCGATATGCTATCTTCCAGCATGTTGCTTCCCCTTAAGCCTTTGAATCCCCCATTAAAATTGACTTGGGTCACTTACCAGATTCCTAGGTGACACGGGCCCATTATTTGCTCCACTAGCATTATTAGAAGACTTTGAACAACCTGCCACATTTTTAAGACCCAAGCCATCAGTTAGGCCTCTATTTTGACTACTAACTTGGCCCACCTCAAGCATATTAGACCCATCACCTTGGATTCCTTCATTTGTTATTTCTTTCCCCTTTTTATGTTGTATATTCCTAATTTCCTCATTCTTCCCAGAATCAATGCCAACGTTACCTTTCTTTTCTGCCAATGCCCTAAAACGAAAACATTCATTATTCTTTTTCGAAATTCTAGGCCTTGATTGTGTTGAATCCCTTGATTTCCTATGGGATCTTTTCTCCACCAACATACACAGGCCGTAACCATCACTTTTCTCCCCTGTTTCATCATCAACCATATTCACAGCCTCTCGTGAAGATTCCGACGAAGGCATCGTTCTCCCAGAAGTGGGTTCAAGGATCCTAAAGGGACAAACTTCTTTTACATGCCCATACCATCCATAGTGAAAACAGACCGTTGGTAAGAATTTGTACTTGACCCTCTGTATTTTTCCATTGATTAAGACTTGGGACACCAACGGTTTATTCAAGTTGACATACACAGCCATACGAGCAAAACGTCCTCTGATCCTATTGTCTGTGTTCATATCTAGTTTGGCAACCTTACCAATTAAACTCCCTATTTATGTCAAAAAAATTTGCTTATAAAAGTATCCTGGAAAGCCCGGTAGTCTTATCCACGACATTACGACACTGGGAAATTTATGTACTGGATTAAAAGACATCGACCAAGGTTGAACTGTCAGGTATTGCCCAAAAATGATCTAGGGTCCTTCCGAGAGCACCTTTTCGCAATCCATTTTGTTCTGAAATTTGGCCAAGAAGTAACCATTCTCAATATCCATCAACTGGAATGGCGACGATGGCTTCCATAAACTATAGATTTTATTCTGCAGCACCGAAAAACCAATGTTATACCCCAAAAGCTTCAAAACCATAATGTTTTCCATATCCCGAATAAGAATCTAGTGAATCCTATCAGAGAATTCGATTGAAGGAGTGCCATTAATTACCGACTTCTAAATATCTCCTTCTAGTAACTCAAATTCCTCCTCCCCCTCAAAACATTTACCCTCATTATTGGATGAAATTCCATCAAGTTTGTCCTTTCAATAAATAACTGGTTCGTTATTTAGATCCACCAACACTTCTCTGTTCACACTTTCCTCATTATCCCTAATCCAAGCTTTCTTAGGGATTAAATCTTCTATCGAACCACCTTCAGATCCAACATTAACACAGAGAGAAGCCATACAAGAATCTAACTATTTAGATAAATCTGTATTTTAGGTCACATATTTAAAACGATGACAAATAAATAATATATGTATTTGACATATCAATATTTTATATATTAAATTAATGTAAATTCACTATTATTTATGACAATAAATATTATGAACAAAAATCTTTTAATTATTAACCGATATTACAACTACACAAAATCCTTACCAAAACCGTTGATAACTTTATGATAACATATTAAACAAGAAGGAACATTGAAAAAAAAAAGTAGTACTTTTTAAAAAAAAAAATTGGTAATACATATTTTTTTTATCTATGAAAATGTAATACGTATTTTTAATCATAAAAAATAGTACATACTATTTAAACATTAAATAAATTTTAATATTCAAAAAATTAAATTATTTAAAATACCAAAACTTTTTTCAATTTTTTTTAATTTTGAATATTCAAAAAATATAAAATTATTTTAAAATTATTAAAATTAAAATTTAAATATTTAATTTTTTTATATCCTACATTACTATCTTTCTTATTTATAGTCAATGTTTAGTTTTTTATGTTTAAATTAATATTAAAGGAAAAAAATTAATTACAAATATTTTGTTAAATAAGATTAATATATAACTTAATATAAATATATATAAATAATGCATTCTTAACTTATACAATTATTTATCTTTTAAGTTTTCAATAAATTTAAATTTTGTACTAAATTTTTAGCAAATAAATATAATTAAACTAAATTAATATTGTAACGCCCCACACTCGTCTCAATGTCCAATATGAATGGAAGGTGCCACCGTAAAAAGGAAATCTTGAAAATACTAAAGATTTAAATTTTTTGAGTCAATCAAATAAATTCATATTCAATAAAATCATTCTAGAGATTTAAAAGTTAAGTTGATATCTTTTAAAAATAATTTATGGATGGTTGGAGGTGTCTGGGATCAAAAATGGGCTTCAACGAGCCCAAAACACCTAAAATAGTGTAGAGACATTGTCCACATGCTCGAATACCTAGGCCTAGGTATTGGTACCCGGGTGCTTGGTAATGACACCTCAGCCTAGTTACTGTAGCATTTTAGATATTGTCAACTTGGAGTTCGATACTTAAATAAGGCTATTGAAACTTGAACCCTTGGGATCAAATTTTTGGTAACTGTCTTGCAAAAGTACCGATACAAATAATAAGGGCACCAAACCTTTAATGCAAGAGACTGAAATTTCACTGAGAAAACTCCACAAACACACTCCAAAACACATTTAAACAATGCCAACATAAAACCAGCACAAAGATCAATTCAAGGTATGAAATATTAATCTCAAACACTTCCTAATATACTCAAAATACAATCATCATAAAGACATTTAGCCATTATTAAAGGCATCTACAATGAACAACACACATCCACAAGTAGCCCAAATTAAGATAGTTAAATACATGCTTGCTTGCCAAATGTTTTATACATCCCAAGGTTAAAGAATCACCAAAAGTCTCCAACTCAACAATTCAAATCCCCATGCTTCAAAATATTAAGTGGCATATGAAACTAGCATATATATACATGTTGACACCATAAGTACATGCTACAAGCTACATATAAACTAATTTCATACTCTTAAAGGTCTTGATGATAGTGAGATGGTCCAGAGTCGAGTTGGGCTTCAAGAATCCAAGGTAATATCTGCGCGCAAATACAACAGTGCATAAGCATGAAATTCTTCATATTACCTTGCCTTGGTGTGAGCATGCCATGCATAGATTGTTATAACAAGATTATAAGTTAATTTAGAATAAAAACATGGTAAAACTTAAATCTTATAAAACAAGATAGACTTAATAAGAAACACATGGCTCAAATATGTACAATTCAAATTTAGTTTCACATTCTTATTCCATATCAACAAGCATAAAAACACGTTTCATAACTAATCCACATAAAGCATATTTCCACATTCATAAAGTTTACATTCTTAATAAACATATTAAGTTTCATTAACATATTAATAATGAAAATTACGATTTCTTGCGCAATGTAACCTTAGCAAAATAGGAGTCAAACACTAGGGAATTCACCAAACACCTAAATGCTCATAAGTGAAAGCCACCAAACACCAAATAAGTCTTCAAAGAGAACGTGTAAACCTTGTACATATGCTCCATTGATCAACATTTTAGGCAGGTACTTGCTTTCCTCCAACACTCGCCTAGGTGTTGCTTTTCATAGTACGAGCAATGGGAAAAAAAACCCCTAAGGTTAGTTACAACAACTTCTTGTTGCAGCTCGTCTCTTTGGCTCATTTCGAGGGATGAAAATTTGACCCATTGGAACTAGAGTCTCTTTTAGCTAGGACTTTACTTTTCTCTTGTTTCTCTCGTTCCACCTGTTTAATCTCTTCCACGATTTTGGTTTTCTCCACTAGGGCCTCAAATACCCGTTCCTGGTGTGGACCAACCTGTATTTTGAGGTTGTAACGTAGCGCCTATTTTCAAACTCACACACTTATCTTGCTCTGTGGTGATCATTCCTTGGGCATAACGGCTGAGCCTCAAAAACTAAGCCTCATATTCTGACACAGTCTTATCTTCCTACTTTAACTCGATGAATTCGAGTCTGCTAGCCTCCACATACCTAGTGCCCACATATTTCTTTTGAAAAGATTCTTGAAAATATTCCCAAGTTATTCGTTCAGCATGAGTATCCTTTACAACATACAACCATAGCTTGTGTACCCCCTACAATAGACTATCACCAAGGATAAGCTTATTCCTTTAACAAAGACATAGTGCACTTTAATTTTTGCTCTGGAGTACAGTCTAGATTATCCAGGATCCTTTTCGTTGACTCCATCCAGTATTTTTCCACGGTAGGAGTTATTCCAGCAACGCTTTTGAATATTTTCGCCCCATTCTATCGAAGCCTGTCCGTAACGAATCCACGACTACCCAATCCAGTTTGAGCTCCAGCAACCATTTGTAGCACCTTCAGCATCACCTGTGACATTACATCATCTCCATTTTCGTAACCTCCGCCACTATTGATGGTAGAATTCTATACATACTCCTTCTCAGTGATTGGGTTTTTGCCCTGAACAGTGGGTGGCCCAATTGGTGCAGCCCTACGTGGCCTACCCCTACCACGTCTACCCTGATTATTCATAGTATACTTTCAAAAATCCAATATCTAAGGTATATCTACAGTTTTCAAACAAAATTTTCATGCATTAGCTACTTTCTAAGTATTTATAATCTAACGATCATGATTTATAGTTTATCTAAAGTTTCAGAAGTAACTCTAGCTATAGTATGACCGACATCGAGGTCTCAGATTTAATTTTCCTATAGAAAATCAACGTTTTCAAAAACTTGTGGCATGGTTTTTCCTAAAATACCATTTTTTTAATGCATGCATACAGGCTCATTCAGTTTCCATAGTTCGAGTTTAGAAAATCTGACTTTGATACCACCAAATCTAACCTCCCCAACCCGACCTAGACATTAGGCCCGAATTCGGGAGATTACATTGGTTGTCGAGATGGCCCAGTAAGATATCAGAGTTTATAAAATAGTCATTTTAAAACATTTTTTTATTGAGGAAGAAATCTTAAATTATTTACATAAAAGCTCGCGAGTTATCTAGAAATCAATTTAGATTAACTATGTAACTATGTCTACTATTATTTAAAAAAAAAACTTATTTAATTTCTTATTTATTCGTTACTCAAAATTTTAAATAAAATTTAGCAGTGGAAAATTTATAAGAGTTTCTATTTTAATAAAAACTGAAGTTCATGCATAATGAATTAATGTTCATATTTCGATGTCTTAATATCAAATTAAGTGTCATGCATGCTATATAAAAACCATAAAAAAAATCTCATGCCATTTTTTAATAATAAAATAATATAGTTTTTTAATATTTTAATAAAAATATTAAATAATAATCCTAAAATAATTTAATAAAAGTAAAGCATTCCAAGCCAAGACCCTCCGGATGTCGTGTTCGCGTCCTAACTTGGTGGGTTATCTGTAGAGATAGAGGTTAAAAGGGGATAGAGCTATGAAGCTTAGTGTGAGTCCCATCACAAGATAAATCAATGCAAACAACTAATATAATATACTGAATAATAAGGCGTAAAAATAATCATCATTGAACAATAATTTAGTGTATCGTTATTTCAAATCAATTCAACATAAGATTATCTCAAAATTCTCAGTTTTGCATGTACATGCTAATGAATGCAATGTAGTTTCAAGTTAACAGAAAAGGTCCTACCCAACTTCGCTACACTCCACAATAGGAATTCCCCAGAACTCCTCTACCTTTACACCAATGTGAGGATGAACCACTAAACATTGCAGATGACCTGCTAGTACAGTGTAGATAAACCACTAAATGGTGTAGATAAAAGCTGCTAATACAGTGTGGATTAGCCACTAAACAATGTAGAAAGCTGCTAACACTTCCTCCGTTCATATCGTCCCATCCCATGTAATGCAACATGACATGCTGTAACAGATTAGTGTAGTAGCAATAACATGTTTATAACAAGTATATATAGTAGAAATTATCATGCTTATAATAGATTTTTACAGTAGGGGCATATCTGATCTTATAACAAGTATATATAGTAGAAGTTATGTTTCATTTTAAGCAGACCTTAACATCCTTAATTAGGGGCATATTTGATCTTTTTCATCTGGCATCTTTTATCTAGTTAACATGAAGCGTGGATTTAATTGTGCTATAGTAATTCTATTAAAAAATCTAGTTTGGCCGAATGCTATAGGGCCTTTAATTGGTTATTCGTTACTGATTTTTAAGTGATATTTTGATTTTAGGTACTAGTTTGAACGTCCCAGGCCAGCACTGAAGTCGAATTTCGTACGCACCCTCGTTTCACATCAAATCAGTGTAAGTTATCTTGCCGAATTGAATCTGAAAATTTGTTGGTGTAATACTGATTTGGCTGAACCCTTAGGAGGGTGTTTCAAGGTTGGTTTAATAGTATTTTAATATGTCAAATACTATAATTTGGTTTTAGGCACGTTTAAGGTTTAAGGGTGGAAGCACAGACTTTGCGGATTAGTGCTGTGGACTTACTATTGTAAGGTGTGGGTCCTAACTTTGTTGAAATGGTTGTTAATTCATAATATAGTTTTTAAATTGATATTAATGCTTGCTGGTCGGGCATGTTTTATTGGCTTAATAAGCAAAATAAAGGTTGTCGAACAAGGTATGTGGCTTATAAATTAATGACTAAGTGATTAAGGCTTTATCGGGATTGTCTGTTTGCATATTTGTTGAATCTGACTGTCTGATTGACTGCCATGTTGTGGGTTGTTGTATGCTGGTTGTGACATGTTCTAAAATAATGATATATCATGTTCATTGATAATGGGATGCATGTATAATGTTCAAATTGCATGCTAAGTATGACAAAAATTGTATCACATGTTATATACCAGTAAAACTGATGAATTGATTGATTGGATGTTTGCAAATCTAAAATCGAACATGTACTGAAAGCATGATTGAAATGCCAAAGATATTGATAAATGGAAAGTATTCAAGGCATACACCAACATTGATTATTGATAAGCATGCCATTGAGTTGAATATGTTATCATAAGCATGTAAGACACGTCATTGCACTGAAACCGAACTAGAAGCATGACTTTGCTCAATGATTGTATGACATAATGCATATGCATGGGGTGAGTTATTGTGGATGAAAGAGGAGTTCCATGGAGTGCCGGTGGCAGATTAAGTCCGTATTATTGTTGTCAGTGCACTGCACCGGGAGTACGAAAAGATTGGAGATTTTATCGCATTATTAGAGTCTAAACGGAATTTATCGTAATTGGTGGTTTGACCACGTTATTGGCAGCTTTTCTGCATATTGATTGGCAGTATATTTGTACTATTGTACTGGTGGTTTATCTACTTGAGCTTTGGCTTGCATTGTTTGGTGTTTGGCAGATGAGTTATGGGAAACTCGTGGTGTGTAGTGGATGGATGGGTAGGAACCTTTTTACATTGCATCATGCTCATGACATGCTCAACTGTTTAATGAAATATTTCATGTACCATTCAGTTATGTGAATGATGCTTGTTTCTCATGTGATTGATTGTATGTTATTATTGTTGTGACTCACATTGAGCTATTTTAAACTCAACCCCTACTCTTAACTTCTCAGGTAATGATCGACACTAGGATTGGACCCAACATGCGACGTTTCATGGACTTTGGATTATTCTTTGATTTTAATATTTTTAATAAGTTTTTATTTGGTTTTTGGATTGTAAAGTTTATTTTAGACTGTGGTTTGTGGTTTTGGATTTGGGTTTGGGTTTTATGCATGCATTATTCAAACACGATGACTATATATATGATAACCGAAAAATGCATTTCGCTGCATTGAAAGATAACGGAATTTTGCAAAACAAAGCGACAAACAACTGATTTCTAAAAACGTCACTATCAACAATAAAAATCTGACTTAAGAATAAATGACCTAACAAATTAATGTTTTACAAACCAATTCAAGTGCAAACCGTAATTTTTTTTTCTAAAATGAATTGATCTAGGGATTTTTGGTCATTTCAGTAGCTAATATAGTCTTCACGATCTGACCATAACATTTAGGCCGGATTGGAAAGGTTACAAGGCACCACTAATAAACATTTTTTTCGTAGTGGTAAAATATGGAAAACTATTGCAACATCATGTTACATTTCTAAATTTAATGAAGGGCATGATTGTCTTTTCATCTTTCTAAGCCTTGCAATATAAATGTTGACTTTATATAAGTTTTTCAAGGGAGAGAGCTAAAGAGTTAGAGTAGAGATTCTACTCCCTCTTTTTTTTTTTTTTTTGTAAGTTTTATTTCATTTTTCTTATTTATAGGTTTCCATTTCTTTTGTAATTAGATTTTGCAGATTTGTAACTTTTACTTCTTCTTTTTTAATAAAAGTTAGATAGTTTCTTTTAATTCTTTCTTCAAATTCTCAATCAAGAGTTGAAATTGCAAGTGTTGATAGATTCTAGTATTGGGCTTTATAGAGATTAAAAGATTTTAAAAAGTTTTGCATCTTAAATGAGCATTTCTATCATTCAACTTTTAATTTACAGTTGTTTTATTTTAGTGATTAGGTCCATGAATTTGTATATCTCAATTGTGGTTGATTGTGTAATATTATTATTATGTGATTGGATTTTATGTTAGATGGATAAAATAAATAGTTTATTTATGTTATTTGTTAAGATCATGCATGTTTGAGATTGACGACCTTAAGCATGATCATAGACTAAGGGAAATGGAGAATGATCGTAGTCGAAATTAGGACAAGTAACATTATTGAGTACCTATAAGTGAGAGATGTTGTATATCCTAGATTTACAAGTGAGAGTTGTCTTTAGATTCAACCTGCAAGCAAGATCTATGGAAGGACTTTATGTTAATAAACTGTAGATGGATTCATTAGCAACTGGGTGAACAATCAATTGATGCCATACCTTGTTAAGGAAGGTGATTAGTTGAAAGTTTTGAGGTAGAAATTATCATACAGTATTTTAGTTAATTAGTTTACTTAGTTCTTTATTGGTCGTGCCAATAATCATGTTTTTTGTTTAAGTTGGTAAGTTGCTAATATAGTAAACTGAGTATTCATCTTTGAAAGGTTCACTCTATCAAAGTTTATTTATGGTTATGATTCTCAAGATGCATTTAACAAGTATTTCATTGTATTTTTTTTTTTATATAACTTGACTTGTTTACTTGTGAAAAGTTGTGTTTGACAAATTCTTTCATTTTTTTATAACTCGCCAAAAGGCACATCAAGTATTAAGTCACAAGTTTTGAGGGGATCTATAAAAAAAGGTTACTAATGGGTGTCAAAGTTGGACACTCTAAACGTTTTCCAATGCAAGTTAGTGAAGATCTTTAAGAAGATAATAATCGAGGAACAGAGTTTTTAGAAAAATGAAATGTAAATGATAATGGCAATGAATATGGTTATACTCATGTTATATCTTTATTCATGAGCGGATTGTAGCCCAAGGTTTCTTGGGATTGGTCCACTCTCACTGTCTCGTACCGGCTAACTATCAGTGGCAGAGAACAAATTCTAATTATGCCATGTTTTGTTGGTTGTTCGATTCTTTGCCTAAAGGATATAGCTTGGACTTTTATTTGTTGCCATCTATTCTTTGTTAAGGGACTGGACTTGTTGGGTCAAGTGATTGTGTAAATCTTAATCCATTATCGTGGGTTGGTACAGTGGCAAATCTAGGGGCTGGTAGGGGCCCTGGCCTCTTAAAATATAAAATTATTATTTAGACATTTAAGATTTTTTAAAAATTTTAAATTAATAAAGATAAAACTATACTTTGGCCTCCCTAAAATTATAAAAATTCAATTTAATCCTTTAAAAATTATAAAGATATAGACTATAAAAACTTAAAATTTCATCCGGCTCCTCCTAAAAATTTATTCTGGCTTCGCTCCTGGGTTGGTATAAAAATAAAGCCGGAAATTTTATGTTAGGGAGAGATAAAAAAGAACAAAATTAAAAAAAAAATTAAGGTGTCAAAATAATTTTGGGAAAAAAATATTTGATACATTACCCGTTAAGTTTTTAGACTCCACAAGTAGAGTTAGGGGGTTGAAAGTGTCCTATAGGAATATGGTAAAATATTAAAAAAATTATAATAATAAAAAAAAAAACACATGTCTTGGAGTATACCACCAGTGTACCAAATACTCGCGCAATAATTTTTTTAAGTATTTTCAAGCTAAAAAATTATTGAAGTACAAAAAGATTGAAATGAATTATTAGGTTGGAGAAGCCACAAGTTTAAGGCGGATTGTGCGGCTCCTTAAAAATGTATCTTTAGTTTTAGAAGATGATATCCAATAAATTCCAAATTCTCAACATTTGCCATCTCCTGTTTCTTTTCAAATTACAACCTAATATATAATTGGAAGTGTGATAATGAAATTGAAGACTACAAATCGTGTGAAGCCTTACCTATTGATTGAAATTTATCTAAATCACGATTTTTTATGCTTACATTTGAGACTAGAATCAAAGAAGAAAAGTAATACTTCTACTTAGTGCATGGGAAAATATATCCTGAAGAATCCATTGCCAAAAACAACACGATGAATGAAAATGTTTTTATAAAAGGACCAGTTTATCTAATCTCCATTAAATTTCCTATCAGATTAATAGCAATTATGTGTGGACTAAATCAATCACATGACATGGTAGTTGCTCTCTTGTTTTGAAACTAAACAAGGAAGAAAGAGGAACAAGAGAACTTCATATGAAACCAACATTGCTTAAGCAAAAAAAAAAAAAAAAACAGGTGACAATGACAAAGAAAGGATAAATATTTTCTTCTTATCTCATCCCTGAATTTTCATTTTAAAGTTCAAAACCACCCTTTTGCAATCGATGGATCCTGATTTTTCTGGCTGAAAATAAGAAAGTGAAATGGAAAAGCAGCTTTGATTTTTGATTCATAATATACATAATGATTCCCATATATTTGTGTATATATATATATATATATATATTAGTTTACTGCTATCTGTATCTATCAGAAATTACAATGAAGAAGACCACCATTTTAGGGTGTGAGGTGGGAAAGCCTCATAAAGTTTGAGTAAACCAAGAGCTCTGGCTAGTCTGAGAGAGAGAAAGCAAAAGTAAATGACTAAGAGACCACCCCCAAGGAACCTATCCAATCTCATATTTTTTCTTGGCAAAATTACCAGTGCCCAAAGCAAGCCTGCCATTAGAAATCCCAGTGTTTCATAAAGAGAAGGGTCCCTAGGAATTTCAAATGAAGAAGGGTATTGAGACCATGATGACCAAACAAATGATACCCCCAGACCCACCAATGTGTTAAACATGGGCCCAGCATAGCACCCAGAGATTGCAGTTTGAACTCCATCTGCCCCACCATTAATTGCCATTGCTGAATTAGATATTAAGTCTCCAAGTGAATTTCCCCAAGCAAGGACAGTGAGCCCCAGAACTGAAGGACTTATCCCCAAGATATTCCCAAAAGAAACCAATAAAGATACTAGTTCCTCAGCTGTAAAATACGTCCAGGTCACACTCATTAGAAATCCTCCAATAAGCCATGGTAATTGGCACCTCTTTGGTGGGCTAGACTTCTTGGTGGTCACAAAGGCAAGGTTCCCCAGCACCATTCCAACCAATCCTGCAATCATATAGGTCACCAAACTGGTTTTGGAACCCATGGTTTTTTCCCTTTGAGAATTGCATAGTTCGGCCAACATTAATGGTGCTAATGTCACTGAAATGACTGCATATGGCTTGGACCATCTCTCCTCATCGACAAGTGGAACGGTCAATCTCCTTGGCAAGTATAAAGGTAACTCCAAAAGATCCAGAAACTTACCAAAGTAGTAAAAACTTGGTGAATCAAAGTTGAAAAACTTTGTGGTTTCATCTTGGTTTTCATGAGCTCCTTTATCCACCATGACAGATTTTTCATCACTTGCATAACCTAGTAACGGTATACCAACCTCTCCAATGTTATCATTGCTGTTTGAAACAGAAGAAACTAGTACGGATTCCATGTTCCTTTCCTTCTTTTTGTTGAAGAAATGTGATGCAGAAACAGCACAAACATACAGGAAGTAGATGGAGAGGAAAGAAATAGCTCCCCACAAAGTGATTTCACCAATAAAAATGATGAACACGAGGGTAGAAAGTGCTAAAAGGAAGAAGAGGATGTCTCTAATGAAGCTCGGCTCATCGATCGGAATCCGATGATGGCTAATTGTTATGCTAATAACCCCAACAACAGCACTAGACACAAAGAAGGCACCACCCAAGACACTATTTAGGCCAACACCTGCATTTCCAGTTCTCGTGAAGGAAACAAAACTGGCAAAAACATCAGAAGCACCGTTGCCAAGTGAAAGGAGGGTGACTCCAGCAATGGCAGGGGAAAGCCTCAGGATTTTAGACAAACTCTCCAAGGAAGTGCAAAAGTACTTTGCAGCAGTATCACCCAATAAGTAGAACAAAACAAAAAGCCAAATAAGGAGTACAAGATGGCCAAGGATCGGAAATCTGCCACAAGTGCAATAAAAAATCTGGAGATAGTTTATGTATCCCTTAGGCCTGCACCCGATTTCAGACTTAACATACAAGCACTTATGCTTATAATCAGTGAAGTCATGGAGACTGGCGCAGCTATCATTGTTGCTTCCATGGGGGATCAAAGAGTGGCTATTAATGATGGGAATTTGCTCATTATTCGACTGACCAAGAAAATCATAAGTTATGATAAAAAAGAAGAGGAGGAAAACAAAGGATACATTAAGCAAAAGAGGGAGCTTCTTAACCAGAAACAATGAAGTTGCCATTCACAGGTGATAGAACCAGAAGCTTTGCAAGAAATGATGTTAAGGGTGTGGATGTTGAGATGTGGAGTTCATGGTTTCTGAGGGTTCATTCTTGGCGGGTAAGTGATGGGTTTTCTTTCAAGCTGTGTTATATGGAGAGGTGGGGGATACTATCCAAGAAGCAAGTTTTGTTCAAAGTAATAAGACTAACAGTGAATAATGAACACAACTGTTGCATTTACTCAACAAATAGCATATTAAAATGTACCAGTCAAGGCTTAAATCATATCATTTTCCAGCAGTAAAGCAAAATCCAAAAACACATATAAATCTGGATTTTAGCTTGGGCTTTTTACACAAGTGTTTTAAAGCGTCCAAATCTACACCATTCAAGTAATGTTTGAAAGATGAGAAAGTGGGAGAAGATATGCCTATTTTTCCTGTTAATTGTTTCAGGTCCTTCAAGAGAATATGTAAATAAAACTAGTGAAGTCTCGGTGGATTTCTGTGTGTTTGTTTTAATATTCTGGAAAGGCAAACCTTTAATTTGCTTGTTTATTGATTACGAAGTTGGAACCATTTTATGGCTTGTACCTCTAATGTAATATGTACGATGGCAAGGAAATTTCCCAATGCCAAAGCTTCAAAAGGAAGTAAAAAAAGTGAATAAACCAATTAAATATCTTCAAATTACAACATTTGAATCCATGAAAACTTAAAACAAAGACTTGGAAGTTTTGATTGCGTTGATTCATCCGAATTGGGATACCAACCCTTGCGTGTGCTACAAGTATTTGGTTTACCAAATATGGGATTTTCCTGGGATTCATGTGGAACCATATTAGCAATTAACATGGGCTAATGGAACAGAAGCTTGGGTAGTACTTGAAATTTTATTCCCGGGTCTCTTTCACAACTGAGCTTCATAGATTTTCATTTTCTTTTCCCACTTTCTTTTAATTTTCTATTCTATTTAACATGTAAAAATAAAATATTGTATATATGATCTATAATTTATAATACATCAGGTGAGCAACTGAATCCCTAATTACCTTTCAAAATTAACAGTTTTATTATCTTCATATACCTACTCGTCAAAAAATTTTTGTAGGATCGGAATTAAATCGTATATTTTTACTATAGTAAAAATGTAATTTTATCATTTTAATAGCCTATATTTTTATAATTTTAAAAAGATTAAATCATTTTTTTATCACTTGGGGGCAAAGTACAATTTTATCATTACTAATTTAAAATTTTATAAACTATAAAGGGCCTAAATGTAAAATTTTCTATTTTAGGGTTGGCAAGGGTCGAATTCACCACTGCATCATTGGGTCCCCCTCACCCAAACATTTTCCCAAGTCACACCGCTTACTCTTTCCACCTAACCCTCCCCGTGTTCTTAGTTAAGAACTTGGACCGCTCGTTCCTCCTCAAAGGTGGCCTTGTCCACCTGCTCCCATGACAAGGCCACCCGCCTAACAAACTACTTCATCAGACACTTGCTTTTTAGGTATGAATGCTTCTAAGTGTGAACACACATCTAACAACAAATGGGCCCCGTTAGATAACAATAACAACCTCGTGCTGTCTAGAGCCACTATGTTCACACCTCACGTACACTATGTTAGTACATCAGATGTATCGGCCTGCCACATTACACTACAAGACAAAAAGATTTCTCTTATAAATACTTTCCCAACGATGAAGAAATGATCGACCTTTTAAGCCTTGAATATACTTCGAGCAATCACTCTCTTCCAACAATCAATTTGTCATTTTGTCCATTTTTTATTTTCCGACTCTTTACCTCTTTTCTTGTTGTACATTGTATCAATGTATCTAAAAATGTAAATTCATTATTTTGTTTAAAACTAAATTAATAAATATTTAAAAATAAATTTCCCATATTTAATATTGATTTACATTAAAATTGATAATAAGTTTTAAATATTAATTTCACTAATTTATTTTAATTTAAAGTTAATTAAACCTTTTTATTTAAGTTTCTATCTTTTATTTTATTTTTTAAATCAAATGAACTAAACATATAAAAATAAAGTTCATTATCTTAATTAAAACATATTAGGTTAACTTACAATTAAATCATTAAATTTCAAACTTTTAAATTGAAAATTTTAAATGCAATTTGTTTCCATAAGTTTTTGAATATTTACCAATTTATGGATGAAATTATAGTAAATGGATGCATAATAGAAGATTTATATAATTTTAATTTTTTACATAAGCCATAGATATAAATAAATTTTTTTATCTCTATAACAATACTTTACCATAACAACCAAGTTTATTGTTGTAGAATTAATTTTTTATATTTTATTTTTACCCTCTATAATAACTTTTCATCTCTAACAACAACAACCATAAACTACAAAGTACACCTTTTATTAAATTAATTCTCTATAACAACCACTTGTCTCAAATTTTAGTAAAGTTAATTTTAGTCCCGAGTGCAAATAAA
Source organism: Gossypium sturtianum (assembly GCA_025698515.1). Taxonomy (NCBI): domain Eukaryota; kingdom Viridiplantae; phylum Streptophyta; class Magnoliopsida; order Malvales; family Malvaceae; genus Gossypium; species Gossypium sturtianum. Next base: position 112,884,940 of record CM046953.1, read on the forward strand.
AATAATAAAGTTTAGTTAAGATATTATTTCAATAATTTTTTAACTTTTACATATAAAATATATTAATCGCATTTAATTAAATGAAAACATTCCTTAAAAAATTAAATTATATTTGTAAATTTTTTAAAAAATATTATCTAAATTTCACTAATCAATATTATTAATATATTATAATTTTTATTTTAAAATTAAAAAAAATCAAATATGATCTAAATATTAAATATTGTTATAGAGAAGTTAAATGTTTTTATAAATGTATAATAGCCACTTCTCTATAACATCTAAATTTTAACAAACAAACAAAAATATTATACAGAGGATTGATTGTATAATCATCTTTTATCATTAAACATATAAGTTTTAAATTATAATAACTTAGTAGATAATTCACCACTAAGTTTGAAATTTTATTTTTTATTTAAACTTAAATTAATAAATATTTAAAAAACAGAGATAACATAATATCAAGCTATATTAAAATTAATAATAAATTTTAAATATATAGTTTCGTTATCTTATTTGAATAATTAAACCCTTTTTTATTTAAGTATGTAAATTTTATTAATTTATTTGAATTTAAATGAATTAAATATATATAAATAAAATCCATTATTTTAATTAAAATATATTATGTTAACATACAATTAAGTGATTAAATTTTAAACAGGGATAACACTAAAGGGGTAAGCAGGGTTCTGCCTAGAGGTGCACATGGGCCGGGCGGCTCGGCCCGGCCCGAAGGCCCGCGCCGAAATGTGGGAGGGTTTGGGCAAAAATATAGGCCCGAAAAATAGGCTTGGAAAAAAATAAGGCCCGTTTAAAAAATGGGCGAGGCTCAGTAAGCATTTTTGCTCCGGGCCGGGCCGATTCACTAAAGGAAAAAAAAAAATTATTTTTAATATTATTTTCTTATTATTTTTCTCCTTATTTTGCTACCATTTTACTATTATGTTTCTATTATTTTGTTGTTATTGTTTAGATATTATATAAAATTTATTTTATTGTTAATTTTGTTATTATTTTAAAGATATTTGTTAATTTTGTTATTATTTTAGAGGCATTTGCTTGTTAAGTTACATCTATTTTAGTGTTATTTAAGTCTACATATTTTTTAAAATTTATTTTCAATTTGTTGAAAAATATTTATTTTAATTTTTTTAGTATTTTTGATGTATTATATATATTTAAAAATTATATAAAATAATATAAAAATTAATACAGGTGGTAAAATTTGGACAGTGGTTTTAGCATTTTTATATGGGCCGGGCTTGGGCAAAATTTTAGGCCCATTTTTTGGGCCCGGCCCGACCCGAGCCCAATGAACGGGCCTAAATTTTTAGTTGGGCCCGGCCCAAACTCGGCCCGGCCCATGTACACCTCTAGTTCTGCCCCTAAAATGAAAATTTTCGTTTAATCCCTATAAAAGTTTTGAAATCATAAATTAATGTAATAATAAAATTGTACTTCAGACTTTTAAGAAGATAAAATTTAATTTTAGTCCCACTAAAAATTTTGAAATAATAAGTTAATACAATAATAAAATTATATTTTAGTCCCCTTAAAATTTATAATCCACTTTTAGCCTCACTAAAAATAAATATCAGACTTCATCCCTGATTCTAATCTTTTAGATTGCTTTTTTAATATACAATTTGTTACACAGTTTATGTATAAAATTATAATAAATGAATGCATAATAGAATAGTTATATAATTTTAAATTTTTACATAAGCATATTATATAAATAAAAAGGTTAGCCTTTTATCAACATAATCATCTTTAGTATATTTTCTTAAAAAAAAATATTTATTATACAACAATTATTAAATGTCTTAAGTTTTAAATTAGGATAATTTAGTAAATAATTCACAATTAAGTGAAGGGTACGAGGAATTCGAACAAACAAAATACATGCATGAAATAATGGGAAATTATTTTCAGGGTATCACGGTCCCACCAGCTAAAGGGTACGAGGAATTCGAGTCAAGAACATCAGTTTTGAATGAAATAATGGAGGCACTAATAGATGATAGCGTCAGCGTTATTGGGGTGCACGCTATGGGCGGGATTGGAAAAACAACGCTAGTAAAAGAAATCACTAGAAAGGTCAAGGGCAAGTTGTTTGATTCGGTTGTCATAGCAACATTAACTCAAGCCATTGATATTGAGAAAATTCAGAACAGAATTGCAGAGTTATTGGGCTTGAAATTTGAGGAACAGAGTACCCATGTAAAGGCACTTCGACTACGAGAAAGATTGAAGAAAGAGGAGAGAATTCTGGTTGTGTTGGATGACATTTGGGCAAAGGTTGATATTGAGGAAGTAGGGATTCCTTTGGGAGATGAACACAAAGGCTGCAAATTACTATTAACTTCTAGAGAGCTCAATGTTTTAACAAATGGGATGGATGCTCAAAAACATTTTTCCATTAGGCTTCTAAATGAAAAGGAGGCCTGGGACCTGTTCAAGAAGGCTGGCGATTGTGTAGAAAGTTTTGGTTTGAAGCCTACAGCTACAGATTGTTTGAGTGAGTGGAAGAATGCTTAACGAGAACTAGAGAAGCCTTCATCGAGCAACTTCACGGGGATAACTGCAGCATATTCAGCTATTGAGTGGAGTTTTAATTATTTAGAAAGCAAGGAAGTTAAGCTGACTTTCTTGCTTTGCTGTGTAATAGGCCATAATGGTCTCGTTGAGAAGTTGCTGAGATATATTGTGGGTTTGGGTTTATTTGGTGGTGTCAACACTATGGAAGAAGCTAGAAATAAAGTATTGACAGTTGTGGCTAATCTCAAAGCGTCTTCCTTGTTGCTTGATAGTAATGATGATGAGCACTTTGATATCCATGATGTTGTTTCGGATATTGTGTCACATCTTGAAAATCGGGTTAGAATAAATTGGGTTGAAGAAATTAAGAGTGGTCACGTTCTGTTTTGAATCAAGATCGTGAAAATTATGTTAGGTAATTTGTTCTGGTTTAGTAGTTAAGAGATGTGAGTAGCGTTTGTGAGGTTCTAGGTGAATCCTATTTTTTTTTAAACATTATTTTTGCCTAAACCCCTATCTTTAAACATCTTATTTATAAATTATTTTCGCTTAACCAATGACAAAAATGAGCTTGTTGGTTTAGTGATAAGTCTTCAACTTATTTTTTTAGTCTTGTGTTCGAATCCCTACATGTACAAAGTGAAAATTATTTTTATTTTGAACTCTGAGGGAATCTGATAGGTGGTTAGTCAATAGGATATAGGTAGTTTTGATTTACCAAAAAATCTCTCCCACTCTTCCACTCTCCCTATCTTACGTCTCAATTTCCTCTCATTCTCCCATTTTTCTTTTTCTATCTTTTCTAGAAAATTTTGGTCTGTTAAAGTTTTCTCTGATATCGTTCTTCATTTTATATTTTATCGTTCCTTTGTCATTGATTTTCTAACGGGTAAGTCTTGCAATTTTCTTCTTCATTGGTAAGTTTCTGCTTGTCAATTGAGGTTGGTTTTTTGTAAATATTCGACTATTAATAGTTTTGGTTTTCAATAGGAGGAGAGGGTGGTGTGTACGACGTCTCTCCGGCGAGTTAGGCTCAACTAATGACTGTTGTTAAGTCACTATTTTTGGGGTAAGTGCTTGTCTATCATTTAAGGGACGGTTTTCTTTTGGTGAATGAGTGGATTTAAAGTGAAATATTAGGTTAGTTCATGTTTGTTAATTGATACATTTTGGTGTCGTATGTAGGTTTCGTGAGTTCCATACGCGTGATTTGTCGTACCAGCAATCAGGTGTGTGAAACTAACCCGAAACATCGCTTGAAACTCGAGAAAATTACGAAATAGAGGTTGTTTTCGAAACTGCTCAGTGCTACACGGCCGTGCGCCAAGTCGTGTGGTAGACCGTGTGCACCACACGGTCGTATGTCAGGTCGTGTGGAGCACACGGCCGTGTGTGATTACACGGTCTAGATTGGTAGAACGTGTGGACCACATAGGCTGGCTTGTTGGGCCGTGTAGGCCTTTTGGGCCAATTTTGAGGCCCAATTAAGGATCAATTAAGAGACTCAAAAATTGGGTCTGTGGGCATTATGTAAGCCCAGAAAAGTGTAAGTTTCAGTATACACATGTAGGTATGTGTAGGAAGCATGCTAAGTAAGTCCTGATAAGTATAATAATGTGATCTGGTATGTTATAAGTTATGATTCGTTACAAAATTTTTTATTTTGCTATTGTATGTGATAGAGATATTGTATGTGTATCAAGTACAAGAATGACTTAATTGTGAAATTCGTATATTATTTGTTATCTGATAATTTTGTTAGCATGTTCTGATGTGAAAAACATGCATGGCATATGTGCATCTGATGTTTGTTAGTATTTGCATGTGCATTAGGGTGGAATATGATATGTGATGGAGGAATTGTGATTCTGGCAGTATTACTTCACCTTTTGGCGGTGTATCCGCAATATTTGTTCTAGCAGCTTGATTGTAATTATAGTGGCTCGACCACATATATATGATTCTGGCAGGTTACCACAACATTTTTGTCTGCCAACTTAGCTGCACTTATATGAATGGCATACCACTACAATCCGATGTGATTGGATGGATGGATTCTTAGAGTCCTAATTGTTGTAATTGGTTGGACGAAGTTGGTGTGTAACGGATGAGGGTAGGATATGTGTTTGCATCTGTATCTAAATCTATGTCTGCATTTGTATCTGAATCTGTTTATGCATTTGTATTTGATTATGAGAATACATCTGATTCCGTATATGAGAACATGTTTGAATCTGTATCTGAAAACTTATATGTTTGTGTATGTGTTTCTAATATGTTGCTTAGGGTGTGTTACACATTGGGCTTCTAGCTCACTCATTTGTTTAATACGTTTCAGCTAGTCTTCAAACTTAGGATCAGACTGTGTGCATGAGCTCGGATTAGTTTCTCAGCTAATTAAATTTGGTGATTTACGTTAATAATTTTTTTGGACTTTTGGGACTATAATTTGTCCTTTGGTTTTCGCGTTGTTTGTTGGATTTTTGTATTTTAGCATTAAACTACAAAATCGTATGATTTATCAAACTACAAATTCTATTTTCAAAATTAAAACTTTGGAAATTTCTGCTGCAAAGATTAAGTAATCACTTAAATGTTTTCTGTAAATAAATATATGGTTTTAATGAATGTTTGTTTTAGTACTGGAAATGATTTTCCAACGTAAGTACTTTTAAAACACGCAACTCTGAATTCGAATTCTGGGTTTTAAATAAGTGTTTTCAAACTTTGGTTTTCTAAACATCTATGAGAGTTTGCCAAAATTTTATGCTTTTGAAATATTGCATTGAGTTTGGTTAAAACAAAAACTTTGAACAAGTTGATGTACTTCTTCAATATCCGCTCATAACTTCTAGGTTGGGTTTAGGGTGTTACATACTTCTTTAGCTATTGCATCGAGGAACTACCATATGCTTGTTTTGAGAGATCATGTTCCAATAGAGTGGTCTGACAAGGAGAAAATGAACAGTTAGAGTGTTATAAGCTCAACTTGTCCTCAAATTATAGTCGAGCTTCCTAAGGAGATGGAGTGTTCTGGTGTTTCCTTCTCCCTTATGGCCCATTATGGTTCAGTGGAAATTCCTCCCAATTTTTCATACGAATTGATAGTCTCAAAGTGTTCGAAATGTTGCCAGATCGATTGCTACGTAGGAAAGTCAAAGGTCGATCGACAACAATGAGGATTCAGAAAGCCATGGATATCATAGAACAGGTCGATCTAAAGCATTGCACCATATGTAGAACAGTTGGCCACAATCGGAGCAAGTGTCCCCATGGAAACGTCTATACTGGTCAATCTTCACGGTCTGAAGGAAATTAAATGTTGTACCCGATGTTTGCATTTTATGGTCTTATGGAAATAAAGTTTGTATTGTTTAGTGTTAAGCTTTTATTTAAAACTAATTGTTGTAACTTTTAACACTTTAAAAGATATTATAAGTTATACAAAAAAAAAACCTAATACATAATTTTTGGAATTATAAACCAATACAACAAATATTACATAACACTTGAAATTTACATGTATCAAAATTGGAATGAACTGGAAGTGGTATCGTCGTTCGAGGTATAGCAGTTTACGCGCATCCATTGACATGGTGGACGTTGGGGTGTATTGTACACATCAGGAGGATCAGAAGCTAAATCGAATGTGGCCTGAGGCGGGGTGGAGTACATGTTATTACCAAACATATCAAATGATATTTGTAGTTGCTCTGGGTGATATGAACTCGAACCACCCATATCCGGGTGATATGAACTGTTCTACGACCCATCACAAAAAACGTCAACCCATTGGTTCTATATGTTCAAAGGTTGGTCCTCCGAGTTGGGCTCCACCATATGTTGATCCTCTGGGCCAAGCTCCCCCATAGGTTGACTTCCATGTCTGTAGCTATGATCCAGTACTATCATAAGTTGCCCACCATATAAATAAGCGTGCCATCGAGTCATGTACCACTGCATGTATTCAGTCGAGGGACTGAAGTCAAACATGCAGGAGTGCATCTTAGGCCGCCTGTCGTACCGAGCATTCCATAGTGCTACATAATGTTGATATTTCATGCTCCAATCTATTGTATGTTTCCCCCTCATGGTCTTATCGTGGACATCAGCAAATTGTTGTGGATCGACTGGCACAAATTGTCTACACCCAAACTGTCGCATAACTCAATCAACATTGTACCACTCAACGGTTGAGAAGTTGAGCACCGACATGTTAATGCACCACACATGGGCTTCGGTGTGAACCCATTGAGGAATAAGGGTTGCAATGTTCGGTGCAGAATATGGCATCCACAAGAACTGCGCAATATAATATAATGAGTCAAGTCACATCACATATTGCAAGTGAATAAGTTAAATCAACATTACTTAAACCATATTAATATATATTACTTTCTCTTCGGTGGACGCCTCTATCATTTGGCAGTAAATGATTAATGTCTTGCCCATCTGAAACTGAAACAAACACGTTAGCACTTAAACTTGGGAAAATATTAAGTGTAATTTTGTTTTTACCTATTTACAAGTGGCCACGAATATGGTTGGTGCCTAACAGCCGCTAGAAACGACATCCTGTATAGAGCCTAGGACTACAGCAGACCCACACAACTAGCCATGTTACTAACCTCATCTTTTGTTGCTTGGCAAAGCTCACAGTACAATATAGCCAACACTGTTGATCCCCAGCTGTAAGTACCGGCACGAGAGAAATCCTCCAATAGAGCCAAGTACTTTAAGTGGACCCTATTAGATGTGTTGTTCGGCATAAGTACCCCTCGATCAGCTGCATAATATAGGCTCGAGCAACACACATCACCTCGTGCTCAATGGCAGTGCTCGATAACTCCTTAAAATTTGCTCTCAACCATGCCAATGTCAAGCTTGTGAAATTCTGTTCCCCATCACTAGGGGATTGTCCAAGCAATCTGTGGCATAGTACTGAAGGTTCCAACATTTTGCTTTAGTCCGTGACCACAGCATCGTCAACTCGTAACCCAAGTTGCATAGCGGCGTCTTTCAATATGATAGTGCACACCCCGCACGACATAATGAAGATGTGGGTCTCTGTACACCACTGCTCAACCAAGGCAGATATTAAGTTCTCCCTCAAGTCAAACCTTTGGATCAACGCGACGTCCCTGAATCCCGCCAACTGTAAGTATGGCTAATTTGCTCGTCCGGATCGTACTTGGGAAAATGAAACCGCGACCTCAAAACCCAATACCCATCCTATATGGTAAAATTTTTATAAAAATATGATAAATCAATTATCTATATAATTTAAACATAAAATTATATATTGAAAAGTAAAACTGAAAGCTTGAAAAAATAAAAACATCACACTTATATTATACCAACGTAGTCATTCTAAGTATTTTTTTTATTCAAGTTAAATTAAATGAGTAATAAAATATTAATAAGAGAACGAAGATTTGTCATAAATATTAATAATAACAAGTAGAGATCAAATGTGATTTCCAAATCTCTTTGAAGCTTAAGTACCATTAATTCTCTTTCATTATTATGTAGTAATCATAGTTAAGCATTAAAACAAAAGGCAACTATATAACTACAAAAAGTACATCAAACAAAAAATAATAATGTCCTAAAAAAACATAGGTGGTATGGGTAAATATAAAATAAAAAAAGCTTTATTTTTATTGAAACGATATCTATAATAATACATAGATTTTTACATATAATATAAACCAAGCATATTCAAACTCGAAAATTTAACTTACATACGAGAACTTTTATAAAAAAAATATTCACTCGTTAAAGATAAATTTAATCGCAACTCTAATAATTTCGAGCTTGATTCAATCTAATTTGAACACTTATAATATGATATATAGATTAGTTGAATCCAAATTAATATATATTCCTAGTTTCCTCATGTGAATGCGATTTTTAGTTTTTATTTAGGTGGTGTCAATTTAGTGAAAGACAAATGTAATTTTTTTGTACCCCACAAATGGAACCAAGACAGCAACAATGCAAAATTAAACAGAAAGGTCGTCATATTAAAAAAATCAATTTATAAATTTATGAATGTGTCCTAAATTAAAAAAATATTATTAACACATAGAGATCAATTTCATACAAAAAGTAATTAAAAAGGGTTAATAACAACCAAATAGAGATCAGTTTCATACAAAAAATAGTTTCACTTAACTTACAATATATCATTTTACAACACGAATAACTTTCTCAATACTAAAAATAAATAAATGATTTTTTTCAAGACCGACAATATTGTGTTTTACAAACAAAACATAATTAAACGATTTTGTTCAAAACTGACATCATTCTATCTTACAAATTGAAAAATAAATTGTTTAACCGTAACAAAAGCGACTTTCTCGATGTTATTAAATTGTAGCTTGAATGCTGCCGATATTGATGATCTCACCCGTGCAGTTCGATTTAGTATTCCTTTTAACCTTTAAACATTCCATTGACTTAGGAAATCTCAAATAATTCACCCATTGCTTGCATAACCAATTTGAACCCGTTACCATCTTACCACAACTAACGGAAACACTTACATAACCAATTTTAACCTGTTACCAAATAAATAATTGGCATCCGAAAATAACCATTAAATTTACGAGCTCCATTGGATTATCGTTAAACAAAACATACCTTTAAATTTAAAAAAACACAAATACATAAAAAAAAAAAAAAAAGGCTTCTCATATCTCTCTCATTCATGCTCTAACAAGGTATAAGTAATTTTTTTTTCTTTCAACTCAGATTCATGTATCATTGAGAGACTTATATATACAAATTTAGTCACGCCAAATAAAATGATTCCACCAAATAAAATATTATTTTAATTTTTTTAAAATAAATTAAATTAAAAAAATGTACTGGTGACGCCATTTAAAATGGCTTCACCAAAAATATATATATAAAATATTATAAAACAAATAATAAACAAATAAAAAAATAAAAAAAACATAAAAAGGACAAAAAGCAACAGATGCATTAGAATCTAGTGGCGCCAAATTATTTGGCTCCACCAGAAAAGGAAAAATTTGTTTAAAGCCTTCAATTTTTTCAAAAATCACAGTATTTCTCTAGTATTTATATAGGTGGCCCAATTTTACATGGTTTTACCAAAAAAAATTGATTTTTTTATTCCAATTGATGAAGTGGCATGTTAGTGGCACCAAACACTTTGACTCCACCAAATTTTACTGTAGATTATAGAGTATTTACGTATTTTATCAAAAAAAATAAATTATTTACGTAATTAATTAAATTTTTTGAGTTAATTTTATAAAAAAGCCATAGTAATGGGCGATAAATGCGGTTAATGATGATGTCAGCTGCCACTTTTGACTGGAGAGGTTTTGTCTGTTCGGTTATTTTGTTTTGTTTTGTTTTTTGGGTTGGGTCCATTTCTATTTTGTTTTTAGGCCACCCTTAGGATCTGCTTAGTTTCTGTTGAACATTTTACTATCCAGTCCAGTATTATTTCATAAAAAAAAATCGCATATCATGTTTAAAAATTCTATATTAAAAATAAATTTATTAATAAAAAATGTTGTAGTAAGCTCAATTTTATAATTATAATAGTAAAAGTTCATATGCTCATTTATATTTTCGAAGTTTCGAGATTCTTTAAACTTTGTTAGTTTACTATTTAGTTAATGTGTTAAACAATTCTAAATTAAGAGGTTTAATTATTTTTTTAACAATTTCATTATAGATTCTGGTTATATCTATTTTTTTACATAATGTCACGAATTCATAAATAAGAGGACAATGCGTTTCAGCATATTCGAACTCATGTCCTCCTACATTGCCAACAATGCCTATATTAATTGAATTAAGACTAAATTGGCAAGAAACAATAATTAAGAAGAGGGCGGTGACATATTAATTATACATAGTGGTTAACAATTTATAACAAATTAGGAAAATATGATAGGCAATACAATAGTTATAAACTAAAGATAAGATGTAAAATTTTGCATAAGCTATTAATAATCTTTTACACATTTACAAATGTTAGCATTATTGTAACATCAATTTTGGCTTACAATTATATCAATTTTGCAAGTTAGTTCTATGATTTCAAAGCTTCTTAGGATAAAATTACTCGTTCAATTTCTTTTTATAAGTATCAATTAATTGAAAATATAATAGCAAATATTGATAATGGTTTTTAATTTAGAAATTAATGATTATATAATGATAATTCATTTGTGAATAATAATGGTGGTAAGCCATTAATAAGTTTGTAGTATATGATAATTGACAACAAAGGGTAACTCTTTACAAAATTTTATTTCGCCATCCAATCATCCAAATAATCAATTTATCAATTTTGAAGCTATTGACAGTTTCGATCACCAATCGTTAGTCATAATGATTGATTGACATCACTGTAAAAACATTATAATGAATTTATTTTGAAAATTTGACTCTCGAGCTCTATCTAAAATTTTCTCAACTTATTATTGTTTTTTGTTTAGCTTAGCTTTATCATCAATCAGATTTCCCTTTCTATACCCCCTACCAACCACCAATGTTACCAAATCTGCTCTAATCTTCCTCTCCACCTTCTTTTAGTACATCTCATTCACTTATTTGTAATGTTTTCTCTTTCCATAAAAAAACTCTCTATATACTATTAATGATTTAACAGAATAATGATTAAAATATTAATCATTGCACAAATGAATTTAATAATGCAACCTTTTGGCTAAAGATGAAGATAATTTCAGCATTAAAATTTAATAATGCAACCTTTCGGCTAAAGATGAAGATAATTTCAGTGGTGCAAGATCTTCCGTATCCCACAGCATTAAATTTTGATTGCATCTCCCATTTGATAATATAAAATAAATGAGATGATGACCCAATTTTTAAACGTTTTTATTTTGGGTAATAAAAAAAAAGTTTTTGATTATTTTGACTACTTCCATAAATGAAAATATATATGAAATTATTTTTAAAATTTTGATTTTTCACGTAATTTTAAAAAAAATAAAAATTTATCATTTTAATCTTCAATCTTTTAATATAAGTGAGGTTTAACCCTCTTCTTAACAAATTGGGAATAACAACCACATCATCTATGAAAAACGGCCTCCTCTTTAATCTGCTTCGTTGATTGGAGCAATGCGTCACCGTCTACGCTGACTCTTTATGGCAGAGGTGACAAAAATTCGAAAAAAAAAAAAATTTAAAGGATAGTATGGAAACATCATACTCAAAAAAGAAAAGAAGATTGAGAATATTAAAGACAATGTCGAAGTTTCCAAGTCTACTATTGGCCTCTTCCCTTTAAGATCATCTACAAATAATTTTCTTTTAAAATCTACGCTTGTAATAGTAAAGTTAGAATTTTTATACAAATTCCAGGGTTTTTTTTTTATATTTGTGAGGATTTAAGTTTTAGGCCTTGGTTATTTTTTTCTGGAAACTGTTGTTAAGTGCTTTGAATGGTTGCCAATTCCCCCATGCCTCTAATATTTGCATAAGAACAATGAAAACCCTAACTATTATATGCCACAATTATTACTAGTTAAGGAAGGAGAACATGTTATTTATGCCCTAAAGAAATTGAAATTTGCTGTGAATTTTTCACAGAGGATATGGTGGTTGTTCTCAATTTGTTAACGTGAGAGGTAAACCTCGTTTATATGAAAAGATTGAAACTAAAATGATCTTTTTTATTTTATTTAAATATGTGGAAAATCAAAATTTTAGAAATAATTTTACGTAAAATTTCTGTTTATCATTTATTAAGAGTGATTAAACTGATAAAATTATGTAACGTGTGTGCCTAAATTACAAATTATTTTCAGATATTTACCATTTATTAAGAGTGATTAAACCGATAGAATACTATATAACTTGTGGCCTAAATTGTAAACTACTAAAATAATTTTTTTTGAAAATTGCGCGTTTACCCTAAAATAAATTATTAAAACATAAAATATTTGATATGGTCTCTTTTTGGTCCGCTCCACAAAACTTGCTATATGAACAGAAAGCTAGTTTTCATTCTTTTGAATGTTGTTTTTCTTATCCCTTTCTCGACCAGCTGCTTGTTTCACCATGGAGAAAACAGATGTGTGCAACTCCAGCATGGTTTCCACATCCCATGATGTTGAGGAGTCTTGGGATGATGAATTCCAACATCTGGTGCAAACCTTCCCTAAAGATAAAAGCTTCTCAGGAATGAATCTTTACTTCTTCCAAGGTTTCTGGTGCCCATCAATTGTTTTAAAAGCTGTGATTTCTTGTCAGAAACATTTCCAAGCATTTGATTCTGATATTATCATCGCCACTTTGCCAAAATGTGGCACTACTTGGCTTAAAGCTTTGACTTTCTCCACTTTGTACCGCAATCAGTTCGCAAGGGAAAAGAATCCCTTGCTCACCTATAACCCTCACTCTCTTGTTCGCTTCATTGATTATGACTTTTATTTGAACGACACTTGTCCTGATCTCGAAAATTGTACTCTTTATCAGCCAAGACTTTTTTCTATCCACTTGCCTTATGCTTCTTTGCCAACTTCCATTAAAGATTCCAACTGTAAGATTGTTTACTTATGTAGAAACCCCATGGACACGCTCATTTCTTTTTGGTCTTTCTTTTCCAGGCTTCGAGGCGAAGGCTTTGAGCCAGTATCACTAGATGAAGCTTTTGAGATGTTCTGCCAAGGAATCAATGAATTTGGACCATTTTTCAATCATGTGTTAGGGTATTGGAGGGCAAGCCAAGAAAAATCGAGCAAAATATTGTTTTTACAGTATGAAGATCTCAAGGAAGACATCAATTCTCACCTAAAAAAGTTGGCAATGTTTTTGGGAGTTCCTTTCACTGAGGAAGAAGAGAAACAAGGAGTTGTTGAAGAAATAGCGAAAATTTGCAGCTTTGAGAACATGAAAGACTTGGAAGTGAATAAGAAGGGCGTGCAAACTTTTGGGTATCCACAAGAAACTTTCTTAGGGAAAACAAAGACTTATGAGATTCCACGTAAAGCTTTCTTTAGGAAAGCAAAAATGGGAGATTGGAGCAATTATCTCACACCCTCCATGGTTGTACGTCTAGAGAAACTTATTCAAGAGAAATTGGATAACTCAGGTTTAACATTTAAATTGTTCTCCAAAACTTCAAAAGATATTACTTCTGCATAATGAGGGATGTATGTCTATTGGCTTTAATTTATGATGAATAAATTCCATATTTGCATGTAGAGAGTCTTTCCCTCGCAAAATAAGGTTATTTAATAATATTGTGGTTAAAATATGCTTTTAGTCCCTATATTTATTTAGAATTTGAGATTTAGTTACTGTATTTTAAAAGTTAAAATTTTAAGCCTCTTGCTTTTTTAATTTAAAAATTTTGGTCTAATCATTATCATTTTTTGTAATTTTTGTCAAAACTTGTCAACTTAACATGTTATTTTTTTGTCAATCATATATAATGTCATAAAAGGGCAGTCTAATTAGCATGCCGAGTTTGCAAATTTTGATAGAAAATACTAATAATGGTAATGATTGGATTAAAATTTTTAAATAAAAAAATTAAAAGAAATTAATTTTCAACTGACTAAATTTCAGGGACCTAATATTATTCCAAGGACATGTAACATAGTTATCTTATTGTAAGGTTATGGTTTATGAATATCTATATATCTAGATATAATAAAACCAACTGGTTTGAGAGCCCAGTAGGAATAAATAGGGGTATTGTGATAAGTTGTTGAGAGTAAATAAGTATATTGTAGTGATTTTAAACTATTTTTTAAATAATTTTAGTTAATTGATTATCTGTTTAAAAATGTTAAAAAAGTGATTAATTAAGTAATATTTTTATAATTGAAAAATATCCATTCTATAAATTCGACCTTCGCCAATTGATACTCACTCTCCTCTTTTAGGTAAAATTTCTCTTTTTCCGTTACCATTTTCTTACTTGGCTATTTATTTTCATCAATTTATGGGTTTTTTTTTTAATAATAAAACCACCTCCTTTCAGAATCATTAGGAATAAATAGGATTATTGTAATCATTTATTGGGAGTAATAAATGTATTGTAGTCATATTAAATTAATTTTATTTATTTAAAAAAAATTCAAAAATCAATTTCAATTCAAAACATTTTATTTATTCTCATTAAACATCAAATAAAATTTCAATTTTTTATTATTTTAACATAATCGATATTAACTAACGAAATTTCATAATGGTTTAGATATTCTGTCTCAACATTAAACTTTTTTCATTGTTACTAATTTTCATGTGTATAAATAACACATTTACTTCTTATATATATTTCTATATTGTTTTTATTTGGGATATTTATAAATGTTTCAAAAAGAATTATATTTATCTGCTTTTTATTTCCATAACAATTACTAAATATATTTGTATAATATTTGTCAAAACAATAGTTTTAGAAAAAGTTAAAGTAATTATAGATTTTATAAATTTATTATTACATGTTTAATTTGATTAAATTTATTTTACTATAACTTAAAAATTTAAAAAAAAAACTAAATATTAAGTTAATATAATAAATATTAGAATAATAACCTACAAATATCACACCTAGTTAGGATTTATATCTTTTAAATTTGGATTTCCATTCCTTTTAGCGTAAGAGAAATCAAAATTTTACAAGTTAGAAGGTAAATATAATTTAAATCTCAATTAAAAATATGATAAGATATTTGGTTTGAAGTATCTCAAGAGACAAAAAGACAATCTTATAGTTTGTAAGATGCAAATAGTTTGATTATCATCATAATTATTGATTCTAAATATGTGCATTGTATAGGGATAGATTAATTATAATCGTGAAATGTATTTGTACTTTAAAAACAAAATAACTTCATAAGAATATCATGATATATATATATATATATTAAAATTCGATTATTTTATTTTAAACATAATTAAATCAATTACTTTTTATTTTAATTCATGATATGCGCAACGCGCGGAATACGTCCTAGTATTATAAAACCAGCTCCTAGAAGAGCCTTTAGGAATTAATAGGACCATTTTAGACGATATAAAAAAGTATTTGGGATATTTTAGGTCTTATAAAAAATATATAAGGATATTTGAGGCATTAAAACTTAACAAGGGCAATTTAGATATTTTGTAAAAAGACTCATTTATTTATTTATAAAATTTAAATTATTTGTGGAGTGTGCCTCGCATTTTCCGGACACTTTGTAGATACTTATCGTTGCCCGTATCGCGACATCGAGGACAGACGCAACCTTTTGAAAGCAGAGGCGATGTCGTGACGAGGAAGCATGTTACGTCACAACGACGTGACGTATTCTTCAAATAACGTAGTCGGGTTTGACAGCCAAGCAGGACTTTTTCTCCCATACGAACTCTGATTACTCCAGGGATATTTTAGTCATATTAGCCCTCTAATCTTAGCCTATTTAAAGGGCCATTATAACCCCAATGGAGGTGGTAAAAAGAGAACTTTATATTCGAGAGAGGGTTTTATTTTTTGGATTAGGGATTTGTACATTGAGATCAATGTCCTCTCTATCTTGTATTCTCGTTTGTTTTGCTCATTAGTGAAAAGTTGAAGCCTACTTTGCTCGTGGTTTCTTATTCTCTTTGTCATATCGATCAGAGGATTTTTTTCATATAAATTTGTGTGTTTGATCTTCTCCACTATTTCTTTTCATTATTTATTTGGGTTGATTCCCAGCAAATTGGTATTAGAGCTTGGTTAGGGTTCCACAATCGACTCATTCAGAGATGGCAACAATGAAATTCTATTTCGAGAAGTTCAATAGGATCATAAATTTCAGCTTGCACTACACCAAAACAGACTTTTAGCGGCGTTTTTTTGGGCCTTTAGCGGCGTTTTTAAGCGCCACTAATAGTACTCGCGGCGCTTTTAAAAGCGCGCAAAAACGCCGCTACGTAAAACCCGCTTAAAAATTAGTGGCGTTTTTAAAAACGCCGCTACAGGTATGGGCTTTTAGCGGCGCTTTGAACAAAAACGCCGCTATAGGTAGGGGCTTTTAGCGCGCTTTTAAAAACGCCGCAAAGGTAGGGGCTTTTAGCGGCGCTTTTTAGAAAAAACGCCGCTATAGGTAGGGGCTTTTAGCGCGCTTTTTAGAAAAACGCCGCAAAGGTAGGGGGCTTTTAGCGGCGCTTTTAAAAAAACGCCGCTAAAGGTAGGGAGCTTTAGCTGGCGCTTTTAAAAAAACGCCGCAACAGTAGGGCTTTTAGCGCGCTTTTTAAAAAACGCCGCAGTGTAGGAGCTTTTAGCGGCGCTTTTAAAGAAAAAACGCCGCATGTAGGAGCTTTTAGCGGCGCTTTTTAAAAAAACGCCACTAATTTGCATGATTTGTTGTGTACTTTTTCCCAATATCCTACCCTCCCTGCAAAAAAACCACCAATAACAAAGAACAATTGCATATAATTCCAACCCAATGCAAAGAAATAAAACATTTAATTCTCGTAAAAGCATTAAATCTAAACAAATACTTCAAATTTAATAAAAGATGATATTGATTAAAAATGAATCATAATTCAAACAATTCTTAGAATAATGTTCAACTGTAACAATGTTAAAAAAAAAATCTTACAATAAGAAAAGAAATGTCTAAGATGGCGGCCTCTGCGGCTGCTGCTTGAACAAATTCATCATAACTGCATTTGTAGCCGAGTTCTTCATACTTTCGCTCGCTCTCGCTCGCCTCCCGCGCTGCTGCCTCCGCTCTAAGTTGAGCAACATGCTCCGCCTCTCTCGCTGCTGCCTCCGCTCTAAGCTGAGAAATTTGCTCAGCTGTGCTCGCTTCCATCAGGGATATCTGCTCTTTCGGGGCCTACGAACTTCAAGACGAGATTGACTCGGAAGGCATGTATTGCAGGAGCCGGATCAAAATATTGGGTCTGAGTAACACGATCCTTGACATCGAACCCGACCATACCTTGTAAGACCCAAAACATTAGTGATAATTTCGTTATAAATATACTCAAGATTAACAAAACTATCAATCGAAAGCGATCGTACCTTTCGGGACCCAAAACATCGTAATAATCATGTTATCAACCTCGCCGAGATTAACAGAATCGCGGGACGAAGCAACCGCTTCATACTCCGCCTTCTTCTCCTTTAGTTTATCCTAATAAATCAATAAAAGAGTTAGAAACGAAATATATAATAAAAATGAATGGAACATAAGTTAAAATTAGAAATTTAAAACTACAAACGATGAATTAAACCATTATAATTAAGCATTATAAATATTTATAAAAAATAAGCATTTATTAAATAAATATACCAAAATTTCTCTGACCTCGGATGTCATCGGAGATCCATCCTTCTTCCTATGCGTAATGTCAAAAAGTTAAAGCCGTCCAACTTTTTGACCTGACGAAACTTCCTACATTATAGCAGAAAAAATATAAGTTAATAGTATAAATCATTAATATTTGAAAGAAGTAATAAATTATAATACCTCATACCTCACCACACGAGCAAAACTTACGGAACTGTAGTGTGCGTGAAATGTTGTTTCATCTCACGCTTGTTCCAACTCGCTCACGGTCCTACATAATGGGATTTGAATTAATTATATAGTAAATACGATAAACCGAAAAATTTCTAAGACTTTGAAAGCACGCAATACCTCTCCTTTCTTTGAATTTCAGAATCTAACTTGATCTTCCCATTGGTACCTCAACATTCCCGTGGGACATTTTCATGATTTTTCGTCGAGGTGATGTCTTTTTAAAATATTATTTTTTTAGGTGCTTTTATTGTCTCTCCATTTTTGCCCAACGTCTTCTTAATATAGTCATCGGAGACCTCTAAATCAAATCTACCTGAATTTTTTTAAAAAAGTTAATATAAATGAAGGTTAAATGAAAGTATTATAAATTACATTCACCTTCTATTACCTTAATATTTTCGAGAGCTGATTTTTGTTGGCATCGGGCATGTGATGCCATGATTCATAGTTAATGGGCAACATATTCGAATTTCGTGCTATAATGCCCAAATAGCTCGCCAACAATCGAGCTTCAGATCCGATAGGCTGGCCATGATCGCTTTCTCCTTACTATAACACTGGCTGGGTAGGCTCTAAGTCATATAAATCTGTAAGCAACGACGTCCCCGAGCTCTGCGCGCCCCACCACCCTCACCTGAAAAATGATATATTATTATATTAAAATTGAAAAATGAATCAATAATAAAATTCAACATGCATGTAAAATAAACTTAACATTACTTTGGAATTCTCCATGCTCGTCATCTATGTCCAAGCAGAGTAGAAGATCCAACAAATCGTATCCCGCCCACTATTTACGTCACTTTGAATTTTCAGTATAATTGCTAATATTTAAACCTCGTAATCGTCTTTCTAGGCATTTTCTCTGCAAAACACATAAAAGAGTTCAAAATTTTAGTAACAAATAACAACAATAATAGGACATTTAAAATAGTTAAATTATATAACATGACCAACATGAAAATTATAATATTACATATAGAAAATAAATCATTAAATCTTACTACATCATATTTCAGTAAATATCTTCGTCCACATCCCGATGAACCCATTGAAATTGTTGACTAGTACTAGGGATATTTTCAGTTAAGTCTTGTTCTGGAAAAGGCAAAGTTTCTGATCTTTCGACTATGTCATCTCTACTTCCACTGCCAATGTCGAACAAGTCTCTAGGGGTGTTTCGAAGTACAACGTACCAACCCTCATCAGTTGGATCTTCGGAGTAAAAAACTTGTTTAACTTGAGAAGAAAACACATACGGCTCGTCCATCACTTGTTCTCCGGTGTGAATCAATCGAGAGAAATTCACCATTGTAAAGCCATATTGATCGTTTTTAATTCCGCGAGCCGTATTCACATCAGCCCAATCACCTCGAAATAAGACAACTTTGCAATTGCCATAATAATCCAACTCAATGATGTCAGTAATAAGTCCGTAATACTCCAGATTCCCCTCGACCGGATTACTGTCCCTAGCACTAGCATAACTTGTAATCGAAGAATTAACAACAATTCCGCAATTTTGGGTTCTTCTCAATCTCTCGCGATACCTTGTATGAAATCAGTATCCATTGATGAGAAAGCCATTATATCTTTTAACTATTCTGTTTGGACCTTGTGAAAGCCATTTAACGTCGTCATTTACTTCATTCGGCTCCAAACCTATTGATGGAAAGTAAATCGAGAAATTATGAATGTTATGAGAGAACATTATGACTTGTCAATGAAAACTTAAATTACATACCATTTGGCTTAACCATTCATGGAATGTTTCGTGAACAACTTATTAATTTCTCGTCGATTTAATCTTGGGATCGTGAACGAGCTCTTAATATTTGTTTGTACTCAGCATCACGGTAAAAAAGGTTTTACCTTGTTAGAAGACAAATAAATTATAATTGATGAGTATTTATCAAATTCTAGAACTTACGTCAGAAATGGTTCCATTGAATCGTGATGAAAAAGAATGTATCGATGTGCTTGGACCCACGATCTATCGTCTAATTCTACAATTTCGACTTTGCCGATCGGTTCTCCGAAACTTTGAAATAAATAAGTGTCGACCGAATTATGATCCGTGAGCCCAAACATTTCTACTTGGTACATTCATTCTTGTTTCAACATCTTCCAAATACCTCGAACAGTAAAGTCATACATTCCTCTCGCCAAGTAGCCTCGGCAATTGATCCTTAGGATAACGCTTATTGCGGCGAGATGACTTCAATTTGGAAAGGAACCTAAACACGGTATACAACATTAACAAAAGTTGCAACTAAAGGCATTGAGCTGAATGAAGGAATATGTTGCAAATAAATTAAGACCTTTCAATGGGATACATCCATCGATAGAAAACGGGTCCACCAAGAAGTGCTTCACGCGGGAGATGAATTAACAAGTGCACCATAATAGTGAAGAAGGAAGGCGGGAAGATCTTCTCCAGATTGCATAAAGTCAATGCGACTCGATCTTGTAGTCTCTCAAGTTCTTGAACATTCAAAACTTTACCACAAATACCTTTCATTATATTTGACAGTTCAATTATAGGAGCCGTCACCTTTTTCGACATACAACACCGCATAGCAACTGGCAGTAAGTCTTGCATCAAGATGTGATAGTCATGCGATTTTAAGCCATATAGTCTTCGATCCTTAAGACTCACACATCGCGAAATATTTGATGCATACGCATCGGGACCTTTATATCCTTCAACACCGCATGAACACTTCTTTCTCCGTCTTTGACATTGAAAAAATAGCGGCGACAACCGATATTTCATATTCGGAAGTTCGGGGATGAAGCTCACGCCGAATTCCCATGTGGACTAAATCAAGTCGACTACGAAGATTATCTTTCGATTTTCCATCGACATTCAAAATAGTCCCAATGATGTTCTCGCAGACATTTTTCTCTATGTGCATGACATCAAGATTATGGCGTAAAAATCGATGCTTCCAATAAGGCAACTCAAAAGAATACTTCTTTTTTCCACAAGTCCGCCTCATGAGGATCATCCTCTTCATCGATTCATCATCGATTCATCCCTAGATCTTCTATTTCTTTGCGGGTTAGCCGGTTGATTCACCTTCCCATAAATGAAATTCATATCTTTCAACATTAAGAATATTTCGGATCCACAGTGCATGGAGGAACTGGTGCGAACTCTTGAGTACCATCAAACCGAGCACTCTGAAATCTAAATGTATGATTTTCCGATAACCACCGGCGATGCCGTATGTACGAGAACTTCTTCCCATTATATAACCATTGCGAACACGTATGCATGCGACAACACGGACAAGCATAACGCCCCCGGTACTCCAACCGGATAAATTAGCATAAGCGGAAGTCGTTAATAGTCCATATTAAAGCCGCACGTAAATTAAAGTTCTCTTTTCTCATTGCATCAGATGTCCAACACCAGCCCATAGTTGTTTTAACTCCTCAACAAGTGGCTGCAAATAGACGTCAATATCATTCCCGACCCTTTCTCTCCGGTATAATCATAGACAAGATAAAAGAAGATTGTTTCATGCAAACCCATGGAGGCAAATTGTAGGGAACAAGCACCACGGGCCAAGGCATCAGACGTTGTGCTCATGAGTTTGTAAGGGTTAAATCCATCGGATGCTAGCCCAAGCCTCACACTCCGAGGATCGCTTGCAAAGCTTGGAAATTTCAAGTCAAAAGATTTCCAAGCTAAAGAATCATGGATGCCTTAACAACCCATCATCTGTTCGTCCATCCCGGTGCCACGTCATTGATTCTACTGTCTTCGAGGACATGAAAAGCCGTTGAAGCCTTGGTATTAGCGGAAAATACCGCAAAATCTTAAATGGCTGCTTCTTTGACTGTGTATCGTGTTCATCCTCGTTACTACGTCCTCTGTATTTCTATTAATCCAACGGGATTGGCGCATACATGACAAAGATTGTTGGTTTATCCGGCCGCCCCAATACAACATGCGATCATTTCGCAACAATCGTGAATTTTGTTGTAGCCAAGGCCTAAATCCTTTATCAATTTCTTCATATCTTTGGAAGATCGAGGATTTTTGCAAAAGGAACATTTCTTGCGAAACTCTAATGACATTGTCAACGAGTTTAGGTCCACCCCCCAAACATTTCAAGTGAAAAGACGAAATACGTAATGATAGTTTGGAAAATCTTGAACCCTCATACAGTTCATCGTTCATTTCACCAAGTAACGTGTAGAATCTTGCCGCTTCTTCATTTGGTTGTTCATCCGGTACACTTCTTCCTCCGGTGAAAGTATTTCCAACAAAATTATGATCATCGGTTGCACCCAAGTCAGTGGAAACGACCGAAACCATCACTACGCATATTAAAAGCATCCCGCAACATGTTTTCCATGTTATCGTCTCTAACATTCTCGATTGAAAGCACTATGATGATACCCCGATTCATCGATGAAGATGCTACACTAGGTGTACACTCTCCATGGAAAAACCATATTTTGTACCCCGGACAAAGCCATCAACAACTAGATGTTCAGAGACCACTTCACGACAATGCCATAAACCATTGCAACACTTCTTACACGGGCAAAGAATCATATTCTCTTGGCTTCCATTTTGAAATGCGAAATTCAGAAAAGTTTCTACTCCATTTCGATAGCCGTTGCTTACCCTTGATGAGTTTCATCCAACTCCTATCCATTTCGTTGTTGTTGAAGTCTAAAGTTGTGATAATTTACACGGCTAAATTGTTAATTGTTAATTGACAAGAATTTGATTTTTAAAACAAAGATTTATTTAAGCTTCATCATACATGGCATTGTAAGTATTATTTAAATTGCATGTATTATTCAAGATTCTTCATACGTGGCATTGTTACACCTGGGGAGGATCCGTTATATCTTCCAGTGAGATATAAGGCAACCCGTTAGGTTTCCAGCCTATATACTTTGAATCTTATTATTATGTAAGTTATGTATTATGTAAGTTAAATAATTTTATGTTAGGTATGTATTACGTATTATGTAAGTTAAATTAAAATTTCAAATCGAGAATCATGATTATTATTATTATTACTACTTTAATCATTATTATTATTACTATTACTTTAATTATTATTATTATTATTATTACTTTAATCATTATTATTATTATTACTATTACTTTAATTATTATTATTACTATTATTACTACTTTAATCATTATTATTATTATTGTTACTATTATTACTACTTTAATCGTTATTATTATTATTATTACTATTACTTTAATTATTATTATTACTATTATTACTACTTTAATCATTATTATTATTATTATTACTATTACTTTAATCATTATTATTATTATTACTACTTTAATCATTATTATTATTATTATTATTATTATTATTTTTATTATTATTATAACTTTAATCATTATTATTATTATTGTTACTATTACTTTAATCATTATTATTATTACTATTACTTTATTTATTATTATTATTACTTTAATCATTATTATTATTATTATTACTATTACTTTAATCATTATTATTATTATTACTATTACTTTAATTATTATTATTATTATTACTTTAATCATTATTATTATTATTACTATTACTTTAATCATTATTATTATTATTATTATTACTATTACTTTAATTATTATTATTATTATTATTATTACTTTAATCATTATTATTATTATTATTATTATTAATACTTTAATCATTATTGTTATTATTATTACTACTTTAATCATAATTATTAAGCTTAAGCTTCATATCGATTTCTTTTGTTTGCTTAACAAGCATCTAGGCTTCAAGCTCAAGTATATTAAAAACGTATATATTACAAATATATATTAAATGTTTTCTTCAATCAAACCAATGTTTTGAGGTAATCGAACGATGTACATATACTTATAAATATATATATATTGAAATTTTGTGTAAGCCTGTATCAATACGAGTAAGTCCAACTTCAAAATTTTGGCAACCAACTTGAAGTACCGGTATTTAGGAGTAAAGTACCGACACTTACCATGCATACTCCAAAAACATACAACTTAAGTTCAAACCAATGCTACAAAAATTGACATAGCAGTTTAGAAAAATCAAGGGTCCAGCATGTAGAAAGATCGTGTTTAGAAACTAAAATTAGTTGAAATAATTTCAACTCAATCAACTCACCTCGGATGAAAAGATAAAGCCGCAATCCACCCGTATAAATCCACAGCGAAGAAGTTTCGTTGGTTTCGTTTCCTTCAAAAATATTTTCGTAACCGATTGATCCGCTCCTAATCGGTCCCAATACAAACAAGTGCGCAATGTGAATTCTAGCACACACAAAAGCAGTAAAAGAAAAATCATTAAAAGCAGTAAAAGAAAATCATTAAAAATCATGAAAATGTTAGTATCTTGCACTAAATTAATATTAATAAATTAATATTTTTTGAATTAATGGAAAATCATCAGCATATATTGTAAATAGGGTATTAGAAAATTGGTTCGAAAGCAATTGGTACGATAAAAAATTAATATCAAATTGAGCAAATTGAGCAAATTGAGGTTTGGCGAATGAAGAATGTTACTTGGGAATTTTCCTTGCAAATCACAACCACCAAGACCGAGAGACTTTATAGAAGAGGATAGATTCATGAAAACATTAGGATTAATAGAAGGCATGATAATTCTATCAAAGAAAAGATGTCTCACCTCGGTTAGGTTGTGAACAAGTCCTCCAAAGTATTTTTGTCAAGTGTTAATTGGTCAAAAAAACATTATGAGAGAGATCAAGTGAAACCAATTTTGACAAATGGGAGATTTGGGATGGGACTTTTTCTGCAAAAACGTTTACGAGATGTTAAGATACACCACCTTGTAAACCGACCAAACTCAGAGGGCATCTTGGAATAATTAAAATCATTATAGGCAAGGTTGAGTTTTTGAATATGAGGAAGAAGGAAAAGAGTACTATTGGAAGGGAAGTCGCCATACAACCAACTGCAACTCAAGTCAAGGGCAATAACATGAGCATTTAGGTGATCACAAGTGACCCCATCCCATGAGCAGCAATCTGTACCCTCTTTCCATGAATTTGTCTTAGGATAAGATTTAAGGCCAGCAATATTATCACAAAGAAAAGAAGTAAACTCTGTTTTGATGATGGAAAATGAGTTCTTGAAATGGATCAAAGCAGAGCTTCGTGATGAGAGCACAGTGTGTGTTCTTCAAGAGGCAGAAAGATGAGGAAGAAGAAAAATAGGTAAAGGAAGTGATAGGGTGTGATTAAGGAGGCCATGTTTTGTTTTCAAATAAGGTTAACATGGTATGAATTATGAGAACCCTATTTATAGGAAGAACAAAACCGATATGAAACTAAGAATTTTAATGGTATAGTCCATTGATAATGAAGAGTCTAAGAAATTTTATGGAAATTGTGGATAACCATCATGTTTTTATTTCGATGGAGAAAAGCTAAGAGTGTGAAGAAGACCAAAACCACAATGTCACCCAAACCTAATCTACAAGTCACCACAATGTACAGTAATTCACACACACACACACAAAAAGACTAATAATTTTGTCCCGACATATTCAAAGCGGGAAAAGAAGTTCAAAGTTTCAGAGTAAATAACACTTGAATGATTGTATTATAGAAAACACTTCAATGATATACAATCCCTTATCACTTGTCTTCTATATATTCAAAGTTTGCTGCTTGAAAATTCAAACCATGTGTATCCTATATATGTTGAACAATGGTATCTAACAAACATATTTTCCACAAGACTAGAAAATTTGTATGCCATTTTCTATTACTTGCAAGAAAACTACCAGGGAAATTGCATTTCTAATTCATCCATAGGCTTTAAATTCAAACAATAAAAACGAAAAAGAACAGGAAACTTTTAGGAAAGAAAACTTTATTACATCAATTTTGAGCCTTATAAAGACAATAAAGTAGATCTTCTTGGGCCTAAGTTGCTTTTCATTGCCCTTAACTTGGGCAATTATAACAGGAGGAACAATTATAACAGGAGGAAAAATTATGAGAACTGCAACTTCGGTTCGAAAGCAATTGGGATCATGAAGCAAACTTAATTCCAATACCAGGAGAAATCAAACTGATTCAATTGACTTATTGGGGCTAAGTTATTACCAAAATTGAATGCCTATATCCAAGAATAAGAACAAAAAGAGTGTGCTTACCTTTTCGGCAACTTAACCGTAATTGAAACAGAGGCCTCCTTACTTTGCGATTTCAATCGAAACAGAGAAACCCAATTCACAACAAAATAAAAACAAAATTAAGAACAAAGAGAACAAAAAAAAAAATAGAATTAACGATATTTTCTAATCTTTAAATTGACAGAGAAGATGAAGAGAACCAGCCTCGTACCTTTGCTGAAGACGACGATACAGGCCACGAAATCCACCAAGTTTTTTTTCTACCTAAATCATACTCAAGATCACAAAAATGAAGAAGTTAAACAAAAAAAAAAACAAAATCCCTAAATCAAAAGCAGTTTCTATTTACAAATTCCATACCGTCATTGTTGGTTGAATGTAGGGATATTGCGAAATATGAGCAAACAAAGGACTACGAACGAGCGGATATTGCGAAATCCACCAAGTTTGAGCAGAAAATTTTAGGGACGAGGAATTTAGGGAGATGGACTTTTTCGCAGAAAAATTGAAGCAGTAAAACCAAGCCAAGAAAAATTTTAGGAGCAACACTTAGGATTTCGGGAAAAAGAGGATAAAACCGAGCAGAGCCGAACGACGGCGTTTTCTTTGAAAGGCGCTTTATGTTTTGCGGCGTTTGTAACATGCGCCACTAATCATTCGAAAACGACGTCGCCCACCTTAATGAACATTACAATCGTTGATAAAACGGCGACGTGAAGATAAAGTCCGTACAAACTTGCGCGCGTTTTGGTAAAAACGCCACTAAATATAAAGTTCGCGCGTTTTTGAAAAGCGCCACTACTGTTCACAAAACGGACGTCGTCCTACTTAATGAACATTATACTCGTCTAAAACGCACGACGCCAAGATTAATGTATATACAAACTTGCGGCGTTTGTAAACAAGCGCCGCTACTGAGTTCGACTTATATAGCGGCGTTTCTAAAGAAGCGCGCGCTCTGGTCCGACTTTTAGCGGCGTTTGTAAAGAAGCGCCGCTACTGAGTCCGACTTTTAGCGGCGTTTTTAAAGAAGCGCCGCTACAGTCGACCGACTTTTTAGCGGCGTTTTTAAAGAAGCGCGCTTCTGTGTCCGACTTTTAGCGGCGTTTGTTAAAAGCGCGCTCACAGTCGGCTTTTAGCGGCGTTTGTGTAGTAAGCGCCGCTATATATCATTTTAGCGGCGTTTTTAAAATAAACGCCGCTATTACTCATTTTTTAGCGGCGGTTTACCTCAAACGCCGCGAATGTATAAAATTAGCGGCGTTTTGCTTTAAAACGCCACTAAAAACGCCGGCAAAAGTATGTTTTGGTGTAGTGTTGTGACATGTTTGGATTACTACAATCCTAGTTTAGAATGGCTTGACGATGGTCGTTTCCGGTCAAAAGCCCGGAATTTTAGATCAGTCAAAATGGGATAAGCTTGATAAGAAGACCCTGTCTACAAATTCACTTGTGCCTTACGAATAATGTGTTGCACTTATGGAGAAAATGACATTTTCCTTATGGAAGAAGTTAGAATCTTTTTATATGATAAAGTCTCTAGCTAATTGATTGGTGTTGAAACAACATCTGTATACATTCCGTATGGCTAAAGGTGCGTCCATTAGGGCTCATCTCAGTGAATTTTTTACTCCCTTGGATGACCTGAAGAATGTAGAAGTTAATATAGATGATGAACATCAGACTATGCTATTATTATGCTCTTTGCCACTTCATAAAGACTTTTTGGGAGACCTTAATTTACAGTAGAAGTAAGCTCTCATTCAAGGATGTGAAGGGTAACTTGTTGAGAAAAGAAAAACTCGATAATGAGTTGGATTCAAGTAGCAAATAGGATCAGTAAGCCTCAATTTTGGTTGCTAAAAGCAAACAACAGTCTAAGGATTCAGCTCAGGGCAAGTCTAGGTCGATATCTAAGTCAAGGAATCAAGACAAGACATGTGACTATTGCAAGAGGTTCGGTCACATTAAGGTAGAGTGTTATAAGCTGCAAAATAAAAATAGGAAGGCTGCTGAGGGCGATGAGAAAGGGAAATAGAAGGTTGATCTAACTGATGCTAGTGTAGCCGAAAATAAGGGTGATGATTTGTTGCTATTGTCTATGACTGAAAGGTCTAACCTTACGTTTGAGTGGATCCTGGATTTATGGTGTTCTTACCATATGTGTGTAACGCCCCAAAATTCTTGTATTTTAATTGTTAAAACATGTCAAGTGAGTTAATTTGGTTCAGTGGTTAAGTGTTGTGTTTGTGTGTGTGTGGTCCTGTGTTCAAATTCCTTCCCTTGAATTTTTATTATTTTTTCTCCAAACCTTGTCTTTGATATTAAGCTTATCTATTAATTTTGGTCAACTGCTAACAATAATGAGCTTGTTGGTTCAGTGATAAGGCTTTAGCTTAGCTAGATGTTCTGTGTTTGAATCCCATGCGTGCAAAACAAAAAATATTTGTTCTATTCTCTGTCTGTGCTGCCCATGTGGTTAGAATTTGAGTTAAATTCAAATTCTGAAAAAATTTGATAGGTTAGGAATTAGTGGGTAGTTTTTTAATAAAATAACTGAATAGTGTGCTCCTAAATTTTCTCCCACTATTAACATCTATTTCCACTTCTTTCTCACATCAGTTTCCTTTCTTTTCTTTTTTCTTGCTTTTTCTTTCTTCCACGTTTGCTCTATATTATTCTCACGTTTCCAATTCCCTGTGTTATCGATTGTTGTTTTGTTCTCTTACCATTTCTTTACTTTTTGTCTCTTCTGCTGTTGAGTTACCTTGTACCAACATCCTTTTTAATCTTGATTACTAGTAGTGTGTGGTAAGGATGTTGATTTAAGACTTGTATTCTGTAAAGGAGTTTTTTTTCACATGCTTGAATATTATTCTTATTTTGTGTGATAATAGTTTTAATGGTTGGAAATCCTAGATTTAGGTGAAGAATTGGAAGTGACTAATCTGCCAGAAAATTGAAATCATTAGGAATTCTTCTTCCGTTGGGGTGAGTGATCGATGTCTTGTTAAGACCGTATCTTTGTGTTAAAACCGAATGTATAATGTTTACGACCAACTTAGTGGTCAGATTTAGCATGAAATTCACTAATTAGTACGTTTTGAATGTTGATTTTATGGGTATGGATTTGTGCTATTGTGTTGCTTTTCAGAAACGACCAAGTGCGTACCTTCTGTCCTGAAAAATAGCGAACAACGCGAAGCTAAAATATATTCTGTCGACACCACATGCCTGTGTGATAGGCTGTGTGAGCCACACGATTGTGTGGGCCACATGAGTTGTGTCAGGTAGGTCGTGTGGGCCAAACGGGTGCGTGACAGGTTGTGTGGGCCACACGGGCTTGGCTAGGTAGGCCGTGTAGGCTACACGGGCGTATGGGTCCATTTTCTGTAAAATTTAGTTAGGGTCATGTTTCAAAGTGCGTTTTGAGGTCAACAATATTATAGGGTTTGTTAAGTGATTTCATGTTTCTAGTATATGAATATGTGGTTTTGCCTTTGTTTGGGTACTTTCTAAAAGCATGGTAATTAAAGTAATTGTGCATTTGATCTAAAAATTTTGAGTATATCATTGGCATGATTCCAATATGTAAGCATGTCTGATCTATGTTAATTTGAATATCTGGTTATGCTATTGTTGCATGTGCATTGGGGTGGGATAATTATGTGACAGAGGAAGTGTTGGCAATTTAATGATCTGCCTTATCTGGTGGTTTAACCACATATCTGTTCTAGCAGCTTGATTGGAATTTTAGTGGCTTGACCACACTTACCTGATTCTGGTGGATTACCACATTATTTCTAGAAGCTTTGACTACACTTTTCTATATAGTGACAAACGCTCACTT